>OW204024.1:5000-2505000 GCA_934048045.1 Polygonum aviculare
ACCCATTAAACACTTACACAAACTGACCCTTTTTTTAGATATAGATCACGCCTTACAATAGATAGAAACAAGACACACCTAGCACAAATGAATAGCGGATGGTAATACCTTAGGCAAACTAACATACATGTATGTTATGGTTGAAACTATTTATATAAAACAGACTAATTGGTCGTAGAAATTCATTCCCTACTTGAACCTAAACTCAATTTCTATTCAATGTAGCAATTCCACAAAACAGGAGAAAGATCAAGCAGATGATTCGTTACTTCAGAACCCTAAACACCCAAAAAATCGCAAACAAATGGCTCTTTTTCCCCCTCTTGCATTTCCTATCAGAATCACTCTAGAAAATACTCAAAACACAAAGATTTCTAAAAGTAAAAAGAGTTTGATTCTACTTCTCAACAGAAGTCCCTAAACCAATACCAAAAAAAAAGGTTTTTTTCAAGATATACCAAAACCAAATTAGGGTTTCTAGGCGGAACCTCGGAGATAGGAAAAACAAATCAAGAACATCTCAAGATTAGGGCTTTTATTTACAGAAAGAGACTAGAGAAACAAAGAGGATCCATACTCTCTGCTGGCAGTGTCAACCATTTGGCAAACAGTGAGAGCAATCATGGACGTCTTGCCGGTACCGGACTGAGCCTGAGCGATGACGTCACGACCCTTGATGATGGGTTCAATTGCACGCTGTTGAATGGCGGAGGGCTTCTCGAACCCGTAGGCGTAGATTCCACGAAGCAGGTCGTCTTAATCCCCATCTGGTCGAAGCTCTAGACGGGCTCGATGCCATCGGACGTCTCGAACACGAGCTTCTCGTCGTCGATGGCATTTCGCCGCCCTCTGTTGGCCGGAATCACCGAAGCCAAAGCCATGAGAACTATAGGTTTTGTGGGAAAGAGGAACGCGAGAGAGAAAGGGGGTCTAGCGGCACTGGGCGGCAGCGCAGAGACGACCGGAGACTGAGAAGAGGCGGAAGTGGAGGGAGAGGGCCGTTGCCAATGCC
This sequence comes from Polygonum aviculare, assembly GCA_934048045.1. Lineage (NCBI taxonomy): Eukaryota > Viridiplantae > Streptophyta > Magnoliopsida > Caryophyllales > Polygonaceae > Polygonum > Polygonum aviculare. Next base: position 6,013 of record OW204024.1, read on the forward strand.
TAGCCGATAGAGGGCGGCTCTTGAAACCGGGAAATTGCTGATCGAGCTCGTCCTGCTTTGGATCTTGATCTAGATGTTGTTGGATCTGGTGCTGATGCGGTTGGAATTCAGGCTGCAACAAAGGAGTTAGAGTTTTAGGGTTAATTTTCCAACAAGCGTATACAATCTGAAACAAAAAACATACCCGGATCAATTTGACGAAACCCTAGAAATTCGAACTCATAAATTCGCCGGCGTACATGTCGTCGATTCCACCATCTCTGCTCTTCCAATCAGCGGAAGGAGAATTTGTGGCTTCCCTTACAATCTAATCTTCCGTTGAACAAGTTGTGCACTAGTCTGCAAATTTAGAGAGATGCAAAGATTTGGTTCTACGAATTGAATATCGTATCTAGGCTGGTGCGTGACAGCAGGCAGCGAAGGACACACCTAGGATTTTCATTATTTAATTTTAGTATACCACATCATTATCTTCACTTACTCTCACCCAAATCGTTTAGTAAGTCCTCTGCTGATGGCCCACTTTCCATGACATGATCACTAAAACGGCCCCATTAACTTGCTGATGTAAATAGTAAATTTTTGCAACGAGCCCACTAAACAAGCACGCTACACAAAAAGCAACTTGTTTCACTGCCCATCAAAATAGTGGAGTACGTTTTTTTTTTATGTTGCAAGTGTACTATATTACATGGGGGAGTTTTTTTGTTTAACTCGCCATCACAACTGTTTAACTTCGAATCACATGTCATTGTTATTGGTTTTTTGAAAGATAATTTGCACGCCTAAGGTTGTCAATTCTAAAGAAGAGATCGAGGATCCCACTTTCGTTTAATTATATCTTTGTTAGGCTAATTAAGGTGGGCTTATCTTTTTTTCATTCAATAATCATCATTATGTTTATCACTTACCTGAATTGAGAAAGTACTCAAATTTTATAACAATTACTACTAACTTCTTCAACAAATGTGATAGCGGTATGCAAAAATCATACGGAGTAATTCAAATAACTCATCGGATAAGCAAAGCGATGGGTACAACTTTCATAATGAACTATCATATACGAACGAATTTAATAAATTTATTCGACACATTGATAAGAAAAGTATTATATCTACAAAATACACTTATTTGAACAAATTAAAATAATTCATAAATTTTAATAAAGAAATTTATGTATATGATTTAAAGCCTAAACTATGAAAATAAATACACAAGATTTCAATTAATAAATTTTAATAGAAAAGGTAACATATTTTAAATCATTTGACATTATTTTGAGTTGGCCCCACCATTAGCTTCGGTTACACGAGCCCGAAGGCCAATTCGGCAAAAATCCAACTTCGTTGTTTCGGAATTTAGAGATTAGGGCGCGGTAGAGGACCAAAGTATAAGCACTTCTCGAAAATGATGTGGACCTAAAGAAGGCCTACGTTGCGAGATATTGAGCATCTAAGTTTCGGTTACACAAGCCCGAAGGCCAACCCGACATCGTAGGTATCGACGACCTTTGAAGTACTAACTGAGATCCTACAATTGGTATCAGAGCTTTGGCTCTAGATTTTTTCTAGTACTTTGCATGAAAGATGTCTACCACCAACACCGCTATCAATGACTTCTTCTGGAAACCTCCAGTTCTCAAGCCCGGAGAGTACAATTGGTGGGTGAAACAAATGCAAACCCACATTTGCTCTTTGAATGGACAACTTTGGAAAGTGATTTCCGTTGGCCCTGAGAAATTCCTCAAACCTGATGGCAGAAGTCACGGAGTATGACGACGCTGACTTCAAGAACCTTGAAAAGAATGAACGTGTCAAGAAGGTTCTCCACCATGCACTAACTAGCAGTGAGACCAAGAAGGTCATTGGCTATGACACTGCTAAGGATATTTGGGATGCTCTCAAACGTCTCCATCAAGGTAATGATGGTGTCAAAAGGGACAGAATCATAACTCTTGAGCGAGAATATGAGAACTTGTTCCAAGGGAAGAATGAGTCTCTCCACGACTACCACTCTAGATTTCAGTCGGTGGTCAATCAGCTAGAATTCCTTGGAGAAAAGCTTCCTCAATGGATTGTAATAACCCTCAATTTTCCGTAAGGACTAAATCGTCATTTGTCCTCTATAAAATAATAACCCTTTCAAATATTATATATGATAGTTGTATGATAATTTAATTTGTCATTTATGAAATATTAATATATTATAATATCATGATATTATAATTATCACTTAAAAGAAAGTTATTATAAAATAAATTCTTTGGAAATAAATATCATACATGATTAATTTAGACTAATATGTATAACTAAATTGTTAAGTGATATTCAATAAAGTTATTATATACGGAGTATATCATTAGGGCTTATTAAGAAGGTCGTTCATGTACCACCCGATTGTAAAATAGGGTTGTGTTCGATCGACAAATTCGTCGTCGTTTCTCCATGGAAATCGAAACGGAAAGATCCTACGGATTCCTCTTTCCGTCCTCTATCATAACCCTTAACTAATTTGAAGGTTACAAGCCATAATCGAGGTCGAAATCGGGGTTGAAGTGGCCAGTTCGGGTTAGGGTTCTTCGAGGCTCTTCGATCAAATTCGAGTTAATAACGATCGTCTAGGTGCGTCGTTTCGACTCTTCGTTGACGTAGTGGGGATAAGGGAGTAATGGGACGGATTGAACTGTATTAATTGGCCAGAAAATATTCGAATCGGATCGGTTTTAGAGAGGAGACGGTTGAGTTTTGAAACCGATAGAGAAGTCGACAATCCGGCCCGAATTGATGAGTATAAGAGGGGTATGAAGAGGGATTATTTATTCTCATCTCAATACACGATTCATCTCTTAAGAATTCACCTCAAAGAGCTCTCGATTCCGTTCGAAACCGCCGAAGGAAGCCGAAGATTACGCAGTCCCCTGTTTCCGCGACGTTGAGTTCGGCCGCCTCGTGCTCTGCCGTCCGACCACGAGAAGTTCCTCCGCCACCAGAATTGGAACCGAATCTCGCCGGAGTTTCCGAATCCGTGTTCTTCTCGCTGAACCGTCGCCGCACCGCCACCAATTGTGTCGACGAATCGGTGAGTCGAAGCCCTGTTTTCTTCCTTTGCAACCTGTACGTATGTTGCTCGGTTTGTAGCAAATAGGATTGAAAATAAAAAAAAATAAAAATAAAAGCAAAAATCTATACGTACAGGATTGTGAAGATGATGAAACCATAGTTGAATTTGGAAACAAATGGAAATCATAATATTATGGCTCTACGTATGCGTATGTATATATATACACGTATGTATATGATGTACGTATGTATATAATTAAAATATTGTATTAGGAAGATAACTATATAGTAGGCTATATTATTATCATTATCAAGACTATTATTTTTTATTGTTGTAAGGACTATATCATGTATATCTTATAAGTAGAACTTGATTTAATAAATAACTATTTATAAGGGAATAGGTTTATCATCAAAATACTTACATGTACAATAATTTAAGTAGTATGATATCAAGTATAAGGATGAGAAAGATACTATTACTTTATTAATATAATAATAATGTAGTTTGTGTACGTTAACTACTATATTTTTGTCATAAGAGAATGATATTTTATAAAATATATTATGATTTGATCATATACTATAACACTATAACAACTATTATACTTTGAATAAAATTATAATTAAATCACTCCATGAGTTATATAATATAAGTTATGCTATAATAGGTTATTTTATAAACTTATTTTGGAGCATGGAGTATGTATAGTATAAGTTTTCAATATTATGGACTTAAGTAATATAAATACGATTTTAACAAATTACCCATGTTATTAATATATATAATTAAATACATGTGAGTATTAAAGGTTAAATAATATCTAAAGATAAGTTAATATAATATTTTTTATGAAAATGATTTAAAGAGGTTAATTTATATGAGCCCATCAACTATCTTTATATACACACTATTTTAAGATAAGTATAACTTATACCTTAAGAGTAATAATAATAATAAAGTAAGATAGTATAAAGTTCTAAATATTAAAAGGGTTATTATTGATTTAGGTTCATGAAGGATATGAACCTTAACGAATTCCTTCTCAAAATAAATTACTAAAATTTATTTTGGAATATCTTTTTTTCCGGTGTCTGTTTCATTCAACGAAGGTACGAGGAGTCGTTATCGAGCCCTACCTTCGATCGTCTAACTCGCCTAACGAAAACTCAAGGCAAGTGGAATGGTTCAATTTTACGCATATGATTTAAAAGCATGATTTATATTTGAATCATGAAGTTTTGATTGTTGGGAACTAATTGTGTGTTAAAATGAACCTAGGACTTTATTGTTAGATTTAACGACTGTCATTTCTAGTATTTCATAGGATACGCTAGTCGAACTAGGTCCCGATGTGTGTGTGGACGTAAGTGCCACATTGCTTGGTAGTTGTGTGTAGATTTATTTAATTGTTAATCTCACCAGTGCGGAGGGAGTACTCCCTGGTGTAAGGTCATGACCATGGCCTCCTCAACCGCAGAGGGGTCGTTTAAGGATTTTATCCACTTAAGGCGCAATGCCACTTTAAGGCGTAATGCCACTCATATCCGCGATTAACGCACCTTAATAAGTCAAGTGTAATCCTCTGTGTGTTAAGGAATTAATAAAGATAAGTGTGTATGTGCACATTAAATCAGTTTCGGATCGTCTTCTTATTCAATGAATTGAAGACAATTAAAATAAAGTCTTTGTGTGATAATACATACTCAACAATCTTGCTTCGAAGTTTTATCGAGGAGATCACCTCTTGTGATATCCCAAACTTTACAAAGTCATTCTCGTTTTTCCGTGGAAGTGTATAGTAGCTAGATCGTCGTCCGGTTTTCATTCGGAGTTCGACATTAGTTATTACCCATTCCCATTAACCGAACCACCTTCAAAAACTCATTTGTTTAGTCTGTCACAAGACTAACCGACCACCCTTTTTCCTTGCATGGTCGGCTGGTGTCCACCGAATTTCCGTCGCGGCACATCAAGAGGCGGACTCATAATCAAAGTCTAGTCAACCGAGGCGATGAGGACTCAAGCTTCTTTCTAAAGACTTTTATTTTAATTCCGCACTTAAGTATCTCTAAACTTAGTTTTCATATTGAGATTCTCGAGGTGTGAGATCCAATACAAGTTTTTATTCTCAACTTGGTATGTAATTGACGATTAAGACCTTCGTTACTTAATCATTTTAATTCCGCATTAAAGTTTTGTTGTCTTTTGTGATAACTATAATGCCTAGGGTGACTTTGGGAGTTTTAACCCGAGGTCACTGGCAGTAATATCCCTACATAAAAATTGGGGTGTTAGAAATGGAAGCAAACCAACAAGCTGATCTCAGGACTCAACAAGAAGTGCAATGGCATGGCGACTTCTCTCTTGTCCTAAAAGGACACGAAGTCGATGACTGTGGAGGATGTGATTGGTCAACTGACCATGCTCGGAGGTATCCAACAGAGAAGAGAGAACATATTGACTCTGAAAAGGTCAAAAACATTGCTCTGAAATTCGAGAAGGCTTTCGACATTGCTCAAGGACAAAATGATGAAGAGGTCGTCAACGACGACGTGGCTCTTATCTCTAAGGCGATGAAAAGACTTTGGAGTCGCAACAAAGCTCCTACCAAAACCCCTGAAGCTGCTAAAGATCTAAAGGGAGTGATATGCTATCACTGTCATGATAAAGAGCATTTTGCTAAACAATGTCCAAAAAGGGAGGCTGGAAAGAGCATGATGGCGACTTAGGACATGTCTGACGAGGAGGAAAACGAGTCGCCGACTAAAGAAGTCTGCTTTATGACCTTGAGTGATGACTCCTCAAGTGAGGTAAATGACAATGATATTTCTTCCCTCTTAGCTAAAAAGATACGTGAACAACTTTGTACTATCATTGAAAAACTTGATCTTCAAGTTTCCGAGCTTAGCGAGGAAATTGATGAAAAAGATGAAAAAATTGCTAATCTGATTGATGATAACAAAGTTTGGTCTTCGAAAGCTATAAATGTAGAAAAGAAATCTGTCTCTTGACAGGTTATTGTGCGGGTTCGGGTCGACCTAGCAGGTTAAGAATTTGAAATTTTAATGATTATTAAAATAATATTATGATTAAATATTAATAAAATTTGTTTTCAATTGATTTTTATAATAATACTTTATTTATAATAGGTTTTATAATAAAAAATATTATAATATTGAAACGAAAATATATTTTTTCTACATATATATAAAAAATCGGGTCAGTCGAGTCGGTCTCGGGTTTCAGCAAATCGGGTTCGGGTTAATCGGGTTCGGTTTTTTTCTTTGCTCGCTACTATTCGGGTCCGATTTAAACCCAAAAATTTTCGGTCGGTTCAGGTCGATTTTTCGGGTCGTGTCAGATTTTGACAACTCTAAGTTCATGTCTAAGATTTTATATATGGAGAATATATTTGCGCATAAGGTCGGTTCAGTAGGTGGTTCATTTGAATTAGGATTAAAACAAGTTTGGGATGCATAAATTTACAGGTCGATTGGGCAGGGTCATTACAAGTTTGTTTCAGTTGGGTTCGGATCAATTATTTTTGTGCTGAGGCACGTTGTTAATTTTATATGTTGGTTACTTGGGCCAAGCTACTATAGTTTTCTTACAAGTTTAGATTAACCATTGGTTAAGAGATTCAATTACTTTATACTTATGTTTAACACCAATAGTATTGGACCAGCTTGAGGCGAAGAAAAGTTATTTTTATTAATTTATTTTAATAATAGATGTATATTAATTTTTAAATAATTTTATAAATGCAATTTTAAAGTTATAAATATGAGATTAATTAAGTTATTGTATTCATAGATCATATGTAATTAATATATTACGTTTTTAATTTAAAAGATCATGTCATTAACTAGGTTCACACCATCTGATTCGAGTTTGTTCTACATAGGTTCACGTCACTAAGATTAACCAATTAATCGATTTTAAATATTGCAGTCTCCATAATACTTATCGGATTCAAATAAATTATGTATTTAATTTGCAATATCTATATCATATTTAAGTTAATGCATTTAATTAATTTTATTCAAAAAAGCCCGGGGCAAGGCCCGAGTTATAACTAGTTGCTTGGCTAATTGATTACATTGCAAAACAGAAGTAGATTCTGTACAGTAGTTTCAATCGTATGTTGCTCTTCTGTTTGACCCGTTTTGATCCATTTGACCTGGTCAAACGGTCAACAGGTCGACCTGAGACCCGGCCCATAACCTGGTTGGTCGGAACATTTTAACTTACAGGTCGACCCGGGTTGGTCGGGTCGGGTTGACCCGTTGGAAGCCCTTATAGGGGGATAACGCACATCTGAATATATGCTTCTGCATTGTATTCTATGTATTTAGGAATGTCTGTGTTCAAGTTTACCAAATATAGGATTGTAATCCATAATTATTATCGCAAAGTATTTAGTTGAAGAAATACCATATTATAATCCATATTAATAAAGATACATATTTTCTGCCAAGTATTTCAATGAATCCTACCACACGTGAGTCATCGTCATATTCACTAGTACAAAAGAAGCTCTGATTCAGGAATGTTCTTGCAATAATGTCTAGCGTGTCTACGGATGACGAGTATTTATGCTTTCCGATTGGTAGGTAGGCGTTGAACTCTTTTGAGTGACAAGGACATTCTTGTCCAACTCTTAAATACATTCCTGCATAAGACAATTTGTTGCTTTAGAGGCAGCCTTTCTCGTTCATAAGATCAAGCCTGTGATAATGAACGATGGTCTATAGTGAACGATGGTCTATAGTGTGATTGGTAGACCATCGTTCACTATAGAAAGTAGGCTATAAGCATGGCAATTAGAGAGTAGGCTTGTATTTTTTTCCAAAATTAACCAATCACCAATAAGTATGCAACATAAAGAGAAGAAAAGACTTAACACGAGGAAATTAAGAAGATGGAGCGATAGAGCACCTGATGAAGATGCATGGATACATGAAAAACGATGTACAATACAATCATTTTCTTCTTGATGTTGCAGCAGCCTTTTTACTGTTTGGTGCATATGCAAATCTGCTTAAATCAGTCACAGTAGGTAGCCTTTGGCACAATGACAAAAGGCAATCTTTTAGGTACAGAATACAACAGGGTATGCTAAAACAAGGAAAATTTGCACCACATGATATACCTCTTGTTAGAAATAAAAAAGAGTGATACCTGTTGGAAACAGTGTTACTCACATCCCTTAGAGGAGCACGTAATCCACTGGCACGAGAGCCAAATGAGTTGAACTGAAATGATGAAATCACTGAGGCAAAGTTTTTGAGCGATTTTTCTGAAATCTCAGAATAGCGGTCCAAGTGGGATAAGTCACATCCTAAATTTCCTGCCAATACTTCATCAGTTGCAGGGGGGTGGTTACCTGTACACCATGACAAGTATAAATCACAAACTTCCATGTCACTCACGGAGAAACAAGTACATTACAAGACAGAAACATACTTTCATCAGGAATGGAGGCATCTATTTTCGTGTGCTTTACCAATTGCTCCTGAAAGTGTTAAAAACAAAGAAGGATTATGATGTTAGAAATATATATACCCCGAACTGCATTTAGGAAGCCACAGAAAAGGTAAACTGCATTAGAAAGTAACATACCATATCTATACTGTTTAGCTGAGAAGCCTTCCTTTTGGTGTTTAAATCTTCATAATAGCCATTCCTATATGAAGCAATATCGGGCATAATGTTTTCACACAAACCAACATTATAAGCACCATCTTTGTGTGTGTGATTCTTGTTTTCCTTGTTTGCATCATTTATACTTGTCAAATTCTTCCTAAAATATGAACTTCTGATAACAACCTTGCCAGTGTTATGGTCAGGAGCATTTGCATCCACTTCCTTAATATAAGAACTCCTTAACATGGGTTTATTATTGGTTTCATTGCTTGAATAATTTCCCTCACGTTTCTGTTGTAGACAAGAGTTCCCAGTAATAACTTCCCTATGTCCAAGCCTTGAATTTTCACCGACAGCATCAGAAGAACAGTTGCCTACATGCTCCTTACTTGATACCAAGCAAGAGTCATCAATTGAATGATGTAACTTCCCTGATACATCTTGCTTAGGACTTTCCTCTAAACCTGCCAAAATGTTGCTAATTTACAACTCATAGCCATTTGGATTAAAAGCATATTCATCACGCATAGATCAGTATCAAACCATTTAAAGGAGAATCCAGTGCTTCCTTATCGTTCTGAGGAATACGGTCAGCCTCAATCTGAGGAAACCAAAGGTTACTTTTAAATGCATCTACAACTCAAACACCAAAGACAATGAAGAGTTTCTGTATAAACTTACAGAATCAACAGATGATACTAGGTCAAACAGAGATGTTGGTGACGTATTACTCTCACAAGCAGTGCCATCATCCCCGACTCCTCGCCTCAAACACGGAGATATTGCCTCTGGAGGCTTAGGAGAGACTCTAGGAGCTCTAAAATTCCTCTTTGCTTCAAGCGAAGTAAAGCCTTTGTGCATTAAGGAAAAGATGAAGAAAATAACTCTCAGCAAACAGAAGTAGAAAAAACTACAGCAATTTCTCAATCACAAAGCCAGATGGCATCTATCCCACAAGTGTCTTGACCAAAAGAACGTGTTCATCATTAAAAAATTGTAGCCTTGGACCGATTACCCTTTAGCCTGTATTCCAGAAGTTAGTAAAGTCACAATACTTTCTAACATCACATTTCAGTAATTTAGAAAGACATAAGCAGACAAACGTTTAACTTGATCAGCATATTGAAACCAAAATGACATGTAATTGAACCCTATAAAGATGAAAATGAATTTATGATTCAGGTGTAGTTGGAAAGCTCATAATGACATAAGGCCAGCTTCAAGTTCACTAAATAGGTGATAAACTGGGGCTATGTACACTACACTTTTTCAACTCTCTCAAAATGGAATCTGACAGGTGTCAAGTAAAAGGATACAAAAGTAGTTTGTCAGAATATTCTTTTGTGCAGGCAAGTCAAGTTTTCTCTTCCCATGATCAGATTTGAACTCTTTGAGCTGATAAGATCCATCAAGTGCTGGAGCAACATTGATATTCTTCTCCTGTTAGAAATAAAGGAATTCTATTGAGTACAGATATTATAACAAAAATGTAGAAAACCTGTGACTAAGCAGCAGTCAAATGGCACTGGGGGTAAAGAAGCTTAAGTCAGTTCTGAGCAAGTGATGGTGAAATACACAAGCAAAAAGATTGGAAGCTCAAACTTCTACATGCATGCAGGGACTTGGATGCATTAAAAGGGGCAGCTCCTCTCCCACATTAAATCTCTATGCCCCTCACAAACAGAAAGAATGTATAATGTTCCACTTTCTGATGCAAACGCTGAAGAAGATGGGTTGCTGTATACAGTACGGACTACAGAGATGATTTTTGAGTCCATGAGATATTTCATGACAGCAAGATTCACATTTTCAAGTCAGGAATAAGAAAAGGAAAACAAAGAACAAACTATTAAAACCAAAGAAAGAATAGGAACATTTACCTCAAATGGTAGTTTGGTTATTGGATCTACTTCTCCTCTTGCTATGGCTTTAACAAGATGTCGCGATATCAATGTATTGTAAGTTAAGGTAACTTCCCAACATTTTACGTTTTAAAAGGATTGAACATTTAAGTTACGATACCAAAGGAATGAATAGAATTTGCAAATAGGATATGGGCCCAAAAAATCCGAATCCCCAATAATGTCATCAGAAACTTCAGATAGGTGCACAATATCATCGACATTCGGATCGTACACTCTCTGATACTTGAAAGTCCATATAGCTTGCTTGAATGAATCTTCATAGAAAGGAGGAACTGCTGCAGTGCTGTATCTCAGATGCTTAATCACCTAAAGTAGTACAGATATTTTGTACCGACACCAATCAATTAAGTAACGGCACTCTTAAAATTCTGTAGTATTTCAGAGATTGAGCATTGTTGTTTAAAAAATAAAATGCGATATGAGAAACAACAGCAAAAGTACATAACTTTCAGGAAAGTAAGCAGTGTGGAAACACTGAGTAGAATCTTACCCTGTCAAAAGATTTGAACTTTCTAACAAGAGCATGTGCTTTTTTCAGGCCCATCCCTGGTAGTGACTGCAAATAATCACAGCCACTAAGAATACACATTTCAAGAACCATCTGCTTTGTGAATCCTGCAAAACTGATCTCCCTATTGTTCTGTAGCGTGGAATATCGGAACTCAACACCTTGTCCATACTTGTCCATCTTGAAAATAATCTGAAGTGAAATGTATGAGCAGACAATTAGTATATAACCATCACCTCCATCTCTGAAGTGCCAAAAAATGAAACACCGCTCGTATCAAATTGTGAAAATTTGTGTTGTAAGTAGAAACTAAGTACAAAGAATTAACATGTAACCAACTATATTTTTGTCCTTTCAGAATCTAGTGTTCAATAACTTTATTGGCCTGAAACCAGATTCAGAGACCAAATGGATTTCCTCCTCTAATTCAAAGTTTTTCAGTCATAACAAGCAGGTTGCAGAACAAAATGCTGCACACCTTGTTTGTTATGTTCATATCAAATCTCATTCCGAGCTTTTTGACATATGCAAAATAAATCCCAAAAAAACTTTAGGAGCACAGATTGATCTAAAGAACATGATACCACGCACCCGGGGACAACCAAATGGAATCAAGTCAGAGTCCTCAGTAATGACAGCATCAACACGCTTGTTAATGGCCAAAAAAGTCATTTGTGCATCTGCCTCGTATGGAGCCACAATATAATCAACATTTTCTTTCTTTAAGACCTTCACCAGGCAAAACCATTGGTCAGGAGACTGATAAATAAAAGATGTATATTGAAAGACTAAAGGAGACCATGAACATTCAAGACGTACAGTAGAATCACAAATCCTGATTATATATATAATCATGAAAAACGAACAATTTTCCATACCTGTATTAGTTGAAACGCAATTGCAGGTGATATATCAACGGCCTTTTGATAACATTCATAGGCAGCAGAAGAATTCCCATTGGTCTCATGCTCAATAGCACGTTCAAAGTTTTCTCTTCTGGACCTACATTTATAGTAGATATCTCAGTATGCATTAGATATCATGACATAAATAATTTCTGAATGTATTAAATCATAACAGCAGAAGCTGAAACCAGAAATTAAAAAAAAAACTCTACAAGATATGAGAATTGTCACAGCATCTTCAACCATATCCCCATCACAAGCATGATGCAACAATCTGACATGGACGTACTCTATAAATGCATCTTAGCTTGCACAGATATCCTCCATCACTTGCACAGGAGTTAAAAACAATTTACATCCCATCTCTCGTACAGACAGTAGCAACATCACCAGGATTAAAAGATGGCATTCAAGTTTATACAGATAAAGTCAAGATTCAGAAACATAAAGCTAGGTAATGTGACTAAGAGGTTGAAGACCGAACATTGAGTAAATTCAGAACAGAATAAAAAAGGTCAATAAGGCAAGAATGAGAGCCATAATGTAAAGGCTATCAGTTGGACTAGTGGCTAACCTAATTACAAATAAATATAGAAGATATAGAAGCATAAACTTGCAAATGCAGTTTTTCACTCAAAAGGTATTATCCATAAGTTGCTGAGTAGATAGACAGAAAAATTCTTACCTTTCTCTCTTGTTTTCCTGTTCCTTCTTCATTGGCAAAAATCCGCCATCAAAGACAAGAATGGGTTTGATGCCATAATGCCGCAGAAGATTTACTCTATGCATGCAGTATTCAATGTATCTGAAAACGGGGTTAATATGAGCAGCAATTTGTAGATATTAAAAAGAAACTCAAGATTCCAAACATTGTTAACAAATAAATGAAAAAAACTTGAACAATTTCTGACTTTGCCAGTTTGTACATCAAACACCTATGCACTTGCAGAGACAAGTAATCCAATCAAATTTTCTTCTCGGAGCCTTATCAATCTGCTACAAAGACCCATGTTGCCTTATTACATAAGTAGGTTACCATCGAAAGCCATTAGAAGATGGATGTTCTGATTTTGTCATCAGCAACTGTAACTCTGGCTTTGTTGGATATCACAAACGTACAGAGTGCAAAAATGGATAAGCTTTTCACCATATTGACGTTTCTTACTCTTTGGACTTAGGCCTATACTTTCTTCAAGAAAACCCTCATCAGAGTATGTCTTCCACCCAAAATTTTAGGAACCATATCCAACTACGTGCAGCTTGCTTCATAGATACTGAATTCAGTTCTCTTCTAATATGACAAAGTTTCACTACAGAAGCGCATAGTATGAAATCGTTATATCCAGCCAATAGATACAGGCATTCCTACGAAGAAACCAAATAAAGGCCTAAACATTGACGATTTGACCACTTCATAATCCAAACTCCTGGTCCCAAACCACCTTCATTCTCAACCCATCAAAAAGCATATGATGGTACCACACCAGTGATCAGCCAAGTAGAAATGGAACTCTCGCGTATAAGTTGTTCAAAATCAAAAAAAAAATAAAAAAGAATCATGAAATTAAGAGCCAGAAACATCGAATCGCAACCACTGCATGCATTAAAAATGAAAATCATCGATAACCCTAAATGCTGAATATAGATAACCCTAACAAAATGAGAGGAAAAAAACGGGAATTGAGCGCACCTCGAGGTGGGTCGGCCGTTGCAGATCTCGGCACTGCAAGATAAGGCGCCTTTATGGAGCCAAGAATAAGTGTCCACGGCGACACTACACCCTTGCAGATCCTTTATGTGGATCGGCACCATTACCGATTTCAAGAGGGGCAGTAGTCCCTGTATTCCCATATCTCCGTCTGCTTAAATCGCAGCAGCTGCCCGAGAGCCGAAGAGGGGACAGCGATTCATTCAACTGCGGAGGAAGATGAGGAAATTGAACACCACGCCGACCAATTTTCGGCTTTTGGGTCCGACGAGGATAAATGGCGGGAAGTTGTCTTTCCCCCTTATTGGAATTGGGCCAAACCGGCATTTATTTTGGGCTTTCAAATCAATTTCGACCTATGGGTCCAGACAGGTACTATACATTCTCATTCCGCTGCCATGGTCATATTTTGTAATTTTTCTACAGGCTACACTTGCAAGCGAGTATAATACCGTATTAAAGGTTGATTCGGATACAAATCCTCCTTAAGATATAAACTATAAATAAATATCAACCATTGGATCATGAGAATCTACGGTTGAGATCAAGAGGGGAGGCTAGAGGAGAGATTTGGGGTTTAAATTGAAACGGTGGCATTTTTGTAATCATAGGGAAAACTAGGACTGGCTGCAAAAATAATTCTGAGACGAGCGCCGTTCCTTTCTTCCTTCAAGCAACCTCGAGCCATTCCTTCAAAACGATTTCCAAACTCGAGCGAAGACGCTACAACGAACACAACCTCTTGCCATTCCTTTCTTTCGCGAGGGCAATTTCTGATGGGGAAGAAAGCAAGCAACCGGAAGAAGCGTCAGATCTCCGTTCACGAGTCGGTCGGCGGCGACTTCATGGAAAACGGTGAGAAGACGAGCGAAAACGGTCGGTCAGCGGCGACTCCGGGTGTTAGCAGAGCGAAAACGGCTAGTTTCCCTTTTTTGGTTTGTGGTTTGCTGAATTTGATGGATGGATTGGTTAGTCTTAAGATTTGATCGCAGGATATGTGAATAGGTCTGCCTCTGGATTGTTAAATTGGGGATTTTAGTTTGATTTGTTGTACGGGGATAGAGGATTTGTGTGCTATTGACTCCTCAATTGCTCAAACTGGAGATATTGCTCATCGATTCATTCATTATAGTATTCATTCATTCATTCAAACTTCTAGGACACTGAGTCCCTGTATTCATTCATTCTAAATATTGAACCATTATAGTATTTGCAGAGGCAATGCAAACTTCTAGGACACTGAGTGTGATGTTGATGATGATCTTTATGATGAGCTAGTAATATACCCAAAGAGCTGTTGCTAAGATATAACATTTGAATTTGAATGGTGTCTAATTAGCACAAAAGCCATTGAACAGTGAACATATGAGTCCTTTATGTGAACAGAATTGTCTTTGATAGAGTGGGAAATTAGAATTGTTAGCTTGGAATGGATTTGTTGGGCTGAGCACATGGGATTGGTTTCTCCCAAAGTCACGTATGGCATGGAGCTAATTCTGAACTTTTAAATATGCTTGTACGTTTTCATTTACAGCAGGCTGTATTATACTGGATCTTTTTTTGGTATTCATGTAAACTCTTGGTAGGCTAATAATAGGCCTTTACATCATGTTTGCTTATATTGTTAGATTCAAAAGTTATATATGCATTATGAAATCCGTTTGGCTACATCAAGAAAGCCAATTTTAGGTGTTATCAAAATTATTCATTGTTTTTGTATGATGTTGATGTTATCATTATCATGTTTGCATAACAATACTCGGATGTAGATGTTATCATTATCATGAGTATGACCTGTTATGATAACTATTTTTTGTTTGTCTAGATCAAAATTATTCATTTATTTTTTCATGTCAAGCTTGCCATCTCAGTTGGTAAGGATTGTATCCCACGGTCACTAGTCTTGATCGTGGAATCAATTGTAATGGCTGAGTGCCTCAAACACCTATAGCTCAATGAATAAAGCCCTAGTTATCTTACTATCTTAGCCACGTTTATTGCTCTATTATTGTCTGAGTTGTATACTGTCTACTCCGCATTTTAGATGTGCGTTCACATATTTGAGTATAATGTTCACGTATTTGAGTATCATGTTCACGTATTTTAGATGTACGTTCACATACGAAGTAGTTGTGTTCATGTATTTTAGATGTACGTTCACATATTTGGGTATAATGTTCACGTACTTGAGTATCATGTTCACGTATTTTAGACGTACGTTCACATATGAAGTAGTTGTGTTTACATATTTTAGATGTACGTTCACATATTTGAGTATAATCTTCACGTATTTAAGTATACCCACCGCTAATCTGTACATGAGTTTCCCCCTCCTCGCTATGACGGAGCCTAGATGTACTTCTATTATCAATCCTAATAAATTTTACGCATGTATGATGCCAACTACCAAAACCCCTTCAAATCCTATATTAGCTTCTGATTGCTTCATGGCCTTTGCCTCCTTTGCAAATAAGGGCTCAGACTTATCCTATGGAGATATTTTCAAACCCAAATCCTCCCAACCCAAAATCACGACACTCCAAAAATCACCCCACAAGTTGAAACCTAGAGTATAAATTCATTCTTATGGTGGTTTATTTTACTATTAAAACTAACTCTTTCTCTGGAACTAATTCATTGAACTTCACTTTGATAAAGTTCAATCACCCCATTGTGCACCTAGTGTATCAAAAAAAATTGTTTAAAAAGAATACTCCACTTGCTGAATTTTGTTCCATGCATAAGTTTTCATTCATTAATTGTTTGTTATTTTTGCTAATGCATAATCAGGTGAGGAAAACCTGCAATATAGTACCAATGTCAAAACCAAAATCTAAAGGGAGAACCCCGCTTGATGCTACCCACATGAAACACATAACAATTTACACACCTGGCAATAACAAAGCCAAAAAGATAGAGTGGATCGTACAAGTTTTGTGGAATTCTTTATATTTAGTAGGTTGTAAATCTTATCTCTGTGTCCTGTATTTGGAAAGGCCAGTATGCATTTCCAAGTTTGTGCCATCTGAAATTCAAAATTGTGTAAACAATTTTAAAGCAACTCAGGCATGGTCAATCAAAGGCCAATCAACACGTCTCAAATTCAACTGGCTTATACAAATCAGTAGCACTTCAGTGTGCTGGTGCATTATAATGGACCAAGCTGAAAGAAAAGTTCATGTCACTTTATTTGTGATTGAAAAAATGTCTATATGCATGTTTGATTATGCTTTGGATGATTCTGAACACTTGAATCGTGTGATTAGGAACATGCATCAATACTCTTTTGTTGATAAGAGTTGCTTCATATCTTGGTCTCTGCTTCCTTTATGCAGGATATGGAACGGGAGAAGGAAGAACTTCAACACTTTCAAATCAACTAGAGCTGCCAACAATACACACTTTGAAACCTCGAGAGGATTATGCTGGGCTAGCTTGCGATCGTGTGCGCTGATGGTCTGGCTCCCACGGGTAGTGGCTTGCATTGGCCAGAGACCCTATTTCTGGTGTGACACTGACAAAGCATCTTCCATGTTACCCATGTAGAATAAGTACAGAATTAAAAAGAGAGAATTGTATATTATCATAAAAGCATTATAACAAGATGAAAGCAATTTCACATGAGATCGATTAGGTACTGTTGTGCTCTAGTTGAGCTTCAAATAGTAGAACTACCAACAAAAAATGTTGCTTCTAATAAACAAGATTATACCACCATTGTTGGTTTTATGTAGACATCATAGTATAATCAAAGACTCTGGTCATCAACAACAGAAACTGAATTAAAGCTCTCAACAGACTCGGATCGAGAAAAGTACATCCTAGACAATCAAAGACGACGAAACCCTAACTTAACGGAATCGTAACCGATAAAGGAAAATTCAAACTGGAACAGCATAATTTGGCAAATTAACCCGAATCAGATCAATAATCCGAAAAATTCATACTTATCAAGAGCATCTCTGAGTTCAGAAGTGGCCTCTTTCGTCTCCTCGAGAGTAGGAGCAGGTTCGAAGACGAGCTTAGGCTGCTCCTCCAAGCCATAGCCATCGAACTCGCAATCATCAAGCTCCCAATTGAGAGGCTGAGCGGTCGGCGAAACAGCCGTGAACTCGATTCTGCTGGTAGTATCGTCCACGGAAGCCGATTAGCGGA
The DNA here is from genome assembly GCA_934048045.1 of Polygonum aviculare. Taxonomy (NCBI): domain Eukaryota; kingdom Viridiplantae; phylum Streptophyta; class Magnoliopsida; order Caryophyllales; family Polygonaceae; genus Polygonum; species Polygonum aviculare. Next base: position 23,923 of record OW204024.1, read on the forward strand.
AGGCGTTGCGAGCGGAGGCGAAATTCTCTGGCAATCCGCCACGGACACCGGCGTTCTGGAGGCCGAGACTTGCTGCCTTGGCCGCCGCTCTCATAGCTCCTCCGCCTCCCATGGCTGTCTCCGAAATCGATTTGAGAGATTCTGGTTTCTCTGAAACTGGATAGAGCTGATGAATGAAACCCTAACTCTATGAAAAAGAGGGAAAGAGATGATGGGGGGTGGCATGGAAGTTGCAGTCCGGAGAAGAAGAGTAGAAAGTGTTCAGATGAAAAAAAAAAAAATTGCATAAAATGACAACTTTACCCCCGCATCCTTAAAAACTTAAAAGGGGACATTGTTTTAATCCTATCCATCCATCTACATAATCTAACGGTCAATGTTTATTTTTAGTTTATAGGTTAATGTTTATTTTCATTTGAACCAATGCCTATAGTTTATTTAGTAAAATCTTTTTCTTTTGGGTGAAAGTAAACGTTCATTTTTAGCTTTTGGAATAGAAAGATGGCAAAACACTTTTTGGAACAAAACTAATACTTTGATTATAGAAATGGAAGTAGTAATAAGGTAGAGAAACACTTTCCGGAACAAAAATAATATGAGACTTATTTATGAATAAAAATTAATAATGATTATAGACACTTAGAAAATAGGGATCAGATTCATAAAGAAACTTAGAAAAGGGGATAAAAAAACATATATAAGCATTATCATTATTTTTTTATTTTTTATTATTATATTATTTTATTATATTGTTATTATTATTATTGTGTGAATTTTTAACAAAGAGGGGACTGGGTACCGACCGATTAACAAGAGGAGAGAGCAGCAGAAAACCCCGTCCGAAAACCCTATCGTCGCTCATCTACGATCGACCCCATGGCCGCCGCCGCCGCCAGGTCTCTCATCCGCGCTTCCGTCGCAAGATCTGTTGCTTCGAGAATCGCCACCTCCGCCCCCATGCCCCGATCCGCCCCGTCCCCTTTTCGCATTCCTAAGCAGAACCGCATCTCCACCCCCCGCATTCTCAGGTAAACTTCTGTACTTTTCAGGTAGACAAGATAAAAGCTTTTTATCCTTCTCTGTATAATTTTGTGGTGTGTCGAGGGAAGATCTCCGGTTGAGCTGAGCTGCTGTGTTGAATCATTGCTTCCTCATCACACGGTCACCGCCTCTGCGTTGCTTAATTCCTTGTTGTCGTGCACGCCTCGCTGCTATGGTTGGAACATTGAAGGTAACCTCTCTCTCGCCATCTCTGTTTGTTTGTTTGTTTGTTTGTTTGTTTCTTTGTGAATCTGTAATCCTGTAATTCTTGACATACATTTGCGTCTATTCTCGTGCATGTCTTCCGTTGAACAAAATTGTGTGGTGTGTCGCTTGTGTAATTAGTGTTAGATGATCCCGTTTTGGGGCTTCCTCGTGATACCTTGATATCTTTCTCTAAACAAATCCGTACATGCTGTGTGTAGTGTAGCTGGAATTCCATTGCCTACCAACTGTTAATTTTCGGCTTATGCACCAAGTTTTTGCAATGCCTGTTTATAATGCATGATATATCTGCGATTCAATAACAGAATGATGGTTAGAATTATTAGCATATCTGCATTGTCTACCAACTGAGGAAGATAGCCCCAGTTGTTAATTGTAAACAATTAGCAGAGTTTGTTGTCATCGTAGCTGCTTTACTTTTGTATATTTATCCTATACGTGCGATTAGTAAATACAATTTGAATTGCAATCTCTTCAGATTTATGATGTCAAATGGTTCAAGCAAAGTCTAGTATACATCCGTTCTAAGGCAATCAAGATATGGTTCAAGCAAAGTGTTGTTATATTTTCTACTTCTATGTAGAGAATTTTACTTTCCCATTATTTTGACCGGGATTTTTTTCCCTTTTAGATCTATGACTGCCACCTTGCTATGGGTTGCTGCTGAAGCCTATTGGTAGTTCCTTATGAAAGCAGCGTCTGAAACAACTATTGTAATGATACTTTTCATTATCATTTTCTCTGCCCTGTTTTTTAGCCTTTCATTTGTAGATGGATGAGTGTTTGTATTCAGAATTCTGGATGTATGCGGTTGTTGCAATGGCTATAAGTTTCTTTTGATAGTGATTGAAACTAGGTATGACTACACCCAAGGCCAAAGGTACTTTTACTCAATCCAATTTCTGCAATTTGGTCATGTAATCACACAGAAATCATACTTCTGTCACCCAATAAGTACATGTTTTTAGAAGAAATAAAAGTTGGAATTTTATTTTTTCTTATACAAAATCTTTCTCTTAAGAGAGTTGTTTTAATATGATTTTGAGCTGTATGTGAAATTTATCTGCCATTGTGATCCTGCAAGAGGACTACGGCATCTCAAGACATTAGTAGTCAAGCAGCTTATTTCTGCTCTCTTGGATTACCAAGAACCTAGGGTTGTGATGCAGGGAAATGGCCGATCTGTGCCTTTTCATATATCTGAGGCAGACAATACCTACAGAACAGCATTATTGAATATTGATTGCCATTACAATTCAAACCCAATATCAGTTTGTCACATATGAATGACACAAGCTGCAAAATAAGAACGGGTGCAGCCATCACCAGTGATCGGGGTCTTAAGAAGAAGAGTATGTACGTACGTACTCATGTACAACTTCTGTTTTGCGATTACAGAATTGTTTTTCCATTACTTGTGAATATGTGTTATCTGGCAGACTCAAACAGCACATGTTTAAACCATATTTGTGACAAACAGCTCTAACTCTACAATCACACAGCACACAATTCGACCGATTTCAACAAAAAATCATTAGTAACAGTACGTACTCATGTACAACTTCTGTTTTGCGATTACAGAATTGTTTTTCCATTACTTGTGAATATGTGTCCTTCCGTTCCTCCTTTTGATGCCTCTATTGAGGCTGTTTCAGTCTCTAAGGATGTTGTTTTAGGCAGGATTAGAAGCTTCCCAAAAGGTACTTCTTGTGGCCGGGATGGTTTGCGGGCCCAACATCTTGTTGATGCTCTTGGTCGCGCTGCCGTTGCTGTTGCGGGTGATCTAGCCACCTCCATTTGTGCTGTTGTTAATCTGTTGCTTGCTGGTAAGTGTCCTCCTGTCTTGGGTGAGTTTATTGCTAGTGCTCCGCTAACGCCTTTGATCAAGTCTGGTGGTGGTATTCGTCCCATTGCTGTTGGCACGGTTTGGCGGAGACTTGTTTCCAAGGTTGCGGCTGTTGTGGTGGGTAAGAACGTTGGAAATTATCTGGAGGATTTCCAATTTGGTGTCGGTGTGCCCAATGGTAGTGAGGCTATTCTCCATGCTGTTAACAGGTTGATCGAGGTTAAAGGGGGAGATTGTGGTATGTCCATGCTTTTGGTGGATTTTAGTAATGCCTTTAATATGATTGATCGTAGTTTCATGCTTAGAGAGGTCCGACATCGTTGCCCCTCACTCTCTCCTTGGGTCGAATTTTGCTATGGCCGCCCTGCCCGTTTATATTATGACGAGTCTTCGTTGTTCTCTTGCCAAGGAGTCCAACAAGGTGATCCCTTAGGGCCGTTGCTGTTTGCGCTCACTCTTCACCCACTTGTTCAGCGGATCAATGAGAAGTGCAACCTGGATCTTATGGCTTGGTATTTGGATGATGGGACCCTTATTGGTGACACTGTCGTGGTCTCTGAAGCCTTACATCTGATTATTAAGGAAGGGCCGACAATGGGACTACACCTAAATGTGGAAAAGACGGAAATCTTTTGGCCAAACCCGGACCCGAGGTGTAGTGATCCCAAGCTCTTTCCTCATAAAATGGCTCGTCCTTTGGAGGGGGTCAAGCTTCTTGGTGGGCCAGTCAGTTTGAACAGTGACTTCTGTAGTAGCTTGATCGAAGAGAGGGTTTCCAAGACGGTGTTTCTGATGGAGGCTGTCGCTGGGCTTAATGACCCCCAAGTGGGACTCCTTCTTTTGCGCAACTGTGTTGGTGTTGGGCGTTTGTATTTCTCTCTTCGGACTTGTCCACCCCAAATGCTTGGGTCCGCTCCTCTCACCTTTGATCATGCCCTGAGGAAGGTTCTTCAGGAGATTATTGTAGCAGGTGCGGGTGGCTTTGGTGATTGGCAATGGCGTTGTGCCACCCTACCCTTCCGCCTGGGTGGTTTTGGGATCTATACAGCGCATGATGCTTCTGGCTATGCTTTTGTCGCTTCCCGACTGCAGTCTCTCACCCTCCAGAACAGATTGCTGCGCTTTTGTGGTGTTTCTGAGTTGGGCCCTATGTGTGAGTCAGCCTTGAACAGCTTTCAGAACTTGTGCAACTTTGACCCTCGTGACCTTTGTCATGCAGTACCAGCCCCCCCGTTTATGAAAAAATTGGCTACAGTGTACTTTGACATGGTGGACAGAGGTTTAGTTGGTTGTTACAATCCTAGTGCTCGTGAAAAGGCCATCCTTATTAGCAATCGGGCAGCGCACTCTTTGGACTTCTTGAAGACAATTCCAATTGAAGGGTTGGGCCAAACGATGCATCCAAGGCAGTTTAGGTGTGTTTTATGTTATCGTCTTGCGATTCCTTTGTATCCTGCTGATTTTACATGTCCTTGTTGCTCGTCTAAGATCATGGATTCCTTCGGCGATCATGCTGTGCATTGTGGCAATGATATTGGCATTAAATTTCGCCATAACCTTGTCCGAGATGTATTGGGTGATATATGTGCCCAAGCCGGTGTCGTTGTGCAAAAGGAGGTGCCCTTAGGTTTTTTGTCTGATGAAGACACTGACCTTAGGCCTGCGGATCTCCTTGTCTATGGCTGGGACAAAGGTAAAAACGTTTGCTTGGATGTCACTGGTGTTTCTCCCTTCACTGGTGTTGGGGTGGACGCTAAGAAGGAGAGTAAGTACGCTGCCAAATGCGCTGATAATGGGTACGGCTTTATTGCATTCGCTTTCTCCACCTTTGGTGATTTGGGAAGTGATGCTCTTGATTTTTTGGCTAGGGTCTCGCGAGCTGCTCAGAGTCATGCATCCAGTGCGAATATTCGTTCTTTTATTTTCCATAGATTATGTTTTACCTTGAATAAGGGTGTTGGGGCTCAGTTAGTTGCTCGGCTCCCTTCCAACTTTTTGTAATTTAAAATATAAGTCTTATTGTAACTATCTTTAAAAAAGGATCTATATAGATAAAAAAGTTTATGGTTGATTAATTGATAATTAGGAATCTAAAAAAACATATGCAATAAAAGGTTTTCAGAACTTCAACAATAGTTTATATAGTACTACCAAACAGCATTTTCCTGATTCCTGTACGAATGGTTTCTATTTTGTGCATGTTAAATTGCCAATACTCAGCCCTCGCCCCATAAAGTTAAAACAAACACAACACCAAGCAAGATGAATTGAAATCATGTACAAGGTGTACGATCTATGTAAAATTTACAGCACGTGATGGATATTAGAGCTTCCTGGCTGCACACCCAGGGACTCGTGAGACAACTTTTGTAGCTCCACTGGGGCTTGCACTTCCTGAGTGTGACAATTATCGGAAAATCCAGACGGAATATAATGCAGAGTTTACTCATTATGGGTGTGTGAACCTCAGGATAGGAGGCTTGGACCGTTTTCAGAGGCGGTTCGAGGCTGTATGGTCATCTGCACATCACGGGAAAATTGTGTCCTCTTTGATGCATAAGGAGCCTCTCTTGCTGGACAGAGAAACGATTTAAGTTATTCTCAAATTGCTTTATTAAGATGACATGCTAAATAAGAGCTTCTTCCATAAGAAGATAGACATTAGATTAGGCCATACAAGACACAAGAAGCTAGTCAATTATGAAGTTTGAACACAAATTGCTTATGGATCCCTCTAAATATAAGATGGAATGTTACTGTTTTTTGGTTGATTAGATGGAAGCCTACTTACCAGCTATTTTCTGGGCTCTGAGAATGTTCTGTTGCCTCTTCCACCACACAATTGCGCAAAGAACCACAAAAAGCAAGGCTATACATGAAGCAAATGCAATACCCAATTTCGCACCAGCAGAGAGATGAGGCCCACACGTTTGGAGTCCAGGTATGCCGCAAAGACCATCATTGTCTGTGAAGCTGAAGCCATTAAAACAGAAGTCGTACCTTAGCACTTCATCTCTTTGAAGGGTTTTGATGTTAACTTAAATACATATAGAGAAAGACGACGTACTTGAAGCTGGCTCTGTGCAAGAGCCTTCCTCCAAGTGAAGCTGGTACTCTTCCAGAAAGCTTGTTGCCATTTAGATTTCTGCAAATATCATCAGCAATATTAGGCCGGTTCATTGATGTTTGATGCGTTTAAGGTGGTGAGCAGAATCTTACAGAATATGCAGAGAGTTCAATCCTCCCAAGCTCTCTGGAATGGAACCATTTATATTGTTGTAAGACAGATCCCTGCAACACAAAGGAATGGTGAAGTGTGAGACAACCTGAAATCGGTACGCTGACCATCGTTAAGGAAATATGGAATTAATTAATAAGTAATTGAATTCATCTTACTGCAATAATTTTTTCAACCAAGTTACATGCAATGTTCTAACATGTCTAAATTCTCCTTCACCTGAGTGGCTAAGAAACGTTAGTTTCTTTCTATCTTTATTTTTATTTGAGTCCAGAAAAAAGTGACATAGTTCCATATTATTGCCATTAATCTTACTAACTTTATCCCGCAGATATGCAAGAAAGTGCCAAACATCACTCTCCTATTTTTCAAACAAGAGACATCAGAGATGTATCTCTAATAATAATACGGTCAAATTAAGGAACAAGTCATAGGAGCCACCGGTGTAAGTCGTAAAGTGTTTTGACATCACCACATTTCTTCAATGTTACAAATTCTAACAATAATAATAATAAATAAAACAAAACAAAACAAAATAAAATAAAATAAAATAAAGCTGAAGACTGGCTTAATATATATATTTAGAGAGAATTTTACAGAGGCAGTTCAAGACGTGGACAAACAATTTTTATACTGGAACCAGGTTCTCTAATTGTCTTTTGCATAATGGCAGTAAATTTTATCCTAAAAAGCAAGTGTCCATACAACTGAAAAGTTATTAGGAGCATATCCCTCAGCCTTCCAACTTAGGAATGAAAAAGGTCTAAATTATACATCCATACAATGAAAATCATGTACACACTGAAAAGGAAATATAGGATATCTTTTCAGATTAGAATGACCAGCAAGGCCACTTGTGCAACTTTGCCGTTGAACACTTGAAAACAAAGAATCGGTAGAATGAAATAAGTATGGTGTTAAAACTCACAAGACTTTCATGCTCTTAATTGATCCTAGAGATGATGGAATTGCTCCGTAGATGTTGTTCCCGCTCAAGTTTCTGCGGTGCACCGTCGAAGTCCAATCACACAAGAATTCCATCAACATATCAGTGTTCATAAGCAAAAATTGTTACTTATAAAACAATTGAGCTTTATTTCCATAAAGCAATGTGTTTAGAGCCGGCTACTCACATGTTCTCCAGGTGACTAAGTCGAGAGATGTCATTTGGCAAATGGCCTCGTAACCCTTGGTTGTCGAGACCACTGAAAATAAAAAACATACATTTAGCACTTATCTAGACACCTAAAAATTTAATAATAACACAATCTGTAATGATTTTAATGCATAGGAAGGATAAGTCGTTACAGTCCATCAATAAACCATTTGCTTGAAACTCTATCAAAATGGCAGTCGGCCCCGCTCCATGGATGTTGTTGGGGAACACATGGATCACCATTCCATCCAAGACGATGAGGTAGCTGCAATGCACTCTTTATTGATTGCAAAGCACGGACTGAAATAACAAAGATAGCAGAGAATCAATCACATCGTAGCAATGATGCAATATAATGAATGTACATAATCTACTTAGAAGAGAGCAGATCACGTACTTTCAGCAGGTAATGTTTTCGCCTCAGTAACAATGACTTGAAAGATCTCAATAGCACTGATTAAGGCATGACTTCCTTTTTTGGGATGCAACGTTATAGTCAACGTACGACCATTTACGGCAATAGTTGTATTCAATACCAACGCAGTTTTAATACCTCCACTCATTTTCACAACATCCACAGCTTTAAATACAAGCTTGTCATTAATCAAAATGTCAAAAACCCTTTGACCAACTCCAGTAATTGAGTCTTCAATCTCCGCAAAATGCATCCAAATTGAGTAATTACTATTAGGTACCACATCTATTGTGTAGGCTAAATCTAGTTGAGGATCTGTACTAACTAGTGCAGTTCTATAAAGAGCTTGTGGATAGAAGTTTGGGGCAATTGAAGCCTTGCTAATGGTACCTTCTACAGAGATATCTTGATCAGCACCATTTCCGAAAGTTTTAAGTGGGCTCCAATATCTATCACCACCCCAAGGATTCCCATTATTGTCTGCATCAAACTTTGGCTTCCTTGCACCACAGCTTAGCCTTTTCACTCTCTTCAAAATGGAGCCTTGACCAAATTGTGGACCAAAATAGTATGCCTTATCATCAACTTGGAGGATTTCGATGGCGAGAATGGTTGGGTCACCATGACCAGTGCTATGGAAGCAAAGTGATGCTGTATGGTCAGTTAGAAAGACGAGGGATTCACTGAAAACTTGTTGAGCATCCTGGGTGCTCCACCCCGGGTTTAAAGAGTCAACTAGAGTGCCTTCAACAGAAACATCAAACAGGGGTTCATGATCAAAATTAGGATCATCAACCAATCCAAAAAAAATTCGCACTGAATAGTGTCCTGTAGGCACACGCTTAATGAAATAGCAATTTTCCGGGCCTTCAGACAGGGGGAAATAGCGGAGAGTAGTTAAAAGAGGAGTGATGAAACTTGGACGAGTAGCATTGGCTGGAACACCCCCTGTGTAGGCAAAATCCTTATGCCAAAAGGTGTTGGTTGGTGCAGTATGGACATTTTGCCGAGCTCCACAGCTCAACCGCGCTGCATATGGGGCTGTGATTTAGAGCAAAAATCCAATAATGTTGTCAGAACAAATACTACGAAAACTAATCAAGTGGAAGCTAGCTAGCAGATATAAGTAGAGCATGGAATTGGCCTGGTTTCATCATACGCGCCCCTACAACCGGAGTCCCAAACTAAAGCAATCGAATCAACAAATGACCTAATAATAACTAACTAGTACAAGAAGTTAAACTACAAGCTGATGAGACATCTCGGATAAATCGTACAAGCAGAGCTAGATCTATGACTCTGAGACTCTCTAAACCGGATCTCTCTCGGACAACCAATCAATCAATCAAACAAGCAGCTCGACTACCAGACCCTCAAGCACTGGTTTCAATGGAAGAGATACAAGAGGAGGGATTACCAGGTCGAGCAGCGGACTGAGAGAGCGCAGAGAAGTAGAAGACGGTGATGAGCACGAGACGCAGTAGAAGAAAGGGCGGAAGGCGCGGCATAATTGAGATTCGCACCAAATTAATTCTTCAGCTGCCTGCCTCTGTTTTACACCGAGTAGTTTCTACTTTCTACTTTCTAGTTTCTAGTAGTGAGTGCTCCATCCATTTCCCCACGCTCTTCTTCTATCAATCAGTGTTCTCAAGCTTTTACTTTCTTCCCGTTCCGTGCCATTAAAGTTGACCCGTGATGAGTGAGAAAGCCCACATGCGCTGCGAAACTCCTAATCCTAAGGCATATTTGCATTCCAAGAATACGCCATATGCTCTGCTAAAAGACAACCAATTATAAAGTATGTTTACTGACTCCTAATCTCAACAATTAATTATGTGCTAATTATAACATTAGCCTCCAATGTTACAGTGCTCAGACCTGACCGCATACATCTTTAGTTTGTTGGTAGTTGGTAGTCCATAGTACTACTATTTGGTACTATAATGTGCATGACCAAATACACCACCAAGTTGAGCTTGAGATTTGAGAACTGGTCTGTTCAAATATAGAGTTGCTACGGAATATTGTAAATATGTAGTACAAGTTTCATGTCATGAAAACAACTATATCCATTCAAGTAGATATCGTGTCATCTTATGTAGACCAGGCTGGGATAAATTAAAACGGGTAATCACTGTTGTAACCAATTATTCAAGATCACAATTCATTATAGACTAATGATGAATCTGTTTGACCCTGTCGGCATCGACATCATGTTTCCACATTCCAGCTATTGCTCTGCGACGGACCAAAAAAAGACTTTCAGTAGCAAAGAATGTTTGGTTGTTACTTATTTCTTTTGCATTTTCCCTAAATAGCATTGACAACAGAAATCGCTAAATGTCCGGATATAAAAGTGATCCAGTCGCAGGGCATCACACAAATCGAACGCACAAAAGCAAGCCAAACTCATAAACAGAAGTTGCTTATACGACGGTATATTTAATTTTAAAAAATATCAAGTTTATAATGCACGAGAATATTGTATTTAACTAAAAAAATCATGCAAAAGTGGTGCAATATGCACACATAGAAAAATAAACTACTATAGTATATAATACATATACGGAAAAAAAATAGTAATTGTCGAAATAAGAAGTTTTTCACCATTATGTCGAGTAACTAAACTTTATGAAGACATTCCTTTGCCTTATAGGTTAAATTGCTTCCAACCTATTAATAATAGCCATACAGTCATGAAAAAACAACAAACAATTCTCATTTAATCAACATTAGATTGCTCAAGACTGATGAGAAATCAGGATAATAGCGTCATAGGACCAAAAATGGAAGAGCATTCCGCCCTGATTGTCAACGATGATACATGAAGCGAACAGTTTAGTGGGCAAGAGTACCAGGAGAAGCTTGACCCTGTTGAACAGACAGCAGAGGTCGTCTGTTGTGCTCCTGCAAAATCCGTGGAAATAAGAGCATTTGACATCTTGTTGACGAAGGTACAACTAAAGTTGGTTATTCATTTTGTTTTCCACAGTTGATTAAATGAACTGATGATTTACTTGTAAAGAGAAAGATTCATGAAGAAACAGGAGTCTGGTCATAAATAAACTAACTAGCGGTTTATGTACATCGTTACATTGAGAACAAAAAATGGCCCAAATAAAAACAGGTGCAACCAATAGTTCATTATCACATTGATCAAGAAGAATCATTTATTAGTATCAGAATGTGAGTCCTGATATTGGAAATGAAGTTCCACAAATTTCACATTCAAACGTTATAAGTGAACCTAAGAATCTAAGATGGCTTCCAATATGCACTTTGCAACATTTATGCACCTCTATTAAATCCGAGACTATAGGTTTAACATAAATGCAACTTTTAGTCAATTACATTCTGTCAAAGAAAAGAAAGACAAAGGAAGGGAGAAATAGATGACATACTCCTATATCCGTCACAAAGTGGCATTTGGTGCACCTGACTGATGGGGCTCCATCAGGGTACATCAGCAGCTCAGAACAATTCTCACATTTCACTTGTCTGACTTCGTGCTCTAACAATAAAAGGAGATTGAAAGTCAAAACACCACCACGTCAAGCAAAAGAGGTGTGCCAAAGATCTGAACTAGAGAAAAATGGCACCTTGGAGTACATAATTGACTTGTTTGCATAACGAGCATTGGATATATCTGGATCCGTGTGGAAAGGAGAGGAGGCGGCGGCAGAATCCACAAACCATTTGAGCCTTTTCTGTTTTTTACACCAAAGCAAGCTTACTAAATGACAACCCTTGTTTTTGGCAGTATATACTGCTTCACCAAAGAGAGACCAAAACATTTCAATTGAATTGCCAGATACAATTAAAGATGGAAAGACAAACCTTCAAGCGCTTGATTGACTATTTGACAGATAGAGCACCGAACATACATAGATCCTTGCTGATAGGAGAGGTGGCGCTGGCAGGATTTGCAAAACACATGAGACCTCTCTGCATCATAAGACGAATAGAAATATATTGTCAAGAAAAAAGATGAGTTCTTATATACACCATAGAGACATGGACTGAAGTGATAACCTAACAATTCAGATCACATAGAGTAGCCACGACCACAAGGCCCTCGAATAATTAAATCAAGTAAAAACCTTGGTTTTATATCACATTGAATAGAGGCATAAAAAACTTATATTGGAAGATTAATAGAAAACCAAAGGTCGATGAGCAATTCTGAATGACAGTTCTCCCTCGTCCTTTTTCCAAAAAACCCAAATTCTTGGGGTTTGACCATTTGTGATGATAAACAAATTCCAATAAACTTCAGACCGGAGGAGAGCAGGAAAGAGAAAAAATGAAAATCAAAGTTGTAATTCTCCGGATAAATCTGAGATCTCATGAAATAAAGGTAAAATAATTGAAGAATAAGTATAGAAAATTCTTATGTAGCCAACTGTAACAATTTGCATTTAAATCCTTCCTATATATTTATAAGTTGTTTGAGGGGCAGGGGAGAAAGGGTTAGGTACTGACTAGGAGGAAGAGGATGTAAACATTGGTCATCCGGTGGTGTAGAGGATGGATGCAGCTGCCAGGAAGGAGAAGCCCAGCCTGGGGGAGGTCCTTCCATTTGGTCATCATCATCATCTTCTTCCACTTTATGTTAAGTTCAAATAAGAAAATAAAGTTATTAGATCATCATCACGTCCTACTCATACACAGACCATACTTAGTCAAATTATACACAAATTATGGGCTCCCATGCAATGATAGCACCAGACTAACACAAGTATCCAGGTGAGCAAAGCAACAGCAGAGAAAATCAAATGCCACTATACATTTCTATGTTCACCATACAGCAAGAGGATAATCAAGTATGAATTTTCCAGCATAAGAGGGCTCTATCCAATCCCGTGTGGCTATTCTACAAAGCCAAAATTATAACGCACTAACTCGGGTGATGTAGAGGCATTGTATTGCAGAACAAAAATGCTTACACAGTGCACAGCAACAGTGCATAAGCCACATCTTATAACCTATCCACTATTAGTACCTATATGGAAACATTAACTTCCGAGGAAGGCGCTATCTACTATCCAGGCTCCAGCACCTCATACAAATATACAATTACTTTGGATTTTAACAATAGCTGGTAAAAACCAATGTTACAATGCATTCCAAGCAGGTTTTTCTTATGCTTAATTGCTTACCATGGCTGGCTGGAGGACAAAAGGGGGGAAATGACTGGTTAGAAGAAGAAGGTGGAAGCGCTGGCTGAAGAGTAGATCCCCATCCGGGTGGCGGCCCTTCATTTTCGTCGTCATCCTCTTCCACCTGTTCTTCTTCCTCTTCCTTTACTATTTCTCGCCTTTCTACTACCTCGTCTAACTGCTGTTTTTCTTCTAATTTTAGGTCGCTTCTTCCCTCTTCCCATTGTTGCCCTTGTTCTACTTTAACTTCAGTGCAGAAAGGAAACTGAACTGTTAGAGAATTTATCACTCTAAATCTATCATGCGTTTGAATTTGGGGCTTGGAACATTTTATTAGAGAAGTAACTAACCGGCCGGAGAAAGCGACGGAAGGCTAGATTCCCAACCAGGAGGTGGACCGTCAATTTCGTCTTCGTCGTATTCCTCTTCCTCTTCTTCTTCTTCCACTTTCTGGACTGGTTCATATTCATCCGATCCCTGTCTTCCTACTAAAACTTGCTCTCCCCCATTCCCTTCTCCTAGTTCTAGTAGCTTAAAGCCGTCCGATTCTTCTTCTTCTTGTAAGTTTCGCTCCCCCATCTGCGCAACTTCCTCTTCTTTTACATCTTCTAAACCCTTCTCGGTCCATTCAATTTCGGCCATTTCTGCGTTCTGACCTCTGAAGGAACCCCCATGACTACGGAAACGGGAATATAGCTAAACCAACCTTAAATTTGGGATCCGGTCCGAACCGGATTTTCAGATCGAACCGAGGGCAGTCCGAACTGGATTTTTAGATCGAACCGAGGGATATCTATTATAGTTAGAGGTGTCAAATAGGTCGGGTCGGGTCGGGTGGATTCGGGTTCGGGTTGAGTGCAGGTTCGGGTCTATCGGGTTACAGGTCAAGCCGGGTCGGGTCTTGACAGGTTATCGTGCAGGTTCGGGTCGACCTAACAGGTCAAGAATTTGAATTTTTAATGGTTATTAAAATAATATTATGATTAAATAATAATATTTAATAATAAAATATTATTTTTAATAGACTTTTATAATAATATTTTATTTATATTAAGTTTTATGATAAAATATATTATAATATTTACAATAAAATATATTTATTCTACAAATATATAATATATCGGGTCGGTCGGGTCGGTCTCGAGTTTCAACCCAATCGGGTTCGGGTTTATCGGGTTCAGTTTTTTTCTTTGCTCGCTACTATTCGGGTCGGGTTTCAACCCAAAAATTTTCGGTCGATTCGGGTCGATTTTTCGGGTCGGGTCAGGTTTTGACAGCTCTAATTATAGTACATCTACTATAATATAATACAGTATAAAGATAAACCTATGTCTTTGTTAAAAATTGCGCCACCTCATCAACGTTGAATAAAATAGTGTTTTTATTTTAACAACTCTTGACAAAATAAAATTATTAACCCAAAATTAATAGGATTGTGTACTATAATTAGATCACATATCAAAATGGAAAATTATATTAGCTAGAATCTCTCTACATATTTTACAAACATAAATTTGGAAGGGATTGTGTATAATTTATATCTTTAATTATTAAAATAATCCTCATCTAATTTATATGAGTATGTGAAAACAATGGTCATTATCCGTACATTGTACGGGTCTTCAACTAGTTACAGTAAAATTCATCTCTGCGTAATAAATTGTGTCACATCGTCAACACTGAACAAAAAAATGTTATTAATTCCACGTAATCTAGGCTAAATAAAAAAATACCTAAAAAATATGAATTACTATAAAAAAAATGTTTATGTATATACAAATTAGGTAGTTAGAATCTCATATAATCTTATCCCGTAAAAAAATGCTTAAAAAATTACCAAAATTATGAAACATCCTACAAATTAGGTAATTAGAATCTCGTATATTCTTATTCCGTAAAAAAAGGCTTAAAATTACTGCAAATTATGAATCAATCAGCCAAAAATTATTAATATCAACCATAACTTCTCAATGCAGTATATTATACACATATCAACGAAAAAAACGATCATTACCCGTACATGGTAAGGGTCTTCAGCTAGTTTTCAGTTCATTTCTGGGCGCATAAATTTTGCGAAGCCAGTCTTTGGTCGAGTCTAAACCCGAGCGAATTTCTATTTATAAAAGTGGAGATTAAAAATTGTTGAAGGAGTATACATGGAGTCAAGCTCATTTGCACCATCCTCAGGTTTAAGTGTTTTTTGGCTTATTTTGGGCCAATGTGTTTGAGCCTTTTAGTTATTTCTTTTTAGTTCATTTAAGACATATAAATAGTTTAGGTTGGTTTTGTTCCTAGGAAAAATTGTTGGCTTTGAAAAATAAGATTGCGTCATCGAGAGGAGTTCTCCTAGGGAAGAGCCGAATGCCCTAGATGAAGGATCGATCTTGAGTTTGGCTTGGTTTGCCTTTACGTTATGTCAAACTCGTATAAGTTTGGTGTTCGTAGGCATTCACAATGCATCCTTCTCGTTCTTCAAGGATCCTTCCTTGATTATGTGGGATTGTATCAAGATGGATCTCTTGATCATTTGGATCGGTTCTTGTTATAATTAAACAAGGGTTTCTCCACTGTTCCAATTGGTTCTTCTCATTATCCTTTAGACTTCTTGTTGTTCTTCTTGTTTCTTGTTGATTTTGTTCTTATACCTTCATTTCCCACCAACATCTACCTTCGATGCATCTTGTTCTTGCTTGTTTGTGTCGAGTGTTGGAAGATCGGGTCAAATCCGTATCAAAACTAGTTGGTTTGTAGAGGGTTTTTCACTATAAATCCAAGTGTTTAATCTGGTATTTATAATCTTCCTTGTTCGTGTTTAATTTCGCTACAACTTAAGTTGTATCTCTGGTCGCCGACATCATAGATGCGACGACTCCAAGCACTAACACTCCTACAAGTTGTCAAACCATCTTCAAACTACTTAGTCTCTCTTATTTAATTATTGGCAGAATATATATACAGACCCCTGTATTTGAACGTTTTTTCCAGCCCTCCCTACTTAGAAATGTTCAAACAAACCCCTGTACTGCCCCAATTTTTGTCTATTGAGCACAAATGGCATTTTGCCCCGAGATGTGAAACGCACGCGCGCCACTGGTTTGCCACGTAGATAAAAAAAATATGACATGGCACGCCATGGGATGCCATATGTACATATTTGCCACATTTGCAAATTCTGCCACGTAACATTGTACTAGTTTTTTCCTATTAACATACTTTCTTCAAACAAAAATAAAAAAAATAAAATAAAAGGTAAGAAAAATTCATCCTCACATTCACGCTCCTCCTCTTCCTCCTCACGCCCCATATCCTCCCTCCCGCCCAGCTTCCGATCTCCATTACCGACGAGCTCGACGACCTCGCCCTCTTCAACCGCGCCCTGTCCGCCGACTGCCGCCCTTCCTCCTCCTCCGCTCAGTTCTTCTTCCGCCTGGGATCCACAAACCCTCCTCCGCGGTGGCCCCCAATCCCCCCATTTCCCTCCCAATTCGCCCCGACGAGCCCCGCAAGGGCTGCAATGTCCTCGTGGAAGCCCTAGAGCGCGAGGGGGTGACCAACGTCTTCGCCTACCCGGGCGGCGCCTCCATGGAGATCCACCAGGCCCTGACCCGCTCCACCTCCATCCGCAACGTCCTCCCCCGCCACGAGCAAGGTGGCGTCTTCGCGGCGGAGGGCTACGCCCGCGCCTCCGGCTTTGTGGGCGTCTGCATCGCCACCTCCGGCCAACACCTTGTCTCGAGATGTGAGAGAGGATTAGGGCTTTGAGGGACTTGAGATTGCCAGGCTCGAGTAGGATCTGGAGCGTCAGATCTGGAGCGGCGGCGGCCGCGTTTGGAGACGGAGACGGCGGTGTCGACGGTGGCGGCGGTCGAAAGCGACGATGGCGGTGGGGACGAGTCAACGGCGGCGGGGAAAGCTCTGCACAAAATCGCCCTCTGCACAGATGAAGTTCAAAAATATAATAATAAAAAGATTTTTTTTTTAATTTCCATGTCAACAAAAACTTGTAGCAAACTCGCATTTCACGAGTTTGAAACACACGCGTAAGTCCACGTCATAAAAAATGTGGAGAGTTATGCTGAGGATCAAAATGGCACTCCAATTGTTGTCAACTGCCTCGTTGGCACCCTCAGAATATATGGTATCTAATGGTTTATTGCGGTACAAGGGCAAGTTGTATATTGACACTAACTAATAATCTACAACAAAGTTAGTATCCAGTTTGCACGCATCACCTGTGGGTGGTCATTCTGGTATCGTGGCACTTATCATTGTGTGAAGGCATTGTTTTTTTGGCCTTGTATGAAGAAGATGGTGGAGGAATCTGTAAGCAAGTATGCCACTTGTCAGAGAAATAAAAGTGAGCATGTGGCTTATCTAGGATTGTTTCAACTAGGCTTGGGAGCACATATCAATGGATTTTGAGGAAGGTCTTCCAAGGTCTTTTGGTAAGGACTTGATTATGGTGGTGGTAGATCGATTAACTAAGTTTGCACATTTCATTCCATTGAAACATCCCTTCTCTGCAGCTATAGTGGCTCGTGAGTTTCTCAGTATAGTGTTTAAACTTGAAAAAATTGTATTTAACCACCCCTTATTTTACACTTGTTGCATTTAACCACCCCTTATATTTTTTTTTGCATTTAACCACCCTTTATTTACAAATTGTTGTATGTAACCACCCTTTATATTTTTTCTTGCACTTAACCACCCCTTATTGACAAATAGTTGCACGTAACCACCCATTGTTTATATAAAAAGATATTATTCCCTTTATTACATGTTCGGGTTGGTTCACAACGAGTTCGTACGAATTTGGATTGACCTAACTATTAATACAATTAATTTTTTATGATATTACAATAAAAAATATTATTTATCTATCCATCTTAATAATAAAGTATTTAGATTATTCAATTACATGATATACTATTTTAAGGATCCATCAGATCTTGGGTTTCAAGTTTTATCCAATAAATGATCGAGTCGAGTCTCTCTTTGACCCATTGATTTCGGATCGGGTCTCAACACAAAAAACTATACAATGTTAGAGGAGTGTCAGGATTCGAAACTATTTTTTTAGTTGGGAGATACAATTCGAGAACCAACTATACAACTTTAGAGGAGTTTTAGGATCCGAAACTAATTTTTTCAGTTGAGAGATACTATATGAGCTCAATAATTCTTTTACTTTTATAAAACAAAAATTAAAACTAAGGGGAAAATTGTCATTTAATTTTGAGAGAATACCATTTTTGTCAAGTGGGCGGTTAAATGCAACTATTTACAAATAAGTGATGGTTAAGTGTAGAAAAAAATATAAAGGGTGGTTAAATGCAACAAGTGTAAAATGAGGGGTGGAATGCAATTTTCCCTATAAACTTCATGGATTGCCGAGGAGTATTATTTAAAATAGAGACAAAATCTTTATGAGTAATTTCTGGTTGGAATTGTTCAAAGCAATGGGAACGTAGTTGTGCTTGACATCAGCATATCATCCTTAGTCGGATGGGCAGACTAAGAGGGTTAGCCAGTGTTTGGAAAAATACCTTTGGAGTATGACGAGCAACATTCCTCAAAATTGGTGTAAATGGTTGGCATTTTCTGCATGTTGGTATAATACAAACCATCATTCTGCACTAGGAATGACCCCTTTAAAGCTTTGTACGGATATTCTCCTCTTTAGCTAGGTGTGCAGTCGATGGACATTTCCATAGATGCAATTGACAATTGGCTTGAAGAGCGTGAAGGGGTTATGCGGCAACTTCAGCACAATTTGTAACAGTCACATGTTCATATGAAACGGTTGGCATATCAAAAACGCACTGAGAGAGTGTTCAAGGTGGGAGATTGGGTGTACTTAAAGATCCAGTCATATAGGCAAACATCGGTTGTTGTTTGAAAAAATGTCAATTTATGCTCCAAATATATGGGCCCTTCAAGATCATTGCTAGGGTGGGTGTTGTGGCTTATAAATTGGAGATGCCATCTCACTATAGGATCCATCCAATTTTCACATTTCTCAATTAAAGAAAAAAGCGGGAGACCTTATAAAGGCTATTAAAATACCTTTATTACTTGATGATACTAGCAAGTACAGGGTGGGACCTCAAGCAATTTTGGACACGGTGAAGTACTCGAAGCAAGGAGAACCTGTGGTAGAATGGTTGATTCAATGGAAAAATTTAAGCCGTGAAGAAGCTATTTGGGAACTTGCAGGCCACATCATATACCAATTTCTCGATTTTTCCAATGAGACTTGCCCACAAATCTCTTAAATAGGGGGTATTGTTGTGTATTCTAGTTTAATTGGAGAGAGCAAGAGAAAACCGATCTATCCGACTCTTGTGTGTAATTGAGAGAAAGATATCAAAAGAGGAAGTCGGTTTTGAAAGATTGGAGGCAAGTAATACACATACAGTATCTCTCTTTCCTCCAATCTATATTTTCTCCTTCTTCCCTCCTCAGTGTGTCTCATCTCCTTACCTCTTCTTTCCTTCTCTAATTTTGGACTAGACCTGTCCAAACGCGGGCTTGGGCCGGGCTAAAACAATTTTCTTGCCCGCATGTGCGGGCTGGGCCCGGCCCGGCCCGCAAATATGGGCTGAAAATGCTGCCCAAGCCCGCGTTGGCCCATGAACAACCCGGCCCGCAAAAAATCTTACAGATCGGAAGAGAGAGGTCTGGAATGACGACCGACACGGCTTAGCGGCATGACAGAGAGGGAGATCGGGAAGAGACTAGAGAGAGAGAGATGGGGAGGAGAAGTGAGTAAGAGATGCATGATGACAGGAAAAGCTGGAATGAGCGACGCAAATCTATAAGACTTAAATAAATGAAAGGATAGAGTTTGAAATTTTTGATGACATCGGTATAAACTAGTATTTATTAATAGATTTTTTTTATAAAATATTACGGGCCGGACCTAACGGCCCGGATGGGCTAAACAGTCAATCCATACCTGACCCGGATTAAATATGGGCGGGCCGAGCTTGGCCCGTAAGGCCTGAACCCTTGTCCAAGCCCGCCCTTATTTGGCGGGGGGGGGGGGTCGGACAGGCCAGGCGGATGACCCGCGTGGACAGGTCTATTTTGGACACAACAATATGTTATTAACAACATTAAATAGAGTTTTTTGATTAAATTTTTATTTAAGGATAATATCATTATTAAAAAAAGGGGAAATTGCATTTAACCACCCCTTATTTTACACTTGTTGCATTTAACCACCCCTTATATTTTTTTTGCATTTAACCACCCCTTATTTACAAATTGTTGTCATTAACCACCCGTTATATTTTTTCATGCACTTAACCACCTCTTATTTACAAATAGTTGCACTTAACCACCCATAGTTTATATAATAATTTTTTTCCCTCTATTACATGTTCCGGTTGGTTCATTTCAGGTTGGTTCACTTCAGGTTCGTATGAATTTGAATTTACGTAACTATTAATATAATTAATTTTATTTAATTATTATAATAAAGTAAAAAAGTACTCTGTATTATTTATGTATCCATCTTAATAATAAATTATTTAAATTATTCAATTACGAAGGATATACTATTTTTACAAAACACTGATTCGGGTAGACCCATCAGATCTTGAATTTCAAGTTTTATACAATAAATGACCTAGTCGGGTCTTTCTTTGACCCATTGATTTCAAATCGGGTCTCAACAAAAAAATTGTACAGCGTTAGAGAAGTGTTAGGATTCAAAAATATTTTTTTAGTAGGGAGATACAATTCGAGAACCAACTATACAACTTAGAAAAGTTTTAGGAACCGAAACTAATTTTTTTAGTTGGGAGATACTATATGAGCTTAATAATTCTTTTAGTTTTATATAACAAAAATTAAAAACAAGAGCAAATATGTCATTTATTTTTGAAAAAATACCATTTTTGTCAAATGAGTGGTTAAATGCAACTATTTACAAATAAGGGGTGGTTAAGTGTACAAAAAAAATATAAAGGGTGGTTAAATGTAATAAGTGTAAAATAAGGGGTGGTTAAATGCAAATTTTTCTTAAAAAAAACATATAACCAACGTAAATCATATGATAACTTGTCTTGAACCGACTTGATTGATCAAAGCCCACACTCAATTCAAACCAGAAAAGATTGAGCTTGATTTCAAACCCCACCGAATCGACGACTCATTTAATATGTATACTCGTCAACAACGGAAATATTGAGAGGGCGATGCTGGGTTTGAAATAAAATTTAGTACTCTGGTCCCGAAGAGTTAATTAGATTTAATGATTTTCTCAAAAAGAAAAAGATTTAACGATATTGCTCGATTCATAAAAGTTTCGATGATGTGCGATGTGACATGGTTCACGTAACAATGTCATATTGACTACAAGGAAAATGACAAATTAATAACGGGCATGGAAACTTATGGAAATCGATATCATTTATTTATAGCAGCATCCTATTAATGGAAGATAGAAACCATAGACGATAATTAGCCTAGTGCAAAAGGAATAGACAGGGGGGAGAAGTAACGCACATTACCGGGTTCATCTAACATAATGTTTGGACCTCAATAGAATAACACTAGTACAGTTCCCCGCGCCTTGCGCGGATTTTATCAATTTATATATATAATAACACCAATCAACACAATTTTATACTATATAATATGTATTGTAAATAAATTGTCAATTAAAATATTTTTTCAAATATTATTATTAGAAATTGATATTTATATCAATACAATTTTTTGTAAATTTTATGTTTGGTAGTGCTAGTATTTTTTTTGCTAATCTTAAATTTTATACCTACATTTGTGTTATATACTTTTCATATTATATTATATAAAGTTAATTATTATTATTATTATTATTATTATTATTATTATTATTATTATTATTAAGTCTTGATGTAAATTGATATATACTGATTGATTGTATTTAAGTTGTGATATTCTAGCTACTATCCATGCCTCATGTTTAGAATGAATAAATTAACAAATGTATTAATCGAATATGGTTACTCATCTTCTACTATACTTTACTTTTATGCATGTTCATGTACTTCTTGACTTAAATTACTTTTGGAGGAAACTATAGATATTGGTTGTAAACTATAATAATATGAATAACAAAATCTTAAAGATTAGGGTAGAAATTAAAGGATATGGTTCAAATAAAAAAATAAAAATTAAAGGATAAGGATCATGAAAAAAGGAAATATGAAAAAAATATGTAAAATTACCATGGTACGTGATTGCTATACTATCTTTTATTGATTGATTTTGACAAAAAACGTTTATCCAATATGTAAAAATAATTATATACAAAAGGCTATTTTTAAGGAAAAGAAGGATTCTAGGAGTTAAATTAGGAATAGTAACAATGTTCAAGATTTTATTTGATTCTATCTAAAATAATGGAGTATAATTAAGGAAATTTCAAATTATCTAACAAAATTTACGTCACAAAAATCAATCAATTATCAGTTTCCTAAATAATCTCTAAGTTGATTTGGTTAACTTAAAGTGTGGATTGGTGCACGACTGCACATAGTAAACTTTTATCAAATCTTGAGAAGAAAAAAAGTACTCCCAAAAAAATAACTTGAGTTAATCCATCAAAATTTACACCATATATGATATAGCTAATTAACAATTAAATTTTATAAGTGACTTATGTGTGCTTTTTATAAGTTTTATCATTTAGGACGGAAAAAAAGAGGGCCATTTTTTCTATGCTTAATCACTAAGATTAAGAAAGGAATTACATCAAACGAAATTCAGAAAGGAATGAATACCATGAAAAAGCACACACACTGTTGAAAGTTTATTGCTAAAGTTTCGACCAAAAAAAGTTTATTTCTATAGTCAAATTAGAATCTCGTGTAAACAGATTAATAACAATCTCGTGTAAGGATTTTAAATATCAAATCAACGCATTAAGTGGTCACGATAACAATTATCTGACCTAAGATATGATTAGGGTTTGTTATGGATTGGGGAAATTAAAAGTACTTGGAACAATAACATAATTGGAACTAAAAACAACATATTAACTGAAAGTTATTTTTTTCAAAGAAATATGGCACAGTTGTAACACATAAAAATTTGAACTAAAAATGTATTGTCAAAATGTGTGGATATGTATTTGAGTAGTTATCAACTTACCATAGCAAGAAGATATTGTTTTTGAATATCGGTTAGTTTGATACAAAATATGTATTTTTTCCTTATTTTGTTGGTAGAAACAAATCCTATCTTTCCTAGTTAGTTGAGAAGATTTACTAATTTGATTTTGATTTTTGTAGTCGATCAAAATTTTCAAAAAGTGTATAAAAAATATGCTCCATAAAAAAGTTTAAATTTTAAAGATAATTCTTTATTATGCATAAGAACAATACTGAAATTTGCATATCAAAACATTACAAAAAAAAAAAGCTATTGAAGAAGCAAAGATTTGGTGGGGTTGAATTCGCATGAGATGATACATTCAAACATATGAAGGGGAACTTCTCCAATTGATCAACCTTCCACAAACTGATCCCGTGACGGTTGTATTTCTATTGGTAAAGAAGAGTTGGTGTCACCGGCCGGAGGAAAAAAGCAGAGTTACACATTCTTCGTCCTTGTTTGGTGTCACCGGCCGGAGGAAAAAAGCAAAGTTGCAACATGTGATCTTATGGTGGCATCGACCTTGATGAAGGTACAGGTAAATTTTCGAGAAGGTAAAAGTTTTAGAGTTGATCGACAATCAATGTGATCGTATGTAGAGGAGACGGTAGAAAAGCTAGAAGTGGCCATGGTGGAATATGGATGAGGTGTTTCAGTGTTTTAGTTTCTGCCTGGCTGTGTCTCGTTTGGTTTTGTCTTGTTTTGGTTTTTGTTTTATTTGGTTTTGCTTTTCTGTTGTTGTGTCTTTTGCTTTGTTCCGTGTGTTTTGAGAGTTTCGAGTTCCGTCGGGTCTTTTGGTCACACCCCCTCTGCATCTAGCCAGGGGTGTCCCCATCTTGACCCCCCAGACCCTGCATGCGCGGGATTCACTGGGTATGTTGTTGTTGTTGTTGTTGTTGTTGTTGTTGTTGTGTTTCAGTGTTTCTCAACACTTTGATGGTGGAGAAGGACGTCATTGGTGTAAGTGGTGGAGATGGACATCAACTTAGAGGAAGAGATGAGAATAAAGAAGAAAATTAACAAATTAGAGTGATTATTTAACATACATATATTGTTTATTAATAAAACTATAATTATGATGTGTAATTGACATGGCATAACGAAAATATATAAATAAATTATGTGGCATATGACATGTGAAAAATGATATGACATGGCTTAACGAAAACGTGACATGTGGCAAAATCCGAGGTGGCGTAATGTATGAACGCCATGTGGAAAAAGCTGAGGTGGCGCAATGAGAAGGCTTTAATCCTTAGTGGTTTTAAATATATATAATAGATTACGTACAAAACAATAAATAAATTAAGTAATATTCAAATGTCCTTGTATAAAGTACAAATCATGTATTACTATGAACGAATATGTGACAATGAACATCAAATCCCATATGACCTACAACATGTTACATTCCTATTAAATTTTGTAATAGAGGTGCAACTTAAAATTTGTATCCTCATGGGGCATGAAGAAGCTATGGTTGGAATTGAATATAAACTCGGCGTGGCTTGCTATAAATAAGTATGAGTTCAATTCCTTGTACTCGCAAATCCTTTCCAAAAAAATCCTTGTTGTGATTCCTCAAATTTCCAGAATATATATATATATACATACGATCGATATCCATGCCATGACGATATAAAACCCTAAAGGGGAAAACAAAAACAAAGCCCAGCCAGAATCAATCACAAAACCGATCGAGTTTATAGCGTCTTACACTGAAAATTGAGTGCTTACGCTGATCGGGGCGTGGGGTGTTGGGAATGAGAGTGGAGTTTGATTACAAATTACAATGACGGGCGGGTCATTGGGTCTGCGTTCAGCTAGCTCGGGTGCATTGCAGAACCAACAGCCACAACCACTACACGATCAGCAGGATCAATTGCTTTTGCCGACCCCCTTTTCTCCCTCAATTTTTGTGCCTAGAAAGCTTCGGAAGATGATCAAGGATAAGGAGAGATTGTATCCCTGGCTTTTCAAGTTTGCCGGCCGGAAGAAGGTCGGCATGCTATTCATCTGCGTTATCTCGGCCGCCATATTCGCGGGGGTTCTGTACATGGGCAAAGGTCACATCACTACCCTACCCTAATTTTGATTCTGGATTCTCAGGAATTGGATTGCTGTAGTATAATTATGAACTGGTACGTACGTGATACTTAAGATGAGCTCTGGTCTTGTCTGTGTGCGCGCAGGTGATGATGATGATGGCGGGGAGAATGTCCATGCTGCAAGTATTAGATTCAGCAACGACACAGATACGGAGGATACAGCATTACCTGCTTATGGCTATGGAGAAGACAAAACTAGCCCTCCCTATTTTACAGGTTATGCTCTTCCTCCCGGGAATCCTTGTGAAAGTTTTGCTCTGCCACCGCCTCCCGCAGATAAAAAAAGAACTGGACCTAGACGTAAGTGTTGCTCAACTCCTTTTTCCAGATTATTGTGGATGTCCAGTTATCTGAAATCTTTTGCTTGCTCTCCCAACAGCCTGTCCTGTCTGCTACTTACCTGTAGACCAGGCCATAGCTTTGATGCCAACTGCTCCATCCTTTTCTCCCGTTCTTAAGAATTTGACTTTTGTATACGAAGCAAATTCATCCAAAACTGAATTCGGAGGATCTGAATTTGGCGGATACCCTTCTTTGAAGCAGAGAGATGATGCATATGACATAAGAGACTCAATGACTGTGCATTGTGGGTGAGTTTCATGCCTCATATATAAGGGAGTTGCTGTTTATCTTTTTTACTGTTCCAGCTGAAAGTACCTTTCTTTTTGGATGCAGTGTAATATGCACATCCAAAAACTCACCAACATATGTGTCTTCTTATTTATCAGATTTGTTAAAGGAACTAGAGCTGGTCGGGGGACTGGATATGACATCGATGATGCTGATCTTTATGATATGGACCAGTGCCGTGGGATTGTTGTTGCATCCGCAATATTTGGTACTTGCTTGTCATAAGGAGAATTTTAGGTCCTTAAACATGTTTGGTTTCTTCATAAATTCCTGAAATG
Organism: Polygonum aviculare; assembly: GCA_934048045.1. Taxonomy (NCBI): domain Eukaryota; kingdom Viridiplantae; phylum Streptophyta; class Magnoliopsida; order Caryophyllales; family Polygonaceae; genus Polygonum; species Polygonum aviculare. Next base: position 50,168 of record OW204024.1, read on the forward strand.
CAGTTCCTTTCAGGAAATTTTGATGTATTACGGCAGCCCAAGAATATTAGTGAAACTGCCAAAAGAACAGTTTGCTTCTTCATGTTCTTGGATGAAGTAACTGAAGAATATATGAGGAATAACGGTGACATTGATGGAAGCAAGAAAGTTGGAGTGTGGAGAGTTGTTGTCGTCCGTAACATTCCTTATACAGATGCAAGGCGTACTGGAAAGGTAAGTCTCTTGCAATTGAACTTGGCCATGCCAATTCATGTTTCTGCTGATTAGAATTTTTCAGCAAGATTGCTAGAGTCAATTGCCTCTTCTGGTTCCTTAGTCTGGAGTGAGAGACATTCATCTTGTGACCTGTTTCAAGTATATCGTGTCTGACTTGGAGTAACAAACATGACAGATTCCGAAGCTTCTAATGCATAGGCTTTTTCCCAATGCTCGCTATTCTATATGGATGGATGGGAAACTTGAGCTGGTAGTTGACCCATATCAAATTTTAGAAAGGTGACGTTATCTCCTTTCATCGTTCCGATTTCTATTTCTTGTGAACTAAGCGCGCTCATTCAACTCTGAAGTACTGTATTAATTATTATTATTTTTTATCAAATTGTCAATTCAGGTTTTTGTGGAGGGAAAATGCGAGTTTTGCAATATCAAGACATTACAAGCGCTTTGATTCATTTGTGGAAGCTGAGGCTAACAAGGCTGCAGGGAAGTATGATAATGCTTCAATCGACTTCCAGATTGAGTTCTATAAAAAGGAGGGTCTAACCCCTTACTCTCCTGCTAAGCTTCCAATCACAAGCGGTAAAGCAAGCGTATATATGATTGTTTTTTTCTCTTAAGGAACGGTGTTCATTAATTCTTGAAAATGCAGATGTTCCTGAAGGATGCTTAATAATCAGGGAGCATATTCCTATCTCCAATCTCTTTACTTGCCTGTGGTTCCATGAAGTTGACCGATTTACTTCCAGAGACCAGATAAGTTTTGCTATCGTCAGGGACAAAATTAGAGCCAAGACGAACTGGACTATTAGTATGTTTCTGGACTGTGAAAGGCGTAACTTTGTTGTGCAGGTATTATATCATTTGTACCCTCCAATGTGATGGAAAAAGGTCAGCTTTCAATCTCCTCAGATGTTAAAGGTTATGCATTACTTGCAGGGTTATCACAGGGATGTTCTAGAGAAGAAAGCATCCACTGCAGATGTTCTTCAGCATCCACCTCCCTTAGTTCTTCCACCGCCGCCTGCACTTCCTGAAAATACAGCTTTGCCGTCCGAGCGCGGTAAAGTCAGAAGCCGAGGCCGGAAAGTGGATGTGGGTAGCACAGACACCGTGTCGAAATAAAGATTTGCTCATGTGAAGAGAGGGAATAAATTAAGGAGAAGTTATACGTCCACCTTCCCAACAGCAATTTGGCAGAGGTGGCCGGGTAAATTGTGATTGGTGAAGATTTATTATTGCATTCTGATCGAGTCTCTGTCATCAGAGCTCCTCCCATGTGTTAATTCTGATTTTACAAATTAAGTGTCTAGTTCATTTTTTATTTTATTTTTGGGTGTGTGTACATGTCTACATACACAGATGAATAAAAGTTCATATCATTTGTGGTGGTTGGGTCTTTGTAACTGAATTTTTGATATATAAGATGCAATATACGGAATTGAATCAGTGGCATAAGACTGACTGCAGCAGGCAGATGGATCATATATCTCTTAATGCAATATATGTAATAATAATAACAACAACAACAATACAGATCGATGGAGGGCTTAAAGTAAGTAAAGGGGGTTGGATCGATCACTAATCGTACTACTGATGATAGAGCCTGGATCAGGAGTTAATATCATATCATCACGGGGTACAGTACAGTGGATCAGTTGCCAGGAACAAAGTTAGTAGCGTAAGCCCAGGCGTTGTTGGCCACAGGATCAGCGATGTGGTCGAACAAGTTCTCAACGGGGCCCTTGCCGGTGACGATGGCCTGGACGAAGAAACCGAACATGGAGAACATGGCGAGCCTGCCGTTCTTGAGCTCCTTGACCTTGAGCTCGGCGAAGGCCTCGGGGTCATCGGCCAGGCCGAGGGGGTCGAAAGCGCCGCCGGGGTAGAGCTGGTCGAGGCCCTCGCCGAGGGGCCCGCCGCCGACGCGGTAGCCTTCGATGAGGCCCATGAGGACGACCTGGCAGGCCCAGATGGCGAGGATGCTCTGGGCGTGGATGAGGTTTGGGTTGCCCAGGTAGTCGAGGCCACCCTCCGAGAAGATCTGGGACCCGGCCTTGAACCACACGGCCTCCCCGAACTTGACGCCGTTCTTCGAGAGGATCTCGGGGAAGACGCAGCCCAGGGCGCCCAGCATGGCCCACCGGGAGTGGATCACCTCCAGCTCCCGGTTCCGGGCGAACGTCTCCGGGTCAGCCGATAGCCCGGCGGTGTCCCACCCGTAGTCGCCGGGGAACTCCCCGGTCAGGTACGATGGGGTCTGCTCAGAGAAGGGGCCCAGGTACTTGGGACGGTCTGGCCCATACCTGCCGCTCGTAATAATGCATATTGTTAATTAACTAATTAAGTAAGGATTAATCCGTATAATATAGAGTACTACGCACGCACCAGATGCTCTGGGGAGTGCTCTTAACAGTGCGGCGCATGAAGAAGCGTCCACCGTTGGCGCCGGCCTTCTTGACAAGCTCGTTTTGGGGCTTCAACGCACTCTGCCCTGCGATGGCCGAGAACTGGATCCCAGAGGTTGCCATCACCGATCGACGCTAACTAGCTACTGTACGTTACACGTACCTTTTGATCTCAATTGCCTGCTAGATACTGATAGCTTCTGAATAATATGCTATTTATCTCGTGCTGTGATATGCTTGGGGATCCAAAGAGATTGTCTTATAACACAGCCGGTTAGATGGATAATGGATATCATATCAAGTGGATGAGGCAAATTACACGTCAGCGCCGCTCCATTGGCTGCCTATCTCCATTCTCGGATATGTAGATTTCCCATCTAAGATTATCTATTGCATAGGGTAAGGGGCTCTGTTCAACTGCCACGTGGCCCTTGCAAGATCTTGTTGCCACCCTGGCATCTCTCATGATGAAACGCATGCCACACAAATTTATTCACTTCACTTGGAGTTGGAGTTGGCGGGGGAGACCGAATCTCCTTCGGCTTGACCCATTAATTCGGGCCGGGGTTGGATATTATATTACGCGCGGTATGTTTTCGTACTGAAAACTCAGCATAGACGACATTATTTTGAATCATTCCTAAAGTACCACGACCGGGATACATATAGTAACATGTACACAAGTGGAGTATAAGATTAAACTAGCTTTCGTGCCATCCAAGACCACGTTACGACTATGCTTCAAATATTAGATTTTTTTTTTAGAAACTTCATATATCTGATATTAATATGAAAAAATATAATAAAAGTGTGACATTATGTTTGAGATTGATATAACTCAAACAATGCTGAAAGATATAAAGTTTATATTTGCTTATATAGGTGATAACTTGATTATAAACTAAAACTTGTAAAAACAAATGGGTATTTTTACATCAAGAATTTGATAATGATGTATTTTTTTATATATGCTTGGAACTTTGATCGAATTAATTAATTTATTTTTATTATGAAATATTATATCACTTGTTCATATGATCTTGTAGAGTTCCTTTTTTTTATATTAAATTCTCAAATTTAACATATTTTTAAAGTAAAATGGGTTTGATTTAATACTCACTTAAGTGCCGGCCCCTTATTAGAGCATGTTATTTACCATGACTAGAAATTAATGGAAGCATGTTATTTTACTTCTTGTAATGATGATTTATACAGCACAACCAGTTATTTCATATCTCTCGATAATGGGTTCAAAATCTTCTTGATGCACCCGTTGTCTCAGTCAGATTCCCTTGTCCTTTTCAAACTCTCACTCATCACAGTTGGACATTAAAGCAATAAAGCCTTCTAACAACCATCACAAGTCTTTCTAACAAGTCCAGCCTCCTCTCTAGCGCGCGTTGCAGCTAGCGTCAGAGAACGAAGATTATCCATCAATGGGCAAGAACGCAACACATTTCTTCATTATCATTCAGCCTCATATCCTTGAAGAAGCAAGTCTTGTTGTGTGTACTTTTTCCTTCTCCTCCTTTTTGCCATTTGTCTATGTATTTGAGCAAAAACTAGCTAGCTAGAGATCCATTACAACTGATCGGTAGAAATGTAAAGGGAAAAAAACAGAAGCTAAATTGGCCGGTAGTTCGTTTTATGTTTTGCCTTGTGAACAGGAAATCCCTTCTGAATATGTGAGTAAGTATGGCAAGTGCTTGGGAAGGCATGTTTTTCTCAAGCCTCCAAAAGGTGCAGTGCACAAAGTGGAGGTGCAAAGGTCTAATGGTCGAGTTTGGCTGCACACAGGCTGGCAAGATTTTGTTGACTGTTTCTCCATAAGCCGTTGGTATTTCTTACTCTTTGGATACCAAGGCAAATCATGCTTCCATGTCTTAGTATTCGACCCCAGTTGTTCGGAGATAGAATATCCGGGGCCGGTTGTTGATGATGATGAAAGTGAAGATTATGACTCAGTTGAGGTTCTAGACACAAGGGATGATGCCTCAGTTGAGATTCTAGGTGAAAGGGACAATGTGCCAAGGGCCAATCTGCTGAGTAAATGGACTTTTACTTTCCATGCATCTTTTGTCTTCTTCTTTACTTCTTAGGGATTTTAATTAATCGATCCCCCACCTCTGAGCTTTTACTCTTCATGAATTGAAGGCAGAGGACGAGGTGATGTTACTGGTGCAAGGGAGAGCACTTTTGAAAGAGCGATGGCCTTTCAGAGTCCAAACCCTCATTTCATTGTCACCATGCGACCGGCTTATATTTCTAACAGTTACATGGTATGTCTGATCCACCAGTACATTTCCATTGATCGAACTGATTGAAGAACATTCTAATATTGTAGCTAAGCAAGTAAGCAGTATATATAAAAATATGTGTCCTGTATATATACATATACATGTCACAAGTTTTAGCCTTTTGCATGCAGCATATCCCAAAATGCGCAAGAACCTACTTTGATGGAAGGGATGAGAAAGGCTTGAGCCTTAAAGGCCCGGATGGAAGAACTAGGCTTATGGAGTATTTCTATGTTATGGTAGGGTCTCATTTGCAGGCAAGAATCGGTTCAGGATGGAGCGAATTTGTGCAAGAGTATGATCTGCAAGCAGGAGATGCATGCGTCTTCGAGCTGATTAACATCAGCAGAGTTTTGGAATTCAACATCAGCATATTCCGAGTGTAAGAAGAAGAAGAAGAAGATGATGATGGATATGGATATGGATGAAGGATGTGATGCTCTAGATCGACGGAGCGTTTAGAGGTGGGTTTAGCGTTTCATCATATATATATTTGATGAACGTCTGGTACTCTTGTGTCTGATCGCCATTTTACCATTGCATGCTGGCATGTTGCCAGCCTTTCTAACCGGCCAGTTCAATTTATGTGTTAGCACTAATTTGAATTTAATTGTGGGTTCTGTAGGAAATGATGTCTATTTGAATCTTTTACCAGCGCCATGAAACTACTAGAAATTTAAGTTTCTCAGCAAGAAACCATGGTCTTTGCTACTGAAAATTAACTCGCTGAAAAATCTAATTCATCTTAAATTGATGTAATTGGATGTCTAGTTGATGAATGCACTAAATATTAATATTTATCTGTATACATCAAATATTGTCTTGGTGAGGTAAGTACCATCAAGATTCACCCTTGCTAACTCAAAATCCATATCAAATTTTGATCTTGATAAAAATATACAGCAAGCTTTCATTTGTAAGCTCTATATAAGGCGTGAAGTGTGTACTGCTGCATTGTGCATGAAATCGTATGAATTCGCTATCTGTGAACCAATTACAAGTCCAACTTTAAAATTTTGATGAACAAAATAACAGGTCAAGATGGCCGAGTTGGTCTAAGGCGCCAGTTTCAGGTACTGGTCCGAAAGGGCATGGGTTCGAATCCCATTCTTGACAATTTTTCTTTTTCCTTTCGTTTTTTTGTTACCATTAGTTGATTTTCCGTATCATACACACTATTATAAATATTTATTTTGACATGGGGTAGTATTTAATTGATAAAGTATTAAATGATAATACTATTAGTGTTTTAATATTAATAAAAAAAATTATTCGAGATGGTGATTTGACCATGTAAAGAATAAATTAAAATTGACATTGTGTATAACATAACTTAAATAAGAATCATTAATAAAATAATAACAAATAAAATTAATTTATAACTAGAATTCGGCTATATAATAATTGGTTTATATTATATAATATATGACTTATACGTATATATATAGTATATATAAACATAAAATGTAGTAGCTTGAAATTATACAACTTTAGTATATAAAAGTAATTTGTTAGAAGATACAGATACATATTAAATAAAATTAAGATAATGTTAAATAATATAAAATAAATTTGTTACAATCTGCTACCTAATTTAAATTTGAAATTTGATAAATTAATCAATAATTAAATAAGATTAAGGTTAGACCTTGATAGATTGATGATGTAGATCTATTATTATAAAAAACTAATTTTTACTGAGACCTAAATTATTAGTAAAAAATTCTAAAAATACCACAATTGATACGGAGTACAATCAAGTTAAATATAGAGACCATATGATAAATTGGAATGTCGGTCATTGGTGGATCTAGTAGCTTAAAAAGCCGTTGGTAAGCCCTTGTATTGATGTTTACTTGACATCCGAAAATCAATAGAATATGAACATGAATTACAACTCAATTCAGGCTCCGATTAGCAAATTCCCAAGGTATCCCTAAGACCAAAAATTATGTGACCCCTTTGGCATATATGATCCTCCTACTTCAACTCTCTTTGCAATCTGCATAGAAATGTATAATTGGTAAACATGAAATTCTTAGTTAGCCTTATGAAAAGAAAACATGAAGAAAATGAGGAATTGTAATGGAGATTAGGAAGGAGGGGCACCGACACTTTTATCTTTCACTCCTCTCACCCAAAAAAATAAATCTTTCATTCCGCTGTGACCTAATTATGACCGGGACCCCTCTATCATCACATGAAACGTACAAGTGGCTAAATAAATGAAAATCATTAATCAATAATTAATTAAGGGTGTGAAAGAACAACATTTTTTTTGATCGTTTTGAAAAGTTTTGACGGAAAAACATATAAAAAAGAAGGGGAAATTGACAACGATGGGGTAGAGTGCAAGGTTGGCGACCCGGTCCCGATGGATACTTTGAATAATAATTGGTTTGTTTTTTGATTTGGAAAGCCCACCTTATTTTCCCAAACACAATGTATAGTTTTGATAATTAAAGAAGAAATATAAACGATACTACCGATGTGTTATATTTGATTTTGAATCATTACCTAACAAATAAATTTGTTGGGTACCCCACTCAAAAGAAATTTGAAGAAACACCCTCTAAATTAGTAAATTATAAAGTATATTGTTTTTGGTGTTTTGCAATAATTTATTTTGTGTTTTATTTAAAATACAACAACAACATTTATCCAGGGAAACGCGTAAATACAGAATCTGGTGGTCAGGATGGGGACAATCCAAACCTGAATGGAATGCGTCTAGTTTCTTTACAATATAAAATTATTAAAAATTATTTTAGTTATATTAAATATAATCATTAATAATTTTGAAAATTTATATGTAAACACAAAACTTAAAATATAAATTAAAAATAAAATATAAGATAAGAAATTATTATTGGAGAATTCACATATATTTCATGCTAAGATATGTCAAAGATATTATCAATGAATTATTATTGTATATGATATGAAATCACAAACTTGTCGATCTCACTTCGTTGAAGTTTTATGCCATGTTTAAACTCCATTATGCTGACCTCGATTGAGATCTTGTCATCGTACTTTCCTAAAATCTTGTTTTCGTTCTAGCGACGTAAGAATTGAAAAATGAGAATTTGAATTATTTTCATGATATTTTGTTAGATCATTTCATTTTGTAAATCTTATTTTATTTAATAAAATGAAAAAAAATTGTTCATAAAATTTTGCCCTCATTTTTTTCATATTTAGAAAACACTAATTACTTTAGATATTTTTGAAATATTTTTGGATATTATTATAACTCTAATAAAAATAGAATATTTACAAATAATTTTTTAAAGAGGGATATGGGCTACTATTTGTCTATTTCCCCCTAAATCTTATCCATTTTTTTAATAAATGAAAAATGAAAAAGAAAGACTGAACTTTTCTTAATTTATTTTATATAAAAAGAAAAGAATATGAACAACCACCTCTTAAGCCTGTGGACATAGACGATCCTACCCTAGGGGGGCATGATGACCGCATGAATGGGCTCGTGCCCCCTCCCGTCAGGTTTATTATGGGTGTATATATTGAATTTAAGTTTAAACTAGTATAAGTTCTCGTGCCTTAAAGACACGATTTGATTTAACTAAACACTTGCTTAAATTTTATATAACATTATTCAAAATAATATTTTACTATAAAATTTGTATTATTTTTTTTTTAAAAAAAACATACGGTACTAATAGCAATATATTAGATAGGTTTTTTTTTTGAAATTGGCTAGATATCTGTACTATTGCCGGCATAGAGTAGTTAGGATTGTTTTAACAAAAAAATCTATAGCATAGAGTATAGACCTGTCAATCGGGTCGGGTCGGGCGGGTTCGGGTCGGGTCGTTCCGGGTTCGGGTTGAGTTCGGGTTCGGGTCAATCGGGTTACGGGTCAAACTGGGTCGGGTCGCTTCGGGTTTCGGGTCGGGTCGGGTCAACCCAACGGGTCAAGAGTATCAATTTTTCGACTTAAATAAAATATTATTTAAATAATCAAATATAATAACAAAATATTATTTTTAAATATTTTAATAATAAAATATATCATAATTTTCCAAAATAAACTTTATATATTGTAATATAATTAAAACCTTTGGGTGCACAATTACCCGTCAATCTATCATTTCATTATATTAGAGTGTATTCTAAAATAAGTTTTCCGCCTTATAGATTTCTTGACCCAACGGGTTGACCCTGACCCTAACCCAGAAACTTTCGGGTTTACCGGGTTCGGGTTCAAACTGGGTTTCGGGTTCAAATCTTCGGGTTGAAACCCAGAAATTTCGGGTCGGGTCGGGTCGGATTTTTGGGTCGGGTTAGCTTTTGACAGGTCTAATAGAGTAGTTTGTTTTTTAAAAAATACCATACTCCTAATAGATTTGGTAAGTTAGGATTTGTTTTTTTTTGGATAAATTCTATAGCATAGAGTAGTTTGTTTTATTGAATTTTAATTAATTAAAATGAGAATCAGTACATAAAAAAAAATTCTAATGTGGGGTCTACAATAAAATTTTAACCAATCAAATAAATTGAATTATTTTATTAAAGATGGATGACGTGGTCCAATGAGGAAGTGCCATGTGTCAGGATAAATATTAAATCTAACCTCCACTTTAGTATATAGTTATGATAGGAGTATATTTTAAATTAATTTATACTACCTATAGTATAAAGTGGAGACAATGTCTTCACAAAAAATTACGTCACGTGTCATTACTATAATAAAATAATCTGGTGGACCCTCCTTTATAAAAATAAGGATATTAAAATCTCATATAATCTTATCCCGTAAAAAAAATGCTAAAAAAATATGAATTATCCCGAAAATTATAAATTATCTCTTACCAAGAATTAGTTGTATTCTTCTAATAAATATTATTTTTAATAAAACGTGATATTTGTCATAAAGTATATTTTTAACAAATCCAACTTATTTATATTATGAGTTGACTTACCATCATTGGTAAAAAATACTAATCACAATAGTAATTTTAAATTTAGTAGGTAGGAAATTAGGAAATAAAGATATATTCTAAGATAATAGCATATGGAGTATTATATGTAAGAATTTTATTTCAAATTATAAAGATTAAGATAAAATCGAAACATACAAAATGAGATTATTTGTTTGGATTTCTTTTATAATTTTAAAATAAAAATTTTAAAACTAATAATTTGACTATATCGATATTTATATATTTCATAATTTTCTATCTACTAAATTTAAATTTTTTATCTTTTCAAACAACCATTAAAGATAAAATCATGCAATAATCTTTAAAGTCATATCTATATCTATATCTAAAAGATTAATTTCTATTTAACAGTATACCTATATTATTTCTTATCGAAGAAGTTCATAAAACATAACTATATTAAATCGGGTTTTGTAATCACATTACCCGTACATGGTACGGGGGTTAAACTAGTTGTATTAATATGATATGAAAATCAACTAGTCTAAATGGTTTATTATTCAATTTTATTTTCATCTCACCAAGGTTCAATTACTCATAACATCATTTTGCTTTTTTATTCATATTTAATTAATGTATTTGATACAAGAATGATAGAGTAGATCATGAACCGACAAGCAATGCCAAGACCGTTTCACAAGTCGCGAACATTCAAGTTCAAGAAAGATTCATGGAGGAAGACGAGCTCAAGAAGAAGTCCCGGCCATTTAAATTCAAAGAAGTTCAAGACGGCGAAATGGAAGCCTCAGGACACCAGGTCGTAGCCGACCTGTCTCTGGTCCCGCGCGTTTTCGACCGACCTTTCTCTTGCTTGCGGCCGAAGTTTCCTTCTAAGAACGCTTCCCTTTATTGTTATCAAACTATTTCCATATTTTGGTTTTCTAGATTTGTAATTATTATTATGAGATATTCTTTATATCTTATGATAATAATTTAGGGTTTCTTTTTATAGGATAGAATAAATACTTGAGTTTTCCTTTTATTTGTTTTTCAGCGTATTTTGAGAAGAGAACTCTTCCTGCGCCACCAAACCTTGTGAAACGTTGAATTGGTTTTATGCAAGAGTACCTGGTTTGAATCAATTTTTGTGTTCGTTTGCTTGCGTGAGTTCATTGTTGGTGTTCTAGGACGAGAGTTCGCTTGGCTTATACTTGGTGCAAGATCTAGATCCCGCATTCCGTGTGCGTTTGTGTGACGATTCAAGGAGCCTGCCTAACCTTGTCATACATCACTATTTCTCTCCATTTTTTTTGTTTGAACTAGTCAATATTTTTGCATAAATTAGATGTCATACGTAATATCTTTTTTTCGATAAATAAATAACTATTTTTTACTACTATTGAAGTGTATTACGTAACTAAATTTATAAGCTATTCTTTATTCATCGAATCACCTAGACAAATTGTACCCCTTTAAATCCATTATGCATTTCCAGAGTCCAGGCTGCAGCTCACAAGTACTTACAAGTCACTACTCACAACTCACAATGGTAGCTTTCTCCCCTTTTAAATACTGTCTCCCATTTCAGCCTCACTCGCAGTTTCTCCATTCATCATCTTCTTTCTCGATCAACTCCTACTCTTATACTCAGGTTTAGCCTAGTTTCGCTTTCCTTCTCTTGATCTTTCGTTAAATTGGCCAATACAATGCATTCAATCTGCTTATTGTCAGTTTTGTTCCTTGTACGTATGTTACCTTGCTGCAAATTGTTACTTGTCCAAAACACATGATCAAGATCTATTGAACTATAGTTGTATCTGTGAATCTAGCTATTCTCTGTGTGTTAAAATTGAAGTACCAGTACCCCTCATCTTTAATTTAATTGTGTGAGGGATCAGCTAGGTGGATGCAAATTAAGATAACCATTGCTTTTGTTTTTGTTCGAAAATGAAAGAAGTACTAATATGGAAAAAATTGGTTGATGCAGGAAATTAATTAATTCCAAGGGCTTGTTTGTTGATCAAGAATACCCCAATTGGTTAATGGATATGGAGAAAGCCATGGGTTTGATGGTTGTAGTGTGGCTAGTAGGGGCGGCGGTGGGAGCGACACCGAGCCCATCCCCATCCCCGGCTCCGGCGCCGGCCCCGGCCCCGGGCGACGTGAACCTGACCCAACTCCTGTCGGTGGCGGGGCCCTTCTCCACATTCCTGTCGTACCTGGAATCGACCAAGGTGATGGACACCTTCCAGAAGCAAGCCAACGACTCGGACACTGCGGACGGCCAAGGCGGCGTGACCATCTTCGTGCCGACGGACGCGGCCTTCTCGGCCCAGAAATCGCCGTCCCTCAAGAACCTGACCTCCGAGCAGCTCAAGTCGCTCTGCCTCTTCCACGGCCTCCCCAAGTACTACTCGCTGTCCGACTTCGAGAGCCAGAGCCAGCTCGCCACGTTTGCTGGCGGGCAGTACACCCTCAACTTCACCGACACGTCGGGCACCGTCCACCTCAGCTCCGGGTGGTCCCACACCAAGATCAGCAGCAGCGTTTTCTCCACCCGCCCCGTCGCCCTCTACGAGGTCTCCCGAGTGCTCCTCCCTGAAGCCATCTTCGGAACCGATATTCCTCCTACCCCTGCACCCGCTCCCGCTCCTGAAATCGCGCCTTCTGCTGCTGACTCACCCGCCGCCGCCACCCCCTCCTCCTCGCGTTCCACTTCGAATTCGAGTTCTTCGGTTGCTGTTGTCAGCTCAGGCATCGGGTGTTCTTTGGTTTTGGCGGGCCTTGCTCTGCTGGTCTTGTGAGGGTGAGATGATTGCATGCCTACTTCGCATTGTTGTTGATCCTTCTTTATGTTATTACATGCATCCATCAGCAATGCGCATATATCATTTTTTCATTGGATTATTATTGTGATATATACTGAAAACAGCCATGTTTGTACGTGAATCTCAGATTTATTCATGCTTTGTAATATGGTACAATGCCTGTTTATCTGATCAAAATCAGTCCAAATGCAATGCAATTCCATATACATAGTTGTTCAGAGAATTCTTTATACATAGTTGTTCCGATTCAGCCTAGTATGATATGATACGATACGGTTTTTGGAATAGAAAGTGGGCGGTGTACATTGAACAGCTAGCTGTTAGAGGCACATGGTACATGCAAAAATTATCATCCAAGCCAGTCAGCTAGCTAGGAAGGTGCTTGGTTGAAGGCTCAACATCATGAGGATTTGGTAGGTGGAAGATTATCATTCTATTTTTGGACCTAGCTACCTCTTGCTTCTAAGCAACATTATATTGATCGAATGCTTTCCACTAGTTAACTATTTGATTGGCCCCTCTGAAAGCGCTACACTACATGCCATGGCGGCAAAGGAACCTTGAGTAAAAAATGAAGTATATCTTACGAATTTTTAGTATCTCAGGAAAGGTTCTAATTAATGACAGCCCGCCTACCCATAATAATAATAATAATAATAATAATAATAATAATAATTATTATTATTATTATTATTATTTACATTGAGATCGAGTGCTTGTCTCAGACAGGGTAGAGAGGCAAGAAAAACAATCTCTAGCAATCTAACATGCCTTTCACAAGGTTCATAAGAAGTCCTCTATATATAAGCCAACCCAAGCACAAGTAGTTCTAATATACAAGTAAAGGAAGATATTCCAGTCACTACCATTAAGGGTTTGTGCTCAAGTATCTTCCCCTTGAAATGAATTTAGCCGTCTGAATCTTTCATCAAGTTGTGCCATCACTGCTGGCTCCTGTTTTTTTCTCTGCTTTGACAAGCTGTTTGTGTTCAACGATCCAATAGTGTCAAACGCCACCTACCAGATTGGTAAACACAGGCATTAATATGACAGTCCATGACATTTACAAGATTTATCGAGCAATAGCATCAACTGAACGTGCCATTTTTCTTACCTTCAACAAGTCATCAGGATCAAAGAGGTGGTGAATGCATTTCTGTAATATGTTTATTACATCCCCAACTTGGTGGGTTATAAGCACCTCCTCTTCCTTTATCTGTAATTACAATACAGTTTAGGGTTTTTGAAGAATAATGGAGTTGACTTCCCCCATGTTTATGTTCACAGGTGAAAGTTTACCTTAAAAACCGCCAATGCCACATTTAACAAAATTATGGCACCGTCATAGAAAAGGACGTCCCAGACCCGCAGAGTCGTCTAAGAAAAAACAAGAACCACCAAAGTGCAAAATACATGAGCAACTTAACAAGATAGGTACAATAGGATTTGCCAAAGTGAATGAGTGGGTCATACCTCCGATGGCAAACTCTTTGAAAAGAGGCATAAGAACCACTCAGTCGTAACAAGAGAGACGTCAAACTGCAAGGCATCCAAGTGTGCAGATATTCTGCAAACTTCCCTTTCAATATTTTTTAATGTCATAAACAACTTGCAGTAGAGTAAGAAGCATACCGTGGACATTTCTTTGCCAGTAGATCTTTAAATACCCTTTGTTCAACATGACATCCAGATAAGTTATTTGCATAGCAGTCGTTTACTAATACATGTTCTAATAGGACAGCAAGCATCCAGAACGCGTCTTCCTCTGTCTTCATCACCAGCAATAGCAGTGCCGCGACATAATTCAAACCCTGCGGTATAAGGTTTGGTGTTTTTTAGGAATTTTCTTAGAACAATTATCACTTTATTCAGTTTAATGAAAAAATGATTATGTTATCAAGTTATGTGTGTTTCTCATGTACCAACAGATCTTGGAAAATGAAGTACTTAGTACTGGAGTAATAGTAGTAGTAGTAGTAGTATATACAATCATTTAGTATTCAAACCGGGTTCGGAAGGAAAATAGTATTCACCTGACAATAACCAACATAAGAATCACGAAAAGAGTAACCAACAAGGACACGTCTTAGTGCGGCATGACCATCCGGGGTATCCAACCACGGATGGCCAGGAAATGTTCTAGGAAGGTCCTGCATATTTGTTTAAAAGTAATAAGAACAAAATTACTGCAAGTGTAAAACTTGATTGAAACGCAAATATAATGACCAAGCACCTTGAATCAACATTGAAACACCTGTGTTCGACCAATAATCATGTTTAGATTGTTGAACTAAATCTAAACATAAAAATAAAGTAACCATAACTAGAAGAAAAAGTGATGACAAATAAAATTATATAACAAGGATCTGCCAGGAAACGATATACAATATCAAGTATGGGCAGTGTCAAAATAATGCAGACAACACTACACAGAGATCGAAACAACAGAAATACAAGACTAGATTGTAATAGGCATCACCATAAGAGCATAACATGAACACATTGCTAAGAGTGTTATATGATTATTTACATGGATCTGAATGCATCAGGTGAACATGATGTTAATCCAATCAACCTCTGCAGTAAGATACATTCACCTGTCTATAACCCTTTGATAGCATGAGAGCTTGGCCGAAATTTAATTCCACACACATGTGCTAATAAGAAGCAAAAAATAATCTCTAAATGTATGACTATCAATATTCCCAATTCAAGTTCCCAGCAGGAGGAACTAGCCAAAGACACGAAGTTGAGCATTTGCACGTTGCAGCAGCAACCGACAAAACCCTTAGACAACAATACACACAAATAGATGTATGGAGATAGCATCAACAAAAGGAGGACCTACGTGATCAATCTGCTTCGTGGCAGCGGTGACCTGGCCATCAGTGGCCCTGATGAGATCACTGTAATAGCACTCGGGGGCGGTGGCCTTCTTCTTAGCCGCACCTGAGAGTGAGAACCAGACCTTGGGCCTCAAAGATGGCGGAATCCCTTTCCTAATCAACTTTTTCAGGGTGATTGCATTTGCCAAGAAAGACAGCTTTAAGGAGGCTTTAAGGTTGTTGGAAACATGGGTTTGGAGGTACCAATTGAAACCTTTGCTGGCCTCCAATGCCCACCACACCTTACCTTGTTGTCTAATCCTTTCTCTTACCTCATTAAGCACATTCACATCATCCACATTTCCTTCCACATTGAACCCATAAAGATCCTGAAATTTGACTGTCAGGTTTGCCCTCCTAGTGTGGATGCTGGGCCTGTAAGAGATCATTTGAGGATTCTGGTGCCTGTAATCATAGGTGACATTGTTGCCCACAGAAAGGTTGTAAGTTCCATACATTGCTTCCCCTTTAGCAAAAAGGATCCAGCAAAGTTTAAGATCACCCAGATCAAAAGAAATGGGAGCTTCGGTTAGGAGCCTCCGGGAAGAATAACATAAAGCTCAAAACTTGAAGAGGGCTAGAGGGCTGAAAAACTGACTTCTTTGCAGAAGAAAGAAACGAGGGCGGAGATCAAACAAAGAGAATTCTTAGCAGATGGGAGAATAAGACAAATAGAGCATGTAATCAAGATTAAAATAAAAGGCTAAAACAAGAAAGAGGGCGGATGATGGAGATCTTTCTTACTTGTTCTTCAGCTGCAATAGAGAAAAGCTGAAAAAATGCATAAAATCTAGAAACGAGATTACTACAGCAGGGGGGGAATTTCTGATCCTCCGAGAGGCAGCAAAAGGGGGGATGAAGACCCCAAATCCAAATTTCTCCGGAGTTTGAGGCCCATTTCAAATCAGACAGAGAGAGACAGATATTACGCACAATATAGAGGGAAAAGAGGTGAGGAGGACACGACGGGATTCACCAAGTGTCTATTTTTATTTTTCTACTCTCATCTGATTATCAGATTTTCTATATTCTTCTATCGGCAAAACATTATTGTAGGCGTGGACCTACTTGGGCTTTTAATCTCTACTCTCTATTCTTCTCAACAAACAAAATAATCTTCATCGGCCCATCATATATTCTATTATCAGAAGAGAGTTCAAGCGGCCCAATTCCAATAAATATGATTTCATTATTTTATGCGTTCAGCTGGGACTCAATTACTCAAATCAGGCAATTGTGCTCTTCATTTGTTCTTAACGACTTCGGTGCCAAGATTGTGAGATAGTACTTCATTTGTTCTTAACGACTTCGGTGCCAAGATTGTGAGATAGTATCATGAGTATAACGTACTAGTTAACGGTATATACTATATATGCATATGGATAATACGATACCGATCGATAACCGAGTATCCAAAAACATTAATATAGCTAATCGTATTCTAATGATAAATGTGAGTCTACAACTGACTAAATTAGTTTGTGAGATAGATTTTCAGGAGATAAACAAACTATACTAGCTAGACAGTAGAGCATATTGAGACCATACAACATATGGACGAGAAACACCAGTAGTGCAAATTTTATTCATGCACATTGCATGGTTAAGATCCACGAAGTTCGTACGTACGTACGTACATACATATGTGATACGTGTATATATTAGCTAGCAAGCTGGTTTGGCTAGGTACGTATATATTAGCCCTTAGCTACAAGCCAGCTAGAACCAACCTCCTCCTCCTCCTTTCCCTCCATGGCCACCGCCCTGGCCTCCACCAGAGCCAGATCCTCCTCCTCCTTTTCCTCCGTGACCTCCACTAGAGCCACTGCCACCTCCTCCTCCTTGTCGACCCCCGCCCTGGCCTCCTCCACGTTGGCCTCCTGTGCCGCCCTGGCCGCCGCCTCCTTGTCGGCCACCGCTTCCACCGCCTTGGCCGCCTCCTCCTTGTCGGCCACCGCTTCCACCGCCCTGGCCGCCTCCTTGTTGGCCACCTTGGCCTCCTCCATGTTGGCCACCGCTTCCACCGCCCTGGCCTCCTCCATGTTGACCACCGCTTCCACCGCCCTGGCCTCCTCCTTGCTGGCCACCGCCCTGGCCTCCATGTTGGCCACCGCCCTGGCCTCCTCCATGTTGGCCACCGCCCTGGCCTCCTCCATGTTGGCCACCGCTTCCACCGCCCTGGCCCCCTCCATGTTGGCCGCCGCTTCCACCGCCCTGCCCCCCTCCATGTTGGCCACCACTTCCACCGCCCTGGCCCCCTCCATGTTGGCCACCACTTCCACCGCCCTGGCCTCCTCCTTGTCCACCGCCCTGCTGGCCCCCTCCTTGTCCACCGCCCTGCTGGCCCCCTCCTTGTCCACCGCCCTGCTGGCCCCCGCTAACTTTCTTTTTGCGGTCGTCAATCACATCTATGTCACGCCTCTCTCCTTCTACAGCCAAAATTTTAAACAATTAAACACAATTTTTTTACTAATGTCTAAAAGAAATAAATTTCAAGTTTTTTAATCTAATTTTTGTAAAAAACTTCAAAAATAAAATTTTAACTAATTTTATCATAAACTAATTCAAAAAATTTAATTATCCTCTATTTCCATAGAAAAATAAGATAAAATATAACGATAATTCAAACTATTTGTATAAATTGGCCATATAAATAAAGATTAGATTTATCCACCTTTGAAAGTATAACTACATTATTAAGTGCATGGAAAACACATCTGTAAGAACCCAAGTAAGAAACTAGTAAATAAATTACATCACTAATTGACACACATCACTTAAATTTCGAAAAATTATTTACTTTTTTCGGTCGAGGGCACTGCCCATGAGAGTCGAACCGGTGACCTCTGGGTACTACCTTGGAAGCTTAACCGTTTTGACTAAATTATTTACTTGAATAATTATTTACTTGAAAGGCTTCGAAAAATTATTTACTTGAATAATAACCAATACAAAAATGTAATAAATGAAAGGAAAATACACACGTATAGTCCTAATAATAGACTTACGGTTTTGAACTTGATGGCGAGAGGAATCCGCAGTGACAGAGGAGGAGATGAGAATAGCAGAAACAAAGACCAACACCCCTAAGAGCACACATGCCTTACGATTCATCGTCATTTTAATTGTACCGTGTGTTATACTGATCAGTTCGAAGCTAGTGCCGAGTTCTTGTGCTCTAAATTGGTCCCGACCCGGATTTATAGAAAAGGTAGAGGGGCTTCCAGGCTTGGCTTAACTCGGGTGATACGTGGAGAAAGGAGAGTTCGGCGTAGGGTACGAGTAAGAGTAAAGGGGTTGACATTTGGAGGAAGTTAATAGATGGACGTGGTGACAAGCCGACGAAGCAGAGTACGTGGCCGCTTTCTGGGCATGTTTGGAGCCTCAGCAAAGCAATGCATGGCGGTTTGTGGTTACAGTGTTACACGCATGGAATGATGCATTAACTGGATCGGAAAAGCTTATCCGGGCTGGATCACAGTTCATTTCTGGCCCAGCCCATTTCGGAATGATGTGCAAACTATCAAGGATTTATTTATCTGTACTAGTTAGCTAGGATGACATCTCAAGTGCAAGATATATTTATCTGTACCTGTACCAATAATTGTAGTATTCGCTAGGAGAACTTCAACAATAATAATAACAAAAATATTATACGCCTTACATTAATAACACCGTAGCTATGACTGTTGAAACTTGAAAGCGAACGACGGAATATCAATTTCATTTTAATATATATAGTAAAGAAGATGCATTCAAGCGTTATGCAGCGTGGGCGTTGAGCTTGGAGAGATCTCCGTCACCATGTAGACGGGGATATGGGATGGACAGAATTTGGTTCTGTCAACTGTAGGCATTATCGACTAAATAAGCAGACAACATACAGATAGATAGACTGACGTATATCTCCCGCACATTGCATATCCCCGGACCCTAGAACCAAAAAGATTATAACAATACTAGTGAAGACTGGAAATGTAATTGTCAGCCACAATCCATTATCCAACATTGCAACAAAACAACTGCCAACAGCTGAAACGTTATGATTCAGCTTGTTTTTTTTTCCTTTAATAAATAGATAAAAGAGAGAATAAAGTTCCACCCACTTACCAGGCAGTGATGTGATGAATGCATTCCTTCGTACATGGCAAAGCCTTCATCAATCGCCTAGATGGAGCCGGTGAATCATATGTACAACGAGACTGAGCACTCCCCACATGAACAAATGGCAATCAACAGTTAACTGAGTGATTTGACTCCGTATCCACTGCTTGGACTGGCACCTGAACTCTCGTCTCATCTTCACTTGTCGGAACCTCCTTCAAATTGACCGCCAATATTACACTGGACCTCCACCCGCAATATAACTAGCTTCTGCTATAGATTCTAGCATAGTAATCACCTCACTTGTGTCGTCTAGGTAATACTTCGCCTTGCTTGGTTTTTGCCCCACTGTGCAAGCATAGATCAATGTGTCAGATGAGAGGGTCCCGCTGCCAATGATTTCAAACATGTCTTCATCGGATCTATCATCACCCACGCACAGTACAAAGTCAGCCTGCCTTGTCATTCTGCTGAAGACCTTCTCTGCAACAAGACCCTTGCTAACCCCCTATAACACGTTGGAATCCAATCGGTGTTGTGCTATCAGTAAAAATAATAGGGCTAGACTATTATAAAGTATACTAGAACAGAAGAAGAGACTGCAAATTCTTCTTACCTGCGGTTTCACTTCAACAATGTACTGCCCACTTTTTACGGAAACAGGCTCATTTGCAAGCACACTTTCCAAATGGTCTAGCAACTCCTTCGCTTGAGAAGACCCAAAACCAGGGTCAGCATCCCTGTGGTGCCAAACCAACGCACTTTCCTTCCGCTCAATATAAGAACCATCGGTAGCTTCTGCGTAGTGCTGCATAACAGGCTCAGCAATTTGTATCCAACCAAAATCACTACTCTGCCCACAGATTTCCCATTCATCCACTCCAGGCCACCTGATCAAAATATTGTACCATTCATTTCATTTTTTTAGTATTATTCCTACATTGTAGTATTACACTAGCACACCAAACTAATTATTAACAAACACAGGAAATAAACTTTACAAACAAGTACCTCATAAAATATCCATGCTCAGCAGCAATGCCTACCCTCTTGCAAGGAGAAAGCCATTTTCCTAAATTGTCTCGTCCTCGTCCACTGACAATAAAAACAGTATTCTTCAGGTCACTGCACAATGTATCAATTATCCTGACAACTGCATCGCTAGGTTTTTTGTTGATGGAGGTTTGCGGCATCACAGTCCCATCATAATCCAAAAGTATGGCCCTATTTTTGGACCTTGAAAAAGCTGACACTATAGCATCAATAGAAAGCTTTCGGAAGCTTGGATCAAGAGCTACCACTCTAAAGCCAAAACCTAATCCAATTCCCCAACATCTCCTTTTGAAGTGATCCCTGCAAGTCCTCTCCAAATCCTGGAAAAAGCTCTTTGCCCAAAATGCAACATCGTGTGTGCTAACGTATCTATAATGTTTTTCATGGCGCAATTGCTTCTCTGAATCAGACATTGAGAGTGCCTCGTTCATTGCCTCGGCCGTAGCATCAACATTCCACGGGTTCACACGAATGGCACCACTCAGTGAAGGAGAACAACCTATGAACTCCGAAACCACTAACATGCTTTTATTGGGATGTTGCCTGCACGCAATGTACTCGTATGGAATCAAGTTCATTCCATCCCTCACAGCTGTGACAACAACACAATCAGCCAGAGTGTAATAAGCAACACGTTCACTTAGGGACAATGGCATATCAATGAACACAATTGGTTCATAACCAGGCAAGCCGTAAGTTTCATTCACCCTCTTACAACTGGCATGAATTTCATCCTGTATTTCTTCTTGATCTTTGCCCCATCCCCTCGCAGGGTTTGCAATTTGTACCATAACTGCTCTGCCCTGCCACTTTGGATGTTGCTTCAGCATCTGCTCCATGGCCAAAAGCTTCAAGTTAATACCTTTAAATATGTCCATGTCATCGACCCCAAGTAAAATAGTCTTTCCTTCAAACTTCTCTCTAAGCTCCTGCACCCTTCTTTCTTTCTCAGCCAGCTGCAGAACAGACTCAATTTGACCCATATGGATTCCAACAGGCATGATCTTTATCCCAACACTTCTTCCAAAATACTCAAGCCCAATGTAACCTCTCTTGGATTTATACTCCAATCCCAGCATCCTACTACAACAAGAAAGAAAATGCCGAGCATAGTCAAAGGTGTGGAACCCAATAAGGTCCACATTAAGCAATGCCTTGAGTATCTCTTCCCTGACAGGTAAAGTCCTATAAATTTCCGAAGAAGGAAATGGGCTGTGCAGGAAAAAACCCATCCTCAATTTGATGAACCGCCTCCTGAGGAACGAGGGTAACACCATCAGATGATAATCATGAATCCAAACATAATCGTCCTCAGGATTTATCACTTCAATCACCTTCTGGGAGAAAATCTTATTGGCAGCCACATATGCCTCCCACAAGGAGCGGTCAAAACGGCAGCCTTGACTAGCAGAAAATGGAAGCATATAATGGAATAGTGGCCACAAATGATGCTTGCAGAAGCCGTTATAGTACTTTGTGTGGATATTGTGCGGTAGAAAAACTGGAACACATTTGAACTTTTCCAGCAAAATCTGAGACACGTCATCTTGTTCATCCACATCCACGTCAACCCTTAAGGAACCAATATATATTATTTCCATATCCTCGGCCAAGCCATCCTTCAACTGTAATAACAGGGAATCGTCATCCCAACTAAAGACCCACCCCTTGTTATCCGGCCTTCGCTTGGCTTTCACTGGCAGCTGGTTAGCCACTATTATTATACGATCCTGAACTATGGAAGAAGGAACGTCAGAGGATACGCTATTAGCTTGATCATCGTCAAGCTCGGATATAACCCCGGCAACTGTCATTACCCGAGGAAGGCTGCGTTTTTTTTCCTTCCCCATTGCAGGGAAATTCCCCGAAGCTAAATCTAATAGATTGGTGTACGATCTGGACATCATTTTTACACAATTTCTTTTCTGGTAAAAGCTGAGCACTCCTTGTAAGGGATTCAACTGGAAAGCACAGCCAATGTAGCACTATTTGGATGTAAAAAAGAAATCTGCACAAGAAACAATCAAAACATGTGCATCAGTAGCAGCATCAAATAATCATATAGATAGATAACATCATCAAAAATCAAAAAATCAAGTAGTCCACATCCAAATATCCAATACACACATCAGACATCTCCGTGGCATGGAATTGCTAAAAAATAGTTTTAACAGTAGCAGATCTACCCAAAATAGAAAAGCCATTAGACAATCTAAGATAAAGACTATCGATTATCACACACGTCCAGATCCGATATTAAAGAAATACTAATAGTCAAAGACCACGCATCCATCCATTTACAGAGCAAGAAAAAGTCAGATCCAGCACGAAAAAAGGCAGATCTAGCCGCAACATAGTCAGATCCAAGACGCATACCTTGGAAACAATCGAAATTCTGGAGCCTGTGGTCGTCGTTGGAGGGATTGGCGGCGTGAAGCTAAAAGGATTATGTTCAGTCAAACCCTCCGTGTTTTACAAGCGTCAACAGCAAGCATAGCTTGTCAGCAAACAGCTGGAGAAGCTGATAGCGAAGGTAGACTCGGGGGCGCTGGTGGATTCGCTATATCCAACGAAGAAGGCGATGAGAAGATGGAAGGAGAAACGGAGACCTGGAAGGACGGAGGGGATGGAATAGAGCAGAAAGAAACACAGCTGTACCCAAATAATTTTACTTTTGGGCCCTCTCTATCCGCAGCCCCCCTTAAACTTATCATCAGTATAATAATACGGGGTACAGAGTACAGACCCTAATTAATTAACAATTAACAAAAAAAAATACTCCTATCTAAACTTAAAATCTTAAATCGTGTTTTTAGAACAAGACCTCCGAAAACCCCTTCTCTCTCTCTTATCTCTCTCAAGTCTCAACGGCTCAATCGTTCGTTCATTCACCTTGACCGTCTTCGAACATTAACCATGCGAATGTTGTCGCTAACATTTCCACCCTCCAGCCCTTGCTATTGCGCCCACCCGTTTCCGGGACCGGACCCCATTGTTCTCCCTCGAATTTCATCCCCACCTGGCAAAACCTCCATCTCCCACCACCACCGGCATCCGGTTCATCCGCAGGCTGTGAAAGGGTCCGGATTTCTGTCAGCAATCGGGCGGGTCATCGAGGAGGAAGAGTACAGGAAGGCCAGGGCCGAAGCTCAGAAAAAAGGGCATGAAATCGAAGGGTTTTCTGTTGAGGGTATCTCTGTTGGAGGGCTTGAAACTTGCGTCATTATTCCCGAATTTAAGTCCGCTTTTGACATCGGCCGCTGCCCACCTCGTGCTGTCCACCAGAATTTCCTGTTCATCACCCATGCTCATCTTGATCACGTTGTGGGTACTTCTGTTTTCCTTTCTCTGACCGGATGGGACCTTGTTTTACTTGTTTGTAAGCTCTTAGGAGCAATCTCTTGAGAAGAACCTCGATTAAGGCTTCATCTTTTAAACCTCTTGCAATTTTGCCTTCAGGATTCTTAAAGTTACTCACTTACTCTTGCATTTCCTTTTGACAATTGAATCAACACATGATTTACTTCTTACCAATACTACTTAGGGGTGGTTGGGAATGTTTTTGGCACATAAAAACTATCTTCTTTTTCATGAAACTATGTTTTTAATGAAACATGGTAGTTTGCAATTGATGTCACATAGATACTATGTTTTTAATTGGTAGTTTGCATTTGACACCTTTGAAAATTTGTGGGGTTTCATTTTCAATATCTACTCTACTGGTTTTATTAACTCTTTTCTGTTGTAATTAGGCCATGTTTCAAACCTGTTCCCTCACTCAAATTATGATTTTGATCTAGGGTGGATTGCCAATGTATGTTGCTACTCGCGGATTGTACAACTTAAAGCCACCCACCATATTTTTGCCCCCTTGTATCAAGCCAGATGTAGAGAAATTATTTGAAGTTCATAGAAGCATGGGTCAAGTAGAGCTAAATGTTGATTTAGTTGCGCTAGATATAGGTATGCAATGTCTTTCTATTTTGTTTACTTGTTCAATTTTTATGTTGTTTCTGAACCATTCACCTCATATTAATCTGATTGAGTAATTGTGTTTCCTGAAGGTGAAACATACGAGTTACGCAATGACCTTGTTGTGCGACCTTTTCAGACTAATCATGTGATTCCCAGCCAGGTTATTATGATTTGACTCTTTTATGCTGTTTAACTTCGGAATTGCTCCGGGAATCTGATTTAGAGTATCAAATGCTGCTGTCATGTATAACCACATTTGAGATTGTACCACAACTTATTCTCTGTTGAGTTTCAGGGGTATGTTATCTACTCAATCAGAAATAAGTTGAAGAAGCAGTACACACATCTGAAAGGACAACAGATTGAGAAATTGAAAAAGTCCGGTGTTCAGGTTGTAATACCTTGATTCTGTGCTATGCCCTTTGCTTTCAATAATTTATTTGACTTCTAAATTTTTTTTAGATCACAGATGTGATATTGTCTCCAGAGGTTGCCTTCACAGGGGACACTACATCGGACTTTATGCTTGAACCACGTAATGCTGATGCTTTGAGGGCAAAACTCCTTATCACAGAGGTAAATTATTTGAACCTGCTTCTCCCAGAGTAATTTGTTCTTACCTTATCTCAAGTCTGTCGTGGTGGGGGGAATGTTATCTGTTATGTAGCTTGAGTGCCGTGCTGTATTGTGATATTTGAATTTATGGGATTACCTGTTAAATTTCTCAACAGGCAACTTTTCTGGATGAAGGAGTGAGCATTGAGCATGCACGTCAACATGGCCATATACATTTGTTTGAGGTAAGTATAGTGTTGGAAAGTTATTTCTGCGTTTTGTCTGTGCAAAAGTAATATGTTCTTGCTTGTATCATTGGCAAAAACAAAGAAAAAAATATACATTTAACAGCCTTGATTTAAGTATGGTTGATCTAGGTTGTCAAACCCCATGTCATTATATATTAACTTAGTTAATGTGACCTGAAGTATGGTTGAAACTGCAGATCATGGAGAATGCCCAGTGGATCCGGAATAAAGCTCTTCTGCTGACTCATTTCTCTTCACGGTATCACATTGAGGTAATAATAAAATGCATTGTGCTACTCTTCTCCAATGTCTGATATACATCTGTGAACTTGTAAGATTGGAATGCATAAGAAGAGCTTAACTCCAAGTTTGAATTACAGCAAGAAGTTAAATATTATGAATGGTTTCAGGACATACGACAAGCGGTAGCAAAGTTGCAGCCGAAGGTTTCTGCTAAAGTGTCTGCTCTAACTGAAGGATTTAAATCGAAGCATTCTTAGACTACTGCAAGTAAGTGGCCTTCATTTGCTTTCCTCTGTCTCTGTGTCTTGTTTATCTTATCTGCTCTGTAATCAGTCGTTTGTAGCCTATGCAACAGAAACATGTATAAACTATTGCACAACAAGTGATTTTTGGATACCCTTCCATCCTACTTTATGCAATTGTGGGGAAACACAGAGTTGCAGCAGACGGTGAAATGAATTATCTGAACTAATTGGTTCAGAAAGAACCCCCAGAGCCAATTAGTATGCGATTTTAGTTGCACGAAATCATCTGAAAGTATACTAAAATGATTTTAATCTTCTTCTTTTAAACAGCTGTCACTACTGTGGGTGAGACACACGCCAGCTGGCCACCGTGTAGCCATATGCCAAGGCATAACAGTCACTATCCTTAAATTTTCTGCCTCTCGGGCTACGTGGCCACGTGACTTGACCACGCCCAGCTGTTAACTTATCGACGTCTTAGCATTTCCCTCGTTCGCAGTCGCATTTCATGGTGTGCTTGTTGAACCTTTTGTTACACTAGTTCACATTTTTAAGGGCTACTGGAAAACCATGATTGTACGTGTGTGGTGTTCACCAGGTCAATAAATTACAATTCACATAATCAATCAGCCTTTTAGTGATTATTATAAATAATAATATATAGTAATAGTAGTAGTACAGTTAAGGAACACTTCTGGGTCGGGATCTTTAGGCTCTTGGGCTAGTGACCTAAAACAACGGTTTTAGGGGTGACTTGGTTATCTGGGCCCTGCACTTGTTTATCCCCAGTGACGACAGAAGGCTCGGTATCACCGTCGTCGCTGTCGTCCTCCGCCTCCTCCTCGGCCTCGGCCTGGGCAAGCTCGCACACAGCTTTGGGAACCCCTTTGTCGCACTTCTTTGTGATAGAGCCTGTGGTGGGACTCGGGGGTCTGCTGCCAGCGGGCGCCACCGCCATTGCTGCCTTGGCTTTGTTGTCTCCTTCCGTCGACCTGATTAGGAGCGAGCAGACGACGGCTGTTAGAACCCAAAACACCACCCCCGCCTTCTTCTTCTCCTTCCACAACCCCATTTATTCTTTGATTGTTGTTTGGATCTTCCAAATCAAAACAACCTTTTATCTTGATTGTTTAATTTCATTGTGCTGCATGCGTGCACCACCAAGAGGGTAAATTACATTTATGGAAATGAATGAATTGCCCCTAATTTTAAATTTAAATTATAAGGAGGAGATTTGTAGCTAATTATAGTTCGTTTATCTTTTTTACATTGGTTCCTATTAATAGTAGATCTAGCTTAATCAATTAGTTGCTCCCCGTCTTGATCGGTAATACTGTATATAAATGATGATTATTCATGCATGATAGATATAGTGCTTATTCTAGATTTACTGTATATGCTCAACTTAGATAATGATACTACAACCAACCGTAGATTAATCATGCAAATGTTAATGGACTTGCAATTGTATAATGAATTCATTCGTATTCTTCCCCAGGCTTCACGTACAGTTTGCAACCAAACGGGGGGGCCCTAATGGCACTTGATTAAGACAAATGTGACATCTCAACTGCTTAGCTCTACCATATTAACTTCAAAGCAGGCATGTGGCCTTAATTGGCTTCTTTATTTTGCTAACATGCAACTACCAAGTTAGCTAGCGCGCATACTCCTTGGGTGGTGTACATGGGCTGTCGCCTGCATTATGAGGTCTGATTAGGTCAGAATCCTGCACGAATGGCCGTTGCTTGGTTCATCATGATTCAATGAGTTTAATACGTAGTGATTCAACAATCTGTATATACATACAAGTAGTAGCGCTAAGTAACGAAGCCAGAAAGGCAGATATTGAATCGTGATAGAAATTTCTACGCGAACTAACTTAACTAGAAGACCACCTTATAGTAATTAAGTGGGGACAAAGTATTAGTAGTTACCTAACACTCCAACAATATTGCAGGATCGCACAATTAATGTTGCTTCTATCATATCCTTCTTCGAGTAAAAACAGTGCTCTAGTTTGTAAAATATGCAAGTGGAATAAAGAAAGTTATAATATGACTAATTAAAATGGTTCAGTTAATAGTAGCAATTAAAAATCATATCTAAAAAACGAACTATCGGTAAAATATATGTTAGAAACTTTCTCTAACCATGGTACAGTACGTATTGGTTCTTCTCTCTAGTTCAAATACTATCACTCCAATACAACCAATAATGATAGAGATTTGACAAAGATATATACAACCAATAATGATAGAGATTTGACAAAGATATATTGAGGAATACGATGGATATATGCATCATGCAAGAGAAAAAGGAATCACATTTGCGAACCAAAACGACGGCGTTGCGATTAATGAATTAATAGCACAAGACATTTGCTACAACCTGCAGCTGTACAAAAGTGCAATAATACCGAAGGGAGTTGGCTCAGGTGGTAAGCGGCCTGCTTCACATCCACGAGATCGCCAGATGGGCGATCTGGGTCGAGCTGGATATAACCAAGATAATCGAAACTCTGGTGAACCATAAAAAAAAAGTGCAATAATTAAGAAAATCTCCCAACAAACAAGAAACTGTTTCCATACAAACTACAGTATAACAGTACGTCTACTTGGATGCAAAATTTTGTATATAAGGGATGGGCGGAGAGACTCATAAAATACAACACAACACAACACAAATAAGAAGAAAGGCGAATGAATAAATAAAAGAAGAAGATGCAGCAGCATATTGTGATAGTAGTGGCCAGCTTGGTCCTGCAGATTTGGAGTGTGACCTGCAGCTCCAAAATTCCAGCCATGATCGTGTTCGGAGACTCCACGGTTGATCCAGGAAACAACAACTACATACCGTGTCTTCTGAAGAGCGATTTCCCGCCTTACGGGCGAGACCTTCCAGGGGGCAGGCCCACCGGCCGCTTCTCCAACGGCCGGATTCCGCCCGATTTCCTGGCCCAGGCCATTGGCCTCCCTCATGTCATGGTTCCTGCCTACCTGGATCCTAGCAAGGCCATTTCCGACTTTGCTGTTTCTGTCTCTTTTGCATCTGCTGGAACTGGCTATGATAATGCTACTGCTGCTATCCTCGTACGTAATTCCCTACTTACTTACTTTTATCATATTTAGCTAAGCACACCTACGTACGTACTGATCATCGATTTAGGCTGCATTTATTGTCATTTTTCATATTTTGTTAATTAAAACTAACAACCAAAAGAATTAGTTTAAACTATACATACCTACATATATGTATAGTTTATCTGTGTAACTCGACCATTAATTATGTGGCTAGCTGTATATATATGTACAGTAAACACTGTATCTGTATCTGTATGCAGTAGCTAGTACTTCCTATTGTATCAGTATACTGCCAATTTTGGGATAAAGAAATGCTCCTAGACACAAGAGAGCATGTTAAATGTCCCTTACCCTTACACAGCACACACTGTACACTCACGCAGCTCTGAAAATGGCCCATAGTTATTGCTTGCTGTAAACCATCTGCAGCTCTGGAGGACAAGTCTGTATGGTTGGGACGGTAGGTTGCAGTATTAATTCTCTTTGAAGACGCTCATAAAACTGTAGGTTCAAAAAGTTAGCCCGTTTAAGTAGAGCAGATTGTGACATATATGGGTAATGCACTTATGTTTTCCCTATTCCACAACCTATAGCTTTTGATTTTTGAATACCATGTCAATAGATTTGTACTATCAGTTCAAGTACGTACTCCATCATCCGCAAGTTCCCAAAGTACAGATCACTAATGATATATATGTCATAAACAAACCCAAAACATATGCACATATACTTCTATTTAGTGTAGCGTAATCTAAATATGTGTGGCAAGTTATATATGTTTCTGAATCCCCAATTTTATTTGCAGAATGTGTTGCCTCTTTGGAAGGAGGTGGAATACTACAAGGAGTACCAAAGGAGACTAAGATCCTACCTTGGAAGTAAGAAGGCCAGTGTAATAATAAGAGACGCTTTGTATCTAGTAAGCATAGGAACAAATGACTTCCTTGTGAACTACGACATTTTCCCAACCCGAAAAGCACATTATACAAAGGATCAGTACGAGGATTTCTTGCTAGATATTGCTGAGAACTTCATCCGGGAGATCTATGTTCTTGGGGCAAGAAAGATTTTCTACAGCGGTTTGGGCCCAATTGGGTGTGTGCCAATGGAGAGGACAATCAACATTCTTGAGAGCCATGGATGCAGGGAAGAATATAACACAGTCGCCAAGAATTACAACGTCAAGCTTCAGAACTTGCTGGGGAGGCTCAATGCTGAGCTTCCAGGGATCAGAACTGTATTTTCGAATCCATATGAGCCTGTTGAGCAGATTGTGCAAGATCCGCAGAAATATGGTAAGTTTTCTCGATATACTGTATAGAATAAAATGTTTCAGTTAATCCATGCGTTCCAAACTTCAGGTTAGATGATACTAGGCCGAAAGAGTTCTATTTCTAGCTAGGTTGCCTCCACTATAATATGGCTACACTAATGTGTGCACAAAGGAGTATGTAGCTGAAGTTTGAATATATATAGAAGTTAGATGCCTACTAGATTCAATAATATGGCTGCACTAATATCATATAGAGAAGTTAGAGGCCTACTGGATTCGATAATGGTATGGTATGGTGTGGTGTTTCCCCGCCTACCATTCCTGTAGAATCGTGGAAATGACAGTAACGGGTTCCAATTAGGAGCTCCATGGATAATTGGATATGATATCATATGTAACACTGCACCTTATCACTGTAAACCATTATTAAACTATTCTCAGATTAACTGTGATGACATTTCAAGATAAGTAGATAACATGTCCGTTTCTCTCAATTTCCGTATGTTATTACGTAGGATTTGAAGAGACGAGCAAGGCATGCTGTGGAACAGGGTCATTTGAACTGGGTTTCCTTTGCAACAAGGATACTCCCTTTACATGCCCAGATGCTGACAATTACCTCTTCTGGGATTCCTTTCACCCAACAGACAAAGCAAACCGCATTATCTCAGAATATGTCGCCAAGAATTTCTTGACCCCTTTTCTGAGTTGATTGTTTCATATTCAAACTGGCCACTCATCTCAAATCAACTGTCCAAAAGACAGAGTATGCTCTGTGCACGCTTTCCACATACTGATGGTAATGCTGCAGCTTACTTTCTCAACTATATTGTAATTGGAGGTATATGAACCTAAGACCTATTCCTGTGGCCTTTGCGCAACAGTTTGATTATACATGGATACACACAGGGTACCTCTAAGATAATTGTAACAGAAAAAACAGTACGGTGTGACGGACATTCTTTTAGGATACTAGATTATACTCGAATGGAACATTTGCTTACATCAATATGCATATGACAATTCAAACCGAACTGGGTAATCGAGTAGCTTGGGTGGTGGCTGTATCATTTTGCAAGGAACCTGCAGTTTTAGAAGCATTTGCCCGTGACTTAAGCCTGTCTAGAGGCTTTAAGGGGAACTTCCACCTAGGTTTTATTTGTCCCAACAATTTCATCTGTTCTTTCCTGAACTTCCTATTTGCATACCATTTTCCACCGCGCCAACCCAGCCCATACCTGCATTTGCGATGGACGAGCAACAGAATTCGAATAATGTGGATTGGATAGAAGCAAACATAGCACATCCTATCTCAAACTGTTTTTCTAAAAATGTAATTTATTTGAGATGAACAGAAGGCTAATTTCTGGCTAGTGATGGAGGCAAGTAAGCAAAACATACCCAAGGACTAAACTAATGCTGGCAGCGGCAGCAACAGTAGCTGTACTGGCGCTTCCTGCATTCACAATCTTCTTCATCTCGTCGTGTTCAATATGATGATTCTTTTTCATCTGCAGCCAACAGTCGAAAGTTTACTAATACGGATCAAACATTTAGACACTCAATAAACTGTTGATATTTTAAAAAAATGTTTATGGCGTGAAAATAGATATGATATACTTACAGCTTCTTCAATTGAATTAAGCCTTTTATCAACTCTTGTGTCATGGAGGTGTCGTAGAGAGTAACCTGTGGCATAATTGGAAAGTTCAGAAAATACACCATAAAATTTTAAAATACACCCCCACCAAAAATACAAACAAAAAAGTCTGCATCCAAGAATGAAACATATGAGCTAAAGCACGATCAGAATAGGATACACATTGTAAGTTGGTCAGACTTGCACATAAATTAGCGAAGGTAGTACTTCAAAAGATCTACAGGAGAAAGTAAATAGCAGATCGACAGCCTTCCGAAAGTGCGTAATTAGATTGCGTTCCAACGATTGCATGACATGCTAGACACAACAGGACATCTCAACAAGCGTTCTCCTTACACTAACTGTATGCCATGGATACATAAGTGTCGCATTATTACAGATCCGCTGAGCCCTAATGATGAAGTTGAAGATATCAACAGTGAAGAACGTTAAAACTTATATAGCGAGTCCAAGCCTGATAAGAACATCTCCTAGTGACTATTGTTGTTGTCTTTACTTGTGCCTAATATATCACCATTGAACTACTTAAGACAAGTTAAATGTACACTGATTCCGTCTTCAAATATGTTCATACTGTAGTTGCATTCCCATGTAGTAGTAGTGTAAAACATGGTTTATAACACACAATGTTTCAGTTAGTAACAAAGGATCTGAACTATAGATTCATAGGTTTGAGAATCCACAACAAGTGCAAGAAACAGAATTGGGATAGAAAACAGACCGATCCACGCAGTCGCGACCGAAGCAATGGAAGTACCCACTGTAAAAACCACCCTGTGCCTCTCAAAAGTGTCCTAAAAACCAACCAACCAATACCCAACAATAGAACAGAATTAGGGAAAGTCTGATACTTGGGTGCCCTAGCCGGCGCATGTGAAGAATCAGGTGCGAAATAATACACAAAAATAAATCGAATCCCATGATGAAGAAGAAGAAGAAGAAGAATAGTACCTTGGTAGAGTAGAAGGTGTCTTGAATGGCAGACCGTGTATTAAGAAGCTTCTTCTTCAACTCGGGGGCTCCCACGGATCGGAACATCGAAGACCTAATCGCTGCAGGCAGCATCGTCCTTTTAACTGGATGTCTTGACTCTCTTTCCTGGGGGGATCGATTTTCTCATACTACGACGACGACGACTGCGGATGGCACCGCCTTATCGGTGGGATGGCAACCCGACCCAACCAGATTACTTAAAAACCAGGCGACGCCTTTGCCCTTCTTACCACTTTCTATTTTTTTTGGGCGTATGATGTCAGGAATCGGGTTGGAATGAGGTATAGGGTTGGAATAGGAATGGCTCATACCCGGAGCTTTAGTAGGGTATATAATCATGTCTGTTTTATGTTTCACTAGAGTATAGAATCATATGTATTTTATGAAAACGAGAATCACTCATACCCAACCCTGAGACCAAAGCAAACACATCTATGGGTTTAGCTCATTCATGAACCGATTCCTTAAACCGGTGGTATGTAAACAAACAGGCTCTTAAACCAGTGGTATATAAACAACCAGACCCTTAGTCTTTTTTGTTGTTTCTCTTTTTATTTACAACTCTCGTCGAGGGACCCCAAAAATAGAGGGAAGTGGGCGGCGAAGCCGCCCACTCCACATTTCAACACGCCTTAGTCTCCTTCAAAAATTAATTCAGTCATTAGCCTCTTTTCCAGTGTATAAAAACGCAACCCCCTCTTCTTTTTCTCTCTCTTCTCCATTTTTTTCTCTCTCCCCCTCTCTCCTCTCTTTTTCCAGATCTGAGGCAAACCCTAGATATGAACGGCTGTCGCCCTCTCCGACCACCTCCATCGCCATCTCTCCCTCTCGATGGCCATATCGTCGATGTGGACCAGATCTGGCTTCGAAAAGCCCCGTTCAAAGTCGCGCACCAGCAGATCCGCCACCCTTCAGATCTGAATCGAGTCCTCGTTTCCGTCCCCGAGTACCTGGACGTCTCCTCCGTCTCCGACGAGTTCTCCGCGCCGCTCTTCTCGCTCTTGGGAAGCTGTTGCCGAGTACGGCTCCAACGTGGCATCTCCTTCGTCTCCAACAAGTGATCCGACCAGATCCCGTCGCCGAGTCCTCGTTCCCGTCGCCGAGTCCTCGTTCCCGTCGCCGAGTCCCTAGGCCGCTCCTTCGTCTCCAACAAGTCCTCCGACCAGGTCTCCGCGCCGCTCTTGCTCTTTGTGCTCCAGGGGGACCCGTGCATGTTCTCGACTCCATTCTCGCTCTTCCTGTGTTATTCACCTGGTTCGTTTCTTTATTTCTTTTCAAAGTTTGTCTCTTAAATTTTTTGAGATTGTGATGATTGATAATATCATGATTTGCGTGTGTAGATCTATGAAGATATCATGATTCAGATACTGTTTTGAATTTGCTATCTCTTAAATTGTTTTGTTTCAAATTTGTCGTCTCATGAATTTGCACTATATACTGCATAAGTGATCAATATTTTGCAAGCAATCATCACATTGGATTCATGGTTTGTACACGGCTTACTTTATTAGTCTTTAATTTGTTTTGTGCCTTGCTACGTATGAGATTAGTTTTGTGTGTGACAGAGTGTTATGTTCGTGTGATAGATTAGTTTTTGGTTTGTCTTTTGTGTGACAGGGTTTTGATCTAGGTTTTGTGTGTGACAGGGTTGTTGTTATGGGTTTTGTGTATGACAACTCGTTTTTTGTGTATGACAAGGGGTTTCGTTATGAGTTTTTTTGTGTGACAAGGTTTTTGTGTGTGACACGGTTTTTAGTCTATTTTTTGTGTGACAAGGGTTTTGATATAGGTTGTGTGTGTGACAAGTTTTTTGTTATACGTTTTATGTGTGACAGGGTTTTGTTATGAGTTTTGTGTATGACAGTGCTTTTGTTATGGGTTTTGTGTGTGACAACTCGTTTTTTGTTCGTATGACAGGTTTTGTGTTTATAGGTTTGTGTATGTGACAGGTTTTTGTTATGAGTTTTGTGTGTGACAGGGCTTTTGTTATGGGTTTTGTGTGTGACAACTCGTTTTTTGTGTATGACAGGGGGTTTTGTTATGAGTTTTTTTTGTGTGACAGGGATTTTGGTCTGTTTTTTGTGTATGACAGGGGGTTTTGTTATTGGTTATGTGTATGTGACAATGTTTTTGTTATAGGTTTCATGTATGACAGGGTTTTGGTATGTTTTTTGTGTGTGACAAGTATTATGTTATGGGTTTTGTGTGGCAGGCTTGTGTGACAGGGTTTTTAGTCTGTTTTTTTGTGTATGACAGGGTTTTTGGTCTGTTTTTTTATGTATGACAGGGGGTTTTGTTATGGGTTGCGTGTGTGTGACAGGGTTTTTGGTATGTTTTCTGTGTGTGACAAGTTATATGTTATGGGTTTAGTGTGGCAGGCGTGTGTGACAGGGTTTTTGGTCTGTTTTTTTGTGTGACAGTTGAGTTTTTGTTCGTATGACAGGGTTTGTGTTAATAGGTTTGTGTGTGTGACAGATTTTTTGTTATGATTTTTGTGTGTGACAGATTGT
This sequence comes from Polygonum aviculare, assembly GCA_934048045.1. Taxonomy (NCBI): domain Eukaryota; kingdom Viridiplantae; phylum Streptophyta; class Magnoliopsida; order Caryophyllales; family Polygonaceae; genus Polygonum; species Polygonum aviculare. Next base: position 85,654 of record OW204024.1, read on the forward strand.
TTTACTCGTGTGACAGGGTTTTTAGTCTGTTTATTTGTGTATGACAGAGTTTTTGGTCTGTTTTTTTGTGTATGACAGGGGGTTTTGTTATGGGTTGCGTGTGTGTGACAGGTTTTTTGTTATAGGTTTTATGTATGACAGGGTTTTTGGTATGTTTTTTGTGTGTGACAAGTTTTATGTTATGAGTTTTGTGTGGTAGGCGTGTGTGACAGGGTTTTTGGTCTGTTTTTTTGTGTGACAGTTGAGTTTTTGTTCGTATGACAGGGTTTGTGTTAATAGGTTTGTGTGTGTGACAGCTTTTGTGTTATGATTTTTGTGTGTGATAGATTGTTTTACTCGTGTGACAGCTTTTGTGTTTATGAGTTTTAGTGGTGACATGTTTTTTGTATGAGTTTTGTGTGTGACAGAGTTTTTCTTATGGATTTTGTGTGTGACAAATTTGGTTTTGTTTATATAGTAATTATAATCATAGCCTATTAGCTCAAATGGTAGAGCAACGTGCTAAATGCACGGTAATGTGGGTTCAAATCCCACATAGGCTTTGTGTGACAGGTTTTGTGGTGACAAGCCTTTTGTATGTGGATAATGAACGAAAATTGGGGGTTTTGTATGACAGGTCGTTTTTTGTTCGTATGACAGGTTTTGTATGACAGGTTTTGTGTGACAGGGGGTGTGAGGTGGGATGCGGTGGAATGGGTGTAAAATTTTTTTTTTTGTATGACAGGTCGTTTTTTGTGTGACAGGTGTGACAGGGGGTGTGAGTTGGGATGCGGTGGCATGGTTGTAATTTTTTTTTTTGCCCAGGGGCATTTTCGGAAAACCGGCCTCATAGCTAATTTATTTTTGGAGCTGCCTTCTTGCCTCCAAATGTGGCCCTAACGGGCCACATACCAAAATCCTCCCCAAAAATATCCCAAACCAAACTCTCGTCACAGCAAGACCTGTGAATGCTTTCACATTCTTTCACCACTACTTTTTATTGCCTCCAAAAGGTCCCCTTCTTGTAGGCGGCTTTCCAGCCAAAACAACAACTCTATCAAGTGCAAATGATGCGGAGGGTAGTGAGAGAAAAGGTACACTATGTTTTGGACGAAAAATGCACAAAGCACTCAAACGTTCTTTGGAGGAGGCCAATAGCCAAAGGTTTACGATCGGTTTCGGTTGTCGGTAAATTGAGTAGAAAATAACAATAGAAAGCGGTAGAAACTCAATATAAATCGAATGAAAGAACTAAACAAATAAGGAAAATTGCTTATCTCCTTTTTATTATAATAGATCGACAAATTACAATCGATAGCTTTGGATTTCGGATCCGGAAGCCTCCGGGCTGATGGTAGAAAGCTGTCGGACAGCGGCGGTCGGTGGCGATCTTACCCACGAGGGCTATGAATTACAAGCTATAGAGAGAAATACAAATACAAGTCGTGGCTATTGTGATCTTGTGTGTTCTGATGTGCTCTCCCCGTTTCTATGGCTTAAGGAGTCTATTTATGTAGTTACAAGATAGAGAAAGTGGGTATAACCACCCTAGAAAATAGGCACGATAGCAGTTCATCCATTTGAATATGACTTTTGACTTGTTCTCCCTTGAAAATAGCTCTTGAAAGTTGAGAAAAACGTGGTCAAAACTGTTGAGGTGGTTTCCGGAGATCTAGGGATCTCGTTTGACTGTTGGAGGCATCAGCCGTCGGTTTCTGCAGGAGCTTTCTGCTGGCACTTTCTGGCAGAGCTTTCGGGAGCTTTTTGGGACTATAGTCTGCAGCGATAGCCTTGGAAACCTTGTTCTTCACTAAGATTCTCATGAGATAGACTAGAATCAAGGGGTAAATTTAGGGTCCAACACACTACACATACAGAGGGTAGTGAAATCTACATTACTACGTATGGAGAGCTTAAACATACTACTGCCATATTTTCTGAGATTGACCAGATAACTAACATCTATTGCCCACAATCAACAGTTAGTTAAGATGATCAAACCCAAGTATGAACACATTGTGATACAACACAAGTACATGGCCTATTAAAATCTGCACTTCAAGAGCCATTCAAATGAGAATTGTTCTCATATAAACAGAAACAGCAAGCCTGCAAACGGTAACTGGATTTGGTTCTACAAAAACGCTGCATGTAAAATGGATTGCAAGAAGCTTTTCCATTTAAAGTTCATCAAAATGAGACAATTCTACCGCTAATCCAATGCATCTAGCATGCTCTTCAGACAACTATCTAAATTAGCTTCTCTTATGTACCAGCAGCAGCTACACAGAATTCACAAGAGTGTTAAATCTGTCGATATATAGTCTCTGCCTGGAATCACCTCTCTAACAAAAGAACATAGATCGCGAGACCTTAGGGTGCAACCTTGGCAGCTGGGGAACTATGGGGCTTTCTTCTTGTACACTTCCTTCAAGATCTTCATCCTTGGGCTTCTCATTCAAACCCTCAACTTGCAGAAATTGACTTAATTGTTTGGCTGCAAGATGTGCATAGGATATAGGTGCCACTGGAAAGGGTAGGGAGTAAGTTAAGGATTGTATTAATGTCACAATAACAAGTCTGGTGGATCTATTGCAAGTAGAGACATACCAACTGATACAGCACAATTGCTCCTTTGGCCCCTATTTATGAAAAAACTTTCCAACTTTAAAATATATTCGAGGAATAAAAAACAAGAGATAAAAGACTCAAGGGTTGAAGAACTTACACGTACGACAGAGAGTATATAAAATTTTGGAGCTCATCGGGAGAGAAGCCAATCTCATTAAGTAAGACATGATAGTGAGCAGGTCGTAATGCTCCCTTCGTTTGAAGGAAAGAAGAACAAGGTTAAATATATAAATCCACAAAATGAGGATGGACCTACAGAGAAGCACAAAACTCACCGTTGTTCCTCCATGAGCACATAGGTAGAAATCATAATTTTGTTGATGTACAATGCCTGAATCAACAACTGTCCCTGGATGATATAAAGACGAAAGGTAAGATTGGTCAAACCAGAAAAATCCAGCTACAAATAGAAGGGAAAATAGAAAGAAAGCAAGAAGTAGTAGACCAGGGGGGACATTCTCAAAGGAGCTTGCTTGGAAAAACTTCGTATGGTGACGTTTCTGTGCCACGATCACTGTGAACTTGGGTAGTTCATCCTCACCAAAGCCACGGTAAGCCTAAAAGTAGCAAGTGAAGATCATGATTAAGATACAGAACACAGATTGAATAAGTATTCTAAGCACTTTGCACATGAACATTGACCCAAATGAGCTAACTACAGGTTCAGTGTGAAGCTTCCTCTTAGTAGCAATATTGAATCACAACTTCCATGACTCAGATTGAATAAGTATTCTAAGCAGAAATCATGCAAGGATGTCAAGGATAGCATCTCATCAGGGAACTCCAAGTATGGGATTTTCTTACTGCTTTGTAGTCTTGTAGAACCTTAGGCATCAATAAGATATTAATAAATATGCTAATTTTCTTACAAAGTAAGATCAAAATGTTATTTTTAAGCAAACTAATAAGTTAGAAAAAGAGCCTAATTTAGAGCAGATAACTACCAAAACGACTTCTTAAAAAGCCCAATTTCAGTCAGTTGATAGAAACTTAAGCCTACTCAAGTCTACAACTAATGTGACACACACAGTTCATAAGATAGGACATAGAAATAAAGGTCTGCCTCCAAGAAAGTGGGATTACATTCATGGGACACTATTTGGCTTATTTTAACACATGTATAATGGAAGTTAGGATTTTATTTTTTTTGCACTGATGTACTCATGTACATAAGATTAAGTAAACGCCCAATTAACTTATTGGTTTATATATAGCGAGGTGCCAATGAAATTGATATGTGACATGCAAGAAACAGAGTGCAGCCATTCATCATCTTCATTAAACCTGCTTAATTTGCTCCAATTCAATGTTCAGAACTTGGCTAAATTGTGATTCACTGACTCCATCCCTGTAAAGAAAATGTAGTAGTTAAGATAAGAAAGAAACCACAATCTTGCAACCAGCTCCTTTATGCAGAGGAACACAATTTGTCTGGTGAAGGGGATAATCATGGATGGAAACTTAAGCTAGAGAGTTTTATATTTTGACATTATCCATGTTCCCGGATAGGCTAATTATGTACAATTCAGTCAGTTAAAATGTCTTTGTAAGGTAAGGAGCAGTGATTTTAGGTAAAAGGAGTATCCAAGCTTAATTGGAACCTTTCAACACTGAAGAGTTCTCAATTTAATAACAAAAAGTATTTTCATTCTGCATGAAGCAACACTAAAAAAAACAGCAATGCATAGCTAACAAGACTGCATTTTACAGGATCCTCAGGTCATGAGAGTTGCACACTTTTCTTATTACTTTAATGTATCTGAACCACTTCAGGGAAAAAAAGCTTCCATCTCTTGTCTATCACATATTTTAACAATAATTTATTTTTAACATAGAAATTCCTGCTTTGCATCTCTAAAACGACATGTGCAGAGGCCAAAAAAGTGATTCAACTAAATAAAAAAATCCACTGTTGCTCATGTATACCTGAAAATAATGATCTGCTTAGGTTTCTGTGCGTTACTTGTGATATAGAAATCTAGCAGCAACTCTCTGTGAATAAAAAGAACAAATTAGCATAGACCCATCCCAGACAAATTTTTATATAATAATATTTCGCATGTATCACCGCATAGACAAATTTCGCATTTTATTCATGCATAAACTGATTTGCTATTCAATTCTATTGTTCAGAAAGATTCGCAAATGGCACTATAAATGATGACATATCGTTTTTGTAGTAGTTGCTTTAATGGAAGAAATAAAAGCAAGTAATACAAATTGCAAGTCAGTACCTCATTATACCATCATCCTTTCCATTCGGCAATAGTTTGAACAATGAGTCAATCATTTCAACCCTTGAAGCTTGTGTCCGTACAGCAGCTCTATATTTTGATATTGAAGGCCAAGATAGAGAGCCAACAACCTGCAATTTAAGACATTATTTATAAAGTATGAGGATCATCCTCGTCCACACACATGGTTTCAGACACATGAGAAGACAAAGTACAGGTTACCTACATAAAATCCACCCCCTCCAACCCATGAACACAAAAACTTAAATAGTTACATACATGCACATGTATGTGTGTGTATCTATCTATCTATCTATCTATCTATCTATCTCTATCTCTATCTCTATCTCTCTCTCTATCTCTACATATATAGAGAGAGAGAGGGAGGGAGGGGGAGGGGGAGGGGGAGGGAGATTTTACAGTTCAGACATTGCTCCATAAGAAAATCTATTATTTAGTTTCTAACTGTTAATTTGAGTTCATTCCAAGAATTTACATTACCCACATCTTACTCTGAAAACAACTCATCATCAAACCAATTAAAATCTTGAAACTACATCTCAAGTTTCTCAACCTAGGGTCCCAGGCCTCAAAAAAGCCAATCTTACCACTTCTGAAGTCAAACCTCACCACATCCACTACTTCCTAGCACCAAACTTTAACAGGTCCCTCAAACAAGTCCGCAAACCATTTCACTTGCCAATTCATCCACCCACATCCCACCCTGAAATGGAACCAGCTAAATAATACAAGATTTGTTGGTCAAAATGTCACATGGCAGTGGGGTTGGGTAAGTGAGTTCAATTGACATGTGTAGTTAAGGCAATAAGTGTAACATAGGCAGACCAACCTACATATTTGGAAAAACAATTATGCAACAAACATGTGTTTACATATATAAATACATGGCAGATAAAATGAACAAATACCGCAGCAACAGATGGAACATCAGCTGGCCCGTGGGAGACATCCATACCCAAAATCAGTGTGGGAGCATCTTTAATGTGGGGTATACAAGAAGCCTCCTCGATGGCCAACAGAGAATTTGTCCCTCCAAGCTACATATTGTATTTAATACAAGTCACAGGCAGCCAATGAGAAATCATCATGTGAAGTGGGACATATAATAATTATGTCAAAATATATAATTGCAAAATTTACCTTGGCATTGATTTTAAGAAGAACATTACTGAGGTATTGCTCAGTGATCTTGATGGGACATATACATTGTGTTACCACAGCAAAATTAGTCAAGCTCCTATATTTCCAAGGCCCTGGCAATAACAAAAAAGAACAATATCAGCAACCTCATCAATCAAAAAGAATTAAAGTCAAAAAGAAGGTCTAGACAACAGCCATACCATATAGATCACAAGTTTTTCTTTCCGGCAGTACACACAATATAAATTGAGGCTCATCTGGCAGCTTGCGTACTAACTTCTCAAACATTCCATCTACTCTTACCATAGGACTAGCTTTCCTTAAGCGTGAATCTTCCTCCACTAAAGCATATGGCCTTTCAATAAGCTATCAAAGGACAAATACACGTGCAAGTGGAAAAAAACTAAGAAAGATCTGAACAATAACAAGCATTAACCAATAATTTTGGAAACATTTATAACAAATCTCACCATGCCCTTCTTCCTTGCACAACTAATAAGCTCTCTTGAGAGAAAACTTGTATCACAATGAGAAGAAAAGTTCACAATTGCCCAGTGCTCAATTGTAACAGGGGCAAGAAGATGCTAGAAAATAAGAAAGCAAGATTCAGATTTGTTTCATAAGCCATCAAACACATACATCCTATAAAGTGGGCAATTAAAGGGATAGAAATAAGATTTGATGAATCAAGCAGTACTCTATTCTTCATGGTCCATCGTCCATTCTGAACAATGCAATTTTCACCTTTACCCATTTTTAGCTGCATATAAACAACAAAAAGCGCCATCAAATGCAGCTATATAGATTATAAAAAAAGCAGCTGACATGAACATTCAGTATATGAAGTAATAAAATACCTTCGGTGCCTCAAGAATTCGAGAATCAACTTGCATAAATTTCTTCTCAAAAGATATACCATATGCAGCCAGCAAGGATTCATCAAATTGGTGATTTCCCACCGCCTATAAATCCAAGTATCACGTGAACATATAAGCAAATTATATGATGTTCTAGGAATATGACAAACTCACACCAGCGAATATCTGATTGCCATGTAAACATAAAAGGCAAATTACATAATGTTCTAGGAATATTCATACTCACATCAGTCAGAACTTTAAACCGCTCCTGAGATTTCTGCTTTGATTTTTCAATAATAGAGGCCTTCTGTAGTGGAGACAATGCCTTTCTGTACCTTTGAAGTGATAAAAGTGAGCAAACCTGGAAAACATGGTCAGAGTAGCAACTGAAATTCTCCTACTTTCAAGTTCTCATTCTGGAAGTCAGCTCATGGTAGCTAAAATGGTTTGGGAGAGTTTAACTTCCTGCTACTAGTCAGATTGAAAAACACACCTCTAACGGAAGATAAATAGGATTGTCTGGTTTGCCTACATCAAGGCATGGAAAGTATCCAGAAGCAGAAAGTTCGATTCCATGGTGGTTAATAAAGTAATCTGATACAGTAGTCTCCAGCATCTGGTCTTCTTTTGATACATTATCATCCTTTCTTTTCAAGGAAAACCTTCACAAGCATCAAAGGCATTAGACATTGCTAGTCCATATACAACAACTGAAAGATAGAATAGACAAGATATCGAAAACATACCGTAGCTGATTGCAGGTTTTCACACTCAAGCCAGTAATTTTAAATTCCATATTAGTATGACTTGTTCTGATTCTCAGATTCTTCAACATTCTCTTAGCCTGTGAATATTACAATAGTAAGTCATGGAGAAAAAACAACAAAAATGAGAGAAAGACAATTGTTACACTATGACCTGCTCCCAGTCGATCTCATGATTATCCTGTACATTCTGGTTGGCCCGCAAGAAATCAAGCACAGGTCCAGGTTTAATGATGAGAGTCGTTGCAACATCTGCACATGGAAAGCAAAGCTGTAGAGCTACTTCTCCCATGCTCATTACCACTGTCCTTATAAATAGATGGAAAGGTGGAAGACAAGTAAGCTGGTACCCATATTTAGAGACAATCCTGCTTGAGTTGCATGAAAACTAGAATGCAAGCCACGAACACCGTTTACGCCACCACCAATATCCATAAAATTCCTTGAATCATCACTGAAAAATGATTGGCGAACCAAGAGGCATCCCCTGCAATTAACAGCCCTAGTTTAACTATACAGCCATAGCCATAAATAACATGACAACATCTAATAAAGTAGGGGCAAACGAACATGCCTGTCAGCAGCTTGATGACACATAATAGTGTTAAGGATTCTTAAAACATCCTGAATTCCCTCTGCTTCTAACCCTCTAGAAACGGCATTCGTGGACAGCAAAGGGACTTCTCTTGAATATTTTAGCTGAACCTTGAAAACTTGGGTCCAAGAAGCATGCTTGGTCCTCTTTGTAGGATCCATAACATTAGCACTGTTAAAAAACACAAAACCAAAAAGGACTAATTTTAGAGCTGTGCTTCTACCGCAGCAAGATGCACCCCGTTATGAGACAAGAATAAAAAGAATACCTCTTTGCATAGGACTTTTCAAGTACTATTGTAGACTCAAAGGTGTTCCCTGGAAGAGCGCCAACAGCGTACAAAATTTTGTCTCCGTCATATATATAATTTGTACCAGAAAATTCTAATGGGTATGTATGACGAAGTTTGTGAATGACGTGTCTTCGAACTCCTTCACTCTTAATGGCTATACCATCTTCGGAGGTTATCTTAACCTACACAAAGATCATGACACCGAGTTATATTCTAATCCATGACAGATGATGAAAATAAGAAAGAAGGCCCATCATAAAGCATGTTTACACTGTATTGGTAAAATATCACATCTTGAGCTTGGATAGAAACTTGTAAGTGGTTCACAATCAATGACACATGATGGCCAGAACTCCCAAACCCCGGCCTACTCATAATGCTGCAATTGGAGTCCAATCGAACAGATTTCACATCCGAAAGAGTTGAGACGGGAGATGGTGCTAATTGATCTGTGCCTGGAACACCTGCCGCTACCGTCATACTGAATGGAGTGATTCTAAGAGCCTTGCACACATGAAACCGACACCAACAGTAAGGATCAAAACAACGGATGTATCTGTACGAAACAAGCTCAATCTACCATAAAAATGTCTACCGGCCCTAAATAGTGGTTGGATGGTAGCTTTTTCAAGAACCCTAACCAATCTCAGTATTTTCACAAGCAAGACTACATGCGTATGCGTGTTAGGTTACTCAGAGGCATTCACAGAAGAAAGAGAAATTCGACGAGTAATTAGACGAGAACTACTTCCTGGGGCATTCACACTTGACAGAATATGTACAAGCAATGAAGAAAAACGTGGTTCAAGAACAGCGTTTCGAAAAATTCAGCAGAACGGCGAGCGAAAGAAAGAAGGAAAATTACTAAATTAGGGGTAGAAGAGAGGAGAAGCATCACCTGTTGAGGAATGCTGCTTCCGTTTGATCTTCCAAACAAATCCCCTCGCTCGTTCTCGAACGCGATTTCACTTTCTCAAACACACACTGAGGAGGATGTTTGTGCTCCAACGGGCGGGCGGGCGGGGTTTGTAAACGGGGGATGCCATGCCAAACCCAACACACACTGATGAATGATGAGGATGTTTGTTGTTGTATTTTTATTCACTACTCTACTAATAAATGAATTTTGTTACCATATTTGATTCCGTTACAGCTGTATCCTGTATGATTTCACCGCCTTGAAAGCATGACGGGCTGTCCTAGCAATAACGGGCTTTTTTTTGGGCTGTCCTAACTATATCAATACTTTGGGCTCGTCTTGTAACATATGTAGATGGCTTGGTCTGGTCTCCATCTTATTTAGTAGCAGGCCTCAATTTTACCAAATCGTATCTGAAATAAACGTTTACTACACTTCTAAGCTGTGAACACGTGGGACTTGTTGATTACGGGGTAATCCGTATGATGATTGATGAGTGAAACAGAAACAGTACACTAGTCAAATATCACACGTTAGTGTAGTGTAGTGTAGTACTGCAGTGTAGTGTAGTGTTGTACGACAAATAATTCGGACTACTGTATAGTTAGGACCAACTATTTAATTAACGGGTGTCACACGTACGTAAGTTAATTAGGGGTATATTATAATCCAAAAAGGGGCATATGTACGATATAATATACTCCTTAATTTTATGCACTACTCCGTGTATTAGCTGGGCGTTTCTCTTGCCGATTAGTGAGTTGAAGCGGCATCAGATCTAGGTGACTTATTTTAAAGTGAAGATGACTTATTTTATGGATCGGAATACTTGTATTACTAGTTCTACGTCCCTGTCCTTTAGGTCGTACCAAATGAAACCCCAATATATCCATACGTGCATATATAGCGCTAACCTACTATTGTACATTCACAGTATATAAGAGACCTCACACTTTTTTTACTTCAGTCCTGAAGGAAACATTTGAACAAATTAACTACATGCTTCTTCAATTCGGATCAAATATCCACAGCACTCCATTTGTACGTATAGGCTACTAGTGCATGCACTTTCAAAAAAATGTAATACTTCCTAGCCAGTTAACCAAGTGAAAAAAAGTAAATGTAAAGATAAAAGTCAAATTTACACTCTCCACACAACTTAATTATAAACTCTAACATTAATTAACAATAGCTAAGACTTCTGGCGGGCTAACCGAAAATGCATAATCCATAGTACAAATACTACATAAGATAGGAGGAAAACAAAAACAAAACAAAAAATACATAGCTCAGGAGGGATAGAAGAGATAAGAGAAAAATCCACAAACACATAATGAAGTAAATGTTTCCTAAACCCCTAAAAAGTAGTAACATGTTGTTAAGGAATACCCACTACTTTTCTAGGCTTGCAAGGTCAAGAAACATCAAGTGACGTTCGTGGAGTGAGAGGGGAAGAGGGTCGCAAAGTAAGAAGAATAAGCTCAGGAGAGATATCGTCGTAGTTGTCTTCATTGCATGGTTTGCCCCATTGTCTTCATCTCGATACTGGAGATGGCGAGCAGCGAAACTTGAGCCCACAAGGGTGTGTGTAACTCACCTCTTCTTTTGGATCTTGGGGGGAAACCTGGATAGAAGAACACCACCATGCCTTTGTTTTGGTAAGAAGTTGACAGGGAACTTGAGAAGAGGGTACGGGCATATATTTAGTGTGTGGGGAGCATTGGTATTTATGCACATTCAAGTAGCTAGGGCAAGTAAGTACGTAGTTGGTAGTATTTGAAAAAGAGTATAAGTGGTGGCTGTATAATTTAGTAGGGGGCCGGGAGGTGCTGATATGTCACATTCTATTGCAGGGGACAGAAGGGATAAATGGGAGTTTGTTTAATTTCTCGGATTTCGATTACATATAATACTGTATATTGTGGGCCAAATGAGAGCCCTCACATGTTCATGGAAATGATGCTACTACTCGTACGTAAATGACAAATTCTCAGGTAACAGCTAGCAATATTCAAGACTCAAGTAATCACATTACTTAATTAGTTATGTAGTTAAGTAGTACTACTAATTGAAGGGCGGATTGAAATTGAGCATATTTATCTTGTACGGGACTAACGGCCGGCCGGCCGGTTTACAACCCTAGCAACGTACGCAAATTGCAAAGTACTACTACAGTAGTAATTAATCGATCGTCCGTGTCCGTGGGGTTACATAGCATTTGGGATCAATGAGTTCATTAATTTGTTGCTATTTGAGTATTTGGATTTGGCATCATCATATTATAATAGAACCATTTCCTTTTCAAAATTGAAAAAATAATTACCCACGTCTTCACTAGCTAGATTAAATTTTGTCACAATCTTTATCGATCCATCAGAATGAGCTAGGTCAAGTATCATATAATGTTTATTCATGGATTCCTGCTATGTATATTTCATTGACTATCGTTTCAGCCAAAAAAAGTATTCTGCCTTGAACAGTACGTTGTGGTTGCATGTGAACCTTACCAAAAGAGCCTCAGGATTTGAATTTTTATTTTCCTTACAGAAAAGAAAAAGATTATCAGTTTTTCCTGGTTTGGAAAACAAGAAGAGAAATTGCAGCGTCTTCTAGCTACGTCAGAGATGGAACCACCTAATTAACGTGTATATATATATATATATATATATATATATATATATATATATATTAAAGTTTAATACTTGACGTGTAAGTAGTAGAGAACAAGAGAACAATTGTAGGTCATTGGATCTTAATGAAAGTAGTACAAACCCCGTACCATGTACGGGTAATGTAAATATAAAACCAAATTAACTGATTTGAGATTAAATTTTGATACGAACATGCTTTTAACTGGGGAACTTATAATCCAAATATGATAGACCAAAGTCCGAACCTATTGGCCTATATATGTACTTTTTTATTCATACAATTTTAATTCTAAAATAGTTCTATTCAAATTTTCATATTTATATTATTAATGAATATACTATCGACACATGTGAAATTTTTTCACTATTCTTCAAGATTTAATAATGACAAAAATGTATACTAATCAATAAGAAAATTTTGTAAAGATATAAAACAAAATCATTTGAATTTCCTTATTCTTATAAGGATATATAATTGAGTAAGATATTAAGTATATATAAGAAAATTGGATAAGATATCAAGAAAATATATAAGTTATTTTTTGAAAATTAATGCAAAAAATAAAATCATTATTTTATTCATGATTGATGACGTGGCGCAAATTTTAACAAAGACTTGGGTTCTGCTTTATACTGTATTATAGTAGATATAGTAGATAGAGGGTTGAGATTGAAAGTTAAAAATAAGGCATAATTGAACAAATCATGTCTACCTAATTATAGGGAAGGAAAAGATTTTATTCTACAAAGAAAAATCAAATCAAAATTAAAAGATTGGCAGTTACAACTCACCATTTTGTTTATTCCCCCATTTTGATTTTGTTTCAAATTTTAAAAGAAGATTTTCTTTCCAAATTCAAAATCATGTCCACGCCACCAATTTGGATTGCAGTTACAACTCACGATTGGCACTTAAAAGAAGATTTTCGTTCAAATTTTGATTTTATACACTACCAATTTGGATTGTATGACTTGGATTGTAATTTTGATAACAATGGTTAAAGCATCACCACACTACCAATTGAACGAAATGTGTGAACCTATTTTAATTGCACTACCGCTTTACGAAAAGAATTTTTCGGCACTTATGGCCCATTCGGTAGTAATGAGATTATGTTTCTGAATGCATTATAACTGTTTATTTTTTGGAAAAAAAAAAGATATTTTGAAATTAGTGCAAAAAGAAGTGAATGTGGGAGAGAGAATATTGGGTATATACATTCTTGAGGTTGTCATATACATTATTATTGTATATATATACATCTTGATCTGTAGGAATAGGTCACATAAACAATCAAGCCACAACAAATTTCGTATATACATTCCTCAGGTTGGTTTATATAATATTACTGTACATATATATACCTTGATTTGTATGAATAGGTCACATAACAATCCAGCCACAACAAAATTTGTATATACATTTCTCATGTTGTCATATACACAGTTATTGTACATATATACATCTTGATCTATAGGGATAGGTCACATAAACCATTCAGCCACAACAAATTTAGTATATACATACCTCAGGTCGTCATATACAATATTATTGTACATGTATACATCTTGATCCGTAGAAATAGCTCACAGAAACAATCCAGGTGAAACAAAGTTCGTATATACATTCCGCATGTTGGCATATACATTCCGATCTGTAGAAATAGGTCACATAAACAATTTACACATAAACTCACGACATGTATTAAATCAAATTAATCATATACACAATGAAAAAATTATATACAAAGTTACCCGATGCCATATTTATACGATTAATAATTGACAACGTGGTGGGGGGCGAAACTCCGACGGGGAAAGGGGACCCGAATGAAGCTCGACGAACGGGAATGGGAGGCGAAACTCCGACGCGGTTCGACTAGGGGCTACAAAAGGCCGGCAGGAGGGGACCCGAACCTACGGACGAGCACCGACGACGGGTAGAATCGGGAAGCGACCAACGTCGGGCACCAGATCTGGGGCGGAATCCGGGGGACGGGCAAAACCCTTGATCTGGAGGGGGGATCCGGTTGGGCGGGGTGCAAGGCAGGTGGCGACGGGTGGTCGCCGGAAAACTCCCTGGAGAGGGGTGGCGCTAAGGCGAGAGGTTGAGCGGCGACGGTAGGGCAGCGAAGTGGTGGAGGCTGCAATGGAAGTCGACGGTTTTCAAGAGGCTGCAATGGAGCGTCTCTTCTGGATTTGCAATGGAGCATAATTTTTGATTTACAAAATTATAATTATGGTAGCTACAATTGATAGATGATGAGAGAAAATCCCTACTATTTTAGTTTTTTTGCTATTTTCTTTTTTTAGGATATTGTCATAGATAATCTCACCATTAATTACACAAATCTCATCCAATACGAACCTTGCATAATTAACACGTACGCACTATAGCTAGACCATGGCATATGAATTAATTAATGATGTTATACGTACATGTATATGATCGATATATAATTATTAGCCAGAGGGGAAACAAAATTCGGAGTAGAATAAAAATGCGTGCAGTGCAGGCCGTCGATATATAGTTGAGGCCAGGATTGGAGAAGGTAGGCATGATTATATATCGGCCTGTGTCCACTGACATTTTGTGGTCCTAAGAATATTTAGTGAAATTTGGCCCTATCGATAATCGATGTGTAGAGATGGAGAGTTGGACAAGCTAGTTATTTAATGGGGCCTCCCAACCAAAACGTACTCGAATTCAATTTGGCCTGTATGTTGTTGTTGTTCTTGTTGTTGTATTTTTGAATATCATCTTCCCCGGCGTCCCTCCAGAATCCGTGTTTGAATTGGGCAGTACGTGATCGACGTGCATATATGCGCCCAATTCAATAGTAAGTTTTTCCAATAACTAAGAACAAAACAAGCATCAAATTAAACTATATACTGTTAGCTAGTACCACATCACCGTACTACTACTCCTTTACGTAGCAGCTGGTTGCAGAAAATGCATGTAATTAATATTGCACGTACATCATCCAAATTGACCAATAAATCAACCAATTAAGCCCATTAACACACCACACGTACTTGTTTAGTTTGTACGTACTACGTACGTTGCATATCTGCTTGCTTGCTCTACGAATTAATCCTACAATATAATGCATCTATTATTCAAATGTACCTACGCTACACGCAGCTCTCCAAATTAATTAATTCACCCAGGGCAACCCAATAATTAAGCTGATTAATTATATATTTTTTCCTTCACAACCCACGTACTAAATGTACGTAATTAAGACTATATATATATGCATTAATTGTACGTTGTGGGAATCCAGACGAACAGGCCCTTAGCTAGCTTTGACGACCTTTCATTCAAAAACGTACAGTCAACATGCATGCACCTTCGTTCAGTTCCTCTCTTGTTGTTGTATCAATTCAATTTGTGCATCAGACCTGATCGAAGAAAGAAAGGGAATGAACATAAACAAACTCCAATGCTACAAATTAATTAATGCTACCAAGCTGCTAGTCACACTTTATGTATTTGACAAGTGCAATTTGACTCTTAATTAATTCTACCTACGTACGTATTATAAAAATGTACTAGATGCTTTAATTATAAAAATGTACGTGTCTCATATATGCACTATATACATGAATGTGATGTGATGTCTATCTTCTTTAATTTGGGCTCCATCTAAATGATATTCCACCGTAAGAGATGGATGGATCGGATGGAGTCATGGAGAAGATGCAATTGCATGCAAGTTGCAAATTGAAATTGGGTGTGTGGTCAATCTGCCTAGCTAGCTGACTCAGAGAGATTTGCGGTAATAACTACTGCTGCTAATAAGTGTGGGTGCAGCAGATCGATATAGTACGTTATAGGGAATGCAATAAATGGTTTGCATGTACTGCTTAATTACTGAAATCTCTTCTTTGCTAGCTAGGATGGGTCAAATTCAATGTGACTCAACCGTAACAGGAAAACAAAAAAAGATACTACTGCATGCATGGTAATGTGTGTGTATACCTGGTCCTGGCCGGCCATCGATCTTTTCACTTTATATATACTTCGAGTCTTAATTACGATATCACTAATTAATACTTCCTCCGTTTCAAAAAACATGGTCTTTTAGACAATTTAGGTTGTTTCAAAATACATGACCATTTCATATTTTTTCCCTACTTTTTCCATTTATACCCCTAATAATTAACTTTATCATAATCATTACACTTTTGTATATTTCTCTAAACAAATAATTAACTCTACATTCTATAGGGGTAATATAGGAATAACATTTTTTTCTTAATATACGTGCAATGTCCAAATGGTCATGTATTTTGAAACGGAGGGAGTAATATGTTCTTCAGCAAATTAAAAATAAACCTTTGTCAAATTAATCAGATTATATTCTTCAGATAATCAGAATGTACGTAATGCATATATATAATCCTAGTAGCTAGTACCATGAAAGCAAATGATCGATATGGCCAGATATATGCATGGGGTTGGAGCGTGAATTACTGATATGATGAAGAAAAACTTGGGCCTTCTTCTTGATGCAAAACTTCAGAGGCCATAACGAATTGAAGATGGAGGGGTTGGAGGAGATTTCTGGATCTGGAGGAATCAGGGAAATTAAACAAACAGAGCATAAGGATAAGTCATCAATACGAGTGCGTTGTCATGTATGTGCAAATTAAGAGAGGGGGCCCATAGCCCATGGCCCATGCCCCGTGAGAGGAGGGCCTAAAACATACGCAGTCCCTTAAACTTGCACACATTAGTCATTTTAGCCCCTCAATTTATCGGGTGTTCATTTTGACACCTGTACTCAACGTTTTGTGACCGATCAGACACTTGGACGCTGACTTGGCAAAAAAAATTACTACGAAAACGCCATGTCACATGCCACATCATTAGTTAAATAAATAAAAAAATCAATAAACTCTCTAATTATAAGAAAAAAGAAAAAAAACCCAATTTTCCATCCTATTGAATCTGTACAGCTTCAATTTCCCGTCCCTTTCAATCGGATTGCCCGTCCCTTACAATCGGAAAACAAAGGAGCTCCGGTGTCATCGTTGGCGGTGGGGGCTTCTCGTCAGCTTCTCTGTGTGTTTGGCGGGGGTATCTTCGTCTTCAGCTTCGCCGACGTATGCCTTGTCCACGGCCTGATGGCCTGCGCGTGTCACCGGAGCCAGATCCGGAGACCTCGAGGCTATGGTGGCCGGCAAGAGGCAGCTCGGTCTGGTCGCCAACTGGAGCGGGGTCGCGGGAGCGAGTCCCGGCCCCAATCGTCGTCGTTGACAATCGCCGGTTCAACTCGCTCTCGGCGTGGCCGATGCTAGGGTTATCGCCGACTCGGCAAAGGAAGAGCTCGTCGGGGACGCGTGAATCTGCCATTAGAGACCAGATGAGCTCAGGGCGGCCTTGAGATTGACCGGTTTAGGGGGTTCGGGAAGAAATCGGGATTTGAGGAGAGCCGTCTTTGAGAGTTGGGGTGAAATTGAGGGTTTTGCAGGCTTGAACGCACAATTCGTTCGAATGTCTGGCCGGAGGAGACAATGATGGGGTCGGAGGGAGACGGCGAGGCACTCTCGTGGAGGAAGAAAAGAGACGCCGGAAGGGGAGGGGAGGAAGAAGGAGATGAAATTGGGGGGATTTGTGTTTTCTTTTCTTTTTTCTTTAATTAGAGAGTTTATTGATTTTTTTATTTATTTAACTAATGATGTGGCATGTGACATGGCATTTTCGTGGCAAATTTTTTTGCCAAGTCAGCGTCCAAGTGTCTGATCGGTCACAAAACGTTGAGTACAGGTGTCAAAATGAACACCCGATAAATTGAGGTGCTAAAATGACTAATGTGTGCAAGTTTAAGGGGCTGCGTATGTTTTAGGCCGTGAGAGGAGGTGGTTGGAGACTTGGAGTCGGTATATTCTCTACATAATGCTTGAAATTGTTACCAAAATCGGTCTTAAACCCTAACTTGATAAATGATTGGAAAATTGATGGAGTTGATGAGTGATCTTTAATGAACAATTGTACAATTGGTGAAATTGATGGGTGAATTGCGTACATTAATGATAATTTGCTTGCTTCGCTCGAGTTTGTTTCGCTTGGTGAATTTTATGTTCAAGTTTCTCTAATATGCATGAAAAACTGGCAGTTAAGTTATTAGCGGTGCACTATAAGATGTTAACGTTGCAATATATCTTATAGTCAATGCACTTTTTCTCCTTTGATTGGACTCCATCTAATTTTGACCCAATAATTTTACCGATTAATTAGCATGCACTTTTCGTAGTTTTAAAATGCACTTTTTGCTTTTATGATTGCAGTTTTGAGGTTTAATGAATCACTATTGCTACGACACACTCTTGCTTTTATGATTTCTAACTAATGATGTACTTTTTAACATTACAATTGCACTTTTTGATGTTATGGATGCACTTTTTCAATTTCTGGAAGACAATACTAAATACTATGAATGCACAATTTCTAGCTATGAATGCACTTTTTAAAGTTATAGATGCACTTTTTCAGTTTCTAGATGAAATACTATATCAATGTACGATTTTCTAGCAAACAATGCATTTTTTGATATTATAGATGCACTTTTTGAGGTTTTAACTGCACTTTAATGTTATGGATGCTCTTTTTGAGGTTTTAACTGCACTTTTTGATGTTATGGATGCACGTTTTAACGTTATGGATGCACTTTTTGAGGTTACAAGTGCAATTTGAAATCAAGAGGTAGATATTTCCAAAAAATTGCAAAAAATACCACCGCGTACCAAAATTTTCAAATTTATGGGAGAAAGTTAAACTGAATCAACATTCTAATATGTTTGTATACTCAATCCAATGACCTCTATTGCTCCTCATATAATATTATGTTTGTATACTCAATCCAATGACTTTTATTACTCCTCATATAATACAACAACAACAACATTTACCCAGGTAGTCCCGCAGACGCGGGATCTGGGGGGTCAGGATGGGGGCAAACCAGACCTGGATGGAATGCGCCCAATACAACCCAAGAGCGACACACCAGACCATAACTACAAACTATGCGAAAACGAAATAAACATAAAAACATAAAACCACAAAAGAGACTAGAACCAAGAATACGGGAAACTAAACTAAGCTAAACTAAAGGAAACTCAAATTAAAACTATCAGAGAACAAGCTCCTTGCTCAACCCCCTCGCGCTCCAGAATACTCGCTTCAACACCCAGACGACTAGCCATCCAATACCTTGATTCTCTCCCTCCAACTCTCCCTGTTCTGAGCCAACTCCACTGGAATTCCTACGAAGTTGATATCCTGCTTGATGCTGTCCAACCAGCGTCTCTTCGGTCGGCCCCTACCTCGCCTGAACGCCCCTAACTCCAGTTGCTCACACCTCCTGGCTATAGCGTCCGGACTCCGCCTCTGAACATGGCCAAACCATCGGAGCCTCGTTTCTCGAAGTTTATCTCCTATACTAGCCACCCCCAGCTTGCTTCTGATCTCCTCATTCCGAATCCTGTCCATCCTCGCGTGCCCACACATCCATCTGAGCATCCTCATCTCTGCGACTGCGAGCCTCTGCTCCTGCGCCTTCGTCGTCGGCCAACATTCAGCCCCATATAGGATCACTGGCCTTATCATAGACCTGTAGAACTTTCCCTTAAGCTTAAGCGGTACCTTCCTATCGCATAAAACTCCTGAAGCTGCCCTCCATTTCTGCCAACCTCTTTGAATACGAGACCTCACATCTTCCTCAATACTCCCGCCGCTCTGCAAAACTGAACCCAGATACCTGAAGTTATCGCTCCTCGTAATGGCCACATTCCCCAACCGCACCTCACTCCTAGAGTCGATCTCTTGCCCGAAATTGAACTCCACGTACTCTGTCTTTGTCCTACTCAACTTAAACCCCTTAGATTCCAACCTATCCCTCCACACTTCCAGTTTGTCATTTACTTCAGCTCTAGAGTCCCCCACTAGGGCAATGTCATTTGCGAACAGCATACACCTCGGAACCTCTCCCTGGATGTCTCTAGTCAACTCGTCCAGCACAACTGTGAAAAGAAACGGACTTAAAGCCGATCCCTGATGAAGACCCATACTCACCTCGAAATACTCTGTATCCCCTCCTTGCGTGCAAACACTCGTCCTCGACCCCTCATACATATCACGAATGATTCTGATAAACGAGCTTGACACTTCCTTGGCTTCCAGGCATTTCCAAATCAACTCTCTAGGGACCCTGTCATAGGCCTTCTCTAGATCTATGAACACCATATGAAGGTTCTTCTTCCTCTCCCTATGCGCTTCTGTCAACCTTCTCAACAAGTGAATAGCCTCTATTGACGACCTTCCTGGCATAAACCCAAACTGGTTCTCTGACACTTGCACTCTAGTCCTCAGTCTCAACTCGATAGTCCTCTCCCACACTTTCATTGTATGGCTTAGTAATTTTATACCCCGATAATTACTACACTATTGAATATCACCTTTGTTCTTGAATAAGGGAATTAGCTTACTGAGCCTCCACTCTTCTGGCATCTTCGCCGTCGTGAAGATAACGTTGAAAAGAGCCGCTAGCCACTCTAAGCCTCTGACACCCAAGCACTTCCAAATCTCAACCGGGATTTCATCTGGCCCTACTGCCCTTTTACTGCCCATTCTGCGGATAACCTCACTAATCTCTGACCTAGAAAATCTCCTGAAGGAACTACTAGCTTGGCCCCCTGTACGCTGGATGCCAATCCTCTGAGGACTCCCCACCGACTCGCAACCCTCATTTAGAAGACCGGAAAAGTACCTCTCCCACCGATGCCTGATTTCATGATCCTCCACTAGCACAATCCCATTCTCATCTTTGATACACCGAACCCTACCCAAATCCGAACTCATTCTGTCTCTTTCCCTCGCAAGCCTAAACAAAACCCGCTCTCCTCCCTTCTCATCGAGTGCTCTGTAAAGGCTTTCATACGCTTTCTCCTTTGCAATCGCCACTGTCTTCTTTGCCTCCTTCTTTGCTAATTTGTACTCTTCTGCCCTCAACTCTCTGTCCTGATCATTGCTCCTCAACCAAGCTTTGAAAGCAAGCTGCTTGCTCCTCACCTTTCCCTGCACCTCTTCATCCCACCAAGCAACTGACCTCTTGTGACCACATCCGCCTCTCGACAAGCCCAACACCCCACATGCTGCTCTGCGAATACACTCTGCCATCTTACCCCACATCTCGTCTGCATCTCTCCTCACAAGCCAAGCCCCTCTTGCGTCAGCTTCTTCGAAGATCCTCTCTTTCAGACTCTGCCCATTTGCTTCCGAAAGACGCCACCATCTGATTTTCGGTTGCGATTTGCTAAACACCGAACTCTGCTTGCCCAAACACCTGAAGCCCAACAATGCTAGCGTTTAAAATACAATGGCTGAGTAGCCTGAGTGCCTATTCATAATTATTAAGATGTGGCCCACTGACCCCGCAATGAAGCCCAACAACTCCATAAGTTGAATCCGAACCAGCCGATACAGACTTCTTATTTAACGGAGTGCATCTTTCATACAAAATAACCATAGCACAAAACGGAACATACAAAACTGAAAGTGAAGATTAGTGACTTTAGTTGCCATACACTGCTCGCAACCATACATATGTCTTTATTGTAAAAGAGACTCAGCAATTCTTTTATTTCCGTGAGAAGATGATCAACAGGCCTTTTGCTTTGCTTGCTTATAGAGTAGGTGGAATCCAAATGTAGCCATGAGTTTGAATATAACCGGCCTTTTTCAGCAACTCGTCTGCTTCTTCTGGGCCTCGGCTTCCGGGCTTGTACGCCCTAGGCTTCATCTTTCCTTCATCAATTCTGTGCAAAAGGGGGGTAAAAATCTCCCAGGCAGCCTGCAAAAATTGAGTAATTTAGAAACTGAAGTTGAAGCACAGATGTGAGGATGTACAGAACAAAAGGAAAAAAAACAAATCATACCCTCAACTCGTCTCTGCGAACAAAGTGCTGTTGATCACCCCTTATTCTGATAAACCAAAAAAATCAGCAGTTGATTAATCAAGCCAGTGTAGTCGTGTAGATCATTTCACCTGAGAAGAATATTTGAGACAATAGGCGCAACCATAATTATGGAATGTGAGGATTCTTACGTGTCAAGAATTAGCCGTTCATAGGCCTCTGGGATTGTCACACCTTGATAGCGTTGCCCGTATGACAAGTCCAGTTCGCTTTGTACAGTTGACATTTCCAAGCCGGGCTGTTTCACCTGCATACGGAAACAATACAATGTATGAGAACAAAGCTACAAAAAAGTTTTTAGTTGAAGTCAACCAAAGCGACAAAGTTGAGGCAAACATGAGCACATTTAATTGATGTCATGATAGAAAGAAAAAATCAAGCAAAGCTGAAACAACTAATAGAAAACGCGAATAAAAGAGAGGTAAGATGCAAAAGCATACTGTGAGCTTCATATACATTGCTTCTGATGGCTGTAGTCGTATAACAAATTCGTTCCGGCCCTGTTTTTTACCTGAAAAAGAATACAATAAATTTCACAGGCATGCATGGACATAATTATGAAGAATTTGCTATAGTTTAAACTATCAGAGTACAAAAATGAGTAACTTATAATTGACCATGCTTTTCCCCACTCTTCTGCATGTAGAAATAAGTCCATCAATATGACAAGATATGGCAACATGTCTACAAAAAATAATTTTTTGCAATACATAACTTGATATAACTTCCAAAGCCAAATGTGGAAGGACATTACATCAAATAGAAGTACAAGAATGAAATGGCAAAGTCTACAGCAGAAAAATGACAACTTACATTTGAAAATGTCACCGGGAACATCCTTAAATTGAACACGTATTTCGGCTTTTCTAGAACTTAGTGCCTTCCCTGCTTTGAGTATAAATGGAACACCTGCAGCATACATATTTCAGGTTTAATAGAGGCCACTGGTAAAGCATAATTAATGATGTGGGAATCTTTGAAGAACTTGAAAAATAGTGCCTCACGGTGAAGGCATTCTTGAAGGAAGTTCCTTACTGTATGTCCAAATGAAATAATATGTAACAGATTATATAATTGTTTAAAGTAAAAACTTGCACCTTCCCATCTTTCATTGTGAATCCGCAGAATGGCAGTTGCAAATGTAGGAGTATTTGAATTGTCGGGAACAGTTGGATCTGCTGTGTAGCCTTCATATTGTCCCAGTACAACCTCATCATCGCTTATGGGTAGTACTGATTGAAGAACCTGAATGGAAAATCCAAACCGATGACCAAATTTTGTAACTAGAATTTCACTTGAATAGGATCTCTTTACCCAATTTACATAATCAAAGTGGGTTTCCTTCAAGGGGCATGGGTTTGGATTACATAGAGTAAGTCGTGATAATGCATTATCCCATGTAATCCAAAGGGCAAAGCAACATATAAATCATGAGCATATTGAAAGACCAGTGAGTTTAAAAACATGATTATAATAACAACACCTAGTATAAGCTGAGCAGGAAGATAAGTAGAGATGATATATGCAAGCAAAAGAACACAGTTACCTTGACTTTTTCATCCCGAATATGCTCTGGTTTCATTGAAACAGGCTTCTCCATGGCAACCAAACAAAGAACCTGTAGAGATAAATAGAATTAGGAAAGTTAAAATGGAATGACTTGCACGTTAGAGCAACGGCCATGTAAGGCTACAAATGCAAGCACCGTTGGAAATATGAATTTACCTGTAACAGGTGATTTTGAATAATATCACGGATGATTCTGCACAATAAAACCCACTATTAATTGACACTAGTCATCCATACAAACAAAAAAGGTTGGAAATTGAGAAGTTCCTGGAAGCTCTATATTTTCAAGCATGACGAATAAGTTTTCTGGCATTATAACGTGTAGTAATGAATTTGAAGTGGAAAAAAAATTACATACCCATACTCATCAAAGTATCCACCACGACCTTCAGTACCAAAATCTTCCCTAAAAACAATCTGCAAACACAACATCAAAAGCAAATTAGAGCAAATACAGAAGACTAGTGCTATAGTCCAAGGTACTACATGAAAAGCACGATAAAATCCTGCAGAATACAAGTGTGTTTTTCATTACTTCTTTTAAACAGATCTCCAACTTCCCAATCTCAGCACATATATAAATATCAACGAGTATGTGCCCATGTCAATCAGAATTACCACAAACAACCATCAAATAAGAGTTCAATTTTCTTGAGTTTACCTGCACATTATCAATGTTGTCTCGATTCCAGAGGGGTAAAAACAAACGGTTTGCAAAGCGAAGCACCAACTGGAATAAGAAGAAAGTGTATTAGCGGAAATACAGCAGTTCTTTTTTTTTCGTCTCCTTTTCAAATTAGTATTATGTAAACAAAGTCAGTGAATATATAGAGAGCATCATGTTCCAAGTATTTACCAAGTTCTGCACTAGTTCCTTTCCCAAATAGTGATCGATACGGTAAATCTGAGATTCATCAAACAACTCCCCAATATGTGAACTGAGTTCCTCTGAAGAATCCAAGTCCTTTCCGAAAGGCTTCTCAACAACGATTCTAGTCCATCCACCCTTATCAGCTGCATGATGTGAACTGAATGTTAAAACAAGGTAAGTTAACAAAACTAATATAATAAGTAACCGAACCTACATCTGAATTTGTTTTAAATGGTGATATACAGATTAGAATACCAAAAATCATAGATCAGTTTATGTTAAATTAAGCCTCATGAATAGGAATTACGAGACTTGCAAAGGTGTGTAGCACAAATCCGGAAGCAAACAACATACATTTATTCATGCAATTATGCCTGATCATTTTGCAGACTGATGGATAGACTGAAGGAGGAAGAGCAAGATAGAAAAGCCGCCTAGATGATCCATCCCGACTGTTTTTGTCACACTCGTGCTTGGAGATCTCCTTGTCTAACAAGCGAAATCCTTCATCCGAGTCGTAAGCACCACTCACATATTTAATCTACAAGAATGCAATAAATAGCAAATTGTAACATCGAAAAAGTGACGGTAAGAAGAAAAGAAGGTGAGCTTGTGCAAACGCAACAGGTAGCAGTAGCACTAACCAGCTGTAGGAACTTGTCAACTTGCTTAGAATGCTCTGGCGTGGCATCCTTGTCTTGCATAAGATAGCTGGAGAAAAATGGCCAAGAAAAAGAGTAGTGAGGTGTATTGAATTGTCATTCATATCATAAGTTGGATTAGAAACTAGGAGGAGTTAATATATAGAGTCAATTAGAATTTTGTGATAGCGCATACCCTCGAATGCGGTCTTTCAACTCAAGATCGGTGATCTTAGACCTGGCATAACCAAATATGTGGACTTCATCTGGCTGCAAAAAACCCTGTACGTAACCCACATCAAAAGCATTCAAGTCAGAATTATGTAGAGCATCTTGACTATGAAATCTATATGCATGTCACGTAATAGAGAGCAGTGGGCACTAAAATCAAAAAGTAAAAAAAAAAAAAAAAACAGAGTGTGCTGGGTAAAGATAAAGAGTAGTTTGATTCTTAATTAGGTATGTGGAATTGTGAAATTGCAGGAGTAAGAAAGAAGCAGAAGAAGGGTAAGCAGAGAGACCTGTTTAAAAAGATGAAAGAGGGCAGGGAAGGTCTTCTTCTTGGCAAGATCACCAGAAGCACCAAGGACAGTGATGGAGAGAGATCCACAGTCGGAATCAGAGTCTGATTTGTCTATCAAGGAATCGTTCCTAATAATAGACGCCCGCTTCTCCAAGTGCCACTCTCCAGTAGTACCCATGCTCTCTGTCTCTTCTGGCAAAGGGATCTGGTGGAAATGAAATCATCGGGAATTCCGCCCGTACAACCGCTAATAGATGCAAATTAAATCAGAATCAAAGCTAAACTTACCAGAAATCAACTTCAAATTCAAATTGCTGCTTGGTCCAAGGCAGGCAGGGAGGCTGGCTGGGTGATCAACAAAGAAAGGGAGAGAGGAGCAGACCTTTGTTGTAGGTATTCAGAAAGGGCGAAAGAGGCCTTTGTTTTCTGGCTCACCAACCCCCACCCACAAGAACCACGCTCTTTCTGTCTTTGTCCCTGGTGAAGCCGCCTTGTTTGAGTTTTCTGTCAATCTCAAGGCCCCCCAGCGTTGAAAATACTTAAGCGACTCGTATCGTGTCGTATGTCAACTCCCCTATTCAATTGAAGTCACTGCTGCTGTTGTAAAAAGACCGAGGTCACCCCCACCAAAGCTGGTGAGGTGAGGTGAGGTGGGTTGGTTGAGCACGTGTCGTCGTGGTTTTTGTTCAACAACAAATCATCCAATTCTGGATCTGGGGGGAATGAGTTGAGTTGGGCCTGCCTCTAGTCTAGGGGCAAGCCAGAAACAGCGTGGTGGGCTCATAAAAGCCCAATCGGCTGGACCTCGCTTCGTTGTTTTTATTTATTAGGGTGGTGACGAGACGGCGCGGTCATTTGTCTTCTATAGCACAGTTTTGCCGCCTCCCATCCGCCGGAGGAACAAATAGAAATTCACCGGCGAAACCCTAACCCCCATGGAGCAAGTCGTCGTCGATCCCATTAGTGGTGAGGAGGTAAGTAGAGTATTATTCATTTGCAGATTTAGCCCTTAGATTTGCAGTGAGTGAATGAATGAAGGAGTGTGTGTGAGTGTGCAGATGGAAGACATGTGGAACGCGTCTCCCGAACCTGCAGCCTCTGCTTGTTCAGCGGCCCCGCCTTACTCGACCCCCCAACCCGTAACGAAAGCGCTCGCCCGTGCTCAACCCCCTCCCCCTCCTCCTAATCATCATCATCATCAAGGCAGAAGAAACCGCTCTCCTTACTGGGCTTATTATGACAAGCTTCATGTAGATGGCAAACAAAAGGCCGTCTGTAAATACTGCTCTAGACAGCTTGGTTGTGATTCCAGGAGCGGTACTAGTGTCTTGAAAAACCACATTGAACGATGCAAAGCATACCCTCCTCCGGATCACAAGAATTGCTCCCCTGCCACTGCCACTACCACCCCCCTAGGTACCCCAATCCACTCCCTTCACTCTATCGCTATCAAACTATCAATCATTCATTCCTTCTTTCTTTCGTTCTGCAGATCCATCCCACATGTTTCCAGCTGCAACATCAGTGTATCAGATGATGGAGACCATGCACATCCCTACAACTGGAAGAACACCTTGGGCCATCCGACTCACTGGCTCTACCTACCACATGAGGTTCGACATCCCCGGTTTCACCAAACATGATGTCAAGGTTTGGGTTGAAGATGATGCCTTCCTGGTTGTTGAGGCCCAGAAGTCTCATCAGGCTGACACCGACGACTGGCCTCTCCAGAGCTATGGAAAATACACCAGTCGGATTGCTCTGCCGGAGACGGTTCATTCTCAGAATGCTAAGGCTGCTGTTCGAGACGGAGTTTTGTATATAACCCTTCCCAAGGCTACCCCAACTACTAGTGGTAGAATCCTCATTCGCGTCCACTAGCACACCTCCACCCTTACATTTGTTTCGTAGCATTATTGTGATCATGATTGTGATTGTGATTCGATGCATTCACACTTCTAACCAGCTCTCACGTATCTAAGTTTTCCACATAGGCCGCTAGACAAAAGCCATTTCCCAGCTTAGTATCATTGAAACAGACAAAACGTTTCTCCTATCCTGTTTGGGTAACATGGCTTCACTTTCCTGGCCATTTCTTTGCTTTTCATCATTGACGGTACACAGACATTGTGTATATCCATTAACTGAACCGGACAAGCTTATTGCTTTGCATCATCCTTGTACAGTGCTTCCAGTTTGTATCATATTTCGCAAGCTTTCCTCATTTCTCCATTCTTTCCTCCTATTCCAACTTAAATAAATTCGACCCATCTTTATCTCACATATAGGAGGTTGTACAAGGTATTGTTGGGCTCACGAGGTAAATAGGCCGGCCCAATGCATTGTGGTCCATTCGCACCACTTCGATATACGACCGGTCTTTATTTTCATGAAAATGACGTGCATTTTTTGTTTCACGAAGCTGCTCTCTGTCTGTAGAGAGCTCTAGAAAGTGTGTACATACAAACAATCTAGAAATTGACCAAAAAAAAAAAAAAAAACCAATCCAGAAAGAAATGCCCAGAAGCATACTCAAATCTGCACTCTCGTGCGTCTCCAGAAACTTCCATCTGCCAATAGTTCTCATATAAAAGGAACCACGTACCATCATTGGTTTCAAACAAGCACAATTGCGCAGACAAGGTTAATACGTACTTGCAGCAGCAGAAAAAATGAGCTCGGCTATCTCAAGCTTCCGCATTTGCAATGTCCCACTCGCAATCTCTAAGGGGAATGGAGGGTCCAATTCAAGTCTCCCGCTATCAGTTAAAACACCAGCTAAACCTAGACATTCTGTGGGCATTGCCATGGCTAGTAACGGCAGAACTACAGGAGAAGCCACTAGTAGGGACAGCCTTGATCACCTGCAGAGAGTCGCCCCTCAGCAAAACCAGCCAAGGAAGAGAACACCTCAATCCCAAGCTGCTTCCCCTGCAGGTAAGCTAATCAAACAAAAGAAACTCGTTTTATCATTTTACAAATAATTGAACAAGTATACACGAAATCTGATCGGGGTCATTTTTGTGTAGTGGTATGGGACAGGCTTCCAACAGCGAGAACAGTGCAGCAGATGATGGACACCATGGAAAGACTAATGGAGGATCCATTTGCTTATGCTACTAACAACTGGACGTCGGCTCCGGCTGCGGGAAACAACGCGTACAGAAGGGTAAGGACACCGTGGGCCATCAAAGAAACCGAGACGAGCTACAAGATCAGATACGACATGCCCGGTATGACCAAGAATGATGTGAAGGTGTGGGTTGAAGAGAAAATGCTGGTTCTCAAGGCAGACAAGGTCCCAAAGAAGAGCCAAGATGGACAAGTTGATGTTGTGACACACATGGATGAGGAGGATGAATGGCCAGCTGAGAGCTATGGCAAATACAACAACAGGATTGCGTTGCCAGAGACAGTTGAGATTGAGAAGATTAAGGCGGAGGTCAAGGATGGAGTGCTGTATATAACCATCCCTAAGGCTAGAGAAATAACCAAAAAGATTGACATTAGTGTGCAATAGATATCCCAGCATTGCCGGTTTCTTTTTGTTTCAGTGAGAATCTCTATGTTATTATTATGATACATTGAACCAAGATTATCATGTAAGATTTCTTTTGCAAAATGATTAAATATTTGAAGTATTAATTTACATCCAGAAAGCCAAAATCCAAATCTAACCCTTTTTTTTTCCCATGAATGTTTTGTTGACAAATGATTTAATGATCCGTTTCACATTACACTCAACTGGACGGCTAACTTGGCTTCTTCTTTCGTCCAGCTTGTGAAATGCGTCTCAGATCTTGTGTGCCCCTCCTCAGACCCCTGTAAGACATGAGACATCATCACACAATGTGTTGAGAGCAGTTGACACAAACATACAAAATTTGAGAAGCATTATGAAAGGTGCAGCAAAACTCACTTTTGGTACAAATAGACAAACCCATATATTAGAGGCAGCAGCAACAGAGTGAAAACTGAAGCAATGATATAAAGAATGCTTGTTCGTTTCTGCATTTGAAACAATGATCAAACTGAGAACGTTGAAAGAACCAATGACCCAGCAACTCAATTGACAATCTGAATCCTAATTGAAACTGCACATCCTTAAAATATACCTTTCCGCCTCTAGAGAAAGGCTTTTGACCACCTGAGCAAGTGTGTGCATCACAGAATTGGCGCAAGAAGAACTCTGTAAGAATCACAGTAACAAAATATTAACAGTGATACCTCTCCTCTTCAGCTACTTCATATAAAACCGTATACAACATATGCTTCAAAGAAACCTCACCATGGAGACGACTGGCTGAGGGCCCTCCATTGATAGGAAAGCAAGTGCTAGCAAGTTTCTGCAATACGTAATTATGGTGTCAAGAAAAAAAAGGCATTGAATATGTAGGACTTTCAGACTTTTAGTATCTGAGACAGTAACTAGAAAATAACCTCACATAAATGGTGATTTTTCAAAGTGGCTGCAGGGTTACACTTGGTTTTTGGAGGAGGAAATTCCATGACAAGGTCACAGTGCAATGCACCACACAGGTCTGCCAGACATTTGCTATCATTCTAAATAGAGTAAGATTAGGTCATGTTAGGCTAGCTGGTGAAAGAAATAAGCTTAGTTTCCTGACTCGTAAAACACAAATCATGATACAATAACAAAATAAGCTGGAATAAACAAACAAGACAATCCCTTCAACACGCTAATGAAGTCGGGGAAAAACATGTCCCAAGAGACTCACCACATTAAGCAAATTATAGTGTCTATTGTCAAAATGGTTATCAATATACTTCTCTGCGTAGAACCTTTTCTTACAGTACCCACATTGCCATTCATTTATATCCACGCGTTTCTTGTGTTGTTCTTGATCTCTGAACATGTCATTATCAGGATGAAGTCGACATGCCTTTGGGAGCTGATATTTTTCCTTTTCCACAAAAGGCATCAAATACTGCAAAAGAGGGGGCGAAAAAAGGCAAAAAGATTTATGAATCGACAGTTCAAAACCTCTATATTTTTTAAGTGGCAAGAGTTGTTAGACCTCCTCAATAATCTTCCATGCTACTCTGCTCCTTTCTCTTGAACAATGTACTTCATGCACATGTTCAGAGTGTTGCCCATGTGTCCTGACAGCAATGAATAAAGATGAGCCTTAAAGAATTTTTGAAGAACCAAGCAAACAATTAGCATCCTAAGTTTTGGCAGAGGGTTACTGATGGCATGTTTTTTGTAAGACTCTAACCATTGGTAAAAGCGCGACTCTTAAAAATCAGTGGCAAGGGAGTAGGATTAAATTGTATTCATTTGATTCCTTAAATTCTTTGATTCACCACAGCCCATACACATCATAATTCGAACAACATGACACTACAATCACTAGACCCACTTCATCACCATTTGCTATTTCATAATACTAAAGTTCCACTCAGACCAATGGATTCATTGCCTCATTGTGTGCCAAATACATAAAATGTCGCTAGATCTGGAAAAAGGTGTCTCTATGTATGTACAGTTGAACGCAGGATCTAGAATTACCTTGAAAAGGGTTCTTCGTTTCCACCCTGATGACACAATAAATCAAACATGTCATCTTAAAACAAGTCTTTCCTCGTACATAAATTTCAAATTTAGGAAACCATCCAAGTTGGACTCATTAGCCAAGCAATATAATCTGACAAAAGATGCAAGTTTCTTATTCATGGCAGCAATAAGGATATTTATCCGGTGTATCAACTAATGCCTCCCTAATATCCTAATGATGCCTTTAGTTTAGTGACAGGAAGAATGAAGAAGAGTAAGCCATATGTTTTCCTCCAGGCTTCATTACAACAGGAATTTACTTTCATAACCTAATTGTATCAACAAAAGCTCGTAGCTTCAATAATCGAATTCAGATCAAAAGAGCAAATTTGGGAAATCGGCTTGAGATTACTACTAATCCATGAAAGGACATGGAAATTAGGTAACCGAAGTTTCAGGAAATTGAAAGAATCAATTCGTCCTTTGAGGCATTCCAGCAAACACCAATTATTTCGATTCAACATCCGTCTCATATTGAAGACGAAATATAAAAGAGATAATCGGAGAACTGTGACGAGTGTAAAGAGGAGAGGCCGAAATACCAGGGTGAGCAGCGGCAGGAGAGAGATGCTGAGAAGAGCAATCACAGCGACGCGGATCCAAATTCCCATCCCAAGCTTGGCCAGCTATTTTCGGCACCGCTTTTTCCTATTTTACGCTGCCGGTTCAGTTGGAGTGTAACCCGGTTTACTTGTACAATTTATACGCGAGTTTGTTTAACAAGAGGTCAAGGTAGGATGATTTTTTTTTTTTAACGAGTTGGAATCTATACTATATATTAAAGCCGGAGAATTTCGAGCCGCCACATTAGTTCTGGTCCCGCTTGATTTTAATTTTTTTTTTCAACTCAAATAGATAATAACAACTCTATATATCTTTTTATTTTCCTTAATTATCTAAGTTTCAACTTTATCTTTAAAGTCATACTATCTATTCTTAATTTTATATTTTTTAAATAATTTTATTTTCAATTTTCTTCTATAAAAGATACCCAATATGAGCTCACATATACCATTGATTGATTTTCGTCTACGTTATAAGGTACTCATAGTATCACGTACAAATGTACAATAGGCCTCAAAAAAACAAGTATCACGTACAATGCAATACATAAACAATAATATTTAATTTCTATGACTTCATGGTCCAACATTAGATAAGAATTAATTGTGGTAAAATATATATTTTATATTTTAATGTAAACAATATATTTTTTTATCTTGAAAGGCGGTTTTTAAGATTAGATAAAAAAAATATTATCTATTTATCTTGATCGTCCAACGTGGTTTTTAAGTTTTTTAATATAAAATATATTTTATATTGTAATAAGAATTAACTTTTCAAATTTTAATTTAGATATTTCTATAATTGATCGAATATCTTGATTGTTGAAAATATATTATATATTAATAAGATACTTTTTTGGTTTATGCACGCATATAGAGGCAAAAAATTACTCCCTCCGTTTCAAAATACATGACCATTTAGACATTGCACATATATTAAGGAAAAAATAGTATTCCTATATTACCCCTATCAAATGTAGACTTAATTATTTGTTTAAAGAAATATGAAAAGGTGTAATGATTATGATAAAGATAATTATTAGGGGTATAAATGGAAAGAGATGGGGAAAAATATGAAATGGTCATGTATTTTGAAACAACCTAAATTGTATAAAAGGCCATGTTTTTTGAAACGGAGGGAGTATTCATTAAATATTATGAATAAAACAACTACATGTTTAATTTGATTATATCAAGTTGGTGATTAACATACTAAAATATAAGTAAATATAATTTACAAAATAACGTATATTATTGACTATAAAATATAAGTGCATGATTTGCATAGCAATATATTCTTAATCGATTATATAAAAATTAAAGACTTTTAATATTCGATGAAATCAAATTATGTCAATTTTTTTATTATACGTTATCACACGACGATTCTATTTATGATATATTCAAAAAATTACAAAAATGCGAGTCGTGCATGGCACGACGGGTACAACTAGTTAGGGTAATCCGAGTACAACTCGGACTAGTTTAGAGCACGTGTGAACATGTGAGAGCTAAAGTCTGAAAATTTTATATTGTGGTTTTGTCGTCGGTGAGGGTTGAACCGGAGACCTCGGGTTCTCCCCCTTGAGGTAAAATGATCTTTTTAACATGCCCTAATTCATAAACAATAACTTGCATCATTCAGAGCATCAACGCGAGTTTGAGGATTTTAGACCTATTTTATGGTCCAATAAATTCTCCATTGCATTCTCCATTTTTGAGAAGATCTAAAAAAATTGAACTCTTTTCTCTAAATTTGGGATAT
This sequence comes from Polygonum aviculare, assembly GCA_934048045.1. Taxonomy (NCBI): domain Eukaryota; kingdom Viridiplantae; phylum Streptophyta; class Magnoliopsida; order Caryophyllales; family Polygonaceae; genus Polygonum; species Polygonum aviculare. The sequence goes on from OW204024.1 coordinate 119,234, forward strand.
CCCTAAAATTATTTGGAGATTGCATTAATTGTATATTAAACTAAGTCTTATCTCAATTGGTCAATTTTGAATTTATAATAGTAGTTTATATATAAATATTATAATAATAATAAAAGTATAACTCTTTAATATGGAGAATTTATTGGAGTTAGAACATAAAAAATTTGGAGAATGTGAGATTTATTTCCCCATTTTGGAGAAAATTATAGGGTATCTCTTGGAGATGCCCTTAAAACTTTATATTTCGAATTTTATCAATTTAACACTAACTAATCTGACACCTTCATTTAAATTATGTGACTTATTGGCCGGGGATATGGTGCCTTTAAATTAAACGTGATTATAGCAATATTATGTCATTATCTTATCTAGTGGTAGCATGGTTAAATGTATGCTTTTGTGGTATTTTAAATAGTTTCTTTCCCTAAAAAGGAACAACTACATAACTAAATCTACAAGATAATAAAGTACTCTCAGTAACAAAATAAAAAAATCTCATTCTAGTGCTCGAGCCATCCCTTTCCCCTTTCCCCTTTCCCTAGTCCTGGAACAGTATCTTTCCTTTCCAAATTGAGCCCCAAAATCGAACCCTAACCTTAAGATCCATGGCTTAATCGGCCTCTTTCTTTGCCTCCTTCTTTGTCAGACAATGAACGACATCTCTTCGAGCCACTTTTGGGTGGTAAATCTCAGATAGCGATTCCTTTCCAGAGCCGACTTCAGCGATGTTCAAGATCACAAAGGTTAGATCTATCTATTATTATCCTAGATAACTTCAAATTACTTGATCTAGATTTTTTGTGTTGGTTTGATGAACAATCTTGTAAAGAACAATATGATATTAAGAACCCTGTAATCGGCTTGAATCCCTAACTACCATGGTCGAGGAGACCTTAAAGGGTAGTGTTGCAAAGAAGCCGTATGAGGCTAGCCCCTCGGGAGTAAATCCCTTTGTAACCCTCTAGCTATCTAGAGTTGAAACAAAAGAAATGAAACTTGGGGACTTTGCTCTCGTTATCACATACTGTAGCATAAGAAGGTATGATTTGAGCAAGTTTGGGACCTTAAGTTTGATAATTAATTGGTTGAGAGTTTGTATAAAGAACTCGAATAAATTGGTATGTCTTCATGCGAAAACTAAGCATAGTAAGACTGTTATGATTAAATCTTCATCTTTGACTAAGCTGAAATATGAGGACTTTGAGCACCAAGGGGATAATTTATCAATAGATCTTGCCATGACTAAACTGGATTATAGGTATGATCATGTCTAGAAGGATGTCTTTCTTTAATTGAAATGGATAGGGCCAAGCAAGGCAAGTAAGAAAGAGGATGTGATGCACAATAGGCTGGTTAAGGTGAATCAAGGCGACCTTTGCTTGAGAAACTTAAAAATCTATACACTTTAATTGTTTGGACCTCTCAATGGATATTGTTATGGTTAATGAACTGCTATTATAAAATTGGACTGGTTATCATAATGCATTATAATGTAATGCTCTGTGATTTGAATATGAATCACTGGTTTGAATATGAATCACTCTTGGAGTGTGTCTTACATGATCAAAGGAGAAGAGTGGATAAGGTATGATGATAAAAACCAGGAAACTGGTTATGAGAAAATCACTATAACTAGAAAATGTATATCCATGAAACACAATTGTTGGTGTAAGTGGTATGCACATTGTGGTTGCATTCTCATTGAAACAAGAACTGTAGGTGCAAGAATCAAAATTATATGAATCTACTTAATGCATATATTATGAGCTACTGCCCTCTTGACTTACTTGCTATTGTTGTTTGCACAATTAGGGTGTTTCAAGCACCTGGAATAAGCCAAATCAGGCCAGCTGTGACAGCTGCATTTAAACATGAAAGAGTGGGAAGGGAGAAGCATAAAGAAGATAGAATATTAAGCTGGGTAGGAACAAACAAGCTGCTAGAGAAAGCCACCACAAGTGAGGAATGCCCAACAATAGGTTCAACAATCAAGCAGAAGAATTATGCTACGAGGAATTGTAACCATTGTGTAATTAATTCTCTTGGCTAACATTATGGTTCGACCTTATTTGTGCTTATTCAATAATGATCTATTGTGCGATTTTTATTTGGAATTCGACATTGACGGGTGCTACCATGTTTCCCAAAATTTTGAGTTTTGGTTGAAAAAATAAAAAGGAAAAAAAGAAAACGAGAGAAAGAAACTAAAAAGACGTTAAGGAATAATGCAATAAAAAAGAAAAGGAAAAAATAGAAAATTAATTCCTAGGAATGAAGATATTTTTTGAGAATTACTTGCATCGCAAGCATATCAATATGTGCTTGTGAGACAAGTTTATGTTCGCTTTTCTTGCGGAGTAAGTTTTCCTTCTTTGGTTGCAGGATAGCTCGGGGCTTTTTTCATGTACTATTTTCCCGAGAAGTTGGAGCTTGGTTTGGGTATTGGACCGAGTTGTGTTGGGCTGGGTCGTTTTGTGCTCTGAGACTTCTGAAGATCCTTCATCTCGGTGGAGGGAACGTCAGTTGTCCGTTTGGCACGCCCATGAGGGGTTGACTTGTTGTCCACAACACTATTCTTATAGTGTTTTACTCACCCAGTCCCAAACTCTTCTAAGTTCTTATTTTTCGGGAATTTGTACTTTTACTAGCTAGTCTTGCTCTATTTGAACTTCCTAGCCGTCTTCGGCTGCCGTTTTTACACGGCCTCTCGGATTACCAAGTTTGTTTGGTAATCCGAATTCTCACCTTTTCAAAAAAAAAAATAAAAAAAATAAAATAAAGTACTCTCAGTAGTTTGCAAACTGCATATGAGATGATGATTTCCTGAAAAGCAACTTGATTTGAAAAAAAAAACAATGATTAGCCCCACAGCTAGAATGTAGTATGAGTCGAGTAGGAGCGGTGAAAGGTCAGTTTCCAAGACATCCTCCTTCACTTTTGCTTCAATCTACGACAACCCCACAAACTGCACAGATACATCTGATCTGGCCACCCACCACCAAACCACACTAATCCTCCTCTCAAATTACAAACCGAATCTCAATCAAAATCAACCAGCTCCCATCTACTGATCCCTTGTTGACGACCGTTGTAATCTCTTGATGGGGCCATATCAGGCGTCTGTTGTGGTGAAATTTTCAAGCTTTGGCCCTCAAAATTAGGGAAACTTTCCACTCCCTCTAACAACTTCTCCTTCTTCGTTGAGCCCCACTTTTTTCGAATTTTGAATTTAAAAGTGCAAGCAAGACGGGCGAGAAAGAGTCCATGGGTCGTTTAATTGGGGCATAGAGTTAACGTACTTGTGCTCAAAGTAAAGGCCAATACTTTTTTTTGATGCCATGGAGGAACCCACTCGTGAAATTCATCCTTTCTCTCATTCATCTGCCATCTCAAACCAAGCTATTGAGGTGAGCTCTTTGTTTCCTGTATGTCACTAGCTGGTATGTGCTTGTGCTCGAATTCCTTGCATTCGGTGTTCTCCTGCAATCATCTTTGACATGTGTTTGTGGGTTTACCTCCCTGAAGCTGATGCCGTTGCAATTTGATGAGATTATAGATTTTTCAGTCCTTAAAATTAGTTTCCGGGCTTCCTCTAAATTGATTTCCATTTTTAGCAACTGTCATGAAATGGGTTTGTCTCTCAATTATGTATGTCCATGGTTGATAAAGCTACGATCTTTGCTTTTGATTCTCACTGTTTTGAACGGGGATTTGCTCTGAAAGATCTGTTGTGAAGCTTACTTTTGAGTACCTTGCACTTGCAGGGAAACCCAATGTATGGTGTGGAAGGAGAATCAGTCTCCTTTGGGAGGTTCACTTCAGAGTCATTGTCTTGGGAGAAATGGTCTACATTCAACCGAAACCGATACGTGGAGGAGGCAGAGAAGTACTCTAAGCCTGGATCTGTTAAGCAGAAGAAAGCTTTCCTTGAAGCCCATTTCAAGAGGATGACTACTCACAAGGATGCTGCTATAGATTCGCCTGATCAGGCAAATACGATCCAGCAAGCTCCTATTGAACCAAATGTGGATGATACAGCTGTCAGAAATGATCACAATGAACCTCATTCTCAAGAAATGATTTTGAGCTCTCCACCGCCAAGCATAAATGATCAACAATGGGTAGAGAATGAAGTTGACGCTGTAGATTTCGGAATTAATCCGAATGGTGATAAAATACTTAAAGCAGATCTTATTGATGTTGAGAAGCGAAACCCGGTTTCAAAAACCGAAAGTGGATTGACCAAGACACAGGTATTCAACATCTGAATGATTTTTTTTAAACGGAAATTTAGATCGTGGAGTTTGATCTCTCCTTATTTCTTTTGGATGTCTAATCAATCAGGAAAACTCAACACCAGCATTGAAGAAAAGGAACCCGCTGTCTTCTTATATACCATCTGTTGAAGCCGGAACATCTCTGATCTCTTCTCCTACTCCAGCAAAATCTGCAACTCAATCACCAGCAGTTCATCCACTGAAGGAAATGGATAAAAAATCTTGGATGGATGATCAGAAAAAGAACAAGTCTCCTTCTCTCTACAAATTGATTAATAGAAAACTTGGCCGATATTTTTCCAAAGCATCAAAAAATTCCCGGTTAAAGACATCTCCTAAGGTATTTCCTTGCTTTGTTATGAAGAACTGACCATCCTCAGCTTACAATTGCATGCAATTTGAGCATCTTGTATAAAAGCCAGTGCTCCTCAGACTACCATTTCAATTACATAATTCAGCTGATGCTGAATGAATCCTTAAAATATTCTTTTGGGTCCGAATATGGGAATAATCAAAGAAATATGCCTTTGCATATGCTATAACTATTATCAACCCATTAACTGTTGCAGGAAAAGTCCAAAGAGAGACTATGTCAAGTCTTTTTATGTGGATCAAAGCTCCATTCCGAATCCTTTCGGGAAGGAAGAGAGACAGAAAGTCCCAACATTTAAGGTCTGGTTCTTAATACTTGACAAAAATCCATACTAATATTTTTTCAAGCTTGAGTCTTATAACTTGTGAATCATCATGTTGGTTCTCCCTTTGACTTATTTGCTTTGTTTCCATCTTATTGCTCCTTTTCTTTGCAGATTGCTAAAAGGTGAACTTCGCCTTATCTTCTTAAAGGCCATCACTCGATGGCATGAAGAATGTCTTCCATAATGCAAGTCAAACGCTTGCCAGGTCATACTGGTGTTGAATTCAGGATTAGGTTAAGTGTAAAGGGTATGATATTCCCATTATTGGATATAGTTAAAATGAGAATTGCAGTCACAGTGTTGTGCAAATTATTTAGCTACATTTCTGCATTGTAGTGACAGATTCTGGATCTGATAGATTATATTGCTGTATCAAGGAGGCATTATTCAATAATCATCCTGTCTTATTAACGCATCCAATTTCAGAATTTCTAGTCAAACTTTCAAGTGTATAGGCGTATAGCCAAAAGACATACAGAGTACAGAAATCCATTGAGAGTCAAGTTTTGTGAAAGGGAAAATACAAATTTATTGAAGCATAAAATCGAGACAAAGTATCACAAACATTTAATTCCACCTATAAAGGACCATCCTTGTTCTCCTGGCAACCTCATTCTCATCGTCCTTCATTTCATTGTTTCACCATCAAGATCACAGTCATTCAGCCTCCTCTTCCTCACTGCCAGTATAACCATGAAGAAGCTCATCCAAGATCTTAGAAGAGGAGTACCCATCCAATTTAAAGGAAGGCCCACCACAATCCAAGTCAGGGTCAGAGGATCGGAGCTTGGACTTGGAAGAAGGGTGGTGGTGGCAGGAGGAGCACCGTGGGCGGCGGCATTTGCCGGTGGACTTGGAGTGGTTGGTGGGCTTTGAAGACACCCTTACGAATATTCCCGCCGTCATCGTGGGTGGCGACCGGGCCCCACCCACGGCCTTCTTTGGTGATGGGAGGATACAATGGGTTTTCACCATACCATGTTGCCTGCCTTCCCTCTTCATCTGTTTTTTTGGTTTCTCTGCTTTTGTAATGCTTCAGAGCTTGGAGAAGGAGGGAGGAGAATTGATGTATTTATTTTGGATTTTTTTGTGCGTAGTAAAGATTAGCGTGGGGAGCAAGGAGTTTTGCGTGGTCAACATCCTTGCGTGGTGAGCAATTCTTTGGCATATAGAACAGAAAGGTCCGCTAAAACTCTAAGTTGAGACTTGTTGTCCGTTTGATAAATCACTTATTGACTTATACTTATTGACTTATAAGCATTGATGCTTATAATTTCATTTACAGACTTATAATTTTGAGTGTTTGGTATTGTGAGTTGCTTATAAGCACCAAAATAAGCAAAGAGTACTTATAAGTAACAAATAAGCACGTAAATGAAAGCTTGTCAAACGGACTCTTGGTGTTAGATCGCAAACTTGGTCGTAGGGGCAACAGACTTGGTGTAGATCGCAAAATCAATCCCAAAACAGTGTCTGATCTAAATGTCCAAAACACGGTGTCTGATCTAAATTCTAAAGTCTTGGTATTCTCATTGACCCAATTGAGATGCCTGTTGATGAACGTTGGAAAGGATTTGCAGCATTTACCCACCATCATTCATTACCCGGGACAGAGTTCTTACACATGCATAATAATCTATAAGCTGATATATACAAATTAAAACGCTTCTGCTTCTGGTATGCCGAGGCTTACACATTTGGAGTTTTTTGGGAAAGTGTGGCAAATATCGGATACATATTTACATTGATCTGTATATATAACTTCTTCCAGAAACGATACTCTCAGGGCTAGACCTGGTGTTACACATGCTCCGACATTGTACCACCATCCGAGTGCTTCACCAATGGCTCCTCAGAAGTAGCCTCATCGTCCACAAGGAGAGGCAGAAGAGGCTTGGGCTTCATGCTAGGATACAGCACGTAGTGTTGGCAGATGAAGAGAATGTCGAAAAAGATTGATACCTGCACATGAAAACTAGTCAGTTGTGATTTGGATCTTGAATGCTGAATTTCAAGTTGGATGTTTCCATATACTGCCTGAACCAGGCAAATCTGATTTGGTGTGTTAGGCTAAAGGATAATGTACCAGAGAGAGTAGGGTTTTCCCAATGTTTCCATAGAAGTTGACCCAAGAATCTGCAATACATATAAGACATACATTGGCCACGACAGTTGACAAGCAGTGACAGATTATTGCAAGTGTTCTAGTTTAAAAAGTAGATAGATCACCTTGATCTATGGACTGCACTGCCATCTGTCCATAGTTTGTTACACCTCCAAAACAATCGAGTAAAATGTTCCCTATGCTGAATCCATCAGTGCTCTTTCTAAAGAAGTTCATGAACGCCTGAAATACATATGAACGAGCCTATATGGTAAGGAATAACTACTAGATTTTATTCTGGTCATCCTGTTTATCAAGCACCAAACTAAACCAAACCAATATGGGATTATATATTTTCATGAAAGAGCAGTTTAAGGAATTAATAATGGACTTAGAATGATCAGGCTTAAATCTCTAGAAACATGAATTTAGCTTAACATATAGGCTATTTGAGAATAAGAGAGTATATACTCTCATCAAAAAGAGAAACCAAGTGACATTGAAAATGCATGGATTGGAAAACACACCTGAGGGATGTACTTTATAACGGTCATGAGCACTTGAATTGTACTGCAAAACACAGCAACACAGAAGGATCAGGCAAGGGGCATCTTCCTAATTTAAAACATGAATTGCTTTATATTCAAAGGACATCCTACTTGAAGATGGAGATGAGCCAAAGCCATGAATGGGTTGGTACAGCAAGAAAGACACAAATTCCAGCAGCTATCCATACGACGGAAACAATCACTATAGTAATCTTAGAGACCTTCTGACCCCCACGCTGAGGATGCAATGAGATTTAGCATAAACACTAGGTAGTAAATCCATAGTAAGTAATACTACTTGTTGGCATGGAAAAAGGATACGTACATCATAGATAGAAATTTGGAATAATGTGAATGCTGTCAACAGAACAGCATGTATAGAGAAGGCAACGTCATTTGCAGCCACAGGTATCATCTGCAACATGATTATAATAAGAAACTATACACATAAAAAAAGCATGAAACTTGAAAGTGATAGTATGAATGGAACCTGGTTGAGGCCGTATTTCTGGCGGTACTGTTGCTGAACAGCAGAGCTAAAGTACAGGGTAGCATTGTAGATGAGATAAGAGGAGTGCTTGGTCAGATTCAGGACCACGAAATCGAAGTTCAATCCCACCACACTGCAAATCAGGCAAGGGGGAGATCAAAACCTAGCAGAGGAGAAGAGGGGAAAGAAACAAGGAATCTTTGTATGGCAAACCTTTTACGGCGGCAATTCAACAAGACCTGGGGGTAGAAACTGATTGACCAGGAGAAGAAAGCGATCCATCCGAGAGTCTCGTACGCGATTTCAAGGGGAAACCAATTCCACGACGCCCCCATTTCAATTCTCTGCTTCTTCTTCCAAAATCAAATCCCTAGACCCCCACCCAACCCAAGTCAAACACGCAGAGGGTGGCAGAGGGGAAAGCGGAAGCAAAGGGGAAAGGGGGAGACGAACAAGAATGATTCCGTGTGGTGGAGGTGTAGCTACACCGTAGGCGTTTATGTTTTTTTTTTTTTTTGATCCAAAAGGAGGGCGTTAATGGTTGTTAAAGCATAAAAATAAAAATGTGCTCTTTCCAAGAATCCAAGATGTGTTGAGTTATTATTATGGGCTGATTTTGCACATGAATACAGTATGATGAACCAGGACGAAATTTAGGGATGATACAATATTGGTGAAGAAGGAAATTAATACAGTATGGTTTTTCATTTTTAGGATAAGAAGGGTTGATTTGCTGTCTTTGCGGCGACTGTCATTGCTGGCTGTTGTAAAGCCTTGTGTTGTGTTGTGAACTTGTGATGGCAGGTCAAACTCATACAAATGTGAGATTACTCGGTCCAGATTAATTACATGTGGCATTCATGGCCTCTAAGACCAGTAATATAATGTACAGCCAAGCAAAAGGATTATAAGCTGCATTACTATAAGATAGAATTCTTCTTTGCATTTGCATAAGATATGGGAGTTGATAATTACATAATCTCCCATGCAATGGAATCAAACAGACTGACACTATGAAATTGCAGCCTCTATTTTCATCCAACACTAATTAAGAAGGAAGCTTCTCTTTCTTGGCAGGGTAGAGCACGTAATGCTGGACGATAAACACAATGTCAAAGAAGATTGACACCTGCAAATTCAATTCAAATTCAGTCAATGAAGAAGAAGAGGCTTCATAATCAGAAAAGACCGTTTGTTTATGACAGAAATCATACCAATGAGAGCAGTGTCTTCCCTATGTTTCCATAGAAATTTACCCACGATTCTGTTTCAAAAAATTTCAAATTTATAAGGGCCGGGAATTGATCAAGACAAAAATTTACTCCTGCAAGTCTCATTATCATATCATATCTCATATGTAGGAAAGATGCCTTACTTTGATCGATAGATTGCACGGCCATTTGACCGTAATTCAACAGGCCTCCTAGTAAATCCAGCAAAATGTTGCCAATGCTAAACCCATCAGTACTCTTCCTTTGAAAGTTCATGAATGCCTTTTGTGTAAGATCAATAGTTTGGAGTTAGTACAAGATTAATTATTCAGGTTCAGCTAGGGGTTGTTGAAATTGATTAACCTGTGGAATGTATTTGATCGTCGTCATGATAACCTGAATTATGCTGCAAACCCAATATCAAAAGGTACCCAAATTAAAAGTTATAAACTTGGCAAACACAAGACAATCAAAGATTGGATATTTGTGAGCTAGAAAAATTTACTTGAAAACAGAGATGAGCCATAGCCAAGAGTGTCCTTTAATAGCTACAAAAACACAGATGGCAGCTGATAACCATATGGCTGAAACAATTGCAAGAGCAACCTTGGAGAATTTTTGGTTCTTTCTCTGCACACACCCGCAAAATCAAAACCCCTAAACAAATTAACCACCTTTCTAACTTATTATCTCGTCAACCTTAGTTACCTCGTATATGAAGATTTGAAAGAGGGTGAAAGCTGTCAAAAGAACAGCGTGGATTGAGAAGGCCACGTCATTTGCAGCAACAGGAATCATCTAAATTTTCAAACCAAATGGCCACATAATTAGGCCTAATCATCTTCTTAGGCTCCCTAGGACTAACAAACCTAGATTCACACAGTATGTAAATGTAATAGTACTATATCTCTACCTGGTCAGAACCGTACTTATGGCGATACTGTTTCTGAACAGCAGAGCTAAAGAAAAGCACGGCATTGTAGATCAAGTACGAAGAGTGCTTTGTCAAGTTCAGTGCGATGAAATCGAAGTTAAGCCCCACAACGCTGCCGTATTTGCATGTACACAACAAACAAACAAACCAAAGATAGCACCTTTCAGAAAACTTGACCCACAAATTACGAAATGAAAAGAGGCTGGGTTTATGATGATTACCTCTTACGTCTGAAGTTCAAAATAACTTGAGGGTAAAAGCTGATAGACCAAGAGGCAAAGGCTACCCACCCAAAAATCTCCGAGAGGAGTTTCAGATGATCAGAATTCCAATTGCCCATGATTTCTAGTATAACCTGTATTGCAAAAGAGGGTTGTCTGATTTTATAGTACTACTAAGCAAAGAATAGAAATTAAATGCAGTTAGTCCGGGGTGTATTCTGCTATGATGGGTTGGGACTTGAGGGAAAGTGGATCACAAAAAACCATGCAAAAAAGTGCGTGATGACATTGATGGGTTTCAAGAGATGAGATTCACTTGCAAGGAATCAAACCCCATAATGTGGCCATATACAAGTTACAATACTATGAATATGACTCCAATTAATTCACTCTTTTTATGATTCTTAAAAATTAATAATCTTTTTTTTTTTGCATACCTAAGAAGATATACAGTAGTAGCGTTTAAAAGGAAGGACGTTACACATGAGAAATTTTAATTATTAATCTTGACCTTTTTTTTTCACAACTTAAAAAGGCTCAAATTTTATGAACCTTACCGATCCTAAATGAAAAAAAAAAGGATGTAGTCCTCCACATTTGTTAGGCTCAAAGAAATCGATCCAGACTAAAGCGTACCAAATATTATACTAAGAGTTTAATCCATACACGAAAATCTTGCGTCCAAGCTGCCTCTCATTGCAGTTAAGATGATGAAAGCAATGTTTCTTTGCTTTTTTGCCTAGTATGTATGTAGCGTAATTTCATGTTTCAGTTTAGATGATCGACAGGGACCGTTCATTTTTACCTACACGCTTAAAACTTGAAGAATGTACGTTGTTGCATTCACTCTGCTGAAAAACACTCACACTGAATCTACACAAAAGAAATACCAACTTTATATTACAAGAAACTCAATGTTCAGAACAACAGAAAAGAGATGAGTTTACTGCACTCCCAAGTCTTTCTAAGTACAAAAAAGGGTTCTTCATCCAGAGAACCCATGTAAGCCTAAACTCGTAATCATCTTATCTAAGCTGATACAACAGCATCCATGGTACCGAACGCTTTAAGTGTTTTGATCATCTTGCAAAATTTTCAATCAGCTTCTGAACCTTCTGAATCATCTGTATCACTATCCAAGTACATTTCAACAGTGTCTTTGCTCTCCAACTCGTCCTCTTCTTCTTGCATTCTCTTCATCTCTTCCTCTCTTTCTCTCTCGTCAACAACAGCCTTTGCCAGTTCCAGCCTAGCACTGACCACATCCCATGAAACCAGTTTCTCTAGGAAAACCGATACATAATCTGGTCGTCGGTTCTGTTCAACAAAAGACGCGAAGGTGATACCATTTTCAGATTTCATCAGCAGTAAACACTTTTGAAGCAAATGACATGGCAATGGAAAATGAACCTTACCTGAAAGTCCAGGTAATAAGCATGCTGCCAACCAACAGAAAATCAAACTAGGGTAAGCCAGAATTCCTAAAACAAATTAGCTGAGCTCGAAAATAATAAGTTACATAACCATACCTCCCAAACATCAATTGTTAGCAATGGCTGCAGCATCAACATATAAAAATATGAGCAGGCAGATATTGTTGGAGATGGTACTTGAACTTTTACAGCATTGTACGTAGGTCACTTGTAATGATTTGTAGAATAGATATGAATTAGCTACTGACCGAGTAATCCCAAAGAAGCGGATTGACAGCATTGGGGCTTTTCACCACCACAAGCTTTTTGTCCTCTTCTGATGGCCGGGGATTTATGGCATTCTCCACGTTTAATCTATTTGCCTTGTCTAGATTAAAATGTGGATAAGAATAGATCAAACATTTGCTGGATGAAAGGCTATTCATGAATGTTATGCAAAGGACAGTCAGAGTACTCACAAACAAGCCAAGCCCAACCAGAACCAAACTGAGTAGCAGCTGCAGACTTAAACTCTTGGATTAGTGCTTCAAAAGAACCAAAATCCCTCCCAATTAGTTTAAGGAGATCTCCAGATGGCTTTCCTCCTCCACCGGGTTTCATGGACTCAAAGAAAAATTCATGGTTCCATGCCTGGATTAAGTCCATGAAAACGGCTAACTTATTATTATTATTATTATTATTCATAGACTCTGCTAAGAGCCTTATAGAGTAGTGACAGTGCAAAGCCTGCTCACTCCCTATGTTCAATAAATATTGTCCTAATCATTGTTTTTTTAGGCTTCAACACAAACAGCAAGGAATTCAATAGTTACACTAGAATTTTTAGACCTAGAACTCTAAAATAATACTCCGTAGTATACATTTCTTACAAAAATCGAGGGCTTTACTAAACAGAGGTAGTATAGTAACGAAATATGAAGTAAAATGGAACGGAGCATTTTATACCTGCGCTGCATTGTTAAATGGCGGAAGCATATCACCTTTGTTATATGTAGTGAGTATTACATCTTCCATTGACATTGAATCTAATTCGGTGCCGACTATTTGCTTGTTCAGGTTTTCTACATAAGCCCTGTGATGCTTTCCCCAGTGATACTCGAGTGTTTCCTTGCTCATATGTGGCTCCAAGGCATCCTATCAATCACAAAGTTATAAGCTTTAAAGCAGTAGTTCATACACAAGTCTCCACTTGAACAAACCGATAATTGCAAAATGCTCCATAATGGTGTCATAAAATTGGAGGGTCAGAAGAATGCAAAGCTGGTTATTAGCACTTACCAATGGATAAGGAGGAGGCTTCAATTCAAATTTTGCAGTAACTACACAGCGACGAGCTCTCCATGAAGGTCCCTGTTGCAACACACTATCAAGACTCAACAAATCATAATGGAATAAAAACAAAAACAACATTGCAGGCCCTAACACAATTGTCTTCAGAAGAAGTTTCCAAGCCCAGGGAAACACGAAATGCAAAGTCTAGCCAACAAACCCGTCAAGTTCCATGTTCACAGATGTTACCAGTTAAAAACCTAATTCCAATTATCAGGAAATCTATCACATAACCGCACTCAATAGCAAGAACCAGCGCGCAGCCAGAGCAAAATATACAAACACAGAAAAGCCAATTCTTACCTGTCTTCGATGCAGGCACCAAGAAGGACGATGAGGAGCCCAATTCAGAGACGTGTTGGGTCCTCTGAAAGAGGAAAATGGAGAAAGGGAAGTCGGGGTAGCAAGAGAAGAAGCCATTTTTATCCACCCACCCTTGTTGGCCTTTGGGATTGAAAGCAGAGGACTGAGGAGGAACCAACAAACGGGTGCTACACCAAACTCAACCCAGCGTTGCACTTGTTTTATGCTCTACTTTGTAAATTTGTACTAGTCTCTTTCTGGGTGGAGCCTTACCTAGGCTAATTTTAATATTTTATTGCTACCAAAAAAAAACTAAGCTAGTTGTATGGAGATAGTTTTGTAGAGAAAGAAATTGTTGATGTGGAGAGTATAGCGACATCGTTACGACATATGGGGAGTATTTGCACATGCTACATATACATACTACATACTACATACTACATACTACATAGGGTGTATAACACTTTCTAGTTACTACAACTCGAGTTGAGGTATATATTTTCACTGTGTTTACCCGTATAAATTTTACAGGCCACCGTTGTATTTAAATTGGTATCAGTTTGGGCAACCACTGGCCACTGCGCTCTTTCTCCATTGTACAATCCTATGCCTAATGTTGTATAACACGTTTACCTTAACAGAGTACTTGTACTCCCTATTTCTTTATCACTTTCACCACAAATCACCAAGTAGGGCACTACGCTGATCAGTAGTCTTCACGACACCCTTCTTCAACATGACAAAACTAAAAATCAGAGCAGAACGCTGAAGCTCATCATAACTTTAGCAGAATACAAATCTAGTTCAACAGGGTAAAATGTATAGCCCTAGCTCATATATAGCTAGCTGTATAGCTTAATTGTCGTTTTGCCGACAGTAAAACAAGCAACATAGAGACAAGTCCTCAACATATTGAATTCTTGGGTATATAGCTATAATTATGCAAAAAGAGGTTTAGTTGCGGCATAGATTGTGAACCATGGAGTTCATAGGACAGGTTTTTTGATGTTTCTTGTTTTCTTCAGTATTTACCACTTGCATCTCAGCCAATTAAATCTCCCAGCCATCGCCCCAGCCAGAGTTGTTGACTGGAGGGGATTGTGGAGCAGGAGGTTCCGGGATAGCTGAAGAGTTAGAACTTGAGGGATGATCAAACAGACAACGAGGTCCGTACTTGCAAATACCCAACTGCTCATAGTTCCGGCAAGTTTTAGCACCCTGGTAAGTAGTATTAGAGTATAGCGTTAGTTACAGATTTACAGATTGCAAACTGTATCCTACAGACTAAGCTGTGAGTTGCATACTGAAAAGATACAAACTTACAGGTCGGAGAGGAAGACCCTTCTCGTTCAGAGCGAAGTCAGAACCCGTTGACACTTGGCTTCTGGAACTTTTTGGATGATGGAACTTGCATGCAGCTTTGAATTTGCAGTCCCCATTTTTCATGAAGAACTCGCATTCAGGCTGACCAGGTCGTTCAGGAAACTCTTCACCCCTAGGTTGCTGGTGATGCATTAATGGCTTTGCCATTTGGTATTGGTGGTTTGGATATAAATCAGGGAGCTTCTTGGCTTCATGCGACATAATGGGAGCCTGGGAGAACAATGATATATGTGTTAAATGGTGCCATAACTTTCGACCGAAGAAAATGAATGTGCATGCATATTAACTGTCGGCATTAGTTTATTGGTATATCCTATAGGAACCCTAATTGTATGTTGAATTTAATTTCTTTGCTGGTATTCAACCATTTTGAAATACATTCCAAATTGAAATTGTCATGTGTGACCGCACAATTCTAGCCTCCAAAAAAACATATACCCTTCCTTTTAATAATATAAGAAAAATAATGCATGGGAAACTAAGCAATCTGGCAGGGTTCCATTTAAAAATTAGTATGGGATTTAGAATATTTATGTTTCTGCAATATACTTATTATTAACTCCACAATACTGATCCGCTGTACTTGTACTGTATACTACCCCACTGCCTAATCACTAACATGAAAGATATAAAGTTTAAAAGTGCTGAAAAAAAAGACTTACTGATCTTGGAGCAAGGCCATTCATACCATAGGCAGAGACAGCTAGCTTATTGTTACGGCCTTTTGGATGGTTAAATTTGCATGCAGATTTGAACTTGCATTCCCCAGTTTTCATGAAATAAGCACACTCAGGTTCACCTGGCCGTTCAGGATGTTCTTCCATCTGAACCGTTTGTGCATGATATGTCAAATGACTAACATCCTTCGTCAGATTGAGGATTCCACCATTTGGTATACTATACAATCTGCTTTTTGGATGGTGAAATCTACACGCAGATCCAAATTTACACGTCCCAGTTTTCATAAAATGATCACACTCTGGATATCCTGGCCTTTCAGGAAATTCTTCATTCTGCATTAGTTGCTGACTGAAGCCAAAAGAATCTGCTTTTTTCAGAGGGCTGGTCACAGAATAACCTGGCCGAGGATTCATAGTTTTGTCTTGCAGGGAGGCTGGAACCTGAACATAAAATAACATAGAAAAGATAAAGCAAAACAAAGATCAGGAAAGATCATGCTACATCCTCATTTGGTTCCCAGCCTAAGAAGAAGCACCTCTTATCCACCCGCTAGATTCCACATGCCACAATAATTTACACAAATTTGCAAATGATCTTTAGTTCAAATGCGATGCATTATCCTTCATAATGGACACTAATTTTTGTAGAAGAAGCCAGTGAAGTTACATTAGATTAATAAAGAAGACCAAAAATATGATCCTAAAAACTATTTCACAGATAATTCTAAATATCTATAAGTTTCAACATTGCACACTTACAAGTTATAAGATGGAATCTTTTGTCAATATTTCATTATACAATGTAGACATCTTTCTAAAAGATAAATTTCATAGAACTAGAGAAATAATGTATCAACATGGAACTCAACTATTACATGCTCAGACAGACAAATGTGAGGACTGACCTCCAAAAGAATGAATATACCTGATATTGGTTATATAAAGGAAGTTGGGGGCCTTGGGGCATCCTCTGAGGAATATTATTCATCCAAGGCATGTAAGATGGAATATTCTCTGAGCTTGACGAGTTAGATATTGATCGGGGCATTGAAGGGATGGGAGGAGGAGCACAATCAGCAAAGTTTCTAGCAGAAAAGCTTTTAACCCCTTGCAGAGGACCGCCATTTGGCTCAAAGTTCTTAGGCTCCTCCATGGCAGCAGTAGGATCAGGATGGTGAAATCTACAATTGGCTCCATAACCGCAGGAACCATTACGCATGTAATATGGGCATTCCCTTTCTCCCTGGGATTTTCACACAAGGACAGATAGGTCAATTTCTGGGGCATCTAATGTCTATGATGGAATCCTGGGTTGTCTACCAATTAAATTAAAAGCACCCTTCAAATGAATGCTCGGGTAAGGTGTACATGCTATGTTACCTTGCGTATTGGCAGACCTAGAAAATTAAGCTCAAGTTGCTCATTATCAGTTTCCTCTTTAGAATGGCTGTATCTGCAAGATTCGCCAAACTTGCATCCTCCAGGAGTTGAGTAATACTAAAACAGTTAAAAGAAACTACAAATATCAAAAACAAGATAATGTCTAGGAATGAAAGATGTATTCTACACAGGCAAAAGACAATAACAGAGTTTTAAGTGAAAGAAAGATGAAGAATATTATCAGGGGCCTGTTTAAATAAAAAGTGGCCAAATAACAATGATCTTATCCGCTAACCACCTAGGATACTAAAAAAAATTTACCATATGTGATAGGCTGTCTGATTCATGTGTTTCAAAATGGAAACAAACATGTTTCAGGGGTGTGGAAACGGGGGGAAAAAAGAGCGTTTAGTTCATGAATTGGCTTTTGGGTGACAAAGTTTTAAGCATAGCCAATTTATAGAGGACCCTCTTAAGTAACATGGAATACAAGTGGCAGAAAGTGAGTAAGACAGTCATGAAAATAGAAAACTAAACACGTAACTCATAACAGGAAGATGATATAAGGGCAAAGAGCCAGAGCAAGAATAGACAAACATGACATAATGATAGGTTGCAAAAGGGAAAACACAAAAAGCAGTAGTAGAAGATTAGCAGTGAAAGGAAAGAAGTAACCTTGCACTCAATCTTGGGGTTAGGAGGAAAAACGCCTTGGGCATCATGATGGAGGTTGGTGTGGGCATCAGCAAGAGCAGCCTGGGGAAAACAAACACAAACAGGGAAGAGTGTGAAAACCCTAATTTCGTAGATGTGAGGATGAGAAGAAAGGAAAGAAAAGAGGGAGTTGGACCTGAGAGAGCCTGTTGGGAGGGTGATTGAACCTGCAAGAGAAGCCATATTTACAAGAGCCGGTCTTCATGTAGAAGGAGCAGTCCTCAGCGTTGGAGCGGACGGGAAAAGGATGGTCACTGTACTCAGAGGGAAGCCCCTCGGCCTCTTCCCACCCACCCTTGGCCTCAGCAGGCACGTCGCTCAGGTTGACATCATGCGCATCCTCATCCTCCTTTGCTTCAATCTCTTGTTGTTGGTGTTGTTGTTCTTCTTCTTCTCCTTGTTCTTCTCCCTGTTGTTCTTCTCCTTGTTGTTCTTCTTCTTCTTCGTGTTCTTCTCCTCCTCCTCCTAGGGCTCCTATGGTGGTGGTGGTGGTGGTGGTGGTGTTCTTGTCGTGGATCAGAGGAGGTTGTTGTTCATCGCGATCCGGGGCATCAGTGTGAATGTGATGCACAAGAAGCACTCCGTCGGAATCCAGTTGGATGTCGTTAACCAGATCAAGAGCGGGGCACCGATCTTCGCACGTTCCCATATTGCGCCTACTCTAACTACGGAATCCCTAATTCATTCGCGGGTGTGTGTGACTGTGTGTGTGAGAGAGAGAGAGAATAAAACCCTAGAAAACGAATACCAGTACTATTGATTGGGTGGGAATGGGAGAGAGAAGGAAAGAAAGAGCACAAAAGGAAAGCAAAGGATCAATTGGCCAACGGGTACCATGAACCGCTATGCCACTCACTCACTCGGAGTCTCGGAGTCTCGGTGCCGTCGTTGTTGTGTTGTGTTGTGTTGTGAACACCAACACCAACAACAAGGCGTTTGTTTGATGGGTCTTTCAGCAGTTACTGCCCCCTTCTTGGGCCGGGCTCCCTCTAGTATTCCCACACTTCTTCTTCTCTTCTTTTCTTTACTTATTGCGGAGTACTATTTGCGGTTAAGTATTTTATGGATTGTTCCGTTATGAACTCCACGCTATAATAAGTTATTTAATCACCCAACTTTAGGGTATACCACTAAGGGATAAAATTATTGGATAAATTAATACATTTTTATTTAATTAAACTCACTCTTCTAAGTAAATCAAAACTGTGGCTTATTTGAAGGAGGCAAATATTACACCCCACCCCACCATTCTTTTCCATATGCATAATACAAAAATGATCTTCCAAATCTGCTCACTTGTCCGTCCCGAACTCAAATCCTCTGTTCCGTCCCACGTCCCCTAGAGCACGGGTGCATAAACGGAGGGTCTAATTAAGTTGGGCCTAACTAGCTCACTCACTCACTCACTCGAAGAAAAAGGCTTTGACTAATTAAATTGGGCCGGCCCATTCAATTAATTTACGGTCCATCTCGGTCTACTTGGACTGTGCGTGACTAGAACATTATAATTTTGTAGTCATTTTTTGGTAAGAGTATGGGATTTTGTATTGTTTTTTTGGGGGGGGTCGAAATTTCTGTAGTGATTTGCAGATTGGTATCAATGGTATACCTATATATTTCATGATTTGAGGAATGAATGTAGAGGAGAGCCGAGAGATGTATGTTATTGGCAAAGGGCAATTCGATGGGTAAGTGAGTCGAACTACCTTAACATGCTATAATATATATCTATATACGGAAGGAGTTCTTGACCAAAAAATATACGGAAGGAGTTTGATGGAGGAGGCCCCCACATCCACATGGATCGTGACACCACCCACGTACACCCATACTATATCGCGCGCCGGCCTTATCCCAACAAGATCCACCTGTTACACTATTATCACATCGTGTCACCTACGTGCGTACGTACGTTGTATATATGTATAGCGTACGTACCTACGTATATGTCTATCCCTTTCAAAGTAGCTATGTATATTTAAGTAATCAACTGTTTTACTATCGGAGTATAATCTTGTTATCATTCACAATTAAGCTTTAAGTCAATCATATGGATCATAACGAGTTTTGAAACGGTAGGTATGCTCACATTTGTCTTATTCCTTTCCACACACTGCGCCTGCATGCCGACCTAGCTTGTGGATTTTATCCCTTCTTCACTCACACCAATACACAATACACAATACACAATACACAATACACAAAACTCAATTATCTATTCCTTTCCACACATTTGTCTAACTCACTTTTTCTCTCTATCAAATTACTATTAAATAATCCCTCTGTTTCAAAATACATGATCATTTGGACATTGCACATATATTAAGAAAAAAATGTTATTCCTATATTACCCCTATAAAATGTAGAGTTAATTATTTGTTTAGAGAAATATGAAAAAGGGTAATGATTATGATAAAGTTAATTATTAGAGGTATAAATGGAAAGAGTAGGGAAAAAAATATGAAATGGTCATGTATTTTGAAACAATCTAAATTGTATAAAAGACCATGTTTTTTGAAACGGAGGGAGTATATACTTCTGTTACTGTTGATACCCGGAATTGTCACCGCGTTGGTGCACGAGATGATAATATCGACATAAAAGATTAAGGCGCTAAGCACACTCTTAAACGCGATAAGCACGCTTTTAAACGCGCTAAGTACGCGAATAACTAAAATGAATAAGCGTACGCGTAACGGAGGGCGAACTAAGCAAGCAGCTCAAGCAGGCATGTCACAACTTTTATTTAGCTTCCCACATCGGAGGTTTGTAATTCAAGCAGGCAACTCCCTCCGTTATATATAGGGCGATGGTGGTACGTAATAAGGGATCGGAAAAAGCTGAGTCCCGAGACGTGTTCTCGAGGGACGGGCTCCGACGTGTTTGAGTCTCCGAGGAGCTCGCACTATTTTACGGGAAAGACATTAAAAAGTCTTATAAGTCTCCGAAAAGAGAATAAAATAATACGCGGGGGGTGGGAGAGCTCGAAGAAAGACGAGCCGGTTTCTAGCGCGCCGAAGGGCCCCAAAGTTTAATAATTTTGTCCCGTAGTTAGTTCGAGATTTTCGGACTTCAACATTGGCGCCGTCCGTGGGGACCTTCTCGTCCTAGGACTGTCATGCTCTCGGGTCGTCGGTTAAGAATCGCGCGGGTTAGTATATTTTCTTGCTTATTTAATTAGTATGCATTTTTAATTATCATTGATCGCGATGGATGCGCGACCCCATCGCGCTGCCGTGGCCTTGGCTCTCAGCCTTGGCCCGCGGCCCCATCGCGGCTCATGGCCTGGGCTCGCGGCCTTGGCCCGTGGCCCCATCGCGACCCGTGGCCTTGGCCCGCGACCCCATAATGATATCTCCGAAAAGAGAACAAACTAACAAATCTCCGAAAAGAGAATAAACTAACAACCCTCCGAAAAGAGAATAAACTAACAAGCCTCCGCCGTGTCTTCACCGGCCCGCCACCGCGCTCCTCCGGCATCCTGCTGTCACGCTTATCTCTCTGGCGTGGTCCGTTGCTGTGGCTTGTGGCTCCCTTCGGGACATCGCGTTGCCAAACACGCGGGGGTTCGTGACTGGAGTGCGTGGCAAGCTTCACTGATTCTGTTGCACGTTGCCAACGCGCTAAGTGCAAAAACTGACGTGTATGTAACTCCGATCGAATTCGGGTTGCTCGTGTTGTTCTTGTTGTCAGGATTTGTTGTTTTAGGTTTTGTGAATTTGTAAAATCTCTTGTGGTGCACTTGCTTGGCATGTCATGAACGCTAATGAAAAGATCTCTCTTTTGGTTTGGGGGAAGAGGCTCGGGATTTTATTTTGCCCGGCTCTTTCTCTGGTGTATGGTGTTGTGCCTTCTTACGCGCTACTCTCACTTTTTGCATTCCAGCGCCCAACGAACGCTATTAATGAACCTTGAGATATTAGCAACTGCCTAATACAGGTTTGTTGTACACAAGTACAAACACCAAACTAAAATAACGCCTCCGAAACGAGAATAAACTAAATAAGCCTCATATGGCCCGCGACCCCATTTAGACGACGGCTATTTTTGAGCTTTGCTCACAGTTACCGTCAACGCGCTAATCACATTCTATAAAGCAAAACGCGCGCGATGCGCATAGGCGCACTCGAGACGGTTATGCCGCTCGCAGCTGCTTAAAGCCTTAAAACATCAAAACTCAACAGTCGTTAGGGAAAACCCGAGTTGCCGTCCTCGCTCGGGGTTTGTCCGCTAACGCGCGCGATGCGCATAGGCGCACTCGAGACGGTTACGCCGCTCGCAGCTGCTTAAAGCCTTAAAACATCAAAACTCCACAGTCGTTAGGGAAAACCCGAGTTGCCGTCGTCGCTTGGGGTTGTCCGCTAACGCGCGCGATGCGCATTGGCGCACTCGAGACGGTTACGCCGCTCGCAGCTGCTTAAAGCCTTAAAACATCAAAACTCCACAATTATAGTTAAGGCAAATCGCCGAGCTGAGCTCGGGGTTTGGCCCGCGTTGAACGCGAGGGCGCGCTCGACTTAACTTCATCGCTCGTAGTCGCGATAAACCCAAAAATCCAAATTCTATAAGGCAAATCGCCGAGCTGAGCTCGGGGTTTGGCCCGCGTTGAACGCGAGGGCGCGCTCGAGTTAACTTCATCGCTCGTAGTCGCGATAAACCCAAAAATCCAAATTCTATAAGGCAAATCGCCGAGCCGAGCTCGGGGTTTGGCCCGCGTTGAACGCGAGGGCGCGCTCGAGTTAACTTCATCGCTCGTAGTCGCGATAAACCCAAAAATCCAAATTCTATAAGGCAAATCGCCGAGCCGAGCTCGGGGTTTGGCCCGCGTTGAACGCGAGGGCGCGCTCGAGTTAACTTCATCGCTCGTAGTCGCGATAAACCCAAAAATCCAAATTCTATAAGGCAAATCGCCGAGCCGAGCTCGGGGTTTGGCCCGCGTTGAACGCGAGGGCGCGCTCGAGTTAACTTCATCGCTCGTAGTCACGATAAAAACAAATATCCAAATTCTATAAGGCAAATCGCCGAGCTGAGCTCGGGGTTTGGCCCGTGTTGAACGCGAGAGCGCGCTCGAGTTAACTTCATCGCTCGTAGTCGCGATAAACTCAAAACATTCCATCGCACTCTAAAGGCAAGCCGCCGAGCTGTGCTCAGGGTTTGACCCGCGCGCGATACGCGACGCGCGTAGGCGTGCTCGGGTTGGTTGCACAGCTCGAGCCGGTTACAGCAACGCGTTGACCATAAGTATGTGCATCAAATGAGTGCCTCGTTTGAACTTGAAATACTAAGGACATCCGAGTCACGGGGTTGTGTTGATACCCGGAATTGTCACCGCGTTGGTGCACGAGATGATAATATCGACATAAAAGATTAAGGCGCTAAGCACACTCTTAAACGCGCTAAGCACGCTTTTAAACGCACTAAGTACGCGAATAACTAAAATGAATAAGCGTACGCGTAACGGAGGGCGAACTAAGCAAGCAACTCAAGCAGGCATGTCACAACTTTTATTTATCTTCCCACATCGGAGGTTATATATAGGGTGGTGGTGGTACGTAATAAGGGATCAGAAAAAGCTGAGTCCCGAGACGTGTTCTCGAGGGACGGGCTCCGACGTGTTTGAGTCTCCGAGGAGCTCGCACTATTTTACGGGAAAGACATTAAAAAGTCTTATAAGCCTCCGAAAAGAGAATAAAATAATACGCGGGGGGTGAGAGAGCTCGAAGAAAGACGAGCCGGTTTCTAGCGCGCCGAAGGGCCCCAGAGTTTAATAATTTTGTCCCGTAGTTAGTTCGAGATTTTCGGACTTCAACAGTTACTTCAACTTTTATCCACTTTATCTTTTTTATATTTTAAGCTCACTAGAAATTTATATTTTGAGACTAATCTATTACCAGGACGGAAGGAATACTTATTAGTTTCAACAACGGCCATCCATATTCGCTCATGCTTAATTTTGTCTGCATATACGGAGAATAATAATATCCGATCGAATTGACAAGTTTTGCCGACTAGTAGAAAGGTATTGGTCTTGGCATGCTGATTGTTAGATCCCCGCACACATGCATATACTCCACTTTTGACGCTAAGACCGACATATATGAAGGCCTACTACGCTGTTGCAAGAGTATTTATTTATCTCTAAATTTTATCGTAATTATCAACTACTCAGATCTTGCCAGCCAATAGGTATCTCAAATCGATCTGAGTACGTTAATAGTAAAAACATAAACCATGGCGTACTTAATTTGAGTAGCATATATATGGTCAAGTAATGGATAATCCTAGCTACATAACTTAATTATATTAATTGAATCATAGAGATAGATATTAATTATTAGTATGTGCAAAGGTTAGGCGACGGGCTGGATCCGTTGTTATTTTTTTTGGTATATTAAGCTACGTTATACTCCTAGTATATGATGCCTTTTCAACCAAAAAAGAGTATATGATGCCTTTGGAGATAATCCTAATCTAACTTTAGGTTGTAAACGACGCGGAAATTAATTTCCTTGTTAAGTCTGATGTGCAACGTATGATTGCGGAAAGTATTAGGTTTGCAGAATACATAAAGAGGAGGATACGTATGAATGTTCAGTTGTCATGGTCACGGTCACTTAATTTAGGCGTAGTATAAGGAGTAGAGCACAGTATGTGACACCAAAGAGTCTAGGCTGTAATTGAAGAGAAAGTGGAGGACAAGATAGTCATTTGAAGAAGAGTCCACGGTTCATTGGATGGAGTCGACCCCACAGGATCCCCCCACCTCACACTTGAAAATTGAAATCAAGAAGCATAGCGTTGGCGTAGGTACACACACTCCCAATAAAACAAACTCCACAAAAATATCATCACATTGAACAAGAGGGGGGAGAGAGCACATACAGATACAGTAGTAGCATAGCAAGCAAGGATCTTGTTGAGAGAGAGGAGATGAGGACGAGCAACCACGTGATCGGGGTGGTGAACTTCCTGACGTTCCTGCTGTCGATCGTGATCCTGGGGGGCGGGATCTGGCTGGCGACCCGCGCCAACACGACGGACTGCCTGCGGTTCCTGCAGTGGCCGCTGATCGTGATCGGGGCGGCCATCGCGGTGGTGTCCCTGGCGGGGTTCGCGGGCGCCTGCTACCGCAACACCTTCCTCATGTACATCTACATGTGGGCCATGTTCTTCATCCTCGCCGCCCTCGTCGGCTTCGTCATCTTCGCCTACGCCGTCACCGACAAGGGCTCCGGCCGCCCCATGTACAACCGCGCCTACTCCGACTACTACCTCCAGGACTACTCCGGCTGGCTCAAGGAACGCGTCTCCGACCCCGCCTACTGGGCCCAGATCAGCGCCTGCCTCCGCGACTCCGCCGCCTGCTCCGCCCTCGCCCGCGACGTCAACGGCGCCCCCGAGACCGCCCAGATGTTCTATTCCCGCAGGATCTCCTCTGTTCAGGTTCCCTAAATTACTCACATCTCCACTTCCATTCAACTCAACTCAATTATTATTGCATAACTTATGGCTGACTTCAATTACATAATAAATCTCGCAAATTTAAAGATCCCATCTTTTATGAATATCCCCTCTTTCCTGCAATTCCCTTTCTTTTACTTTACTCTTTCTACTTTGAATCCCATTTCTTTTCCCCCACAACCTTTCCCCAAAAGAAGACTGCTTTTTCCCCCTCCTTTTCAAGTTTATAAAAGCTGTGCCTATATACTATAATCATAATAGATTGTTGGTGGTGATGAACGTAGTTTAAATTGATTTGGGTTATCCTTAAGAATGTGATATGCATACAACATAGGACTACTACTCTCTCTCTGCTAGTGCTAGTCTGGTGTACTGAAATACTTTAGCCCCGTAAAGTTATGGTGATGTTTTCCAGATTCAAATCATGCATAATAATCATAATAGATTGTTTCAGTGATCTGCTAATTACTACAGTAGAAAACAACCTATACCAAACCCCAGTGTCAAGAAGTTTCCTCCCCTTCATCATCGTTACATGTCCTTTGTTGGTATTTGGGTTATTTTTTTACATAAAATGCTGTACTTGTTAGCAAGTGATGGTGAAGTGGTCTTTCTTTATTAAATGGATTCTTTTTCACTTGTTTCTTTTCTGTATCCTCATAATATTAGTAGTATTGTTATGATTGTGTTCTCAACCCTTTGGCTATTCAAGGGTTAAATGAGCTACGAACTTTCTCCAACAGATGGCCAGATGGGGTGGGACCCCAAATCAATGCCAACTTCTTTAGCAAAGATAGAAATAGATATGGAACTTGGTTTATTTTAATCTTTTTCTTGTCACATACAGTGGATTTTGCAGTTTTTAATTCATCCCTGTTGAAAAAAGAAGGATCCACAGAAACAGACATCTGAACTAATCTTATGAGCATCTTTGTCATACGAGTCCTTGATGTGGTATTGAACCATACCATTCAGATTCAAAGAGGGTTAGGCTTAGGCCCCTATCTTGTTCTGTCATTGTCCATTGCATCAGGGTCTGGGTGTCATTTTTTGTTGTTATTGCTTATTTTCCTGCCAAAAGCCTAAAAATATATGTTGTTAGGTTTGAACTTTGAAGTGATAGATATAGTATCAGGGTCTGGGTGTTGAAAGTTGAAACCATCACCACAAACACTTGGTAGAAAAAAGGAAAGAGGCAAATGTTATTTTCGCTTAGGGGTGTGCATACTGCATACAGTCTAGACAGAAAAGGGCTGTAAAGTCAGGGTCATGGATCAGGACATATTTTTGGTGGTCCGGTTCCATCTGGATTTAGGGTCTTACAAGAGATGGTTTGACTGATCATGTTTGTTGATGTTCAGTCTGGATGCTGCAAGCCGCCCTCAGAGTGCGGGTACGCGTACCAAAACGAGACGGTGTGGAATCCGATAGCGGGAGTGGCAACGACCAACATGGACTGCAACCGATGGAACAACGACCAGAACCTGCTGTGCTACTCTTGCAACTCTTGCAAGGCAGGCGTTTTAGCCAGCCTCAAGAAGAGCTGGAGAAAGGTGTCAGTCATCAACATTGTCGTACTCATCTTGCTCGTCATCTTCTACGTGGTCGCCTACGCTGCGCTCAGGAACAACAAGAGGATGGACAACGACGAGCCCTATGGCGAAGCCCGCATGACCAAATCCCAGCCCGCCAGAATACACTTCTAATTAAAAACAACTAGCTTGTTTGGTTTGGTTTGGTTAAGGTGGCTCTCGCTCTTATCACCTCAGTATCTGTAATTCATCTGGTTGGACAACCTGTTATTCAGATTTTAGGATATGTATTTTTCTCTCTTTAAACTGTGGGAGGTTTCGTGTAATTAATTCTGCGTGTATACAGAACAGGGTTGAAACTTTTTTGCTGTTTTAAATTAAAACTCGGGTGTTTTGCTGTGAACATTTGGCATGAATTAGTATGGAATTTTAGGGGGTTCCACGAATTCGGAAGTCCCTCCAGGTGTATGGAGCTTCAAGATTTCCAATCGGGTCGAGAAACCCCCCCAATTCGTCTTCATCTTCTTGCTGATTTTTCTCGTGTCCTTTGGGATTTGCTTAACGGTAAAAGTTGAATCTTGAGGATCCTGTTTCGGGGGCCTTTTGCATTTGCTTGTGACAGGAGATTCGCCTTGCAACTTGGGCCTTCCCAGGGAGCTTCACCGCTTCGGATCGACTTCTATCTTACACGCCATTAGGAGACAATGGTTCAGATGAAGGAATTGTATCCCTTTGAAGTGTTTCTCTCTTTTTTCCTTCCCACATTATTTTTCATTTTGCTTGCATTCAATTTGTTGTTATGCATTCTTCCTGAAGTTTGCGGGTTATATGATGATATGGTTTGTGATCAATTCAAAGGAAGCATGTCTTGTTTTGTCAATAGAGAACAAGATTGACTGCAGATATTTTCCTTAACTTGTCGCTCCCTTTTTTGGCTGTTTGATTGGTTTCCAGTCGAATTGTGATGCCTGTGTCACTAGAAGAGGTGAAGAAATGAAACGCTAATTAAATAAGTTTGATGATTATTTTGTTGCAAAATGGCCTTGTTCTGATTGCTCCTTTGTGGGTGGATCCGTAGTATGAGGTAGCACAGATGTACATGGTGATGAAAATGCAACAAGAGAATGCTACTAGCCATGAAGGTGTTCAAGTCCTGGAAAACCGACCTTTTGAAGATGAAGTCTTAGGAAAGGGTCATTTTACGTCTAAACTGTATCGGTTCCAGAGGTAAGTTTTGGCCACCACTCATCAGTATCTTCAAAATGCAAAATACCAAGGCTGTTTTTTTTGTTTTTTTTTTTTTAACTTTGTTATCATGCTGTTGCCCTTTCACACTCATAAGGCTTCTTTGTTTTTTAATCTTGATGATGGCTCCAGCAAAGTTCCATCTTGGCTTACTAGTTTCGCCCCAGTTGATGCTCTTGTCATGCAAGAAGAAGCTTGGAATGCGTATCCGAGATGCAAATCAGGTTTTCATTCCCCTCATTCGTCGTCTCTCATTTCTTCTCATATCCTCTGCTTGGAATTAGTTACACTGACTTAATTGCATGTTCTGTCTCATGGTCTGGAATTGGATGCTTAATTACTCGTATGTATGTAGTGATCAAGGTAAGCTACATTTCATCATGGAATGATCCAACTGATTGGGGTCTTCTTATATTGTACTGAGCGATTCTCACATGTGCAGTGCCCATATTTCAACAAGCTGCTCCTTACCATTGAAACCGTTCATGTGGCTGATAATGGACACTCAGAAAATGTATGTCTCGGGACTTGTTTTTTCAGAGATTCTTGATTACTATGCGTCTGTTTGAAGCTTGGCATGGTCTTATTCGATCTTTTTGAATCTGGTCCGGCAACGGCAACTAACTGGGCAGGTTCATAGGCTAAGTGAAGGGCAATTAGCAATGAGGCAGGTGGAATTCATTGATATTGCTTCATCATTGAGCGATTACTGGAGCTACTTGGTTGGATGCTGTGACGTGGACTTGTCTGAGTTCAGATCATCTAGGAGTGATCGTGGCCCTCTGTTGGAAGGATGGAGAGTAAGATGCTTATATACTACTGATGGAGCCATAGATAATCTCTCTGGCCTTAAACGCACGCTAATTACTTATAGATTCGGTTCATGTGGAGCAGGATCAATGCAGTCCAGTTATGACTGCATACAAACTAGTGACGGTGAACGCCCCATATTGGGGATTCGGTAAACGGATCGAGCAAAGTGTGATTGCCGTAAGTATCTTCTTGAGCTTTTCTAGTGTGGAAACTAGCTACCTAGCTTGTTACCACGGATGATGATGATGATGATGATGATGATGATGAATTGAAGAGGTAGGCTTATATATAGTAGCTGTGATTGTACGTTACGTTGCAGGGTGAAAGAGCACTTTTCTTAGAGACTCATCGCCATTGCTTCTCCTGGATTGATGAGTGGTACGGAATGACAAGTTCAGAGCTTCGGGAGCTAGAGAAAGAATGTGACGCCTTATCAATTGAGGTAACAACCACTAGCTCCATCACTTGCGCTTCCATTTTCATTAATATTGGTAGAGCTGATGATGATGGATGGATGGGCTTGTACTGTACGTAAACTGATGTTTTTTTTGAAAGACACAGGAAAGCTCAGAGTCCAGTATAGCAAAAGCCAAAGAAGCTCTGGAGTACAAGAGGTTTAATCACACCCCCTTGCTGGGGTCTAATGAACAGATGCTCGGTTGTCCCAACTCATGAACCTCCATCAAATAATACATACATACATACATACATGATCGATTTAATGCAACTAATTACTTGGTGCATTAAATGCCAAGATCCAAACACACCCTTTATATCAGTATCACATAATTAATCTGTAACACGTACGTACTTACGTACTTACCTACTGAAATAGTGTTATTCTTGCATCTATATATATACATCATGCATGGTAAATTTGTGTAATTTTCACAAACTTTTGTAGTTAGAAACAGCTCCTGATCTTCGGGATGCTTGTCATTTTTGGAAATAAGAGACCAGCAAATTGTAGTCAGCGCGCTAGCTAGTTATAATTAAAAGACAGTTCACGTAAAGAGTGTATGTACAACCTAGCTAGCTAGCTTCTTAATTGAGTCTGGATTATGTATCAATCAATTCTTCCTGTCAATTTGGTTTTCCACTTGCGTATTTGAAGGCTTCTCTATTGTTCTTGTTGGTCTTGTGTGTCAACATGCACAAGTTTGAACATAAAGAGCTAGAGTAACAGATCGATCGAAGACGTACAATCACACTAGTCAAGTAAGTTATCATATGAGAATGAGACATACTGTTATTTTAGTCTTGTCGTTGAAAGAGGTCATAATTTTATTTAATAGTAGAGGTGGTTAAGTAGTCAACATGAGATGTTTGTATTGTAAAGGTGGAAAAATAATAGTTTTCAGCTTTTTCGATCCTCTGCTTTTCAAGGAAATTTTGAGGAGTGGGTGCGAAGGAACTTTTTGTACGCCATTGCAGTATAGCTAGCACCCACCCCTGTCCCCCCCTCTTACATTGATCGAATTGGAAGGTTTCCTCTTATTTAACTTGACCCACTTAAGTTGAAAATTTTCAACTTAGGTGGGTCAATGTTGTTCCCGCTACAGATTTATAATTTGGGCCCGAACTCAACTGTGTAATTTCCTATATAAGTAAGTAAATAAACTCTGTGGGGGTTATCCCAATTAATTTACCCACCACCTCCACTCTCGGGAAGTCCAAAAATTGGCCGGCCCCTGTTTAAATTTGCAGCTCTCCTGATCGGAACACAAATATATTTTAGAGAATTGAATGGAGGGCGTGAAGGGCTGCATGGTCTCCTCCCCCTCGTGCGATTACGCGGCTGCACCGGCGGTGGTGGTGAGCCCCTGCGCCGCCTGTAAGATACTCCGGCGGAGGTGCGCAGAGAGGTGCGTGCTGGCCCCTTACTTCCCACCCACCGATCCCTTCAAGTTCACCGTCGCTCATCGCGTTTTCGGCGCTAGCAACATCATCAAGCTCCTCCAGGTACGTACGTACGCAACATCATCACGTACAAATACTCCCACGTACTACATTCACCACATATATACAAGCCTCCATGCATGAAATGCTAGACGTACTATTAATCGATTAATCCTAGCTAGCTATATATTATATATATGACCACGAGATCAGTGGCTAGCTATTCCATGCGTATGCCGGGACGTACGTACATGTTTTCAGAAAAGCAGAGTATCTATATATACTAGTAGCTAGCATGTTGTCAAATTTCATCCCTTTAATTTGTTTTAGGCAAAGGCCTTCCATTCAATTTCCCTCCCAACTTAATTAGCTAGTGAAGATTGTTTTCCATGCAATGCATCCGAACAAGGGCCAACTACGTACCCAATTAATTAAGAATGATTTTACCTTGTTTAATTTGATACCTTGACCTTTTTATTTTTTGTAGATTTTTCTGCCCTTTTCACTTTCTCTTTTGCCTCTTCTCCAATTGTAGAGATGGATTGGTGTTGGTGGTTATGAAATGACCATTAGTATAAAACACACCATAATCAATGAAAAGTAAAATCTTTTACAATCGGGAAATGCTACACATCTCGCCCAAACGGGCGATAAGTGTGCTCGCCGCTGACGTGGCGGCCCCACACAATCAATATATTAAGTTTACCTTTTACAAATTGTAAAAAAAAAAGCCAAAATAATTAAACTCCCATATCTCCCGTCTGACCAAAAACACGAAGCTTCCTCACTGCCCTCTCTCGCCCCCTCGACCCGCCCTCGGCCGGCATCGAACAACCCTTCGCCGGTCCCGTTCCGCCCCCGTCGGCCTCGCTCAGCCCTCCTCCGACCTCGCTTCGCGTCCGTCGGCCTCGTTCCGCCCGCGTCAGCTTCGCTCCGCCCTCGTCGGCCTAGATCTGCCCTCCGCTGGCCTAGATCTGCCCCCTTCGGCCTCGCTCCGGCCTAGATCCGCCCCCGTCGGCTTCCGCAGGCATCGCTCCGCCCCCGTCGGCCTCCGCAGGCCTCCCGTCGGTCTCGCTCCACCTCCCTCGGCTTAGATCCACCCTCGCTCCGCGCTTGTCCACCTCGCTCCGCCCTTTGTCGGCCTAAATCCGCCCTCCACCGGCCTCTCTACTTTCCGTCACCACCACCATCGCCGTCGCTGTCGGCCTCGATCCACTCGGGCTTCGATCTCGCTGCGGTCGATCTCGGATTCCAGTTCGGTTAGTACTTCCGATTTGTTCTCTTTTTTTTAATTCGTAAAAACTTGTATTGCTCATGCAGATTAGCTTTGTTGCAATTACATGGAAACTTGATTTTAGTGTATTGTATAGTTTTGATTTTCCAAAATGCAAATTAACTTGTTTGAATGAACTTGGAAGTTGTTCTAGCTCTGCAACTTGGAAGTTTTCTTCACTGAACTTGCAAATTAGCCTGAATGAACTTGAGTGTATGTGATTGTTATCTGTATTATTTTACTTTCAATTATACTTCAAAAAATGCAGCTATAAATTTCTCTTCTAAGTTGTAAGAAATAGTTTAAGTGAATGGATTGCATCATCACCATCGATTATTGCATGCACGGCTCATTCTTGTTTTATTTTGGTCAAAACTGCTCATTCTTGTTAACGTGAAATTGGACAGAGAACTTGACTTAATCCGTGAGGTGTGTGATGGGCTTCGGTCAAGGTTGATCGATATCATCGATGATTTGCGTAATAAAGCCTCCGATATGAACTACACTCTCATGAAGTTGAGATGTCAAGAATCAGTTGCACTCTCATGAACTTGAGATGTCAAGAATCAGTTACTGAGGACACCCTAATGGCATCTTCTGCAAGGATTGCTTAGGATATAATGTTAGTTTAGTATGATTGATATGAGACACATTCTTCGTATCTTAGTGGTTTTTATGTCTCTGTCAAGCAATGTGCTTGTGGTTGAATGTTGTAGTTCAATGTTAAGGCTGAAGTGATGATTCCTGTAGTAATGATTATGGTTATAGTTGAATGTTGTTATTGTTAAGTAATATTATGGTGGTAGTTGAAGTGATGATTCCTGTAGTTTTGAGTGTCAGAGTTTGTGGTCTTTGCTTACACAAGCAATAATGTCAAGAAAACATGATCACTTTTCAATTCAAGTAGTCAAAGGTTGTGGTCTTTGCTTACACAAGCAATAATGCCAAGAAAACATGATCACTCACTTTTCAATTCTAATAGTGCACCAAAAAGTTAAAAAGTTGTCAATACTTAAACAAACTAGGTTCATTCAATCGATCCCGAGGATGATGAGGATGCTTGAGGCATCATTCCATAAGGACCGGTAGGCTGAGGCATCACTCCATACACTCCAAAAGGCTGATGCATCTCTCTGTAAGCTCCAGATGGCTGAGGCATCACTCCGTAAGGCCCGACTGGCTGAGGCATCACTCCGTAAGGCCCGCCTGGCTGAGGTATCACTCCGTAACCTGGCTGAGGCATCACTCCGTAAGGCCCGCCTGGCTGAGGCATCACTCCGTAAGGCCCCCCTGGCGGAGGCATCACTCCGTAAGGCCCGCCTGGCTGAGGAATCGTTCCATACAGTCCGGATGGGTGATTGAAAGATTGCATGTGTTCACTAAATCCCCTCGGAAAGTTCATGTTTCTCTGCATTCATAAATACATATGAGCTATACAAGCAAAGTTGAGGCATAAGCACACAAGTAATTAAAGTATAAGTGAAGGAAATTACCATTTGTGGGGGATTATACTCTGATGTATTTTGGGTCATAGTCACACTTTCTTGCGTTGACAATACCATGGGCGGTTGAGAAGGGTCACCGTTATTATCTTTCACCTTCCGGCTAGTCTTCTTTGTCTTCTTTTGTTGCTTAAGTATATAAGTAATTGAATTCAAAAATAAAGGTCAAAGTCATAATTTCAAACTAAGGTGATTATATAGTGATTAAATTCAAAACTAAGGAAAGTACCTCTGGATTTCCTTCTATGGGTGCCTTGAATCTGGTTTCTCTTGGACGCCCTTTCCCTTTCTTTCGCTTAGGGTCTTGCAACTTAGGTGGTGCAATTGTCGGACCGCTCCCACTTGAGTTGTCTTCCATGGGTTTGAGAGTTGCCGTAGGGTATTTCTTGATATACAACGCAT
Organism: Polygonum aviculare; assembly: GCA_934048045.1. Lineage (NCBI taxonomy): Eukaryota > Viridiplantae > Streptophyta > Magnoliopsida > Caryophyllales > Polygonaceae > Polygonum > Polygonum aviculare. The sequence continues at coordinate 153,066 of OW204024.1, forward strand.
TCATTTGAACATCTAACCAATCCAGGACAAGGCTACAAGATTCTGGATCATCAGCAGCTAAGTCTGCCACTTTGTAAAATCGAGAACACATCTGTTTGTACCTTTTCATCTCGGGAGTGAGAGCTCCACTATCATAATTGACTCTAATCCGCGTATGGGACCTTATTATGTCTTTCCTCCATCTGTTTAAGATATACTTGTCTGGAACTTCTTGCACCTTATGTTTTATTAAAACAAATAGTGCATGTTTGCAAAGTATACCCTTAAACTGAAATCGACGACAACTACAATTGACTTCACAACTGTCTTTCTCAAATGCAACTGTAAAACACATTTCTTTTCTGAAATTTGTGTCAATCTCAACATCCTCTGTTATGACAAACTCCATACCCATTCTCATGGAACTCTCTTGAATCCGTACAATGTCACAATAAATCATCCCCTGTAGCTCAATCTGAACCTCTCTAAACTTTTTATGTGTGTAAGCCCTCTGAAATTGTTTCTCAATACCGTAATGTGTTGCCAGTCGGATATTTTTTGAGAATGACTTGAAATCTGACTGATTCTCCTTATGAATTTTTGCCTTTAGTGCATAGCTATATTGCTCCACAAACTGCTTCAGAGTAGTTTTAGAATTCACATATCCATCAAAAAAAGCATTTATACCTTCGCTTCTTTGAGTAGTCGACATCCCCGCCCAAAAGTAGATTGTCACAAAACATGGCACCCAACGGTGTCTCTCCTCATACAAGCCATTCAACCAAGTGTTATTCTGCAATTCAAACTTTTCTAAAAAATAGCTCCACTCTTGCTCAAACTCAACTGAGTTTTGTGTATCATATACTACTCTTTGCAAGTTATTTTTGATTGAATCATACTCAGTGTAACTCCCAAACTTTTCAGGTAATTTTTTCATCACATGCCACTAACACCACCTATGCCTAGTAGTAGGAAACACAATCTCAATTGCGTTCTGCATTGCTCTGTCTTGATCAGTAATAATTCCCCGAGGAGCAATATCTGACATACAAGTAAGCCATGTCTTAAATAACCACACAAAAGTCTCTGTAGTCTCACTGCCAATTAACCCACAACCAAACAAAGTAGACTCCCCGTGATGGTTAACTCCAACAAACGGCGCGAAAGGCATATCATACTTATTAGTCAAGTATGTTGTATCGAATGTGACTACATCGCCGAATTCCTTGTAAGCCTCTCTACTTCTTGGATCTGCCCAAAAAACATTCCTCAATGAACCATCCTCGGCTAAATCCATGCTAAAAAAGAAGCTTGAATTCTGTGATTGCATCATTAGAAAATAGTTTTGAATTGCAACAGCATCTCCTTCACCAAGTCTTAGCCTCCTCGCCTTTTCAATGTGGTTTCGACAATCCTTTTCTATGAACGTACAGTTCTCGTGTCCCCCTGCCTCAATAACAAGTTGATTGTAGCTTTTTTTGGGGCCGACCCCAGCAATATCACTAAACTCTAGTTGTTTCTTCACATGTTCATCAATTTCTCGATAGCATCTGAACAACCAAGATTTACTGGGGCTCAAGTCATGATTGTGCTCAAGAATTAAATTATTGATACGCCATAAACCATCCCGACAGATACTTGATGTCAGTTTCACCTTACACCCTGTTTCACTTGTTGGGTGAGCTAAGCCAACAGATTTTGTATTACTAGGCTTCCCGCATCGAGAACATGCAAAGGTCACAGATCTTAACATTCCATTTGCATTCTTTTTACTTCTCTGTTTCCTTACTGCAAACCCTTTATACTTCCCATACTTTTTAAAACACTGAAACAAGTCTTCAACACTCTCGAATTTCAAACCAACCTCAGGCACAATCACTTCTGTTTCAACTAAATTTTCATTTGCAACATCAACCCCATTCATTTCAGAACTAGAGTCATTATCACTTGAATCTGAATATTCCTCCTCCATCCCTACAAACAACAGACATAAAAGAAATAACATTGAAGGGATAGTGACCAACAAAACAGATAACCCACACAACTGTAGAGGATACCTAACAATCAAATTACAACAAATAACCCCAACAGATACTTATGTCAGTTGCACATTATAACATAGTTAATAATTACACCTTAATTTAGTGATTCTATACGTAACAATCAAATTAAAGTATGAATAAAAAAATTTACACTTTCAGCAGCCCTTGTGGGAGAAATTAAGCAATTGGAATGAAGATTACCGCACTTGGAGGAAGGGAAGCCGACAGCGACGGCGATGGTGATGCCTGCGGAAGCCGACGGGGGTGGATCTAGGCCGGAGCGAGGCCGAAGGGGGCAGATCTAGGCCAGCGGAGGGCAGATCTAGGCCGACGAGGGCGGAGCGAAGCTGACGCGGGCGGAACGAGGCCGACGGACGCGAAGCGAGGTCGGAGGAGGGCTGAGCGAGGCCGACGGGGGCGGAACGGGACCGGCGAAGGGCTGTTCGATGCCGGCCGAGGGCGGGTCGAGGGGGCGAGAGAGGGCAGTGAGGAAGCTTCGTGTTTTTGGTCAGACGGGAGATATGGGAGTTTAATTATTTTGGCTTTTTTTTTTACAATTTGTAAAAGGTAAACTTAATATATTGATTGTGTGGGGCCGCCACGTCAGCGGCGAGCACACTTATCGCCCGTTTGGGCGAGATGTGTAGCATTTTCCTTTACAATCTTTGTAGGTAGTACCTGTGGAGGAGGTTGTGAACCAGCAGATCTACTTGACCTGGCTAGCCTCCTTGCCTCATTTCTCTTCTTGGTTGGATTTTGTTCTTCTGTCGGAAAACCGATGCATCTTGGCCTTCCGATTGGGAAATGCTCCCATGCCCATACCTATATGAATGTAATATATGGTTACCATAAATTATTTGCTCAAATTACGAATAATAAATGGTTGCATACCTGAAGTAGGAGTAAGGGCCCAATGATTTCTTGTTTCTTCCTTTCAGAAGCTCTACATAATTGTCGATACAAATATGCCAAGGTGGCACCACCCCAACTGTATCGTCCCACATCATCCAAGTTTTCGAGCAATGGCAAATGGAGGACCTGTACATCTCCCCCGCTAGAGTCAGCGAACAACAACCCTCCCATCATCATCAATATGTATGCCCTTGCATAGCACTGTACTGTCTCCTCACTCGCTGACTCTGGCAACGCTGAAAAGTTTTCCCTTAACCAGGTCATACTCAATGACGAGCCTTTCAGCATTTTTGACTCGGCAGTTGGGCATGCACCAAGAAGACGTTGTAGCACTGATGGCCAGTGATAGTTTGCAGTTCCTGTCACTGCTTCTCCATCTACCGGTAGGCCTAGTATCACAGAAACATCCTGAAGGGTTATCGTGACCTCACCAATAGGCAGGTGAAATGTGTGTGTCTCTGGCCTCCACCTCTCTACTAGTGCTGTGATCAATGTCATGTTCATGTTCATCCCAGGTGCTGCCCGATAAATGCAATAAAAACCAGCACGTTCGATGTAGTCCAATACCCTGGGATGCGGCTGAAACCATTTCTTCAAGTGTTGTCGCCCAGAGAGAGGTTTTTTCGTCTGCAAGGAACAGTTGAAAAATTGTTAGCACTCAAAACATCATTGCAGTTGATAAAAAGACTCTAAAATAAAAAGCACTTAAAACAAACAACATCATTGCAGTTCATACAGAAAGGCCCTAAAAGAAAATGCTCTTTAAACAAACATCATTGCAATCGATACAAACCACATCATTACAGTTCATACAAAAAGATGAAACATTTGAAACATTTTGATTCTCACAAGAATATACTTACGTAATCTGCATCAGTCCACACGTCAGTGGACCGATGATGCTCTTGCCGAAATAGCACCTCAGGTGAATATGGACCTGGATGGATTTGCATTTTACTTTGATGCCTGTACAAGCAAAGTTACAGAAATATATTAGAGCAATGAAAGGACAACAAAATGTTCTTAAAACAAGCAACATCATTGCAATTCATATAGCAAGAGCCAAAAATAAAATGCTCTTAAAACCCATATAATAAAAAGCAGTTCATACACAAAGACACTAAACTTTAATTCTCTTAAAACAAACAACATCATTGCAGTTCATACAAAGACACTAAAATAAAATGCTCTTAAAGCAAACAACATCGTTGCAGTTCATACACAAAGACCCTAAGATAAAATACTCTTAAAACAAACAACATCATTGAAGTTCATACAGATGCCCTTAGAGATCCTATTGACCAGAGGTACCAGGACGTGATTTACACGTCTTTTTGTTGTGTCCTGCTTGGTGACATAAACTACAATAGTATTTGCCTCTCTCAGTCTCATCCATCTCGTTTCTGAACCGGCTTTCCTTCCGTCTGCCAGGTCTACCACGAGATCGTAGTTTAGTCGAATCTGGCTCCAATGGAGGTTCTGGCATCACAGGCCAATCTAACTTGTCTCCCACTGGGTTAAAAGCTTTCTGGTATGCACGTAAGTGATTTTCTGTAGTGTAGTACGGATCAACAAACGCTTCTTGTGAGAATCCTTTCTTCCGGCACACTGCTATTACATGAGGGCATGGCAGCTTCAAATTTCTCCATCTTTGGCAACTACAAGTTCTCTCGCTCAAATTGACTACATGGCATTGGCGAGCCCCAGACTCATTTGTTGGCTGAAGTACCACTTCATACACATGCTCAGTAACACTAAACACGATCACCTGTGCGTGTCGAGCTATGTTCTTATTCTTTGCAAGGATCTTCTCTACTTCCTCCGACAATCGTTGTCCATTTGCACTCCTAGCGTATGCCGACCCACGTCGTTGTACAAAGTACTTGTTGACCCGATAAAATGTTGACTGCACAAGCCCAGTAATAGGTAGAGATCTAGCACCCTTCAATACTCCATTGAAACATTCTGACCTATTCGTTGTCATTACACCATACCTGAACCCGCCATCATGACATAAAGACCATCTCTCCTTTCCAATCTCTTCCAAATATGCATAGGCATCTGGACTTGTTCTGGCGATGGACTCGTAACCTGCCTGAAATTGTGCATCTTCATGTTTATATGCAGTCGACCCAAGACGTGCCTTTAGGTTCCTGTCTTTGAAGTGAGCATTAAAATTTGAAACGACATGGCGCACGCAGAACCTATGGATTGCATTCGGTTCTTTCCATCGAGGGAGTTCCCTCATGGCCTTCATGATACCTGCATGTCTATCTGATATAACGCACAAGCCAGAACGCTGTGTGACACGACTACCAAGTATCTCCATAAACCAAGACCAACTCTCTCCATTTTCACTCTCTACTATGGCAAAAGCTAGAGGAAATATCTGTTGATTTGCATCGACACCGAGTGCAATTAGGAGTGTTCCTTTGTACTTACCGTACAGATGAGTGCCATCAATGGTAATCAAGGGCCGACAATATTCAAAACCTTCAATACATGGCCCAAACGACCAGAAAACACGCTGGAAGATCCGCTCTCTGACATTTACCCTATGAGTCGTACACCATTCCACCACAGAACCCGGGTTGCGTTGTTGCATTACAGCCATGAAGCGAGGCAACTCAGCATATGATTCCTTCCAATCACCAAAAATCTCTGCAATAGCTCGTTGTTTCGCATCCCATGCTCTCTTGTATGTAACAACCACATCGAATTGCTTCTGTATTAGCTCTACGATGGCGTTTGGTTTCAAAGTTCTGTCCACACGAACAAGAGACAAAATCTCTTTTTGGATGAACTCTGCAGTCACATTACGATTATCCATGTGCATAAGATCTCTCACACAGGTTGGAGTATGTGGACCTTCATATTTGCTTATTCTCCACCCGGGAAGATGTTCATGAACTCGATGAGCTGATAATCTCCACGTGCAACCTTGCTCTTTTTCTCTGCAAACAACAGTGTACCATCGATCTCTTGCCTTTTCCACTATATATTCCTTCCCCCTTGATACAGAATACACAGTGATTTCCCACTTTAGATCGTTCAATAAGTCAAAATACTGACCACGAGCAAATTCACCTCCAGTTGGGAATGGATTTGTTGCATTCCATGTTTGCCAGGAGTTGATCCTTTCAGGATCGGGTTCTTCAATGACATTCCATGAGGGGGTTATAGCAGCCGCCTCTCTTGCCATCTGAACTGCTGCAATATCATCTATAGTCGCTTCACCATCCTCTTCTGAATCATCCATATCATCCTCATGATCTACACCAAACTCATCAACGTGTACATCATCACTCATTATATTTTCATCAGCAAGTTGTTGGCTCGTGGTGTCTCTCGATAATTGTACTGGATTTACAGTTTCTGCTGTTTGAGATCCACTAGCATCATACTGTGTTTGCGTTGAGCTCATGTAAGCCCCAGAGTACGGCTCTTGAGCATGTTGAACGACATAGGGATCTTGCTCGTACTGAATAGAATACGGACCTTGAGCTTGCTGAAAGGCATAAGGATCTTGCCCATACTGAATACCCGTCAACAAGCTCGTAAACGACTCCATTCCGTGTGCCCAAGGGTTGTTTTCATGGTTATCCATATCTACCTTAAACAATGTATAAATCAACCAAATTCATATGATTTATATGTTAATAAAGCAAATATAAAGCCAAAACAAAACAAAGCAAATATTTGACTCATTCATTTAATATTTTTTATCTACATTATTTTCAATTAATCCAAAGCAAAAAATAATCAAGAATTAACTCTTTTTTTTAAAAAAATAAATGTTTGACTCTTCATTTACTATTTGCTATCTACGTTACTTACAATTAATCCTAAACAGTTAGTCATCAATTGATTTGTTTTTGCTAAACAAAAATTTAACTCGTTATTTTAGGGGTTCGTTTTTTGAATATTATTTACAATTAATTGAAGACAAATAGCCATAAATGAAATAATTTTTTGCTAACAAAATATTGTAAATCATTAATTTAGGACTTTAATTAAGTGCATGTAAAACTAACGATCAAAAAAACGAGTTATACCATTCAAACAAAGTGTATTGTAAATCGTTAAATAATTAGGACTTTATTTATTTACATTTTTTACAACTAAAAATCCAAAATAAATAGCTATCAATTTAACTCGTTCTTGCTCAAAACAAACTTTTTAATTAAGTGCAGAAAATAATTTAATACAAATACTCTAGAATAAACATGCAAAATAACTAGCAATTACCATGACATTCAAACTTAATTTATATATCATGCAAAAAAGGCATCAATTAACTAGTAAATCATCAAAGATACTCTACAATTAGTTAAGTGCATGTATTAGTTCAATAGAAAACACAAAATTATGAACACATACCGATATTACAGTGTTACTTAAACTTGGAAGGATTATCGACGATATCGGGTACGGACGTCACTTTTGGAATCTACGTATCTGCAAGTATTGGTCATTTTGAGAATCAAATTATCTAGATATAAAACAATAAACTCATGGGACTTGCCAAGCTAAGCAAAAATCTTACTGTAAATCAAATTTTCGGATAAAAAAAAATTATTTCGCACCTGTCTTTTTTCTGAGGCAAAAATCTTCCAAATTTGCACCTGTCTTTTTTTTTAGGGAAAATTTGTTGGCGTCTGCATTCGTTTGAAGAAGATTTGAAGAAGCCAAATCAAAGAATAGATTGGTGGAAAGAAGCTAAATCATAAGTGACAGATAAGTTATATACATACCATGCAGATTTGAAGAAGATTCCGATCCCAAAAAAAAGAGATTTGAAGAAGAGAGAGCTGAGAGTTAGATCTGAAATGGGGAAATGGGGGAGAGATGAGAAGAGGTAGAAGGTAAAGTGATGGTGGTTGAGAGATTCGGGTGCAGTAAATTTCCGTCAGCCCCTATCTATTCTCACTGCAAAGCTGAACACCTCTGCATGCCTCTGCATTCGTTTGTGGGGCACGTGAAGCAAAGACGCTGGCCTGGCCAGCGGGTTAGGAGGAAAGACGCTGGCGCAACCAGCGTCTTTGCCTTTGACCATACAAAGACGCTGTATTGGGCAGCGTCTTATTCAATAAGACGCTGGCCAAATCGGCGTCTTTGTATTTACCCATTATAAATTTTAATTTTTTTTGGTCAAATTTAATTCTTTACTATATACCCACAATTAAATCTTCAATTTTAATATTTTAAAATTTTATTAGATAAATTTAGAGATGTCAAATTCTTACTTGATCCGAAATAACGATGTGAATCGACCAAAAATTTTAAGTTTGAAACCTGATCCCAATAGTAGCGAGCAAAGGAAAAACTAAACCCGACTCGATTTTTAATATATATATGTATATTATATTTTAAATATAATAAGGCCAAATATTAGTATAAAAATCTATTAAAAATAATCATAATATTGTTTTAATAATCATTAAAGAATTTAAATTCTTTACCTGTTAGTTCCACCCGAACCCACACAATAACCTATCAAGACCTGTAACCCGATTGACTCGAACCCACACTCAACCTGAACCCGAACCGGAATCCACCTGACCCGACCCGTTTAACACCTCTTATATATATATATAATAGATATAACCAAGTTAAGTTTTTATAACGAGGAAGATAATCGAACGAGATAACGTCTTTTGATTAGACATGTAAGTATATCGGTATTTCCCTTAAACTGTAACAAAAAAAAATATTAAATTTGATAGACATATAATTTGAATTAACTCATTTGAATTAAATTTGATATTAAAACTTTGAAAAAAAAAATAATACAAAATTTTAAAAAATAAAATAAAATATAGGAGAGACGCTGGCCCAGCCAGCGTCTTTCTGTCAAAGACGCTGGCTGGGCCAGCGTCTTTGTCCCTGGCCTGGAAACACCCAAAGACGCTGGCTCCGACCCTGGGAGTGCCTATATCCGGAATACAAATTTCACCGAGCCCATTTTCAGAATTAAAATTCTAAAAGTGCCCAGTTTCGAAAAAATTTCCATATATGTTGAATTTGTAATATTAATTAAGTCTTTAGTTTGGGGTCCAATGAAATCTCCCACTCGACAGAAAGAGGAGAATATGCGTACGTACGATCGATATTTAGAGACCACTAGCTATAGCTAGTGTGCCCAATGTTTATTTACTTGTTTTTGGTTACCTAATCTCGATCACTTATTTATGCAGAGTTTAATGGACTACGTCTACCTAGTATTTCTTCACGTACTATTAGTATGATATGATCCGCAATATAAGTATATATTCCCATCAAATGGGTACCCCAATCCCGTATCACCCTAGAATGCATATATACTGATATTGATCGATGTTAAATTTCTTTATTAATTCTTCTCTCAGAAGGCCCAAGACCAGTTTAGTCAAAGCACAAGTATAATCCCTTGTACCGGCAAATTTAACCCACATTAATCATGACATGCCTTTACTTAATTTTACCTTTAAGCACTGGCGGAACCAGTGCATGCACTAGGGATTTGAAAAAAAAAAGATTTAGATATTGAATAGCAAAACTTTCTTTTTTTTAGAACGAATAGCAAAACTTGAAGACCTCTTACATATAGTAATTTAGCTTCCACCATTTCACCAAAAAAAATTTAGCTTCCACCAACCTTGAAATGCATGTAATCTCACAATAATAAAGATCAAGGGAGTAATGGTACAATAAATTATCTAGGATTGTAATCGAACCGAGCCGAGTCTAACTTTATAATTTTCATGTTTCATTCATTTAAAAATAGGTGGACTCGAATTCGAGCTCGAGCTTGCTTCGACTCAATATTTTGTTTGGGCTCGTTTCGTCTAAAGTGTTTATCGAGCTCGAGCTTGGTTCGAGAACAACTCATCTAGTTTGTTCGCGAACAAACTAATCGAGATATAATTTAAATACAAAAAAATAGGTTATATCATTTACGAATTAGGTAAAAAAAAAACAAATAAATATGTGTGCTTAATATTTAGGGTTAGGAAAAATAGTTTACTAAAAAATTTAACAACTTACTAAAAAACATATAACAATATTATATATATTTTAGATTGTTTATGAATATTTGAACGAGCTTGTTCACGAGCATATAGTCGAGCTTGTTCATGAACAAACGAATCGAGTTTTCATGTGTTCGTGTTTGGTTCGTTTATGTTTTTTACCTGTTTGGGCTCAACTCGTTTACAAATCGAGCCAAACACGAACGAATTTTTATCGAGCAAAATGTCGAATATCTCATGAACGGCTCGGTTCATTTACAAATGTTGAATATCAAGTGTTCCGATCGTGTCTAGTGTTAAACCGCCCATAACCAATTTATATAATTTCAGTATTTTTTATATTTAGCCCCCTCTGAGACAAATTTCTGGTTCCGCCGCTGCCTTTAAGTCGCGTCATCCAAAATTATTTTACCAACGCGCTGTAACTTGCATGTATCATGTAATTAAGCTCAGATTCTTGGCATGAGCATCGCAATCGATTACTTGTACATCGTTTAAGCTCGACTCACAGAGGGACCAGGAAGCTCATGTAAGTAAGCAAACTTTTGTTTAATTATTGAACTTTACGTAAATATAATTATTGAACTATACTATACTCATCATAAACAAAATATATATGCTCATTCTTTGGCGTAAATATAACTATTTGAAAGGGCCCTCAAAAAGAATCCTAGACCCAAGAAAGAATATTTTTTTTAACGGGCCAATAAATTCTGTACATGCTGTATACATATAAAGTGAACAAAGCAATCCATGGAGAGAACGCAATCTCCATGAACAATGATAGTAGGGGGCAGAGACCAATTAAAGACCTGAGCTACCAATATTTTAATTTCTGTTTATTGCATCTCAACTTTAGAAATTACTTATAGCAGGTTGTTAGGTTAAATGTCCCCCAACTAATTATGAGTAGGATTCTGCTGGTGGCTACTACACGTTAAATTTATTTACTCGATCGACAACAAATCAAAGCACGCTATGATTAACCTGCAATAGTCTTATTTACTCGAGAACATATGATTATGGGCCGTACAGGTATCAAAATTAATTGTAATTAAGGCTCATGATTTAATCTAGGGGTACGGTTCGACCGGTAAAAGTTAAACCCACATACTGTTTGTTTTCACTTTACACAACATACACATACTGCTTGTTTTTTTTATATATAAGGAAAGGATTAGGGTCGCCGCAAGTACTACTTGAGCTCGTTTAGAGCATTCACAAGGGATGAGAACTGGTTACTAACAAGCTCTAAAGGAAATAGGGCAAACCGCCGTCCTGGAGTCTCGAACCCAAGACCTCATGGTACTACCATGAGTGCTCAACCAGTGAGCTGATGCGACAAGCGCCACACTCATGGTAGTACCATGAGTGCTCAACCAGGATTAGGGTCGCCACATACTGCTTGCTTCGCTTTTTAGGATTTATTACTAGCTAGCTATGTGTAGATTTTTTTTTTGGTTGGGACTAGCTATGTGTAGATATATATAGAGAGAGAGTAGAGACAATGGGGTGAAAGTTGATCGAAACTGCTTAGTTGATGTATAAATTATTGGCAAAGAAAGAAACCTATGCATGCTTGGAGCAATACTCTACATACATATAAGTTGTTGAAAGAATATATATATTAGTGCACGGAACATTATGTGTTGAAGCCAAAATGAAAATTATGCGATGCAATCTACCTTAGGATCGAGTTGGGATATTAGGTTTTGTTTTTTGGTGGAAAAGATATTACGTTTGTGTTGTTGAATATTGATTACCTAGCCAATTGAAAAAAAAAAAATGAGTGGTCACTCAAAAGATATTAGCTAGATTCGTGTTGTTGAATATTTGAGATCACCATGCATTTCCATCTTGGCAACACACTTGAGCCCTTTCATGTTGATCGATCCTACAGAGTCTTCATCCCACGCATGACTAACGGTAGCCTCAGATCCTTGGGGCATAGTTGTCAGGATCGGGATCCTTGGATCGGATCGGAAGGGGGTAGCAGGATCGGATCGTAGAATCGGATCGTTAGGATCCTAAGATCCTACATTTTAACTAAAAAATATACAATAACCTAATATATTGTATGTTTTCTTATATATAAACTCTAAAAGTACATAAACATAATTAATTTGATGAGTAAAAATATTTTAAGATGAATCGGGTTAATAATTTAATGGAAAAGAGACATAAACTTTGAACTTAGTAATAAAATATAATTATAATAGTGATTGTTTGGGATCGCAAGAATCGCTTGTAAGATCGTTAGAATCGTTGTAGAATCGTTAGAGTCGTGTGTAAAATCAAAATCCAATTAGAATTTTATCTTAAATCATTTAAGATCCTAGTTTAATAAGATCCTACTTAGGATCGTGGATCGATTTATGACTTTTGGATCGTAGAATCGTTAGAATCGTAGGATCGAGTCGGGATTCTGATAACATGGCTTGGGGGACCTGCTAATTAAAGAGTAACTGCAGAATTAGTACTCCGTATATGATAATTAATTGTGAGGCCCCTCTCAAAGTTTGTGGGGGCCCTGATCTATTTTAAAAATTGAACTCTTATGTATTATAAAAAATTTTGCAAATTTTAATATATATCGATATAAAATATAAAATTTTTGAAATTATTTAATTAAGTTAAAATATGATATTACAATTATGTAAGAGAGTTTGAATTTTGAAAATTGAAAAAATTGAAAACAAGGAAATTACTAGCTTAAAAATAGGAAAGATTTGATTTTGGTTGAGATTTAAGTGAGAGAGTGGTCCGGTGTAATTAATACTACATTGAAAATATGAGTAATCAATGTTAAATTGAAAGAGGCGTACGTGAGGAGTGGGAAGTTGTAGCATAATTTTCTCCCTTAATTAAGAAATTTAAGTAAAAATAAAAAAAAGCCCTCATATTTTTTGGGGCCCTGTGCTATTGGGCTTTTTGCACACCCTCATCTACGGACCTGCTAATTGTACCTGAGCAAATCATGCTAAACAAAAACCATCAAATTAAAGGTACGTGGTTGGACATGAGCATAAATATGTAAGGATTACGAAAGAAGAAGGGGTAATACACAGCTTAATCGCTTGATTAGACTTTATTAAATCCACTTTGGCTCATGGGGTTTGGTTGGGTCTAGAATTTGGGCTGAAATATAGGCTAGCCCATCTATACGGGAAACTTATCCGCAACAGAAGCAACAATTTGACTCGGCCGGCCCTGTAGTATTTTGAATGAACTTTGCTTTATTTTAGGCGGAGGCCGAATTGGCGATATTCTGCAAATAACCGCCCAAATAAAAAAGAAGAACAAGATCTACCCTTGGTAATTTCATCCACCGACTCTGGGCTCTTCCGCAAATTTCCTCCAATTGCGAAAGGACAAAACCTACCCACCCAAAACGCCAAATCTGTGGAGTTCGTGGGAAGGGATCGAAACTCAATTGTTAGATTCACATCCGGTTGCAGTGTCAACTACATGCACAACGGGCATCTCTAGTCCCTCCTCAATGGTGAGTTTCTGTGCAGACTTTCTTCTCTTCCGCCGGAGGTTTTTCTACGTTTTGGGTGTTTGTGATTTGAGTGTGTTGTTGATTGATAATTAGGGTTTTTTTACACGAATTCTGAATTCATTCCCCTTCCATTACGTGTCGTTAATTGACTCTAGGGTTTTGTAAATCTGATTGTTGGTATATATTTTGCAGGATAAATTGCAGTTTTTTCGTATAAAAGAGCTCAAAGATGTCCTCACTCAACTTAGTCTTTCAAAGCAAGGAAAGAAGCAGGTTTGGTATCACATGGTCATAACTCTTTGTTTTCCGACAATGCCCTATCTGTCATCCTTGCTAAAGAAAGCAACCTTTTTGTTGTCCTAGTAGTAGAAGCATCTGATTCTAGCATGATGAGTGTTTCAATTTCGCTTGCAGGACCTTGTTGATAGAATATTGGCTATTGCTTCTGATGACCAAGGTGTTTTCATCTTTTGTACTTGTTTTTTTTTTTTTTTTATTTCGTTTTGCTTCAGAGTTCAGAGTTGTGTATCACAGATGAAGGAGTTTTTTTTTTCCCCGTATTTGTCTTTCATATCAATTGAAGGCGTTTTTCCTTCATCTGCAGCATCAAAGATGCGGCCAAAGAAGCATAGAAAGGAGGAGGTGGTAAGATTAGTTGAAAATACATACAGGTTATATGGCACATCTTTGATTATGTTTTCCTAAAGATAGAAATGTTTATATTTCTTAGTTTTCCTTTCATACCATGTCAATGCCTCGTCTTTTCCTTTGGCCAGAAAAATGCAGACATCAAATGCCCATGATCTGCCATCAGGTGCCACTGATGTGGCATCAAGTCCACAACTTGCTTCAGGTAGCACCCCTGTGAAGCCTAAAGAAGAAATTGATGACTCTCCTCAAGTGGAGATGAAAATTCGATGCCTATGTGGGAGCAGTCTGCTTACCGAATCCATGATTAGGGTACTGTTTTTCATCCTTAATTGACTTTGCCCAGGCCCCTTGCTCTTATCATTTGATTAGTCAGAGGATCACTGGTGAGAGGTAAAGATTGGCAATTGTATCGGCTTTATGGTAACATGGGATGGGAGTAGAGCATTTAAGAAAATGAAGGATTGGGTTTTATTACTTATTGATAACATATACCTGTAGTTGAACAAGAACTTATTTATGGAAAGGAACAATGGGGACACATAAAGTTTATTAATTCAAATTATTAATTTTTAGAATTCAGTGTACTTCTTCTATTCTAAGGTCTGCGTGTGATTTCCTAAAATGGCAATTTGAGCTTACATTGTTCTTTCTTCATGCATTTCATTGTTTGTGTTATTAGAAACTGTCTTTTGCAAATTTTGCAATTCTATTGTTGATTTATTATTTTTCATCAACTTGCTCATCCTTCTTTCTGCAGTGTGAAGATCCAAAATGCCAGATATGGCAGCATATGAGCTGTGTCATAATTCCTGAAAAGCCTATAGAAGGGACTCCACCGGTTCCTCCTCAGTTCTATTGTGAATTATGCCGTCTCAGTCGAGCTGATCCGTATGATTTATTGTTCTTTATGCTGCTCTCTGAGTATCAAACATAAATTCACATCCATTGCTGCATTTGGCATCCTGACTTGTTGCATATATATTGCAGGTTTTTATTGACTGTTGTTCATCCTTTGTACCCAGTGAAGTTGATCATAACAAGCATGCCACCTAATGGGTAAATTTGTTGTTTTTGGTCCCTCAAATAAAATATCAATTACCGTTGTTTGGTGTTTTTCCTTGTATATGATGATAGCAAGAGGTCCCTTTATCAGTGTTAGTTTAAGGTTCAACATATAATATTCTTTTTGCTATTAACTAAGAGAATGTTTTATTATGCATATGCAGGGAAAATCCTGTGCAGGGTGTGGAGAAAACATTTCAAATTACTAGAACTGATAGGAACACATTGTCTAAGCCTGAATATGATGTTCAGGTTATTTGATCATATCTCGGTTATGGTATACTCTTTCATTGTACACTGTGATCCAGTATTAATCTAATTGATTTTTGGTTTCCTACATGATGCAGGCATGGTGCATGCTTATCAATGATAAGGTTCCATTTAGAATGCAGTGGCCTCAATTTGCAGAACTCCAGGTTAATGGTATGCCTGGCTTTTCATGTCATTTTGTAAAATAATTACTGAAGCATAGCACTTTGCTTTAATTCTAATATTTTCTGAAATTAATTTTAATAATCAATTAAAAATGTAGATTGGAAAGTTTGAAACAGGCTTCCCAGATATTACGTTACTGCTCTGGGTTTATAGCGTGGGTGTTTGATTAGCTCCATTTGTCGAAGTTACTGATTCTCTCTTAATTCTATATGTTTAGGTGTGGCGGTGCGTGCAATTAACAGGCCTGGCTCCCAATTGCTTGGGGCTAGTGGTCGTGATGATGGTCCTATAGTGAGTGCGTTCGTATCAATTGATATTTCAGTAATGACATAGTTATCCTCCAAAATGCATCATCTCTTCTTCTTGTTGTCATCAGATCACACCATATACAAGAGATGGAATCAATAGGATCTCTTTAACTGGCGTTGATGCACGTTTGTTCTGTCTGGGTGTTAGGATAGTAAAAAGGCGAACTCTTCCGCAGGTATTTACTTCTTTCCAATAGTGAATTATTAGCTTATAAATGAGTGTTTAGTTTTTCAGAGTTTCACTTAAAATTGTTGCTTGCTGTGCAACATTGTCTTTTTCCAAGACATTTAGTAGAGCTTCAGGAAGTTTTAGATGATATAATGTTGTTTGATTAGTTGGAACTCTTATGGTTTTGCCCCTTGCTGTTTTCCTCATTTGATGCTTAAACGACTATTCTTTTATCTGATTAAAACTCTCTAAAAAGAACATAGTCATAGACCATAACATAGATTTCTTCTGTTCAAATGACCATGATTAAAATAACAAGTGTTGTTACCGTTTCTTCCATAGATTTTGAATATGATTCCCAAGGAATCTGATGGGGAGCGTTTTGAAGATGCACTCGCTCGTGTGCGCCGTTGCTTAAGTGGTGGCAATGATACTGAAAATGCAGACAGTGATAGCGATTTGGAAGTTGTTGCAGATTCTTTAACCTTTAATCTCCGTTGTCCGGTATGTTTTAGCTGGATACTAGACAATGGTATACAGATCATGGTTTGAGTTGCACATACTGTTGCAAAATAATGTGTTTGTTGAATGAGAATAATAGCTATATGTCACAATTGTGGAGTTCTTATTGTGTTTGATATTGCTTTTATTGATTGTACCTGCCAAACTTGCAGATGAGTGGCTCAAGGATAAAGATTGCAGGAAGATTCAAACCCTGTGTTCATATGGGTTGCTTTGATCTCAATCCTTATGTGGAGATGCAACAGAGATCAAGGAAGGCAAGTTGTATGCTTTATTACTTTTAATTGTATTCTATTCTCTTTGTGTATGCTAATATATCTCATGGTTGCAGTGGCAGTGTCCCATTTGTCTGAAAAACTACTCTCTGGAGCATATCATTATTGATCCATATTTTAATCGGATCACATCCATGGTGTGCAAATAATCAATTTCTCCCTTCTTTTAATCTGCTACATGTATTTTGGCTGATCAGACATATTCATTGCAGATGCGAGTTTGTGGAGAAGATACAACCGATATAGAGCTGAAGCCTGATGGTTCATGGCGAGTGAAGGGCAACAAAGAACACAGGGATCTCAAGCAATGGCATTCTCCGGATGGAAGTGTAATTCATCCAAGGGATGAAGTTAAACCGAAGCCTGAAACAATTGAGGCAGTTAAGCAGGAAGGTACCGGTTTGAAAATAGGAATCAAGAGGAATAGCAATGGGCGCTGGGAAGTAAAAAATAAAGGCCATACAGATACCGTTTCTTCGAGTGACAGATTTCAAGGGCAAAAGATCATCCCCATGAGCAGCAGTGACACTGGAAGTGATAAAGAATGTAAAATTGAAGGTGTTGATTTTACTGTGAACAATGATGTGGAGCTTGATTCTATGGGTCCAAACCTTAATCAGACATATGGGTTCTCAAACCAGGATGCTGATATTATTGTTCTCAGTGATTCAGATGAAGAGAATGGCAATGTTAACACTAACAGTGGGCATGTGGACACTGGTGGGGTTGACCTTTCTCATGGTGGAGTTGACCTTGACCATGCATATCAAGAAGATCCGACTCTTGGTGGAGGTTTGGATCTTTTTAGTTGCAATGTCGATGACTTCAGTACGTCTCTCTGGCAGTTGCCTCCCGCTACACAAGAGGGTTCAAGTTTTCAGTTGTTTAGTCCAAACGCGGCGGGTGTATCAAATCCTATCAACTGTCCTACGTCAATGAGTGACTATTCGATACTGTCTGAAGCTCCTATAAATACCTATTTTCCAGATTCTTGTGTTGGTCATTCCAACAACAATGATCTTATTAATGATGGGCTGGTGGATAATCCGTTGGTCTTTGGTGGGGAGGATCCATCTCTCCAGATATTTCTTCCAACAAGGCCTTCATACTCAGTACGGCATACTGATTTGCAGCATCAGCAAGATGCTTCTAATGTAAACCGAATTGAGGATTGGATCTCCCTTAGGCTAGGGGACGGCGTTGGTGACTACGATGAGGAGTCTTCACTTCAAAATGGACTTAATTCAGGACACGTACTGCAATCTAAGGAGGGTGCACCACAATCTTTACCTGAAACTGGTTTGTTCTTGTCAGCTTTTATCTATTGGTATAAAAGCTTTTTATTAGAAGATAGGTTAAGAATCTTGAATTAAAATATTCAGTTAAGTGTGATTTTTAAGATTAATTAACCTTTTTTTCATACTGTTCATTTTTTTCGTTTTTAAGGCTTAGGCATAGGTTCGACAGGCCATAGTTAAAATGACATTTTTCATCCTGATTGTTTTCTATGTGCAGCATCTTTGCATCTGAATGACATGAGATCTGATAAAACCAGACGAAAGTCAGATAGCCCCTCCTCAGTTCCTCCTCCAAGGAGGCAACGATTGTTTCTGTCTATAGACACAGACCCTTGAGCGATTTGTGAGAAGAAAAGAACTCCACCTTGTGATGTGAACTGCTTCTGGGCAAGAAAAGCAGACAGTTGAAGAACCTACACATAAAAAGTAATCTGTTTTGAGAAGGTGATGCTGCCTTTGCTGAATCTCTAAAATGTTTTTTAGTTTCATCTTTTTCCGTCGAATTCTAATGCCGTTTTATGGCGCACACAGACACAGGGGCTTGCTGCGAGTATCTCTCGCTTGCCCATTTCAGTCAGGATTCTGGAGCAGAGCCCTATGATGCATTCTTGGTAGAACTGTAGATCAAACAGTTCAATTTTGTTATTTATTCCATATATAATCATAGATGTTCACAAGTAGAGAGGTAGGTAGCTTGGTAATTGAACATGGGAACCTTGACATTCTCTTGTAGCGTGGGTATGTATGTGTATATTCAATGATCCAATTAATAGTGGCCATTTCCCCAATTCAGGGTTTCTCCATCTGCTGGATGATGTTCAAGGAACCTACACAAATTGACCTGGATCAAGTGCCTGTCAATCTGCTGTTCAAAGTTTAAACATTGGTGGAATTCGTGTCTCCAATCTACTTCTAGCCTACTTGATAACCAAATTTCAAGTTTCTAGTCGCAAAGTAAATACTCATATTGGCCTGCACTATACTCCCTCCGTTTCAAAATACATGACCATATAGCAACTTTTGCTTGTTTCATAATACTTGACCATTTCACATTTTTTCCCATCTCTTTCCATCTATACCCCTAATAATGATCTTTATCATAATCATTACACTTTTTCATATTTCTCTACCCAAATAATTAACTCTACATTTGATAGGGGCAATATAGGAATAACACTTTTTTCTTAATACATGTGCAATGTCCAAATGGTCATGTATTTTGAAACGGAGGGAGTATAATTGTGAAGGTGAATATATATTCTGACTAAAATCTTGTGACAGCAAACATATGTAATCTAGAAGTATTCGTATTGATTCATCCAATCCTGAATCCTTATCCATCATAATATACCTAGCCGATCCTGAATTTGGCTATGCCTGGTTCACGTTGGAAAGTGGTTTGGTTCAATTAAAACCTGAGTTGAGAGATTTTACCTGACATTTTTCTTGCTTGGTAATTTTCCCAAACAAATCCGATCATTTTAAGTGGAGTTTCTGCAACTTGAAGGGAGGTGACGCTCTAAAATGACTTTGTTCCAACACAAGAAAAGCAATACATCATTCCTCAACTTGAACATTATGATATCAAACAAACTCCTCATTGTAACAAGCTAAAACCCACTCCCTACAAACACAGTGTTCTCAGTCCTCTGCAACATTGGTTCAAATCAAAGGGCTAGTCTTGCAAAGTAAAGTAAAAAAGCAGGGGTGCAGAGTGCAAGCTCACTCTCCTGGGGGTGCAACGCCTTGCTTGAGCCTCTCCCTCTTCAACTTCTTCTTTGAAAGAGGCTTCTTTTTCTTAGGAGGCAGAGTCTTCTGGGCGTACACATAGAGCGCGTAATTGGCTACTAGGAACGTTACTACGAGTCCTCCTATAACAAGAAGCACTATCAATCCCGGATTAAGCCCTTTCACTTGAGCTTCAGCTTCCATAGCGCTTCGCATTCACAACCAAGGATAGCCAGATCAGATAAATTACTACAGGATACAAATGTTGTTTCAAGCAGAAATTGAACTGAAGCTAAATCAGACAGGCTAAGAAAGCATGTTTCTTGAGGTCAACTTTGAACAGAGAACATGAGAATGAGCCAATCACTGCAATACTATTTATTGGTGGAGCCGTTGCGAAAACTGATGCATCATGCATACAAGCAAACACTAATCTTTGGTCTCTCCATAAGACTACAATCGAAAAAAACAAGGGTTGAACCATTTTCATAATCATAATAAGGTGATAAAATCAAAGAGCACAACTGAGATATCCTGGATTGGCAAACACGGATAAACTTGATAAGGATTGCTAAAACACAGCAAAAAAAACTAGGGTTTCCATCTTCACCTAATTGACCATGTGAGATGGAGATGCCATCAAAGAACAAAATGTGTAGTCTCTTAGATTAGAGTATACCGGAGTGAAACAAATCGAATCGCGATGAGATGCGTAGTTTAATCAAGAGGTAGAGAGAAATTCGAATCCAGAAACAAGATAGAAAATCATGACAAGTTGTGGCGTACCTGCCAAGTAGGATCCCGGATCTGGACCTCCTCCACGAACCAACCGAGTCTTTAGATCTAATGAGAAAGCGGATGAAAAGGAAAGCTGGGAATCAGATCCAGACTTCCAGAGAGAGCGAGAAAGAGAGAGAGAGTTGGGGATTGAAGCCGATTTCTACACTAGCTTTGAGTGTGTGCCTTGTTTCTACCTCTCCATAATAATTTATCTCTTTTTCCTAATTATTATTGTAATTTAATTTAAAATCTTCATTCTCCAACACAATTTTGGCATAAATGTCATTTAATTGGGGATGGTAAATGTTGCTTTTATATCATTATATTATATGGGTGTTGATTTGATGAAAATCGAGTGAGAGAAAATTATGCCCACAACTACTTTAACATTTGGCTTTGCCATAAAAAAGACAGTCCATCACAGGAGGATTTTTGAGCTTAGCAGTTAGCAATCCTCCTCACAAATAAAGGGTACATAACATCTTCTGCAGATGGCATACGGTTGACACATAATAGCACACATGACTAAACACAGATTCAGCAACACTGTTTCACTCTCAATGCACCTGGGACCAAGACTTCAGTTGAGAATCTGTACAACGGAAAGATGGGGACCCATATCCAGTGTAGTCCCATGCCAATGATCCAACTTTCAACAAATTTATTTATTTACATGTAAATAAGTCAGAATCTACAGGGCTAATATAGCAGAGGACATATTCCCATGCCTTTGTGCTATACTCAGTTCCTCTTTTTAATCTGCAATCCAAATGACACCAATCAATACATTAAGAAACAATCCTTTTTCAATCTTGCAGGAAGGTGGTTGAAAACGAAACTTGAAGCAAGAAAAATGTGAAAATGAAGATCGATTACCATTGAGAAGCTCGACTTCGGGCGTTCAATGAGTTGTACATATGAGAATACATACGATGAGTAGAAGGCTTCGGCTTCTTCTCCTTTTTGCGTAGCCCGAAGATCTCTTGCACCAAAGGAACATGGACAAGGACCAATTTCCACGCCAAAAACCATCCTGTAAACCACATTGAAATTCACCCAAAATCAAAAATCATTCAAAAGAAGGGGATAAAATAAGAGAGAGCGAATTACCCAAGGAGAGAATGGAGAGAACAAATGTAACTGCGAGGAGAGGGCGGAGGAGGAGGAGAGTGAGAAATTCCCACCATGATAACGAAGAAGGTTCCATTGCTGACTTCAGCACTACTCCTGTTCAGCACAACGTTTTTTCATATCATTAAAATCCTGGGTTAAAGGAAGACCAACACAAACTCATTCAATACTAATCCCACTAATGAACTAATAAAATTAAGTAGGCTTGCAGAGAATAACATGAACAAACAACGCAACCTCTATATTGTGAATTAATTAGAAATCAGGGATAGCTACCGCACAAGGCTGCATAACAGAGCGCAAGCTTGTAAACAACAGCAAGTCTATATACATGATCTAACTATTCTAGTACCTCAAAATTACACAGCATTGCTTGCATGCAGGAAAGAGAATCAAACAACAAAATGAATAAACCAGTGAACCTTCATATGAAAATTAATGATGCACACATATCTCTTTGAAATATAGCAATATACATAACAAGTTGATTAGAAAAATTGCAACAGACTGGAGGTTTTTCTTCCAGTCTCCTTCAAAAGTATACATGATTATGATTTATGAGTACAATACTTATTATGGCTGAATATCTTTCAGTCTAGAGGGCATTGCAAATTGCTCCTATGGAGAATGCTCTTTACACAACAACCACTTATACATCAATAAAATAAAAGCCAAACAAAGATTAACTTAGTTTCTTAGATTTCCAAGCCAATTCAAAGACTGTAACTCTAGAAGAACATAAACAAAATAAATGAAAACCCCATGACTAAGAACAAACCAGATTGACCTTAGGTTCTGGGACAGTTTATGACCCACCAAGCTTCTAACACGAAAACCCGTTGAATGATTTGTTGACAAGGAAAAGGCTTTGCAGGCTTGAAGAACGTAAGGAATGGAATAGTTTTGCTATAACTCAAGGCAAATAAATTAAATTTACAACATAAACAAAGATATGGATGAAGATTATGAGCAAACTAGCAGGAGGCAAAATCAGCCAAAATCATAAGCAAGGCAAGAGCAAGCATACAACGGGGGACAAACAACACCTTCAAAAGAGCAACAACAGGTCTTCTAAGCGACAAGAGCAAGAAGGCAACTTGAAAAGAGCAGCAACTAAAAAGCACCCAAAACTGTTACAAGTGGAGCAACTGCCTCAAAGAAGACTCGACTGGATTTGGCTCTCATGCATTCAGTTAAATCTGAGACCTTAGTTTAGGGTTTCCATGCTATCAACCCCAAACATTAGGGTTTCCATGCTAGATTCTTCTCAAGCTCCAGGAGGCCCAACTTTTTCAATTAACGGTGAAATAGAGATGCCATAAAAGCATAAATTGCACACAATTTAAACTGAAAAACTAGAGCATAAAATTAAAAGGCCAGATCTTTGGCTGATATCAGATCAATGTATAGGTAGAAGCAAACCCAACTCTGAATCCAGAGACTAGACAGAAAACCATGAGAAATTGTGTCGTACCTACAAACTACGACCCCGGATCTGTACCGACGAACAAAGCCCCTCTGTTTGGGAAGTCCGAGTGAAGATTGATTACACCGTGCGGAAACCAGGGGCGAGCTGGTGTCTTGTTTCTACAATACGAGCAATTTTTTTCCCCTTTATTTATTTCTGATGATCGCCAAATTTTTTATTTGGCATGGACCCTAATCTAGTCTGTTTTTTTTTTTTTTTGATTAGGTAAGAATTAGGAGTCCCGCTTATGGGGGACGTCCTAGAGCATCCTTTCGGATGAGAACTGAAAGTTCTAGGTGATTCGCAATGTGGTTGTTAGGGAGATCGTGGCCCAATTTCGCGATTTTATCAGCCACGGTATTGACAACCCTACTCACATGCTTGATTTTGACTGACTCAAACTCATGGAGGAAGCCCCAAATGTCCGAGATCAGTAAGTCAATTTGCCAAGGACATTTCCTTGTGCCCTTAGTGGCTTCGATCACCGTCAAATTATCGCCTTCAATTTCGATCTTTTTGAATCCCAGTTCTTTGGCCTTCCTCACCCCGTCTCGAAGTCCGAGTGCTTCAGTGCTTAAGATTGAATTATGGTCATATTTCCTAGCCCCCAAGGCAATCACTTCTGCATGTTGGTTTCTAATAACAAACCCTGCTGAGGCTGATCCATCACTCAAATTTGAGCCGTCAAAGTTAAGTTTGACGAACCCGTTGATGGGTTTTTCCCATGTTCCATTTTGATTACTTCGCTTTGGCTTTTTCGGCTTCCTTTCATCATTTTCCTCGTCTTCTGTGTATTTCCTAGCTCTTTTCCACTGTGTGATTTGATTCCGGATGTGTTGAGGTATATTTGTGATTGCGTTACCTGGATCTTGTTGAAATATTTTTAAGTTTCTTTGATGCCATAGACACCACCAAATAACAGCTAGCTCTGTGAAGCCGTCTGTACCAATCAAGTGGTGTAATTCTGTTATCATATTGCTGGATGTTTTGTCAATGGTGTCATAATTCTGTATTACATTCGCTATTATTGGGTTAACTTGTTGGATTACACCCCGTGTGAATGGGCAATCAAGGAGTAGGTGTCCGGTGTCTTCATTTGCTTCGTTGCACAAAGTACATTCCTGAGGAACTGACACTTGTTTTGCTCGTAGTCTATCCTTGGTTGGGAGTCCATTCTTGTCTATCTTCCACAAGAAATTCTTCACTTTTGGTAGCGTGTCTAGCTTCCAAATCCAACTATTTTGGCTTGGGGTAAGTGTGTCTGTTTTCGCCACTAGGTTAACAGCCGAGTCTGTGGAAAACCAGCCGTTTTTACTCGGCGCCCAATATAGGCGATCTTGCAAATGGGTTTCTGGGATTTGAATTGCAGTAATTTTCTCTACAATGCTAGGTGGTAGTATTTGAGTGAGGTCGTTAATCTAGTCTGGTTATTATTGCGGATATCATACGGATACAGCTACCGTATACAAGGGTTTATTCCAATATTATTATACACGTCCCATTTTCAGCAAAATCTTAGTATACATGGTTTGCTACACTCTCTAATACTCCTAGAAAGTACTTCTGGTGAGAAAGTATACCTTTTTTTGTCTTAAAATTGATAAAAATCAATTAGATTTCACAATTTTCAAGATGAAAAAGTATATTTTTTTCTTTCAAAAAGTTATTTTTCTCTACCAAAGTGTAGCAAGGCCCTAAATTTGATAATTGGAATGTTGCATTGCTTTTAAAAGGGAACTATCATGCTCAAATAATCTCTCGATCTTAAGCTTGTTCCATGTTATAATCATAGCACTGGCCATTGCCAGAAGAAAGAAGAATCTTTGTAACACAGATTCAACATCAAAGCATTTTTCGCTTGCTTAGCAATCCTGTTCATAATAACATCGACATCAAGCATTCATCAACTCATCACACAGACGAAACAAGGACAGATCAGACAAGTACCAAAAAAAACACAGTAATTCATAACACACCATTTCTTTGTTTACTAGAGGATTTATTTCATAAAGTTGTAGCATGATCAAACGCTAGGCAACTGATGCATCCACCACAACAGGAGTTTCCTCCAAACAGCTTTGGTTGTCTTCAATTGCAATCCCCATTGTCATCTTGTGCACTTCTTCTTGAGTGTATATGTGGATCTTAGACACCACATCACAGAATTCACTGCCAACAAAATCAACCTCCTTATTTGTGAAGAAACTATCAAAGTCCAAATCCAAGAATGATCTAAGATATATGATAACACTCACTGCCATGGATCGTCTCCAGCAACCATTACATCGTTTTCACTGTCGGTGTACAAAATCCGCCACCCTTGTGCAGGATCTCTTAGAACGCCTTCCATTCCAAATAGCCTCTCCAACTCCATCAAAAGTTCATCATAATTGTCAAGCTTGGAAAGATCTATGGCTCTTCCAACCAAGCTCCCTTGCTTGTGGACCTTAATAGTAATAATAAAAGACAGTTAAGAGAAATGATTTGGATCCTGTAGAGTTACTCTATAAATATACAGCTGAGCTCACCTTTGTGCAGCTCCTCTTACCAGAATTTTGTAAGGCTGTGGAGATGACCTCAGCTTCTGAAGCCAATGAAATTCCAAACAGTTTACAGCTAGACTTAGATTCAGTCACATTACAATCCTTCAACTTTGTGTTAGGCGTCGATTCATTGTCCATCGATTTCTGCTCTTGGAAAGAAGCTGGCCTGATTACAGCATCCTCTTTTGCTGAATTGTTCTTGCGAGGAAACACAAAAGATCCTTGTTGGTTTTTCGGGATGTTGTCATAAGGGAAACACATGTGCCTTGCTCCTTCTGAACCAAGAGGGTAGAAAGCCGGTTTGGGGTTTTCAAACATGTAACCAAAACCGATGCTTGGCTTAGCCCATGACCCAGGGTTCAAGTTGAAGTTGGGCTTGCCAGCCAATGACCTCAAAGAGCATATTTCTTGACCTTGCAAGACCTTTGGAAATCGGTCTGATTCCAAAATGCCTGCGTTTGATATAGGCTGAGCCTTTGCCAAAGAGCACGACTCAAATCCAAAGGAGTAGTTTACTTTGTCGCACCCATAAGGAGGCGACACGAAACCAATTTTTTCTTGACCTTGCAAGACCTTGGAGGATCTCAAAGATTCCTCAAAGTCCAATAGCCCACCACCTCCATTTCCACCTGCAAGACAAAATTACTAATAGGTGTTAAATTTTTTGATACAACAGAAAAAGCTATTCCACACAGACAAGGTCTGGAGAGTCGAGACAACTGAAAATATAGAACATTTGATATAAACAGAAAGTTACTTACCATCAAAGGTTTGGTGGAGTGGAGCACCTTGTAGAGTACTACGTAGTTTCTTCAGCTTTGGCGATGATTGTATGGCCAGGGAAGGGAGAGAACCAGATGGATCAATCTCCCATGGAGAAACACGTTCTTGATGATTAGCAGCGATATCCTCATCCCATCTAACCTGTATAATGGAGGCAGGATTGAAACTAAATAACCATGCCAAGGTAATTTAATATTTTAGAAACATGAGGTGAAGGATGAGCTGTGAAACAAACCATCAAGCATCTCCATTTGGAGGTTGGCCATCTGTAAGGATCCAAGTCACTAAGCCCAGTCACAACACCACTGCACCTGAAAAAGACAAGGCAGAACATGAAAGTTACAGCTTAGAACACCAGGAGATATCAGCTAAACGTACATAAAAGATAAGTCACGTACCTTCTCTCCGGGGAGTCATCCATTGAAAATCTCATCTTGAACCTAGTTCCAATGGATACTGGTTTAGCAATGCTCTTCACATATCGATTATATGGTATCACAAACTCTGCATGACTTGACCTGAATTCAAATTTCACAGTACATTGACAAGCACACAACTTTTAAACCACAAAACCTTGCAAGGTAAGAAAATTTTCATCCAATGGGAATTGGTGAAGTTTAATTCACCTTGGGCTGTAGAAGACATCAAAGGTTCTCTTGGTTGACACTGCATTAGACACCAAAGAAAGGACTTTCGAGTAAGTATTCTGATTGCCAGCAACAGAATCAGGAACTCCACTTCTTGGCTTTGTAGCTTTTCTGATTCCAAGTCTCAACTTTCCATCTTTACCTCTAATAAGACAAAATTAAAATTGCTCAAAATGAGGATAAGCAGTAAAACACTATTAACTTCAGCCTCTCTTACAGATAACACAGTATTCATCATTCTCATTATAGAACCAAGAGTCAAAAGCAACAAAGCAAGTTAAGTAAGAATTTTTCATTGAAATACATACTTCAAAAAGAGCACGGCGTCCCCTGAAACAAGATTCTTTTGGCCGACGAAGATGCTCCATCCTGTAGTCAGCAGATGCCTTCTAGGCTGGCCTAAATGTAACAACAAGAACTTCTAGATACTCATGTCGTCTCACACTGGTTTGAAGTTTAAATAAAAACTGACATTTTAGTTCTGCCTACCTCTATAGATATGCCGAAACTTCCATTCAACTCCATGGAGATCCTGAGCAATGAGCTCCTGATTTGGCCTTTCCTGTGTATAATCCTGAAATCCAAGGTTGAGTCGAAGTATGAATAACCTTTTATTCAAAGCTTACAAAAACTAAACTGAAAACCGCGCAAACACAACAGAAATTGCAAAGGGAAAAATTAGCAAGAATGTCTCACCAATGGTGGGAAACAATCTTCAGCAGCTCGACGAGGCACAGAGAATCCGCCATGAGTGCTCGTATCAGACGCCGTCAGTGTCTTACAGAACATGTGTGGTGTTGTTCTTGGAAGTGATCCTGCCCCTTCTTCTTCCCCCAACTCCTCCTCACCTTTTTTCTCTGAATCCATGCCTACCCACTAAAGGTTTGTCCCAATAGATTCAAATCAGCTAACAAGATATTAATATCCATCGAAAACGATCATGGAATAAAACCATACCCCAGGTAAAGGAAGCAAGGCCAGCTTAGCGTATACTTGATCATTCTCCTTATTAGCCTGTCCATGGGTCCATTGCAAGTTTACAAAATAGATGCATAATTCAGCATGGAAACTCACAATTAACAGATCTACTATGTATGAATTATATATATACTTACAAGAAGCTGAACATTGACAACACTGCAAAAGATTTCCGGATGAAGCTCACAATTGGGTAAATCCATGGATGGAAAATTGGAGACTGATTGCTCCAAATGACCTTGTGGGAAGTACACAACCACGTTCCCTTTCTTGGGAAGAGAAGTTAGTGGGCCAGCACAAGCATGCCAAAGCTCCATATAGACAGCAGATGATGATGGAGAAGAATTTGAAGAAGAACAAGAAGAAGAGGAAAAGAGACAATTGCAGCTCTTCTTCTCACAATCTCCATTGTTACAAGGTGCATTCTTCTCCAACTCATCACCCCCAAAAGCATGGTTCAGATCAATTTCCATGAAGGGGAGAAGAGGAAATCAAAATCAGAGCAAACAAAGTGGTTGCCTAGCGTCTGAGTGCAGATTAATAGGGACTAGGGTAAAGCAGTAAATCACCAGCCAAAAGAAGCTAAAACCAAACACACACACAAGGGAATATGGCAAAAAGAAAGGAAATTCAAAAGTTAAAGAGTAATAATCGAGTGGGTTTAAGAGGAGGGACAACTAAAAAAGCCAAAAACAAACAAAGTGATTAAAGCAAGCTTCTTTTCATTTCAAGATGAGGTCAAATCATGTCCTAAGGAAATCTCATTTTTGGAGGGCACCCACCCAAGAGAGCAGAAAAGAGAAACACCAACAGGAAGAGGAAAAACAGCCTTTACCAGTGGGGATAAGAGAACCTTGGTACATAGCAAAGAAACAAAAGACACATTGATTTGGGGGGAGAGACGGGTAAAAGAGAGAGGGAGAAGAGGAATCGAAAATAATACTGTAATAATAATGGAGAAGTTCTCAAAGCATGATTCCTCTTGCTCGCCTTCTTTTTCCCCTTTCTCTTCTTCTCCTTCTTCTTCCTCCTCCTCCTCCTCCCTCCATCTGTAGTACTCAGAAGAGGAAACAGGAGAAATAGACAAGTGCTAGGAAGCACAGAAGCTAAAGGCAGGAAAAAGGCCAATGCTTTGATGGGGATTTTGAACAAGCACACTGCCTGCCTGTACACCTTTTGCTTTCCGTTGCCTTAATCTCAATCCCTTTTCTGTAATTAGGCCTCAACCACAGCCAAGACAAAAAGGGGGTGACTGTACATTCAAACACAACAAAAGTAATTTTGTAAAATAATTGATGGGATTGGCAGACCAACGGTGGCACTAAATACCATTAATAAATAAGTGTACCACACCAGGATAATTTGAAAAGGGTATACTATACCCTTTGTAGTTAGAAGCTTTGATATTTACCAGAAAAGAAATGCAAACCTAATTGAAAAAGGTTCAAGCTCTTTGGCCTTTGCTTTGTTTCCTCTCTTTGTTCTTTCTTTTCTTGTGCGTATTATTTAATTAGCAGGGTGGAACAATTGATTAAACAAATAGAGACACATACATATACTTAAATAAAGGCACAGTATTTGTTGGATTGGGAATAATCTTTATGGTTACATCCTTAAAATTCAAAAATATCTCTTCACTGTAATAGTGTAATGGGCTTTGTCGCTTTCACAAGTCACACCTTCACACAGAGAGTAGTCGTATGAAATAAAAGGACAGCATTAGCAATTTAGCATGGCATTCCTTTTAATTTATCTTAAAAAGCTTTGTAAGCACATACACTACTCCTTGAGTATTCCACCAATACAGTACTGTAGTACAAACACAGGAGACTTGCATGCTTTTCCAGCCACTAATAATTTGCCTGCCAAAGCTAAAAAGGAAAAGGTTGATCAAATGTCCAACTTGATTTGATATTTCCTCCACTTTGTTTATCGCTTGGTGTAAAACATATGTTGCTACGAGATAGGGTGGAAGCTAAGTGAAATACTAATATATTGCAGGAAAATGACGTGTATCTAACACTTGGGTTTTGTTTTCAATTCACTCCTGTCTTCATCGATCACCACCTTCCTAGTTACCAATTATTTTGATTCCATCTCTAATCTCTAATGTCGACAGACAGGAATAATGAGGCTGATGACAGATTGTGGCCTTGCAATTCCATAAAACAAATCCAAAATGGCTTAAAACATATGTAGACACCTTAACTTGTCCATTTTAATCAGTTAGACACCTCATCATTAAAACGTAAACATTGAACACCCGAATTTTCTAAAAACTACCTATTGAACACCTGTTGGCTGACACTGTGATGATGTGCACTACACGCGCGCCACGTCACTTGCACATGGCGCCACATCATTTACACATGGCGCCACGTCATATTATTAATAATAAAATAATATTTTATTTAAATAATATTTAACTAATAAATTTTATTTAAATAAATTTCCAAAATAATATTTTACTTAAATAATAAAATTTTATTATTTTATTTATTATGTAATACAAATATTCTATTATTTTATTTATTATATAATAACAAAAATTCTATTATTTTTTATTTTATTTAATAATAAAATTTATTATTTAATAATAAATATTATTATTTTATTACTAATTCTATTATTTAATAATAAAATATTATTATTTTATTACTAAGTTTATTATTTAATAATAAAACAAAGAAATAAAAATCTCCGGACGAGGGCGTTGTCGGGTCGGGTTCGAGTTGAGTCGGGTTCGGGTCGTAATGGCTCACATGTCAAGAGTATCGAATTTTTTACAATTATTAAAATAATATTTTATTATAATAATAATAAAATTCAACCCGTTTAGATTCGGGTCAACCGGTCGGGTTTGAATTTTCGGGTTGAAACCCAGATATTTCCGTGTTGGATCGGGTGGGGCTTGCTTAAGAAAAAATAAAATAAAAGCAAAATAGAAAAATAGAAAAATAGAAAAAAAGAATTTTATTATTAAAAATATTTTATTTTTAATAATATATATTCTTTTTTTTTTCCACGTCAATGCCACATCAGCTTCATCACTCGCCCTCCGGCGCGTCTATTACACGCACAGTACCACATCAGCCAACAGGTGTTCAATAGGTAGCTTTTAGAAAGTTCGGGTGTTCAATGTTTACGTTTTAAAGGTGAGGTGTCTAACTGACTAAAATGAACAAGTTGAGGTGTCTACATATGTTTTGACCCAATTCAAAATAGTAACTAATAAAAAACAAGGCGATTGTAATTTGTATGGGCACTCATCGAAATTGCGGGCACTTTCGTGTAATTTAGCATAATAAGGGGGGCAATTGTGGGAAAAACATAACGGGGAGAAATTGGGAAAACGGGAGGGGTAACGGACTAGCGGGGTGAGGCGACAGCGATAGGACTCGGCGGCACCGGCAGCGTGGGCCTGGGGGGGAGCCTGACCGCTGACCGCTGACCGTGACCCCACTCTAACTGAAAAAAGCCTGCGCCTTTGCCGCTGCACACCCTTCACTACACATTCATTCTTCACTCTTGATTCTCTCTCTCTCTCTCTCTTCCTTAATTGCCCTTGGGTGGGATTGCCCTCCTTCCTCTCCGAATCAAAGTTCATGCTACAATTTTTTAATTTTGGCTTTACTTCATGAGTGCTCTGCTCACATATTAATACCTACTCTTATATAGCTAATTAATCACAAGCGATGCACAGGTGTTAGGAGTTTTAATTTTAAGCCTTTACCAAAATACTTAGATTTACATTTCTTACTCTTGGTTGTTATTTGTATTAGAAATGTACGTATTAATGTACAAATCTTAGCATGCAGTTGCTCGATCTAACACTGCACGCAAGTACTTACCTATATAAGTTGTATTATTATTGTACTCATATATATCTCATAAGAGATTCATAAATTATTTTGAGACTAGAATTAATATTGCCAATTTACTCTATATTAATTGTCGCTTACAAATGAACAAAAACAAGAAGACCAACCCACAGCCCTACCATGCTATCCACATGTAGAGTTTTTGGTAATCCATGTGCGACTGCCTCTCTATAGTCTAAGGAACCGTGCTTGTCCGGACTTAGAGTGACTCTGGTCGATTGAATCCAATATATATGCATGTTTTATATAAAAAAAAAAGAGAGAGAATATGGCTTACGAATATACGTAACATGTACGTACGTGGCCAAATGATTAAGAAGTTAGCCAGCTAGCTAGAAGTATACAAATACTGATATACACATATAGGTAGGATTGTAGGAAGATAATTAAGGTAACCCAACAAAGTAGATTGGATCGGATCTTGAATTAATGCAAGTTTTGGATATCCATATAATTTGTGTGTGTGTGTATAGATCGAGATGCATGATGGATGGAGGCCCACAGTGTAGTGGTACAAGTCCATCGATCAGTTTGTGCTGCAAATCAATTCAATGACACCCCGAAGCATAAGCGATTAAGCGTCGCCCATGTCTGTTATTGTTATCTTCACGTACGTACGTACACTCTATACACAATATCTGTATCATACACGCATGTATATATTTTATTGTTTGTATCCCACCTTCACACAATAAACAAATGTTCGTTACGTGAGGCAGTAGCGGAGCCAGAAATTCCCGCAAGGGGGATGGACTTGGATGGCAGACCTTAAATAAAGCTCACACAAAACAGGCTAGTTTACCGTATCGAGATACTTGACAACGAAGCTTGTAAATTAAATTAGTTTATCATATCGAAATACTTGACAATGAAACTCATAAATTAAATTTTAAGATAGTTTAATACAAAATAGAGTCAAAATAAGCCGTATTTGTTTTTTATTTGCAGAATGATTATCTTCTAAGAGTATCTAAGTTCTAAACATAATTAAAAAATATCATTATCAATGTGTAAACTTTTTCTCTAGGTAAATGTCATTTTAAGTTATCGTTCAAGCATTCATCTACTATTTTATTTTTTCATATCACTATTTTTATAGTAACTACTAACTAGTATGTATAAATTTAAATGAAACTAAATCGATCCCATTATATATTGAAATCTGATTTTCTTTTTTTAATTATAAGAATAAATCTTTATAATGGTGACACCTAACCACAAATTTTATATTATTATCTTTTGTTTTCTTGTATCAAAATCGAAAGAAAATATAACATTAAAACTTATAACCGTGAAAGGTGAAAATTATACTTTCTATTATGTGGTGTTAGTTAATTTTGGGTATTTTAGTAAATTAGATTAATGATTTTTTCTAAATTAAAAGGTCCAATTATATTATAGACTAAATTAGGCCCAAAACTAAAATTAACAATAAGCCCAATTAGCAAAAACTAAAATTAACAATAAGCCCAATTAGCCAAAAGCTACGTTTTTTTTAGGGTTTAACGTCTTCTTCTCCAGAATCATTGTCTGCATCTCTCATGTTGGATTCTGGTGTTGATCCCTGCACTGGTCCAGTGGCACCGACAGCGTCTGTTGATCCTGCTTCGTCTGGAATGCGCAACACCTGGGAACGATCAATGTAGTCTGTCTTCGGATAAGATTTGAGTCGTGTAATCACTTTCCGAAATCAGTATTTTGCCCCTTATAAGCCTTAGGGAATCCGCAAAAACTGAAGTGAGATAAAACAAATCTGCTGATCCTTTCCAAGGCTTGTGGTAAGGATCAAACTATAGAATAATGTATTAATGGATGTATGGCTTTGACTTGGTTGAATCTATTTGAGAGATTATGTAACCAGCCCGACTTCATCTTCCTTTAACCTTATATAGGGCGTATGAAAACCTAGGGAGCAGTTTCTAGACGTTATGGGCAGTTAGCAAGGCGGTTACTAACTGTTACCGCTGATCCTTAACCTCCAACGGCTCTCTCCTAGAGAGACACGTGGCCCATCTGAAATCAATCATAAAAGGAAGTTACAATAGTGGTTATCCAACGGTTATATGGGTCGTTAACCCACGTGATCAATATTCAAACCGTTAAACTGTCGATCCCGTAGGTACCAATCAGTCAGAACTGTTGTTTTTTGAACCACTGATCCCAGAGGGACATCTCAGTGTAACATATCCTTTATATCTCCCACTAGATCCCAAATATACTCACACAAGCGTGTACTCCACACCCCCAAACTTGTGATAAGCTAAATGGAACCTCATAAAGTCGTCATGAACCCCGATAACACTAAAAGGCCATTGATCCCTCAGGAACCATCACTGATTCCTCAGGGATCAACGATTGATGACACTAAAATCACCAACATCTCACACGAGTACTTCCCAGTTCCCGAGAAGGCTATTCCCACCCTGCACCGCCCCGCCTCCGCCCCAACCCTCGGCCATCCCGTGGGGGCGGTCCTTTGAAAAGCTTCACTACTCCGGTCGCCGGCGGGGGCGGCCGCCCCCACCCGCCCCCCCCCCCCCGCCCCCCCTCCACCACTGACGTAAGGGGTGGACCTAGCGGTGTGCTAGGGTTCGCTCCAGCCTACCCTAAAAAAATAAAAAATAAAAATTTAGTGTAAATTTAATATAAAAATAGTAAAAATTAAGGTAAATTTAGTGTATATAGTAAAATTTATATTACATTTAGCCCACCCAAAAAAAAATTTGACAAAAATATAGTAATTTAGCCCACCCCAAAAAAAAATTCTGGGTCCGCCCTAAGTACACATATATGTAACCCATATATATACGTGCTAGCTAGCTAGCTAGCTGATTAATTAAGGTCTGCCGTGATATTATTGTATGTTCACGATTAAAGTGTAGAGTCTGCCAAGTGCCAGTTGCATTTGCATGCTTCGGTACTTATTGCATCCTGCCTCTTCTTAAGTCTGTATATATAGTATAAGACAAACAGCAAAAGATGCCTAGCTACTTGTATGTCCGGCCTTTTCCTTTATGTATTTTTTAAAACGAATCTGCTACATATACTGTGATCAATCTCTGATGATTTATTTGAAGGTGAACGTACGTACACTGATCATAGTTCATCTTATTAGTTTGTTTTTACCCCGTGCATGACCTGCATATGCAGAGTAGGTAAAAAAAAGGTGCGTAGGTTTAATCTCGCCTATAGATGGATCTACATCCATCAATAAACATTGAAGCTCGATCCCACTGACCAGATCGAAACGGGAAAAGCTTTTTGCATTAGTTAATGCTAAAAACGACTACAAGCATTTAATTCAACAGAAATTACCTTTTTTTTTTGGTTGAGACAACAGAAATTACCTTAACGTACGTGTCTAACTGTCTTTACTCGATCTACATCAGTTGTGTTTTTTTTGTTCCCCTTCAGATTCCATTATCTCCGGGATTTTAGCATGTGCGATAACTGAAGGATTCCAGGAATCGGCTACATAAAAACAAGAAACCTTGGAGTATATGTCACCACGAGCATGCGATAAAGACAAAAGAGTGAAAAGTAAAATTCAATCAATAAAGAATAGTACACACTTACTAAGAATGGATTAGTTTTAGCATAGTATTAGCTAATGTGAGATGTACTTAAAAAATGCAATTCAAAACGTATCAAATACCGGAGTATCATATAATCGATAACAATGGGGGAAAGGTACGTGAAAGGGAAAAATAAAATGTAACGAAAAGTAACGTTGTGTGTGCAGTTCTATCGATATATAAAGATTGATTCGTACAAACTTAAAGATTGATGCGTAAAGTTTGCATATGTAGACGGTGTATGGTATATAAAATAAAGAGGGAGAGTGACAGTGAGATGTCACGGCCATTTCACGACTTTACATAAAGCTGCCACTTAATTTACTACGGTAAAATCCTTCATCTAGTTGCATACATTATTATTATTATTATTATTATAAGATAACTGTACCATACATTATACAGATACAGATATACATGTACATATACATTAATACATACGTATTGAATTGATATACTACTACGTAGAAGAAAAAGAAGAGGAAACTGATGAGTCGTTGTTTGAAAGCAGCCCTTCGAGGTTCATGCATGTTGGTAACGTCTTCTTCTTGTCCCCTTCTAACCATTGCATATGCTCTAAGCTGTATTTCAGACTTGGATCTTCTCTATCGATATTTTCTGTTATATTTTTTAAAGTAATTTCATAATAATTGTGGTTCTTGCGAAATTTGTGAGGTGTCGCCCGCATTTGACGTACAAGAGTATGCGAGGACGTGTCACTATCTATAAACATGGGACCTTGCATGATACAAAGCTACAGTTACGGGTCGGGCCTACGGGCCCCGGCTCCATATAAATAGTAAGTAATGTCGTCATCAACGAAATAGTAGTAAGATCAACATGCATGCCTACAGTGCGTCTTGTATGTTCCGTTATCGTGCTACTCATGACCCAAAATAATTACTCCTAACTTTTTCGTGGTGCTCGCCAATCATCATACACTGTAGAGCTGATCGACGCCTAAGCCAAGTTTAGGATTAGCTTAGATGTTGCATAGTATAGATGATTTTATGTATCTTTTGCTGTACATTAAATTTCAAAATGTGGTGATTCAACAGCATGATTCAGTATTTGAGTTGATTAAGTCTTGTTGTTTTTGTGGGGTTCAATTTGTTTTATAAACAAACTAAACCTGTGAAGTTTTAAACTAAATGAAACTGAGCTCAAGCATTGTCATCTATTTCTAGCCTCAGCAATTTAGAGCTTAGCTCGATTTATAGTCCTTAAACAATATCTTGGTTGATGAGCACACCAAGTATATCATGCGCTGCCAGAAAAGTACGCCCAAAACATTGTTCAATAATAAACCTTTTTATGAGTGTATCAAGTTGGGCATTTGGTCTAGTGGTATGATTCTCGCTTAGGGTGCGAGAGGTCCCGAGTTCAATTCTCGGAATGCCCCAGTTTTTGCCATTTTGACACGAACTTGTTCTTATACCTAATGGGCAGGCTTGCAGGCCTTTTTAATCGATATTGGTTCGGTTTGCAATTTGGGCCAGCTAAACTGTCCAAAGACGATAAAATTTTTGATTGAAAAGCTGTGAAAGACAAGTCCAGAGTGAAAGTGGAGATGGATAGAAGAGAAAGACAAGAGTCAAAGGCCCAAGTGTAAGCCAAAAAGAGGAAATTGGTAGGTGTCAACGGCGGAAAATGGCCAGCAAAACCCCCAAAGCATGCATGAACGAAACGTGGCTTGGGTGTTCCCCCGCCGTGGTTTTGTATAAACTTGGATGGTACCCATATCTCTTTCTGGAACCTTTCATCATAAACATCAATCTTTGGGTAGGGTGAGAGAAGTAAGCAAACAAGTAGCTAGAGTAGTAAAGATGAAGGTGAACTTGAAGGCCTTGTTGCTGTTAGCACTTGTAGGGTGCTGCTTGTTGCAGGCGGCGGTGGGGAAGCATCAGAATCAGAAAAGATGGAGGCAGAGTGAGGGACGGGAGGCGGAGGAGGAGGAGAGGCGGCGCCAGGAGCAGATTGAGGAGGACATGGGAAGGCGTCGTCGTCATCACCACCACCACGACGACGAACACGAAGAAGAAGAGGAAGAAGAAGGTGGCAAAGGAAGAAGAAGCGGAGAAGATTTGTTCCTGTTGGGAGAGGGCAAGAGTGTTATGCGATCGGAGGCCGGCGAGATGCGGGTGGTCAAAGGCTTCGGCTACGACGGCGCCCGCTACTCCGCCTCCCCCGAAAGGCCCCTGCATATGGGCTTTATTACCATGGAGCCACGCAGCATGTTCCTTCCTCAGTACTTGGACTCAAGCTTGGTTCTTTTCCTCCAAAGAGGTACTTTTTTTGTTCATCAAATTAATGTCAGTTAGTTAGTTAGGTAGTTACTAATTGTACGTTTAATTGGGCGGTTGCAGGCGAGGCCAAGTTGGGGTTGATCTATAAAGACGCCCTGGTCGAAAGAAGGCTGCGAACAGGGGATATTTACAGAGTCCCCGCTGGCTCTGCTTTCTACCTACTCAACACTGCCGAGGGTCAACGCTTGCACCTCATTTGTAGCATTGACCCTTCCCAAAGCTTGGGAATTGGTACTTTCCAGGTACCAACAAACATCTGACTGATTCCATCCCTCATTCATCGCTGCCTCATAAGTTAGCCATCGGATAGCAAGAGCTTGTATGATTAATTCTACGTATACATTTTGTTTGCCTAGTCTTTCTTCATTGGTGGAGGATCGAACCCCACGTCCGTGCTAGCTGGATTCGACCCCCAAACCCTCTCGACTGCCATGAATGTGAGTTCAAATGTAAAATACATACTGCATGTTAATTTGGATCATATGCGGGGTTTGCAATTAACGTGGTTGGGAATAAACGAGTGGTAGGTTTCCATAGGGGAATTGAGGGATCTAATGACCAGCCAAGAAGCAGGGCCCTTCGTCTACACGGACTCCCACGTCCCAACTCCCTTTGCAAAGTTCGACTCCCTTAACAAGGAGGAGAAACTGAGGAAGCTCAAGAGCGCGGTGCCGGTCAAACAGGTTGACCACGACGCCAACCATGATGATGACGACGACGACGATGAGAACGAGAACGAGAGCTGGTCATGGAGGAAGCTGGTCAACGGATTGTTGGGGAGGAAAGGCGACAGACGGAGCAAGGGGGAACGGACAGGTGACGTGGGTAGTGGGCCCGACCCCTACAACGTTTACGAAGCCAATCCCAGCTTCAAGAACGACTATGGGAGTAGCCTTGCTATTGACAAGCACGTTTACTCTCCTCTCAAGAAGTCTCACCTCAGCGTCTACTACGTCAATCTCACCGCGGTACCTTTCATTAGTCTCTGCATATATATGCTTCCCCGTAACATATATTGCAAATAACCAATCATGCACGCCTATAATATATACGTGCAGGGAACCATGCTTGCTCCCCATATAAACCCGGTTGCGACCGAGTACGGGGTGGTGCTTCGAGGCAGCGGGACGATCCAGATCGTGTACCCCAACGGGACCACAGCGGTGAACGCCAAGATTAGAGAAGGGAGCGTGTTTTGGGTGCCGAGATACTTCCCGTTCTGCCACATCGCGTCGAGGAGTGGGCCGCTCGAGTTCTTCGGGTTCACCACGTCCGCAAAGAGGAACCACCCCCAGTTTCTGGTGGGGGCTACCTCCATACTCAAGACCATGTGGGGCCAGGAGTTTGCTACGGCGTTTGGGGTCACTGAGGAGCGGCTCAAGGACATCTTTGACGCCCAGAGGGAGGCTGTGGCCCTGCCTTCCCCTAGCGCCGCCCCTCCTGGTAGTCGTGAGGCCGAGGAACGTGGTGGCCAACAGAAGAAGAAGACCGCGGCCGAGAAATTCAACGAGGTTCCTAAAGGAGTCAAAGTGTTGGCCAAGGAAATGGTGATGGGTTAAAAAATGATGCAGCCATTAACCATGGTTTGGTAGTTTTGTTGTTGTTGTTTATGGAATCTCTGTATGTTGCTTTTTTTGTTGTTGTTGTGATGGATGGACTTCGCTATATTAATTTGTGCATCCTTTTGCTTGTGTTAATAAATTGAGTTGAACATCAATTGAGGGAGACTCGTGCCCACGCAAAGTTATTAAGAAAAATAGAGTTCAGCATATACACAACTCTCAAATGTTAATGTCTACCATAAAAATAAGGACACATGCCGCATTTTTACGTCCGAGTTCACCATAAAAAGTACTGCACTAAACTGCAGAGAGTGATATTGGGCGAGTAACTTATGCGCCTTTGAAACTGGGCCGACTTGGATTAGTGATATTGGGCCTAGCAAATACGGAGTATATTGTTATGGAAAAAGTGTGGCTGAGAAGACCCACAACGTACGCTTTCCAATTGGAGCGAGTTTAACGGTCAAATTCCAAAACAGTTTCCCCTTCCCACCACAATCTCCATATACCACATCAAGAGAACCATCCCTTGACATAAAAAAGCAATACATGAATCTCAAACATGTGGGCAGAAATTCACTCTCCGAGTACTCTTCCTCAAATATCGGTTGCGGGCAACAACCAGTACGTATCAATGATCAGTTACGTTTGTTCGACATATTCCTCTTTCGCATCGATGAAATCGGCAAGAAGTAGGACGACGCTGACAAGCATCGAGAGCTCAAAGCCTGCGTTGGTGATGCCTTCTTCCCTTCTACTCCATTGTCGATGGAGAGATCGAAAAAGCGCTCTTTGTGTCATTCCGATCCTATACATTAATTCCACGCATGCCCGGCCTAATTGCATGGTTTGGCTTTCTATGCTATCCTTCAAGTGGCATGATCGACCTTTTTTTCCATTTAAAGGCGTGGCCTTTATGCACTTGAGTAGGCAGTATAACGATCGATGAAGGTCAGAATGATACTGAATCATGCATGTAACTGATTGATTAGGCCGGCCGGCCGGTTATGAATATGTTTAATGAAAGGTAAAAGGGATTTCCAAAGAAGACATGATTGCTCGGATGGTAAATACTGTATTTGGCAGTTGATATAAATGAGGTTTCTCCTTTGCTCTGCTCTGCTAGTAATGCTCTGAGTCTCTCTTTCTTTGACCGAAAATATCAAGGAATTAACGATGCATGTATTGACTGCTGTTTGCTCAAGATCAACAATCCAAATCTAACTATGCGCAGTTTGTTTTGTTTTCTTGATGGAGCAGATGAAATCGAGTAGGAATTAACTTTTGTATTGACAATGTTCTGCTTCTGAGACTTGCTGCCTATTTGTACCGCGTACTCGCTTCATACTATATATATAGTGGGCATTGAAGATTTGGACACCTTATTTTTACTTTTGAAATAGTTAAATGCATATATGTGTCTAAACCTTCATATATGTACTAGCTGTCTCGATCGTTTTGATTACTTTAATTGTCACCCTCTCTTCTTTTTTTTTTTGAACAGGTGAGGCGGAGTCACTCACTACTCACTAGCTGATGGAGTTGGATTTAAAGCTTCTGCTTGTCCGAGATAGTCTATCTACTAGTAGTATATTACTATTTTACGTACATATTGGCGCCTGTCAACTTTTAGCTTGTTATCGTCTTGTGCCACAAACACTAATGTACCTGCTCCATCAACTCAATTTACACTAGTAATTAAAGGGGTCAAGTCTGCTGATGCCTAGCTAGCTAGCTGCCAATTATAAAAGGTTTATGCATGTAAAAAACCTTAATTGCGAGATCCATCCATCCATCTACACTACACGCTGAGCCCGTTTGAATTCAAAACATAATACTAGTCACCACGTACATTTGTGTTGCTGTTGTAAATAGTTTGCAATTCAAGCTTCTACTTCTAAAAAAAGCCATTCGATCTATACACATTGTCATTAAAACATAACCCAACCTTTCTATTTGTTGCCCACATTTGTTGTTTAATGCACCAAAACACATACGGTGTTTAATTTATTCAATTCATATTCACTTGCATTTTCAATATGTTTCCATTTTCCTTATTATCTTCTCTATTTACTTGTGTTTAATATATAAGCACAATCCCTACTATCTCTACTAGTAAAGTTGGAACTTTTGACATTAATTGTCCACTTCAATTCATTCCTTCATGTGTTATATATATGTTAATATGTCATTATATATTATCTATCTTATATATTTTACATATGCATCTATATATATATCTTTCTTATCTATATGTTGTGAGAATTCCGGTGGGTCGAGAAAACTGGATGACGTGTCGGCCGGGGTAAATTTAACCATTTCGTATATAAGGTCGGGATCCACCTTTCGACCCAAAAGATTAAGCCAATGAGTAGGGGTTTTACCATTCCTTATATACTAGTGGGTTTCTCTATTATTTTCCGATGTGGGATATTTCATCTCAACACGCCCCCTCTAGTGGTAACTAGCTTGGCCTAGTTAGCACTTGGACAAACGGGTCTAGCATCTCAATCTCTTTATAGCTAGCTCAAGGAACGGGTGGTAGCATCTCAATCTCTTTTTAGCCAACTCGAACCCAAAGAACGGGCGGGTAGCTCATAATGCTAAACCCAAACCCAAATAACCAGGAAGAAACGGACCCGGACCGAACATGCTCTGATACCATGTGAGAATTCCGGTGGGCCGAGAGAACTGGGTGACGTGTCGCGGTAAATTTAACCATTTCGTATATGAGGTCGGGATCCACCTTTTTAACCAAAAGGTTAAGCCAATAGGTAACGGCTTTACCATTCCTTATATAATAGGGGGTTTCTCTATTATTTTCTGATGAAATGTAAAAAAAGCAAGGTTAAGGTTATAATAATGTCATTCCAGTTATTTAAACAAGACAATATATATATTGTTTGAATACAAAAAAGCAACGAAGCCATAAGATAAATAACAACAATACAAAATGATCAAAATAATACCAAAGAATCGTCCTGGACAACGTCGGTAGTAGATGTCTAGTTTTGACAATATATTTATGGATATAGTAATTAAATGGTTTTCGGAAAAAAGATGAAGAAGAAGAGATTTAATATGAACGAGGCTTGTAGTTGTCGAACAAAAATTTAAAGAAAAAAAATGTGAGTAGGACGATTGGATGATTCCAAACAAGTAGAGGTCACAATATAGACACAAATAGGCACCAACTCATATGCGAATATGTATCAAATAATCATGTCAACATGACTTTGTGGGCCTATATGTATATATATGTAAGATTAGACTTAAAGACTTTACCATCAACCATGACTTCATCGACGAACCCAAATCTTCGGTCCCATAAACCCGTCCCCAAACACGTCCCACTTGTTTTGATTGGTCAATATCTCTTATTGCAACTTTAAAAAACACCAAAAGAAAGCCCAATTCTCAACTTGATTAAAACAAGTGGGACGTGTTTGGGGACGGGTTTATGGGATGGAAGATTTGGCTCTTGATTAAAACAAATCGACTATATCATATTGTGTGGGTTTTTTTTCCTCATATTCTTCATATATAGACCAGCTCTCTCTTCCTACCAAATCTACATTTATGAGAAAACGATAGATATATAACTAGGTAAAACTAAATGTATTTTCGTTGTCAAACGTACAACATAGTTTATTAAATACAATGTCCACATAATTATTACAGTACAATTTATGTGAATGTTCGTGACAAAAGAAAATATCACCTCGGATGATAGACTACTATTTTGTGTACTTGTTCTTAATTTGAAAGCATAAACACGAAATTTGAAGATTAATCTGGAGCGTTTGATTTGGTTTTCGGAGAGAGAGAGGAGGATTTGGATCGTGGAGTGGGCACCCCGCATCCCCACAAGCAGCATTATCATATGTGGGGCCCACGCCCACCCCACCCTTCTTCTTACTCGCTAGTCAGGGGCTCACGGGCGGCAAGGCAATCGTGGCTGAATTTACGAGTTTACCCCTCCGCTCCATCTGACTCCACAATCATCAACTAATCATCGTTCACCGCCTCTCCCGATCCAACGGCTGTGAAAAGGCGATCGCCTTTTCTCTCGTTCTTTCCCGGTTTACTCCCCCTTTCAAATCAATCAACTTGGTTCGCAGAAGCTTGAAATTTCTTTTTTCTTTTATTTATTTATTTTGTTTTGGTTACTTACGCTACATTTCATTATTGATTTTCATACTCGTATTACTCAACTAAACAACCCTTGATGGCTTTGATTCCTTCATGTTCAACTGCAAAATATTCAAATCTCATATCATCGCCACAATCATATTCCTATAATTTATTACTGCATTATTCCATTCCAAAAAGGGCACTTTTTCGGGTATGTCTGCGTACGTACTCATATTTTAATATGATAATCTCTATCACATACGGTAGAATTTTATATCATCATTTTTAATTAACTATTGTTTCACCTACCTAATCCTTTAATTAATGTATGACTATCAACTATGCGCGCGGTTTCATAACTATACTGCGCACACTCAAAACCTAAATTTCCAGCCAATTAAAAACCTTTCAACCTTCTGGGTCGTAGTTTCAGCATTGTGCAATTCATCTCAATCATGAAATCACCCTACATACAGTATATAGTAGTCTATATATATAATTAAATTAAAATAGCTTACCAAATTAACTAAAGTTGCTTACGTTTCAAGTGATGGAGAGGTAGCTAGGCGATGAAAATGTGTACTTGAGTGCCCGAGGATCGTGTCTTCTTTCATAACTCACTACGGAGTAGAGTCCGTAATATTTATTAGTTTTATTCATTCCAAAACAAATGAAAAACAGGATCTGATAATTCCCACCTTTGTCTTGGTGTTCCCCTTGGATCACATGTGTAGAAAACGCTAAAATGCTTAATTAATACCAATTCGTTCTCACAAGACTCGGACAGAGCATATACATATCCCCAAATGAAAATGACATTCTACTGCGCGCAGTTAATTTTTCTCTCTTTTTAATACTACCATTTTAACAAATTTCTGTTGGCGCCCATCCATGACCATAAGTTTAATTAATTAAG
Organism: Polygonum aviculare; assembly: GCA_934048045.1. Classification (NCBI taxonomy): domain Eukaryota; kingdom Viridiplantae; phylum Streptophyta; class Magnoliopsida; order Caryophyllales; family Polygonaceae; genus Polygonum; species Polygonum aviculare. Next base: position 197,663 of record OW204024.1, read on the forward strand.
CTCATTTCAACTGTTGGTGTCTTAAAATCAATGCTCTTTAGAGGTTGATGGAGTTTTAGATACAACTATACCTAATTAAGTGTACCCTTACATATATAGCTCTCACCCTAAAGTTGGTAGAAACCGACTCGTAAAATACCACGTCCATAACACGTACACGCGCGCACCCTGATTCAAAAGGTTACCAATCCCTCTCATGCTTCCCTAACGTACATCTCGTTTGTTGAGTCACACTAGAACCAGACCCGGACAAGCCTACTTGACCCATGCATGTTCTAAAAATTTTAAAACCTAGCTCGAGGATACCAACAGAAAAAAGAATTAACTTTAGAACATGATGGATCACCAACAGAAATAACCTTAAACATAGGGTACCATAACTTAACTATATTTTTTTTTTATTTTTTGTAATTTTTGAGAGAACTCTGGGTAGTGGTCCAGCTGATGTCTACGGCAGACCCAACTTTGGAAAAGCTGTGAAAGATAAGCCCAGAGGAGAGCGAGCAGATAGGGACACATAGAGAAGAGTCAAGAAAAATTCCATGGCTGTTTGTTTCATTAATTAATTAATACCCTGAAAATAAAAATGCCTTTTTTTCCATTACCCTTTCTCTACTATCTCATGTTTTGGCTCTTATCATCTTTGCTTTGCTTTCTTTTCTCTGTCTTCTCTCCAAACACATATAACCCTTAGAGAGAGATAGAGAGAGAGTTTAGTTTGCTCAGCTCACCTTTCATTCATATCCCACCACCCAAAAAAACATGATCTCCCATGAAACAATCTCCTTTCCACCTCCTCCCTCAAGCTCCTCCATCAATGGATTCGTCCAAGACCCCAGCTTCCCCAATCCAAACCCTAACCCTAACCCTAATCTCGATCCAAACACCGTCGCCGCCGGAAACAAGAGAAAGAGAAGCCTTCCAGGAAATCCAGGCAATTATATATTTATCATCCAAACCCTAGCTAGCCAGCTAGCTAGGTAGCTCAATAACTGATTATCATCGATCATGACTCTTATTAAATCTGATTCATATGGTTGTTCTTGTGTGTTGTTTGTATTGATTACTTGTAGATCCGGAAGCAGAAGTGATCGCTTTGTCACCCAAATCTCTGATGGCCACGAACCGGTTCATATGCGAGGTGTGCAACAAGGGCTTCCAAAGAGAGCAGAATCTTCAGCTCCATAGAAGAGGACATAACCTGCCATGGAAGCTCAAACAGAAGGCAAACAAGGAGCAGGTCAAGAAGAAGGTGTACGTTTGCCCCGAGAAGACTTGCGTGCACAACGATCCTTCTCGGGCCCTCGGAGATTTGACCGGAATCAAGAAGCACTTCAGCAGGAAACATGGCGAGAAGAAGTGGAAGTGCGACAAGTGCTCCAAGAAGTACGCGGTTATGTCCGATTGGAAGGCCCATAGCAAGATCTGTGGAACTAGAGAGTACAAGTGCGATTGTGGCACAATCTTTTCAAGGTTAGTTATGAGCCAGGTCTTCATTCAATTATAGCTTATGACAAATACTCCATATTTTTCCACCCCCCTTCTCTCTCTGACTAGATTCCTTTTCAGATTTGTTTCATGTTGAATTTAATGCTACCTCAGTGTACATCCAGTGTACGTGCAGGGGGTTTGTTAGTTATAATTAATTGACCTCTTATGATCGAGCAATAGTCTAAGAATCTAAGACGTTTTGCTAGCTAGGAATTTAAGGGTCTTCTCAAGTCAAAGAATTGTGCATCTAGATCTGCGTGCCAGTTCATCTCAAACACTGTGAACTTCACATCAATAATTATTCATGTTTTTAATAAATACTATAGCTTAAATTAAGCTTCATTAATATTCCATGGAATTTTTGGCTATCTATCTCAAAAAAAACCCTTCTTTTTTTATTTGTTTCTTGTGTTCAGGAAAGATAGCTTCATCACTCACAGAGCGTTTTGCGACGCGCTTACGGAAGAAAGGATGAGAGTGTCCACCAATATCAACCCATCTTCCATGAACCCCAACTTTAGAGCTGATTTGATGAATGGCTCCCTCATCTCAACCCCTCAATCCGTCGCGGGAATCTCTCCATTCTCGACATCCCATAGACCTGATTTTATAGGGTTTGACAATTCATCCAGCAACGGTAACAACAACAGTAATGTAGATGGCCTCAACAAGCCAAGACTACCACTTTGGTTAGACCACCACAACCACCACCAAGGAAATGCCCAAGTCATGAGCAACCAAATTGATCTCGGTGGTCATGGCTTGCCTGAATACGCCTCTGCAAACCTAAACTTGCAAGAAGGAATGCCGAAAGAGGAAATCGACAAGTCAAGCTACCCACAAGGCTTGATTTCATTGTACTCATCACAAACTCATCCACAGTCTTCATCCTTTCCAGGAAGCATGTCCGCCACCGCTCTTCTTCAGAAGGCGGCACAAATGGGGTCCACGCGGAGTGATAATAGCTCCACTGTCTTTGCTAGCGCCTTGGGAGCCATGAGATCTTCGAATTCCTCATCGACACAGTCTAATTTCTCTAACAACTTGACCAACTATCACAACAATCAGCTAGCAATGGAGCATGGCTACTCGGGTACTAATCAGATGATGATGATGGGAGCAACTCTTAACAACAACAACAACAACAACAAGATTAACACAAGTGGCGGAATGAGGGATTTCCTTGGAACACTTGGAGGAGCATCGGGAAATAACAATGTTAATGATCGTAATGGAGGAGGAGGAGAAAGAAGAGTGCTTTTGCAGGAGGAGATGGCGTACAAGCTCGCGACAATGGGAGGATCGTCTCATCATGATCAACATCACCAGGAGCCTTACATGGACTTAATGAGATAGCTAGTTTAGTTTGAATGTACGTGTTAATCAATCGACCCGGCAAGAGAAGAAACCAAAATTAAGGTAAAGAAAAAAAAACATCCTTTAGCATTTTAACTCTGTTGGTCGTTCGATATGCATTTTAATTCCGTCTTTCATTTCGACATCGATCTTCTTTCTTCTGTTAATTAATTAGCATTATATTATACGTACATTGTTTACGTTTCTCTCTTAACAATTAAACTACTAGGTTTGAAGTATATATGTGCTCGCTTACATATTATCCTCTTGTCTTGTAGCATAGTGTAGAGTATCGTACGTATATACAGTGGCGGAGCCAGAAAAAATCGGAAGAGGGGGCGAGTCAATTGTATTGATCAATAATAGAATAATGTTATATTATCATTATATTATTTAAACAATGAAGATTATAAATAAGTTTGAATACTTGTAATGATAAACAATTAATAAAATACTTATATGTAATAGGTAAAATGTAAATTTAAGTATGTAAAAAGAAAATTAAATTATTTTTTTTGTTCAAATAGGAAAATAAATAAGGATTTTCTTTTAAATGTTAAATCAAAGATAAGTTATATCAAATAATATTCCTATTTTATTCTATTAATTACAAAGAAACTAAAACTTATAAATAATTAACCAGAACAATAACAATTAACCATACTCACTTGCAAAATAAAAATAAAAAAACTAATATCTAGACTAGCCAGTAGCCACGTAGATACAAGTACACATAAAAAGATTGGAGAGGAACAAAAAAAAAAAAAAGAGGCCGTCCCAAATCCCAAACCCCAAACAGAAAAAAAAATGAATAATGAAAAGTAATCCCCCGTTGGATTCGAACACGGGTCGAAGGAAACAAGAGGGGGCAAACTACCATTTGTGCTAAGATTTTCACTAGTATTAACTTTCAACTCTTATCTATTACATGTAGCCAGGAAGGAGAGAAGGGGCGATCGCCCCCCTTCGCCCCCCCTCCGCTCCGCCCCTGCGTATATATGCATGCATATATTGGCTATAGTTTATATGATTAATATTATAGCTGAGAGGTGATGTTTTTTTTCTCCGGTGTGTCTCTTTGTTCACATTTAATTATTCAATGGTGGTCACGAGAGAGAAAGATGCATGCAGTATATGTGTTCTAGTGTTTTGCCTTTTCTATTGATTGCTGGGTTAAAAGTTAAAAAGATAGGAGAAGAGACAAAAGACAGGAAGAAAGGAACGATGTACATATTGTTTTTATGGTTGCTAGCTAGTTGCTTGCATGTATCTAACTAGTACGTACTTACTGTCCTGTGAAAAGATTCCACTTTAATTTTTACGAAGTTAACGTAACTTACACACTTGTAAAAAAGTGCATGTGCTTCTTTTTCACCATATAGGAAATCAGGTAGTATACAATCAAAGGTTTGATAAATTGAAATTAGTAGAGCAAGCATATATTAATCTAAGTGTTAGGCTTGATAGTTTTTTTTGTCGAGTGTTAGGCTTGATAGTATATTTCAAGTACTTTTCATGGAATTATTTAATTTAGTGGGGTTAATCTTTTTTTTCTCTCTCTTTTTTTGGTAAGCGTGCGTATATGTATAGCAAGTTCGTATGAAGTGATTTTTTCTAGTCTATTGTATGAAGTAATTTAATGTCGAGCTAACTATCCTTTTAAATAATTAAGGCACATTTTTTTTTCACGTAGAATGAAATGGATTGTAATGTAGATCTACTATAAAGCAAAATCCAAATCTTTATTAAAACTTGCGTCATGTCATTATGTCTGATTAAAATAATGATTTTATTTTTGTACACTATATTTTCTAAAAATAATTCATATATACCTATTTGATATCTTATATATTCAATTTTCTTTTATCTATTTGATAACTTACCAATTTTTTATATCTTAAAAAATTTTCATAACATGATTTTTTTAACAGTATATCCTTAAATAAATAAACAAAAGTTCGAATTCTTTTTTTTTTGATATCTTAACAAATTTTCCTTATTAATCAGTGTACGTTTTTGTCATTATTAAATCTTAAAGAATAGTGAAAAAACTTTAACATATGTTGATAGTATTTTAAATAATAATATAAATATGAAAAATTGAATAGAATTATTTTAAAGTTAATATTGTATTATAAAAGTACATATATAAGACAATCGGTTCAGATTCAGGACTATTAGATTTGGATTATAAATTCTCGAGTTAAAAGTTTCGTGTCAAAATTAAATTTCGAATCGGTTAATTCGGGTTTATATTTACATTACACGTACATGACACGAGATTTGTACTAAGTTGTTTACCTGTTTATAAAAATGAGTATAATGTCCCGGCCCTTCGATGATCTGTATTTAGGTGACGTTTCACTTATAGCATTCTAGTGTTTTATTTATTTATTTTATTTTCTGTTGGTTACGACTTAGTGACCTCCAACTTATTTCAATATGTTGACATCGATATTGATTTTTTTTCATTCCGATCTGATGGAAAAAGGCCAAAAAAAATCTCAGCCAAAATCTCAGCCAAAATAAATGCACGCTAATTTGTTTTTGTTTTTGTTAACCATTTGTCAATATTTAAAATTGAATTGATTGATGACTAGGAGATAAGTACGTAAATCAGTAGATTGATTGTGAAGCATTTCTTGCAGGCTTGCATGAGCTTTGCTAAGCTAATTAACTGCTCCGTATTTCAAGCTAGCTCGGTTAGCTTGGGTAAAAAAGCTGTCCATTAGGTAATTTTGATGGATATAATTATAGAAATACTTGTTTTTGTTTTAACGATGGAAATAAAAAGAAGCCATACTGGAATATCGATCATGGCTAGCTAGAAAGAGCCACGTTTGTGCATGTGATGTGAGAGTACTAGCGTTAATTTTGTAGGCATCTTGTTCATGCTATGCATGTCAGCATGTGAATGGTCCAAACCTATCCATCACTACGCCCATATATTTGTAGATTTTGATCTGATTGTGTATATCATCAATAATTGGCCGGATAAGTACATCAACATAACGATTATACTATATGTACATAATATCTTTGATGCTCCCTTAGTTTAATTTAGAAGCACACATTTATATTTAATCTGCAAAATAAATTAAGTTAGATTTCATACTATTGCATATATACCAATCGCGCGATACCCTATATCAATATCCTGCCAATTATTACATAACTATTATAATGGTGAACTATATAATATACAGACTATAGGTTGTAAAAAGAATCATTAAATAATAATATATATTACTAGGATTTTAGTACAAATTAAGAAGGGGCAGTTTGGCACGAGTTTAAAACCTCTTGTAATATAGTAGTAGTAGTCAAAAGAAAGCATATTGACACTAGTCAAATCAACCACGGAGTACCTAATCCGCCGACATGGAAAATTAACGAATCGACAATTAGTTGGTCGACATACAGTTGGTTGAAGTTGTATTAGGGCAAGACATCAAAATCCGTTCAAACTATCTAGGGTTCCCATGTTAATTAACTAGTTTTAGCTTATATACAATATGACTTTCAATTTTTATAGTACAATTTGTTTTAGTGCATTGCATATCCATGACTAGTTGAGTAAACTCTAACTTAATTAATTGTACTAATTAGCATGTTCAAAATCTTATTCTAAGTTGAAATGGAGAACCCGTTTGTCAATTCTTTTTTTTCTTCTTTAAAGGTATTAAAATGATGAATATTCTTACAAAAGATGAAATATAAGTGGGGAAAAACACTTGAATTGGTTAGTTTGTACCTAGATGAACAACCTCAAACATAGGTCTTAGGATTGCAAACGTTAGATTACAGCATCAACAGTTCCTAGCGATTCTCCCTAATCCTATAACTCTGATCTTGCCTCTCTTCCCTAGATCTAGTAACAACTCTACTCAACAACACAAGTAAAGGCAAACCTCTCCAGTCGATCCCAGCTGGACTCGTCTTCCTTCCTTCCTCTGTCGAGAACTCACTTCTCAACAAGGAGCTTGATCATTCGTTGGATTTCTGCCACATGTCCTTTTCATATCTTTTTGTGCTCTTGTGGGATTTCTCTTTCGGATTGCTGACATGGCATGGCTTGTTGCGCAAGCTTGAATACGTTAGCTAGCTTTTAGCTGTCATGCTCTTCGCTCTTAGTTGTCACACATTTGCTCCGTACTTTTCCTGGGCTAAGGATTTTTTTTGGGCTAAGCATTGTTCCAGACGTATTTCCTGAAACACTTATTTACACAAGTTAGCTCAAAATAGTTTGTCAATCATCAAAACCGAAGATGATGTTGTTCCTTATGATCTTTCCATCATTTCGTCACAACATATAATTACTCTTTCTGAGCAAAGCGTTGTTCTTGTGATATTTCTATCACTGTTCCAACAATAGGTCGGCCAGCTACATAATTGTGGGCGGATGTTTTCATTTTCGCAATAGTTAGGTTGAATAAATTAGCATTGTGCAAGTTGGCGCCCATAGCAAAATATGTACCAAGCTTCACTTGATGACCCTCTTCCTACAAATTGCTAAATTTATACGTATATATAATACTCATTTTTTTGTAATTTACACACATTCGAATTGATTGAATATTCAACGTTGATATTTGTAGCAGTGAACGCACTCAAGTGACAGTTAACGAATCGCCGGATAAATTCAAATTATTCGGATAAGTCGCATTATTAATATTAGTACGTATATGTATGTATTGCATAATTGCATGCATGGCCGGTGCTAGCGAGCTGCTCAGATTCACATATATATCTAGCTACTTTGGGAGGGAGTAATTAACGCAACTTAGTTAATTGAATTGAACTAAATACAGTAATTAATATCTTGATATGATTTGATAAGAGGGAGGGCCGGGTCAGCGTGTGGGGTGTGTTGGAGTGGGGCCCCGTTGCAATGAAATTTCGCGATCTGGGGCCCACATACACACTAGTTGTAGCATCCTGGCTGGCTGGAGCACTGCCGAGTCAGATGGATGCTCCTCAGCTCTCACGCTCACGGGCGACCACTTCATCTTAAAGTTTACCAATTAGACTCACCCTGAGATCCTAATCATCAACTAATCATTCTCACCCCCACCCCACATCCAACGGCTCTCCTCAAACGCCCATCATATTCCCTTTTCCTTTACGGTTGGCAACTGTTATATTTAATAAATTACACAAGTGATGTCACGATTCAATTTTCTTTTAAAAAATCATTTTTTCCGTCATTTTTTGGTACAAAGATATTTTTTTTATTTTATGTCCTATCAAAGTATGCATGGTTTGATTTTTATTTTATTTTATTGGGTAGAAAATTAAACGTCTATTGATTATGATGATATGAGTGGAAATTTCTTGAAAGGAGGGCGGAAAACATGTGGGTGTATTAGGCCATTGCCTAACAACTAATTAAATAGTTGACGTATGGGAATGATCCGATCCGATCAATGGAGTAACATATTTGTAATTCATGTCAAGAGACTAACCTACATAATATAAGTGATGTTCGAGAAGTCTCTTCTTGTACCGACGTCAGTTTAACAGAATTGTTTGAGTATGTACGTACGTGATTTTCACTTCTCCTACTGTTTTTACATGAAATGAAGTGTTCGTACGCCTCATGCATGAAACTAACCTGGCCTTTTGGATATATGTTTATATATACACACGTACACTGAATTGAAAAGCTAGAGCAGACTACATATATAACGTTACGATGTCTATATAATGTAGTGTGTGTATTTTATAATTAGCAGACAAAGTTTTGAAATAGAGTACAATTAATGTCTATTATAAGTTGGATCAACTTTGACTATAAAATTAGGTCTTATATCCGTCGTCTTTGAATCACGTACAAAGATGAACATAGGTCGGATTCGGGTGTGTCGGGTCGGATTCGGGTCGTCCAGCAAGGGGTGAGTGACTTGTCCAAGTCCTCCACCTACAACAACAACAACAACAACAACAACAACAACAACAACAACAACAACAATCAATTAAAAGGCGCAGGAATATTTGACGATTCTTTGTTACATCTACAAGCTAGGCCAGGGTACGTACTACTACTGTGTACATATATACATTGATACATAAACCTTTTACACTTACTTTTAAATTCCTTGGTAATTTAGTTGTCATCAGTCATCACATGTGCATAAAAGTATATTGTAACAACTTTAAACCCAAAAGTTAAATTCAAAATTCAGATCATATATATGCAGAGAGACAGGAGTACTAGTATATTATTCCCATGTCGAAAATGACATTCTACTGCACACAGAAGAGAGAGAGATGGAGAGAAAGAGAGGTGGTCCACCTATATATCCGGCCAGCTAGCTCGCTGATGACTCTCTGCCATGCTGAATCCATCAAGTAGCTACCGAGCAAATATATACATATAATTTTGTTTATTTTGTTAAGATAAGAATTGATTGTATATATACAGTAGACATGATTGTAGATCCAAAAATAAACCGATATAAATGCACCAATCTTACCAAAGTATAAGAAAAACTAATCAGACATAGAGTTTACAAAAATTACGAACTGGGACAAACTAAGTGAACTCGTAAAAGGGGTGAGTCTAGTGAAACACAAGTCGACACTAACAAGATAACACTGCTAGCTAGCTGGTAGGCACCTCAAATAAAATAGGTTATATCACAAACACACATATATATAGATATACATTTATAATTTATATTAAAAGAAGGTGAATGGAAAAAATAATAATAAATAAATAGAATAAAAGAAGAAATATTCCATTTGCTAGCAGCAGCATAGAGGGGGCATCCACATCTGTTTTGGTTTCTGGGTTTTTTGTCCACACAAAGCAGCAAGAGTTTAAAAGAGTTGAACTTTCCCTTGTGCTTATATTCCATTAATTAGTACGTATAATTGGTTTTTTTTCCGCAGCTAGTGTTCCATCAAGTTAGCTATAACTACTGATCGAGCCAGCTACACACCAGATCTTTCTCGGGTTTAATTAAGGTCTAGCTCTCTTTGTTGGGTTTCTTTCATTCATTCTTGCTTTTGGTTGCTACTTCATCATTGGAAGAAGACCTTTTCCCTTTTGGCTTTCATCTCTTTATCTTTTCCACTTCTCTGCATCGATCCTGCCAAGCTAGCTATCGGTCAATCCTTATTATCTCCGGATATTCATCTTTTCTCAATAGTGATGAATATTTCTCAAGATGGGTTTTTCGTCTCGACTCCAGCTCCAACTCCTTCCGTCAATACTAATGCCGGCCTTGTACAAATCCAAGAGAGTTTCACAATTCCAAACCCTAACCCTAACCCTAATGATGCCAATAATCCTGCACCCAACAATAAGAGGAAGCGCAACCTACCCGGTAATCCAGGCAAGCTAGCTAGCTTCTTTATTTAGTTGTATCGCTAACTAACTAATCATTACCTAATTATAGTAAGAAACTAAGTTCTAATTCATTTTTGGGATCTAATATATCTACATATATGTAGATCCAGACGCGGAGGTGGTGGCCATGTCTCCTAAATCACTCATGGCGACAAACCGATTCCTTTGCGAGATTTGCAATAAGGGTTTTCAGAGGGACCAGAATCTGCAACTCCATAGAAGGGGACACAACCTTCCATGGAAGCTCAAGCAGAAGGCAAACAAGGATCAGGTGAAGAAAAAGGTTTATATATGCCCGGAGAAGAGTTGTGTGCACCATGATCCTTCAAGGGCGCTCGGGGATTTGACCGGAATCAAGAAGCACTTTAGCAGGAAGCATGGCGAGAAGAAGTGGAAGTGCGATAAGTGTTCGAAGAAGTACGCGGTTATGTCCGACTGGAAGGCTCATAGCAAGATCTGTGGAACCAGGGAATACAAATGTGACTGTGGCACAATCTTTTCAAGGTTATACATATGTGCGGATCCGAGATTCAATTTATAGATCTTCCATTATGCTCTCCTCTCTCTAGGGCTAAAATTCTTCCTTTCATCTATTGGTTTGGTGAGGAATTAAATTCTGATTTAGTACTCACACGTACGTTTGAGGAATTTAATTTGTCGGTCTTACCTACGTAGTGGTTGAATTTAATGCTCTAGTATGGTCTCCGTCTTAAACCAAGCAAAGTCTTTACGTGAGCTTAAATCTCACTATGAATTTGATATCAAGAACCCTAGCTATCTAGATCCATATACATGGGTTTCACTATTGCTAGCTCATCGGTAGCCTTATGGGTCATATTATTGATCATTTAATACATTTTCAATAATTATATATGTCTGATTGCAATAACAATAGCTGAAACTTTTGATTTCAGGAAAGATAGCTTCATCACTCACCGGGCCTTCTGTGACGCGCTTACAGAAGAAAGGATAAGGGTCGCTACAGATATCAGTGCAAGTACTCTAAACCCAAGTCATAGGCATGATTTGATGGGCAGCTCACTCATGACAAACCACCAATCTACGTCTTCCTCCATCTCTCCATTCTTATCCTCCCAAAGGCCAGGGTTTCTTGGCTTTGAGCCTTCACCGAGCAATAATAGTAATAACACCATGGTTGGCGGAAATGTTCTAAACAAATCAAGACTACCAATGTGGCTAGACCATCACCAAGTGATGAACAATCCAGCAATGAACCTCACGAGAAGCTCCATGGGTGGATCGGATCATGGTTTGTCCACATTCTCATCCCCAAACTTGAATTTGTTTGCTTCTTCTTCATCATCTATGCAACAAGGATCAATTCTACCAAAAGAGGAGGGGGAGAATATGGGTAGCTATGAAAATCAAGGCTTGATGTCCTTGTACTCATTCCCTAATTCCTCACCAATTGGCAACATGTCCGCAACCGCACTCCTTCAAAAGGCAGCTCAAATTGGCTCCACCCGAACCGACAACAACTCTTCAATCTTTGCTACGGCATTAGGTACGTTAAGACCATCTTCCTCCTCCACATCACCTACAACCGCCAATAACCTCGCCAACATGAACAACATCGAGTTTCTCCACCAAAAGCAACTCTTAAGACAACAGATGAATGAGCAACTAGCGGGCTTTCAAGCTTATTCGATGAGAAGTGAACAGGTGCCCATGATGATGGGAAGCAATCAACAAGGTGATCACAACTACAACTTTGAAGGATCTAGAACACAAGGTAACCTCAACAATAGTACGAGTAATGTTGGTATGAGAGACTTCCTAGGCACCCTCGGAGGCGGGGAAGGCAACAACACTAATGGAGGAGGAGAGCAAGAAAGGGAGTTGTTTTTGCAAGATGAGATGGCTTACAAGCTTGCAAGCATGGCGGGCTCCCAAGATGATCAAGAGACGTACATGGACTTGATGAGATAGTTAAATATATATTGTAGGCAAAATTATTGAGTCTTCACAATTAATACGTACTTCCAAAACACTTTTGATGTTTTCCTCCATGTTAATCTCAACATCTTTAATCAATTCCCCTTTTAATTTGAATCCCCCTAAAGTTCCTTCCTTATGAACATATATGCATGGTGTGAAGGCACATTTGGCTAGCTAGCTCTAGACAAATCTCTTCACCATAATTGAGTTGTCATGTAGCATTTTGTAGGGTAATCATATGGAAGAGCATAGGCTGTATTATTACATACACTTTTTTTGTTGGACATGAAATTTACTTTTGTAGTCACGAGATATACTGAATAGAGCTAGAAAAGATGCATGCAAGGGGTATTGTTAAGATTTTTGCCTTTTCTACCGTCCCATTATTGAAATGTATTACAAACTTACACCGTGTAAGAGAGGGCACTCGGGAGAAAGAGACAAGACGGTGGAACCCAATGTAATATCCTTTTCTTGCTCTGTGAATCGCCAGGAATTCTATCTTTTAATCCATGGATTTATTCGTACCTCTTGTTCACATGCACAAGCTCATGAGAAGCCAAGAGGCCCACGTGGGCTCATATATGTTCAGGCTGATCAGAGCTATATGCATGATATATACTGTATTTGCTAATTTTAATTTCTTGTAGGGTTATGATACGGAATTTCTCGTGTAAGTTTCCTGGTTTGTACCTATATCAATTTGGTTGGAAGTTTTTTTTTTAATCCACAAATTGTGTATGGTTGTGGCATTGGCTTGTAGCTGTTTTTTGGAAGACCGATGTATTTTATTGAATGATTGTTTGTTTTAGCAACTTAGTTATGATAATAAATTAATCAAAACAAAAAAAATTATTGTGTGGAGAATATACCATACTAATTAAGTTAACAATCAAGTGTCATTTCTTACATGAATTGTTTTATGTATAAGTACGCTCTAACTTTAAAGCAGTGAGCTACCTTTCCATAAATGTTAAGTTTATATATAAAAAAATAGACGTGCTCATTCGACCCAAAAAAACGAAGAAAGATTCTCCGAAAGAGAATACTTCTCACATTGGAAAATGAAAGTGAAAAATTAAACCTATCATATAAGTATATGGGTCACTCCCCTATTGTCAATTGGTTTTAGGGTGGAACTTCATGTGTTTATGTGTCGGGCTTACCGCGTATATGTTCACGAACCGACATGTGAACCCTCCATGTCATATATGGTCCACCGAAATTTAACATGGGTATCAGAGCATGTTCGGTCGCCCACCGAGATTTAACATATCCCAAATATTTTACAAGTGTCAACACTGAAAGCTGATCTGAAGGGATTATTGGTAGCTGCTTCAAAAGTTAGGCTAGCACTACCGTCAATTCGAAGAAAGTAGGGAAAACAGCAAACATAAAAGATATACAGTGTATACCATTACTAGCTGTATAGTGTTTCATGAGGTGACACTATGTGTACAATCCTTTCATCACATCGGCCTGCTTTGCTTTACAATCTGTAACGTGAGAAAGTAATGTATAGTGGGTCATGTACAAATTAAATGTTTAGGCTTCAAACATGGATGACAAAAATTGCATTCTTATGGGCCGGATCATTTTGATGGGCCGCCTAAACATCGTTAGCAGTGACACACACACACACACTGTATTAGAAGTGTGTTGCATATGGAAGCAGGCAACGGACGGGGATGTAGGTCCTTCACATGAGGCAGGGTCCATTCAGCAAAGGCCTGTTGACCTGGCCCATATCGTACAGGCCCAAACTAAATAACAGGCGGGCCCCTTTAATAATTGATCAAGACTCAACGAGAATCAAGAACACGTGGCAGACTTGATTAGCCGCCGTTGATGGAGGAGGGAAAAAGATATTGGGTTGGTTGGTCACCATAATTTGACAAATCGGATAATACTCTTCTTTCTACCTAGTCATCTTGATTGGAGCTTCACATGCCATTTAATTAATGAGTCATCTCAAATGGTCATATGTATTTATAGCAACGTAATCAAGTTTCTAACGTACCTCGAATAATTAACAGTTACTTTGAGCTGTCGTAAGTATTAGTATAATCGGTTAATTAATTTGAAAATGATACTCCGTATATAGTAACTCCGTATTATATATGCCAATCTTGGATTGATAAATGTTGGTCCGGCCACCAGATGACAGCCATGCAGTATAGATGAAACTGCTAACATATACATATGTATTAACGTTATCCTAAAAACATATCCTATCCCATCCACAGCCCACATTGTTTAATGCTACTTTTAATATAGGTTGCGTATACGCATAATAATATAACACTAGCTATATATGAATGTACATACGTATTGATTAACATTAACCTGAAGTTGTCCTTCTCACTTTAAGTATCACCAAACCTAACAAGTTAAGCGATCAAGACCGATCGAGAACTGACTTATCCAAATATAGCTAGCAATAGCATGCATGGCATGCTTATCGATCTAGTAGTACGTACGTAGGAGACGTAGTATAACTTGTATTCGACATACAGATCAGTTTTAGTATTAATTAGGACTTATCTGATAAGGAATTTATTAGAAACTTGAACACTACTGTCGATCGATCGTAATATATGCATGCATATGCATCGTCTAATATACTGTATATGACAGTGTCGTCATATCTATAATATGCATGGCCACTTGGCCCTGCAGCTAGCTGCCATGACTTCTTGACTTGTATGTAATATAGTTGTATGTATATATCAAGCTGTTAATGTATAATCGCGTGAAATCTTAGAATTGATAACGAGCTTCTCAAACATTAGCTTATGCATATGCGCGCATATTATAGCAACTAAATTGCACTCAAAATTACTGTTTAGAAATTAATTAGTAATACAAATTTGAAATTTGGCATTGTTGTAACGAGATATCGAATGAGAACAATAAAGCAATAACGACACACAGATCGATTTACGTGGTTCGGTAACGGTGTGTTACCTACGTCCAGCGAGACCCCCATGCTACATGTCGCAGTGTGTGATTCAAATTCAAAGCACATGATGAGGTTGATTCGTCGTCTGTAGGTATCACACTACTCCACGTACTAATTAAGTACTTAAAATTCCGAATGGATAAGATGAGACCAGGCCATATATATATATATATATATATATATAAGAAAATAGAAATATAAAACAAAAATTGGAGAGATTCTCTCCCATATTTTGTAACCACCCAAATCACAATTATTCAAAACAAAAACACGCATCTGCGAATTGCCATTGCAGCCCGCGGCATCGACAGAGCCCTCGCCCTCGAGTGTCAACCCCCGGCGTCCTCCATTGCACAGCCCCCGCTCACGACGCCATTGCAGACGCCATTGCAGACACGCATCTGCGATTTGTGTCTTCCGCCATTGCAGCGTCCTCCAACGCAGCAGTTCCGCAATTACAGACCACCACGTTGCCATTGCAAACGTCCTCCATAACCGATTTCAGCCATTGCAGACGTCCCTCTCGCTATAGAATTTCACCACCACGTCGCAATTAAATATGGCATCAGGTATCTGTGTATATAATTTTTATTTCGTGTATATGGGTGTCTTGAACTTGTATATACCATTATCTCATGTGTAAATCGTTTATTTGGCCTATTCATACAGATGAAGATGTACATATGTATAATAATAATGTATTTGTCAGCCTAATATATGTATATACGAAAATTTATGTTGTTACGCCCTAGATCTGGTGCCCGACGTTGGTTGCTTCCCGATTCTACCCGTCGTCGGTGCTCGTCCGTAGGTTCGGGTCCCCTCCCGCCGGCTTCTCGTAGCCCCTAGTCGAACCGCGTCGGAGTTTCGCCCCCCATTACCGCCCGTCGAGCTTCGTTCGGGTCCCCTTTCTCCGTCGGAGTTTCGCCCCCCAAGATGTATATATGTACAGTAATATTGTATATGCCAACATGAGGAATGTATATACGAAATTTGTTTTTGCTGGATTGTTTTTGTAACCTATTTCTACGGATCAAGATGTATATATGTACAGTAATATTGTATATGCCAACATGAGGAATGTATATACGAAATTTGTTTTTGCTGGATTGTTTATGTAACCTATTTCTACGGATCAAAATGTATATATGTACAGTTATATTGTATATGACAACCTGAGGAATGTATATACGAAATTTGTTGTGGCTGGATTGTATTCATATGTTTAATCGTACAACCAATTCTGTCGGAATACTGTAATATAGTGTATATAATGATCCCAGACTGTATATACAAAACTATAACATGTATATATAGTTAATAATTCGTACAAGACGTGTGGATATCCAATATATAATTAACACTTGCTATAATTACGAGATTGAGTTGAAATTTGAAAATTAAGTAACATTTGCTATAATTAAGGGATTCTTTTTTGTGATTTTTCTAATAAATCCGAAAATTAATTAAGTTGCTATAATTAAGGGATGAGGTTCAAATTTGAATTTGGGTCAAATTTTGATATGTAATCTGGACCATCCATTGGAATAGCATCTAAAGGCCTACAATTGTTCACTTGTTCACTCATATTTAGGTGTCCACTATTGAACTTTATTCTATATATATATATGTGTCATGCATTTATAGCAAGGCGATATGATGCCATTGATGCATGTCTTTATACAATTGACTTATATGGAATATACTGTATACAAATTTGACTCGATCAGAATATATTAGTGAATAGTAATCCTTAGATATATATGTAAAGCCGAACCTTGTTGGTAGGAATGTTGGATATGATTAACTAACTAGCTAATTTCACCAAAAAAAAAAAAAAACTAACTAGCTAATTAGTGATTAACTAGCTAGAGCACATTATAGTACCAAATAAAAGGTTCAACGCTGATCATAGGTGTTTGTACGTACGTGTCACACAAAGCATAAATCATAACAATAATTAACATCATCATGTACGTGTTTCACAACTCACCGAGCTAGCGACTACATGATAGTGGTACGTAGTGTAGTGTGACACAAAATAAGAGAATGAGGGACCGGCCAATTGGTGACGACGGACAGATCATGAGAAAGAATCCACCACAAGCAATTAATGAATGAATGTATATAAATATATACATAGGTAAATTGTAATTCGAGTGTATGTATATGTCGTACGTATGTGTTGGGGTTGGGAGCGATGATAAATGGTCTCCAGCCTAGCTAGTAGGTACGTAGTAGCCTTCAACTACTTACAAATTATTACTACACCACATATTATATGCATCGGGGATTATGTTTGTAGTCGAGTACGTTATTAGAGACAGTAATTGTGTATATAAGAATTTTTTATCGGAGAGACTGATCGAGTTAGTGAAGTTTAATTACCTATGTCTACGTACCTCAGTACCTGCAAATGCAATCCATCCACGAAGTTCATAATAATTCCATCGGCCACAATTTTATTATTTTGTGTTCCTTTACTTTCTGACCGACCAGTCCCACTACCTCCCAACTTTTATTCATTTTCTTCCACGTATCTACTCTTTTACGTACAATTTTTGTTCCTTCCATTTTTTTGTACTCATATAGTTTATTTATGAATTATTACCTAAATACATGGATCATATATGTAGCAAATTAAAGTTTCAGATCTTATCGCAATCGATAATGCATCCTGCACGCCTGCACCTACACCGGCCATATATTATTGCTCAAGCTTTAACAATATCTACCCAGAAATTAAAGATCGAGTACAGACGTCTAGTTTTAAATTTCAAGGGAAGGTAGATACAACATAAATGCTACCCTACCTGCATACACACCAAAAAAGAAAATGCATGTATACTCGCAAGTCGTACTAACAGATTTGCATTTAATTGAGACAAACGTTATTGAATGATTTTCAGTGCAGAGCAAATTCAAATATATTGAACATTGGGAGTTTATATACTGTAATACTGATTCAATTTAAAAATATATCGTAAAGTGGAAAGAATATTCTCATAATTTTTATGTACTTTTTACCATATACTATATATATATATTAATGTATTATAATCATGTCATTTAGAAATACACCATTGATATTTTACGATATACGTACGGTTAATTGTCTTGACACGAAGATAACATTATTTGGTAAATTTTCTAAATGATTTCTTAGAAGTGAAAATATTATATATGACGAGAAAAACTTAGAAATGATTATTGAATATATGCACAAATGCCCTCTATATTCCTATGTAGACAAAATAAAGGAGCCCGCAATATGGGACTTTACAAGTGATATAGCATGTGCTACTATCATGACTCGTGCATGACTATTATCTCAATGGCATTCTAAAAACTATTATGGCTAGCTTGTATATTATGCGCTTCTAAATTGTAAATAATTAATAATTTCTTAATTAACAATAGGATAAAACAATCGATCACATCATATCACATCCCTCCGAAAATATATTTTTCTTAAGTAATAGTAGTACTCCCTCCGTCCCATTTTGTTTGTCCTAAAGGACACATTTTGTGGTTATTAAGGAAGTGATAAAGTAGTATTGGGAGATGGGAAAGTGGGTAAAGGTAGAAATTAAATGAGGGTAGTTTTGTAATTTTATATGTGTAAAAAGTGGAAAGGTGATAAAGTAGAAGGAAAAGTTGGATTTTGGGTGTAAAAAGTGAGATTGAATAGGGGTAATATTGTAAGAAATTATTGATATAAATGAAAAGAGGACAAACATTTTGGGACGACGGAAAAGGAAAGAGGACAAACAAAATGGGACGGAGGGAGTAGTACAACCTAAAAACTCTCATACAGTATAATTGTCGATCGGTTGGTATTTGGGATTAAATTTCCTTCTAATTAATGTTTGTTTAGTTATACGAATTTGAAAATTTGTAACGACCCATGCCATATAAAGAGAGTACTTTTTGTTTTGGAGCATATAATAGGATTAAAATTGCCTCTATAATAATAATGGTCCGAGTTCAGTTCGGCGAGAGATGAAGAAATAATAATAAGAAATGTTAAAATAGAATATTAATAAGTCGACCGACAGAGCAAAGCAAAAATATATGAAACTCGGGCAAACCAATTAAGCGATTAACTATTAAGCAAGGAAGCTAGTTGTTGTTTGTACGCATATAGAGCGGCCTCATGAGATAATTCCTTCGACCCGCTTTCCCCAGAAATGTGAATGAGACACCTGCAAGGCTGCAACGTACTGCCATCCATGCTCTACTAGAGTCGTATATATACAAGTTATGGAATGCGCGGGGCTTTGTATGTAACAATGTGTGAAAACAGTTTAGTCATGACTCACCAATTCTTCTCCATCGCAACTAAATAAACAATCCATTTTCTCACACCACGAAACACACTTCTTCTTCAGTTCTTCAGTTCTTCTCTTCCTCCTTGTCGTCGCTTTTCAGCCTTTTCCCCTCTTTTGCTTTTGCTTCATTCCGACAAATCCAAAATCCAAATCCACCGTCATTTAATTAAACTAGCTTAAAGAAGCCTCCCTGAGATTCCCCTTTTAATCTTATCATCCAAACCCCAATTGTGTGTAAGCAAAGCGGCCAAGCAACATATTCCATATATATATATATATATATTTCTCCCCAGAGGATCGGTTCAAGCAAAAGCAACACCAAAGCTATAGCTAATCAAGCGTATATATATATAAAGATCCCTTCTTTGTTGGTCTACGTTGAGTTACATAGATCCAATTTCCCAAATGACGATGACGGTCGGCATTAATATTAATGCTGTGGTGGGCCTACTGGTGGTGGCGCTCCTCCACTCGGCTACGACGTCGTTTGCTGGGAATGTGAGCTACGATCACCGGTCACTGCTCGTCGACGGTCGCCGCCGCCTCATCGTTTCCGGTTCTATTCATTATCCTCGTAGCACTCCCGAGGTAACCGTTTCAAAATTAATATTAACCATTTCTTGTTTAATTGAAGATTAACTGATCTTCTCTGTGTGTCTGGGGCTTATTGTATTGTATGTAGATGTGGCCTGATCTCATTCAGAAATCTAAGGAAGGTGGTCTAGACATGATTGAAACTTACGTCTTTTGGAACTTGCACGAACCAGTTCGAGGCCAGGTGCTTTTTTTAAAAAATTTATTGAATATTTTGTTTGTTTTTTTCCAATCATCATTGCGAAAATATTCCATAATTTTAAAGTTGTTAATTTAATTTAATTTAATTTTGATTGGCAGTATGATTTTAGTGGTAGAAATGATCTGGTGAAATTTATCAAGATAGTAGCAGAGGCAGGGCTTTATGTCCATCTCCGAATTGGCCCATACGTTTGTGCTGAATGGAATTACGGGTGGGTACTAAACACAAATCATTTTGTGACCTCTCTAATTAATTAGTAATCAATTGTGTGATGGATTGATAGAGGAGTAATTGGTTTAAGGGTGTGAATTAATGGTGGCCAGTGGCTTTCCTCTTTGGCTGCATTTTATTCCCGGAATCCAGCTTAGGACCAACAATGGTCCATACAAGGTCCTTTTCTCTTCTCTGCGTTTGTTTGTTTTTGGGTAATTAATTCAACATTTGTTACATTTTGATGAGATTGAGACCTATTATCCATAAACCACAGGAGGAGATGCAACGATTCACAGCCTATATAGTTGATTTGATGAAGAAGAATAGTCTGTATGCATCCCAAGGCGGCCCAATTATTCTGTCTCAGGTTTCTTTTTATTTTATTTTTCTATATATGCTTCTTAATTAATTAATTAATTAGTTTTGACAAAAAAAAGAAAAAGAAAATAACATAATAGGATTACATGACACATATGGAATGGTTGATATTATTAGCTAATAATACAGTATCCTTTTTTTTGGAAATAAATAATACACTATATATTCTCATTTGGTCTTGGATAGCCAAAGTGTATTAGTCATACTTTTGTGGCATTATTATTGATAATCCCAAATATATAAAGTTAGTTAACGATATCATCATAATTAAACAGATAGAAAATGAATATGGAAATGTTGAATCCGGATACGGATCTGGAGCAAACCCGTACGTGAAATGGGCAGCGAACATGGCGGTGTCTTTAGACACGGGGGTGCCATGGGTCATGTGCCAACAGAAAGATGCTCCTGATCCCATTGTGAGCCTCCTCCCTCCTCTCTCTCTCTCTTTCTTTCTTTCTTTTCTTGCTGGCTTTTGTACGTTATGCTTGAATGATTAGACACGAGACTTTGTCATCTAATGTAGTATTAATCAAGCTCAACTGGTGATTATTTTTCGTGTTTTGTTAATCGCTTGCAGATTAACACGTGCAATGGGTTTTACTGTGACCAATTTACACCCAATTCCAATCAAAAGCCTAAAATGTGGACTGAGAATTGGAGTGGATGGTAAGATCTACTAGTTAATTTGTCCGTTAAATACAATTTGCACACTTTTAACAAACAAAAATCACATGTTAGTGAACTAGCATCTAACAGATCGAGGGTGCATTTGTTGTGTAGGTTTACTGCATTTGGAAATCCCATTCCCTACCGACCTTCAGAAGATCTTGCATTTGCCGTTGCACGCTTCTTCCAAAGAGGAGGAACCATGCAAAACTATTACATGGTACGTATTTCCTCAACTACAAATTAATTTAACCCCAATCCACTAATCTCAATGTACACAGTAAATGGTTGTCAAACTAACCTTATACAGTAATTTGCTTTTACCTCAACAGTACCACGGTGGAACTAACTTTGGCAGGACTTCAGGTGGACCCTTTATTAGTACATCTTACGACTATGATGCTCCTCTCAACGAATATGGTATGTCTCTGTCAAACAGTCGTCTACCAAAATTTGTGATTTTTAATTTGATTCTATAACTTTTATTCGTTGTATAACAAAACGGATCCGATCCAGCTCAAGATATAGGCCAACCATAGTTATACATGACCTTATAATTCACTGAATTCTGTTAAAAGCGATACAGACCATGTAACCCTGAATCAAATTCCATAGGTCTTGCTCATGAACCAAAATATGGGCATTTGAAAGAGTTGCACAAATCCATAAAGCTATGTGAGAAGGCCATGGTAGCTACAGATCCAGTGTATTCTAGTCCTGCTACAAACATAGAGGTATAACCATTCAGTTGATTTATCATACGTCGACGTAAAGGTGGTTACTAAACACACATCTGATCTGATGGAATGAGGTGCTCCCTGTTTCAGATCACAGAGTATAAAACAGAATCGGGATTATGTGCTGCTTTCCTTGCCAACGACGACCCTCAATCAGATAAAACGGTGAACTACAATGGAAACTCGTACCGATTGCCTGCTTGGTCTGTCAGCATCTTACCTGATTGCAAGAATGTTGTGTTCAATACTGCAAAGGTTTCTTCTTTTTATTTTTTCTCGAGTCATTATAAATTCAGATGCTCAATTTGTTTGTGGCATTTATATTGGGCGGTACTTTTAATTTTTACAGATCAATTCCATGACTGTGGTTCCCAAACATGTTCCAGAAGCACTAAGCTACGAAGTTGATACAACAGGAGCATCAACATCTGGTTGGAGCTGGTTTAAGGAACCAGTAGGTATCTCAAAAGCAGATGCATTTGTAAAGGCTGGCTTATTGGAGCAAATAAGCACTACAGCTGATAAAAGCGACTACTTGTGGTATTCAATCAGGTTTATTGCTTTCCTAACCACATTCTACATCACTCATGTCTTACACGTACATTTATTCATAACTATACAATTGTACAAGTTTCATTAACATGAGAATTCATTGGTCGTACGTTGTCCCTGCCAGCGTTGATATCACTGGTAATGAGCCTTTCCTTCAGAGCGGATCCCAGGCTGTGGTTCATGTAGACTCACTTGGGCATGGCCTTCATGTTTTCATCAACGGAGTTCATGCAGGTAATACATAAGAACCATGACAGCACACATGAAAAAAGAATTTGCAATGTCACTTTTCATGCATGTGTTAAAACAGTCTCGGTTTTCAGGAGCTAAATTTGGAACTTCGAGCAATTCCAAGGTCTCACTTGATGTCCCAGTTACACTCAAGCCTGGAAAGAACTCCATCGATCTCCTGAGCTTGACAGTGGGGCTACAGGTCAAATGTCCTAACAAAGATGAAACTCATCTTGTGCCTATAGCAAGTTTTTTGTTTCTGTGCATCCTTAGTTGCTTACAGAAAACATAATGTTGTGCTCAGAACTACGGAGCATTTTTTGATACATGGAAAGCCGGTATAACTGGCCCGGTACAGCTTAAAAGCTCAGCTGGCACTTCAACAGTCGATCTTTCATCTCAACAATGGACATACCAAGTGAGTCCTTTCTGCTGGATAAAAAGGAGAGCAATTTATATGAACTGTATCAGATTACTTTCATCTTTTTATTCTTCTGCACACATGCAGGTTGGATTGAAAGGCGAGGATTTGGATCTGGGCAGCGGAGGGTCTTCGCAATGGGACTCGTCTTCGATTCCCACAAACCAGCCATTGACATGGTACAAGGTAAAACACAAATCATGACAGATAACTAATCTGGTGAATGGATTTGTGTGTTTCAACTCAACTATGAATTTGGTGGTGCAGACATCATTTGGTGCTCCCGACGCAACTGATCCGGTCGCACTAGACTTCACCGGACTGGGGAAAGGCGAAGCATGGGTGAACGGGCAGAGCATTGGCCGTTACTGGCCAACTAACATAGCCTCAGACAGAGGCTGCACCGAGTCCTGCAACTACAGAGGAAGTTACAGTAGCAGTAAATGTCTCAAGAACTGTGGCAAGCCATCTCAACAATTGTAAGCATCACCTACCTCCTTGTAAAATACAAATCACCTGATTACTGTGTTTTTATCTGCTTATACGGCTCATGTCTACAGCTACCATGTACCTCGGTCATGGCTGAAACCCTCTGGTAACGTGCTCGTGGTCTTTGAGGAGATCGGAGGTGATCCAACGAACATTACATTCTCGTCAAGAACGACAGGAAGCGTATGCTCAGTGGTGTCAGAGTCGTACCCGGCACCGGTGGACATGTGGAGTTCGGATCAGGAAACAGCTGGTCCTGTGATGTCATTGGAGTGCCCTTCTTCGGATCAGGTCATCTCTTCGATCAAGTTTGCGAGCTTTGGAACTCCTCATGGAGCGTGTGGGAGTTTTGCTGAGGGCAAGTGCAAGAGTTCCTCAGCACTTTCACTTGTGCAGAAGGTGAATTCTGACTTCTCCCTTTCTTGCATTCAGATTGTAGTGTAGTGTAGTATAGCGTAGTGTTTCCTTACCTTTGTTGGGCGGGGTGTGTGTGCAGGCTTGCGTTGGACTGCGAAATTGTAGCGTGGGAGTGTCGATCGCTGAGCTTGGGGACCCATGTAGACGCGTTCAGAAGAGCTTGGCAGTAGAGGCGGTTTGTACATAAATAAATCCAGCCAGGGATATATGTGGCGGGTTAATTATACAAAACAAACGCTGATTAAGTGATTAGAGTTCTTCTTTCTTCAACACTCGGGAAAGGGGAAGGAAATCATCAAATAAGGATATAGTACAATGTCTAGAAGTTGCCTGTTTCATATGTATCAAATGAATATCAGACATCAAAGCTATATTGATTATATTGGATGGACATGATGGATGGGCTAATGGGGCCGTTTCGGCCCATTCTTATTAAGAGCCCGGCTTGCTGGTAAGTGTGATCCGTGTGATAGGGTTCGGTAAGTTCGGTAATTTGTCAGATTAAAAATTGAACATCATTTTTTAAAGTTAATTGAATTTAGCATAAGTAATAGAATTACGAGCCACTAATATCACAGTATTTTTTTTGTATTGTCACTTCACTTTTTTGGGGGTCACTTCATGCCGCCTTCATGGGCAAGTGGAGTTTAGATGCTTCCTCTTATTCTTTACTCTTTTTCTTTTTGTGAAGATGGTGATGGTAAAAAGCATAAATTTAGAGGAGAGTAATTTACCATCAAAATCATTCTACTAATGCCCAAGTAGTTTTAAATTACGAACAATGAATATAACGTACAATTCCGGCCTAAATATAATCTTGATTCCAATCATCGAAGTTAAATTGGTTAACTTTTTGAGCGTTAAATCTCTACCATCCTTTTCAAGAAAGGAATATATTCTTTCAAGCAATATACAGGGCTAGAGAATAATTAAGCTAAGGAAACAAAACATTGAAGGATTTGAAATTGATCCGATAATAGTTGGAGTATTACTAATAATGAACACCTCAATGTGTGATTATAAAACCATAAAGTCACATATAATTACTAGATACTGTAGTTAGTTGGCTAACGACGTAAGGCCGCATTATGTAAGGAAAATATTAAAATGGACTTATGGACCCAATGCGCATTGAGTTTTTTTTTTTTGGTGAGGAATGCGCATTGAGTTGAACCCTTTTGAAAATGTTCATATTTTTGTTCTTGCATACGCATATACATGAACATATGTGTATAAAATACTTTTGGAGTCAAGTTATCTTAATTCTCCGGTTCAAAATTTGGTCACCTTGCTAATTAAACTAATAAAATCATAAAATCAATGCATTGACCAAAAAAAAAAAAAAAAAAACGGGTGGCATATCTTTTGGGTGCATAAAATCGAAAGAAGGCCCCACATCGCCCAAAGCATATACTAATTGTCAAATGTACATTATTATATGATTGATGATCAACATGCGTCATGTGTGCACCAAGTCACCAACTTGTAAATATGCATATGGATCGTACATACCAAAATTTATATTTTGTTGTTTGTGCTTGTGCATAAAGTTTGGCCTAGTAACAATGGCTAGTGGGCCGAAGAGAGCACTCGTTGGTTCCCCTTTGCACCCCATAAATCCCTCTTTTCCAACCGTTACTTCAAAATCTTTCCTCCTTTGCGTACTATAACACCGTCTGGGTTTAACTCTTCTGGGCACTACTCATTCGATCTGTAGTTGTGTGTTTCTCACAAATCAATGGAAACTGGGGACTTGTTTATTTCTGAAGAGCACTTGCTAAGTGCTTCTCAATACACTAATACTCAGAAGGTGAAATCATCATAACTTTCATTGCCTTTGTTTCTTGGCTGTTGTTTAGATTATGTGCAGTTTTTCAGAATTTGGCCTGTTCAAAGTAACATGATCACTTCCTGGTAAAAAGGAGTTCAGGAAACAGTCTACCTTTTTTCTTGGCTGTTTGGATCATGTGATGAAGAGCACTTGCTAAGTCATCAGATTGTTAAATTCATATGTGCTAGGGAAAAGATCACCTTTTTTCTTTTGTCTTTTTCAGTTATCCAACCTGTGAAAATATGAATGGATTCAGTTCGTATCATGTTAGTGAAATATAAGTTATCCACTTATAAAACAAGGGCAGTTTTGTATAACATTGCCCTGTATTTCAGGTTGAAAGTGGTTTTTTAGGGGCACAATATGCACTATTAACTAACCATTTTGTCATGCTTCTTTTTTCAGATTGAAAGCTCTAGCAAACTCAGTGAAGATGCTCAGCCTGTACATCAATGGAGACGTAAGCACCTCAACTTGGAGATACCCTCAAGAACTCTTGATATCTCTCAAGATTCAGTCAAAATCATGATCTCATCAACTCCAACTCCAACTCCAACACCAACACCAACACCTAAGAGAGTAAATTTCATGATGAGTCCCACCATTACTGATGCAAGAGGAATCGAATCTCCGGGTTCATCAACTCGAGGAAGATCATCTTTCAAAAATCTCCTTCCTAAGTTGATCATCAAGAACCGGAATACCTTTGAAAGTGACATTACTACGTCTTTGACACCCCGAGAATGGCCTCCTTTCTCAAGGTCATCACTAACTAAGATGGTGCTCACTCCAAGGAAAAAGAAAGCAGTTTCTCTACCGGTTACTCCTGATACACATTCGAATCCAGAATCCGTTCGTAGTGGAAACTTAGGTGCCCAACTTCATTTAAATGTAAGGCTATATAGACTATACTTTTCTTGCTCTAAATCATACAGCTGACCTAGGGTGCATGTGTATTATCATAGTTTTTGCATTAAGTCTAATATGTGTTTACAGACAACAGAAGCTCAACGGCACATATCCCGTTCACTCTCAGTTCCTGCCAAAAGAGGAGAGGGGCCAAGAAGAACAGAAACATTCATCCGTGTTGTGCCATCACCTCGAGTAAAGGAAAGTGATCTTATTGCCTCAAAGACATCTTCTATGCTTGTAAACAAGGGTATGTTATGTATGATAATATATCATTTTGTTAATTTGTTATAGAAAAAATATCATTGTATTGCTACTTCCTCATTATGCTGATTGAGTTTTTTTTTTCCCTTTTTCCAGAGAATGACGAAACTGATGGCGAAGATATATGTGAAGAGGAAGCTGTCTGTAGGATATGCTTAGTTGAGCTATGTGAGGGAGGAGAAACCTTCAAGATGGAGTGTAGTTGCAAAGGGGAGCTTGCTCTAGCACACAAAGAGTGTGCCTTGAAATGGTTCAGCATCAAAGGAAACAAGACTTGTGATGTGTGCAAGCAAGAAGTTCTTAACCTTCCTGTCACCCTCTTACGCTTTCAAAGCTATCGCCTTCCGAACAGAACATCTAACAGATCACAACTCACTGAGGTCGGCAGTTACAGGCACGTACACTTGTTATAACTTTCCTTACGTTGTTATTTTTATGTGCATCTATTATTATGCCTTGAATTAATTTTCATATGGTGCTGTGTTTGTGAGCAGGGTATGGCAGGAAGTGCCTATTCTTGTGATAGTTAGCATGCTTGTCTATTTTTGTTTTGTAGAGCAGCTTCTGGTAAGTTTAAATTATTAAAGCGTTGCCACGTCTTCACATTAGAAGAACACAACTTCTGGTGTCACTTTGATGACTTTTCCATTGCAAATTTGCATGTGCTGTGAACTGCTTTGCACAGGTTGCGAAAATGGGTACTGGGGCAATTGCTGTATCTCTTCCTTTCTGCTGTGTTTTGGGTCTAGTTTCATCTATGACCTCATCAGCCATGGGTAAGTAAGTTTGGTAAAACTGGCCGGGTTTCTTATTAATAGAAACATGCACTTGTTTATGGAAATTGTTGGATGCTGATTCTTGTGCAACATTGAACTTCCAGTGATGAGAAGATTTGTGTGGGTCTACGCAGCCATACAATTCGCTCTGGTGGTCATCTTTGCCCACATTTTCTACTCCTTGGTAATCCGGCCATTTGCAAGCAATAATACACCAAAGCAAAAAGATCAAAAGCCTCACACTTTTTCAAAACACAAGTGATATATAGTTGTCTAAGCGTGTAGTCCATTATTTGGGCGCAGGTGCATTTGCAAGCAATTCTGTCAATTCTGCTCTCAACATTTGCTGGGTTTGGAGCAGCCATGAGCGCGAGCTCACTTGTTCTTGGGTTCCTTAGATGGAGAAGGCCATCATTGATCACACATCCGAGTCTACGACCCAACAATCTTGGAAACCGCCGTCCTACTCCGACACGTGTAGATAATCCCGAAACTTTCAGCAATAGCTAACGTTATCACAATGTCACACTGCGATTATATGATATGGTCTCATCCTGTACAAACTATACGAGCACCTGATCCATCACTTCTACCGTTGTACGTACTTATTTATATGTACTCCCTCCGTTTCAAAATACACGGCCTTCTCAACATTTCACGTATATTAAGGAATTTTCATATTACCTAAACTACCCTTATACCATAATAATAATTCCAAATAAAAGTCATGCATGTTTTTTTTCAAAAAGAAAAAGCATGTTTGTAGAGGCAATCATAAGGGGCATATACAGAAAGAAGAGGAAAAAAATATGAAATGGTCATGTATTTTGAAACAACCTAAAGTGTCTAAAAGGCCATGTATTTTGAAACGGAGGGAGTATATGATAGTGTGTGTTGTTGTTGCGGAAATAGGATCGTCGATAGACTAAGCTAGTTTTCCAGAGAGCACACAACCACAAGCAGAAACCTCAACCAAGCAAACTCAAAGCAAATACCAGAATGTAAATCAGCAGAGCACACACAAGCAATTTTTACGTGGAAAACCCCGATGTGGGGAAAAACCACGGGTACACTCTCGGTACCAAAACTTCCACTATCAACCAAAGATTACAAGTGAGAATCCTCTTCTCTAGCTAAGACTAGAGGAATACAAGTTCATCAAGGTCTTACCTTGAAATACAAAGAGGAAATGCACAAGAACGGTACAAGGAGATGAAATCCTACGGGAAACCGTCTTCAATCTCTCTTCTTGTCTTGAGCTCTCTCTTCTTCAATGGTGGAGACTCTCAAATCTCTACACTCTCATTTCTCTCTAGCTCTCTCTTGGTGGCTAGGAATTTCTCTCTCTTCTCTTAGGTTTACAAGGCACAAAAGTGTGTTTATATACCTCTTCTAAATGGGCCACTAGAATAAAGCCCATAAAGGCAAACAAAACCCATTTGGGTTCTTCCCCCATAAGGAGGGAAAACACAACATAACTCCCCCTTCACTCCGTAATGGGGGGCTCGACCAAGCCCGCTTTCAAGCGACACGACAACATCTTCTCCTTAGGCAAGGTCTTCGTCAACATATCTGATCCATTATTGTTGGTGTGGATCTTCTTCAGCTCAAAGTCATTGTCTTCTACTCTTTCTCGCAACCAGTGATACCTCCTCCGTATATGCTTGGTTCGAGAATGATAGGCGGCATTCTTGGCAAGATGAATGACACTCTGATTATCACAATGAAGAGGGAACTTTTCTTGTCCTACTCCCAACTCTTCAAGAAAATCTCTCAACCAGATCAACTCCTTGCCAGCTTCAACTGCAGCCATATACTCAACTTCTGTAGTTGACAAAGCTACACATTTCTGAAGTCTTGATTGCCATGACACGGCCCCCCCTGACAAAGTGAATAGGTATCCTGACGTAGAACGGCTAGAGTCTACATCACCTGACATGTCAGCATCTGTAAAACCATCAAGTTCTGGTTTTCCGGAGCCAAAACAGAGACACACTCTGGAAGTACCTTTGAGATACTTGAGAATCCACTTTACTGCAGCCCAATGCTCCTTTCCAGGGTTGCTCATGAATCTGCTAACCACCCCGACTGCGAAAGCAATATCTGGCCTTGTACAAACCATGGCGTACATCAGACTACCCACGGCTGAAGCATAAGGCACGTTCTTCATCTCAGCTTTCTCCTTCTCACTTCTGGGACACTGATCTGAGCTCAACTTCATGTTACCAGCAAGTGGAGAACTTACGGGCTTAGCCTTGTCCATGTTAAACCTCTGCAACACCTTTTCCACATATCTCTCTTGAGATAACCATAGTCTCTGACTCTTCCTATCACGGGTGATATGCATGCCAAAAATCTGTTTCGCCGGGCCAAGGTCCTTCATTGCAAAGGACTTGCTCAGTGCTTTCTTCAGACTGTCAATCTTCTTGACATCACGACCAACAATCAACATATCATCCACATACAACAATAGAATGAGAAAGTCCCCCTCAGGATAGTTCTTCACAAACACACAGTGATCGGCTTGTGTCTTGTGGAATGCATGGTCCATCATGAAGGACTCAAACTTCTTGTACCATTGTCGAGGGGCTTGCTTCAAGCCATACAAGCTCTTTCTCAATCGACAAACTAGCTTTTCACTTCCTTTCACCTTGAAGCCTTCAAGTTGCTCCATATAAATCTCCTCTTTCAGATCACCATGGAGAAAAGCAGTTTTCACGTCAAGCTGCTCAATCTCTAAGTCCATGCTCGCAGCTAAACCAAGAACAACCCGGATAGATGACATCTTTACAACTGGAGAGAAAATCTCATCAAAGTCGACACCCTTTTTCTGCTGGAAGCCCTTCACAACAATTCTGGCTTTGTATCTGGGTGGTGTCCCAACTTCTCCAGTTTTTAACTTGAAGACCCATTTGTTCTTCAAAGCTCTCTTGCCCTTAGGCAACTTCACCAGATCATAGGTGTGATTCTCATGCAAGGAATTCATCTCATCTTGCATTGCACTTTGCCACTCCTTCTTATGCGCATCTGACATCGCTTCCTCATAGCCCTCTGGCTCTCCTTCATCAGTCAGCAACACATATTCATTGACCGGATATCTTGAGGAAGATTGTCTTACTCTGGTGGATCTCCTCAACTCAACAACTGGCTCTTCTAGGAGCTCTGGAGCTTGAGTTTCATCATTTTCTGGTGGCTCGTGTGGTGGATCTACATCACCAACATCATCAACATTTCCACCATCTTCTTGCGTGTCTTCCTGCTCATTCTGAACTGTAGTTCTGTGCACAACATCAGGAAAAATAGGAATACTGTCAGAGACGGTAGTCGAGGACGACACTCCAGGTTGCTTCCAGTCCTCTATAGTCTTGTCTTCCATGAAGACCACATCTCTGCTTCTGACAACTTTCTTGTCTTTGAGATCCCACAATCTGTACCCAAACTCATCCTCTGAGTACCCTAGGAAGATGCACGGCTTTGTCTTGCTATCAAGCTTGGACCTCTGATCTTTGGCGATGTGAACATATGCCAAACACCCAAACACTCTCAAATGCTTGTACGAAACCTCTTTTCCTGTCCACGCTCTCTGAGGAACATCACCATCAAGAGGAACTGAAGGAGAACGATTGATGAGGTATACAGCTGTCAACATTGCCTCCGCCCAGTAGGACTTTGGCAGCTTAGCGTGCGACAACATGCTTCTCACTCTCTCTGTAATTGTTCTGTTCATCCTTTTTGCAAGCCCATTCAACTGAGGTGTCTTTGGCACTGTTTTCTCAAGCTTGATTCCTTGACTCTTGCAATACTCTGCAAAAGGACCTATGTATTCACCCCCGTTATCTGATCTGACAGACTTCAGCTTCTGTCCAGATTCTCTTTCAGCTTTGACATGGAACTCCTTGAACACTGACAACACCTGATCTTTGCTTTTCAACACAAAAGCCCACACTTTTCTGGAATAATCATAATAAAAGTGACAAAATATTGTGCACCCCTGTGTGACTTAGCATCCATAGAACAAACATCAGTGTGAACAAGTTCTAATGCATGTCTTTTTCTAGATGGAGGACGAAAATGAAAAGATGCTCTATTTTGCTTTCCAGCTAAGCAATCAACACAAGGTTTCAGAGTCATACCTGTTTTGTCGGAGGAGCTTCCTTTGAAGTTAGGAAGCATACCATTCCTGGCAAGCATCTGTAATCCTCTCTCGCTCATGTGCGCAAGTCTCTGGTGCCACAATTCTCCATCTGAGTCAGCAGCCACGTTGGCTTCATCTCTGCAAACCTTAGCTTGCATCACATACAAGGAATTCTGTTTCTCTGCTCGGGCAACAATCAAACTTCCCTTGGAGACTTTCCATTTACCACCTTTGAGGCCACTTTGATAGCCCTCGTCGTCAAGCCTACCAGCAGATATCAGATTCAGTCTGACATCAGGAACATGACGAACATCTCTCAACATCAACTTGCAACCGGTGGAGGTCATCAAACAAATATTACCCATGCCAACAATCTTGCATGAGCCATCATTTCCCATCCTCACATAACCATAATCACCAGAAGTGTAGGACGAGAAGTACTCTTTGCGTGGAGTTAAGTGATACGATGCACCAGAATCAATCACCCAAGTCGACTCATCACTTGCAAGGTTCAGGCAACCTTGATCACCGATGAAAAACAAATCTTCTTCACTAGTTGCAATGGCGGTGGTATCCTTTTCCTCAGGGGTTTTCTTTGATGTCTCCGTCTTTTCACCTTTTTCTTTGCCTTGATCATGCTTGAACTTTCGGCAATTCTTTTTCATGTGCCCAGGCTTCTCACAGTAATAACAAGTGTACTTGTTTCTGGACTTCGATCTCCCTTAGGATTTGTCCCGATTTTGAGATCCTCTTTGCTTACTTCTTCCTCTACTTTTGTTGGAATCTTGTGCCACATTTGCTTCAGACTGAGATTGCAAGGAGGAACCCATCTCCTTTCTTCTAGTCTCTTCATTCAAGAGGCACACCTTCACCGCCTCCATAGACAACTTGCCCTCCGGGCTCGAGTTGCTCAGTGACACTACAAGTGTTTCCCAACTATCCGGCAACGAGGAAAGTAGCAACAAGGCCTGCAGCTCATCATCAAGTTGCATCTTCGCTGAGGCCAACTGATTTATCAAACCCATGAATGTACTTGTGTGAACTACGATGCTCTCACCATCCTTATACTTCAACCTCACAAGCTTTCTCATCAATGACGCCTTGTTTAGAGCACTCTTCCGCTCATACATCTCAGCCAACTTATGCCACATCTCATAAGCATTCGTGTCATTGGCAACATGCTGAAGTATACTAATATCCACAAACTGTCGTATTGTCGCGACAACTTTCCGGTTCAGAATCTTCCATTCCGACTCAATGACTCCCGTCGGTATTTCTTTCTTCATGACTGGCTCATACAGATCTTTCACAAACAACAGATCTTCCATCTTTATCTTCCAGTCAGAATAGTTGCTAGAGTTCAACACAATCATTCCCTGAAAACTGACTTTATCATCCATCGGAACCAAATGCTCTGATACCACTCTGTTGTTGCGGAAATAGGATCGTCGATAGACTAAGCTAGTTTTCCAGAGAGCACACAACCACAAGCAGAAACCTCAACCAAGCAAACTCAAAGCAAATACCAGAATGTAAATCAGCAGAGCACACACAAGCAATTTTTACGTGGAAAACCCCGATGTGGGGAAAAACCACGGGTACACTCTCGGTACCAAAACTTCCACTATCAACCAAAGATTACAAGTGGGAATCCTCTTCTCTAGCTAAGACTAGAGGAATACAAGTTCATCAAGGTCTTACCTTGGAATACAAAGAGGAAATGCACAAGAACGGTACAAGGAGATGAAATCCTACGGGAAACCGTCTTCAATCTCTCTTCTTGTCTTGAGCTCTCTCTTCTTCAATGGTGGAGACTCTCAAATCTCTACACTCTCATTTCTCTCTAGCTCTCTCTTGGTGGCTAGGAATTTCTCTCTCTTCTCTTAGGTTTACAAGACACAAAAGTGTGCTTATATACCTCTTCTAAATGGGCCACTAGAATAAAACCCATAAAGGCAAACAAAACCCATTTGGGTTCTTCCCCCATAAGGAGGGAAAACACAACATGTGTGGCAACGTTTGGTGAACACAAGCAGAAAAATTTATCTTCTTCTTTCTGCTTTGGATTTAATTAAGGGAAAATTGCATTTAACCACCCCTTATTTTACAATTGTTGCATTTAACCACCCCTTATATTTTTTCGTGCATTTAACCACCCCTTATTTACAAATTGTTGTACTTAACCACCCTTCATATTTTTTCCTACACTTAACCACCCCTTATTTACAAATAGTTGCACTTAACCACCCATTGTTTATATAAAAAAATATTATTCCCTCTATTACATGTTCGGGTTGGTTCACTTCGAGTTCGTATGAATTTGGATTGACCTAATTATTAATAGAACTATTAATTTTAATTATTATAATAAAATGAAAAATGTTATTTATGTATCCATCTTAATAATAAAGTATTTAGATTATTCAATCACGAATGATATCCTATTTTTACAAAACAGTGTTTCGGGTAGACGCATCAAATCTTGGGTTTCAAGTTTTATCTAATAAATGACCGAGTTGAGTCTCTCTTTGACCCATTGATTTCAGATCGGGTCTCAGCACAAAAAACTATACAACTTTAGAGGAGTGTTAGGATTTTTTTAGTTGGAAATACAATACGAGAACCAACTATACAACTTTAGAGGAGTTTTAGGATCCGAAACTAATTTTTTCGGTTGGGAGATACTATATGAGTTTAATAATTCTTTTATTTTTGTAAAACAAAAAATAAAACTAAGGGAAAAAATGTCATTTATTTTTGAGAGAATACCATTTTTGTCAAATGGGTGGTTAAATGCAACTATTTACAAATAAGGGGTGGTTAAGTGTAGAAAAAAATATAAAGGGTGGTTAAATGCAACAAGTGTAAAATAAGGGGTGGTTAAATGCAAATTTCCCTATAATTAATGTACATAGCCGTCAATCCGTCATCTTCACAATTGAAGATGGTCACTCTTCAGTTTTCAGAGGTATATACTCTTAGACGAGGCAGAGGAATTTTATTCCAGTGAAATTAACGGCTATGAATTTTGACTAAGTTTTAATCAACGCTCTTGTAATTTTTGTTTTTATTTTATTTTTCACGATTTATCATGGCCACATACAAAAACGTGGACAATCAGTCAATCATTTGTCCATTTGTATTTTATGTGATAGATTTACACCAAAATTTTTAAATTAATCCCTTCAAATTTCCTTTTATGCTGTTAATCCAACCAAATAATCCCTCAAATTCACGATTCCCCTCTTAAATAGTATTCATGAACTATGGCCAGGTGCACCGTGGGGATTGAGGAAGACAAACTGAACTTTGACTACTGAAACTAGTCCATCCATTTTTTTTTTTGGATCAACACTAGGGTGGGTAAGATTGGTTGTTGAATGTGAAGAGTGAGCCCTTATCCAATTATCCTAATTGGTAAGAAAAATTCTTTAATACTCCGTACTTAATACCATTACGAAATTTAGTTGGCTGAAAATGCATGAACCATTTTTCTACCAGGAAAAAAATGCACGAACCTTTCCTAATGCATTCATGTTTTTGCTAGTAACAATTTGTGTACCAAAACATTTTGTAGTGTATTTTAGTGTAGGTTACAAAAGAAAAATAAAAATCCCAGCCCAACATGCAAACAACCAAAATTTCGGGGCATAGTTTATAATATCCGAAAATATGAAAACCCCCTACAAAACGCCATTTGTATGGTCAGTGAAGTTAGCGAGCAGAGTGAGGAAGACATCTTCCATTGTCGTCTCTGCCCCAGTGCCTTAGCTTCTTCCTCTTTCCTCCCTATTTTACTAGCCCCAAATTTCTCTCTTTGCCCTATTTTTCTTGCCCGCATAGCTTTTCCTACTAGCCACTAGATTATTTTATTTCCTTAATTTCCTGTGTTGCTTCCACAATATACCACAGCTATCTGGTGAGTTTCTTTTTCGGAAGGCAAATTTTGAATTTCCCAGTTAAATTATTATTTACTTGTTGGAAGAGTGAATTTGGCGCTCAAGTTTAGCCTTTGATTGGCTTCTTAGGTTAGTTTTGCTTGCAATTTTTTCGGGATAATTGTTTCGTTTGCAACAATCTGGTCAGTATGCTTGGTATCTGATGGATTCTCTGGTGTTAGGTTCAATCTTCACTGGGCGCAGAATTGTTTGAATTTGGCTGTTATACTTTCTCTTGTATACCTGATTTGCGAGTACTGTATAATTCTGTTGGATATCTACTATCCTGATGTAGCCTCTTTTTTCAAGAACTGGAATTTGTTACGATCTAAGAAAAAAGATTGAAATTTTGCTGACATGAGGAACTTGATTTGCCTATGGATGCTTATTTTGAAGGTGAATTGTAACAGGTAAACTGTGGAAATGGCGACTGGAGCTGTTCCGGCCTCGATATCAGGCTTGAAGAGCAGGGATTGCGATTTTGCATTTGCTAAAAGCTTTGATTTTGTGAGAATATCAAACGTAAAGGGGAAAGTTGAGTCTTCTAGGAGGAAGTTTTTGGTTGTCAAGAGCTCAAAACCCAGCTCAGAAATTGCTGAACTTCAGCCTGCCTCTCCAGGGAGCCCTCTTTTAGGTAAACTTTGGATTATATATCTTTTCTAATGATGGTTCTTCCGTTTACAACTGTATGACCTTAGTTGTGGAAAAAGATGAGCTATGATTTTTCTATCATAATTCCTTCTTTGTTGTTATGTTTGGAAGTTGGGCCTTGATTGTATATCTTTGTTGTTACAGTAAGTTTATAGCATTCTGAGCAGAAGGTTTTTGAGTTCTTTGAAACGGGTTTCTAAAATGTGTTCCTATTTTTGTGGCAGTACCTCGTCAAAAGTATTGTGAGTTTACAAATAAAACCGTAAGGAGAAAGACACGCACAGTGATGGTTGGGGATGTGGCTATTGGAAGTGAACATCCAATAAGAATTCAAACGATGACAACTACAGACACAAAAGATGTTGCTGCAACAGTTGAACAAGTGAGTTAGTACCCTGATAGATTAATCTCTGGTTTATTTCGTGGACAAGTCACTCTTATTCAAGAGATTGGCTGCATATTTAATGTGAACGTTCTACTTGTGATGAAAATGTCAGGTGATGAAAATTGCTGACAGTGGGGCAGATATTGTTCGGCTTACAGTTCAGGGAAAGAGAGAGGCAGATGCTTGTTTTGAAATTAAGAACACTCTAGTTCAGAAGAAGTAAGTTATTGGTCCTAGAAGTAACTTGAAAACATGTTCTTCTTACTTTTTGGTATTATTTGAACCAAAATTTCAGTGTAATTGAGAAATCAAGTTTCTATTTCCCCTTGTCTCTTTGTTGTTAGCTTCTCTTTGACAACTCTAAATTTTCCCTCCGCAGCTATAATATACCTCTGGTGGCAGATATCCATTTTGCTCCTTCAGTTGCACTGAGGGTAGCTGAATGCTTTGAGAAAATCCGTGTTAATCCTGGGAATTTTGGTACTTATTCAGTTCTCATTTTTGCTGTTCCCTCATGCTTATTTAGCTCTGTGATTGAAGGCAGCTCTTTCTTTCAGCTGACAGGCGGGCCCAGTTTGAGCAGCTGGAGTACACAGAAGATGATTACCAAAAGGAACTTGAACACATTGAGAAGGTGAATGCCCTTTTAATTCACACTGAGGGTAACATCTGGGTCAATTCATCTCACTGAACTCATTCTTCTGCAGTCTTCCTCTTTTAGCTGTTACTTCCTGTATTCTACTTCATGAATTATGATTCATATTTACCATTAAAATGGCAGCTTGCATATTCATGCTTTTTCATTCCTATCTAAGTGGCTATTGGAAGTAACCAAAAGTACCACTTAATTTTTTATTCGGTAATTTGCCAGGTTTTTACTCCCCTAGTTGAGAAATGCAAAAAGTATGGTAGGGCAATGCGAATTGGAACCAACCATGGGAGTCTTTCTGATCGTATAATGAGCTACTATGGTGATTCTCCTAGGGGAATGGTGAGCTACTATGGAGTCTTTCTACTCTTTCAGGCTTCAACACTATATTACGTTTTTGAAGTGGGCTGTATATGAAATTTGATAATGCCTATTTGAACAATGACTTGGAGACAGGTTGAATCTGCTTTCGAGTTTGCAAGGATTTGCCGGAAGTTGGACTATCATAATTTCGTTTTCTCAATGAAAGCAAGCAATCCAGTTATCATGGTTCAAGCATATAGGTTGCTGGTTGCTGAAATGTATGTGCAGGGTTGGGACTATCCACTTCACTTGGGAGTCACTGAGGCTGGTGAAGGGGAAGATGGTAGGATGAAATCTTCCATTGGCATTGGCACACTTCTTCAGGTGTGTAAAGGTCATTAACTTTATATATTTGTATTTGTATTTAAATTACTTTGGAATGTTTATTTTGTTGTATCTATCAAATAACCTTTTGTTTTGCAAAAAAAGAGTAGATTGGAGTTCACATCTCTCCTATGGTGCTTCCCACTCCGTTTTGT
This sequence comes from Polygonum aviculare, assembly GCA_934048045.1. Lineage (NCBI taxonomy): Eukaryota > Viridiplantae > Streptophyta > Magnoliopsida > Caryophyllales > Polygonaceae > Polygonum > Polygonum aviculare. The sequence continues at coordinate 236,399 of OW204024.1, forward strand.
CAGAAATTTGTTGTGGAACTGCCAAATGTTGTGCTGACAGAAAGTTATATTTATTCATAGATACCTGAGATCCTGTATTGATAATATACTAAACTACAGAGACTATGATGTTTGCATTAAATGAACTCTGATTATGTTTTTTGCCTTCAATGTGCAGGATGGGTTGGGAGATACAATCAGAGTCTCTCTAACTGAACCACCAGAAGAAGAGATTGACCCTTGCAAAAGGCTGGCCAACCTTGGTACAAGGGCAGCTCAGCTCCAGCAAGGGGTGGTATGATTTCAATCACCTATATGGCTATATTTTTTAATTTGCAGATTACAAGATTTGTCACCCTGATCTATTTTATTTGCAAAATTTTGATCAGGCTCCGTTTGAGGAGAAACATAGGCATTATTTTGATTTTCAGCGTAGAACTGGTCAATTGCCTACTCAGAAAGAGGTTCGCTTCTGTATCTAGGAAGTTTTTTTTTCTTTCCCCTCTTTGAACCGAATCTCAATTATCGAAAAGGTCTTTAACTTTAAACTTTGCTTGCTTAAATAAAAGGGTGAAGATGTAGATTATAGAGGAGTCCTCCACCGTGATGGATCTGTGCTCATGGCTGCTTCTTTGGAGCAGCTGAAGGTAAAATCTCAATCTAAATTCTTTGTTGAATAGCTGGTTTGAACTCGATGCTTAAATTGTACCTTGGCATTTGTCACATTTTTGGTGTAATGGTTCATGATGAGCTGCAATTTCTTCAGGCACCGGAACTTTTCTACAAATCATTAGCAGCAAAGCTGATTGTTGGGATGCCGTTTAAGGTAAATTCCCCTGCTTCAGTTCCAACATCTCACGTACTTGTCATTCAGAATGGTCTTATTTTGGTTCCTGGTACTTGTGATTGTTGTAGGACTTGGCTACTGTTGATTCCATTCTGCTGAGGAAGCTTCCACCTGTAGATGACGTTGATTCTGTAAGAAGTCTCCGCTTTTTGATATTTAATGATAACAAGTTATTTTGTTCTATGATAGCCTTGCTTGCTACCTTGTTGATGACAAGTGGAATTTATGCATCTTACATCATACCCCTTCATGTATGAACTGTGGGTTTGTCGTAGCTAAAGGATGTGAATTTAATAGAATAACATACATCTCTATCATATGATCTCAGAGGTTGGCTCTCAAAAGGTTGATAGATATAAGTATGGGGGTCATAACTCCTTTGGACGAGCAACTCACAAAGCCATTGCCCAACGCGATTGTTTTGCTGAACCTGAAGGAACTATCATCCAATGCTCACAAGCTTCTTCCAGAAGGTAAATTCCAGAGTTCATGTTCCTCGATTCTTGACTGCAGATATTAACGCTCATATATTGAAATCATCACGAATGAGTATGATGCAGGCACCCGCTTAGCTGTGACTGTCCGTGGTGATGAACCTTTTGAGGAACTAGAGGTCCTCAAAGATGTTGATGCAACAATGATCTTTCATAACTTGCCATATACTGAAGAGAAAATCAGCAGAGTCCATGCAGCGAGGAGGTAAAACCTTCATACAAACTTAATAGCATGTGTTGTAAAGAGACATTTTTTATCGTAAAGATTCCCATAAAATAAAATGTGTGAAAAGACATGTCTTTATACACCCTTAGTTACATTTTAACGATGGTGCCTTTTAAAGTTGTGAGATGAGACTCCATCAGAAACAACCTTCTTTCAGTAATCTTGCTTCAAAATTGCAGGTTGTTTGAGTACCTTGGAGATAATTGCTTGAACTTTCCTGTAATTCACCATATTCAGTTCCCTTCTGGAACACACAGGTACATATGTTTAAGATGAACATGATAAAAATATGGTGTACAAAGACTATTTTACTCAGTTCTTTCTTTCTTTAGGGACGAGTTGGTCATTCGTGCTGGTAGCAATGCTGGAGCCCTCCTTGTGGATGGACTAGGAGATGGTGTCCTCTTGGAAGCCCTTGATCAAGACTTTGAGTTCCTCAGAAATACATCATTCAATTTGCTCCAAGGCTGCAGAATGCGTAACACAAAGACGGTGAGTGCTTAATAGGGAAGGAGATACACTAGCTTAGATTAATGACCTTAACAATGTTTAACTTTTATTTGCTTTCATTTACAGGAGTATGTATCATGCCCTTCTTGTGGGAGGACACTGTTTGATCTTCAGGAAATAAGTGCACAAATAAGGGAGAAGACATCCCATTTGCCTGGAGTCTCTGTACTGCTCTGTTTTCTAGTCCTAGCTTTTAGTCATTCAATTAGTTAGGAAACTTGAAAAAGCAATCTTGATTTTGTATTCTGTTGTGCATTTCTATGACAGATTGCAATCATGGGTTGCATTGTCAATGGCCCCGGAGAGATGGCAGATGCAGATTTTGGATATGTGGGTGGCGCTCCTGGAAAAATTGATCTATATGTTGGAAAGGTAACAAATTGACCTTTATTATGGTTGTAGGACATACATGGGAAAGTTCATTTCAAAAGGTTCGCAAATGTCACCATTTTTTTCTGCTTCTCTTTGGATGTGCAGACAGTGGTTCAACGTGGGATTGCGATGGAGCAAGCCACAGATGCCTTGATCCAGTTGATAAAGGATAATGGTAGGTGGGTCGATCCTCCTGCAGAAGAAGAGTAGCTCTTGATATGATCAGAAGACTGTCAAATGGGAGCAACAGACTTGTAAATTAGGTCTTTTTCCATAGGTAATAAGGCATAAAAGAAGATTTGCTAGAAGTATAATCAGTGTGTTTCCAAGAACTGCCAAATTTAAACTGTTTGCAAGCCATAAACGTTAGGCTTGTATGGTTCTATTAGACCTGGAATAAACAAGAAATAATTTCCATTCCCAGTCAACATCTATTTAGTCATTACTGTCCGAGCAACTTTCCAATGAATCTTGCCATACGTATATTTTACTATGCAGTTTATGACAGTAATTTCAATATACACTGATTACATAAGATATCCTCTCAAATTGTAAGGCAGTACATCAATTTGAGTGTCAGAGAAGCTGAATTGTGAACTATTGTACCCAGAAACTCTATCAAGTTCAAGTTGGTGTGACCAGTTTCCATTTCTGAAATCAAAACTTGATTCTTATTGTAAAATTATGCAATCATATTTTTTTTTCCCGTGTGTGTGTTTCCTACTTCCATTTCCATGTCCATGTCTGTGCCCTTCCAAGTTTCCTGTTCCTGTATTCATGTCTGTGTAACATAGATCATGAGAGGGTGCTGAAGGGTTGTGCCTCACGAGCAACTTTGATGAACACATCCTCCAAAGTGGTATCAGTGAGGCCCCAAGCATAGACGGTGAACCGGGTCTTGGCTTCTTGCACTTGCCGAAAGACATCTGAGATCTTCACCTCTTGTTTAGGTAGCTCAAACTTCTGCGTCCCAGAAATGTGATAGATCTTTTGTGCATTTGGTGAGAGGCTTCGCACCATACTTTCCACCTCTGCCTCGTAACTCGAAGAAGTCGTGATTGTGAGCACAAATGAACCTCCATAGCGAGCTTTCAGCTGACATGATCAAACATTATACATTAATTAAACATTAGGATTTTTTAGCTCAGCTTAAGAGAGTTCTTTAGCACAAAAGTTTACCTCTTTTGGATTCCCTATACACTGCAAACTTCCATCAACAAAGATCCCCAATCTATCACACAGCACCTCAGCTTCTTCCATAGAATGAGCTGACAAAAGAAAAAGAAACTTTGAGGCCACATATACAAAGAACAGACAATGGTAACACATTTGGCGACAACAACACTAAATATTTACTGGTGAGAATGATGGCTCGGTCTTGCTTTGCCCGTCTCACCACATTCCACAGGTTATTTCTTGAAGCTGGATCCAGTCCGGTGCTAGGCTCATCCATGTAAACAACCTTCATATGACCAAGTTTATATTTGCCTTAATTAGAATGCTTTGACTGATATGCATCAAAGGCTAAAAGTTGAGTCCTCGCAACCAAATGGTATTATAGAGGGCTGGACAAGGCTAGCAAAACATACCTTAGGATCACCGATCAATGAGATGGCCACGCTCAGCCTCCTTTTCATGCCTCCACTGTATTTTCCAGAGAACTTGTCACCAACACCACCGTGAAATAAGTTCACACTTTTTAAGGATTCCTCCACAGCCTGTGTAAGCACATACAAATTCCATATTAAAGTCAGTTCTCAACTGTGGTTCATTACATAGATTAATTATTTTGTGGGTTACCTGCTTTAGAGCATCGCCTTTTAGATTCTTTAGCCTACCATAAAACAGAAGGTGTTCCCTTCCTGTTAAAGACTCCCATAGCAAACTGCAAAAAACATAGTGGATTGGACAGTGAGATTTATGCAAAAATATGTACAATGATTACAATACAAGCAAATAGACCTACTCATGCTGAGGACAAACCCCCATGTTGGTGTATATTTCATCCATTTGACTCATTATGTCTTTACCATCAACAAATGCACTGCCTGAGGTTGGCTTGGACAGCCCTATCATCTATCAAAAAAAATACAAATCATCAAATTTGGAAGAAAGCAACATCTAAACAAATCTTGTAATAGCTATACTTCATAAATTTTTTTTATTGTCACTAACCATGCTAATAAAGGAGGTTTTCCCAGCACCATTCGGGCCGAGCATGCCAAAGCATTCACCACGCGGCAAAGCAAGAGATAGTCCTCGAACTGCAGCTTTTGGAGGGTTCCCATCCCTTCCTGGATAAACTTTTGCCAAGTTGTCACAGATTACGGCTGTATTCATGCTTCCTTCCTGTAGCAGTTGCTCCACCTTCTCCCTCTGATTGTACCCAGACAAAACACTGTTATAGTTTACAAAATTTTGCATAACCACCTTTTATTATCTTCTTTTTTCATTTTAAATGCTAAAACACTGTCATAAGTCATAAGGTGTGGCTTCAAGTAAATTTAAACATCAGGAGTGGTTAAATGAAAAAACAGTAATGGGATTACCTCTTGGCATACATCAGGTTTTTCCATCTGAACAAAAACCTTGGAATTACTCTTCTGTAGACTAGGATTCCTCTGGGTAGATGGAGAGGATTTCTTCCAAAGGTTAGGCAAGCAAAACAAAGAACATTTTTTCATACCACCTCCTGAGAATATGGCTTTATCAACATAGTATGCAATGGAAAGCACAAGCAGCCATTCGACAAACATGATAATCAGGATCTCTTTCATTCCATTGGAGCTATCATTCAAATCTTCCCACTTCATACCATGTGTTCCCACAAAATTCCCTATTTGGGAGTACTGTCCAAGCTCATATAAACCACGGTACAAAGAGAAACCAGGATACAATTCCATAACAATGATCCACATTCCTGCACAATAGGCCAACATCAAGATAACGAATGATTTAAATTGCAATCGGAAGAAAACAACTACTTTTGGTACAAAAACATATACGAACTTACTAGGAAATGATGTGTCTTGTACAAAAGATATGAAAAGAAAAGCTCCTAGTAGTCCACTTCCAAATATGACAATGTACCCCACAACTGTAAATTTTCAAGGCCAGACTTTAAAATGGTTGGAATGGTGACAAAGAGTAAAGCTACGATGATGCAAGTAGATCAATCATCAAGTTAATACCTCTGGCAGTCAGCACATTAGAAAAGAAGGGGGCCAAAAGAAAAGCAAATGAAATTTGCAAGTTAATATATATGAAAAAGAACACAAATTGAATGCTGTAGTCATTGGTAGTGAAAATCTTCAGTCCTGCAAAGACAGGGTAAACAATATTCAGTCACTGGTAATGGAGTTGGTATATGGACGAAAAGCAATTGAATCAGTGTTTGATTACCTATTAGTGACCCAAATATCACAAAGCAGAGCATATAAATGACAGAAAGCGCAAGGAAGTAGGCATAGGAAATCAACCAATACGGGCCATCACCAAGACCATGCATTTTCATCATCATCCGAAGTCTATTTTGATTTTCATATACCAAAAATGTAAGCACAGTCTGCAGAATATGAAAACCATACATCTTAATGGAAGGTATCACAGGCAAATCATGAATTATTAAAACTAGAAGAGTTGTAGAGAAATACAAAATAGCAATTAATCCGAAGTTATGAGCAACAAACGGCTTTATCTGCTTCAAAAACTTACAGGGAATAACGCAAGGACGACATATGTGAAAAACTGTGCACTAAGGAGAGACGATAGATCATATCTAAGCTTAGACTCATGTTTAGGCATGTCTTTCACGAATCCAAATTGAATTTTGGTACCAGACCCTTGCAAAAACTGAAGGTATGCATTGGATGCCTGCAAGCAAGAAAAGGATAGCCAAAGTTAAGAACAAATGTATTATTTGCTAGCTGAAAGGTTCCAAGAAGAGACATATTGAAGACACAATAAGAATTTACAATTGCAAGAAATTAAATGTAACAGGAACAGTTTTTTTTGATAATCTAGAAAAGGATTAGGGATTCTTCTTTTTCATGAACCAGTATGTTATTATACAGATTTATAAGATCAACTGTACTATTATCTTAATCTGTTAGACAATATATATAGCGAAGGAAAGAATTTACTGAACAAGAAACATATATCTACCACCACACATGCAATGAAATTTGTATACAAGGAGGAAAAAGATCAAAGAAGCAATGAAACTAGAAGGTATAGAAGATATACCAGATTAACTGATCGAGGCACTCGTGTCATTGCAATTGGCATGAGATTATTAGATCCAGTGTCACTGCTATAAGTTGAATTGTACCATATACTAACATTAAAGGACTTCTCGTTTGAGTTCAAGAAATCATATGCTGTCAAAAAAAACACACACACGAAGAGTCATATATGGTTCCAGCAAGCAATTGACCAGGAATACTCCAAGAAAACAAACCTGAGACGAATTCATTGATCTTCTTCTCAGAGTTCCCTTTCAAATAACCTCTATATAGCTCCTTATTGATCTCAGAAGAGCTGTTGCGCCACAAAAGACGGCCTTGAGCACATTTTATCTCTGAATGGATACATCTCATAGATATTAGATAAAATGGACTTGTGTAACATGATTGTAAAACAGTTCAGTATCATCAACCACCAATGACCAGATTTTATACCCAGCGTCGAGGCGATGCGTCCAATTGTGATGGGCACTGATATCGTTGAAGTTGTTGTGCACTCAGGTTGGACATGATACAAAGGCTCACTTGAGGTAAAGAAAGAATCAAGAATCCCGGTAGAGCCAGGCGAAGATGCCGATCCCTGAGATTTTTAAAAGTCATCAACTGCTAAATTGCTGAAAGAAACCAGCAGTATCAAAATAAAAGAGAAAAACAGGACTTACAAAGACATTGTTTGACAGACTAGCCAAGGGGTCAGACAGATTCAAAGGAGCACTGATCAACATTCGCTCTCCAACACCTAGCAAGAGTTTGTAAAGCATATGTGAACACGCAGAAGAAGAAATTCAACAACTAATAAACTCGGCAGATATTTACTTTGTGTCAAAGACTGATTACTCCCAGTGAGAAGTATGGATACAGGACAAGACCCTGTCTTCCTGCACGACTCATCAGGCAAGTCGGATGAAGGCAGAAAATCGGTTCGCACAGCGCGAAACTGTGGATCCGGAATTTGAAGTAATCCGGGCCATTTGGGAGGTTCGGGAACAGCACAGAAAGCAGCCTGAGTGGAGTTTGAGTACTGAAGTCCACACTCGGTGTTGTTCTTAGGATTGCAACCACATTTAAATTGGGGTTTATCTATTTGGCTGTCTAACACTTTCTGTATGACCGTAATTAGTACACATAGGAGGACTGGGAATACAATGAGAGCGATATTTGAACGCTTGTTTCTTTTCGGCATAATTACAAGGAGAACAACAATAATCAATTGCCATATATATTACTGATGATGCAATGCTATTAAGAAGTTGGAATAAGGGGATGAGAAGACCTGGAAAGTTAGGTTTTTACGAAGCAAAGCATCGGCTTGTGTCCAGAAGGTAGCGCCGGCCATAGCACAATTGGGCGACGAACTCCAAATTCCCGCCAATTAACTCTTCAGAGTCGCTAGGCTTGTGGGGAAGAAGGAGAGGGGAGTATAAATAATCAGTCAACTAGTAGCATAGTAAATTAAACGGTAAATTTTGAAAATTCGATCTCTATGGTGATGGCTTAGAACTTTACGTGTTTTTTTAAATTACCTATCGATCATGATCAGTTTTGTTCCTATTTAGGCCGGTCAATGGATGAACGCGTGAAGGCACTTAAATGCTAGGACTATGTACATATGGATGCATGGATTTATTGGGTAATTTCTGTAACCGTGTGTAGCAAACTGATTGCAAATTATGTTGGGGCAATAAATTTATATTGTGTGAATCGATCGATATAAGTTTAACATGCTATACCAAGCGGACGTTACATTTCCATTACCGCGTATACAATCAATGTAATGTAATGTGCTACAGAGCGACAGAGCCTTGGAAAGCAAGAAATCGCAAGTTTCCGTTGAGGGCGACAGAGTTGTAGAAAGAAAGCCTTATAAAATTACACCAGTTTTGATTGGTGGATAGATTGATTTTGACCCACATTTTACAGAATCAATGGCTCTCCAGAAGGGGCTGGCGTTGCTCTTGCAACAATTCAAAGCGCTTCTGTGGAAGAATGCGCTCCTCTCATGGCGGAACAAGAGGGCCACCTCTCTCCAACTCTTCGCCTCCTTCGTCTTCCTCTTCCTCATGTTCTGCGTCCAGAAAGCCATCGACGCTCGCCTCTCCTCATCCTCCTACTTCCAGAACCTTCTAGACCCCAACCCCCTCGTCTTCCCTCCCATCCCTTCTTGCGAGGACAAGTACTATGTCAAGCTCCCCTGCTACGATTTCGCCTGGAGCGGCAATTCCAGCAGCCGGATCTCCCACATCGTCGATCGGATTAGGGCTAACAACCCTGGCCGTCCCATTCCCTCTTCTAAGGTATTAATCATCACTCATACTCTCATATAAATCCCAAACTTCCGATTCTTGGTTGCATTGAATGCTGGAATTCTATCTATTGTTCCGAAGCTTTGACTGGCTTTCAGAATTTCGTCTAGTTTTCAGATTTTTGTGTAATTGTCAACTGTGTTACTTTGCCATCTATGCAGAATATTAGTTGTAGAGTGGGGATTCTTTTGACAATTATTTGAATTGGAGTCACAAGTGAGTACTACGAACCTACACTAGTATAAACCCTTGTTTTGGACGTCTTGATAAAGGAGTTAAGTGTGAGAAATTACTAATTTGTTGAAATTTTTGCCTCTTTTTCCCGCTCTTTATGAATTCCATGGCCTTTATCGAAGTGTTGATGGCAACCAATGAATTGATTCTTTTCAGAAGTTTGAATGTGAAACTGTAAAATCGATGGACATTTAGAATATATTTGATTGTAAGTAAGATGCCAAGTTCTGTGAGTTTATCCCACTTGGTTGTGTGAGAGTGCTCTGATGTGTTTAAAAGTCATAAAGCCTAATGTCCACAACTATAAAATCTCATGCTTCCTTCCTTGGTCTTACTGAGGATAAGGGTTTAAAATATCTTGTTGATACAAGACTGCCTGATAGTGAGGATAAGGGTTTTAAATGACATGGTTCCCTCTTTATGCCAGGTTATCTCATTTGCTTCCAGTGACGAGGTAGATCAATGGCTTATGAATAACCCAATGCGCTGTCCTGGAGCTTTGCATTTTGTTGATATTAATACAACTGTAATTAGCTATGGTGTCCAAACAAATTCTACTTCTGTGCCTAAGAGGGGAAAACGCGAAAATCCCACATTTAAGTTCCAGATTCCACTTCAAATTGCAGCTGAACGGGAGATTGGTAGGACCCTGATTGGAGGTCAGTATTATTGTGATGTATTCGTTTGATGGTACTCTAAAGTGAAACCAGTTTTCCCAGCAACTAATGTTTATCACTAATACCTGAATTCTGATATCTGCAGATCCTACTTTTAGTTGGTCTATCAATTTTAAGGAATTTGCACATCCCAATGAGAAACCGTTCTCTGCTCTGGGGACTATAGGACCCACTTTTTTTCTTGCCATTGCAATGTTTGGTTTTGTGTTTCAAATGAACAATCTGGTCATGGAAAAAGAACTCAAGCTGCGCCAGGTATCTTGTTTCTATGATTGCTGGCCAAAGTACTATGATAAGTGCAAGGTTGAAAATGGCTATTTAATTATGTGAATTTCTCTTTACACAGGCAATGGCTATGATGGGTCTTTATGAAACTGCACATTGGCTATCGTGGCTGGCATGGGAGAGCTTTGTTGTACTTCTTTCGTCCCTTTTCATAGTCCTCTTCGGGATGTTGTTTCAGTTTAGCTTTTTCTTAAGAAATAACTTTGCAGTTCTGTTCTTGGTCTTCTTTCTTTTCCAACTCAATATGGTAAGTTTCCTTCTCAATTTATTTGTTCGCATTTGTATTATACCTAATGTTTTGCTAGATCTTTTCTTTTAATTTGTTTCTCTATGTTTTCTATTCCTAAAACTAGACTGCAGCTGCCTTCATGCTATCAGCCTTTATTAGCAAAGCAACCTCCACCACAACTGCAGGCTTCTATAACTTCATTATTGGAATTATCACTCTGGTACAGCAGTCCTTAGATATGTTCCAGTATACAAACCTACTATAGTATCCAACTGATGTTTATTATGTGTATTTCACGCAGCTTGTAACACAATTCGGGTTTCCTTATTCTACAAGCTTCTCCAAAACGGCTCGGTTCTTCTGGTCTTTCTATCCTCCCAATATACTTGCTGAAGCCATCTCACTGCTGCAAAATGCAGCTTCTTCACCTACAGACCCTGGTGTCAGCTGGAGTGGAAGGACAAGATGTGCACCTGGAGATTCGGATTGTGTGGTGACAGTTGTATGTACATTGCTATACTCACCGATCTGACAGAGCAAGTCTTTGCATATCCAATATTTCAACATTGTTCTTATCTCATTTATTTCTGTTTCAATATGTGTTTAATATGGGCCACCTCATCCTTTTATGCAGAACAAACTCTACATTTGGCTGATATCAACATTTTGTCTGTGGTTTGTGTTGGCTCTCTACTTCGATAATATCATTCCCAATCCTTATGGTGTGAGAAAACCAGCATTTTACTTTTTGAGGCCTAGATACTGGACAGGAAAGGGTGGAGAGAAAGTTGAAGGTATCAACTTTGATTGCCTTGCTTGTAGCTTTATGTCATAATTGATGGAAATCTTAACTTTTTTTTCTTGCCTATCAGAAAGTGGCATTTGTAGCTGCATGAGCTCAGCTCCACAAGCTGAGTATGCTACTCCAGATGATGAGGATGTGCTTGAAGAGGAAAGCAATGTTAAACACCAAACTGCTGCAGGTGAAATTGATCAGAATGTTGCAGTCCAGGTACGTGGTTTGGCGAAGGTCTATCCAGGGACAACACAAGCTGGTTGCTGCAGCTGCAAGAGGACTTCTCCCTACCATGCTCTCAAGGTCAAATCCGCCTATTCTCATCAGTGACCAGGCTCACAGCCCCGTGCCTTGTTTTTTAAATAAACCCGGTCTAATAAAGTGGGGGAGAAAAATCAAACCTTCTTTTCTTGTAAAATATGGAGTATTATTTTTTAACTTCACTTCATAATTCATTTGTTCTTCAGGGCATATGGGTTAATTTTGCCAAGGATCAGTTATTTTGTCTTTTGGGACCTAATGGAGCTGGAAAAACTACAGTCATAAATTGTTTGACTGGAATAATGCCAGTGACAGCAGGGGATGGTAATAATTTTCTTTTCACCAATTCAACCATTTTATGCAACTCCTTTTTAATTGTATACTCAAAATTGCAGCATTGGTATATGGCGATTCCATTCGAAGTTCTATTGGCATGTCCAACATTAGAAGCATTATAGGCGTGTGTCCTCAGGTAACGCTTTCCCTGACTAGTGAATGAGAAAGTTCCTTATTTTTTGTTCAGTCTCAAGTTACATGAATTGTTTAATTCTGAATTTTTGTCCTGGATGATTTTTCAGTTTGACATTCTTTGGGATGTATTAACCGGTGAAGAGCACTTGTATTTATTTGCTAGTATAAAGGGTCTTCTTCCTTCTTCAATCAAAGAGGTAATGTTATGTGTCAAGTTACATAAACTCATGCAAACTGTCAGCTGGCAATTTTGGAAGTGATATGAGCTCATCTAGTCACAATGTTTTTACCTTTGACCTAAAACATGTGGTCTCTATCAGGTGGTTCAAGAATCCCTCCAGGAGGTACGTTTAATCGATGCAGCGAGAATGAGGGTTTCGAGCTACAGTGGAGGAATGAAGTGTCGTCTTAGTTTTGCGATAGCCCGTATTGGTGATCCAAAGTTGATAATTTTGGATGAACCGGTACGCAAACTGTAGATAATAGCATAGTATTACCTAATTTATTGATTGATGTTAAATTGATGTTTTTACTTTGAGTAACAGACAACAGGTATGGACCCCATAAGCAGGAGGCATGTTTGGGACATAATAGAGCGTGCAAAGAAAGGTCGAGCCATTGTTTTAACAACTCATTCTATGGAAGAGGCTGACATATTAGGTGACCGGATAGGTATCATGGCCAAGGGAAGGCTTCGCTGCATTGGAACTTCTATCAGATTGAAATCTCGGTTTGGTACGGGTTTTATTGCTAATGTGAGCTTTGCTGGAGACATTACTAAGAATTATCAAGAGGCTGTGAAGCAATTCTTTAAATTGGTATGTTGGGCAACATGAAGTTTCATCTTTTCGTACAGTAATTTTTCTTTGGAATATAATCTTTTACTTATATGCAAATTTTGTGTCAGCGCTTGGATGTGGTGCCTAAGGAGGAGAACAAAGCATTCCTTACATTTGTCATTCCTAGTGAAAAAGAGGATCTCTTACCAGTAAGACTCTCCAATTAGCACCCCACTACTAGGATAGATCTTTCCCCGTCTCCTCACCTCTACTATTTGCTTGTCTATCAGGAGTTCTTTGCGGAGCTTCAAGATAGAGAAGACGAACTTGGCATAACGGATGTTCAACTTGGTCTTACTACTCTGGAAGAAGTATTCCTGAATATTGCAAGACAGGCGGAACTTGACAGTGCTGCAGCTGAGGGGAGAATGTTAACGTTGACACTTGCAACATCTGGGGATTCGGTTCAGGCAAGTCCAATATCTCAAATTATGAAACTTCTTGAATTTGCGATTGTCCAACTAGACCTTTTAGTAGACATGCTTTCCTGAATCCACTTTTAACTTGCTTTTAGAATGCAAAAAGCAGTTTTCTATGGTTCTCACACCTCTGTGTTGTTGTATCCACAGATTCCTGTTGGGGCTCAGTTTGTTGGAATCCCAGAAACAGAATCTGCAGAGAATCCTAGAGGAGTCATGGTTGAAGTATATTGGGAGCCAGACGATACCGGTGCCCTTTGTATATCGGGCCATTCGCCGGAAATGCCAATACCAGAAAATGTGCAGATCACTCAAACCCCAGCGCCAGAATCTGGTGTGTTGGGGGGTAGGAGACAAGTTTATGGGTTGATAATTGGCCCTCTACAGTGAACACTTAATGCTCCCGAGTAATATCTTGATTTGGGCTATTGACGTAAGCCACAGTGAACAACAGCTTTAATACACAAGTGATAAGATGCCAAAAAAAACTTTATAACCATTACCCTTCCCAATTTTTCATGTAAAGTTTGAGCTATTTTTGCTCGTCTCATTTATATATTTTTTTTGGTCGAACTCGTCTCATTTATATCGAACCGGTCTTCAATGTGAAATGTAATAGGCTTGCATTTACGTCTATCTATTTTGATATACTTTTAAACGTTTGATTAGTTATTTAGATGGGTTAAGTTAAGAATTCATAATTCCCATGCAAGTCTGGTTACAAAACTCAGCTTGGCCCTTGGTCTAGCCAGCATCGCAGCTCACATTCTCTGAACGATCCTTTCATATCAGTGCTTTATGCTTATTCCCAGATCGAATTGATTGACATGGGGTGGGGAAACATAAACTGCAGATTATGTTTGTTCAATATATGGCCAAGTTCTGATATACGTTATAAAGCCCTTTTCACCAAGTGGATGGCGAGAGACTAGATCATCATTTTAGTTCTTCCTATTTCTGGTCAATGCGCCATTTTCTAGTAGCAATCTAATATATAAGGCTCTGCCCTCCCTTTGAGCAAAAAATAAGATAAGAAAATACAACACATTTTACCTCAAAGGATCTCAAACAAGTTGCAGGACCATATAAAATCAGAAATCTCTAAGCATGTTACAATATACGAGGAGATGGAACAACCCCGAAGAAGGCAACGTGATTCCGCCTAGCTATTTTGCTGTGACCAACCGTAGTTCTTGCCATCATGGACGGTGTGGTCCCCCGACATGTAACTATCATGCTTTTGTTGCAAGAGATGAGATGGAGGCGGGCCAGGGGGAGGGGGCGGAGGCATAGAACCGACCATGCCTTTGCCATCCCTTGAATCCATAGTAGATTCAAAAGGGGCTCCTCCAACGCCCCAAGAGTGGGCGTGAGGCTCAGAAAATCCAGGGGGAGCGGCAGCATCTGGAGTAGAATCTGACCGTGTCACCTCGAAATTCATGGGAGTTCCATAAAATGGAGCTCCATCTGATGGGCAAGGAGGAAAACCGAATGGAGGTCGGCTTGGGATCATTGGCACCCCAAAGTTATTAGGTGGCTGTTGATAATAAACTGGAGATGCCTCAGAATTCTGTTGAGGGAGACGGTTTTGTGGGTTAAACCCATCAGGCCTCTGGGGCACACCCTCAGGCGCGAGATCAGATGCCATATTAGGGTTTTGGCCATAATACGGGGGCATCCTTGGTTGCATAAGCGGTCTGAGTGGTGTCTGTTCTCTAGAGCGACCCCCTCTATCATCACGATCATTCATAGTAGGATTTGAGCTTGGAGGGAAACTTGGCTTTTGTGGGGCTCGAACAGAGGATTCAGAAGCTACGGATGGTTTGACAGAGAAAGAATCCGATTCATTTGCTTCTTCTTTCTTTGCATTAGGATGGAGAAGGTCACTGTGACTCCTATGTATATGAGCCTCAAACTCAGTCTTTTTTAGGAAAGATTTGAGGCAATGAGGAGCAGCACAAACAAATATTCCCTCCATCAGTTTGATTGTCTGAATTTTCTGGATCCGATCATCACATCTGCAACAGTTTGGAAGAGTACATGTAAAAATTCCTATAAACATGTAATGGAAGAACTAGCTTACTAAGTATATTAAGAAGCAAAAATATAGCTAGCTAAATCGCCAGATCAATGGAAAAGCTTTTATTACACTTACAGATAGCACATGGAGTCACTCCTAGCACAATCAAGGCAGAATACATGTTCACATGGAGTCTGCAGAAGAAAAAAAATATAGTTGATACAATTGTATGAACGTTTCTATTTATTCCAGAAAATCATATATTTGTCACACAAATGCAAATCATGTCTGCGTAACAATTTCTATCAACCATAAGCTTCAAGGCACAAATACCTTATTAAACTTTTCAACCCTGCCCCCCACAAGATGAAGAAAAAGAACAAAACGCACCCAGGTTAGTACGAAAGACTGATGGTATACAATCAGGTTGACTCCCAGGCTAAAATAATAGTAAGTATGTAATTCACAATATTTAGAGAAAAAATAACATTATATGAGCCTCTTGTGGTCAGTAAGAAACATTAAACTTGACATGGCTGTTTCGCAAAATTTCTTGTTTGTGACAAAGTTGCTACATGGTTGTTCCAGTTTATAGAAGTGCTTGCCCCAGCCAAAATAGTACTGAAATGAATAATATCCTACGTTGCAGGATCATCTGTTTTCTCTGAGAAAGGCCTACTACAACTCCCATTGGAGTTTTACTTCCACAAAATACTAGCTTAGATCAAAATGCAATACAGCATTATAAATACTAGACTGGAACATGACTAGTTAAGACATTTGGGGTCGTGGGCAGCAGCTTGTGCCATCACATGAAGCCACACTAAGCAAATTTCTATAATCCTCTCCGTCATACAAACGATACACACACAAATTCACTACAGAAAAAATGGATATAAAAATACAACTACAGCTAACAGGCATATCAAAAAATACTTAAATGGATAAAGATAAAGCATTACCAGACGTCCATATATGGCAATAGGGAAATCACAGCGAACACAAAAATGGACTCTTTCTCCCAACTGGCGCCGGGAT
Organism: Polygonum aviculare; assembly: GCA_934048045.1. Taxonomy (NCBI): domain Eukaryota; kingdom Viridiplantae; phylum Streptophyta; class Magnoliopsida; order Caryophyllales; family Polygonaceae; genus Polygonum; species Polygonum aviculare. Next base: position 252,643 of record OW204024.1, read on the forward strand.
CTGCGACCCACAGTCTTGACACGTGCAGCAGATGTGGCAGAGCCGAGTCCCTTGGCAACCGGAAGGTCAGCAAGAACAAGGTGGTCAGGACATGCCACATTCACAGTCTCCGCCGGCACAGATTTCACTCCTGAGCCCCCATCAGAAGACGGTCCCTTGTTAAGCCTGATCTGAAGCATCTTCAGCCCAATATAAACCAAATTTTATCTGTAAAGCCAGAAGGTAAATCAATGAACAAAGTCCAAAAACAACATAGCTATGAAAAATCAGAAACGATTACAGTCAGCATTACTGACTAAGCAATGTGCAAGGCTAACAGGAGTTATTGTGCATTCTTCCGCTTCAATCCAAACGGTATATATGCAATTTACTTAGTTCAGATGGAGAATGAAGATCGGAGTAGCAAGAATAGCATTGAATAATACATACCAAGGGAAGCAACATAATTTCCATCCAAAACAACAATGATCACGGACTACACACAATAAAAAACCAGCCACACTGGCGAGGGACAGGCGCCGGTTGGCACAAAACAAGTGAAATTTGGACATTTCTTGAGAAATAAGAACCACGAATTCCTGGATTGACCATAAAAAACCTAGAGAAGGAGAATTACAAACAAATTTGAATCCAATTGAGAAAGAGAAGTTCATAGCGATCAAATTTGAATCTATTGATTCTTTAAGAATTACAAACAAGATGAACGAGAGGAAAACGTAGAGATACATACAGGCGATGCAGAGAAGATATGGCGGTGAAGAGTTCTTTCCCCTTGGCAAATGCCCAATTCCTGATTCGCAATCTCTCTGGTTTCTAGGGTTTGGTGTCTTAGACCGACCGACCGAGCTCTCAGAGTATGTGAGATGCTTGCAAATCGGTTGAATGAACTTGGGCCTGTCTCGCCGGCCCGACTATATACATATGCGCTGTTGACTTATCTGATTTCTTTTAACTTTAAGTACTCCTATTTGTTAAATTATTGAGAAGTATTCTTATTTATTGAAATGAATATTAGTATTTGTAAGAGCATCTACAATGGTGAGGAATCACCCTCCTCTTAGTACACTTTTCCTTTAAAGAGGACATCCTCTTTGTTGTAGAATTTGTAAAGAGGATCCTCTTTCAAAGAGGATTGTTCACAATCCTCCTTCTGTAGAGGATTTCCTACATGGGCTCTTGTGCCAAAGAGGAAACAAGTGCAAGTGGTATGTTGACATGTGTCTATTTAAACACCCATCTATTTTATTTATTTCACTTCAATTTACACTTATTAATTTTCTAACTAAAAATTGAATCAATGTGAGATTATCTTATAATTATAAAATTAGTTAGTGTTTATAATTTATTTTTGTCTATAAAATGAGTCCAAATTTACCTTATTATTATATAAATTAGTTTTTTTCCCTCTTCTTATTCCATGGATCATAAATTCATAATGTCTATAATAAATGTTATTTTTATTTTACATCTTTTTAATATACTTTAGAATATTGCTTGAAGATATGTTTATATAAATCAAACTCATCCTAATACATCTTTTTATTTTACATCTTTTTAATACATCTTTTTATTTTACATCTTTTTTTTTCCTCTTTATATTAATCATTTTTCTCTATAAATTGAGTCCAATTTCAAGTCACTCTCTCACTATTCCATGGATAATCACACTCATCCTAATCCAAACACTCAAAACCTCCCAAATGTACTTCCTTTTGATCCAAATTTTTTTCATAATAATCCCCAATTTCAACCCATTAAATTGAATATATTTTATTATTTATAATTTAAATAACTTATTTGAAAATATATGATGATATAGAATATATGATAAAATATAGTATATGTAAAGGTAGAAGAGAGGAGATGATGAGGATCCTCCTTATTGTAGAGAAAATTAGTGAAAGAGGAAAGGAAAGAGGAATGAGATAGTGGAAAATGATGTGGATGAAAGAGAAAGTGATGTGTCAAAAGGAGAAAAGGAGAGAGAAATGTGAGAGAGGATTGCATCTCCTCACCATTGCACATGCTCTAAGGATACTAGAATTAGATAAATACCTGGTACTGAATTAATTTATAAAATCCTTTTAATATTTTATTTAAATAATTGAAAGGTGTCAAGTGACTATTATATGGTATTCGTTTTATTGTGTGGTCATCTTGAAATGTATAGAACATCATACGTAGGCAACATAACGGAGCTATAGACAAGGGTTTCTTAAATTGCATCGGTGCTGGTGTGGTGGTGTTCGCCGGGATTGTCTACAAGTGACTATTATATGGTATTCGTTTTATTGTGTGGTCATCTCTGAAAACGCTCTAAATTATTAAACTTTCTCTTGCTTGGCCTCCCCGTGTTCTGCATGGCGGATGCCACCCCGATGGTGGTGGACGTCCCACCATCCCAACCACAACCGAATCAGGCTGTTGTCCCGGCTGCCCCGCGTACCTGGAGCGAGTTGGTGGCAGGCGACAATGGACGAAGAAGACCCCGTCTCAACCGTGAGTTCCTTACTGGAAAGGTTAAACTGTCCTTCCCGGGAGGTAGATTGAGCGACCCAGTGTTCAAGATCGAAAAGGGAGTCGACGCGGCGCTCTCGGATATCTGGAAGTCGAGTTTGATTGTGAAGGTGTTGGGTACCTTTGTGCCTTTTCATGTTATGGACAAGAAGATTAGGGAGATTTGGAAGCCCTCTGGTCGCCTGATGCTCGCGGATTTACCCAATGGGTATTACGTCGTCAGATTTGAGCACGATAGAGATTATGCAGCTGTTCTCACTGGTGGCCCATGGGTAATGTTTGGGCATTACGTTATTATCAAGTCATGGACCCCGGAGTTCGACCCGGAAACGGACGTGATTGAGACAGCTCCTGTGTGGGTTAGGATTGCTAAATGGCCTCTGAAGTATTATGAGGAGGAGCTGCTCACCATGATTGCGGAAGGAATTGGTCGACCCATCAGCGTGGACACGAGAACCTTGTTCTCTGATCGTTGCAGATTTGCTAAGGTGTGCGTGGAGGTTGATCTCACGATCCCGCTGAAAGGCACGGTGACGGTCAATGAAAAACAATACCATCTGGAATATGAAGGATTACATCTCATTTGCTTTGAATGTGGTCGGTATGGCCATCTGGCAGCCAAATGCCCTAGCAAGGTCGAGAAAACGGCGACTGTGGCGAGTAACACCGATGCCCCGTCGGCGGGTTCAACGACAAGCCAATCCGTGAACCAGGAAGAACAAATTGTGGCCTGTCATGGACCTTGGATGGAGGTTCAAAGGAGAAGAAGGAACCAGGACAAATCGAAGTCCAAGGGGTTGAACCAACATGGAGGATCAAACGGTGGTGCAAACCACCAGACGAACTCCGGCGGCGGCGGAGATAAGGCGAAGGCGGCGGCGACTAAGGGGACCGCTGATAAGGCAATCAATGCGGGAAAGAATGTGAACGTTGGATCTGGGAAAGACAAGAATGTTCCTAGGGCTCAGGAATCTGGGAAACAGATTGCAGTTATTGCCAACGGGGGGGCGTGGCCTCGGGATCTAGCGGTAAGTTAATGCAGGCGGCAATTTTGTCTGCTGAGAAGGCGGCGGCGATCTTTGAGAAAGGGGCAACATCAGGAACCAAGCACGTTCTTGAACGTACACAAAAAAGACGCAATAAAGACCGCATAACTTCGACACCTGTACAAGATCCACAAGACCAGCAAAATGGGCCGCTTAAGAGGCCCAGGGGTTCTAATGGACCATTGCCTAAACCTATTACTCCCTACTCTTTACCCTCGGCCCATCAAAATGTCTCTGGCCCGCCTAATCAAACAAACAATGTGTCCTTGCAGGTTGTGAACACAGGGGCTGCTGGAAACACGAAGGAGGTCGCGATGGTTAATGTGGACGCCTCCAAGAGACTTGAAGAAGACAATGAAACCATAGCAAGTTTGAGAGTGCAGATTCAGCAAGCAGATACTTCTATCTGCGATAATGTGGAGGGTGTCGCAGAGGACAACATGGTCGAGGATGCTGAACCCGGGGTGGCTACTCCTGATGGTCAAGCGAATTAAGCCGTTCCCCTCCTCGTTTATGTTAGCCATGAATTGCATTTCTTGGAATTGTAGGGGTGCCGGTAGCAAGGGATTTCGCCGGGCCGCCAATTATCTTATTAAGCAAAATGATATCGATTTGCTAATTCTGATTGAACCGAAAATTTCAGGAATTAGGGCTGATTACGTCTGTGAGAGGCTTAAGCTCAAGCGGAACTTCAGGGTGGAGGCTAGGGGCTTTGCTGGTGGCCTTTGGCTTCTTTGGGATGACGACAAAACCTCCATAAGCGTTGTTTCAGCGCATGACCGTTTCATACATGCCTCCTTCTCTACTCCTAATTCAGTGGTCAATTTTATTTTCGTATATGCCCATCCTCATGAATCTGACCGCAAGGTTTTTTGGCCGTGTTTGCAGGAGTATGTGGCCTCGGTGAATGGCCCTTGCATCGTTGGAGGTGATTTGAACTGCGTCTTGAACACTGGGGAGAGTACAGGAACTGTCAACGAATTATCCCCGGACTCGGATAAGTTCAGCAAATGGGTAGAGGATACTGGTATGATTGATATGGGATTTGCCGGGGCTCCGTTCACTTGGACTACGGGGAACACCCCTGCCACTTACAAAGCCAGGCGCCTCGACCGTTTCTTCATTAACTATGAGGCTCGCATTGCTTGGCCGGATGCCTGTGTTAAACACTTGCCAAGTCTTAGCTCCGATCATGCTCCGATTCTGGTTCAGTTAGAGCCCCTGAAGTCTGGCAACAAGCGTAGGAGACCTTTCCGTTTCGAGGCGGCGTGGCTTACCCATCAAAACTTCAGCTCTGTGATCAAAGATAACTGGAGATCTGATCTGGCTGCTGACTCTGCCTTGCACCACCTCAAAGATGTCCTCATTAAGTGGAATCGTGAGGTTTTTGGAAACATTCACCATCGGAAAAAAAGAGTGTTTCAAAGTCTTCAGGAGGTTGAGAAGAATTGTATGCAAGGCTGTCTTGAGGCGCTGTTCACGAGACGGACTGAGTTGCGTACTGAGATGAGCTTGATCTTGGAACAGGAGGAATTGTTATGGTTTCGGAAGTCCCGCGAAAATTGGCTAGTGGCCGGGGATCGTAACACGTCTTTCTTCCATGTTTCTACCATCGTTAGAAGAAGGGCTAATAGGGTTGAGAGCCTCCAAGACGATAGTGGTACTTGGATCAATGATCCGAATTCGATTGAGGGACATGCTGTTGATTATTTTAAGCGCCTCTACTCGTCTGTGGGTGAATCTTCGACTGAGCATGCTATTCCGACTGGTTTGTTTAAGAGTATGAGCCATGACAGGTGGAGTTGTTTCTGCGCTGAGGTGACTGACGAGGAGATTTGGGAAGGGATGAACCAAATGGGCAGCTTCAAGGCGCCGGGTGTGGACGGGTTCCAGCCGGGCTTCTTTCAAAGGTGCTGGGGCGATGTGGGGTGCTCTGTCAGGGATTTCATTAAGGATTTTTTCAGTTCTGGTGTCATTCCCAACGGAGTCAATGACACGCTTATCGTTCTGCTTCCGAAGGTTTCGAAGCCGGTTTGTATCAAGCAATTCAGACCGATCAACCTCTGCAATGTTATCTACAAGCTCATCACAAAGATTATGGTTAACCGTATGAGGCCTGTGCTCTCGGAGTTGATTGGACCGATGCAAGGCAGTTTCCTCCCGGGAAGGTACATTGCGGATAACATTGTTATTGTGCAAGAGCTAGTTCACTCCATGAGGAAGAAACAGGGAAGAAAGGGCTGGATGTTGTTGAAAATCGATCTTGAGAAAGCCTATGATAGGCTCTCTTGGGATTTCATCATTGATTCAATCCAGGATGCGGGTTTCCCAAGCAGATGGGCGGCGTTGATCAAGGAATGTATTGAGTCGGTCACCATGAGATTGCTTTGGAATGGTGAAATGACCGAGGGGTTTCATACCGAGAGGGGGATTCGACAAGGAGATCCGATTTCCCCTTATCTTTTCATTCTCTGTATGGAACGTCTTAGTCAAATGATCCAATTGGCTGTCTCGAATGGGTCTTGGAAGCCGGTTAAGATATCTAGAAGGGGTCCCGAGATCTCACACGTTTTCTTTGCGGATGACGTTATTCTTGTCGCTGAAGCGTCTTTGGACCAGCTGCGCATTATTAAGAAAATCATGGATGTCTTTTGCTGTCATTCGGGGCAAAAAATCAACTCTGCTAAGTCAAAGTTATTTGTTTCAAAGAACACTTGTGCTAGCACGTTGAGGGCCCTTCGTGAGGAGTCTGACTTTGAAGTCACTATTGATTTAGGGAGCTACTTGGGAATGCCTGTCCTTCATAAGAAAGTGGATAAGGATACCTTTGCCTCTGTTCTTGATAAGATGGATAAGCGTTTGGCGTCCTGGAGGGGTAAAATTCTGTGTTTGGCGGGTCGTATTACGCTTGCGAAATCTGTTCTCTCCGCTCTGCCTAACTACACCATGGGAACGGTGTTGTTGCCCAAAGAGCTTTGCGACAAAATGGATCAGAAGATAAGGAATTTTGTGTGGGGGGACTCTCCTGATAAACGGAAAATTCATTTGGTGAGCTGGCCCGACTTGTGCAAGCCAAAGTCGGAGGGCGGCCTTGGGCTCCGCTCGATGTATCAAGTGAACCTGGCTACGGTTGGAAAGCTTGGATGGCGGTTTCTTAACGATGGTGAAAGTTGTTGGTCTTCCATCCTTAGGGCTAAGTACGTCCGCGAATCCGGGGCTCGGGTGGCGAACTCCTCTGCGGTTTGGGGTGCTATTCAGACTAGCATGAACAAAATCATTACTCCTGGTGCTCGATGGGTTGTTGGCAATGGGAAGACCATCAGGTTCTGGGTCGATCCGTGGCTGAATGAGGGAAGTCTTATTGACGTGGCGACATCTCCGGTGGGCGACGAGCAACTCAGCCTTAAGGTCCGCAATTATTGGTGCCAAGCAGCTGGATGGCGGTGGGAGTCCCTCGCCGAGGTTCTTCCGGCTCGTGTTCTGCTTCAGATTGCGGCGATTCATGTCTCAGATGATGATGATGCAGCGGACTACCTCTCCTGGGCTGCTACTACTGACGGTGGCTACTCGATCGGCTCGGCGTATAGGCTCGTCTCCAATTGTGGTCCCAATGACAGCAACGACCACGGTTTCTTCCGCAGGATTTGGTCGCTCAAGGTTCCGGAACGCGTGCGTGTCTTTGTGTGGCTTGTGGCCCGTGGCGCAATCCTTACCAACCACGAGCGGCTCCGTTGGCACTTGGCCCCTAATGACACTTGCACTGCGTGCAATAACTTCTCTGAAACTCTCTCACACCTCTTTCGTGATTGCCTCCTGATTAGTACTCTTTGGCTTGAGGTTAAAGCTTTGAATTTTTGTCCTGATTTCTTTGTCTCTGAATTTGCAGGGTGGATGCGCTCCAACATTCTTTCTAAGGAGATGTTCAGCGGGAAGATTGGATGGCCGGAGATGTTCGCTACTTGCATTTGGTGGACTTGGAAGTGGAGAAATGAGAGGATCTTCGGCAACCGCGTCGGGACGCACAAGGCGGTGGATTTCGTGGTCCAGAAAGCCAAGAAATATTGTGATGCTTGGGAAGGCTCCAAGATGATCAAGGGAGGAACTACTCAAACTGAGATTTTGGTGAGCTGGAAACTTCCAATGGCTGACTTTGTGAAGATCAACACGGATGGCTCAAGAGGTGGGGATGGCCTCACTACGGCGGGTGGAGTCATTCGAGACTCGGACGGAAACTGGTGTTGCGGTTTCGTACACAACATCGGTCAATGTACCGTTCCTATGGTGGAATTATGGGGCATCATCGACGGTCTCGAGCTCGCTTGGTCTAGAGGGCACAAGAAGATTATGCTTGAAAGTGATTCAAAACTGGCGGTTGACTTGATCAATCGGGGTGTGCACCACTCGCACCCCCTCTCCGGGCTTGTGTCCAAATGTCATTCTCTTATTAGTCGACCTTGGGAGGTCCGACTCACTCACGTCTTCAGGGAAGCGAACATGGTCGCAGACTCCCTCACGAAACTTGCTTTCGATTTTCCTATTGGAGTGTATACCCTTTTGCAGGCTCCTCCTTGTACCTTTCGTTTGTTGCTTGAGGATGTTGCGGGGCGTGCTACCCCGCGCATCCAGAACTCTGTTAGCATTTCGTAATTAATTTGGGGTTTCCCCTTTTTCTGACCCAAAAAAAAAAAAGAATCATGCACATGTGAGAACGGTAACATTGACACTCACAATGCTTGGGGCTTCAGCTCGGACAAATCCAATACGTGATTTGATAAAACTTATCAAAATAATATATGTAACTAACTATGGAGATAGCTTATAACAAGGTATGAATCATGTGGAAGATCGGCGGGTGTGGTTCTTAATTCGAGTTTTTGAGATCGTGTAATGCTCCTAGATAACCTCTTTTTTCTATATCATAAACGAGTAAAAGTTGAAATAAAATTATGTGAAGTCCACGATATTAATTACAATGTTGTTGTTTTTGTACAAACTTAGCTTTAGAGTCCTAATTTTGCAACATAAATCTGATTGTTTGGCTATATATATTGGAGGATATGGTTCGACGACATACTGCACATTTTGCTGTGATAGAATTCCTGAAGTGCTACTTGCATGGGGTGGCTGATATGGCCATTGACTTGTGATTAAAAAGAAGAAGATTGAAATAGTGAAATGTATTGACAAAACCTTGACTACTAATATCAAACATCAAAACCAACACATAATCAATCGTCTATATATTGAATCGCTCAAGTAATAATAACAAAAAAAATGCGGCAAATGTAAATGAACATCAATTAAATAAGATTATCTATCTATATATATAATCCGTGTACCGGTAGTAAATACTGTAAATGATTGCTGTCAATAAGATCGATCTAAACAAAGCAATCCAAATCCCACGAGCCGTTGTGATCCTGATCCGGATCGTTCTAGATTAGTCCTCTCCGAGTGGCGTATCCATACTGAGATCTACGGATATTTTCTTGCCGTTTCTTGTAGACAATCCCGGCGAACACCACCACACCAGCACCGATGAACACTCCCATCACGATCCCTGCTTTCTTCCCACCGCTCATCCCGCCGGAGGCCTCCTTTTCCGGCGTGGCTCCGGCAACGGAATCAGCCGCTCGCAAGTACGCCTCTGGCGCCGGAGACGGAGAAGGAGATGGAGTCGAATCTGCAGGCGGAGATTGTAAATCCGACGGCGAAGGCGATGGCGACGATTCCGGTGACTCCGATGGAGAGGGAGAGGCAATCGGTGTTCTCAATGGCGGCGGAGAACCGATCTCCGGTGAAGATGCTGGCGGATTCGCCGGAGGGAGTGAGATCGGGGAGTTGGAATCGGCGCCGACTTCAGGTGTAGGAGCTGGAGACGGAAAAGATTCCGTCAGATCTGCGGAGAATGCGGAGTGTAGAGCGAGAAAGAGGATCAAGAGAGTAGCGTAGACTCTCAACTCTGCCATTGCTCTGCCTCTGTGATTCCAGTTAAAATCTGCAACGTTCAGAGATATATGGCTGATTATAAACACAACAGATTGATTGACAAATGCGTGAATGTGCGACAGATCTAGGTTTTTTTTTTTAAATTATTGGTGATTTCCGGAACACGAAAAGTGACCTCCGAAATGCTTTCGGAACACTCAAAAGCGGAGATTTACCGGCTGAAAGTCAGAGAGCGAGTTGCGGTTGTAGAGGTGGGAGACTGCTTGTGGACGAAAAGTGTGAATATTCGAAGCCAAGCCATCAAGCCAACAAACATGAACGACCGAGGGAGCACGAGTCTGGGATTTATATAGGCATTTGATTTCCCAGATCGTCACATTTTTCACCAATCTTCATTTTTGGTGTGTGAAAGGCCAGTTTTTTCTTATTTTGGGCCAGGAGTTGCCAGCCCATTCCCAAACGATGATGATATGGCATCTTTCTAATTAATTAAACCCATAAAAAACTATATGCATGATATGCCTGTCAATCTTAAGTTATATGTCGGTCTTATATATGATTCTGACCCAACTTTCATTAGAGACATTGCACTCAGTGGGTTGTAGACTAACAATTGGATTGATCATAACAAAAAGAAGAATCCTGCGTTGTAAAGTTGAATATGTTTATCACCTAACTAGCTAGTAACCACATATAGAATAGGAACTTTGATTTTGAATATACAATGATAGTAGGATTCGTAGCTGAAAAAAGTATAATAACAATCTATGCGCGCAAATGATTATTAGTGCTATGCGGTCAAGTTTTATTTGTTTATTCAGATCAATTATTGATTTGTAGTCTTCAACTATGAACTCTGCATGCATAGCAAATACTAGTATAGTTTTAATAAAAATGTAAGAAGTAGCGAGTACAAGAACTCAGAACATATTATACTTTAACGTTTAGTGCGCCTATGCATGACGACGATTTATAAGAAAATAATGTAAATATTTCATGAAAAGATGTCAATAAAAGCTTATTAAGAAAGAAAGCTACATGAAAATTGACAAGGGGCGGGAAATTGGAGAACGACCTAAATTAGTTTGATTGGATCTTACGACGACGTGTCACGGATTGAAACTGACCAAATTAAATTAAACCTCATCTTCTATATTAATTAATATTATTGATTTGCAAGAAAATGAAATGCTTCCAAATTAGTTAGGTTTATTTGCAATCTCATTTCATTCCAAATTTTGACGGCACCCTATATTCTCATAATTTTTTTGTCCCAAAAAATTATGAACCAAACTAAATTGAAAATTTTCAAGACTTGTTTACACGAAACACAACTCAATCTCCTCCCACCAACCTAATGTTTTCAAGACTTGTGTGCAAGAATCAGGCTAATACATCTGAATGATCATCTGATGTCAAATTTCTTATATTTATTATCCCGTTAATAAGCTTCACACGATCCCTTAAAGAATTATTCACATTCACGTTAATTGTCTGAGCGGGTTGAGATGTGTCAATTGGTACAATAACCCTTCCTTGTGAACTACGTAAGGACATTAGTCCTTCATTTCATAGGGCCATAGGGGTATAGTAACGGTAGAGTTTAACCAAAACATATTGCTGGTTTGGTCACTATAATCTAATGATGACTTAACTTTATTCTCTCTTCACGTCAACTCATATATACTTTATGTAACTTTTTGTGTGGATTCAGTTATTTGCTATAAGGTTTTAGAACAACTCAAGGACACAGAGGTACGAGCCTATAGAAGAGATCGTGTTCAAGTAAGGTCATAATGGTCTAGAGAGCTACCATGTGTGAAACACGTCCAGGGTTCGAGCCTCACCCCATACATTTGAGAGTTCGTGACACTGATCCCTTGGTACGCATGCCCTCTATGAGTAGGCTTGCCGCTGCTGCTGCACATCCCGCGATTGACCCCCTCCACGTGGTCCAGGGCAGAGTGGGTGGAGGTGCGGGACTAGTCGGAACGTAAGTTCCGGAAACCGTAACCCCCCCCAAAAAAGGTGTTAGAACAATTTTGGAGCAAGACCGATTCATAAGATGTCTTGCTAGAAATATTACATTTTATGTTACATTTTGCATTCTACTGATATTAGCAAGTCTATATCTTTTTTTTTGGTTAATCAAGTTTATATCTTATTGGATATATATGACACCGTTCCAGCCTTATAACTTGCATATTCTTCTGTTACAAACCATAAAATGCATGCAATTAATACCCGAAAATTGAACTAGGATAATAGTTTCTCTTCCAAACAACAAAATGACCAACTTTTATGGCTAGCTCAAAACACCTACCCATAAGCTGTGCTATAAGCCCTCATAACAGTACAACAATTCAGAATCTTAAGCAACTCCACATTGCTGGTACACCTTGGCGTTTTGAACTGGCTCAAAGCAGCTCCATTGCTAACATACAGATCTAGAACCTTCTTGAAAGTCCCTTTCTCAACAACGCGAAGCTCAAGAGGGCCTATAGAGCTAGTCTTCCTCGACACCACGTAGCCATGATCCACGAACGCCCTGTCCATCTCTTCACAACACTCCTTAATGGCCTCTTCGTCGACGTCACCTCTGATCTCCCAGTAGATGATGTAGTGTCCAGGGTGGCATGCCACGTCAGCATGGCTCGTGAAGTCGACCAGCTCAGCCGAGGATGATGACCTGGCCTTGAGCACTTGTGAGCCCTTTTCCACTACCAGTTGGAGGTCTTTTTCTGTGTTCTTGTCAATGTTAACTGTTAAGATCAGCTTTCTCCTGCATATGAAGTTGAGTTTTGGAGTGCCCTTGTGGAAACCGGAGACCTCCACAATGTCGCCTAATCTGTACCTGTAGAGCCCTGGAGAATAGGAACATGATCATGTATTAATGATTAGTATGATCATGTTTAATAAAGTTTGAGACTGTAATTGTTATATATGGTGGATATACAAACAGATAGTACTATGTAAAAACAGATGGCGTGTTTGTCTGGCACCCATATATACTAGAGAATCATGGGAGATTTGTCTTCATTGCTACATCCAAATTATATAACTTCAAAGGGAGACAAGATAAGATAATGACTATACTTGTATCCAAGGATCTGACGGTTCACAGATGTGAACAAATCATGTCGACTTGTAACTAGGTACTAATTTGCTAATGTTGTATTCTTGTAGAGAAGAAAATTCTTCTCAAATTGGTAGAGCAGGTCCACAATGTGTCAAGCCTCAAAGGTAACGAAATCTTTGTGGGTGATGAGACGTGGGGGAATAGAGGCTTTTCTTATGGAAATTTTAAGCATTATCAAAGGGACAATATAGGTCTTTTTCTGGACCTGAACAAGTCTTATCTGGTCTGTCCATGAAATCCATGAATACAGAGGGATATGAACAACAAAAATGTCTAAATTTACATAGTATTATCTGGCCCCTGCTAAGTTTTCTTCAAGTGTATCCCAATTTCGGTAACAAAAAATGGATTCAAAGTGAAGAGCCCAAAATACCGGGACAAGCTACAAAAATGTACGTGAAATTACTGTACAATCAAATTAATTTGAAAAGTTTTTTTTTTTTATCAGAATTAATTTGAAAAGTTACCAAAGACAAAGATACAAAATATCAAAATTGCACTTTTAGATGCCTTTTTTAAGCTTTTTTTTCACCCCTAAAAACTACTTGACACTGACCCAAAGATGAAAATTATGCTAGCATTTAGATAAACTACATTTACCTGTAAAAGTAGTGAGGACAACTTCATACTCCTGGCCAATCTTGACCTTAGAAAGTGGCACGGGTTCATCTTCTATGAAATCTTCATTAGGATGTGATGAGCTACCAAGATCACAATTGATAGGAGTAGCTTCAACTTGTCTTCTGTGAAGGGGAATGAACTCAAAGTAAGAAAAAGTAGGAACCACTGTAAAACTGACCCTTTCAGGGGGCAAGCAAGGGTCCACATTGACCCCAATCCAGCTCTCGGTTGAGCCATAATCCGCGCTCACCAGGGGCAAATCCCCTGCATAGTGCCTTAGCTTCTTAGTGTACGGCTCCATGGAACCCGTCATGATAGAGTAGAGATACTTGGCATTAGGCCAAAGCTTCTTGATCATCCCAGCCCAATTCAACTCCTCTAACTCCTCACATTTTGCCTTTATTTGTGCTCCGAAACATGGGTTTGGAGAGAGCTTTTCGAGGACGGATTCTCTAACACTTGGGATTGTGATCTTATCACTAAGGCTTCCATCTGTAATGTCAATACAAATTTCCTTCCACAATTCCTCAAATGCTAGCAAGGCTTGTAGTATGCTGTATGCAAATGTGGAGGTGATGAACTCAACTTCTTGGGAGAAGATGAGGCCGAGGAGGAGGTGGCAATATGTGGATTGCTTGTAGTCTCCACAAGAGATCACCTCATTTGGACTACAAGTAAACGTTTTAGTCTTTTCTTGCTTGATCTTGAACTCTTCGCTTGCAAAGTAGTGAGTTGTAGCTGTGCCTGCTATTAGATTCCCTTTTGTCTTGAATTGTTTGCTGCTATATATGAATTCAAGAATCCTCCCTCCTTCTCTTACGGGGTATACCCTGAAGAAGACAAAGATTGTTAGAGAGGAAACAACAACAACAACAAAAAAAAAGTCTTGGAAAATTAAGAGGAGATAAATTTTAGAAAAAAAAACCTTGATCTGTATGCAGCTGCTAATCTGAATGTTTGGAGTGTTGTTTGAGCGCTGTGACGCGTAAAGGGTACATATTTCTGCCTTCCATCAGTTGTTCCAGAGCTGAAAATACAAAGCCCACACATTGAAAAGGCCCAATACAAAAGACTTAGTGGAGTGAACAAAATCAAGATTGAATCTTGGATGCATTTACCTTAAGGAGAGGTGGGTTATAGGTTGTTGTGTGAGGAGAGGAGACGTGTCGCCATCAGCTATCCGAAGAATATAAGGCTCAACATCTGCATGGGAGCTCAGAGGAACTAAGGAGGTGTAGAGGGACTCCAATGTGGTTGGATCCTTGTGAGTGTTGTCTCCTAACCACTTTTTAAGGTATTCTACACCCCAATTCAGCTCTAGTATCTGCCGAAGCGTTTCTGTTTGGACGGCTCCTGCATTCTCAGCAACATCCTCAAACCATCTTATTATGAAATCAGATTCCTTTTCATGGGAGGCTTTCATGTTGGTGACATCCATGTACTTAATTAGATTCAAAAGAGGTTGTGAAAGGAAGCTAGAATGAATGCCACCACAGATATCAGTTGAGTCTGCTCAATTATTTTATATTGCACATGCATAGGGAAATATAATAAGAGCCAAAGACAAGGGCTTGAGCCCATGAAGCCATACCTGAAATGGGTGGGGTATAAATCTCTATGTACCACATGATTCAACTAAACAATGTTTATAGGGAAGTGACAGAGATGATAAGTGACAAGACCAATGCAAAGAAGGAAATCATACCGGGGACCGAACTGAGCCGGCCTCTAGGGTTCTAAACGTCCCTACGCTAAAAATGTGAGAGACTTTTCGCTTATAACCAACTTGATAGTGTACAAATATATCATGAATGCTTAATCAATGATAGTGTGATTCTGAAGATAAGTGAGCTGTAGAACTTCATGCAAGAAAGTGCAAAAGTAAGTTCATAGATGATTAGCTTTTGTTGGCTTCTTCAACCCAATCTTGAGAAGGCTAGTTATATGGACTAAGGAAGGCTCAAGATATAGGACATATCCTCATTTATATGAGTTGGTGCACTGGTCCTGCACTGACAAGGATAGATGATAGGAAGATATATAGGTGAAGAACAAATTGGCACCTTGTATTTAAAAGGGAGGACCACATGATTTGAATCTAGAGCTGTGAACATGAGGTGGGTAATCCGGGTATGGTAGAGTAGACTATTCCAATCTAGTACAATAATCAGATAAAAAGGAGATTGAACCTCCCAACCAGAAGGGATAATATATTGCAAGTTATGGTTCTACCAAAGAACAAAACTTGCCATTTGTAGTTTTATAGACTTTGCTTCAAGTTGAACTAAACCCTGTCCCCTAGGAGAATAATTCGTATACTTACACAAGAAACATGAGTAGAAGTTGGTTCTGTGAGAATCAAGGATCAATATGAACCAAAGAACCGTTCTTGAGCAACGTGTTGCCTGCAAGATCCATTGAAATTTGTTGTCATCAGAAAGGAAAAGAAATGGCCCACAGATTGATGGTAGTGTAGCAAGTAACGTAGTGTATACATAAGATGGTTAAAATTAATTGCAGGATTAATTCATAGAGAAAGAAAGCAACATTTGCTGCATATATGGTAGTGGTACGTACCTGAAAGGAGACAAACAGTTGAAGAAGGTGGGGGAAGAGGAGCAGTATCCATTGATGGGCCAAGACTAGATCTTTTTCACTTAGAAATCCAGCTGTCAAGAGGGCCCACACCCATGAGCTCTTGTTCAGCAAGCTCATAAGCTAATTCAGATTTTGCAAGGTTTTATCATCAGGAACATGGTGTATATGTATAAAGTCTGCAAAACCCAGTGTGACTTTACTACGATACCTCTTCACTGTGCTTCAGAGGTTCTAGTTTTAATGCCTGGAATCACTGAGAAATGATACTCCACTCACAAGATCACTGTTTTATGGCTCAGTCAATCAGGGTCACCAATATATACTTGTCCCCCCTTTTTTACAACCGGTGTATTCTTCTAGGAGTAAGTTTATCAATGGGAAATTTACATTTGGACTCCTATAATGTATGATTATATTCACTTGAGCAATTAGAAGTTCTTAAACTGATTGAATAAAAGACCGTTCTGTAAGAAAAATTAGTTCAGGAACACATTTCAAGCCAGAAAATTACAGAAATTCAACTTGTGGGAGAAGCAGAAATTTTGGAATGATTCAAAATGGGCTTCTTCTTTTTGGGCCCAATTGAGTTCTCCTACCCATAGGAATTTCACAGCTCGAACTAAAAGCTGTAAACAGTTTTGACTTTTGATGACGCTGACCAAGTATTGAGCAGGGTTATATTTTGGTAAATGTAATAAGTTTGGGGTCATTTCTTTGATACCAAGGATTTATTGACTGAATTTGTATGTTGTTTGTTAGTAACTTGAATTCAACCAGGCTTCTGAAGTTTAATATTCTGGCCATTTGATTGCGTTCAATGGAACTATGGGATCAAACATGAGTGCATACAATGTATAATATCAGTGTTAAAACAATACAAGGATTCATGTGACTATTTTAAAACGAAGACGTACTTGATTACTTGGTGGCTTGCTTTTTGTTTGGTAAAATTTAAGTTTTTAGACAGAATGAACATCAAATGGTTCCATGGTCTAGTGGTCAGGACACCAGACTCTGAATCTGGTAACCCGAGTTCAAGTCTCGGTGGAACCTTCAATTCCTTTTTCCTTTTCCCCCTACATTTTCACCTTTCTTCATGTCTCTCTATTTTTTTTAACTAAATAAAAGGTCCGAAATTTCTGTAAAGAGCCCTAGGTGAGAGAATAGAAGCTGACCAGAAACTCCGATCTTTGTTGGTCTCTGCAGATCCGATCGGTAAGACACAAATCAATGGCGAAATTGGAGCAGTTGGATGAACCAAACCACGAAAGCCCTGCGATCCAACTGCAGAATCGCAAGAAAAGTCATCACAACAACAATCCGAAGAAGAGAAGCCACGGATCCACCAAGGTGTTCGTGCTCATAGACTATCTCTTCCTCTTCAGCTTCTTCGTATTTCTCTTCTTCATCCTCTTGAAGTTCGCTGGCGTTCTGTAGCAGATTTCCTTCTCCAACTTCAATCCAATTGCCCTCGCCCAATATGTGCGGGTAATTTCCTCATCCCGCCTTCCTCTGCATCTTTTTCAATTTCGATTTTGATGCATTGCAAACGAAGATTTGATCTTGGAATTGTTCTGGACAGAGCTTTATTGGATTATTACAGTTCAACTCATTAGATGTAGTGAATGAAAGATTTGGACTTTGTTGGTATAGAACAATTTATGGAAGCAATATTTGAAGCCATTGGATTATTATGGTGTTTGGTTCTGAAAATGACTGATGCTAAGCAGTTAGCCACAAAATTAGCATTAGAAGAAGGCATGATTGCTATTGTCAACTGCTTCTTTTGTTTCTCAACTGCTTGTATAAATCCATTGATTTGACTGATGTTGTGAAATCAAGCAGAGGAGATTCTGTCCAAATGTCTGCTAATAATTTCAGCATAAAAGATCAAACAATAATACCTGAATTTTGATAACTCTTTTGTGTTTTTAGCTCCATAAATCTTCAATCTTCATGCATTGCATCCAGATCTGCACTCCCATTTTACAGTAACTTTGCTGCTACGTCATAGGTTCCTTTAAGTTATGGTATACTTTTCCTCTTAAATAACCAGGTTCAACAGTTTGGGGGTCCATGGAGGATCCGGGTGTTAAAGTGGCTCACTGCAAGTACTACATCAGATCAAAATCCCAATCAATGTACTGTATTGTTGGTCTCTGCAGAAACTCCGATCTTTGTTGGTCTCTGCAGATCCGATCGGTAAGACACAAATCAATGGCGAAATTGGAGCAGTTGGATGAACCAAACCACGAAAGCCCTGCGATCCAACTGCAGAATCGCAAGAAAAGTCATCACAACAACAATCCGAAGAAGAGAAGCCACGGATCCACCAAGGTGTTCGTGCTCATAGACTATCTCTTCCTCTTCAGCTTCTTCGTATTTCTCTTCTTCATCCTCTTGAAGTTCGCTGGCGTTCTGTAGCAGATTTCCTTCTCCAACTTCAATCCAATTGCCCTCGCCCAATATGTGCGGGTAATTTCCTCATCCCGCCTTCCTCTGCATCTTTTTCAATTTCGATTTTGATGCATTGCAAACGAAGATTTGATCTTGGAATTGTTCTGGACAGAGCTTTATTGGATTATTACAGTTCAACTCATTAGATGTAGTGAATGAAAGATTTGGACTTTGTTGGTATAGAACAATTTATGGAAGCAATATTTGAAGCCATTGGATTATTATGGTGTTTGGTTCTGAAAATGACTGATGCTAAGCAGTTAGCCACAAAATTAGCATTAGAAGAAGGCATGATTGCTATTGTCAACTGCTTCTTTTGTTTCTCAACTGCTTGTATAAATCCATTGATTTGACTGATGTTGTGAAATCAAGCAGAGGAGATTCTGTCCAAATGTCTGCTAATAATTTCAGCATAAAAGATCAAACAATAATACCTGAATTTTGATAACTCTTTTGTGTTTTTAGCTCCATAAATCTTCAATCTTCATGCATTGCATCCAGATCTGCACTCCCATTTTACAGTAACTTTGCTGCTACGTCATAGGTTCCTTTAAGTTATGGTATACTTTTCCTCTTAAATAACCAGGTTCAACAGTTTGGGGGTCCATGGAGGATCCGGGTGTTAAAGTGGCTCACTGCAAGTACTACATCAGATCAAAATCCCAATCAATGTACTGTATTGTTCTATATTAGCTCTTGTAGTTGCTTGGATTTTCTCTTCTTTTTTTTGTCTCCCCTTTGCATTCAACAATGTTACATGTATTCTTGATTGAACTTATAATACAACTTAATTTTATCTGAAATATATGATTCTGTAAAGCAAGCAGCACATATATTCTAATCTAAATTTCACTATTCATTCAAACTGAGGCCATTTATTGAATGAACTTTCATCAAATCAGTACATGAAAATCATCAAAACAGACCTCATACTCTCTACTAAAACATGCAGACTCTACATCCCCTACTTCAGGACATACCCAAGTCCTTGCTTATTTAGCTTATTTGCTGCATAGTTGTTTAAAGACATGATCATACATACACACACTAGGAATTACCAAACTACCATTGAAAGTTGAAGGATCCCAATATGGCTTCATGGGGCTGAAGGGGCTGGAATCTCGTAACCCGGGTTGGGCACAAGTGTGTCGTCCCCACCAGGAATGTGAGTCGAGCCAGAGTTGCCTCCATTACCACCGTAACTAGGATCAGGCGGTGAGTTATCGCCTCCAATACTGCCAGAGCTAGGAACAGGAGTTGATGGGCCGCCATAGCTACCGCCGCCTGGCATAGGCACCAAGATCCTCCCAATACCCGGGATGATCACGCTTCCATCTGGCTCAATAAACCACTCGGGTTCTTTCTTGTCCTCTCCCTTTTGTTTAGTCGGTCCTGCACGGGTTCCTAGCACATGGCCAGCCATGGCTAGGAATATGTTCAAGAGGAGAAAGACAATGATTGCCCTGGATTTGAATGTCATGTTTGAGAACTTGTGAGAGAATAAGCAAAGGTATGTAATGTTATGTGGTTGTGGGATGAGAATTAGGGATGGGATTCTGTCATATATATAGTGTTGCTTTGTGAGTTAAAATGAGTTACATAAATGTGCCGAAGAGATGAGGTGTTCGTCTTGCATGCATGCAAAGCGAGTGTGAATTTGGGCCGATTTTTGAGTCAAGTTAAACTTCTTCCACAAAGAAATCATGGTTGATGGAGCTTTTAATGATCTCTGTGGCCTAGTCATCCTTTCTACTGAATTCTTAGGCTCCGTACGTTAAATTAGCTGAAAGCTGTAACTGAAAGCTGACAGCTGTAACTGAAAGCTGAATCCGAAAAGTAGCTGAGACTGAATTCAGTAACGGAATGGAGAAAAACTTGAAATGAGTGTTCAGTAAGGTACCTAGCTGAATCCCGAAAAGTGTATGTTAAAAAGACTAAAATGGCCTCACATTTAAACAAATCTACACATATATAAATGTACGGGGAGCTTTCCATCTGGCCCATTCATTTTACAAATTTACTACCAACAGTAATTTTTGCTTATCACAGCCGTTAAACTTAAGCTTCCTTGCACCTCTTGCTTTTGCATGCAGCCGTGCTTCTATGACCTCCACCTCTTCCTTCCTGCGTCCATCTCCTTCTTCCACCTCCTCCTTCCTATCCACCTCCTGCTTGCAGTTCAATTCCAACCCCTGATTCATCCTCCTTTTTTCTCACTCGCCATCGCCATCCTTATTTCCCAATTCCAAACCCCTGTCCTGGCGTCCGAACCCTAGCCGCCTGCGAGTCCGAGCCCTAGCCTCCTCCCTCCGTCTTCTTCGTTCTCATTATTTGCTCATGATTTGTTCACCGCCGTTGTTGTATCCGCACTCTATGGGTCCTACGTCTTTCCCCCCTGCTTTGGTGATAAGTTCATCGCCGGCGTTGTTGTGTCCGGAATTGCTTCCGAGTTTCGCGTCGTCGGATTTAGGTCCCCGAATTCTGTGGTTTTTGTTCGACTTTGTACTGATTAGCATGTCTTCCCTTTTTTGCTCCCCAGGTGTTCGAAGAAATTGCTCTATGAGGTATATTGCGTTTTTTTTGCAGAGGCCAAGCTACTCATACACGACGTATATTTCAGTCTTTATACAAGACATGCATCTTCATATGCGTGTTTTTCCTTTTTTTGAGGTCTGCATATCGGTGATACTTCCAATTGATTGTTTTCTAATGTCGTCTACAGTTGGTGATCCGATTTCTATGATTTTTTTGTTGTTGATGCAAAGCTCTTGAAGTGCAGCCATATCAGCAGATCAGGCTTCAGCAAATATGTGCTCAGTTTCTCGATTGGCCGCCAGCCTCCCTCTCCAATCACGCCTCCTCATGCTCTCCGCCATTCCGCCTCCTCGTCCTCGCTGAGTTTCTGCCTCCTTGTCCTGGCCGCCTCCTCATCCTCTATAATCGCAACTCGCCTTCGCCGGTAAGAGCTTGGCTCGAGTCGACGCTTTCTAATATCCGATTTGATTTATCCGTTATTGCTAATTATTGTCGTTTTTTTGGGTCTTTAGGGAAAGATGAACCTCTGTGGACGACAAAAGGTCAGATTTCTTTTCTCTTTTCATGCCCTGGATAATTGAGAACGTTATTTCCGTTGGCTTGAGATTAACTAAAAAACTGTTAGATTAGGGTTTGGTCTTTCTCGAAATTAAGTTGTTCGATGCTTCTTGTTTGGATTAGGATTTGCCGATTTATTTAGGGTTTGCTTGCTGTTGTTGATGTGTAGAGGAAGGGTTCCAAGCTGATTTCGACGGCGAGTATTTGGAGGATGCAGAAGCCAAGACTCGTGTAATTTGCCACTGGTTCTTCATTATCTCTGTAATTTGCCATTGTTGTTTGAGAGATGGCATAAATTCTGTTTTGGTGAAACAGGCTGGGGATGGAGCCAGACGAGGTGGGATTGCACTCTCAGGTTTCTTCTTCGGAGGACAAAGTAAGGTTTGTATTCTCTTTTCATGTGCTCTGTAATTGGGACTGTAATTGGGGCTTAGGATTTCATCGAGCTCATATTCATTTGGAAGTGCGATTTTGATTTAAGTTTCGATCTTTCAATATGGGACTGATTTGTTTTTGTTTTGTTGATTATTACAGACATATCTGGGTATGTCCGTTTCAGAGGCATGAAGGTATAGTTGTGCTCATCTGGTTTAATTATTCTGAATGTGTGCTTGTGTTTATCCTTTTTTTATTAATTCCTTTTTTTATCAAGACTGACATGTATTCCATTCTCTTGCTTGAAAGCTTGTAAAATTATGCTTGTTTGCTGATTAGATCATCACACTCTTGTTTGCAGGAAATATATTAGCTTTGCGGAGTAAATCTATTGACTTTGCAATAAACCTGATTGAAGGTACTTGTGTTTATCCTTTTTTGCATCGAGTGAAATTGATGACTGCACATAATGTATTATGGATCTAAATGTGTACTTGTGTTTATCAATTTTTTTATTAATTCCGTTTTTTATCTTACTAAATCTAAATGTATACTTGTAGGTTTGACAGCAGCAAAAAATTGGGAAAACTTCATCTTAAGTATGTGCTTTATTTAATTTTGGCCATTTCTATCTTTCTGCGGCTTATGCTATGCTAAATGACACTGAAAATGTTATTCTTTGGCTTGATAATGCCTTACTAGGCATGTGTATAACAACTTTGTTATAATTTCTATTTATGACCATAAAAACAAAACATAACCATGTCGCTCTGTCAAATGGTCAGAAGTGATATTCCTTGTTTGTCTATCTTGTTATGCCATTTGTCATAATCTTTTTATTGATGTTAGTTTACTTCTTGTAAGATGTTAGTTTATAATATGACATAATTTCAGGTTAAAAACCCATGGCCCAATGTTGATGCTCATAGTGGAGTACTACTAAACTACTATATAGGGTTAGACTGAAGCGCGGTATTAGAACTGCCTCATTGATGTCTTAGCTTATGTGCACTGATTGCAAAAGAAACTTACTATCATTTCGAACATAGTTCATCAGCTGTCCTATTTGGCGTGTCAAGGAGCATTGGCATTTGCTCTCAGGTTCTTATCGATTACCTTTACTACCAGATTTACCTAAGCCATTCTTGGAATTTTGACCTGATATATGTGCTCTTGGTATAGTTGATATGGGACCGATCCCTCAGACTTCCACTACAGAGGCCAAAGAGTGTTACTATGGAGTGGCTTGAGAAACGCTGCAGCACGTGAGCAGGCTTGCGTGTAAGCTCACAGTTTAATCTATAGGAATAATGTGATTAAAAAAAACGGCAGCAAGATTTTGGCCTCTGTGCACTGAAGTTATTTTGCATAGGAAACAATTATATAGTCAATATATTTTTTTTGCAACAGTGACTGCTTCTTTATATCTAGATTGGCTTCAGTCATTAGCTTTAGATCTTTCTCTCTATTTGGGCTGGAGTTGGTCGAGGTTTGCCGGACGCCCTAATTTATATGCGGGATTATGCGAGGATGGTTGAGGCGACGACTAAGAATTTTGTGAGTCACCATTGGCTCTCAGCTTTCGGATTTTCTCGGGTAATAGATTAATTATAGGAATTTGATCTTCGTTTCATGCACGATATGCCTTTCTTCTGTTTGTTCAGATTGAGGAGTACATTTTTTGCTGATGATTTCTTTTATTTTATCAGATGGTAAACTTTTTATCTTGCCTTTACAGCTTCTACTATGTTATCCCTTGTGTCCAAGGACAACCGCATGACCTATACGTAGTAGCTTCTATTTTACCTGTTTGAGTAGAGGTGATAGATATCACTTGCTCTATTAAATTGTGGCTCACATTTTTGTGCTTGCTATTAAGTTTGGAGTGTAATAAGAAAGTCAGTAGGATTTTTCCCAAGCGCTTTTACCTCAACAGCTTGCAGTTCATTTATTGATTGGTCATAATAATACCTGCATGGGTAAATCCACACCTTCAACTAACCTATTCCATTTTTTCATTGCAGCTGAAGTTGCCCTACGCCCCTACCAAATTGTGGCAATTGTTTCTGGTGCCTTGAATGATGCAGCTGCAAAGAACTACGATTTGGAAGCATTGCTCCCTGCATCCAAACCTTACAGGGAGCTGGTGTCCTGCTCAAACTATACAGACTTCCAGTAAAAAAGTTGGAGATTCCGTTTGGCCAGAAAAAGGTAAAAGTGACCTGAACTGCAATTTATTTTTAATTGTGAGCTAACCATGAATGAATGCTTGTACCCCTTTATATGTTATTATTGTAAGATTACAAAGTTGCTCTATATCGTGTGTTTCATTGCAGGCCAATGATCAGACGAAACTATACACCCATCTGCTGAATTCCTCACTCACATCAACCGAAAGAACCATGTGATGTATCCTAGAGAGCATCCCCAGAAGGCAAGGGGAAGAAATCAAAGGCATAGCTATTAGCTTGAGACTGCAGTTGTTGAGAGAGAGAACATGATTTGTGGTGTCTCTATTTAATCTTCTTTAGTTATCTCTTGGCAACTTTGGTACCATTATCTTACAGTAAGTAAAACTAGACTACTGTTTTGAGCCTGCCAAGCTTTTATGGGTAATACAGTGAGATTTTCAAGGTAAATTATCTTAGAATTATATGCAGGATATGAATTTGTGAGGTGTTCTCTTTGCATCTAAGCGATAGGCTATTGAAAGAGCAATAAGTCTGACCAAGTTACAATGATTTTACAGAAGGGGCTATTCAAGAAATGGTAATAGAGGCTCTCAACCTGGTTCCTAATGAAAACGGTTTGTACTCCTAAATTTATGCATGTTAGGTATTTTATGGGCGAGCATATATATATTTGGGATTAACGGTTTGGTTTCTTAATAATTTTTGCAGGGAACAAAGACATTGACCAGGTGTTGTATTTGTTGTTAATTACAATGCATATTTGTTCTGCTTACCTGGAATGTAAATTTCATCGATATATTCATGCAACAGGTTAACCAGATCAGAGAATCTTTGGCTACAATGGCTCACAACAACACAACTTTAAGTATACCAGAAGTATGGATTGCTTGATTGCCCTTGGATCATGAATATTTTTTTTCTTCCGACATTTGGAGTCCCTGGGATGTAAAGTGGCAAAAAGATCAGTAACCAACTTAATTAACTTAACAGTTCCTTGAATGGAATCAAGAAAATAGTTTATGGTATTTTATTTGTAGACAACAATAGATTCACCAAATATGTTTGTTTATATATATTGCTTTTATGGATTTTTCTCTTTTGGTGTGCTTTTGATGTACTGGAGCTTGAAGTTCAGGTACGCATGTTTGATGACTTTTTGTTTCCATTGCTTCTCTATAATACGGAAGGAATATAAAGCCGGTTTTATCTTTTATCTAGAATACTAAATTTAGGTATCCTAATCTTTTTGTGGACGTTTTGAATGTTTCATTGTGTAGGAGGGGTTTTCAAGTTAGATTTGTTTCAACCTGCGGATTATCCAATGGCTGCTCCAAAGGTATGTTTAGCAATTTTTGCTTGTACACTTTAAGCCTTTCAATTGCTCAATATCTGTATATTAACTCACTGTACGCATAGATTCGCCTGTCTATTCATCTTTTTCTCTCTCCTTGTGTATGTAAAACCAAATAATTGATTTGTAATGCAGACAGCACAAGACCTGGACATTGTTGAACTGCTTCAGCAGTTACCTGCTTTGCAACAACTACTTTTTAAGGCTATTGGATGTCAGGTACCATGTAATGACAATCAATTATCCATCAAATGTGACAATAGAAGGGATAATATATATTTTTATTCCTAGAATATTTTTACATCCTAAAGGAGGCTCAACTCATAATTTTTTGATACAAATGGCTTTGTCCATGGTAAGTTAAAATGTCTTACAATGACTTTAGCTTTGTTTTTATCTCATGTACCATTTGTGCTGATATATTTTATTCTACTTTCTTCATCCTATAATAGGTTGCTTCAGAGAGAATTAAAGTTTACAGTGCCTGAAGTGATGGTACAGTTCATTTGGTTGACAAAATAAGTACATGCACATCTTCCTTCCATTACTCTACAGATGCAAGAAGGTATATCATTAACTCATATGTTGATTCTTGTAGCTCTTGTCAAGGGATATGAATCAGGAACCTGTGGAGGTAGTTGCAATATGTTGTTGTGTTGGAACATCAGACGCCCAAGAAGAACATAGGTAAGTACTTTAAAAGCATGTTGATAATTTCTAACTGATTTTGGGGACTGATTAGATCAATATGCTGTCTTCCGAATCTTGATGTTAGTAGACTACACAAAAGAGAGGTGTTGGATGCCACAAAGGTGGGCATTTCCTTTGGTTCAGATATTCTATCGTGTCGGTTGAAAGCTGCAATTTCATCCTTATCTCAACTTTGGAACTTGATGGACACTCTAGAAGCTGACCATATTTACTTTTGAGGCTGGTTTCTATTGTCAGATGCTCTGAACATGAAATCACAAAAAAAAACTCCCTTTCAGTGGATGTGATGGATCAGGTTAGAAAATGCTCATTGTTTTCAATATACAGATTTGAGGAATTACTAAGGAAATTCATTTCTCTGTTTGCCTGTTTTATTTAGCCTCAAGATGCATATGGATTGGAGAAGCTTGCTTCTGAATACCTTTTCAAGCATCCTGGGATTCTAGCTTGCCAGAAATGTGGTGCGACTTTAAAGAGAAGAGATGATGAGTTATATGTTGTTGTGTTGGAACATCAGACGCCCAAGAAGAACAAAGGTAAGTACTTTAAAAACCCGCTGATAATTTCTAACTGATTTTGGGGACTGATTAGAGCAATATGTTGTCTACTGAATCTTGATGTTAGCAGACTACACGAATGAGAGGTGTTGGATGCCATAAAGGTGGCCATTTCCTTTAGTTCATGGATTCTATCGTGTCGTTTGAAAGCTGCAATTGCACTTGATTCGCATACCAGTAAAATCAAATGGTAAGCCATGACTGTCTCATTAATATCATTCACTGTGTTGTTGTTAACACTTCCTTTTGTTTATATAATAACTACCTAGGGAAAATCTTAAACTCGTTTTTACTGCTTATATAGTTGTCCCTCATCTTGCTAAGCATTTCCTTATGTTTTTCTTTCTTGATACCATAGTATTCATCATATGTAGTCATTGCCTTATAGCTTGTTTATCGTTCTGTGCATACATATTGGGTAAAGCTTATGATCCTATATTTACTGAAATCATTGCTGGAGACAGGGGATTTTGCTGAATAGATTAGGACCTATTTGATCGTAATATTTCTTGTTTGCTTCTTTCTTCTGTTCTATTACTTCAGACTGCATTATCGGACTTGAGGTTTCGAGATTTTGGCTAATTCTCTGTCTGTACCACATTGGGTAATCCAACTGTGCCCTTAATCGTTTCCGCTTCATTGCAAATAGGTGTTGGATGAAACTCAAAACTCCGGTGGGAAGCCAGGAAGAAGTAGTTTAAGAGGAGAGCTGATGCAGTCAGGCAATTCAGGACATTTATACTTCAGGGAAGTATGAGTTTCTGGAGCTGGATGGTTTGGGATTCATGGAGGATATTACTGGATCTCTTGGCAAATTGTTGATCCCGTTTTCTCAAGAGATCGAATGTGTGGAAAGCATTGTATTCTCATCCTTCAACTCTCCACCCAAGATGTAGGAGGTTTAACACTTGAACTTTGTCCCTCAATACTTTGATTTTTATATATTTTGTTATTTTTTTTTATAGTGCATCAATCTTTTAATACTATCCTGACATGAGGCTTGTTGGTGATTTGATTTATTTGGATGTGGTAACTTTGGAGGGAGGTAAGCTCTGCATTACCGGAACCACAATAATGTTCTATGTCAATTCTAGCGCCGGAAGTGTTCTGGATCCTAGACCTGCCAGATCAGCCTACGAAGCAGCTACTCTTGTTGGATTGGATAAAATCAGTGCCAAGTTCAAGAAAGGTCTCTAGGAGAAAATTTCATCAGTTATATTGCAATGAATAAATACTCTTTTTCCGTTTAGTTCTTATAACATATACCAGTGCAATATAGATTTTTTGAGCTGATAATTTTGAGCTGATGTCCCATTACATGCAATAGTGCGGCATATGATTGTACACAGTCCATTGCTCTTCTTCACATGTGTGACATTTTTTTTGTTTATAGATTTTTTATTACATCTTCTATTCTTCAATTGGAATCCTTAGGGTTTAAAGCTTTTACTAGATCTTTGGTTAACCTAATTTTTGACTTATGCTTGCATAAAAATGAGATTACAAACCCTTTCATTAGCTCTTTGTTCTTTAAAAGATTTTGCAAGAATGAGATTGTTTCTCTTGGAAATCTGTTTTCTCAGGCCAAGTTTGCCTTCTGTGAACTTATCATACAAAATAGATATAGTTTCTTGCTAATAGTTAAGGAGTTCAAGTTCCAAACTAGTGTTTTTTTTATGCTTTCCTCTCTTCTATACGCAACATTTTGTAGATCGTATTGGAAAAGGTGCAGGTTTTTCCCTTTAGCTTCCGTATTTACTTTAGTCACCACAATGACTTCTCTCAAACTCATTTTGTTACCCCCAATAAAACAATTACTCCCCCGTGCAACGCACGGGGCACTTGCCTAGTAGTAAAAAAAATATAACCTCACTTTCTCTCGTTCAAGTGTTCAACACATTGCCGGTGAACAGCCACAAACCCTCTTGATCGACAAAACAACCACAAACCCTCAACGTGCTTCTTCTGCGCAGGAGCCGTCCAGATCTCGAGCTTCGACGGCACCGGAATCGGTATCTCCATCGACGCCGCCTGGTAAGTTGTCCTCTCGTTCTCTCCCCCCTCTTCTCCTTGTGCTGTCGTCGTTCTCCGACGGCGACCTTCTTCGACGGCGGCGCTCGATGAGCTTCTTTGACGGTGAGGCTCGGCGACCTCCTTCTTCGTGAATCGCAGGGCTATCCCCAGATCTGAATTGTTGAGAACTGGGAAGGGGGTCGGGGGTATGTGTGGAAAAGGGGCTTGAGTAGCGGAGGTGATTTTGGCTAAAACGCTACCGAAACCGCTGTCCCCTTGGGGGTAGGAGGGGAGAGATGAGAGCGGAATTTGGGAGCGGAATCATCATTCATCTTCATCTGCCGCTGTCGCCGAACACAGGCTTGGGGTAGCGGAGAAGGTAACTTTCCGCTTCAGCTCCTTGTGCCCGCTACATCCGAACGAGCGCTTAGTACCTGCTCTAACGGCCAATTAATTTGCATGTCTTCAAGGTGTCATTCTGTATTGAAATGTCTTTGATTGATGGTAATCCTGTTCTCTAATCTGGTCTTTTTGAAATGTTGCCAGATTTCTGAAATGTACAAGAAAGGTTATAGGTCGATTTTGACATATAATTTTACCTGGTTTTCTTGTCTAATTCAATTGCCAGCCAACTTATTGTGCTAAAATCACCATTTCATACCAAATGGACATTAATAGCTTGCAACGGTTATTATTGTTGACAACTTTTTTTCATTAGTTCATACCAGGTTCCAAAAAAATCACCAATTCGTAGTGCTCTCGAAAAAGGAAAATGGAAATATTACACAAGTACAAATTGGTTCATTCCAGGATATGCCTTACAAGTGTATTATCAGTTTGTGGGAAAAGAAAATCCTTTTTACAGAGCATATTTATGATCTGCCTCCAAATCAGGTTTCTTTCTTTTCACCATGAAATGATGAGATTTTGTTTGCTTATATGTTCCTTCCCAAGAGAAAACACTCTTATTATGATCTTTAATGTCAGGATTTTCACTACTTGTGGACATTCCATGAACCCCTGTCTATTTTCCAATTTGAGCTAATCATTTGGAATAATTGTGCCGGAATTTTTATTTAGATTATGACTGATCATAGACCGATGTTGATGATGATATATAATAGGCTAGCCAAGTCCGGATTTAGGCGACTAGCTCTACCTAATATTGATGCAATTGGGAGAAACAATTGACTTGCATGCAGATTCCATTAGATACATGCTGCTGTTAGTTGAAAATGAAACTTTTTAAGTCCTTAACAATCAACAAGTGGAAAGGCAAGAACTAGAGGAGGTGGCAAATGTGAAAGGGCGGTGCCCAGTTTGGTTTAAGCATTGAATGCTCATATTTTTCTGCTGAGTTCACCTCTCCTACACCAGTCCCCACGGCTATTTATGAGCCATCTTTTTGTTTTAAGTTAAACCAACTGCGCTACCTACGTTTTCGACGGTCCAAGTTCAGCCTTGGTCGAATCTGCGCCAATGCCATAGCTTGCTTGAATTGAGTCTCACAGAGCATGCTAGAGACAGGATTGGGCGAGAATCGGTTTGGACCGGTTTTTCAGACTGAGCCGGACCAGACCAAGTGAATATGGAGCGGTCTTCAGTCCATGCTACCGTCGGAATCAGTTTTCGATCCAGACCGAACTATTTGTATTTGATAAATTTCTATATTTTGTTAGAAATCAAAATTTGGTCCAAAATAGGACCTGAGCAGACTGAGAAAATTTACTCTGTTTTTTTAAAATCATTGGCTAATTGCTACGTCTCCTTGAGATATTAGAATCTGTTTTATGACAATGTCATAATAATGATCAGCAACTTGCACTGAATAAGATAAGATAGTCTCCTCTGTCACTTTCACCTTGTGTTTGGTTGCTCTCATTGAATGCTGTCCTGCTTTTGCATGTTTATTAGGTTATGACGATAACCTTTGTGAAGGGAAATATCAAAAGAGATGGGCAGAGAGATATTTAATGCATATAATGGAATGTTACCACTACATATTACTTTATACAACATAACTGTTGGTATAACATGAACCAGACTTAAGGTAAAGTCGCCCTAAGCAATAGAAACGACGACGACGACACATCAAAACAATCTGTTGCAACAAACAAGGGATTTTTCTCCTTGCACTAACGCAGAATCACGACTTTGCCCTTTCATCTGAGAATCTAGGGAGCTGAACAAGCGAGTTGACTCGCGTTACGCCTTCTAAACCAGACCAATTCTGATCCTCGCACGCTGAAGTTTCAACGTTTCCATCTACCTCAGCTGAGAACCTTTTGAATGCGCCGTTTTCGTTGGTTGTTCTGACAGTGAAGTTTCTTTGAAGGCATGGCTCTGAGTTTTGCCCATCATCAGACTCCATTGGAGCTGCTGAACCAGAATGGTTGCTTTGAATGGTTGCTGAAGAAAAGCCTTGCTCCTCGTAATCCGATTCTGAGTCCATTTTACCATCTAGAAATAAGCACACCACTGCACAATCGTCCATCTTTGATGTCGGGTACTTGAGCTTCCATTCACGAGCAGCGGATTCAACAATGATTCTTGATGCTGATGCTCGGGATGGAGCTGTGGATACTATTTGTACCACTTCCTCATTACTCAGAACATCCCAAATCTGCATCATATATAAAATAAAACTAATACTTATGAGATTTACTATTGGTGTAAGATACTTTACCTCCCACCAACATGATATGAAAATGAATCACTTCTATTCATCAAATTTTGACCTGAGAGTCGCGAAATTCACTATAAGCAGGTAATACCAAGGTTTTGTTCAAGGGATGTCATTATAAGACCATTTTCTTACCTTGGATGTAAAACAATAGTCTTGTTTTCATAAATTTCAAGGCAAGAAACTGTCTTTATAATGACCCAACCAAACACATGTTAATGTCTTACAATTATCACATAGAACTACTCATAACCTGTTTTTTCATACTTAGTCAAATAAATAGACTGGCATCACCTTTCTTGAGCATAGGACAGGATTTGGACCAGATGAACAAGCAAGAAAAAAGGTCCCTAAAGAACACAAAAGCTTACCCCATCTGAAGCAAGAACAATGAACTGGTCTTTATCTGTGAGCGTTCTATGTGAAAATTCAGGTACAGAAATGACCCCATATTCTTTCAAACAAAAATCTCCAAATGCTCTAGCCATTGCTAACCCTGGGGCATCATCAAATGGCAACCAAACTCTATGAACTTCAGGTTCATCTTGCAACGCAAACACTCTACCTTTGCACCGTTTTATTCTTTCAGCTTCCCCTATAATTTTTTTTATCAAAACAACACAGTTTGTACAATCAGGTATCTACCTCAAATGTATAAACTAGTGAGAATTTGGCAGGCAATTACATACTTGGCAAATCTGGCTTCAGATCAACTGTCAATTGGATTGCTATCAATGAGTCATCTTTATCTTTTGATCCCATAATAGCCCGCGAATCCCCAATGCTGCCCATATAGAGGTTTGCACCCTGCAACACAAACCCAAGAACACATCAAGAATGAAGTAAGCCTAAAAGGGCTGAAAGTTACATTAAAGAGGATGATTTTTCTGTAAGTCTTACCTGTTTCACAATAGTGACCGCTGTGCTACCACTACAAAAGCAATCCACATTTGGATGGGACTTGAGCTCTTTATCCATGGCTTTGTATGTTTTAAGAAAAGCATCTTTCCATAAATCATTGATCTGATCCTCACATGAACTTTCCTTCTCAGCCTCCCCACCATCCAACCCATCATCTCCATTACAGCACTTATCACCTGGTTGAACCTCCTTGATCTGATTTAGGAATGACAGCAACTTCAGAGGCAAAGCATCCCTCACTTTACGAGCAACAAGATGGCCGTGTGGACCATGACCATCGAAGATGCCACAGAACGTCATATCATCGTCCGCCATGAAATCCTGCACAACAAGGAAAATCACAGTCAGCTTACAAACCTGTTTCAGACCTGGCAACTATACCAAAAACAATACATACAGTAAAAAAGAAAGACTTACTTCCCAAACAATCATGGCATCCTGGTTTATGCCCTTACGACCCTGCTGAGTAAAAATACAGGAAGTTTTGCCCTTCCCGTTTGCGAAGATCCGATTCGGAATGGATGCTAAACGCTGCAAAGACGCGGCGTGATCTGCAAAAGTTCTCTTTCTTCTCTTCTGCCTGCAAATCCCCATCCCAAAGCAGGAAGAAGAACCCAAGTCTCCATTGCTATGGCTACTGCAGTTACTCTGACTACTAGTTGAAAGACAGCCCCCCATTTTCACTCAAAATCAAAGCTTAGCACCAGTGCATCAGACGAAAGTGAAATCTGATGACTTGGAGGCTCCCTTAAACCTCCTCCCTACAACAGATCTGAACTGATTTGTCTGGTCAATTTAGTCAATGAAACAAGAGACTTTTTACCAAAGAGGCTCTCAAAGATGGGAAATTTCAGGATGTCATGCGTCAATGGAGATAAAGAAATGAACCCAAGGGTGAAATTTTAAATGCTGGTCAAAGGTGAGGCCTTTGGAAGCTACGCAAACTGCTGATGAGGATAAATACACCAGCTGAATACCACCCACCAAGACAGGCCACAGCATTGACAAGCTCACAATAGTTTATACCAATGATCCCTCTGGGAATCACAAATGGCTGCAAAAATTACCCCAATTGTTTATTAATTTACAGGTGACCCAGAATAATATATTCAAGAAAGGAGAGAGACACTGTCCTCATCATTTTGTCCTTCACAAACCCATCTAAGATCCAAATCATGATTTTTCCCACAAAAACAAATAAAACCCATCAATACTCAACGCACAGATTTCAAATCTAAAACAATTAAATACTGAATTAGTAAAAGAGAGCTGATCATTGAGCAAAGGGGTAGAACTGTAGAAGACATAAATTCATATGTAGGCCAGGAAAGGTTCATGAGCTAAGGGGGAACAACCAACAGGATCAGTGTCAGAGAGACAGATAGAAATCAAATATAAAAATAATTAAATGTCTGCGATTCCAATGGGATCCGATGCACAAACTCTAGCCCAAAACAGAAAATTACTAATTCCCAACCGATGATTACCCAGAAAAAGGCGTTACCTTGAGAGCTTCACAATTCCTCTGGGCAAAAACCCTAGGTGGGTTAACGCATAAAAGAGAGAAGAAGTTTCAAAATTGAAGAGATAAAGCAAAGCACTAGACACAGACACAGTGGGGAAGAGGGGGAGAAAAAAAAAAGGAGAGAAATTTAAAAGGGAATCTCAAAAGGGCAAGATTGGGGTTATTGTCAAAGCACTACGCTTACGTCTTTCTGGCGGGCAGAAAATCGAGAAGATAGAAAGAGCAAATGTGATCCTACATGGATACGGAAATTCACCCTCATCTCTAAAAAGCAGCGAAAATGCGTGGAAAGCGAAAAAAGAAAGACCAAAAAAGCTTCAAGCTTCATGCTTGTGCACAGAGACAACACACAATACGAAAAACGTTCAAACAGTTTGCTTCTTTTTGCCTACAATTCCAAAATCCGCCATTTGAAAGAGGAAGGTACAGAGAGAGACTCACCCGGAACAATTGAAGATCGTAGGTTGATGAAACTTGTGTTTGGAAGGGCAGAAAGAGCGAGGGGTGAAGAGAAGAGGGGTTTAAAGAGAGGGATACATAGATGGTGGAGAAGATGAAAGCATTGATTGCAAAAGCAAGCAGAGAAGAGCAAAGGGAAAAGGGGAGTTAATAATAGTGTTAGGCTGTTGTGTGATGGAGGAGTTGGAGTGTGGGGAAAATGATTTGATGAATTTCACAAAAATCCCTCTTCTCTTCTCTTCTCTGCTCTACTTTTTCTGCTTCACGCGCCCCCTTCAAACCTTTGCGACTTTGTAGGTTGTACTCTGTAACTCCCAACCACACCCCGGTCTATTTGACGGTTCGGCTTGATTCGGTTTGGTTTGATTAAATTTAAAAATAATTTGGATGGTTCGGTTCGGTTGGGTTCATCCATTGTAGAAGTATCAAAATTTTACAATGCAATCCACTAGCCTTATAATTATTACAACTGGGGCGATACCAAGAGTACAATGTCTTCGCAACATTGATGTCACGAAAATGGATCTTAGACTTTGTTGTTATATTGCTGAGTTTCTTTTAGAATACTAATGTAATTGTGAGCTCATTGTTTCTTATTTAAGAAAAACCGCCCATTAGAACTATCATTAACCATTTGGTATTTGACTAATTTGAGCCAGTGGTTGTCTTCCACAATGTTGAAACTTGGACCATTTTCCCTATGTACTCCAAAAGTGGGATTAATCTTTGCAGTTTTTCCTTGTCTTTAACTACGTGGAATGGAATAGATAATTGGAAATTAGTGATGTGTAATGATAATAATTAGAAGAAGAAGAGATGATAAGTGAAACTGGTCCCCGGGCTAGTTAGTTAGGTACGTGAATGAGTTGTGAGCTATGGGTTATGATAACCTAATTGTGCTTGCATGAATTGTATGTGACTAGTTAAGTACGTGTAAATGCTGTGCATGTATGGTTAATTAAAGATTATACAGTATGAATGACATCTTATCAAAAAGATCCGTTAGTTAATACTAACAGCTCATTTGTAGTTGTTGGGATATACTCTAGCTACCGGATATATGCAAAACCGATTATCTAGTCATTTAAATATTTTGAATATTAGTACGTACTAAAACAGTTCTTGATCGATGATAGTGGTAAGTGTTGATATGGTAATTAAATCAACAGTATTTATCAAATTAAAATAAATAATCAGAAATATAAAAAAGAAGGGACGATTTGAATTACATTACACATACGAAAAATAGTCGAAATCAACAATGACACGATGGACATACTCATCTACCCTAGACCGATCGAGCTCAACCATATATAATATATGTACATTACACTTCCAGGCTGGCCTATATACATTTGTATGAACTAACTATATATTGATGACCCCAGTGAGCAGGTCCAGGTTGCAAGGACGAAGAAAGTTACATTTTAGATATATGCATGTTCAATTCATGCTTAACTAAATATATACTCAGATTCTCAGCATATAGTACGTACTATAGATGTTATATATTGAATTCGAGAGAGGTGAATCAGGAGATAGGTGTGAAGGTATTGATTATTGTCAGGACTCAGAAACAAGCACATGAGAGAACACTTATTAATTTTACCTCCAACTTGAAATTAATGTAAAATGGTTATTATATATACAACCTCGAATCTCGATCATGACATAACCACACAATCGCACTAAGATTAAGTATATATTTTGTGTACTTGTATTGATATAGACCCTTGATCGTACATTATAATATTAATGGACCAGCAATCTTTAGTCATAAAATTTTGATTTATACTAGCTAGCCTCTGGCCGTAGTACAATCCGCTAGTGCCTCTGGCCGGGATTTACATTCAAATGTTTTATGAAGTAACGTATCGATCCAAAAGCTAGGCAATTTAATCTTACTAACATTTAGCTCTAAATGCAAATTTGTTAACAAATCGACAAAATAAAAAAAGGGTTTACAATGAGTCACGTAATTCCCACCAGTTTGAAAAGTTTGTGTGATCTTTAGGTCTTTTCTTCATGTCCTTTCACACTATTTCCTCTCCTTTTATTGTTTAAAACACAAGTCACAAACATCATTTTGTACAAACAATTCACACCCCCAGTGGCAGTGGGCAGCTAGCAAGCATGTAGACTTTTTTTTTTTCTCTTTCTCCAAAACCTTTTCCCATTGGCATGACAAGCATCGACTTTACAACAAATCATCGATAATTAATCAACCCAAAAGAGATAAGGAAAAGATAAAATTGGCCCGACTTTTCCCACCTTCCACGCAATAATTAATTTTCTTCAAATAAAAATAGTTGTAAAGATGCACTCTAAAAACCATAGCTACTTGTTGGATATTCACAAATAAATTGTTTAAAAACTAATGAACTTGTGCTACTCTATAATTTCCGTTGCATGCCATAGATTTTATAGAAATATACTACATTTGCGAACATGTACTTAGAAAGTAAGAATGTAATCATGTTAATTGATGGTCTTCCTTCTTGGAATCATGATGATGATGATGATGCATGATCAACAATCAATACCTTCCAATTATGGATGTCTCATAGCATGGGCCTTCTTATACTTATCAACTCCAATGTTGATCCATGTTCTTAGTGGAGCCATTGATTTTTCTTTTTCGCAATTTTGGTAGCCTTGGAATCAATTTTAAGTTTTAACACACACTTTTTCTCCATTTTGTGACACGTAAAGCAAATTTTCACAATGCACCATGGTTAATCTTAATAAAATTTAGCCTAATTCCAAAGCGGGTCAAATCAAATGACAACGTTTCCTCTACGACAAATATATAGGTCAAACCACAATATTGTGGACTAATACCGGGTCAAATTTGCATGTTTAGTTATAAGTTAAATACATAGGACATGGCTTTCTGCCAAATTAGCACGAAGTAGTGCGCCAAAAAGTGGAGAAACGAAAGCAGTCAATTTTGAGCTATCATCCACTTTGCATTTCTTCAAATTGAAGGGAAGTGGATGAGAAAGACCAAAAGAGGAATAAGATTGACTTTATTTTTCATATAACGAAAGTATACATATCTGATTTTTCACAAAAAAGTGTGTGAATGCAAAGATTTGACAATGAAATCCCATCTTCAAACAAATACCAAACATCTCTCGATCAATTCACCTTCCAATGGTCTACTAACTAGTGGATTTGGGTCTTCCAATCATTCTTCAAATGATCACAAACCTCCTATACCAAAAATTCCAAGATATCACCTTAATTGGGCTAGCTACTTGGCCCAATGGACTCCTAGCTAGTAGTAAACATGGAAATAAATGATCAACCTCCTATACCAAATATTTCTCAACTTCAACTTCTTCAAAAGATCACCTTCATTGGGCTGATTGGGCCGAATGTGTCCATACGAATTGGAGTGATGAGGTGGCGTAACGGTTGACACGTCATCACTTTCACATCCAAGAAGAACAAGGCGCTCTCACTCTCATCCATAAGAAAAAAAGGCACAATCTTGAGATAAGATATCGATAAGCCCACGTGTCATAGTCTAAGCTCAACCCCTTACTACATCCATAGTTTCATTCCTATTCCCATGATTTCCTCCGTCTCAAACTAATCAACCAAACCCAAAAGCCAAAGCCATAGAGCCATGGCTTCCCCAAGCCTCATAACCCCAACCCCAACCAAGCCCAAGACCCTCATAATCGCCTCCTCCTCCTCCATCAAGACCAAGCCCACAACCACTGGGTCCCTTGCCCTCCGGGGGCGGCGGGACCTGATCGGAGGCGCCGCCCTGTCGGCCACATTGTTGCTAGCCCAAGTGGCGAGCCCGTCACGGGCGGCGGCGGCGTCGGACGACGAGTACGTGAAGGAGACGGAGGAGGTGATAAACAAGATAAGGAGCACCATCACCATGGAGAAGAGCGACCCGAACGTGGCGACGGCGGTGTCGGAGCTCCGGGACGCCTCCAACTATTGGGTGGCCAAGTACCGGAAGGAGAAGGCGCTGCTTGGGCGGGCCTCCTTCAGGGACATCTACTCGGCGCTCAACGCAGTCTCCGGCCATTACATCAGCTTCGGGCCCACCGCCCCCATCCCCGCCAAGCGGAGGGTCCGCATCTTGGAGGAGATGGACACCGCCGAGAAGGCCCTTCTCAGAGGAAGATAGATACATATATATATATGTAAGGGGAATTACACTGGGTTATTATTACTGTCGTTTTTATATTAATGCAGAGGAGGATGATTATGAGAATTATATACTATGTAGTATGTACCGGGGCATTATTTGTGAATTTGGATGTTCAAAGCATTGCAAACACTTG
This sequence comes from Polygonum aviculare, assembly GCA_934048045.1. Classification (NCBI taxonomy): domain Eukaryota; kingdom Viridiplantae; phylum Streptophyta; class Magnoliopsida; order Caryophyllales; family Polygonaceae; genus Polygonum; species Polygonum aviculare. The sequence continues at coordinate 291,160 of OW204024.1, forward strand.
CATTTCAATGCAATTATCCTACAAGTACATTGATTCAACCATATATTAGCAACAAAGTTTTGTACTACATATGATATGATATGATGCTATACTTCCTTGATGGATTGATTGGGCCGATCTATTGGCCCGGTCCATGTCAACTCACATTACTATCAGAATTAGGCTGTTCAAGTTTTGGCCCATTTAGTTAACTTTGAGCTATTGAAGCTGGGATTCATCAGTTAAAATGGAAAAAGAATAGAAATTTTTTTAGCTGGTTTGTTTCCCCCCTTTTTCTTGGGGGTGCAAATTTGTAGCTTGATTTTGAAATACTATACCAGTAACAAAAAAAGGGGGGTCAATATTGACGGGTTCAATCCCTTTTTGATTTCGTTGAAAGAGTAGAAGAAGGTAATTAATCCAAATTATCAAATCATATATCCTTCCGTCCGTATACCTAATATTAGGTAAGGAAAACAACGATTTCTCGAATTGTCTATGCCATATTGCCATGATGCATGGTAAGTAATGAAATGCCCAACTCATCTAACAGACGAGGTCAAATACCACAAGTTTGTGTTGTGGTAAACAGCTAGGTTTGCGTTACGCGGTTACGTCTTATCCAACAGAAGAGGTCAACTCACAATGCTCTAATTTTATACGTATATGTATCAATATATGTCATTGCTTAGGGTAAAGTTCATGTATATATGTGAAGTTCTCTGTGACCACTTTTTTTTTTTTCTCCCCTCCCCATATGGAAGGCATATGGACTTCTGGCTATTATGCAACGTGATGTCGTAGCACACTAGCACCTATTGCAATATGGTAGAAGATCCATATCGTTAAAGCATGATCCTTTAGACAGACAGATCTGGCTAGTTTATAATTATTTAATCTTGTTTAAAATAATATAATTGATCATATGGTACACGTTGTTTGGAATAATAATGTACGTGCACCCTATTCGATCAATTCTAGTAGTTAGGAACTTATACCCGCATTAGTTGATGTGTCTATACTTCTAGTACATACCAAGAAAAGCACAAGGTGTCCCGTTTATTACTCTTGACCCATTGGTTGACGGACGGGTGTGTTAGACTTACGTAGATTCGGTTGATGAGTTTTGAGTATTAGGAAGACGTTCATTTCATAGGATGAAGGATATACCATAACCTTGTATAAATGCATTAATCCGGTGTCAAAGTTAGTAACCAACAAAATGAACAAATAGCTAGTAGTAGTATAAAGTCTTACGACATTGCACATTGTTTATTTTTTCGGTAGAAAACACTGCACATTGTAAATTAGCTACGCTTGGTCTTATACCAAAAACGGCATCATGTTGTAAAACCGTTGTTGCTGAAAAAAGAGTGAAACCGTCCATGACGTTTTTACTCCTTACTTTTTGGTCAAAGTTTTTACTCCTTATCTTGGCAGAAAAGTTAATAACCCAATTGCAACAGTAACGGTCGATGGTCAAACCTTTATCAGAGTCCGAGTAATGAATTGAATAACTTGAACAACAATAACCCAATTGTGATCAATACAGACTATACACCGTCACATACAAAAGGTCTACTCTTTCATTAATGAACTACATTATAAAAAACGTCCACTCTGTTAGTTAATTAGGACTTTTAATCCGTGATTTGTGTAGGAAAAAAGAAGAAGAAGATAAACATGCATTCTCAACCAATAACCCCAGAAGGTGGAAGAGGAATTGAAAGTCAAGAGTGGAATTGGTCTAGTCCTCCATATTTAAGAGGCCCCATTACAAAAAACCATACCATTGATCCATTAACCAATAAATATCGATTAATTAATTAAATATGTTATTAATTCACCAAATCTCAGACACGAAGACGGAAGCATTCATAAATGGTGCTGGTCCATTAGTAACCGTCCTTCTTGCATGTTGTCATGTTCTGAATCTTTGCTCGTTCGTTCATAACATTTCCTCCACCTTTGTTCTTTCTTATCTCCTCCATTTTTATTCCTCTTTTTCCATCAGATTTCCCATCCCAATGCCCGATTGCCCATCATCCGTTACAAACAACCTTAATTCCAATCTACTAATCTACGTAGGCGTTGCTTGTTCGATCATCTCTCTCGAATTTTCTATTTAATCGCATTTTCTCAATCCTGTAAAAACCAGTCTCTGTTTTTGAACGATTTCATCTTCAATTCAGCAGGAAAATACCGATGCGCGTTTGAGTTAAAATCGCATTGGTTTTTTTGTCGTGGTCTCCGTAAAATCGGTGGATTTCAGGCAGTTCAATTTCAACGCCCCGGGCCCCTTTGATTTCAATTTTAATTTTTTGTTGAGAATTAAATACAGGGCAAAAGAGGGAAGTTGCGAGTAGAGAAAGTTTTCACAAATATTTATAGGGTGTCGGAACGTCAAATAATAGCAATCCCAAAGTCCACTAAAAATTCCCCGATTAAATCTCCCTCCTTTTTGCTCTCTTTAGTTTTCCGGGCTGCTTCTGTTTCTCTGATCTGCCCCATTTTTTTCATTTTTTTTTTTATTTTTAGGGATTGTTTCGTTAATCGCAAGAGCAAGAGGAGACAAACATCCTCCTCTCTCTTCCTTAAATATCCCTCTCTCTTTTTTTCCTTTCTGTTACTTGATCAAAATTCATGGTTCTTGAAAACATGTCAATGCCTTCCAACCTCGATCATTTCCTCCGTTTCACAACCCCTGTTGTCCCATCTCAGTTTCTTCCCAAGGTTCGATCTTTTTCCCCTTTCTTCCATTGCCCAATTTCTGTATTCTCCATTGATGTGCAATTTTCTGTTAATTTGCTATTTTTGGATTCAGATTAATATATGGCCTTTTTAATTGATTCCAATATTCGAAAGTTCTGATCTTTAATTTATTTCTTGAATTGTAATTGCAGTCTCAGATCAGGAACCTGAACAGATTATGGCATCCATGGGATAGAGAGAATGTGGAGTACTTCAGATTGGGCGATTTGTGGAACTCGTACGATGAATGGAGTGCTTATGGTGCTGGTGTTCCCATTCATGTCAATAGTACCGGTGAAACCTTAGTTCAATATTATGTCCCTTATCTTTCTGCCCTCCAGATTTTCACTAGCAATCCTCATCATCATAGTTTCAGGTAATCAATCATTCCATTTCCTTTATTCATCTTGGGAATTTGTTTTAGTTTTATCAATTTTAAGCCTTTAGAAGCAAAATTTCAATTCAATTAGGCTGCCTGTACAAACTATATGTGATCTCAAATTCTAATAGGACAATGGGTCTGAAAAGGGTCTTATTGTGTAACATTAACTGTGGAAATTATGAGAGGACTGAGTTTGATATTGAGAGTTGTTGGTTTGGACCTTGTTAATTAGGGAAGAGACTGATTCCCGAGACGGCGAGGCCAAGGATTCATACAGTGAAACCTTCAGTGATGAGTTTGAGAGAGACAAGTTGTCGTCGAAATGGGATGGATGCTCGTCTGAAGACGGGTCTGAGCAAGAGAACATCAGACAACTCAATGATAAACTTGGCTATCTTTATTGTCAGTACTTTGAACTTACAACTCCTTATGGAAGAGCTCCTCTTATGGAGAAGGTACTAGTTAAAAGACCCTTCTTCATATGCTTATTCATTGTTCCATATTGCTTTTGACAGTATGACAGTATGAGAATCACATAAGAATTGCATATTGTTTTTGTTCCTTTATGGGTATAGATGATGCTTTTGTATTCTTAAATTCATGCCCAAGTGGAATTTTCCTTTTGATGCAAGTGGAGGAACTAAAGTACTAAACCAGAAACAGATATCACATGTTTGTTTAGATTTTCCATGGATGGCAGATTTTTTATGCTCTAAACATTACTTAGTGTTGAACCAGATTCTGTAAGCATAATACAACTGACAGCACGAGTGGAGTATAATGCGCATCTGGATTTCTCTGGAATCTATATCAAGATAGGCATCTTAGAAAGTTTCTTTTGTTCCTGAGGAATTTTTGACTCCCTGTCTACTAAAGGCTACACATATAGTTTGGTCCTCCCTTTCCTTACACACACTGATAATGAAAGTTTTGTTGCTTTCCTATCAACCATTGATTTTTCTAAGTACTAGAATATTTTCCATCCTTGCTCCTAATCAAGTTCTAGCTACTAACTGATTATGCCTTCTCTCACCATAATTACTTTCAGATCCGCGATTTAACTCAACGATATCCCGGGTTAATGTCATTCAAGAGCGTTGATCTGTCACCGGCTAGTTGGATGGCCGTATCATGGTATATCTCAAGAACTAAATGTGATTAACACATATTATTCTTACTAATCTTTGATCAATTATAACCATATTTTTTAAATCAGGTATCCGATATACCACATCCCAATGGGACCAAATATCAAAGACCTAAACACATGCTTCCTAACTTATCACACACTGTCATCATCCTTTCAAGGTACAACCAGTGTCTGATTTATTTGTTCTTCTTGCGTTTACAAAGACATTCTTCCCTCATTTGACACGTTTATTGTGTTCAAATAGATATGGAGCTTGACGACGAGATAGATGGTGGATTTGATCTGTGGAGGAAGAGAAAAGAAGGGGATGGAATCCCGCTCCCAGCTTTCGGCTTAGCCACTTACAAGATGCAAGGTAACTTGTGGGTTTCGGGTAGGGGAGGGCGGGACCAGGAAAGGATCGCCTCTTTTCTTGGAGTGGCGGATTCTTGGCTAAAGCAACTAAGGGTCCAGCACCATGACTTCAACTACTTCACCGGGATTCGCCGTGGGTGAAAGTGAAACCATCAAAAGAAATGACAAAAAAAAGATCCTATCTTTAATATTTCCTTGCAATATAAAAGATCTTAGCCCCAAAATATGTAGAATTTCCCTGAAGATTAGATCTTTTATCGGCATTAATCCGGGGAGGGATCAATTGAGAACTAACTAGACTAGATTGTTAGGTTCCTGTTATGAGGTTTTTTAAAAATGGCTTGTGTAAGTGCATGTGCACTTAACAATTAAGCCTAAGCCTGAACTTCTGATCCTTTGTAAGATTGGGGTGAGTTTGTAGATTGTGTAGGGTGTAGGAAGGAGAAATGCAGCTCACTGAATGAGCTAGCTCTTTGTTTCAAAGTCATGTATGTCTGTGGAACTGTAAACAGTTGTGGTGGTGTATATTCATATGTACTTTTCAGCATATGGTAATGAATTAATGGATCCCCAGTAAAAAAAAAAAGATTCTATTTGGAAATTTTGATCTACATGTTTGCAGTAATGCTAATTAAACTCTTGATGACTTTTAATGGCTTCCAAGGCTCTACTAATTTTGTGCACCATTTGCTAATGCTATATTGTGTTATTGTCATGAGATGGAAAACTATTTCAAAGATGAGAATCTAATATGTGGTTAATGGTCGACAATTAGACCTTGATTGATTTTGATGCTTGCTTGAGTTGGAACCTTAGTTTCGTTGAAAGATGTGTGTATTTTTTGTACTAACACCCAAGACAGCTAGCCTAATCAATCCAACTGGAAACATGCTAATCGCAAAGAGCTAGCTAAAATTATTTAACTACTCCGTATTATATACCCTCCCAAAGCAAAGAGCTCTTAGTATTTTCTCTCAATCTTAACACTTATCAAATATTTATCAATATTAAATAAAATAGTTTTTAATAATAATTCTCAAAATTCTCTTATCATAAATTGGTAATAAATCTACAATGAGATACAAATTGCAATTGATCGGAAGGAGTATATAATATCACACAAAATATTTAAAATGGGCGCCGCCCACGTTGAATTACCGGGAGATAAAAAAAATAGTACTACTAATTTAGAATGGGTGGACTCATTGCACTATGAAAATCATATCCACCAAAAAAAATTACAGAAAAATAGAGGATTTGTATGTTGCATAAATGGGTTATGGCGTCAATATCCCACTCTTGAAACTCTCATTTGCATCTTTTCATCTTAAGCTTAAAATTATACGACATATTAATGCGTAGCAATTTAGGACAGACGTATAGCACAAGCGTATGTAAGTGAGGAAAAAACATTTGTAGCAAATGGAAGCACCATACAATAATGGTGGAAAAAAAGAAGCTTTCCTTCAACTCTTTGAAGCCAATCATCCACTAAAATGATACCCAATAGTAAATCGCACTATACCATATACTTGCTGGATTTTGAGAAAGTCTTCGAATGGTGTCTGTATTACCTAATCTTATCAACATTAATGCTCACAAAAATACTAAAAAAATGAATAAATGCATGCTGTCATATTGTCAACAACGTCCAACATCCCACTTTCTATTGTTTCAACCAAATTCATAATTATTATTTAGTGCAACTATAAACCATATCTCACTGATACTACACATGTCTGCACCACCGGAATATCAAACTTAAATAGATCGACACTAGAAAATTAGCGATGGTGCAACCACCAACTATATACTGTATACATTATACTTGGTTCCCTATATTAATATATATTAAGGTGCTTGTACGTCAGAATTTTTCTGACATGCGAACTCGTAGAAAATCGTAGCAAAAACGTGACAAGGAGAACAATACTTTGCATTCTTTTGCTATAAAGTTTCTTAGACGATAATCAATATGTGACTTTTTACGATAAAATATGGCGATGGTGTAAGTTTGACACATGGTTCTGTAACAGAACCAACGTTTTATTTTTTATTTTTTTCGGTCGGACCAACGTTTTAATTATTTTGAATAAAAGTGTTAAGTATTTTGGTTTTCTCCTTGGTTCCATATCTCTTTCTATTTGCGTTTTGAACTTTCAATATCATGAATAACTGAAATAATTGGGCTTAGTTTCACAAGAAATTTTCATTCTAGGCCCAATCTCTAAGCACAGTGTTCATCATATTTGATCTACAGTGTTCTAGGCCCAATCTCTAAACAAGAAATAATTGGGCTTTGGTTACACACTTACACAATATGATCTACAGTGTTCATCATGTTCTTTCCAGTTTTGCTAAGCGACCTAATAAAAAGATTCTGAAATATTATAAAAAAACTAAGCCACACTGACTGAACTTAACAGAATCCACAGTGGATGATGAGTTGATGACCCGGAAAATTGCTATAACCCAACCGCCTTTTTTGTTTCCAAGAACAGATGATTCCAACAAAACTAACGAAGAAAAACAAGTCTTTCATCATGTGCTGACTGACCCGGTTTAAGGGTTCATCATCTGATTCAATATATCAATTCCTAATGCCTGCATTTCAATAGTTGAAACTCACTCAAAGATGCAAACAATGAACATAAAAGACATTGAAGAGAGCATGGATCCAAGAAGTTACCAAGTATACAGCTAGCTAGCCTGTGTTATAGGCAGCATCTTTGAATCCAGAGACGACTGAGAAGGCGGGTGGCGCTTTACTTTGCTAAATGTTCTTTTTGTGTTGTAAGTGTCCACCTAGCGAAGAAGCAGCAATAATTATTTACCCAACCAATGTCAACCACAATTACTATCAAAATCAAAAAGTCATTCAGGATTTTGCAGAGTTCAGAAAAGGAACAACTAACTTACAGCATCTTTTATCTTGGTTGTCATATCAGAAGCCTTCGCTGAAGCAATTCGCAAGCACTGCATCACAACACTTGGCAAGATACCCAATTCTCCAGGTTTCTGCATTGAACAGATGTCCCCATTTGTATTAGTAGTGACAGTCATTCGACCTCCCATAACAGCCTCTTCCAAGTGACTTGGATCTATGACCTGTGGAAAAAAAGCACAAATTAATCATAAAGGAGCCAAAACCCAACTTTCTCTAGACAGTTGTTGAAACTGATACTTAAGCTTACCACAATGTTCTCTGTGAAAAGTGCAAAAGTCACAGCAATAGGTAGATGATGTACAATCAGAGGAAGTGGTTCCCTAACCTGCCAAGAAGTGAAAGGAATAATCTAATAAGATAAATGATTAAGCCTGAAATAGTTTAGGGCCATTGACATTTTTATTCTGTAGTTATTCAGAATACATGTCAAATATGGTGTAAAAATTCAAAATGCTAGTCTCTTCATAGATTACATTATGCACAAACGAAATGAAAAGTACATATCTACATAGATAACACATGTGAATCCTACATAAAATGCATTACAACACCATGGATGCGATCAAACTGCAATAATGTATGCAATAACCTCTGGTGGATGGACAATGACTTCTTGGCCATCTTCTCCTCCAAGTGAGCACTCAGGCCTCCGAAACGTTAGCAAGGCAGCCAAAGCAGCAATATTTGCAGCATCTACAAGATTTCTGTTATAAGATAAGATGGAAAAAAAAAACAAGATTATGAACCACCATTGCCCTACCATGCAGATGCTACAAAAATGAATGCTTTAAAGAAAAGATTTACACATCATATTACAGCGTACCCGCCATTATCTAAAATGTGAAGATCAATGCGGATGGACCATACTAGTTTTCCAGCAAGCACACATAAGGATTCGGTGTCCACTGCCCTGCTTTCTCTGCACGAAAGCATTCAGACTTATAAACTTCAAAGGAAAACGAGTACTATAAATTCTACGTCTCATCTTAAGACACAGTCGCATGCGCACACTTGATCAATCTCACAATCAGTATATTAGACACCAAGCAATAACCTCAACATTTGAAATGTTGGTGATGTTCGGGTACTATTAGAGAAACATTACCTCAAGCCACGGTCTACAATGCGTCCCAATTCAATGGCAAATTCTCCAGGACGACCAGGCTCGAAAGAAGGATCAGCCATGGGTGAAAATTCAGTAAAAATAGCAAGTGAGCCTTCATTTGGCCTGTCTCTAAAAGGCTGAACAAGCTCTGCAGACACAAAACCCATGACCCGTGTTTGTCCGAGCTGAACCTCGGACGAGCCATCTTCCCTGCAATACCAATGACAGATCAGCCCAAGACACAAAACAGGCAAATTCACATCAAAATGAGAAAAGAGAGTAGAAGTACCCTTAATGTACAATACATACCTACCAAACTCAATAGTTAAACGGCGGTAATCAAAAGGGCGTCGCCCATCTACTCTAAGGTCAGACAGCAATGCACTCTCGATAAACTTCTTCTCATTCACCGTCATTCGACACGCACTGGCGAATTTGGAATCCATAAATTACCACACCATATGTTGACAAAGACTAAATTCGGTGTTTAGCTCCTGAAATTAGCAAAAATTGACACACATGACAACACTCAAATCCCCACCAAACAATCACAATTTGAGAGCCATACAAAAAATTAACTAATGCTTAGTTTATGTTATGCGCCGAAATATCTAAATAAGCTGGAAATAGGTTTACCTCGTTCGACGGAAACGAAGCCTGGAGAAATCGGAAGGGTTGAAGAGGGTTTAAGCTTTGGGAGAGAACAGAGGCGGAAGTGTAGGTAGAGAGGAAAAGGCGACTAAAATCTGAGACTTTTTGAACACCAATATTGGGCCGGCCCAATGAAATGGACAAATGGGCTCAACTTCACAAGAATTTCGTATTCTAGGCCCAATCACCCATTCTTTCGGTCAAGAGTGCGACAGTAACGTTTGCACGTCTCTCGTTACACGTTTGGGTAGTTCTTGGAGCATAACTCTACGTCTCTATTCTCTTCTAGTGGACGCAGGTTCCACCACACATGATAACAAATTGTCATTTTCTGTTTATGATAACGACGTAGTTTGTTAGGAAAACGTTGAACCCAGTTACGTAATGAATGATATCATACATGCCCTGGAAACATTTTCTGATGATTATCAAGGTCGGCTGATTTTTTCCCTACAAAAAGAAAGTAAGCTTATCGACTCATTATTACTATTCAATTGCCATACATTTGTTGAATTATATAAGCCCATAACTTCCACCAAATTCACCAACTTTAGCCCATACTCTGTACTTATTTTAGAATAATAAAAATCGGTACATGTAAAATTGTCATAATTGCAAAATTTGTCTGGTACAAAATCATGCGTACGTGTAGATCTGTCTAACATACAACGAGTACCAGTGTACCACCCAAAATATCAATTTAGAAAAAACACAAGAATTACATATAGTACTATGGTATAGAACAGGAGTTTAACATTCGGAATAACGTAACCTAGCTGGCTACCACAAAAACACATTCGGGTTAATTTGGGACGTACTTCCAACTTTGATTACTTCGCTCTTTTTTTCAAACTTGAAGTCTTTATTTTGAAGAAATTAAGAACAATATATACATAAACAAACCTATTTCTCAACTAATCAATTCAAAGACCCATAAAGATCGACATGTCATGCGTAAATAATTGCATGTTTGTTCTAGGGACCACGAGGTCCACGACCGATCAACATGCTTCCAAAAAAACACTACATACAAAAGTGCAACGGCTACAATATTCAAGAAATGAATAGATAGATCTATATGCTACACTACAAACATTAAAATTACCAAGTGACAAAGAGACTAATGAGGGCAGCTAGGAATTGATAGAGGAAACTAAGCATGAGCGACGACAAGATGAAACGACGGCGTCCGCACGCCGTATTCATCCCATACCCGGCCCAAGGCCACATCGGGTCGATGCTGAAGCTGGCCAAGCTCCTCAGCTCCTCCCCACACAACTTTCACGTGTCCTTCGTGAACACGGAGCACAACCACCGCCGCCTCCAGCGGGCACACGGCTCCTCCGCCGTCTCCGGACTCCCTTCCTTCAAGTTCCACGTCATCCCCGACGGGCTCCCTCCGGCCGAGAACCCGGACGCCACGCAAGACATCAAAGCCCTGTGCCTCTCCATCAACCAAACGTGCCCGGATGCCTTGAGAGACCTGCTCTCCAGGCTTAACTCGGACGCCGACACTGGCGACGACTCGAGAAATGGGCCCGGGCCCGTGAGCTGTATGGTGGCGGATTCCGCGATGGCATTCGCGGTGGACGTGGCGGAGGAGTTTGGGGTGGCGGCGGTGAGGTTTTGGACGGCGAGCGCGTGTGCATTGTTGGGGTATGCTCAGTATGAAGGCCTCCTTCAAAAGGGTGTTATCCCACTCCCAGGTCCGTTAATTAACTACCTAGTACCTAGTACCTACCCTCTCACTTACACTACGTACTTTCATTGTCTGTAAGTTTTGGCTTATAATTAATTTCCGTGCCATTTCAGTTTTCATGTACGTATACGTTTATATTTTTTGATTTGACGATCGATTTCTTCTATGTTAGGCTCAACATCAAATCAAATAATACATCTGCCATATATTTGATCTAATTAAACTTCAACCAAAAAAAAAAATTGATCTAATTAAAATATTCTATGCAAAGGTCTCCACCGGCCAATTCAAGTTTGTTGTTAATAGATCTGTCAAAAATATATACATCAAATTAAGGAGATTCAACATCATCGATCTGTCTAGTCGACTGGTGTGGGGCAGCTCTTGTTTGTTTCGATCATTGCAATTGTTCCGTGACACACTTTAATTTCCTTCAATTTTTATTATTTTTAATATTGTTTTCCCATATGATTTGAACTTGTATAGAACAATTATGTTGTATCAGGTATAATAAGGAAGTACCAAATATTCGATTGGTGTAGTGTAGGGAATTGAATTACTTTTTAACAATTACATATGCAGTAAACTTATGCCAGAAAATACTTACGTAAATGATACCACAAATATCAATATAAGTGGTACTTAATTAAGTAAATGGTTGTACCGTACGCGTTGATCTAACATTAGCATAAATACTTTCAAACTAGATTCTTCATGCTTAACCAACGGATACCTAGACAAAGTGGTGGAGGGAATACCATCCATGGAAGGCATCACGCTGAAGCATCTTCCTAGCTTCATTAGAACCACCGACGCCAACGACTTCATGCTCAACTACCTTCGTCTTCGTGTACGAACCGTCTCCGATTCGTGCTGCCCTATCATCTTCAATACATTCGACGCTCTGGAGGACCCCGTCCTCCAAACCCTAGCTGCCACCAAAATCACCAACACCACCGTTCTCACCATTGGACCCCTTTCCCTTCTTAGCAAGACCAACACTGAAAACCACTCAGCCATCCGCTCGAGCCTCCTGCCAGAGGACTCGTCCTGCCTCTCTTGGCTCGACTCGAAGCCTCCCGACTCCGTCATTTATGTCAACTTCGGCAGTGTTGCAACTCTAACCCCTCATCAGGTGATAGCTATTCTTTTACTCCGTAATATATATAATAATACTATGGGTTTGCTACACTTGTTTAAAGAACGTAGTTTTTTGGAGGAAATAGTGTTTATTTGCCTTGAAAAACGTAAAAAAAAAGTAAGAAATTAAACGTATTTCAAGAGTTTTAAAAGTAGTTTTCGGAGAAAAGTATAGTTTTTAGTGGAAGTAGAGCCAGGCCAATCTCCGTTCAGAAAAGATAGTCATATATATATGCTATATTAATATATATCTTTCTACCATATATAGGTTATGGAGTTTGCATGCGGGTTGGTTAACAGCAAACAAAACTTCTTATGGGTGATAAGGCCAGACCTAGTGGGAACAAGTGTAGATCAGCCCGGTTCAGGTGCGATGGTGCGACAGTTGGTGGGCGAGGCCCAAGGAAGAGGAATGCTGGCTAGTTGGTGTGACCAGGAGACGGTCCTGGCTCATCCTGCCGTGGGAGGTTTCCTTACACATTGCGGATGGAACTCGACAATCGAGGCCATCGGGAACGGGGCGGCAGTGGTGTGTTGGCCCTTTTTCGCAGACCAACAGACAAATACTTGGTTTTGCTGCGAGAAGTGGGGGATCGGGGTGGAGATCGGTGGCGGTGGTGGAGAAGTGAGGAGGGACGAGGTAGAGATGGTGGCGCGGACGGTGTTGGAAGGGGATCAAGGGAAGGAGATGCGGAAGGAGGCTAGAGAATGGAAGAGGTTGGCCAAGAAAGCTACTTTGAGCCCTAGTGGATCGTCTTACATCAATTTTGAAAAATTGGTGGATCAATTGTTAGATAGGGTCTCTTAATTGATTAAATGTATTAAGCTTGCTTCATATATATATTTTGTAATAACAAACTAGCTAGAAGTATTGCAATTATCCATAAATTAAAGAGCTAGCATATATTGATCAGTGATACTTTTATTTAATACGGAGTACCATGCATGCAAACCCAATTAAGTGGGTACGTATGATTCAAGTACTGATTAAAGATGCCAAGACTTCAATAATACTCAGTGACTCCTGGTTTGTTTGTCCAGTAATCTTTTTCAGACATTCCTTTTTGTTTGTTCACTTTTTATTTATATCCACTATTTTACTCCCATTGATATGAACGCATTCATAGGCCGACAATATTCTAGGAAGAGTGCTGTCAGGATTAAGGAGTAGAGATATACGTAGAGATATATATTTCCTCATTTGCTGAGTTCAATTATAGTTGTTAGGATAGACTATTATTTCCTTTTTCCTTATTATCCTAATGTTGGATGTAGCTTAGGTTATTATTAAATAATCTTATTGTTTCTACCCTATATATAAGGGGATATTCTGATTGAATAAAGATTAAACATATTATTATTAGAGCATGCATAATGGTAGACCAATTTTTGGTCATAGGAAGAAAGAAGCAATATAAAAATAATTTATGTAAGGAAAGTGGTGAAGACCAAAGTATGTTTGACCATCACCATGACCAAAATGCATGTTTGGTCTTTGATTGACATGGTGACATGTGTCACATGAGGGACAAAAAAAAAAGTAAATTGTTATGAGTAGAAAAGAGAATAACTAAATATATTAAAATATTATGATGACCAAATAAAATGGCCAACCAATATTTATGCTCTTAAGGAGCTTTACGTAAACCTAAGAATTATTACACTCTCTCACATACTTTATCTCTTTTCACTCCAGTCAATCACATATTTTACCCATATTTAACTCTCTCATCTACTTTATACCAAATTTCCCAATTATCCATACTATTTTATACCGTTCTTAAAATCCGTGCAATTTATCCTTTTGAACAAACAAAGAAGGGAGTAGATAATAGAGCTGGGATTTTGATGAATGTACATGGTGAAAACCCAGCAGCGCCCATCAAGCTGGGTTCTTTCCTTTCCGCCTGGACAGTTTACCATCATGACTATATCAAAAGTCAACGCTGTATCGTCGAACAATCCTTGACTTTCTGGTTGGAGAACCATTTCCACCAATATGATCTTTCCCGTCGTGGACAACGCTTTCTTGCAGTTTCTTAAGATCTTCAAGCAATCTTCGTCGTCATAGTCGTGCAACACCCACTATATATAATAAGTTTATGTACATAATTGTATGTTGATATATAATCGTCTTAAGAATAACATAGATCAAATATATTACGTACACTCCCTTAGACAAAAAATAAATAACGTTTTAGTACCTATATCTATATATGTACTATAAACTTATGAGGTGTCCTTCATAAATTTTCCATTTAGTGAATATTAATTACAATCTTACCCATATCAATCTCTTAATTAACATTTTTATACGTTTATTTTTTAAGTAAAAATGTTTCCCCCAATTCTATATGTATATATAACGGCAGAATACATTTGTGGACCCCCTAACTTGTCACTTTTGTGCAAATAGACCTCCCAACTTCACGAGTTACCTATCAAACCCCCGAACTTAACCTTTTTTTTCCTATTGAGCACCTTTCGCTGACCTGGACGGGCGCGTGTTTTTCACTCGTTAGGGTGGGCTGTGATATACTGCTAAATTGCTGACATGGAAAAAAAAATACATTTATAATACTCCCTCCGTTTCACAATAAGTGTCGTTTTAGCTCTTAACACAGTTTTTAAGAAAAGCAATCATTCACTTTGAAACTTACAACTTTTTCTTAATCTTACCACTCATTACATTTTTCTGGCCAATGCATGAACAACTTTAGTCAACAAATACACATTCCAATAAAATTTATCATCATTCACCCCTATTAAATCACTTTGAAAACCTAAAACGACACATATTATGAAACAAATTTTAAGTGCTAAAACGACACTTATTATGAAACGGAGGGAGTATAAGTTAAAAAAAACACAACATTCATCTTCATCATCCCTCTTTCAACATTCATCACCTCCGACTAGCTTCCACCGGCTTACCTCCGGCCAAGACCCGACGGCAGCCCGTCCTCTTCTCTCGGTTGACTTCGCCGGACAACAACCCTCTTCACCCACTCGACACCCCCTGCTCGCCCTCGCCGCTCTGCCCCGACCATCCCTTTCACGCCCATCAACCCGGCCTCGGCCCCCTCTGCGCACAACTCTCTCACGAGCTCCACCCGCTCGCCCAAATCCAGATCTAGGGTTCCGACCCATGCTCGTCGGCCTCCTTCCCGACGCGACCCACCTCAGACCCGACCTCGCTCTTCCTTCCTCCTTCCGCTCGCTCGGTCTCCATGCTCGCGACCTCGCCGGATCGACCCACCGCTTGGCCCTCGCTACCATGCCCCGACGCGACCCAGCCCTTCTCCTTCTCTCCCGACTTCGCCGGCTCGGTCCCATCGCCGAGCAGATCTGCGCCTCCTCCGCTCTCGCTCAAGGTTCTGGCCGTCGCCCCGCCGTCTCCAATCCTGGTGTGCGCAGCCCCGGAACCGCGAGTTCGGGTCTTCCGACCCTTGCCCGACTGCCCTGCGGCCACCGCCCTTGCTCCACCCTCCTCCTTCGTTCTGGATCCAAGAACCCCAAATTTCATTTTCAATCCAATATTTTCAATCTCATTTTCAATCCCATATTTCTCTTTTATTGCAAGTCTTGCCCAGAAATTATACAAAATTTATATTATATTACATTTTCTTACAAAAACATAAAATGAGTTTTTTTAGGTGACATGGATACACGTGGCTGCTGATGTGGCTGCTGAGTGGGACAAAAATGCCCAAGTCAGCGCGCGTGTACCTCAACACTCTCGGAAAATGGGCTCAGTTGCAAAAAAAGGGGTCAATAGGAAAAAAAAGGTTAAGTTAGGGGTTTAATAGGTAACCCGTGAAGTTGGGGGGTCCATTTGCAAAAAAGTGACAAGTTGAGGGGTCCACAGATGTATTTTGCCTATATATAACATTATATCTATCTATCTATATACTATAAAATTGGGAGGTGTCCTCCATAAATGCTCCATTTTGGTGATATTGCAATCTAACCTATATAAACAGTATAAAGTTGTGTACAAGGTGCATTTATTACATATATTAAATACATATACACAATCTTATACTTTTTAGTTAATTTTGATCAAATATAATAAGCATCATGATTTATAATATTTATTGGCGTAGTATGTACCACATGAGCATGTAATTCATGAAGAAGAAGAAGAGGAAGAAGAAGAAGAGCTCACAGAGAATGAGGGCAAAGGGTTGCTTCCGTCGCCGTCCTGCTTGAGAGCGCGAGTGTCAAGTCTTGTGGCGAAAGAAATGAGTGGGACTACTGGTCTTTTATACCCGAATTGCAGCATGGCATTATTTTTCTTTTATATATATATAGCGTGTTTTTTTTCGGAACGTTTCCCTTTTTGTAAAAGCTTCAGAAATACCCCCACTAATATAACGTGTCTTTTTTAATTGGTCATAGTATTAAATTTGTGTAAATGGAAATGTATTTTTATTTAGATATATACTAGTTAAATGGAATTGTATTTTTATTTAGATAATACTATATAAGTAGACCAATCAATCGGGTCGGGTCATTTTGGGTTTGAGTTTGTAATGGGTCGGGTCCACCCAATAGGTCAAGAAAATTGAACTTTTCTACAATTTTTAAAAGATTATTTCATTTAAACAATAATTTTAAAACAATATATCGTATATATTCTGAAAATACAAGAAAATTAGGTCAACCCAAAGAATTTCGGGTTTGTCGAATTTGGTTTATTTCAAGTTTCGCGTTTTCAAATATTTGGATTTAGACCCTAAAATTTTCGGATGGTTCGAGTGGGGTTTGCAGATTGGATCAACTTTTAACAACTATAATAAGTTAAGCGATTACAGTTTTTTACTTTATCGTTAATCCTTCGAACCATTAATAGAATTGTCGATCTATATAAATTAAGTTACTGTGATATAAAATAAGATGTTTTAATTGAATTATACTTTTATTTTAGACGATTTTGTGTACATGGGCTTTGGGCAACCAAAAATGGAGTAAATAGGCTACAAGGAAAAACAATGAGGTCCCATAGGCTTTTTTCCAATTTTGCCCCTACCTTTTTTTTCAAAATTACAGGATGACGTCATCATATGCCATTGATGACGTCAGCACCCCTTATCACCCATCAAGCGTTGACCAATGTTGACCGACGTTGACCAGCGTTGACCGGCATTGACCAGCGTTGACCGGCGTTGACCAGCCGGCGTGGCATTAGTGATGACAAGTGACGTGTCATCAGCAGATGACAAGCTACTTGTCATCAGTCCACGTACAAAAAACTTGTCATCAGTGATGACCAGTTTAGATAAAACTCACCACTCACGACCTCAACTTGTCATCTGATGATAAGTTGAGGTAAAACCCATCATTCACGTAAAAAACATGTCATCGGTGATGACGAGTTCAGAAATTGACCTATGTGGGATTTGAACCCACATTATTGTGCATCAAGCACATTGCTCTACCATTTGAGCTAATAGGCCATAATTATAAGTAATATATATACAAATCTAACATACCCAAACCCATAAAATCATCCAAAAAACATTAAAACAGACATGTCATCACCCCCAGATCCGTAAAACAACTTGTCATCACCAAAACACATTAAAAAGGACTTGTCATCGCCAAAACCCATAAAAATGAACTTGTCATCACCCAGAACCATAAAAACAACTTGTCATCACCCTAAATCATAAAATCGTCCCAAAAACACTAAAATGAACTTGTCATCCAAAAAACCCACAAACTCAAAACCCCTATACCCACAACAAAACTTGTCATCACTTAAATCCGAAACACAAAGTTGTCATCCAAAAAATCCAAAAACATATCCAAACCCATAAAATCATTCAAAAACCCTTAAAACAAACCTGTCATCACCCCCAGAACCGTAAAACAACTTGTCATCACCCAGAACCTTAAAAAATCACTTGTCATCAGTCAGAACCCTAAAATCAACTTGTCATCCAAAAAACCCACAAACTCAAAAACCCTAAACCCACAAACAAAACTTGTCATCACTTAAGTCCGAAAAATAAACTCGTCATCTAAAAAATCCAAAACCCTCAAAAATCCAAAAATCCCAAAAATCCAACCGGTTGGATCCGGCTCGTACGAGCCCGGATCCGGCTAGATCCGGCTCGTTCGAGGCCGGATCCGGCTAGATCCGGCTCGTTCGAGGCCGGATCCGTCTAGATCCGGCTCGTACGAGGCCGGATCCGGCTAGATCCCGCTCGTACAAGCCCGGATCCGGGAGAGAGGGAGGAGAGGGAGAGAAGGAGAGGGCGAACCTAAAATTGACGGCGGGCGGTGGCGGAGACGGAGGGCGGAGAGGGCGTTGGCGGCGGGCGGCGGGTGGTGGCGGCGGGCGGAGACGGCGGGTGGTGGCGGTGGTAGGAGAAAGTGGAAGAGGAAGAAGAAAGAAAATGGAGAGGAGAGGGAGGGAGAGATGGAGAGGGAGAAGGAGAGAGGGGAGAGAGGAGAGAGGAAGGAAAGAGAAAAAATGAGGGGAAGGAGAGAGAAAGGGGAGAGAGGTGGGGTTTTTATATATAGAGAATAGCCTAGTTAGTTAATTTTTTTTAACCGAGCCTAACCTTCACAAAATCACCCCCAAAACACCCTCCCCACCCCAATCCCTCTTTATTTTAATACTATACTAGCTTAACCTGTCGTGCCATGCACGACTATTTCACTTAAAAATATTAAAACAAAATTATATATTTATATGGAAAATATTATATAAGTTTTATTATATGAACATGTTTTTTATCTTTTAAAAAGAGTGATATTGTTTTTGAAGTTCATATAACCCCAAAAATATATATAAGACATAATTTTTTTCACTCATTTGTATATTGTTATAAAACCTGAGATAAGCTGATATTTTACTTACAATTTTTATCATATATTCATAACGACTATCATAAATGCAAATATAATTAAAAAAATCATCAACTGATAAATTGATAAAGTTTATAAAAATTTAATGGAACTTGTCGAATACTACAAATTTACTTGTATTAAAGAAATAAGTTGAATCCAATATTCATAGATTTTTCTTAATTTGTTTGTGAATTGAAAATTTTTTCCATATAATACTTTAAGAATTACTAATTGATAAAAGCTTTTTCTTATAAGTAGATTAGAAGAAATTCAATTAGAAAACCCTATATAATGCGAATAATAAAAATTAGTTTTTTTTATATGTGAGGTAGAGTCAAAAATAATGTGCTAGTTAAAAAACGACCACTTATATGTTTGTATCATGAAAATAAGGGACATTTGTATAATTTGAGAAAATTTGAGGGATTATTTTGTAAATAAGTAAAAACTATGAAGAAGATGTACGTTATCAAGATGTAAATCGAAATTATTATTTGGCTAAAAAATCAAATTTGTTATCAAGATGGAAAACAAAATGAAATATAATCGGTAAGAAATAAGTAGATCATGTAAATATAGAAAACAATTAACTTAAGCTTAAGAATGCTAAATTTATTCAAGTAAATCAAATAATAAAGTAACAAAATTAATTATAATATTAACAATATAGATAATATTTAATAATTTATATAGAACACCAAATTATCTTGCATATATGTTATTTTTTCTGAAAAAATAATTAAATAATAAGTATATAAAAATGTAATGAAAACTTGAGCGAATTATAATCTTATTTAAGAAATCTATCTTTTTTTTTTCTAAAGTGTAATCAATATGCAATATTAGTGATATATATGGTAAACAAAACATATACTTTTTTTATTGATATTTTAATATGATATGATAGTAAAAATGTATTTAATATATTATTGTAATAGAATGAATATTTGTCTTAAATATAGTGATAGAATTTGCTACCATTGACGATTTAAAAAAATACCATAATAAAATTACGAAAATAATTTAAATTTAATATGATATTTAATTAAATGGGATAATTATGATTTATAGATTGTGACGAAGAAAATATTTTTTGAAATAAAAGGTTTATGATAGATTTATGTATTAATTAAATGAGTATAATGATAAGATAAAGATTTATATATTTAGATAGAGTTATTATTTAAACAACACAAATTCTAATATAGAACAAAAAATTTAATTAAGTATCTATAAGATTATGATAAAATCAAGATTTAATAAGATAGATTTTTAAAAAAGGGGGCCATGTGGCGCAATATGGTGGCAGAATTTGCTTCCGCTTTAGTACATAGTAATACAAATAATATGGATAGATATATTTTGGAAATTATTTACGTAGCAAAATTAAAAGATATTGTAAATTTACGTACTGTATTTTATGGATAGATATTGTATACGGATAGATATTGTATATGGTTTATTTACGTACTATATTTTCAGCTAGATATTATATGGATAGATGGTACCAAAATTAATTAAAAGATATTGTTTTGGTAAGGTACGACAATTTACCCGTCGTGCAAAATTATATTGATGATAGGAAAATTATATCTGGTTTAGTTACCCTACACTATCTAATCATATGGACGGATGCAATTTTGTATTAAAAGATATTGGTAAGGTATGACTTACGACGGGTAAGATATGGTATAGATAGATCGTAGCAAAATTATATGGCTAGATATTGTATAGATAGATATTGTTGATAAGGTAGTTAATTAAAAGATTGAAAATTTATGTAGCAAAATTATGATAGTTAATTAAAAGACTTTTAAAATTATTTTGGTTAAATATCTGGTGGGGCTAGTGTTGAGGTCCGAAAACACCGATATGTAATGAACGCGATGAGAGCGCAAGGTTTGAACTCGACCGAGTCAACAGACGGAGGGATGGAAAGTATGTGATCGCTTGTGGTATTCAACGCGATGAGGGCAGTACGAAGGATATTTTGTATTTTAGCTTTGTTGGATTACAATAGACTGAGATTCTCTATCGCGTTTAGGTGTATCGGGCTACAACAATGATCTTAGCTCGAGATATAGTGTATGTGATTCGCGAAACTTCTATCCCCCCCTTGGTGCGCGGAGCCCGCTATTTATAGGCGAATTCGGGCCGAGATCGACCGAGACGTCGATGTGGGACGAGCGCCGCCCGAGTACGTGTCGCCCTTGGATTGGCTCTTGGGGTGGTGGCCGCGGAACCGGCCAATCGGAAGCCCGGATGGGACGTTACCGCCCACCGCTCGCCTGATGGGACGTTGCCGCCCACCGCTCGCCTGATGGGACGTTGCCGCCCGCCCACTTGCATGGATGGGACGGGCTCCTCTCCTCGCGGTTGGGAGGCGATGTACGCGATGCGTACATCGTCAACCAGGTTGTGCTCTTCGGACTACGTTTTGGCAGGGGTTTATTGTTCTTATCGCGATGGGAGCACCTGGCCGATCTGGGCCTGACGCCACCTTGAGAGGTTTTATACTTTGCAATATTTTGTTCTGGTGGGGTGCGTTACCGCGTTGACGGTTCCTGGTATCAACACAACCCCATGGACCGGGCCTTGATGCCCCTTTCGAGTACGGGTCCAAAAAAGTACCTTGAACCCGAAACGCGGTGGTCGGAACGAGTGGGACGGTGAGGGCGAGCACAGGGGGAGAGTGGCGATGAGGACAGTTGGGCCGTATCGTTTAATGGGCCTCTTGCGAGGCTTGGCCCATAATCCCGCGGCCCGGCTTGAGTTGACATAAAAAAGAGCGGAAACCGCTCCGTCTCCCTCACTTCGTCATTTTCAAACACAAAACGCTGAAAAACCTCCATTTTCGCTCTCAACCGCCTCCGCCTTCTACCGCCGGGCAACGCCGTATCTTCAGTGCCGTCAGCGCAATCCTCCGTCGCCTTCCACCCTTTCCGGTACGCTCTTTCTCCTCGCCCTCTCTTCTTTCCCTTTCCGCCTTTTTTCTGGGGTTTTTCCGGGGGCTTTCACGGGGAGCGCCCTTGCTTCAGCGGCGGGACCGCCGCTGGGGTGTGGTGGCGCCCGGGGCAGCCCTTTCCCGGGAAAGCGCCCACCGTGGGGCGGGCTTAGGGTTTCTTATTTTTGATTTGGGGGACCTCTGGGTGGCGGAAAGCGGCGAACGCCTCCGCCCTAGCCCCGGCTCAGGCTTGGCCGTGGCGGAGTGGCCGAGGAAAACCCTTTGGGGGAGGCAAACGCCACGGGAGGTGAAACGCCACGGGGGGCGGAACGCCATGGGAGGCGAAGAGAGCGCGCTCAGCGCGACGCCACGTCCCACCAATGTCCCGTCCCATCAACGTCCCGTCGCCCCGGTCTGTTCCTGGAGACGCGTGTCGAGAATGGTGGAATGTTCCTCTGACACCCATCTCGCGCGCCCCCAGGCCTTCTTTGACAGGACTTCTTGCCTATTGCGTCATGACACCTGCCCGTGGTTGGGGTGTCGCGCTCATTGCCTTTTCTTTTGTTTTCCATGCTTTGTCGCGTATGAGCACCATCTTTTACTGTGTATTTATCGCGCTATATGTCTCTTTCTCTTTTTTTTTTTGCTTGTCTTTCCTTTCCCGTACATATTATCCTTCTTTTCTCTTCCTCCAGGAGCCTCTTTGCTTCCGTGCCCTGGATTTGGGGTTTTCCAGCGATACCTGCCCTTCAGGTGTGGATCGCGGTGATCGTATAGTGAATTTGGAGGAGTTCTACGCGCCAGATCCCTCATTGGAGTACCCGGGGATGTCCGCGAGCGATTCCCAGAACAACTTTCGCGAGCCTGCTGGTTTGAGCAAGAGCGACCCTACTACGGTGTCCGAGGCTCGTACCAAAAGCGAGTCTTCATCGCGGCCCATGGCCCGCTGCAGGCCTTTCGACCCCCACGACGAGGCCCCCGGCGACGAGGCGTCCACGTCTGGGATCGCGAGGAGCTTTCCCTCGCGGTACCTACCACGCGGTAGGGCGGCCGTCCCTCGCTTTCGTCAAACCAGGCCTGTGCGCCTGCCTGACTATGAGAACCCGGAGTCACTGGCCAAGGGTTGCGCGTCCATCCTTACCCTCGAGGAGTTGGACGAGATCGCGGTGGGGTATCCTTGGCCAGAAGGGGTGGAGCTCTTGTTACCTTCGGACGGGGGTAACAGCTATGCCGCCTACGAGGCGGGGCACGTGGTGTACGCGGCGAGCCTTGTCGCGGGCTTTAGGATTCCGCTGCCGCCCTACGTGTCCCAATTTTTATTCGATCTTGAGCTCGCTCCTGCCTCGATGGCTCCTAACTGCTGGAGCTATAACGCGGCGTACCACATAAGGTGTTTGGAGCTGAAGTTCCCCCCTTCCGCGGGGCATCTGCAACAGATCCTCACTATAAAAGCAGATAAAAGAGGCATTGTTAACTTCAGCCTTACCAATTGCAATCTCATTTTCACTCCCTCCAACGTTGGACCGCGGTGGAGGGAAAAATGGTTTATTGTGCACGACTTCGAGGGCGACGTTATGCTCTGCCCCCTCATTGCTGATAGGTTCCGCCCCTACAAGCGTAGGCGCGGTGCCACGCAAATAGCTGCCGCGGCTAAGAAAGCCTTTGCTGCACCCCACAAGAGGGAGCAGCAGGCGTGGCTGACCCAGGAGCGCCTTGAGCGCGCGGGGCTCAGCCTGAGGCCCGAGCCTCCTCGGGAAGTTGAAGCGCCCTCGTCAGACGCCGCGTCTCCGGTGCATACGGGCGAGGGTATTTTTGTTTTCCGGGGCTTCTTCTCGTTTTTGTATGTTATTCTTTTGTTTTGACCGCGTTGGTTGTGATTACTGATGGTTTTTTTGCAGATATGGACGTGTTTGCCGCCCTAACCTCGGGTAAGTCGGCCCCTGCCACCTCCGGGGCTCCCTCCACCGCCAAGACTGGAGGACTTAAGGGGAAAAACGCGAAAGCGGGGGATGAGGCCACCGCGAAGGGCCGTGCCGATGCCAAAGGCAAACGGGTGCAGGCGGAGGCCCTGAAGCGTAAGACCGCGGAGAATGTTGCCCGCGAAGAAGGGGTGTTGGTAAAGAGGTCCAGGCGGGACGCCGGCGCGACTGGGGATCGACCTTCTTCCCCCTCGAAGGGACCCGCCCAGATTACCACAGGCGCCGGGAGCCGTCGGCACTGGTCGCGGAGGGCGGAGGTGGCGGGCTTCGCGTGCCCTGGGCCTGCTTGGGGTACTTTTGAGGCCGGCCAGTATGGGTATGAGGAGGAGAGGGAGTGGTTCCAGACCCTCAACGCGAAGGAGGTCAGGGGGAGTGTCAGAAGTATGGCCATATGGTACGCGGTCTTTTTCTTTTTTTCGTGTTAACTTGCCATGGTTTCCATCTTCGGATCTGTAACTTTTGCCTTGATTCGTAGGTCAATGCGTGGGTAAACTACCTCCCTGACCGCCTGGTGGAGGAGGAGGAGCGGGCGGAGGCGGCGGCTAAAGCCAAGGAGGAGGCGGAAGCGGCGCTCCAGGAGCTGCGCGCGCAGGCGGAAAAAGATGCCACGGCGCTTAAATCCGCCAGGTCCTAGGTCGCGGCGCTGAAGAAGGAGGTCGAGGGCCATAAAGCGCGGAACGAGGAGCTGAGTTCACAGCTGGAAGCAAACAGCAAACAGCTGGAGAGCGCGATACCCGACTTCCTCGAATCGTCGGAGTACCTGGAGAAACGCGTCGACGACGCGCGGATCGTCCAGGCCCTTAGCGCGGTTACGGCCGCTCTCCAGTACTGCGAAAAGTACAAGGTGAAGTATTTTTCCCCCGACCTTCATCGCCAAATGGGAGTCATCTGGGAGGATGGGGTGGCGAAACCGCCCCCGGGGATCGAGGAGGTCAACGCGGAGGGAAACGACGTCCCGCCGGCTCACCCCGAACCCTCCGTGGCCGAGGTTGACAAGGATAAAGCCCCTGAAGACCCTCCCGCCTCTGAGACCGCGGTCAATGCCTCCGACGCCTGAAGCCCTTCTGTAAAGTCTGAAGATTTGCTTTTTTTTGTTTTTATAATTTTTGCTGAACTTGTATCCCACCTGGCCTTTGGGACCCAAACAATATCTGTTGCCGCGATGCGGCTGTAATTTGCATTTTGACCATGACGCGAAGTCTCACGTACTAACATCTTTTTGCCGCCACGCGGCCTTGTGATTATTTTTCCTTCATCTGTCTCTTATCCTTAGATTTTGTTTATTTTTTGGAAACTGTGTCCAACCCCATGCCAAGTCAGGTGTTAGGACCGCGCTGATAGTATGCGCATATAATTTTTTGTTTTTGCGAAAGCTCGCCGTACTCAACCCCATGCCAAGCTAGGTGCTAGGACCGCGCTTTGACACCAGGCGAGTAGAAATAGGTTTTGCGAAAGCTCGCCGTACTCAACCCCATGCCAAGCTAGGTGCTAGGACCGCGCTTGACACCAGGCGAGTAAAAATAGGTTTTGCGAAGATTCGCCGCACTCAACCCCATGCCAAGCTAGGTGCTAGGACCGCGTTTTGACACCAGGCGAGTAGAGATAGGTTTTGCGAAAACTCGCCGCACTCAACCCCATGCCAAGCTAGGTGCTAGGACCGCGCTTTGACACCAGGCGAGTCAAAAATAGGGCTGTGCGCATTTAGCAGAAGACCATGAGGATTTTTTGATATTTCGTGGTTTTATGCAACCGCGAGGTGTGGATCCCAACTCGAGCGCGCCAAAGCGTATCGCGCGCGTTAGCGGACAACCCCGACTGTGGAGCTTGATTTTTTAAGGCTTTATGCAACTGCGAGCGGCGTAGCCGTAAGTCTCGAGTGCGCCTATGCGCATCGCGCGTGTTAGCGGACAACCCCGACTGTGGAGTTTGATGTTTTAAGGCTTTATGCAACTGCGAGCGGCGTAGCCGTAAGTCTCGAGTGCGCCTATGCGCATCGCGCGCGTTAGCGGACAACCCCGAGCGATGAAGGCAACTCTGGTTTCCCTAACGACTGTGGAGTTTGATGTTTTAAGGCTTTATGCAACTGCGAGCGGCGTAGCCGTAAGTCTCGAGTGCGCCTATGCGCATCGCGCGCGTTAGCGGACAACCCCGAGCGATGAAGGCAACTCTGGTTTCCCTAACGACTGTGGAGTTTGATGTTTTAAGGCTTTATGCAACTGCGAGCGGCGTAGCCGTAAGTCTCGAGTGCGCCTATGCGCATCGCGCGCGTTAGCGGACAACCCCGAGCGATGAAGGCAACTCTGGTTTCCCTAACGACTGTGGAGTTTGATGTTTTAAGGCTTTATGCAACTGCGAGCGGCGTAGCCGTAAGTCTCGAGTGCGCCTATGCGCATCGCGCGCGTTAGCGGACAACCCCGAGCGATGAAGGCAACTCTGGTTTCCCTAACGACTGAGTTTGATGTTTTAAGGCTTTATGCAACTGCGAGCGGCGTAGCCGTAAGTCTCGAGTGCGCCTATGCGCATCGCGCGCGTTAGCGGACAACCCCGAGCGATGAAGGCAACTCTGGTTTCCCGTAACGATAGATTCATTATTTGGACAGTGCACGATAGTTGTCTCGTTTTATTCACATAAGAACAACAGGTGGGATCAGGATATTACAAACGACCGCTACGCGGTGATGATACTAGCTTATTTACACAGTATCGGTGATGATAGTAGGTGATGATACTAGCTTATTTACACATAGTATTTCTTTAGACGTGCCTCATTCCATGTCTTGGCCAGAGTTTGTCTCGTCGTTGGATCTGTGAGTTTGAACGCCCCCGGGACGACCTCCTTGGAGAGGCGGTAAGGGCCCTCCCACTTCGCGTCAAGCTTGCCCCCGTCGGTCCTTCGGAGGGCTAAATCGCCCTCCTTGAGGCCGCGGGGCTTGACCCTCTTGTTATAGTACGCCGCGGTCCTTCTTTCGTACTCAGCCGACCGCAGCTCTGCCGCCTCTCGGCGCTCATCGCGGAGGTACATTTCCACCTTAAGAGCTTCGTCGTTGGTGAACTGATCGTACCCCGCGACACGCTCCGTGGGTAGCATGGACTCGACGGGTACGACGGCATCACTTCCGTAAGCCATCGCGAACGGTGTTTCGCCTGTTGCTCTGCGCGGTGTGGTGCGGTTTGTCCATAAAACAAGGGGCAACAGCTCTGCCCATCGGCCCTGTACGCCGTCCAGCCTGCGGCGGAGGTCGTCGAGTATCCTCGCGTTCACATTTTCCACGAGTCCGTTGGACTGAGGGTGTGCAACCGAAGAAAACTTCAACTCGATGCTCAAGCTCGCGTAAAAGTCCCGCGTCTCCTCACTGTCGAACTGAAGGCCGTGGTCTGTCATTATCGCGACGGGGACGCCGAAACGACAAACCACATTCTTCCAGAGGAAGCCGCATACCTTCGCGCTTGTGATCCGTGCCATGGCCTCGGCCTCTACCCACTTGGTGTAGTAATCGACCAGGACCAGGATGAACTGCACCTGCCCGGCGGCCTTAGGGAAGGGACCAAGGATGTCCATACCCCACATTGCGAACGGGTAGGCCGGCTGGATGGCGCGCAACTCTCGCGCTGGAGCGTGCTGGATGTTTTCGTAGCGTTGGCACTTGTCGCACTTTTGCACGTATGCCGCAGCATCGCGGCGCAGGGTAGGCCAATAGATCCCCATCCGGACTATCTTGTGGACCAGAGTCCGCCAGCCCGGGTGGCCTCCGCATATGCCCTCGTGCACCTCTTCGAGAACCTCGGAGACTGTGGCCTCGTCTACGCAGAGCAGGTTGGGCTCCGCGTAGCCGCGGCGATACAACTTGTCGCCTTCGATGCAGTACCGCGCCGCCCTGAGCTTGAGTCTGCGCGCGCTCATGGCATCGTCCTGGGGCAATTCCCCGGTTTGGATATATCGGATTATGGGGGCCATCCACCCGTCCGTGGCCAGCGCGAACACCGCGTTGGTCACGCCGCGTTGCATCTTTCTCTCGATTCCGACCTTGTTGCCGACCTCAGGTGGGAGGGCCGAACCCAACCGCGCAAGCGCGTCGGCCTTGGCATTTGCCGCACGCGGTATGGATTCAATGACAAAAGTCTCAAGGCACGCGACCAACGCCTTGACCTTGGCGCGATATTGGGGCAGAAAACCCGTGGCACACTCGTACTGGCCGCCGACCTGTCGCGCGACGAGCTCGGAATCTGTGAAAACCCTTATTCTCCGCGCGCCCACCAGTAGGGCCATCTCAATTCCCGCGATCACTGCCTCATACTCGGCCTCGTTGTTGGTTGCTTCAAAGCCGAAGTTGAGGGCGTGCTCGGACGCGTAGGAGGGTCCCTCAAGGACCACCCCCGAACCCGACCCCAGATCGCAGTGCGAGCCGTCAACGAAGACCTTCCACTCGTCGGGGCTCTCGTCCGTGTCAGGGAAGGTGACCTCCACCACGAAGTCCGCAAGGGCCTGCGCCTTGATCGCGGTCCGCGGGTGGTACGAGATGTCAAATTCTGACAACTCGACCGCCCACTTGGTCATTCTTCCCGACAGCGCGGGCTGATGCAGGATTTGGCGCAGAGGGAGGTCCGAGAGGACCTGTATGGGGTGTGCTTGGAAGTAGGGGCGCAACTTTCTCGCTGCCACCACAACGGCCAGAGACATCTTCTCAGCGGGTGAGTATCGTTGTTCCGCCGGCTGAAGCACCCTGCTGGTGAAATACACCGGGTAACTGAAATCGCGGGTGAGGACCGCGCTGACAGTATGCCGGCTCACGGCAATATATAACTGCAAATCCTCTCCCAGGACGGGCGGGGAGAGCGTCGGAAGATTGGCGAGGTAGACCTTCAGAGCCTGGAACGCGCTCCCCATCTCCTCTGTCCAGTTGAAGGTGGTGGTGCTCTTGAGACAAGAGAAGAAAGGGAGAGCGCGGTCCGACAACCTGGAGCAGAAACGGCCAAGATAATTTACCGCGCCCGCCAGTCGCTGAACCTCGTTTCGCGAAGCCGGTGAGCACAGCTCCAGCACCGCGGCGACCTTGGCGGGGTTGACGTCTATGCCCCTTGCGCTGATCATGAATCCGAGGAACTTCCCAGATTTCACCCCGAAAACGCACTTTTCCGGGTTTAGGCTCATTCGGTGGGCGCGCAGGGTTTGGAAAACCTCGGCCAGATCGGCCAGGTGCTCCTGCGCGCTATGGCTCTTGACCACAATGTCGTCGACGTAAGCCGAGACACTGCGCCTCAGCTGCTTCCGGAAGACATGGTCTACCAGGCGCTGAAACGTGGCCCCCGCGTTCTTCAAACCGAAGGGCATCACCCTGTAACAGAAAGTCCCGCGTTGAGTGATGAACGCGGTGGACTCCTGATCTAGGGGATCCATGGCTATCTGGTTGTAGCCGGAGTAGGCGTCGAGAAAGCTCAGCGCGGTATGGCCGGCGGTGGAGTCGACCAGATCATCAATGGAGGGCAGGGGGTAGCTGTCCTTGGGGCAGGCTTTGTTGAGGTCCTTGAAGTCGACACACATCCGCCACCTCCCGTTGGACTTCTTCACCAAAACGACATTGGAGAGCCAAGCAGGATACTTGACCTCGCGGATGAAGTTGGCACTTAGGAGCTTCTCAACTTCCTCATTTGCCGCGCTGGCGCGCTCCTCGTTAGTCTTCCGGCGCCTTTGACAGACGGGCCGGGACCCCGGGCTTATTCGGAGCGAGTGTAGCGCCATCTCGGGAGGGACGCCCTTCAGGTCTGTCGCCGTCCACGCGAACACATCGCGAGAACGGGCCAATAGATTTTGCAGGCTTTCGGCGTCCGCCCCGGTCATGCAATCCCCGACATAAAGTTTCTCGGCTGTGTCGGGAAAGGGGGTGACGGCGACCTTCACGAAGTCACCGAGGGGCTCACGCTCCCGCTCTTGTCGCACGTCCAACTCCGCGCCAGCACCGCCCGCGATAACATACGCGGCGGGGCGAGCGCGGGTTGACGCTTCATAGCATTTTCGGGCCTCAATTTGCTGGCCGTGGGCGACGCCGACCCGGTCCTCCACGGGGAACTTCAGAACCAGGTGATAAATGGAAGCGACAGCCTGGAACTTCATCAACGAGGTCCGTCCCATTATCGCGTTATAGATGGAAGGAAGCCGGACGACGGTGAACTCGATGGGCTCAGTCCGGCGGGCGTCCTTACCGTCCCCCAGGGTCATGTCCAGAGTGACCAACCCTGCGACGTCGACCTCATTGCCGGAAAAGCATGTGAGCTTTCCGGCATAAGGCAAGAGCATGGAAGGGGAGATGCCAAGCTGTGCGAACGCGTCGTAGTACAGGATGTCCACCGACGCTCCCGTGTCCACCATGATTCTCTTGACAATCTTCGTGGCGATCACCGCGTGCACCACCAGCGGATCCGTGTGCGGAGTGATGAGCTCGCGGGAATCGCCAGGTCGGAAGGTGATGTCAGCGTGAGGAACTCCCGACGCGCCCAAACTATTGATGGAGGCCCCAGAGGTCGAGGCGCGAGCATAGCGCTTCCTTTCCCCGCCACTAGACCCCGCGAGGGTGGAACCCCCAGCGATGGTGTTGATGTAGAGGTTGGGATCGTTCTGGTTGACCTCCCCCCTCGCGGGTGCGGAGCCGGCCAAGGTATTTGCCTGCGCCGGCCGTCCACTGTCGTTGCGGGGCCCGAGGGCGGTGGTGTTGGCCCCGGTGTATGGGTCGTTGTTGTATGGCCCGTTGCCGCCGCGGCTGTTGCGTGGTCCGCGGTATCCCTGATACCCGCGACCACGACGCCCTCCACCACGGTTATGGCCACCGCGCTGTCCACCATGGGGCTTTGTTGGCGTGGTGGATACGGTGAGGGCCTCCGGGGTGGTTTTGGCCTTTCCCTTCCCGCGATCCTGTGTGGGCCTTCCTGCCGCGTCCTCCGCGAAGACGCGTTTGGTGATGGCGTTGCAAGCGTCCTCATAGGTGTGCAAGGTTTTCCCGCACATCTTGACCTTGAAAGTCCCGTCGCGGAGGTTGTGGATTAGCATGTCGCGGGCGGATGTGTCGTTGAGCTGAGGCACCTCCGACGCCGCGTTCACAAACCGGGTGAAGAAGGCTGCCAAGGTCTCCTCCTCGCCTTGTGTCACGCTCATGAGATCCTTCGTCGTCTTCATGCGCGTTCGCGACCCACTAAAGTGGGACATGAACCGCCGCGTTAGATCTTTGAAAGACGAGATGGAACCCACGGGGAGGTTTGTGAACCACCTCATCCCGGCGGTCTTAAGGGTGGAGGGGAAGACCCGGCAGTACATGGCGTCGTTGTAGGTGTTGAACGTCATGTGGGCGAAGAACTGCCTAACGTGCTCTCCCGGGTCTTTCGTGCCGTCGAACTGTAGTGCCGCTGACGGCCTCTGGAATCCCTTCGGCATAGGTTCCTCCTGGATGAAATCAGCGAAGGGGCTGCCGTAGGTGGTGCCGCGATCGTCCACCAGCATGTTGCTCCGGGAGCCGGAGCGTGTGGACAGGGAGCGAGAGGTAGAGCATCCTCGCGATATGCTCATGTCCTCACTCGAGCCCCCCGGAGGCGGGGTGTGGTATGTCTGGCCCGGCCCGTATCCCGCGGCGTAAGCAGGCACATACGGCTGGTGGGGCATTGGGTAAGCACCCTGCCCATGCGGCATGGGGTACGCGCCCTGGCCGTAGTGGTACGCAGGGGCGTAGCCCTGAAAGTGAGGGTTGGGAGGCGACAACGCGTTGGGAGCGTCCTGCTCCACCTCCTGCCCCGTCGAACTCCCGTTGGTGGTGGCGTATTCCTCCACGTAGGGCTCCTGCGCGGGTGCGTACTCTTGAAAGTACTGCGCATGGACGTACCCCTGGAATGGGACCTGCGGCTGGAAACCCTGCTGAAAGCCCGGGTTCCACCCTGGCATGGCCTGTGGTTGCGGTACGGGCGGTGACCCGTAATACCACGGAGGTGGCGGCTGCATCCCGAAGGCTGCGCCGTCAGCGTAGTAAGCGTTGTTGCTGTTAGCGTCCATCACTGCGTCGGCTGAAACGGTGCCTGCTTAGTTTGAATTGTATCCCCACAGACGGCGCCAATGTTGAGGTCCGAAAACACCGATATGTAATGAACGCGATGAGAGCGCAAGGTTTGAACTCGACCGAGTCAACAGACGGAGGGATGGAAAGTATGTGATCGCTTGTGGTATTCAACGCGATGAGGGCAGTACGAAGGATATTTTGTATTTTAGCTTTGTTGGATTACAATAGACTGAGATTCTCTATCGGGCTACAACAATGATCTTAGCTCGAGATATAGTGTATGTGATTCGTGAAACTTCGATCCCCCCCTTGGTGCGCGGAGCCCGCTATTTATAGGCGAATTCGGGCCGAGATCGACCGAGACGTCGATGTGGGACGAGCGCCGCCCGAGTACGTGTCGCCCTTGGATTGGCTCTTGGGGTGGTGGCCGCGGAACCGGCCAATCGGAAGCCCGGATGGGACGTTACCGCCCACCGCTCGCCTGATGGGACGTTGCCGCCCACCGCTCGCCTGATGGGACGTTGCCGCCCGCCCACTTGCATGGATGGGACGGGCTCCTCTCCTCGCGGTTGGGAGGCGATGTACGCGATGCGTACATCGTCAACCAGGTTGTGCTCTTCGGACTACGCTTTGGCAGGGGTTTATTGTTCTTATCGCGATGGGAGCACCTGGCCGATCTGGGCCTGACGCCACCTTGAGAGGTTTTATACTTTGCAATATTTTGTTCTGGTGGGGTGCGTTACCGCGTTGACGGTTCCTGGTATCAACAGCTAGAATCAACGTGGTGGCTCGAAAACGGTCGGCTTTTATAATATATATTGATTATGAGAAAACCTAAGTTAGTAGGAACATGATAATATATAATTAAGTAAAAGTTAATAAATATAAATTGATTTAGATTTAAAGATAAAAATAATAATTTATTTAGAAAAAAGGGCTTCCATTAATTTTTTTTTTAAATTCGAATTTCTTATATTACTTTTTACATAAATAGATTAAAATGGTAATTGAAAAGATAAGTTAAAAAATATGTATATTTTATAGAAGGAAATTTTAAAGATAGATAATATTGTTTCAAAGATAGATATTAGATGAGTAAAAAAAAGATAATATTAAAAATTAGTTAATTAAAGAAATTTTAAAGATGAATAGTATGCCTTCAAAGATAGATATTAGATGGGTAAGAAAAAAGATAAAATTAAAAATTAGATAATTAAAAAATAAAAAAACATAAAAAATTGTTAATAAAATGGGGCCAGAATTAACGTGGATGCTCGAAATTACTCGGCTTTAATATATAGTACTACTGTACTAGTAGTAGTCCCCGTGCCTTCAAGGCACGATTTTGATTTAACAAAAAATTCACTTTAATTTTTATATAAGCTATTCAAAAAAATAGTTTGATATTATAAAATCTTGTATCGTTTTATATGATTTACTTCTTATAGGATTTATTTTAATGATAGATTATTTTTGTTATAATACATTCTTTTTTTCAAATAAAGATTTGTAGAATTTAAATTTTTGTATAAAGATTGAATACTTGCTTTTTATCAATAAGTTTCTTTATTTTATAATAATAATAATAATTATTATATGGTTATTTGCAAAAAAATAAAATCAATTATATAATTTTTTTATAGATGTAGAATTTACATTAATACTTTTTACCAATAAAAAATACGTCAATTAAATATCAACCAATCAAATGGTTATGTGGTTTATTATATCTTTAATAATATATTTTGATTTTAGTTAAATACATTTATTAAAGTAAATATATTTTGTGCCTTCAAACTATTAATTTAATTATATTTTTATTTGGAGTTGACATATATTGTTCTATATTATTATTTTAATCTATTGTTAGATAAAAAGATATCTAATGTGAGGTCTACAATAAAATTTCAACCAATCAAACAAATTGAATTATTTTATTAAAGTTGGGTGATGCGGACCAATGAGAATGTGACACGTGTCAGGCTAAATAATAAATCTAACCTCCGCTTTAGTATATAGTTATGATAGATATATTGATATGGATAGATAATATGCAATATTGGTTGAAAATTAGATAAAATTCAATTTTGGTTGAAAAATCTACGTAGTGGTAATTTAATATTTTATATCTACGTAGTGATAATATGCAATTACGTAGTGCATGCCATAACTACCAATATTATTGTTTTTAAGTATTAGCATATATTAATATGGATAGATATTGGGATAAAAATTATTTTGGTTAAATATCTGGTGGGGCCAGAATCAACATGGTGGCTCGAAAACGGTCGGCTTTTATAATATATATTGATTCCATGAATATGAGATGTAGTTACAATGAATTGCTATTTAAATCAAATATATAAAGATATAATGTA
Source organism: Polygonum aviculare (assembly GCA_934048045.1). Lineage (NCBI taxonomy): Eukaryota > Viridiplantae > Streptophyta > Magnoliopsida > Caryophyllales > Polygonaceae > Polygonum > Polygonum aviculare. Next base: position 325,513 of record OW204024.1, read on the forward strand.
AAAATTTAGAAATATAAAATGGGCCTAAGATGATTCTAATGGCTTTATATATTGAAATAAATAAAATATATTAATTAAAAATTATATTATTACGAAAGATAAAAGATAAGTTATTATAAACATGATAATATAAGATTTAAGTAAAAGATGATAAATACAAGTTGATTTAATATCAAAGATAAAAATAAATAATTTATGTAGAAAAAGTTTTTTTTCATTTTAAAATTAATTTTTAAATTCGATTTTCTAAGTTAATTCTTATTGAAATAGATTAAAAAGGCAATTAAAAAGATAAGTGATATATCATAAAGGATAGATTATCCATAGTCAAAAAAAACTTTAACATATCTTTCACATAAATAGATAATAGTGAATTTGATTTGATTAGATTAATTAAAATAACTTGAATAAAAATTAATATTTTATATATGAGGTGGGATCATAAATAACGTGGAGGCTCGAAAAGTCTCAACTTTAACATATAGTATAGATTTTATCAAAATTCGTATTTTTGATTTTTTTACATATATGGATAAAAAAGTCAGAAACAGATAACATAATTTTTTTTATCAGCCCTATTAAGGCCGGCTTGCTCGGGCATGAACCGTCAATGCCCATGCCCGGTCCACGTCGGTGCCCATCTCCATTCGGGTCGGGCCAAATGGCCTACCGGACTACTCTATTTTTAGAACTATTCCGTGAGCCGTAGCTAATTAATTGGGACGTACGATAGCAAATATTTATTGTTACTTAATTGTAAAATTCGGAACCCTATTGCACAATATGTGAAATGTAACGGTTATTTACCTTGAGGCATGGGTAGGGGCAAAGAGAGTTTCTCCGTGTTCATCACAAGTGGCTGTGAAGATTTTCTTTCGAACTAGCAACCTCGTGACACGTGATAGGCACGCGACATCGGGCGAAGAAGATCCGATCTTGGAAGCGATTAGGGATAAGGGCATGGGGGAGCCATGAGAATGAATTAAGTCGGGTATGCAGAGCTCAACGGCACACCTGATCGCCGTGGAATCTGCGAAGGCTAACATGTGCTGCCAAACCTCGGCTTGGCCCTGTAGGATGGCTACTCATTCTTAGATTCGAGTGAGTGATCGATCGATATATATAGCTAGTCTTACATTTGCAATTAATATATGTATATATATTGTTGAAAGTTGTTGTACCTTACTTTTGAAATGCCAATTCGAGTGAGTGTCACTACCTAAATGCTTGTACACTATTAATCCAAGACCTACAAGAATTCTTGTTATAATCAGAAAAATAAAGGATTAAGTACAATTTTTGGTGATTGGCTAATCACCTAGAGCTTTCTACTCTCATGTTAAGGGATGACATTATTTGGCCAATATTAACTCATCCTTATCAAATTCTTACATAATGAAAGGAACATTTTGGTGGAAATGTAAGGCATATGTATTATATATAGTTAGGTCATTTTGGTGGAAACGTTAGCTATGTATTGTAGTTAGGCCGGTTTTGGTTCTAAGGCCGTTGTTAATCCACGACGTACCACATCTCTTCTATTATTAAAGTTAGGCCGTTGTGGTGGTCCTGGTGGAGACATTTGATCGACGAGCACTATATTATCATTTGGCCATTTTGCTTATAAGGTAGTGGTTAGTCCATGACCCGTTCACTCAAACTTTTTGGCTTATATCTTTTTTGTCTTCTAAGACAGCGGTTTTGTCTACCATGCAGTACGACACCAACCATTCGGCTCACATCTCTTCAATTTTATTATAGATAGTCCGTCTTAACATTAGTTCGGCCGTTTTGGTGGAAATGTTACGCGTTTATAATAGTTAAGTGGATTTTTTTATATTGTTTATTTTAGTCGAGATTTTTTTATATTGCTTTATATTAGTGTATCTAGTGTTTAGTTTTTAAAAGTAATAAGTTAGAAGTGAGGTGTTTATAACTCTGGAGGTATGTATTAATATAATGAAACAAAAAATTAACCCCTTCATTACAAATTAGGGTGTTCAACGGGTCGGGCGCCCGACCCGCACATAACGGGTCAGGTTGCGGGTCGATTTTTTAAGTTTGCGGGTCGGGTCGGGTTAAAGGGTCGACCCGCGACCCGTTACATTTAAAAAATATATATATATTGTTTTATTAGTATTAAGATATATTTTTAAGGAAAAATATATATTTTGATACTAATATTTATTGTTTTACTAGCCAGCCGTGCCCGTCCGATGGACGGGCCTTGAGCGTAAGCTTACGTTGTGTTGCTTTGTAATGGTCCATTGTTATTCGTGAGAGGTTTTTGTTGTGATGGAAATATGTTTTGATAGACTGAACTGCCGTAAGCCATGATAAACAAACCTGTAGAGAAACCCAGTCACCTACATCTATAACCAGTGCTATCAAAATATGGTACGTCAAACTTACAAAATCAATTAACCAACAAGGACTTAAAATTCAATACATGCAACAGCTCTACTGAGAACTTCATAAAAATAGAAATTGACCATGGGCAGTCAAACAGATCCAAGAAGGCTTTATACCCAACATACTTGTTACTTTCCCAAGTTTACTGACAATTTCAAACCAAGCATTCACATCTACTATAATACAGTATAAAGCAGAACTCATCTCTGTTGAAAAAATTGCGCCACCTCATCAACACTGCATTAAAAAATGTTATTAATGCCACATCAATAATTACAGGAAAAAATACTGAAAAAATATGAATGATCCCGAAATTGTTTTTATATGCACCAATTAGGTAGATAGAATATTAGGTAGTTTATGAATAATCTCGAAATTAAAGAAAAAAAATTCTGAAAAAAATACTAATGATCTTGAAATTGCTTATATATGCACCAATTAGGTAGTTAGAATATTGATGATATATTTGTACATCTCAAAGATCAATTTATACGTACATAATTAGTGTAGGGAAAATTGCATAATTATTTTGTACATAATTAGTAGATTGCATAATCCAACTTAACTTAATTAGGTGGAATTTTTAACACGGTTGATCTGAATATGTACTTGACCGAGCTAACTTCATTACATTTTGAACTTTCTGAATTTGACTTAGCTTAATTGGCTATTCAACTTTATTTCATTACATTTTAAGCTCAAAATTTAACCTCCCTTGAACAATAGATACGTACATGTATATATATGTACATGTGGCCGGTTTTAAGGGAGATATTGGCCAAAGTCCAAACACTTACCTTAAACAATGGATACGTATATTTAGTAGAATATCTACTACATCTACTACAATATAGTATAAAGTATAACCATTTTTTTTAAAAAAAAAATATGAATGATCCCGATCCCGAAATTGCAAAAAAAAAAAATAATGAAAAAAGTATGAATGATCTTGAAATTGCTTATATATGCACCAATTAGGTAGCTAGAATATTGCTCATATAATTGTACATCTCAAAGATCAATTTTATACATACATGTGGTTTTAAGGAAGATATTGTCCAAACACTTTCCTTAAACAATAGATACGTACATGTAGTTAGAGTATTGCTTATATATTTGTACATCTCAAAGATCAATTAATTTTATACATACACAATTATTGTGGAGAAAATTGCATAATTATTTTGTACATATTTATAAAATTATGTACATAGTTATTCGGATATTGTGAATATTGCTTGAAATTGCTCATATATGCACCAACTAGGTAGTTAAAATATTGCTTATATATTTGTACATCTCAAAGATCAATTTTATACATACATAATTATTGCGGAGAAAATTGCATAATTATTTGGTTTTTCGAATTTAAGTATTTATTTCAATATCAGCTCAATTGAGATTTGCTTTCTAAGCGATTAAGCCAGATTTATATTGACATTACCCGTACATGGTACGGGTCTTCGACTAGTTGTATATTAAATACAAGTTCTTGGAGAGGAATACATAGACCGCGCTGAAAGAAAAAGTCTTCTTATTTAACTAATATTAATTTTTCCTGAATGACTTACAATTGCAAGAAAGGAACCTATGCTGTGAATAAGCTATCTAGTACATGACACTTCCACTGTATCGAATTCATAAGACAGGCAAACCAAAGCTTAGCCATCCAACAGAGCAAATGAGCATAATTGCCCAAAAAAAGGGTCACCTACAGCCATCCAATAGGTTTGTTTATCATGGCCTCCCGATCCATTGGTTCGTGCATCCATCGGTACACAGCTTTCTGCAATCATGATCCAGTACAATTCAAACTTCAAAAAAATGGTCTGCCAATAATTAATCCAGAGATCTGTTATCTAGTACATTTTTGTAAGATATTTTTTCCCCTGAGATACAAAATCTACACTTCAAAAATGCATCACACCTTATCCAACTTCAATTCATAGAGATATAAATTCAGAAAGGCCAAATGCCCAAATCAAACTTCAAAAATCAGTCTGTCGACAACTAATCCAAAAACCTGCTCAAAAAATTGGTAAGATCATGCAAAGATACTTTGACCTGAGAGTATGTAGCAGCATCAAGTTTTCCCAAACAGGAACATGGATATTGCTTAACAAATCACAAGATTGAAACATAAGTACTGGTTTCACTGGCACATCATAATACCTCCTGTTTGATTGGTTGTTGTTAATGAATAATCAGACTGATTGGCATCAGCACCCATATGATTCTTTGCAAATCCAGACTGAAGCTCATTCAACTTTTTGATTGCCACATCATGATCATTATGACATTCTTCAAATGTTTGTGTAATAACCTGTCGCCAGTGAGAGATAAGGTCATAAAACTAAACAATTTCAGAAAAGATCAAAACCATACTACACGAAAGGCTTCACTCGATGTTGGAAAAAGTAAAACGATTTGAAAGATCAGATCTCAGCTATTTAGGGAACCAGGAAAAAAGGAGTTTTTATACATTTGAAACTTTACTACACCATTCATATAAACTGCAGGTACATGTGAATGAAGGTGACAATAACGCTGGACCTACCACAATCACAGCATATGGTCGGTAACCCTTCAAAACGCGAGACGAAGTGGCGAATGACAGGACAACCGCCATCGATAAATCGCCACAGGCACAAGCGGAGTGCATCACATTGCCCTGAAACCGGGGTTTGTAAAAGTCAGCACGACAGAACCATTAACAACATCGCAGCCAGACATGTGAATGAAGGTGAGAATTCTCCCGCTTTGCCTGAACAAATCGTTCCACAGAAGCAAAATTCAAGTCCTGACTGGAAACAAGAGAGAAATCACAAGGAGGTGCTTGAATAACTCACCGCGCTATCAATTTGTGTTTCGTAAAAGATAGGGATTCCAATTCCGACAGCTACGCTCACAACTCCGACTGAAATAGCCACAATCTACATCATATCGCAATTTCAGGTTTTATGAGATTAGGAAACTAATACAGATACTACCACAGAGGGATTGCGATGCAATTACCGTGTTTTGGTCGACTTCGGCTCTAACGCAGGGATAAGATGGCGGTGGTGAGCGTCGGTACAAATCAGTAGATATACCGGCACAAATCACACAATGGATGTACCTATAAAGGCGCCCTAATAACAGGTCACACTAATGGGGAAAGACGAGAAGCCAAATCCGGCCTGGAGGAGAGGGCGATACGAAGAGGCGAATCAGGGCAAAAACAAGCCAAAGACGGGAAGACTGGGAGGCGAACGAAACTTTATGAGGGAGACGGTGGGGCGCAGGAGCGGAGAAGGACGACAGGCAGAATACGAAAAAATAGGCGAAGAAGCAATCGAAAAAATGACCTAATTGAAAATTCCAATTTTAATAACGACATTAAAGCAATTGGCAGATTCTTATTATTCTATAGATATAGAAGATTAGTATTAAAATATATTTTTAAGAAAAAATATATCCTTTAATAATTTTATTAGTATTCAAATATATATATTTTTTTGAAAAATTCACCGTATTTCGGATCGATCTACAATTTATTTTCGAATTTCATAAAAAATAGCAATTTAACCAAGTCAAGCGGGCCAACCGGTCAACCCGCGACCCGACCCGCAAACCCACGGGTCGGGTCGCGGGTCACTCTTTACATTTTTTGCGGGTCGTGGGTCGGACTGCAACCCGCATTGCGGGCCGCGGTCGACCTGACCCGTTGAACACCCCTATTACAAATAGATGGAAGACTATAGAAAGCACGCACGTATACACTACAAGACCCAAGTAAGAAGACTTAATAGGGCATGTATGTACAACTTAAGGAAAGAGTTAATATCATACACATTGAATCATTGGTTAATTAGGTCGACGTACATATATCTCAGCCCATTGCTAGAGCTAACTAGCTAGCTAAAACCCACATTAATTTAAACTAACAACAATATATTTTGTTCAATTATGGAACGGGGTAAGACTTGTTTCTACACATGCATTTGTAAGCCATGGGACACGTCTCGGCTTCCTCGAGCGTGGCACAAACGAAGCTCACCATGACTAGCCTGCATGGCGAGCACGACCCACACGCGTGCGAGCAATCTGGAAGGCTTGACCCTGCGACTCGGAGTGGGTCGGGTCCCCTAGGGTGCTTCATCCCGACGTGCCTTGATCTTCCCCATTTTTTGTAAGATTCGGGGTTTAGTGGGGTTCCTATGGTGTTATCTCGTTTCGTACTTGTCTTTGTCTGTGTCGTGTGATGGTGATGCCCTCTATCTGCGCGAATTCAAACCATACATTTATTCATGTTAGACCAAGAAGAAAGAATTTATAGTAGGCTAGTAAATTCGATCTATATACGGTAAATGACATGATATGGAAATAGCGAGTCCTTAAGTTAATCATCCGATTTTTGCACTAGAAATGAGTTTCTGCCTTTCTTACGAATATCCATTTTACGTCGAAGGAAAATAGGAATACGGAACGAAAACGACACAGGCACAAGAAATCATCGAGTTGCTAGATATATATAACACTACAAAGGAGGTTTCAGCTCTCTAACAAGAAACAGAAACGGAAAATGGTGTTCGATACTATAAGGATTCCTGAGTAACATATGTATATATAGTTCATTGTATATATGAATGTTTGTAAAAAGTTTATGCATGATAGTACACAACTTCTTGTCTGTTTAAAAGCATATAGTACGTACTAATTAAGAAAAAACAAAGTTGGTATACATACGAGAATGTGTTCTTCCCAAGCGCCTGGACAAAGCAATCGTCGGAAGTGCAAGGAAGATGGCAACTAGTAGAAGTAGCGTTAGAGCTACAAGACCGTTGTGATTCCTCATGGTCACCAATCTTCAAAATATAGACAGTACTAATGTAGCTCTGATACCCTTTTCTTTGTTATATGTAAAATCTCTTAGTACGTGTATGTATATATAAAGCACGTACACTCTAGAGGAAGAACGGTGGGGATTGAATCAAATCACAAGAGTGAGGAGAGGGCTAAATGGCTGTATATGTCACGTTATAAGAAAGTAGGGTTTGTCAAGGCTTCACAGGGAAAAAAATTAAGATTGTTGATAGAAGCTTGAGCTATACTTGTGACTATTGAGTAACGTTGTAACTTATAAGGTATATATTGGGTGGTTTTGGAGTTGTGATTTCAGCGGGAAAGAGGTGAGTACGTTTCGCAGATGAAATTTTCTGAGGGATCAAAATGAGAGGGCTTGCTTTTTACGTGACTTTTCTGACTTGAACATGATTTCTTGTTCTGCTCCATAAATGTATGGTTGTATTTGTATTAATATTTGGCAGGGCGTTTGAATTTTTGAAAGGGCTTCTAAAGATTTTGTAGCTGTGGATGCAGTGAAAGAGGGAAGAAAGGTACGTTACATAAATACACTTTGATGTATTAATTATGTGACCCATATTAATGCTGCCTCGATCACCCTTTCCCAAGTGTATATATGTGTCATATACTCATATATATGTCATGTTTCTTTTACCCTTTGTCAGGCTTCCATTTGTCTCTTTCTCATTTGTGCTGGGAACGTACGTACATCTAATTTATATTCTGAATGTTAGACAGACTTTACAACGTGACCATAATAATATAACCTTAGTATATACTGGTTCATAAGTATAAGATTAGCTTCTTTTCATTTTGAGGAGTAGAAGGTTACTGATTGTCCGGCCCATAATAGATATTGGGCCGAACAAACATGTCCGAAAGGAAACGGGGTGGATTTCTTGGTCCAAGGCCCAAAATTCTCTTCCACGTTACTTTTCCCTTGAATGAGCGAAACGACCCTCGAATGCCACGTGGTAGACTTTCATCGGTTGATTCTTCCCTGATCCATAGAACACTCCAATAGGAGAAGACAGAGAAATGAAGATTTTTGACCAAAGATAAAACAACAAGAGATGAAAGCTTGACTAGTCAACTAACCCATTAACAAGAAAACGACCAAAATGGATATGTGTCGTTTTCACTACGCACCCACGAAATATAAAAACCCAACTCGAAACTGTGCAACTGGTCATAGTATTAACGCGAGTCAACCCTTGAGCCGGCCAAGTTGAATGGAATATCAACCAAAGACTTGGAATTTTCATAGAAGGTTCATCTTGTTGATATAAAAAGAATGAAGCCATCTTCATATTTAGAGTGCACAAATGGAGGCTCTGGCACTAAGAAGTCACAGCCCATCCATGGATCTTGCATGGAACCGATCCGGGTCAACCCGTAAAACCAAACACGGATACAGTCCAGACATAACAAATCGATCCGCTTCGAGAAGAGGGGTTCATATGTACACCGTGGTGGCTGCCAAGACTTTCCTCTCGAGAAGCGTGAGGGCAAGAAGACGTCGAGCTTTTCTCAACACGTACACGCTTTCCTCCCTTGATAACTCCTCGGCGGAGCCCCAGCCCAAGTGTGTCAAACTAAAACGAGTCGGGTCTAAGATCAAGTCTCTGTTGGCGTCCACCATAGAATCAGTGCGTAATAGCTCGCTTAGATTGGGAGGGTGCACGTCTAGATCAGCAATCCGCCCGTCTTCAGCCATCCATAGTGATTGATCCATCAACAAAATCAGGATTTTGTCTTCCACCGTCTCTTTCTGTTGTAATATATGTTGTTGAGATTATTGTAAGGCTGATCAGTAGGCATGAAGATGGAAATTTCATTCTTTCTTGATAAAGTCATATGTAACTGTGCTCCTTAAGAGCAATTGTACACCAGAAAATGGTCATGAATGATATTGGCTATCACTTATCAGTTGAGGACTTATATATTCAGTCTTGTGGTTGATTCAGAGAATGATGTATTTAAACAAGATGGTTAACACACCAGCTATGTCTTCTCATCAGCAAGCACCAAAGAGGCAGAGCCAACACCACTACAACAGACATCAGTTTTGTACAGTTCTTCCTTTGTCAAAATTTAAGACGTCGACAACAACAATTACCAAGCGCTAGCCAGTTGAGTTGAGAGGGTGTTTCCAGAAGACCCATGGTACATTTCCAAAACAGCAAACAAAACAAGGAACACATAGCCAACCGACACACAAACATGTACAGAGCATAAACCAAAAGATCTTCGTTGAAATTTAATTAGACCTATGTCTGAATTTCTCTATTAAGACAAGTAATCACTGTTAACTGTTAAGTACTGCCTCAAACTATGTTAAGTACTGCCTCAAACTATGTTAACTGTTAAGTACTGCCTCAAACCAAAAAATTTGGGGCATTTACAAGATGTGTTACACTTGTAATGTCATCCGTTACTTTACATTTTGCATTTAATTTCATTTCAAAAACTGTTACCTTTGTTATTTCCATATGTTATAGTAGTCTACAACTGTTACCAAAAACTGTCATCTTCGTTATTCACATTTCAAACTGTTACTATTGAAATAAAACCATTACCCTAGATTGTCTATTGTAACGCCACCAAAAACCATTACAATTTTTCTGTTACAATAGTGTCGATTATTGGTAGTGTCAAATAGTCAAAAAGTTTCATTTCTTAATTAATATGTTAATTAGTCTTTTATTTTTTAATAAAATATTCTATTGTATATAGCTTATCCTTTTAATTCTTTATATAACCGTAATTGTTATTATAAAAAATGAAGCCTCTGCTTTCTTCTACAAGTGACTGTCAGAATAACTGAATTTCGTGCTAAAAAGATAAAAGAAAAAATTGTTTTCGAAATTTAACATCAACCAACATAAAACTGTTACTATTTTCTTGCCTTCTAGGTTCCTTCTGCCTTCCATAAAATTGATCTACCAGCTATGATTTCTTCTAATTTGTTTTTCTCTCATCTTTCCATGTTTAAAATATCCTCTTGCCTTAATTCTTGTTCGTCTTGCCTTAATCTCGGTGACGCCACAGCTAATGTGTACTACTCCGTAGTTGTTAACGTTTGGAATTTTTTGGTCGAAGTTGTTAACGTTTGGATTTATGGAAAGATATTCACTTTATGAAAGATATTCTTTTGGTGCACTACTTCATAAATCCTACTCCGTACTATAATTGACTGATTCTGCGTTCAATCTAGGAGTCATCAATCATAACGAGAAGTTGCAATTTTTGGAGTTCAAGTTTCTTAGGTTCTTCAGGTAATTAAATTTTTGGTTTAGTTTTATCACTCTGTGGAAGGGATGATAAGATTTAATTAAGGTTAACATAAACAAGTAATTTATTATAGTTTTCACCTAAACTAATTGTGTCTGCTACTGGAAAACGTACATTTCTCTAGTTGGTCAAATTCCAGAAAATTAAAGTGGGAAGTAACAGTTGAAGAAAACATTAACTAACTATTAGTTTACATGATTCGCACTAATTAGCATTAGCAAGCCAAGAGAATAATACGGCGAGGTGGGCAAATTAAAAAAAAAAAAAAAAAAAACAGAGAGTGGGAGAAGTTAGTTGCCTAGTGGGAACAAGAGTTGGAACGTGAAACCCTAAACTTTCGTCCCTCACATTAACCACCAAATATAATTAACATAAATAACCTGCTTTGTCCTCTGTTTCAATTTTAACAGCTTTGTCCTCTGTTTCTCTGTCCTTCTTTTTCCAGCTTTACCGTCTCTAAGAAGAGACCACCTTAATCCACAGCAATTAATTAGCCCTAATCTCTTCTCAATTTTCAACTGCAAACATGTTCGGCGCCTTGTTTGGATGGAGAAAGGCCTCCAAGTGGTAATTAGACCATTCAATTCGCCGCCCTGTTTTTTTTCTTTGTATTTTATGTCTACTTAATTTTCCAAATAATAAAATCGAATTTTGTGTGCAGTAAGAAGCTGATCAAGAAGGTGCAATGTCGTTTGAAGCTTCTGAGGAACAAGAGAACCGCCATTGTCAAGCTATTGAGAGAGGACATTGCTCTGCTCTTGCGAAACGGCCATGAACACGTTGCCTTCAGCAGATTGGGTCAGCTCTGCATGGACGAGAACTTGAAGGAAGTGTACGAATTGCTCGACAGTTTCTGCGAGTTCGTGCTGATGAAGCTCTCCTACATCCGAAAACACAGGTTTCTATCTACAATCGTTCAATTTGAGGGTGAATTTTGGGAATTTGAACTAGCATAATTCTGATTTATTCAAATTGGTGTTCAGGGATTGTCCAGCCGACTTAAGCGAGGCCGTTTCGAGTCTCGTGTTCGCATCGGCGAGACTCGGCGACTTGCCGGAGTTACAAGTCATCCGCAAGCTGTTCGGGGAGAGGTACGGCCAGAAATTCGCCACGTCAGCAGTTGAATTGCTGCCGGGAAACCTCGTCAACCTCCAGGTATGCCCCTTTTGGTTTCTTAAGATTTCAGAGCTCTTGATCGAGCCTCTCATAACTTGAAATTGACTTTGAGCATGAAAGTTTTCAGACATACCAGAAACAAACTACTTAATCAGTCGGTTGTTAAAAATGAAGGGACAGAAATCTAGCGCTTTGAATTGTTAGGTTTTGAATTGTGTGCTGTTGCCCAATTTTCTCCACGTTTGGCCAATGTGGGTTGCTTCCAAGTTAGTGGGTAATTCAGTTATGTTTTGGAGTTACTTCACAACTTTTTTACATTACATTAATTTGTACGTGTAGTAATTGGGCTCTTATTATAAGTTAGTGTCATATAAATTGGCAGTTAGGCTCATTTAGGACATAGTCAGTTAGTTTCAGCTCCTAAATTTAGGGACCTTTTATTTTAATTAGTTGAAGACCCGTACCATGTACGCATAATGATCAATTTTTTCGTTAATTTGTGTATCTACTATAGTCTATACTATATATTAATTCTTATATATAAATAGATTAAAATGGGAATTGAAAAGTTAAGTTAATTAATATGTATCTTTTATAGAAGGAAATTTTAAAGATAGATAATATTGTTTCAAAGATAGATATTAGATGAGTAAGAATAAAGGTAAAATTAAAGGTTAGATAATTAAAGAAATTTTAAAGATAAATAATATGTCTTTAAAGATAGATTTTTGATGGGTAAGAAAAAAGATAAAGTTAAAGATTAGATAATTAGGAAAAATAAAACATACAAAATTGTTAATCAAGTGGGGCCAGAATTAACGTGGAGGCTCGAAATTCTCCGGGTTTAATATATAGTATAGATTGTTATTATTTTCATTGAATTAATTAAACTACTTTCAGCTACTGATTTTTTATTGTTCTGGATTTTGTACTGTGAAATCAATGAAGATGATAGAGAAGCTGTCCATGAACTCGGTGTCTGACTACGCGAAGAACAGGTTGCTTGACGATATAATCCGAGAATCCTTGTTCCAACCAGGCCTTCTTGCAATTGAATACAACCGTTCTCCACAACATCCACAAGTACTAGCACTTGAAACTTCAACTTAATTTCTCTTCAGTATACTTGATCTTTTCATAACATTTTACTTGGTGCTATCATTCAGGTTTCTGAACAAAATGACTACAAATCCGTAGTTCCTCGGTCAATGGAGTCATCGGTGGCCAACGAAACCGAGCAGAATTCAAGCGATTTTGAATTCCATTCAACAAATACGAAGAAAGAGCCGATCCAATCGCCCCAAGCATACTACGAGAACGATTCCATCGCACTCCAGTCTTCTTCACCAGGACCAATGCCGGAGCCTTTGAAAATCAAGGACGCCGTTGAGAAGCTCGAGATTTTTGACAGCTCATCAGAATATCCAGAGCAATCATTGGTCTATCTTGATGACATTGAGGAATTCAGGTCTTCTGCAAGAAAAGTCGGCGAACAAGATCAGAGAATGTTCATATTCAAGCCACCACAGATCCAAAAAACACCAAAAGTTCAATCTCATAGTCCCTCTAGCCATTCAAAGATGAAATCGGCTAGAAAAAGGCAAAGAAGAAGATCACTCTCCAAGGATTATAAGCAGTTGTCTATAAATGATTGTGGATACGAGGTTTACTATAGCGGATCGCCTCTTCAAAGAAAGCATCCAAAGAAAGTTCACGAGGCTGCGGATTTGGCAAGGGGAAGTGAGCTTGATGGACCTGTCCAGAGTTTTCGGTTTTGGATCAGAGAAGAAAAACCCGAAAATCTAATAAGGGCGACGAGTTTGCCTGAGCAGAGAGAACAAGAAAGAGAAGAGAGCGATTTGGGTAGGTCGGCTTCGCTTCCTTGGGAGAGTCCAGGTGAGCTCAACAGGCGCGCTTTGTTGTCGCCTAGACACGTACATCCAAAGTTGCCTGACTATGATGAGTTGGAGGTCAAGTTTATGGCTTTGAAGAAACTTCACCAAGAGAGTAAGTTAATGATGAAAGTTAGGTAGCTAGGTTGTAGTGTTTAGCTAAGTGACTTTTTGTGATCATTTTATGTTTTAACGTATGTATTCAGTCTCTATTTTTTGAGGTTTGAGCAATTCTTTGAGTAGTTATATTAGCATTTTTTTGTAGAAGGGTACACTACATGCAGTTTATACATTTGGGGACCAGCAATTAATTAAGCATGATGATGATGTTGATGGAATTAGTGATGGATCGATACAAAGTCACAGGCCGGTGCCCAAACCATAAACCTGTTGCAGCTGAAATGTGTTTTTTTCATGGCGAAGAACCCAGCATTAGTGACAAACTATGGGTTTGTAACCCACAAGGTTTGTAGTTTGTGTTAACCGATTTAGCCCAATGGAAGAAAGGACGATCACACTTTTTAAATATCAATTTTTGTAGCCTGTTCAAAGAGATATTTAACGAATTACACAGCCCTCAAACTGGCATGTCTTGCTTTGTTTTTGATATTGTGTGAGCTTCTTCAAAATTTAAAGTAGATGAAAGCTGACACCATAATTTACAGATTTTTTGTTACAAAAATGTTGCCCATGTTATCTCATAACTTATAACACTAGTATGAGTATTGTTCATTGTAACAAAAGCTCAATCTACTTTGTTATTTACAAAGTACAATTCGATTATGACTTATAAGACAACATCTAGTAGTAGGAGATCCAGACTCATACAAACCTGGTAAAATCGGCCTTGCATGCCTCTAACGCACAAGGTTGTTGTATGTAATCAACCCGAACTTTGTTTCCCCAGACAAAAGTCACAACGTAAGGTAGGCAGTCAAACTCATAATGAATGAGAAAGGCCGGTGATAGAATAAGTAAGCGGTCAAGCAAAGCCAAGCTAAGTTTTAGTCGGCCAAGATCGCACCTTTCGGTCACGTGAGTACCCAAAATGTTACACTTTGCACCTACAAGAGCTCGCCACGTCATCAGTACGAACATGCCCACTTTTCCAAAAAGAGGGAAAAAGCAAAGCATGCGAGCTTGCTAAGTGCCTTTGCTTTGGTCCTACTATACAAGTGAATTGACGTGGCCGATGGTTGGGAGATTGCATGGGATTTCAAGCTCCTAAACTCGGCTACTCCATCACTCAAACTACATAAACTAATCCACAAACAACAACAACAGAAATCTAGGGTTGATGAGAAAAGTTGCACGGAAAGTAGAAAGGTGATGTATCTTTAAATGTAGATCCTAGGATTGGAGTGCAAGCAACGTTATACTCCTTTCGTATCTTGGGTGGATCCCACTGTAAATCACAACTATGACTAGCCAGCCATTTGTCAAATTTGGTACACGAGCTTATATTTCATTGAATCAAGACAGCATTTTGTATAGCCAAAGTGTAGGCCGTATGATATGATGAAGATTGATCGGTACACTGTGGGCTTCTAGAAGCTCATCACTTACACAGCACACAGAAGTGATGTTAGACGATAAGCGGTTTGTAGAAATGTACAACAAAAGTATAACAACACTATATACATTAAGAGTTTAAGACCATAAAGAATGTTTTATTAGTTTATTTATTTATTTATGGAATGACCACTTGTATAAATTGGAATCTTCCAACTTGGACCCTTCTCTCAAGTTTTAGCCCAAACAGGGGAGAATTCAGAGCCAAACACTAACTCCTCTGTTTTCTTTGGCCGATAAAGGCTCTGTTTTAGTACAAACAGGGGACCCTTCTCTGTTTCCGGCTCTGTATTCTATCTCACAAACATTCTCAATTCCCAGCCAGATTATTCCTTCTAAATTACCCACAAGGCCACAACATTTGAATTTCAAGTCACAAAACATCCAGCCATGGCTACTCCAAGAAGCAACCAGAAGGACAAGAACATAATCGACAGTAATCTCACAGACGATTTCCAAAGAACCCAATTCTGGCCACCGTTTGTCTTCCCTTTCCAATCCCATCCAATTCCCCATCCACCCCATCAACAACAGAGCTACAACTATCCCCCAATTCCCCATCAACAGTATCACCTTCAGTACTGGAACAGCCTGAGCCCAAGAAAGCAGGCATTGATGACAAGAAAACTCCGGCAGGCAACGCCATCGTCGCCGGCGAAGAAGCTCTACAGGGGAGTGAGGCAGCGACATTGGGGGAAATGGGTGGCGGAGATTCGGCTCCCAAGAAACAGAACACGGCTCTGGCTGGGTACCTTCGAGACCGCCGAGGACGCCGCCTTGGCCTACGATCGGGAGGCTTTCCGGCTCCGGGGCCGAAACGCCCGCCTCAACTTCCCAGAGCTCTTCCTCGGCAAGGACACACCAGAGCCAGAACCGGAAACAATACAAAACCATCCCACATCTGAAGTTGAGAGACAAAATTGCCTAGTATATGAACCAGAGCCCAATGTTTCTGGCTCTGGCTCATCCTATGTTGCTGATTCATCTGAGCCGTCGCCGGATGATCAAGATCCGGAGAAGGCGGCGTGGAGGGAGATGATGGCGGAGGCGTGGATGAAAGCGATTCCGGCGGGGTGGGACCCGGGGAGCCCGATCTGGGATGATCTGGGTCTTCCTAATTGTCAAAACCAATCGGAGAACTTGGAAGCTTCGTCTTCGGAATGTTCGTCGCCGTCTTTCTCTACCGCTTGTCCCATGAGGCCTTTCTTCTCTAACGAACAGGCTTAGCTGAATCTGTGTCTACCATTTCCACCTGATCAGTTGTACTACTGGTTGCATGGTTTTTGCACATGCAGCAGCCTGGATTTTTCTTTGTGACATTTTAACAAACAAGTGGTAACGTTACTACTTACTAGCAGATTTCCTACGTCGTTTGCTTTCCGTCAGGATGTAGTTACGTTACGTGTGTTGTTCGTCTCCTCTTTGGCTAGATCGAATATCTATGAATAAGCTATAGTGAAAAGTTCACTTCTTTTTTACTTTTTTGCACTGTTTTTTTTTTGTCTATGGGTCTTTCTTCCGAAATACAGTGTGCAAGAAAATTCTCTATTCGGTGCTAACAGGGTCACGGGCTTTCTGATATGGGCCCAACTCAATAAAATAACAGGCCCAGACTAACCCAGCCCATACGGCAATTGAGAATCTGTAGATGGTATAATGTCTGTGGACAAATCTTTTGACATGATTTAACTCAAGTTGGCAAGTTGCTGAACTTGTTCTTAGTCATATAGAGTGGGATTTTATTTATTTATTTTTGGTCAAAATATAGAGTGGGATTGAACTCGGCTTAAGTTACAGTGACTACAATCTACAAACTACAAACCAATCCTAATCTAAGCACGAGTCCATTTTCAACTTCGGAGTTTGGACATGGAAATTATAATTAATCAACAAAAGATCCCATCCTATCCAATGAGCTTGAATATCTAGTCTAAAAAACAATGTTATTTTTTGTTTTCATATTTTATTCTCCATTGGGGTTTGTGTGACATGTAAAATGCCTTCAGCGCCAATCACGTGCAAACGTGTTGTGTAAGACCAACATATTCCAATAATATTGGCAAGTGGGTCACAAATTACAGCTCATCCAAAATTTTCTTTCTCATATCGTATTGGTAACTGAAAAGTTAAGATCTAACTATTTTTTACAACAACTTGGAGGATTAGTGTTAAACAATGCACTTTCGTATCAAATAAAGGTTAATTGCATCTCAAACTATTCAACAAATGACGAAAAATAATATAACAGTCCATATCATGCAATGAAGATATTTGTAATATAATATTCAAAATCAGGACATTGACTCTTGGGAGCCTATTTCTGAATATTTCCAAGCCAATTTCCAGCTTTGAAGGGCCAAAACGGTCAACACGTAGCAATTTGCTCAGATCTTTGATTTCCTCTGAATCTGAGAGGATCTAGCTTCATGGTTCATGCTTTGATCTACTCTGAGATTCAGGAATCAAATGCTCTTGCACTTATCTGATTATTGTCAAGGAATTTGAGGTTGAAGAAAAGAGAAATCAGGCATGATGGGTTTTGAAGGAAATTGTCATATGGGTGTTGATTTAATGGGTAGCAAGTACAAGAAGATGACATCTGAACTTGAAGGTGATGAAGATTTGACAAGAAACAGCAACAAAACCAGGAGATATGTGATTGCTTGTGCCTTCTTTGCTTCTCTCAACTCTGTTCTTCTTGGCTATGGTATGTACTTCAGTACTTGTTCTCCATATTTGGATTCAATTTCAATGTCCAGAAACAGCGTAATAAATCTGAGATTTGTTCTCAGATTTAAGGTTTTGGGTTGAGTGCTTTGAATGTATGGAATTCGTACCCTTATAAAATACTATAATGTGAGAAGCTAAAATCCTACTAAAATCATGTATTCCAACTTCTATCTGGTATAGTAGCAGTTGAATAAAGCAATTTGTTTGGGTCAAATGGCTAAGCAAAAACATTTTGCTTAAGCTGAACAGCAATTCTGCATTTGGTATCAAATCAATTTTGATGAATAATAACTTCAGCTTAAAATGCCCAATTATGCTATTCCTTCCATTGAGTAAGTAATCTGATTTCCTCATTTCCCAGATGTTGGAGTGATGAGTGGTGCTATTCTCTTCATCCAAGAAGATCTAAACATAACAGAAGTCCAACAGGAAATCCTAGTTGGAATCTTAAGCATAGTTTCACTCATCGGCAGCTTACTCGGCGGAAGATCCTCAGACTCCATAGGCAGAAAATGGACAATGGCAATTGGTGCTGTAGTTTTTCAAATAGGCGGAATCACAATGACTTTTGCCCCTACATTCAAGGTACTTATGATTGGAAGACTCCTCTCTGGCATAGGCATCGGGTTCGGTGCGACAATCATGGGCGTTTACATAGCCGAGATCTCACCAGCCAACTCTAGAGGCTTCCTCACTTCCTTTCCTGAGATATTCATTAACCTCGGGATCCTCCTTGGATACGTCTCAAACTACGCGTTCTCAGGCCTACCGATACACATTAATTGGAGAATTATGCTTGCCTTGGGGATTTTCCCTTCGGTTGTAATCGCCTTTGCATTGTTCATCATCCCTGAATCACCAAGGTAGGCTAGAACAACTTCTTTCCTTACCAACTTGATAGCTATCAAATCTCTATATATATACTCACGGATACTAAACTCTGCAGGTGGTTGGTCATGCAAGGCAGAGTTGAAGAAGCAAGATCTGTTTTGGTAAGGACAATAGGAATCGAAAAGGAAGTAGACGAACGGCTTTCAGAGATCCAAACAGCTGCAATCAAGAATCCAGAAGACAAGGCTGTATGGTATGAGCTCTTAAGGCCTTGTCCAGCAGTTGCTAAGATGATGATTGTTGGAATTGGAATCCAATGCTTCCAACAGATAACCGGAATTGATTCTTTAGTTTACTATAGCCCGACGATATTCAAGGCAGCTGGGATAGAGGACAACTCAAATCTCTTAGCTGCAACAGTTGCAGTTGGAGTGACAAAGACTTCATTTATATTAGTTGCTCTTTTCCTCATTGATAGAAAAGGGAGGAAGCCGTTGCTTTACGTGAGCACGATTGGGATGACGGTTTGTTTGTTTTGCATTGCTTTAATCCTACCGTTGGTGGGAACTGGAACGGTTGGAATCACAGTGGCGATCTTAGCAGTTTGTGGTGACGTCGCGTTCTTTTCAGTGGGGATTGGACCGATTTGTTGGGTTATGAACTCTGAGATCTTCCCGTTGAGGCTTCGGGCTCAAGCTGTTGCACTTGGAGCCGTGGGAAATAGGCTCTGCAGCGGCCTCGTTTCTTTGTCATTTCTTTCGGTTGCAAGAGCAATAACTGTTCCTGGAACATTCTTCATCTTTTTCCTGTTTTCAGCTCTTTCGGTTGCCTTTGTTCATGCCTATGTCCCGGAGACGAAAGGGAAGACACTTGAGCAGATAGAAGCTATGTTTCATTCTAAACAAGCATGGGACGAAAGTGAGCTAGAGTTAGGAGACACTGAGCAACTTGTAGAAAAGGAATAAACACAAAACAATAGTATAACAGTGCCATTTTTTTCAGATTTATCTGTGTCTGTACTTTTTATAGAACTACACCAGAATGCATGCAGTTATGCCAGTTTAGCTTCTTAATTGCTCTATATCTAACCACTGTCTAAGGTTTATGTAAATTGTTTGTAACATATAAAGTGAAGTTACATTTTTGAGAAGTCAACTCTCTTGGAATTCTTTTGCAGTTTCTTGATTCTTAAACAATCACTGAAAATCCAATTAAATCTCAACAAGCATACAATAGAGACATGCTAGCCACTTCCTCCTCATGATCCAATGTTTCCTTCTCTATTCTTTTCCTATTTCCATTCACCTACTCAATAAGCATTCTCACCATTCTTCTCATGGCAACTATCTCAAAATATTCTAAGGTCAGAAGTCAGCATCTTCTCATGGACTCATATTATATTGTCCCTTAATTTAATTAATAAGCTTCTCTTTCTGATTACCAAGTTAAAAAATACACACATTAGAAGACCAAGTCTATACAATCCCAAACTTTCTTCATCTTCTTCACCTTCAACCTCAATCCAGCTGCATAAACACAAGTGCAAATGGAAGAGCTTGAATTGGTGATAAAGAGCAAGTATAAGAGGATTAACTCTAACCTCCCAGAAGATCACTGTCATGATGGTGATGATGATATCTCAGCTACAAATCACCAAGAAGCTCGATCCAATCGAACAAGAAAGTACGTTCTTGCCTGTGCTTTCCTTGCATCCCTCAATTCAGTTCTTCTTGGATATGGTAAAGCCCACTAAACTAAAAACTCTATTCTTTTTTACTACAGGATCTCAGATTCAGGGTTTTGTTACAAAGTTTGAATCTTTTTTCCCAAATTCTGTTCTTTTTTGTAATAAAGTTCGAATCTTTCATTGTTTTTCCCCCAAATCTGCAGAAAATTCTGTCCTTTTTTCTAATAAAGTTAAAATCTTTCATTGTTTTTCCTGCAAATCTGCAGATGTAGGGGTGATGAGTGGAGCAATCATCTTCATCCAACAAGATCTGAAGATCACAGAAATCCAAGAAGAAGTCTTGGTCGGCTGCTTAAGCATAGTCTCAATCTTCGGAAGCCTGGCCGGAGGAAGAACCTCAGATGCAATCGGCAGAAAATGGACAATGGCCTTAGCAGCAATCATCTTCCAAATCGGCGCAATTATAATGACGCTTTCGCACTCATTCGAAACCCTAATTTTCGGAAGACTCTTGGCGGGAATCGGGATCGGATTCGGAGTCATGGTCGCCCCAATTTACATTGCCGAAATTGCCCCTGCAATCTCCAGAGGATCCCTCACCTCCTTCCCCGAAATCTTTATAAATTTCGGTATCCTCCTCGGCTACGTCTCGAACTACGCCTTTTCGGGTCTTCCGGTTAGCATCAACTGGAGAGTAATGCTCGCGATCGGGATCCTGCCGTCGGTTTTCATCGGATTCGCTCTCTTCGTCATTCCGGAGTCGCCGAGATGGCTCGTAATGAGGAACCGTGTTGAGGAAGCAAGAAACGTGCTGTCCAAGACAATAGAAACGGAAAAAGAAGCTGACGAGAGGCTTGAAGAGATCAAAACGGCAAAAGAAGAGGATAACGGTAACGGAGAGGCGGTGTGGCTTGAGCTTATAAGGCCTAATGCAACGGTTTTTCGAATGTTGGTCGTCGGGATTGGGATCCATTGCTTTCAACAGATCACGGGGATCGACGCGCTTGTGTACTATAGTCCGGAGATATTTAAACAAGCCGGGATCGGTGACGACCCTCAGAAGCTTCTTAAGGCGACGGTTGCGGTTGGGCTTACCAAGACGGCTTTCATTGTGGTTGCTATTTTGTTGATTGATAAAGTAGGGAGGAAGCCGTTGCTTTACATTAGCACAATTGGGATGAGTCTTTGCCTTTTCTTTCTAGCCATCACTTTGATGTTTCTTGGAAAAGGAGAGCTAGGGATTGCGATGTCAATCTTGCTTGTTTGTGGGAATGTGGCGTTCTTCTCTGTTGGAATTGGGCCCATTTGTTGGGTCTTGGCGTCGGAGATCTTTCCATTGAAGTTGCGTGCTCAAGCAGTCGCTCTTGGGGCGACGGGGAATAGGATATGTAGCGGGGTTGTCGCCATGTCGTTTCTTTCACTCGCCAAGGCAATCAGTCTGGCAGGGACATTTTTCGTGTTTTCGGGTGTTTCGGTTGTGTCGGTTTTGTTTGTGTATATGCTCGTTCCTGAGACAAAGGGGAAGAGTCTGGAGGAGATCGAGTCCTTATTTAAGGACAGTGTAGAATGGGATAGGCCTCAATTGGAGCTAGGAGATGCCAAATGTTTGGGTCATGATAATTTATAGGTAGCAATGTTAGAGTTTTTTGTCATGGAAATCAAATGAAGTGATGAGTTTTGTAAACTAAATTCTGTTTGTTTGGGCCAAGATTCTATGACTTGTACAAATGTTCAACAAGCGGTAAAATCAAAATGTTACAGAGGCTCAAGTGAATGTGGAAACGACGTCGTTTAGGTACCATTCTGTTGGTCGCACTAGGAAAAAGTCAACTAAGACGTTTAATGCTGATGATAAATGATGTTCGTACACGTTTGAATCATGTTCCGCCATGATAGATAGAGAGCAAAATGCGAGCTCTGACTAAATCATCTCTTCTTCCATCAAACTCTCCTTTTTGAGACCACTAGAGCTCCAAATTGATCGTATCTTGAGCAATGTCGATGTTCGACACGATGTCTCAAGACGGATTCGACGGTGGCTTGGACGCAATGTCCTCAGCCGGAGCCGATGTGAGTAGTGAGTACGTGCCCCCTGCCGATCTGCCATTCGATCAAAGCTACTCGTCTAACTTCCCTAGCAATGGCGTCGAAGTAGAAGACGGAAACGGCGACGTTTCTCATTCTGAGGATCATTACGCCGCCTTTAACTCGGCCCCTGGCGACGGTGGCGAATACGCTCCCTCACCGTTTGAATCCGCCGAACCGGAGGAGAACGGAGGTGGGATGCCATTGGATGAAGGCCTCTTCGCATCGGACGGCCCCAGTCTACCGCCTCCCGATGCTATGCAGCCTGAAGAGGGATCCGCATTTCGTGAATGGCGCCGGTGAGTTTTCCAAATTATGATCATCTTTGCACTTTTGGTGCATAAATTCTTTCCTTGCATTTACCATTTTAGAATTCCATTCATATTGTGTAGTGTTTCGGATTTCAGATTCTTTGTGAGAACGCAATTTTGATCATGTTTTTGTAGGGAACATGCCTACATTGAATCATATTATTGGATTCCTTGTTAATCATGCCTGTCATTTTGGCTCCAAGTTTGTAATTCTTCCTTGCCTTTTGATTAGACAAAATGCAATTCACCTGGAAGAAAAGGAGAAAAGGGAGAAGGAAATGCGCGCGCAGATCATTGAAGAAGCCGAGCAATACAAACGATCCTTCTACGAGAAACGAAAGACCAACAACGAATCCACTAAGAACCAGAATAGAGAAAGAGAGAAGGTAATGTCAGGAGCAAACACTAATACTA
Organism: Polygonum aviculare; assembly: GCA_934048045.1. Lineage (NCBI taxonomy): Eukaryota > Viridiplantae > Streptophyta > Magnoliopsida > Caryophyllales > Polygonaceae > Polygonum > Polygonum aviculare. The sequence continues at coordinate 348,702 of OW204024.1, forward strand.
TACACTTTACATATTTTTTACGGTTTCTGATCACATGTTTACTACTTCATGGACAGCTCTACTTGGCAAATCAGGAAAAGTTTCACAAAGAAGCTCATAATCATTACTGGAAATCAATAGCTGAGATGATTCCACACGAGCTTCCCAACTTCGAGAAACGAAGAGGGAAGAAGGCCGACGAAAAGAAGCCCAGTGTCCTTGTTGTTCAAGGACCGAAACCAGGGAAGCCCACAGACCTAACACGCATGCGCCAAATCTTCTTGAAGCTAAAGCAAAAGCCTCCAGCTCACATGACGCCTCCTCCGCCTTCCAAAGATGCAAAGGAAGGCAAAGGCGAGAAGAAGGAAGGAAAAGATGCCAAGAATGATGGAGAAAATAAAGAAAATGATTCGGTTAATGAAAAGCCGAAATCTGATCCTAAAGACGCAACTAAGAAAGGTGATGAGGAAAAGCCTAAATCAGTGGCTCCTGTTTCAGGAGAAGCTAAGGCAGTGAAAGAAGTTGAGTCTGCATCTTCTGCATGATGAAGGAATGCCCTTTAGTCTTGTTTTTTTTCGGGTTCTTAGGTATCGCATATCCATTCTTTTGATTCGTTTTGCGTATGAGAACTTCTAATACTTGTTGTTCATTAGAATAAGTAATACCTATGCTCGAGTTCTTGTAATCGGATCCAGCCTAATAGCATTCCATGGCACACCTTTACTGGAAATTGTTTAGTGTCTGCTGAGCATAAACTGATATACATGCTAATGAAGATCAGCCTGCACACTGATATGGGCAAAATAGATCTGCTTTGTGCTGTTAGCTTCAAACTTTGTTTATGTGCAAGATAGAAAAGTTCAACCTATGTGCTACAACTACAAGGATGTTGACAAAGTAGGCAGTCTATACAGAAAGAAAAGGCAACAACTATACAATGGTGGGCAATTGGCTAAATTGGCGGAGGATCACGTGAGATTCAACGTGGTAGGGTACAGATTCCGATTCATCATAGTCAAATTTCACAAGGATTCATTGAGGGACCCTTGAATTCACGTGTGAATTCTTTCCATTTCACACTTCCCCTCCCTCAAATAGCCCAAATAATGATGGTCATTAACTAATCCAACTCTGAGGTACAAATGCCCTTTTCTTACCTAACCAAATGTAGCTTGAAAAACAAGGGTACAATTGTACAAAACTAACATGAGCAAAGTTAGGTAGCAAGTGAGGTTAAACGTTCACAATGAAAGCCCTTGCATTAAATCATAAAAACACTTCAGAGAGCCCACAGAACACACACCACTCACAAAAAAAGCCATACAGATTACAGTACCCTAAGCTCTCTCTCCCCTTAGGAGAGGGCAACCATTACAGCAACACACACAAAGACAGAGAAACCAAAAGGCTAATTGAAAGAGCCTTGGATGCTTCTGATATCTATAATTAACCAAGCTCTCCAACGGCTCCTTCTTCATCTTCCTTCAAAAACAAACAAAAAAAACTCCTGCCCATATATAATTAGCCATGGGAGGACACTCATATAGAACTATAGGTTATATATATTTTATATAGTTTAAGCGAGTAGTATTTATATATGGTGGTGATTTCAGGGCGAGAAGTTAAGGCGAGAGGTGTAAGTGCCCTTGGGGGTCCAGTTCTTCGGGACGACGTCTCTTGCTGAGATTGTGTTTCCTAATGATAAACTTGTGAGCTTCACAGAGAATGGACCCTTTAAGGGGCCTCCTATGATGCACCAGTTTGCTCCCCATAAATGTGTCATCTCAAGCCATTGGGATGAACCAGCCTAACATAACAAGAACAGAGTTATTATCATTTATCATATCATACTAAAGTGAAGAATAATACAGTAAGTATTTGAGTGATAAGGGAAAGTGGGCACAGGCAAAACCGCAAAAGCTATACTTTCATAACATGGGGAGCATGGAGGATATTCTACTGTGCACATTAACGAGAAAGAGTGGAAGGGTCAAAGATTAAAAAAAGTTAGGTAGCAGAAAAGTGATCTCATTAACAATTTACTATTGGAAAGAGTTGGCTACATGAATCTGACATTGACCCACTAGAATAATTATGAAGGGCAGAAGGGAGTACACTTGTGTTCTTTTTTCAAAACCAAAATCATGGCCACTCTTAATATTTTACTGTTAAGTACAGTTTTATGTAGTTAAAAAAATCATCACTTATGCAGATCTTCTACTACAAGATACGAGATACGCTACATATGTTGTCTCATAATGTACCATAGCATCGGATTCATACATGCCAACTAATTAACCAGTTTTTTCACCCCCTAAGTTACCCTTGAGATTTCATTGTCTTTCTCATGGCAAAGACAATATGGCATGCTGGTTTCCACAATCTTTTTGCAAGTATGAATTGATCTCTTTTACCAAACAAGGGTTGAAAAGTGAAAACTTTAAAGTGAATTTTCAGACAGCCATGACTGTTTCTCATAGTGCCATTTCTATCTTGTTTCGGTGGTTGTACTTCATAACCCAACCAACTATTCAGAACCCTTTTGATTGACAATTATTAGGCCATTCATTTTAACCGTTCTTCTGTCGGTGGTAACTAGTAACTAAATAATCAAAAGCAGTAAACAAGCAATTTGAAGTAACTTATAAGGTAGAATTATAAGAGAATGAACACATAGAAGACAAATATTTTACCGGTCTAATGTGCATTGAGCCAATATCTCCATCTCCACCCTCATACTCAACCAGAAGAGAAAGCCAATACTCGGTAGAGCCCTCGTTAACATGGAAGGCGACATCTTTTCCAGCGTATTTGCATGGTGTCCTAACAATTTTATCATAACATCAGAAAATGTGACAAACATAACTCTACTACAATAACTAGACACTGTAATTCAAAACCCGAAACCCTAAACCCTCAGAAAACCCCCAATTGGTCATAAAAGAGACTACCTTCTGTAGATGACAGGAATGAGGCCCTTGTCACGGAGCTGAGAGCCTTCGCCGGAGACGGCCATCCGGGAGAAGGCGGCGCCGCTGAGGTCGAAGTGAGTACGGCCGCCGGAACAGACCCCGCCGGGGCAGAGGTCGGTGATAATGACGGTGACGGCTCTTCTTGAGCAGACCTCAGAGTCAACGCATTTGACCTTGTAGCAGGCCCCACAGCCCTCCCCGTTCATGAACAGGACCGGGCTCACCGCCCCGACCCGGGCCCGGTACGGCTTCACATCCACCATCGACCCGTACCCGCATGCCCCGCCTGCGAAATTTTTAAAAAAAAATCGTTAATTTTTTTTCCCCCCAATTTCGGGGAGGGAAATTGAGAGAGACGGACCGTCGCTGCCGTCGCCATTGGGGTCGCCGTACCAGGTGGCGGTGGCGGGGCGCCAATGCTGGTTAGAGAGGTGGTGGAGGGAGTCAACGGCGACTAAAAAGAAGGCGAGCACGAGCAACGCCCTCGAAACGCCCTGCATTGTGGTCGGAGAAGAAATTCGGAAGGCGGGAGAGAGTGACCGACACTCGCAAGTGGCGCTCTCACTCACTCACTCACTCACTCTAGTCTGTTTGCCCTAGCGGATTTGGCAGTTGGCTCTGTTTTTTGACACTTCGTCAAGGACGCGGCTTTTTTAAACAGGGCAGGAGAGAGGGGCAGGGCAGGGTTTCGTTTTTCCTTGTGGACGGACCATTATGCCTGTGGATAGTGGGGTTATTTACGGAGGATGCCACTATCGTTGTTGAGTTGAGTGGGGGTGGGCCCTACCGACAGTTGAGGCGCTGATGGCGCACTATTTCTATCTCAGGTCTGGACGTGTCAATTTGGTGCTCTCGCCCTTTTTGTATTCGCCCAATTTAATTCACACCTTTGTTCTTTATCAATTGCTAGGCGTGGCACGTAACATGCGCTTTTGGGCACGTAATGTGATTTGTGCATTTGGTGTGATTATGAGCTTTATTAGGTCCATACATACCTATATATAAACGGGTAACAAAAAGCACTTGGACACGCCAGTTCACTGGTTGAGTACTCATGATATTGCCATGAGATCTCGGGTTCGAAATTTCAGGGCGGCGGTTTGCCCTATTATCTATTTGCTACTCTTACGTCTACACACTACAACATTCAATTGCCTCCACTCTACTCATGGATGGCCAAGCTACTTGAGTCTTGATTCGCAATACTTATCAGACTCCTAGATTGATTGCTTTTTTTGAAATATATATCCAATCCTTTCGAAATAACAGTCCTGATAATATTAGACAATATACTTGCATGATGAGATAAATAATTCAGAAATCCTTACCAGAGCATCTGCAATGGTGATGCTGAATACATGATGGATACAAAAATAGCCTCGTCTGACACTGACAGCACTATAAGAAAGAAGATGGGGAAGCGGAGGGGCAGTATTGGGATTTCAGAAAATAGATGCTTCTACCGTTAGCCTGCGTCGCTCCCGTTATTCTCGTCTTTTTAGGGAAACGGAGAGAGAGTGAGGAGCTTTACTTGACAATGTGAAAGGTGAACCCCAGAGACCGATATACTACTATGCTTTGTTTGGTGGGCAATATTCATCAACTATGCATGCAGTACGGAGTATTATTATTTTGGTGTAATTTTATTCTTACAACATGGAATTTAAGAAGAAAAAGAAATCGACTGCTACTTATTGGAACGTGTTGGGTAGAAGTTTACAAGTGTAAACAGTTGAAGAAACATCCAAAAAATCATTTGGATTTGGTGTACGTGCCTTGGGAACAAGTTTCCTTGTTTTTGGACCCTATTTGGCTCATAACTCGACATTGACCGTAGAGTCTAGCACATATTTTACATGTCAAAAGTTGTCTCGTTAATCCATACAGCAATCTGAGTCAATATATTTTTAAGAATGCTAACAAGAAAAGGTCACATGATCACTTGAACGATCTTGTTGAGTTTTAATTCTCTCCATTGGTTGTGTGAAATACGATTTTATTTTATTGGACATGGCATTTTAGTGTTAAGTCGTCCTTAGACTAATGCTTAAGGAAACATAGCTTCTCACCTCGTTAGACTAACTGTTGACTGATATTAATCCCATTCATAGTTATTTTTACATTGAATTTTGTTCGAAAGTCTTGGATTTAAGTGTAGCTCTATAGTTCTCAAGCACAACCATATATATGTTCGTGTACATGTCATCACGATCATATAGAATTTAATGGGAAAGGTTGAATTTATTCAACCAAAAAAAAGGAAAGGTTGAATTTAATTAGGTTTGTCGGCATCAATGCTGCCCATAAATGCCAAAAAATATAATTCTAATATTTAGAAATTTGTCTATGTGCACTATCATCCACAGTTTCAGTGGACCACCTCTAAATCCTTATACATAAGTGGAGAGGTGGTCATGATAATGTACCTCATATCGTTTAGCAATACTGCACTCTTGGATCATTTATTCATGTATATATTCACTTATACAATTTTTGATGGCATAAGATATATGCGTGAGATTCTACCAAAAAAAAAAGATATATGCGTGAGTTCATGTGTCTAGCTACGTGTGTTCATGCTATAACTCTGTTGATCAGTAGAATGCTCAAGGGTTAATTAAAGCGAAATGCATGCATGATACATGCAAAATAATACTAACGAATGAAATGTAAGTAATAGCAACCAAGAATTTAAATTAAGAAGCCAATCTTAACAATAATGATAACGTGATTCAGAAGGCAAAACTTGCATATCGCACATGTACATAGCAAGTTTTGTATAATAGACGAAGCTTATACACTGTCTCAGTGTCTCTTCAGATAAGAAAGCTATAATGATTGTTTATCACTTGGTATCACATGACCCATACGCACGTATATGATGTATAATCACCTGTTTTATATTCAACTTCAAGCATGTATGATATGATTATTTAAAAAAAATGATTTGGTTTGTCGGTCGAACAAGACATAATGGATACAATTAAATTGTTGAATTTTCTTCCAACTAATGTTCATTTCATCATCATTTTACGTTGCAAGCTAGTGGGAGTTTATTATGTACGTATTATATGAGAGTTTAGTGTTTATTTTCTTATACCCGCTAGAATGATTTATATTCATATTGCTAGCATATATTTGATCTTACTATAACTATAAACTAGCAAGTTAAACCAAGCTAATTAATGATATGAACGATTAGTATTCATGCCCATCCTTGCAATGCTAGCTTTGGAAAATTATCAGGATCTAATTGAACACAATACTGTATATAGCCTTTTTGATTGAAATGTCTAAACAATTGGTATAGTACGTATACAGTAGGGGATTTTGAAATAATAATTCAATCAGTCTTTTTCTAAAGAAAACTTTCAAGGGAATTGGGCAAACTTATTAGAGATGATTGAAACTCCCCGCTATTAATGGAAGACTTCATACCATAGAATAAGGCGATGAGATGGAGAAAAAGACGTCCCTTTTTGGAGGCAGAAATACAAACAAGAAACACAAGGCCCTAGTATCCATCTATTAACATAAAACTATAAAAATGCCCTAGATCCTGACAATTACGTTTCTCCTTCCTACTATATATTTTTTTGTGAATTTTCCTACACTCTTAGTATTTTTCTTTTTAAATACACTCAAACCAAAGTATTTAAATTTATCCGTACAAAAGTCATAAGATTTCAAGGTTAGTTGCGCAAACCTTGAAAGTCATAAGATTTCAAGGTTAGTTGCGTATTTAAATACGCAACTAACACTACTAGAAAACACGCTCAATTTCGACGCTTTTTAAAGCATATCTGGACGCTTAAAAGCGTCGAAATTTTTAATCTCGACGCTTATGAAAAGCGTCGAAATTTTCAGCGTCGCATAATTTCGACGCTTTTTTGTGTCGACAAAAGCAACATTATACCCTGTCGATAATTGCGCCAACACTAAAAAGCGTCAAGATTTTTTCATGTGGCGTCAAGATAAGAGTCTATTCTTTACACTTAAAAGCGTCGATTTATTGACAAAATATGACATTTTAAAGCGTCGAGAATTGTGGCGATAGTAAAAAGTGTCGAGATATAAAACAAATCTCGACGCTTTTAGCTGTCGAGGATTGGACGATAGAGAAAAGTGTAGAGTTTTGCTTATATAGTAAGGCCTCTATACAAGGTACACACTAAAAAGCGATGAGAGGATGACCAAACATAGACAATATAAAGCGTCGATATTTTTATTAACATCAAAAAGCGTTGAGGTTATCATCTATATATATTTATTAATTACTTATGCACCATTGATTTAAATTATCAAAACTAATTCAACCAAGTGAGCATCCCAAACATTAATAATTGTGAACATCCAAATATATATATATATATATATATATATAATTATATATGTTCAACAAAGTATATATAGCTGTATACTTGTGCCAAATGTTCAAAACAATCCAAAAGGCTGGATAAATGTAAATATAGAAAAAAAAAACAGCACTGCCTAGCTAATATATTTCTGCCCAACTGAATATATATGTCTTTATAGAGTCAAATCTTATACGCTAGCTAACTAGTTCGGTTGGCTTGAAGATCGTCCATTCCATTATTTCCAGCACCGCCACCACTTGCAGCTGAACCAACCTTAATATATAACAAAAAAAAAAAGCAATCAAAATCATCAGACTTATTATTATTGGTGAGAATGAAATGCATTATTCCTAAGGAACATAAACACCGTCACAAAAAAAAAAGGAACATAAACACATACCTACTGAGGTTGCTGATAGTTTACATAACCAGGATAACCAGCGGCTTAATACATGTTTGGATCTTGAGGAGATTTCTCACCGATTAGCAAACTGTACAAATCCACACCGCTTCCCTGCAGGTATTTTCACATGAACTAACTCGCCAAATTGGCTAAAAACTTGCTTTAGTTGTTCATCAGATACATTAGAGTCTATTCCACCAACAAAAATCTGCAGAAGAGTCCCACAATGGTGGTTAATAAGTGAACAATATACCATTATAAGCAACTAAGAGCAGATTACCCACTATAGTGTTATTAGGATCACTTTCACCAGGATTCCCTTGTGTGTTTTGATAGGGAACTGCAAAAGGGATGATGACGTTAAGCTGATCATACATCCAAAGACCATCACATGATTATTATGCAACACAAGCCAAAAACAAATAGACAGAAATTACCCTACAAAACCAACCCATCTATAGCTCATCAATTACCCTTTGTTTCTCTATGATTCTATTTATTAGAAAATAAAAACAAAAGCATAGATTCAAATAACTCTTCTACTTTCTTTTTTCAGTTACACTAAGACACATCTTGTCACATAATATATTAATTCTGGAGTATAAAACAACAAACAACAACAGATTCCATAACAGATGGCAAGAAACCCACATCTGACGATATTGACTACTAGCCAGGAAATGAGAAAAAACATTATAGCTCCAACGCCTTTAATTGGATTGTAATGTAAATTGCAATAGCAAGAAAATAAATATGGCATTGGACTAGGTAGGATGGATAACAAATAGAAAAAAGGTAAGTACTTTTTAGCCTCGAACTTTATAAATTAGAAACATTAAAATAATAATAAGAGAAGTGAGTATATGATAATTAACTAAGATATCTACTTCACTGTAAAGGTCTGGAGGAAAAAGGTACTGAAAAATTAGTTTGGCAGTAGCATTTGATATGCTATAGGCAGGAAAGATAAAAGTATAAGGATAGATTACCACATAACCTAAAATGAGGCCACACACTAAAGTGGAATCATTTCAGCTGAAGTCAATTCCAGGCCACCAAAATGAGAGCCTCTTGATGTCCTGCTTCGAGACAATGTAAGTTTTTATAAGTTTTTTGAAATCTTTATATATTAGAATTTAGAATTAAAGAGGCCAAGCTTAGAATGGTAAGTGCTGGAATGAAATGAATGCCAATTGCTTCTATCTTCTACTATACAACTAAACAACAGCAAATTTCAAGGTATCTGCTTGACATCAGGGCATAATCAAAAGCAAGCAATATAAATCCAAACAAGCTGGCACAATAACACAAAACAAAACACATCAATCCAACTAAAAAAGCATATACCTTTCTGCTGAACAACAGCAACAGGTTTTTTGTTGGCAGCAGGCCCTACTCTCATGGGCTTACTTGAACATAGCATGCCATTCTTTCGAGTATTCTTCCTGCTGCATCTTAAAAACATGTTGCGAATACACACACAAAAAAAATTATCCAGCAATTCAAGAGTTAAGAGACATACACCATACATGAAGATGAAAAAAAAACTTTAAGGCCAAGCTAGTTCACCTGATTGAAGTGCTGTTGTAGTTTCTCATTTGTAAAACTGATACAGAATTGTTCGAAACTGTGCATTTAAAATTAGTAAGCAACATCCCAAAGAAATCATGATGTGTATGTTGTATGTGTAAAACTAGCAGCCTGTGATGCATATTGCTAAATAATAGTGTTTTTTTTTCTGTAGTTTTTGTGAGCAAAGAAACTTTGTACGTTTGAACTCACGCTTGGCAATATGTGCTGACTCTTATGTCACTTGACAAAGACAATGGAACCACAATGAAATTTACGAAGTGTATTGAAACAAAATGAAATTTACAAGAATACCTTGAACCTTGAACCATATATAATGGGTGATGGGTCTATGGAGTAGATTACAGACTAGCAATTTGCACTATCATGAAGCAATTCAATCACATAAGTGCCCTAATCACATATAGAATCAGTACCAAATCAATGTAGAATCAAGAGTCTCCTCAGACTCTAAAACTAAAAAGCAACTACTTAGATATCTAGAAGAACGCCAAAATTCTAACGAAACAATCAATATATGACATTATAGAGCAAAATTTATTAACTAAACAAACAAGATCATATGGATTGGGAAGAAAACTTACATTAGGAAGCCAAAAGTGCAAAATCGGGGTTCAAGAATTAACTTGGAGCGCCTGCGCAATCTTCTCGAGGAGCTCTGGCCGGAAATCCTCTCATGGCTTCCCGTCAAATCCCTCCCCCGATTCCGCTCCGTTTCTAGGGCATAGAAGAACATGATCGAAGATCCCCGATTCGCCCGATTACACCTCGATCGCTTCAACAACCTCCATGAACGTCGCCTCTTCTTCGCTCAGGGGGCCATTGCGAACGCAACACAACCCTCAGGACCAATCGGAGAAAAGAAACGAGTGGAAGGCAGTAGAAAACCCCAAATATTTCTCGATTCAGGCTATATCCATGAATATAACAACAAACATAACCTAAAAAACAAATTAGATGATAGGAAAACGAGTGGAAGAAGAAAATTACTTACCCTAGGAAGGCAAAAGTACAATCGGAGAAACGAGCGGAAGCAGTTGGACTTGAAGCACCAGTGAGCCAAACCTCTTTGGACAAACCTGGAATTGAAGAGCGTGGTAAGAGCAAAGACGATCGAGGGGCAACCAGGGCTTACTGGATTGAAGAGGCCGGGATGCTGCGATTTCTTCTCGATCGACAACTAGGGCTTTTTTGGTCGAGGGGCAGGGTTTTCGAGCAAGATAGGCGGTTCTGCATATGGGATTATTAATTCATTTTTGAAAAACAATTAAGTGTATTTAATTATGTCTAGACGCTAGTAAACGACGCTTTTTTTACCATTTTTGACATCATAAAGTGTCGAGATTTTCTACAGTTAAATATGTCAGCAAAAGCGTTGATATATGCCGTGCCGTTAGCAATTTCCTACGACGCTATGGCAAAGCGTGGATCGAAAAGCGTCCAGATTTGCCCTGTTTTCTAGTAGTGTAACCTTATACTATAACCAAATGAAAATGAGTTAGAAATCCACTGGCCCTTATTTTCAAAGCATGCATCATCGCAAAAATGAGCGGGTATAAATAACCGGAATAAACCAAAAACGATAGCATATAGCTAACTCATAATCATGCTTTACACAAGGATGTTTTTTTCAGGAAGTAGAAAACCATAGCCTTTAAGCATAAGACCTGGAAAACGTGAAAGACAACAAATTCAAACGAGAACTTCTTTTTCGATCTCCAAAAGAGATTTATCTAATAGTGGAGCCCTCTCTTAAAGTCAAGTGTTAATGGCTGCCAAAATCCAAAGCTAATTTTTACCATAATATGACATGCTTCATCACTTTTCCACTCAGCAAAGTGTTGCAAATCCAGAGGATTTAATTTCTTGTCTAAAACATGCACTAATCAAACACCCACATTAAAGGCTGAAAAAAAGCAGCGCAAATCACTCCATTTTTGTTAAAGCCAAACCACACCCATGGAACAAAAGCAACCCAGAATATTAAAATCTACCGAGTGATGGTGATTCTCCTATATGCTTTAATTTATTTTTCTTAATTAATACATACATTCTATATTGCCGGAAAACTCTGGTAGAATAGCTATCATGTATATCAGTCTAGTCGATCCGATTCGTTCTTATTTTTATCATTTTTGTTTTGTATTATAGAACTCAAAAACGCATTTGATTAGTAACCAATTCCCCATTTTTATATGTGGAATTAATATTATTATTTTAGCATAGGATGGAAAAATCATACCATTGTCCAATGGATGTGTATTACGTAGATTAGAATTATAGAAATGATTTGTAACCCATTTTATAGTTTGTATGAATCAATCAATTTTGATTCTTGATGAGTGTTGATGTTTTTGTCTTGCTGTTCAACTCTTGATAGTCAATTCAGTTACAGCATTTGATTCTAGCTGTTTGTTAATGGAATTAATTTGGTGGGTAGGACTTATTAGGAGACAAATGACGCTCAAGAATTGCTAAAGTAATGGGCTTTGTGACATCTCTGTATACTATAATAGTATAATGATTGTTGATTGTTGTCGACCAAATCACAGGTGCGCATTCCTCTGTATATTTGCTTGGAACATGTTTGAGCATTCTTCTGCATAGCTGCTACTTTTGTTCTTGCTTTAGTTAGGCTTTTGCAATAGATTGAACAAAGTAAAACTAAATACAAAAATGACAATCACTTGGACGAGGTCGACCAAATTTGGAGGGCTCTAGTTAGTTGTCTTAACCAATCTTCACCATGAAGCTCACATAGTCACATATGTGCGAATGCCAATTGTTAACAACAAGTGGAAGAACTCAGAGAAATCCTTCAATCCGGCGCCCAGCCACCCTTTCCCGGTACAAATCCATGGCTTCCTGCATAACTTGAGCCTGCACCAACAACTGGGCTCTTCTCGTTCCGGATGGATGTGTGGAGAGGTAATCTTGCAAAGCCGACGCAGCACCACTGAGTTTCCCCAGCTTCTCATACACAGACGGCGCAACTCGGGGATCATACCCAGCTGAAGCAATCAACAGCAGCCCAATGTAATCCGCTTCAATTTCCATCCTACATTAGCATATTACAGTTAAAAATGAGCCCTCTAATTAAGTAACCAATTGCACTGCACTTGCCGGAAGAAGATCCTTAACCAAGCCAGTCCTATACCAAGCATATTAACTTGGAATGAGTCTAGTAAAGGGAACAAATCGCTATTTTCACCTCAGATTGATTTATGTCATCAAGCTACATCAGCAGATAAAAACAGACTCAGGACAGAGATATTTTGGTTTGGAAAATAGCCCACAATTCTTTATATGTTCCATTACTCTCAAGGGAGTAGCAAGGCTACAAACATTATGCATAAAACAGATGGTTGCAATGTAATCAATCAACAACCAAGTTATATAGTAGTCTTCTACATCTGGCAGAGATGAAAAAGTCTCCGTTACTAGGAGTTTAGATATGCACTTGCTTGTTTAGTCCTTATACTCGCGAGTCAAATATCCATTAACATGACATAAAGATTACTTGAAAAGGCCCAAAACAAAGTGTCTGCCTAAATTCAGCATAGACTAGATAACCAAGTCCACTATTGCAAAGACTAGTCATGGGAAGGTTGATGATGTACTGATGCTATAGAATACTCCAAGGGAACAACAAAAGACTCATTACCAATGTTAACCACATCAGGCAGCTTTAGAAAGGCAACACATGGTGTTAACTGTTAACCACATGCAATTGCAAAAAAAAAACGTAATTCATACATAACATACAACAAATGCATAAGCTTATGATGGCTTAGAAAACTTACTTTCTGGAGAAAGGCAACCTTAGCAATAGATTTGACATGGTGTTAACCACATCAGGCATCACAAACTGGTAGAGGATTAGTTGAATGATTGCCATCCACATATTCTTGGTAATTTGTTCAGCAACATGTCGAGCCACAGCATGCCCGACCTAATCAAGCAATAAAGAAAGAGGGCTTAGCATCTTTGGGATAGAAATGAAATACAGAATTTTTTCACAATTACATTAGATTTGCATCAGCCAAGCTTACCTCATGCCCAACAACAGTTGCTATCTCAGCATCAGTACGAAACTTTTTAAGAAGGCCCGTAAACACAACAATCTTCCCACCTGGCAAGCAAAAGGCATTGATCATGGGGTCATCAACCACAATCACTTCCCAATCAACATGCTCCAAATGCTTGGTACTAGGCTGCGCCCCACGAGCTTCCCCCTTCTTCCTACTCGTCTTGACCCAATTATCATCAAGAATCTCTCCCTCCTTTTTCCAGTCCCCTTCCATTGCAAACTCTTTCTCCCCTCCAAGTGCCTTCACGGTGTCATGAGAACCATACTCTTGGTTCCAGACAGGCTCTTGAGAAGCATAATCCGGGTCACTCCAAACGAGTTCACTACTAATACCCCTCTGCAACGCCTCAATCACATCTTTTGCTATCAACCTCACCCTCACACTATCCGGATGTATTGCAGGCAGTATTTTCCCCTTATACGACTCCTTAAAAGACTTAAACTGCGACTCGCCCAACTGCTTCTCAAGCTCTTTCGACAGAAGAACAAAATGGGTCCTCTTCGTATACGGTATGGTCTCCAGATTCCCAAAATAAACCGTGATCACACATCCAGACCCAACCAACACTACAATCAACACATTTCTAGGGTTTTCAAACCAATGGTAGAAACCCCTGGGCCTAAAATGGTGAACCTGATACCTATCAACATGGTAGAATCGTTTCGCATGATCAAAAAGACGAGTCTTTGGGGTGTGATTCAACCTAGCCAGACCACCAAATCTTGAAGAAACTAAAGACGATCCAGAGACCCCCAATTTCCAATTGTCAGAAAGCGGAGAGATTTTACCAAAATTGGGAGGCGGAGGCGGGTTTCTGGCAAGAAGCTTGGAGCCCATGGCAGCTTTCCGAATCGCTCCCCAGGCAAGCTTTGATCTTCTGAACCATCCCATGGCTTCTTGTTCGCCGAAATTCAAGGTCTTTTTGGAAATTTTTCTACCGATGGGAAGATGAAATTGGAATCGAGGGTTCCTAGTGGAAGCGTCTGGAATGTACAGTCAACTCACAAGTTCCCTTCTTTATTTACAGCAGTTCGATTTATTTTTTTTTCCTTTCACTTTTTTCACCAGAGCAGAAAAAAAGAGAGTAATGGAGAAAGCGGGGGCGGAGATGGTGGAGCTAACCCGAAACGTCGCCGATTACGCCATGGTTGTGGATTCGATAGTCAGAATGGAGAAGAAGATCTTCCCCAAACACGAATCCCTCTCCAAATCCTTCGATTCAGAGCTCGCCAAGAAGAACTCTGGTTTGCTCTACGCTCGTGTCAATGGCGAGATCGCCGGCTATGTCATGTATTCCTGGCCTTCTTCCCTCTCCGCCTCCATTACTAAGCTCGCTGGTACGATTTCCAATACCTGACCTGGTCAATTTCTCTTCTCAATTCCGCTTTCGGTTTTCCCCCTTTTTGACCTAGGGTTTACTTTCAATCGATTTAGTCAAAGACAAGTTCAGGAGGAGAGGGTATGGGGAAGTGCTATTAAGAGCAGCAATTCAGAAATGCCGAGCAAGGAATATTCAACGGATTTCACTCCATGTCGATCCGTGTAGAACTTCTGCTTTGAATCTCTATAAGAAAGTTGGATTTTTGACAGATTGTCTGGTAGAGAAGTATTACTCAGTTGATAGAGATGCGTATAGGATGTATTTGGATATTGATGCTTAGCATTGTTTGCAGTAAGTGTATTCCTGAGTTTATTTTTGGTCAATGTTTCTTCCTGTTGCTGTTTTGTACAAGATCAGTGCTCTTCTTGTTCGTATCTCATTGGAAATTATACATCTTTTTAGGCATAAGCCAAGTGTTAGCTTGCAATAAGATGAACTACTAATTATAATTACTGAGCAGTGAGCATGATAAGCTGTAATTATTGCACCATTGATTGATCTATTACTTCAATATTATATCGGCCATGCGTAGCACGCGTTTGCACAACCATACAAACTCTGGTAGTTTTTTATTACCAAATCCTTCATACGTGTTAAATTTTCCTGCAGTTTAGAAGAGTAATCTTAACTTTCTGACGTAAAATCTTGCTATAATCACTCTGAATCAATTATGACACCTTGATAGCTGCTCTTACATCCTTCCTTTATATAGTTTGCCCATGTAACGGCCATAGAAACCATAGTAAGCTTCACAACCACCAGTACCACCAACAAAGATCCACCTTTGCCAAATGGAATTCCAAAGCAAAATACATGAAACCACCCAAAAACCAGTTGCAGAAAGTGGTCTTGGTGCCGATCTTGTGGTAAGCTCTGATGAGCAAGCACCAGTAAGAGTCGTCGAGGACATTAAGCCCATGACCAGAATCTTTGAAGCCCCACTCGAAATGCACAACTCTTCACAAGGAGGAGATCGGGAAATCATCTTTGACCCAGTTGCAGAAAGTGGTCTTGGTACCGATCTTGTGTCAAGCTCTGATGAGCAAGCACCAGTAAGTCTTCAAGGGTGTTAAGCCCATGAACAGAATCTTTGAAGCCCCAATCGAAATGCACATCTCTTCACAAGGGGGAGATCGGGGAATCAACTTTGACCCAATTTTGAATTACCAGCAGCAAAAGCCTCTTCCACCATCCAGTGTTACACAAGCGGCACCAACGTCTTCACCATCCGAACCAGCCAATGCAATGAACGGCAACTTTTACAAGTGCCTTCGGTCCGGGAAAGTTGATTCCCTGAAACGCATGCTAGAGGACGAAGAGGGCAGCTTTCTTGACCAAGTCACTCCGCAGCAGAACACAGCATTGCACATTGTGGCTCGCCGAGGCCTTGATCAGCTGATCGAGCTAATCCTCACTCGGCATCCTAGTCTTCTCACTCTTCAGAATGTGAACGGAGATACTGCGCTGCACCTAGCTGCCGAGGCTGGCCACTGGGCTTCGGTTGTGAGTATTGTTGAGTTTGTTAAAGATGCGAATCGGGAATCCTTGTGTGAGACGAAGAACAATGATGGTGCGAACGCTTTGCACGTCACTGTAAGGCATAGGCACGTAAGAGTGGCGATATTTCTCATCGGGGCCCATCCTAAGGCGTCGTATTGTTTGAATGGAAGAAGGGAGTCACCTTTGTTTGTTGCTGCGGAGTTAGGGGAGTTGCAGGTTGTGAAAGATATGATTTCCAAATGCGTTGATGGAACTGATGTGCAGAGTTTTCTAGAGGAGGGGAAATCAATTGTCCAAGCTGCCATTACAAGCGGCAATTCAGGTTAGTATGAGTACAAGAACTAGCTTATTTTTATAGAAATATTTTTTTACTGTATAATATGTTAATGTATGTTGTCCTTGATCACAGGAGTGTTGGAGGCAATTCTTAGCAAGCACAAATCTCTGTTGAGCTCAGATGGAGACAATGTTAGTCCTCTATCGTATGCGAGTCTCAAAGGCAACATTCATATGGTTCGTTACATACTGACCGAGTTTCCCGAAGTGTGGACTTGGAGTCTTGGAGTAGTCAGGATACTAAGATAGTTCGAGACCTTAAAAAATGTTGCATGAATTTGCCTGTGTTAACTTTACCTAATGAGGATGATGAACTTGTTCTTGAAACTGATACAAGTAATTATCATTGGGGTGTTGTTTTAAAGATTAAGAAGGATAATAAGTTGTGCAGGTACAACAGTGACAGTTTCAACAAGGCTGAATATAACTACATAGTTATGGAAAAAGAAATTCTTGCCATTTTAAAAGGTGGTAATAAATTTATAATCTTTCTTGCTCCAAAACCCTTTATAATGAGAACTGATTGTGAAGGAATTTATTCAAAATAATTTTGATAATATGAAGGCGCAAGGGAGGCTCCTGCGTTGACAATTAGCTCTTAACTAGTTTTCCTTTAATATCTAACATGTGCAGGGATCAAAGACTCATTGGCTGACAGCTTGACAAGAGAGCTTACAACAGATAAAAATGTCACACACATACGTTACAAGCAGAAGGCAACCAATTATGATGTTGTATCAAGATCTTGGACTAGAAAATGCCTCTCCGAAACAGATAGAAGAGTCAGTTAGATTTTTCCTCTCGGCACGTCCTATAGATGCCAAGAAGGCCAAGATCATTGAAAGAAATGATCATCGTAAGGGATGGGTGTCACCTCCCAATAATTTTGTTGTTTCTTTTTTAGAAGAAGTTGGTAAGAAAAGGTGTCGCCATGAATATTAGATAGCAAACTGCATAACCAGCACCAGAATATTAGAACTAGAATTAACTAACAAGATGCTTCAGCTTCCTTGGGAGCTCCAAGAAAAACTGAAAGGTTATTGGAAATATAAAGATTTTCCCGATTGGCATGCTCTTGTAATGAATCAAAATGTATTTCCCTACTAAGAGTATGGAAAGAATGGGGTCTCAAGTCATTTATGGCAACTCTGGAATTGGAAGAATAAATTTACCAGCCAATCCTATGCAAGATGTAGGAATCTTGAAGGCATGGGACTGTGGAATGTGCCATGGAATATATGGAGGATAACCTAGACCATGGAGTCCACTTCATAACCATTTTACTAAGTTCCAGAAATACGTGTTCAATAGAATTATATAGACCTGATCAAACGCGGGTCGGCCCGCCCGCCCACCCAGCCCGCCCACGAAAATGGGCGGATATGGACAACGTTTATAGCCCAGCGGGCCGGGCTGACCCGGCCCGGATATTTTAAAGGGCCGGGTTTGGTCACTAGTATAAAGTCCGATGGGCTTTAAAGCCCGGCCCAGATATTTTAATAATATATTAATTAAATTACTAATTTACTAAATGAAAAAAATTTAATTCATTGTATATCAAAAGTTACAAAACCCTAGTTATCTTTTTACTTCTCCTTTTATGCACCATTTCACACCCCCTCACATAATTCCCACGGATTCTTGGTTAAACTTATGGATGAACATTAGTTTGCTTAGTTTTAGAAATTTCATGTTAAAAAATTGCAGTTTTTTTTAGCTTAATATAAAAATGGGCGGCCCGGTGGGCAACCCGGCCCAGCCCTGTGGGCGGATCTGGGCAAAAATATTAGGCCCGGCGGGTAGCCCAAACCCGGCTCGCCCTTTAAAATGGGCTGAAAAAATGAGTCAAACCCGGCCCGTACCCGACCCGGACCCGTGTTTGATCAGGTCTAGAATTATAAAATCCAACGAAGAAGATAGCCTGCTTAGTTTTGTGCAGTGTGTTGCAATGGAGACAGAAGGAGGGCATTCAAGAGCGCCACATTACTTACTCAGGTTTATCAAGGGCACAACCTGCTTAGTTTTGTGTGTTTTTCAGTGTGTTTGTGTGTTTGTAATCCTTTCAAATTCAATAAAAGTTTGTTTTTAAGTAAGGAAAAATACTTAATCGAAAGCTATGTTTTGAATAAACCGTTTTCTTGATTTCAAACCTTCCATCCAGCTATTCAAAAGATTATAAGTTAGAGACTACGATCTAAGGTAGGAAACAACGCAGATTTGTGTTGTGCTTGGACTAAGGGAGTCTTGGTTGAGGATTAGACATCCCCAGATATCCGGAAGCTACCTGAAATGTTGGAGGTCCAGTGATACTACATCCAGGTAACGGACAAACCTCTCTAATTTTATTATATTTAATTACGGAGCATGGGGTTTGTCATCACAGAAAATAGATTATTCATGATATAGTTAATAGATTATGGTAGCAAGTATCACTTCAACTCATTGAATTTAACAAAGTATTTTAAGAAGGGTAGATCTGAAATGGTTCATAGAGTATTGGACAGATCTCGTAATTTAATAGAAGTTAAAGGCAAAAACAAAAAAAAGAAAAAGAAAAAGAGAAATTGAAAGAAAAAGAAAAAGAAAAAGAAAAAGAGAAATTGGGCCTCAATTTTCCCTTTTTTGACCAAATTCTTCATACGTGTTAAATTTTCATGCAGTTAGTAATGGTAACTTTCTGACGTAAAAGCTTGTTAAATCACTCTCAACCAAAAAAAAAAAAAGCTTGTTAAATCACTCGAATCAATTATGGCACCTTGATAGCTACTCTTACAGTCTTACATCCTTCCTTTATATAGTTTGCCCATGTATCGACCATAGAAACCATAGTAAGCTTCACAACAACCACCAACAAAGATCCACGTTTGCCAAATGGAATCCCAAAGCAAAATACATGAAACCACCCAAAAACCAGTTGCAGAAAGTGGTCTTGGTCCCGATCTTGTGGTAAGCTCTGATGAGCGGCGAGCACCAGTAAGGGGTAGAATCTTTGAAGCCGCACTGGAAATGCACCGCTCTTCACAAGGAGGTCAAGAAATCAACCCTGAACCCGTTTTTAATGACCAGCAGGAAAGATCTCTTTCACCATCCAGTGATACACAAGAGGCACCAGCGCCTTCTCCATCCGAAGTAGCCAATGCAATGAACGCCGACTTCTACAGGTGCCTTCGATCCGGGAAAATCGATTCCCTGAAACGTATGCTAGAGGACGAAGAGGGCAGCTTTCTTCACCAATTCACTCCGCAGCAGAACACGGCATTGCACATTGTGGCTCGTCGAGGCCTTGATCAGCTGATCGAGCTTATCCTCACTCGGCTTCCTAGTCTTCTCACTATTCAGAATGTGAACGGAGATACTGCGCTGCACCTTGCTGCCGAGGCTGGCCACTTGGCTTCGGTTGTGAGTATTGTTGAGTTCGTTACAGATGCGAATCGGGAATGCTTGTGTGAGACGAAGAACAATGATGGTGAGAACGCTTTGCACGTCGCTGTAAGGGAGAGGCACATAAGAGTGGCAATATTTCTCATCGGGGTCCATCCTAAGGCGTCGTATTGTTTGAATGGAAGAAGGGAGTCGCCTTTGTTTGTTGCTGCAGAGTTGGGAGAGTTGCAGGTTGTGAAAGAGATGATTTCCAAATGTGCTGGTGATGCTGATGTGCAGAGTTCTCTAGAGGAGGGGAAATCAATTGTCCTAGCTGCCATTACAAGCGGCAATTCAGGTTAGCATGAGTACAAGAACTAGCTTATTTTTCTAGAGGTACTTTTGACTGTATAATATTTTAATGTATGTTGTCCTTGATCACAGGAGTGTTGGAGGCAATTCTGAGCAAGCACAAAGCTCTGATCAACTCATATGGAGACAGTCCTAGTCCTCTATCGTATGCGAGTTTCAAAGGCAACATTCATATGGTTCGCTACATACTGACCGAGTTTCCCGATTGTGCTTACAAATGGGAGCACGGTCTTGCCTTCCCAATTTATATGGCAGCAGGACAGGGACACAAAATGGTACTCAAAGAGTTCCTCAAATTTTACCCGGATTCAAGAGAATTACTTACCTCGGATGGACTGAACATTCTTCACATGGCTGCTCTTTGTGGAAAAGATGATGTGGTTAGCTATATCCTCAGTAAACCTGACTTTGACGAACTTATCAACGCCAAAGACAAAAAGGGTAACACTCCTCTGCACCATGCTGTGGCTGCAAAGTTCCCTAAGGTGGTGGATGCTCTTACTTGGGATAAGAGAGTTAGGCTGGATTTGATGAACAATGATGGTCAGACACCTATGGACGTGGCTATGAGCATTGAAAATCCAGTGCCTTCCCTCAAACAGGTAATTATGCAATTACATCAAATATTTACATATATATAAGGGTCTGTTTGGTATACATTCCAAAGACATTGTCATGGGTACGAATATTATGTTTAGGAGCTATTAAAATTGCAACAGAAGAAAGAAACTTTATTGACATCTTTGTTCTTAGCAATTGACATGGCTGGCCTTGAGATATGCGGGTGCGCCAAGGAGAAAGTTCCAACCAGCTAATAGATCAAACGAATCCGAACAAGCAATGGTGGATACCTACAAGGACCGAGTCAATACTCTCTCAGTGGTGGCAACACTTGTGATCACAATGACCTTTGCAGCTGGATTCACAATGCCTGGAGGAAACAGTGGATCCGACCCAGATCTTGGCATGGCGGTTTTCCGGAAAAGGCGAATCTTTCAGCTCTTTGTGATCAGCAACTCAATTGCCCTTTACACTTCAGTTCTTGATGTGCTTGTTCTAATCTTTGCCATGCTAGGCGATGTTAAGCTGTTGCAGGTCTCCTTGAAAGTTGCGGTGCCCTTGTTGGCCACCTCGCTTGCAACCATGTCTATAGGATTCATGTCAGCAGCTTATCTAGCGGTGTCCGGTCTTCGGTGGCTTGGGATTGTCATATGGGTTTTGGGTTCTGTCTTTCTTGCTTTGGTTTCGACACTCTTTTTCCTTCTATTTCCGCCTCTGTCTGCCAAAAACCGGTTTACTAGATATCTTGCCTACTTGCCTTTCAGGGCAATGCTGCATATTTGTGAGAGGAAATGATATGGTTAATGCGATATCTTGTATCTTGGGCCAAACTCAGACCTGAAGAATTTGGAAGCTTTTTTTTTTTTTTTGGTCAAGAATTTGGGAGCTTACTTTGCATTACTTGCCATGTAAACTATATGTCGTGTTAAATTCAGAGACTGAATTTATGTATGAGCATTTGAGTTTGATACTTTGATGTTGGTTTTACATGTTTTTTTTTGGCTAATTTACTCCCTGACCCACTAGCCATTTTATGAAAAACTCATCTAACAACAAATCTGAGAACTGAGACGAAAAGGGCATGTACCAAAAATGGCAACGTCACTCGTAGCCTTTCGTTCTTCAGCGTTAAAGGCTCGTAATTTCCCCAACAGACCACCAATTTCCTCGTCTTCAATTGATAAAGCCCTTCAATTTTCTGTCCAATTGAAGTTCAAGTTCGTCCGCCGACATAGCTCTCTATCCTTGTTCAGATGTTGTGCTTCAAAGAATGAGCAGAAGCTCTTCCAGGTTATTAATCCAAACCTCATCTCTTCAATTGAGCATAATGGTCGCCCAATTGATTAATTTTAAGCAATTAGGTCATTAAAAAGTATATCTTGATACTGGGTTTTGCTCTAGGAAAAGTTTTCGTTTGTGGAATCTGATGTTCCATGGGGGATTGGGAATGTGTGGAGTACCATGGGGCTGTACTTGTTCAGTTTGCACATACCCTTGAGCTTTGGAGGCTTATCTGTAATTGCCAATTTCCTTCATCAGCCAGATCTTGCCCCTGAAACTAAGGTGCTCAAAGTTCAATTTTCATTACAATATACATACACTTCTAATTTGACAGTTTATAATCTTTAACTTCATTTTTCCAGCTCAGGCATTGTCAGTTCTCATACTTCAGAGTTTAGAGCTCTTTAGCACTCTAGTTCTGTTACAATACACTTCAAAGCCAGGATATGACAACATTGTTAGGCTTTTAATGCCTGAGAGGTTGCAGAATGAAAGGAACTGGTTGCTGGCCTCTTTACTGGGTCTAGTGTTTCTCCTGTTGATCATCTTCCTGACTTCATATCTTGCAGACACTCTAGTTGGAACCAAGGTTTGAAATCTGTGAATTCTGCCAAATATACAAATCTGTGAGTTGGCATCATTCATCAATGGTTTATACATATTTGTGTAGGATGTGAACAATCCGGTGCTGAAGGAAATTCTATCAACCGGCCCGGTTTCTACAATGGCCTGCATCCTCGTATACTGTCTTATCACACCGATACTCGAAGAGCTCGTCTACAGACGGTTTCTGTTAACGTCTCTTGCCTCTACAATGAAATGGCAGCAAGCAGTGATCATAAGCTCAGCCATCTTCAGTGCAGCACATCTCTCGGGTGAGAATTCCGCGCAACTGTTTGTCATCGGGAGCGTGCTCGGTTGCACTTATTGTTGGACTGGTGATTTAAGATCTTCAGTTGCTCTACATTCTCTGTATAATGCTTTTACCCTGTTGGTCACATTCCTAGCTTAACCCAAGCCCAGATCCTCCACGTTCATGTCTGATCTGACAACGGCGATGAGCTGTTGAGAAATCACAAAAAGGTTGTTCACAACTGTATGTCATTTGATTGAGAAATCACCAGAAACTATACTCCTTTGAACTACTCAATTCTTGTGGTCGCTCGTAACTAAGTTGTATAAAAGCAAAAAGATTGGTCACAAACTACTCATTTTGTTACATATATTTTGTTACATATATTGTGAGTTAGCTGTTGCATTAACTTATCAAGTGGGTGGGCTGGAGAATAAGATTCTGTGTGCGCGCCATGTCAATATGCCAAGAAGATTAGCTGTTGAATTGTCAGTTACTCAGTTAGGCATGGGTACCTTCGAGATTCTTCCTAGACGTATCCTTGTACGCTATGTTACCCGGAAACTCCAACGAGGTGACATTTCCCGTTTTGGATGGAAACTCGGAAACTCAAACTCGGAAGCTTGTTTTTACACTAAAAATACCGAAAGCTTGTGTTTCTCCGTTTCCGTTTCCGCTTCCGTGTAACAAAGCTTGTACGTAACTCACACTAATATGGTAATTTTCTCGGTAAATTCATAACAAGCCTTATCAAGAAAAAAAGAAGATAAAAATAGAGGAACTTTGATGGTAAAGAAGGGAAAAAGAGCGCATAGAGGAAGGAATTTCTGTTTCCAAAGTTAGGTGGGGCCCGCCACGAAAGATTTTTTGATCCGTCGAGCGCCAGCTACTATCCTACGCCATCACCGTCAATGAGGACATGTTACCCCCCTGGATGTACGCCACGTGTCCCCTTCCAGCCGTTTGAATGGGCCTACCAATTAGTACCAAGCCCGGTCCTCCGTCTTGTAGTATAAAACCCCTCGTTCACCCCTCCCAAATCAAAAACCCTAACTTCTACGGACTACTTTCTTTCAAGTCTTCGAGCGTTTGCGAATTTCTCCGACCGAGTAAGCAAACATGGCTGATGGTTTCGAGAGGCAGGTGAAGGAGAGAGCGAAGGACGTCAAGAACTTCTTCGGGAAGGGCATCAAGATCGTCGGCAAGTATGGCAAAGAAGGCTGGAACAAGCTGAAGAATCTTCGCAAGTAATCAATTCGCTCCTCCGATCCGATCCGCCTCTGTTTTCACTTGTTTCTTTGATTCTTTCTTTTTTTTTCTTTGTTTCTTTTTTGTTTTATTTTTATTAGGGATTGTTAAAGTGAGGTCGATGTAATTACAATGAATTTCGTGATTATGGGGCTTTGATTTTGGTTTGGTATAGTTCGGGGGATCGATGGAGGTTTGTACACCTCTGTGATAAAGTTTTGCTGTTAGTTTTGATTGATTTTGTTGCTTTGGATTTGATATTTACAAGTGTCTGTTTATTTGGTTAAATCTGCAATCTTTGTTAATATTGATATGGATTTGATTTAATTGATTTGCTGTTAACGTTCGTATTCGGCTACTTGAGTTCATTAACTCTTTTCATTAGTTCTTTCCGGTGGCTTTTGATTGTTAAGTGTTGGTTAGAATGAGGTATTGCGTTCGAAACTCGACTCTTGACCCAAATTCATCACGGAGTTGCTCCATTCGATCGTCAATTATACAACTTTCTTTTTTGTTCGAATTATGAGTAGTAATACCATATCAAAACTATTGGTTAGTTGGCATTCCACAGTAATTTAATGTTGATTGACCAATGGCGTGGCAAATTATAGCTCTTCATATGAGAGCTGTCCTACTACCTTGGAATCTGTCATTCACATAATCACATGGTAGTCTGGCAGTCTGGCTTGTCTATCTGTCAACTCTAGACCCATAACTAACCTATTAAAGATTCTGTCTTGTTACTTACTCCTAACGACCAAAATAAGTATTGGAGTTAACTCATAATGATTCGAATCCAGAACTAGTGACTAAAAAGCTCAAGCTCACATTTGGTGGTGACTGTATGATATCACTTGCCATAAAAACAGTAACAATCACTTCACTACAACTACAAGTAGGCCTCGGTAAACTTTTCTAGCTTAAGGCGGAATCTATACAACTAATACAAGTATACAGGCCAACAAGTGCCTCTAGAATAACACAAGGCACACAACAAGACAGCATAGTAGGAAAAAACTCAGCCTACTCAATGACCGATCCACCTTCATCGCCTGCCTCCTAGCTCTTGCACTGCTCGTAACAGCCACGCTATACGAGTTCGGGTACGAGTAAAACGACTCTGAATTGCCAAAAAAACGTGTACAGATCATTTCCCCAAACATGCTGATCACAGGGTGTCCGGCAAGAGTAATTTCCGGTTCTGACGTGTCATAATCATAGTAGCTCCCATTGTATGGCGGGAAACTACGAGCGCCATGCTGACCTGGCTGCTGAATGGACACGTGGGATCCCAAGGACATGGCTTTTGGCCGGCTCGGCACGACAGAGTCTAGCTCCTTTTTGGCTTCTGAGGACTGATCCCGGCCATAAAGTGGGATCAAGGTCTTCTCTGAGACGTCGGCTTTGCAAACAGGACACTGGGGGTTTTGGTCTATTTCAGGTGACATGTTTTGCTGTTGAATCCATTTGTATATGCAAGGCCAGCAATAGAGGTGGCCGCATAAGGTCACAACGGGATCCTGAACCGAGTCTAGGCAGATGTTGCAATCGAAGCCACCCGAAGAGTTTATATCAGTTCCAACAGAGGAAGATTTCCAGTTGGTCTCTATGCTGTTGCCTTCAAAGGATTGGTCTTGTAACGGCGCGTGGGTCAGATACTGCTCTGTAGCCATCACAGGGAGATTTTTGTTTCGGACGTATGCCTGAGACAGGAGCAACAAGGTTAGCGAGATTCAGAGATTTGCTGAAAATTTATATGAAGAGCATGAGACATAATAAACAACCGAAAAGTGACCGAGTCTTTCAAGAGAGACGTCATAAATACAAATATCCTAGAAAGCCCATTGGGACCTCTGTTTCTTCTTAATCTAAATCCTGAATGCAAATAATGTATTATAACTTCTAAGTGAAGAGAAATGAGCTAAATTCCTTCTACATCTAGATCAGGAACTTAGATAACCATAGAATAGAATGGATACAAAAAATTCTACCATGGCCCAAAAGCCCAGTGGAACAAATTGAAAGGGTCCACCGCCCATACAACCTAACCCATAAAGTCGGCATAAAAACAAAGAAATGATGGCACATCCCACCGAACATCAATTATTTAAGTGTTCCTTATTGCTGAGCATTAGATACTCTCCAAAATAAAGAAGCTTAAATAAATACAGAGAATTAGGTAAGCACTCTAACACCAATTATAAAGCCATTGTTCAATGGAAAATCTAATAAACTACACATTCAGAATTTATTGTCATAATTTCAAGCAGCAAGCTACTTTGTCAAACTTTATGAAGCCTGGAAGACATCAAAGACCTCATCTTACTAGTCATATCATATTCAGCGTTGAAGAGCTACAGAAAATAGCATCATTTGTTAAGGACATAGTCATACTTTTAGCACTTTACACAAACTTATCCTCTTTTGCACTAACCAGATGTATAGAATATGAAATAATGTTTCAATTTCTAACACTAAACACAGCATGATCCATGTGTTAAGCCTAACATTTAACCATAATTGGCCAACATTTAATACATGAACAACCTAAAACAATGCACTAATTCTCCAATCACTGTTTATACCATTTCCTCTTTCAGCAATAAGCTAATTCTGTGAGCTCTTATGTCATTAAACCAATGGAAAAGAAAGGAACTAATCCCCTGTACACAACAGAATTCAGAGAGCCAAATACCCCCTAATCACAACATCATTCTGAATTTTCTTTCAGGATTAACAAGAAAAAACCAACATACTTCCATTAATTTCTCAATGTTCGAAGCTATCCATGAATTCCTTGTAAATATCCGCAGGGAAGGTTCAAACACAGCAAAAGTACAAACAAGAAGATCACAATTATGCCAAAGATCACATGCGAAATCCATCAAGTATGAGCAAAAACCGAAATCCCTCATCAAAAACCAAATTAAAGACCTACAAATCACAAAACCTAAACCAAAATCAACGCCTCAACCGACAAAGGAGACAAGACCAGGCGAATCAAATCGAAACAAGATCTGCGAAATTTGGTTGATGGAGGTGATGATTACTCACCAAACAGTTGCGGAAGAAGAAAACCTAACGATCTCTGTCTCCGATTCGAAAGAAATTCGTCAAAATTCGCACCAAGTCTATATATCGTTCGATGCCTTAAACTTGATTCAGAGTAGATAAGAAGCGGGATCGGCAGAATTATAGAGAATTGTAAAGATTGGGGTTTTTCCGGAGAAGGGAGAAATTTGTTGGAGTTGAAGGAGATGCAAATGGCCGGGTTTTATTTATATCTGATTCGGGGAAAGAGCAATGCGAAATTAATTGCCCAACTTTACATTATAAAACTATTTTAATTTTTTCGTTCTCTTTTTGGTTTAGGTAACGATAAAAATGAATATATATTAATAAAAAAAGTTCCCGATAAATAAGTTGAATATTCTATCTTCTAGATAGGGGTGATCGACTGCTGGGTTGCTGATAACTTGATAAGAAGAGGTGACGTAGCGTTGATGTCTTTGCATAATTGGACTTTTTTACTTTAGTTTTCTTGTTCTCTCTCTTTCATTACGTTAGGATTACCACTAACCACGCAAACAAAGTACCTGGTTTTGGTACCAGGTTCCAAACCACAGATTTTAATTTTATTAATCTTTGTTCGAGATATAAGCTTCCCGGACACATCGATAATATGAGCAAAATACCTTACTACTCCATCCGTCCCATTAAATTTGTTCGTTTTTTCATTTTCGTTGTCCCAAAAAATCTATCCATTTTCATCTACATATTTTTACATTTTTACTCTTATACAGTCTTATCCAATCTCATATATTACATTTACTATTCAACTTTTTCATCAACTTTATTACTTTAATCTATGCAATTACAAAATTACCCTCATCTACTCTTATATATCATCCTTATTATCCAACTGTTTTCATCAACTTTTTTCACTTTTTATTAATTATCGTGCAAACCGTCATTTATGGACAAACAATATGGGACGGAAGAAGTGGTATATAAGGAATGGAAAAACTCTTCTCATTGACTTATCCTTTTGGGTTAAAAGGTGAATCCTGTCTTTATATATGACTTGACTAAATTCACCCGACACGTCATTCATCTAAACTCGGTCATCTTCTACTCCATATTACTGAAAGAATCTTTTTTTATTCCCATGGCACACTAAAAGAGTTGAGTGCCCAATAAATACCAAGATATTGCTTGTGCACCAACTTATATACGGAATTTATTGGTATTAATGGATGTTTATTGGGCACTCAACTTATAAGTTGAGTAGCTACGTACGTATTTAATGGATGCTGTGAGTTTACCCCTGGTTTTGGATAGTTTTAACCGTGTGCTGTTTCAGTTTTCTGTCACTTGCAAGAATTAAGGTGCTCCGTGTTTTTCTAGAAGATGGCCAGACCTTAGGAGAATTGTACACGTACCAGGTGGATCTTTCTAGAAATTGCAATACACGTCAAATTAATCTTGTAGTATGAGGTGAGGATCAGCTCATGTGTCAAATAGTTGACGAAATTGGAAAGGCAGATTTCAGAGAGTCCAATTTTGAATTAGATGCTTAACCGTGTGATTTATAGTATTATTATATGTGTATCTAGAAGTGACAAGTGACAATGTATATAATGAAGGTATACCCTGTTGAGTGTTGATTGTTCCACGAGCAGCGCCTACCTCGATCTAGATGGTCATCTCGTTGACCAGTCTATCCCTTTCTACTCTTCATCATTAATTAGCTAGCTCTCCCTAAGTTTATGTAAACCTATGACATATTTATGATGACACAGTGGGATCATTTTGCAAACCTATAAAAACAATCCACTGAATGATTGTGAAAACTCAAATTCCTACCAAACAAAATCCAATCATGTCCGTGTTTTCACCTTCAAACTAGTGAGATTTGATTCTTGAATCACCCAAATTTATACTCAAACCATTATATTTTGATCTATCAACTATTGTCTTGACCCAATGGTTAAAATGGGATTGGGTCACCCAGAGGTCATGAGTTCGTGTTGGGATGGTCTTGATCCCAATAATAGATCCCATAAGGTTTTGATGATGATACAACACTTTAGAAAGATTTAATGTTGTTTGCTAGTGTTTCAGGATCATTCTAGGAGATATGAGCAAAGGAACACAAGCAGGATTTGCTAGTGTTTCAGGATCATTCTAGGAGATATGAGCAAAGGAACACAAGCAGGATCAATCGTCATAAGGTGCCAAGGAAATAGAGTTAATGCTGAGACGCGGAGATTCCAGAGTGCGCAAGCAAGGGATCAACGCTGAAGCAAGTTACTATATTTGGCAAGAGTATCAACGCGCGAGCGCCAGCGAGGGATCTTTCTATCTATGGAAAGACGCGTTGATGGATGACGATTAAGGAGAGAATCAGATCTTTGACTTGAAGATAATTCTCTTGTTAGGATAGTATTGTTAGGAGAGATATTCTGTTTCTCTTAATAAGATTATTCTAGGGTAAATCCCGATTTATATTATAGGATAGAATCGGTTTCTAGCCTTTAGTATATATAGGGGTTTATGTACTTGCATTTGTTACGAATGTTGAGGGAGTCAATTGCTGAGTGCGATTGAGAGAAAGAACACACGAAGTACTCTAGGTCAAGTTGTGTACGAGAGCTAGAGGTGTGGGTCAAGTCTGTTGAGTCGAATTACGAGTGTGTCCGACGCTGAGGGATCTAGATCTGGGTAAAAGGTTTTGTGTAGACCTTAAGATCAAGGATTCGCGTTTGTAAGTTCATGCTTGGTAATAACAAAAGGCTGGCTTGATTTAATCGCTTTGTGTTAACTACAATCTGTTTGAACTGCTTTAATATTCCGCTGCCCGGTTTGTTGATCCCTCTGGAGGATCAACATCCGTATTCTAACACACGTAGATCCTACAATTGGTATCAGAGCCTGCGTGCTCTAGTTTGTGTGTTTGTGTCAAACAGGTTTTGAGATGGAGAAACAACTTCAAGAACTTGGTGTCTCTAACTCCAAGCCCCCGTTGCTGCTCCCGGGTCAGTACAATCAATGGCAAGACGCTATGTCTGATTGGATCAAGGGAAAGAACTTCCAATCCTGGTTGGCTATTGAACTAGGAGACTTTGAAGTTGATGCTGAGAAAAAAGCTAATCCCAGAACCATGGGACCAGATGATTTCAAGGCAATGGAAGCCAACTTCCTTGCTAAGACCTTCATCTCTTGTGGAGTCACAAAGGAAGACAATAACAAAATTGGCAACCTGAAGAATGCCAAGGCAATGTGGGAAGCTCTGAGTGACATCCACAACGGCACTACTGAGATGAAGGATGATCTGATCCTTGCTACCCAGAAGGAATTCCTCACCTTCAAGATGAAGGAAGGGAAACTGTATCCTCCTATCAATCTAGATTTACTACTCTTGATACTAAGATGATTAGTCTAGGTCTTAATGATGACAAGATATCGACTAATACTAAAGTTAGAGTGTTAATCAATGGACTTATTGGTGATTGGGAACATAGTCGTCTAACCTTCCATGAAAAGGATAAGAACAAGTCTCTTAAGTTGCATGAGTTCTTTGCTAAGCTGACAAAATATGAAATTGAAAGAAATTGTATCAGGGAAGGAAAGGAGACGCCTAAGTCCCTAGCTCTCAAACTCGAGAAAGCTATTGGGTACATCGTGGAGGATGGAGAGGAGGACACTGTTGATCCTGGTGATCAAACTGCCCTCTTCACTAAAGCAATGAGGAAGCTGTGGAACAAAGGGAAGTTCCCAGGGAGTCGCCCCAACAACTCCGGTGGGCGACGTATGAACAATGATGAAGTAAGAGACAGCAAGGACGTCACCTGCTATCGGTGTCGTGACAAGGGCCACTATGCTAAGTCATGCCCTAAAGGATTAGAAGGAGAAAGGCCCAACAAGTTGAAGAACAAGGAAAGAGTTTTTGCTGCATGGGGATCAGATGCTGAGGAGGACGAGGAAGAAGAGCACCACACGTGCAAAATGGCTATTGCTACGCCAGAGTCCTCTTCATCTGAGGTACCTGAATCTGAGTTCCTTGATTCCTTGAAAGATCTATCTAGGGAAAGTTTGATTAGAGTAATCACTGAATTGCATCATGATTCTATTGAGGCTCAAATAGAATTCACTAGAGCTAATGAAATGTGCAATGAACTGAAAGAATCCATTGAAAGTGCCTCTAAAAAATCTGTTGAACCCTGCAAGCATTGTCCTGAACTTGAAATTAAGATTCTCAACATGACTACCACTATTGATGAGCTAAATGATGAAATTGTTGCATTGAATACAGAAAAAGGTGTTTTGTTGACTAAACTTGATATTGCTATGGGTAAACAGGAAGTTGTTGATGTAGGTCCTACCTTTGTTCCCCAGAGATTCGGGATAGGTTACACAGGAGACAAAGAGAAGGATGGGGCTCATAAGAACTTTGATGCTGCTGAGTTGTATGAACAGAGGGGTAGGGAACTACAAAGTCTTAAGGATAGAAACTTGCACTTGACCAAAAGAATTCAGGTTCTAGAGCAAGGTGAGGAGAAAAACCCAAGTGAGGGCTCTGAGTGGTATGTAGGTAAACCAGCCCATAAAATGTTCATAAAAAAATCAAAGGGTAGTGAGCCTAAGGACCTTAACAAGGATAGGATCAATGAGAGAAGAATCCAGAAACCTCACCCTAAGTATCACATGGGAGCTTACTTTATGACTTGTTGGTACTGTGGTGATGGGGGACATAGGAAAGCTGACTGTGAGAAGAGAAAGTCCCAAGCTGAGAAGAGTGAGAATAGGACCAATGAAGCTAGTACCTCTCAGGAAGCCCCTAGGAACAGAACTGCTAGGAATAGAGTTCCTAGGAACAATGGACCTAGGAACAATAGACCTAGAAACAATGGACCTAGGAACAACCCTCATAGAGCCCCTAGGAATTTTCAGCGTGCTAACCAAGGTCCACCTAGGATCAAGAAACTTGCTTCTCAAAATGCATGCAATGTTGTGAATCTACTTGATTTTTATAAAGCTAGTCCTGAGGAACAAAGAAAGTATCAGTATCTTGCTCGACCTGGTCAAGCGAAGCTTGTCTGGGTCGTTAAGGACTAATCTTTTAAATGCAGGGTGTTGTGAGTGAGGAGAACAGGTGGTACTTTGATAGTGGATGTTCGTGCCACATGACCGGTAACAGAAACAACCTCAACTCACTGAACACAAGTGCTAAAGGAGCTGTGTCCTTTGGCAACAAGAATGAAGGCAAAATCTTAGGGACTGGCGCAGTAAGGATCAATGACAGTGTACAAGTGCAGGATGTAAAGCTTGTGAATGATCTTGGATTCAACCTACTTAGCATTGCTCAAATCTGTGATCAAGGAGACAATGAAGTGATTTTCTCATCCAAGGAATGTCTCGTCAAAGACAGGAAGAATGGAGAAGTGGTACTCAGAGGTAACAGGTTCAACAATGTTTACATTCTTGATCCTTCTTTCAAACCACTTCAGGGAATTTGTTTGGTAACAATTGCTGATACTAGTGCCCTCTGGCACAAGCGTGTTGGACACGCGAGCTCTCATCTTTGTTCAAGCTTTTCAAACAGGACCTAGTAACCGGAATGCCATGTGTTCAACAAGACCAGGGATCGATCTGTAATGCTTGCGTTACAGGGAAGCAATCCCGTAGTTCCTTCAAGTCGAAGAATGCTGTGAGCACATCACGTCCCCTGGAATTGCTCCATATGGACTTATGTGGACCAATGAAGGTGGCCAGCTTTTCTGGGAGTCGATATATCTTTGTTATTATTGATGACTTTTCTAGGTACACTTGGACCATCTTTCTCAAGAACAAGAGCGAGGCGTTCCAAGAGTTTGAAGTGCTTGTCAAACAGCTGGAGGTTCGTGTGGGACAGAAACTTGGTGCTATCCGGTCGGATCATGGGACGGAGTTTGAGAATGCTTCATTCCTACGTTTCTGTAGGACCAATGGAGTTTCTCATAACTTCTCTGCCCCTCACACACCTCAACAGAATGGAGTGGTAGAGCGCAAGAACAAGACCCTGGAAGACATGTCCAGGACCATGATGATTGATAGTGGACTTCCACAAGTCTATTGGGCCGAAGCCGTCAACACGGCTTGCTATATCCTTAATAGGGCTATGATTCGTCCAATTCTTTTGAAAACTTCTTATGAACTGCTCAGGGGACGAAAACCCAATATTGCACACTTGCGAGTCTTTGGTTGCAGGTGCTTTGTACATAATAATGGCAAGGATGCTCTCGGGAAGTTTGATCCGAGGAGTGATGAGGCCATCTTTATGGGATATGCACAAGATAGCAAGGCGTACAGGGTTTTCAACAAGAGAACAAGGAAGATGGAGGAAAGTATTCACGTGGTCTTTGATGAAAAGACTATGGCTGGAAATCATCACACCTCATCTCTTGATCCCGCGATGCACCTTCAACAGGATGATTCAGAAGAAGAAGATGAAGGACCAAGGCGGACAGGTGGAAGTGGAGGAAGCTCTAACGTCAATAATCCTACAGATTCCAATGATGATCCTCCAAATGATGATGATGGTGCATCCAATGCATCTATGCCATCACTGGAGGGCGATCCTGTGTATGATGAAGGTCCTGAAGATGGTGTCTCCTCTGATCCCACTCCCGATCCCTCTTCAACCAATGTTGAAAGTGATCCACAAGCTGAGGGGGAACAAGAAGGAGGTACAGCAGCAGAAGGATCAATTCAAGTCAGGAATTATCAACAGCGAGCTGCTCACCCACTTGATAATCTTCTAACTCCATTAGAGAAGGAAGGTGTAAGTACTCGGTCCCAACTTCGTAGTTTCTTTGCATACCATGCGTTTATCTCTTTTGTAGAACCCAAGACGATCGATGAAGCTCTTCGTGATCCGGATTGGGTTGTGGCAATGCAAGACGAGTTAAACCAATTTGTGCGGAACAAGGTGTGGGAACTAGTACCGAGACCAAAGCACAAGAAGGCAATTGGAACCAGATGGGTTTTCCGGAACAAACTTGATGATGGTGGAGTTGTAGTGAGGAACAAGGCGAGACTGGTTGCCGAAGGTTACAACCAACAGGAAGGGATCGACTACGACGAGACCTATGCACCTGTTGCCAGGATCGAGGCAATTCGTTTGCTTATTTCTTTTGCAGCTCACAAAGACTTCAAGCTGTTCCAAATGGATGTGAAGACGGCATTCTTAAATGGGATCCTTCAAGAAGAAGTGTATGTGGAGCAACCTCCTGGATTTGAAGATGTTGATTGTCTTGACCATGTGTACAGGTTAGACAAGGCGTTGTATGGGCTCAAGCAAGCTCCCAGGGCTTGGTATGATAGGCTCACTCAGTTTCTCTTGTCTAATGGGTATAGACGTGGTGCAACCGACAAAACGTTGTTCCTCTTAGAACAACGCGGTGAGATTCTGGTAGTACAAGTGTATGTTGATGATATTGTGTTTGGTTCCACTAACCCAGCTCTTGTAGAAAGGTTCAAAACTCTTATGAGTAGCGAGTTCGACATGAGTATGATAGGGGAACTATCATTTTTTCTTGGTCTTCAGTTTTCGCAGGAAAAGGAGGGAACAAGGATCCATCAACAGAAATATATCAAGGAGATGCTTAAGAAATATGGCATGGAGAACACAAAACCCATTGATACACCTATTTCTACTAACACTCGTTTGGATGCAGATGAAGGTGGGATCAATGTTGATCAGAAGACGTATCGAGGAATGATTGGTTCCTTGTTATATCTAACGGCCAGTCGGCCAGATATTGTGTTTAGTGTTTGTCTATGTGCCAGGTTTCAAGCAAACCCCAAGGAGTCTCATCTCAAAGAGGTGAAAAGGATCTTTCGATATCTGAAGGGATCTACCAATCTCTACCTTTGGTACCCTAAAATGTTTGAATTTGATCTTCTAGCATACACTAATGCTGATTATGCTGGGCATATTGTGGATAGAAAGAGTACGTCGGGAATGGCGCAATTCATAGGACCTTGTCTCGTTTCTTGGGGATCTAAGAAACAAAACACGGTTGCCCTGTCCACGGCCGAGGCTGAGTATGTAGCGGCCGCAGCGTGTTGTTCCCAGGTACTCTGGCTTAAACAGCAATTGGAGGATTATGGTATGTCTCTTGGAACCACTAGCATTCGTTGTGATAACACTAGTGCAATAGATATCTCCAAAAACCCGGTTCATCATTCTCGTACCAAACATATTGAAATTCGTCATCACTTTTTACGAGATAATGTTGATAAAGGTTTGGTTAAGTTGGATCATTGCAGGACCGAAAACCAAGTGGCAGATATTTTCACCAAGGCATTGGACAGAAAACCCTTTGAGCATCTGAGGATACTCTTAGGCATGATCACCATGAATTAGACAAGTCCCGGTCCTCTATTCCCCCAATGCTTGGCTAGAATAATTCTTTGATCCAGGGGGAACAACACATATAAGTGATAAGTTTTCTTGATTCTAAGTGTTCATGATGATTTGATTCTTTGGTTATTGATCCTTGGTGCTTCCGTTTTCACCTATGAGACATAATAATTTGAAGCATGAAAACCTCTTTCTTTGATCCCAAAATGACTAACTTGATCTTGTTATCCCATGTTATAAGCCGAAATGATAGTTAGTCATGAGACCGTCCTAAGCCTTGATCCAGGTAAACGTTTCCTATGAGCTTAATTTTCTTGATACCTCTTCTTTACGGGATTTACTTATCTAGATCAATTTACTGACCTTGCTTGTGTGTTGCATAGTTGTTTTGGATATGCGTGTGAGTTTATTTGTTTCTACCCTGTTATTATCCGAAACCCACCTTTTATCACTCAAGACAAGGATTGGGATCAGTCAAGAAGGATCAGTAAGGTGGCCAATATGAGGATCAGTGGGACATGATGAGGAACAGTGGTAACGGTAAAAAAAAAATGGAGAACATGCTTGTTACCGTTGGAATTGGGCAGAATCGGCTAGAAAAGAACCGTTTGGGAGCAATTAATGCATCTTGGATTTTGAATCTGGGATGCGACAGGGAGCCGTTGCAAGATTTTGTGGCCGTTGGGATTAGTCAGCAATTGGCCGAGATTCTTGGAGCCGTTGAGGTAAATTCTATCCATATCTATCCATATCCATCCATATCCTAACCCTTCCATAAATACTCGCCCAAATCTTCCCGAAAATCCCTTCACCCAAATCTTGCTCAGATCTTACCTTAACCAAATCTCTCGCTCTCTATAAATCCCAACTCTCCGAGATTGCCAAAGCTTTTACCCAAACCCTAATTGTCTCTCCCTCACCAAAATTCTGCAAAACCAAATCCATGGCCTCCCAATCCAAAGACGAAGAAATAGCCGCCCTAAAGGCTCAGCTTGCTGCTCTCTCCACCCAGAAGGAGAGCGAAACCAAATCGGGAAGGGCTACGGCGGCCCTGCCCATGACCTCTCTGGACTCCGTCGCCGACATAGCTAAGGCGGTGGAGAAAGAACAAGAAGCTCACAGCCCGGAAAAAGACCAGGCCAAGGTCCGGACTGATCCAGAAGAAGAGGTGGAGGAAGAGGAGGTTCCTCTCAAGAGAAAGACTCCCAAAAGGGGTCGAAAAGAAGCTGATCCGGATGTGGAGATAGTATCTCCGCCTGAGTCACACACAGGGGAATCCACCCCCAAAAGGATCAAGACATCAAAACCTCTTCCTTCCCCTCCGGTGTCCAGTGGTCGCCACACCAGGAGCAAGGCCAAGCTAACGGCCGCGGAAAAAGGAAAAACCTTGGCCGTGATCGAGGAAACACCTGCCCCC
The DNA here is from genome assembly GCA_934048045.1 of Polygonum aviculare. Classification (NCBI taxonomy): domain Eukaryota; kingdom Viridiplantae; phylum Streptophyta; class Magnoliopsida; order Caryophyllales; family Polygonaceae; genus Polygonum; species Polygonum aviculare. Next base: position 385,811 of record OW204024.1, read on the forward strand.
ACTCCTGCCAATACCGAGCCTGTCGATCCCATCTCCGACGATCCCAAAGATACCGGAGTAGAGGACCGTAAGATTGTCGCTCCCCTCATCGTCAATGAGGAGCTCTTCAGGGCCAACAAACTTGAGGAGCTATGGGAGCTTATCAAGTTCCAAGGCTGGGAGGAGCTCAGTACGGAAAAGGTAACAGTTGATCCCGATCTCGTTCGTTCCTTCTACTCCACATTCTCTGCTGCTGCTGGACCTTTCTGTGTAATGGGGTCTGCGAAGATTGGGACCAAGTCACTGGGCCTCACCAGTGATGAAGTTGAAGGCTGGCTCCACCTTCCTTCAGGGGGAATTGGGGTGTTGCCTGCCTCTGGTTCCTGGCCCGACGGAAAGGAGGAAATTCTGGAAAGAGTGTTTGGCAACCCTGATGCGAAGCTGGCCACTTCTGAAATGTCTTTGATGGTCCGAGTCGCTCATCAGTATCTGACCAAGGTCTTGGTCCCTCGCCAAGAGAAGAGGAACAATCCAACCATTGCTGACATAGTTTTGCTGGATCAGTTCCTGAAGAAGGACAAGATTGACCTCCCCAAGATTATCATGCTCCACATGCACAAATGCTCTGGCAAGACGCACTCCTTACCTTACCCAGGGATCGTGAAGAGGATCCTCCAGGAGAAGGGCCTCTACCAGCCCAACGAGGAGGCGAGCTTTGGTTTTCCCTTAGCCAAGCACAATATTGTGCGGATGGCTCACATCGACAACCCTGACCCTAAGAACCTCAAAACTGTTGTAAAGGGGTCGGGATCAGTAAAGGGAAAAGAGCTCGGGTTGATTCTTGTTGAGCTTACAAGAGTAAGGGAGCTTCTTGAGTATCAGGTTGCTGTGCTCACTCATAGGGATCAACAGAAAGACGGGGCCGCTCCGAATGAAGAAGATACTGCTGATTCCCCGTCTAAGTCTTGAGTGATCCCCTCCACCCACCCTAGCCTATAATGATCCTATTTTGAGTGCTTTTCTTTTGATGTTTTTATGCTTCTTTTTATGACTGTCTCTGATCCCATCTTTTGCATGCTCCCTGGCTATGTAATCCAAATATTATAAGTAATGAATGAATTTGCTTGGTTTCTGCTTGCTTATGTGCTTAAGTGTTCAAATGTTCTATAAGGATCAAATTGAATTATTTGATGATGCCAAAAGGGGGAAGTTAGGAAAATTGCAGAGATGCGTCTAGTTCTTGGTACAGAAGGATCATCCATATGCTAAGGGGGAACTATGCTGCTGGTAAGTAGGTTCGCCGAAGGTCCTACTCAGGGGGAACTCTTGTACTTATTGTTTGTCCATTCGATTTATGTTAAATTTTCCCAAGTGTTTGTCATCATCAAAAAGGGGGAAATTGTTGGGATGGTCTTGATCCCAATAATAGATCCCATAAGGTTTTGATGATGATACAACACTTGAGAAAGATTTAATGTTGTTTGCTAGTGTTTCAGGATCATTCTAGGAGATATGAGCAAAGGAACACAAGCAGGATTTGCTAGTGTTTCAGGATCATTCTAAGAGATATGAGCAAAGGAACACAAGTAGGATCAATCGTCATAAGGTGCCAAGGAAATAGAGTTAATGCTGAGACGCGGAGATTCCAGAGTGCGCAAGCAAGGGATCAACGCTGAAGCAAGTTACTATATTTGGCAAGAGTATCAACGCGCGTGCGCCAGCGAGGGATCTTTCTATCTATGGAAAGACGCGTTGATGGATGACGATTAAGGAGAGAATCAGATCTTTGACTTGAAGATAATTCTCTTGTTAGGATAGTATTGTTAGGAGAGATATTCTGTTTCTCTTAATAAGATTATTCTAGGGTAAATCCCGATTTATATTATAGGATAGAATCGGTTTCTAGCCTTTAGTATATATAGGGGTTTATGTACTTGCATTTGTTACGAATGTTGAGGGAGTCAATTGCTGAGTGCGATTGAGAGAAAGAACACACGAAGTACTCTAGGTCAAGTTGTGTACAAGAGCTAGAGGTGTGGGTCAAGTCTGTTGAGTCGAATTACGAGTGTGTCCGACGCTGAGGGATCTAGATCTGGGTAAAAGGTTTTGTGTAGACCTTAAGATCAAGGATTCGCGTTTGTAAGTTCATGCTTGGTAATAACAAAAGGCTGGCTTGATTTAATCGCTTTGTGTTAACTACAATCTGTTTGAACTGCTTTAATATTCCGCTGCCCGGTTTGTTGATCCCTCTGGAGGATCAACATCCGTATTTTAACACACGTAGATCCTACAGTTCGAGACTTGAAGAGATCGAATTTCGTTTTGTGGTAGAGTAGGCACTGGTGAGGATCTTCTTTAACCCCTGACAGTACCCGGTCCGGACGTAAATTAATTAGCTTCGACTGATCGAATCAGGCGAAAGATAAAAAAAAAAAAAACATTTTCAAAGTGCTGTGCACCCTTTTCCTACCATGTCTCGTTGTTGAGCTATTGTTCGACACTTCCCGACATCTAATAAGCCGAGCCATATTAGATCTTAACCAAGACGATCCCGTTGGAGACAACTTCAAGCAACGACACTAAAACCCTTTCCGAACTAAAGTTAATGATCAAATAATTGAAACAAATCTGAAGCTGCGTATTAAGGTACCAACCAAAAAATGTGTTAGAAATTCGATCCTTTCTTTCGTTATGAGCAAGAATTTCTTACGGAGTACATTCTAGATGGAGTATTAATATTTGACACTGACAAATTTTCTTGAAATTTTATTTATGCATGTACAGCGGTTTGAGTGGTCATGTAAGGTAGATCGATTTGTTTTTATATTAAGACTACAAACCTAGGGTGCCCCACGTCCTGTTTGTTTTGTGGTTATCTAATCACTTGAACCCGTACGTTATATGTGTTACAACTTACAATCACACAAATAAAAAATTAAGTTTATATCACAATCAATGTAACCATGAGTTCAACCATCGACGGCTCCAAACCAGGAAATTATTAGCATGGCCACGACTTAAGACGCCTACCATTTTAATTTGTGTCTTTTTTTTTTTTTTTTGAGCTCAAATTTGTGTCTTCTAGTATACGTGTACGTGTACATATATTAATCTACAACTTTGTATATACATTGCAATTAATATTCCATGCATATGGTCCAACGATTCAGTTCAGTGTACATCTAAACCATTTTTCCCCACCAAAATAATTCATTCATTCATTCATTACTTCGAATTGAGATCGTTTCATTAATTCACGTGTCTATTATTGGAGGAGTTCCTAAACATGAAGACGTACAACAAGTAATGAGTGACATTGAGATAAGTTGAATCACCATTTTGGTTAATTAAGTTGCTCCCTCAAATTAAATAAAGGAATGACATTAAGTATAAGTTAGTTAATTTCTGGATCATACTGATTTGTTGGAGCTTTAATTTGCTTCGAAAATAAATCCAAAGCTCCCTTGTATAATGCACGTAACGATCATCGATCAAGGATAGGGACATTAGTTTGAGCCTAAGATCAATATGTTTTTGAAGGCAAGGTAAAATATATTAAGAAGGAGAGAATCAGATATTTACATCAAAAAATCATAGTTTCAATAGGAATCTACAAAACAAGATCCTAAAGAGCTATCAAAAGCCAAAAGAACTAAGTTTGGCTACTGAGGAGAATGCCAGAGAAGAAGGGCAAAGTAGCACCACGAGCAGCCAAAGAGTTCTTGAGGTGGGTGACAATACGACGAGAGCACGATCGAGGGCTGATCAAATTGTTGTTGAAGATAGCATCGTTGCGACTAGCCCAAACAAAGTAGATGTAGGTGGTGAAGCAAGCACGCACAAGGCCAGCATTGAAGTTCCTGTCCCGGCGATGGTGATGGATCCATTCAAGCCAATGATGGAGACCTCTCCCTCTCCAAGTAATGTGGAGCCAATCCAGGAGGTCCGAGAGGACAGATCGTGTGTATACACACTGAGTCCAGAGATGCTTGTTGGACTCCTCAGCTTGATTACATAGGACACATGCTAGGTTATCAATATGAAGCCATCGAGAAATACGATCCTTGGTCGGAAGCCTATGATGGAGGGCAATCCAGGAGATGAAGGAGCATTTGGGGGTGTGGAGACCGTTCCAAATCGAACAGCCCCAAAGGGTGCGGGCAACAGGGTGACGGAGCAGGTTGTAGACCTTTTTGGAGGAGAACGCATTATGGGCGTTGGAGACATTAGGAAGGAAGTCAGAAGGGTGGCAACTGAGGAGGATGCTGTCACGGAGCCGAAGAAGATTTTTCCAAACCCAACTGTCACTAGCTTTGGCAACCACATTCCAGATATTGTCACTCTCAAGATGGTAACTAGCAACCCAACGAGCCCAAATATTATCAGGGTTACCAATCAGTTCAAAGATTGCATGGGCCATACAAGCTTGATTCCACGAAAGGAGTTCTTTAAAGCCGATCCCGCCCTCCTCACGTGGGCGACAAACATTGGACCAAGCAATGGGGCTTTTCCTTGAGAAACTAGTACCGGACCAAAGAAATGAGCGAAAGATGGTTTCAATCCTATCCAAGACATCCTTTGGGAAGAGAATAATTTTGCACCAGAAGTTTTGAATGCCAAAGAGGACAGATCGAATGAGCTCCGCCCGCCCCGCATAGGAGAGATGCTTAGCAGCCCAAGATTGAATCCTCCCCGTCATTTTTGAGATGACAGAATCATAGTCGCTCAGAAGGAGGCGACGAGATCCCAGAGGAATGCCCAGGTAGTTCATGGGCAAACGGCCTTCAGAGAAACCAGAGGAGGAAAGGATGTCATGTTTAACATTAGACCGAACACCACCAAAATAAATGGAGGTTTTACTAGAATTGGCAATCAAACCAGAGAGAACCCCAAAGTTGTCCAGGATGCGCTTAATGGCAACGACAGAGGAATTCTCACCTCTACAGAAGATGATCAAGTCGTCTGCAAAACTGAGGTGAGTGAGAGCCAGGGCCTCACATTTGGAATGCCAGCGAAAAGTATTGTCAAGGGCGAGAGTGTTGAGCATTCTTGTGAGGTACTCCATAACCAAAACAAAGATATAAGGCGAAAGAGGGTCACCTTGACGAAGGCCGCGCCTCCCCGGAAAAAAACCTTTGAGCTCTCCATTGATGTTGATAGAGAAAGTGGTAGAGGTAATACAGCTCAGAATCCAGTTCCTCATCACAGGAGGAAATTCAAAGAAGCAAAGAACATGGTCAATGAAAGACCATTCAATAGTGTCAAAAGCCTTGCGAAAATCCACTTTGATAGCACAACTAGGGGTGACATTCCTCCTTCCATAATGCTTGAAGAGTTCCTGACAGAGAAGAATATTATGCCTGATAGAGCGATTAGGGACAAAAGCGCCTTGACAGCCAGAGATAACAGAAGGCAGGGATTGGCGAATCCTAGAGGCAAGGATTTTTGAGATGATTTTGTATATGGTGTTGCAACAAGATATAGGCCGGTAGTCAGATATCGAGTTTGGGTTGAGGCATTTAGGGATAAGATGAATGGCGGTATGATTGATTTGACGGAGCAGTTTACCTCTGGCGAAAAAGTCAAGAACTGCCCGAGAGACCTCAGAGCCAGTAATCTCCCACGTTTTTCGGAAAAATAGAGAGTTGAAGCCATCAGGCCCCGGCGTCTTCCGAGGGTTGATAGAGTTAAGAGCACGGAGAATTTCAAAGCCAGAGACTGGTTGAGTCATGAGATTAGCCTGTTGAGAGGAGATGGAAGGACCATTACTGACAACGTGATCAGGGAAGATGGAGCCATCATTAGTGCTCCCAATGAGATTGACAAAGAAGGCAATAATATGATTCTCGAGAGCTGGAAGAGCAGAGATCTCGCGGCCTTGATCGTCAACCAAGGACCTAATGAGGTTAATGGAACGGCGCCTTTTGATGTAGTTATGAAAAACAGACGAGCAAGAGTCACCCCCCTTAAGCCAGCTGAGCTTGGCCTGTTGCTTAAGCATGGTTTGGAGAGAAGAAGAATCAGCAATAAGACTCTGAATAAGATCACGCTCCTGAGAAAGAAGATCCTCATTGAAAGGTTGGGAGGAGATGGCCTCCTGAATCAAAGAGAGAGCGTCTTTGGAAGCTTGAATACGAAGAGAGATGGCTTCAGTGGATCCCTTACTCAATCGGCGCAGCTTAGGCTTGAGGGCTTTAAGCTTGGAGGTGACCCGAAACATAGCAAAACCAGAGCATTCAAGGGACCATATCTCTCTTACAATGGGTAGGAACTGATTATGGTCAACCCAATCGTTATTAAAACGAAACGGGACAAAGCGATTCCTGATATCGGAGCCAAAGCTGACAGTAATAGGGCTATGATCAGAGACACCAGGATTACCAAAGTGGGCACGAGACGAAGGAAAGGCATTCAGCCAGTTACAGTTGATGATTGCACGATCAAGTTTGCACCAAGTTCTTCTACCATTGAGCTGCTTGTTGTTCCAAGTAAACTTGGCGCCAGAAAAACTCAAGTCGAAGAGGCCAGTAGAATCCAAGCTGAAACGGAGCTCATCAGAGAAGGTAGAAGGAGCAAAGCTGGAGCTAGAGATTTTCTCACTTGAGTCAAGAATGACATTAAAGTCACCGAGCACGATCCACGGCTCAGAGATTTGGGAGCTGAGGAGATCAAGGCTATGCCAGAGCGCAGCTCTGTCTGGGGCATCGTTGAAAGCGTAGACAAAAGTAACCATGTATTGAGCTGAAGAATGAAGATCAGTGACATGACAGTGGATGTACTGATTGGAGGCAGAGAGAACGGTGAGAGAGATGACAGCAGGGTTCCAGAGGACCATAATACGAGCATAAGAGGAGAGGTGAGCGTTTGAGCAGAACTTCCAATATCGGAGAAGGAGGCCAGCAATAAGGTCAAGATTGGGGGGAGAGATGTGAGTTTCCGTTAAGGCAAGAAGATTGAGCTTTTTATGGTGAACAAGGTCTCGAACAGCCGAGTGTTTGCTAGGATGGTTGAGACCCCGAACATTCCAACACCCAAAGTTTGAGCTACCCATTAAAACGAGTTTGGGAGGGAGAAATGCTCCTTGAGCGGCCAGTCGGGGGGTGAGGAAGATCAAGATTGGAGGAGCCAGAAGGGGGTTTTGGAGGGGTGGAGGCAGAGCGAAGGCGAGAAGAGATTTTGGTGAGGGAAACTTTGGGTTGGGAGGAGCTAGGCTGATGTCCAGCAGAGGAGGTTGGGTTAACAACATCAGGGGTAGGAAGAGAAGCGTTGGAGGGGGGCACAGAGGTCTCGGTTGAAAGAGGTAGTATAGGTGGAGAGGTTAGAGGCTCAGGCGGGTTAGGCAAGAGGGGGGGAGGGTTGAAGGTGGGGGAATGGGACGAGATTTAGGCCTCGGTTGAGCTCGAGATCGATCATGGGGTGTAGCCATAACACCAGGGCAGGCAGTGTCATTATGGCCATAGATACGACATTTATTGCAGAGAGAGGGAATCCAATCATAAACAAGCGGTTGGTAAACAACCTCATTCCGAGGACCAGGGAGGGTGATTTCACGTAAAAGCTTGCTGTCAGCCGAAACTTCAACCAGGATACGGGCAAAAGAGACTCTGTCCTCATACGCAGTGGGCTTGTCCATTTGAATAGGTCTGCCAAGAGAGGAGCCAATGCGACTGAGCATATGGTCAGACCAAAAACGCACATCCAAATCAGGAAGAGTAACCCAAATCGGAATAGAGTCGAGGCATGAAAGATCAAGTTGCATTCCAGCATGCCAACGTTTCAGAATAAGGGGGTGCGAACCCGGAAGCATCCAAGGTCCCTGCTCAAGGATCAGGGAGAGATCTTGCTCCTTGGAGAATTTGAAAATGAAAAGGCCCTTATTGTTTAGTATAATTTTAGGATAGACAATACCCGTCCAATTCTCATGGACGAATCTCTCCATTGCCTTGAAAGCAAATTTGGATCCCATGGGGGCACCCACAAGAGTAAGATTCCACTTATCAATTTGATCTGCAACGTCCTCGTCAGTAAAAGGAACCACTCCATCTTTGATGCCTTCAACAAAGTGGAGCGAAAGGTTGGATTTGTGCCGGGATGCGGTTCCCGAAACTACCTCAGAGAAGAGCGGGGGAGCTAGGGAAGGGGCATTCGGCATCGCTACTGGCGGCGTGGCCGACACTGGAGCTGGGGAAGGGGCAATCGGCACCGACGGAGACTCGACAACCGCTTGAGAAGCGGCGGCGGCGACGGGTTGAGAAGACAAGAGAGGAGCAGCGACAACGGGCTGAGAAGGCAAGAGAGGAGCTGCCCCGGCCGCAATGGAGAGGTCGAGCGAGATGGGCACATCGACGAAGGCTCCGGAGGGCGAAGGAGGGCTGGGCGGCTGAGCGACCGAGCGCTTAGGGTGAGCTTCGGCAGGGGTCGGGAAGGGGTTAAGGCCAGAGCTAGCGGGGGAAGCAAAGGACGGGTGGGCGGGGACTTTCTTGGAACGGTTCTTTGAACGGTCTTTGGCCATCGCCGGAGGGAGACCCCGCCGGGAAGCCGCTAGAGGAGGCAGGAGGGGTTGGGCGGCAGCTAGGGTAACAGGGAAGATGGGAAACGAAGCCCGCGCGTGAGGCGCGTACTTCCAAGATGCCTTTTTTTACTATTATTGTTTCTACCTAAATTTCTATTATTCATAGATTTCTATTAAATACTACACTAGCATCTATTCACCCCAGCTCGGGGATGATTATATAATTTTTAAGGATAAGGATTAGCACAAAATCCATGGACTTTTTTCCCTTAATTTGTCCGTTTTTTGTGGAATTATTAAAAGGCATCGAAAGAGAATTCCTTAAAATAAAAATAAAAATAAAAATCGAGAAGACACTGGGTGAAAGTTGGAAAAGGAATTTAATCTACCGATCAAAAATTGATCGGTGGATGATTTGAAAAACTGGCAAAATTTGTTAAAACACCCGGAAATTGAAAATAATGGCTTTCAGCCGATTGCATTTTCTGGGTTTCATTTCATTCTCGCTCTTGGCAAATTGGGCTTCTTCCTCCATGATTTCTGGTACGTTTATTTTCTGGGCTTCACCTTGGATTTAAGATTCTCTCGTATATGTTCTGATGATCTGGCTTTTGAAACTGATTATCGGGTTTGTTTGTGCAGATACCGTATTTGAATCGGATGCATTTACTAGGAGATCATTGCTTCAGGCTAAATCGAGTATGTCTGTTCTTATTCAATCTCCAAAATGCACATGTGGTTTGTATTTATATTTTTTCTTTTGTTATATAGATGCATAATTTATCATCGGGTTTGATGTAATACTGCTAAATTAAAACAACTCAAAAGAAATCAATGTATTAAGAAACAGAGGAGAGGAAACAGAGAGATTAGCAAAAGAGCGGGAAAAACGGTTATTGTTCTTTCTATTGCATTGTAAATTTGTAATGTAGAAATCAATGCCTGTAGTCCAATACATACACTATAATGTAAGATAATGTATTTGAAAAACTGATCTTGGCTCTTCAAATGTCATCTCTGTGAAGCTTCATACCTCCATTTTTCATGATATTTACATCTCTTTAGCATTCTTGGAAAGGGGAAACAATGCAATTTGATCATGGTTCCAAGATTTGAAAAAAGGCAATGCTAACATCCTTTTTGTTGTGTGATTTACAGATTGCGACATCGATTTCGAGAACCAAAACTACACCATCCTCACAAGCCGATGCAAGGGACCAAGATACTTGCCCGATACGTGTTGCAGTGCCTTCAAAGACTTCGCATGCCCGTTTGCAGCCAAACTGAACGACATGAAATCCGATTGCGCCACCACCATGTTCAGCTACATAAATCTCTATGGAAAGTACCCGCCGGGCCTCTTTGCGAACGAGTGCAAGGAAGGTAAGAACGGCCTTGACTGCTCAAAGGCTAACCCTGAGCACAAGGCCGCCGCTAGTCCCTCTGCACAAGGCAGTAGCACTCCAAATGGTGGTTATGTGCTCGTTTCTCCCATGCCCGTGCTCGCTTCTTGTACATTGGCCTTGCTATTGTTCCTCGTGGTTTGAAGGCTTAATCGTCGTTTTCCGATTATGACATTTAATGCATTAAATGTGGTAATCCAAGCACACCCTTATTATTACTTGCACATTGCTTTGGTCTTGTGATGTACAATTAGGTTCTATTCAACGGGTCATACTCAAAGCAGCTCATAGCGTTCTGTAAATGTTTGTTTATTTTTGTAGCTTAAATTCACACTTGTGACATGTACAGTAGCATTTGATCAGGTGGATTTAATATGGCTGAAAGTAGATACACGTAGCTTTTATGTTCGTGGTCAGTGAAACTGAAAGCTCAGTTTTAAAGACATAGCCTGGGTTCTTGAGCAGTGAAATCCTGTGCATTTCCTGAAAAGAGTCTGATTTCACTCGACTGTTCAAAAGTGCAACCCTATACCCCTCTCTCTGACTGACCTAAGGTGAATTATACTGAGTAAAATTTTGAGCATGGGGTAAATTTCTGCTTGATAGTTGTTCAGCAAAGTTTGCAGAATCAAAACGAAGTAAAAAGGCCTGTTGAAATTCCGAACAATTCATCAACCATCCACGAAAAGGAAGCAAACGACTTGATTATCAAAAACTACTCTGGGCGCAGATTCGCAAATAGATGAAAATTCAGGAGCGATTCTGAAATAGTTGTGATAAGAATGTACTTGAATTAAATTGTGGCATCTCATCGGTGAGCTGTCACCAGAGTCTCTATGAATCTCAATCCGTCTAACCTCGGCGTCAATTTCTCTCCCCTCGCTGAATCAGACCTCTACTCGCTCGATCCAGCCTCCTATTCAGATTTTTACCATCACCAATATTCAAACTTCCGGTAATAGTGAAAATTTTAAATCCAAAAAGCTACAAAGGAAAACCGAATTTTAGAATTGTAGGATCGGAGATTTGAGGAAGTACCTGATGAGGAGGCTTGGCGGTGACGGTGAAAGTGGTGGTCGTGGTGGCGGTTGCAGACACGGCGAGCATCGACGCCGTCAGTAGCTCCTGTTTCTTCATCGTCGGCGCCGGAAAATCTCTGAGAGGAAAGAGAGATTTGAGTGGGATAGCTTTGGAGGAGACGGAGACTAGTTTGGAACGAGGGAGGGCATTTATTTATACATGGATAGCAGATAGGAAAGTTGTTCTATTTATTTATTTATTTAGGCATGTTTTTTGGAAACTATTCGAATAATCTCCCACTCTTTTTTATATTAAGAGTTTTGTCCCCAATGTGTTCACATTCTCGCCTATTATATACAACTAGTTGAAGACCGTACTATGTACGGATATTGACATTTTTTTCCATGCTCATATAAGTTATATAAAGATTATGTTAATAACTAAAAGATATAAATTATATGAGATGGTTGATCTCTTGATAAAGAAAAATATGCATAGAGATTCTAGATAGCATAATTTTCCATTTTATTATGTGATCCAATTATAAGTACACAATTCTATTAACTTTTGGTTAATAATTTTATTTTGTTAATAATTGCTAAAATAAAAACATTATTTTATTCAACATTGATGAGGTGGCGCAATTTTTAACAAAGACATAGGTTCCGCTTTATACTGTATTATAGTAGATTATAGTAGATGACACAAAAGTCTATAGATATGGTTAAGCATGTACTTCACATGTTCTGAAAATAATATTTCCTTTTCTTAAATAATCCAATAATTGAGAAAAGAAACTAAATTATTTTGTAAGAATTTTAAATGATCGATGATTATAATTTATAGTGAGAGTTTGATGTAAGAATTTTAAGTGATTTGTGAAGAGGCGTCGTTTTCAAGTCTAGAGTGGTCAAGAATTACGGGCCGTGAAGACCCTGAAAGCTGTCTATTGGGCCCGGCCTTCAACTTTTCATATCGATCACAAGTCTTTTGATTGTGATTTAGGCATTTAGTAGAAGTGTACCATTAGGTGGGGGACACGTGAATGGAGCAGATGAGGCCACGTTCCTTTGCTGCCAATTTTAAATAGCCACATGTTTGTTAAGAGCCAGGCTTTCAATCAACCGAGCTAGCTAGTGTTGTTCTTGGTGTCCAAATTTTCATGGCATATGCATTTTACGTGCTAATGCAAAGCCGTGGAAGAAAGAGACAAAACGAAGTAGAATTGGAACCAAACAACTGTAAAAGGCAAACATGTATACGTCTATCGATCGATCAGTCTTGTGCCTATATGCATGGTTCACCTGTGACTCTTGCAAATTCATTTCACATGCATGCATGATTTATGGCAGCTGATACATTGACAGCGCGCCACATACAAGGCCAGGAGCTTCCCCAAAGCGCTATGCATGGACCCTAATTGGACACTTGTTTGTGCGTTTGTAACATGAAGGTGTTAGAGATGACTATTAAGTTAAGCGAACGTGGAAAACTAACTCCCTTGTAAGTGAATATCAGAAGACATTATGTTAAATTTCCGGTGGGCCGTAACGAACCCGGGGCGAGAGTTACATCGATAATTTTAATATGAGTTTAAATCCACTATTTCTACCCAAAACTTAAGCCAATGAAGAGTGGTTTCATCTTACTTATATACGAGTCCATTTTTGTTCTTATTTCTTAATGCGGGACAAATTGCCCAACTCTCAACACATTATATAAAAGTCAGAATTTGTTGTCATTTATATTTTTGTTACATATATATGCTTGATTAGTCTTCGTTGATTGTTTTAGTTATAACTTATATCGAGTCAACATACGTTACGCATATAAGATCAAAAAAAAAAACATACGTTACGCATAGCTCTACAGTTTTCAGGAGTACATGGCCTAGCTGTTGAGTTCAGATTCAAGATTATCTTCTTATAGTGTGCTATTGACTTTGAAAAATTACAAACCTATGAGATTTTTCATTTTTGTGGTGGAGTTTATTTCTTGCCTTTCGATACCAATAATATTGTTATTTCTCAATACTTGGGCGCCGGATTGGGCCCGGATATCTAATCCGATTAAAACGTCTCGATTCAAGTCAATCCATTCCTTAATCTGGGTTTTGTAGTTTATTCAATTGGTGACGTTTAATGCTTATCGAAATAAATATCGCTTTCACTCTAAGTAATCTAATTAATCAGAAACAAAAGTAATCTAAATTAAACGAACGAGCTGTTATATTAATTAGAGAAATGAATTAGACAAATAGGAGGAGTACAATAATGGTGGAGTTTATAAAACATAAGTCCATGAGGTTCCATCCTAAAACTAATTGACAATAGGAGGAGTAACCCATGTACTTATATAGTAGGCTGTTTAGATTATGAATTCCGATGTGGGATAGTTTTCCCAACCACTACGAACTAAGATTACACAACATCACTCATAAAAAACCTCACACAAAATTAATCAACTAACTAGAAATACAATTCTTTAATTTATTTCAATTGCAAGTATGTTTAAGTTTTAAACTTCTTGTTTGAGCATCCAAAACGTCATTGGATATCGAAGAAACAATCACCTCACAACCTTTGGCTTGGAGACTCGAAAAATCTTATTGGTGGAATTCGGATGTACACTTAACAATGAAAATATATAGGAAGTTTGTTTTAACGACCCGTTCAAGGTTTATTTGGACATTTGGAGTTTTTAGATTAAAATCAATAACATGTGAATATGAGACACGTTTGCAAGGACTTGAATACTTGATGAGACTTATGGGTGGTAATTGAACATATTTAATTTTTTTTTTTTTTTGAAAAGGTAAGAATTAGGAGACCCCCTTTAAGGAGGACGTCCTATAGCGTCCTGACGGACGAGAACTTGAAGTTCTAAGTGATTCTTAATGGAACCCACATGGAGACTATGGCCCAACTTAGCAATTTTATCGGCCACAACATTGCAATTTCTGCCCACATGGGTAACAATGACGGTCTCAAAACAACTTAATGAGACCAGGATGTCAGAGAGGAGAATATCAATCTCCCATGGGCTCTGTGTTAGTTTTTTAACAGAGTTTATGACTGTTAGATTATCTCCTTCAATTTCTAGTTTCCGGATTCCTAATTCCTTGGCTTTTCGTATACCATCACGTAATGCAAGGGTTTCAATTTTTAGTACTGATATTTCTCCATATTTTTTGGTATCAATTTCAATAACTTCAGCATTTGGGTCCCTAATAACTACTCCGGTCGTAGTTAATCCTTCTGAATTTTTGGATCCATCGAAATTCAATTTATAAAATCCTTGTTTCGGTTTTTGCCAGATTTCCACTTTTTTGCCCCGTTGTTGAGATTTAATTGTTTTTCGTCCTATTATTGTCTCATCTTCCTCCCATGCTTTAGCTTGTTTCCAGTTTTCGAGTTGTGTTTTTATGTAATTAGGTAGATCAGTAATGGGATCTGTTGGCGTTTGTTGGAATACTAATTTGTTTCTCTGATGCCAAATTCCCCACCATATAGTAGCCAATTCATTAAGTTCTTGTGAGTTCAGCATTTGTTTTATTTCCGAAAGCATTTGCTTTGGAGTTTTATTTGTAGAATCAAAGTTTATTAGAATTCGCTCAATTTTGGGATTTATTTTTTTCGTTGTTTTAAGTGTATGATCACATTGAAAGAGCAGGTGACCAATGTCTTCATATGTACAATGACATAATATACATCCTCCTGGAACTGCAACCTGTTGTTCCCTTAATCTGTTTTTTGTTGGTAGCCCGTTGTTGTCCACTTTCCATAAAAAGTTTTTGATCTTTGGAAATATATCCATTTTCCATATCCAATGATTAACATTATGGGAGTAATTATTAATCTTTGTTATATGTTTAATAGCCGATGAAGTTGAGAACCATCCATGTTTGCTTGAAGCCCAATATAACCTATCCCTGATTTCATTGTCAAGTATTGTTGTGTTAGTAATTTTACTAACCAGTTCTCGTGGGAGCAGTTGTTCAAGCTCATTTGTCTTCCATGTTTTTTCTACCGTTAAGAATTCTGCAACTTTGCATTTTTTGTCTATTCTATCGGGACAGATTGCATATTTTTCTAGTGATTCATTAGTTACCCATCTATCTGTCCAAAAATTGATTGTCTTACCATCCCCAACTTGCCAGATAAGACCTTCTTCAAATTCCTTTTT
The DNA here is from genome assembly GCA_934048045.1 of Polygonum aviculare. Lineage (NCBI taxonomy): Eukaryota > Viridiplantae > Streptophyta > Magnoliopsida > Caryophyllales > Polygonaceae > Polygonum > Polygonum aviculare. The sequence continues at coordinate 400,910 of OW204024.1, forward strand.
GAGTGTCATAAGCTTTTTCCATTGCCATGATGCATTAGATTTGACTTTGTAAGAGAAGAAATCATCCTGTTTGAGGTATTTCTCTCTTATGACTTGTACCCAAATGTTTGTTGGTTCTGAGATGATTTTCCATAGTAGTTTCATTTGTAATGCTTTGTTCATATGTTCAGCTTTCCTTAGATTTAATCCTCCATATTCTATGGGTTTGCATATCCTATCCCACCCTATAAGCGGTTTGTGGTTTTCGCCTTTATTCCAAAAGAAGTTCCTGTTAATTCTATCTAATTCGTTATGGATGTTAGCTGGTAACATGAAACTTTGCATCAGATAGTTTGGTTTTGTAGCTAGATTTGCTCTAATTAGAGTTGTGCGTCCTTCTTGTGACAAGGTGTTCGCTTTCCATTTGGATAACTGTTTTCTGCTTTTTCCTATGGTTTCCTTGAATGTTTCCTTATTTACCTTTCCATTTATGATGGGGCAACCTAAATATTTTTCTATGTTGGACATGGAAGGCATTTGTAGTATTTGTCGAATGTGTTGTTTTTGTTGGTTGGTCACTATTTTTGATGTTTGGAATGTCGATTTATGATAATTTACTTTTTGTCCCGAAATAGCGCAATAGTCTTCTACAATTGATTTAACTGTCGAACATGCTTGTTGTGATGCTTTTGAGAAGATGATTAAATCATCCGCAAAAGAGAGAAACGGAATTTTTATTCCACCTCTAGTTAATGAGAAACCTATTGTTTTATTAGAATTATTGGATTCCATTTGTAGCTTTCTTGCTAATAATTCTGTCCCGATTATAAAGAGATAAGGTGATAATGGGTCTCCTTGTCTTAGTCCTCGTTCTGGTGTGAAGGGATCAGTAGGTCCATTATTTACTAGGATCGAGAATGAGACTGTTTGGATGCATTCTTTAATCCAATCTATAAAATTAGTTGCAAAACCAAATTTTCTCATTACCCTAAAAAGATAACCCCAATCTAGTCTATCATATGCCTTTTCCATATCTAACTTAATTGCTATCCAACCATCTTTATTCTTTCTTCCTTTAAATGAGTGAAATATTTCATGTGATATTAGTATGTTGTCTTGAATAGCCCTTTTTGCAATAAATGCTCCTTGTAATGGGTGAATTATTTTCCAAATAACTTTTTTTAATCTTTCAGTTAGGATCTTTGATATAGTTTTGTAAATCGTATTGCATAGGCTTATGGGTCTATAATGGTTCATAGTGTTTGGATTGTCGGTTTTTGGTAGTAGTGAAATGAAGGTATGGTTAATTTGTTTTAATATCTTGCCTGAGTGAAAGAAACTCTTTACTGCTTTAATAACTGTAGGACCTACTATATCCCAATATTTCTTATAAAATTCTGCTGTCATTCCATCCGGCCCAGGTGATTTATCAGATCCTATACCCATTAGTGCATTTTTTATTTCCTTGTTTGTCACAGCCTTTGTTAGTTCATAGTTATCTTCATGAGTTATTTCCTCAGTGATAAGGTCAAGGTATTCTTGTAGTTTTGAATTATTAATGGGTTCTTTTGTATATCTCTTTTTAAAGTCAGATCGTATTTCTTCTCTTATATTATCTTCTCCAAAGATTTGAGTGCCATTTCTGTTGGTGATTTCCTTGATTATCTTCTTGTTTCTTCGTCCACTTGCTATCTTGTGAAAGTATCCTGTGTTTGAATCAGCTAATTTGATGTGTTTTGTTTTTGCTCGTTGTTTCCAGTACGTGTTATGGAATTTTAGAAGGCATTCTTTCTTTTTTATCAATCTTATTTGTTTTTGAATAATGCTTTGTTGGGGTGATTGATGAATTTGTTCTTGTATCTTCTGTAACTCTTCTTCTATGATCTGAAGTTGTTCAAAGGTATTACCTAGAGAACGTTTGTTCCATTTTTTTGCCTGAAGTTTAAATAACTGTGTTTTCTTAACGAGTTGGTACATATTTGATCCTACAAAATTGCCTCTCCAAGCTTGTTTGACGATATTTCTGAAGTCTTTTCTATACATCCACATTTTCTCAAATTTAAATGGTTGGGCCTTAAACGTTTGTCCATTTTGTAGTTCAATAGAAATTTTACAGTGATCTGATGTTGTGAAAGCGTAGTGTTTCGTTTTTATGTCCGGAAACCATTGTATAATTTGATTGCAGACTAAAGTTCTATCTAATTTTTCATACATGTTGTTAATTTCTGTTTTATTTTTTCGCCATGTGAATCTATTTCCAACCGTTGGAATATTAAATAATTCACATTCATCCATAAATTTTGTGATTCTTGTGAACCTAGAGTTGTCGGGGCAAACACCTCCTTTTTTATCTTCTGGTTCATAGATTTCATTAAGATCACCCATCACTATTGTTGCCATGTTAAGATTTCTAACTATGTTGGTGAAAAATGACCAGAAGGCTTCTTTTTCATTTTCTTGTGGGGGTGCATATATCAGGCAAATCGCTATTACATATTTCGTAGCTAGGTTAACATATTTGAGAATTACGAATCGACTTTCCTGTACCAATAGCTCAACAGTTTCATTAATCATTTGATGTTCTTTCCACAAAACACATATTCCCCCCGCTCTGCCTAAAGCCGGGGACCAGATTATGTTATCAAATCCTGCTCGTCTCCAAGTTTGGTCAGCTGGTGGTTTATCCGTTTTAGTCTCCACAATTGCCATTATTTGTATTCTTTCTATTTTACAAAATGAGTCAATTTCGGGCCAGAATGATTTACGCCCTATTCCTCTGCTATTCCATAGGCTTATTGGTGAATGGTGATTCTCTGTAGTTTCATTGGTTTTTAGGGGTGGTTTGTACAAAAGTTTATAATAAACCACGGGCATGTAAAGTTGTAACGTTGAAGGGTGAATCGGGTGATGTAACGTTGAAGGGTGATTTTACCCGAAATCAAAAACGTTTATCATCATTGTATAAACAATTTGCAACGCCTACCCACCACTTCACCGTCCATACTCCATAGGCCATACCATTATGAATTTATGGCATTATCAATCAACCAATTTACCAAACAGTCCCTTTCCAGCTGACTTTGCAATTTCTATCTCCAACTCTCCAAGTCCCAAATCTGCCACATGGCATTCGCGTAAATACGCAACAAAGCCCGGGGCAAACCGGGAATCCTCTCCATAAACCCGGTCGGTCAATTTATCGTCTCTCTCGAGGTCTGAGCGAAGCATCTTCCTCCGATTTTCCTTCGTCTACTCTTCCTCATGTGAAATTGCCCTCCCTACGAAATCTCGAGAACAATCTTCTGCATACAGGCGTAAGCAAGCAATCTCTTCCTTCGCTCTCCTATCTATTCTCCGATTCCGCGTCTAAACCCTAGAAATCCGCAGCGAATTTCAACTTTCAATTGTTCGATCTTTTCTCTTCGTTTTCTGCGCGAACCCTAGGATGGCGTCCGGATCGTCTGGCGGAAGGGCCAGGAAGTCAGGCTCTAAAGGCAGCTTTGATTTCGCTTCCGATGATATACTGTGCTCTTACGAGGACTACGACAACCGTCTAGACTCCTCTAACGGCAATCTCTCCGATCCGGTGATCGGAACCAACTCGAACAAGGTAATGTTAGATCTATTCTTCGCACTTTCTTAGTTCTGTTTTGTAATTTTGTTGTATCTCATCTCTTCGAAGGTGATTGTTTGAAAGTTGATTGTTTTAGGGTTTCACGATATACTCATCTTGGGAGGTTTAAACTTATGTTGATAAGTTGATTAGTTTTGGTGATGTTGCTGTTAATTTATTGGCCAATTTCTGTATAACTTCGTTTAGGGCCGTGCTTGCTATAGCTGAATTTATCCCAAACTGTTGAGTATAACAATATAGAGGAGCTAGTGTTATTATGTTGGGTGCAAATCTTTCTATTCGTTTCATGGAGCTTCATGTAAATCCATGAAAAGCAATTCTTGCCCAATGAATATTTGTTAATGGATTACCACCTGCACAAGCAAAATATCCTTCTACTTCAGGAATATGCATTGTTATATGTTTTTAGCTGCTCATTCTTCTATAAGTTTACATACCTACTGCTATGGATCAGTGCATTTTTTGCTACTCATTTTTTGCTACTCGTTTCTCATTGATTATGTACTTATTTGCAGGATTTTCAGAAGAACCGAGTGTCAAGGTCATCAGTGTTTCCGACATCAAATATCTATAGCCAGCCTGAGGGTTCTCTCAATCAGGAAGTGATGGAAACTGTAGAGAACACAATGAAAAAATACTCCGACAATCTTATGCGCTTCCTAGAAGGAATTAGTTCACGGCTTTCGCAGTTGGAATTGTATTGCTACAATCTTGATAAATCAATTGGAGAGATGCGATCTGAATTGGGTCATGATAACAAGGAGGCGGATGCCAAGCTTAAATCATTGGATAAACATATTCAAGAAGTAAGTCAGGCTAGCACGTGTCATTTGATATGGGTATTATTGATGATAGGCTCAATATCTTCTGATTTCTGAATACAGATTTCAGAGTTGAGACCTATTCTATTATGATTAATCTCTGATTTCCTTTGACTTGACGCTTCAGTGATGCATCCTAGTTTGGTTGATGTGAATGCAATCACTTTGAACTTTTATCTTCAAAGTGTTAATCCTTTTATGCACATGTGCTGCAATCTCATATGGCTCACGAGTTTGGGCAAATCTCTTGTTTTACCCCTTTCTCTCCTGCTCTTATCATTTTCTTCAAATTCTTGTTGGATTGGGCCTTCTTCTTGAAACTTATGAAATGATGCTTCATGCAAAGATTATTTTGCTGTGTAACAATGTGTTAGATTTGGTGTAGCTCCCTGCCCCTAGACATCAGATTCAGATTAGGTCTTAGTAGTCATTTACCTGGTTTCTTTCATGCATCATGCTTGTTTGAAAGCTGATTTTTCTCTCCAATTGTGGTGCTGCATTTGTTAACCTATAAACACAATCTATCTTTGGTAGTAACTAGTTAGCAGTGTTCATTTTACTGGTATTAAAGTCTGAAACTTGATTCGGTGAAACTACTATCGCAGGTTCACAGGTCTGTTCAGATACTGAGAGACAAACAAGAATTAGCTGATACACAAAAGGAACTAGCTAAGCTTCAACTTGCTCAGAAAGAGGAGAAATCTACTACATCTGCTTCTGAGTCCAAAAAGTCAGAAGACGGGCCAGAGATCCACAACCAGCAATTGGCCCTTGCCCTGCCCAACCAAGTTGCCCCACAACAACCCTCTCTTCCCACAAGGCCTATAGAGCAGCAGCATCCTGCCTCTATTGCTGCATCCTCACAAATGGCATCACAAACCTCAACCCAACAACCACCTTATTACTTACCCACAACTCAGTTGTCAAATTCGGCTGCTCAGCCTCAGCACCAACCTCCTCAGGGGGGTTCTTATGCCCCTACTGATCCCCAATACCGGGCTCCACAGATGGCAGCCAACCCACAACAAGGTCAAGTCAGTCAACCTCCTCCACAAGTGCAGCAATACCCTCAGTATCAGCAACAATGGCCTCAGTCAGTTCCTCAGCCTCATTCTGTACAACCTGCACAAGCTCAGGTCAGACCTCCTCCTCCATCAAATGTTTATCCAGCCTATATCCAAAATCCACCTCCACAGGAACAAATGAATACCTCTATGCCGATGCAAATGCCGCCACAAATGTCTACCTCTATGCAAATGCAAATGCCCCCACAAATGGCTGCCTCTATGCCATTGCAAATGCCCTCACATGGTGTAAATCGGGCTGATGTGGGTTCATACGGTTATGGTGGGCCCGGTAGGCCACATCAGACTCAACCCCCACCTCAGCCTATGAAAGGTGGTGGTACCGGTGATGGATACCCTCCTGCAATTTCCTCTGGTGGGTCATACATGATGTATGACAGTGAGGGTGGTCGATCCCATCACCCGCCACCTCAGACCCACTTCTCACAAGGTGGGTACCCACCACATCCACAGCCACCTGCAAGTGGTGGTCATATGATCCGGGGTCCAAGCCCAAGCCCGAGCGCGAACACCTCACAGTTCGTTAGGAACCATCCGTACAATGAGCTGATTGATAAGCTGGTGAGCATGGGTTACAGAGGAGACCACGTTGCTAGTGTGATTCAGAGGCTTGAGGAAAGTGGGCAGCCTGTGGATTTCAACTCGGTACTGGACAGGCTGAATGGGCATTCTTCTGGTAGTGGTGGGTCACAGAGAGCATGGTAATGATATTTAACAATGGAGATACTTGTGAGCCTGAACCCAACTGATCCCAACTGCTGTTATTTGTTGCAGTTATGTTACTATTTTACTTTGACCTTGAGAATAAAGTGAATGTTGAGGTTTTATTTTGATGCATATAGATGGTTGTGCTTGAAAAGAAATATGAGTCAGTGTACAATTCCGGTTTGTTTGTCAATCAGTCTTTTATATTTTTATTTGATGGGCTGCCCATCTCTTTTCTTCTGCAATGCATGAACTATCTTACACGTTGGTTATCATAAATTTAAGTATAAGTTGTTGTGTCTGTCAATGGTCATCTTTATTTGATGCCCTCCTCTTGCTTTTGGTATCAGTAATAAGGTAAACATGTGATGGTTTTTGTTATTGAGAAAATTATATTTTTTGAGGGAACAAATCCTTTGTTTTTTTGAGCTCCAAGAACAAAGCCATTGTTATCTGTTGTTAATTTGCCCAAACTTCATCTCCTATGGAAATGGAGCACTAATGTGTGTCCTGATGTCACTAGTAATGTATGGAGCACTAATGTGTGTCCTGATGTCACTAATGTATGCAGCACTAATGTGTATACAGAGCACTAATGTGTGTCATGTCAAGGACTTTGCAATTGTAAATTACGAATGTAGGTCACAATTTTTTTTATTTTTGTAAGACGGATAAAAAAAACATGTAAATAGGAACAAGAAAAGATAAAAGAGAGGCTTGAATATCATTTAATTTGGGAAAGATATATAGACGAAGGAAGGAAAAAAAATACAAGATGGGAAGTGTGGGATGAACTCATAAAAAGTACTTTTTAAATTTTATAAAATCCCCCCAAATTTATTTTCCATAAGAATATTACAGCATGGCCTTCGCGCGCAAAGGCGCGCAAACTCAAAAAAAGAGAGCGCTTAACATTGGCGCCACTTATTCCCGCCAATTCACACCTCTTCCCCCAAATCCCATATATAAACAGACAAACGCCGAAGAACAATCCAACCAAAACCCTAGATCTCAATCAAACGCTCAATTCGAACTCCCATCCATCACTCTCTTTCAACCTCCCCCAAGGCAAGATAGACAACAAAATGGTGGTCGCCCTAGGTCCGGGAAAGTTCTACGGGAGCAGCCTCCCTCGGCCGCGTTTCTACACCGACGTCAAATTCAGCGACGAGAGGGTCGATCCTCCGTCGTCAATGCTCGATCCGCTCCTCTCCTGGGCCACCGACGCTCACTGGTCCATGGGAGGCCTCAGCTACAAGCGCCTCCGTCTCCAAGGCCGGATCGAAGGCAACGTCAAGAAGCTCCAGAAGGAGAGGGAGAAATCCGAGAAGAAGAGGACTCATAACGTTACTCCGATCGCCGAAATCGGCGAAGACGAGCCGGAATTCGAGGATTATCTCTCCGATTCGCCTCCTCCGACTCCGATCCTCACAAAGAGGAGCAGGAGCAGGAGGCTCGCTCTTCTGGAGGAGGAAGAGGAAGAAGAGGAGGCCGTTAATGGCGGAAGTAGGAAGAGGAGGCTTGTGAGGAAGCTGAAGGACGATTTTGATTTGGTGGCTGATGATGCGGAGATGGATGAGGATAGATCTGTGGCTTTGAGGACCAGAGGGAGGATATCGGAGGTGAACGAGGAGGTTAAGAGTTTGAAGAAGAAGAAGAAGCTGAGGAAGGCTGTGGATGTGAATAGATCTGAATCTCCTGTCTGTCTTTCTCCCAAAAGGGCTAGGACTTCTCCCAGGTTTATTCATGGTTCAAGGTAGAAGTTTAGTTGATTCAGGAGAAGTTTCTGGTGTGGTATGTGTAGTTAGGGTTTGTGGAATGAATGGCTGTGTTTGCAGTTTGTGCTGATATTATCTAATGAATAGATCCTGGTGTCTCTTTTTGTTGATTTGAGGAATGAGAAGACTATGTTATTATGGAATGTGTGGTTCTGATGCTATGTGATCTGTTTACATTTTCCCTCTTAATCCAGAAGTCTGGCTGAATTCAACAATAAACATGGATGGATGACAGTTTAAGAGTTATATGATGTAATGAATAGATCATGGTTTCTCTTTTTAGTTAATTAAGGAGCAGTTTCAGATGTGTTAACTGTTAAGTGTAGTTACTAGTTACTAGTTAGTCTGGCATAATGAACATGAACTTAGTCTAGCACTGTTTACATTTTGCTTCTTGGGTGCTTAATATGTTGCAGCTGGAAGATTTTAGAACTGTATACAGCTGATTTCTATCTTCGTGTTGGAATTGTGTCAAGGGATTTTACTACCATTAAGCCCTAAAACTGGCAAGAACAATAAACAGACTCCAATTGTTTCTTTTTTACTGTCATAGTCTTATGCAATTGAAGTTACACAAGCACAAAATAATGCAAACTGATAACAACCAAAGGGATTAGAAGTGTAAACGGGTTCTTGAAATTTACTTTCTACAGATTACAACTTAATCACCACGTTACAAAGCATCCCAAATCAAACACATTAGCTCAAAAAAGCAGTAAAATTCAGTAGTCAGCCTAAACAAAAAAACAAGCACAAAACCTCAACCGTGGAACGCCAAAAATTTACAAATGGGCCGGCCAAGTCGGCCCATCTCACCCCTTTCTCGGCCCAGCCCAATCCACACCCACTTTCCCAATTCCCAGATTCTCCGGCACCTCAATCCGCCGTCAACTCGCCGTTGCCACCGCTCCTCCTCACCAGCAAGAAATACCCCATAACGGCACAAACGGCCGCGACCAGATTCCCCTCCTTAATCAAGATCCTCAGCACCAATCTCGCAATCTCAGCCGTCAATTTCTTCCCCTCCACCACCAGATCCCTTCTCCGCCGTCCAAAAAACGCCAACAACACCAACACCGTGATCCACGTCACCAGCATCGCCGGCACCGCCACCGCCGCCGCCGCCACCATCGACATCATCCCGAACACCGCCCCGAGCATCAACGACGCGTACACCGCCGGCCACCCCCCCTTCGACGGCGAGAGAGCCGTCGATCTGTACCAGCTCAAGATCGAACGGAGGAGATTCCATGAGGAGCACAGTATTATGGTGTAGACGACCACAAACAGCAAAACCCATGTTCTTCTCTTGCTCATCAGCCGAATCAACATAATCGGCTTCTGATTCGGCGCCTGCTTGTCTTCCATTGACGACGACGGCGACAATTTCGGAGAAGGTGGCGGAGAATCCATTTTTTTCGGTGATGAGATAAACAAGATTGAATCTTTTTAATTTTTTTTTGCCTTCTAGGGTTTCTGACTGGTGGGGTTTGAGTTTTATAAATGGAAATTTATGTCTTTGGGTTTTTTTGGGGGGGGCTATTGGTTGTCGTTTTGTTTGTGGGTGATTGTCGAGTCTGCTCCGGGCTGAGGATTGACAATCTGAGAGTGGTAGGATTTGATTGAAATGAACAGCCTTTTTACAGGGATACTAGCACAAGTTTTCTGGCTGACTTGAATTGGGCGTCTGAGAGCGTGTGCGCACGTGCTTTGTGGTTGATTTTTTCACAAGCGATGAGAATGAGAAGTGTTGGTGGTGAATTGGGCGGAGTTTGGTGTTAGCAAGAAAATTGAGACTTGAGTTGAGTTGAGACTTGAGAGAGTGATTTTTATGGTGGGTTTTTGGTTAAATAATTGGTGGGGCTATAAATTATTGTGTTGGGCCCTTTGGGAGCAAATGGTACAGTGGGGCCCATTTGGGTTCAGATGAAAGTAGGAAGCATGGTTTTGGGTCCGTTGTTTCTTATTCTTGGGGCTGCCAAGTTTGAAACCTGAGAGCTTTGTAATGCTTTTTTTGGACATTCAAGGGGTGAAATTTCATTCCTTAATGCACCCATTTGTGTTTTGCCTTTAGCTTTCCTTGGCACTTCACAAAGCAATGTTGAGTGAAACTTTTTACTAAAGCAAAAAAAACACATCCATGCATTCATTGCATTGTATTCATGTACGCGGTGAAATGCCCAAATGATAGAAGGAGACTAACCTATGTTCTTTGGATATCGTTTAGAAAGACCGTTTTAATATACACACTAATGAGACTAGATTGAGTAGCTAAAGATTGAGATTTTATCGGCCGCTTGATTGAAAAAGAGAGTTTTACTTTTTCTCTAATTACGACTCCACTAGGTGAAACATTGTAGGTGAAACATTGAGCACAACATATTACATATCCCAAATAAAGAACAGACAGAGTAAAGGAGAGGTATGTATGATTCAGGTAGGTAGAAACTAGAGAGCATAAAAGTGATGAACAAATAAAAGAGGTTCAAAAGTGTGCAGTATAATACATTAGCTCCGTATGACTTTTTGCTGATTTTAATGGAATAGTAGTGAGCATAGGATTCCTCAAACCCTGACAAAGGAAAATTGTATATCTTCCAGCTTGATACCATTATGATTTCCAGTGCTATGTTACCATGCCATGGGCCTTGAATTGAATTTTCCTATGGGTCTTTCTTAGGCTTTGATCTCATATTAAGCCCAATCTCTTATTGGGCCTTTATCGTCCAACGTCGTCACTCGTTGAGATTACTGTCGTCCAGAGTCCATATTTAATTTACCATTCATGAACTCATATATAGTAGTTGGGCTTAATACATCATCAAACCCTCCTACTTATACTACTTTTTTTTTCTATTAGACCCCCCTATAAAAAAATGTTCAATTAAACCCTTATACTAAACTCACTTTTTCCTATTGAACTCTTTAAGCTTACATAAATGAGTGCGTGTTGCATAAATTACTCTCCTTTCGCGCCAGCTTAGACTTGTGATTCTCCCTATTCTCCTTCAATTTCATATATGTTTAATCATTTGTAACGACCATATGAAAATAATGTTATAATATAAGATTTTATTATTTTGACATAATTAGGCTTAAGTGGTGTCTAATTAGCATCATGTGTCTTTCGTTTTTTTACTACGCCAAGCTTAGTTGGAAATTAGACTTGATACATCGGCGAACATCTGAGGTACGTAACTACTGTATTAAAGTCTCAGATGGTATTCAATAGAAAAAAATGAGCCAAGTACAAGGGTCTAATTGAACATTTTTTTTGTAAGAGAGTCTAAAAGGAAAAAAAAAAATATAAGTAGGGGGGTCTATTGATGTATTAAGCCTATAGTAGTTGTATACAAGTACACAATGAAAAAAACAAAGTTGTGCAAATATTATAAAACTTTGCATTTGACAATCATCATTGAATACTTTTTTTTTGGTCGAAATCATCATCATTGAATACTATAATCGGTACTAAAATGACAAATACATATTGCCTCCATAACTTTACATTAAGAATAAACAAGCACGTACCTATCTACTGTACATTACATTTCTTATGATCCTATATCATAGCTTACATATCGTCACAGGACGGCAACTGATCGGCGATGAGGTCCGGTAAAGTTGCCAAGCAAGGCAGAGGTAAGCATTGAAGCCCTCGGTTTCCTCGGTCCGGTCACCGGAGAATGCCTCCTGAGGTGGATGAGACGCCACAGATTCCGGCCCTGTCTCAGACGTAGGTGAAGTAGAGAACCACTTAGATTGCATGTACTTGAGCCTCCTCCATGGAGGCACGTGCATGTTGTTCTCCTTCATGCACCTCTTTGCAGCCCTACTCAAAATCTTGACCACGTTCCTTAGCCTGTCCGGCCTCCCCACGAAGACTTCCGGGAGGAGGCTCACGAGGCGGTCGTAGTGGTCCCCGGCCCTCGCCAACTCGAACTCCGCCCTCAAGTATAGCTCCACTATCACCCTCTTCTTCTCCTCCAACACCACTTCTAAGTAGGAATGTTCTCCTAAAAACGTATAGAGATCTCATAATTAGTTTTTTCTAACATACTGTATTAAACAAAGAAACTAGACCTAAAAATTAGGTTTTATTACGTATTAAACAAATAAATTAAAACCTAAAGTATAAACAGTGAATTCGTCGTAAAAAGGATTAAAACGTTCCAAAATTTAAGATTTACCAAAATTTTCTCATATTGATATGATACCATTATTAGCTTATTTAGATAAATGTCTTCCCTATATATGCTCTACACTTCTACATGAAAACATCTTTCTTTTTTGGGAAATTTGCATTTAACCACCCTTTATTTTACACTTGTTGCATTTAACTACCCTTTATATTTTTTTCTACACTTAACCACCCCTTATTTGTAAATAGTTACATTTAACCACCCATTTGACAAAAAATGGTATTCTCTCAAAAATAAATGACATTTTTTCCCTTAGTTTTATTTTTTGTTTTATAAAATTAAAAAAATTATTAAGCTCATATAGTATCTTCCAACTAAAAAAATTAGTTTCGGATCCTAAAACTCCTCTATTGTTGTGTAGTTGGTTCTCGAATTGTATCTCCCAACTAAAAAAATAGTTTTGAATCCTAACTCCTCTAACGTTGTATAATTTGTTGTGTTGAGACCCGATCCGAAATCAATGGGTCAAAGAAGGACTTAACTTGGTCATTTATTGGATAAAACTTAAAACCCAAGATCTGATGGGTCTACCCAAAACACCGTTTTGTAAAAATAGTATATCATTCGTAATTGAATAATCTAACTATCTTATTATTAAGATGGATACAAATATAATATTTTTTTATTATAATAATTAAAAAAAATCTATTAATAGTTAGGTCAATCCAAACTAATACGAACTCAAAGTGAACCAATCCAAACATGTAATTGAGGGAATAATATACAGTACTTTATATAAACAATGGGTGGTTAAGTGCAATTATTTGTAGATAAGGGATGCTTAAGTGCAGAAAAAAATATAAAGGGTGGTTAAATACAACAATTTGTAAATAAGGGGTGGTTAAATGCAAAAAAATATAAGGGGTGGTTAAATGCAATAAGTATAAAATAAGGGGTGGTTAAATGCAATTTCCCCTTCTTTTTTTGAATTTCAGTGGGGGCTACAGCACCCCCTGGGCATGTTGTAGTTCCGCCACTGTTGGTATCTTATAGCTAGTGTGTCCTAAAAATCCCTCGTAATTTTAGAATTTCTAGCTAGTTAATTCCCGATACTACTAAACAAAAATGAGAGATGATGCTATATGTTAATATGTCTTGAATCTTGAGTTTCTGTATAAACTCTCGAAATACTAAAACTCTGTAATTCGAATTCTGTCTTTCATAATAATACACTGTTTCTCTGTCGGTGGATTTAGGTAACACATCGTTGGATCTCTCGTTACAACAGTATATATATTATGACTTAATTTTCAGGTAATGAACTTACCAGACGGAACGTTGGAGGACTTGCTCCATTTGGAGTTGCGAACGGAGCAATCGAAACCGGCCCGGGAGAGACGGCTGGAGATCTCCTTCCTTGAGCAGCTCCGGCAGACGACACCTTCGGCAGCCGCTCCACAAGCACATGGGGGTAATTCCTTCACGGCCTCCTCCGTGGCTTGCCTTACTCTCGACTCCATTGAAGTTGTACGGCACAACGTGGCCTGTCCACATATATGCAACTTAATTATATACAATCAAATCCATATTAACCTAATGTCCAAGTTCATTAAGTTCGTAAAAGGCCGACCGGGCATATATGAGCTTAATGAATTGACTTACCAGTAGTTGCTGTTCTTGGTCATGCCAGAAAGCAGCTTTCTCGTCATCGTCGGAGCTTACAGAGTCTCCGATTTCGTCGTCTTCATGAGCTTCGGAAGTCCATTCGGATGAAGAGCTGGAGAAGTTGGAGTTCTCGTGTAGGAACCAGAAGATAGTGTCCGAGAAGTCCTCGGTCGACTCTGGTGAGATCTCCATATACGTATATTAATTGTTGATCGATCGTTTGAGCTTAGTAAATCGATTTGCTACGAGGAAACACTAAGTTAATTATATATTCGATTGGATACTTGGATCTTTATATATATATATAGGCGCGCTTGGATCAAGTGAAAGTGATACTAAGTACATGAGGCCGTTTGGTTATAACTAGTGGAATTGATGAATCTGACCCGCTTTGTTAACGTCATACATTCACGGGAATTTTCACGTGGCTTGCAACATGTACCATATATACATTATACAAAGTTATGATACTATGAAAAATGGAAAAATAGGTGATTGGGACCTACAAGGTCCGACGTGGTATATCCAAATGACGATTCTGTAATTCAAGGGAATTATGCTTTTACAGTTTTACTCTCTTCTCGCATATTCATTCGTCGATCAGAGCTTAGTAATGGGTGCAATGATTAATCTTCTTTATATATATCCGAATATTCGTAGTTCAATAACTCTTGATATATTTTGTTTCCTGCTGGATCTCGATGTACTTGGGAGACTTCGTGTTCATCTTGCACGGACTTATAACGTGCCTTGTATGAAATTTGTTTTATATGCATTCTACCAAAAAAATAATTACAAGTGCAAAGGGTAGTTACGGAGTGAATATGGTAATACGGAGTATAATTTACATGTTATGTGTGAGTGAAACGTGAGGTTATGTGTTTGAACAGATTAATAAAAAAACGGAGATTAAGGGCTTCAATCACATGATGTTTCATTAGAATTTTCATTAAACTACAAACATGAAGGTGTTGCAGGTTGATGTCCACATTCATTCTTCCTGGAAACAGAAAAATGTCCACATTCATTAGTTGTGTTGTATGGCTGAAGTTACATTCTAGTACATAATTGCTAGCTAGACCCACCAAGGTCAAAATACTACAAACGGAGGGGAAACCAAGATATAAAGAATGAGCCCTCCCAACATCTAAGTCCATCATGCTACCAAAAAAACATCTAAGTCCATCAAGCAACCAAGTCTTTAGGGTAGTGTCATGGTAAACAATTTCTAATTCGAGTTTCATGCATAATGTTCGCATAAAAAAAACATATAAAGAATGACAATCTACCAAAAAAAGATATAAACAATGACCATAGAGTTTTGATGCGGACATTGTGTCCTTAATAAAAAGGCCATGCATTCACACTAATTTAAAACGTTCATACATTTGCGTACATATTAGTACATTACTAAGATTAAGATTATGCATGGTACGTATAAGGTTATGCATTCATAATTCATTGAGGCTGAATATATGTAAATCTCCTTGTAAGAATTTTTCAAGTCCTTGGATCTTTCTGCTTTTGGAGTGGGACACCATCTCCTAATCCTAAATTTTACTGGACAAAAAAAAAGGTTATACATTTATATAACCATAAAGTCACGCACTTGCATAAAAAACCATGTACACTAGCTTAAAATAAAATGCTTATTTCGATTACAAGCACCTACATATCTACTACATATTATATACTCCGTATAATTATATATGGCTTATGACGTTCATGTCATATCTTACATACGTTTTGTCACACAACGGCAACAACTTAATTTGCAACGAGGAAAGCTCTCAAGCAAGGCCAAAGTGAGCATAGAAGCCCCGGGTTTTCTAGACGACCGGCCACCGGAGAAACCCGAGACAAGAGATTCTCCGGTCTCAGGCACCGTTGAAGTAGACGACAGCCACTTAGATTGCACGTACTTGAGCTTCCTCCATGGCGGCACATGCATCACTACTACAATAAAGGTTTTTAACGACAAAGTTATAACGATGAAATGAAAAATCCGTCGTTAAAAGCATGGACATGACTTTAATAACAAGAAGCAAAGGTGTTAGTCGTAATAGATAGAAGGCTGAAATCTAGATAATCCCATTGTTCGTCGTTAATGTTTCTTATTTAAAAGAAAAAGAAAAAATAAAAGAAATTGTTCATCGTAAATCTAATTTCGATCCAGGCGTGCCTTGGTAAAATTTTCCGCCTATTCTGAAATTCATCTCAAAACATTCTAAAACTTAAACCAATTGCTTCTTCTAATTAAGGAATTCGGAAAACCCTAGAATTCCCAGAAATCCAGGGACAATTCGGTGGCGTTTGCGATCTCTTCCCGGGCTACGCCGATCCCCTCGCCATCCCTCCTCTCGACCACGCCATGCTTAATGGCGATCTCTCCTTTTCCGACAACTTCCTCGACTCGGATTTTAGCATCGAGGACCTCGACTACAAACTTGACGATCTCCTCTCTGATCCTGATCCTGCCTCCAACTCCGACTCAACTGATCACCATTCTTCTCTCTCTCAACCCCACTGTGTATATCTCGATCAGAGTTCCGTCAATCTGCCGCCTAAGGCCGAGGGTTTCAGCCCAGCCTTGGCAGTCCAAGGCTTGAATGTTGATGATACGATCAATCCCGATGTCGATTTGGAATATGGCTTTAACGATAGGGACTCCTCTGGCCATTCTTCGTATCATGATTCTCATAGCGGGGGCTGTGACTTCGCAAAGGCTTCCAATTATCATCAGTCATCCGTGTCTGACTCCAATTGAAAATCGGATACTCTCTCGCCGATCTCGTGGTTCTGGCGTCTCTCATCCCTCTTCTCCGGAATCACGCGAAGGCGCTCACACTTTCATAAAATGAAGGGCTGCTGGGAGTAAATAACTTCTGTATTTACTTTGTGCTTGTAGCCCACGATTGTCAAAGCTTGACAATTCTTCTATGGATGTAGTTTACAGATTTAAATCTCAGCCTGCAAACAGGAAGGTACTATATTGCTGATCCCATATGATGTTTGGATCTTGGGTTGTTTCTTTATATGATAATGATTGATTTTCTTTTGCAGGAGACAAAGTTATCTGGTGATAAAAAATGCTCACATGATCTCCCCACAGAATTATTTAGTAAGGTGATTGTTAGGCTTATTGCATCATGTAATCTAGATTTCCAGTTTCCAGTGATTCGGTGGGTGCTCATATTATATTTTGCTATGAAAACTGCAACTTTCCCTCAAATCAGACAATCATCCCGTAAGTCAAGAGGTATGCTGTTGATTACAACTCTCGTGCTTGTTTTGGGGTGTTCATTTGCTAAAATTCGGAGTTATGGCTGTTGTTTGATTGTAGGCATTGAAGGAGAACCTTCCCCCCACCTTGCCACCAAATGGGGTATGGCTGCCTAGTCTTTATCGATAATTAATAAGAGTGACCACATTTATTTTATTGTGCACAAAATCATCTGGATACCCTTTATAATTTTGTCAGTAGTCGTCGCGCATAACAGCTTATTAGCTCTCATCCTTTGTGGTCACCTTATGTAGAATATGAGTCCAAGTAGATCACCAAGGCGTAACGTCAAGCACAGTCAATGTGGCGGAGTCAAAACAATCACAAGTAATCATGCCCCACTTTTGCCGGGTATAATCTTTTCTTTCCAGGGATATGTTTTCTCTTGGTTTGGGTTTGGTCCGTGCACTTACCATTCCCTGTGAAATGAAGTTGGTAAGTACAGGAAAATCTAAATATTCTTAACAATGTTTTGCAGGAGTCTGACAATTCAATCAGGACACTGCTGTTATAGTGTAATACTATAACGTCTCTTGTATTTTTTCTTCACTCAGGTTGCACAAGCATATGTCAAGAATTTCTTTGAAAGCACCTCTGGCGAGGTTAGTACTATACTTACATAATACGAAGTAAGCGATTACCATAACAAAATAAATAACGTTTAACATTTATAATGTTATCCCTGTCATTTTAGATAATGGCTTCTTCCCTTAAACAGGTTTCACACCTGAGGCTTTTGGGGGACAATGTGCATTCCACTCGCATTGCTTTAGTATAGTTTCAAATTGTAAGAGAAACTACTTCTTTTTTTTATCCAGAACCATACAAAATGAATGTTAGCTTGAATCTGGTGTTTTATAAAGGTTTGTTTGGTTAACATTGTATTACTGTAAGCAATTGAATTTATGGGTTGTGATTTGATCAGGCCGAAAGCGCCATAGTTGCCTTGAACTGAAGTGGCATGATTTTGGGAACTCATCCAATCATGTATCTCATTGTTGCATTTTTTAATGAATGTGTTTTCCTGCAGGCCGAGTGTTTGAAGAAAGCCCTATATGAGAAGAAACAGGACATGAATGTGATGCCGTCATTTATTGTTCAATATATGTGCCCACTTCTCATGGTATTTGTTTTCTTCAGTGGTGGCTGAACCATTATTTTCACTGAAACAAAGGATTCTGCTTCACAACTTGCTGGTCTACTTCCAGGGTCACGAGCCTTGCATGGAGACATACAACAAGCTACTCATGAGGTGATTGCTTCAAGCTACCCTTGCCTCAGTGATATGAATTGGCTTTAGCCCATATGATTACAATAATTGATCTAA
Source organism: Polygonum aviculare (assembly GCA_934048045.1). Classification (NCBI taxonomy): domain Eukaryota; kingdom Viridiplantae; phylum Streptophyta; class Magnoliopsida; order Caryophyllales; family Polygonaceae; genus Polygonum; species Polygonum aviculare. The sequence continues at coordinate 419,329 of OW204024.1, forward strand.
TCTTATATATTGCAGGTGACACTTACAGGATTTCGATCCGGCAACTTTACAACTCTGGTGGCAACAAATGTTGCAGCTAGGGGCCTTGACATAAATGATGTGCAGTTAATTATTCAGGTTCGCCAGTTACATCTATAAGCTTTAAACCATCTTTTTATCAATCTAATAGTAATCCTTTATTTTACCCATCAAATTCTAACCTACCTACCTTTTATTTGGTTAGTGTGAACCTCCTCATGATGTTGAAGCATACTTCCACCGATCTGGAAGGACATGCAGAGCTCGTAAAGTTTCTTTTTAATTTTTTGATTGCGAGGATATCACATTTTGATGGTTATTGAAGTGCTGAAATGCTAAGTATCATTGTAGGGAAGACTGGGGTTGCTGTAATGCTTTATGATCCTAGAAAAGGGAATGTTTCGAGGATAGAAAAAGAATCAAGGGTGAAATTTGAGCATATGCTGGCTCCCCAACCAGCTGATGTTGCAAAAGCAGCTGGTGTAGAGGCAGCAGAATCTATCTCCCAAATGTCTAACAAGTATCTATTGACTAAAAAATTTATATTGAAAGAAGAGGTGCTTGTTTTCCTCCTAAAATTTTCATGTGTACTGAAATATTTGCTTCTTGTAATTCAGTGTTGTACCAGCATTCATGGCTGCTGCGGAGGATCTTCTGAATAACTCTAGGCAGTCTGCGGTGAATTTGCTTGCTAAAGCTCTTGCTAAAGCTACTGTAAGCTTAATTCTGAACTTGGTTTGTAAGCTTAATTCTGAACTTGGTTTATTATGGCGCATCCAGTTTGTGTGGCTTCTAGCAGTACTATATTGTGTTGTTGTTCAAATATGGTTGCAGGGTTATAGTGAGATCACGAAAAGATCAGTTTTGACTAGCATGGAGAATTATGTCACAGTGCTTCTAGAGACTGGGAAACCCATGTCTTCACCAACGTAAGTTTTGCATCCCCTTTAAATATAATCCACTACTTCCATGATCACATTACCAGCTTATTTGAGCCATTCTTTTCTTGTTGTTTCAGTTATGCTTTTAGTCTGCTGAGAAGATTCTTACCCGAGGCAAAGGTGGAAGTAGTGAGAGGACTAGCTCTCACTGTTGATGGAAAAGGAGCTGTATTTGATGTGGCAGCTGAAGACTTGGACACATACATTGCTTTTATTTTACTTTGGATGATATAAATAGGTTGTGAACTTTGAATGTGAATTGAATTTTATGATTATAAATATAGTTTTCAGAATTTATATATAATTTGTTTGGTTTATTAAGCACTTAGATTAATTGTGAAAGTAATGCTTTATATCCCAATTCGAATAATTAATTACGAGCAGGCATATATAACAATGAAAAATGTGGTCGTTATTGCATAATATTTGGGCTGTTAGAATATTTTTCACGAGGAATTATTTTGACGTTATAAGCTATGCTTTTGTCGTTATTGATTAACTAACAACGACGAGCACATCGTTCTTCGTTAATTATTAACGACGACAAACCTTTTCATCGTTAACCAATAGCGATGACAAGGCAGGCCGTCGTTAATGATTAACGATAAACATCCATATTGTCGTTAATGTTAACGACGAACAGTCATCTCGTCGTTAATAATTAACGACGAACATGGTCGTTAAAGCCAATAACGTCAAGACCAATTGCAATGAACAAACGACGAAATTTTTGTCGTCGTTAATGGTATTAACGACGAGTTTTCTAACATATAACGACAACTTTGTTGGTCGTTAAAGACCCCTTTTCCAGTAGTGCATGTTATTCTCCTTCGCGCACCTCTTTGCTGCCTCACATAGTATCTTGACCACATTCCTCAGCCTCTCCGGCTTCCCCACGAAGACCTCCGGCAGAAGGCTAACAAGGTGGTCGTAGCGGTCCCCTCCCCTCGCCATCTCGAAATCCGCCCTAAAATATAGCTCCACTATAACCCTCTTTTTCCCCTCCTCCACCACTTCTAAGTACGTGTGTCTTCCTACATGCACCAACAAAAATTAGGAACCAAGTTCCCTAATTACTTAGATCACAAGATATATTCTATGTTACACGTACGAACTTAAGGAAATTAAGAACTTCGGATTCCTATACAATCAATTCATAATTATGTGAATAGTGTGGAAAATTCTTTAGAATTTATCGTTGAGATATTGGGATGACAACTAAGCCCATTTATATTTATACCCATATGAAACTCTATGCACTTTAAATTCATGTAGCATGTGTTATGTGTTCAATAAACATATCAAAAAGATAATTCAAAATATAAATACTCGATCATGGGGTTTGGGAGATGGGTCTCTGGACCCATGTGTCCGCAAGGGGCACAAAAGAAAAAAGAAATAGATGGACAAACATATAGGTTGAATAATTTCACTAGGAAATGAACATTTATATTGGACACCGATGAAAACTAGAAAATTTATAACTTTAGGGTAACGTAATTGTACCGGAAGGTATGTTAGATGATTTGTTCCATTTGGAGTTGCGAATATAGCAATCGAAACCGGCACGGCAAAGGTGGTCGGACATTTCTTTCCTCGAGCAGCTCTTGCAGGCGCCGTCGGTCGCCGATCTCTGGCATCGGCAAGGTGGTGCGGTTTCCATGACGGCCTCCTCTATGGCATGCCTTACTCTTGTCTCCGTCGGAGTTGTACGGCGCAATGTGGCCTGAACTCCATTTAAGTTTTATATATATTATATACAATCAAATCGCAATATAAAGTATTTACCAACAAGTACATAAAGTTTAGCTTCGAAATAACGAATTTAAATACGGTTTTTTTATCGTGTACATTAAGGGCATATAAAAACAAAAACTAAAACCCTAGAAAGGTAAGAGTGAAACCGTCACAAAAAAATTAAAAATTGAAATTTTTAAAATTTACAAAATCTTTTAGTCATAAGAGCATCCACAACGGAAATTACAGAAGCTTTTTAAGATTTTTAAGAAAATAAAAAATCATAAAAATTTCTCTACCATTTGTTTTTGTCAGAGCAGCATCATTTCTAATTCTTTTTATGATTTTTAGGGTGAAAATTTTCTCTACCAATTTTTTTTTAAGCATTTCTAATTTGTGTGAAAATTTTCTTGCATGAGAAATGTGATTTGACATATTTTTCTAACATTTTTTTCTTCAGCTAATAGGAAAGGAAAAAAACAATTCAAAAAATCTTGTATTTTAGTCTCTATAGTGGATGATCTAAGTCTCTTAATTAGTACAGTAGTAGTTGTTCTTACGGTGGAAAAATCCATTTAAATAATTGATATAAGTAAAATTACCCGTAGTAGTTGTTCTTGGTCATGCCAGAAGGCTGTTTTCTCGGCATGATCAGAATCAACCGAGTCTTCGATTTCATCGTCGGCGGCCCATTCAGATGAAGAGCCGGAGAAGTCAGAGTTCTCATGGAGAAACCAGAAGATGGTGTCGGAGAAATCTTCAGAGCCCGACGAACTCTCCATTTTAGATCGATCTAGCACTCTTACAAGGATAAGCACAAAGTTAGCTACACATGTGTGTCGTCTTTATATAGACAGTGTTTGGACCGATGGATCAAGTGAAAGTGATGACTACATAATGTGTCAAGATGATCGAGTTTTGTGGGACCCGCAAAGTCTGACGTGGCCGGTTACGCGACGGCTAGTGCCCATGAGATCCAAATCATATGATCATTCCAAAGCCAAGGCCTTCTGCTTTTACAGCAAGTATTTTATCAGTGCAACTTGCATTTTGTGCAATGATTGATCTTCTCTGTATATATCCGAATATTCGGGATGGCATCATTCCAATATTAACAAATGCAATACTCTTCGACCAAAAACAAAACAAAAAAAATCGCCCATACTGATTTTTTTTTCAGTGAAATTTTAAATTTGAATTGTTATTTTTTTCGAGATTTAATAATTATAACAAATTCCTTTATGATCCATTTTTCCAAAAGTATTAATAATGTAATGGTAATTCTTAAGTATTAATATAAAATGTACTAGATCAAAAAATATAAAATGTACATATTAAAATGGTTTACATGCATGTTTCTTGTGAAGTATCGTGATGGACAATGTCGACGATTTGAATTGTCATACATAAATAATGACAGCTTGGATAATAAATACGATCTTGCCATACGTACGTAGTTATCTCTAAAACTGCTCATAAGATGGGGATGTAACACGTTATAATGTCAACATCCCTCAATTGTTTGTATACATTCTCCAATGTTGAAATGGTTTGCACTGTTTTACGTAGGAAAAAACAAGATCTATCCAAAGAATAACAATCGAAAGTCTTAGACTTTTGATGTTGGTCGTTTTCCATTTTCCCATATTTGTTACTTTCCTCGACGAAAAGAAACGGGTATTCTATTATCCGCATTATCTAGTTACCATCACGACACGGTTAGGAGTAGTTATTGTGCTACAAGTGCTCATTGGAAGAGTTTTTGCAAAATAAAATGTGTGCATTTTTCATTCAACTTCATCAATCATATACGACGGCATTAAAATTTGATTAACGTAAAATCATTCTTAGAGGTAGAAAATGTACTACTAACTTCTTAGATTTTGGTCTTTCCAACTAGTTCAAATTCGGGCTTCCACAGCATTCAAGCTATTGGGCTGCACAATCTACGTTTGAATAGTATTGGGCCTCAAATATACGAAACCAAACGCGGCCTAGGGTTTTAAGCTGTCTTCTATTATAAGTAGTTAGGGCATCAATTCATCTTTCTCACCTCGCAATGGCAGCCTTCTCCGTTCTCAGCAAGCCTCTTCTATCCGATTCCATGTCTCTGTAATTTGATGTTTTCAATATAGGTTGAAGATGACGAGAGTTTAAAATCATGAAGATTTTCTGTTCTTAGAAAGTCATATGATTGGCGTTTATTCGCTACGTTCTTCCTGATTCATCCTTTCAATCTCGATTTCCTATTCAATTTGAATGTCTGTTTGTTTTTTATCGCTTAACGAGGCGTTGCGTCCACCGGTAGTGGTTCCCAAATCACATCTATTCGATTGGACGTGTCAAGGGAAGCGTAAATTTCCCCCTGCGATTAAATTCTTAATCAAGCGATCAGCTGCGCATAATCTCGTGGTTTATCCAATTGTAATCGCGCACATTTGATTATTCCTTGATTTCCTGTTTTGAGCTATTGTTTGTGTGTGAGTTTTGTCTAATGTTGCTTCTACTGGTGAACTCTCTAGTTTGGATAGGGAAGTTCTTGTTTCCGAAGCATAAATTGATCTTGAAATCAGTTTTAAACAGCACGGCGGTTGATTATCTCTTCGCCTCCGTGTTACCTGTCTGCTGATACATTCTCTGTATATCATCCCGAATCAAGTTTATTGAATAATTCTTACAATTCATCTACATATACTTTATCCAAATAACTTCATAATTTTGTTTTGTGCATTTATTTTCGTAAATTGCAATTAGAATCCATGTTTTCACGCAGATGAATATATACAAATTATGAATGCAGTATCATAAAGCACTCATATCATATAATGCAATGTGTGATCATTTAAAGCTGGTTAAACCATAGTTTAGGATTGATGAAGCAATTTCCCAACCTCTAATTAATAATCTGGACGAGCTGAGCTTTGAGATCTTGCATAACACATCTGCACCCTCTTCCAAATGAATAAACCTATGTGACCTGTGAAGAGTATCCCACTCGTAGCGATTACCAGGTACCACACGATAGTGGCAAGTAGGTATGGGCCATCTCTTTCACTAGCAACATCAACTAAACAAGTAAAGGAAACCATCGATGACAGAATGGCCAACCAGAGGGCCACATTGAACGCTCCGATGACATAGTTGTTAACCAAGAATGGGAGCCTGCTAAGTAGCATTATGAACACGAGCGCGGAACAACAGAAGGCGGTTGTGTTAGTGACTACGAATACGACGTATGAGGTTTGTGGCGTTGCTTGCCACTCCCCGCCAGGTGGGTTGGCTGCCGCTTGGAAAGACATGGATGCAATGACTGTCGCTGCAATAAGTATGGCGTTTCGCCTGTTTTCTCCTTGCTGCTCCTTTTGGTCCTTGATAAGCCTCTCCAACAACACTTCTGTAGTAGAATTACCTCGCCCTGAGTTCGAATATGAGGATTGTCCTGTTGCTGCTGGTTGATGCCCATGTTGCCAAAGTGTTTCTTGAATGCATGACTCATTAATATTATTGAGAGGACTGATGTGGTGTTTATGCTTGTGCTCGTTAACAAGAATTTTACGGTCTGACAAAAAGTACGATCCAAAAGTAATGGTTAGTTAACAACTATTAATAAGAAATGCCATGGATAAAATTTCCCCTTTTAACTTTGTTGGAGATATAATTGTCTCACATCGGAAAACAAATCAAAAAACATACTAAGGAATGGTAAAACATCTATGGATCATCTAAATTTACTTGACATTTCACCCATCTAAACGCGGCCCACCGAAATCTAATAAACTTGGACTTTGTCAATTTATACTCCCTCCGTTTCAAAGTACATGGCCTTTTAGACACTTTAGGTTGTTTCAAAATACATGACCATTTCATATTTTTTCCCTCTTCTTTCCGCATATGCCCCTAATGTTTGCCTCTACAAACATGTTTTTTCTTTTTGAAAAAAAAGCATGCATGACTTTTAGTTGGAATTATTACTATGGTACAAGTGTAGTTTAGGTAATACTATCTCCGTTTCAAAATACATGACCATTTGGACATTGCACATATATTAAGAAAAAAGTGTTATTCCTATATTGCTCCTATCAAATGTAGAGTTAATTATTTGTTTAGAGAAATATGATAAAGTGTAATTATTATGATAAAGATAATTATTAGCGGTATAGATGGAAAGTGATGGAAAAAAATGTGAAATGGTCAAGTATTATGAAACAAGCAAAAGTTGCTATATGGTCATGTATTTTGAAACGGAGGGAGTATGAAAATTCCTTAATATACGTGAAATGTTGAAAAGAACGTGTATTTTGAAACGGAGGGAGTATTAAGTATTACTTGTGCTTGCTTATCTATCACGGCTAGATGCAAGATTGTGTTACCATCTTGATCTTTAAAGTTGACCCACTCATCGTCAACACCACAAACTTCAACTATAAATTTCAAGGCTTCAAACTGATTGTACTTGACACACAAGTGAAGAATGGTCAACCCATCACCCGTAACCATGCGGGTTGCATCGGGCCTGACTCTCATCATCTCCTTCAAACCATTGACCCGACCTTTAACAGCTGCAACATGAACCGGGTTCATCCCGTATCGATCAAGGGCAGTGCACGTTGAGCCATCAGTTTTTACCAAGCACCGGACTATATCTACGTGCCCTATACCGGCGGCCAAGTGAAGTGCCGTTGATCCCTCTGAGTCGGGCTCACGGGCCAAGTCAGGCTTTCGGGCCAGGATCTCCTCGACGAAGTCCACGTGTCCGAGCAACGTGGCGATGTGTAGAGGGGTCTCGGTGTGGTAGGGCTTGGAAATGTATTTGTGGATTACGAGAGGATCTTCGTGGAGGAGGTTGCGCAATGACGTCACGTTTCCATGTATTGATGCTTCGTACAATTTCTCCATTGCTATAGTTTCTGTTCCTAAACAACAATCCAATAGGCATGGAGCTTAATATATCTTTTGTTGTGAAAATTTTGGCCTCGGAAACAAATACTAAATTATCTTACGGACTTGGTTTAGCCAAGGAAAGAGACTTTGATTTTTAAATTATTATAGACGTTTATCTATAGTAGTATTTTATGTTTTGTAGCCAGCTAATCAAGCTTAGAATGAATTAATGATCGCGACCAGCCCGCATAAAAATGATGAAAATGGAGTCTTTAGAGATTGATTTAATGACAAATGTCACCAATCACTTGTTGATTTTACTAAGTATTTTGCTCACGATTTTACATCTTCACAAGATAGACCAACTGACCAAGTCATCATGAATTTAGGAAATATTAGAATCTCGCCAGCATAGATAAAATAAAGTCATTTTAGTCGGTTCCTAGTTTTAGGTAGAGGATTTAGGTCTTTTATTTCTATTTTATTTACCATTTACCATTGGGGGTTGCTTGAAATATATACTTTTACTATGAAAGACAATAATAGCCATTATAAGAGTCTTTTATTTCCTAAGTAGTAACTTCCTATAACTCTATTTTTTTTTTTGATGGAAAAGCACATTCAATTAAGTGGAAATCAAGTCTGTCTCAAGAACAACATAAAACTCCAACGGAAAAGAAAAGCTTCTACTAACAAAGAAAGGGCACGCAGGCCTCCATTTACTAAGCCAATGAGCAGCCCCATTGGCAGCTCTTCTAGCAAATCTCCACTCACACTGGTCAAAGCTCGTACATTTCTCCAAGGTTAGAGCCAAAATATCCCCGAAAGCCGAATTGGGAATACTCATCGTCTTCGCTCTCTAGATGACAATTAAAGAATCACTCTCCACGATCACTTTCTCAAGCCCCAATTCAGCACTTTTCTCCACCCCCCAAAACACTGCCTCCATCTCTGCCTCTTCGACGGAGGAGCCATCTTGAACTCTCTTGGCGCCAGCAAAGATAATGGACCCCGTGTCGTCCCGACAGATAACGCCGATCCCACACTTCGACCCATTTACTGACGCGTCGGTATTGATCTTTACCCATCCCGCCGGTGGCTTGCTCCAGGCATCACCTGAATTTGCAGCAGGTACAGGACTCCGCTTGGAACACGCCACAGCTTTGCCAAACTCCACCTGCAGCACAGCACACTCCTCCAACAATTCAACAGCCTCCGAACGCACTCCCTGGAAAATTGCCTTGTTTCTCGCCTTCCATAACGACCAGCAGACCAAAGCCCAGCTGCACCGATCTTCCATAGGACGGGAAAGAACCTGCTCTGCCCAATCCAGGAAAGAGAAAGATGCCTCCCCCAGCTGCTCGATCAAAGGAAAGAAGCTCCAAACCCTCGCCGGGAGAGCACAATCCCTCAGAGCATGAAGACCCGTTTCTTCTCTCCCACAAGGATCATCCACCACTCGACGACTCAGCAAGTTTCTCTTACAAGGTAAGATCTGTTTGCAAGCCCTCCAAAGAAACGAGCGTACCCTCGGCGCCACCTCGATCTTCCAAATACCCTTCCAAATCCTAGCGACACGAGACTCATCTGCTTGCTCGCCAGTCTGAGATGCTAGCCCCTCATTCTGATCCAACAGTTTACAGGCAGACTTGACAGAGTAAACCCCATCATCAGAATAATGCCAAATAATCCTGTCCTCCAACCTTTGATCAACAAGGTGAATGCCCAAAACTAAATCAGCATCAATCGGCACCATGAGAGAACGAACGAGATCCTCCCTCCACTGCTTTCGTTCCCAATCAATAAGATCAGCAACTTTCAACTCTGATTGCCCGCCAAAAAAATTACCCAGAGGACGAAAAGATACAGGACGAGGCAACCATCGATCTTGCCAGACTCTAATCTTATCGCCACTTCCCACCTTCCAATAACAGCCTTGCACCAAAACATCCCGGGCTTTGAAGAGACTCGACCAAACATAACTCGGATTAAAGCCTAACCTCGCTCCAAAGAAATCAGAGCGAGGAAAGTACCTTGCTTTCAAGAGAGCCTCGACCAAACTTCCTATAACTCTATTAAGTGAGCCGTAGCAATATTAATTTCAGCAGAGTAACTTTGTTTTCACAAATCGCGCCTCGTAATATATCAGGGTCGGTTATTGTGAATTTAATTTATCGGAAATTTCACCTGGTAACCCTGAGGTTAAGACAATTTCACATGGTATCCAACAGTTTTTTCTATTTCGTGTGGTAACCCTCACCTTTTATAAAATTTTGCAGCATGCCCAAGGTTTAAATTTAGCCATAAAAACGTTAAGTGGGAGTGGAAAACGTCAGCTTTTGGGTTGTAAAGAAAAATAATTTACTAGATATTCTCGGACAATTATGACTTTGGTTAGAAATTAAAGGACTTAAAACCAAGAAACAAATACACCAGTACAAGGTAACATGACAATGAATCCAATAGGTGAGATCATGACAATGAATACAAGGTAACATGACAATGAATCCAATAGGTGAGACCTCATGGTAGTACCATGAGGTCTCGGGTTCGAGACTCAAGGGCCGCGATTTGCTCTATTTCCTTTAAAGCTGGTTAGTAACCAGTTCTCATCTCTTGTGGATGCTCTAGGCGAGCCCAAGTATTACTTGTGGCGACCGTAATCCTTTCCTTATCAAAAAAAATAAAAAAAAATAGGTGAGATCGTGGAGTAAACTCACTCCATCAAATAATTAACATGACGAGTTAACTAGGAACTGATCCCTCAAATTGTATTAGCTAACTAAGATCAAAAAACCTGATGCAATAATTAATTATGCAATTGAATAAATAGCCAACAATGTAGTATAATATATATATATATATATTTAATTGTGATCACTAAGAGTAATATATAGACAACAATGAAATTATATCAGTTGTCACAAAAGGCTAAGAAAACTCGATCAAGGAAGAAATCAACAGAATTTTAAACTCTAGATTTTAAAAATTAGATCTTGATAAGGTGAAATTGGTACCTTAAAATGCCTTGTCGGACGTAACCATAGTCTTTCAAGCCACCACCGTCGTCCAGTAACGTCATCGAAGACCATGTTGGACCCACATTATTGAAGACCACGCTAGAGCCACATCGAAGATCATGCTAGCGAATTCGTCATCTGCCATCGTCTTTTGCTAAATCATCCACCACCGCCACAACCTTGTTCACCATTGAGGAGGATAGGAGGATAAGTTCTTGTGAGAAGGCATTCTGGTGAGATGGAGCAACAAGTATTGTTGCAATTGAAAATGAGAAGACGAAAAGTGGGTATTTTCAATTCCCTTTTTAGTGTTCTTTTAACACCTCTTAACGTTTTTTTGGCTAAATTTAACACTTGGGCATGATGCAAAATTTTATAAAAGGTGAGGGTTACCACACGAAATATAAAACATTGTTGGGTACCACGTAAAATTGCCTTAACCTCAGAGTTACCAGGCGAAATTTCCGTTAATTTATTTATTTTGATGAAATTGTGACTTTAATTTTTAAAATTTTAAAAAACTGACAAGTCAAAATTTGAGAAAATTTCAAAACCATTCAACGGAACACGTACTCGCCGATTCATGAGTTTCTACCGTTCCTTCCATTCCCCGGCGATCGATCTCCATGTCGCTGAACTCCCTGAAAGAAACCCTAAGGCCCTGCAACTCCAAATTCTCAACCTTCTCCTCCCACCCTCAATCCCAACCCTCTACTTCCTCCGTCACAATAAACCCTAGAAAGCCCCCCAAATCCTCTCTTTCCCAACAGCTCCTTCGCCTTGAAGACGATTCTTCTTTCTCGCCCTTTCTCCCCAAGATCCCTCCTCCTCCACGACCTTCGACTTCAATTGAGCCTCGGGAGGAGCTTCAATTTCAGCCCAAGCGACGCCGTTTTGAGGATGATAGGCAATTGCCAGAGAAACGGATAAAATTGGACGACGATGATGAAGATAAGTGTAACGAAGAAGAAGAAGAAGAGAAGTTTAGAGGCCGGGAAGTGGTTAATCCACTCTCTTTCGAGCCAACAGGGCCTTATGAACCCTTGGTCTTGTCGGATCCTGACACAATTCCTCTGGTTCAGGTTCATCTCTCTTCTTCTTCCTCTTTCTAGTTTCTCCCCCAATTAAATTTGAAAATATGAGGTTTGAGATAACAGAGTACAGGTATCATTTCAATGTAGCCACTTTATAATTCTATGGACTGTAATTACTTTCCTATTAGAACTTAAATGGCTGATATGGAATGAAGTTTAAGGAAGTTGCACCCTCTATTGTAGGTTCCTGCATCAATCAATTGTAGGCTGCTAGCGCATCAAAGAGAAGGTGTTAAGTTTCTCTACAAATTGTACAAGAGTAATCATGGAGGCATTCTTGGAGATGACATGTGAGTATCTCTTTGTCATGCTGTTGTGTGAGGTTGCATTCTTGGCATTACTCTCAGTTGTAGTGTATCTTAGTGTTGTAGAGAGTTTCTCTCCTAATGTGCATGTAAACTTTATAGGGGGTTGGGGAAGACAATCCAAACAATTGCATTCTTAGCTGCTGTGTATGCAAAAGATGGAGAGTCTGATGTCCTTGCAGAAAAACATGGAAATCGGACTGTTGAAAAGGGTCCAGCGTTGATTATATGTCCAAGTTCTGTTATACGAAACTGGGAGGATGAGTTCTCTAAGTGGGCGAATTTTAGTGTTTCCATCTTTCATGGCCCAAATCGTGATGTAATCCTTGAAAAACTGCAGGCAAGAGAGTTTGAGATACTGATCACAAGTTTCGATACGTTTAGAATCCAAGGGAGCAATTTGTCAAGTATTAACTGGGAGATTGTGATTGTTGATGAGGCTCATAGGCTGAAAAACGAAAAGTCAAAACTATACGAGGCGTGTTTGGAAATCAAGACAATGACGCGTTATGGCCTCACAGGGACTGTATTGCAAAACAAGATCATGGAACTTTTCAATCTCTTTGACTGGGTTTCACCAGGATGCCTGGGATCAAGAGAGCATTTTCGTGCATATTATGATGAACCTCTTAAGCATGGACAGAGATCAAGTGCACCTGAAAGGTTTGTTCAAGTGGCTGATGAGCGTAAACAGCATCTCGTGGCAGTTCTTAGAAAGTACTTATTGAGAAGGACAAAGGAGGAGACAATAGGGCATCTGATGCTGGGAAAAGAAGATAATGTTGTGTTTTGTGCCATGAGTGATTTGCAAAAAAGGGCTTATAGGAGAATGTTACAGCTTCCTGAGATACAATGTCTCATGAATAAAGATCTCCCATGTAGCTGTGGAAGCCCTCTCACTCAAGTGGAGTGCTGCAAGAGGACCGTGCCAGACGGAATCATTTGGAGGTATCTTCACAGAGACTCCTCTGATGGTTGTGACTATTGTCCATTCTGTGTGGTTCTTCCATGCCTTATGAAGTTGCAGCAGGTGTGTATATATTCAGGTTTATATTGAGATTATGCGTTTTTTGTCTTGACCGGTCATCTTTGCTGGTAGTATAGAATTTAAGTTATCAAATGCTGTTATTGGTTGTAGTGGAATGTGTAACTGATATCTTAATGTCAACTATAGTTTTCTCTAATTGTGTTCTTGACTATTCTGATGATGATATATGGCAGATTAGTAATCATCTTGAGCTTATAAAACCAAACCCCAAGGATGACATGGATAAGCAAAAGAAGGATGCTGAATTTTCTGCTGCAGTTCTTGGTTCTGATATTGATCATGTTGGAGGAAACACACAAAATGAAAGCTTCATGGGCCTCAGTGATGTTAAGCATTGTGGTAAAATGCGTGCCTTGGAAAAATTGATGCTTTCTTGGGTGTCACAAGGCGATAAAATACTTGTGTTTAGTCATTCTGTGAGGTATGATCCACTTAGTATCGTTATGATTCCAGGGATAAAAATTTATCTGTTCCTAAATTGAGTACGCTTTGACAGAATGTTGGATATTCTTGAGAAGTTTTTGATACGAAAGGGTTATTGCTTCTCGAGGCTTGATGGTTCCACTCCAACCGGTTCACGTCAGACTCTCGTCGACGACTTCAATTCAAGTCCAAGTAAACAGGTATCTATTGAAAATGAAAGTGTTCATCTCTTATTTATTTTTTTAAATAAAAATAAAAACCCTATGTTGTTGTTTTATCAACTCGAATGTGCCCCATTTCTGGCTAGGTATTTCTGATTTCTACCCGGGCTGGTGGGCTTGGACTTAATTTAGTGAGTGCGAACCGTGTGGTGATCTTTGATCCAAACTGGAACCCATCTCATGATTTACAAGCTCAAGACAGGTCATTTCGGTTTGGACAGAAGAGGCATGTCATTGTCTTCCGCCTTCTTGCTGCTGGATCACTGGAGGAACTCGTGTATACTCGCCAGGTATACAAACAGCAGCTATCAAACATTGCAGTTTCTGGAAAGATGGAGAAGCGGTATTTTGAAGGTGTTCAGGTTAGTTAATTTCTGTTACTCTCAAAGCTGAATATGTGTAGAAGAACTTTGCAGCTTATTCGGGTTTTCTTTCCTTATCAGGATTGCAAAGAGTTTCAAGGCGAGTTATTTGGCATCCACAACTTGTTTCGTGACCTATCCGATAAGCTTTTCACAAGTGAGATCATTGAACAAGGGCAAGAATGTGTCAAACGCGGAACTACACTACCCAGTTTTGATGAATCATCTCGGCCTCCTACCCAAAATGAAGACTTGGGTAAGTCTCACTCAAATACTTTTCCATTTTGTATAACGTGGTTCAAGTTACTAGTTTATCTTAACAGAAGAAAACTGTCGGTTGCTGGAAAACTGTAGAAAAATGCCTTGGACTTATTCAATGCTCCTCCTTTATCTTATGTACCAAGTGAGTAGTGACCTATTTTTGCCTATTCATGGGCCAATTGCTAATGGTACAAATGCATTTATGTCCCAACAAATTATTAGCTCGAATCTGAGCAATAGGTATTCATTCTGTTTGGCTAAAGAGAATACAAAATTAGTAGCGGAGTGCTCCAACTGTGTTATGTATGCTTCTGCACATGGGTTTCGCTCATCCATTTTCGGTTTATTGGTCTTTCCTGGTTTTAAAGGTTCTTCACCTTTCTTTTCCTTTTTGTTTGCTCTCGCGTTTTTCATGCTCCTTTGTACATCTGATACACGAAACGCTGTTGTTGCTAAGTGATAAAGAAGTTGTTTACATTCCACAGGAATTGTGTATGCTCATCGGAATGAAGACGTCATCAACTTTGGACATGGAATTGGAGCCCACGAAGATCTGAAGGTGACAGAGAATATGAGCCAGCCCCCACACAATCTTGTCACAAAAAGGAAAGACAAGACAGTTTCCTCATTGAGGGATAGAAAGAGGAGACACTTTAGCTTGATTTCTGAATTCATGGGAATGGAAAAGAGTGAGTTTAGTGGGTGGGTACTTTCGGCTTCTGCTAAGGAACTGGAGGGAGTTCTTAGAGATTACAAGAAGAGAAGAAAGGACAAAACATTACAGAATTAGATAGTATCTCTACATTGTGTGCTGATGTTTTTCTTGTATATATTTTTTTTCTTGTATGTATAAATCACCTTCTAAAGTGAAAAAATTATATGAAAATATAATTATAATTTATATTCATAAATTTGTTAAAAAGAACATTAATGTTGTACGTATAACATAAAAATTAATCAGCAAAAAAATGAAAAAATTTCCGTTGCCGGGACTTGAACCCGGGTCTCTCGGGTGAGAGCCGAGTATCCTAACCACCTAGACTACAACGGATTGTTGTTTGTAAAACAATTTGATCCCTTCAAATTATTGCAATAAATACTTCCTTCCAATTGGCAGGAGACTATTCTGCGTGGCTAATACATACAAAATGAATTATTGCAATAAACAATGCCATCTATGTTTACTTCTCAAAGTTTGGACTCCTGTCCTGTTGTAAACACTAATATCAAAGTGTTATTAATTAACTTCATCTGTCCATGAAATGGAACTAGAAGCTCAATCAAACAAGAATAGAAATTCCTTGTAGCACTTCAAAACAAACAACCAAACAAATATCTTACTCATTCAAAGAGCATTGAGCCCATCATATTGTAACATATCATTCAAATAATGTCAACAAGACTTTGATCAATTTGCAAATGTAGGAGGAAGTTAGCTGCTTGAATCTTGCAACACTAGGATTACAAAAACGTTTGATCACAGTTAGCCAATTGACAATGGGGGAATTGAAGCCCCAAGTGAGAATTAAATTCTGGTTAATTGAGATGGGCCAGATGTGGGCCCTAGCAGCTGTCCTCAAAATTTTCTCACAACCAAGCTTAATCGTACGTATACAGACGTCCACTGACATTTCAGCAGTACCCAGCTTGAGGAGAAAACCAGAAAAGGGAAAGAGAGAGTGTCGAACCCGGAATCCTCTCCATATTCCATAACGAAAGATCAAGTCTTTCTTTTTCGAATTCATCAACGCTTCAACCATGGAGGGTATTTCTTGCTGATTACCCGAATTCTTCCTCTAGCCCCTAAAATAATCATCTGTTGAGCTCTCCAAATCAGGCCGTTGAGCTCTCACAATCCCCCCATGTCCTTTCGTATGTTCATTTGACACCCATTTAAAGCAAAGGGGGAAACTTTGCTTTGCTTTATGGGTTTTGCGGAATCGGAACATTGGCTAAGTGGCGGAATTGGCCCTTCTGGGATTTTGGCTTAGTGTTCCCATATGGGTATTCAGGAAATTTCTAGAGCATATGGGAAGAGGGGATTAGGGTTTGTATTCTGGTCTTTGATTGTTTTATGGCTTGCTTTGGCGCTGTTTCAGCCGGTGACGAGCCTGAGACCGTTGAGAGACAGAGCTCGGTCATGGGGTGATGAGGTTTGTTTAATGGGAATTTATGCCCTAGATGATCAATTTTTGTAATTTTCAATAATGGTTCTGCAATTCTCCATTTGTTCAGTTTCTAGGTTTCTTGGTCTGTGATTATTCCTTTACTGTAACATGACTTCTCATAAGAATGAGGAACTTTTGACTAGAATATTGATCAAATAATCTGTTACTTGCATGAATGTGTTTGAAGTTGAATACTTGGTTTTCTCACCTGCTGATGTTGTTTTTGCAGTGGCTTTTTGTTAGTAAAGATGACCATGATCTAAGCCGTTTCTCTGCCTGGAACATCACAGGAACCTACAAAGGTTTGCAAGATTAATCCTGTGTGCTTTCGATGATCGAATTCTCCACAATGTCTGCATTAGGAATGTATTAAGCGTGTGAGGATATTTTGGAGGCTAAAAGTATTACAAATGGGAGTTTCCAACGTGTTATGTTCTAGATAATTGATCTTGTTGTCTTTGAATAAGCTAATATTTTCTCTTATTAGCATGGACACTTACTGGTCACTGCCTTTTTTAATTTTAGGATTGGTCCATTTTGTTAGAATATTTTCTGACTTGGTAACTAAATCTGTGGCTGCCTTGTAGTCCTAAGTTCAGCAGTATGCCACTATGCATGTGTCTGCTTGAATGTGATGATATCTTGTATAAATTTCTTATTTGTTTAAGTTCAGCAGTGTGCCACTATGCATGTGTCTGCTTGAATGTGATGATATCTTGTATAAATTTCTTATTTGTTTTCTTAGTATGCTTACTTCCCTTTTTTTAATGCAGGTAATTGGAGATTGCTGGATTCATCAAATAAATCCTCTAAGTTCTCAGATTTCAAGAAATCCAATGGACATTCTGTCCTTGAATTAGTTAGTACTCCAACAAAGATAACTGGCGTTCACTATGTTCAGGTGAAGACGACTTAAGTCATGGTTTATGCTTGTGTCATTCATTTGTTAGGGGTAGCCTGGGACAAAGTAATGGACTAATACGAGGAAATTTGGTTCTCTCATGTAGTAGCACAGGCATTCAGTTTTTTTTTTTTCCTACAATCTTTACCAATCTCAATATGTAATGTCCTTTACTCCTTGATTCTGTTTTTTAGTTTTAATGTAGATCATCAATACAAAGCATTTTCACATAGTCTATTTGAGTGCAACTGCTGAACTTTTGAAGAGAGCCTTAATGATAGCATGTTTTTTTTCAAGCAGTTATGAAAACTGAATGTAACATATCGCATGGCAACTTTTTCAAAGTTTTTTTAACTTAGTGGCTGCGTATTTTCCCCCTGATTTATGTGTTTTCTGTCAAAATAGGCCGTAGTTATCTTCCATGATGTGCTTGACAATGCGGATGAAGTCAATGGTGCTCAGATTCGTCTTGAAGGTGTATATATATGGCCATTTAGGCAGCTTCGGATGGTGCTGAACAGGTTATTTTCTGTTGCATGGTCAATTTTACTTTCTACTTTCTTGCTGCTTAAGATTTGTTCCATGTGGTAGGCTGCTGCGTTTATCTCCTACGAGGATAACCCACTAATTCTGTCTGCTTTTATATTTGGCAATCGTATCCTGCTCAGTGGGAGAGATGAAGTATCAATCCAAGATGATGACTATATCCTGTCCAATCCTTATCACTTGGTAACATTATTCTTGACCTTAAACAATGGAATGAAGATTTTATTGAATTCTTATCCACTACGCGTGATTCTATGTTGTGCAGCTAGGAGTTTTCTCATCACAAGTATTCCAGGAGTCCCCTCATGATAAGTTTTCGAAGAAAAAACATTGTATTGTCCTTTTACTTCTGTTTCTCAATTTTTTCTTCCTTCCTAATTTCAGTAATCCATCCTAAGTTTAAGCTTTTATCATGCAGCTCCTATCTATGATATGGAGAAGCATTGCGAGGTTGCAATTGCAGCCCAGGTCTCACGTGTTGGTTCCATACACAATGGTATGTGTTTGAGATTGTTGCTCTGCTCTATCTTATCTTTGTTGCTTTCCCTTGCTTCTCTATATTGCTTGGTATTAGATTCTGGGAGAACTAGTATTATTGCTCATTATCTAAGCCTTCTTTTTAGATGGAGAGCGAGGTCGGTATCATATTGAAGGAGTACTGGAGTCTACATCAGCAGATGATGGTGGCGAATGTTTCTCCCCTTTGCTGCTAAATGCCACATATGTCAACATTGAGGTTTATTACAACAAAGCAATTAATTACACCTTAATGGTGACCTTTGTATCCTTCTTGAAAGTCAGATGCGTCATTGACTGCATTACTTTTTCAGTAAATGTTATTATTGATTGAATACCTTGACTGTAGCACCTATTAGGTATCTTTTCTTCAAGTTCTTCTCTTAATTCGGCAAATGGAACATAGCAATACTCAGTCCGTAAGAAACATCCTGCTTTTTTCTACTCATTGGTTTTTGATGTTTTGAGTGATTCTGAATTTCTTTCAAGGATCACTTTTGATAGGGTGCTGCCAAAGTTTCAATTGTGATGATAGGGCAACAGGCTATCATGGATGCTTATCTATGTCTTCTTCATTTGACTGCAGGCATACTTGTTGGTGAGTTTACCACTATCTCGCATTCTCGCATCCCATTATAGTCATAGAGATTCATGATATGTTGTTTCCTCCCTTTTTTGGTAGTGCATCATCTGTAATTGTCATTACATTAGTGAATGTAGTATATCATATTATCTACATATAATGTTCTCTAGTAATATGTGTCATGGTATATTTTTTTATATCATCACCATTGTTCGTCTGTCTGCAGAATCTTTGTTCAATGCATTTGCAACTGCTGCCTTCTTCAAGTTTGTGGTCTTCTCAATCTTTGAAATGCGGTATCTCTTGGCTATATGGAAGGCTAATAGGCCCCTCAGTAATGGTGAAGGCTGGGAAACTATGAGAAGGGAGCTTTCTGTTCTTTACAGTCGTTTCTGTGAGTATACCTTCCAGTTTGACCAAACCGAAAATGAACTCGGTTAAATTTTTGTTTTGTTAAATTGAACCATGAACAACCATCTTATTCTGAATCTTGTACTTCTATCTGCAGATGGTATACTCTTAGGAGGCATTCTGATCATGTACGAGTTCCATAATTTTCTGAGGATCATTCTTCTTCTTATGTACTCTTTCTGGGTCCCCCAAATCATTACCAATGTGGTTCGTGACTCGAGAAAACCGTTGCACCCTCATTATATCTTGGGAATGACCATCACCCGTCTCGCCATACCATTGTATGTGTTTGGTTGCCCCAACAATTTTATGCGCATTCAGCCTGATCAAAACTGGTGCATATTTCTGGCTGTATTCATGGCCATTCAAGCTTTCATCCTTCTTCTACAGCACTACTTAGGCTCTCGATGCTTTATACCACGGCAGGTTCGACATGAAATTCTCCCTGCACCTTCTCATAGTTGGGCTTCGTTGCTTGCAATGTCAAAAACTAGTTTATAAAGTAGTGTTAGTTGGCTTTCTTGAAGAGGAGTATTTTATGAGTTTTGTGGATATATGCATTTGGAAACACTGATTCTTTTTTCTTTGATACAATGAAAGCACTCTATGATAGCATAAAAGTAATTCTCTTACCAAGCACTATTAAATGTAGGTAAGTACTTATCCACAAAAGGATTGTTTTGTGCAGATTCTGCCTGAGAAATACAGCTACTACAGACGAATCGATCAGGATTCTGCTCCATCTACAGATTGTGTCATTTGTATGACGGCAGTTGATCTCGCCCAGCGCCCTAACGATTGCATGGTTAGTTAGGTGGTGTTGTCCTTCCACTACAAACATTACATTGTTGGTAGAAACCATGTAAACTTACACAAAGGCTGTTTCTTCGCAGGTCACACCATGTGATCATTTCTTTCATTCTGGTTGCTTGCAAAGGTGGATGGACATAAAGATGGAGTGCCCAACTTGTCGACGGCCTCTTCCTCCAGCGTGACAATAGTTTTACTCACATTGTATAGTTTCATTACAGTGCAGCTTCATCTCTTTACATTAAGAATATTACAGTTTATGGTAATTTTTCTGAAACCAGTTCCATTACTGACTAAATTTACTGGATGTGAATTTGAGTTCTTAAATTGATGAACTCATCATTGCGTTCAGGTGGTCGAAAGAACAAAGGCTTCTAGGAATGCTTGCACATCGGATGGAAGAGGCCTAATATGTACACAATCTGTTACAATAGCAGGAATTGTGAAATTGTGAATGAAATACATGAATTGAGATAATTGAGTGGGGAAAATGGGAATTTATATTGGTAGCTTTGCGTGCATAGTGCATCAATTTTATCTTCATTCTGGAATAAGAGTTCTCGATACATTTTTTTTTAATCTTGGTGCTAAAAAAACAAAGGTCGTTTGCTCTTTTGCATTGCAAATAGGGGAGAGATGAAAATCTGAGATATTTCAGCTGGACGGTAAATATACGTACCAAATTGCAGTGTGGTAAATATACGTATCAAAACACCTGCTATGGTTTTTTCAAATTGCAATATGGTAAATATGCACCAGGTAGAAACATCTATGTGGTAAATCAATCCATCTAATATAAACAGCTATATTAAATCCCACTTTACGCACTTACATAGTTACATTTACATAAACTGAACTTTCTCATGCCCCAAAAGGAGCCACAACAGTAGAAAACTCCAAAAACTGGTAACTGGATGTACATGTGACCCTATACCAGGGAAATTTGGCAGACGGCTAGATATATGTTTTTCCAACGACATTATTGAAAGAGGATATAGAGAGCACCACCAATAATTCCCCATGATAGTCATTATCACCTAGCAAATCTCGTTTAGCCGCCTCCAGACCCGTACTTCTTTCCAAAGACAATCAGCTGCAACTTATCGTATCCAGCAAGCACACCGGCACCAGCAACTGCTCGTAGGATGTTTGCACCAGCGCCCTTGAAGAGTGACTTGGCGCCCTCGTTCTTGAGGATCTGGGAGAAGGCATCCATGGAGCTCTTGTACTTGACAGCTTCTCCAGACGTCATCATCATTCTTCTACGTACAGTGTCAATCGGATATGAAGCTAGCCCTGCACCAATCGTGATACCCCAACCGAGGAGGAAACTAGCGACAAAACTATCCTGTTACATTATACCAACAAGATAATGTAAGCATTCCTCCCAAGTCAAATAATATAACCACAGATTTCAACGACTTATGTAAGAAAAATCAACATAGCATCAGGTTAGAAAATATGTATGAACCACTACACAAGTACCTGCATGTTATCAACCAAGAGCACAGGCTTCAGAGAGTCATACATCCCAAAGTAGAGACCACGGTACACAATGATTCCAACACAAGATATGTTGAATCCATGGTAAAGGCCAGCAATACCATCAGAAGCAATGGTCTTCTTGTACACATCAATAATACCATTGAATTGCCTTTCACCACCTTTCTTTGCTGCCTTTGCATCATTGGCCAGCCTTGTTCGGGCATAATCCAGAGAGTACACAAACAGAAGGGAAGAAGCACCAGCTGCTCCACCAGAAGCCAAGTTCCCAGCAAACCACTTCCAGTAACCGTCTCGGTCCTTCTTGAAGTTAAACAGCCTCTTGAAGTAGTCCTTAAAGGCAAAATTCAGGGCCTGAAAAGGGGGAAAAAAAGAACAACAAGTTGATTAGCAATTTGAAAACAGCACAAGAAAAATCATTACTTCCAATAGAAGTAAGGGGCATTATGAGATTGAGGTTCATTTACAAGTAACCGCATCACTAAAAAAGCAAACAAAAGCCAGGCCATGTCAAATTGAAAAGAAAACCTTTAAGATTTTTCTTCAAATTATAGTTTGAGCACCAAAAGCAAATTTGGAGTCTAAGACAGTATCAGGTCACTTTATAATCTACAAATGATAGCTCAAATGTCATATTAAGAAGAAAGCAATCTATAGAAAACAAATATAGCATGGTAACATTTAAAAAAATGCAACCAAATTGAAAACTGCAGAGCAAAATAAATATTACTTTCAATAGTAGTACACTGACTTGAGAGATTTAGGTTCATATTCAAGTAATCAGCAAATAAAAGCAATAACGTGTAAATTTGGACAAGATAATCTTTCAGATTTGTCTTCAAAATATAATTTGAGCACCAACCACAATTTTGGAGTCAACATCATGATCACTTATCACAGGCCTTTAGAAAAGACATTCTATGCCATACTAATGATAGAGAAACTATGTTTAAAATGGGATATTAACTATTAATTGAGCTTTAACAGCATTTACCAACCTGTGTAGGGAAATATCTAATGACATTAGCAGTGTTGCCTCTCCAAAGAGCAATAATGCCTTCATCCTTCACGGTTCTAGCAAAGCAATCACCAATTCCCTTGTACGGCTCAGACAGCCTTCCACTCTTGATCATTTCATCCTGGTTCTGAATCAAGAGCTTCACACGCTCAATCGGAGCAGCTGCAGTTTTTGAAACAGCAGCAGAAACTCCTCCCATGAGGAAATCAATCAGGAAGGCACTAGCACCTTTCTCAGCTGGAGCTTGTGCAAGAACAGGAGAAACCGGCACTGAAAGAGAGCCAAGACCGCTGCTATTGTACGCAGAGAACATGGAATTCTGTAAACCTCCATTTACATAAGCACTAGAAGTTCTTGCAAGGTATGAATGCCCACACATCTTCTCGACGATCGATGGATAACCAGATCCGTCAGCCATGTTTAGCTACCTAAAATTCGAGAATATTCATAACATTATATACCTTTTGAACAAATCTCACATACTAGATAGATCATTGCAACTGAAATCGAACACAGCAGGAAATTATTATATGATTCTAATCGGCTATTACACTGGATTTGATGGAACTCAAAACTCTAGCCATCAATTAACCAATTACAACATGCTACAGTTAGATAGTAAACTACGGATTAGCGGCTCAGATAATCAACCAATTATATACCTATTGAACAGATCTCACATATTAGATAGATCATTGCAACTGAAATCGAACACAGCAGGACATGACTATATGATTCTAATCGGCTATTACACTGCATTTGATGGAACTCAAAGCTCTAGCCATCAATTAACCAATTACAACATGCTACAATTAGATAGTAAACTACGGATTAGCGGCTCAGATAATCAGCCAATTACGCCGTAATATTTAAAACAACTCCAATCGTCTACTTATCTTCGATCAACAGCATACGCTATATCAACAATTTCGCAAACTCATCTACAGAAGTAGCCGGATCTAGAAAAGTCGACCTAAAACGATGAGAATTCCAAGCACAGAAAGTCATGATCGATCTACACGTCGTAAATAATCAATCCGATAACCTAAATGGAACAAGGAACAGAGAAATGAACACAAGGACTACAGAGTTGCGCACGAAACGAAAGGAATTGCGATCGAGAAGACATGATCAAGTAGACTAGTAGAGAAATACGAAAGAGTTCTCACCAGCCGAAGGACGCCACAGAGAGCTGAATAGAGAGAGCTCCACGATTCTGGAAGAACCGAAACTCGCCTTTTAAATAGCAAACGCCAATGCGCGAGAGCCAAAGCGAGGCACCAATTTAGTTAGGATTTTTTTGTCCCGAAATTTAAAAGCGTACGTGACGGTAACTTTGAAATTTGTTACCATAATTACTAGCATACAATATTGTCAATGACACTCTAATTGCCACGAAATTTAAATCATCAATATCTATTACTATATACTAAAGCGGAATCAAATTCCGCTACCATATTGCGCCACATCACCCCCTTATTTAAAAATCTATCTTATTAATTTTTGATTTATATCATAATCTTATACATACATAATTAATTAAGATATTAGTTCTATCTTAGAATTGGAGTTGTTTAATTAATAATTCTATCCAAATATATAAATCTCTATCTTATCATTATACACATTTAACTAATACATAGATCTATCATAAACCTTTTTTATTTAAAAAATATTTATTTTCGTAATTTTGTCATAATCTATAAAATCATAATCATAATATTTTACCCATTTAATTAAATATCATATTAACTTTAAATTATTTTTCGTAATTTTACTATGTTTTTTTTTAAATCATCAATCGTAGCAAATTCTACAACTATATTTAAGAAAAGTATTAATTCTATGAAAATAATATTTTAAATAGATTTTTACTATCATATCATATTAAAATATCAATAAAAAAGTAGATGCTATATTTACCATATACTGATATACATATATCGCTAATATTGCATATTGATTGCGCTTTAGGAAAAAACGATAGATTTCTTAATTAATCGAACAATTCGTTAACATTTTCGTTACATATTTAATTATTTAATTATTTTTTTAAATCAAATCTATATGTATTTAGTAATAACTAATAACTTATTAACTATATCATATATCTTATTATCTTAATGCATATATCTTATTATCTTATTATCTATATGTATCTTATCATTTTTTAATTATTATCTTATTATCTTTTTGTTTAATTATACATATATCTTATTTTATATGTATTTGAAAATATTTATAAGATAATTTACATATATATTATTGCATTCTTTAATATTTAGTAATCAAGATAATTTGGTTTTCTATTTAACTTATTAAATATTATCTATATGTTTGATATTATAATATATTAATCCGAGTTTTTATTTAAACTTATTGATTTTATTATATAAGTTAGTTACGTAATTTAATTTTAATGACAAAAGATTTGTATCAATTGTTGATAAAATGTGATAATATTTAAAAGAATTCTGTCATTTTATAATCCAAAAAATAAACGCCATTTTAAAACAAATTATACATATGATAATATTTATAATTGTTATAGTAAATTCATACACAAATCAATAAACAAATAAATAACACCTCCGTACAAGGTACGGGTCATCTGCTAGTATATTATAAAAGCCGACCGTTTTCGAGCCACCACGTTGATTCTGGCCCCACTTGATTTTAATTTTTTTCCAACTTAAATAGGTATTAACAACTCTATATATTTTATTTTCCTTAATTATCTAATCCTCAATTTTATCTTTATATCAATACTATCTATCTTTAATTTTATATTTCTTAAATAATTTTATCTTCAAATTTCTTCTATATAAAATACTATGGCCAATAATATAGGAGGATTACCAATTTATCATCACGCCAACAATACGTTGGTTGCTATATATAATATAAGTAGATCAACGCAACTAACATATTACCTAATTAGGTTTTTTGACATTAATTATATTATATGACCTATAGCATAGGGTAAGAACCAATATCAATCAATCAATATCTATACTACTATAGTATAAAACGAAGTCAATGTCTTCATAAAAATTTGTGACACGTATCATTTTGATAATAAAATAATCAGTTAGACCCTTTTTTATACAAATCAGGTAGTTCCCGTAAAAAAATGCTTAAAAATTATCGAAATTTGTGAATTATCCCTTACCAAGAATTAGTTGTAATGTTTTATTAAATATTATTATTTAATAAAATGTGATATTTATCATAAAGTAATTTTTGAACAAATCCAAATTATTTATACTATGAGTTGATTTACCATCATTGGTAAAAAAACACTAATCATAATAGGAAATTTAAATTTAGTAGGTAGGAAATTAGAAAATACAAATATTGTCTAATTATTTTTTTAATCCGAATTTTATTTCAAAATTATAATTATTAAGATAAAATAGGAATATACAACTATGAGATTATTTTTTCGGAATTTTTTTATAACTTTGAAATAGAATTCGGATATTTCAAAACAAATAATTAGGCTGTATCTATATTTCATAATTTCTTACCTACTAAATTTAAATTTCTTATCTTTTCAAAAAAAAATCATGTAATAATCATTGAAGTCATATCTACATCTATATCTAAAAGATTAACTTCTATTTAACAATCAATCAATCAATATATATTATAAAACCGACCGTTTTCGAGTCACCACGTTGATTTTGTCCCCACTGCATATTTAATAATAATAGCTTGAATTCAAATTTTGCATGAAATTTCAATTAGTATAATTATATTTCTTATTATCTATTTATGTAAGAGATATAATCAAATTTTGGTAAGACATTCTATCTTTTTAATATATCAATTATCCTTTCCAAACTTGATTTTGGAACCACCGTATTTTTAATAATAAAATATTTTTTATTGTGGTATTTCAATTAAATTGATAAAATTATATTATCTATTTATGTAAAAGATAAATTCAAATTTTCGAATTTTGGTAAGATATTCTATCTTTTTTAATATATCACTTAATTGAAAAACATGATTTGAATATATATCTTGAATTTTCGAAATATAATTACTATGAACTAATTATATTTGATTTACTTAATTAAATTTAGAATTTTTAAGATAAAAATTTTAATTATTTTTTTTAAAGAAAGACTAATTTTGTTACTTCGTTATTTGGTTTATTTGAATAAATTTAGCATTTTGTAAGATTAAGTTAATTAATTGAAAGACTAATTTTGTTACTTTATTATTTGGTTTATTTGAATAAATTTAGCATTTTGTAAGATTAAGTTAATTATTTTCTATATATACATGATCTACTATATTTTTTTACCCATTGTATTTGATTTTTTCCTATCTTGATAAAAAATATTGATTTTTCAGCCAAATATAATTTCGATTTATATCTTGATAACGTATATCTTTTTCAAAAAATTTACTTTTTACAAAATAATCCCCCAATTTTTCTCCAATTATACAAACGCCCCTTATTTTCCTAATAAAAACATACAAATGGTCGTTTTTGAACCACCAAATTAATTTTGACCCTACCTCATATATAAAAAAAAAACTAATTTTTATTATTCGCATTATATAGGGTTTTTCTATTGAATTTCTTCTTATCTACTTATGCGAAAAAGCTTTTGCCAATTATTAACTCTTAAAGCATTACAGAGAAAAATCTTTCACAAGTAAATTAAGAAAAATCTATGAATATTGGATTCAAATTATTTCCTTAATATATTAAATTTTTATAAACTTTATCAATTTATCAGTTGATGAATTTTTTAAAATATATTTACATTTATGATAGTCGTTATTAATATATGATAACAAATGTAAGTAAAATATCAGTTTATATTCTTATAATCGGGTTTTATGATATATAATATAAATGAGTGAAATAATTATGCCTTATATATATTTTTGGGGTTATAAGAACTTCAAAAGCAATATCACTCTTTTTAAAAGAAAAAAAAATGTCCATATAATAAAACTTATATAATATTTTCAATATAAATATTTAATTATAAAATATATAATTTTATTTTAATATTTTTAAGTGAAATAATCGTGCATGGCACGACAGGTTAAGCTAGTTCTACGAATATTTGAAGGTTTTGGACACAATTTCTCAACGTATGAATATACTCATCTATGTTAACCAGTGTAACATACAATATTGTTTTTTTTTTTAACCACGTAACATACAATATTGTTAATGACACTCTAATTGGGCGACGTTTTTTCTCAAGCAACTTTGAAACTTGTTATTACCATGATTCCAAAAATTCGTAAAGAAATCAATACTCCCTCCGTTTCAAAATACATGACCATTTGGACATTGCTCATGTATTAAGAAAAAAATGTTATTCCTATATTGCCCCTATCAAATGTAGAGTTAATCATTTAGTTAGAGAAATATGAAAAAGTGTAATGATTATGATAAAGATAATTATTAGGGGTATAAATGGAAAAAATGTAAAATGGTCAAATATTATGAAACTAGAAAAAGTGTCCAAATGATCATGTATTTTGAAACGGAGGGAGTATTTCATAAACATAAACATATATCTACCAGGAAATCAACACATTTTCCTTCTTATTCGTCAATTAATGGTCGTCATCATCACTTGCAAATCCTTGATTAATCAAGCACCTCCACCAGAACCATACTTCTTACCAAGCACAACCAGCTGCAACTTATCATAGCCAGACAGAACACCGGCACCCGCAACGGCTCTTAAGATATTAGCACCCCCGCCCTTAAAGAGCGATTTCGCGCCCTCGTTCCTCACAATCTTCGAGAAGGCGTCCATGGTGCTCTTGTACTTAACCGCCTCTCCCGAAGTCATCATCATCCTTCTCCGAACGGTGTCGAGAGGGTACGAGCTCAGCCCTGCACCGATCGTCACACCCCATCCCAATAGAAAACTAGCAAGGAAACTATCTTGCAAGCCTCCAACCAAGACTACTGGTTTAAGCGAATCGTACAATCCGAAGTAGAGACCGCGGTACACGACTATTCCAGCTATGGAAGCGTTGAATCCGCGGTAAAGCCCAGCCACACCCTCGGCTTTGATGGTCTTCTTGTAGACGTCGATCAAGCCGTTGAATTGGCGCTCGCCTCCCTTCTTTGTAGCCTTCGCGTCGCTGGCCAGCCTTGTTCGGGCGAAGTCTAGAGAGTAGACGAACGTAAGAGATGTAGCGCCCGCGACTCCACCCGCGGCTAGATTCCCCGCGAACCACTTCCAGTAACCGTCTTTGTCCTTGTTGAAGTTGAATACGCCCTTGATGTAGTCCTTGAATGCAAAATTCAATGCCTGAAACAAGTCAAACAACAAAAAAAAAAAAAATGTTGATATAGTCAGAGCATAAAATATAGATTAGCACTAACGGTCAGAAAAAATGTTCCTAAGTAGAATGTTGTCGTGGTTGGTGATTGACATAATAGATCGAGTGACGGTGTCAATTTTTTTTGGTCGAGCGAGTGACGGTGTCAATTAAAAGTACATGATATTAAATTTTTTATAAACGAATTCAAACTCATTTTGACCGTTACTCACAAACTAGACTAAAATTAATGATATTGTGTTGACTTTTTACATAAAAACATGACCAAAATGACGCTAAATATATTTTTATTTGACTCAACCAAAAAAAAACTATACTTATTTATTTGACCAAAATGACGCTAGCTATAGATGTTAATATCATATACATGCCATATTGTACGTTAACCAATTTATATTTGGACATAATTTCTTAATACATAGTAAATTAAGTTTACTAATTACCTGGGTAGGGAAATATCTAAGAACGTTGACGGTGTTGCCTCTCCAAAGAGAAACCATGCCTTCGTCTTTGATCGTCCTAGCGAAGCAATCGCCGATGCCTTTGTAGGGCTCAGACAATCTTCCAGCTTTGATCATTTCATCCTGATTCTGGATCAAGAGCTTGACGCGCTCGATGGGAGCAGCTGCGCTCTTCGAAACCGCAGCTGAAACGGCTCCCATGAGAAAATCGGCCATGAATCCAGACAAGCCTTTCTCGGCTGGAGCTTGCACAAGAATCGTTGGCGACGTCGTTGAAGAGAACACGAGATTCTTTTGTAGACCGCCGTTGGAGTGGCGGCTCGAAGAGAGCTGAGAAAGAAGGTAAGATTGTCCGCACATCTTTTGGACGATTGATGGATGAGTGCTAGATCCATCGGCCATTTTGATGGTCAAAGATTGGAACAAAATAAGGATGAAGAGTTTAATTGCCAAAGGCAGTTATGTACGTGGAATGCTAATGCATGATCTAGGGTTTTAAATAACAATGTTGGGATTGGATCCAGGAAGGTACAAAGTGTGATTTCTCAATCTAGCTTATTTGACTGGATCAATTTTTTTTGGCGGCCAAGCTTTCAGGAGGTTAAAGTTGAACCGTATATATATATTAGAACGTTCTTCTTCTTTTTTAGAACTTTCAAATATTATCATATGATCAGAAGCAAATTCATTTGAATAATAACATGGATTAGCAACGCCATGACGTACGCATACCCATTTTCACACTTGTTATTTTTCAGAAATAATAGGTTGGTTAAAGACTTTATTTGTAAAGCATTAGTTATCTGGTCACTATATTATAGCGACGTAAAAAAATGACCATTTAAATTGGAACAAAGGTGGTCTTGACTCTTGACTGTGGCAGGCTTGGGCAATTTCAAATTGACTTGTCCAAGTTGCTGACTATTATTGGTTGAACATACGAAGGTTATTAGCAACTTAATTCACGCCAATATGAAAGCTACATGTAATACAACGAATTATATAATGGCCATCATATAATTAGCTCAACTCAAAACATATGCGCTAAGCCACCAATCATAAAAATTATCTAAATAGGTCTATATATAATCATGCATTGAAAGACAAATTGCTGCGACCATGCAACTACGGATCGAGTACGTTTCCAGATTTTGTACACATAATAATGTTGGAAGGGCCAACGAGAAGGAATATATATTATTTTATAATAAAATATATTAAAAATTATAAGGTTGACAAAGAATTAATTCCAGCATCCATAGCGATATGATGGTATATGTAACTTTCCTACAGTACGTGACGAGTCCATCTCTAATAAGGTCTCACCTGAAACCGACGTCAGGTCAATGCACAAAGCGTCACACGTACGAATTAATGCACGTATAATGCAAATGAACCAACCAAACTCAAAGTCTATTCGCTAGCTGTAGGCACAAATCAAGCGTAAGTACCACAACACCAAAAGGCAACAATGCGCCTTTCATTTTCTTGACTAAAAGACGAGGCTTCTTTAACAACATATGGTCCTCAACTCCACTACATGTTACACTAGCTTATCGATCGTACGTAACTCCATTAATATATCCTCGGCCCATATATTCCTCTCCATTTCAATATATACTAGCCTAGCTACAACTTGATAAAAAAACGTACACATATATATACACTATATGGAGGGGTCTAGTGGGAAGAAGAAGAGCTCGAGAGTTGGTGACGTGGACGACGAGAAGAGGAAGAAGAAGACGTCGTCCACGTTGATATCGATGAGGTGGTGCCAGGTGGAGAAATGCACCGCTGAGTTGGCGGAGGCCAGGACTTACCACCGCCGCCATAAGGTCTGCGAGCTTCACTCCAAGTCCGCCGACGCTCTCGTGGCCGGCCTCCGCCAGCGCTTCTGCCAGCAGTGTAGCAGGCAATTCACTTTAGTTTCTGTTGATTAATCAACTAATGCATGCACCCTTTTAATCGATCACTTAAATATTAGGGTTGTTGAATGGGATTTATATTATGTTTTGAAGGTTTCACGAGCTATGGGAGTTTGATGATAGCAAGCGAAGTTGCCGGAGACGGCTGGCCGGCCACAACGAGCGCCGCCGGAAGACCGGGTCTGATCAGTTTCAACCCTGCCCACGAGGAGTACTTAAAACACAAGAGTGATATATATATATACTATGCAATATATATAATTCAATCTGCAGCCCTAAGAATATATGTAATGAATATAAGACCATGCACGTCGTACTAGCTATATATCTCCCTCTTCTGTCACTTGTACGAGTTGTCGGAGCCTTCAATAATCGATTTTTACGCTATTAATATGTTACAT
Source organism: Polygonum aviculare (assembly GCA_934048045.1). Lineage (NCBI taxonomy): Eukaryota > Viridiplantae > Streptophyta > Magnoliopsida > Caryophyllales > Polygonaceae > Polygonum > Polygonum aviculare. Next base: position 451,219 of record OW204024.1, read on the forward strand.
ATATGGAAGAAGACGAGAATCGAAAGTTATGTTAAATTGGGCCTTTCTTTCATGTGTTGGGAAGCCATGGCTTTTTATGTACATCAATCTAGCAGCATTACCTCTCACTGATACTAAAAGGGGCCCTGGGTTAGAAGTTATTGGGCCTGACTGGGTATAAAGACCGGCCCAATAAGGTTGGATGGAAATACAAACGATGCGTTTTGAGGAATAAGACGAAACGGAAAAGGGGACCTTGGGAAATGGAATGTTGAGACAACAACGCCGGCTGCTTAGTTTGGACATTTCAGATGAATATAAATGCGCCCACAATGTTGAAATTGCCCGCTACCCGACAAATCACCTTATAATCATCCCATCATCTCCTTAACAACTTCCTCGATCACTTGGTGTAACACTCCATTTCAAACCGGTCAAAGTTTATAAACTTAAATCATTGTTTTAGTTTAATTACTCAACTATGTAATACTTGTATAGCAAGTGGCTTGGACTAGTACTGTACGTACAATAATTTAATTATTTTAGCGTGAATTAATTAAGCATGAACCTATGTGCAAATAATGCTCAGCATATGTTGTACGGAAAAGGCCAAAACAAGAACAATTTCAAAACAATGGGGGTGACTACGTACATGGGTCATTGGAGTCCATTGGAACTTGAGAACCAAGTGAAATTTTGTCGATCATTGATATTCTTTTCTTAGTTTTTTATTACAAAATTAACATCATTAATAAATATTATGTTGCTCACTTTTGACGTCTGCATACACATCCTTTCACTTGAGAAGATAAGTTAACGTACATTAGATTTTCAGGATAATAATGATATGTATATACAAACGCTTAGTCGGTACAAAAATTTACGCTAAAAACAGAAAGCTGAAGTGTTTCCCATGGACGATTTTACACGATACAAGTAATGAGCTCCTTTGGTATTTTTTGTCTGCACGCTCAATTTGATTTTCCCGGGTATTGTTACACCAATCCCATTCTTCTCTCAATAAGACAAATCATCAAAACTTAGATAACCCTCACTTTTTTCATACCATAAAGTGAAAGACAAATGAAGAGTACACATATACATTTATAACCCAAGAAAATGAATGGAACATCAATGAATTGACAAAAATACTCCCGCTAGACATCACGGAACGAATATACAACATTCCAATACCAGCGAGGGGTATTAGGGACAGACTCTATTGGGCACCTAGCAAAAATGGTTGGTTCTCGACGGCCTCGGCTATAGAACTAATCACAAAAACACAACATCAAACTCCGAAACCCAACAACTGGATATGGAAACTTGATGTTTTTCCGAAGGTGAAGAATTTTTTATGGAAAATTGATGTAAATGGTCTCCCAACAAAAGCTCGACTAAGAGAAAAACATGTACCTACGCCTCCGGGTTGCCTAATGTGCAACTGCCTCAATGAAGATTCAAACCATATCATGACAGAATGCCCTCATACCATTAGAATCACGGATAGAATCAATCCTAAAATTGGGAATGTGTTACGTGCAATTAACACCACGGGTAAAACACCATCCAATATTATAACAGAAATACATAGCACTTTGGGAACGCGAGATTTCACTGAACTATCAATCGTATGGTGGTGTATATGGCAACAGAGAAACAGACTCGTTTTCCAGAAAGAACCAAATGACTTTATCCAAGACCTGACAAAATACATTCAATCCCAAATCAGACTCTGGAACAAAGCCAAGGAATGGGAAGAAGACGAGGAAAAACTTCGGAAACCGAACAAATGTGGGGTAAGAAGAAGAACCATGCAAAAAACTTGGGAAAAGCCACAAAGAGGGTGGTTTAAACTAAACTTTGATGGGTCAAAATTAGAAACTGGATCTGCCTCTACTGGTTTTGTAATAAGAGACCATTTAGGAAAAGTTCTTAGCATGGGATCGACTCTAAACAAATTCGATTCCATAGCACAGATTGAAGTTCGTGCTCTCAAAGAAGGTATTAAAGAAGCTAAGAGAAGGGGATTACGAAATCTGGAAATCGAGGGAGACAATCAAACAGTCATTAATGCAGCTTGCGGAACAGGGCCAAGTTCATGGGAAATTGATATGCACATCGCGGAGATTTGGGTGCTATTCCGCGACTTCGAGAACATTCGCATCCGTCATGTGATTAGGGATTGCAATACTGTGGCTGATAAAATTGCCAAAATGGGCCACGTATTCCCTAACCTCCACATCCTTAACAACCAAGAACTTCGCGTTCTCATCCAGTTGGATGCTCTAGATCGGCCTCTGTAAGGAAGCCCGTCTAATTCTTACCTTGTTCAAAAAAAAAAAAAAAAAAAAAAAGAGTACACATATACATATTAACACATGCAAGCATGTCAGAGAGATAGATTAAAAAGGAGAAAAAGGGATACAAATCCATTAGACTCTTAGCAACTTGGGGTAAACCGGCCTCTCTTAACGTATCATATGTACATGTAATTTATAAGGTGGACTTGAGCAAGAAAAATACACAAAATTACATAGGTTCGATTTAAATGGCATTGTCTTACCAAATTTATGAAATCAGAATTTTTGTCGAACCCGGTCCGAACCCATTATTTGTTATGTGGATACAAATATAAAATTACATATGTACGCTATTCTAATAATCGCATCCACCCAATGTAGAGCTGGTTTGAACCGGACCGGAACCTAAACTGCCAAACCGGCCTGTCTAGATTTAAGTTAAACGTTCAAGCCTAACCCAAACCGGTGAACCGGCGGTTCGAACTGACCGGTTCAATCAGGAACAATAACCATAACCGGATAAAAAACGGCGGTTTAGGATTTTTTTCAAAAAAAATAAAATAGATTTATTCGTGACCGTTTAGGTTCGAGCAAACCCAAACCTAAACCGCCGGTTCGGAACCGAAACGGGCGGTTCGGTTAGCCGGACCCACCTCTAACCCAATGTATACTTCACCTCAACTCGAACCGGGTCTGAACCCACATTAATATCATGTGAATGTAAATATAAAACTCCATAATATAGACACAGCGTTCCAATAATATCACCCACCCACTTCGCCTCAACTCTCGCCCAATCACCACAAAGACAACGCACACACAATGCACCAAATTAGCTTAGAGATCGATGATGAGATGCCATGCAACAATTGAACCCAAGAAAAAAGCCCTAGTTTTCATTTTTCCCCCTTTCTTTTTTGGTAAATCTCCATCTTGGTCTTACAAGATGACACCACATCGCACCTCTTAACGCCACGTACATAGCCCATGCATGCACACCCCTTTTCCTCTTCAGCCACGCATCCACTCTTCTTATAAGTCCCCCATACCTCCCCACCCACAATCATCATATATAAATACAACCATTATTCCTCCTATCTCCTCCAAATTAACTCAAACTACGTTACATCACCCACCATTTTACCACAATTCACAAAATGGCCTCCATTTGCACCGATCACCACCACCACCACCTCATGTCCACCAAGAAAACCAACCACCACCAACTCCAAGACCTCGTCCTAAGCAACAACAACATCCCGCCGCGTAAGCTCATCGCCCGCTCCTCCTCCACCGACTCCGACGACTCCTCGAACTCCGCCGCATACGACCCCGAGACCGACCCCTACTCGTCGGACCAGTTCCGCATGTTCGAGTTCAAGATCCGGCGGTGCACCCGGAGCCGCAGCCACGACTGGACCGACTGCCCGTTCGCCCACCCGGGCGAGAAGGCCCGCCGCCGCGACCCGAGGAAGTTCCACTACTCGGGCTCCGTCTGCCCCGACTTCCGCCGCTCCGGGTCTTGCTCCCGGGGCGACGACTGCGACTTCGCCCACGGCGTCTTCGAGGTCTGGCTCCACCCGTCCCGCTACCGCACCGAGGCGTGCAAGGACGGGAAGAATTGCAAGCGTAAGGTTTGCTTCTTTGCTCACTCCCCACGTGAGCTCCGCGTGCTCCCCTCGGATGGCGCCGAGGCAGCCGCTAGCCCGCGTCTCCTCAGCTTGGGCGACCTCATGATGATGAGGTCGCCCGGAAACGGAAATAGTAATAATAATAATAATAATAATAATAATAACAATGGTCATTGCTGCAAGCACTGTACGTGCTCGCCGAGGTCGACGCTGACGGCCCCGCTTTCGCCGCCCTCGCCCGCCGAAAGGTTTGCATGGGCGAGCCAGCACCAGCACCAGCAGGTGCTGGCTCCCCTTGACGAGCTGGCGTACGAGGAGCTCGCTCATCACCTCGAGGCTATGAACTTTTCTGGTGGTGGCGGTGGCGGTGGTGGTGGGACCCGCAACGGTGGGTTGTGGGTCGATGTGGTCGGGGACCCGAGTGGCGGCGGTGGGTGTGATGAGCCTCAGTTTGTGTTGTCGCCTTCGACTCCGTTGTCGGCGAACTCGAGGAGTTATACTATGTCCGGGGTTTATGGCGGTGGTGGTGGTACTACTTTCGATTCGCCGTGTTCGACCCGGAGCGCGGTTGGGAGCTATTCTTTCGATTCTCCGGGGAGTTCCTATAGGGGTTTTGAGGTGGAGGAGCAGAGCAAAGCCGGGTTGGGCGACCCGGATCTCGGATGGGTCAACGATCTTCTCACATAGGCGACGACCCGGGTTTTCGGGTGGCGGTTTTTGGTTATGTATAGCATAATTAAGGGGAAAGAAGGAAGGGTTATGGTGGCTAAGTAGATCGTGTTTTGGAGTTATTGATCTTGTTGCTCAAGATGGGGAATTTGAAGTATTAAGTAGTAATAATAATGCGGAAGGGCGTGCATGTTTAGTTATTGTTTTGGGTAACTTTGTAATTTTTTGGGTTTATTTTGGAAGGGTGGAACACATCGATCCATCAGATCGATCTTGATGAATTTGGGGACTTTTGGGAGGTTAAGTACAAGCTTTGAGTACTTGTAATGATGATGTTAAGTACAATAAATAAATCATCTTGCTTCTCTTAGTCTTCGTCTCAACAATTATGTGTGGTGTTACTTAAATGGGTCAATGTAAGTTAGTTCATTGCAACTATGATGGAATTAAGATCGAAAACATTTGGAATTGAATTCCCTATGTGGCTATGTTAACTTGGATCACGAGGGCACTGAACTATACTGACAAAGAAGTAAATTCGGACATTAAATTTCAAGTGTGGAGGTCGATCGATCTAGTGAATTTTGAGGGGTAGAAATCTGCTAAGTGTCAGGAATATCTTCTTCTTAGTGGGCACGTATTGGCTACTTTGGGTTCACAATCGTGACACTATTGACACGGAAAGCAAAGACCATGTAAAATGTACTACAGTACTATTTCCATTTCATATTTTGGAAATTGAAATTTGGAAGCCCTAATTAAACTTGCATGATAATTCATGTTCTATGTTTTTCTGGACAAGAAAAATTTTGGAATTTATAGAGGAGAGCACGTATAATTATATGGAAAAACTGCTCAAACAAAAATTGAAGTTTGAATTGGTTTATTGTTCTTTTGGTACCATCTATATATGCGTAACTTTTCTTTGTCAAAAACTAACAAAGCAAAACTATATAACTAAAAACATTGTTATTAGGACAAAGTCAAAAACAGCTAAAAACTTTAACGGTTCCCTTTAATCCGGAGACTGTAAACTGTAACGGTAAGAAATAAGAACCTTGTTTTCTTGTCAAAGTCAAAATAAGGATGATGTAAAAAAAAATGCTGAAGTCAAATGTCTCTTTTAAGTTACAATTGACTCTGTCGTTATAACAACAAAACACTTACTTATTTTTAGGATTGATAATTTCAATAAAAAAAATGCAGAATAATTAATCAATTTGAGGTTAAGAAAATGTTTGTAGGATGTTTAATTATATTTATATTAAATTTTGAAGAATAAAAAGTAATGAAAGTAGCTTAGAGGGGACAACAGAAGGTGAAGGCAAAGTATAAAGAATGATATCTTAAATGCCAGGTGGCAATGGGGTAGATTACATCAGGTATGACAGGTGGCATTCATGCACAGCTAAGAAGATTCGGCTGGTTTCATCACCCACATGAAACTGAGACGTAGTACTAGGGCGGATTTTCTTTTCCATTTTTGGTTTTCCTTTTATATTTGTCTTATTGTTTTCTAATCTTAAGACTTTAGTTTGAGCTAACGTACGACAATGGGAAATTAGAGATGCAGCGAACCTGAAAAAGAGCCTCTCTTTAGCGTTCACGGTTTTGTATTTTATGATTAGGATTATGACTACGATATATTGGTATAAAGGATCATCTCAATATATATATATATTGCCAATCAATCAATTCAATGCATTTGCTACGTACAAAAGTCTTAAAGATAACGAAGTCGCTTAATTATAAGGGTGAGGAAAGATAATTAATTTTGATTTCTAGTCTATGTCCTGAGAACATAAAATTATAAAAACTGATTTGATTTAGACAACACATCTATTTTTCCTTCCTATACAATTTTTAGAATAATACACCATATACTACCCGGTATATATTGGTATTTCTGAAACCGTGATGTATTTTAACTCATTTGTGATCTATCATCACCCATAATATTAACGGGTAGCTAGCGATCGTCATATTAATTGTAAGTCCTGTCCGTATAATTATGATGATGTATTAATTCATCAAAACTGTACTGATGGACGTACATTATGGATATGTATGTGTACTACTAGCTACCACCGGAACTTGTAACAACAAATACGTAATCAGTTTATCTATTTCCCTTTAGTCGCCGTAATCTAACTATATGGTACTACTAATACTATATATTGCGTGGAAACGAAGGAAGAAATTGAACCAAATACGGAGTCTTAGATCCACTGCTACTTTTACTATACGTACACAACACCGTACACTACTAATTAATAAAGTCGATTTTTGCTAAATCTAGAAACAATAAACTTTTGCCTTCGGGTATTTAGTCAAACGGTTAAGCCTCCAAGGATAGTACCTAGAGGTCACCGGTTCGACTCTCATAACCAAAAGAAAAAACAATAAACCTTTAACCGAAATAACTCGGTAGGAATGAAATCAATTGTTTGTTTTTTTTTTTGATTAGGTGAGAATTAGGCTACCCTCCTGTTAAGGAGGGCGACCTAGCTAGATTGATATTGGACGTGAAACGATAACTCGATAAGGAACAAACAAATGGATTAGGATTTTTGGTGGGTGTGTAACATAGATTGATACATTGTACAAGTATGGGAATACGTACAAAACAAATACATGCATGAACAGGAAAGTACACAGCTGGAAGATTATGGTCCCTTATATATGGAGTACATCATGTATGGTCCAATATATCTTGATTAGTGTTTCACGGTGTTCTTAAAATTCACAGATATGTCAGTTCTTCAAAATGTAACTTGTCACTTTCGATCGACCATGCATATGTCACGCTCCGCGTTCCTTCGGCCAAATTAGACACGGGACAAGTCACCTAGGCACGGAGCCTAGATGATTCTATGGGCTTCCGGAATTTTCCGAAGTTGTGTAGAGTAGTTTAGAGTACTCCACATATGTATAGAACTCTCTAGACTTGTATGGGCCATTGTAGAGATGGATAGAATAATCTAGAGAGATAGGGAGAGTTAAGAAGAGAACTAGGAGGGAAGATTCTAGAGTGGCCTAGTTAGGTTTAGGCCTAGAGGGCTCTAGAATTCTCCTTAGCCATTTCAAGGGGGAGACTTGCCTATAAATACACCTCCTCCCCCTCATTTGCAAACCATCCAAAGCACACTGGTAAATCTCTCTTGTAAGATTCTCTTGTGTAATATAAAGTCCTCTTTCCCACAAAATCCATCTCAAATCATTTGGGGCAAGGCCTGACTTAGCCAATCGAGCGAGTTCGACTTAGCTAAGGGCCGCACAGGTTAGAGAACGAATCTCAACCCGTGACACATACATATTCTTGTGATCATTGAACATAGTATTGGAAGCTTCACTTCGTTCACATTCATTGAACATGCTAGCTAGCTAAGAAAGAAACAATAATGATAATATACTATGTTTCTTTCTAATACGTATATACCTGTATTTTGATGGGCATGGTGTTTCCTGGGAGGGCTCACTTTTGCCCATAAAGAGGAATACATATACGTATAGCGGTATAGAATTGAATGTGTACAGATTACATGAATTCAAAGAGTTGGTTGAGTTAAAATGGTTGAATGCAATGTAGGGTTTGGTGGTGGCTGTCACCATATACGATCACAACAAGGGTATGGTGTGGGTAAAGGGAAACATCCATCCCATGCTCGATCACCTTTTCTATCATATCTTCCATCAATTCAAATTAAGTCTACAACTTTTAACATATTTTATTGTAAGAAAGAGAGATCATATGGCAACATAATTCATAAAGATCGGATACAAGTTGTTTTCTAGAAGAGCATGATCATTCTAGTATGGGAGAGCATAGCTTTTTTCGCCGTTCTTACGATCCTTGTCGGTTGAATCATGAGCCCCTTTGTTGTAACGAGAGATCAAACGAGAGCACTAAAAAAATCGACACAGAGATTTACGTGGTTCGATAATGATTTATTACCTACGTCCACGGGTGGACAAATATACAATATATTATTACAAGTAATTGTACGTGGCCCCATCATATCATATGCAAATGTTTCTAGCGGTAGGCCTTAATTTGGCTTTTGGCCCATGGTTTAGCATCTACATCACACACGGGTTGTCTCCCACTGTCTCCATTAATTTTGCCAATATGCAACTAGTTCTACAACAAATATTGCAACACTCATCATACTTTATGCATTGTTGGACTCCTATGTATGCAACTAGTTTGCCTAACAACAAAGCTCCTATGTGTGCCCTATCAAGGTTCAATTGTCCTTGGTATTTTCTCAGGTGATCTACCTAATTTGTGACTCGGCCGAAAGATCGAATGGGGACTCTTCGCAGAGCAATGGTTCGTACGTAGTGTTCTTAGATGGCTCGACAGAGTGTGATCGCGCCTCCAAGTGGTCAGCTTGCTGAAGTTGGTCCATCTTATTAGGTCTATATGTATACTTGTAATGCTTTATTCCCAGCATAGGACCCATGCCTACTACAACAATTAGCTGCAACAAAAGCACATCATTAATTCAGTCAAATTTTAGAGCATCTAAACTATTTCCTATGACTATGCAAACCGTCAAACGATGAAACTAGACAGAATTACTCTACAATAGAATGCAAAAATACAAGAACGCATCGTTACAATGGTCACTTACAAGCACGGTTGTCCAATACGACGGTTGTTTACTAAGCCGAAACATGATGGTGTACATTTCCGATGCTGGTACTGAGCTGACGAGTAGAGTTATTACATAGAAAGCCACAAGATTGCCCCATATAGCCAAATGTTGCAATATTGTGAAGCACCTGCAACCACAAAGTGTAAGTAAAAAGCATCAACAAATGAAATTGAAACAAGATCTTGCATTAACTTGAGTGATACCCTCAACAGGTTTGTATACGTATAAGCTTACTTTGTTTCTATTGCTACAACAAAAGCCTGTAACCATATACATCCAGATAAGGCCACAATTGCTACCTCTTCCTTGTCAACATCTTCGTTTGCATAAGAATATATGCTGATAACAAATACCACCATTGCCTGCAATATGTCAAATGCAATCTCAAATTTTCTAAGGACAGTTTACAAGAGCACATGAGACATCTTTTGAGAGTTTTCAATTTTCAATGATAAAAGGAGTTGAAAATGGAACTTACATGAAAAATGGAGAGTCCAAACCATTCGGCGAAAGTTCGGAGATTTAAAAGCCTTTGAAGAAATCACAATTCACGATTAAGGGTGTGTTTGGATCGCATCGTTTAATGCATTATAAATGTAAGATTGACATTTTGATGGCAAAAATTGCACATATACCTTCCTGCCTGACAATAGTACAAAATCTGAGGATTTTGCATGACAGTCTTTTCACTCAGATCCTTGTCAAGAACACTAACAAGAACAGGAATGCTGGTGTAGAGAACATTGTAAGCCATCAAAGTCACAGAATTGAGAAGGCTAGTCCCAGAGAAACCTGAAACATAAGAGAAACTGAGAGCAAAACATGTATCAGTAATTAACCATCATGCATAACAAAGGAAGAATGCACAAGTGAGTTTGGACAGAGATGTTACAAAATTTGTATAAAACTGATAGTTAGGGACTTGTAGAAGGAAAACTGAGACAGAAACGCTGTCCGATTGTAGGAGTATCGCCCATGCACAAGGATTAACCTCTGCAAGAATCTGAATTCTACAATCAAAAAATAAGGAGTCTGCATAATTTTCCAAGTTCTAACACGTTTTAAGGGCTGAAATGACAATTTTTACTAAACAAAGTTAGTATAAGCTAAACTTATTTTGTTCAATGTAAAATGGTTTACATAAAACTTACTTCCGATGCTATAATCGGCTGCCCTTGCAGCTTGCAATCCTTCTCTTCCACTTATTCCAACACCGACGTGAGCTTGTTGTATCATTCTAACATCATTTCCACCATCACCAATCGCAAGCGTTCTGTATTCACACGATTTCATCAACTCCACAAGCTGCAATATGAGCAGAGGAGAGTAATATCATAATATCTCCTACAAGAAACTCTACAAGTTAGTGATCTATAATCACCTTTAAAAAAAAAAAGCACAATTTACAATAATAAGGTGCACCTGCGCCTTTTGAGATGGCGTCACGCGGCAACAGATAGCCGTTCTTGATAGCTTTGCCAACTCCATGAATGCTTTTCTGCTATGCTTCATTGCAACTTCGAGAGCCCAGCCATCGATTGCAAATGCAACATCCTGTTAAAATTGAGCAAAATAAGTTCAAAGTTATTCTAAAAGACAACCTCTGATCTGAAAAAAAATGTACCTTAGATTCTGCTGGTGTTATCTTCATTGCAAGTAAAGCCTTTTCTAAGCTTATGCAAATTTCATCTCTGCCTTTTCCATCAATATGCAAAAGCTGGCCTTTTGGTTCTGTCACAAGTACACTATGATCATATTTCAAGATATGTAGCTGAAGTTTATGTGAGTTAATCAAAGAAAACCATATCAATAGAAAGTTACCAGGTGATATGAGTTTGCACAACAAAGCAATTTGTATGGCTGTGGTCTTCTTGTCTCCTGTTAACATCCAAAAGTTTATTCCACCTTTTCTTAGCATCTCAATTGTTTCAGCCACCCCATCCTGAAAGCGAAAAATAGGAAGAAGCAACATTCAATTATATGTAAAAAAATATTAATGGTCTCTTATATGAATTTATGTTCTTTAAATACTTACCTGAAGCCTATCCTCTATTGCAGTTACCCCAAGGATTTCAAGGTTATTCTCGATTCGTTCACATACTTCCGTTATGCGCCACTACAAGTAATCAATACTACTTGAATCAGTGAAAGCTACAAGGATAAGTGATATAAGCATGTATATGATAATCACCTCCCTGTCCACCAAAGTGCTGTTAGCCTCTTTAAACATCAATGCCCACTTCTGATATTCATCTTCCTTGAGCTCACGCCACGCCAAGCATAATGTTCTTAGTCCTAGTTGTGCATATTCTTCAACAGCCTCAGCGTAAACTCTGATCTGCTGATCTAAGATACAAAATACAAACTCTTGATGACATTGCAATAAGTAGATCAGTGAATACAAAATGCATTAATAACAAAAAGCAAAACAGAACAATATACCAGCAGAGACACAAGGCAAAATTGCTTCATCAGCGCCTTTGGACAAGAGGATGATCCTTCCATTCTTACATTCTCTAAGTATTACCGACATTTTCTTGCGTTCAGAAGTAAACTCTAGAATGTCAAGTACTTCGTAATGGCGCGTTGAGGAGTTGAATCTTATTTCTGCAAAAATAAGTATTAGAAATAACTCATGAGAGATTGAGATTGAAGAGGCTAACTTTCAAAATTTTGAACACAACATGGTAAAATGTGCATAACCTAGCATATCAGGATTCCGACTGACAAGCACCATATTTAACCGAGCTGCAGCTTGAACTAAAGCTTCTTCATCCTGTGATTGTGACTTGTACAACATCTTTGATGAGCCTTTGCTACTATGCTCTCGGAAAAGCGAAAAATGAAATAAAATAGATTGAGATACAGAACTGATGTAGAATGATTGGCACATTTCCATATCATGGATTTTGAACTTACCTTTGAGTTGGGACAACAGTATTACACATAGCCATAACCATCAAAAACCGAAAGACGTCAGGTGAAGCATTTGCAACAGCATCATGAAGCAAGACATCTATCAGTTAATGCATTACTACATCAGAAGCAGCCTAATTAATCCGAAAAACCACTCTGATTATTGGAATACTGGAATTATACCTTTTAAAGCATCACCACTCTGATTTCCATAAAATGTTCCTGCAATGCAGCATCTCTTGAGTACCATTTTGTTTTCGGTTAGGGTCCCGGTTTTATCAGTCAAGATGTACTCAACTTGTCCTAGATCCTCACTTATTGCTGTGCTGCATACCATAATTAAAAACTCATTGCATCCTCTAAAATCCAAGTACATTTTATTTAATGATCCATACAATCAACTTGGCACAAGCAAAATCTAGCATTCAGTGTTGTACTTTGCTACATGGGCAGGCGTAGTTGTCTCTTGGTCTATCATTTCTTCGTCCCACTCTATCAACTTCGCGTAAAAACTCTTTACAAGATCAAGAGAAACCTAAAATGGAGCAGAATAACGCGTTAGAGTCACTGATCTAACACTATACAATTCATCTAAGAAGCTACTGGACTCAGAAGAAACTAATTACCTTTATAGATATTGGTATCATTATGGAGCAAAGCAGCTCAAACCGTAAAGGAATAATCATTAGACCATACCATGGACCTTCGTTCGGAAGTAAAACATACCAATGCTGCCAAAGAGTGAAAAGAAATTTTCACAAGAGGTTTCATACACAACTGAGATAGCTTATAAAAGGCCATTCTAACACAAGGTTAAATATTTGGTTTAATTACCTTTACTGCTTCAGAATATTTCCACAGGTTTCCAACTATGCCCAAAACAGTAACTATAAGAATCTGGAAGCCAAATATGGCTCCTATAAGCTTATCAATCATTGAATCCACTGCAGTTAATTTTGGCTCTGGCACACCACTGCTCATGCCCAGCTTAGTTTCATTGCCTAACAAATACAATGCCAAAGTTCCATTATAAATTCATCAACACAGCAAATGCTACAAGTCAAAGCATTATAACAAACAACTAACCAGTATACACAGCAACCCCACAAGCCCATTCTGTGTTCCGCAAGTAGCATGACTGAAGGAGCGTATTTTTTATCATTAAAGGATGCATTTCATTGTCGGTAAATGGAGGAAATAGCCGTAAATTGGCATCAAATCTTGTTATATCTCGGTTTGGGATGGGACACTCAATCACTCCCTGTGAAGGACATTAGTCCAAAAAAATGTACAAAAAAATGTTAAGCTTCTAGAAGTTACAAGAAGAGATGAATATCTGAACAGCATTTTTAAACCTTGCCTTAATCTTATGGAGCAGTTGAGAACCTATTCCCACACAAACAGTGGGGATGACTCTTGTTTTCAGATCAGTTTCACCATCCATTGCAGAAGTCTGCATGTTATATCAAGTTGATAAAGTACAACTCTAAGCACAAATGAAGTGTATCTAACATGTTTACCTCTATATAGCAAACACCACGAGGATCAGAACTTCCGAGAATAGCTAGATCACATGGAATCTCATCATTCTCATGAAGCCACACAATGTTGCCTACATGTATATCTTGGGCTTGAATCTGGAAGAAACATTAATTCTGACCTGTTACAGAAAGAGGCTGCAAATTGTTTGACACAGAGAATACTAGTATCCATACATGTTTCTTGATTCCCTGCTTGATAACACAAACTCGTTTCTGGTTCGCCTTTCTATCAGAAAGATGCCGATTATAATCATCCCAAGCTTCCTTTGTAGCCGAGACGGAAAATATGAAAAGGAGTGGACCCCAAGTAGTGACAGGATTCACAGGAGTGATGAGTGGCCATAGCTGAAGGCAAGCAATCAACAGGAAATACTGGTTCATAAACCGTCTGCGAAAGATGCAAAAATTGCACATCAGTTGTTGTTGTATGTGATCATCAGCATTTGCCTAACAATGATGAAAGCGTGTTACCTAAATTGTTCCCACAGGTTCTTAGGAAGGAAGTTCAGTAAGGTATATTTTCGGTTGGATATACGATTGTCGCAATAGAGCTCTTGCTCTGACTCGTCGTCGTCGTTGATGTAAACGTAGCGCTTCATATTCAAGTTGCTTGTGATGCAGAGGACATTGATTTCTATATCAATGTAGCATCAGACAACATTTTTGGGTCTTTCTCTTGGATTAAACAGGGCAAAATACTGTTTCAAGTCAATGAGCAGGAACAATTTAATAAAAGTTGCTTAATTTGACTTGATTAGAAAATGAAAGCGTACGAAAACAAGGTACAGATGCTGAACCAAGTAATCAATAGCAGGTTTTGTGACCCAATTCGGCTCAGTAACAAACAGACAAGTAAGAAAAATCATTGCGCAATTCTGCCATTGAACTTGAATTGCAAACATCAAATCCTCAAAAATATTTCACACAATTGCTGGAAAACAAAGCGTCATGCATTGGATTTCAATTCTTGCTGCATACAAAATTCCTACGCAAAATTGAATGATAGAGAAGGCTAAGAATTCCGAAAGAAGGCAATCGTAGTACCTTTTCTGGGTCTGGTTCCATGGGGGGATATTGCTCATTCAAACCTCCGAATATGCTAATGGATCGACGTCAGCAATTTTAGAGGGGAAACTTCCAAGTTTAGAAATTTCTCGCCTCTTTCTTTCTCGGACGCTACGCTTGTTTCTTTATTGTCGTTATTCGTCGTTTGGGTTGTTGTACAAACTGTGAAAATGCAAAGAAAACGCCCCTTATGTGCGCTAATTTGCATAAAATCGCCCTTTATAATACTATCGTTTACATAAACCAACCTTGTATAGCATAAACCAGCTAGTGTGAATATTCAAAGTCTTTAATCTACTTCCTCCATTTCAAAATACATGTCCAAATGGTCATGTATTTTGAAATGGAGGGAGTAGATTAAAGACTTTGAATATTCACACTAGCTAGTTTATGCTATACAAATCAAGTGAGGTGTACATTTCTAATAATATTGGGCCTGGAGATCGAGCCCATGACTGTAATGGGCCCAAGAGGCCCGGAAATTAAAGAGTCCACGTAGCAGTGTGAGAAGGAGAGGGAGGCAGAGAGTAGGGACACCTGAAACGCAATAGGGTGGGCCCCACGCGCAGAATGCGGTGCTGGCAAAGTTGGCGGCTGTCAGCATAAAGCCAAACTGGCACTACGTGACAACTCTTCACCGCCAACTCTGCCGTCGCCACGCAACCACCCCCACCCGCCGCCGCCACGTCACTCACGCGCCTTTGAACCACCTACTTAACCATCACTCGTTATCATAATTAACGGAACAAGAGTCGTTAAAATCTCATTACCTCACGCACAAAAGAACAAAAGCCAAAATGTAAAATACTTTTTTTTTTGCTCGAAAAAATGTAAAATACTTTTAATATACTGTAATTAATTAGTACTAGATGTAAAATGCTTTTAATATAATTAAATAGCAGTAGTACAACCAATATTCTAAAAAACGCTAGGCGATTTCTAGGCGGAGAGGAGTCGCCCAGCGCCTAGACGACCTAAACAATTGCTTAGACGGCTTAAACGGACAGTGTCTAGGTGTATTAAAAAGCTAAGCGGACGGGGACCACCTAGCGTCCAGGATCTAGAAGAGATTTTTAGAACACTGAGTACAACGTGATAAAGATAATCGCATTTCGGTACTTGTATGGCCCATAGTCCTAATTAATTATAGGACGAACGTAAAAAAGAAATGTTGTTGGATATCCGGATTAAATAATGATTTAAATGCCCCAATTGACACACCACTAGCATCGGCGGTGGCGGAAGACCGACGCCGCCTCACCTTGAAATTATCGGCGTGCTCCCAATCACGTGGGCTGTGGGCCCCACCACCCCACATTATACTTTTTTCACATAAGGTATAAATTACTTTTACCAATAAGGTATCCTTAACTCCAGATTTGGACGGCCACCGATCACACCCGCAAAGTGCCACGTCACACTTTATCTTAGTGCATGTCTTCCGATTCCGTGACTCGACGGTAACTAGCTTAAACATGCATGATACGTACGTACTCAAACTAACGTATAGTAATATAAATTAAACATATGGGTTAGTGATAAATAACGTAAATTAAAGCCGGGATTTTCAGTTGGATAGCGTAATCCGATCGATCTAAATTAAACCACTCTATAATGAAGTTGGGTGGAAGTAGCTTATAGATGAGGTGGACCCCCACGTGGGTACATGAAAATGGGTGAGTAGGCGGGGAAAGTACGTGGAAGAAGTCGGGGAAATTAAGGCAAGCTACACGAAGAGTGTAGCGGGAGACACGTGTCACGTTGGGTGGGCCATAGGGGTGCTGTTGGGAGATGACGGAGGCTCCTACTAGGACGGCCGGCCCCAACCACCCCTCCACGTTAAGGGTCTGAATTATTTGGAACTTGAATTGGATCTTCCTCTTTATTCTGCCCTCGTTTATGTTTAATTTTGTGGGTCTACATATATAGATAGATAGAAAAACTACGTACATATATAACTAGGGCTGAGCACCGGTCCAAAACCGGACCGGACCGGACCGGACCGGACCGGACCGGACCGGACCGGACCGGGGACCGGATGCCCCTAAAAATGTGGACCGGGGACCGGACCGGAAAACTCCGGTTCGGTCCGGTTTTGGACCGGATTTTTATTTTTAAAAAAAAATTAATATTATTTGAATTAAAAATTAATTTTTTATTGAAAAAATTATAATTTATTTAGAGAAATTATATATAAATTATGAAAAATATAATAATATTAAGTATATAATATAAATGTGAAACTTAAATATTAAAAATAAACTATAAAAACATTAAAATTAATATAATTTTTATTTAATTTTATTTTTTATTTAATTTTTATAAATATCCGGTCCGGACCGGACCGGACCGGGACCGGACCGGGACCGGACCGGGGACCGGATTTCCAAAATTGATGGACCGAGGACCGGACCGGAAGTGCCCCGGTCCGGTCCCGGTCGGTACCGGTCCGGTCCGGTCCGGTCCAAAAATCCGGTCCGGACCGGATTTTGCTCAGCCCTATATATAACCATGTTCATGGGCTAATAGATTTTTTTTTATATCAAAGCCAAGGAACCTCAGCAGGGGGACGAACTAGCCGCTCGCAGAGCGAGGGTAGGAACGACCCAAAATATCAGCCGAAATAAAAGACAAGGAACCAACGGACGGCTCGGAAAGAAAATGTAAACCAAACGGAAACAAAAAAGCGAGCTTTGCGAGGGAATCGGCCCATGAAGGGAAGCGAACTTCATGGGCTAATAGATGGATAGATTTAGAAAGCTTTTGTATAAATCCATGTGATTAGACACCCAGATACAAGAGTCAGGTCTACTTATCAATTCAAAAGCTTAAGCTAAGGTGTTATAACTTTATTCACCATATATACATATGGTATGTTTTATCACTTTCTCACATATTTCTGATGTGGGTTGTACTTCCCAACTTACCTCGACGATAACAACTTATTAATGTTCAAGAGAATATAATGTGGATAACCTCAAAGAATGGGTCTAGTGAAGTAAGATAAGGTACCGGTCAGACAGATTACAAGTTTAATTGCTCACTAATTTTTTTGAAGTGAGGTATATCTAAATCCCCTTAACCAAAAGATTAAGGTTAAGGTGAGGCATTGGTCTTGCTTTTTATGCAAGAGATCCTAACTTAAATTCCCCACCAAAATACGAGAAATATGTACCACCTAGCTCATAATGCTCGACACAATATGAAGATACAACTTCTCGAATACATAAAATACGATAGCACGACAAGTCAAGACACGATGATCCCCTGAATGAAAGCACACCCCAATAAGAAGAGCCCATGTGGTAGACCGCCCAAGCCTCCTCTTCAGGCTTCTGCCTCCCACTCCCTTCCCTTTTCCTTTTTCCTTTTTTTTTTTAAACCGGGAAACAATCTGCAAAGAACGAGTCAGCCGCACTCCTCCCCCCAATAAAATATTCTTTTTTCTCCCAAAAATTGCCGGCGACCTGATTTCCCGTTTCCCTCTCAATTATTTCTATATTAAAAAATAAAAAAACCGCAAGAAAAGGCAGGAGCGTCTTACCGCGAAATTCCCGTGTGCCACGTAACGCGGACAACGTTTCACTCCCCTTTGTCCCTCTGGACGGCGCCCCCCCTCCTATATAAATTACCCAAATCCCCCAATCTTTCATCCCTCCATCACAAACCCTCACTAATTAATCCCTTCATTAAAAAAGATTTCATCTTGATCGACCAATTCCATGGCTAGCAACGAGAAATCCAACCTCCGGAGCCCTGCCGGTGTCGGCGGGGCTCCGGAGGTCCACTACAGGGGCGTCCGGAAGCGGCCGTGGGGCCGCTACGCCGCCGAGATCCGCGATCCGGGCAAGAAAACCCGGGTCTGGCTCGGGACGTTCGACACCGCCGAAGAGGCGGCGCGTGCCTACGATAAGGCGGCGCGTGAGTTCCGTGGCTTCAAGGCCAAGACCAATTTCCCCGTCCCGGACGAGGTCCGCGGCGCCAAGAGACTCCGCGTGGAGGTCAAACGCGCCGCTGCGGACGGAGAGAGCCCGAGCGAGAGCCGTAGCACCGTCGACTCGTCGTCCCACGCGCCGCCGGAGAAGCGCGTGGCGCCGTACTTTGCGCCCCGGCGGGTGGACGGATGCGCACGCGCCGCGGTTGGCGGGATTCCGTACGCGCTCCCGGTTTACTACTACGGGTCGGATCCGGATTTTTTTCAGGGGATGGTGAACCCGGTTCAGGTGGTTAGGGCTGAACCGGGTTCGAGTGGGCGGGACCACAGCGACTCCGAGTCTTCGTCGGTGGGGTATAGAGAGAGTAGTGTTGTGATTAGAGAGGAGTTTAAGCCCAAAAACGCGGAGCTTGACCTTGATTTGAAACTTGCTCCACCAATGGGAGCATAGAATTAGCACTTTTTATATTTAGGACAGGCTTAATCACATGGTTATTTGGCGAAATTTCCGAAAAAATATCGTACGGAACAAGATGTAAATAACGGGATGCAACTATTTTTAATTTTTCTTTCATGGGCTTTTCATTTTCTGCACTACTTTTTCCATGTGGGAATGTTACAAGTTCGATACTTTTTTAAGCACAAATTTCAGATCACCTTTGTTTATGTCATTCTCATCTGCTTTTACTAGTACTTATTTTTGGTAAAGGTGTGAATTCAGAGCTCACGGATCTAGTCATGCTTTGACCCATTTTCGTGTGATTGAGAAACACTTCTCTGCCAACTCTCGAATTCAGCGAATATTGTGCATGTGTTGGTACTTGGAACGTGTTAACATCTTTGACCTTAGGCAAAGAGACGTCATTCCTTGGTTAATGTATGTTTAAGTTTAAGCTAAGACGAGTATTAGGTGAAGTGAAACACTTCTTTGCCAACTTTTGTGCCTTTTTTATTAACCAACTTGAGAGAGACATTGCTTGTTAGAACTTGTTGTTATTTGGAATCTTATCGTTGGATAACCAGGCTGGGAAAATAAAAGAAAAGAAAGGAGATTTGTGTGACATAATTTTGACTCGGTCAGCAAGTCAATGGGCTGTACGGCCCAAAATCTTACATGGGGCTCCTCCGTTTCGGGCCTTAGAGCCCATTTACATGGGGCTTTTCCAAGTTCATGAAATTGTTTCCTATATTCAGTTCCAAATACGCAAATACCACGTAACGAAATCAGATACTACAAATCAACTAGTAATATTAACCTACTAGGCTCCGTTCGGCTGGTAAAAAAAAAACAGTTGGAGCTTTTTCTAGCGTTTTTTTGCCAAAAAATCTATTCTTAGGAGTTTTTTGAAAATGCTAAAAGAAGCTAGTGAGAGCTTTTATTTAGCATTTTCAAAAAGCTCCTACCCCTAGGGATAACTTTTTTGGCAAAAAAAACGCTAGAAAAAGCTCCAGCTAGCTTCTTTTTTTGACCAATCGCACGGAACCTTAGGCTCCGTTTGGCTATTAGCTGGGAGATGGAACTGGGAGGTTAGATGAAACTTTTCTCATTCATCTTATGGAAGACGTTATCAGCTGGGGGGAGTAACTTGCTGCTGTACGCTTTTTCATCCCCTCAAGAAGCTTCATCTCGCCAGCCAGCTACCTCGCCAAACACGTGAAATAGGTAGCGTCTCTCAAAAAGCGCCATCTCCCAACTCCCAACATGTTTGGTTGGTCTAAAAAAAAGCTAGCTACAACTTTTTCTAGCGTTTTTTTTTGTCAAAAAAGCTATCCCCTACCTTTTTAAAAATGTTAGGGAAATTCCGCGTGGTAACCACGAGGTTTTGCGAATTCCGCGTGGTAACCAAAGGTTTCTGACATTCCGCGTGGTGACCCTGAGGTTTTACAAATTCCGTGATATAACCATGTTGTATTATAAAAAGCTAAAAATATATAAAACTCACCCCAAATATTTGCTTAATTACATAAAATCACCTTATATTTATATTTTCAACAAAAGTAGCAAATCTATATTCTTAAAACACTTAATGTTAACTATTATTTGATACACATAATATTTATTATTTTTTAAATGTTATAAAAACAATAAACTAAATTTGTACATGTTATAAACAACTCTATCATTTTTGCACATTTTTTTCATGTCACTGTATATGTACATTATATTTAGAAAACCAATTTTATATTTTTTTTAAAAATATACTTGAATTAGTGCACCACTTTCAAAAAACACTCCCTTAAAATATCAAATATTATAATATTGAAAATGTGATTCTTTTTATAATAACAAATTTTGGTTAAATTTTTTAAAATAATAACATATAGTAACATGAAAAAAGATTAAATAAGAAAATATATCATTCTATAAATATAAACTTAGGTTTTAAAATAAAATATATTTGCTACTTTTGTTGAAAAAATAAAATATAGGGTGATTTTATGTAATTAAGTAAATATTAGGGGTGAATTATATATGTTTAGCTTTTTATAATACAACAAGGTTATAACACGGAATTTGTAAAACCTCAGGGTCACCACGCGGAATGTCAGAAACCTTTGATTACCACGCGGAATTCGCAAAACCTCGTGGTTACCGTGCGGAATATCCCAAAATGTTAAAAGAAGCTAGTCCGTTACGGACTTACGGTCCATAGATTTCAGAGATTACGGGTTACGGGTAGGGTACGGGTCGACCCGTAACCCCGTAGTATTAAAGTTACATGGTTCAAATTCAATAAGGTGAATAACCCATTAACCCTAAGAGACCCGTGTTGTGGGCAGTGTTGTGTGTTCCGCGCTCAGTCGCTACCCGAGTACAGAGTAGCCGTGTTCTCCCTCTGAAGCCTGGCCCCTTCAGGCCTCAACCCTAGAGCCTAGATCTGAGACCCGCCACTCCTGGTTCGTTGGTTCGTGAGGCTAGATCTGTTGCTCACCTTCAATTCTTCATTATACTTATTTTTCTTCAATTGCTGCGCCTCTTCAATTCTTCAATTCTTCGACTCCTTCTTCGCCTGTTGGTTTTATACTTTTATTGTTCTAATTTCTGATTAATCTCTGCTCTTTCCTTGTGAATTTTCAATGGAAACTTGTGAATTTTGTGATTTGTTCAACTGCAAAGTCTGGAAGATTATGCAGTGACATTATTCTGACAAATCGAAACCCTAGATCATCAATGGCGATAATTTAATTGTTCTAATGCTTCGTGTTGCTCTGTTCATGCCAATGGCTCTTACTAGTTTCACTCTGAATTGTCTATTTTGATCGATAATCGATCTGTATGTCTAGCCCTTGTTGTGGTGTTCTGTTAGATTTCAAGTTCTAGATTTGGATCATAAATATGAGCTGAAGAGTTAAAGTTTGGTTATTGAGCGTTTTGAAAAGCTAAATATGATTAGACATGCTATTATTCTCTGCTATATGAAACTTCCAACCATTACTTTTAGGTATGAAACAAAACTGCATGAATGATTAGTCATGTGTTCAATCCTAGGGTGTGTTTGCAATGCCAATGCCCCCTATTAGTTGAAATCCCCCTGTTGCCATAAATCAATTTGCAAGTGATATTAGTTATCGTTACTTTCTTAATTGAAATATACAGAACTAGGCATATGAATATGACTACAAGTGAAAAATACCTTCTAATACAGTGATCCTTAATTAGCATAACATTTTCATTTACAGGAGTTCTTGAAGCCATGCCTCCTATTAGTTGTTAAATTGCAGTATTATGTTACTTCGTTTGTTGGTCAATCTGAATTATACTATTGAGTAATTAGTGCTGAACAGATCACTATGGAATCTGGCATTAAATGGTTGCCATTTTTTGGGTTTTGGATGGCTGAAACAGGCAGACAGTAAGATCAATGGCTGAAGGAGATGAAGATTTGCCAAGAGATGCAAAAACTGTGAAACAACTATTAAAGTCCATGGGTGTTGAGGACTATGAGCCTCGTGTTATTCACCAGTTTTTGGAGCTTTGGTACCGTTATGCTGTTGATGTGTTGACCGATGCACAAGTCTACTCCGAACATGCTGGCAAGACTGCTATCGACTCTGATGATGTTAAGCTAGCAGTCCAGTCAAAAGTAAATTTCAGCTTCTCCCAACCCCCTCCTCGCGAGGTAGCTCCTCTCCATCTTCCTTGATGTTTTCGCTTCACTGCTTATATCTAAAATGTTCTGTCTATTTTAGGTATGATTACAGTATTGCACTGTATGGTGTAATGACAAGATGAACTCACTCTCAACATTCAATTTTTGTAGCCTCCATCTGTTACAATATATAGTCTTCATCAAGCTTCACACAGTTGGATGATGATTATTACTTGCTGAAATACACTTGTTTCGTGCTCTGGGTTAATGGTTTTGGAAATCTATTATACTAATAGCCTTTTATATAGGTCAAACTTCTCTACTTTGTCATGATATCTTCTTTATTTTTCCCGGTCCTATGAATTGCTGAAGTTTTGTTGAATAAACTGGAAGATACGAAGGGGCTATTTATAGAGTTTGTTACAGACTTAAGCAACTGAGACACACAACACTCTACAACCTCTAACCAGATTCCTGAACCAGGTGTTACTAGAATTGGCCCGAAACCGAAACAAGATCCCGTTGCCTAGCAACCTAGGAGTAGGAGGCGGCGCCGGTTTCCCTCTCCCACCAGAAGAGGATACACTCGTCAGCCCCAATTACCAACTGGTGATTCCAAAGAGGCAAACTCCACAGGCTCAAGAAGAAACAGAAGAGGAGGAAGAAGCTGCTCCGAGTTCGTCCCAAGAACCAAAGGCCACCGATCAACCTCCACAGCTAACCCCACAAAGAGTATCTTTTCCACTTGGACCTAAAAGGTCACAGTAGATGATCTCAAAGCCATGAATTGGAAGTTTGAACATTTGCTGCTTTCATGTGTTGTACAATAGCACAAAAAGAGAAAAAGTTGAGCAAATGTTTTCTGTTTTTAGTTCTGGTGTTGAATCTGTGTGCCTGCTGCCTAGAATTAGTGGTTAGTGCATTTCTTTTTGCAAGAGCTGTAGTGGAGTGAAAACTCAGTGTTATATGTATTCGAGAAGTGTCCGTTAGACCCAACTTAGATGTTTGTTTTAATCACGCGGTGAATTGTTTCCGTTTACAGCCTCAATCAGATACCATTCATTACCCTAATCCATTACATATGCTTGTCATGAATATGATGTCAACTTACTACAAACCAACTAGTAATATTAGCCAATTTTGTACCCAAACATGATGAGAGCTGCTTAATCATATACTATTACATGACATACCTTCCACAACACAACCTCTGCTTGCAAACAATAAATAAGGAGAAATTCAAGCTCGTAATTTTAATGGTCGTTTATTCATCACCTACCAACTAAGATGCTAAGAACTTACATAATGTTTAAGGTTTAAACTGTTATATGATTATGCATAGCTATCTTTAAATAAATACGTATATATGGTCATTTTCTTTATTACAACTACGCACATGTTCGCAAATCATTGAAGAACTGTATTACAAAAGTATGGGGAGAATTTTGAATCACATATATTTAATCATCCTTACACGCCTTGATTCTAATGGATTACATTTTTAAACCGATAAAAATGATCGTGTAAACTAATAATATCACTAAAAAACACACATAGGAATTGGACATTATGAAGATGACAAATAATATTCCTCTACTGGGCCTCTTCCCTAACGGCCCAAAATCTCAGGTACGGACAACACTGAAACTTACGTGGACTTTAATCACACACATTCACACCAAAACTTGCCCCATAATCATGTCACGTGCCACCATAAACTCTTATCAGCCGTTTGATTTTTCCTACCGTTAGCAACACGTGAGGCCCACTAATCTCCCGCCGTAAAAAAAAAACAAAAAATAATTAAAGCGGTAAAACGAAAGAATAAAGCGAAAAAAAAAAAGAAAAAGAGTTAGCAATTGTCCCCTCAACGGCTACTTTGTCCAAACCACTCTAAAACCTCAATTCCTCCCCTGTCCAATCCCCTCCAAAATCAAACTCAATTTGTCTCTATTTTCCAATCAAATTCAAACTCAAATTCAAGAACACCATGGATTGCACACCTCCGTCGCTCCGATCAGACCCGAATCAATTCTCCAAATCCGCCTCCCGATTGGCCCGAATGGAGACAATGGATTCGGATCTCGGGAGCGAACCCGAGCAAATCCCGAGCTACTCGGTCGAATTCGCGAAGCGAAGAACTCCATCTTCAATGCCGTCGAAGATCTCTTGCTCAAGGCCAGTGAATTCTCTCCCTCTCCAAGATCTTTTGCTCCTCTCTCCTTCTGCCCCTGTCCGGAGGTCCCGAAGCCGGCTTTCAGATAAGCTTGAAGCGTGTGATGACCCGGTTTTCGAGTCTTTCGGGTCTAGAAGGAAATGTAAGGCGAAGACGAGCCTGATCGCTTCGCCTCGCAACAGTCGTCGATCAAGGCGGCGGCTTGAGGCCGAGGAGAGGGAAATTGGGGTGGCGGACGACGTGGCGAAGGCGAGGAGGAAGAGGCATAGTGGCAAGTCCTCTAGGAAAGACAAGCTCAGCTTAGTCCCTTCTACTGTGCCTTCTCCAAGTAATGATCATTTTTGTTTCTCGTTATAATCAATGCTGAATTAGTTCTGATTTATGGGTTTTGACGAGTTTTAATTCATGGATTGTAGAAGGGATTGAGAGTGACCAGATCAATCTTGATGGTATTGGGGAGCTCGTTACGGACTTGATCACATGGAAAGACGTTGCGAGATCGAGTTTTTGGTTCGGTTTCGGGTGCCTCTGTTTCCTGTCTTCTTGTTTCACAACAAAATTGAGCTTCAGGTACTAATCTAATCTCAATCCTGATTGAATTTTTTCACCAAAGTTGATAATCCTAATCCGATTTGTGTGGTTTGTGTAGCGTTTTCTCAGCTGGGTCACAACTGGGTCTTCTGTTCTTGGGAATTTCCTTCCTCTCCAATACACTATTTCAGAGGAACAGTGTGAAGAAGAGGCAGGAATTCAAGTTGACAGAAGATGACATTGTTAAAGTAGCTAGAGTTGTTCTTCCAACCATTAATCTCGGGATTTCGAAAACAAGGCGCCTTTTCTCAGGAGAGGCTTCCATGACCCTCAAGGTTGCTTTATGTTTTTTGATGGGCGCTGAATATGGCCACCTCATTACCTTGTGGAGACTTTGCGCAATTGGTAAGACATCAGTCCACAATAACTCATGTATTCATTATTTCACACCATAGCCTTTAATAGTTTATAACAGATTTAAGTCAGTTCTATTTCGTTTGTGTATGTATGAGCAGGCTTTTTTGCAAGCTTCAGTGTCCCCAAGCTGCATTCTTTGTATGCTACACAAATAGAGCTCAGAGGTAAATTCCTTGGCAATTTGGCAAAACAAAGTTGTGTACTTAG
This sequence comes from Polygonum aviculare, assembly GCA_934048045.1. NCBI lineage: Eukaryota > Viridiplantae > Streptophyta > Magnoliopsida > Caryophyllales > Polygonaceae > Polygonum > Polygonum aviculare. The sequence continues at coordinate 477,340 of OW204024.1, forward strand.
AAGGATATAGTTTTCTGATTTTTTTAAATTCTTGTAGTTGAGCATTGGAAGTTGAGGGTGATGGAAGCTTGGCAGTCTTGTTCTCACAAGAAGGTGATTGTAGCTTCCATTGCTACAGCATTTTGGAACCTGTCTAGCCTCAGAACCCGAATTTTAGCCGGTATGTTTTCAAACTTGGAAATTTCTATGAAAAAATGATAGGAAACTCTATTGGTGTACTGACGTCGCTATGAATGTCTATTGCAGCTTTTCTAGCTCTGGTAATTCTTCGCTATTTTCGGCAAAATTCAGAAGCAAATCTGGAGGGGGAAGACGGTATGCTGGAAGAACAAGAGAAGCTGCAACAAGCTTTGATTGTGGCAGAAGACATGTGATGTAGATTCATACATTTGTATAAATAAGTTAACAATAAGCTTACCTACTATATGTACTTCCTACTGTGTAACAATAACATAAGCTATAAGCCTATAACAACACCTTTAGCTTTGATTCACAATAGTCATATCCCATAAAGTTCAGCATGGACTTCAGATATAAAACAAGCCCCAAGATCATCTTGTGTGTTAGCTACTTAGCACAACTAATTATTTACTATCTTTTTTTCTCGTTGAAAGACCCAACGGGGAAATATAATTCCTAGTGGTATTATTAACAAAGGACTGTGAATGAAGACAGCTAATCTTAAAAGGTAATGTCAAATCCATGATTCCCTCATGGTTTAAAATTGAAAGATGGCATCAAAAATACAACTTTCAGTGGCTTATATAAAACCTTACATTTTGAATAGTTGCAACAGAATCTCTCAAAGATGGATGTAAAAGTAAGAAAGAACAAGCACGTCATCCTTGAGAAGGAAAATTCCCCCAAAGCTGCTACAAGTCTACAATTGAAAAAAAAAAACATGCGTGTTACAGATGATAAGCAATAATGTGAAACAAATACCTTAGATAAACCAAGGATTTGACCAAGTATAGGCAAAAACAATATCTTCCAGAAACTAAGCTGAATATTGTAGCTTTACATAGCATCTCTTATTTCCCACTGCAAAAACTGCTTGCCTAAACTATAAAATGTACTACTCTCAAATAGTTTAGGTACGAATGATAAAGGATTCCGGGATTTCCATCACATGGGTCTTGAGCTTCATCTAGTCTTGTTGCACCCTACAAACAGTGGAACAAGTACCCAAACTTAGACCAAGAGGAAGAGGAAACAAATAACATCTGAGGAGCTTTCTCAAATGCAAAGTGAATCAAATGATAGTAGGCAGAAATCACAGTCTAAGGAAAGGGCACGTGGATGGCATCTAAGACAAAGATTGAATGTGGATGAAGAAGTTTAAGCTGGCTGGATCAAAATGCATATTCTATATCCAGTGGATGTGCCATATAATGTTGGTTCTATATATCCTAGATTTCATTACAGGTCAAGGGAATAGAAGTTGGCATCCATGTAGCACCAACTTACCATGTTTCAAGGAAGAAAAGGGGATCAAGTGGTGTGCTAGATACCTAAGAAAAGAAAGAAAGAAAATCAATTAGGACACCTATATGAAATGATTCTGGGTCTTATCAATGACAAAATTCAGTATGGAAACTAAAGGTCGCATTAAGAATGAAGTCGGAGAATCAAAGAAGGAATGTAGGGTATAAATCATTGGCCAAATGTTGGATAATTAATACATAGAGTAAACAGATCTATAGCATCCAAGTACAATCTATACAAGCTAACCCTGGATCTTATCTATGGCAAAAAACCAATAATATAACTTGATCTAGAGATTCCATGACAAAGCACGCAGAAAAAATGAAAGAAGGGAAGGTAGGGCATTAAATCAGTGACAAATTCAAGAAGTCACCAATCTTCAACATCCAAGAACTAACTATACGAAATGACTCTGGATCTTATCAATGACAAAGAGCAGAAATTGGGAATTAATGACAAAGCTCGTAGCAAGAATGAAGATGATGAATCCATTCCAATATTCCTAAATCAATAGCCGATTCTAGTAGTAATCAGATCATTCAGCACCAATAGAACTTTAAAGGAAATCAACTCTACTGAAAACTAAAATACCTAAATCAATAGCCGATTCTAGTAGTAATCAGATCATTCAACGCCAATAGAACTCAAAAAGAAATCCACTCTACTGAAAACTAAAATACCTAAATCAATAGCAGATTCTAGTAGTAATCAGAACATTCAACGCCAATAGAACTCTAAAGGAAACCAACTCTACTGAAAACTAAACATATAATAGCTAGTGAGAAGCCAATCTCTCTCATCCACAAAGCAATCAATCCAACATAACACAACAGATCACCAATAGTTACAGCAAGTCAAATGCATACTTCTATGTACCTTCAGGGAGCCAACCACAGCTGTGGCGAGAGATCGAGAGCATCGAAGTCATCACAGCCGAAGCAGTCGCCGTGTGGAAAGGCTGAATCGTGTCCAAACAAGCGCTCAACTCAACCGGACACCTTTTCAAATTCCAATTCAATACAATTCCAATTCATTAGAGCAAGCTAAGAAGCTTTCAATTCAGCGCACTCGCAATCGAATCGATGAATTACAAACGAGATCTGGAGATTACCTAAACAGGCGATTGGATAGAGGCGACGGCTTGTTGGTAGGGATGCGAAAAGGAGAAGGCGACGGCTTCGCTCCGGAGGCGAATCTGGAGGCGGCGCTACGGACGGAGAACGACGACCGGAAAACCGATCTAGCGGCGGAAGCGGTGGCCATGGCGGAATCGCGGATCCGGAATGTGGAGGTTTTGAGGGTTTATTCGTTCGATTTTCGTCAATTGGGGGAAATGGGAGCGAGGGGAGGAAGACAGGCCTTAAACCCTAATTCGGCTCCGGCCCGAAACTCTTTAGGCCCGCTAAGATGAGAGACTTGTAAATTATAATGTGATATTTTTTTTGGTAGAAAATTATAATGTGATATTCAATTATAATTAATTTTTTTATTTTAATTTTATGGACACGCTATTCGAAAAAATCCATTAATTCAGTAAAAAAAATATTGCAAATAGAGCAAAAATTCCATTCGCCATGTTATATAACGATAACGCGCTTGATACATCAACTTAACCATGAGTTATCGGGTTCGAGACTCTATGAGAGCGGGTTGTCCTATTCTAAATAGAGGAATGGCAGGGATTCTTCTGGAAAAAATGTGGTACAAGTTCATTAGGAGTTTTAACAAGGTTAAGCTCTACAAAATCATAAAAATTAAATGATTTGCACCACATTAATCTACATAAGTAAGAAATTCTATTTTTATTGAAAAAGAAGCAACGAGTTAATTAATTAATTGTGACCACTTTTCATGGGTTAATGTTGACTCATCATAAGGTCGATGTCTAACATTAAACACTTGAACCAGATTACACAAACTTGATGACTATACGTAAGAGTTATTGTACAAAACAGTGATTGATCGAGTTACATCACAATTAATTTGATGGCTAGCTTGATTGGTCGATCAGCACCAAAAAAACCAACCAGGAAAAGAGAAAAGATTGATGAAGGAAACTGAACACTCGCAGATTTTTAGACGCTAGAAAGCGTCTAAGAAACTGCACAAGATCGAGATGTCGTCAAATTGAAGGAGTTGTTGTAACTCCTTGATCAGGCACATGATGGAGGAATGGCGGGGATTCCTTGGCGCTCGAGTTCGCCCATCACGCTATCCGTCGCAGGAGGCTTCAACCCTAGAGGCAGCGGCAGCCATGGCTTCGATAAAACTTCTCCGATGGCCGCGTCTATGCTTTCCTTGCTCTGTTTCACAATAAGTTAGACAAGTTGACTGATCAGCATCTATGTTACACAAAAACGGGAAAGGGAAACTAAACGAAAACGGGGAAGCAAATGAATTTTATGTTTTGAGTGTAAAAACGAGTTTCGGGGTTTTATTTTCTAAGTTTCTGTGTTTCCGTAGGAAACAAAAAACGCCACCCGATTGGAGTTTTCGGGTAACATAGATCAGCATTGTTTTGATGTGTGAATTTCCCAAGAGGATTGAACAAATTGGTGACGAAAATTTACCGGGTGCAAGTCCAATGGATCGGGATGGCTGAGCCCGGGTCGTGGTGTGCCAACTCCGTGTTGATCGGGTCTGTACATTGTGGCGTGAGTCGGTGGTATGCCCGGCACTGGTGGCGCCACCCCAAATCTCTGAACAAAAACAAAAGTTGACTAATCAAATCATGTAACAAGTTGTTATACATTGAAACCATTTTAAGCCATACACCAAACTATATGTTAACAATTTAATATCAATATGAACAATATAATCAATCAAATAATCAAGTGGTTACGGAGACTATCGTCTCTCTTTCGACAAAAAAATAATAATCAAGTGGCTACGTGCGTACCGTTGTTGGGAGTGGATGAGGAAAGCAAGGTGTCATTGGGTGACCAGCATTAGGGATCTGCTCAATTAAAAAATAAATGTCACACATTATATTATACAAATGTTATGCACATACTAAGAATAACGGTCTAAACTTGAGGTGCGTGGCTTACACGTTGGTGGCGCGCCTGCCAAAGGGAAGGGTCCGAGGGCGAAGGATGATGCGCCCACGCATGAGGTGGCGGCTGCAGGGGAGACGGCGGAGGAAGAAACGGCTTGGGCCAAACGGGCATGGGCGATTGGTGCTCTACAGGGTGTGTTGGGTGGCCCCACACGTGCAAGGGCCTGAACTGGTGGTGGATGGGCGGTGGCGTTGGTGGTGGGAAGCCCATGGTGGGCGGCCCGGGCCATTGGTGGTTCGCGTTTATTCCCTTGGGGCTAACGCCGGTTGGTGGTGGAGCCACCGCGACACCATACATTTGCCGCTTGTGGGTCCAGTTGGCCGCCTCCGCTTCTCGAGCTAGTAAATGTTTCCGGTGAGATCGGTATTTCTGCGTTACGTCAATAGTACACTTCTTAATTAACATGAATGTACGATGCTCAATGAATTATCAAATGGCCTACCATGGACTTTACAGGGTCATGTGAGATTCTTTGTAAATTAATGTGTCCTAGAAAATAAGCATGGTTTTCATTTTTTGGCTATAGTAACTTGTTTGTGACCCAAATTGACCAAACCATGGCATACACACTCCACTATAAACTTTTCTACGTTGCCTAATTTGCCTTAGATCCACTGAATTGAATGAAGTGGGAAATTTTGACTTCAATTTCACTTATTCATGATGTTTGTGCCATCTCATCAAGTGTATTGATCAAGATAAAGTGGAGACACAAAAGTGACATAATAGTACTCACAGAGATAATGCACACTGTATGTAGTAGTAGTACCACCACACTTAATCAAGAACTTCTCAATTTGAATATATAGCTAAATAAATAATTAAAATCAATTTCTCTCGGGCTCCGGTTGAAGAAGTTATCAATTTCATATTATTTAACTCTCTTTCTACATGTTATTCACTAACTGACCTGGTTTCCTCTAGTATATTGAATTTCTTTCCTTACGATAAAAATGTACCTGAAGATGACTCGCGACGTTGTGACGGGTCAAACAATCAATCCCCATGAGCTCTAAAATTCTCGACGGCACCGCCTTGTCTACCCCTAGCTGCTCCACCGCCTGCACAAACCTCCGGTGAAGGTCCGGCGTCCAATCCACCTGATTCCGTCATCCAATTTATTTTATTATCCAATTAATATTTTTAAAAAAATACTTAAATTTTTTTAACAAACCTCCTAAAAATTAAATCAAAATTCACCTTAGTTTTCCGCTTCCCTTCATTACTATTGTTGTTACTACTACTCCTCCTCTCACTCTTGTTCATCTTCTTGCCCTTCTCCGGCGACGACGTGGCGGTCGGTTTCTTGCTCTTAACGGGCACTAGCTGATTAGGGTTAGCGTTGACGGAGGCCGTCTCCTCCTCTTCGACCGGCGTCGACGGACAAACTGAGAAGTCTCCAAGAAGCTCATCCGGGTCCATCTCCAAGTACGGCAAGGCGTCGCTACCGAAGAGGTCGTCGAAATCGATGCTGTCAAAGTCCGGGAAGTCCACGTCAGCTCCGGCGGAGAAAGAAGGGAACGAGTCCATGACCGTTTGGTCTCTGTTGCACCCATCCTTAGTGCTCGTCGTCGTCGTTATCGGCGAAACAGCTAGCATTACAAAACGGATGGGATTTGTTAGGTTTGATTTCTCCGGCGATGGGGGTCTAGTCGGAGAAACGGGTTTTGATTTGAATGGGGAAAGGAGATAATTTGGAGCGTATTGTGAAGGGGTGTGACAGAGTATATAAATTGACGATGGCCACAAGTGTGTTTTAGATTGGACCAAAAAAAAAAATGGTATTGATGGGAACTCTGTGTGTGTTTTTGTATGTATGTGTTTGTGTCTATCTTGGTTTTATTGGAAATCCGTCACACTTATTGGTGTTTGATAAGTTTTGTATAAAAGACGTGGATGGGCAATGCATTATGCATGTTGCAAAATCATGTCAACCTTTTTTGCAGTGTAATAGTTAGATCAAACATTGCAAACATGACATATAATGGACGGGGCAATTAGTAAAGAGTGGACCTTGCTTGCTCATTTATAGGTGCATCTAGCATCGAGTTACAATGATTTAGTGTGATTTGGAAATTACTTCAAGTGACTTCATCATTTGAAACCAATGTATTGAGACTCAAATTAGACTCTTAAATTAATGGATAGAATCATAAAAGTAGCGACGGATTAGAGATTTTTGAACAAGGATTCGAAAAAAGTTCATCGATAGTCCTATTGAAAATCGTTCAGAGATTCACCCTACTATAATAATTCTTGGTATGATTACAAGCTGATTAAGATTAGTATGGTCGTAGATTAGTGCTTCATTAGTTGAGCTGGTAAGAAAATCTTAGTCATACCTAAAAGTTTTTGGTTAATTGCTTACTTGTCTAGTTATGGTTCTGGATCACTGAGTAACGTGCGAGTGATGGACTTCTTCTTTCGATTTTTCCGTTCCTCTTCAAAGGAGTAAAGTAGAGTCCAACAAGAGTAATCTTGTGAACTTAACCGATGCTATCGTACTAGTAGTCCCGAATACCAACAAGGCAACAATAAATCACGATAAAAATAAAAGAAAAAGAAGGTTAATGAGTATAAAAAGGGTAAGAAACAGAGATTAAATACATATGCGTTTGACGCATCATCTCATTGAGAACATTGATGGTACCTCGGGTTCGAGACTCGAGGATGATAATTTGCTCTCTTCTCTTTATACCTGGTTATTAACGAGTTACCCTCATCCCTCTTTTTTTTTTTTTTTTTTTTTTATCAAAGAGTTACCCTCATCCCTTCACCTAATCAAAAAAATGGTAAATTTCATATACCTCCACTACGAGCAATAGGTTTTACCCTGACAAATACGTTAAAGGGACTAAAAGGACTTTTGCACATGCAATTTGGTAAGTGGTCCCCATTTACAACAATAATTGAGGTGGATCTTACTCGATAACACGATTGACTGCTAGCTTATATATATAAATCTGCATTTCATTCTTCTTTTCTGACGTCGTAACACATTATTCCGACACACAAAGTAGTGTACGTAACACGATTGACTGCTAGCTTATATATATAAATCTGCATTTCAGTACTTTGTGTGTACGTAGCTTAATTAGGTTTTCATAGCAAAAATCTCTACCAAAAATTATCAATTAAATGAATGATCTAAAATGCCATTATTTGCTTAAAATTGAATTGTACATTAATTATGACGTGTTGAAGTTGTACTAAGTTCATGAACTATAATGATATCAATGTCATAATCATATATTCATTTATATAATGATGCCATCTTTAACAACTAATCTTTTTATTTTTGGTCGAATAACAACTAATCTTTTTTAGGTCGAATGTTTAACAACTAATCTCATTCATCCATTAACCATTCAAATGGATGTACCAGATAAGTTTTGAAGATAATCTTGTTACTAAGCGGTGTCATTTTTTAGCATTTGACGGAACCAAGTTGATTGAAACGAGTCGTTATCTTTTGGGTAAGTCGTTTTGGATTGACCCAATTGCACTTGTACTTTTCCTATAATGGAAGTTGCATCCCTTTCTCATATTTATGAATTACTCGTGGCTTGATGTTGCGTACTTCGCCCTTTAATTACCACATATTTTTGTATTAACCTGACCTGTAATTTTTATAGTATTATTATTGAACAATATACATATTCTTTCTTCCGAAAAAACCGACTTTATAAGGCTGGCTATTCATTTTTTTAGCATTTTGTGATGCTAAGATTATATCTTGAGAGTATAATGTCAAATTTGTATAAGAAAAAGTGACATTAACACTAAATCCCGAGCTGGTATTTCTATAAGTATATTAATTACTTTAAAATGGATGCAACAACCCTTTGTTGGTTCCCCCAACAAATGTGTACGTTAATGTTTGTTTTTTACTATCTAATTAGATAAACGTGTGTATACACACACAAAAGACCAAAAAATCTCTTTATTACGAGGCTATATCAAAATCATTAGTAACTAATAGTAAGAGCTTCATCTTCAAGAAAAGAGTATCATGTAACCATGTTCCTTTGTTTTACATTTGGCTTTTACAACTTAATTACATTATTTTTCATTAATTTTAATTTTTTTTCATGCTACTTATGTTAAGAATATTCTCAAGCTAAATACAAAAATAAACATTATAGCAAAGAAATTATTTATAATTCCAGACATACGATGACGTTTTTGTATTATATATGATTATGGACCACTCTCTAAACGAAAACTATACTCCTATTCATTTGTGGCATCCACAATCCTAGTAGTCATGAAACAAAAAAAATACAAAATATATTATTTTTGTGAATTTGTAACAGTAAACTTGGACTTTTTAATCGACATTAATTAATTAGTAGGTCAGGACTGAAACACTTCATAGGATCAAGAGCATCCCACTTATTAATGATCAGAAAATTGGCTACATAGTACTTGAACTTGACGCGACTTGTACGTTGAGATCGAACTCGACCCATGTCTGAAACTTGAATAAATGTGAAAGAAAATGGCATATATGCAAAATAAGATGCCCTAACATAGGAATTAATTAAGTTGTAATGGAAATTAGCTCGGGAATCTGAATGGCAGAGAACACGAAAGAGACCCACGGAAAACGAATGCAAAGCAACAAGTTTCGGTGTTGTTAGTTTTGACGCCCATGGGTCCTTCTTTGGTGTAGATTGTGATCGTGGTGCATGGCCTACCATTCTTTCCCGAGATTCCACAATTATATTGCCATTTCAATTTCAGTCGTGTCTAATGTACGTTATATCAAAGAGGGAAAAATTGTATATAATCGCCTCTTATTTCAAGTTTTTTTTATATTTAACCATTGCTTATATTAATTTTATATAAAACCTCCCTTATTTTGGTAACCTACGTAACTCACCAACAAATGCTCTATATGTTGTAACCAGAGATCGAACGAGAACAATAAAGCAAGAACGACACACAGATTTACGTGGTTCGGTAACGGTGTGTTACATACGTCCACGGGCAGAGAAACCGTATATATTATGGAAGACAGAATTCGGAATACAGAGGTCTAGGTATTTCGAGAGCTTATATAGTGACTCAAGAAACCCTAGGTACAATTATGGGCCGCAGACCCAAAACAGAATGCAACAGGCCCAGAAACAGAAAACATAGTGTACCGTGTGGCAGTGTGTGATTCAGATTCAAGACATTTTAACACTATAATCATCATATCATCATCATAACTATACACTAAAATAGATGTTAAAAATAATAATTATCATAACATGTGTTAACTTCTCATTAGATTATATCATCCATCTTTACTATAAGAATTTAAATGGTTGAAATTTCAATGTAGACCCACATTAGAAATAATTTATATCTATTGATTTTCATTTTTAGCTCTTTTCCAAATAAAAAAAACTTTAATTACAAATCTTTGTTTGATTAAGAGAATGTATTATTGTTGAGGTCCGAAAATCTCGAACTAACTACGGGACAAAATTATTAAACTCTCGGGCCTTTCGGCGCGCTAGAAACCGGCTCGTCTTTCTTCGAGCTCTCCCACCCCCCGCGTATTATTTTATTCTCTTTTCGGAGGCTTATAAGACTTTTTAAGGTCTTTCCCGTAAAATAGTGCGAGCTCCTCGGAGACTCAAACACGTCGGAGCCCGTCCTTCGAGAACACGTCTCGGGACTCGGCTTTTTTCCGATCCTTTATTACGTACCACCACCACCCTATATATAACGGAGGGAGCTGCCTGCTTACCATTCAATCGGTCGATGTGGGATAGAAATATTTCAGGTGACATGCCTGCTTGACATGCCTGCTTGAGTTGCTTGCTTAGTTTGCCCTCCGTATGCAACTTTGCCTCCGTTACGCGTACGCTTATTATTTTAGTTATTTGTGTACTTAGCGCGTTTAAAAGCGTGCTTAGCGCGTTAGGAGTATGCTTAGCGCGTTAAAAGTGTGCTTAGCGCCTTAACCTCCTATGTCGATATTATCATCTCGTGCACCAACGCGGTGACAATTCCGGGTATCAACACAACCCCGTGACTCGGATGTCCTTAGTCTTTTCAAGGACAACCGAGGCACCAATTTGATGCGCATAATTTTGGTCAACGCGTTATTTGTGACCGGGCATCAGCACGCCTACGCGCATTGCGCGGGCCAAATCCCGAGTTTAGCTCGGCGGTCTGTCTCATATAATAATTAGATTTTTGGATTTATCGCGACAACGAGCTATGAAGTCAATCTCAAGTGCACCCTCGCGTCCAGCGCGGGCCAAACCCCGAGCTCGGCTCGACGGTTTGCCTTATAGAATTTGGGTATTTGAATTTATCGCGACTACGAGCGATGAAGTCAACTCGAGCGCCCTCGCGTTCCACGCGGGCCAAACCCCGAGCTTAGCTCGGCGGTTTGCCTTATAGAATTTGGATATTTGAATTTATCGCGACTACGAGCGATGAAGTCAACTCGAGCGCCCTCGCGTTCAACGCGGGCCAAACCCCGAGCTTAGCTCGGCGGTTTGCCTTATAGCATTTGGATATTTGAATTTATCGCGACTACGAGCGATGAAGTCAACTCGAGCGCCCTCGCGTTCAACGCGGGCCAAACCCCGAGCTTAGCTCGGCGGTTTGCCTTATAGAATTTGGATATTTGAATTTATCGCGACTACGAGCGATAAAGTCAACTCGAGCGCCCTCGCGTTCAACGCGGGCCAAACCCCGGGCTTAGCTCGGCGGTTTGCCTTATAGAATTTGGATATTTGAATTTATCGCGACTACGAGCGATGAAGTCAACTCGAGCGCCCTCGCGTTCAACGCGGGCCAAACCCCGAGCTTAGCTCGGCGGTTTGCCTTATAGCATTTGGATATTTGAATTTATCGCGACTACGAGCGATGAAGTCAACTCGAGCGCCCTCGCGTTCAACGCGGGCCAAACCCCGAGCTTAGCTCGGCGGTTTGCCTTATAGAATTTGGATATTTGAATTTATCGCGACTATGAGCGATGAAGTCAACTCGAGCGCCCTCGCGTTCAACGCGGGCCAAACCCCGGGCTTAGCTCGGCGGTTTGCCTTATAGAATTTGGATATTTGAATTTATCGCGACTACGAGCGATGAAGTCAACTCGAGCGCCCTCGCGTTCAACGCGGGCCAAACCCCGGGCTTAGCTCGGCGGTTTGCCTTATAGAATTTGGATATTTGAATTTATCGCGACTACGAGCGATGAAGTCAACTCGAGCGCCCTCGCGTTCAACGCGGGCCAAACCCCGAGCTTAGCTCGGCGGTTTGCCTTAACGATAATTGTGGATTTTGATGTATTAAGGCTTTAAGCAGCTGCGAGCGGCGTAACCGACTCGAGTGCGCCTATGCGCATCGCGCGCGTTAGCGGACAACCCCGAGCGAGGACGGCAACTCGGGTTTTCCGTAACGACTGTGGAGTTTGATGTTTTAAGGCTTTAAGCAGCTGCGAGCGGCGTAGCCGTAAGTCTCGAGTGCGCCTATGCGCATCGCGCGCGTTAGCGGACAACCCCGAGCGAGGACGGCAACTCGGGTTTTCCGTAACGACTGTGGAGTTTGATGTTTTAAGGCTTTAAGCAGCTGCGAGCGGCGTAGCCGTAAGTCTCGAGTGCGCCTATGCGCATCGCGCGCGTTAGCGGACAACCCCGAGCGAGGACGGCAACTCGGGTTTTCCGTAACGACTGTGGAGTTTGATGTTTTAAGGCTTTAAGCAGCTGCGAGCGGCGTAGCCGTAAGTCTCGAGTGCGCCTATGCGCATCGCGCGCGTTAGCGGACAACCCCGAGCGAGGACGGCAACTCGGGTTTTCCGTAACGACTGTGGAGTTTGATGTTTTAAGGCTTTAAGCAGCTGCGAGCGGCGTAGCCGTAAGTCTCGAGTGCGCCTATGCGCATCGCGCGCGTTTTGCTTTACAGAATGTGATTAGCGCGTTGACGGTAACTGTGAGCAAAGCTCAAAAAACAGCCGTTGTCTGAATTGGGTCGCGGGCCATATGAGGCTTATTTAGTTTATTCTCGTTTCGGAGGCTTATTTAGTTTGGTGTTAAACTTGTGTATAACAAACCTATATTAGTCAATTGCTAATATCTCAAGGTTCGTTAATGGCGTTCGCTGGGTGCTCGAATGCAAGAAATAAGAGTAGAGCGCGCGAGAAGACACAATCGCCATACACCAACACTGCACACCAGAGGAAGAGCCGGGCAAGATAAAACCCCGAGCCTCTTCCCCTAAACCAAAAGAGAGATCTTTTCATTAGTGCTTATGACATGCCAAGCAAGCGCGTTACAAGAGATTTGACAAATTCACAAAACCTAAAAACAACAAATCTTGACAACAAGAACAACACGAGCAACCCGAATTCGATCGGAGTTACATACACGTCAATTTTTGCACTTAGCGCGTTGACAACGTGCAACAGGATCAGTGAAGCTTGTCACGCACTCTAGTCACGAGCCCCCGCGTCTCCGGCAACGCGATGTCCAGAAGGGGGCCACAGGCCACGGCAACGGACCACGCTAGAGAGATAAGCGCGACGGCAAGAGGTCGGAAGAGCGCGGTGGCGGGATGGTGAAGACACGGCGGAGGCTTGTTAATTAGTTTATTCTCGTTTCGGAGGGTTGTTAGTTTATTCTCTTTTCGGAGATGTTTATTATGGGGTCGCGGGCCAAGGCCACGGGTCACGATGGGGCCACGGGCCAAGGCCGAGAGCCAAGGCCACGGCAGCGCGATGGGGCCGCACATCCATCGCGATCCATGCTAATTAAAAATGCATACTAATTAAATAAGCAAGAAAATATACTAACCTGCGCGATTCTTAACCGAAGACCCGAGAGCATGACAGTCCTAGGACGAGAAGGTCCCCACAGACGGCGCCAATGTTGAGGTCCGAAAATCTCGAACTAACTACGGGACAAAATTATTAAACTCTCGGGCCTTTCGGCGCGCTAGAAACCGGCTCGTCTTTCTTCGAGCTCTCCCACCCCCCGCGTATTATTTTATTCTCTTTTCGGAGGCTTATAAGACTTTTTAAGGTCTTTCCCGTAAAATAGTGCGAGCTCCTCGGAGACTCAAACACGTCGGAGCCCGTCCTTCGAGAACACGTCTCGGGACTCGGCTTTTTTCCGATCCTTTATTACGTACCACCACCACCCTATATATAACGGAGGGAGCTGCCTGCTTACCATTCAATCGGTCGATGTGGGATAGAAATATTTCAGGTGACATGCCTGCTTGACATGCCTGCTTGAGTTGCTTGCTTAGTTTGCCCTCCGTATGCAACTTTGCCTCCGTTACGCGTACGCTTATTATTTTAGTTATTTGTGTACTTAGCGCGTTTAAAAGCGTGCTTAGCGCGTTAGGAGTATGCTTAGCGCGTTAAAAGTGTGCTTAGCGCCTTAACCTCCTATGTCGATATTATCATCTCGTGCACCAACGCGGTGACAATTCCGGGTATCAACAATTATAACATAAACAATTTATCATTAAAATAAATCTGATCAGAAGCAAATTACAGTATATGAAACAATAAAATACATGATATCAAACTATTCTTTTGAATAACTTTATATAAAATTTAAGTAAATATTTAGTTAAATCAAATAGTGCTTTCAAGGAACGGAGACTAATACTAGTTTTCTCCAAAATGGAGAATTAAAACTCATTCTCTAAAAATTTTATATGTTAACTCCAACAAATTCTCCATTTTGGAGAATCTTTCTTATATTGTTATTATATTTACTTATATACAATATTAATATATCAAAATCAACCAATTAAAAGACTACATGATAACATATACATTTAAAGCATTTTCCAAAAACTTTTGTGGATTTCTCTAAATTTAGAGAATACTAATCACATTTTGGAGAATTAGATAGGGAAGCTGTTAAGTTCAAAACACATCCAAAATTCTCCAAATTTGATATTTTCAAGATCGAAAATGGGATGCTGCTGGAAATGCTCTAACCTTTTATGTCACCTCTTGTTTAAAATTCAATAAGAGTGAAATGAATCTCACGAAGAAGAACTAGATGAATCCATTGCCATTAGTTGTCTCTTGTGAGCTCGATTTATGAGCTTGAATCTAGTGTGAACTAGTCTTGTACCAAAGCAGGTTTGGGTCGAACTCGGATCGAACTTGACTTCAAACTTTTGGCCTTTGCACACCGGCGGATAGCAAGGGTACGGTTGATCATTTAATTTGATCTAACAACCTAAATAATTTCATGTTGTCAGGTGACAGTAATTGTCACAAAGTACTTGCCCTAAAAAACTAATGTAAGTTTTTTTTTACGAATTTCAAGATAAAAAAAATATACTTTTGTTAAAAAAATATTTTTATAAAGAAAGTATATATAACAACCCCTTCAACAACAGCCCATCACATCCAAGTCCATGGGAAATTGATATGCACATCGCGGAGATTTGGGTGCTATTCCGCGACTTCGAGAACATTCGCATCCGTCATGTGACTAGGGATTGTAATACTGTGGCTGATAAAATTGCCAAAATGGGTCACGTATTCCCTAACCCCCACATCGTTAACAACCAAGAACTTCGCGTTCTCGTCCAGATGGATGCTCTAGATCGGCCTCCGTAAGGAAGCCCGTCTAATTCTTACCTTGTTCAAAAAAAAAAAAAAAAAAAAAAAACAACAGCCCATCACATCGATCTTTCAACAAGTCCTAAACCGTTTGCGCACTCATTTAAAGTGGCATTCAAATTGATCATATAATCGATTATATGCAATAGGATCGGAAAAGACAGGTGAATGTACAAATGAACAGGGCTTTTGTAACCTGAGTGTCCACAACATGCAAACAGTACGAGCTTAGGTAGTTTTTCATTATTGATATCTTTCTTAGTGGGTCAATTATGCTTCCTCGCGATACAGTTTCATGTACACGTAATTAATATTCGAAACAATATGCTACAAAGTCAATTTTGAAAATTTTCATCTATATAATTGCTCTGAGTGCGACTACATACCATATACCATTATGACTATGTAAGTATATCAATTTTGTCTTGCTTCAATTTTATAGGGTGTGTATAATTTTCTCACCTTTCGTTTCATTCCACACATGAGTTCATGTATAAATTATTTACCGACGTAGTAGTTCAAATAGTATAAAATTAATATAACAATTGTTCAAATATAATGTTTTAATGAGAGATTGAACAAGAACAATGAACAAAATGGACACAAAATTATACGTGGAATCGACACAGAAACTAACGTGGTTCAGTAACAGTGTGTGGCCTACGTTCACGGACAGAAAAATATATAATATATTGTTATGGAAGACAGAATTCAGATTACAGAGCTCTACGTATTTCGAGAGTTTATATAGAGATTCAAGAAACCCTAATTAAAAATATGGACTGCTGACCTAAATAAATTGCGACAAACGACCCATAAAACAAAAAACATAGTATAGCGTATGGCTCGGGGGCTACTCCGTTCCCGGACCCTACGGTCAGGAGGTGCGTCGCCTCCCTGGACCCCCTAGCTTGCTGACGGGTCAGCGAGACCCCGTGCTACATGTCACCGATTCAGATTTAAGACATATTAACAATACAATTATACAAATCACCCGTGGTATAATATATATGCATGGGCGCCCATTCCATACCAAACCTCCTCTAAATACGTATAAAACAACTTAATTTTTGTCTAAACATATGAGCCATGAACTCAATTATCATAATAATTTCACCCGAACACTCGTATCTCCCTTTCATCTCATCCTCGTCCGACAGCGTATACATACATATCTATGATACAATTCAAAGACATGGACGTATACTGTATAAATTACCCAAAAAACTATCCGTATAATAAAGAGAAGAATAATGAAAAGATTGTCTGTATACAGCCACGATATTTGGACTTGTTGGAAGAAAATTATGTGGAGTACAAGTCTTTGTCTTCGATCGGCATAAACCAACACGCTCCATGGACCCCCTCTTTCGAGCTTGTGGTGGGCAGTCATTTGTCCTACCATGCATACATATAATATTGTTTTATTTTAATCCGTGAATTATTCCTTGTGATTTGTGGTTTTTTTATGCACGCCAATCATTACTTGTTATTCTCAGTAAAAAAAAGTGGGCTAGGCATCGTAAAAACGTACGTATCTCATCTACATTTATGAGAAAGTTTGAGTTTGAGTAGTTAATTTTAAGCTCCACTTTTAGAAGTTAATGAAGTGGAAAGAATTGTTGATTCAGGCTATATGATATGATATGATACAGACTCGATGGTCCAGAAATTGGACGTGTCAATGGTCCCAATTCTACATCGACCCACAAGATCTAAGTTGATCTTATTTGAATTAGTCTTAATAGTGCGATTTCACACGTATGAAATATCAATTTTTCGGTTTGGCGCATCAGCTCATTGGTTGAGCACTCATGGTAGTAACATGAGGTTTTAGATTTGAGACTTTAAGACGACGGTTTGTCCTATTATTTTTAGAGCTGGTCATCTCTTGTGGAGGCTCTACACAAGTATGACGACCCTAATTCCTTTCCCTATATAAAAAAAATATACCAATTCTTCAGACAGGGTCACTTGGAAATATGGGCTAAATTGGCCCAATTGTGAATATGGGCCTCATATAGGCCCAACTGTGTCTGATAAAAAATAGGCCCAATTATGAATATGGGCCTCATGTAGGCCCAGCCCAATTAAAAACTAACGGCGTTACGTGTCCGTCCACGAATCGGCCGACGCTTACTGTATCAGATTTTGAGTTCTGGAATGTTCTACCGAATTCTCGCCCTGGTTCGAGAAGACTCTCATTTTCCCCAAATTGCCCTAATTGCTATCATTCCGCTACCAATTCACCTGCAATTCTCCTAGAAACAGAGGTTGTAAGTTGTTGAGTCGGGAGTTTTGTATTGGGGAGGAAGAAGAAATCGGCCAAGCTGAAGAGGAAAAGAGAGAAAGAGGCCATGGGGGTCGACTATTACAAGGTATTAGGGGTCGATAAGAACGCCAAAGACGATGATTTGAAGAAGGCTTACAGGAAGCTCGCCATGAAATGGCACCCCGATAAGAACCCTAACAACAAGAAGGATGCCGAGGCCAAGTTTAAGCAGATTTCAGAGGCCTATGATGTATGTTTCGTCTTCCCTAACTCTCGAATTGCTTTGTTTTGTTTGTCTTCCTGTCAATTTTTGTTCTTTTTTCGAGTTAGATATTGAATGAGCATCAAAATTGATTGCATGTCAATTTTTCAATGAACATGATATTTCTCTAGGTTTGGCCAATTATGCAATTCTGAATTGAATTTTCAGCGTTGCCAATCTGAGATATTTGCCGATTCTTTGACAGGCTGAATTCTATATTGATCACTTGCTCTGTCTATTTATGTGAGGAGCATTGAAATTGGATGACTTTTTTTTACTGAGCAAATTATTAGGTGATTACAGGCCAAGAATTCCTCTTTGTTGGCCAATACATGAAATTCTGGATTGCTTTTTAACTTTTGCAGGTCTTAAGTGACCCTCAGAAGAGGGCAGTTTTTGATCAATACGGAGAAGAGGGTCTAAAAGGCGGTGTACCTCCACCAGGTGCTGGTGGCCCTGGTGGCGGAACCACCTACTACTCCACAGGAGATATACCCACTTCGTTTCGGTTTAACCCTCGGAGTGCCGATGATATATTCGCCGAGTTCTTTGGTTCGTCGAGTCCGTTTGGAGGAATGGGGATGGGCGGCGGTGGCATGAGAGGCGGTAGATTCTCTGGTGGTATGTTTGGTGGTGACGACATTTTCTCGTCGTTTAGTGAAGCTGGAGGTAGTGGTGGGATGCACCCGGGAGGTTTACGGAAGAGTCCGCCTATCGAGAACAAGTTGCCTTGTTCTTTGGAGGATTTGTATAAGGGAACGACGAAGAAGATGAAGATTTCTAGGGAGATTGTTGATGGAAGTGGGTAAGTTGGCTATGGTTTGGCTATATTTTGCTCTGAGGATTTGTTGATTATTCCATTATTTGCTTGATCACTTGTTTGGTATTGTGTCATGATCCTTGGTTGGTTTTATTAGTTTCGTGATGGATTGTTGTTTAGATGTGTCAATTGGTCTCAGTCTTGAATCTGTTTGCTACTTAGATTTTGTAACATAATGTCCATATCAATTTGTATTTAGGTATTTATACTCTCTGTACAGAATCTATAGATTGTGCTTATTTGATGGATCAAGTTTATTCTTCTAGCCAATGTTACCTTTGATTTGGATAAGATTGCCATTTTAGGCCTAGAGAGTACTAGTTTTCTGTATTTTGTGCAGATTGTGCTTACTTGATTCATAGATTTATATTTTGAAGAATACTTGAGAGTACTAGGTTTCTGTATTTTGTGTAAATATCAGTTGGAAATTAAGACTTAGTCCAATCTAATAAATATAAACCATGAAAGTTGCTAGTTATCTCTGGTCACATTAGATGTGCTATGTAATGGTTTTGTGTAATCTTTTTCACCAACACATGCTTAATTCTTGCAACAGGCGAACCACGACAGTTGAGGAGATCCTAACAATCGACATTAAACCGGGTTGGAAGAAGGGCACCAAGATCACCTTCCCTGAGAAGGGTAACGAGCATCCCGGGTTGACCCCAGCAGATTTGGTCTTTGTAATTGACGAAAAGCCCCATAAGCTGTTTACTCGTGACGGCAACGATCTAGTCTACACCCAGAAGATCACATTGGTCGAGGCCCTTACTGGTTACACCGTCAACCTCACCACATTGGACGGCAGAACGCTTACTCTTCCTATAAACAGTGTCATTAGCCCGTCCCATGAAGAGGTGGTACCGAAAGAAGGAATGCCTATTCCGAAAGAACCGACTCGAAAAGGAAACTTGAGGATCAAGTTTGACATCAAGTTTCCAGTTAGGCTGAGTGCAGAGCAAAAAACAGGCATTAAGAAGCTTTTGGGTGCATGAGTCCTCCGTGCTTAGGAGAAACTTGTGGTATGTTTTGAAACTTGCCTCTTTTCGAGTTTGGTTTGGGGTGAAAATGAGTTATTCAGCTTCCAACTTCTAGTTCTTGTACAATTTGTGTAATTTTTTTGTGTTCGAAAGTATGGATTAGCCATTAATTATATGTCTACACTTGAATTGAAGCAGATTCTTACATAATGGTTTACTAGGGACATCTGATTTCCCAGCCACTTTGGCCATAAGATTCATATATCTTTTTACCTTTAAACTTGTTTCCTAGTGAAAAATTAACGACCTATCTTGTGTACCTTATTGTTGTGAATGCAGTTTCGGTAAATTGTCATTAAGAAGAAAACATACAACCCTACAACAGCTACCAACTTTATGAAGAAAACATTTCAAAAACCTACGAAGAAAACACAGATTAAGGAATCAAACTCAACATATTTCATGCATTCATTGTCCAGAATTATTGTCGAGAGACAGGATTAGCGACACCATTCCTCTTGCTTGGAAACCAAACAAACAACAAACTGCAAACCGTTCCGACCCCCACCGGAAACGAAGCCAACAAACTCTCTATCTTTTCCGACACCCCGGGGATCATACACTTGACGACGTCCTTGTTCAAGGAAGCCACTGCGAGAAACACCATAACCGTGGCCGCCCCATGGACAAAGTCCAAGAACCGGATCCGATACTTGGTGGCTTCATCAGGATCAAGGCTGACCAGCCCGTCCACGACCCATATCCCTTTGAAGGTGGCTAGCCCATAATGGACCTTGCTCCGCGAGTCCCGGAAGCTGTCGATGAAGCACATGAGGAAGCACGTAGCGGAGCAGAAGAAGAGGAGGAGGGTTGTTAGGGCTTGATCCGTTAGGGTTTTGCATTGGCCCTTTTTGGTCAAAACCGGGCTCAACATCTCCAAGATGAGGACCGAGCCTGTGGGGAGGAGGCTTGAGAGCTTTGTTGTGCCTTTGAACGTCTTTCTTATCGCCTTCTGGGCTCGGGTTTTTGTGGGCTTTGTGGTGGTGGTGGTGGGTGGTGGTTGGGCGGAGGACGTCGGTTGGAGGAGGAGCTCTTCATTTTCTCCGGCCATGTTGTTTGGAAAGGATGTTGTGGTTTACTTGAATTGGTTTTTGGTTGATCGAGATTATGAATTGGTCATTTGTGCCAATGGAAAAAGGAGGTTAGAAATATTAAAAGGGGTAAACGTTAGTAGGAGTTAGTAAGATTGAAGGTGCAATTCCAGAAGAGTCAAAGCCTAATTTATTCGAGGTTAAATTTGGCTTTAATTAGCTCATAAGTTATTTTTCTAGCTGTCAAAACTTACCTATCTTTGGGATTTCCTATGAAAGTCTACCTCGTGTCTGTACATTTTTGGGTTAATTTAAATTTGATCGAGTTATGATGATGGACAACATTCCAACTATCAGCCTTAAACTATATATGAAATGTTATACCGATTAATCTTTACCTCATTATTTTTGAGCAGTATTAAATGTTATAACTCTCAGAGTTCTAAACTATGGTATTTTATGTCATTTCTAAAATAAACTTATCTATAGTACATAACTACATAACATCGCTATATTAGTCACATAATATTATGAAATCATCAATAACTAATTAAATTACTAAAAATCACATTTTCATAAGCATGCCATTGCATTGAGTGAGACAAATAGGCTAAAAAATGAATTCTTTAAAAAAAATCATGATAAGAATGTTTCTTTGATTTAACTAGGTCCAACTTTTTATGATTAGCTAAAAAAAATTGCGGGGGCTTATTAAAATATAAAGTAATTATAAATCTAAAATTTTCAATCATATTGTTTTCAAATAATAAAAAATGCCAGATCTATAATATTAATTGCAAATTAAAGTACTACTACTAGTATACTTTCAAAGTGATTTTTTTAAATGGTATGTCCTACACGTATAAAATACGCGTATAATTACTTCTCTTTTAAAAAAATATTATTTTACACGAATTGTACGCGAGTTATACGCGGAATAGCTAACGTAAGTCCCACGCAAAATTTCCATTGTACGCTCCACGCGGAAAAGTTGTAGCGTGATCTGCACGCGGAGAAGTATTAGCGTGATCTGAACGCAGAATATGCCTATATAAGCATTGTTATTCTACGCTAGGTTACCAATTTCAAAAATCGATCTTTCCCGCGATCTCCAATTTCAAAAATCCTACTCTACTCTCTCCTTCTCTTCATCTCATCTCAGTTAGATGGTAGTGAATTACGGTAATCCGATTATCGATTCGGACGCCCAAGAATCGTTGGACGAGAACGCTGTTCGTTGCCGAGGCGAGCTCCTCCTCCGTCGTTTACGGAATTCCCCTGTAAGTTCCAATCCTCGAAAAATAATTATTAGTTGCTAGTTCCACTAGATAGGAGTCGTGATGATTGGGGTAAAGATTTTTGAGCGATTGAATTAGTGCGCGTTAATTCGAGTTATGATGAGTTTCAATTCTCTGACGACTAATTGTTACAACGGCTATTATGTGTTCAATTTGTATAATGCGTGCAAAATTGGGAAGTTGATCTATGCCATTGTCAACTAGGGTTGTTGAGGTATGCGAATTTTAGGGTTTGTTTGCTTCCTGAAAGGTGAAAATCACACTCGATGTGTGTTTATGTGCATGTTTCAGATTCTGACCGCAATGCAATGCTTGATTTTTGATTTCAGGCTTTAGAAGAGTTGATGGACTGACTAAGACCGGGTTGTCGAGCCACTTTAGAAGGTTATTGGTTGTTTTAATGCAAATCAATATTTTAATGCTTTCTTTATTACCATATCTGTTGACTACTGATAAAAATCCCATGCAGATCGAGGTCAAGGGTCTTTGCTTTCTTGTCTTTTGCTCGTTATTACAGACCTATTTTGTTTGATCAATTGCAGCTAGGGCCTTTGCTTTCTTGTTTGTGCTCCTGATTTTGAACCTGAACAATATCCTTCCTCTATCTACTTCCGGAGCTGACACCTTTTTACATATAGATCTGGTGGTTATTAATTTTTTCTGTTGTGCTATATTCACCTTCCCTCTCTAAGTAGTTTATAGTCATTGCTGATCCAGAGTTAAAACCTTGATGTATCATATATGTTTTGCAGGCCGCTGTTTGGTGTTCAACCTTGCACCCTGATGTTTCTTAGCATTGAGAGGATGGGGCTGTTGTAGTAGACAAACACTGGTGAATCTACACTTCCTTGCGACATCTGAGTTTGAGAATTTCTGTGACCAAAGTAACCATGTAATACATTAAAATAATGATATAGCTGTTCTGTCAATGCATTGAGGCCATTGTAACACTGATACATAATCTTCCAGGTACCGAATGTTGAATAGTCGATATGGCTTCAATTGTGTGCTGTGAGCAAGGACAGTGTCTGAATTTGAAACCGGTCAACATGTTTTCTGAAGTATATGTAAGATGCTTGTGATTCTTAGCAACATATGCTTATGACTTTGAAGTTCAAAACTAGAGGTTTCAAGGTACATGATCCAGCTTTTGTGTTAGTCGGTTTCTTCTTACTTATTTAGGTTTGTTCTTTCTTATCGATTTATTGTTGAATAACTTTC
The DNA here is from genome assembly GCA_934048045.1 of Polygonum aviculare. Classification (NCBI taxonomy): domain Eukaryota; kingdom Viridiplantae; phylum Streptophyta; class Magnoliopsida; order Caryophyllales; family Polygonaceae; genus Polygonum; species Polygonum aviculare. Next base: position 500,425 of record OW204024.1, read on the forward strand.
TGTACTTCTCTTTCTAGGCCATTTTGGAGATCCATATTTTGCGGATGAAATTGAACTGAAGTGTATCAGCAGGTATTATAACTTTACTGGCATCTTTCATTCTTACCACATGCTTTCATTTCACCTCATCACTTGAATTTTGTCTGTTCTAAATTTTCATAGGAGGGAGAAATTATGAAGATCCGAATCTGTTTGCTGTTGTACTGAACCAAGAAGTCATTAAGCAGTCAAGAGTTAGGACACGTATGTACATATATACACTTTTGTCAAATAAAATAATTCCATGCAATTTATTCCTTTCAATCACTTTTATGTAAGCAACATATGAATTGCTAATATGTGTTACTCTATGTCAGGTTTTCAACATCTTAGGGGGAACACAGCCATGAACATTTGCAGTAAGGAAAAGCACAAGAGATATGGTTGAAGAGCCATTATGAGGTTGCCTTTTTACCATTCGAGGTGTCATGCAAAGCTTCAGGATTGTTTGCTTCTCACAATTTGTCAAATCTCTAACCTAGGTGATTTTTATAACTAAAGATTTTGTTTACTAATCACAGGATAAAACTGGAGAGTTACACACAATCTCAGTGTCTTTGGTGGGTGTAGACTCATACTTTCAATCATAACAGGACTCTTCAGGATCAATGTCAATGAAATCCCTGGTGCTGATACATGCCTTATGCCTTTGATCCTTTTTCAATGCCCAAATTGTCACCTCATTCTCAATGACCCCACATTTATAACCTATGTGTTGCTTATATTTTGCTTTGCTTTGTAGTCCTCTTCTACAGTTCTACGTCTACATGAAGAAGTAACCCGATCACCCTTATTATTTGCAATGCTTTTACAGGTACCGGGTTTCCTCTCTAGTCAAATGTTAATTGTATGTTAAGTTATTATCACATGCTTTTTCACATGTCCATTGCTTCCACTGTTGAGCATAATATGGCTGTTTTGCAAGTCATCCAAGATCAGATTTTTATGGTTTTACATGTTATTTTAGTATTGACAGTATGATTTGCATCAATACCTGATATCATTCAGTCATTAAATTTGTCATCATTATAGATAGAACCTGAGAGTGTCAAACCTAGTTCCAGTGAACTGAACTTATGTCTTTCCCATAAACTTGCTGGATTTTATTATTATTATAGTTTTCTCTCTTGAACTTGGACCTTAATTAATGATTTATTTTCATTTACTTGCTCAGTAGTGTCCTGCAAGTGTAGTCTCCCCATTCTGATCCGAGCAGCCCTTATTAGTGATTGCCCAATGTTTCTCCTGGTTGCTTTAATAACACTGATAGTATTTTACTCCTCATCAGCAGATGGTGCTTCAGTACCTTTTCCACCCCTACACAAGTGTAAGTAGACTCGGTAGATAGTTTTCTTCTCATTCCTTTTGGTCATGATGAATAGTTTTAATCCTTGTTTTGTCCTCTTTCCCTTCAAGCTTACTTCAGGAAACCATATTAGCAAACTAACATTTGAGGTGGTCAGGATGATGTCGCATAATTAGAGAATTATCTCACTGAAGAGCAAGATGTTGATGTAAGTGGGTGTACCATCCTCATGCCAAAGCTCGTCTTCTGTACCTAGTTTTCTCTCTTCAGTGAAGTATCTTCTGTATGGTAATTTCTTGTTTACTGTTTCATCTACATCATATTTTGCATTTACATTTATATATTCAGGAACTAGAGCTTTTGCAAGTCTTATATTTGTGCTCTGAAAGATTGAGATGTCAGTTCAGAATTAGGCTGTCTCAGAGTGCAATGTGTGAACAGAATTATTTGTTTGCTAAAACTTTTTGGTGTCAAGTGATAAGATGGACAGAAATCGTATAATGCTTTAAAACTTTGAGTTTGGTTTGAGCAATTAAGAATTAGATATGACATGAAGTAATCTCAGTTAGCGAATTTGGATCGATTAACCAAACGATTTACACATACTAATTTTATAATTCCCTTGTTGCTTCCCAGGTATTGCACTTCTGGCTTGCCGCCTTGCATCAGTAATGTTGCAGCCTCTGATTCTGACCTTCTTTTGCTTGAGAAATTTTGGTAATAGAATGCCTTCTTTTTGGTTTCCATACATTGTACTACATCTGCCTCATTTTTATTTTTTCAAAAAAAGAAAGCATTTGTATTTTGGTTTGAAGTTTTCCAGGTTCTTTCTTATGGATCTATTGCTAATAACTTTCTGTGCTTTCTCTTTCTAGGCTGTTTTGGAGATCCTTAGTTGTACTGCAGATGAAGTTAAACTGAACTTTGTCAACAGGTATTATATCTTACTGACACTCTTTCATTTCACCTCATCACTTGAAATTTGTTTGTCCTAAATATCAATAGGAGAAATCATGAAGATCTAAATCTTTTTGCGGTTATATTGAACTAAGAAATCTTAAGTGTTGTCAATTGGGCTCCTTGTGCCAGAGAGAAATGTGTGTAAGCTTCTCCACTATCTCAGAGGAAGCGCAGCTAGGAACTTATTAGAAGGAATGAGGAAAAGCACAAGAAAAGAGGTGGAAGAGCAAGAAGCAGTAAAGGTCGCCTATTCACCATTCAAGATGTCATGCAAATGAGAAGCTTCAGCCTTTTTTTCTTTTCATAATTTCTCAGATTTCTAATCTAGATGATGTCTATAACAAGCATTTTTTTCCTTTTTCCAATCCAGGATAAAAGTTTACAAGTTAAACACAACCTAGGTGTCTTTGGTGGGTGTAGACTCATACTTTCCATCATAATCGATGAAATCCCCGGCGCTGATTAAAATGCCTTATGCCTTCGGCCTATTTTCTGCTCTATTGTTCTTGGTGAGGATCATCCTGATTGGATTAGGATTACTTTACATAGGTTTAAAGCAATCCAATTTTTATAGCTTTCTTCTTTACCCTCTGCTAATATGCTCTGATCTATAATAAAACATTCATGTACAGCTCTCCCCCTGGATTGGCCTTGTTTGCTGACTAGTTTCTAGTACATTCAGCCACAAATATGGATGTTTGTAAAACGTGTGTTTATCCGACCAGATTTAAATGGAACTTTATCTGTGGAGCTGTAAGATATTGCCTGTCATTTTTTGCCCTGGTGTGTTTTCAGTACCTCTTCTATTTGGATCACCTCATTGGGCCTTTCCCATGTTTGCAATTTACATGTTTTTCTTTATTTGAGTAGCTTCTTCACAGACCCGTGTCAGAACTCTGTAGTTGCCCTTCTTGAGGAGCTTTCAAGTTCGAGATTGAGTGCTGCAACTAGGTATGTTTATGTTCTATATTGCTTATATTGCAGCATAAATTCAAATCAAGTAGAAATATTACCTTATTAACCCGTTGAGTATCAAGATTTTACTATACATGATTATTTTCTAAACCACCTCAAGAATGATTGTTCTGCTTTCTCTATTAAGTATTAATCCTTTATTTTGTATATGGGCAGTTCAATGGATTATTTACCATCTTCTTGTATATGATAATGGATATTTCATATCCAGGTCAAGCTCGCGTCTCTGGATCAGGAAGGGGTTCGTGCGGGCAGGATGCGACTACATGATTGGCTACTGATTCTCACAGCTCGATCAGTTTAATGAAGCTTGCAGACTACTTCAGTTGTGGCTAGGACTGCAACAGCTACAACCTTTGCCTCGCTTAGTCTTTGCTTTGCTTCGTAGTCCTTTTCTACATCTTCATGAAGAAAGAATTCACCCGGGTGATTTTACAAATCATTCTAGATGAGATTTTGCCAAGTTTGCATTTTTTTTAGTACTGACATCTTGTTTTTTACATCTCTAGCACCTAACTACATATACTCCATTGCAGGATTTGATCATGGGTTTACAGTCTCTGCAAGTGTATGTTGCTTCTTATATATCTTAACCTTGTTATAATCCATCATATACCTTAGTCATTCTCTGAACAGAGAAGTCCTAATAAGAGGCCAATATTCTTCCTGAATGCAAAACATAATATTTGGCATTTGCATTTTGTATTCAGGAATTAGAGTTGGCCAAGTTTCTAAGTATTCATGTATTGTGATTTGTGACCGAATCCATTGGGCCGGTTTCGGAAACTAAAATTTTGAATGATCCCAAACCGAGTTGCAACAATTTGGGCAACTAACCTGACCTGGATTTCCTGGGTTTGACTCCATTGATGTCCCATGTAATGTAAGCATTCATTCATGTTAAAGCTTTGGTTAACAATACTTGCCACTAGTGTAGATGAAGATAATGATGAGCGCCTTTCTTGCACCTTAAAAAACCATACTTTTTCCAGATTGAAAAGACGGCCATTATAGCCTTACAGAAAGGGAGATAAAAGCTTGAAAAATTAATTTTGTAATGAACATGGAGTTTACTCAAAAGGAGGCCATTCAGCACGCTCCATTCCCTTTCCCCTGCTTTCTTTTACAATCTCCCACTACTCTCCATTTTTAATTTCACAAAACAAGAAAGCCCCTTTCTTTGCATCTCTGATTGTTTTTTCTTTTGGGAAGAAAAAGCAAAGATGAAGAGGTGTTGTTCTTCATGAGAACTAAGAATATGCACAAGATCTCTCACTTTCGTGCTCTTTCTCTCCTCCATGAATAATTCCATTCTCAATTCGCAGCTCTGCACCCACCTTTTCCCTCCTGCCTGCCAAGTGTTCGTGAATATTCCCCACAGAACTTTTACCCATGAAACTCATATCCATCCTGTGATTGGAGATGGGTGGCAAATGGACTCAACCCCAACACCCAAGAAATCCCTCGTTTGCCCACCTTCCTCTGCTTGATCATGACGATAATGGCGGTACTGATCGTCTTGTTGCATTACCCTCCTACGCTTGTTTGGAACAGGGAACATGTCCACCTGATGGTTATGGCTACTCATTGGAGAAAATACATTCTCTGTGCTCTCCACATCACTCCCAACCAGATTTGTTGTTGTGGAGTTTGAACCATACCCTCCTAACTCTCCTCCGCTCCCACCGCTTCCGCCGCCATACTTGCTCAAATGGTGATCATGTCCAAGGCTGTTTTGGTCAGCCTGTCTGAGCCCTTCTAGGAAAACCGGGTCGGATGCTGTCGCCCCGATTTGAGCCGCCTTTTGTAGCAGAGCGGTTGCTGACATGTGTGGGGATGATGTGGATGCTTGGTGCTGATTGCTGTATATAGAAGGCACACTTGTAGTAGTGTTCATCAATGGCATTGAAGAAGAACATGTCAGTGTCTGTGGCTGTGGTTGTGGCTGTTGTTCTTCCCCATTGGTTGGACACATTTTGTTCATGTCTCCAAGAAACCAGTTCATTTGGTAGCTATTCGACGCCGCGTCTTGCTGAGGATCTGAGCACGAAACAACTGATTGTGGGCTTGTGTAGAAAGGGTTGCTGTTGATTGGAGGCAATCCCATTTGTTGGTTGATGACGTCAGCCGTCGTGGTGTGGCTGATTAGTGCAGATGGGTCTTGGCCCATGATCCATAGGGGGAGGGAGTTATTGTTACCCTTTTGGATTTGATGATGATGATGATGGTCAATGATGGCGTTGACTCTTGTTTCGTCATGGTCTTCTTTGAGGAAGGGTTTGAAGAGGTTTGAGAACTGTTGTTGTTGTTGTTGTGGGGCCTGCATGAGTCCTCCTCCTCCATGGAGAAGAGGGACTCCTCCCATGAAATTGTAGTTGAGGTTTCCATTTGCCATGCTGAAATGGGAGGCTGCATTGATTCTAGCTGTTTCTTCTGCTAGTGCATCACAGAAGGCTCTGTGGGTTATGAAACTGTCCCTCCTGATCATCATACAAATAAAACATGCAAGTTAGGGCAATCTCAAGGTAGATCAGTTCAATCTTAGTTCAAGTTTGGATCTTTAATCACTTTTTCAGATCAAGATCTATTGATGAACTGGCTTAAGCTTTGTTATTGAAACTCTTAAGCGTTCGTTCGGTACTAGCGTCTCTCCCAACGAAACGGAGGAGCAGGGGCTGGTTTTTACTGTTCACCCGCTTGATTTTGTACCCTAGTACCCCCAGGGGACAGCGTCTTCACCAGCGGAACGGGGGTAGCGGAGAGACGCTACCAAGCTGCCGAACGAAGCCTAATAGGGTAGCGTTTTAAACTTGTTTCTATAGTCAAAAGTTATGGGAATGATGGCTTATAATTGCTTAAGTACTCATGTTAGTACGTGTTAGAAATATGAGTGAGTAATGAAACTAGTAGCTAGTGTATAAAGGTTAAGTTCTTTCATAGAAACCAAAGCCATTGTGCAACTTTTCTTATAGTGGTTTTGTTTTTTTGACAGTACAATGCAGCCTTTGTAAGTTGTAGTACAACAATACATGGAGATTGCTTTGTTGTTAAGACAGGCAACCTCCATAACTGCAAGGAAACATTTCCTTTTTGTTTGCCCTACTGTACCTACATGACCCATGCAATATGTGATCTACAAAGCATGCTACCAGATCTGTTGTCCTTTGAATGAAATAATTCAGATCAGGAGTAAAAAAGGGAGCAATAACAGGTTCCTTATAATTTGTATCTTGCAATTAACCACTGGTTTTATTTTTTTTAATCCTATAAAAATCATGAAAGGAGGCCATTGTCTTCAGTCCATAGGTTTTGCTCTTGTCTTCATCTGGGTCATTTCTATCAAAGTACTAGACAGATTTTGCCCCCACCCAAACTATATATCACTATCGTTCATCACTATGATTAACCTACCACCTAATTACTTTTTCACAAGGACACCCTCAATGACAAAGCTAATTATTTAAAAACATAACTTTATGCACAAACTTCTATTAATTAAAGTTGGCAACTTGATACATGCCATATTTAGGTCACCATTCTCAAATCTTAACATGTTAAACATAGAATTAAATAAACGGTACTACATGCTCATAATGCAAGAGAAGAATAATTAGCAAAACCATTAATGTTAAAAAACTTAATTACCTTGAAAAAACGGTGCCACAATCACATCTATACTCCCTAGTTCCACAAGTCTTAGAATGAGCCTTCCAATCTGATTGCACGGCATACTTCTTAGAACACTTCTCACACTTCCATTTCTTCTCACCATGTTTCCTGCAGAAATGCTTTTTGATCCCGGTTAGGTCGCCCAACGCCCTCGACGGGTGGTGGTGGACACACGTCTTCTCCGGGCACACGTAAACCCTCTTTCGAATAACGTCCTTGCTATTTCTCTGCTTCAGCTTCCATGGAAGATTGTGCCCTCTTCTATGGAGTTGCAAGTTTTGGTCTCTTGGAAACCCTTTCCCACAAACCTCACATAAAAACCTGTTGGTTGTCATTAGGGTTTTGGGTGACAAAGCTATCACTTCTGAATCAGGATCTGCATATACATATTTTCAACAACATACAAGACAAAACCATTAGACAACTTGTTTTATATACGGCCAGTTAAACCGGCTTCCTAGATCATCCTTACGAACAACTGTACAATTTTTTTTATGAGAAATATCGGTCCTCGATGGAACAAGCGTTAACAATATATAGATTGCATATAAACATATGTATGTTGAAAAATAAATTAAACCCATGTCAATATAACAATATAATCAACAAAGGATGCAAGATTTACTTGCCTGGATTGCCAGGGAGATTTCTCTTCTTCTTGATGACCGGGGTTTGGACGACGAACCCATTATTTAGGGTTGCACTTGCATCTTCTTGATCCATGATCTTTTTTTCCTTAAATTCTAGCACCCAAATAGCATTTAGATCTCTACAAAGTGAAGCAAAGAGAAAGGTTGATTCAATTATGAGGTTATAATGGGCGTCTAGTTTGTATAAAGAGAAAGGTAAGCTAGAAAGATGTGAACATATATAGTTATACACGAACACATAGGAAAAGGGAGATGAAGAAATTTGTACTACCTTTCTTGATCTTATGGCTACTAAGAGTAGCTTGCTAGATTGGTCAAATAGTAGGATTCAGATCTCAATTGATAACACTCTCTTTCTAGAGATGATAAAAACTCTCTCTCTTTTAGCTCATGAAAAGGCGATAAAAATGGGGATGAACTATGAAGAGAGAAGGCAAGAGGGAAGGCACCATATTATATATACAATGTATGAATAATATATGCTTGAAAGGTTGGACTTGAGAGGTCAAGATGAAGGCTATTCTGGTCAAAATTCAATTGGTTCTTGTATTAATGTTTTTATTTTGTTATTTTTGTTACTTTTCACTATCTATGTGGGAAGTGGTGAAAAGTTAAAGAGGGAAGGGAACAAAGGTGCATGATGACTCATATGATGAGGTCTCAAAGAAAGCTACCCCAGAATTTGGCTCCTTTTTTTTCCATCTGAAATGATTACCCCATAATTTTATTTATTTCCCCTTTTGTTCGTATTTATTTGGATCTTATACCCTAATTTCTACTTCCTAGCTACACTGATCATTCATGTCTTTGATAAGAAAAAAAACTAGACAAACCCATCTTTTTGTCTCAACCCAAAACACTAGTTTTGATGACGACAAGTTTAAATCCGGATTTGGAAGTACATATGTATATCTCGTTTAGCATATGAAAACAAAATGATTCTTTTTACAAAACTGTTTTACATATATATAGATTAAGCTCCTAATTGAACTAAGTGATTAGCTCACCGTCTCCTGAGCTCATTTAGGCTTTTTGATTGTTAATTTGGCGTGTTTGGTTATTTACATCTTACTCATTTTAGATTTTTTTCGTATACGTTTCGTACTCTAATGTGTATGTACGGTTGTCAAATTTTCCGGTCTCTCAATCTATCAAATTAAACTTGTTAGATATGCATATTTGTATACATATCTACAACTAATCAAATTAAGTAGATGAAGTACATGAATTTTAGCTCACCCGGCCCATCCCGAACTCATCTAGGGATTTTTATTACCATGCATCTTGGTTTTCCACTCAATCACTAGTTTGGAGATTTTTTCGTGTTTGTGTTCTTATGTCGATTTATTCGCCTCAATCTCTCAAATATGCCCAGTATATCGAATCTCGACACCTAATCAAATTAAGTCGGTAGAATATACATAGTATATAAATTTTAGCTCATTCCATCCCGAACTCATCTAGGGATTTTGATTACCATGCATCTTGGTTTTCCACTAAATCACTAGTTTGGAGATTTTTCTTGTGTTTGTGTTCTTATGCCGATTTATTCGTCTCAATCTATCAGATATGTCTGGTATATCAAATCTCGACAACTCATCAAATTAAGTCGGTCAAATATACATAGTACATAAATGAATGAGAATAGCAAAAAGAAAAGTCTATTGATTGAACAACATAGCTAGCAAAGGTTAAGACCACGTCGGACCAAGGGATGAACGAGTTGCTTTCCATTGCAATCAACAACAATGTGTACAATGTACACCACCATCTCTTTCGTTTAAAGTGGACACGTTATACTTTTTTGAACACTGCATCAATAAGTCAAAAGTAGTCCCCCTATACCTTAGCTTTGCTGTGTTCCAAAGCAAAAAATTGGCTTACTAGCTTCCCACTTTAACGTTTTACTTGTCACTGGAAAAGTTTAACTTACTACTATTAACGTACATTAGTTTGTTTTGATACTGTTACATTTCACCATGAGTATGTATATATAACTCCAAGAAACATAATAGACCTATAGCTAGATTTAGGGCTTTTATGCTGTCAATATTTCACGTGCACAGCCTTGAACCCTGGTGACAGTTTTATTAAACTATAGGAAAAGACAACCAAAATCATACATAATTGTTATATATACATGTGAAGCTTGCTCTACGAATTGTGACCCGATCTTGATGTATGTTTTGATTGAAAATCTCATTTGATTAATGGGTTTTTCTAATGTGTCTGTGAACATATACTCCCTCCGTTTCAAAATACATGACCATTTGGACTTTGCACATATATTAAGAAAAAAGTGCTATTCCTATATTACCCCTATCAAATGTAGAGTTAATCATTTGTTTAGAGAAATATGAAAAAGTGTAATGATTATGATAAAGATAATTATTAGGGGTATAAATGGAAAGAGATGGGTAAAAAATGTGAAATGGTCAAGTATTATGAAACAAGAAAAAATGTCTAAAAGGTCATGTATTTTGAAACGGAGGGAGTACTATTTAACTTCTTAATTAGGGTTTAATTATTTGAAGATAAGTACTGGTTATTAATTAGTAGTATTCTAAATTGATTAGCAAATTTGTATCTCAAATAGTTATATAGCTAGATCGAGTATACCATATTCGGGTAAATTTAGCTTGTCTAAGTTAGTAGCAGCCTTTTCTAACATATATGTCCCAAATATATACATAGGTTAAAAATCTTGAAATGGCATGGCATGGAAATGATTTACATTAACCAATTTGTATTATCTGGGGTTATTTAAAATTTTATTAGGGTTTATAAGTTTCTTTCTGTATTGTTAACCTATATGTCTAGTACGTGTTAAAAAAAAACAAATGATCACGTAGACAAGTGATCGTTAAAATTTGAAATGCTAGGTTCAAAAGATTATGCTAATTAGATCGAGATGGTAAATATTTAACTAATTACATGAAATTACAGACAGCAAACTGACAAGGGCAGTGAATATTTGGGAAGTATGAGATGGACAGCCGTGGGCTGACTTGAATTCAAAGTACAGTAATTAATTAAACAAAACATGGTTGCTTTATAAAAAAATTAATCATAGTGTAATGATGCGGTTTTCTGACATTGTTTAGTAATTTAGTTTTTGGAAGTTAGCTGTTGGACTCTGGCGGCCTTCAGAATATTCCGATCCTTGTTCCAACACATGCACTCTTTCTCAAGCCTACTACTTACCTCTGTCCCTCCACCTTTTCCAATAATAAAAATAATTAACCAAATTATACAATGTTTAGACATTGTAATTGCATATTTAATTCAGTTAAAAAAGGAGAAATTTTCGTCAAAAATGGGTAGCTAGATGGTAAGATGTAGGTTTTGTGCAAAGTTACAAAATGGAGATAGTATTAATTTGGAGAGAAGTGGGTTTGGGGGAAAAGCAAACTCTTGTCATTAAGGTAATGTTTGTTTCCCTACCTTGTCTTTTACTTGTTAGATTGATGTATGTAACACTTATATAACCAGAGTTTGGTTCGGGTATAAACAACCCTTAGAGTGTAAAATAAGATACAATCTCTACCGTTAGATCCTTCGGATCTAACGGTAGAGATTGTTTCTTATTAAATAAGAAAATAAGGAAAAGGATACATAAGGTGGTATTTTTGTAAATAAGCGGATTTTGACCGAGAATGACAAAAACGCCCCTAGTGAACCAAACCCTAATCCCACTCAAATCTCTCATTCTCACATCTCAAACCCGATCTCACAAATATCTCATTCTGCGATTTTGCCGGCGATTCTCCCCCGTCGTCTCTCCCCCGCCGTCGCTCCCCCCGCCGTCGCTCCCCCCGCCGTCGCGAGCTCCGCCGTCGCTCCTGCAGTCGCTCCTGCCATCGCGAGCTCCGCCGTCGCTCCTGCCATCGCGAGCTCCGCCGTCGCGAGCTCCGCCGTCGCTCGCACCTCCGTCGCTCGCACCTCCGTCGCTCGCTCCTCCGTCGCTCGAACCTCCGTCGCTCGCACCTCCGTCGTGAGCTCCCTCCGACGCGAGCTCGTCCGTCTCTGCCAAATCCGGTTCGCATTAACGCCTTCTAGGTAAATTTCCATCCACAATTCTCTCTCTTCATCTTCGGAATTGCGATTCTCATGGAGTCTCATAGATTTTGCTCCTAATCGGCGATTTTGGTCAGGTTAGGGTTCAAGTCCGGCGTTCGCTCCGTCGATCCGCCAGATTTCGTCACCGTACGTCCTCTCGCTCAGCCGCCGGCGCCGTCCTCTCATTGTCGCCGTCACCATGGTGAAATCTCGTCAGAAATCTTGTCCATCTGTTTTCAACTGATTTGAGAAATCTCGTTCATCTAATAGAAGTTGCCTTTGCTTTGAAAGTGAATACCGGATAGATATCTCGTTCATCTTGAGCTTTTGCATTGTTGTTTGTATGGAATTGGAAGAAACGGATTTGCTGTCACAGGTTTTGTTTGCAATGTATTTGGATTGGTTGAACAAAGATGCTTGTCGGTTCATACTGAGTATTCTGATAGCTGCTCTAATAGATTAGTTAATTAACTAATTAAGGAGGTGACTGTATGACTGAGTATTCTGATAAGATTTGCTTGTGAGATTTTAGGTTTAGGTTTCCTCAAATTCTCTGCGAATTGGTGCTTTCTTGTTTGCGAGATTCTCTGTTGATTTTTTCATAATAGTCGCATCCATGAAGCTTGTAATCGTTCGATTTTTGTGTGATCGGGTGGTGTAGTCTGATAGCATCTATGTCTTCTGCATTCTTTTGACATTTCTGAGGGATTTTTATTATTCCTTTTCCCCGGCCAATTTCAGATGTTGCACAGGTTTTAGTAGCTGAATTTAATTCGCATACCTAGCACTGTAGTACATTATGGTTCATGCTAGTTTCATCATTGTTCATGGCTATTGATGTGCAAAAAATAATGGATTGGTAATTCTTGAACTTTGTGGTGTGGCTGTTTGGTTTATGCTAGTTTGAGTTTTTCTTCCCTCTCCGTAAGTGTTTGGTTTGGCTGTTTGGATAGGTGCACTACAAGAATCCAGTAGAGAAGAAGATTGTCGAATGATAGAGGTTCGTAGCAAAATGGCACAAGATGATCGGCAAAACAAAATTCAATCTCCTGCGAAAAAAGGTGAATGAAATCATATATTTACTTTGGGTTCATGCTCCTTTTTCATTAGGTTCATAGGCTTTGCTGATATGGTTCATGAAAAATTTGATTTCATGGTTCATGAAAAGTTTGGTGCATCATCTTATCCCAGTTCATAATTTTATACTTCGGGGTTCATGGTCATGCATGTTTAGGTTCATGAAAAAAAACTTACTAAACCTTAATCACTAGTTTCCAATTCTTTTGCGTATAAACAAGGTTTACTGGTTCAAAATTTTACTTGTTCATGAGAAAATATTAACAAGGTTTACTGATTCATGATCTTACTGGTTCACGTTGGTATAAAGCTCGGTTCATAGTTTTTTAAGTGTGGGTTCATGATATTCAGTTAAACGGTTCATACATATTTGGGGATTATGTTTGGTCTTATTACAGTTCATAACCTTATACTTAGGGGTTCATGAGTATGCACTCTTAGGTTCATGAAAATCTCACTAAACCTTGCTTTTGCATATGACAGGATTGAAAAAAAGAAAGGATGTTGGCCAGACACGCCAAAGTCCTCGCCTCAAGAAAACGCTTAAGCTTTCAACTCCATTGACCGGTAGCTTGGAGTTGGAAGTAACTGAAAGCGAAGAAGAAGATCACCAAGAGGCAAATAATCAAGTGTAATACTCTAATGCTTGATCTTATTTTCCCTTGTTTGTTTTGTATTTCAGAGGAAAATAGTGGCAACGTTTCTAGGTGTAAACTCTCTCCGTATGAAAGAAAAAGGTGTCACCAAAGCAACAATTACAAGAGTTCAGCTTCCATGGTTAGAATCTTGTGAAAAAGCACACTCTGGGATTTTTGCAATGAGGCACCTAGAAGCCTATATGGGGGTAGCAGCCACTGAAGAATGGGACTGCAACGAGCTCCAGCAAAGGAGTATTGAGGATTACGTTGACAGTCTAAAGAAGACTTACCTACATGCTCTCCTCACCTCACCTGCGAATGCAATGAAGAAGTCTCTGATGATGGAAGTGAAGAAATATATGAAAAATGTGGGTAAAAATCAGTAGATGAAAACAAAGGTTTTTATTTTAGAATGTTGGACAAATTGACTAGAAACTATGGTAGGTTCATTTTGGACAAATACAATGTTGGACAAATACCTAACTAGAAACTGTGGTGTATTTTGGAAGAACTTATGAAATGATTGGAAGGTTCATTTTGTTGAATATGGTTCATTTTTTTGGGTCCGAAAGTGCATTGTATTACACTTGTAGGTTCATTGTCCTCCATAAGTAAGATCAAGCTGGCAAGTTCAATTGTCCATAGAACCCCTTGAACGTTTGAAAACGTGTAAATCAATCGGTTTAATCACTCGGTTCACAAATTTGAATCACTCGGTTCATGAATTTGAATCACTTGGTTCATGAATGACAAAATGCTCATGTATGACAAAATGCAAAACTTTTGTAATCGAAAATGTGTTTGGTTCATTGTGTTTAACTTGTCGGTTCAATAAAATTAATGAATTGGTGCATAAAATGAAAGGTGCGTTCAGCTTTCATGAAGTATCAATCGGTTCATAAACGACATGTGTTTGGTTCATAGGGTTCAACTTGTAGGTTCATGAACTCTAGTCATTCGGTTCATTTAATGTGAAACTGCATATAAGACGGCTTAATCCTCAAAAAACACATAACAACTACTTAAAAAAGAGAAGTATATGGTTCATCATCTTATACGCGATGGTTCATGAATGTGAATCACTTGGTTCATGTATGCCAAAACTCGAAAATTGTGTATAACACTTGGGAAAAATAATAAAGTTCAATGATGAATCGTGGAACATAGAAGACAATTCAATTCCCAGGACATGTGCGGATGTTATGACCATCTGTTTTCCCGCATTTGCCAGGACATCCAACTCTATTCGACGCTCTTTTACGTTTGCCCGAGTTGTTTTTCCCGTCCTTGAACCCTTGACGATTACACAGCATATACTTGTGAAGGGTAGTCTTATCAACCGAATCCGTACGAGAACCACCATGACGGACATCAAAACCACAAAATAGAAGCATACCGTGTGTAAAAGGATATGCCCTCATCCAAAGTGATAAAATGTTGACCTTCATGTGGTTTATACTCATCCGGACAAGAAGGAATGAAATATGAACAATCTTGCGATAAGTGGAGAATGTAGGCATCACTATCGTTGCCATCACCACCCAATGGGGCTCCACTAATAGTACTTGTATCATTGTCATTCAATGAAAGTCCATCGGTACTAGCATCACCATCTGAATGAGAAATGTTAGGATGGCCGGAACTTGATGAACAACCTACAAAAGAAACGTAAAAACTATGAGTGAAGCAACATGAAACACACATAATGAGTAGTACAAATGGGCAAATACGGGTATTCTTTTGGTTCACAAAGAGTATCGGTATGGTTCATAAACTTTCAAGTAATGGTTCATTTAAAGCAATTGGACGGTTCATGCAAATTATGGCAAACGTACCTAATCAGCTTTGTTTTTTTTTTGGTTCACAAAGAGTGTCGGTATGGTTCATACACTTTCAAGTAATGGTTCATTCAAAGCAATTGGACGGTTCATGCAAATTAAGGCACATTGGTTGAGGCATTTTGTCGAAGACATGGTAGGCAATAAGGCAAACGTACCTAATCAGCTTCTAGGTTCAATCGAAAAACTACAAAAATCACATTAGAATGCAATGAACTCATGTAAACTTCAATCATACACCCAAATCTTATCTCAAAAGCACAAGTTCTTACTTAATTTAATCAAGGAAAACCTAAAACTGAAAACGAACAAAGGCTATGACAGATCCCTTTCAAAAACCCCAAAATCGTTTACCTATATCCATAAAATCAATAGAACAAGAGCCGAAAACGAAAATACAAGTGAAAAACACTTGAATTATGCTGGAAAAGGGAGCCGGAGTCGAATTTGTGGAGTTCCACACTTGAAAAAGCACGAAGAGCTGGAGTTCCTTGCAGATCGCACGCAAGGGGAAGAGGATGAACAGTACACATAAGCAAAAAGACGAAAATACCCCTCCCACTTAAAACCCATATAAAACACGCGTGTAATCCTGTACGTTAATTTACTCCCATCCAACGGCCAAGAATTGTTCGCATTTTACACCCTAATCTTCGTTCTCACCTGATCGCGAATCTATATAACCATCTAGGTCAAATAGTCAATGTCTAATCATCGGGTACTAAAAAATTTAAGTAGGATTTTTACCAACCAATGTGCATTTTATTTAGGGATGAAGATGATTAGGATTTGAGTAATGTATTACGTACTAAGGTTTAGCTTGGTATAGGCGAGCTCAAGCTATAAGCTCGGTAAAGTTAAGCTCACTTATCCTCCATATGTCTTAAAATTGTGCTCAAACCTCGTCCGTTTATAAATTGTGTCAAACATGAACAAAACTTTGTATCATGAATAATTCTGTTCATTTATGCCCTTATTTTGTTCACCTGATATTGAGTCTTCGTTTTCATGTCATTTTTGCGTATTTCTCTTCTTTTTTTTTGGTCGAATTTGCTTATTTCTCTTTCGACTTGATGTTTTTGTTCTTTTTTTTAATTATGTCGAGTTGTTCAAGCGTAAGACTTTGTGACGAGGTCTCTTGAACTACTTAGATATAATTTATGTATACTTCAAAACCTCTTCTTTTAAAGAAAATTTTAACCAGGTTTTTTCCCTTAAATTTATAATTTATTAATATGTGATTTTTGCTATTGATATTCTCAAAAGGTTAGTAGATTTGGATCTAGGAATCTAAAATAGATCGAGAGATGCACATGCTTTTGCTTATGAAAAGGAGCAGAACACATGCTTTTTCGAAATTTAAACCAGTTTTAATTATAGTATTACTTTAAATTTCTTTTAAATCCCGTTTGGAGTAACTAATTAGATTAATATAATCATATGTACAGTTGAAAACCTTTTGATTAGGGTTGTACTCAAGTTGCATCTACATGCATGGAATTGACAATTGAATTTCTATGTTGAAAAGAGTTTCAAAAAAGGTGAAGAATATTTTAGTTAATTACTTGAAGCATGGAATCCAATATCTATACTATATATTAAAGCCGGGGAATTTCGAGCCTCCACGTTAATTCTGGCCCCACTTTATTAGCAATCTTATATGTTTTATTTTTCTTAATTATCTAATTTTTAGTTTTATCCTTTACCCATCAAATATCTATCTTTAAAGACATACTATTTATCTTTAAAATCTCCTTAATTATCTAATCTTTAATTTTATCATTTTTCTTACTCATCTAGTATCTATCTTTGAGACAATATTATATATCTTTAAAATCTATTACTATATACTATAGTGGAAGCAAATTCTGCCACCATATTGCACCACATCACCCTTTTATTAAAAAAGTTATCTTATTAAATCTTAATTCTATCACAATCTAATACAAACTTATTAGTTCTATCTTATAATTGGAGTTGTTTAATTAATAATTCTATCCAAATATATAAATCTCAATCTATCTTTATACAAAAAATCTATCATAAACTTTTTATTTTATAAGAATATTTTTATATAGTCATAATGTATAGATCATAATCTTAATATTTTACCCATTTAATAAAATAGTGTATTATTTATAAATTATTTTTCGTAATTTTATAATGATATTTTTTAAAAATCATCAATGGCAAATTCTACCACTATATTTAAGAAACATATTCCTTCGATATATTAAATATATTTTTTACTATCATATCATATTAAACCTAAATAAAAAGATTTTATAATATATTTGATATAACTTTAATATTACGTACTAATTACATTTCTTAATTAAGATAATACGTTGTAAATATTTTTATTAGATATTTATATATTTCATATATTAATTAAATATTCACAACATTATAACATATATACTGAAAGAAATGTTTTTTTAATCTTATTAATTATTCTCTATATCTTTTATATAATGCTATATCAATATAAGTTTTTTAAAAATATTGATTTATTTATATAATTCAGTTTACACAATTTAATTGAAAGGCCAAATATTTATCAATTTTCAATAAAATTTGATAATGCATATTATCTTATGACATTCTTCCTTGATTATTTAAGTATATATTTATGTATGTATAAAAACTGAATATATACAATTTTTCTTTATATAAATATTTGATGTTATACAAGAACTAACCCATTTTATAATCCAAAAGGTAAACATCCTTTTATACAATATAATAACTAAAGAATACTACCCCGTACAAGGTACGGGTCATTCGCTAGTTTTTATAAAAACTGAAGGACGAATAATTTTTTTACGTATACGTGGTATTAATTTTGATCAAATGGTTCGCTCAAAATTTCGGATCAAATGTTTTGTCTTACGAAAATACCTTGGCTTTGTATTGTCAAATATTGTTATAATGATTAAACTAAATTTATGGTATTTTATAAATGTGTATGTATAGACCAAAATTGAGTTAAAGACAAAAAAAAGTTCTAAACCCATTAATTAGACCTAAAATCACATACATTAAAATTTCTAAATCGACCAACCAATTGAAGATATGGTGCTTTGTCAAATGTCACAAGAACTAAAGTACCCAACAAATTGGTCAATTGAAATTAGAAGAAAGGTAAGCCTAGGATCCTATTTTCCAATAACAGGAGTATTTTATTTTTGACAACAAAAACTAAACAATCGATCGGATTTTGTCCTTTTCATAATCCTTTCTTAACAACAAGAAAAGGCAAGCCAGCTGCAGGTAATTAATCATGCAACTCGATCAATCAGATTAATTTCATCCTTTCATATCCCCTATTACATGATTTCTTTTATTCCACATGTCATGGTATAAAATAGTTGAATTAAAATTTGTTATTCTGTTGATGAATATAATCTAAAAAAGATTAAATAATATATTGAAAAAATAAATTTTATGAGCCAATGATCCCTCTATATTGCATTGGTTTACCACACTATTCATATGATTTTATATATTGTGATAAAGCTAATCAAACCTTATCATGGATAACATAAGCTTTTGCATAAAGAAAATTGTCCAATTGATTTGTTATTGATAAAAATTGTCTAATATCACTAAGTTAGTGCATGGGAAAAGCTAGCTAGCAATCACTTTTCTAACCCACATACTTCATTATATAACAAAAATCCATTACTACACGCAATAATTTAAAGCTTAAACCAACTCCATGCTTACATGAGGACCTTTTAGTTGATTAATAAGCATATATATGTTAATTTCCCTCAACCGAGAAATAAGAATATGATCTTTATTAAAAAACGATGCTTTAATGTGCAATACAAAATATCTTAACTTTAATTAAGGGGACTTTTTGGGTGGTTTTATCTTTTTGAATGTTAATTAATCAATTGTTATAGACTCATAGTACCTGCATAAAAGTGATTAATCTAGACCGCAATAACCTTAATAAAACGCGAGACAAACTACTTACTAGTTCATCATCTACCATAAAAAACGTCAATTTGATCAATCAAACATTTGATTGTAATGTCCTATATATACATTATGTGAAATGTCCCCACATAATACTTGAACCTATTTATATTAGATTAAGTTTTTTTAGTTAGAAACGTATTTTTTAGCTAGAAACCTACAATAACTACGTAGTACCCTAGTACTCTTTAGATTTATGCTAAAATCCAAATAACACAACCATATAAAGTACTATAGTTTTATTTTAACGTGTGTACGTTATGTTAACAAATTTAATTTTAATATGTACTGTTTCTTACCGAAATTTATCAAATAAATAAACATTAATCTTCATGCAAATGGCTATAAGAATCTAACACCTTAATTAATATGCTAGATTATAAGATTAACTAGTGGTCGGTCAAAATTTGAATATTTTTGCTCTAGTTACAAAAGCCCGATAAATATCTAGAGATTCAAAATCACGCATATGTAATATATCTAGTAATCTACCATCATTTTCACCCTGGATCATCATAAATCTTCAATCTCTTGATGAACAAACAAATATTCAAATTGAGATATCTTTTTTGGCTTGATAGCTACTTTCTGAGTGGGGTTAAAGGACTAGCCTTTGAGAAAGGAGGTGGTCTACTTAGTGCACTTTCCAACCAAAGGCAAGAAAAGGCGGGAGATAATGCATACATTATAAATTTATAATACGGAGTATATAGTAATAGTATTATTATCCAGTATATACTAATCAAGCAAAATAACCATATGTTAATTAATTTGAATACATTATAAATTTATAATACGGAGTACTATGTTATTTTACATGAATTAAACTTCACATCACAACCGCCCATGTTAATTAATTTGAATACCATTGACTATGTCTTATTGTCTTATCCCTTGATACCACGTCCACAAATATTCTATTGTTCAACTCTTTTTACTATTCAGATTTGACAAGAATATACACGTAACAAAGGCGACCCCGTGAATCCATGCAAAACTACGCAAGTAAAAAGAGGTGATGAATGAAGAAAAAAATCATTAATGAGTTTATATTAAAAAAAATTGATACATAAATTTCATACACGAAAATATATAAAAGTGCACATGAATTTAATGTTTTTTATACTTATATATTTTATTGTTATTTATGTTGCATTGATTTGATTTTAAGGGAGCTAATTCCCAAAATATAATTGACCATGATTTATGGCTCATTATTTGTAGCTTTACAAATTGTAGAGCACTTTAGGTTAACTTAATCAAAGAAAAAATTGTGTTAGTTAGGACTTTCTTCTTTCTATGAACACAAATTATTGGAGACAAAAAGGCTTGAGTCTATGCGTTTTCCTCTCCGTGGAAGATTTGAGTGAGTTAACCTTGAAATAAAGTCACAAATAATTTGCATTGTGTTTGCCACTAAGTTACAAAGTAAGGGTTAGTTAATTTAAATTATATTGAATCCTATGACAAGATTATTAATATTATTGATTAACAATCAAAATCCATAGCTAGAGATTTCCTAGAGTCGTTCAAAGATTCGAAAAGAATCGATAGGGCCCAGTTCATTTAACTTCAGGAATTCCACTTACAATTGTTTTGATGTATGAATAATGGATGAGATTTTATAAGTTTTGGTTTATTGATTTTTCATATCACCAAATAAAACACATTTAGTGCGTAGTGATTAGTGGCACAAGTGGCTAATGGTCCAATCATTAGTGTATTATTATTATTATGCATGCAGTCGAGGCTCTTATTAAAAACGTCAAATTTTCAAAATTACTCCTCCTTGGCAGTATGTTAAAACCATTTTTGTCGTTCGATCGAAATTGTGAAGTTATTAAAAAAACTTTTCCATTGAACAACCCATTTAACAGTAAACTGGGCCAGGCCGGGAATAAAAGATGGGCCAAAATCTGACACAGGCCCAGCCCATTTATATCCACTCGAGAACCTCGTGTATTGCAAGTGCCCATTTTTAGGCACACAATATGGAGTTGTAAGAAAGTTATACTTCATATTTGAGCATCTAGGCACTACTCACAATGTGATATAATAAAAATCTAGACGGTGTCGGGTCAAAGAGGGGTCGCCTAACATCTAAACAGCCTAAACGCATATTTAGGTCGGCTAGACTCTAGAAGACTAGACGAGCGGGAATCTGCAAGCGCGTAGACGGGCCTAGGATTCCATATGGATCATTTCTTTTAGTCTATCAACATGTAGAGCCTAGATGCTCATTGTGGCTTTTGGTTGTGTAAAAGTTTTGTTCTTCAAAGAAGAAAATTTTTCATGGAAGAAATGATTTTGACACACCAACTGAAACATACACCTGCCAAATGATGACAAACCCATGTTGATGATACATAATACACTCAAGAGATAAGATCTTGTACACACCCATTTTGATGTATACTTTCAATCAACCAATTTTGAGGGCTTCCTTTTATTGTGATCCACAAGTCTCAAACCTACTCACTGACCCCAACTCACCTTCATTTTTTCATGCATTTGTTACACTTTCCAACTGGCATTTTACAACTGGACTGCCCCCACAAGCTAGATAACACATATATTATCCATCTTGATGTAATCATTCATATAGAACGTAGTAATAAAATTTTATCATTAATTAATTTTAAAATAAAATTCATTCCATCATACATTAGATTAAGTTTGCTATTTTCAATTGATTGATATACACAAAGAGATAGAAACCCAACATAAAGATTGAACGAGTAGATTCACATCTCAAAGTTACAAACAAAACCCAAAACCCAACTCTAGTCATTAACGATTTCCCCCTTTTTGATGATAAATGAAATACGAAAAAACAAAAAACTCAGAGCCAGAGCGCGCCGGCCTGTTTAAGAACAGGGGTCAACTCCCCTGTTATATGAGCCGCCATGACCCGATCCAACCCGCCGAACAACTTGCCGCCAACAAACACCGCCGGGAACGGTAGCTTCCGATCCCCACCACCGTCGTCGGCCTCCACCACCGCCTTGAGCTCACTCATCACGCTCTCCTCCTCCTCCTTGCCCTCGACCTCGTAAAACGTGGGGTTCGCTCCGAGCGACAGGAGCAGCCGCCTGACCACGTGGCCCATACAGCACCCGCGCGTGGCCACCACGATCACGGCGTTCTCTGACACCACGCGCCTCACGCTCTCCCGCCCGCCGATTGCCGCCGCCACCGGAAACCCCGTCGCCGCCAACTGCCACGTCTTGTACGGAAGCGCTTCTTGCATAGCTAGAGATTTTCTTTTTGTTAGTAATAAATTTAAGGGTGTTGATTCGATTTTAATTAGTTTTTGTGATGGGGAGATTGGACGAATTTATACAAAGAGGGAATTTGGATTTTGCGTGTGTGTGGCGAGGACGCGCTGAGGGGTGACGTGGGCGTGACGTAAGATACCAGATACATGCGAGATGACGTGGCGGTGGATTTTTTTCGATTTTTAATGGTCCTTTTACATGAACCTTTGCATATTCATTGTTGATTGTTCTATGCCTGAAGAGGCATGGTGGCAGTGAGCTTCTAGTAGCTTTCGTTTTCAGATTCATGTGTCTCTTTTTGGTAGGTTTTGATGAGATCAATTGCAACGTCAAAACTTCGATAAAGGCTTCTCTCCGAAGGTTATCCAAATACATTATTGGAACACTGAAATATCTGACCTTAAATTAAGTTATAATCTTAGTATACCTAACTAGATGGCACCAATTAAACAAAACTTTCACCTTCAAATATGCCTAAGTACATCAACTTCATGCATATTTAATTACTTGGGTGTATTAGGGTTAAGCGAATGAGTACATCCGATTCGGATTCATACGTATTCTGATTTTTTTCCTTTTTATGAAATTTTTCGCCTCAAAGGTTACTCATATCGAATATCGATTGATCTTAAGATTTAAGATTTTTAATTATGATTTTAGGGGTTTATGACTTTTAGAAATTATAATTTAAGATTGCGAAGTTTTTGGATTCAAAATGAACGATTATAATTCTGGGAATGGATGATACCTGCCAGTTTCGGTTGGAATTAAATTAGTCTACAATCTTGGAATGAGTTATTCCTGAGAATGAAATCAGTTCCAGAATTTTCTCCGCCAAACATAATACTGGAATCATTTCATCCTGATTTCCATTCCTCATTCTCAGGAAATCACACCAAACAGGACCTAAATGGTAATATTGGTATCAAATCGATCTAAAATCAATCAGATTAATGGAAAGATATGGATATTAAGCGTTTGTAGAATCAGATCGGTGGAGCGGATAATTTTAGTCCGCGGAATGCAAGTGCATGTACTACACTAAGTGCATGTACTTGGAATAGAATCAAATGGATCGACGACAAAATAAACACATAAAATCTGATCCAAGATTGGGAACAATTAATTAATGGTGCTATATCAAACTCAAACGGTGCAAACCATGCATCAGCTATAGCTGGCGCCTGGCGGTACGAATACTGTGAACCAAAAATAGAAGGGTTAAGAAGGTGGTTTACACTTTTCAGCCGTTGTATATATGATGTACGTAGAACGTTCTTCTGATCATTCTGCATGTTGTTCACAAACATTTGATATAATAATCATACAATCCAAATAAGCACAGTAATACTAACTTTTTGGTTCACTTAGGATCTGACCTAAAAACAAAGATACTAACATGCACGAAAGTACAGAGTTCACTTGGGTGTGAAAGAAATCTTCGCCTTTTAATTAACAAACACCTAGCTAGGGACAAATTCGCACGTACTAGATTAATGAAATATGATCAATGCTTTTCAACATGCGAGAAGTCGTTATAAACGCACTACATTTCCTTAAAGGTATACTCACACAACTAATCCAAAGTTATAGGTAGAATGCTATTATCTCAATTTTATTTTATTTTTTTATACAGGAAAGAATTAGAATAGCTACTGAAGAACAAGAAAGTTATTCTAGGACATCTTTACGGATGAGGTCCAAAAGGACCGGATCAGAGTCGAGCGGGCGAGACGATACACCACTAAGGTTAGTTTTCAAATGCCATTACTTAATTTTTTTAAATTTTTTTACATAGGTCGAATGATTAAAGCATACGGTTTATAATTTTGAATTTGTATGGTTTTTAGTATTTGTGTTTAGGTTCATTTGTTTAACATCTGTGCAAATTTTTTCTATATTACTTGAATGAATTGACTATTCAAATAACCTGTGAATTAAGCTAAAATGAAAACTAATTTGGATGATAAAGTGGAACATTCGTGTTGAGGTTGTAATTATGCTTCCCACATGAAAAATAGGGAGGAAAACAAGCTCTTTTATAAGTACATAGGTTACTCATCTTATTGCCAATTGATTTTGGGATTGAACCTCATGAGTTTGTGAGTTGGGCTTCCCACATGAAAAGTTGGGAGGAAAACAATCTATCTTATAAGTACAGTTACTCCTCCAATTGCCAATTGGTTTTGGAATGGAACCTCGTGGGCTTGTAAAGAGCCCGTCATCCTCTAACAATTCGGCGAATGACGACGGATTAAATCGGTTTGAACATTGTTGCTCATTAGGTGATGAAACGGTTCTAATCATCCATAACACGGCCCTTGTGTTGTGTCCTAGTCGCGGGTCTTGATTAAGATGTGGTCGTCACATTTGACCACGGAAGTACTTAACGCAAACTACACACGTCACCCACCGGCCCTTCCCCACAGTTTTATTTTCATCTGATGCTATCTCTTATCTACAACTTATAACAATAATTAATGATACGTCATATAATACGTCAACAAGTTTGAGAATTTTGTAAACTGTGGATGCCGTTTGGTTTACCACTTTTTTTATAGGGGGTTTTGTGAAAATGCCCCACTCAGAAAAACTGTTTGCAAAAACGCCCCTTAAAATAAAAAAATAGCGAAGCATGCTATTTTGGGCGTTTTTGCAATAAAATTTATATTATTTGTGTATTTTCTTTTAAATAGAAGTTTATTAAAAAATCATTATAATTACATTAAAAATATTTATCCATAAATTCTGGGAATTCATTTTAAATACAAAATTGAAAAATATAACAAGAAAAAGAAAATATAAAATAAGAAAATAGTTTTGAAACATTGAGATTTTTTGGAAACAATGAGATATTGTAGAAGATATGGTGAAAGATATTTTTTGAAAATATAAAACATAAATACATGTGAATCATTATTATCTTCATTTTAACATTGATCGTTATTATCTTCGTAATTATTTTCGTTTCATCACAAAGTAGGCTGAGATTCATCTTGTCACCCTCACTAAACATCTTGTCATACACAACGAAATATCTTGTCACCCTTTTGTAAAATACTATCATTTTTTTCGTGTTAAAAACATGTGTTTCTTCTAAATAACATTGATTTTTCTCATCTTTCACTAAAACTTAATTCTAAATACAGAATTGAAAAATATAAAAGAAAAAGAAAATATAAAACAAGAAAATAGTTTTGAAACATTAAGATTTTTTAGGAAACAATGACATATGGTGGAAGATATTGTGGAATATATTTTTTGAAAATATAAAACATAACTACATGTGGATCATTAATTATTATCTTTGTTTCAACATTGATCGTTAATTATTATCTTCGTGATTATCTTCGTTATTATCTTCGTTTCATCACAAAGTAGGGTGAAATTCATCCGGTCATCCGCAGTAAATATTTTGTCATACACAATAAAATATCCTGTCACCCTTTTGTAAAGAGACGATGATAAATCTATATCCGGAGAGATTATTTGCCTTTTTTTGTAAGATTTCCAATTTTTCTTTTATTTTTAAAAAAGGATAGATCAAAAAACGAAATCTTGTTTTAACATTAAAATATTTATAAAATATTTATATTTATATATATTTTCAAATTCGGATAAAAAATAAAGTTTGTTAAAATATTTTATTTCTCAAATAAAATATTAATAAAAATAATAATTTTCGATTTTTTTAAAAATATTTCGTTTTTTATTTTATTTGATAAAAAATAGTCATTTTGGGCATAAATGTAATATTTTTAGGCATAATCGCAATATTTTTAGGCATTTTTGCAAATAAAAAAGACAAATCTCATATTTGCAAACTGATTATCAAATAGGCGCATTTGGTACTAATTCCTCTTTTTTTATATCATGCAGTGACTGCTACGTTTTGAATAGATGATGCCCAAATACTTGACTTGGTCTAATCAAATCCAATTAGCTATTCATATGAGATATCCGCGAGATTAATTAACATATGATTGCAGTCGTTTTAGTCGTAGGTCAGGCTTAATTCTTGCTTATATCACACACTACTATTGATGACATAAGAAGAGACTTAAACTCAATAAAGTTAATGGATAAATATTTGTACGTGTTTGAGTGTTTCCATTTTAAATATGTACTACAATGCCCGATTTTATGCTATGTCTAAATCATCATGTCATCTAATTTAGAATTTATACTATTAATTAATTTAATACTCTGTATAATATAATGATATTGCCAAAGATTTTGTAAGACAAGTCTACGTAACACAATCCATGACGCACTCTTATAGACATAAATCCAATGAAATCTTTCTTAAAACACACTTTTATCTAATGCATGTTTTCTATCAATTGAGTTTTGATCAATATGCTGTTTTAAGTTATTTTTGTGAGCTACGTACTTTTCTTCCGACTCAAACCCAAGAAACCTTGTACTCCCTCCGTTACAAAATACATGGTCTTTTAGACACTTTAGATTATTTTAAAATACATGATCATTTCATATTTTTTCCCTCTTCTTTCCGCATATGCTCCTCATAATTGCATCTATAAACATGCTTTTTCTTTTTGAAAAAAAGCATGCATGACTTTTAGTTGGAATTATTATTATGGTACAAGGGTAGTTTAGGTAATACAGAGTATAAAAATTCCTTAATATACGTGGAATGCTGAAAAGGCCATGTATTTTGAAACGGAGGGAGTAAATAATAAATTAAGAATAATATCTCTCAATTACAATTTTTAATACTAAAAGTTCATCTATGTTCTTCTACCTTCACTCTTATCTAAATAATCAACAGCACAAGTGACGATGGTGGTTCAAGGACAAGGACGGTGCACGTCACCACTGAGATCATGAAAATATCGCCACGTCAGCGAAAGCGACGACTTACATCACCCGACACCAGTGACGTCACCTCTCTGCCTTGATCACGCCACGTGGCCACATTCTCATCTTATCATCGTCAGCCTGCGCTCGTTGTCCATACCGTTGAATTCCGATTATTATTATAATTTCAAAATCCGGCCTGTCAAATCCAGCCACGCAATACATGCCCGACGACGTGGCCTCTTTAGGCAGCTCATATCATCACCATGTTTAACACGACGTAACACGGCTTATCATTGCCGTTTATCCATTTCTTATCTTACTTAATACAGTAAAAAATATACTCCCTCCGTATCAATAAACATGTCGTTTTAGCTCTAAAATTTTGTTTCAAAATACATGTCGTTTTACATTTTTGGGCATTTACTTTACAGATTTACCCTTATAATCATTATCAGTTTATTAGTAGTGGTTTTCAATAAAGTAAAAAAGTGAGGTAATAATTAGGGGTATAATAGTCCATTTAATAGCTTCCTTAATATATGTGCAAATGGCTAAAACGACATGTTTATTGAAACGGAGGGAGTATATTTTCCAATTGTAATTTAGTAGGCCATTGTTTGCATAGTTCCGAATTTAAAACAAACTAGTTTAACCCCCGTACCATGTATGGATAATGTGATTATAAATCCAATTTAATATAGATATGTAATGTCAATGATCATGTTAAAATTATACGATCATATATTTATATTCGTATTATGATTAGTGTTTTTTACCAATAGTAAATCAACTCATAATATAAATAAGTTGGATTTGTTTAAAAATTACTTTATGTTAAATATCACGTTTTATTAAATGGTAATATTTATGGAAAGGTTATAACTAATTACTGGTAAGTGATAATTTATAATTTTCGGGATAAGTCATAATTTTTGGTAAATTTTAATCAATTTTTACGGGATAAGATTATGTGAGATTCTAACTACCTAATTTGTATAAAAGAGGGCCCGA
The DNA here is from genome assembly GCA_934048045.1 of Polygonum aviculare. NCBI lineage: Eukaryota > Viridiplantae > Streptophyta > Magnoliopsida > Caryophyllales > Polygonaceae > Polygonum > Polygonum aviculare. The sequence goes on from OW204024.1 coordinate 528,736, forward strand.
CTGATTTTTTTATTATTGAAATGACACGTGACGCAAATTTTTGTGAAGACATTGTCTCCGCTTTATACTATAGGTAGTATAGATAGTAATGTTAGTAATTTTTTCTTTCTTAATTTATGAGTCAAGTTATATGAAAAATATGATCACGTCCCGATTAACCGAACCAGCAGTTTCGACCTTCCAGATCCTTAGTTTTGGTTTCGAGTCGGACAAACTCAAATCCAAATCGCCCCTTCTGGTTCGCCGAGATGGCATTAGGAGAGTTGAATGAACATTAGCTGTTTTTAATAACTTGATTCAGACACTATCCTAACTAAGACATTCTCCTAACTAGTTGCCTCTACGTTAGTCAAGATTAGCACACCATCAAACTTACATGCCAAAGTAAAGGACAATGACATTAACCGTATCAAAGTTAACTTGTCCAACTCAAAGTTCACAACTCACAAGTAACGAAGCATCAGCAATACAAAACAAGGATACATCAACTCGGTTCAAATCTAGCAGCCTTAAATTCTCTACCAATTGCCAAAAACTAGTACCATTTGAACAGATGACTAATCTACGTACTACATCAACTACATAAGAAAATTGGGATTTTTTTGACATTGATGAATAAGGCAAAAAATCTATGGCTAAAGGGATTGTGGGCCCCGCCATCTACAAACTTTTAAGCCCACAAACCTCGTCCTCACACTCGTTTCCAGCACCTTCGTTAGATTTTTTGCAATCTCATACTCTTTACCAATTCCAATCCCCCTAAATCTCAGGACTTGAAATGACGATTTCTCTCAGAGTAATTTCGTCGAACATGTAACCTGCAGAATCTCAGCTTTCTTCCAGTCGACCATGGTCGTCCCTATACTGAAGCTTGGAACTTTGGCACTCAGAACCGCTTGCAAGCCCATCGCCAAACGTATCAAGAAACAGGCCGGTCTCCACCCCAAGTTTCGCCTCTTCATCGTTAACTTTGCCCAGGTTTAAATTTTCATTCTTTCTTCTGCTCTTTAACAATTTCTGTTCTGTGTATACATCTTTTTGTTCATTCTGAAGAATTTTAAGCTTAATTCCTTCAAATTCGCAAAGAGTTTGTTTTGTCCCCTTCTTTAGAATCTGGATTAACCTAGAGTTCCACTTACTATTCAATTGATCAATTTGAGCTTGCTAAATCTGTGTTTTCAGGCCAAGTGATTAGCTAGCAATGATGGGTTAAGTCTAAAATTGGAGATAACCCACTTGTAAATCAGATTATTAGAGCATTAGATCGAGTTTCAGGAGTCTCATATACATAATTTGGTAGAAAAGAAAGGTGCTTTAGTTCAGTTAAGCATGTTAAAAACTATTTTGAATGCTATTGTTAAAGAATGTGGCTAGCTGATCTCAAAACAGATTGATGGTAGTTTTTTTGTTGTTTTCCTCTGCATTGATGTTTTCTACCAAGTGAAAACCTGTATACTTTTGTATGGATCAGGCAAACCATAGGCTCACAACACAAATGCAAAGACAGATATACGGTCATAGTACTGATGTTGCCATTCGCCCTCTTAATGAGGAGAAGGCTGTAAAAGCAGCAGCTGATCTACTTGGAGAGATGTTCATTTTTACGGTAATTTCTTATACACTTTTACATCAAAACTACATTGCAAATGACAAGGAATTCAGTAAGATTCAGCATTTTGTTTTGGTTTTGATACAAAGGTTGCTGGGCTAGCTGTTATATTTGAGGTTCAAAGAAGTGCTAAATCGGAAGCTAAGAAGGAAGAAGCGCGCAGGCAGGAGATCACGGTACTAAACTAACTATGTTTCGTCGTAAATTCTGCTACATTTCGGTAAAACAATGAGAAATGAGCCCTTGATTTGCTTGCTCAGGCCGTCAGACAACAAAATGAGAGCCTTGCTAAGGAGGTTGAGCTTCTCAAGCAAAGAGTAGAAGGATTGGAGCAACAGACTAAAGGGCGAGGACTCACCGGTATTTTCGGTCAAAAGCTTCATCATACTTCCATGGAGGATGAACATACTAGACCTGTTTTAGCTCCTTGAAGCTTTGTTTTAATGCAGAAGAATATTCATCTCACTCAACTGTTAGCTGGTTTAAGTTGAGTTAACTTTCAACTGATAAGTTCTGATTTATGGGAAAAAATGATTTATTTTGTACCTTTACTTTGTAAGCTACGTTACATGTAAACAGAAACAGAAAGGAAAAACGAAAATGAGATAGGGAAATGTATTCTTGCCCCATTTTTTTTGAAATTTCTATTGTCCTTAGAACCTACTCGGGTTACCTCTGAATTATTGTATACTTTGTCTTTCTTTGGTGATAAAATACACATATGTTTCAGTGTTATTATCATAACATCCAAAACCCCACCACAATCCAGATGCACTCAATCTGATGCATTTGTACATGACTGTATACATATAATACAAGTTCTTAGGATGCATTAAATGTTCAGGAGGAAACTTTAGACAATTGCCTCCAATGGGTTTGTGCATTATTCTGCTTTATATGTGATACATTATTGTTAGACTCCAAACAAGATGACACTATTGTTGGACCGATGACCATGAGTTGGCGTCTATCCAATCGAAAGCAATGGGGCTGAGAAAGGCATCAGGAATACCAAATGAACTCACCAGTGCAAGTGCATGTGGATGAACTTCACTGCAGATTTTCAATACTTCGCTACGCACTGCACTCGCGTTCTCCATTGACAGATACCCGTATCGAAGGAACGAAGCGTCTTCATCCAGTATGGTTAGAGCATATAATGATCTGAGCAAGCTTAGCACCTCCTGTAATGGTGGAAATATTAAGCTTGATAGAATTCCTGAGTTTATACTACCTCGGTTAAAAAAAACTGTCATTTTAGCCCCTAAATCTTGTTAGGAAATGTTATGATTCATTGAAAATTTTGATGCAAATTCCCCTTATTCATTGCTTGAAAATTTTCTGATGTTTTAAAATTCGACAACGCCTGTGTTAAAGCCTGAAATTTTGACGAAGTCTAAAACATGCATAATGTTTACCTTTAGCGGGCCAGAAGGAGCATTTGATTCAGCCTCTATGAATGTAAGCAGAATTGCTTTGTCTGCGAACGCTCTACCTAAGTCTTCAGCAAGCTGGCAACTCTGTAGTTTAAACCATAAACAGTTAGAATTTGACAGAAAAGATGAGGTCATTTGGGAAGGAAGAGGTGGGGGTAGCAAGATTCTTACAAGAGCCAAAGCATATTCTCTGCTTCGTCCTTGTTTTTGGTGTAGTGAAATTTCTCCAACGAAATGATGTAGCAAATCTCGCTCCCTCAAGTAGAAGATATCAGTCTAGCCAAGGAATTATACATGTCAGTGCATTCTTCAATGGGTTAATGATGAGATATGACTCAATAGTCTAAATTCAAGGGGAAATATTTTTACATGGAATTTGCTGGATCTCAGATTAGAGCTTGTGAGCTGAGATGGGATGACAGGACAATCTCCATTCATATGCTCAAGCCATAAACCCTTGAATGGCTTCTTCTGCTTTTTCGCAGATATATATTCCGACAAGAGTGCCTTGCTAACCTGGTCATATTCATGAAAACATAAATAAAAAATACTGAAACAATATGCACAGATGAGTTTTGTTCCAACAAACAAAAAAAAAACAATGTGGAAGTAATACCTGTTGCATGAGAACATTATTGTCACCTTCAAAAGTTGACTGTACATCATACTCTGCTTTTAAGTTACCAATACGATTTTCTGTCTTTAGACCTTGGCCTCCACAGGCTTCACGGCATTCCTGAACCCGAAAAAGAACAGAAGAAATGTTCAGTGTCACACTACACATTGTGATATAAACTTCTTCTATCTAAAATGAAAAATATATCAAAAAGAAAAAAGAAAAAAGAAAAAGTAAACAGTGATGATGGTAACCTGAAGAGTTCGCATGTTGTGCCAGGTTAATGTGGCCTTTAATGCACTTGAAACAATATGAACTGTTTTATTCGTTTCAGGAGTCCTCTTCACATATAGGAACTTCATATAGTTTCCAGCAAAACTCATGGCATAACTGCAGAAAGCAAAAATTGAATAAGGATTTTTGATGCTGTAATTTGTAAATACACCCTCTAAGCAGCTTAAATGTCATTTTATCTATTATCAGTTTCTTTTTATCTTCTGCATGCCTTCTTTCTTAGACCAATGAATATAAAGATAGTACAAATGGTTAACAATCCAATTTTGAACAATAGTATCTTTACACATAAAAGATCTAACCTGACTATTATTGATCTAAACTGAATATAAAGATAGATGTCATTTATTACTGACGAAAGGAGTACTATTTAGATGCATCAGATCAACCAAACAGCTCACGTCTTTGCAAGTAAAGGTAGGAGACGTCGTTGGTGAGTAGGGTAGTCAAGCAATAGAGTTTCTGGTTGATTTGGTGCAAGAGAGAAGGCTCTTCTTGACAAACCGTATCTTATAGCAGTGGCCAAACCAACCTAAGAAAAGGATAGAAATGAAGAAATATCAAATCAAAAGGTCAAGGTGGATGCTTTTTGGCATGCAAGACCCTTTTGAATTTAAGCTGCAATTAGTTACCTTAGCAACGTAAACTGCACTGACAGCTATATTCACACGGCCTGATGTCAAGGGAGAAAGAAATGCTGCAAACCTCTGAAGAAAAAACATATTGAATTATCAGTTACACTCGCACAATAATGTTCATAAAAATGTATGGCTAAACCAAATGAGCACCTGATCTGGATCTTTTATTGCACTTTGGTATTCACCATTTGCAGAAACGTCAGCAACTGAATTGAGCAAATTTTCTCTAGGAATTCGGACATTGTCAAACCTAAGGAAAGATAAATAATCTTAACAAGCTCGTCAATTTTGAAGCCAAAGATCAAGGAGCAATTTAGTATGTGGTACCATATACGGCCATTATCAACCCCGTTCAGCCCAATCTTGTGGCCACAATCTGCAATGCGTATATTTGGGCAGACATTGCCATTTTCATCTCTAATTTGGGCTATAAATGCATGGACCCCTTCACTTTTCCCATTAATTATCAGTTGTGAGAACACTATTGTGTGCGTGGCATGCTGTGCAGATCCAATTCAGACAACGAAACTTAGCATGATGAGATGTACGACACGGTAAAGCTTAAAAGATAAAAAAAAAAAAGAAGCTTAACTCACATTAGCTGCTCCTCCAATCCAGTACTTCTGAGCTGATTCAGAAGGAGTATTGATGACAAACTCCCCAGTACTTGAGTCATAGGTGGTGATAGTTTCGATTCCTCTCACCTTTTAAAGCAATTGCAAACATACTTAGAAAGACTGTAAAACTAACAATAGGAGTAAAAGGTTTACCCAGAAATGTACTACTTGACTGCAAAAGGAATCAATACTGAAACTACATATAGGTAGAGAATACTGACTCACATTACTACCATGCCCCAGCTCAGTCATAGCAAAACACCCTTTGACTTCGTAATCTTCGGTGGCCTTAAGCCACTTGTCATGATGGCGTTTGGTCCCAAAGAATTGGATAGCACCACCCCTGAAATCCCCAGATAAGTTATCTTGTCAGAAGTATCTATTACAGCACATAAGAAGTACACTCAAAAAGAGGTGTCTATCTATCAAGGGCAATGAAAGATCATACATCAGAGAGCATTAATACATAGGTGCACTTCATATCAGTTTTGTCAACAGTGGAACCAACAATTTAGCATGATTTCCATTTCAAACTTCTACAATACCCAATCAATTTTTCCATAATAGCTAATCAGAAAGTTGACCCCAATGAAATCATGTGCAAGAAGTACACAAATTCACACTTTTATCCACCAAACTAAGAGATATTGAGTATATATCCATAAACAATTGCACATACAATTTACGAGTATTCAGAGAAAGGAAAAGATTAGTACATTAATGCATAGGTGCACTTCATATCAATTTCGTAAAAAGTGGAACCAACAATTTAGCATGATTTCCATTTCAAACTTTTACAATACCCAATCAACTTTCTCCATAGCTAATCAGAAAGTCCACCCCAATGAAGCCCTCTACAAGAAGTACACAAATTCACACTTCTATCCAACAAAACAATTCCCCACACAATTCAAGAGTAATCAGAGAAAGGAAAAGACCAGTATATACCATAGAAAGAAATGAACACCAATCTTAACAGAAAGAGAGTGGTCAAAAACCCCGAAAACCTCCTGGAAAGCCAATTTCCTGAGTTCAGCATCGGGCTCCTTCAAGAGCCAATCTTTGAAGGCCCCACGCCTCAACAGAAACTCAATTCGCTTCATGGTGGCCTCCCTCTGTTGTTCCATGGACTGATTGAAATCAGGGGCCACGAAAACTCTGTGCCCTAATTTTCTAGGGTTGAACAGATTGCTCTGGATCATGAGATTGAAGAGCCAATCTCGGTCTTGAACGTGGTGGCCGTCCAATATAGCTCTCATCTGCTTGGTAACGAAGGCGAATTGCTCGGAATCGGAGAGTTCGGGGGGTGAGTAGGACACACATGGGAGTTTGGATAGAGAGGGGGAAGTGAAAGAGGTGGGTTGGGGGTGGAAGTGGTTCATGAGGACTTGAAATCGAGTGCAGACTCGTTCGATTTGGGGATCCATGGTCGCAGATTGAGAGGGCGAATGGAGGGAAAGGGGTTTTTGTGATCAATTGCCCAGGAAGGGTAGGTTGGGCGTGCAGAGCCAACTTCAAAGAGAGAAGAGGAAGAAGGGGAAATTGATTTACAAAGACTAATTGAGAATTGCCATCACGAACTCTGTAAATCTGCGGATAAGGAACAGAAATTTTGAAGTTCTATATCCAATTTAATACATAAAGGTCGGTAACGGTCAAACACAAGGAACCAATACCAGCTACCAAAATGAACAAAGTCTCCTCCTTCGTTGGTTGAATATATTTTGGGATTGTTCATTTTTATGCAAACAATTTTTTCTCTAAAAATTTTATTTTAGTTTTGGTTTTTCGATTGTGACATGATAAACGTACTAAAAAAGAAACTAAAACGCTAAAATGGAAATAGTAAACCCATCATAAAAAAGATTAAAAAATAAAAAATTTACAAATTCTTTTCATTATTAACCTCTTATAGTGACTTTAAGGCATACACTGTAGTAGAAAAACCGTCTTATTTTATTTTTCTGAAATAAGGCCTTTATCCATTCTCAATAGATTTTATTTATTTTTTAAATAAGGGATCATTTACTTGCCTTATAAAATTATCAAGTTGTATTAATTTATTTTTAGTATTCTTTTTTTGATGGGGTGTGACCTAATCGTTGGATTTATAATAGAAGAAGTACTTTATTTATGTATTTTTTGATGTTAATAATCTTCATTCTTTGTTTTGTAGGATCACAATTATCAGAAATGTACACGATCATGACAACTAAGTACTATTATTGATATTACATTAGGTTACAAGATCAAATCTTTACTAAATATTAAGTCTTCTTGTGTACATGATAATCAACCAAAAACTAGAGACCATAGTTTGATAAAATTAAAATTACAATGCCATGAAAAATATATCACACTGATCCTTACAACTGAAATATCACTCAGAATTTTTAAGGCTGAAACAGAGTGCAACAAAACAAGCCACATGATTCCTGTTTTTTTCAATCTGAATGAATTTTTTTGCTCAAAAGAAAGAACTTTTTTATAGGAAAATACAGGGGTGTCTTGTCTTTCTTCTCTTTTTCTTCAGCTTTGGTGGTTGTAACACCACCCTGATGGCTGCATCAAACACTGTCTTCACATTCTGTTAAAAAAATCAGCAATTTCAATTAGTCAATGATTTAACTATAATCAATTAGTCAATTTTCATTAATATTTAATTTCTAAAAAAAATGGTTAACCTGTTGTGTCTTGGAGCTGCATTCAATGTAAAAAGCTGCACCTATCATCTTCTTCAGCTCCTCTCCCTGCCCATAACAATAAACCAGAATATTTATCATTTTAGTATACTGAAAAACCATTCTTTGATTTTAATGTAAAAAAGCTCAATTTATGCCATTTCAATTATATCTCTAATCCATTTGGCAAAGGAGAAAAAGACAGGAGAATTAATAATTTGCCTGAGCAGTTGAGATGGGTGTTGCTCCTGGATGATCACTCAAGAACTGCTTGTCATCCCTTAGGTCTAATCAAACAAAACACTAAATTTTCACATAAAATACAAAAATAATCAAAGACTGAATGGGGAAATAATGGATATATATTCACCTAGCTTTGTGCCAACAAGGATAATAGGAACATTTGGAGCATAATGCCTTAGCTCTGGAATCCACTGCCAAAATGAAGCCAAGTTCTTTAATTTCATTTGGAAAATAGATTAACCCACAAAACTCTGTTAAGCTGTGATTAAAGCTATCTATCACCTTCTTAGAGATGTTCTCATAACTGGCCATGCTGATCAAAGAAAAGGCCAGCAAAAACACATCTGCTCCTCTGTAGCTCAGAGGCCTTAGCCTATTGTAGTCTTCCTGCCCTTCATATTGCCAAAAAATTACATACAAATTAAAAAAAATTAACCATTAATTGTTAGTTCTTGCAAATATCAGCTAAAAAGATTTGAACTTTTTTGTCATGGTGTATGTACCTGCAGTGTCCCAAAGACCCAGATTAACTGTACTTCCATCCACAACTACATTGGCACTGAAATTGTCAAACACTGTTGGAACATAATCCTGCAAAAAGAAAAGATTTTTAAATAGAAAATTAACATAGTTTTTTCTCAAAAGAAAGGGAGGATTGGAGGATGATCAATACAGTAGGGAAAGTGTTGCTGGTGTAGGAGATGAGCATGCAAGTCTTTCCAACAGCTCCATCACCAACTGTCACACATTTAATGAATCTAGCAGTGGCCATGTTTGCTCAACTTCAGATCAAAGATTTCACCTTTTCTTCTTCTTTGAGTTGTTTTCTGTGAGTGGAAATGGGCACAAAAAAGAAAGGGTTTTGAAATTTGAAGTTGAGTAGAAAAGGTGAGAAGATTGGTGGGAAATTTAATGGCTGCAAATAAGGCTTTTTTAGATTATTTTTGGGCTTGATTTTTGATAAGCAATAATTAGCCAATGGGTTTCTGTTACTTGAAGGAGAAGGGGAGTAGCTAAAATACACCAAGAACAAAAAGGGGAGAATTTTAGTGGGGTTTGGTGTATGTGGGTGTATTTGTATTAGTGTTAGTTGGGCTTCAAGTGTTATTCAAGGAATGAAGGTACAGCTTTCATAATTAAGAAAAGAAAAACCATTTTGCTTAATTGCAAAGCCTGTTGTTTTTAGCAAAAATGCAAAGATCAGATCTTTTGAGCAGGGGTGTACAAAATTGGATTATTATGAATAACCTTTCATTTTCATTTCTTGAGTCTGAACTTTATAAAAAACATTTTGCTTAATTGCAAAGCCTGTTGCTTTTAGCAAAAATGAAAAGATGAGATCTTTTGAGCAGGGGTGTACAAAATCAGTCACACCCGAACCGTCAGTTTAGGGTGTGACTGATTTTGAAACGATTTTGGTTCCGGCTCAGTTTGGGTTTGAGATTCTTACGTATATATTCGATCAAATTGTCGGTTCATCGGTTCCTGAACCCCCGATCCGGAAGCTAAACCGTAGGAGGAAGGAACCAATGGTATCATTCCGGTTTCGGTTTTGACATATGGTTCAGTGATTTGGGTGAAACATGTACACCATTATTAGGAACCAAGTTGCCTAAGAGAATGGCATACAAAAGCCTTGGGAATGTGGGTGTCATCATAGTTAGGGAGGCAAACAAGTTGACATGTGCATGGTCTTGATTAAAGCATGATTAGACTGGTTAGAGGGCCTAATCTAATCAATTTTCCTTCCATTGCTACATCATAAAATCAACCAACTTAGTGACTGTTCAATATGGCCATGTGTATAACAACTTTTATAGCATAAAAGGGATTTCTTTTATTTGGTTTAAAGTGGTTGTTGATCCACCCAAAAATTGTGAGACATGTATGATTCTTCAAAAGCATATGATAACATCAGCTCCACCTCATATTGATGTATAAAACAAAGGGATTATTAAAGTTATCAGGAATTTGTTTAATGTAAAAGGCAAGAGATGATTCATGTGCTGATGCTAGTAAAGAAGAAAAAGGCCTACTACAAAAAGAAGAGTAACAAGTTAGTTAAGATTGCTTCAAAATGAATATTAATCTAAGCACAAAGGTCATAATAAAGTTCCAAGTCAATCATCATGGTCTCTAACTTAATTTGATCTAGTTGATAGTGAGAGATTCTTCTCCTCTATGTGGCCGCTCTTGATCTAGATCATAACAACTCGAAACTTGAAAGTGAAAGATTAAGACTTTTTCCACTACCTTCAATCTTTTCGTAAATCATACTTCCTCTTAAGTGGATGTTGATTAATAGATATTTATCTCCACTTACGGGTAGAAAGTAGTTTTTGGTAGAAAAATATACTTTTCGTATCTCGAAATGTGTAAAACTTAGTTACTTTTTCCGAATTTCGAGGTACAAAAAGTATATTGTTTGTAAAAAAGTACAGTAGTTTCTAAGTGAAAGTGTAGCATGACCTAGAAAATTTACTCCCTTTGTTTGGAAAAAGATTTTAGCTTTAATCCCAAAAATCTTGTTTAGCAATATTTGTCATGGGTTGAGGAAAAGGCCTGATCAGATTGAATTTGATCAGTTTTTATCAGTACAAAAAGAGAACAATAAAAGAATGTGTTTGTCAATAGTCATGGACTAATTTCCAGAGATATGAATCTAAATTTGGTTGCACATCTTTTCCTAGAATATAAAACACTGAAATCATCCAACTGAAAGTCAACTTGTTCTCTAAACCTTACAAAATTTCAATCAAATCCAACACAAAACTAATCATCAACCAAGAAGTCAATCAACACTTGGATCTCCCAACTTCTAAACAACTCTTAATGCTCAAAAATCGCAGATCAATTACAACAAATGGGCTTAATCTTCCTGTGAGCCAACTGTTTCCTGACCAACCCACAAATCACACAAATCTTAAATATCCCTCGGCCCTAAAATCCCTACATCTCAGCCATCTTTTCATGCACACACACACGTACTTACACGAAACAAAACAACACCATGCTCATCACATTCTTGTGTTCACTTTCTTTAAATCTCATGTCACAAATCATAAATATATAAACACCACATAATCAACTCTCATCCCCTTCTCCCACCCCTTAATTCACAATACTATATATCCCTTAAACACTCGTATTAATATAAACAAGCTCACATCTTTTTGCCGTCTTGACCATATACTAAATAACTTAAACCACACGCTATCTATAAATCACCCTCAAACCATGCAAAGAAACACCATCACAAACCCTAACACCACCACCACAACCCACCAAGCTTGCGCGGCGTGCAAGCACCAACGAAAGAAGTGCACCGAGAAGTGCATCTTGGCGCCATTTTTCCCCGCCGACAAGACGAGGGAGTTCCAGGCGGTGCACAAGGTGTTCGGCGTCAGCAACGTGCAGAAGATCGTCAGAGGGCTCGCGGGAGACGACGACAGGAGACGGGCGGCGGATTCGCTCGTTTGGGAGGCCTTCTGCCGCCAGAGGGACCCGATTCTGGGTCCCTATGGCGAGTACAGAAGGGTTTACGATGAGCTCCGGCTGTATAAAACGGCGAGCCACCGTGTGAGCCAGCAGGTCCCCACGGTGGCTCACCAGGGTGGGGTGGTGTATAAGGCGGCCGCGGTGGGTGGTGGTGGCGTCGGGTGGAAGATCGGGAGCCATGGTGGTGGCACGCAAGGGCCCATTTTGAATTCGGGCTCGTATTTCGGGTCAGCCGGGTTTGAGAGTGTGAAGGGGCAAGAGAAAGATAATCATCTTAATCTTCATCATCATAATCATGGTCATAATTGTCCGCAACAACAGTTGATTACTGGGTTTAATCAGCAGTATTACCAGCTTTCAGGTGGAATTGATTTTTCGGACTTGTCCAGTATTTCGAATTCTTTTTTATGACGATTTAATTGGAGACTTTGATTCTTGATTATGGCATGATGAGGAAGTGAAAGTTTGTGATTGCAGGTCAACTTAGCCCATTGGATGTGAAGTCAATTGAAAGTAGCATTTGGGAGGACACTGGATCTTAAGATATCATCTATCTATATGCAAGAAACGCCTTTTTTTTCAATTTAATTTTGATAATTATATATGGTTTATGAATCTACTTTAATTTGAAATTGGTTTATGAATTTATTTATTGAGGGACATAGCCCGTAAGATGAGTGAGCTCAGCTAATGGCGGGTTCATGTCGGTTTATGTATTCTATGAATTTAAGAGATTAATCAAACTTGAGATTTTTCAACCCAAAAATGAAACGTATTATATATATTTGAATTGAATGTGCAGTTTTCCCGGCCCTATTTAGCTACTTGTTTCTTTTATCATCAAGAAATTCCAAAGAATAATGCTCGATCGTTAGAGGAACAAAAAAAATTCACATGGCATGTGTGGATAAAGGCAATACTATATGTCCTGTTACAACTCACAATTCGATCATCATTATTCGTATCTACGTGCAATAATTCTCATATCAATACCCGTGCTTGTAGATTTTATATGATTGAAACAATAAGTGCATTCGACATGCTTTTCAAACGTAACTTGACTGCAGTCTATAGCCCAATTGATTCAAATTTAAGATAATTTCTAATTTCGTGAAAAATCATGTAAAACATATAAGGAGAATAATACAAAAACTTACTATACATTGTCGAGGTCTACTTTATGGTTCTATAGTTATCCCTTGTTTTATGACTACTTAGTCAATTATCTTTAATTAATAAAACGCTCTCCGAGGAGTCAAAGAGTATCGTATCGCCTTCGACAAAAAAATTTATCTTACAACTAAAAGATACAGTAGAAAAGACCCGACACGTGGGCTCTCCTAAATACAGATTTCAATCAAAATGTTGCAAGCAAATGAAAGCGTTTTTGAAGGGTTACCATCCAAACCCAAAATCCCTCGATCTTTGTTAACTTGTTGATGTTGATCGATGATAAACAGCTTCTTGTAATGTCTTTGACTCCTTTGACTCGTTGGCCCTAGCCACGTGATCGATCCCTTTTCAATGCCCTCCATTAAATCCCTCATTTCCTTACAAACTCATCCTTGATCGATCGGAGGAGAGAGAGAGAAAGAGAGCTAGGGTTCTTCAATTTCCTTTCAATCAATCCATTTCAAGAACTCTCAATACCAATTTTGCTTGTTTATCCTTTACATTTCACATATTTTCCCGCTCTCTCCTCCTAACAAACTTTTTTTCAAGTAACGGTAACCAACGGGATATATGGCGGGTCAGGATCTGAGCTGGCCCGATTTCCAACCGCCGCCGCCTGCCACGTCAGCCTTACCGTTAGACGATAACCCTTCATGGGTCAACGGCGATTTCGTCGAGTTCTCGGCCGCCAAGCGTAGGGCTGACCGCTCGTCGTTCGACGACGAGGCGCAGCTGATCATGTCCATGTTCGACAACGAGCAAATCAAGGGCGGTGGCTGTGACGACGGGCCCGAAAATGAGTCGTCGGGCCAGGCAGCTTCGTCTTCTGGCAACGACAAGAAGCGATGCCGGTCGCCTGATCAGGTCATGAAAACCGAGCATGAGGAGGTGGAAAGCTCCACGGGTAAGGAGGTTGAGCGTCCGAACTCGCACCCGCATGCGGCGGCGGAGGGGGCTACGGTGTCGCCGTCGCCGCCTCCCGCCGCCGGGAGTCCCGATACCGTTTCGGATCCTAAAAGGATAAAAAGGTACCTAATTTTTATTTATAAAATTTTGGTTATATGGATTATGATTTTCCTAAATTATGCTTAATCCTAATTTAATCCCGTACACGATTGTGTGAATAATCACGTGGCTTTAATTAATATCTAGTAGCGTGTATATAGAGGATGCAAATAATATAGACAATCTGAATGATGTATATGTATTTAGGATTCTAGCAAATAGACAATCTGCGAGACGTTCACGAGTGAAGAAGCTTCAATACATATCCGAGCTTGAACGCAACTTGACCACATTACAGGTAACCCATTGTTAATGTTCTGCGGCCATATTTGTAACTAGGTTTCTTGAATCTCTATATAAGTCCTCGAAACATCTAGAGTTCGGTAATCCGAATTCTGTCTTCCGTAATAATTTGTTTTTTTTTTCTGTCCATGGACGTAGGCAATACCGTTACCGAACCACGTAAATCTCGTGTCAATTTTGTTTATTATTCTCGTTTGATCTCTCGTTACAAGTTACAACACCATATGACTAAATCACGTTTTATTTTCAGAAAGTAACAATAATTTCATAAATTATGAACTCCTAATTCAAATTACTGATTTGTGCTGATTTTGTGGTGTGAATTTTGATATGAAGGCCGAAGTGTCAACGTTATCGCCACGGGTGGCATACTTGGACCATCAGCGCCTGATCCTGAACGCTGATAACAGCACCCTCAAGTCCAAGATTGCAGCTTTAGCTCAAGACAACATCTTTAAAGATGGTTAATTAATTTCTTATTACATAAACATTTTTTAATTCGTTACTTACTGTTTTGCTCTTGATTAATCCAGTCTTTAAATGCAGCTCATCAGGAAGCACTGAAGAGGGAAATAGAGAGGCTAAAGCAAATTTACCAACAGCAACACAACATTAACACAACACCGACTTCGTCTCCTCCATCGTCTGCTCAAGCCTAGTTGGTGCTCAAACATGTTGTGCAAGGCTTGTTTGGTACATTTTAGTGAGGTTCATGAATTGGGTTGATCTCAGATAATGTAAAAACAATTTGCAGATGATCATATTGATTGAATGAGGAAGTGTGTGGAAAAACTTGAGGAAATATTCTCTATGAATATAACTTATAGGAAGGACTAACTAAACCATTTGATGCACATGACAGGAAATCCTAGCACTAATTTTCACAGCTAATAAATGGACATGACATGACATGAAACTAAACTAAGCTAAGCAGAAAATACATGAGTTACTTAGATTAGTTGTTATGGTGTGGTACACAAACAGATTAATCAAGAGACAGATTGTTCAAAGGTGTGGGTAGTATGTGGGTTACCGGGGTCCGGACAATTCCATAGCTTCGAATGTGAAGGAGTAGTCGTTGAGTTCACCGGAAAAGCCAGAAGTGGCCACAGGAATGGGCCCAGACCCGGACCTTGACCCTGGTAGAGATTCTAACACCTTCAAAACCTCAGACATTTTGGGTCTCATGGCCGGGCTCGGCTGAGTGCACAATATGGCCAGCTCGGCTACTTTGTCTAGCTCCTCTGGATCAAAGCATCCCCTCAGATCCCTATCCACCAGCATCTCCAGATTCTTCTCCTCGTACAATGTCTTCACCTGCAAGCAAATGCAACTTCATTTTCGATTCCGCCTAGCCCGTTTTTTCAAAACATTTTACACAATATAGATCGAATGACGTACCGAGTCCAGAATCATCCCCTTGGGAGCCTTTTGCCCAGTGATGAGTTCCAAGAGGAGTATCCCGAATCCAAAGACGTCGGTTTTATCAGAGGATTGTCCGGTGGAGAGATACTCGGGAGCAATATGGCCGGCAGTACCCCTCACAGCAGTGGTGACGTGTGACTCCCTCCTGTCTAGAAGCTTTGCGAGCCCGAAATCACCAACCACAGCTTCAAAGTCCTCATCCAGCAAGATGTTAGCCGCTTTCACATCCCTGTGGATTATCTTCGGATTACATTGGTCGTGCAAGTACAATAGTCCACGAGCTGCCCCTATGGCTATTCTCATTCTCTTCCTCCAGTCTAAGCTTAGAGGAGGACAAGGATCTCTTAAACGGTCGGCTACACTTCCATTGGGCATATATGGGTAAACCAGCAATCTCTCCTCAGCTGTCATACAGAATCCATATAAACGAAGAAGGTTTCTGTGGAGAGCCAATCCTATCATCTCAACTTCGGTTTGGAATTGCACTTCGCCGGTCATGTTTGGGTCTCTTAGCCTTTTAACTGCTATCATGGTTTTGCTGCGGAGGCACCCTTTGTACACCACTCCAAAACCTCCTTGCCCAAGTATGTTTTTGGGATTGAAATTCCCCGTTGCTATTTGTAGCTCCCGGAACGAAAACCTCCTCAGATGACCCTCCATATCATCAAACTCATACTCCTGATGCACTGAACAACATCCAACCCACGGTTAATTGATTACTACAAGAAGGAATAACAAGCCAGGAAAAGAAAAATTGAGCTCTTTTATTACCGTTGTTCCACTTCAAAGTGTATTGATGACATCTATACCAATGCACCCAGCCTAGTGTAAGTAGCACAGAAACCACAAAGACACATGTGACCCCTGCAGCCAGAGGGATTGCCCACTCCCGCCGATAACTTCTCTTCTGAGGTGACCTTGTCTCTGCATGTAAAATTCACATCAAAATATGGCTAGCTGAAAATCCCTGGACAAGTATTCCAACTTAATTCAAACATAGGTTTAAGTACCATTTAGAGGATTCTCCTTGCTTATGCAGACTTGTGCAGATGATGACATGCAAAGGAAGCTGTTCCCTGTTATACTACACTCAAAAGTATTAGTAGAAGCCACTCAAACAGACACGATGCATAAGGATTGTGGGGATGAATCATATACCTATACGACTTAGCCAGAATTTTTGGAGTTGGGCCACTAAGATTGTTAAAGGATAAGTCCCTGCAAAATGCAAAATGATTGGATAAACCCATAATTACTTTACTCCAAAAAAATTAATCACTGAGAAGACAAATGAAGGATACATACAAGAATGAAAGACCTGAAAGATCTGCAACAGCTACTGGTATATGTCCAGATAAATCGTTTCTACAAAGCCGCCTGGAAATTGTAGCAGTACAATACCAGTAGATGAACTATCAAAGCTTAGCAAAAAAACAAAGAAAAATAATGGAGGAAATATGCGACAGTTGCCGAATGCTTACAAGTAATTTAGACGACTGAGGAAACCGATGGAGTCAGGAATTGGACCACTGAACTGGTTACCTGAGAGGTCAAGGGTTTGCAGCTCATTAAGCTTGCCTATCTCCTCTGGAATTGGACCAGATAATTGGTTATTCTGCAATAACCTGTATGAATGGAAGGTATTCTTCAGTTGGTGACACATGTTATCACAGTGTTTCAAGTATTATTTACATGACTCTTTAAACTTCTAGACCATTTTCATGAATGACCAACTTATAGCTAAATAAAGAATTCTAGCAAACAAGGACATCAGTGCAAGATGACTGTCTAAAATAAATAAACCGCAACAAATACATAATGCTTACAGTACACGAAGGCGAGTTAAATTTCCAATGCTCGACGACAGCAGTCCTGATAAACCCGTGCTGGCCATCTCACTGCCACCAAATCAGCATGTCATGATCCAGGAAATCAAGACTTCATATAAAACAGATGCCCAACATACTCAACTGGATAAATAGAGAAATTTTCATAATGAATTTATTCTCAAGACATAGCCTTATAGATTAAGTTGCAATTGCAGGAAATCATGGGGCATTACACAGCAATGCAATTTCAGGGAAACTTATAAATTAAGCCTATATTGATATCATTCACAAGTCTTCAGAAACATAACATTTAGTCATATACACTGATACCCAACAGAGGCTTGAATTATTGACTTACAGAGAGACAACAAACCCCTCAGCAGAGCAAGCAACCATGTTCCAGGTGCAAGGATCAACAGAGTTTATATCCCATCCATTAAGCACATGATACTCATCTCTCATTTTGCTCTTCATAGACATCAATGCAGCCACTGAAGAGCAGAAAATAACTATCAAAACCATATAACCAAAGAAGCAGACTAACAAAAAAAAACAGCAATTGTTAGAGAACACACCTTCATAGTTGACACCCTTTGGAGAGAGAAGACTGTCTGCAGCTCCAGCATAATCACCCAGGGAAAGAAAACCCACAACCATCATTAACAGAAGAACCATCAAAGCTGAAAAAACCAGCACAAGGTTAGAAGAAAAGTAAGACCTTAACAATGAGCTTCTTCTTTAGGAAAAGTACACCAAATACTGCACTTCCATGAAAAGGAAGAAAAAGGCATTTGACATTGACATCTCTGGGCAGACTTTCCACAAAAAGGCTCAACCAAGCAACTGATAATAAATTCCGGAAAGGGCATTAAGAAAAAACAAATACCAGAGCCACTATAGTAAAGATGCGAACACGAACTTCAGGGTGAAAAGGAAAGGGATTCTGAATGAGGTATACAAACTTAGGGTTTTCGTGAATCAATTTGAGGTCAAAAGGAAGCTAATTTCCAGAGTAAGATGCTCGATCTCGATGAGTTATCCAGACATACGGGGAAAGGGTGAGAGATCTGAGGGGAGAGCGAGAGAACGGGCACTTGTTGGGGGTTGTGGTGGTTGCGAGCATAGAGATATGTGGGATTACAGTGGTGAGAGTGGAGACAACGGAGACAATATGAGCCGTTGGATGTGACTTGGGGAAACACTTTCCAGTTTTTTACGGATTCAATCAGAGCCGTTGGATCTATGAATCCTGAAAAAAAAAAAAAATCCTAAAACCCAAAAACAAGAAAGGAGTACTCCGTATCATGTAACATCATTCATAAATTTGCAGTAAAGTTACTAATAATAGTACGAGTATTAGTAGAACAAGATTAGGAAATTTCTTGGGGGACAAAAATGCACATACCTAAGGCAACGGTACTTCCCTAATCTAAGTCAAGGTAGTTAGAAATTAGCTTAAAGAGTCTCAAATGCAGCCGTCCTTTTGACTTAATGTGTCCACCTGTGAACAAAAACACATGAGAAGAGTTTCGTATAAGAAGACGAAACAATATTTCACATGGAAAATACAAAAAAAATCCACACCCAAAATAGAAGAAGAGGCAGTAGAATCACAATGGGACTACCAAGAACAACAGAGCGGGAAAAAAGGAGACCAAAGGCTATTGGGCGTGTTATCAAAGCCTGAGATTCCATCAACATTGATCCCGGAGAGTCCTGTTATGTGGGAAGTATGAGTCCATATCCACCAAAGACACCGAAGATTGTATGTAACTCGAAAGCTCTTATCGATCCTGTGATTAGGAACAGAAAAGAATTCCTTGTTATACAAATAATCTAGGTAGAGATCTGAGAAATTTTGAGAAGGAAAGAAGCCTGAAGCCTTGCATAACATCTTGAAGGTGAATTCTTCATGCTTTTACCCTCATAATGCTTCTTTCTTCAGGCATTTCCCTCGTGATATCAGAGAGTCCTGGTTGCATTCCCCTAAGATTGAATGGAAGTGTCGTCTTGTTTTAACAAAAGTGCATACATTGAATACCTGCCTTTGACTCTTGACAACTTTATGATCTATTGGCTAAATACTACAGCAAAAGGGTTCACATCTTCATGATTTCTCCTATTGATATTTACAACAAAGAAAGTTCAGGTGATGAGGTGAAATGAAAGTGTGTGACAGGAATGAAAGAGTGTGAATAAGATATAATACCTGTTGACAAAGTTCAGTTTCACTTCATCTGCAGCTCCAATTAAGGATCTCCAAAACAACCTACAAAGAAAGCACAGAAAGTGATTAGCAATAGATCCATAAGAAAGAACCTGGATAACTTCAAACCAATATACAAATGCTTCCTTTTTTTGAAAAAATAAAAATGAGGCAGATGTTGTACAATGTATAGAAACCAAAAAAGAAGGCATTCTTTTACCAAAATTTCTCAAACATTCAACATTACCGATGATCCCATCGGGCAAGGCGGCAAGCCAGAAGTGCAATCACCGCATATGTTGTCCTGGGGGCGTTAAAACCTGTAGCAAATGAAAGTTTGTAAAGATCAAAGGAAACTTAAAATTATATGATGTATACAATGAAGGGCCTAGAGCATAACTTAAAATTATAGAGCGTTTACAATGAAGAAGATAGAAACAAGCATCTCTTGAGTGAGCCGAATAACCAGAACTTCTGCAAGACCCAAGAGATACATGTTGGACCACCAGCCGAATAACCAGGACTTCTTGTCAGAGCCTGGGTAGCAACTATTGGCACGTGATTAGTGTTCAGAATTGATATGCAGTATCTTTAGCTTCCTATTATCTTGTATTAGGTTGTTCATTGATATTATCTTGTATGGCAAGTTCATTATCTGTCAAGATACTTGACCTAGAGACTCCTCTGTATTTAAGCATCTGCTATGATCAATAATACAGTTAACACATTCATAATATTCTCTATATGGTATCAGCCTAATTCCTGGGCTCTTCCATCACAAAACCCCAAGCCTACCGCCAGCGTTCTTCTCTTACGCCATGGCTGACTTCACCTTAACCCTCCCCAATCCGTTTCAATCTGACAATCCCTTTGTGGTTGTTCAGTTTGGCAATATCATCAAATTAACCCCTACAAACTATATCACATGGAAGGCTCAAGTTGAATCCACTCTCAAAGGGTTTGGCTTGTTTCCTTTCCTTGATGGCTCGCATCCTGCACCATCCAAAACTCATGCTGGCACCAATGGTCTTCAAGTGCCCAATCCTGCCTACTTGACGTGGGAGAGACAGGATCAAATTCTGTATGGCGCCCTTCTTGGCTCTCTCACCACTCAAGTGTCGTGTCTGGTCACCCAAACCACTACCTCGAAGGCACTTTGGGATGTCCTAAAACAGACCTACGCCACGGCATCTTGGGGGCACAAAAAGCAAGTCAAGGCTCGACTCACTTCCCTGAAGAAAGGTACCATGACGATTGCTGAGTACATGCACTCGGTAAAGGCTTCCGCTGATCTCTTGGCCTCTCTTCAAGCACCAGTAGGCCAAGAAGACTTGACTGACTACATTCTCAAAGGTCTTGATGATGCCTACAAACCCATTGTTGATGGCGTCAACATGAGAGATTCGCCTATCTCGTTTGAGGAGCTACATGAGAAGCTTCGCATACATGAGACCAATCTGAAAACCGAGGCTCTTCAATCGGGTACTCCAGCCACGGCGCTCACCGTCAACACCAAGGTAAACAAAAAGAACAAAGGCTCTTACTCTCCTCAGCAATGGCAGTCGCTACAATACCCACCCCAACCACCACAACACTGGACCTCTAATCAGCCCCACTATCGTCCAGCTACCCAACCAAACTACCCTCCCAATGGCTCGTCCTCTCAACCCAATCCATCTTACCAGAACAACAATCCTAAGCCTTTCAAAGGCCGTTGCCAAAACTGCAGGGCTGTAGGCCATGTCGTTTCTCAATGCCCTGACTTTAGGCGAGACAATCCCAATGCTAGATTCCAATCCTCTAACCGCTTCCCTCCTCAAGCCAACGTTGCCACAACTGGACCAACCCAGCCTTGGATAATGGACAGCGGCGTCACCCACCATGTCACCAATGACCTAAACAACCTAGCTCTTCACTATCCTTACCCGGGTCCCGATGAGCTCTATGTTGGTGACGGTTCAGGTTTGCGAATCATGCACTCTGGCTCTCTTTCTTTGTTTGGCTCAAATCACAACTTTAAACTCACAAATGTTCTTCATGTTCCAAAAATGACGAAAAATGTTCTTTCGGTTTCACAATTTTGTGCTCAAAATCGCCTTGGCATTCTTTTCTTATATGATCGTTTTTGTGTGAAGGCACTTTCAACGGGCAAAACAATCCTTGAAGGACCTTGCATTGATGGAGTTTACGTGTGGCCTCGACAAGTTCCGACCGCCTTTACCGTTAGCCTTCATCAATCTCATGTTCTTCATCATAAATTTGGGCATCCCTCCTCTGCAGCCTTGTCCACGTTATTTCATAAGCTTAATTTAGGTAGTCCTAGTTCTATTTCAGATTGCTCTTCTTGTCAAATAAGCAAGAGTCACAAACTCCCTTTCAAGGAGTCGACAATTGCCTCTAGTTATCCCTTAGAAGTTGTGTTTTCGGATGTT
This sequence comes from Polygonum aviculare, assembly GCA_934048045.1. Classification (NCBI taxonomy): domain Eukaryota; kingdom Viridiplantae; phylum Streptophyta; class Magnoliopsida; order Caryophyllales; family Polygonaceae; genus Polygonum; species Polygonum aviculare. Next base: position 550,741 of record OW204024.1, read on the forward strand.
TGGTCTTCACCGGTTTATTCTTATGATGGATTCAAGTATTATGTTATTTTTGTTGATCATTACTCTCGTTATACTTGGTTATATCCTATTAAAAAGAAGTCGGACACCTACAAGACATTTGTCACCTTCAAAGCTTTAACCGAGAATTTTTTCAAAACAAAAATCAAGGTTTTTTATTCCGACAATGGTGGTGAGTTTATTGCCTTAAGATCTTTCTTAGCAGACAATGGAATCACTCATCTCACTTCACCCCCTCACACACCTGAGCATAACGGAATATCCGAACGACGACACCGTCACATTGTTGAAACCGGGCTTGCCTTATTAAACTTTGCTAAACTTCCAAAAACGTTTTGGCCTCATGCCTTATTGACGTCTGTTTACTTAATTAACAGGATGCCCACAAAAAATCTTCAAAACAAATACCCATATTTTTTACTTACAAAACTTGAGCCAAATTATATGAAATTGAGATGCTTTGGTTGCTTATGCTTTCCGTGGCTTCGTCCGTGATGCGTAGCCCACCTCCAATCCCAACCAACCCTACCGGCTTGATTGATGAGGCATGGGGTTCAATTGCCTCGGATTTCACAGCTTCCCTGACCCCTTCTAGCTCATCTCCACCGAATGTCCCTCAAATCGAGCCTAACCCTACTCAGCCTACCACGCCTCCGCCCAACCCGTCCGACCAAATTCAACAACCTCCTCCTATGTCCGAATCTGTCACCCACCAGCCCACCAATACCCAGCCCCGTCCCGCTAGGGACGCGCCCTCACTCGCTGTCTACTCCAGGCAACGTTTCAAACATCCAAATCGGTCCACACCAGCCACTTCTCACCATACTCACCCCATGCCGCTGTCCACGTCTCTTGCTCCGTCTCCTAACCCTACCAACGTCCCACATGACCAACAACAACCCCTCTCACCTCTCTCCTCACCAAACCCCTCACCATCGCCTCCTCGCCATCACAGTATGGTAACCAGGTCTCAAAACAACATAACCAAGCCAGTTCGAAAACTCAATCTCCACACCCAAAAATTCTCACCCAAAGAACCACAAAACATTATCCAAGCCTTAAAAGATCCCGAGTGGCGACTCGCTATGCAAAAGGAATTCGATGCTCTTTGTGCAAACCAAACTTGGTCCCTTGTTCCCTCTACTCCCAATCTCAACCTTGTTGGGTGTAAGTGGGTGTTTCGTCTCAAGTATAAACCCGATGGGTCCATTGATCGTTACAAAGCTCGACTTGTAGCTAAGGGGTTTCATCAACGACCGGGTCAAGATTTTCACGAGACTTTCAGCCCTGTCGTCAAACCAGTGACGGTTCGCGTCGTCTTATCTATAGCGGTCTCTCGTGGCTGGCCTCTTCACCAACTCGACGTCAACAACGCCTTTCTCCAAGGTACTCTTCATGAAGACGTCTTCATGGCTCAGCCTCCAGGGTTCGCAAACAGAGACCTCCCATCCCATGTGTGCAAGCTTCGTAAGGCCATTTACGGGCTCAAACAGGCGCCTAGGGCCTGGTACAATGAGCTTCGCAATCACCTTCTTCGGCTCGGGTTTGTCAATTCATTGGCCGATACTTCACTGTTCATATATCGACGAGATTCCCAAGTGGTGTACTTGCTCGTTTATGTGGACGACATCATCATCACTGGCAGTGACACATCTCAGGTTCGAATACTTATCTCTAATCTTGGTCGTAGGTTCTCACTTAAGGATCTCGGTCCGTTATCCTACTTCCTCGGCATTGAAGTTCTACCTTGCACCGATGGTATCTTTCTAAGTCAAAGGAAGTATATCCTCGACCTCCTGCATAAAGCTGGTATGGACGCTACCAAGCCGGTGTCCACTCCTATCTCGGCTTCAGTTGCTCTCACAAAATTTGGCGGCACACCGATACCGTCGCCCACCGACTATAGGGCTCTTGTTGGAGGTCTTCAATACCTTTGTGTGACTCGCTTGGACATTGCTTTTGCTGTCAATAAGTTATCTCAGTTTATGCAAAATCCGAGTACTGATCACTGGGCTGCTCTCAAAAGGCTTCTAAGATACTTGGCTGGAACCCCTGATCTCGGCATTCACATTTCAGCCACCTTTCCCATGAACCTGCACGCCTTTTCAGATGCGGATTGGGCCGGAGATCGCGATGATTACGTGTCCACAACAGGGTACATCCTCTACCTTGGCACAACTCCGATTTCTTGGTCTGCACGGAAGCAAAAGTCGATAGCACGCTCGTCCACTGAGGCCGAATACAAGGCCTTGGCCGAGGCTGCTTCTGAGCTGATCTGGGTGCGGTCTTTGCTTCATGATCTTGATGTTGCTCCTGTGCAACAGCCAGCAATTTACTGTGACAATCTTGGCGCCACATACCTCAGTGCAAACCCGGTTTTTCACTCGCGCATGAAACACATTGCGCTGGCCTACCACTTCGTCCGGGAGCACGTCTCGAAAGGCCATCTTCGTGTCTCCTTTGTCTCCACCAATGAGCAACTTGCTGATGCTCTAACAAAGCCGCTGCACTCATCTCGGTTTGCTCGGTTACTGTCACGGATAGGGCTGTCCATACTGTGATGGCGAGGAGGCGATGGTGAGGGGTTTGGTGAGGAGAGAGGTGAGAGGGGTTGTTGTTGGTCATGTGGGACGTTGGTAGGGTTACGAGACGGAGCAAGAGACGTGGACAGCGGCATGGGGTGAGTATGTGCGAAGTGGCTGGTGTGGACCGATTTGGATGTTTGAAACGTTGCCTGGAGTAGACAGCGAGTGAGGGCGCGTCCCTAGCGGGACGGGGCTGGGTATTGGTGGGCTGGTGGGTGACAGATTCGGACATAGGAGGAGGTTGTTGAATTTGGTCGGACGGGTTGGGCGGAGGCGTGGTAGGCTGAGTAGGGTTAGGCTCGATTTGAGGGACATTCGGTGGAGATGAGCTAGAAGGGGTCGGGGAAGCTGCGAAATCCGAGGCAATTGAACCCCATGCCTCATCAATCAAGCCGGTAGGGTTGGTTGGGATTGGAGGTGGGCTACGCATCACTGGCACGTGATTAGTGTTCAGAATTGATATGCAGTATCTTTAGCTTCCTATTATCTTGTATTAGGTTGTTCATTGATATTATCTTGTATGGCAAGTTCATTATCTATCAAGATACTTGAACTAGAGACTCCTCTGTATTTAAGCATCTGCTATGATCAATAATACAGTTAACACATTCATAATATTCTCTATAGCAACAAGGGAATTATAAGATTAATATGTGTAAACCGTTTGGTTAATCGATCCAAATTCGCTAACTGAGATTACTTATGTCATATGCAATTCATAATTGCGTCAGTAAGATATAATACATGTTGACTAACTTCAGTTCAACTTCATCTACATCTGTAGCTCCAAATAGATCCCCAAAACAGCCTAGACAGATTAGCATAGAAAGTTATTTAACAGTATAACCATAAGAAAGAACCTGAGCAACGTTGGGAAAAAAATGTGGCGGATGTTATACATTGTACAGAAACCAAATGAGAAGGCCTTGTGTGTCGAAAAAGAAAGGAAGAATCAGAAGCTTTAACATTACCAAACGTGCAATCACTGTATGAGTTGTCCTGGGAGTGTCCGGCAACCGAAAGTTCCTAAACATAATTGGAAACTTAAAATTCTAGAATCAAACAGGGTCTGCAACATTGATCCCGGAGAGTCCCGCTATGATGGGAAGTATGAGTCCAAAGACACCAAGATTGTATGTAGCTCATAAGCTTTAATCCTGTGATTAGAAAAAGAAAAAAAAATCCTTGTTATAAAAAAAATCTAGGTTAGAGATCTGTGAAACTGTGAGAAGGAAAAAAACCTGAAACCTTCCATAACATATTCACAATGCTTCTTGCTCTAACAGCATTTCCCTCGTGCTTTTTTTTGGCTCCACCGAATAAAATTCATGGCTGCGTTCCCCTTAAGATGTTGGAGAAGCTTTGACAATTCATGATGATTTTCTCTCTGGCACAAAGAGACCATGTTACCCTGCTAACCTGACATAGAGCAGTAAATATGATAATTCATGTAGAGGTCATTCAAATGCATAACTAAATGGAAGTGTCTTGATTTAACAAAAGTGTGTGTACTTAAATATCTGTCTTGACTCTTGATAAGTTATGATTTCTTGGTTCAATATTACAGCAAAAAGATTCAGATCATCATGATTTGATTGATTTCTCTTGTTCATATTTAGGACAAACAAAATTTTAAGGTGAAACGAAATCATGTGGTAGGAATTAGAGACTGTCAGTAAGAAACAATACTTGTTCACAATCTTCAGCTCAACTTCATTAGCAACTCCAAACATGGATCTCTGAAACAACATAGAAAGAGAAGTAACTTAAGCATATACCTCTAGTTTTGAAATTCAAAGTCATAAGCATATGTTGCATAAGAATCACACCATACCATATTGTGTTGAACATTTTGATATTGTGGATCTTGGGGAAAACAACATACTGCAAAAATAGAAATTCATGGGATTATAAGCATTATACATACATAAATGACACAGGCATCTTAAATACATTTTAATTAACATGTTCACCAGTTTTAAATTCAGATGAACCCTTGATCATAGCACATGTTTGAAGAATTGAAGACATATGGACAAACCAATGGACGATTCAACATTCAGCTACTACCTGAAAGATCATGTATCAGAAACAAGGGACTCAATGCATAGACAAAACTGCTATATCACTACTTGTATTACATAGTTACTTTGGTCACAGAAATTCTCAAAACTCACATGGCTGGGGAAATATCAGGGATGCCAGGTCTGTGTACTCATTGGTTATAACAAGCTTGATCAGCAACAGTGGCCTGCAAAGCATATACTATGATATATCAATGCTCAACTCTATAAAAACAATAAATATATAGCACATAGAGTGGAAAAGTGAATATAATAAAACACAGTAAAAGAAGGTCTGCATCCTCTCCTCCCCTCACACATTGCTCTGATGCTCTCCATACTGTCTAGAATCCAGTTGCTCAAGTCCATAATCAGAAGCACCAGACAACAAAGCAAAGACGGTAATTGGACTTGATGAAGCAAAATAATGCATAATCAGGAGCAAAAGACAAACAAGCAAAGACCTGAAATTATTAGAATGATCTTCAGATTTTAAAACTGCTCAATACCTAAGGTACTTTCCATATTCTGTACTGAACCCTGAAATCCGCTCTTACTCAGTCCGGAAACTCTTATGAAGCCTGAAATCAAGTATCGCAATCAGAATGTGAAACATCCACACAAACACAAACTAAAGTGATTTTCAAGAAACAAACCCTAAAAAATTCCGATATCAGACCACTAGTTGACAACATAGATCAAGAACCCGAAAAATTCGCCGTCAGAAAATTGGAATAGAAATTATACAGAAAAGAGGAGGAATGGAACTTACAGGAATTTCGTGATCGGAGGAACTAAACCATTCTCGCACGATTCTTGAGCGTTCAAGTTGATTCGAAATCGGATTACCCGCGTAATTGAGATGGGGAGGAAATTCGAGATCGGGAAATTAGACATCGTGATATTTGAAATTCAAATTGGGGTAGAATAGGAAGTTTAGTGCTAGCGTAGGATAAGAAAGAAAAGCTTACAATAGCGAAACGACTCGGAACACTGAAATCTTGCACAGGTTGTATCGGCGTACAAGGCAATGTTTTATATAGGCAAAGTCGGCGTAGGGTTAACGCTAGCATAGTCGGCGTAGGGCTAACGCTAGCAAAGTCGGTGAGGGCCTACGCTAACGCTAGCAAAGTCGGCTGAGGTCATGAGTTCGAGACTCAAAGAGATCGAATTTCGCTATGTGGTAGAGAAGGCACTGGGGAAGGTCTTCCTTCACCCCTGACAGTACTCGGTCCGGACGTAGATTAGCTCCGGCTAATCGAACCGGGCGAAAGATAAAAAAAAATGGGGGGGATCATTTTGGGGTTCATATACAGTTTTATGCTAGAAAAAGGAAATAAAAATGTTTGACATTTGAGTTTCATATTTCAATCCCACGGGGTTCTAACGGGTCCCACTGTGACATATTTCACCTATCTTCATTTTATTAGTTGTCTTAATATATAATTAGTTATTTTAGATTGCATAAATTTTGCATATATTTAATTTCTTTGTAATTACAATTAGATTTTTGAGCTAATATATGTATGCAAACCTAATTAACCTTATGTATGATAATTTACAGAATTAGTTTGTCTAACTATTCTCTATAGATAAATGCTTAGTTAGTCAAGTTGTAATTTAAATTTTATGCACAATTATATAAATATATATATATATTTAGAATAATAAGTTAAGAAAAATAGTAGTAGTAACTGTATATATAAAAATAAATGACGGTTGAGAATTGGAAAAGTGAAAAATGATTTATTGGGTTCATTGAGATTTAAACGAGTAGTAAAAAAAAAAAAAACATTCTACTAGTTTAAAGGATTCGTGGTCTACAGAACAATCACTCACTATTACAACAGTATCTAAATCTCATCACATCGGAAATTACAATGGAAGACAATGAAATCTTGACAAAACCAGTAACAAATGTGGAGATCAAGAATGCCGTTATGCAAATTGGCTCTGATAAATCGCCAGGACCAGACGGAATGTCATCAGGTTTTTATAAGAGATACTGGGACATCGTTGGACCAACAGTAACTAAAGCAGTAAAAAGTTTTTTTCACTCTGGTAAGCTGCTTAAACAAATAAACCATACTTTCATCACACTTATACCAAAAAGGGACAACCCTGAATCCACAAACCACTATAGGCCTATTAGCTTATGTTCTACGATCTACAAAGTCATATCAAAAATCATAACTGAAAGGCTAAAAGGAATTATGAACAAAATAATACATCCACTTCAAGGAGCCTTTGTGGCCAAAAGGGCAATACAAGACAATGTTCTTATTGCACACGAGATCTTTCACTCCTTTAGAGGGAAGAAAGGAAAGGAAGGATGGGTGGCCATCAAATTGGATATGGAAAAAGCTTATGATAGAGTCAACTGGAATTTCCTTTTTGCAATCATGGAAAAATTTGGATTCTGTAGTAAACTTATAGAATGGATTAAAGAGTGTGTTACAACAGTCTCAATGTCAGTATTAGTCAATAATGCACCAACAGAGCCATTTCACCCAGAAAGAGGCCTTGGACAAGGAGACCCTTTATCTCCACTCCTTTTCGTCATAGGAACAGAGATCTTTGCAAGAAAACTACAACTAATTAGTAACACATCCCGAAACTCTATTGGTTTCCCAATTGTTAGAGCAGGCACTAAGATCCCTTTCCTAGCTTTCGTAGATGATATTATGATTTTTACAAAAGTATCCCAACATGCATGCACAAAAGTGAAACAAGCTATTGAAGAATATTGTGCAATTTCAGGACAAAAGATCAATTATCACAAATCAGCTTTTCAAACATCCAAAAATGTGGATAATCAACAAAAACAAAGAATCCAACAAGTTCTGAACATCACAACAATGACTAACCTAGAAAAATACCTAGGATGTCCAATTATTAATGGAAAAGTAAGTAAAGACACATTCGCAGAAACAATAGGAAACTCAAAAGTCCAACTAACAAAATGGAAAGCCAACAACCTCTCTCTTGAAGGAAGAGCCACTTTAATACGATCAAATCTTGCCACAAAACCTTATTACGCAATGCAAAGTTTTATGCTTCCAACATATATACACAATGAACTAGATCAACTACAGAGATGCTTTTTATGGAACAAGGATTGTCACCACAAACCACTGGTTGGTTGGGACAGAATATGTAAGCCAAAATCTCATGGAGGATTAGGCATCAAAAAATCAGAACAAATGAATAAAGCGCTCCAAATGAAACTACTATGGAAACTAATAGCTGAGCCAAATAACATATGGGTACATTTGATGAATGAAAAATACATGAAAAACGAATTTGTTCTCTCTTACAAAAAACAGACAAACACGTCGTGGCAATGGACAAAGCTCATGAGCCTGCGCTCCGAATTTAAAGAAGGACTAATCTGGCAAGTAGGAGATGGAGAAACAATAAAATTTTGGAGTGATAGATGGGCATGTCAAGAACCACTACAGAAATATGCTTTAGACACAACAACATGTGGTGAAAACATAAAAGTGAAGGAATTTATAACCCATGAAAACGAATGGAATATGAATGAACAGACGAAAATCCTCCCGCCAGAGATCATTGAACGAATTGGAAATATACCATTACCATCAAATGGAATTCGAGATAGGCTCTATTGGGCACCTAGCAAAAATGGTTGGTTCTCAACGGCTTCGGCTATAGAATTAATTATGAAAACACAACACGAGAACCCAAGACCCAATAGCTGGATTTGGAAACTTGACACATTCCCAAAAGTGAAAAACTTCTTATGGAAAATAGACGTAAACGGTCTGCCAACAAAAACTAGACTAAGCGAAAAACATGTACCAACCCCTCCTGGATGTTTAATGTGTAATTGTGTCAATGAAGATTCAATCCATCTAATGATTGAATGTCCACACACCATTAGGATCACGAACAAAATCAACCCCAAAATTGGGAATGTATTACGAAACACGAACATAACTAATAAAACACCTTCCAACATTATAAATGAACTACGAAACACATTAGGTACACAAGACTTTATTGAACTAGCAACAATATGGTGGTGCATATGGCAACAAAGAAATAAGTTAGCATTTCAAAAAGAACCAAATGATTTCATACAAGATTTAGATAAATACATCCGATCTCAAATTCTGTAGTGGAAGATAGCCAAAGTATGGGAAGAAGACGAAGAAAAGGTTCAGAAAACTACACATGCTGGAATAAGAAGAAAAACTAGACCAAAAACTTGGGAAAAACCACAAAGGGGATGGGCGAAACTCAACTTTGATGGATTAAAATTAGGAACTGGATCGGCATCGACTGGTTTTGTAATACGAGATCACTTAGGAGATGTACTAAGTATAGGATCAACACGAAATGAATATGACTCTATAGTACAGGTTGAAGCTCGTGCGCTAAGAGAAGGAATTAAAGAAGCAATAAAGAGGGGATTACGAAAACTAGAAATCGAGGGAGATAATCTCACAGTTATTAACGCAACATGTGGAATAGGTAGAAGTCCATGGGAAATTGATATGATCATTGCGGATATTTGGGTGTTGTTCCGCAATTTTGAGACAGTTAGCATCCGACATGTGACTAGGGATTGTAATGTTGTGGCCGATAAAATAGCTAAAATGGGCCACGTATACCCAATCTCCCACATCACGAACTTTCCAAAACTTAACGTTCTCATCCGTCTGGATGCTTTAGACCGGCCCCCGTAAGGGAGCTTGTCTAATTCTTACCTATTTCAAAAAAAAAAAAAAAAAAGGATTCGTGGTCTAAAAATCCTCAAATAGTTGAACTAGAATAAAAAAAAATTCAAAAATCACGAAATGAGTTTTGTTGGCGCCCGAGTACCTCCACTGCAGTATAAATCAGGGATTTGAGATTTCTCAACCCTCCCAGCTTTCTTTCTGTGCAACAAACCCTCGTTTTCCCCTCTCTTGAGCCATTTTGTCAATCTTCAAGCTTCAGCGATGGAATCTGCAAACACCGTCAGCGGACACGACGCCACCAGTCGTTTGTCAACGCCACCGCCTCCTCCTGAGATTCGCCATATCTTCCTCTGCTACCAGAGCTGTGATGTGTGGGCTTCGAAATTTGAGGATTTCGAGCTCCCAAAGCTTCTCGCCTCTGCAATCAAATCTCGCCAGGAGGACATGAAATCCAAGGTTTACTTCTTGTTCGCTTTCAACTTTTCAAATTGATTTGCGAAGATTTGGTAGACTACATTATTAACTTGATTAGTTACGAGATTAAAAGATCGTACTATCATTCTGAGCGGATATCTTATCTGATTTACGCTAGATACGATCATGATTGAGAATGATTCTCAAGCCCTAAGGGATTCTACATTATTAACTTGATTAGTTACGAGATTAATTTACTGGATCTGTCCTTTGTTATAGGTTGAGCTAACGATTAATATCTCCGATGATCTCTTCTGTTAGAATAGAACTTATCATTACCTGGTTTAACTTAATTACTATGCTATAAGTATGCATCTCTCTGATGATCGTACTATCATCATTCATCAATGAGAAAGATTCTCAAACCCTAAGGGATTCTACATTATTAACTTGATTAGTTACGGGGTTAATTAACTGGATCTGGCCTTTGTTATAGGTAGAGCTCTGTAACGATTGTTAGCAATCTTTAATATCCTTTGGTAGAATATCTCTGAAGATCTCTTCCGTTAGGATAGACCTTAGTTATTACCTGGTTTAACTTGATTAGTATGCTATCAGTATGCATGTCTTCCATGATTTCACTTTTCACTATATTATTGAACCTTTATAGTCCCTTCCATCTCCTGTTCTTCAGTTGTTTTGGCTCTGATCTGTATGTTACTGTGTTTATTTGGCTGCTAATTGAATAAAAGACATACCTGACAATATATGGAGCGTGCAATGGCATCACTTGTGCTGATGGGGACGTCCTGGTATTCCCAGACATGGTAAAGTACAGGTAATAACTAATAGGAGCTCAGGAATTTACTGTACACAGAGCATTGATGTAGCTTGGATGAAATGGTTGTGACTTGTGAGCTTCATGTTTAACAATTAACTTGCAATTTGTGCCACTGAAGGGGCTTGAAGGAGTCAGATGTGGAAGGTTTTGTGGATGACGTGCTGGTCAATGGGAAAGCCTGGGAACATGGTGTTCAAGAGCCAATGTCTGGTTCATATATCTTTGTGTGTGCCCATGCAAAGAGAAACTGGGTGTGTGGTGAAAGTGGACCGGTCCTCATCAAGAAATTCATGGAGGAGATCACTGCCAGAGACTTGACTGACCTTGTATCTGTTTATGCTTGCTCACACTTCCAGTATACTAAGGAGGTCATAACTTTGATAATCTATAGCCTTAGATACACGACAACAATCTATGTACAAAACAGATTTCTGTATCAACAAACACAACACTTTTATTATATGTGTAAGTACAATTACAGAGAATGAGTTAACCCTCTATGAGTTACTCGATTACATATATATAGTTTATGAAACTAACTGTTTCATAACTGTCATAACTACTTTCTTAACCAATTAATCGGTTAAGTAACTTCCTTGACAATTAACCTCCTAAAACTGTCAACTATAAATTAACAAACCAACTAGCTAGCATATATCTTAACTAACTAGCTAGCATGATAAACATGCGTCTGGCATATACAGAACCAGACTTAACACTTTCATTCACTCCCTTAAGTATGGTTCACATACTTCATTCCAATCTTCTGCCTAAGCTCCACAAATCTTTGCCTAGCCAGAGGCTTTGTCAGTATATCAGCAAGTTGATCATTCGTGGGAACATACTCCACCCTAATCTTCTCTTGTTCAACACAGTCTCTTATGAAGTGAAACTTTGTATCAATGTGTTTACTCCTATCATGGAACACTGGATTCTTGGAGAGAGCAATGGCCGAGATGTTATCTATCTTTAATGTAACATCACCTCCTTTCTTATTTTCCAAAGTCTCTACCAATGCCTTAAGCCATATCCCTTGACATGCTCCTGCTGTGGCTGCCATGTATTCTGCCTCACAAGAAGACAATGCTACGACACGCTGCTTTCTTGAAGTCCAGGATAAGGCATTCTTTCCATAGAAATAAATCACACCACTGGTGCTTTTCCTATCATCAATATCACCAGCCAAATCACTATCACTATAACCTGTCAACCTTGCCTCTGTGTCTCCTTTCTTGTAGGAACAACCAAGTTTTATTGTGCCATTGATGTACCTGATTACTTTCTTAAGTGCATCCATGTGTGATTCTCTTGGATCTTCCATAAATCGGCTTAAAACACCAACACTGTAACACAGATCAGGCCTGGTGTTTACCAAATATCTTAAACTTCCAATGATGCTTCTGTACAGAGTTGAATCCACCAATTTCTCCCCTGGATCATGTTTACTCAGTTTGATCCTTGGCTCCATAGGAATGACACATGGATTGCATCCTTCTAAGTTCAACATCTGCACTATTTTCTTGGCAAAACTCTCTTGCTTCAACAGAATTTCTTTTTCTGTTTGCACTACTTCAATGCCAAGATAGTAACTTAGCAATCCTAAGTCACTCATATCAAACTCCTTTCTCATATCAGACTTGAAACTCATGATTGCCCTCGTGCTTGATCTTGTTATTACTAGATCATCCACATACACTCCCACAATCATGATTTCATTATCCCCTGACCTTGTATACAGGGCGTGCTCAGATCTGCATCTTACAAATTTCATGGCCTTCAAACTCCTATCCAACTTGGAGTTCCAGGCCCTTGGCGCCTGTTTAAGGCCATATAATGCCTTGTTCAATCTTAACACCTTATTAGGATATTCTGCATCAGTGAAACCCTCAGGCTGTTTGACATAGACTTCTTCCTTGATTTCTCCATTCAAGAATGCTGTCTTCACGTCCATATGATGGACTTCATACCCCTTTGAAGCTGCAAAGGCAAGGAGAGTTCTTATGGTCTCAAGTCTGGCAACTGGTGCATACACTTCTTCATAGTCTACTCCAAACTTTTGCACATAGCCCTTTGCTACCAATCTGGCCTTATGCTTCAAAATTTCTCCTTCAGGGCTCTTCTTTACTTTGAAAATCCATCTTAGTCCTATAGCCTTGTGCTTCTTAGGAAGATCAGCCAATTCCCAAGTCAAATTCTTGTTTATTGATGCAATTTCTGCCTCCATGGCCTTTTTCCACTGAGTTTCTGTCACAGCATCTTCAAACCTGGTGGGCTCCTCACTTGACAGAAAACAAAGACCAATTTCTTCTTCAATTTCTTGAGTTTCATTGTAGATATCTTGAATCTTTCTGAAACCTCTAGGAGTATGATCATAGTCTGTCATATAGATGCCACTTCCTGTTGATGTTGGTGATTTCTCCATCTCTTGTTCCTCGAGTGGCACTCTTTGCATCACTGGAGTAGATGGTGTTTGACAGTCCTCTTGATCATCAAGCTCACTTGTATCAAACTGAGGCATCTCAGTTTCTCCTCTTTCTTTTTCTGGCAATGTAAATACTTGGAAATCACCCTTTCTTTTCTCCAGGGTGCTATCACTCCAGTTTCCTTTTGCAGATTCATCAAACTTGACATCTCTACTTATAATTACCTTGCCACTCCCATAATCATAGAACCTGTAAGCTTTGGAACCATCTTCATACCCAATAAACATGACTCTTTTGCTTCTGTCTTCTAATTTTGACAGGTGTGGAGTCACATCCTTCACATAAGCAATGCTTCCAAACACTTTGAGATGATGTATGACAGGGGGCCTTCCATGCCATTCTCCATAGGGAGTATTATCAACAATTCCTTTTGTAGGTGCTCTATTCAACAAATAGATTGCAGTTTGCACAGCCTCTGCCCAAAACTCCTTTGGCACTCCCTTAGACCTCATCATACACCTAGCCATTTCTATCACCATCTGGTTTCTCCTCTCTACCACACCATTTTGCTGTGGCGTGTATGGTGCTGTTAGGAACCTTTTTAATCCTTCTTTCTCAGCAAACTCCTTGAAAGCATTTGAAGTGAATTCCCCACCTCTGTCTGCTCTAAGTGCCTTAAGTTTAATCTCCTTCTCAACTTCTATGGCCACTTTCCACTTCTTAATTTCAGACAATGCTATATCTTTGCTTTTGAGAAATCTCACCCACATGAATCTAGAGAAATCATCAACTAGAAGGAGGAAGTACTTGTTACCTCCACTGGATGCAGGAGAGATAGGACCACAGAGGTCTGCGTGTACAAGTTCCAATGGCTTTTGTGCTCTATAAGTTGCTGAATGAGGGAATGGAGTTCTATGATGCTTTCCAATCACACAGCTTGTTTATCTCCTCAATTTGTGGCAGGCCATTCACCATTTTCTTCTTTGACAGATTGCTCAGTGCATTAAAGTTTAGGTGACCATATCTTGCATGCCATAACCAACTTAAATTCTCCAATTTAGACAGTAAGCATTCCTTCCTGGAGACTTGAAGATTCAAAGTGTACAATTTATTTGACTGCATTTTCACCCTTGCAATCAACTTCCCTTGCTTTGAAAATAGCTTCAATTCCCCTTGATTAATCACTGTCTTACTTCCATTCTGGTCCAATTGACCAATACTAATGATATTTGATTTTAATTGAGGAATATAATAGACATCAGTAAGAGGTATATGATCACCTCTTTTGTTAGAAAAAATGACAGAACCTCTTCCTGATATTGTGGTGATCGAGCCATCTCCAAATCTGACTTTTCCTCCCACGGTTTTGTCTAGATCAGTGAAGAAATCTTCATTGCCTGTCATATGATTGCTAGCACCCGTATCTAAATACCATTTGCTGAAGTCCTTCTCCTCTATTTCCTCGTTACTCATCAAATTAAACTCATGAGTCACATTCTGTTTTTCTTCCTCTAGTACTAACAAGGTTGGCTCTTCATCACTTTGCTTCATGATCAAGTTAGCCTTCTCCTCCTTTTCTTTTGAATCACAATCATAAGACAGATGCCCCATATTGCCACACGCATAGCATTTTACTCTGGATTTGTCAAACTTCCTCCTATATTTTTGACTTGAATCCTTGCTGTCATGTGATTCCCCCTTGTTTTTCCCTTTAGAAATCTCAGAATTCTTACTAGACTCACCTTGATTTTTCTTCTCCTTTCCCTTTCTTTTATCTCTGGCCTTCCATTCAGCCCGGGTAAGGAGGGCATTCTCAAGGCCTTTATCTCCTAATTCTTGGATCCTCTCCTCATGTGCTTTCATGGATCCTATAATCTCATCCACTGTTTTGAGTTTTAAGTCACAGAATTCTTCTATGGTTGATGCCAATTGGATAAAACGTGAGGAAGTAGACCTTAGGAATTTCTTGACAACTCTCTCTTCATCTAAAGTATTTCCTAGGCCCCTTATTTTACTCACAACAGTCTGTAATTTGCCAGAGAAATCGTCTATAGTCTCATTTTCTTTCATTCTAAGACCCTCAAATTCTCTTAGCAATGTTTGAGTTCTAACCTCTTTGATTCTATCCGCCCCTTCATGCATCATTTTAATCATATTCCACACCTGTTTGGCCGTCTTGTCTGCACCAAGTTGAAGCATTAGATCTTCACTTATGGCTTGGTATATGGCTGCAAGTGCAAGTTTGTCTTTCTTGCTATTTGCTACACCATCTTCTTCAACCGCTTCATACACCCCTTGTGCAGACATGAATATCTTCATTTTGATTGCCCACGCCCCATAGTTTGTTTTGGTGAGCATTGGATATTGGAATGTGATGTGTTTTTCACCACAGTTTTTGTCATTCTGTGCATCATTACTCGTGTTTCCCTTGAATGTTGTCAATGATTCCTCCTTATCATTGTCTTTAGCCATGATTTTCATAAAAGCTCTGATACCAAATGATAATCTATAGCCTTAGATACACGACAACAATCTATGTACAAAACAGATTTCTGTATCAACAAACACAACACTTTTATTATATGTGTAAGTACAATTACAGAGAATGAGTTAACCCTCTATGAGTTACTCGATTACATATATATAGTTTATGAAACTAACTGTTTCATAACTGTCATAACTACTTTCTTAACCAATTAATCGGTTAAGTAACTTCCTTGACAATTAACCTCCTAAAACTGTCAACTATAAATTAACAAACCAACTAGCTAGCATATATCTTAACTAACTAGCTAGCATGATAAACATGCATCTGGCATATACAGAACCAGACTTAACACTTTCAAACTTTTCGCCCAAATTCCGATGGAAAAGTTACCGGACATTGGTAAGATTGGCTAGGTGATGTGTAAGTTTTGCAGGATACTGCCAGACTTAGGACTTACCTATATTCATCATGATTTTTGCAGGTTTTTCTATGTTTCTCCCAAAGATGTCCCTGACCTCATTGACCACCACATTGGTAGAGGAAAGATTACTGCAAATCTTCAGGGGTTTGTCTCTGTTTTCCTGGTGTTGTTTACTTAGTGTAGAGACTGCATTACACTGATTTCCCTAAAGTAATAATTTAAGACCTTGTCAAAAAATGACAGGTGCTATAGGGGTGTGTACAAGCTGGGCTGTGACTATGAGGACGAGGACCACGGTGGGTATGGAAGTCCTTCTCATTGTCCTGTGCAGTGACCGGAACAAGTCTCATGGGTCCTGTCGAGTGACCGAAACAAGTAATGACTTTGTCTGTTAATAGCCTAATGGTTGCTGCTGCCCTCTCATACATACCTATACTCTATCAGTGGGTTTTTTTGGTATAATGCTGATTGTACTGTTGCCACTCGTGAATCGTTATACTAGTAAGCAAGGCTTAGAAGGGCTATAGTATTAGTAAGCCTTGTTTGTTCATAGTCTAATGGTAGATGCTTGCCTCCTATACATACATATACTCTTGTGTTTTTTGCTGGTACAATGTTGAGTGTAAAAATCCTACTGTTGCAACTCGCCTAAGCAATGCTAAGAAGGGCTAGTACTATCAGAATCAGAGGTATTGAATTTTGGAATGCATATGCCTTACACTTGAAGAGCAGTAATTTGCCTTGAATGATTGACTGTATTATATACTGTAGTTAATAGGGCAATTTATATGGAAATCATATCAATCCAGTATTATCATATATTCCTATTGACTAACAATACTTTGCAATGTGGGAACTACAGATCTGGATCATTTTGTTGTTGTTTTTATCAATTCCATATCAGGAAAATGAATGATGAAAAACGGTTTTCAATTCAAGTTACTATGACTTTGTTTTATCCTAGGTTATAGGATTAATAAGCTAATTGAGATTGAAATATTTTTTAATCGAAATGAAATTCCATAATTTTACAAATGATTGGGTGTTCGATTTTATCATCTTAGGTAAAATCATGTCCAAAGACCGTTATAAAGTTGCTAGAAAGTAGTTCTTAGCGGGAAACTTTAACTTCCACCATAGGAAAATTCCAATTTCTATATAACGGTACATTATAGCGAAAATCTCTCTCAATTTGGATATAAAGACGTGAGTCACATAAATTCCTACAAATAAAGGAGATAAACATACTTATATGTTTATCTCCTCTATATATAGAGAGAGATTAATTTTAGCTTAAGATTAATGTCTTTAGAAGAATACTAGCAGATGACCCGTACCTTGTACGGGAGTGTTATTTATTTATTTATTGCTTCGTGTATGAATTTACTATAACAATTACAAATATTATCATATGTATATTTTTTTTAAACGACGTTTTTTTTATAAAATGGCATAATTCTTATATATCATCATATATATAAACAAAATTTATTTATATATTTACTTTTTACACTTAAATAAACATATATTTAAATAATTGAGGAAGAATGAAATAAGATAAGATGCATTGTCAAATTATATTAACAATTGATACAAATCTTTTGGCATTTAGAATTAAATTACGTAAACTAACTTATATAATAAAATCAATAGTTTAATTAAAATTTGGACAAATATGTTATACATTAAATATATATAGATAATATTTAATAAGTTAAATAGAAAATCAAATTATCTCGTATATATGCTATTGTTTTCTGAAAAAGTAATAAATAATAGATTAATAAATATGTAATGAAAATGTGAACGAAATATTATCTTAATTAAGAACTCTATCTTTTTTTTCTAAAGTGTAATCAATATGCAATATTAGTAGTATATGTTAAATATAAAACTTACTTTTTTTTTATTGATATTTTAGTATGATATGATAGTAAAAATGTATTTAATATATTAATAATAGATTAATCAATATGTAATGAAAATGTGAACGAATTATTATCTTAATTAAGAACTCTATCTTTTTTTTAAAAGTGTAAATATGCAATATTAGTAATATATGTTAAATATAACACTTACTTTTTGTATTGATATTTTAATATGATATGATAGTAAAAATGTATTTAATATATTATTTTAATATAATGAATATTTGTGTTAAATATAGTGGTAAAACTTGCTATTATTGATGATTTAAAAAATGCTATAATAAAATTACGAAACCAATTTAAATTTAATATGATATTTAATTAAATGGGTAAAATATTATGATTATGATTTATAGATTTTGGCGAAAAAAATACTTTTTAAAATAAAAGGTTTATGATAGATCTATGTATTAATTAAATGTGTATAATGATAAGATAGAGATTCATATACTTGGATAGAATTATTAATTAAACAACACAAATTCTAATATAGCACTAACATTTTAATTAAGTATCTATAAGATTATGATAAAATCAAGATTTGATAAGATAGATTTTTAAAAAAAGGGTGATGTGGCGCAATATGGTGGCAGAATTTGCTTCCGCTTTAGTATATGGTAAGTAATAGATATAGATTAAACGTTTTAATACTTACGAAAGTTATATCTACTTAAATTAGTACTTTTAATCTATATAATCTATGCATATCAAGTTGATCTTAATTATTCTCCGTATCTTTTATTTTTGGTCAGTATTCTCGTATCTTTAAAATAAAAGAAACACGTATATGGATACAAAAAAAAGACGATCTTGAAAACTATATATCCATGATATCGCGGGAAGAAGGTTGGAACTTGGAATTCTCGGAAGTGGACTTGAGAAGGAATTTGAAGAACAACAGGGAACTTTCCATGGCGACGGAGGAATCCAATCTAACCGTCACCCAACTAGCACAGCGCAGGGTAGAAGACGACATCTTCAAACTCTACAACGATCACTCCTTCTCGTCCGATTCACTCTTCTCCCCTCCTTCTCTTTTTCCCCCTTTCTAAGGCTTACTAAACCCTAATTTCACCTTTTTTTCAATCAATTGCAGGCTGAACCTTGCTCGAGACCGCCACGCTGAATATCTCACCGAAGGCCTTCGACAGCTCTCCTCTTCTTTCGGCTGTCTCGATTCCAGGTACACGCCTTTTCGTTCTCTACGATTTTGAATTTTACACTGATTTTTTACTGTAATTTATCTATTCTCTCTCTCTCTTTGTAGTCGGCCATGGCTGTGCTATTGGATCCTGCACTCGCTGGCTCTGTTAGGGGAGCCTCTCGACGATGAATTGCGTACCAATGCTATCGATTTTCTCTTCCGGTGCCAGGTTTGGATGCTTTCACCTAGCAATCTTTTGTTGTTTTCGTGTTGATCCAATTGTTTGATCTGATGAATTTGCACATTTTGTACACTTTCAGGATCCTAATGGTGGATACTGTGGTGGACCTGGACAAGTAAGGCCCTTTCAATGTCTTCAGTTTTCTCTGATTATGATTAATCTATGATATTTTTGTGGAATAACCCCTATGATTAATTATTATGCATTCAATCTAACAAGTGAGTCTGACAAATGAGGTCAAAGAATAGGTTGAAAATTATGTTGCAATGAGGTCACACACTTACTTGAAATCTGTTAAGCTGCTCTTGTATCTTGACAGAGTTATTTTATTGACTGGAATTGTTCCTTTGCATCATTGAAATAATAATCTACTTTGTTTCTCTTCAGTTGCCTCATCTTGCAGCCACATATGCTGCTGTTAATTCCCTTATCACATTGGGAGGACGCAGATCCTTATCGTCTATTAATAGGTGGCCAGTTTACGAAATATAGCAGTTTATTTGTTTCAGAGTTATACTTGGCAATTTTGCAGTCATTAATTATATGAGGTTTAATTATGCTGTGCAGAGAAAAATTTTATTCGTTCTTAAGGAGAATGAAGGACCCATGTGGAGGTTTCAGGTTAGTTCTTGACCACTTGTCCGTATACCGTCTTGATCATGTGGAATTCGTTTTGCGGTGTATGAGTGCCTTTTTCATGTCAAAGTAACAAATGAATTCGAAGCTGCTTTTCTTGTATCTTTCCTAGGATGCATGAAGGAGGAGAAATGGATGTTCGGGCTTGCTACACCGCAGTTTCAGTAAGTTGGATGTTGCGTTTGTTTCTGGCTTTCTGCACTAAGTTTCTGTTCTTCTGAATGTAGTGCTGAAGCCAACCTGTATAATTACTGCCTTTTATTGCTAACTATTTCTACATTCGTGCATTCAAGGTTGCAAGTATACTGAACATATTGACTTATGAACTGGTTAAAAATGTGGGAACCTACATTGCAAGGTCTGTCTTTTTCATCTTCACTTCTTTTTTCCCCAATTAATTTCATTTTGTGTCTATACTTCCTATGTGGATTTTAGGCTGATCGATGATGCATAAACTTTTTTTTCCAGTTGTCAAACTTATGAAGGTGGGATTGGTGGTGAGCCTGGTACAGAAGCTCATGGCGGGTATGTTTCAAGCTTCTTCCATAATTTTGTTTAACATTTTCGCACTTTCATGTCCTCGGTTCTTTATTAGTTAAAACACCTCTTGTGTGTTTATTTTGTTGCAGGTACACCTATTGTGGATTGGCTACAATGATTATCATCAATGAAGTCCATAAGCTGGACTTGGCTAGTCTCATTGTAAGACATCCTCTTTCTTTTTGCATAACAAACAAACAAATAATATTTTTCCATATATACCAAAGTTAACTCTAGATCTAGTATCTCACAACTAGCATTTCATTGATCTGCTAGAACTGGGCCGTGTTTAGGCAAGGAGTAGAGGGTGGATTTCAGGGAAGAACAAACAAGTTGGTAGATGGCTGTTACTCCTTCTGGCAGGTAATTGCTAATTAGGCCTTGCCGGTTTCAACCGAGAATTTAATTCCCAAGAACTTAGTTTTTAGTAGAACTCCTTTGGGGAAGGTTTAACCGTCGAACCAAGCGTCTTCTGATTAATTTTGCAGGGAGGTATTTTTGCACTAATAATCCAAAGATTCCTGGCAATGGACAAAGAAGCAACTTCAGATAAAAGAGGTGATTTTTATTTTCAAAAAATAATTTTACTGGTTGATGATAAAAGTAGGTATTGGTATTTGTCTAAATTTCCAGTCTTTCACTGCAGGAGACAAAAGAGAATGTGATGAACCAAATCCTCTTTTTGATAGCTTAGCTCTGCAGAAATATTTACTGGTATGCTGTCAAGTAAAAGATGGGGGATTAATTGATAAACCAGGGCAGCCTAGAGACTTTTATCACACTTGTTACTGTCTAAGCGGTTTGTCAGTGTGTCAGTATAGTGACTCCAAGGACGGTTATTCGTGGCCTCCGCGTGAGTCGATACTCGGTCCATACAAGAACAATGTGTTAGAGCCGATTCACCCGGTCTATAATGTTGTTCTTGACAAGTACCTAGGATCACTCGAATTCTTTCTCAAGAGTAGAGCAACATAGAGTATTTTTAGGCATTCTTTCATGAAAACTCAAGTTAGAAATCGCTCATATTTATATCTCTGTACAAATATATTTATATTTTAGAAGCATAATTCTTTGTAAAAACCCATGCTTGGGGCATTTGCCTTCTGGGCTCAACCTGAACACAAATACCTTGTTGGGCATGTGTCTGGGCCCATTTAAGTTCAATTGGACATCCTCGTTATTAAATCACCATTACATACTAAATGATATAAATAAGCAAAAAGTAAATCTATGGTAATAATATTTTAATTCAAATTACCTTCTTCAAAAGAAATCTTAGCTTTAAAAACTTAGGAGTGATCAATTAGGGATGGATTTGATTTCATAGCAGACTACTTTAGGCGCAGAAAGGGAAAAAAAAAAGAATCACATGGAAGGCATCGATAATTTGATCGGGTTCATCATAAGGACAACCTGGTTGGATTGTATTATGCAACGCAATTACTAACAGATCATTCTTACTAAACCTACTAATCCTATAGCTTAATCATAAAAAGCTAGCTAATCGCAATTTTAATTCCTTATGTGCCAGCTGGCGTCCCGAATACCTCCGTTATGCTAACCCGCTAACGGTGTTCTACCCAAGCTCGTGTTTTTCTGCGCTCTTTAAACTCTTGTTAATTACAATTAGTGCTAATACTCATGGGTTAAAGCTGGCACATTAGTGATTAAAAATTAGGCAAATCCTTGGGCTCTTTCTGCGGCTCCAACCTAGCTTCTTCCAAATCATGTACGTACAAAGTCGATTTGGTGGATCGCAATCTTTGTAAAAAAGCCAAGAATACAAAGTTAAAAACAAAAGAAAAGGGAAAGGGACAATTGTATAAGCTTATCAACCCTTATGAACTAATCGCGAAAAATAGTCTCAACTTTCAAAGTCGTGACAAATAACCCGTAATAGCGAGGGAATTATGATCACTAGTACTCTAAATGTCTTCGAAAGTGATATTTTTTATCGTTCATAGTCAATCGATATTGTATGTAATGTTGACTAGGACTGAGCACGGTTCGGTCGGAACCGAAAATACCAATTGAACCGAACTGAAACCGATGGAGTTCGGTTCGGTTCTTGGTTCAATAAATTTTCAAGATTTCAGGTTCGGTTATTTTTTAATTCGGTTCAATTTTTTTATTCCCAATTTTCGGTTTCGGTTCAGTTTTGAACTGATGTTCTGCCCTACGTTGACTTTGCTCTAATAGCTACAGGAAAACGATCGATAGTTGATGCTAGTTACCTCAAAGTTAAAAGTTAAGGCTACATTTTCACTACAACTCTAAATAGTTGGGTTAGTTATGCAATTTTTTCCAAAATATAAGTGAAGTCGGCAGTCGGTTTAATGAGCAAGTAGTAGGTCGATATACAAAAGAGGGTTTGCCTTTTTTTTGTAAGATGCTCGATCATCGGACTAATTACTGATTAAATAATTAATTAAGATACGGAGTATAAAATTACATGTCAGAATAGTCGACATACACTTGATTAAATGATGATCGACCATTAATAGTGATTAAACTACGGGCAATATATATATTGCATGCTTGTCGCTTTTGTTGAGAATCTGAGATGCTCCCCTAACGCCCACCTTCGACTAATTAACTTAATTCTATTATACAATTCATTAGTAGTATAATTAAGCCTCAACTTTGCAACTTGTCACCGTGCACATGCCCATAGCCCTATATATTGAATCAACCATTTATATAATAATAGGCCACTCATTCATACAAAAAGGGCGCTAAATTTCGTTACCGATCCTCAACTTTTGGTACCTTTTCCATAGTGCATGTTAATTCTCTCTAGTAGTTGTTTAATTATATTTAAACAACACCCACTTAATTTAATTAGTCTAGTGGTAAAACACCAACTGAACAATGTTATGAAATTTAAAAAGGATTTTCCTAACCAATTACCAAACGAAATTTCAAATTTTAAAACATGTAGTAGTAGTAGTAATAAATAGAGCTGGTTGTATAACTGAAAATGACGTACCATTTATGTGTGTGTAGCTAGAAAAAGGTACTAGAAGCCAAAAGAGAAGGGAACAAATGAGTAAATGAGGTTTGGTGAATTTGAAACGTTTATGTTAATAAATGAGTTGAGATCAATATTTAAAGAATTGGCTTTACAGTGTAAGCTAGCTATAGAAGATCAATTAATCTGACAGGGAAATTGCGGCTGCATGCACATGCTATACAACACAGCTGGTGCACTGAAACTTAGTTTTCTATCTAACTATGCTACGATTAAATTTGCCTACCTAGTTGGTTTTCTAAACCAAATCCCCAAGATTAATTCAAGTAATTGCTTGTTTGGCTCACTACATTACATATATATAGTTAGTTAGGTTTCAAATTAAGGAGTTGGGAGCTAGCTAGGATGAACCCTCCATTGAGGTGCATTTGAGTCGGCGAAGCGAAATCCCGAATATACTCGTTTATACTTATGTGGTCCTTCAATCGAGTTTAGACAAGATCGGTCATGAAACAAAACTAAGTATAAAATACGAAAACCAAAGAATTACACGTACTAAAAGAGTTTATCGAAGGAGATAGCCTCAATCTGAACTTAGGATCCACTAATTAAGTTGTTAAAGAAGGCGAAAATGCCTATGAAGATCTAAGATCTTTGGTGATTTTCCTTTTGGTTTAGAATTTTCGAGGGAGCTCACAGACAATACCGAGAAAATGAGGGTAAATTCTAGATTCACTAGGGTTTCGAAGCGAGCTTATGCACTAGCAAGGATGGCGACGTCGTATGCTTTGAAGGATACTTTGTTTGCCATGTACATTATTAAGTTGCTCCTAATTTCAAACTTAGTACAGACCCAAAACTCAAAAAACTAATTAAGTGGCTCTATAGTGGCATGGCTTAGGTCAAGTAATTAACTAACTTAAGGGATTGTAATATATTATTGTACAGGATTACATTATTCAATTAACCTAATGATTAAAGTCTTTCATATTGTGTTAGTGATAGATGGCAAAAGAAAGAGAAAGAGCATACACGTTGAATTAAAAAACATTGATAATTATTAGCAAAGGATCAACATCAAATCAAGAAAATTAACACTATGATACAACAAATGAGTATGATCACTTCCATGTGATTGTTGCCTACATTATTACACTGTCCTCCTTATTTTGGTTTGGTATCTTGAGACAAGTCCACTATAATCAAGACAGTTTGGTCTCATTACTGTAAACTAACAACACGCATCAGTACAATTCTTGATGCTAATTTCAACTTCATTACTCCATCAAAAAACCTTTTCTTTCCTCAGATCTTTTGATCTATATGTGATTCAATCTGTTAATTGTATAATTGTATGCAACTATTGACCTAATCTGAACTATGACCATGTGATAGCAAATGCTAAATCTATCATAAATTACCATGAAATTATGTGATACCAAAACCACCTTCCATCTATTTCAACCTGCCTTGTTCTTGCTCTCTCTCTCTCTAATCAATCCAAGCAACAATCTACAAACAGCATTGGCAACACTAACAGTACGTCTAACAGCATACACAAATCTAGACCTAAATCAAACAATAGGGCATCACCGAATCTGCAAATTAATATTGAGCACCAGAAACCATATTCATATTCCAAGAATCAACTTGGCCAAACAAAAGTGTTAATCAATTAAAAAGAACATAAATTAAAAGATGCTTAACTGGATTCTCACCAAAAATAACTAGAAACCCATTTCTCATTGCAACTACTTGATCTAGTAATTAAACTTGCTCACCCATTTCTCGAACCCAAACCTCAAAAAATCGTCTCAAGACTCCATCTTTTTGAGCTTCCAATTCTAACGGCTAGAATCCGTGGACATAGAAGAACCACTGTTGTGACAATGTTGATGTTGTTGATGATGATGATAAGCTAAATTACCGTCTCCACTACCATGAATTTGAGCGGGAACACAAAACCCCATAAACCCATCAGCCGCTTGTTGTTGCATCTCGTCCTTCGGAATCCGATGATCCTCGCCCGAAGCGGGCCCCATTGGAAGATCATCCCATGCCCGAATTGAAGGCTGAGGTTGAAACCCGCCCCCATTCCACGCCAACAGCCTTGAAAACTGCCCCATATCACCAAGACCTGCCTCCGGCGCCGACATCCAGTTTCCGTTACTCCCTCCGGCCTCAAACCCCACCGGAAAAAGGCCATGGCTCGAACCCGGGTTACCCGGGTTCTGAAAGCTCTGCAAAGACAAGCAAAGATCCTGATTCGGGTACCCGGAGAACCCCATCGGGTTACCCGGATTCTCAAACCCCTCAATTTCAAACCTAGCCGCCTCCGTCGACTCCCCGCTGCCAAGATCCGGCCGACCCACGTCCCCATTCCCCGCCGTCGACGTAATTCCGGCGGCGGGATCGAACGGGGGCAGCTCGGCGAGCTTGTCAATAGCCGATTTGGCCTTCTTCATCAGCCAATCGACCGCCTTGCTAGGGCGGTCGTAGCCGAGCCTGTCTTGGACGTCATAAAATTGGATGGCGGTGTGGGCCGAGAGCCTCACGCGCCTGTCACGTGGGCCCTTGGCTGTGTACACCTTACTATGGCGGTCTTTTCTTCCCGTCGCCCTTATTATATGCCCGCCTTGTACTTGAACTATCTCGCCTTCTTTCATGGCTCCTCTCCTTGTTGTCGCCGGCCTCCGGGTGGGGCCTTCACCGCCTTGGAAATCCAGCTTCAAAAACCCAAGAAAGATTCAATCTTTGGGGTTTGTATGAGTCAAAAACCCAAGAAAGATTCAATCTTTGGGGTTTGTATGAGTGAAGAAACTCTCAAGGTAGTTTCTTTAGGGGGGGAGTAGGGGAGTTATGGTGGGTGGGTGTGTAGAGGATCAAGAAACTGATATAGGACTGACTCTGCTGTTGTTGGTACTGATTTGATGCAGATCCCAATGACAAAACCAAGCACTCTCTCTCTAAAACAAAACCATGATGAAAAATTTGTGGATTTTGTCTTTCTTGAATCCTCTTCCTCTGTCACCCAGATGCTCACTGCCCAATACAGCTGCCAGAGTTGTTGCTAGCCTGAACATGGAAACAAAAAAGTTATTTTCTTTTTTTTATTTTTATTTTGGTTTGAGGATTGAATTGGATGTTGCAGAAGAGAGGGCAGGAAAGAAGAGAGACACTCAGAACAGAAAACCCACCTAGTGAAATTGAAGTTGGGCTGTCCTCTGATGCTTGTTTTGGCAAAAGGGTTTGCAGAGAAGTGTTTTTTGGGAGAAACCCTTGTTATGGTTTTGGAAAGCTAGCCCCACAACACTCTCAAATCTTGGCTTTCCCCCTCTTTCTCTTTCTTATTTATTGTTAAGGTTGAGATGGGGAGCTAGCTATAGCTTTGAAGGAATTTCCCTTTTCTTTTTTTTGCCTTTAATGGAAGAAGCTAGTTGGCATTTCCAAAGGCTAAAACAAAATGGTTGGCCTTGAACTAAGGTGATTAGGGCAGGAGGAAGAAGAGGTTATTATTACTACTATTATTAATAAGGTTAGAAAAAAAAATGGGCATGGTTAAAAAGGAAAAAGAATCCTCTTTCTCTTTCCCTCCATTTGCAGGGAACTGATAATGATACCTAGCAGCTTTTGTGGCCTTCTTTCTTATCTGTACTTTTGTGTTGTTTCTCTCCCAAAAGAAAAAGAAACGCATGCAAATTTTCCCTCCCCCTTCTTCTTCTTTCCAATCAGGGTTTCTTTCCTTTGTCACACAAAAATTACTTACAACTTTGTCTTGGTAAAGATGGCATCTTTCTTAACCGGAGTTCATATAAACTCTTTGTATAGATAGCATCTTTTTTGTTAGCATACATTTGTCTTCTTAATCTGAATAAGTGGCTAGAAACAATTGTGTATGTATAAGAAAGCAACATTGCACAAAAAATGCACCAACTTGTCTTGGTAAAGATAGTATCTTTTTTTGTTACATGAGTTCATAAAATCTTTGAAGATTGTGTCTCTTTTATGAGCACAAAATTCTCTCCTTAATTGTGCAAAAAAAAAACAATGGGTTGTCTTCTAAATTAAGAATAAGTGGCCAGAAAACAATTGTGGATGTATAAGAAAGCAACATTACATATAGTATCATTTTGAGCCAAGCGTTTATGGTCAAATTGTGAGCAAAATTCAAGTGTCAATTGTCCATGGTTTGCCTCCCAAGATAGGGTTATTGGGTACTAGCTAGCTACTTGTACATAGTAATCTCTAAGGTCAAAAGGGTAGTTCAAATTTTAGCTAGAAAAAAGTAAACTATGCTCTAAATCACTCGTTATTGGGGTAGTATTAGGTTAAGCTAATTAATGAAACGTAGCCATACTCATAATTAATGAAGATTAAATCAAAAGCCTAGCTACCCATGAGGACTTAGTTGCATGTACTACTTCGTGTTGTTCATTAGTTTGGGGACCTCACATACTTTTTTGGTTTTGTAATTAGGGAACTTCATACGAGACAGGAAAAGAGAAGCCATGCATCTTAACTAAATGGAGTATTGATTTATTTTTAAAAATGATGGTTTATTCTTCCTAGATGTATATTTTTCCTCCCTCGTTATGTATACAAAATATTGACATTATGAACATTACCCTTATTCTACATAAAAAAAGACTAAGAAGAACTTATCTGAAAGAGAATTTGTTATTTCAAGGAAGAACATCAAAGTTGACCAAAAATGTAGTAAACTTAATTAGCGATAACAAATAAGAAATGGGTGCATCTTATATCGGCAAATGGTCAATAACATATCCATACAATATGAACTATTTTTTTGCCCAAATACAAAATACACAAAAAAATTTTAATATTTTTTCAGTACTTACTCTTTTCTCCTAACCTAATTATTTTTTTTCCTACACAACAAATTGTTTGTTCACGGTGGATCAAACCCTAATTTGCACGATACCCCTTTATTTTGTAGGTTTAAATTTATTAGCACAACATTCATGTGGCCGAAAGTGCTTAAGGTATAGCTTTAATCAAGGTTAATGGGGTGTTATTATTTTTTCTGACAACTGTTGATTGATATTGTTCTTGCTTCCTGTATGACATGTGATTGTATAAGTACTTAATGCATAATTAGTCACTTGGTTGATACTGATTAATTAATTATGGGCATGTAAAAGTATAGATGTCAAACTACAGTATTAATTGTTACAGTAGCGTAGCTCAGCTTTAAACGCCAGCTAATAGCATAAAACAAGCACCCTTCTGTTTTTGGAAAGAGGGTAACCAATTATTGTGAGTACATATGCACCCAAACAGGACCTAATTTAGGCATAGTCATAGTTTCAACAATATTAAAATTGTATAATCCTTTTAGCATTTTAAAGTAAATCATGGGTCACGTTACGTTACAAAGTTGAGTCAATGTGGTCACACTATAATTTGACACGCCTTCTCATGTATGATCACATTTTTTGACACTTAAATTTGGTGTCCACATTCATCTAAATATGTAATCATGATCAAATTGTGTTACGGAATTAAGTGTATGTTTGCTCATATTATTGAGGGAGTTTCTACTCTCTCCAAATTCAAATACTATTAATGTACTAGTCGTTTTCGTTAGCATAACAAAAGCCCTATTTTGCGTGCATAGTAACAAATTTAAGTGGTATATGTATTATAAAATAGACTTCCACTAATTAGTGGTTTGAACTTTGAATGCTTAATTAATGGAGTTATAAATCAAGTTAGCTATATTTGATCAAATCATTACAAGAAAATGGCCTTTTTGGACGACAAAAAATGAGATTAAAGGCGACAAATTATTTATTTATTTTGGTCGAAGGCGACAATTTATATTTTGTCGCCTGAATTTGTCATTTCATTACATAATGTTGAAAAATATAAATCAAGAATTATTCCGATACATAAATATATAACTTAGGAAATTTATTTGTAAGCCACGTGTAAGCAAATTAGGTGGTTGGTAGTAACTAGTGACCGGTACAACAGACATATGGATTGATACTAATTAATCTGCATAACTAATTAACTAGGAATAGGATAATGTTGTTTATTACGGAGTATTAATTTTGTGAGCACTCACGTGACGAACCAATCGAGAAGCACGTGGCAAAGTAAACTGATCGACCTCTTGGGCCGGATTCATCAAGTATAGTTTGTAACTTTTGGGCCTATACATTTCCTAAAGGCCCAATAATTTGTGAGTATTAATTTGTAACTTTTGTAACTAGGTAGGTTCTACTTCAAATATTCAGTCAATATTGCTAGATGGGCCTCGTTATACATGTTTAATCGGGCTGATTTTTGCGCACTCCAACTAATTAACATCGATTGTTAAAGATCAGGTTAACAATTTTTTTTGACTCTGCTTAAGAGCTTTCATAGGGTTTTTTTTTTTTTTGTAGAACGAGCTTTCATAGGGTTAGTTTCATAGAATTTGGCTCAAAAAAATGGTATTGTTAACCTATGGTCTAAGAAAATAAGTTCGAAAACCCGATAATAAAATCAGTCTCTCTAAACTATTTGCATTGAATAATGATACATTATTTATAAATTATTACTCCAAAATAGCATGCATATATGTGAAATTCCGGTGGGCCGAGAGAACTGGGTGACGTGTCGGGGTAAATTTAACCACTTTGTACATAAGGTCGGGATCCACCTTTCTACCCAAAAGCTTAAGCCAATGGGTAAGGGTTTCACCTTATTTATATCCTAGTGGGTTTTGGTATCTTTGCCCGATGTGGGAATCCTCCAACACGCCCCCTCAAGTGGTAACTAGCCTGGCCTAGTTAGCACTTGGACAAACGGGTCTAGCATCTCAATCTCTTTATAGCTAGCCCAGAGAACGGGCGGTGGCATCTCAATCTCTTTTTAGCCAACTCGACCCAAAGAACGGGCGGGTAGCTCATAATGCTAAACCCAAGCCCAAATAGCCAGGAAGAAACGGACCCGGACCGAACAGGCTCTGATACCATGTGAAATTCCGGTGGGCCGAGAGAACTGGGTGACGTGTCGGGGTAAATTTAACCACTTTGTACATAAGGTCGGGATCCACCTTTCTACCCAAAAGCTTAAGCCAATGGGTAGGGGTTTCACCTTATTTATATCCTAGTGGGTTTTGGTATCTTTGCCCGATGTGGGAATCCTCCAACAATATATAAACCCTATAAAACTTACTTAGAATTGCTAAATGAAATAAATTTCAACAAAAGATTTTGAAAATAAGGGTATTAACCTAAAAGGCAAAACATCATACAATAAATTAGAACAACCGTAATACAAAAAGCTTTCATGTGCCTCTACCAAAAAAAAAAAAACTTTCATGTGCTTATGCTGACATAGATGAGTATTTTATTGAATAATCATTTACAACAAAACAAAGTTTAAGTATGCTAATTAATGGAACTCCGTCTAGGTTCTGACTACGACAATCCAAAATTGTAAAGGAGTAGTATTAAGGAGAAATCATTTTTTTAAGATCGCCACTTCACAAAGACAACTCTCCTTCTGTCCCTTTCTTTTTATCTGCCGACTTTTCCGATTCTCAAAAGTCAAAAGCTACATGTGTTTTATGATGTCAAACCCATGTTTGATCTGCTCAGCCATTCGCTAGTGAGCTCAGCTCGGTTTTTTGCTTATTTAATTGTGCCCAATACTAGAGCTCGGTTCGGTTCGGTTCGGTTTGAACCGTCGAATCGGACCGGATTGAAACCTAAACCGTCAAACCGGGCCGGTATAGGTTTAGGATCGGGCGAACCCAGACTGGCAAACCGACGATTCAAACCTAAATCGGAACCGGATAAAACCGGCAATTTAGGATATTCTTTTTTAAATAAATAAATTTATTTGTGGCCGGTTGAACCGGCCAAACTGCCAACCATGGGCGGTAGTGTTGGCCGCAACCGGAAGTTGTTAAAAAGATTTTTAAAAAAAAAAACAAAACCGGAATGGACTAGAACCGGCACCGAAATTGATCAAAATCGAAACCGACCGTAACTGGTCAAACCCGAAAGCGGACCGAAACCGGCAAACCCAAACCCCCAGTTTAGGTTTAGGCTTGGATATTGCTGATTCAGAACCGGAACTGACAGTTCGATTAACCAAACCCAGGTCTACCTAATACTACTATTCTTGCTACTTAATTATACTTGTTAAATTATTAGTTGGTCTAACTGGATGAGACGTTAGCTATATAGATTTCCTTGATAGTTTGTCCGTGGGTTTGGATTTGAATTTCCCTGCTAACGTGCATAAGGAAACTCAATATGTAAGATCATTCGATTCATTAATTCTTATCAAAGGCTTTATGCAATATCCATTAGACAAATGTAACCGAACGAGAAATTAAAAAAAAATTGTTTGCTTACGTGCTTTTTATGTCATGAATCAACATTATTGGTTTAAGCACATCAACTTACTGGTCGAGCGTTTATGGGTTTACCATGAGGTTTTTGGTTCGAGATTTCCGGACGAAGGTTTATCTTCTTCTCTTTAGTTATCCGTTTTTTGTTGTAGATGTTCTATCCGAGCTTATATAATACTTATGACGACAGTAATCCTTATCTTATAAAAAAGAAAAATGAAGCGCCATTATCGATTTCTATTTGAAAGACAAAAAGAATGCATGCATAGTGATGATGTAGAACGTCACATATATCTATTGAGGCTCACCGCCGGAAATCGATTTTCCACATAACGGCAGAGAGATTCGTGAATACGAAACGCACTTATACGATACTTTAGATTTAATTATTTATTATGGACCTTGCTTTAGTGCCCATCAAATAAGATGCTTCTACTTGTTCACCACTATCATATATAGTATCCTACATAAATCTGGACGCATGACGGTCTTTGGGTATCTAGTCAAGTGGTTAAACTTTCGAAAGTAATGTCTAGAGGTTATCGATTCGAATTTCATGAACAGTGTTTTTAACCAAAGAAAATATATCCCGAATTCACGATGACGAAGAATCCATCTTCCATTCCATTAGGTGATAAATTTTGGACATGTGATCTGGACAAGAATGAATGTTAAACATATTGTTAATGTGCCTTGAATCTGAATCACACACTGCGACAGGTAATACGACGGGTCTCGTTGCCCGGTTAGCGAGTCTGGGGGTTCAGGGAGCGGAGTAGCCCCCGGGCCAACTGTACACTATGTATTATGTTTCTAGACCTGTCGTAATCTGTTTTGGGTCTGCGGCCCATAATCGTAACTAGGGTTTCTTGAGTCACTATATAAGCTCTCGAAATACCTAGAGCTCTGTAATCTGAATTAAATCTTCCATTATAATATACCGTTTCTCTGCCCGTGGACGTAGATAACACACCATTACCGAACCACATAAATTTATGTGTTGTTCTTGCTTTATTGTTCTCGTTCGATCTCTCGTTACAACACATATAAAATAACTTAGGTCGACCAGCCCTTCTATCTAGTGAAAGTTGAAAAAGAACGATTATGAAAACGTACCCACCTTTTAAAAAAAGCTAGCATAACTATATCGAACTCGAGAATTCAAGGAAATATTATTCCTCATGATCCTTTACTTCTTTTGATGACCTAGTCACTTACTTGGTAAAACACTCACCATAATTTGGATTAGTGAGACATGCACCAATGATATTGAAAACTTACATCACTAGGCATGCATATTTATTTATATATATATATTAGTTATTTGGCATTCATACTAGTCATCTTGGAAGTTGTCATTCTCTTCACTCGTACGGATTCTTCACTTCACTTCCATGTAGTGCACGTAGTCACGTACCAAGTGCATTCTATTTGAAAGTGGTCCTATTTAAACTGTTGTTTTTTATGTTTATGCAATTGTTACACGTTCATTCTCAAAATTGGTCAAGCTTATATACTAGATACAACTTAAACATCCTGAAAACAGCCTTAGCCAAGATCGTATATGAATCGATAGAGTAGTCTATAGTCATAATTATTATTTCTATGTCGGAATTTGTATAGTAACGTTTTACAACAAACAAATTGAACTACTTAGCCCTTGTTTTATTAATTAATAAAACGCCCCTTTAAGGGGTCGGAAAGTGTCGTCTCTCCTTCGACAAAAAAGAAAATTGCAACTAGACGAGTGCACGAGAACTTCGAAATTCAGTTTTTTGTTTGGCCTATTCCGATTAGATTGGCTCTGGCTGCTCTACGTACATTGATCAAACAGAGTTTTGTGTGATCCATTTATGGGATAGACCTTCTCATTATCGAGCAAGTTAATGCCACTAAAAAGATTCAAACTTGAGTCTCTTTACATATAACAAATTACTGAACCAGATCCGGCAACTTCTTTTGGAGTTGGCATATATTTTTGAGAGTTCAAATTGCGACCCTTCAATCTGTTAGAAGGGGTATATTCTCATGAACAAAGGTCCTTTGGAATACCGTTATCGGTTTTAGAACGACCTTAATTACTCTTCAAAACTCATTAAGTTGATGCTGACTAGATCCAACCATAATTCATATCCACATCTGTAAAGAACACCGATTTTACAAAACTGAAAGGCCCCCACATGCTAAATCCTTGGAAGTATCTAGATAAACTATAAAATACAACGTAACATTCATATCATGTGTTAAAGACACTTGAAAAAAATATTTCAAACCGTCTTTTGATTGTCATTGTCGGCTCATAAACAGAATTTTCAATTCATGTAGGTACGTTTCCACGCTTATATATATATATATATATATATATATATATGTGCATGCCTCTCAAACCATACATCTACAAGTTTTCACTAAACCTACTGAAAAACACAAGTAACTAAGAAGTCTAAGACAGCTACTTAGTCAACTGTTATACACATTCCTACACATATGGAAACTCAACGCAGCCTAATCCGTTTTATGTACCTTGTCCTAATCCTACTCCTCACAATCCAAAGCGCAATTAGTCGACCTCTCAAGGCGGCTAATCACTTAGCGCCATCTAAGCAACGTAGTCCTTCTCTTGATCAAACCCTTCTTCTTCCTATGAGGAGCTTATTGAAGACGATGGAGATCAACGGAAGCGACCAGCTAAGCAAAAATGCGCGTCTGGGTCTAGAGAAGCAAGTGAGAATGATGGAAGCTCTCGTCGGAAGTGGAGAAGAGGACTCGACGAGAAGTAAATATGACCCTACTAGGGTTAGTCCTGGTGGCCCTGACCCACATCACCATTGATTAGTTTTTTTTTTTTTGGACAAGGCCATACCAAATGAGCTAGCACCACAAGCTATGCAACGTCAAAGGCAGGGATCAAAAACTTGATTTCAGTCAACTCAAATGTTTTCCTATCTTCTATTCTGTTTTGTTTTTTTGCTTAGGAAGTAATGGAACATGTAGTTTTCTATGTTTTGTCTTTGTTGTTGTGCATGTCAGCAAAAAATCTAGAGCCCATTAGCTCTAGCGAAAAAAGGTTGCAAATATTGGCACTTTTTTTTGGAAAGATGATGTTGCACGATTTGAATTTAATCATTGAGATCTTTGTTTAATTTGTTGGTGCATTCTCTTGTCATTTTTTTTTTTTGAGGAACATTCTCTTGTCATTTGGTGCACACTCATTGGATATGTCATATATTATGCAGGTCTCATTAATCTAACCGGTAAGGCAATAGCACTCATGATCATTTTAGAGTATAAACTTTGGATCCTATTTTGAATTGTAATAACTTTAAATTTATTACCAAAATTTAACAAAAAAGCTTTTGAGCAGTAAATAATAAAGCCTATAAATTGAAAGAACTTTTTTTTAAAAATAAAAATAAAAATAAAACTATAGTATAACAAATATGTAAAAGTTAATTAAATACGGAGTAACTTCCAATAAATATATTTAAATACAAAAAAAAAATTTGAGATATATATTAGTATGTATGTTCTTACTTAATTGGAAAAGTTAAAATCAATGTTTTATATTTAATTTGTTTTAAGAAACTACAAATTTCAAATTCGAAAACCTCTCCAATTATTCAAACTTTCACGGCATGAACTCTTTGGCACACAAATTACTCCACAAAAATTCCAACAACCACGCCATACTCTCCGCCCTCAAACTCCCTAGCATTGCAAGCTCAGTCTCATTACACTTCCCTGCAACCCAAGACCGAATTAAACGCCTTTCATCCGTGTGCCAAACCCCTGTTTCCATTAACCATGAACTCGCCGATGAACACCTCCATTATCTCCTGCAATCGTGCAAACAATCTCGAACCCTCGATTCAATACAGTCTTTCCATGCGCTCACCATCACAATGGGTGCATTCGCGAGGCAACCAATCTTCTTCACCAACAACGTGATCTCAATCTACGCCTCTCTGGGGTTTGTTGGGACTGCTCGCAAGGTGTTCGATGAAATGCCCCAGAGAAACGTGGTTTCGTATAACACGCTGATCAATGCCTACGGTCGAGGGGGGCGGGTAGAGGAGGCTTGGGGATTGTTTAATGACTTGTGGGTTTGTGGGTTTATGCCTACTCAGTTCACGTTTGTGGGTGTGTTGTCGTGTGATGGTTTGGACCTCTGTAGAGGGCGAGTTTTGCATTCGGTGGTTATGAAGAATGGGCTGTTTTTTAGTGAGGGCTACGTTGGCACTGCTTTGATGGGTTTGTTGGGTGGTTATGGTTTAGTGAACGAGGCAATGCAGGTGTTTGAAGATATGGAAGTTAAGAGCCTGGTGTCTTGGAATTCTCTGATAGCATTGCTGGCTAATCATGGGTATTTGGAAGAGTCTGTGTCTCTGTTTCAGGATCTGTTGAGGACGGGGTTTAGTATCTCTCATAGTACCCTGGTGGGTTTGTTGTCAAATATTGGAGGGACAGAGGCCATGAGCTTGTGTGAACAGTTGCATTCTCTGGTGACAAAAAGTGGGCTGGATTTTGAGGTTCTGGTTTCTAATAGTCTTCTGCATATGTATGTGAAGTGTTCTGGCGTTAGGTTAGCAGAAAAGTTGTTGAAGACCCTGCCTTTTTGTGATGTAGTGTCTTATAACACAGTGGTAAGTGCATTGGCAAGAACTGAAAGACCTGAAAGAGCATTGGAACTGCTCTTGGATATGTCTCATAATGGGATTGCGCCTAATGAGACGACTTTTGTTGGTCTTGTCAATTGTTGCGCCGGCTTTCAAGAGCTGAAGTTTGGAGCATATATTCATACGAAGGCGATAAAAAGCTCCATGGAAACTGATGTTTATCTAGGAAGTGCATTGGTTGATTTTTATGGGAAGTGTGACAAGCCGGATGATGCTCGTCGGTGTTTTGCTGAAATAAGTGATAGAAATGTGGTCTCCTGGAATGCGTTGTTGCAAAGTTGTTCGAAGAAAAATCATGGCGCCTCCATTTCTTTGTTAAAGGAAATGCTTTTGTCGGGTTTGTGTCCTAATGAGTTCACTTTTTCGGCTCTCCTCAAAACAATGGTAACCCTTGAGCTGAAAGAGCTTCATTGTTTGGCTCTAAAATTGGGCCACCGCAACAATGAGTACGTATCAAGCTCCCTCATTACAGCGTATGCTAGAAACGGACTAATCTCCGATGCTTTGTTGCTGGCTAGGGCTTTTGAACCCCGGGGTTCCACCATTTCCTCCAATGTGATCGCCGCACTTTATAACAGAGTTGGTCAATACGATAAATCCTTGGAAACGCTCTCTGTGTTGAATGGAGCCGATCTTGTGTCATGGAATATATTGATATCAGCTTGCTCACATAATGGGTACTATACTGAAGTCTTTGAACTTCTCAAGCTTATGCAATTGGGAAATAATTTCCCTGACAAATACACCATGGTAAGCGTTCTATGTGTTTGCACCAATCTCTGCAGCCTTTCTCTGGGAAGATCCGTTCATGGTTTTATGATTAAAGCAAATCTAGACCATGGCGACACGTTCACTAGTAACATAATGATAGACATGTATGGTAAATGTGGAGGCGTCGACGATTCAGTGAAGGCATTCTGTGAAACACAGGAGAAAAATCTTGTTACATGGACTACTCTGATTTCAGCACTTGGGTATCATGGTTTTGCAGGCGACGCATTGGCAAGATTTAAGGAAATGGAGGTCTTAGGTTTAAAACCAGATGGTGTTATGTTTGTGTCTTTGTTGTCGGCGTGTAGGCATGGTGGTCTGATCAAAGAGGGCCTGGAATTGTTCTCACAAATGGAGAGTGTGTATGTAGTTAAGCCTGAGATGGATCATTATCTAGGAATAGTTGACCTGTTGTCAAGATATGGGCATTTGAAGGAGGCAGAGCAAGTGATTTCTAGCATGCCTTTCGCGCCGAATGCTTTGATATGGCGCTCTTTTCTTGAAGGATGCAAGAGACACAAATCCAACAAAGTTTTGGCAATATCATGAACTTTGGTTTATACATGTAGTAGTGTAAATTGATGTGTTAACTCACAGTTTCTCTCTCCTTTGACAGAGGGATTCATTTGACGTGCAGTTAATCTGTAAATTTTGAAGGTAAAAACTCCGCAAGTGATTGGGCATGACTTTGGCCTCTTACTCCTGTCTAGAGAGGCAAAAATATTGGGATAAAATTTGGAAAATGAGCATTTTTGGGTAGGAAATTGATTTTTTATTTTTTTTTGGTCAAGAAAATTGATAATTTTTTTGTAAATTGGTTGAAATAATAATGTTTGGGACAGAATTAGAAAAATAAATAAATTGAGGTTCAAAAAAGAACAGTTACACTGCCCTGTGACGGGAAATGGAAATACAGGAATAATGCCAAAAAATTGAGCAGGAAATTGAAAATCTTAAAAAGTGGAAGGAAAAAAATACATTCGAATGTGCTTATCCAAAGTTTGTCAAATATATTTTATAATTATATAACACTTTTATCGTGAAACGGTGACCTTGAAACTTTGGATATAGTCATCATATATATTAGATCACTTTACGAACATGCATGAATTATGAAAATATGTATTTATCCATTAATTTATGTAAATATTGGTTGGTTACGTGCATAATTGAAATTCGGCTACTAATATGCTCTACTTTTACTTTCTTAACTGGCCGAGCGTGCAATATTCATCACACTCACGTAATTTAAATAAAGGATAAGGATAGTACACATAAAATATGACATATTGATCTTAGATACCACGTCGTTATCACATGCCAATTAAATTCACGTCCTTTGATTTTGTATTTTTATATAACGAGGACATACGTGGAAAGCGACCCTTTGAATATCCCATATGCTAAAGTTGATCGAGTGGCTCGGGCGACTCCTACAAAAGTAATTATTCGCGGGTTCAAATACGAGGTGTCCATGATTTAATTTAGCGATTTTATTTTCTAAATTTTTTTGTTAGTTGATATCTCTTGCGAATGCTCAACAACACTAGACACACTTCGTATGCGATTGTGTATCTTAAGCTTGGGAATTTATTCTCGTATAAAAGTAATTGTTTGCGGGTTCAGAACGAGGCGTGCATAATTAAATTTCGCGATTTGATTTTCTACATTTTTTTTGTTAGTTGATATCTCTTGTGAATGTTCTTCAGCACTAGGTGATGTTCTTTGTATGTGATTGTGTATCTTAAGTTTCGAATTTAGCACCGCTCTACACTCGTTGGCTCGTTACTTTCAAGCCTGGTTGTCGATTTTCTCGATCTCTCGTCCTATTAGAAGACCCACATATTGAAATGCATAAGAAAAAAGCGTGATTGGATCAGTGTAAAAAGCAATAGCCCATCTTATGATTAATCAGTGCGATGTGGGCGCAGTGGAGCAGCTTAATTTAATTTAAGTTAATTTGATATTAATCTAAAGTTAAATCCCTTTAGACATTGTTGTGTTTGCTCCACTTCATCACCACGCTAGATGCACTGCCGACGATCTAATGTATTGACTGTATTTTCTTCATTGGAGACACAAAAGTGAGACTCCATTTTTTTTTTTTGAGCAAGTGAGACTCCATTTGGGATATATGGAAAGAAGAAAAGATCACTTTCCTGTTATTTAATTTGATAAGATCACTTTCATGACATTCTGATAATTAGATTTTTTTTTTAATACGAGTATATTTTAGGTTTATAGTTAAAGTTTCTTTAAATATAATATCGGTCTCGACTCTCTGGTAATAAAATGATACTACAGTTTCGACCAAAAAAATAAAAATAAAATGACACTAGAGCCGTTATTGTTTATTAGAAAAAACTAAAAATTTAAAACTAAATTTAATATCCTTAAAAAATTAATACCTAATATATCTAATAAAAATAAATGCCTAACCAGAATTCCTTAGCTTATACCCTAAAACATAACCAATTTATTTATTCATTGAATTAAAGGAGAATGCATAGCCTTTAATTTTTTTTGGTCGAAATGCATAGCCTTTAATTTGCACCTGGACGGTGTTCTATTGCCCGACATTGCTTTAAGCTCCGTTTGGCTGGACGGAAAGCGACTTGCTTGTTTTACTCAAGAGTAGTGATCGAATTTATTCTGTTTGGATTTCTTGCTTTGTACTCTTATTCGCTATACTCGAGTATTGATGCGAGGAAAAGTTTTCCAAAGTACGTATTAGTGGGAAATGATATACTAGAAAGTAAACAATTAATCTTCCCACTTGAAAATTTAGTTAATTATTTTCGCCCAGCTATAAAGAGATTGAGATTTATATCTACCACACATTATATTCGGTTAGACCAATTACCGGCAAACTAACTCTAATTTGACTATATAAAGAGATTCATATGTCCACTATTCATTACATTATGCAAGTATCAATTAGGTCAAACAACTTCTTTTTTTTGGTCGAAGGGGAGATGGTACTCTCCGACTCTTCAGGGGAGCATTTTTAGAAAATAGAAATCAAGGACTAAGTAGTCATCAAACGGTCAATAATCCAACCTCTTACATCATCAAACAGAAGAAAAAAACTCCCTTCCGACGGGACACACAAAACTTCTCAAATATCAATTTTTTTGAGCAATTCTCAAATATCAATTAGGTTCAGTCTAAACTTCTTAAATATATACATGAATTGATCACGTTCCATTTCCATCTCTCCCACGTACAAAACTAGCTATTTGCTCAAGCTTAATTTCTAGGGTTTTGATTGCATGCATGGCTAAATTAAAGAATGCCATTTAATTTCTTCGAGGACTGATTAATCAATTACCGTTTCATAGCTAGAAAAACAATTTCCATCCTTAAGCCAAGTTCCACACAGTTCTTCTCGAATATTTGTAATACTGAGATGAGCAAAGAAGTCACGGACCTGAGCAGGATCTACAAGTACCTTAGCACAACTGATTTGAACCCATTGTTGAGCATTGAGCAAGTCCAGAAACTCTTCAAACAAATGATCCTCTAGAAATTGTTGAGTAACAACCAATGGAACAGCAATCTTCCGTTCCCCTGACTTTTCCTCTAGAGCATCTTTGCCCTTGACAACCTTTACTTCTTTAACTGGAGGAACAATCTCCTTACCTTTCCTTGTAGGCTTGGCAACTTTCCCCTTAGGCAAATTGAGGAGAGGGGAGGAACTTTGATCTTGTGTTTCCTCACCACTCTTTTGTGAAGCCAGCTTAGCACCTTTCAGCGTGGTGCCTGTTTCACTCTCAACAGGTGGAGACGTTTCCTTTGAAAGGACCTGTTCCTCTTCAGCTTCTTGACTATCATCAGGAAGAATAAGCTTCCTTTTCTTGGTTTTAGGAACTGGTTTAGCATTCAACTCCTTTTCAACTTCATCCATTTGAGCCTGTTCCTGAGCAGCTTTAAGTTGAGCAGCTGTAGAACGAGTAATTCTCGGGCGATGGCCTCTAGGAACAGCATTCTTTTTCCTGACAAGAGGTTCTTCTTCTTCTTCTTCATCACTGTCAGAGGGCAGAGCCACTGTAACTTGAGTAGATGTGGAGGATGAAGGAGGAATAACAGATTTGTTAGGAATGGTTTTGGATTGAATTTGAGATGGAGGAGGAGGATGGTTTTCTTGAGATTTAGGAGAAGTTAGGGTTTTCTCAGGAGGGGTAGAAAGCAAATTTTCAATTGGAAAGCTGCTAGGAGGAGAGGGCAACTTATCTGTTGTAGGCGTCACCGTAGACTTCTCTGGTGGTGGCGACGGTGTCCTCTCAGGGCTATCAGCAGGAAGCCCATAAGCAGCATAGTGCTTTGCTTTCTGAGATTCCAGATAAGAATGCTCCAAAATAGACATAGGAGCGTTCGGATTCCTTGGTGCGAACAGATATGGCACCACATAAGTCTGGATCTCCTTCTCAAGTTTCTCCTTCTCAGCATCAGACGCACACTCTATATCTTCTCTCAATTTTTGCTGGAGAGAAAACGGATTTGATTCGAGCCATTGCTGGATAAGCTCGTTGGGATGTTTAGGCCTTAGAGTAGCAGCAACTCCGAATTTCACCTTTTTGTTGGAAGAGGACGCCATTGTTAGGGTTTGAAAACTTAGGTTTTGGGAGGTTGAAGACAAAGGAGAGATTTTGAGAGAGATGGGCGAAAAAGGATAAGTGTGGGGTTTTAGTTTGGGATAGTGGGGACTAAAATGGGTAACTGCTCAAAATACACTCTTTTTCAAAAAACCTTCCAAAATTCCAATTTTCACTCTTCTCGATTTCCAACACGTGGCATAAGCAAATCATTTCAAATCACTTTTCAGCGGCCACAATTAAATAATGCTGCAGAGAATTCTGACACAGAGTTCACACCTTTTTCATGTCAAATCACTACGACGCTTCAGCTTCTGATTCTGGAACTGTTCCTTAATCCAGGGTCCTCATTGTTCCATCATACCCCATGATCAATATAAAAGGCCAGGTTTGGAAAGACATGGGAAGAGCATCTTTCCAAACAACAAATCATATACAGATATGTAATGAGGAAAGGAACAATCAAGGAAACAGGTGAGTGAATCCAGTAAAACATGGTTCCAAACAAAAAGCTCATAGGAAACGTTTCACCTGTTCCACGGCTTAGGGAAAGCTTATGATCAACCATCATTTCGGCTTATAATGAGGGTTAAAAAGATCAGGTTGATCATTTTGAGCCAAAAAGAATACGACTAAAGTTCCACGCACTCAAGAAGTTCCAATCAATCTAGACTAGCACGCATTATCAATGACAAGATGATGCAATCATGTTCAAATCAAAGCAAAATCAAGTCTAGCCTTTCATCGAGGGAATAATGAACCGGGACTTGTTTAATCTAAAGTTATCATCCCTAAGAGCACTCGAAGATGCTCAAAAGGACGTCTATCTAATGCTTTAGTGAAAATATCAGCAACTTGATCCTCAGTTCTACAATGTTCCATGGAAATGATTCCTGATTCTACGTTTTCACGCAAGAAATGATGTCGAATATGTATGTGCTTTGTTCTAGAATGATGCACAGGATTTTTTGCTATATTAATAGCACTGGTACTATCACATTTCATAGGAATTGTGTCAAGAGAAATACCGTAATCCTGTAGCTGAAACTTAATCCAAAGCACCTGGGAACAGCAAGAAGCGGCAGCTACATATTCAGCCTCAGCAGTTGAAAGTGCCACTGTATTTTGTTTCTTGGAACCCCAAGACACCAAACACGATCCTAGGAACTGAGCCATTCCAGAAGTGCTCTTCCTATCCACTAGATGCCCAGCATAATCTGCATCTGTGTAAGCTTGAAGCTTGATGGAACTGTTCCTGGGATAGAAAAGACATAGCTTGTCGTTCCCTTTAAGATACCTGAAAATTCTCTTCACCTCTTTCAGGTGTGAGTCTTTCGGATCAGCTTGAAAACGTGCGCAAAGACACACAGCAAACATTATATCAGGTCTACTAGCAGTTAGATAGAGAAGTGACCCTATCATACCTCTATAGAGCTTTTGATCCACACTTTTCCCTTTCTCATCAGCATTCATGCGAGAGTTAGGTGATGCTGGTGTACTCATTGGCTTGGACGTTTCCATTCCATATTTCTTCAACATTTCCTTGATGTACTTCTGTTGGTGGATTCTAGTTCCATCTTTTGATTGAGAAATTTGTAACCCAAGGAAGAAATTCAATTCTCCCACCATACTCATTTCAAACTCACTACTCATTAGTTCTTTGAATTTGTCTACAAGAGAGGGGTTAGTGGATCCAAATACAATATCATCAACATATACTTGGACTATCAAAATATCTTTTCCAACTCTCTTAATAAACAAAGTTTTATCAATGGAACCACGAATGTAATCATGAGCAAGAAGAAATTGAGCAAAGCGATCATACCAGGCTCTTGGAGCTTGCTTGAGTCCATACAGTGCCCTATCCAGGAAATACACATGATCTGGGAACTCTTCATTCTCAAATCCTGGAGGTTGTGCCACATATACTTCCTCTTTAAGATATCCATTGAGAAACGCAGTTTTGACATCCATTTGAAAGAGCTTAAATCCTTTGTGCACAGCATATGCAACAAGTAATCGAATGGCCTCAATCCTTGCTACTGGAGCATAGGTTTCATCGTAGTCAATTCCTTCTTCCTGGTTGTACCCTTGAGCGACCAACCTTGCCTTGTTCCTTGAGATGGCACCGGTATCGTCAAGCTTGTTCCTGTACACCCATCTGGTTCCAATAACATTCTTATCTTTTGGTCTAGGTACAAGTCGCCAAACCTTGTTCCTTTCAAACTGATGTAACTCTTCCTGCATTGCCTGAATCCAGTCCGGATCTTGTAGTGCTTCCCTAATATTCTTTGGTTCCACAAGAGAAACAAACGCATTAAAAGCACAAAAGTTACAGACAGAGGATCGAGTTTGTACCCCTTTATCATATGCAGAAATAATGTTGTGAACTGGATGATCTCTCTTTTGATGGTAGTTCCTTGTCACCACTTCAGTTGCATCTACTTCCTCTTGTTGTTCCCCCTCAGAAGATGCTTCCTGAATTTGATCATCTGGTCCACTGACATCTTGAGGAACATTATCAACATCATGGAACTCTTCATAGACATCATCTTCTGGATCACTGTTTTGAGGAGAAATATCTTCAGGAACTGTAGAGACTTGAGACTCCTGACTGTTCCCATTATCTTCATCTTCATCTGGATCATCATTTCCTTCTTCTGGATCAATATATCCTTTGCTGGAACTATCACCTTCATCATCACTTCCACCAACTTTCCTTGGAAGTGGAAACACTGCATCTACTTGAGATGGAACAGCACCAGTTATGAGTGACGATTCGTCAAACACAACATGCACGCTTTCTTCAACTTTCCTTGAACATTTGTTGAAGACACGATATGCCTTGCTATGAGGTGAATAGCCTAGAAAGATGCCTTCATCACTTCGAGGATCAAACTTCCCAAGGTTATCTTTCCCATTATTGTG
Organism: Polygonum aviculare; assembly: GCA_934048045.1. Lineage (NCBI taxonomy): Eukaryota > Viridiplantae > Streptophyta > Magnoliopsida > Caryophyllales > Polygonaceae > Polygonum > Polygonum aviculare. The sequence goes on from OW204024.1 coordinate 595,507, forward strand.
AATGAAGCATTTACATCCAAAAGCTCGAAGATGAGAGATATTCGGCTTCCTTCCTTTGATAAGCTCATAAGCAGTCTTTTTCAAAATAGGACGAACCATGGCACGATTGAGAATATACACAGCAGTAGAAATAGCCTCAGGCCAGAAGTGTTGCGGAACACCACTTTCTATCAACATTGTACGAGCCATGTTTTCTAAGGTTCTGTTCTTCCTCTCCACAACTCCATTCTGTTGCGGAGTTCTAGGAGCGGAAAAATTATGAGAAACACCATGAGCTTTACAAAATTCCAGAAAATCTGAATTCTCAAATTCTGTTCCATGATCAGACCGAATAGCTTTCAGTGGAACCTCCAAACTGACTTGAACTCTTTTGATTAAAACTTGGAATTCCCGGAATGCATATTTCTTGGCAGACAAAAATATCACCCAAGTGAACCTAGAGTAATCATCAATGATCACAAACATATACTTGTTTCCACCAATGCTGTTCGTTCGCATGGGACCACAGAGATCCATATGGATCAGTTCCAGCGGTTTTGAAGTGCTAACAGCATTCTTTGGTTTAAACGAGCTACGTGTTTGTTTTCCTTTAACACACGCTTCACAGATCTTTCCCTTCTCAGGATTAATCTTAGGAAGACCAATTACCAGATCCTGAACAAACAACTTCTTAATGAGTTGAAGACCAGCATGTCCAAGTCACCTGTGCCACAGTTCCGTTTCATCAAGTGGAACTGCAAGACAAAGCTTCTTAGGAGGAGAGAACTGATTATCAACCACATAGACATTGTTGTATCTTCTTCCTTTCAGAATAACTTTTCCAGTTGCCTTGTTGATGACTGAGCATTCATGAGAATCAAAGGTAACCAGATTGTTCCCTTGATCACACATCTGAGCAACACTCAAGAGATTGAATCCTAAATCCTTGACCAGATTCACACTACTGACTTTGGTTAACTTGTTCAGCTTTACTTCCCCTGATCCAACTATAGCTCCTTTCTTGTTGTTTCCGAAGGAGACGTGTCCACCTTCAGTTCTGGTGCGAAGAGAGATTAGATAATTCCTGTTCCCAGTCATGTGGTTTGAGCAGGCACTATCAATATACCACATACTGTTCCTTCTCTCTTCCACCTACAAAAGAAGACTACACTTTAGCCACCCAGGCAAGGTGACCTTTGCCTGGTTTATTACATAGGAAGAAAACCTTACAAGCATAATCAACAATGTTCACATCATTAGATCTCATAGCATAGTTCCTAGCATGGTTCCTAGCATATTTCCAAGCATGGTTCCTAGCATAGTTCCTATCATTTTGACCTTTTTGACTTTGTGCTTTTCTTTTATGGCACTGTTCCTTGTAATGACCATGAGCACCACAATGCCAGCAAGTCTTATAGTACTCTCCCAAATAGAATTTAGGATGTGGTTTCTGAATTTTATTCTTTTCCATTGTTTCTGGATTAGGAACTTTAGATCCATTACCCTGAGCCATCTTAACATACATCTTATGACCATTGTTCCCAGTGTAATAATCCTTTGATCCATTAGTACCACTTTCAAGCACTTTAATTCTTTCTTCAAGGTGAGCATTCTTTTCTCTTTCAATTTCTAACTCAGTAGGCTTACAAGCATCAAGTTCCCTAGCCAGAGAGCATTCCTCCATGCCATCAGACATTGGAGAATATCCAAGTCCAGCTCTGGATGGAACAAATATAGTTTCAGACACTATACTTTTCCCTTTTGAGGAATTGTTCCTGTCTAGTTCCTTACTCAGCCTATCTTTCTCAGATTTTAAGTCATCAATTTCTTTCTTAAGATCAGCAATTGTCTTAGCATCAGATTCAATTTGTTTAGTCAAAACAGGACACTCAAGACAGATCTTCTGAGCAATCAAATCATCAATTTGTTGTTCACAAATATCAACTTGTTCTTGTAAATCAACATTTTCTTTCACAGTAGAATTGATTATTTTGATCAAGTCATTTTTATTAATATCAGTCAAAGAATTAATCAAGCATTGTTCATCATTTACCTCCTCGATGGAACAGTCAGAGGAATTGTCCACCGTGGTCATGGCACAAAGATCCGGTTTGACCCAAGCTTCTGGATCCTCATCCGAATCACTCCAAGCAGCAATATAGGCCTTTTCCTTGCCTTTTTTGCTTTCAGAAGACTCAGCTTGATTAGGACAATTTTTAGCAAAATGTCCTTTTTTATGACAGTTATAGCACGTTAAGTCTTTCTCATCTTTATCACCAGCTTTTCCAGAACTTTTGTACGTACTGGAACTGTTCCTACGGAACCTTTTCTTTTTGTAAAAAGCCTTTAAAGCCTTAGTGATCAACACCAAATCCTCATCATCAGACTCATTATCAGATTCTTCACACTTTTCCTCAACAATTTTTGAAATCTTAACATTTTTCTCAGTCTTAAGAGCAATTCCTTTGTTAGGTTTTTCAGCATCCATCATTCTCCACTCATAGGATTTCAATTTTCCAAAAATCTCATGCATTTTAAGCAATTTATTAGCAGAATTTTCTTTAAAAGCAGTACGCATGTTAATCCACTCACCAGATAAGCCATCAATAACTTGTTGCACTCTCATTTTTTCAGGAACTTCACCTATTGTTATTCCTAAATGATTCAGTTTAGTGCAAAGAGTTTCGAATCGAGTTTGATACTTATCAATAGATTCACCAGGTTCCATACGAAAATTGTAAAATTCTCGCCTGGCGCACATTTGATGATCATCTTTCAGATCTGCGCTGCCAATGTGCATCTGCTCAATAGCAGTCCACATTTCCTGTGCAGTATCAATGTTCCCGACTTTAGTAGCATCCAGGTCGTTCATTGCATTTGACAAATACATCTTGGCCTTGTAGTTTGCTTCGAGACATTTCCACTCAGTTGGACCCCATTGAGTGTGGTCATTCTCCTTGGCTGGATTAATTTTGAAATTTCCTTTTTCTATCACCATCCACGCCTGATAATCGTGACTTTTCATCCAGTTTATCATGCGACTCTTCCATACTTCGTAGCGACCTTCAATGAGCCTAGGAGGCTTGTTGTTGTTGAGACCGACTTCCTGATCGAGATCTGTAGACATCCTGTAAGACCTGCAATCTAACGCACAAATCTAGAGCTGTTCAGGCTCTGATACCAATTCTTAGGATCAACAAACGTTAGAACTTGCAAGGAACTGTTATGGAACAGTTCCTTGTGCAGCGGAAAAACAAAGTATGCAGGCAATCAAACAGAAGCTAAACAAAGAGAAAAACTGTAAACAGACACGTTTTCTTATAGAGGAACCTCTATTGAATCAACTAATCCAATAGAGTAAACCTCTACCTCCCATGGAGGATTTTGAATGTCTTCCTCTCATATTATTGATCTTAGTTGTACAATTCGTCAAGATACAGCTAGCACAATCTGTTCCTAGCGATTCACTCAATCCTAGAACAATTGTCTAACTTCTCTTCCCTAGAATCTATACCAACTCTTCACAATAATACTCAGCAAAGACAAACCTCACCAAACGACCCTAGCTGGAATCGTTTCCTCTCTTCCTCAGTTGAGAATTTCTTCTCAACAACTCAGTTCACCAGAGCAGATGAACTTCGAACTCTCAATCTCTCAGATTTGACTTAGCCTTCTCTCTCTCTCAGTTGGAATGAAGTGTTTTCGTGTTTGTTGTGTGTGAAGGCGTAACTTTTGAGTGTAGCAGATCATCTCCTATTTATAGGCTGCTGGAGATGTCCCTTTCAATCTTCCAAATTTGCCTCCTAATTTGGGAGATGATTTGTGCTTTTAACGAACCGTTGGATGAACGCCATGTGTCCTCTTTTTAATTTCATCTTAGCTTCCTTGGGAAGACTCTATTCGGATTGCTGACATGGCACAGAAAGATGACATCATGGATAAGACGTCAGCCACGTGCTTCTATCCTTAGCTGTCATCCACTAGCGTTGAACTTTCAACGCTTCCTGGCATGGGTATCCTTCCACGCATGGGTATCTTTCCAGTCATTGTTCCTGAAATACTTTTTGAACAATTTAGCTCAAGATAGTTTGTCAATCATCAAAACTGAAAATGATATTGTTCCTAATGATGTTTCCATCATTTTTCACAATATTATCTCCAAGGATAAATCGTTGTTCCAGTGATATTCCTATCACTGTTCCAACAATATCTCATTTCCTCTTTGTTGGTTTGCAGGCACGTGATCTGCACATGTACACCTCAAGTTAAGATCGAGTGATGAACTATTAATCAACATGACATCCAACCAACAAGAGATGACTCGATCACGAAGAAACTAGAATATTACTTTTTCCCATGATCCTATGTTATATACGACTATAAAAATTCCTAAACCTCCTTTTTGTTTGGAATCGTTTTTCCCAAGTTCATTTGTTCCCATCATTTTGCCTGGTAGCTCTTTCTCTTTAGGGTTTTATTAATTAATCATTGTATTGATGGCTCTTAGCTCAAAGTTTTCAAACGGCCCATATGCACGTCCAAGAGCCACGATCGAATTGAACAAGGTTGCTATTAGCACGCTCATATACTATAAACAATTTGTAAGCCTTGTGTTTTTTTTGTTCCTCACAAAATCTATATATGCATAACAAACAAAATCCCGACATAAAATGGTGCACATGTAATTAATATTCCAACTTCTGTTTCATAAACTGTTTTTTACCTAGCTAGCGAAGATAGGTAATTAAAGTTGTATACTTGTCAGGTGTCAGGTGTGACATTCATGTTGTTGTTAATTATGTACTTCTCAAATAAAAAAAAAGTAAGAAAATACAAATAACTTTCATACTTTGTCACACTGTCACGAAAGAAATGCTTTGTCATTGACTCGTTGATACTTTCTGATCGAATTTGCATCATGCCCCTCGTAACCATTTACAAGGCGATCACTCTTGTCTAGGCGACTCTTCTTATAAATATGTAAATTAAATCTATACCATATACTTAAACTCCAGATTTTTCAAGCCTCCACATGTATTCTAACCCCACTTCATATTAAATTAATTATATCTTAATAATTATATATCTTTATTAATTTTACAATAAAAAAATCATGTCTTTATCTAATTACTATATATTAATGTATCAAAATAATATCCACACCCATAATCTATCAAAATAATATCATGTATTTATAAACTATCGAGATAATATCAATCGATACATTCTATCAGTATCGTACTAATTAAGAATATATTTAGATTTATCCTAGAAGAAACTATAAATATTACTGTAGCATATGAATGGATTTATCTACATCCATGAAATATATAACTTTATATATTTATCTTTAAAAAATATGATTTTAGGTTATATGGTAAAGTTATATATTTAAAAAATATGATATGCTAGTGTTGATACTAGGAACCTTCACCGCATTGAAGGAACGAAAAGCGGGCACCCCACAAACAAATTCTACCAAGTGTAGAGGCCCCTCGATGACGTCGTCATCGCGTTAGGGGTAGACGCAGGTGGGAGACGTCCCATCCAAGCAAGTGGATGGGCGGCACCACGACTGGCGCCCCGGTAGGCCAATGGGGGCGCACGACGCGTGCCTGGCGCGGAAACTATATATCCCACATCGACATTTAGCCGGATCCTAGCCTCGGGCTCGACTATAAATAGCGACCTCGGCGCACTAAATAAAGGATCCGAAACCTCAGAAACTAACACTAAATCTCGAGCAAAGATACTTATTGTAACCCGATACACTGAGCACGCTACGAGAGTTATACCACACTTGTAACCTTTCATCCTACTTGAAATACATCACCCTTTCATACTCATCGCATTGGCTAACAATAAAGCTTCACCTTGTCTCCTTGTTGTTGTCTCGATTAATCTTATCTCTCATCGCGCTCATTACACTTCGTGTTTTCGAGCTTCAATAGCTAGGGCATCTATATGTATTTGTGTAAAGTTTGATAAGAAAATATGATCTACTGGATATCGATCTTAGATTTATTATATTAAATTTTAGGTTAGTTTATAAGACAAATCAAGTATTGATATTATGAGAAATTTATAAATTAGAAAATATACTACGATCAAAATTTATATAGCAAAAACAAGTTAATTCGAATTATATAATAATACTATCATGATATATTTTATTACCAAGTGGAATTAAATATGTATAAATTTAATAATATAACGTATTCAAAATAATTTTAATATTTAAAACATAGTATTAGTCGTAGATGGTACGACGGACTAAACTAGTATTATAAAAAGTTAGGGCTATGCAACCACCCTGGTCTAAAAATTTTCGATGTGGACTTGAGATCAGATAGGATTTGAAAATTTTGATCCGATATGATTCAATCTTAGACTGGTTCTGATTGATATGTATTTTTTTATAATATAGGTATGTTTATGTATATTATATGTACTTTCTCATAAGACTTAATATTTTTATAATATAGATATATTTATGTATATTATATGTAATATTAAAAATAAATAACTATAAAATACATTCATATATGTACATTTTTAAGAATGATTTTTCTATTATGTTCCCTAAGGACACAATATAGGATATCAATATTAGAAAGATTTAGTTACTAAATCTAAAATTTTGAAATTTTTTTATCTTTTTTGTGACATATTAACTATTTTTATTTTAGGTTTAGTTTCCTTTTTTAGTATGCTCATAGTGTGCCCATAAGACATTCAATAGAAAAACCGTTGTAAGAAAGCAAATTCCGGTCTATTCAAATTTAAACAACAAACTTAAACCAAACCGATCCTAGGACCGGAAATTAATTAATAATTTTAAGGAACGAGAAAGGATTATATTCCCTTGTCTCCCATGAGTCTCGTTATTATTCATGTGAGAGCATCTAATCAATGTACCAAATAAATAAATGATGACTCATCAATCATCAACAAACTAATCTTTCAGTTAAACAAATGGGCCTATGCCCTAACTGAATCTGTGGCTACTAGTGCGCGCCTATTCGATAACTAGCTTAGCTAGTGACTAGTATAGGACCCGTGCCTTGCACGGAGGTGATGCCTTTAAAATTGTTTTTTGTTGTATTAGATTTTAATTATTATTTAATAACATATACGAATAAGGAGACGAATTGTTTTGCCATAATTCTTGTATATCATCATATATATATAAATAAATTTTATTTATGTATTTACTTTTTATACATAGATAAACATATATTTAAATAATTGAGGAAGAATGAAATAAGATAAGATGCATTATCACATTTTATTAACAATTGATACAAATCTTTTGGCATTTAAAAAAAATAACGTAAACTAACTTATATAGTAAAATGAATAAGTTTAAATAAAATTAGGATTAATATATTACAATACTAATAATATAGATAATATTTAATAAGTTAAATAGAAAACCAAATTATCCCGTATATATGTTATTTTTTCTGAAAAAAATAGTTAAATAATATGTACATAAAAATGTAATGAAAATGTGAGCGAATTATTATCTTGATTAAGAAATCTATCTTTTTTTTTCTAAAGTGTAATCAATATTCAATATTGGTGATATATATTTTAAATATAACATATTACATATACTTTTTATATTGATATTTTAATATGATATGATAGTAAAAATGTATTTGATATATTATTTTTATAGAATGAATATTTGGCTTAATTATAGTGGTAGAATTTGTTATCATTGATGATTTTAAAAAATACCATAATAAAATTACGAAAATAATTTAAGATTTAATATGATATTTAATTAAATGGGTAAAATATTGAAATTATGATTTATAGATTGTGACAAAAAAAATATTTTTTTAAATAAAAGGTTTATGATAGATATATGTATTAATTAAATGTGTATAATGATAAGATAACGATTTATTTATTTGGATAGAGTTATTAGTTAAACAACACAAATTCAAATATAAAACTGATATTTTAATTAAGTATCTATAAGATTATGATAAAATCAAGATTTAATAAGATAGATTTTTAAAAAAGGGGGTGATGTGGCGCAATATGGTGCCAGAAAAAAAAAGAGAATGAAATTAATTGAATAGCAAAAATACATAAAAATCATACTAATATGTAATTGATTGTGTAGAAATTCTAACCTCTTCATTTATAAAAATTAGCTCTTTCGATGATATTTTATTATTAGTATTAATGACGTTCCACATCTTCAAGAGATGACCAAAAATTATATATTTTTTGTTCCTTTGATTGGTAAGCTCATGAAAAGAGTGAATCTCTATAGTAGCCTACAACAACAACACCAATAAGATTTAGAATATAAACAAAACTAAATCATATATAAATCACGATGAAAAAATATATACCTTTGATTGGCAAAGTTATCTCAAAAATAATTGGGAACTAATGGTACGGAGACACGTAAATTAATTGTAGAAGAATGAGTGGATGAGAGGTGTATTTATAGGAAAGAAGTTCTAAATGGGTAAGTATTAGGAGAATATTTAATAAAGATATAATAAAGATATATCTTAGCTAAAAGATAAAATTAATCATATATATCTTAGCTAAAAGATAGAAAAGATAAAAGTTGCATGTACCATGTACATATCTAATTGTATCATGCTAATTGTACGTACATGGTAAATTGCTAAAAAGATAAAATTATATGTACATGCCAATTGCACTTATCAAATATCAAATATCAAATATAATATTATTTTTATGAAAAAGATAAAAATTGCACATGCTAATTTAAATTTCCTAATTTAATAGATGACAAAATAATTTAAACAAAACATATTATTTTAATAAAGGGGGTGATGTGGCGCAATATAGTGGCGGAATTTGCTTCCGCTTTAGTATATAGTAATAGATGTATGTTTCCTCTATATATAATTAATAAAATCCTTTTAATTAGTTAGTGTAATTAGCCTGAGATTCTTTTTAATTAAAAATTAAAAACTATAGTTACAGTTTGCTAGAAACCCTAAAAAACTCCACATGACCCACACCCAAATCTGTAGGATTCTGAGTGCGCCCTCTTTCAATGATAAGTAGTTACACCCACAAATGGTAAATGGTCCCTTAAACTTTTCCGTTAATCTGTTGGCCTAGACAAACACATTAATTTAAGTAAGCATTTAATCAAACACATTAATATAATCCAGTTGCTTTCCTTTATACTTAAAAGAAGTAGAAATTAAAAAACAAGGGTCAAAGAGGTAATGATATGCTCAACTAATTAAAACTGCGCCGCCGGCAGCATTAGTCTGAATTTTATATACTACTAATAGTACAATTTTGCTAACCGCCTATACTTTAAGTACATGTTTTAAGGGTATATGTTAAGAGTCCTAAAATGATAATATTTTTAATAAACTGTAGTAGTATATTTCTGTAGAGTTAATGAACTTTTAAATATGGTTTATTCATTTAAATTTGTAAAATTAATATGTTTATGTATATAGGTTGAGGATTTTACAATAATCCTAATTAAATTCAAACTTAAAATCAAGTGGTAGTACGTAGTAGCAATGCAACATCCCACTAGCTTCAAGTGGAAATTACTAGTCAACAAAATACGTACCTATGTACACATATCGACAAGTATCGTTTGTTTTTCTTTTATTTAATATATATAATAGATCGGTGTAGTATAAATTTTGACATTCTGATTCTTATAGCTATTCTATATGATTTGGTTTGATGCTAATCAAATGCTACACTTATATTCCAATTTGCCACTATCTAGCATTGACAAGTAGCACATAAAAAACATAGTAATATAGAGAGAATATAGATCATGCCTTGCGCAACATTCACACCCTTTTGACGTGTACCTGAAATGGATTTGTTTCGACCTCAAAACCGAAAATCTATTAGGCAAACGGTTTTTGAAACTTTTCAAAACTCATTTCGATCTCGACCATATCTAATAAATACATTTGTTTTAAGAGAATTGAAGTAAGAATGTGTGACGGACTTGGAAAAAATTCACAGTTTTAATACTAAAACGTAGACATATATAGATGTTATACTTGAGTGTGTAATAAGATTACGGTCTGAATTGTGTGTATTATATATCTATCATCTGATTGTTTACGACCTTATAAATGCGTTTGGATGATCATATAAGGTTATACACACTCGATTATAAGGATATAAGATCGCGGTTAATTATAATACAACACATGTATGTTCATGCACAAACAATTATAATATAACGCACACTCATTTACAATATATTCTAAGTATATTAAATTTTATTTCATATACATAATAAAATAATGCATATATACTTAATTCAATTGTCATATTACTCGATCATATACATTGATATATAACACTTAATAATAACTCCATGTATGCTTAAAATTAATTAATTAAACAAGCTCTTAGAGGTATAGGTAGTTCTTAACATTGCAAAAAACAAAGGTATCAAAATATAATTAACATCTAATATAAGAAAAAAGGAATATTTAACTCATATATATATATAGAAACTTCTAAATAATACTCCCTCCGTTAAGAAATACATGACATTTTAGAGTTTGTCTTAAAAATTAAGAAGTCAACTGATTTGACTTAAATACTCTCAATCTTATGAAGATCTTTTATTTTCTATTATATTTTTTGGTAATTTTTTTCAATAAGTGAGGATAATATTGGAAAAAGTGTGTTAAAGTATCTAAAATGACAAGTATTTCTTAACAACCAAATTAAGCTAAAACGACAAGTATTAATTAACGGAGGGAGTACAACCCTATAATTTTTTTTAGGTTGTGAGAATCCTATACATATATGTACCGAAAAAAAACACCTATAAATACACGGCCTTAGGCTACACCACAAACACATATCCACAAACCGAAAAAACAATCTATCCAATACCACCAAGCCTTAGAAAAAGAAAAGAAAAGCCCTAAGTTCAAAAAAGCTACCAATGGCCAAACACTCCCTCAATGACCTGGCCATTGTTCTACTACTAGGCTTCTTCATCATGGCATCCACCACATGCCATGCACGTGATCTTCGCCATCACAATCCATTGAACAAGGATAGCTACAAGCTCTTGGAGAAGCTGAATTTCTACGGCGTCGAGCGACGACAACTCGAGGGCGTCGGAGAACAGAGGGTTTCGCCCGGAGGGCCCGATCCCCACCACCACGAGGAGCCGCCGTCCGCCATGTCTCCTTAATATATCATATCGTATTAATTATGATATATTGAGAACGTTTTTAATTAAAGCCAATCATACCTAGAGATATGGAGATATCTCTCGAGCATGCACTTTTGATTTATCAGGTTTCAAGTTTTGTTCTGTTTTAATTTCCACGTACTGTAAAACTTTTCTTCATCTAAGTGAGAGAAAGGAAGGCTAGGAAATGAGTACTTGTGTATGGAGGAAGAGGAGATGTGTAACGTTATAACCTGGCTGGATCTCGTCCACAAGGGAAAGAAATATAAGCTCACGTGAGTCAACGGTCAACTTCTGTTTACCTTTCTATAATTTAATCTTTCCCTATTTTTACTCTTTAACTATATATGCTTTTATGGTTTATTATTGAGAAGTTCAAACTCATGATCTAGTAGCTAGGTATCACCACCGTTGTCGTTGATAAACTACCGGTTAGGCTCGAGTGCCATACAACTTTCCAATACAAAATAATATACAAAGAAAACAAATCTATTCCCTTACACCCCCCCCCAAAAAAATCTATCATTGGAAAAAAAAAAAAAAGATACTAGACGTAGACGGAGGTGGCTAATTAACTAATAAAAAAATTATTTATGTAGGAATGTGCAAGATTTAACTCGATATCAAGAAGAGCCAAGGATGTACACTTCAGTTCATCTGTTTCGTCTGTGAATTTACCTCTAAGTCAAACAGTCTAACGTTGCTCTCAACTAAACAATGCACAACGGATCTTACAGCCCAACGATATTCAGAATTTATGGTACATTCCTATAGTAATTGGAATGAGTAAAACTGAAGTGCGATGCTCGTGCAATGGCTAAACGAAGGTGTGGGCTCTCGGTCCACTGCAGCAAATTGGCTCAATGGGCCAAGTGGAAGTGGGCCAAGTGGCCCAATTGGTACCGAGACGTTAGCATGAACAAACTTGTACAAAATACTTTTTGCTTACAGAAAAGAAGAACCTTCGCCCATTCCTTTCCACTCGTCACCTGACGTGGACTGGGCTCCACATATCTCCATCAAAATTTTTGTTTCTCAAAATAAAAAAAAAAGCAGCAGCTTTCATTTTGTCTCCTCCGGCGAGTAGCACCTTCGCCCATTCCTTTCCACTCGTCACCACCGCAGTCGTCGGTTCTGCCCGCCGACTCTTCGCCACCGCCTCGTACCGGTCTCCTGATCCGAACGCCTTCACTCCGCCGCCTTATATTAGTCCATCTAGCAGGATTCCATATCGTACTTAATAATGGTCATTGGCCCATTGCCACGTAGTATCTCTGCAAAAAAAAAAAAACATGACCCAGATGAGACCTCATTTGTGCCTAACACCTCCACTTTACTACCCTTTCTAAATCTTATCCTTGTTGTTCAACTACACTTCAGATCCAAGCAATGGAGGTAGAAGAGACCTGCAAATGGAATCAAAATTCGTCAATTAGAGTCAAACTCCTACACCAAACAAAGATCATAATTGTATTGGAAAAATCTGATTTTGACTGATCCAAGAAATACACTATTGGGTGAGAAATATGCATACAATCAATTGCAACCAAGAAGGTTCTAATGAATTCATAGTAAATGAAAATTGAACCAGAAATAGACACTCTTTCAAGAAAGTGGCTTCCATCCAAGTATCCAACTTGAGACATTTATACAAACCAAAAGAAAGGGGGGAAAGTTTAGAGTTCAGACATTTATACAAACCAAAAGAAAGGGGGGAAAGTTTAGAGCGCAGATGAGGATGTGAAATAAAAGAAATTCACAACAGCAAGTAATTAATCGACTGAAATTTCAAAAATCAGCCATCGGTCCGCCTCCAGATCCGAACGCCGTCGACCTCGTCGCCCAACACCTTCGCTCCACCACCCTCCAGATCCGAACGCTGTCACCCTCGTCGCCGAACGCCTTCACCCCACCGCCCTTCAGATCCGAACGCCTTCGCCCCACCACATCCGAACGCCGTCGGTCGCCGAAGTATTTCCCTCCACCGTTTTCCAGATCTGAAAGCCCTCCAGTTGCTGTTTTTTTTATTTTGAGAAACAAAAATTTTGACGGAGATATGTGGGGCCGAGTCCACGTCAGGCGCGACACAGATTTCACGCAAAATGGGCGAGACGTCTAGCATTTTCCCACGCACGTATATTCATACATTCAACTTACATAAAACACCAACACCAAAAAGCCTACGAGCCTTTAAACCTCTGATATTCTAGACGATCCAAAACCCATCCCCCATGGCCTATTATAAGTCTATTAGGCACACTGCTTATTTAGTTACTTGCAAGCCCATTGCCAAAACAGAAACACTTTGAAGTTTGAACACAACAACAAAACAAACATACAATCACCAAAAGTGCAAATCTAGAGCTGTGCTCTCTCATACATATCTACTCTTACTACCCCCACTCTTCTTATCAAACCCGCCAGCTCTCTCCTGTTCCTCCAGGGTTGGGCCCACTTGCGCCGCCAGCGACGGCGGCGAAACAACCCCCTGTGCGATCTCGGCGATGGTTTCTCCGACGGCTCCTAACACACCACCTCCTTCCTCCACGACAGTTTCCACCATTCCTCCTAGTTGCTGATCGGTCGGAGTCGCCACCGATCCTCTCTTCTCCCTCACCTCAGTAGTGGTGTTCTCAACTCCAGCCGCCAAATTAGTCAATGGAGCTTGACCTTGCTAAATAATTTCACAAACACAAAATCAATCAATTCACATAATCATATAAATATTTGTTAGTAACCAAGAAAATGTAACGTACTCTTTTCTTGGCCTCCAAGTCATGCTTGGCCACCTCCTTCTTCCGACCGGCATAATCCGTCACGGTCTCCCCGGCCGCCACCGCCGTTCCCTCCACGTACCCGCCCGTCCTCCGCCCCATGTCCACCACCACATCCTTGGCCGCCACCACCGTGTCGGCCGTATACCCCGACACACCCTTCACAGCTCCAGCCGCCGCCTTTGTAGCCCCCACCGCCAACCCTCCGGCGTACTCCGCCGTCCCCCACCCAGCCACCACCGCCCTATCCTTCACCTCCGCCGCCACCTCCACCGCCTTAGTCCCCACCGTCTTACCGGTCTCGACCGCCTTAGACCCCACCGTCTTTCCGGTCTCAACGGCCTTAGTCCCCACCGCCTTTCCGGTCTCCGCCGTCGTCTGGGCAACCGTCTTCCCGGTCTCAGCCGCCTTCTGGGCGGCCGTCTTAGTGTAGCCCACCGTCGTCTGAGCAACCGTTTTCCCGGTCTCAGCCGCCTTTTCAGCGGCCGTCTTGGTATAACCCGCCGCCGTCTGTCCGGTACCGAGGACGGTGTCCTTCGTCGCAACATACCCACGCTGAGCCGTTTCCACGGCCGTCTCCTTCACCGGAGCCGCCTTCTCCGACACATACTGAATCCCACCAATAGTCTGATCCTTGGCCTTAGACCCCAAGTGGGCGGCGTAGTTTGTAGCGGCCCCGATCCCATGGGAAGCCGATTCCTTGGCCTCCTGAGCAGCGTTGGCCGCCAAATCCTTGGCCTTGGAGTACCTCTCCTCCGCCGCTCTAATGGCTTCCGTCGAATTCTGTTGCGCTGTCTGCCTGTACCCTGAAACCTCCTCCAACGATGGAGTAATCCGGCCCCCTTGATCATTCTTTCCTTCCTCCTCATCATCATCAAGTTTGAATTTCCCGATCTCGTACCCAGAGCCCTGTTTCTGAGCCTCCCCTGTTTTCCCCTGTTTTTGACCTTCCTCTGTTTTCCCCTGTTTTTGAGCCTCCTCTGTTTTCCCCTGTTGTCTGATCGCCTCCATCCTCTGTTTCTCTTGGCCGATGGGGACGCCCCTCATCCCGGCCCCACGATCGTCGGCCACCTTCCCGGAGATCGATTCAAAATGACCCTTTTCTCCTCCTCCATGGCGGGCCTGGCTTGCTTGGGAAGCCGCTTGTGGGTCCGCGATCTCCATTTTCCGGAGCACCTTTTGAGCTTCCTCTACATTAGGGGTGGTTTTGGTGGTTGTTTTGGTGGTGGAAATGGTGGTCGTGTCTCCGCCTTGAGATTTCTCAACCAGGGTCTCATAGTGGCTCGCGAGTTTCGGGACTTTGTGTTCTTCCGATTTAACTTCTCTCTCGCTCGTCTTGTTCTCTCTCCTTTGTTGGTGTTGCTGTGTGGAAGCCATGGCTGAATTTGGTAACAAAGTTTGGTTCTTGAAACTTGGCAAAATGTGTTGTGGTGTGAGTTGTGAGTTGTGAGTTGTGATTAGAGTGTCTTGGATGTATTTTGCTTGCATTGAGAGAGGTTTTAAACAGTTTAGCGAGGAGGACAAAGCTTCAGCAAGAAGGAAAATATGCTGACAGTCTGACACGTGGCGGAATGGTTGAGCATAGAAGGGTGACTAATAGTGGAGTTTGTTATAAACGTGTCAAACTTCCAGTATAAGGGATTGACCATGCATACTTACACGTACAATGTAATAAGGATTTCACTTCTTATGTTCGCAAGCTGACACGTAAAATTCGGGCATACTCACACGTGGAATTCTATAGGATTATCTTGTACGTGCGAGCCCAAATTCAATTTGCATTGGGTAACGTATAAATGAGAGCCCAATGTCCATGGATTTGTCATAATGAGCCCAAAATTGACGAAAACAACTGAATTTAAACATGGCACTTGAGAAGTTTGCCCCAAGTGCACAATTGAAGTTTTGACAAACACACAAAGTCACAAATACAAAACATTAACACCACTCTAGTGATCAAATCAATCACCATTATACCACAAACTAAAAGTCAACCCTAACCCTAATCAGCACCTCTACAAATTCATCTTCTCACAACAATGCATCATCACCAATCCAATATTATACCACCAATCCATCAAATCCCTCTAACCCTATCCATAACGTTCCCCAATTCTCGGCCAATCCGAAACATTATTGGAATAGAGCGTTATAGAAAAGCAAGTTCCAAGTATCAGGCACCCCGGGAAGGCACCAATGGCTACAATCCGTGCCCGGGTGGAGCCCACTATACGCCGACGGGTGCCCGTCCTTTCGTACCTCGGATAGTCCGGTCACGTCGATCCAGTACACCGGCTTCTTCATCCGCTGCATTACCCTCTCCACCACCCCCCACGCCACCGGAGTCCCTCCCGGGTACTTCGCCCCCCAAAATGGCTCGGTTTGCCCCTTACACGACTTCCACGGCTCGTTCCAATCACTCCCCCTGCAAACAAATGAACAAGTTAGAACTTTCAGGGTTGTAAATGAACCGAGCCGAGCTTAAATATCTTTAAAACTTCGGCTCGACTCAATAAAAGCCTATGTTACCCGGAAACTCCAACTGGGTAGCGTTTCTCGTTTCCGACGGAAACACAAAAACTTAGAAACTCAAACCCCAAAACTCGTTTTTACACTAAAAACATAACATTCATGTGTTTCCCCGTTTCCGTTTCCCTTTCCCTTTCAGCGTAACATAGATAAAAGCCGACCACTCCTAGTATCGACTAATTCGAGTTTAAGTTACGTACATGTAGTGGCTCGCAGAAATGCCGAGGAAGAAGACTTTGGTCTTCAACGGATCGACGTTTCGATCGACCCATCTCGACCAAGTCGTGAGGGCTTTGTAATACGCCACCATTCTGTTCATGTCCTTGTATACCTTGCCACCGTCTTGTATGTAATCCCACCTGGACCAACCAAAACAAACAAACCTCACAACAACAAAACTTTGACTAGTCAACGCCTCAAGACTCAATGAAATAGGAACTCATCGTACGGCTGAGAATTTCCGGTGTGGGTCCACCAATGCCACGTGTTGAAGATCAGCATGTCCATTCCTCTCCATACCCTGCCATTACGTATGGAGTCCAGCTTCAAAACAATGCCCAGGCCTTTCTCGCTCACAAGGTCAACCAAAAACGTTGCTCGGTATAGCAATAGTGTCACTTGAAAATCCTGGTCGTGCGAAATTGGTATGTGCACGTTTAAGGATAATAATGTTACGTAAGGAAAAAAGTAGGGACTAAAATGTAAGGAAAATAATTCGGTGGAAAAGCAAAAAAGCGTTACAAGACCCGGGTTCTGGGCCACCGGAGTGTAATAATCAAGACCGGGTCCTACGGGGAAAGAACACAACGATGCCCAATTATGAATTTAATTCCGCTAATTAATTTTGGACAGTGTTGCCCCCACAAAATACTTTGCTCTATTTTTTGCTATTCTCCCAATAAAGGAGAAAAAAATAATAATTTTTCTATTATGTGTATTTTGGGAGACATTACAATCATATTAATTCAACCAAAAACAATTAAAATCAGTAGTATTAAACAATAAAATTAAACTCTAAAAAGGAAATAGTGTCTTCATAAAAAAAATTAAAAAATCTCCATTTTTTTAAGACT
Source organism: Polygonum aviculare (assembly GCA_934048045.1). Taxonomy (NCBI): domain Eukaryota; kingdom Viridiplantae; phylum Streptophyta; class Magnoliopsida; order Caryophyllales; family Polygonaceae; genus Polygonum; species Polygonum aviculare. The sequence goes on from OW204024.1 coordinate 613,071, forward strand.
TACTAAATCTTTTTAATATTGGTATCTTATAGTAAAAAATCCAAAAAAAAGGGTCATTGTTAGTAGAGCTTAGCAAATTCAAATTGGACTTAAATTTGGCCAAAAAAAATATACTAATTTACATGATCTTAACCCTTTATTTGGGTGTGTTCAAAACAGGTCCATTTTCACCCAACTCTAATTTATAAATGCAAAAATATATGGAGCACTAATGAGAAACTTATATAACACTTAAACAAATGTGTGAATGGTATAGTGTGTTTAGGCAAATAGGAGCAATCAATGAACACTTTACTAAATTGCTAGACGCAACCGAAAATCATAACTCCAATGACTATTTTACATGCACCATTAATCATTAATGTATAAAAGCTAAGGAACATCAATTGCATAAAATGTGGGTCCATAACAGAGAATTATGCCACTCTTATGTCATATCAATTCCATTACTAATATAAACTCGAGCTTCCACTACTTGAATGCTAAGTGTAGTAACACTACTTAGTACGTATACGTTTTGTACGCAAAAAAATAAAAGTTTTGTCTTTTACAAGAAAGGGCGGAGACAAAGGCACAACACCTATAACATGGCTACAATAAATAAAATATGTGGCGCCCTATTCAAACAGACCAACATCAAAGACCACGCAAAAAAAGACTACAACAAACAAGTCTTTTTTTTTCTTTTTTTTTTAAAATGGAGAAAAACAGAGCATGATAAGATAATAAATGCCCGTAAAAAAAAACCCATACCTCAAATGTAAGGGACGAAAGAATCTGCGTTCTCACAAGAGTCGTTCTGGCATTGGGCACCCAAGAATGGATCATACAAGCCATGGACTCCCATTGGTTCGAGCTCAGCGAGTCTCCGACGAACATGATCTTTTTCCCCCTCCATTTCTTCAGGAAATAGAGCCCATTAAACCTGAATTAATCAATTAATTGATTAATTAAGAAATTAACCCGAATGCCAAATCCGCCACCGACACTCGTAAACAATGAATTTAAATTTACCTGCGTAAGTTACAGGCGGAAGGCTGCCACCTGTACTTCTGGTAGAGGGAATCGGGTCGGCCGTATTTTTGGCAGTCAAATTCGGGGTCAACGAAGGGGCAATTGGAGGACTGGTAAAGGGGGTAGGCCGGGTCGAATACCCATTTCCCGCTAAACGGGTTGCAATTCGAGATTCGCTTTGAGTAGAGCGTTCGGTTTGTTCTGGGCTCGGCGCCGTGAAACGCGGCGTTTTGGTGGGGAAGGAGGCAGAACGACAGGAAGAGGGCGGCGAGCGCGAACCCCATTTTGGGATCCGGCGGAGTTGGGAAGGGGGGGAAAAGGGGCGGAAGTGTTTGGTGGGAGGGGAGTGTGCTTGTTGTTTTATAATGACGGAGGGATTTTGGGTAGGAAGGAAAATTTTGTCCATTTTTGGGGGGGATTTAGGGTAGGGTTTTATATTGAAGAGTATTTTGATTGGTGTCTTAAGATTAGTTTTTTTTTTTGGGTTTAGTACTTGTTGGGTTGGGGTTTGAGTTTATGTTTGAGTTTGTGATTGTGTGCTTTTTTGCAATTAAATTGGTAGGGCTAGAGTTTTGAGATTAACAAACTTGCGTCTAAATCATCTCGACTTGAATTTATTGATGAACTCTCGCTTTCGAAGTTTTTAAGGGTAGTAACAGCCGTTGTATAGTGCTTTCATATCGTTTATTGTCCTCGAGACTCGTTCTAATGTTTTCATGATTCGAGCAACATCAAAAACAGACCCCACTAGAGCTGAGTGTCGGTTCAAAACCGAACCGAACCGAACCGAACCGAACCGAATCAAAAATTGAAATTCGGGAATTTGGTGAACCGAAAAAATCCAGTTCAATTCGATTTTTTCGGTTTTCGATGAATTTAAGGTTTTTTTTTAACTTGAATCAAACTGAACCGAAACCGAAATCCTGAAATTTATTGAACCGAAAACCAAACCAAACTTCGTCTGTTTCGGTTCTGTTCGGTCAGTTCAGTCAAATTTTCTGGTTTCAGTATGCTCAGACCTAGACTCCACAAGCACAATTTAGGGCTTGTTTGAGCCACATGAAGGCTCCTCTCCAACTAATGCTTTTAGAGCAAACAAATGGAATTTTAAGGGTACAAAATGGAGAATAGTTAAATACTGGGATCCAATTGTAATATTCCCAAACCCATGGATATGAGCTGTGATTTACCGAAAATTTTTGTTTCTATTTTGTTTCTATTTATAAAATTCAATGGGATTTGAGCGTATTGGCTTCAATTGGTGAGTAATTGATGGTTGATTTGCGGAAAGATTGTGCACTTGTGGAACATATCTACAATATGGACAAATTGATTCTGTTCTCATCATGGAATGAAATACGGGGTTTGATTTTTGCTTTAAAAAGTCACTTTCCCTCTTTCACCTTTCCTCCCTTTATGAAGTGACACATAATCAGAAATTGTTAACCAAACTTTGGTTGTTTTTGTAGTTTCCCGCGTGATTACAATCAAGTGTGAAAAGGGTAGTAAGCAAAAAAGGACTTTTTTGGGTTTGTAAACATATATTATCCCAAAATATCTCTAGATTCTAACTCTTTTCTCAAATATGAAATATCTACCATCTTTTGAAGTATTTTTTTTCTTCAGAAAAATTAACAATCATATTATATAAATGACTTTTCTAGAAGGCACATTATTTTAATTAAGAAAATAATTAGGTACAATTTTTTATGTTTGTTGAAAATCTTGTTTACATAAGGTCTATTACTCTTATAGTTTCAAATTTTTAATTAGTGTTCCTCTTACAAGTGTTCAAGAAAAATAAAATCATTACATCAAAAAATTCTTAGTATGATACAAAAAAAGTCTAAACTTGTAGGAATGTATTATCAATAATCTTTGTAATATCTGATCTGATCATAGAATTACTCTATACCCTAGCTAATCAAACCGAACGAGAGATCTAAGAAAAAACATACAAATAATGGGTCATTCTTTGTAACATCCATAGATTGGTTGCCTTTATACAAAAACTTAGGTCATTTATTTGCACGTACGAGTCCAAAAGGTTGATTGTTCACATTTCGTATAGGAAAAAGTTCGAAACTGACGTAAAAAACTTGCCATGTGCCAATCTCGTGCAGATCTACAACTCGATCTGTTCTTCTCCTTCCATTGGTTTTTCTGATTTTGGATCTGACCACCTCTATCATTTGTGTACTGTCACATAACTTTTTCTTTGTTGGCTTTTGTCTCCCTTAATAAATAATTTTCGACTTTAAGTGGGCATGTTACATTTTCTCATCAAACGTATTATAAAAAACGTTTAGACCAGTAAAAAATTGCCATATTTTGTAGAATGGGGAAGAAAGAATTCATGAGGCTGAATAAACATTAAACACCATGTGACGTTCCACGTTTCCTGCCTCATTGCGTTCCAAAAACCGGGATTAATTTAACACACTGACATCAAATATTTGTGGTGTACGTTAATTAGATTCCACGTTATGGTATAATGGAGAATTAATCCTAGGAGAAAAAAATAACATAAAACATCTAGTCTCTTGTTTGGATAATACGTACTTAATCAAGTCATTAAATGTCAAATTAAATGAAAAAACCGACTGTCATAAATACGAGAACGTGTATTGTTTTTGTGTGCATGAGATTCGAGAACTTGGCCATCGTTTCAATTGGCGCCCTTTTACGTGGTTTTTGGCGGGTTTGTTGGATATTTTAGATAGGGATTTTTGGTATTGGGCTTTTGGTATGGGCTCGTTTCAGAATATGGTCCATAAACTGGCCCAATTCAACCACTAATTTGGTAACGGTCCAGCGTAATTTACTTCGAGGAGTTTAAGAAATTTCCACTAATTTGGTAACGGTTCATTGTAATTTACTTCGAGGAAGTTAAAAAACTATGGTAGCTAAATGAGACAAAAGTTACCAAATTAGTGGAAGATTAACATTGAGTTTATATACAAGTTATAATTTTGAAAAGGGAAGTTGATCTACGTTTAAGATCACCGATTTTTTTATTTTTTTTGGTAAATAAAATCACCGAAATTTAAATTTGAGTTTAGGTTAAGAGTATGCTTGGAAAGTTGATCATTTTTTCAGTATACATCTTCCCAAAAAACAGAAAAAAAGAGATCATCTTATTATACTGTATGTATGTATGTATGTATACAAATGAATACATTCCATTAATACGTATTGATATTGATGCGGTAAATAAAACGGATTTTAACTTTAAGCACCATAATCCTTTCAGTTTTGGTAATTAAGAATATATGCATTGATTCCTAACCTTTTAGATGACCAATATTGAAGCCTATAAATACTCTCATCCTCCCCGTTTAACTCAAATCACAATTACACTCTAAGCACTAATCTTAATCTTTATCTTCATACATTATCAGTTTCATAGAATGGCTAAAGCTGTTGCAGTTTTCTTCATCGCCATGTTGTGCGTTGGTAAGTAAATGATCTTCATAAGTTTATGATCCTAACATTGTGCCTCAAAGGAATCTTTATGAAATGAAATAACTTGTTGGTCTTTTAATTAATTTGTGTGTAGGTTTTTTCGGAGTAGCAATTGGTCAAGAGAATGGAAAATGTTGTCAAGAACATCACTTGGCATCTGGACCATGCCATGACGATGGCAAGTGCAATGACTATTGTTCTGATTCGTGTAGAGGTGGGCAGTGCAAAGTTCGCAACAATGAACATGTTTGTCATTGTTTTTGCTAGCTTTATGGAGATAGCACTAGCGTATAGCTTAATCTAATAATTCATAAATAATTATGTAATTTCCTCGTGAAATTCTCTCTGGATGAATGTAATTCGAAGTTTACATCATCTTAAATAAAAATATATTATCACTTAGTATGTTTTATTGATGTTTTGTTGATCATAACCGCCTATGTTCTTCTTATCTACTACACCATTCATGCGATTTGACGTTCACAACCGAGTGTCTAGCTAATATGGTCGCCAAATAGCAATCATATAGATTTTATGTTGCACGTTCATCCATTTTTATTTTAAATGTCATTATTATTGAGGTTAATATCTTTGACCTTTAACGTGCATGTACACAAATTGACCTAGGGCTCAAAAATATAATTTGATCTAAGGCTTCGTATATGCATATAAGTTTCGTAAAAGGAAATTTACAAACCTTGCATGTCCACTTGCATTCTCATTTCACATCCGACCGTTATTATTATTTTTATCTAAGCAATGTTTTATGATGTATAAAAGTCGTAGCAAATTAATCGTGATGACATGTCTAGCTAGGGTGTTATCATGTCACTTTCAACGATCGTCGATCCAATAAAGTAAGTTAATTGTCTTTATCATTCGATAAACAAACCTTTAAAACCAGGCAAAGTGATACGTATTCCGATTGATGTCACATTGTGATACCAATGTGCAAAAAATGGCAATTTATCTATTAAAGCAAATTTTCGACGCAAATTGCAAATGGTCTCTAACTCTTTATCAAGCAAGCCAAAGAATTAATATACATAAGAACATTAAATAATGTGCTCATATCTTATAAATATAATAACTTGAGAAATTCAAACTCTTGTCCAAAGCCTACCCAAGCAAAACCTCATGGAACATTTGATCAATTCCGCCATAAGTCAGAAATGGAAACTTTGCTCTTTAGCAAGCTTTCTTGCCCTCTTCTTCCTCACCCTTGTCATCTTCAACGACTCCGAAACGATCAAAATCCCCGATCGGCCTTTCAGGACGAGCTCTGTCGATGTCGATGTCGACGTCACGTTCATCACCTCCTCCACCACCAACTCCTCCAATCAATCCACCGCCATCAACACCACCACGACCGCCCCTGGTGTTGACTTTCCATCCAACTTAACCACGGTCAACGCCGGAGCGTTGACCGTGAGTAAGAGCAAGAGAAAGTGTAAGATGTATGAAGGAAAGTGGGTTTATAATCCAAAAGAAAACCCTAGGTATCAAGTCAATCAATGCCCTTTTCTTGAAGAGAAGATGAGTTGCCGGAAAAACGGACGGCCCGATCTTATGTATGAGGGTTGGGGCTGGGAAGCTAACGATTGCAACATACCATTGTACGTAAGTTTTCATGTTGATCTTGTTTATGTCATGACTCCTGGGTCAATTTTTGGCTTAATTAGTTTCCATATTGGTATTTCATATATCTAGGTTTGATGGAAGAAAAATGATGAAGAGGTTAAGGGGAAAGAGGGTGATAATTGTTGGAGATTCCCTCAACAGAAACATGTGGGAATCTCTTGCTTGTCTTCTCTACACCTCTGTTTCTCCACGCCGAGTTATGGTCAACGCCCGTGGTTCTTCGTACAAAGTCTTCAAAGCCAAGGTACATACACACGTACTATTAGTCAACGTTGAGAGCTAGATGTTCTAGCCACTCTATGCAGGTTGTTTTCAACAATTTCGGGTCGGGTATGGGCTACGACTAGCGATCAAGTGATTAGGTTCTTTTGATCTCCTCGTACTCGCGAACAGGGCTGGGTCAGTCCGGACTTTCTCAGGTCTATAATGTTGATGATTCAAGTAACCGGTCAATGATAATGTAGGACTACAATTTTACTCTGGAGTTCTATTGGGCTCCGTTTTTGGTGCATCTAGACCAGATCGGCAAGAGTGGCCGGAGAACAATCGTCCTCGACAGCCTGGTTCCCTCGTCGGTGAGGTGGCGGGGTGCTGACGTTATGGTGTTCAACACCGGCCACTGGTGGACCCACTCCGGCAAGATCAAGGCGTAAGCATACACTATAAATTATAGTATTATACCTAACTTTGCTGGCTGACCAGATAGTTTAGAACATATAACACATAGTTGTAGGAGTTGTTGTTACGTGCACTTACATATAATGTGCTTATCATAATGTCTTAATTATTTTCTTGGTCGCTCACCTAACCTTCATAGTTTTGAAGACCAACTCCATTGCACCAAACGAGCTAGTATTTAATTTTCAACGTACTTGTATGCATGATTTACGTGCCCCCCATAATGTTTTTTTATCATTATTTTGCTACAAGTTTTTGGACATAAATCAAATAAGATTAGAAATTGAAAATGACCTTTTACTTGCACAATGGTAAAATATATGTTGACTTTCTTTTTATCATAGTTAAAAGTTTGACCGGTTCCGTTTGTGGGACCCGCAGGTGGGATTCGTTCCAATACAAAGGGCAACCAATAGAGAAAATGAAGACAGAGTTAGCCTACGACCGGGCCCTAACGACCTGGGCCCAGTGGCTCAACCGAACCGTGGACCCCACAAAGACCAAAGTCTTCTTCCGCAGCGTCTCGCCGGAGCACAAGTCAACGCAATCGTGCCTCAACGCCAGCCGTCCGATCACGGACGAGTCATACATTCAGCTCTTTCCACGCTCCCTGATCAACGTCGCTGAGAGCAAGATCCGGGAGACGATGAACGGCCACGTGGCGTACCTGAACATCACCAAGCTCTCGGGATACAGGCGAGACGCCCACCCTTCGATCTACCGATTCAACAACTGGAAATCAATGGCGGAAAATGAGTACAAGAGGATTGCCGATTGCAGCCACTGGTGTCTTCCTGGTTTGCCTGATACTTGGAACCGTATCTTGTACGCTTCCCTCCTATTCGACAATCTCATCCCCGGAGATTTGACCGTTTGATGTGATAGGGCTGAGCATGCTTGAACCGAAACCGAAAAAATTAACTGAATCGAACTAAAACCGACGGAGTTCGGTTTAAGAAATTTCAGGATTTCGGTTTCTGTTATTTTTCGGTTCGGTTCAAAATTTTCACAGAAAAACCTTACATTTATCGAAAACAGAAAAAACCGAAACCGAAACGAACCGAATTTTTTTCGGTTCACCAAATTCGTGAATTTCGGTTTCGGTTTTTTTCGATTCGGTTCGGTTTTGAACCAATGCTCAGCCTAGTTTAATCTCAATTGATTCTCAGATTGAAGAATTGATCGATTCAGAGTAAATTGTTTTGTATTCTCACTAGATTAGTATTCAATTTGCACAGGAAATCAAAAATGGAATTTGTTTTTGTAAGTAAGTTTGAATCTTTAAGGTAAAGAAAAGCTTGAATGGCAGAATCTAAAGAATCTCCCAACCGGACTCTAATAAGGAGTTCGACGATGCAGAAGGCTTAATCTTGCCACTTTCTTCGTCCGGAGATTTATTGTTTTGATGGCATGACTTGAGCTGCTCTTGATGCAGGCCACCACTTGACCACTTGCTACTAGACCGTTTTCTCAGTTGGAATATTTCTTGGATCTTCTCCTAAGAAGAGAAAATCAGTTGAAACCATATTTAGACAAGAGTTAGAACTGTTTAAACAGGCAAGAAACTTGTGGAGTTTGATGCTTACCTTGTATGACTTTGGCTTGCCTCCGGATTCGTCTCGAGCTTGACGTTTTTCCTTGGCATTAGCATCACCTGGTTCATAAGAAACATAGCACAGGTTCAGCATGGTAGTAAAAAGAATTGTTCAATGCTATATATTCAATACGAAGCAAGAGAAACAATGCAGTAGCTGCTATCAAGCGCTTGGCGCATCAGCTCACTGGTTGAGTACTCATGCCATGAGGTCTCAGGTTCGAGACTCCAGGACAGCGGTTTGCCCTATTCTCTACTCCCTTGTGGATGCTCTAAACGAGCTCAAGTAGTACTTACGGCGACCATAATTCCTTTCCTTATCGGAAAAAAAGTGCTTACCATCTGACTTTTTCGATTCAGCGCATGTAACTGGACCGGGTGCGCTTATTACTGATGAGGTTCTAGCAAAGTTCTCAACAGTCTCGCGTCTCTCATCCGTCTCAGGCAACAAAGCCGATGAACTTCCGGGCTTGGTTACTGTTGCGACACCGTCTTCTGTCAGCGGTTCTATCAGCACTGCTAATGTAGCGTCCGGTGATGGCGATTCGCTCAGATTGCTCGAGTTGGAAGATTCAGAGACGCTTGATTTAGAATGATGAGATTTGAACTGATTTCTTATGACAGGCTTCTCATGGATATTGCCCATGTAGAAATTATACATCAAATTCCATTCAGGATTTTCTTGCTGTAATGGATCCTCTGGGGACAGATGAAGCAATTCATCCACGGTATCTGAACAGAACTTCTTAACAGAGTCACCAAGAGATTGAACCTGATTTTCATCATATTTGAAAACAGGTGAACGTTATTGATATGATATTGTAGGGTTCTGCTATGATTTATCAACAACAATGCACAAACAGATAAGAAAACAATTCTACCTCCACACACATGGTCTCAAATTCCCGGCTCATGTCGCCGAGCCAGGAGCTCGCGTTCAGGTCCATAGTAGTCACAACTTTCTCAGCTGTATAAAATAATCAGCTATGTTACACATACATGAACACGACACGAATCGATCAAAAAAGGAAAAAAAAGCACATCATCATAGCAAAAAAGGTGATTTCATATAAGCAATCCACGTTAAAATAGTAGTTCATATATACCAAGTCTTCCCTAAAACTCTGTTTTTGCATTGAGTTCTCGAATTGATTTTAATAACCCTATAAAAATCAACTGCTGATGCCAAAAAGTTGTAACTTGTTATAATATCTTTCAAGAACAGGATGCTTCAAAAAGCTAAAAGAAGATTTGATACGCCAAAGTTATTGAATTCTGACCCACTTAATTACAAGCCATCTAAACCCTCATTAAGTAATTAAGCATTCTAATGACCGAACAGAAAGGTAATGCTGAGAAATTGAAGGAACAGAGAAGCCCAGACCTTTGAAATATGGAGTGATCGGAATATAGGGGGTACAGAAATCGTCAACGATCAAAGAAAGGGTTTGGAAAGAGTTGGAGACTACGACGACGAAAAGAATACAAAAGAGTTTACCGAAAACTGGATAAAATAGTTAACAAAAGCGTGTATATCTTTTCACAACCTAAGTTTATGGATAACATAAAGTTAATAAAAATTTATATCTTTTCTACGATATTGTTTCAGATCAAATTAAAAAAAAAAACAGCTAATTAAATATCTATCCTTTCAAAAAAAAATTGATATTTGAAAAATCTCAAAAAATAAGTATTGCAAAGTGATTTGGAATTAATTTTTAAAGATACAATATTCAAATTTTTTTTACATATAGCTAGCATCTGATTACATATTTGCTCAAAGTCATATAGTCTAACAATATGTATAGCAATATACATTTTTTTATTATGTTACAAAATATGTATCCTCCCTTTGATTCAAATTCAAAAGAATAGAATGATGACGTGTATTAAATCTTGTGGAGGAAGCCACGTCAAGAAGAGCCAAGATGGAGGCCGTTCCCTTACAAATAAATAACCAATTATCAATCCGTTCGCTTTTCACAGTTCCAGAGCAAAACCGCCACATTCTGTTTCACTTCAGAACTTCCAACGAGAGAAAACATGGAGGAGAAGAAGAATCACAATGACCACTACCTCAATGCTTCATTCAGCAAAGGCAAGAAGAAGCTCTCTCTCGAGTCCTACTATGGCGTCCTTGCCTCTGGCAATTACAATTCCCTCACTCACGGAGAACTCAATAAGGTGATTTGATTGTATCTCTTCCTTCAATTTTTTATCGCTCTTTTTCGCTCCACGAAATTAATCCTTCTCGATCTCTTGAATCGTACTGTTATACTCTCTGTAAATCCATCCGATTTCAACTCGTTTCAAATGTAAACAGATGAACTGTTTGTCTGCAATTTGCTTTTCTGAAATTTCTCCTATTAGGCAGTGAGTTTCGTTCGCTAATTTTGAATTTTGAAATTTGAATCTTATCTTCTCTGAATTTGCTTTTTCAAGCAGATTATCTCCATTCATGGCTTCAAGCAGCTTAAGAACGGCAAGAAGGTACGGATTCCTAACATAATGCGTGAAATTCTGGAATCTCTCTGTAATATATCACTTCTCGCTCCATTTGATTATTTTTTCCACAGATCGAACTGGTGGAGGCGGTAAGAACAATCGAGCTGAAGGATTTCTCCCGATCTACAATCTGTGAATCGATACAGCCAGCGCCGATGTCTCTGACCGATGTGATCAAAGACCTCACGCAGCTGAGCTGGCAAGCTTGCCCCGTGGCCTCCGTCAGATCGATCGATTCCGCTCGCTACAACAACACAGCTTCTTCCACTTGCAATCCTAAGGCTTCTGTCAATCCCGCTGGCATCGGATCAGAAAAGAAGAAGACGAAGAAGACTACATCGAAGAGGAAGCAAAGTGGCCAGAGTGACAGATCCAGAGAGCAAGCTGGCTCTGTGGTGAACGAGTCTTCAACTTGCGCTCCAATGGCTGTCATTGCACCGAACAGCTTAATTACAGCGTTGGAGGACGAGCAGAGGAATTGTGTCCGTGGAGATAACTCCGGTGATCGGAAAGAGTATGAGGCGGTGGCGATTGGAAATTCTTGCTCCTCTTCGGCTATGGCGGAAGAGATTCCGAAACCAGAAAACAAGAAGAAGAGGAAATTGAACAAAAAGAGCCTGGAGGAGCTCTTGAGCTGCTCAATTTGAATGGAGGAATTCCAATTGTGTTTAGTTCGGTGGATCTGGAAATTTTCCAAAATTCTACGAGCTGCTACTTGGCTTGATTATAGACAATGCTCGATTTAGTTTTCAAATCTGTGATTCATTCTGGTTTACAAAATTGTTCCGGGGAGTATAAGTTTGAATTTCGAGGGAGCTGCATACTGAATCACTAATTCTGTAGAACATACATAGCCATTTCAAATTTACTAGCTGGCAAACAATTGCTTATGAACTTTCAGTTGCCACTTTCTTTTGCTAGTGTGCTAGTTATTTGTTCCCAAAATTGCCAGTTTTTTTAGTGCATAGAGTTTGCTTATGAATTAAAGAACACAAGCATGCTGAAAAATTCATGTGAAAACAAATACAAAAAGAATACTGAAGCCGAAAAATAACAGTGAATTAATTCATTTAGTTAGGGATCACATAGGGAAATTAACATACGAAATTGTAATTAAACATCTTTATCCCTCTTTCTAGTGAATAAAATCCGAATTTATTTTTCAAATTTAAACGAGTAAATCTTGAAATGATGACGTGGCATTCCAGAAAGCAGGTCGTTAAGCCACCGCTAAACATTGGCCTCATGCATGTTACCACAAGGCTAGGCCACCCTCGTGGGGCTATGGAGCTAGTGCTGGATGATAAGCTTTCAAGTGATATGTCGTTTTTCCAATGAATTTTATTTGATTCCTTTTTCCGGCATGTTAGTTAGATCACAATTAAACAAAGCAAGTGGAGAATCGAAATATGTGGAAAATTCAGAGTCCAAACTTGTAAATTAATAGCTTACCCCGGACAAACAAACAACTCAATTTAATTTAATTGATTCGTAAGTCGCAACAACCTTAAATATGTAAGAACTAAGAAGGCATGCACAAGATCAAATGACCACAAATATTATAATTGGTAGACGTTGACGCATATGTGAAAGCAATTAACTGAGATACGTACGTACATTATGTATTATTGACACATGCTAACAACTTGATTTAAAAAGCATTGCATTGATGAACAAGTATGCATGTGATGTAGTGTATAAAAGAGCATTAATAATATATAGATGCAATATTTGATCCATTGAAAGGAGTCACATTAGGGAGCAAGTGGGTTGGTCGTGGTACGGGTAGGGGCCGGCGGGGGCGTCGAAGGGGAGCACCACGTAGTTGTGGGAGCAGCCCTTGGAGTAGCAGGGCTGCGGGCACTCGTGCATGGCCTTTTCCTCCTCGCCCTTCTTCTTCCCCTCCTCGCCCTTCTTCTTCTCCTCGCCCTTCTTCTTCTTCTCCTCCTCGGGCTCCTTCGGGTCAGCAATGCTTACGATCTCGGTGGGCCCCACTTTCCTGGCGCACGAGATTATTGCATGTGGGTCCGCCACGCCTGACACCGTTAAGGTCCCCTTCTCTGCGTCCAATTCTATTTTGGTCACACCTAATTAACCAAACAGAATATACATACGGGTTTACATGATCCGTTTTAACTATATAAATATTGTTACGAATATCTCGTATATTAATTATATGCAATCATGGGCCGACGTACTACCAACAATGAATTGATCTAAACAATTCAAGTGGGATATGGAGGAGGAAACTACGATATTGATTGTCGATAGAGGATCCTACTACGTCTAATCCATCTCTATTAGACGTGTGGGTAGCCAAGATACAATCCTGGTGGGTTCCATCCTAAAACCAATTGGCGATAGGAGGAGTATCTTACCAAATAATTTTGTCTCTCAACTTCAGATGTGAGATAGTTTTGTCTCAACGCATATATACAAATCCGGGCATTGATGGATTTCTCACTTTGATCGGTAATTCTTTGTATGGGGCGTTAATAAAGAATCTATTACGGAGTATGTTTTGGGTACGTAGCTCTGATTAAGAAGAACTCACAATAGATAGATCGACAGATTATGAAAGCAAATTAAGGAGTTGGACAAGGTACGTACCTTCTAAACCAGCAACGGCTTTGAGGAGCTTGACCTTGCACTTATCGCAAGTGATGCATACTTTTAGTACCGTCACTTTGGGTGCCATTTTGTGGGTGATTAATTTGTTGAATGATCGAGAGCTAATTTTAATTTGGACGCTTAATAACAATGCAAACTAAACCAACTCTTACACCTTTAATTGTTTGGCTGTTTTGTACTTAGCTTGTCAATCCTTATATAGGAAGGCTCCATAGCCAAATTGTACGGCATATATGACTTGGTTGTAGTTTACTTACGCAAGTGTACAAAAACTAGTTTAACCTCCGTATCATGTACGGATAATGTGATTATAAATCCAATTTAATATAGATAGGGAAATTCCGGATGGTACCCCCGAGTTTTGTGCTTTTCCGGATGGTGCCCACAGAAAAAAGTTATTCCGCCATCTACCCCCGAGGTTTCGTTTTAGTTCGTACCGTGCCCAAAATTCAAAAAACTAACACTTTTCCATTCTTTTCCGTCAGCCATGAAAAAAGAAAAAAAGAAATTGAAATTTAAGGAAGGAATTAAAAAAGAAACGAAAACAAAAGAAAACCCGAAGGAGAGGTCGTCTCCCACACGCGAACACGAGAAAGCGACTGCAGTGGGTTTGGCGACTGTGGGCTCCGGCGACTGTGAGCTGTGCGGCGGCGACCACCATCGACTCGGAGGTCTGTGCGGAGGCGTCCATCGTAGGTCTGTGCGGAGGCGTTCATCGGTGGTCTGTGCGGCGGAGGCGTCCATCGAAGCTGCGAGCGAAGAGCACCATCGAGGGCGGCGGAGGCGGACCCAGGCTGCGAGCGGAGAGCACTATCGAGGGCGGTGGAGGCGGATCCAGGCTGCGAGCGAAGAGACCATGAACACTGTTGCTCGATTAGGGTTTGTTGTTTTGCAATTTTTGCAATTGTGCTCGATTAGGGTTTAGTTAATGCAATTGATCCTTCCTCTTCTAAATTGCCAAGTAACTAGGACCTGATTCCTTTGTTTGATGAATTGGATTTTCCTTTGTTGATGAATTGGATTTTTGAAAGCTATAACAATTTGCCAAGTAACCAGGACCCTTAATGGTTGAATGCATCAAATTGAGAAAAATGTTGCGAGTTGTATAATCAAATTGCTATATCTTTGCTTATTAGTAGGACACCTTTAATGGTTGAACTGATAATAGTTTGATTTGTTGTTTGCATAACTGGTGGCCTTGGTATAGTTTCAGTGAGTAAGTTTTATCTCAAATAGACTATAATGTATTTCTGTTGGACTAGCATGTTAGATGAATTTAATGTTCAAATTGCTTATTGCTTATTCCTTTTATGTTTTGTTATAATTTTGAACAACATGGGAGACAAAAAAGTGTTAAGGATGCGACACAAGGCTTCAGAGTACTTAGATGTTGTGATGGATGACCCTGATGAGTCTTGCATGTTGGATGTTTTCATTGGATTGTTAGAAGGGGCTTCGAAACAAGGCTTTTGTCTTCCAGAAAATCCAAGTCTGTTTTATGTACATGAATCTAAAAGTCTGTTTTAGAAAAACTGTGTTGTGACTCCACTTCCAAAAGTATTGACTTGTGGTTGGTTGAATTTGGCAATGAAATCAGATGAAGGAGTTGTTGATGAAGCTTCAGAACTTAGCTGGGGATGGTGAATTTGAGGGCCTGACAGAAGCGGTGAGTGAGCTAGAGAGCCTTGAAGACTTGCAAGAAGAGTACATGCTACAACTTGAAACCGAGAGGAGCCTCTTACTCACCAAAGTAAGCGAGTTGGGTCAGGAGATATTTAACTCATCGCCTTCTCCGAGCAGGCGGTCTCCTCACCATAGCAAGTCTTTGCCCTACTAAGCTTTTATTTTTTATTGTGTCCTTGATTTTTGGTTAATTACTTGATAGATGATTGTATATTGCCTTTATGGAAACAGTGTAACAAGAAGACTTGAAGATTGGATGGAGTCCATATATAAAATGTGAATTGCAATTTGGGGAGACAATAGATGCATTATGCATAATAGGCCTGTAGTTTTTTGTATGTACGAGGTGGGTATTGTGAAGCTCCTTTTCTGATTCTCTTTCAAATATACCTATGGCTGTTTCACTCGTTGAGATTCTTATTTCTGAATCACAAATTTGAGTAATGATGTGAATATTCAAATGCTGTAATGTGGATAACTGAACAAAACTGCGCATTAAATGCCAAGACAAATCTTTTGGGGAAACTCAATGCTACATTGCTACCTCCAAGATACCAGAATAGAGAATACATACAATAATATAAGTTATACAGGTGCAAAACATTAAGAGAAAGCTAGCTATCAAGGCAAGAACATGAACCCAACTGATGTGGGCATTAGTTGGTGAAGGAAATTATCAACTATAACCATATAAGAAAGCAAAGCTAGATTTTATTGGCCAAATAATTGTCGCAATTGCAGAACATGGCTCCTCTGCTCGGGAGACAACTCATTTATCTGCTCAGGTGTGAGCCTCACGACTTGCTGAAGCATCTGCTCCATATCAGGAGTCATCTGGTCACAAGAAAATAGAATTAATATCATATCACACACAAACTGAAGAGATAAATATGAAAATAGGGAACGTAAAAAAAATAGAGATTTTAGTGACAATACAGGAGTAACGCCCGCTGGCTGATTTATCTATAGGATTAGGATCAAACAAACTTGTGCTACATAACAGGAATGAATGGTAACGAATGAAAGACAAAGAACAATCACTACCTAGCATTGTGAAGAAAAGTAGGTTGGTCAATAGTAATTGAATGGCACTGCCACTAATTAATTACAAAATGTATATCCAGCTTCCATATTTAAGAGAATATTCTGCGATATAAGACAAATAACAAAGGACAAACAAATACCTGATATTGTGATGGTTGATGCTGATTTGGGAATTGTGGTTGCCCGTGTGGAAATGGAGGTCCCATAACACCACTGTTGGGAGGTTTCATACTCGACTGAAGAAAACACATATGAACAAGGTCAATTGTACACTGATCAAGTGACTTTATCAAGTTGAAGCATTGCAATAAACATGAAACTCACATTATATGCAGGCTGCAAATGATGCATCTGTTGAGCCCCTGGATGCTGATAGTTCATATTCGGTCCCATTACAGGCTGAAATTGATGGGATAAAGGGGCGGAATTTGGCCTAGGCTGAGTTAGTGGAGGTTGCAATGGCATGTGGGAGGAACTTGGGGTTTCATATTAGTTACTACACATAGCTAGATAACAAGATCGTGTGAACCAAGAGAATCCATGTTCTGTCTTCAAAATCATGACCATCATAAATCAATTTCATATTAGTTTTGAATGCAGTTTCAACACAATGTGTAAATCTAACCAAACATTCAAAACCTGGGATGAAAAAACAGCAGAATCATATTCATGGCACACAACATTTGAATGTTACTACACATAGCTAGATAACAAGATCGTGTGATCCACAATTCCATTGAATTATTAGATTCTTAAATGTAGCCACACATAAAGTGAACTTGTAGCCTATGGAAACACAAGGCTCACAGACGATCGAATATATATAACTAGGCAAGCTGATTCTTTTGACTAACAAATAATTAAGCTGAAATTCTTTCATCTCATCAAATAGGCAATCATCTTGCTGCAATTAACTTCTAGTACTAAACCCTTTCGAAACCAAGATGCATATTTACTCCATAGTCCATACATGTACTATCAATACCATACACTGCAACACTCAAAAGCCAACACCCCTCAAATTCACAGCACACAGAGAGAGAAGAAAAACGCACCCAGATTTCAAGCTCCCGTCGTCCAGCGTCCAGCCCTAATTTCAAGTCGTCCAGCCCCCGTCGGGCACCAGCCGTCGTCCAGCCCTAATTTCAAGCTCTCGTTCGCCGGAGCCCTTCGTCGCCTCCTTCTCGTGTTTGTGGGAGACGGCCAGATGGGAGCCCTTCGTTTGCCGGAGCCCAAGTCGCCGCTCCACCTCTCCTTCGCTCCTTCGCTCCTTCGCTCTTTTCTGTGGCGTGTTCGCTCGATGGTGTGGGAGTCTGGGAGACGACCTCTCCTTCGGTTTTCTTTTGTTTTCGTTTCTTTTTTAATTCCTTCCTTAAATTTCAATTTCTTTTTTTCATTTTTCATGCCCGACGGAAAAGAATGGAAAAGTGTTAGTTTTTTGAATTTTGGGCACGGTACGAACTAAAACGAAACCTCGGGGGTAGATGGCGGAATAACTTTTTTTTGTGGGTACCATCCAGAAAAGCACAAAACTCAGGGGTACCATCCGGAATTTCCCATATAGATATGTAATGTCAATGATCATGTAAAAATTATAGGATCATATATATTTATCTCGTATTATGATTAGTGTTTTTTTTACCAATAGGAAAACAGCTCATAATGTAAATAAGTTGTATTTGTTTAAAAATTATTTTATGATAAATATCACGTTTTATTAAATAGTAATATTTATGGGAAGATTATAACTAATTCTTGGTAAGTGATAATTTATAATTTTCGGGATAATTCATAATTTTTGGTAAATTTTAATCAATTTTTACGGGATAAGATTATATGAGATTCTAACCACCCAATTTGTATAAAGGAGGACCCGACTGATTATTTTATTATTGAAATGACACGTGATGTAAATTTCTGTGAAGACGTTGTAACAAAAAATCTGTATCTCCCTTTCTAGTGAATAAAATCCTAATTTATTTTTCAAATTTAAACGAGTAAATCTTGAAATGATGACGTGGCATTCCAGAAAGCAGGTCGTTAAGCCACTGAAGAGGGGGGTCGCTCTCTTACAAATGCCCATTCGCCTCACACTTTTCAAGTGCATAACCGCCTGATTCTGTTTCGCGTTGCAACAACTTCGACGGAGAGAAAACATGGAGGAAAAGGATCGCCATGAATACAGAGCTCGAGCTGACGAAGAACTCAATCCCGCTATCAACAAAGGCAAATGCAGATGCAAGCTCTCTCTCGACAAGTACTACAGCTTCCTTGATTCTGGTGACTATAGTCTCCTCACTCACCGGCATCTCAATCAGGTAATCTCTCTCTCTCTTCAAATTTTTCTTGCGATTTCACAGCTCTAGATCTCTCTGCACGAACTTAATCCTACTCTCTCTCTCTCGATTTGCTTTTTCTGTACTGTATTTCAATCCATCTGGATCTCGATTCGATGTGTATCTGCTGTTTAAATTTGAACAGATTAACTACTGTTATTCTCCTTGTTCTGGACATTAATGGCTGTTTCGAACTGATTGTGAGTTGGAATTTGAATTTTAGGTCGTAGAGATGCTATCTGCAACTTGTATTTTGCTTTTCATTGATGGATTTTGACTCGTTCTCCTGGAAATTAATGGCCGTTTCGAGCTATATGGATTATAGGCCGTACACGACTTTTGCTTTTCACGATGAACTAGCTAGTAAATTTTGCTTCCTATAGGCGGTATCATGTTGAAGTAATTTTCCGAAACTGTGTCTTTGAACAGGTGTTCTCCATCCATGGCTTTGCCCAGCCTAGAAGAGGCACCAGGGTACGAATGTCTAAATTACAAAATAAAGCAAACGTTTTCGATCTATGGTAGCATTTCTCTGTAATTCATCACTCAGTTGCTCCATTTGACAATCTGTTAACAGCATCAACTGGTGGAGATGCTAAAAACGATCGAGCCGAAGGATTTCTGTCGATCCACACTCGACGAATCCATCCAGCCAGCTCCGATGTCTCTGAGTGATGTGGTGAAAGACCTGAATCATCTAGAATGGCAAACTTGCCCGGTGGTCTCCGTCAGGTCGATCGATTCGACTCAAGGGAATAGCACGGCTTGTACTTGCAACTCCAAGAAGCTCCTCAAATCAGGAAAGAAGAAGGCGACGAAGAAGAAGACTGGAGTGGCGAGCAAGCCGAAGAGTTATGGCCAAAGCTGTATAACTGCCGGAGACGGAGTGAGCTCGATTGATCAGAAAGTGTATGAGACGGCGATGATGACTGGGACTTCTTGCTCCTCTTCTGTGATGGCACAGGAGATGCCAAATCAAGGAAGTAAGAGGAAGAGGAAAGTGAACAAGAAGAGCCTGGCTTATCTCTTGAGTGGAGAGATGCCAAACCTGAGCAAGGAACTCGGTGTCTTTCCTTCAAATTGAGGTTAGTTAATTGGATTGGGAGATTTTCATTCTTTTGAGATCTAGTATTCTTACTAGTTTGATTGCAGTTTGAGGGAGCTTCATTAATAATTTTGCAGAACAACCATTATTTATTGTTAAATTTGTTAGTAGTTAAGCTTTTATAATATGAGTTTACAAGCTGGATTATAGCAATCTGAACATTCCTAGCGTTATTAGTGCAAAGAATTTGAACCTTAATGTCATACAAATCGCACCTTTAGTTCTTCACTATCCTCTCAAATAAGCACAACAATCAACACCACAGCCAATTAACAATGATGTGTATATCTAGGGACCGATTATAGCAGATAAATAGATGATGATGATGGGATATTGGAGAATGACTATAATGCAGATTTCATAGAATTTGTGTTTTCAAAGACGAACATCTACAAGCGCTAGTTTAGAATTTGCTTGAGACAGATTACAAATAAAGGAACCCAGACATTGCTTCCGATCTTTCTCCTAGAGATGACCATTTAGTTTCAACATACATCACATAACTTGATGTTATGGATCACAATCCTCCGTTCGTCACGCACCAGTTGCATATGCACGGGTCCATTCCTTGGCTGCAGAGTTGTTCAAACAATAATCATGCACGAGTAACACGAAATGTGAATAGCTACTAAGCAATGATGCTACACATCATACTCTGTTTCATATAATGGATACAGGAAAAGACACGGGAAACCTATACAGAGAAATGAATGAGTTGAGAGTTTCTGGGTCACATAGCTTGGACTTAAAAGTGGAACGAATGAGCAAGAGTGCGAATAAAATTACCTGTTTCGACAGCTTCAGCTTCATTGCTCTTCCAATGCTTGGCAACATTCTCAGAAAGAGGGTCATCAGGGTTAGGAGCACTGAGAAGAGCTTGAACGCTGATACAGTAAACATTATAACACGGTCAGAGAGAGAACCCACTTCATTGTGGTGTGTTTGATTCAAAGCATATGCTCAGCCTTTCTGCATGAACTTCCTCATATGAATCAGACAGTTCATCCCTTTTTATCCATTTAATAGGACAGAATAAGAAACATCACCTCAACAACACGGTACGAATCTGAAGTGCAGGACTCCATTTATCTTTAAGAATGTCAAGGCATATCCTTCCAAGCTTGTCAATGTTAGGATGGTAAATCTTGGTCAGGAATCGCACCTAGAGCATGAGAACAGGAAGGTTTTAAACTGTAAGGCCAATCGAAATGCTCAGCTTAACTCTAAGTCTTCCTGTATTCAACACTTGTGTCTTAAACATAGACAACAGCATCGTAGGAATTCCTCCCCCACATGTCACATGATAAGATTGCATGCACCAAAAAAAGTTAAAAGATTGTCATGTTAACCCTTGAATCTTCTTAAGACAACCTTCCCAATTCAGAAATGTAGGCCGTGTTATTAGTAATGTAGTAGATTTGCTATAAAGAAATACACATACTGACTCTTTTGATGCAAGATAAAGTGGGTAGTTAGTATTTCATAACTTTAAGAAATGTAGTCTTGTAGATAGAGACTTGTTTGGATCTCTACCCAGAATTCATTCCATGCAACCATAAGCCTCTTTAAAATTTCAAGTTTTTATGCTCCAGAAGTATCTGATTGATGTGAGTCTAGTTTTAGATTTGGACATTACCAGACTCCTAACATAACTGTCAGTTGAACACAACTTGTTATTATCAGCTCACACAACATGGTATTACCAGTTCTGCCATATGCCAGAAACAGAACATGTAAGCAATGCTAGAGCAACTGAACCTTCACTAAACTTTAATGAGCACCATGTGAAGACTGAACTCCAAATAAAGCATTACAATCTCATTTAAAGGCGAAACGACAAATCAATAGAGTACCTTTGGTGGCGCCATTGGGTACTCTTCAGGCAAAAACAACTCCAGCTTAAACACACCACCTGTAAAAAAAGGAATCCCACATCACCTAATAAGCAAACACAGACATTACAATAGCTGTAAAACTTCATAACAATACACTCATACCAAACCAAGACCATTCTTTTACCCTTCTAGAAAAATAAAAAACCTGATACACTAAGCTAAACCTAACTTCACCAGTAATGAAACATTCAGCTCTCTTTCAATAAAAATTTGAAAAATTGATTGATAAACCTTCATAAGGAGACTGAGAAGGCCCCAGGATCATGACATTGAAGTAGCGCATGTTATCTTCGGAAGGAGAGGCGCTGATTCCAGGAGCTTTATCCGCCAAAAACACACACAAACCAGAAATCAGGAAGAAAAGAAAAAGAAAAAACGAAATAATTACATCAGCAAACCAAATCGCGAATCTCGCAAACTAGTTTCCCGGAACCGAATCGGACCTGGCTCACTGAGAAGCCTCTGCGTTTCCTGCTCAATTGAAGAACAGATCAGTGAGATACAGAAATCAGTAAAGCGAATTGAAGGAAAAAGGGCAGAAATAAGGATCGAGCTTGAAAGAGATCCAGAGTTGAGAAATTGGGGAAGGAATTGCGAATTGGCGGAGGGGAAGAGTGGAGAGTACCTTGATGATTCTTCGGGGGAGATTGCTGTTGGCCATTGGAGAGCGATTGAGAAGATCGGGGAAATTGTGGAGTGGTGGGGAGAAATGGGGGAAGAAGATGAAGAGGGTTTTATAGGGAGGGTTGGATTAGGGGTTCGTTTTTGTGCAGGGGGTAAAGGATTTATTTCTCTTGTGAGGACTAATCTTCCCGTCCCGTGTGTGCTAAAACTGGTAATAGTGCCATAGTGGTAGTAATTAAATAATTCAAGTTGTGTATGCTTGTACGAGTTGTTTATGTAGTGGGATGGTTAGAGGTCCAAAGTCCAAACCATTTGTGATAGTTGAATTGGTGACTCTTATGTAAAAATAAGAGGTGATTAGTAAAGTGAAAAAGAATATGGTCTTGTTTATGGGTTTTATAGCTAATTGTAAAAACCCATTTCATCGACTTTCATTTCTTTTTCAATTTTTCGATTTGCCCATCTATAAAGGTTAAAACTTAAAATGCATGACCGATTGACTAACACATTAAAGGACACCATTTGTGATATTGAATTGGCTACTCTCGTTTTTATCCTTAGAGATTTAACCACTTAACTAGGTACTCCAAAGCAAATAAGGTTTAGAATTTAAGTTTACAACCATCAAAAATACCGTAAGGTGATTGTTGTTCGTTATTTACTAGTATATCCTGTCTGTTTTTGGTCAACAACAACAACAACATTTACCCAGGGGAAACCCGCAAACGCAGGATCTGGGGGTCAGGATGGGGGCATTCCAGACCTAGATGGAATGCGCTCAGAACAACCCAAAAGTAAACACTCAATACACTTAAACTAAAAGGCCTAAACACAACAAAACAACTAGCACTGAAGCAAAACTAAATTGAAAAAAGAAAAGCAAATGTAAAGAAAAAAAGAAAATAAGACTAAGACTACAAAAAAACCACGCAACGCCACCAACAAGCAAATTAGTTGTCTGTTTTTGGTCGAATTGCTATATTCCAATATTTTTCCTAACAAATAAAAAACAATTACAGTAACAATAATACCCAGTGTAATATCCCTTCTGGGGAATCTGAGGGGTCAGGATGGGGGCATCCCCTGGCTAGCGCAGAGGGAGGCGTCCAAAAGACCCAACAGAAAAACACCAAGCTAAATAACAAAGCCCAAAATCAAAGACGACAAAGCACAAAACAGAAAACAAAGGCAAAAATAGAGACCAAAGAACAAATGCAAGGCAAGGCCCGAACACTAAAGCTTGTTGAACCGGACAATGACGTGGGTCTAGTCATCAATGACGTGAATCTTCTCCCTCCATCTATCCCTACAAACCGCTAGCTCTGACGAGATCCCTAAGTGGGTGAGATCCTAACTTATACTATCCCTCCAGCGTTTTCTCGGTCGAACCCTCCCTCTGCGAATAACTCCCAAGTTCCCAAGTCTAAACTTTCACAGCGACGGACTGGCTCCTCCAGACCCCTCCTTTGAATACCGCAGTCTCGATTCTCGAAGTTTTTCCTAACTAAGAAAGCAAATACAAATAATTCGATTATATTCATCTTTACTTTACGGTAGATCGAGTTAATAAGTTTATCAACTGTGAATTGTAATCCAGCTTGAACTTGACTACATAACCACAATTAAAAGATAAATGGTAATGTATGAGGACTCCAAAGCAAGCTTGAAACATGCATACAATCTTCATGATCCGTGACATGTACGTTATACTTTCTTACACTTGGCTATGGCTAAACTTCTCAAACCCCACGCATTGAAACAATGATTTCAATTCAAAATATAACTTCAAGATCATCGAAGTTGCATGTTTTGTGTTGTCCCATACTCCCATGCTCCTATAAACCCGTAACAATAATATCAGCGTTGTATTTACTTACCACATAAGTTTAGACTAGTTTAACCCCCGTACCATGTACGGGTAATGTGATTATAAACCCAATTTAATATACATATATAATGCTAATAATCATGTTAAAATTCTAGGAACATGTATATTTATCTTCGTATTGTGATTAATGTTTTTTTACCAATAGTAAATCAACTCATAATATAAATAAGTTGAATTTGTTCAAAAATTACTTTACGATAAATATTACATCTTATTAAATAATAATATTTATCGGATGATTACAACTAATTATTGGTAAGGGATAATTCATCATTTTCAACATAATTCATAATTTTTAAGCAATTTTTACAGCATAAGAGTATATGAAATTCTAACTACCTAATTTTTATAAAGGAGGGCCCAGCTGATTATTTTATTATAGAAATGACACGTGACGCAAATTTTTGTGAAGACATTGTCTCCGCTTTATACTATAGGTAGTATAGATTAGTAAACCGTTTAGGCTTCTCTAAAGCCGAAGCACAATGAATTGCAAACCGTTACACTCAGGCCCAATAATATTGGGCCGGTTCTGGCCCAATAGGCCCAATTCCGGCTAATTTGAACCACATCCCGTCCCTGAGATCTTTTACCACAAAACATATGGCGCTCAATATCTGAAACCAAACCAGAGCTTCCAATTGAGACAACAATGGCGATCCTGAACCACTATTTCAGAGTCAATTCATCGGCCACCACTCCAACCACCCAAGGACCACCAACGCCACCTCCGAGAGAATCGATACCAAATCCAAGGCCGACGAAGATCATTCTCCCCAAAAAGAAGCCCATGAAATGGACGAGTGGAGTTTCTCCTGGCGACTATGGCGGCCCCCCGACCTCCACGAAGCTCCGAAAGTATTGGGGCGGAAGGCAAGAGGATCCGATTACTTCCTCTGATTTGATCTGGAACAAGGATTTCATGCCACAGATGGAGAAATTGGTCCAGGATCAACCCGATCCGGAGTCTGCTACTCGGTTTACTCCTCCTAAGGTGAAATTCGATCGCTCTTGGTTATTATCGAGTCTGCAATTCCTGAATTCTGCATTTGATTTGAGTGTTTTTAGTTGTATTAGTGGCGTTCAACAAGTTCTAGGGTTTGGGGAATTTGGGGGATTCTGTGGTTGGATTTGAATTGATGTTTGTTCAGCTGCCGAAATTCCTAGAAGCTAAATTCAATTTATAACTGAAATTCCTGAATTCTGCATTTGATTCGGGCGAAATTAGCTGTATGCCTGTATTAGTAGTGTTCAACAAGTTTTAGGGTTTGGGTAATTTGGGGGATTCTGTGGTTGCATTTGAATTGATGTTTGTTCAGCTGCCGAAATTTCTAGAAGCTAAAATCAATTTATAACTGAATGTTTTACTAGCAGGAAGAGTCTTCTGGTTTCCTTAGTCTCAATAGAGCCATGAACCTTGACAGGTTTGTGATATATCCTAATTTGAACTTGATAATTGCCATCTGCAATTTAGCCCTAAGTTTCGGTGTGCTTACATGTTATTAGTATGGAGGTTGATCTGAGTGATTCATTGAAACCATCTCCAAAGGCAGAAGCGCTACATCAAGCTGAAACAACTGAAGTAAGTTGATAAAGGTGAAATTTGTTTGAGAATGAAATGTTCTTCATTTGGTTTATGACATGGGTGAGTTCTCAGATTACCAGAAAGACAACACAGAGGTGGAAACTAGCACCCACACGACGAGAGCAAGATAAATGGGACAGGGCAACAAAGGCGGCAACCGGAGGCAGTGTAAGTGATTCTGTATGGAAAGTTGGAAACTATTAGGAGCAATGCGCTTGTTTCGTCCTTCGTTTCCAATTTTGCAGTTCTGATTAGCGTTGCAATTCATTAACCATAGGATGTGATGTTTCGTGAGCTGAGAAAGCCTCGCGGGGATCCGGAAGTGTTGGCTGCCCAGGCCCGTGAACAGTATGTTAAGGTAACTAACTTGCATTAAATCCATGATGATGGGTAGTTCTGAACACACCCTTAATTGGTGCAAGTGTTGAGCCACTCGTACTTGTAGCACGGATTAATGCCTTCACTCTTACTAGAATCAGTAAAATTATTGCTGCAGCTGAAGAACAAACTGCAAGTTCTCACTCTGGGCATCGGTGGCGTTGGTCTAGTTTCAGCCTATTTTTCTTATACCCCGGAAATCGCAGCTAGGTATGATCATTTCCACTATTGGTTCAATTATATATTCTACAATAGATTAATATTGTCCTGACTCCTGACTAGCATACTCTAGCATTATCTTCTTGGAAATCTTATTAGCTTTTGCTGGCAGAATGTCATTCGATTTTCCTTATATAATTGATCTTGAGCTTTGGTAACATCTCAAGAGACTACTGATTTAATTTGCCAAACCATTTATGTTAATGCATATGAAGTAATGTGGATTAACTCTGTTGAACCTTTCAGCTATGGTGCTGGGCTAATAGGGTCAATGATTTATATACGGATGCTTGGAAGTACTGTGGATTCTATGGCAAATGCATCTGAAGGATTGATGAAGTATGTACCTAACAGAATCACTTTTTCATATCTTATGTCTTGTGAACTAATTGAGGGACTTAAACAATATCATAAGTTAATCAACTCACATCCTCATGTTAGCTTTCTCGATACGCAATTGCAGAGGAGCTGTTGGGCAGCCAAGGCTGTTGGTTCCAGTTGCCCTCGTCATGATCTTTAACCGATGGAACCAGTAAGTACTAAACTTGAGAGAGATACTATTTGATTATTGAACAGTTTTGAATCATTAGGGCCAAAAAACCGAAGTGGGTTACTTCGTTTCAGTTTCAATTACCCATTTCCGATCTCCATTCTTCAATTCAGTTCAGATTTTTCGGTTCAGTGAAGTTCTGTACCGTTGAACTATGCATATAAAGACCATGAACTTAGGAACTTGATGTTCATTCAACTAACTTCATCCTCTTATGAAAAAACTTGCTATTGCACAGGATTGCTGTTCCTGAATATGGATTTATGCACTTAGAACTCATACCAATGCTCGTGGGGTTCTTCACGTACAAAATTGCGACATTCCTCCAGGCCATCGACGATGCAGTTTCCACTTTGAGGAATGAATCTGAGACATGAAATTCTACTCCATCGTCTCTACGATCTCGCCTACTTTTCATTCCCGAGTCGCGTCTGGTTTCTATGGGTAACTGTCTTCTCTCATCTTCTCATTAATTAGCTGCAAAATGCAGTATTGTTTTACCAGTTTTCCGTTAATTTCACATTTCAGCTCAACTTGGTATCCGGGCATTCTCAGATTTGACATGGTCGAGAGATGGATTGATTATAATTAAATGGGACGAAACATCATGGATACTTCTATAGTTCTATCTAC
This sequence comes from Polygonum aviculare, assembly GCA_934048045.1. Taxonomy (NCBI): domain Eukaryota; kingdom Viridiplantae; phylum Streptophyta; class Magnoliopsida; order Caryophyllales; family Polygonaceae; genus Polygonum; species Polygonum aviculare. The sequence continues at coordinate 640,539 of OW204024.1, forward strand.
CAAAATTGTATATGAATAAAAATTGAATGTTGTTCGACCGGACTATTAACTAATACTTAGTGTGACGAAAAGTTGATGTAGTTGAAAATTTAATTATGAATATGTACAATCATATAGATGATTTTGATCGTATACTTTGAATTCGGTAATGCTTATGTGTAACTCTCAGAAGCATATGTCATTCATTCATGAATATATGGCATTTGACTTCGATCAGAAAAGTAAATTAAATAGGTATGTCTTCAATATTAACTGTCACTAGCGTTCAGGCCCGTGCATACGCACGGGTTCATGTTATACACAAATTTTATATGTAGAACTTTTGAATTATTTGTTTTATAAAACATAATTTAAGCATATTGAATTATTTCACATATTATTTAATTTGGTGTATTATTGAAGTATTTTTTAAACATAATGTTATTGAATTATTTTGTTTTAACAACCTCTCTTGTATTTAACTACACTTTATATTTAAATTAATTTAAAATGACAGTAAGTTGAAGGACAATTTCAAGAGGTTATTGAAATTTCAACAATCTCTCTCTTTTATTGTATAGTTTGTATAAAAACATATGAATATTCGTTGTTATTTTTTCCTAGTCTATATGCCTATTTATTGATTTATAGATAGATATATGTATATATTTAATGTTTAAAATAGTATTTTAGTGGATTGGTGTTATAATCTACCAATTGGAGTAATAAGTAATATATTAAAAGTAAAGTCAAATGATCTATAATATTAAAAGTGAACAAACAATATTGGTACTTTCCTACAATTTTGTAATTTTATGATATAAAAACAATATTTTAATATCTTTATACAATTAAAATGATGTACCAACTATAATTTAGATTAATGATTAATATTATATATATTTTCAAGGTAAAATGAAAATAATCTATAATATTCAACGTGAAAAATAATATTTGAATACCTTTGTACTACAACCTAGCCTACCAATAATTCATGTTTGATATGTGCATAATTTCAAAGTTCTTAACTATTAAGGCTCCGTTCGGTACTTTTTTTTGGAGCGGGTTCGAATATAGCGGAATCAACAAAAAAACTACACCCTTGTACTCCCAAGGAGGCTGGTTTGCCGCTAGCGTCTTGCTCGTTTCGCTCATCGCTACCTATAGCGCCGAACGGACCCTAAGCTACATGTAAATTTTTATTTTTTTTTAATAATACGTGTATAAAAAATTGTGACTAAATGCATAATATTGATCACATTTTTATTCTCATTATTTTTTTTATATTTTATGCTCTTATAACAAAGTCGTTTTCTTTATTATGTAATACTACTATTAAGATAAATGTGTCATAACAACAATTAAAATAAAAATGATCTATCATATTCAACTTGAAAAGTAATATTTGACTACTTTTGCATTACAACCTACCTTACCAACTAATTTTTTAAAATTATCTATACAATACTTAAAAGGTGAAAAAATAATTCTCATGTGTGATAGGTTCATAATTTAGAAGCTTTGTAACCATTGAGTTATACATAAATATATAAATAATTTTTAATTATAAGTGTATATAAAAATTTGTGACCAAGTACATCATATTGATTACTTTTTTCATTCTCAATATTTTTCTATGTTTTACGGTCTCATGTAAAAATAGTTTTCTTTATTAGGTAATATTAATAGTAACATAAGTGTATTATGAAGACATTTAATATCCCCTCATGCATGTATACAACTTTATATATGTAGTATACATAAATATAGTTTTCAAATCATCATTTTTGTGTTCACTTTTTAGTTTCTATAGGAAACAAAATACTAATTTATACATTTCTAATACAATAGTTTTTTTTTTACAATTACCTTTTTTATTCACTTCTTAATACTCATTAATGTGTCATGATGACATTAAATACCCCCTATTAAAACAAAATTATAAATGTAGTTTTATATTTTATATATGAGATATAAAACACTAATTGTTATACATTTCTAATACAATAGTTTTTTTTAACACAAAATTTATGGTTTTCAATATCAATATAGTTTTCAAATGATCACTTTTTGTATTCACTTTTTAGCTTTCTATGTGAAACAAAATACTAATTTATACATTTTTAATACAATAATTTGTTCTTGCAAAAGATAAGTTTTGACAAAAAAAATATAGTTTTCAAATAATCACTTTTTGTGTTTAGTTTTTAGTTTTCTATATTAAACAATATACTAAATGTTATAACTTCTAATACAATAGTTATTCTTTGAAATAATCATCTTTTCATTTACTTTTTATGCTCATTAATGTGGCATGGACATTAAATATCCCCATGTACACAAAATTATATAGATAGTATAGATATCCTAACCTACTATGTGATAAGGGACTGGTATGTGTACGAGTAGTCGAGTACCACACAGCTAAAGAAAAGAAATTGTGCTTTGATTAAAAAAAACGAACAGAAATTGTTTAATGTTATTGTAATAAGGTTGGTTAATTTACCTAATCCAAACTTCAACCAAACAGCTTTCTAAGTGGATAGTCAATGATTAATCATCGTTAGACTTCTTCATGGGGCTATATAATCTGCTTATCCGAAAACAAGGTGATGAATATTAGACTATTAGTTACAAATTTTAATTTTACGAAATCGAATATATTAAGTTATCCCAAGTTCATTTACATATAACTTAAGTATAAACTTAATTAAAGTCATCCTATAAAATAAAAATAAACTGGTCACTTTCCAATTGTTGGGTTTCCTTGCCTTGATTACTGCTTAATTACTTGATCCTGTATGTCACAAAGAAATCAATAGATTGATTAATAGCTTGGTTAGGGATTGATTTGAACGGGTCAGTTATACACATAGACGGACACAGGGGGTCATGCGTGGGCCGGTGCCCCCCTTCCGTCGGGTATTACTAGTATATATATGTGTATTTTTAGGTTAAATATGAATATATTTTAGCTTAATTGGTATTAGTATGACATGAAGATTAACTAGTCTAGATGGTTTATTGTTTAATTTTGTTTTTATTACACCAAGGTTCAATTCCCCATAGCATCATTTTACTTTTTATTCACATTGAATGTATTCATTTCCAATTTTTTCCTATAAAGTAGTCATTTTTTGCATAAATTAGATGACATACGTAATATAATTTTTTCATAAATAAGTGACTTTTTATACTATTTAAGGTATTAAGTAACTAAATTTGTCGGTTATTATTGATTCGATTAAATCTCCGAGACAAGTCATGCCACCCCTTTAAATTCGTTCTGCGTCCGTCACTGGTTATACACATTTCAGACAATGTATACTGTATTGATTAATCAATTAATTGCTTTTGTGTTTCTTTTATTTTGTAAAACTAGTAGAACAGGCCCGTGCTTTCGCACGGGACATGAGTTTCATATGTTATAATTAAGACATGCTTGAATTAAGACATGTTAATCTATTTAGAGTATAGAGTCTAAAAGAAAAATATATATGGAGAGCATTGTTGATATAATAAGTAGTGTAACAGTGAATACAAGGTTTAAAGTATGAACAACAATTAGAAATAGCCAATAATTTTTCCCGATACCATCTTGAGAAATTTACAAAAGGATGAATAATAACCCCATGAAAAATAAAATTTTCATTCTTGATGAGAAGTGAATTACATTTGCTCAGCAGAAAGGTATGTCGTTGGATCATCATGTAATATATAAGCACTGATCTTTTGTACTATAAAAACAATGAATGAAAAATACATATTGGAGATAGTACTATTTTAATGATAGAATTGAATATGAAAAATCATTTCAATTATACATCCTTAAAGAATGAAAGATTTATACAATACCAACAATGGTAAAGTGTAGGATGAATCACAAATTGGAAATCTTCCTCTTCTTTTCTTATTTTCTTACCCACATCGGATTAACTTTTCTCCTCTTTCTTTGTATATGGATTCCTACAACAACAAACAATCAAAGTTATGGAAAAAAAATTCACGTACTAAATTATTATTAATAAGATATTTTTAATAAAGAAAAACGACATACCAAGTATTTATATTTCACGATCCATATTTGTCAAGCTACTGAGGTCGTGAGGTAGGAGACCCGTCCCCAACTCTAACCTTTCACTTGTATTTATAGGCTGAGAAGAATGTGAATATGAAAAGATCATTATGGGAGTTATGGATAGTTAATTAGAATAGTGATTTACTCCAAATTCATTTCAAACGTTTTTCACAATTTGAAGAATTAATCAATTGTAAGCATAATAGTCATTGAGGTCATTGATGATCATCGAGGCTATATAAATATAAATATAAAAATAAAATATCCATTGTATTTTTAATAAAATTTACATTTGTATTTAAATATCAAAAGTTTATTATGACATTGGAAAGATTTTGTCTAATTTTGGTTATTCTAATTTATGTCTATGTATCGATTTATTGAGTTTGATACCCTCAAAATACAAAATTTGTTTAGGTAGTTTAAAAAAATTGAGACACTTCGTAACCAAGTACAATTTATAAGCCAAAATTACAAAAATTAAATATGTACATTACGTTTTTTTTCACCCAACTTTTATATAGAGTGGGGGTTTGTGATAGTGCAGATAATATTATTTACATTACTCAAAAAATTTAAACAATGAAAGACATTAATTGCATATTAGTAATTACATAAAAAAGTGTTTTGTTTTTGCCTTGGATTGTAGCATTTGAATTCATATTAATGAAGGTCAATTCAAGTTGGTATCATAGCAACCGTTTAGGATTTGGGGAGGTGTGGTCTAGTTTTCAAAACCATTAAATTGATCAATGTGCATTAGTAACGTTACTTTTGAATGTGCATTAGAAACGTTACTTTTGTATTTGTATGGGCCATAATATTAAGAATAAATTCGTTATACAATAAAAGACAGTCACAGTAAAATTTATTGATCAATGTATGTTTTGACTTTTCAAGTGATAACGTCTATCTGAATTTGAATGGACAAAATTGTTTCTTTTATAATTTCTCGTTTTTTGTTTGTTTTTACTATGTCCTAATGGTGACATAACTGCATATTATCATAGTTCTATTTCAATAGGCGAATATTTTATTTTATAAATACTAAAAACAAATTAGCTAGACCTAATGCTCATCCCGAGACTTACACTTTAAACTTTGCAATACATTCTCATTTTATTATAAATTATATATTCAAATATGTATAGATATATAAGTTGGAAATAAATTACTATATTAATCCTTAAAAAAATTAAATATTATTACTTTATACATTATTTAATGAACTTAGTAGTAGAAAATCAAAACGGAAAAATGGTTGTGTATCTTTTGAGATTTGAAAAATCATAAGGTGCAACGTTCACAACTTATATGACAATATTCCGCAGCGTTTCATGATATTTGAATTGTTGTTGTATAAAATGGATATAAAAATGATCGCAATGGGGTTCAAACCAGGGACCTATATGACAAATGAACTCATCTTACCCGCTATGCTATGGTGATTTTGTTAACAAATTATATATCTACTACAATACATGTATAAGATTGGTCAAGTGCATTAAATGCGTTTCGTACACAACTTTTTAATGTATTATATAGATAAGCTACTCCTAAGCACGTAAGGCTTCATCGTACGTAAGTACCTACGTACGTACACTATTATCCTACTATTTTTACTCCGAATTCGTACGGCTTGACTTTGAATGATAGTTCACAAACCAACCCAACCTTTGATCACGTTAAATACGTACACTAATGTACGTTGTTAACACAAATTGTCACCAAACAATACAAACTAATCTCATTGAAACCACAAGTGACAAACGCCATGAAAGGCGCAAGTAGAAACATTGCACTAGCCCTAGCCATCCTGGTCAGCATTCTCCACGGTGCCACCGCCGCCGACCACGCCTCCGACAAACCAAGCCACCCGCTCGACCCGCTAACGGTCCAGGAGCTAAACCGGGTTCGCACCATCCTCTCTTCACACGTGCTCTTTCAAGGAGGTTCATCCCACGCGCTACACTCTGTGGTGCTAGAGGAGCCACCCAAGTCAACCGTGCTGAGGTGGAAAATCGGAGACCCACTATTGGCTAGAAAGGCCAACGTCGTGGCACGTGTCAATGGCAGCTCGTTGCACGTGCTGCGCGTTGACATTCAGACTGGCCGGGTCACCCGGGTCAAAACGGGCCGGGTTTCTGGGTACCCTGTGTTGACCAGCGAGGATTTGAGCACGACCATCTTGGCTCCCTTCACTAGCGCCGAGTTCAACCGTTCCATTGTGAATCGCGGCGTTGATCCTGATGATGTGTTTTGTCTGCCTTTTTCACCTGGTAAATGTGGTTATGATCCATCCTTATTGTCATTAATTCCTGACTTAGCTAGGTGTACGTATATGAAGGTACGAATCTTACGGGTGGTTTGGTTTTCAACTACGGAAACGTAAATGAAATGAAAATGAATCTAGTCTAATTATGCTTTATTATACATTAATTGGAAAAAGTATTCTAATTTAAAACTAAGACTGAGCATGCTTAGACCAAAACCGAAAAAATTTAACCGAACCAAACTGAAACCGACGAAGTTTGGTTTGGTTTGGTTCTCAGCTCAAGAAATTTTAGGATTTCGGTTTTGAATTGGTTCGGTTACTTTAAGGTTCGGTTCAATTTTTTCAATGAAAAACCTTATATTTATCGAAAACCGAAAAACTAAACCAAACCAAATTTTTTCGGTTTGGTTTTCGGTTCATCAAATTCCCGAATTTCGATTTCGGCTTGGTTCGGCTTTTTCGGTTCGGATTTGAACCAATGCTCAGCCCTATTTCAAACTTTGAAATGTATGCGTTTAGAAAAGGCATGAAAGAAATGATCGAGGTATTTTGTTACTCCATTCAAACATTCAAGATTGATTATAACTGTCATGACGTAGGTTGTTACATAGGTTGTATAAGTTGCTTGTACAACCTAGATAACAAACTAACAATTATTAACTGACGACATAACTTATTATGCATGGATTCGATCAGGATGGTATGGGAGGAGTGAAGAAAACAGAAGGCTGATGAAGACACAATGCTTTGTCATAAAAGACACGGTCAACTTATACCTGCGACCCATCGAAGGCGTGACCGTAGTCGTCGACATCGACTCAAAACAGGTGGTCGGACTCAGCGACACCGGGAAAGGCATCCCGGTGCCCGGATCAGCCAACACCGAGTACCGCTACACCCACCTCCCACGCAGCCAAAACACCGCCTCCAACATCAACCAAGTCTCTCTTGAGCAGCCCAAGGGCCCGAGTTTCAGCGTCTCCGGCGGCCACATGGTGAGGTGGGCAAACTGGGAGTTTCACCTGAAACCCGACCCGAGAGCCGGTCTGGTCGTCTCGCAGGCGAGGGTCAGGGATCCGGATACGGGTGCACTAAGGAGCGTTTTGTACAAGGGAATGGTGTCCGAGTTGTTTGTGCCCTACATGGATCCTACGGAAGATTGGTACTTTAAGACTTATATGGATGAAGGTGAGTATGGCTTAGGGTTGCAGGCATCCTCGCTCGACCCGCTCAACGATTGCCCGAGGAACGCCGAGTACATGGACGCGGTGTTCGCCGCGAGCGATGGGACGCCGTTTGTAAGAGAGAACGTGGTTTGTATCTTTGAGCGTTATGCAGGGGATATTGGGTGGCGTCACTCAGAAAGTACTTTCGAAGTAAGTAACGTTATCTTAGGGTTGAGCATCGGTTCAAAACCGAACGGAATTAAAAAAAAACGAACCGAAATTCAGGATTTTGGTAAGTCGAAATTCGGTTCAGTTTTGGTTCGGTTCTCGTTTTTGATAAATATATGGTTTTTTTTTGAAAAATTGAATTGAACGGAAACCGAAACGGAACCGAAATCCTGAGATTTTTTAAACCGAGAAAAAGTTCGGTTCGGTTACTTTTTTCGGTTTCGGTCCAACAATGCTCAACCCTGGGTTATCTAGCTGTATATATGTTTTTTTCATTGATTAATGGAGTCATTTTTGGTTTGGATTGGTCGAGGAAGGATTCAAGTCAGGCGGATTACGAGTCAAGCTGTTGTAGGTCGATCAAATTGGATTTGTTTGATTCTAGGTTCAGATTTGAAATTCTAATACGTTTAGACTTTGTTTAAGCCTTGTTAAACAATCTTTAAGGGTGAAAGCTATATATAAATTAAATATATAACTTATTATTAAAAAAAATCAATGTACGTCTGCAGTTAACTTTTTTTTTTTCTGGGTCGCCTGATCATGCAATATATTATGATACTTATGAATTTGTGGATTTTTGTTGAATGCATGAAATATACAGATAAACGAGGTGAAGCCAAAAGTAACACTTGTGGTAAGAATGGTAGCAACGGTGGGCAATTACGATTACATTACCGATTGGGAGTTTCAAAATGATGGCCTAATCAGAATGCAGGTGTATAATTAACCTTGTCAATTTACAAATTTTGTTTTCCTGACATGAGCTCTTATTTGAACCGTGATCAAGTACACTTTTCTTACAAAATGGTGAGCACAGGTTGGGTTGACTGGTATACCAGCAGTCAAAGGAACACCCTATAAACACATGGACCAAGTTCCGGCTAACACTTCCCTCTACGGCACCTTATTACCGGATAACCGAATCGGAGTGATCCACGACCACTTCCCCACGTACTACCTCGACATGGACGTCGAAGATCCGGACAATTCCTTCGTCAAACTTCACTTGGAGAAACAGTTAACATCCCCGGACAATCCTAGGAAGAGTTACATGAAAGTGACAAGGAACTTGGCCAAGACCGAAAAGGATGCTCAGATCAAGCTAAGCCTCTATGATCCGTCAGAGTTCCACGTGATCAACCCTAATAAGAAGACCAAAGTTGGGAACCCGGTCGGGTACAAGATTGTTTCCCATGGAACCGCGGCTAGCTTGCTTGATCCGAGTGACCCGCCCCAGATGCGGGCCGCTTTTACGAATAATCAGATATGGGTCACTCCTTATAACCGGTCTGAAGAGTGGGCCGGTGGCTTGTTTGTGTGGCAGAGCCATGGTGATGACACTCTTGCCGTTTGGTCTGACAGGTTTGAACCAAACCAGGTCATTTTATTGAACTTATGTACTAATTTTAATGCATCGATCCCAAAATCAGTTGATAATAGGAGGAGTAATCCATGAACTTATAAAACGTGTTTGTTTTTATCCGGTCCCTAAGACGCTGATACCACTTGTTAAAGGGGAGACGGGTCAATTGTCAAGTCCAACTCACAAGTCCATTGGGTTTCATCCAAAACCAATTGATAATAAGAGGGGTAACACATGCACTTATAAATGAGTTTGTTTTCATCCCAATCCTCCATATGGGAAGCACAATTACAACCCTAATGTCATAACTCGTGGTCTTACATGTTTATTCTATCGGCCTTTTTTATAACAACTTGATGAATTTTGCATTGGGTTGACTATGTTGACGTGATTAACTAACACTTGCAGGGACAAAGCGATAGACAACAGAGACATAGTGATTTGGTACACATTAGGGTTCCATCATGTTCCGTGCCAAGAGGACTTTCCGGTGATGCCGACGGTGTCGTCGAGCTTTGAGTTGAAGCCCGTCAACTTCTTTGAGAGGAATCCCATCCTTGAAGTTCCATCCTTTGACAAGAACAGCTTGCCCGTTTGTAAGGCCGTTTAGAGAATGGCCGATTTGTGTGTGTGTGTGCGCGTGTTTTTGTATGTTCCATATATGATAATATCCAATGTTTGATGTGTAATGTAATTTGGTATGAGTCTTATGACACGCATCCGTCTTGTTAATTGTTCATGTAATTTGTTATGACACGTACGAGTTTTTGTAAGGCCGGTGATGTGTAATGTTCTATGGGCTGGTTCGGTTTCCTCAGATTCGTTATGAGTTTATGATCTTGTTCTTCTAATGTATGTTATTATTGAACACAGATTCGGTGCATTTTAATGATGAGTCCCTTTCAAAATTATTGGAATAATAATATTTACGAATGATTATTTTTTTGTACATTTTAATGATGAAACACATCATAATTTTTCAAAATGCAACGAATTGGATCAACTTACAACAAGTTTTGATTTCAAACCCACCAGTCAAATTGATTTCTTTTTCCTTTAATCTATTATAGTTTTAATGTTGGATTCTAGGCATAATTTTTTTAAAAAAAAAGCGGTGACATGCCTATCGGACTACCACGAGTCCTAATGCGACATTAAATACCAACTATTTCCTCGCAAACTTCTTAACCGAGAGCAAAACACATAAGTGGAAAATAAAACCGAAAAAGAGTGTCTCCTCTCTTTCGACCAAAACAAAAATAAACCGAAAGAGAGAAACACAATGGACGGAAAAGGAAGCAAAATCAAGTATTGCAAGAGAGCCTTCACTTATACACTTGCACTTGGTTTTATCCTCATCGTCGTCGCCACCATCACCTCCACCTCCGATCTAGCCAACGTCAATGTCAATGCAGACGACACACCATGCCACCCGCTCGATCCACTCACCGTGGAGGAGCTCAACCGCGTCCGTGCCATCCTCTCGTCACACTCGCTTTTCCAAGGAGGCGTCCCACACGCGCTCCACTCGTTGGTGCTCGAGGAGCCTCGCAAATCCGCGGTGATGAGGTGGAAGGAAGGGGACCCACTTTTGCCCAGGAGGGCCAACGCCGTAGCACGTGTGGGTGGCGAGGTGCACATGCTCGTCGTCGACGTCCAGACGGGTCGGGTCACCCAACGTCGAACGGGCCAAGTCAATGGTTACCCCATGTTGACCGACGAGGACCTTGCCACGGCGCCGTTGGCTCCGTTTACTAACGCCGAGTTCAACCGTTCGATTATAAGGCGCGGGGTTGATATTGAGGATGTCGTTTGTTTGCCTATTGCACCGGGTAATATTTAATACGGAGTACTATATAAGATGAATAATGAAAAGATTTTGTAAATTTAATTCTTGAGTTTATAATATTTTTTTTGTGATGATTTTTTTAGGGTTTTAATCTCTGTTTTTGATATTCATTTACTAACAATTAATTTTAAAATGCCATATTGACTACTATTAAAGAGACTGTCAGACTATGTTTTTGTTAGGCTCACATATTAATATATTAAATGCGAAAATAATATTGATTTCTTTATATTATCTCTTAAATTGAAATGAGTGAATTATTGGTTGAAGAGGCATCCTTCAGCTCAACCATTCATTCTTCAGCTCAAAGTCTCAGCACGTACAACCTTTCATTCACAATTCTCGGACCTACTTACTAATAAATGGACTTAAATGTAATGAAACTATTTCATCATATGCAGCTCACTTCGTCTTATTCTACTTTTGTTGAAAAAAAAGTAGTTTTTGGTGTACTAGTAAAGAGGTAAAAATTAGAAAAGAGAGTATAAATTTCGATGAGATTAAAAGTAATTTTTGTATAAAAAATAGTTTTTGAAGATAAAAAGAACAAGGCCTAAGTTCCTTTAGCAAATTAGCGAAGATGAACTGTATTGGATTTTTTTTTTCCTAAATGTTTCCATGGTGTTTGTTTTTTCATTTGTAGGATACTAACTTTATTAATTATTATAGGGATGTTTTTTCCCTTTATTTAATTTAATTGTTTTATTTCTACCAAAAAAAATGTTTTAGTTTGGTTGGAATTGAAGTTGACTTTCAATGTACAAATTTTATACTAGAAATTATATACCGTACAATTGTAATTTGCATGGTTGCGCTCAGGATGGTTTGGCAAGGGTGAAGAGAACCGAAGGCTAATGAAGGTCCAATGCTTCTCCACCAAAGACACGATCAATATATACATGAGGCCCATCGAAGGCTTAACCTTACTCGTCGACATCGATACCAAACAAGTCCTAAAAGTCACGGACACGGGCAAACACCTGCCCGTGCCCGGTGCCACCAACACCGAGTACCGCTACTCTCACTTGCCACACACTCAAAACCCCACGTACAAAATCAACCCTATCTCCATGGAACAGCCGATGGGCCCGAGCTTCACAGTCTCGGGCCACATGGTCAAATGGGCCAATTGGGAATTTCACCTTAAGCCCGACCCGAGATCCGGTTTGGTCATCTCACGGGCCAGGGTCAAGGATCCGGATACAGGCGCGATGAGGAGCGTTTTGTACAAGGGGATGGTGTCCGAGTTGTTTGTGCCGTATATGGACCCTGACGACGCGTGGTATTTTAGGACTTTTTTGGATGCGGGTGAGTACGGGTTCGGGTTGCAAGCGTTCGCGCTTGACCCTTATAACGATTGCCCGAGGAATGCAAGGTACATGGACGCAGTTTTCGCTGCAAGTGACGGGACGCCCTTTGTAAGAGAGAATGTGATTTGTATCTTTGAGCGTTATGCTGGTGATGTTGGGTGGCATCATTCCGAGAGCATGTTAAGTGGTATTAAGGTAATCTTATTGCTTTGCTTAATTATATACACGGAGTACATAACGATATATTGTTGACATTAAAACATATCACACATTGGTTACGACCACCATATAAGTACATATGCTACTCCTCCCTACTGTCAACTGATTTTAGGGTGGAACCTCATGTACTTATGTGTTGGACTTACCGCGCATATACGTATGAATCGACATGTAAACCTCACGTCAGATATGGCCCACCGAGATTTACCATATATATTTACTAGGATTAGCATGGTTGCTAATTAACTTTATCGTAAGACTTGAACGACCAAGATCTTCTACCCTGTCACCTCAATCATCCGAGAAGATGTAGTATGCTATACGCATGTAATTTACTTTAGGTGATGGTTTAAGAAGATATAAATCTTAAGTCTTAACTACCTAGGATGACTGATATATTACATGAACACGTGTATAGCTAACTGAGGTGAGGCCCAAAATCACGCTTGTGGTACGAATGGTAGCATCGGTGGGCAACTACGATTACATCATTGATTGGGAATTCCAAAATGATGGTGTTATCAGAATAAAGGTTAGCTTTCTCATTCTCAGTCTTGTATCTTGCCATTTGGAATTTTTCTTAATATTCTTCCATAATTGCATTTCTACGTACGTCTTTATCATCATACTTCATATTCACTCACTTCATGATATAATTGACTCTCGACACGTTTTTTTAATTCTAAGTTCTTGCAACCTTTCTTATGACAGGTTGGTTTGAGCGGTATGCTAATGGTCAAGGCAACACCCTACACAAACATGGACCAAGTTCCACTTAACACTTCATTGTACGGCACCTTATTACCGGATAACCGAATCGGAGTCGTTCACGACCATTTCGTGACATACTATCTTGACATGGACGTGGACGATCCGAATAATTCCTTCCTCAAAGTCCACTTGGAGAAACAAATGACTCCCCGAGAAGAACCCAACCATAATCCTAGGAAAAGTTACATGAAAGTCACAAAGAATTTAGCCAAGACCGAAAACGACGCTAAGATTAGGCCGAGTCTCTATGATCCGTGTGAGTTCCATCTGATCAACCCTAACAAGAAGACCAAAGTCGGGAACCCGGTTGGGTACAAGGTGGTCCCACATGGAACGGCAGCTAGCTTGCTTGACCCGAGCGACCCACCTCAAACGAGGGCCGGTTTTACGAATAATCAAATATGGGTCACGCCTTATAACCGGTCCGAGGAGTGGGCTGCTGGAATGTATGTGTGGCAAAGCAAAGGCGACGATACATTAGCAACATGGTCTAATAGGTAAAAATGTCAACAACAACAACAACAGAGTAAATGCAACTTTACTAGGGGTGGGGTGGTTTCGGTTACATGTTTTAAACCATGTAACCGAAACCGTGTTACCTTATGAACCGTTGGTTTACTGCCCGGAACCGAAGCCTAAATTGTGGGGGAGGAATCGTCAATCCTTACTCGGTTTGGTTCGGTTTTTCCGGTTCGGTTAAAACTATGCACATGTCTACTTTAAACATACGTGTGGTATTATACTAAATGGACCCTTTTTAAAACTTTTTTGCAGGAATAGAGCAATAGATAATAGGGATATAGTGATGTGGTACACATTAGGGTTTCATCACGTGCCTTGCCAAGAGGACTTTCCAATAATGCCAACGGTGTCGTCGAGTTTCGAGCTGAAGCCAGTCAACTTCTTCGAGAGAAACCCAATTCTTCACATTCCGCCCTTCACCGAGAAGGATTTGCCAGTTTGCAAGGCATCCGGTTCACGTTAGTTATAGATTTATTTGTGTTTTGATATATGAAAATAGGTTTATCACTTATCATTTGCTTATGATGTCATCATTATGCTATTTAACGCGGGTTCGCGGACCAAACTTACCCGCTGATAGAATGATTCTTGTTGGGGAAATTAGATTGTACTCATTCCAATAACAGATATTGTGACTCTATTATTGGTGTATATTGTCACTATCTCGGCATTTGCTATCTTTCTCTGTTGTGGTAGTCGTTTCTTAGACTCCTCTAGATCGAACTCAAGAACCTCCAAGAAAAACAACTAGTGCGCAAATTACCCAACCACAAACCAAGATCTCGAGATGATGTACCCTCCTAATTTCTTCCTTGACAAAAAAAGTTATACTTTTGTTAGAATGTCTAGCTCTATTGAATTTGTTAGGCTCCTAAGCTTAAACTAGAGGCCACTATGACCGTATCCGGGAAGCGAACTTCGTCGCTGACTACCTCGCCAATTTTTCCCTTTCTTTTCCTTTTGGTTTGCACACTCTTAATGTGCAGCTTGTGTGCGCTCGTCCTTTTACTTTCGAAGACTTAAAGGGACGAGCTCATGCCCATCGTATCGATAAAAAAAAAAAAGGCCATTATGAATTTATGACCCTTTTTATTGCAGCCCAATTGTGTTACGGCCCAAACTTTTTATGGGCTGAAACTACTTAGATCCATGTCATTTATTATCGTTACAATAGTATGTGACAAACGGTAAGGAAAAAACTTAGAAAGTGAAAATAATGTCCAATCCCAAAGTATAAATCCAGTCAAATCCAAAAGATGTGAAGATGTGAAGATGTGATAGGATGGTGGTGCCATATCTATTGGATTGGAAATTTGGAGACATGTAACTTTCAGCTAAAAGTTAATTTTATAATTTTTATTTTATTTTTCTTGTCACAAATGTCCTTTTATTTTTCTTGCCCTTTTTGGTGGGGTTAAAGTTGTCTTTCACCTTTCTTTGTAAATAAATATTCCTTATGAGTGACTGACTTTGTGACCTTTGATGTGGACAAATTAAGCACTGTCGGCAATACTGATGCTAGAAGCCAAAATAATATTCACATCAAATTAGCAAATTACCATAGCCATTCATAGTTCAGACTTCTGACTATAGTGTTCAGTACTTTTTTTTTACCACGTCAGATTTTTTTTATATTTGTAATATTATCTTTTACTCAGCTATTCAAACAAAAAAAACAGAGACAAGTACATGAATTTCAAGTTTAAATAGTTTTTTCTGGAAAAATTATTTTATTTTTCTTCAAAAAACGCAAAAATAAAGCCCTCAGGTGAAACACGTTGATAATCAGTTAATCACCCTAGGCAAGGCAATAATTTTGTATTATAATCCAACAAGGCATGTTACCTGTCAAGTGGTAGTAATTACAAAGATAAGATTAAACTAATTGGGATGCAATGCAACCATCAAAACAAGGGTATATCAACAGTAACTTATAGTAATTGATTCGGAAGTGTCTCCTAACTTAACAACAAGCATGCTACTTATATCGCTACCACGTTAGCTCAGCTTCAATGGGCCTGTAGGCCCACGTATTGTACGGAAATGGGCTCGGTCCACAAATGCTTCTAAAATTTAATTTTAGGGAAATTTCTTTTGGTACCTTATGGTTTTGACAATTCTTTTTGGTATTTTAGGAAAAAAGTTATTCCTTTTGTTATCCTTATAGTTTATAAACTAGCAAATGACTCGTATCTTGTACAGGGTGTTGTTTATTTATTTATTTATTATTTGTATATTAATAAACTATAATAATTACAAATATTATCATATATCTACTTTTAAAATAATTTCCGTATATATCATCAAATATTTATATAAAAAATGTATTCATTTATATATATTAACTTTTTATACAAACATAATTATTAGTTTAAATGATCGAGGAAACATATCATACGATAAGATGCATTATAATTTATATTACAAATTGATAAAAATTTCTACTTAAATTAAATAAATGAACTAAATAATACAAATAAATAAATAGTTTTAAATAAAAATTCGTATTAGTATAATATTATATTAAAAATATAGAGAATATTTAATAAAATAAAAAAGAAAACCAAATTATCTTTTATATATGTTATTATGTTGTGAAAAATAAAATAATAAAGAAGTATATAATATCAAATAAAAATATTAACAAATTATTATATTAATTAATCTTTTATCTAAAACGTAATTAGTATGTAATGTTACATACATATTTAGGGTAAACATATCATCTAGTAATTATATTAATATTTTATATGGATTTCAATATGATATGATTGTAAAAAAATAACTTCAATGTACTATTTTAATAAAAGAAAGATGTGGCATATATATGGTGATAGAATTTACTAACATTGACGAATTTTTAAAAAATCTTATAAACAAATTTCGAAAATAACTTATATTTAATATAATATTTAATAAATTTGGTAAAAATGATATAATTATGATCTAAATATTTTAAATTATATAAATAAAAATTTATCGTTATGATTGCTTTGAAAAAAATCCACATGAAAGATCCAGATTCAATATATGGAATATCGTTATGATCTTATAATATAATGAACTTATGCTTTTGGTAAGGTATTATTTGCCTTGCATAGAAATCTATCCATTTTTAAGGTATTTTCTTAGTAGCATACGTATTTATATCTTTTTTTTCTTAATTACTTTTTTCATTTTTTGATACATACGTATTTATATATCACAATACGTATTTATCTTTCTTCTTGTATGTTAATAAGGTAACAAAAGGGGTATGAAAAGATAAATATAACATAAAATTTGATATTCTAATTTAATATGTAGAAGATTAAGATTATGTATTATGATAAAACTAAAATCTAATAAGATAGGTATGGAAAGATAAATTTATATGGTATGGAAAGATAATTTTTCTAATTAAATAGAGGATAAAAAATTATCTATAAAATATTGTTTTAACAAAAGGGGTGATGTGGCGCAATATGGTGGCGGAATTTGCTTCAGCTTTAGTATATAGTAATAAATTTTCCTTTTCATAGCCAAAACTCAATTTAAACTCATTTTTCATCCAAAAAAAAAATTTGATGTTTAAGCCAATTAGACTTATTAGAAAATGTATGATGTTTTACACTTTTATGTATCTATTTTTCCAAATTTACCCCATATAAATCATTCCTTAACAAGATTTCTTCTTAAACCATATGAAATTAAAACAATTTAATGAGGGTAATTAAGTAATTTTATATGCTTTCTTAATTTAAGGTTGAAATGCTAAAATATCAAACATTAATGAACGGAGAGGGAGTATGTAATTAAAATACAAGTTATAGATGAATGATGATGTGAAAAATAGTCAATGTAGTCGATCAATATGGCCAGTATTAACAGAAATTTTCTAATTATGCAAAATGTAATTATTTTTTAACAAATAAATCATACTAAAAATAATGGTAGGCAATTATTCCTAGAACCCAAAAAATCAGTAAAAAAAATTGTGTGAGGAGAACGAACCTATGTAACTTGAGTCGGAAATATAGGTTTTACAAGAATTTTAAGCCGTTTTAAGATTGATCACATTAGGTTAATGACTTAAGATTAATTAAATTAGGTTTATGACTTTGTGCACATCTAATAGTCATTGATTGTTAAAATCATGTATCCAAAATAGGAAGGAGGTAAGGTAAACTCTTGGGTAGGGGTCGCTTAGCACTGGGCAGTGGGCACTTTGGCAGGTCATGAAAACCAAATGAAAAGATGAAATACTATTGTGTTTTCCCTTCTTTCAAGGACGCTTTTTGGGCCAATTGATGTCTTTCAATGTTCATAGCATTGTATATGAACCCTTTTTTTTTTATCAACTTGTATATGAACTTTTTTGAAGCATTTGTCCATATATAGACTCATAATTGATGCCACTTAATCTCTCTTAGTAACAATGTGATTTTTTTCATCAAACATCATATGTTGCTTGTTGCCTCATCTCAACATTTGATTAACCATTAAAGATGTTTACGCGTGGACCCGACAACAGATGTCAGTTCGGTCTATCTTTTCAGAAACTTTCGGCTAGTTTGATGTAACTTTGAACCTACCGTAAATCGTTCCTTTCTATATGTTGTCAAGTAGACAGCATATCACATACCACTTTTCCACTATATTCATGGTTGGTTTTGAATGGATCCACCATCTCCCCTAGAGTCGACGTCTCAACACAAAGCTAGTTGCTGCTAGCTTCACTGCTCTTATTTACTTTGTTTGGAGAAACCGAAATGATTTGATGTTTAGTCATGCCACTTCATGTTCCCGGTCTTGTTCTAGATCGATCATTGCCCATCTTCAGAGTACCCTTGATACTCATAACTTAAAACGTCCGCCTTTAAGTGAAGGTTTTCCCTTATAAGCTGCAATACCCCCTCTATTTAGGTCTTGTGTTAGCTCCCTTTTGCTTTCCTTTTGATCTCGTTGTAAATTACTCTCTTTATCTAATATAATTTTTCCCAATTCAAATAAAGGAAGTTCTTATACTTCTAAAATGCCCTCTTGATTAAGTTCACCAACATTTTATCTCATCAAAGCTTCAATTTATGCATGATATCTACTATAATACAATATAAAGTAGAATCCATGTTTGTGTTAAAACCTACGCCACGTCATCAAGCTTGAATAAGATAATGATCCTACTTTATTACATTACATTTTTTAAAAATAATTCATATATCTATTCGATATTTTATCTAATTGTTTTATATCTACTTGATAACTTACCCAATTTTTGATATCTTAAAAAAAATCTAATATTTTTTTAACATTATATCCTTAAATAAATATATAAAAGTTCAAGTTCTTTTTTTTTGATATCCTAACAAATTTTCCCTAGTAAATAGCATACGTTTTTATCATCATTAAATGTTAAAGAATAGTAAAAACAAATTTAACATATGTTATTACATAATAATATAAATACGAATAATTGAATAGAATTAATTTAATACTAACATTGTACTAATAAAAGTACATATGTAAGTCAATAGGTTCGGACACGGGTCTATCGGGTTTGAATTATAAATTCTCGAGTTAAAAGTTTCGTGTCAAAATTCGATCTCGAATTGATTGATTCGGGTTTATATATACATTACCCGTGGGATAGGCCCTCCTTTTTTTACCAAATATATATATATATATATATATATTACCGGTACATGATACGAGATTTATACTAGTTACTCCCTCCGTCCCTATTTGTTTGTCCCAAAGGACAATTTACACGGGTTTTAAGAACAGTATAAAATAGTATTGTTAATTGGGAAAAGTTGGTATAAAGTATGTGAGAGAGTTGAATAGTATGGGTAAAAGATGTGATTGATTGGGGTGAAAGGAAATAAAGTAGGTAAGAGATTGCAATAATAAGGGTAAAAGAGTGGATATAAATGGAAAGTGGACAAACAAAAAAAGACGTCCGAAATGTAATACTGGACAAACAAATAGGGACGGGGGGGAGTACTATTTTTACTAGAAAAACTTGTGCAGGAACACTAATTCATCACATGACCTTAATTCTTAACATTTTATTCATACTTTCTGTTTTGGGGAATTAATTTTTATACCAAGATCCAGATTTGCCTAAGCTATCAACATATTTTCAATGCACTTTATATTCTTTTCCATTTGTATCTTGATGTTTTAGAGAAATTATAGTGACTGCCTTTTACATGTTCAAAATGTAGGCTTTTTAAAATCATTCCAGCTAAAAAACATCGCACGAGGGGCGTGTAAAAGGCAGCATCATATATTGATCCGACTCAATTCGTCTGTTTCGAAATCAAGTGCCCAAATTGTGTTTTACACTTGATTTCTCCCCCCTCCACCTGTGCAATGCAGGCCCCACCCCTTTGCATAGTGAGATGGGAACACAATTTTGGCACTTGATTTCGTAATAGGAGATTTTCATCCATATTGATCGAGCATGTGTTACAGTTTGTCTCAGGGTAAATCTACCTAATGATTATATCAGAAGTTCAGAGCGCTTAATTTCTTTTTATGGAGAACATGATTTTTCTTGCTATTTACACACTTCAAATAGGCAAAAATAAATGGTAGAGTATATGCCTCGTTGTGATTAAGCAATTTTAAAACTAACAGAACCAATTATCAGTTGTATATATATAGTTCATAATTTTAGCTTTGAATTGGATATGAAATTTATATATACATGGTTGATGATTTTTGTAATTATTTTTAGCTCTCACGACGTTATAATCACAATTATTCATTTTGAAATCCTTTTTTAATTTAAATGTCAATTTTATTGACACGTGACATTCAAAATTAAATGCTTGAAATATATTTTCAGATATATATATATATGAAAAAAAAATTGAGCAACTATTTTTCCTATCATCTAGAAATTATTTCTGCATGGTTTTTATGTCTATAGTATTAGTTCGTAAATTGTTTTCTTTATACTAATTAGAAATGTATGGAGTCTGTTTACAGTGGGGTGGTACAAATACGTATCTGCCCGAACCAAACTGAAATATTACCGTCCGATCTATGCCCGAGTCGGTTCAAGATCCATACTTTTGAAAAAGTTTGGCTTACGGTCTAAGATTGGCCGGACCAGACTGGACCAAGAGACCGGACCGGAATTTTGTGTTATAATTATTAAAGCCAACATTTAAAAAATCAATCAAAGCACGTTAAGATTTTTTTTTATCAAAAATAAAAGTTATGGTTAGTAGAATCTTCATATACCTCACAATAACAAAAGTAATAACTTTATTCAAAAGATCATTAATTATAAAATTATTTGTTTGTGGTATAAAATATATTTACACCTAAAAAAACATAAATATATAATTTTTATTAGGATGGAATAGTTCAATAATAGGCGTATGATCCCACACATTTCGCCAAATATACAAATTGAACCACGACTTAAAAATGGCAAAATGATCATAAAATCACATGTGTCACCATATCCTTATTTAATAGATATATATAATAGATAATAGGGTTAGAACTAAAGTTTTGGCTAAACCCACTTAACCATCTGGTCCGGGTAAAACGATCCGTCGAACGTTGTACTAGGCAAGCAAGCTCATCCGGGTTTAATCAGGTCTATCGTGCAAATACGGCTCTTTCAGGGAGCGAAAGGGCAAACTCCGATCGAGAATCATGACTTGGTCATATTTCTTTCAAACATTTACAATCCAAACTAAATTAAATAGAACTCGATTGTCGTGTATATATATTACTCTCTCTGTCTAAATATTTGTCCATTTTTCTTTGTAATTTATGAAGTAAAACGGACAAATATTCAGGGACGGACAGTGATGACGTTCACTTTGGATCCAATCTGACAATCTCTACACTCGTACTGCAACTCTGCAAGAACAAGTACTGACCCGACTGATTTTCACTTGGGTGTAGTTCTTCTATCATTGTCCTTTGACCATCTGTTTTTGGGTTTGATTTTTCTTCTGTGTTTTCAGTATATATATATATATACACACACACATTAATTCCTTACCATTAGTTTTGATTTATCAATCAAGCACGAAGTGAAGGACTGATTAAATCGGCCCAAATATTGAAGCTAAATGCCAATTTGCGAATAATTAATGCAACTTAAACTACAAGAGAGGGGACAATTGAAGGCCCAAATCGATCAAAAAGACCTTGTTGGCAAAAAGGGTTTACTAGCCATAGCTAAAAGAAAGACCTAGCTAATTAATTGGGTATTGAAATTGTGTTGCATCGTAATTTTAGGGTTATTGATTGGTTCTGGGTTTATATGTCAAAGGCTATTAACAATAAACCCTAGAAAACCCTGTTCAGGTTAATAATTGAAATTTCTCCGCAAGTTCATGCATGTGCTTTCATGATGGAATGCATGAAATTTGCTCTCACTAATGTAAAGTGTCAGACGTGTGTTTAGGGTAAAGAACAAATTTGAAAAAGATAAGGGGAAAATACAAATGACCAAACGGAAAAACGGACATGAAAACGTACGCATCTTGGCAGCAGCCATATATAGATGTATGTGTGTCTGTGTGCAGATCAGCTATGACTTCACTTTAGTCAAGCTCACTAAGATTTACACCCATGAAAATATTGCACAAATTATTGGAGGCAAGTTAGTGCACTGTGGGCAATCACGCTCTTAATTATTGCTAATGACAGATAATATATTAAAATATTAAGTAACACAAGTTACACAATGTTGTTAAAATTTACCACGAAAATCCCGCAACCGCGGGATCTGGGGGGTGAAAATGAAAACATTCCAAACCTAAATAGAATGTACGTGTTCAATACACAACCCAAATAAAACGGACCAACCACTCTAAAACTAAACAGAAAAACCTCAAACACGACAAGAAAAACTAAAAACTAAAACTAACAAGAAAGAGAAAACCAAGAAAAGAAAAGGAAGTTAAAACTAACAACACTAGTCGACCAATAGAGAGAACCGACGTCGTACATACGAAAAAAGCTCTACCAACAAGCTGGTTAACTGTCTAACACCCTGATTCTCTCCCTCCAACCCTCTCTGTACTGTGCCAAATCCATAGAAATCTCTAACAAGTTGATGTCTTGCTTTACAATGTCCATCCAACGTTTCTTCGGGCAACCTCTATCCCTCCTAAAAACACCTAGATCCAAACGCTCACACTTCTGAACTGTAGCGTATGGGCTTCGCCTCTAAACATGCCCAAACCAACAAAGTCTCGTTTCTCGTAGTTTGTCACATATGCTAGTCACCCCCAACTTGTTTATGATGTCTTCATTTATGATCTTATCCATCCTCGTATGACCATACATCCATCTGAGCATTCTCATTTCTGTAACTGCGAGTTTTTATTTTCGCGCCTTTGTTGTCGGCCAACAACCTGCACCATACAGGATTGCAAGTCTTATAACAGATCTGTAAAACTTTCCCTTGAGCTTGAGTCTGTTATTGTTGGATGTTTTATAGGGAGTATTAATATATTATTAAAATTAAATACAAAAAAATACTTTTGAAAGCTATCTCCTTAAATAAAAAAAAACAAATTTACGATTTCAATTAGTTAATTTAATCAATTAGTATAAATTACATATTATAAATGAGGGTAATTCGACCAAAAATTATATATGGAAGTGATACTCCACATAAAAAAAACATTAAGCAACAAATTATATTCGAACTTATCTACCATCATCTCGAACGTAGCCAAAATATGGATCATTTGGCACTAGTCAAAATTAACACAACCCTACAACACAAGAAGCTAAATGTGTCAAATTCAATGTCACGCTATTGTTCTAACCATTTGGAATCTTTCATTTTACCACCACCACCATAACCCTCCCCCAAAAAAGTAAAAAAAAAAATTATAAAAAAGTACACCCATCATTCAACATTATTGAGCTATCGTTGATATGAACTCATTAACCACAACACCTTTCCTTTCCCCACTTCACAAAACCCTCCCTTTCTTCTTATAGCCCAAACCCTCTTCCCTAATCTTCCCACAACCAACCCAACCACCATGGACCGAGGCGGGGGCGGCTCCGGCAGCAACTACTACTCTCCCTACAACTACCACCACCACCACCCGGAAGGTGACGTGAGCAACACGTCACCCGGGGCCTTCCTCCAGCAACCAACACCACCGAGCCGCTACGAGTCGCAGAAGCGCCGCGACTGGAACACGTTCGGGCAGTACCTGAAGAACCAGCGGCCGCCCGTGCCGCTCTCGCAGTGCACGTGCAACCACGTGCTGGACTTCCTCAGGTACCTGGACCAGTTCGGGAAGACCAAGGTGCACCTCCAAGGCTGCATGTTCTACGGGCAGCCCGACCCGCCCGCCCCTTGCGCCTGCCCGCTCCGCCAGGCGTGGGGCAGCCTCGACGCCCTCATCGGCCGCCTCCGGGCAGCCTACGAGGAGAACGGAGGCTCTCCGGAGACGAACCCGTTCGCTAGCAGCGGGATTAGGGTTTTCCTCAGGGAGGTGAGAGAGTGCCAAGCTAAGGCGAGGGGGATTCCGTACAAGAAGAAGAAGAAGAACCCTTCTTCGTCTAGTACTTCTTCATCTTCTTCCCCTTCTTCTTCCACTTCCTTGCATTTCTCTTGATCCGGGCGCGCAACTACAAGATCGAGGTAACTAATTAATTATGTATATTGATCATTGATCGTGTTCCCGTCCTAACCCCCAGATCCTGTTTTTACGGGAGTCTCTGGGTATATGTCGTTGTTGTTGATCATTAATCGTGATTTAGCTAGGGTTGATGGGCATGAGCTTTGAAATCATGAGCGCTTGATTGGTATGTGAACAAATCATTTTATTTTTTCGAGGGTGGGAGTCGAACCGGAGACCTCTATGTACTATCTTAGAGGCTCCACTGATCGACTAAGTTCCCAAAGGCAGTGAACAAATCAATTCGGAAGCACTTGATTGAGGAGATTGGGATAGATTAAACCTCTTTTTTAAACTAGTAAACCCTAGATCCTATTGTGATTATTTAATTGTCCAATTTTGAGGGAGAGCTAGAATTGAATTGGAGACTTTGTAAGTGAAAGAACAAATACGTAATTAGTATATTCATTGGCTGATTTTTTTTTTGGTAGAAGTATATTCATTGGCTGTCGCCTGTCGGTAGTTCACTCTGCTTATAACACTGCCCATTATTCCGTTTCCATTCTATATTATCGGACGACGAGTAATTTTTGAATTAAATAAAAAAATTGATAAAAATTACCAATCTAAGTAATCATTTTTTGGTAAATGACTAGATTGTTTTTCTTAAAACTGGCTATTTATTTAAAATAAGATCGAATATATTATATATGTGTTTGTCAAATTGCTGATTGAATTATAAAGTGACATTTTTTTAACGATGATGAATGCATATTGTGTTGCATATATGTATAGATAGATGTCTATTGTATGAGAGTAGTTTGGAGATGTCTATTGTGTTACATATATATGCGTTCCTCGTAAGTTCTATTTGTAATACTAGACCAAACAACTTCGGAGCGCGCTTAGGGTATAGATTAGAGCATTCACAGCTGAAAATACAAAACACAATTTCCTAAATTACCTTTTACTCTCTTCTCTCTTTCCCATTGGCCAAAAAAGAACTTAACAGAGAAATGTGTCAGACCAGACCACATTTCTTCTGCAAGAGAGTTCTCTCACAAGTAAGAAATTTCTCCCTGATACAAGTCTGATTTTTCCTGACATTTTATTTATTTTTAAAGATTAAGAAATGTAGGTAGTCTCCATTGTGGATGATCTTAACAGCCTAATTATGCTTAATCGTAGCTAACTAGCACCAAACACGATCCTATTTATGCTTTAAACTTGCACTAACTATTAAGCTCGCTTAATTTATGTTTAACTTCAACTCATCCAAGAAAAGAAACACACATATTCATATTTAGTTCATGGATTGATATGGCTCAACATTATACTTGGATTATGCATATACTTTTTTTTTCGTTGAAGGATTATCCATATACTTAATCCGTTGGGCATTCGAAATTTACATAAAATTTATTATTTATGACAAATGAATCAAATCTTGGATACCTCAGTCCACCAATCAGGTCTTTTAAATTGATGTTGCCCTGCAAAAAAATGTTACTGATTAATTTAATTTAGTACCATCATCCTTTTTAAAAGTGAATCATACTGTATTATTATATAAATTGGATTTTCTGTGGGTATTATTATTCTAAGATTTCTTTCTAGATTCTGAGTCCCACAAATATGGGCACTTAGATTGCAAGGGTTGAAATGAATCAACAAATTGGAGGCTTTAAGGTTTTTTACGCTAACGAAATTATTTGTTTAAAGAGCAATGCATTACCCTATTTACCTTTATCCTTAACTTTCAAATCACATTTATTTAATAATAACGGATCAATTGAAAGGCATAAAAGCGGTGCGAAGGTATATATTAATTTAGAACCACTCCAATCTGAGTGTACTTATAATAGTTTCTTTGTGTGTAATGATGAAGAAGTTATATGCATTTGTGTTAAGGTAGGAAAAAAATACTTATTTTATGTGAAATAACTATTTATTTGAATCAACAAATTAGTGTAACTATCGATCATTATACTGGTGCTTTAATCTGAATAATTGCTATTTGTTCTTAACAGGAAAATTGTGATCCAAAGGTGTCAAGAGGATTTGACAATTAGAGCAAAGGTGGAACTAAGTGGAATATATTAAGGCCATAAACACCCTGAAGCTGAAGAAGGCCTGGAGTACGTTGTTAATTGAATCTATTTTGCCAAGAAATCATCAATCCGAGGATTGAATATTGTATTTTGTATCAAATTAAATTCCCTATTCAGCAGCTCTGTCGATATATATATGGTACTATACTACTATATATATATATATGTACTTCAACTTCAACTCATGAAATATATATATGTTCACACAATATTGTATAATTAAGTACACACGTACGTACGTACGTATGTACTTTAGTTTGATCACTTGATTGGTGCAGGTTTCTAAATCGTAATTATATATTTCATTTATGACGCTCATGAAACGCCATAATTTGGCTGTGGACTAGTATCACGTGGGGAGTTCACAAGTCGGTTCATGTCCATATGTGTAGTAGGCCTAACGCATAAGCTCATGTGGTTCCACCCTAAAGTCAATTGACAATAAGGAGAGCAACACATGTACTTATATAGTGGGTGATTTATGTTCTAGTTCCCGATGTGGGATAGATCTTATCGGTTTAAAAATATAGCTAAGAGGAACACTTCATAACATTTTATAGTTGCGAAATTGAGTGGCTAATTAGTCGTTAGATCGAATACCTCTATTTAGGGTATGTAACGGGTAGGGTGAAGTCATAAGCTATCCGATTTGCGGATGAAAATGACCTACCGAAATCCTTACCCGTGAAATGTTGTACCAATTCACCATCATCCATGGGTGAATTGTTCAGCTGCTTTAAAGTTAATATACTTTCTTTACACAAATGGACCATACCAATGTAAGTTGGACGCACCCACATCCAAAGCACAATTATCAAGTCAATTGTCTATTGCATAGTATAATTAAACGAACATACAAATTTGTGAAATCATACACATGTCGAAAACACAACTAATATCTGTATGGAAATAAAAACAAGTAGTTCGGTAAGTTGGGTGATGAGTCGGGTTATTCTCTTGATAAGCTCTCACTCCATACAAAATGCGTCGTATGATGGTAGCTTTGCACATTTAAACACACATGTATGTAAATGAATCACTTTGGACCACTCGGCGCGAGTTAGACTCTTGTCATCAGCCTAGCTAGCCTAGGCGGCTATATCTTGGAGCTCAATGGAAGTTGAAACTTGACATCAAGGCTCACCATCATAGGCTTATAGCTACATAGTACATATGTCATGTCTTTTGTTTGAAGCAATCGGAATGAGGAAAAAGTTCAGTCTACATTTTAATTTGGTCTAAGATCATTTCATACCTTTTATCGGAAAGTATACAAGGGTATAGTAGGCCAATGAAATGGTTTGTGTGTATTAGTGAATTAAGGGAAGTTTAACTATGAAACATTCCTTAATGGGAAAGAATTAAGCACTCGAGGTTTAATTTTCTTTCACTTTCCCTTCTTTATCACAACCGATTTGAGTCGTCCAACACATCGGCAATCTCTCAAATCACACGAAGCAAAATCCGTTACACAATGTTGATAGTACTCCGTCACACTGAGGCTCAATGATTGAAGACTAAGTTGCAAAAGAGGTCAAGGTGGAATTGTCACTTCGTAAATCAATTTAAATAATTGAATGAAGGTTGGTTGGGTTGGATCAAAGGTGGACATGCCATGTCGCTTCTGTAATCAAATCAAAGTAATAATAGAGCGGTTTGGCGTATCGTGTGATTAGAGTAACAAACTTTACCACGGTTTGTCGAGCTATGCTTTTTTTTGATATTGGAAATGGGACCTCAAATATGCAAAAAACAAAGAATGTGATTGTTTGATTGCAAAGAGCATATGCAAATGGTTAAGCTCTTCATAACCCTAGATTTAGAACCTAAAACCTTACTTTTTGGAAAGCAAAGTCTTTCGGCCTTCGAACATCTAGTCAAGCGGTCAAACCTTAAAGAATAGTATACGCAGGTTACCAATTCGACTCTCGTAAGCAATATAATCAACCCCCCCCAAAAAAAAGGTCCTTCAGCTTAGTTTGATAACTGATGTGGAGTTGAGGTTACCAAAATAATTGCCAATGTTAAATTTTGGCCGAAGTCTTTGTACATATTAGTTTCTCTAGGAAGTGCAAGGTTTAACCAAATGGGCTCTTACAGGCCCATGGACTCGGCCCATAAAAAAATAATGCAGGTCTCATATGTGGCCTATATGCCTTTTAAAAGTTAAAACTACGTAACATAATTACTTAACATACTTACATACGTGCTTTTAATGGGTTCAAAAAGTTTCAATGAATGGGATTATGGGAAGTTGGTACATGGGATCGATCCACAATGGTTGGGAGTTGGGACCATATTTCTAAGATTTTTCATTGATATTAATAAATGAAAAGAAAATTTTGCAAGAATTACCATGCAGTTTCACTTGGCACAATTTGTTGAGGGGAAGACATGGAAACAACTAAACTCACATTCAAATTGCAACAACCACAATATTTACCCGATCTGAAGGGTCAGGATGGGGGTATCCCGCAAAACGCAGACATTTACCCACTGTATCCTGCAAAACGCAGGATCTGAAGGGTCAGGATGGGGGTATCATGCAAAACGCAGGATTTGTTGCAAAACGTAAAGCACAGATTGATCGAAAATTTCAGATATAAACCCATGAAATTTTTAAACAATGAGCATACATTTTTTTTATGAACATCATGAAATGCAAAACAAGAGTCCACCACCCACCAAACAAGATTCATTCAAATTGCAGAAGACATGGGTTTACCAAATACCGCCCCCATTTCTTGGCATCAACTAACTAACAATAACCAAATTTCTGACATTTGACATATACCAGATAAGTAAACATAAGTCAGCAAGTTAACATAATCAAGTTGACAAACCACTACAAGCAATGTCCACATCTTCAACTACAGAAGACATCCAAAATAACAATAAGATAACAAAAAAAACCTCCTTTTAGCACGGATAACAAAAGGGCTTACACAAACGTTATACTTACTCCCAACTCTGCAACTGCACAAGTAATGGGGGTTACTAAGGAGTATTGACAGACGACGACGGTTGCCTATGATTTCAGTGTCGGGCGATTCCTGCTTCTCAGGATCCACGGTTCTAAACATGCTCTTAAATTAACTTACAAAAGACGACGATTCAGCAGTGATTCGATATTCTCCTGTGCCCCAGCCGTTTAGCTACTAGTAACTGTCTGTTACAATCAAAGAGCGCGTTAGAATGATTATAATGAGTATGTCAATATGGGAAACTGAAATCGCATGGATACGGGAACCTCATAGTTACAAGAATTCAACAGTCAAACGGAAACGAGAAATAAAACAAGACGGACACAGGAAAATGTAAGAACTTTGAACGAGAAACAGATGCAGCACAGGGAAATGTATAGTTACAAGAGCTTTATACTATAAACGAGTTTCTGTCACGAAAAGGAAATAGGAAACGATGTCCTATAAGAGTTTCCAAATAGATCAGTGATACAGCAAATCAAACACGGAATAATCGAGACAGGAAACCAAATTATAGAATCTTGAAATGATTGTTCTCAATGCAACAGCAACTTGACCAACACAAAA
The DNA here is from genome assembly GCA_934048045.1 of Polygonum aviculare. Taxonomy (NCBI): domain Eukaryota; kingdom Viridiplantae; phylum Streptophyta; class Magnoliopsida; order Caryophyllales; family Polygonaceae; genus Polygonum; species Polygonum aviculare. The sequence goes on from OW204024.1 coordinate 670,568, forward strand.
ACACTTGAGCAATCAACCAAAGATCCTTTGAATGTAACCTGTCCGCTCAAATTTAATATTATGCCAAACATGACGGGGAAGAAGATGACAGTGTGATTCAATATACATAACATATGTGAATGGCGGAATCTTTCGGTTCAACAGATTACACCATAAATAAAGTGCTGACAAGTAAATACCAGGCCTTTAATTAGATCAGCTACCATACACAGATCAAGGAGCCAATACCTAAAAAAATACATTCTTTCACAATGCCATTGCTGAAAAGACTTGATCAGGAAAATAGACTAACAGGCATGGAATAAATCCTTATCAAGTAACTTCTACACAAACCGACACCGGAGAGTTGAATTCATGTAAGCACTAACAGCTTAAACAATCTCACAACAGAGCTATTCCATACAAATATCCCAAAGACAAGAGCTGATTTCCCTCAAAGGTCTAGTCTTCAACATTCTGGACAGATGCCAATGACAACATCATGACCCACAAAATCAACATCATACATCTCAACACACAGCTTACAGAACAAAACCTAACATTGTGCCAAAGGGCTAGAAACATGTTCAGCAAGAAAAGCAATAAAGGATGTATATAGGCAAGCTCACTCACCAGCATCAGCATCATTAGAAGGCTTCATCCTCTTAATCTTGGCAAGCTTAAGCTGAGTCTCCATCAAAAGCTTCATCCTCTCAAACTCCAGCTCCTTAGCAAATTGCATCCTGTGTTTCTCAAGCTCAATCATCTGCTCCTGTTTCATCCCTTCCACCCGCTCGTAAATCTCTCCGAACCTCATAATCGCCTCCGCCAATTGCCTACATCCCTCGCCGGAGCCGGAACCGGCCTTCCGCCGGCTCCCATCCCCGCTAGACCTAGAAGTCTCCGGCTCCTCCCGCTCGTCCTCACCGTCGTCGTCGTCCGACTCCGAAGCGGCGGCCGCAGCCGCCGCAAAAGTCCGTCGGAAAAACGAATCGTCCATGGCGGCCGGCCGCTTCGGCTTCAAAGACCTAGGCCCCACGGGGACGTGCGAGGTCAAGGCAAGGGCGCGAGCGGGGGCGGTAGGCCTCCTCCGGAGCAGATCGGCGGAATTGGAGGTCGGCGCCGGCGAGGAGGCGGAGAATTTCTTGACGGCGGTGTCGCCGATGAGCGAATCGAGGCGGGAGAAGAAGGGCCAAGGGCTGACGTAAGCGCCCCGGGACTCGACGCTCTTGGCCTTCTCGATCTTGTACTTCTTCTTGATCGTGTCGATCCGGTTCTTGCACTGGATGTCGGAGCGCCGAGTCTTCTTGGTGTGGCCGTGGGCGGCGTTGACCGTGTCGGCGACCTCCTGCCAGTGTTTCTGCCGGAGATTTCCCTTATTGAGGTCCACGTAGCGGTCGCCCCAGGCCTCGATCAGCGTCGCCGTCGCCTCCTCCGACCAGCAGTCCTCCCGGACCGGCATCGGGCGCGACGACGGAGCTGAGGGGGTCGATTGGGGCTTCGACGGCCGAGACTCGTCGATTGGGGATGAGACGGGACGGGGATCGGAAGGGGGAGACTCGTCGCCGATTGGGGTGTCCATGTCGGAGTCGGCGGAGGCGGAGGCCATCGTAGTAACGGCGGAGAGGAGATGGAGAGAGAGGGGGGCGGAAGGAGGGGGAGGGCTGCCGGTGAATAATGGTGACGGGGCAGGGGCCATGGTTTTTCCCTTCCTTTTAAATTTTTTGGTATTAAGGGAAAAAGGAAATTTATTTTTTGTTTTCGTGTGTGATCGGCGGCGACTGGTGAGGTGTTGGGGGCGTGCCGAGCGAGAACGGATTTTGTGATGGGGAGTTATTGGGCCGAGTTTGGGCCGGACACTGTTTACTCCGTGTAATGGGCCGGATCTCTTTGGTCTTAAGTTCTGGGCCCATTCAAAATTTGTAGTCCAAGACATTGAGTTTTAAGGCTTTGAAATGTTTGACATGCCTCTCTACTATATGCTAATCCAGTTTGTAATGATATTAACTTCGTATTAGTTAGTTGGTTTTTGTAATTCACCAATATGATTGAATATCTTGCAAATCGGGCTTTCCCTACGATGGCGACTCTTTCGTATACACGTCGATCTAATGATTTCTTAACCAATGTCACGAAGAATATAACAACAACAACAATAACAATAACCCAGTGTAATTCTCCTTACGGAGAATCTGGAGGGTCAAGATGAGGACACCCCTGCCTAAACGCAGAGGGGGTGCGTCCAAAAGAATATAAATGCGGATTTTTTTTTTCAAGGAAAAAATTTGTAGATTTTTTGGGGGTTTGTATATTTTCAGGTTAAAAATACAATTTGTAGTCCTATATCCTAGAAGGGGCATTCATAAAGCATATGTTTATGTACTCGGATTAGATTCCCACAAAGTGTATAATCATTCGCCTTTTAGAAAAGATGAATGGAATGTGTATATATGGATAATGAGATAGCATTTGTCAAGTTGGTACATCATTGTACATTAGTTTGATTCCTCCCAATTAGGGAAAAAAGGAAATGTTTTTACGGCTTATATACATATATGAGTTGTGTGTGTGTTGGATGAGGGTGTAGTGTAGATAGATAAACTGAGTAGTGCAATGAGTTGCGTACGTTAAATCAAACAAATCGACATCAATGAGTCAATGGCCACCCACTCTCAGTCCCCACATAGGTCCTGCCCACAAATAATTGCTGATTCCAGCGCCATCCAAATCATGTCCATAAATAAACTCTAGCAGATAATAGTACAATAGAATTTACAATGACTATTGACATTTTTTTTCGTAAAACAGTCAGCAAATCAGGTTATATGTCGATATAGTGAGTCTTTTTTAGTAAAAAACTGGCGATATTCATGTCTAAATTCTAATTAAAAGTATATTCTAACGGTGTGTTAGGTCCGCTCCAACCCACTATAAAAAAAATATTAGTGTAAATTTAATATAAAAATAGTAAAAATTAAGATAAATTTGATGTTTATAGTAAATTTAGCCACCTAAAATAAACTTGATAAAAATATACTCCCTCCGTTTCACAATAAGTGTCGTTTTAGCACTTAAAATTTGTTTCATAATATGTGTCGTTTTAGGTTTTCAAAGTGATTTATTAGAGGTAATAATGATAATTTTTATTGGAATGTGTATTTGTTGACTAAAGTTGTTCATTCATTGGCCAAAAAAATGTAATGAGTGGTAAAATTAAGAAAAAGTTGTAAGTTTTAAAGTGAATGATTGCTTTTCTTAAAAATTGTGTTGAGAGCTAAAACGACACTTATTATGAAACGGAGGGAGTAGTAATTTAGCCCACTTTTTTTTTTCTAAGTCCACCCCCGATTGGCCGATTCTACCATTCAAAATCGCCGGCATGGTCCGCATGGCTAAGTACATGCATGAGAAAATGTAAAACTTTTGTCATGTATAAGTATGAGGCCATGAGGGTAAGTGATTGCTCTAAAATTTCACTTAAATACATTTTCATAATTTCATTGTATTTAACTTGATGGATCTAATTTGAACATCAACTGCCGTTTAAGCTAGCCTTTTTTTTTTGAGCAAAGCTAGCTAGCCTTTTTTTGAACAGCCGAACGGGGCATATACGATAGCTACGGGGAGCCTAAAGCACATATCGGTTAAGAAGATTAGGAGTTTGATTATACAAATTCTAAGTACAAATCAATTATAAATATTTGTATAAAAGTAAAGTAAATCCACTACAGGATATATTGTGTTTATTGTTAGCCGCCCACCCTAGTTTTGGGCCCCAGGCCTGCAACCCTCATCAGTCAAAAAAACCACGTGGCATCATTAGACTAGGGACACAACCCTTTGCATTTTCCTCTATAGTTTTAGTTTATTCGAAATGGCTACAAAGAATGATTATTTGCTAGTTACAAAGGTACGACGAGCTAGTGACCTGTTTTCTTAGGGACAAAAGAGGGCAGTGTAGTTTTTGGGAGAGAAAAAGCAAAGCATTATCTAGTTTTTTGATAGCAAAAGCATTATCTAGTTGGTAAAGCCATTGTTCCTACATTTTTAGAGGTGGTTGACTATATGGTAAAATGGATGTTTTCTCTCTCTTTTTTACCTAGATGATAAGTACTAGTTAATACTTATGTGATCTCATTTGTTGAGTCACATTATATTATTTCACAGAATTGTTCATTCATCTTTTTTACCAGGGGTGAAAATGAAATCATAAGATTAAGGCGAATCAAATGGTTGATTGAGGGACCCATATAGGCTATCCATCTTTTAATGGCAACTCTTTAAGTCTATAGTAAGATGGGGCCTCAAAGTCGCATTTACAGGCATACCATTACCAATTTACCATAGAGTGACATTCCCAAGTTTTCTTGATAACCCAATTTCCAAATTTACATAACTCGAATACCATTCCTCTAGTGATCATAGTGCAAAGTTACACGTCTTTGGCCGCCTAGAGTCAAAGTGACGTGACCGTGTAAGCTAGCCCATGAACTTGTAGATTTTCTTGCATAAAATGGTAAAAAAAGCATAACAACAAATGGGAAAGTATCACGTGCACCGCTGTTATAAGCAGACCATCTCACGCCCCTCCTTATCTTCTCCTACTCATCACAACTCACAGGTCACACCTACTTTCAATGCATTTCCGCATTTTCAATTAAATACTCCGCACCTCCGTTTGAACAAGATTATTATCGACGGTGACAACCTCACTGTCATCAACACAATAAAAAAATTCTAGAAAATCCCGTGGAAAATTGGGCCCATCATCCAAGACATCGTCTCTACTCTTCAATGTTTCTCCAAAGTCAAGATCTACCACTGTTTTCGAGAAAGCAACCAGAGAGCGGATTTTTTGGCTAATAATCCAATCCCGGAAGATTTCCTAGACCACTACAACAACTTCATCGACCGACACCCAAGAACAATGAACTATCCAACTCCGGAAAGTCAAAGCTCGGACCTTTTTTCTCTCTTGAAGAAGCTTAGTCCAATCATCCGAAAGGATGATCTCTGGCCCTATTTTAGAAAGGGAGACTAAGATTTAACTTTTTTTAAAAAATAAATACTCCGCACATCACATAAGAAAAAAGAAAAACAAAAATCCGAAAAGACAAACAAACAGATAAAATCAAAGCAAAGAAAGGGATAAGCCTCACTGAAAAAAAAATACCCCAACTATCCCGCTTCCTCCCACTCTCCCCCAAAAAACCCCCGCCCCCGGGCGCGTGCACCCCACCGCCATGCCGACGCCGACGTCCCTCCCCTCGACCACCATCCACGACCTCCCGGACGCGATCCTGGCCCACATCTTCGCCACCATGCTGACCCCCACGCGCACCCGCAACGCCGCCGCCCTCGTCTGCCGGAAATGGCTGGCCCTCGACCGCGCCACCCGCGCCCGCCTCTCCCTCCGCGGCAACCTCCGCGGCCTCTTCCTCCTCCCCACCGCCTTCCGCGCCGTCACGGCCCTCGACCTCTCGCTCCTCTCCCCGTGGGGCCACCCCATCGCCGCCACGTCATCCTCCGCCTCGCTCCTCGCCCACCGCATCCTCCTCTCCTTCCCCGCCGTCTCGAACCTCACGATCTACTCCCGCTCCAGTTCGACCTCCCTCCTGACCCTGCTCCTCTCTTCACCTTCCCACTGGCCTGATCTCGCCCACTTGAAGCTTGTCCGATGGCACCGGCGCCCGCCTGGGCCGCCGGGGGCCGATTTCCTCCCACTCTTTGAACGGTTTCAGAATCATAACCGGACGTTGACCACCATTGACCTCTCCGAATTTTACTGTTGGACCGAGGACCTTCCGGCGGCTCTCGACTCGTTTCCGGGAGTCGGTAGGAGCCTTCTCCGTCTCGATCTCATGAACCCCTCCTTCGCCGAGGGGTTCAAATCGCCCGAGATCGTTTCGATCGTCGCCGCCTGCCCGAATCTGAAGGAGTTTCTCGTCGCCTGCACCTTCGACCCCAGGTATATCAGTGCAAATCTCCTGTTACACAATCGTGGTTCCAAATTGTGTTGCTTGATCTTTGGTTGTTGGATTGGTGGATGCTAATATCAATTTCTGAATTTTATTTTATTTTGTTTATTTATCTAAATTGACCGATCATAGCCCAAGAACACGATTTGGAAGCATGATTTTGTAACAGAAGATTTGCACTGCAGGTACTTTGGCTTCGTCGGCGACGACGCTCTCCTCGCCATCTCCTCCAATTGCAAGTCCCTCCGCGTGCTCCACCTTGCCGATATCTCGGCTACTCTCCGGGGAGGGGGTGGGGACCATGACGGAGGGGAGGAGGCCGGGTTTTCGGCTATTGGTCTCATCGAGTTCGTGTCTGGATTAGAGTTTATAGAGGAGCTGAGGCTTGATGTGTGTAAGAATGTGAGGGAGAGCTGGATTGTGATGGATGCTCTGGCAACGAAATGCCCCAATCTCAGATCGCTCCAGCTCGGCCATTTCCACACGCTCTGCAAGGCGATCGAGTCCCAGCTCGACGGGCTGGCGCTCTGCAAGAACCTGACGTCGTTATCAATCAAGAACTCGGCTGATCTGACCGATTCGAGGCTGATCGCGATCGGGAGAGGCTGCTCGGTGCTGGAAAAGTTCGAGCTCCATGGCTGTGATAAGGTTACAATGAGGGGGTTCAGGACGTTGAGTTGCTTGCTCCGGAAGACGCTCGTTGAAGTCAGCATCTCCGACTGTAAGGGGCTCAATGCCGAGGCGTCGTTGCAGGCCGTGGACCCGATCCGGCACCAGATCAAACGGTTACACATTGACTGTGTATGGGAGAGCAGTGGACAGGATCGGATGGGAGATTTTGATCTCAATGAAACAGTGCCTATGAGAGACTTCGACGACCAAGAAGGCGAGGGAAGCCAAGGCAGATCAAAGAGAAGGAAAACAGTACCGGTGGGAATTTGGCCACGGCTCGAGTTTCTTTCACTATGGAGCCCTGTAGGAGAGTTTCTGCCTCCATTAACAGAAGCAGGATTGGAGGAATGCCCTAATTTATCAGAGATCCACATCAAGGTCGAAGGCGATTGCAGGCAGAGATCGAATCCTTCCAGGCAAACATTCGGTTTAGGCACATTGACCCGATTTCCGAATCTTGAGAAGATGAAACTAGACCTAGGGGAAGCAATTGGGTATGCCTTGACAGCTCCATCAGGTCAAGTGGACCTGAGCCATTGGGAGAGATTCTACCTCCGCGGAATTGAGGAGCTCGGGGCTCAGCTAAGGGAGCTTGATTATTGGCCGCCTCAGGACAGGGAAGTGAACCAGCGGAGCTTGTCGCTCCCGTCTGGACTGATTGCTCAATGCTGGTCACTTAGGAAGCTTTTTATTCATGGGACTGCACATGAACACTTCATGGATCCCTTTTTGAAGATGGAGAATCTAAGAGATGTGCAGCTCAGGGAGGATTACTATCCGGCGCCAGAGGATGATATGAGTACTGAGATGAGGGTTGATTCGTGTTGGCGGTTTGAGAATGCCCTTAACCAGAGGCTTATCCCTGACTGAGCTTGTTTTAAAAAAAAATATTATTGCTGTTAAAAATCAACACCAGCAACTTAATAGTGCAAATTGGAGGTGATGTTGATTGTTGACAGTTTCTTACTAACCTGCATTTTGAGTTGTAATAGTCATATAATTGTTCTTTATTTATTGATGTTTCTGTTCTGTTCTGTTCTGTTCTGTTCAGTTGCTTGCCGAAATGCTGAAGTACTTACTGATGTACTAAAGATTGTCATGTTATGCTTCGAAATTTGTTACTGTATTAAATTGCTCAAATTGTTTTTCTGTCCAAATTTACTCTAGAAATGAATTGAATATTTAGTGAACTGTAAATTTAAGAAGTGGTAAACAAGAAAATTAATTTACAGAAACAATTTTTTTTCCATGATTTTTAATGACAAATCATTATGTTTGTCCATTTTTTTTTTGCCCTACCTATTTTCTTAATTCTACAATTCCGTGGAGTTTAACATCCTAAACTGTGCTATCAAAAAAAAAAACATCCTAAACTGTAAATTTAAGAAGTGAACAAGATAATTAATTTACAGATTTTTTTTGTGATTTTTAATGACTAATCATTAGTTAGTGCATGATTTTTTTTTGCCCTACCTATTTTCTTAAATCTACAATTCCGTGGAGTTTAACATACTAGTCAGACTTCACTATCATAATTATAGCCTTATAGGCAGAGTAACAGTTGATTTTTCTAATGATCTAATGGGGTCAGAGACAAGAATCACAAGATGGCCTAAATTCCATAAAATCTTCCTATAGACATGGATTTTCATGCAAACTTTAATTATAAACCCATCAAATTGACACTTAATGTCATTGCTTTGCATTTAAAGAAAAAGATCAGAAGACATTATGTGTCATTTAAAACAAAAGACAGCCTTGATCCTAGTCTAAGCTTTCATGAAGATATGAGGATTTTACTGTACAATGATGTCTTTTGCTTTCCTGAATCAGCAGAGGACACACTCACAGTCTACCAAGCGAGAGAGGATCTCGTAGCAGCTTGGTCGATCATTTGGTTCAGCCCAGCAATCTGCAAAGCAATGTGAAAGCGCAACTAATTTATCACCTAAGCTCCAAAAATTGTTTGATCTATACTTATATTTAACACTTCATGCGCACCTGCAATAATCTTGCTTAGAGGCCCTTCAGGGATCTCTAAACGTGACCCTTCATATGCAACAGCATGAACTACCTGCACAACACGTCCAAGAACAAATGAATAAAGTTCGATTGATGAAAAAGGACTTCTTTTACAGTAAGGATTGATCCACTGTTATAATCCACTTTTCAACACTGAAAGTAAATTGGCCAGAGGATTCTTTTGACCCCTTATTTTAAGGTTTTAGAAGGAACCTGGTCTGGTGGTACTCCTTCCCATGGTTTGCTTAGAGTGCACAGCTCCCATATTATAACCCCTAAGCTAAAAATATCACACTTTTCAGTGAAGGGCTCATTTCGCATAAGTTCAGGTGCCATCCACTCAGGAGTCCCAGCAGATGGTGTATCCTTGATGGGTGTTTCTGCCATTGTCCTTGAGAGACCAAAATCACAAATCTTGATCATCCAATGCTTATTCACCAGACAGTTGGCACTCTTGATATCCCGATGAACTATCTTCATCCTGTGTATGCACATCAACCCCCTTCCATTTTCAGCAGAAAAGGAAAACACAGTCAGTTTTTACTATACAGTAACATCATGTTAACTAAACCGAAAAAATGTCACATTTAGAGTACTTATAAAGTACCTGCATATATCCCGTAGCATTTTAAATCTCCTTCTCCAGCTGAGCATCATTTTCTGGCCACTCAAATGGAGCACAAAATACAACGAACCCTTTTCCATGTACTCTGTCACCATCGATAGACGGGGTGGCTGTGTGCAAGCACCAAGGAACAAGATCACTACACACAAACCAAAAAAACATCGCGGTTAGCAACAAACATTGCTATAAACAATGAAAAAACATATTTGCCTCACTTTTAAAGTCCAACAATGACATAATTCACCAGACATGCAACTTTTAAAGCACTGGGAACAGTTACCTTTAAAAAGCACAGCATTTTTTTGTTTATATTTAAAGATTTTTCTTATTCAACAAAATCCTCCACTGTCCGCATAGAGACTGCATCTCTGTCTGATTCCTAAATAAATGTATAGTGATTACAGTGAACGATAGTGACTTTATGAAAAAGGCAATAAAGAGGTTACCATTAGGATGTCGAAGTCGGCTGCAGTTAAAAAAAGAGGGGATTTGTTAGATACATTTGGAATATGCATTTGCAGCAAATAAACAAGAGGCAAACTAAGAAGGAAAAACCTCAAGATAGATATTTCATTGCAGAAATCCTCCATATTTTCAGCTGTCAAATCCTGCTCGAGAAAAACCTTAATGGCGACTTCTGTCCCATTCCACATACCACGGAAAACCTCTCCGAAAAAACCTAGACAGAAAGAAGGAAAGTTAAGTTGTGAACCAGCTTTGAGAAATGCAGGGCTCGGGCTAATTTCAATAAGCAAATTTCTATACTCAGCTTTGAGTAATCTTCTTTTTCAAAGGAACATATCTGGAATGAGGCATGGATACCTAAAAGAGCCTTATCTAGGTCTTCAGCATTATAATCAAGCATAGAACTTCATTTATCAGATATATAACTTTCATCCCATGCGTTAGAATTAAGAAACAAAGAAGTTCTTAGTGGTTTTTTCTTGTTATGTAGTGTAGGATATCCACTATAACTAAGAACTTTACCTACTTCACACAAAAGATAAAAGAGGGTCAGCCAAGAATATGCAAATACCATAAAAGAACCCATGGGTTATGCACACTTACCAATACCAACACGAGTTCCTACAGTCAACTCTGAGAAATCAATATGCCACTCTGCATACGGAAGCAGGGACTTATCATCGTTCAAATGACCTTCCAAAATCTTGTTCCATGTTTCCTTCGTGAGGTCCAATTGGCTCCTTTCAGAATTCTGATTTCTGAATTCATGAGGAGATGATGGAAGAGACATTGCCCTTTGGGAGCTTCCATCTCCATGCTGCAAATGAGATCCACTCCCAATCAATGATCACAAGAGAGGTAGGATTTGCGTTAGAAATTAAATTTGTGTTCAGTGTCCAGGCTACTACAATCCTATCCACTCCCTATTCATTAGAATAATCAATAGTATACTCATTCACTAAACTGTAATTTTTGTACCATTTCCCCTCCCTCTCACATGCAAGAATGTTTTCATCTTTGACAAAAGAATGCCCATCTTTGAACAGATAGAAAGAATGTTTTCATCTAATTATATAATCTTTTAAAATGTAGGTAAAAATACAGGGTTTTATCTATAGCAGAAAGGAGGAAGTACTCATAATATTTCAGGTTGACCATACATTCTTCTGGAGGTCTGTACCAATCCTGTCATTTGGAGAACCTGGAAGTGATGTATCACTGGTTCCAGTTTGCTCTCTCGTGAGACGATCTTGCTTCAATGTTTCATTCATTGTTCGAACAGCCCTAGAAATACAAATTCACATACATCAGTTACCAGAGGCACCACCCACTAGGCCATCAAGTTGTGCAGATACAAAAAAAGAAATTATATGATACTTTGAAAATGATGAAAAAGTTCAGGGTTGTACACTTATACATAGATAACAAATGTACAACAAAATAAAGAATGGAAGTTTTATCTTGGGTAATAGTCACAAAAATAAAAAATTGTATAAACATAAACCTCGGAAACATGAAAACACATGAGGGAGATGCTTTCTAAAGATCAGAAAAAATAGAGGGTATATTAACCATTGATAACTAAAAAAAAGTAAAGTATCTTATTCCATCCAATAAAGAAAAAACTATATGTGCAGATGATAAAGTACAATATAAATCAATCATAATCTATAGGGTATCCTTTCTGCACCATCACAAAGTAAAAGCAATGAGCTGACTCTCGCAACTCAATAAATATGTTAAGATGTGAGGCATATATAATAACATTTTACACATTACAGGATAAATCAATAACTGGAGATGTTTAAAAAGATTAAATTATATCTAGCAAATTAGTAAATAGATTTAGGGCTGTATTCATGTTAGATTATGTTTCCTGAGGAATAGATAACATTAAAGAATCAACACAGTAAGCAGTATAATTTTGCACAGCTTACTAACAAAATTATTGATAAGTATTAGCACGACCCAATGGCATCATATCAATTAACACAGGGACCACACTCTATATGAATTTTAGTATATGACGGCACAACCTTACTATCTCGTCACTAATCTCAGGAGTAATGCTGATACTTCTTCTCCTTCTCAATCTCACAGCTTGTGGTGATGGGGTACTACCTGACCTGTGTCAGAACAGAAGTTGAATGTTTTATCAATTAACAGAGATGTTCCTCTTCGGTAGAAAGCAAGAATTACATTTCGATAGCAAACACCAAATTGGACAAAAAATGCCACGCACTTTATGTTGCATACTTCATCTAAAGGTCGAAGTTTTTTTAAATTGAAGTTTTAATAAGCATACAGCCGCTTATAGGTTATAACAACCAGGCAGGAACCAATGTCATCAGTGGAAGATGTCATTAAGCAAAGACAGACAAAAAAGATCTTTAAGCTAACAAAAATCTACCACAATAATGTATCAAGTTCATAAAGTTACAGACCTTGAGGTGGAAGCATCACCACCAAGCATAGATCTTCCATGTGCACCAAAAGAAGGATGATCTGGACTGCAGTCAGCCGTTAAGCATCAGTATTATCTTTTTTCTAATAAAATTCTCTTCTATTTCTAGCAGACTGATGAGACAAGTCCACATTCAACAAATTAAGAGGAAGATGATAGCAATTAAACCACCTAAATCCAAGAACATGGCTGTGGATGCATTAAAAAGAGAAGAAAAATACAGAACTTGTGAAAATTGAGCAAAATGACTAACAACAGACCTTGAGCAGGCACTGTGTTGCTCAGCAATGACCTTCCTCTGACTCCTCTGCAAAAATGACGTTGCAACATTGGGCTCACTGTTGGATAAGCTGGGAAAAGTAAAAGTATTAAATTATTAATAAACATTTGCTCTCTATGATAGCTTCTAAAACAGAATATGGAGCAACTAGAGTAAAGTTTATTATAGTATATAATAACCTAAAAGCAGAGTTAGAGCGTTGCAATCTACTCTGGAACGGTGCAACAGATGCATTTGCCGATGTATCTAACCTCCGTGGATATCGAACAGCATCATCTTTATCGCCATGCCTGAAAACATGAAATTTAAATATCAAATAAGTGTTTATGATCTGATAATCTTTTTGCTGAATGTACTAAATGCGCAATCCTGATAGTAAAAATAATAGCCAACAGATATAATGATCTCGTTCTGTATAATTCTAAAAAGGCAACCAAATTTTATGGTCAGTAATTAGTATGCATAGGAAGTTTCCACAACCTTTCACTATCAAATCTCTCAGAAAATCTACGTTGGGGGCTATTGGGTTCCAACGGAGAATCACAAGAGTCGTTTTCAGCAGAATCACTCTCCCCCGCAGGAGAAATATGTGTCATGAAGACGGCCTTAGTTGATAGAGGTATCAGTTGACCAGGAGATCGCATAAGATCAATCAATAGCTCCACTGAATTCAAAATCACTGTAACATACATATGCTTATATGAGTCTGTACATTCAATTCCTCTTTCACTTGGCAATCCCTGGGAAAAAAAAAAGATGACAAATGAGCAAGTAGGAAAAACTGAATCATATATTTACCAGAATAAAAATAAAAACTCTCAGCAGTTACCAGTGAGAGTGGACATACCAACATAAGGCTAGTTTTGAGGCCAGCAGTATCTGCCAGAAATTTAAACAAAATTGCACGAGGACGACATGAACCCTGCTTTATTTGACCAAGTAACTTTAGGCATCGAATATTCAAAGCCTGTGAAGCTTCATCTAGTGCACCTCTCTTAGGACTCAGCTCCACATTTGGTCGCTTAAAAAAATCAGAGACCTGGCATTAAGTATATATAGAGTACATTAATTTGTAAAATTCCACTAGCAGCATGATAAATTGGTGAAGAGGGTTTGCATTAATGAAGAGAGTACATATGATACTCTTTACATTTCAAAAAAAAATTACAAGTACTACTTACTTACCATACAAAGTACAATGCATTTTTCAAGTATCATAGCAATGATACTCCAACAATCATTGATAAAAATCATATCGGATTTTCATCACAAAAGGGCACAAAACATGCCAACAACTGAAAATCATCCAAGTAGTAACAAGAAAATTTGCAATTTCTATCTAAGAATCCTTACCAATCCAGCAATCTTTTTAATTAGAGCTGGTGGGTTTGAGTGCAGTCCTTTAACAAGAGCTGCATTCAGTTGCTTAAACGCCATAAGTTTTTTATCCTTCTGTGTATCCACGACAATTACACTGGTTCTAATTCCCTCTGTCTCGAGCTGAGAAAGCTCTTCCAAAGTAGGAAGTTGACGAAACATGTCTTTAAGCCTTTTGTCCTGGAGAATTACAGAAGATGATATTATCTACACCAAAGTTGCTAATACAAAAAGCCATCATAACTCTTTATGAAGGTAACATGAGATAATAATATCCATAGCATACAAGGAAATGCTTACAGGAACCACCGAGTAAAATCCATTTGTAATTGGCTCAGAGAGAATTCCAGTACGCCAAAGTACATCAGATGCTGTTTGAGAAGGCAAATCATGTGCCCTTGTGCTACTGCTTTCTCCTAATGAAACAGATCCAAATTTCTCCACAAAATCTGAACTCCGCCTCCTCTCCATGTTGTTAAGTACTGAAATTGCAAAACCATAGAACCTATTCGCTACCCCATGACGGGAGTTATTGATTACTCACGAGATTTCATACAAGTAATGCTACCTAAACCACACAAAAGAAACCAGAATCAAAGCCCTAGCACGGTTTGAATTTTCCATCAAGAAGTCAATACCAAAAATCCACACTGTGATGAGGATGAACGATACCATCAAGCAAATTCCATACTCTACACATTGACATTCCATACTCTACACATTGACATTCCATACGTCAAATGCTAAAATCCACATTCCACAATCATTCAAGAAGATCAAGTACACCAGAAATTACTCCGTTTGCACTGAGAATTGAGTTCATGAAACAATTCAAAACGGAACTATATCGAATCAAGCAAAATCAAAGCCCTAACACGGTTTGAATTTTCCATCAAGAAGTCAATACCAAAAATTCACACTGTTATGAGGACGAACAATACCATCAAGAAAACGCCATAGTCTACACACTCACATTCCATATTTCAAATGCCAAAATCCACATTCCACAATCATTCAAGAAAATCAAGTACACCAGCAAATTACTCCGTTTGCACTGAGAATTGAGTTCATGAACCAATTCGAAACGCAACTATATCGAATCAAGCAAGTAAACTAAACACAAATCAACGGATCAGAAACGGAGAACGGCGATTACCAGGAGCAAGAAGTGCAGATCCAAAGCCGAAACTCGATGAATCTGGGGGAGTAGATCACAAAATAGCATTTGAAGTTGCAAACTATATCCAACTTAGTGGTGGCGCACACGTCGAAATCGAACTAACAGCAGCAGAATACAACAATCACACGCTCGGAAAACGATTGCCCAAACGAAAGCGTTCGCCGAGAGGGTGAGAGGAGAGTCCTGGCTTCTTGAGGGCTTTGTGTGTATTGGAAGGATTCTTGTTTTGTTTGGGCTGTTTTCTTTCTCTTTTTTTGTTTTTTGAAAAATCTGTATTTGCTGAGTGTGGGGGGAAATTAAAATTAAAATTTTTTAAAAATAAAGGGGAAAAAGTTGGTTTGACGGAAAAGGAAATGGAAGAAAGGGTGTGTGTCACGTGCTTTGCGTTTAGTGGACGGGGCTTGTTTCCGACAGCCAGCTGGCAGTAGGGTGGCTCCCCCAACTTCCACATACCTTCTTCCGCTCGTGAATTAAATATTCATTTTTTTATTGTAATTTTTTATGTTTGGGACATTTGGTGAGAATTTTATTATTGTTGTAAATAGATTTGTTAAACATGTTCCGGACCGATTTTGCTATAAGGATTATGTTATTTTTGTTTATGGAAATAAACATTATATATGTTATTTAGTAAAAGTGTAAAACATGTGTTCCGAACTAGTTTTGGTTAATGATCGAATCAATCCGATTAAGTTTTTTTTGAACATTTGATTTCGAGTCGGATTAAAATAAATATTTGCATTTTTCAAGTTACACGAACCTAAACCTTCTTCATCAATATGCTCAAGGCAAATAATAGAAGATAGCTATATATTATATATGATGCCTCACACATGAGTTATGATAATTATGTTATGAAAAACAAAAAATTTCACGTGACAAGATTAATTTTTCCCTAAACACCAATAGGGTTGATCTTGGTTGTGAGATGCAATGCATATATGCATGAGTATAAAACATTCGAATGTAGATTATGAAGGGGCAAAATGATTTGAAGAATCAGATTCCCACAATGATGTAGTACTAATTTATTCCACATTCTGAAAAGGGAAAAATAAAAAAAGTAAAAGGTTGAGTTGTATATAATTGAAAGGAAAAGGCCGGAAAGAAAAGGGGTTCGCCAGGAAATAATTTGAAGTTAACAATGATAAACTATGCTCATTTTCTAAGGTGTGGCAAACTTTTTTTTAATAAAAGGGTAAATTGTATTAAGACAAAAAACTGAGGTTAGGAAATGCTAGTTAGACTAGCTATTTATAACTTGTTCAATACCTAATTTCTCCATAATTCTAAGATCCATCCTAGACCACTTCCTCCATCTGCCCTTAAGACAGTTTCTAATATGCCTAATACAAAGACTAGAGCAATCCTCCACACTAATAGTATTCTGATTGAAGATGATGGAGTTACGAACTTTCCAAATGAAATATAAGACAACACAGTGGACGTGATTCCAAAGGCTAAAGTAAAGAGTGTTCTTCCCATTCCAAGCAGCAGCAGAAATGATCCACTCCTCAATATTGTTGACTCTTCTCTTCAATTTAGTCCAAGACAGCACGTTATTAAGGACTTGTTTGGAGAATTGGCATTCAAACCAAAGGTGCGCCACAGTTTCCTGGTGTCCAGATGTGCAGAGCACGCAAGAGTCATCAGAAGTGAGCCCCCAACTTTTGAGTGCAGCTTTAGTGCAAGAACCGCCACAGATAGTTTTCCAAGCAAGGAAGGAAATTCTAGGAGTGTTGAGCCTGCACCAGATGATGTCTCTGAATTGATCATAGATATCTTTGCTATTAAGTCGACCATGCCAAGAGTGAAGGATGATTGGATTTTCAGAGTCATATTAAGAGAGGTGATCATCTTATCTCTCAGCTTCAAAACCATCTTCCAAGTAGCACTAGCAGTACTCTTGCTTCTGACTTCCCATATGGATTGACCTCTGAGATGCGTCTTGGAGACCCATTGATGCCAAACATTATCAGGAACATGGATAGCATCATAGAGGAGGCCAGCTGAGTTTGCCTTATTCCAAGCTGCAACATCTTTGAGCCCAAGACCTCCCTCATCTTTGGGTCTATAAACTTTCTTCCAAGCAATGGGAGCAGAGTTGCCTTCACTTTTCCCACTCCAGAGGAAGCTTCTGATCGAGCAAGCTGTTAAGCTTGGAGATGATAGTAGCTGGAAGGGTGAAGACCTTGCACCAGTATTGAATGGTTCCATAGAAGACTGCTCTAATATATCCAAGCGACCTGCATAAGAGAGGTGTGGCAAACTTTTAGTACAATATACATGCAAGATATACAAGAAGACATTGTGTACACTTGGTTAATGGTTATGCTCGGACGAGAATTGCATTACTTGTAGTAAATGCATAAGTTTGACGTGATTAATTAACGAATCGAATATAAACACAATAAAACTCGGTTGTTACGATGCTATTTTTTTAATGACCCTATACTGTACGTATATAACGTACTAAAAAAAATGGGTGTGACCATGAAAACTTTCATACGGAGTATTTATGTAGGTCAATAGGGCATGCCTATAGTAAGGACGTGTCCGTACCGTACGTAGTGTTAACTTAGTTTAAAAGGAGGGCACGCGCCCAAGAATCCCCAAAGGCTAAACCAACGATAACATACTGTTTGATCATGGCAAGAGACATGGGAGGCGATGGTCTGGTTGCCGTCCACCAGGCTTACGGTGGGGAGCCCTTGTTCCTGCTTTGCTTCATTATTCTGTCCTTCTCCGTCGTCTTCGTGGTCGTGCTCGTGTGCGCTGACGGCGGAGAGGATGGGAAGACGAAGAAGAAGAAGCGTGAACACGGTGGCCCTGGAGGCGGTGGTTGTGGTGGCGGTGGCTGCGGAGGCGGCGGTGGTTGTTGAGGGGGCACCTAATTAAACAGGCATGGGAGTTATAGTAGTTAAGAGGTTCTTCTTTATGTATTGTGGAATAAGTAACTTTTTTTTTTTGAAAAGGCAAAATTCATTAAATAAAAGGGAATACAGAGTTATAGACAGAATGGTTCATTCTACAAAAGGTACAAGAGAGGAGAAATTTTCAAAATGCTTATAACTCGTTTCAAAATACTTAACATGTATTGCGCAGTTAGATCGACCATGCATGTATGTGTAACTCGTTTTAAATTAATGAACCTCTAACGTTATGTGTTTCATTTCACTGCATAATATTTGTCACTTGATTCTATTATATTTCATGCTTAATTATATTGCAAGGATGCACTAAATAAGACGTTAGTATGCTGTCATTAAGCTAGCATTATGATCACGTACGTGATCTTATATATCAATAATATTTCATGCTTAGTGATACGCTTGAATCTGAATCAAACGCTGCGTCATGTACGTAGCACGACGGTCTCGCTCTTTTATGGGTCTGTCACAATTTGTTTGGTCGTAATACTTATAGTTATGTAACCGGAATTTTGTTTCTCATAATAATACGAGTAATATATTGTTTCTCTACCCATGAACGTAGGTAAATCTCTCTGTCCTGATAATTATTCTCGTTTGACCTCTCATTGACACTACTTATTAAACTTTGTAAAACCTAATTGCTTTTTTTTTTATCAGATGTAAAACCTAATTGCTAAACTGTACGTACTACTACAATCCATGCAATACGTAATTTCTCTCGTGTTTGTATCACTATCATAAGGAGTATGAATATTTTTTTTTTTTTTTTGACCGGTGAAAATTAGGGTCTTGCCTTAAGGCGGGATCCCTATGGCATCCTTACGGATGAGAGCTAGAAGCTCATGATGATTCCAAATGGTTTCCCATGAGAGACTGTGGCCCAGAAATGCAATTTTTGTCGGCCACAGAGTTACACTGCCTACTCCCATGATGAATACGAACTGACTCGAAACCCCGTAGGGATACGAGAATGTCTGTAATAATCCTTTCAATCTCCCATGGGCATCGGATTTGTCCTAAGACAGCTTTGATAACAATGATATTATCTCCTTCTATTTCCAACTTTCTGACATTTTTCTGTTTTGCTTTCCTCACTCCATCCCACAGTGCCAATGTTTCTGCCATCAAGACCGAAACTTTCCCATATGATCTGACAGACCCGTCAATTGGGTTTCCGGTCTCATCCCTTATAATGGAACCTCCCGTAGAGTTACCATTAATTAGCTTAGATCCATCAAAATTTAATTTTGCATAGCTCCAATCTGGTCTCTTCCAACCTCGTGCTTTTATTCGTGGTCGGTTTCTTAAACATGCACCCTTATTCGGACCTGTTTCTTCGTCCTCAACCCATTCTTTCGCCTGCTTCCATTGCTTTAATTGATTGCGGATATAAAGACTTAGGTCTTGAATGAGATCGTCGGGCGTTTGTTGGAACAATAGCTTGTTTCGTTGATGCCATATGCCCCACCAGGCCACTGCTAACTCGATGAACTCTTCTTTTCTTAATTTGTTATATAGCTGAAATAATATATTCCGAGGGTTCATTTGTGATAGGTTCTGATCTCTAAGTACACGTTCTGTATTGACATTTATACTCTTTATTATTTCCAAAGTATGCGGGCATTCAAGTAACAGATGTATCGAGTCCTCATGTGTAGCGTTACACATGAGGCATCCTTGAGGAAAGACAACGCCTTTTTCAATAAGCCTTTGTTTCGTAGGCAGTCCATTCATGTCAATTTTCCAGAGGAAATTCCTTACTTTTGGGTACGTATCCAATTTCCAGATCCAAGCATTGGGGTTCACAGTCATAGTTTCTTCTTTTGTTATTAGGCTTATTGCTGATTCCGTGGAGTACCAACCATTCCTGCTTGGGGCCCAGATTAATTTGTCGTTGATATTATTCTCGGGGATTGGGATTTCTACTATTTTCTCTATCACTTCATTAGGAACTACATTAAGAAGTTCATTTATTTTCCATCTCTTGTCTGAAGAAATGAAGTGTTGAACTTTGGTTTCCACATTTACCACATTATTTGTAGCTGCCCACTCTATAAGCGGTTCATCTGTGAGCCATCTGTCCTTCCAAAAATTAATTTTCCGTCCATTTCCTATTTGCCACCTCAAACCTTTCTCAAATTCTGGTTTTAATTTCATCAATTGTTTCCATTGCCATGAACTATTTGGCTTTATTTTATACTCCGAGAACGCACTTCCTCTCAAATATTTTTCGTTAACCACTTGTACCCAGACATTGTCTGGCTCGGTAAGAATTTTCCATAGCAGCTTCATTTGGAGCGCTTTGTTCATATCTTCCGCTTTCCTTAATCCTAGACCCCCATATGCCTTTGGTTTGCATATTCGGTCCCATCCTATAAGTGGCTTATATTGTTTGTCTTTATTCCAGAAGAAGGTTCTGTTTATATTGTCAATTTCATCATTAACCTGTTTTGGCAACATGAAACTTTGCATTAGGTAGTTCGGTTTTGTAGCAAAATTCGATCTGATTAAAACTGTTCGTCCTTCTTGAGATAACGTATTGGCTTTCCATTTCGTTAGCTGTCTCTGAGCATTTCCAACAACGTCCTGAAAGTTTTCTTTACTCACTCTTCCGTTAATAATCGGACACCCTAGATATTTTTCTAAATTTTCCATCGTGCTTATCCCTAGAGATTGTTTGATACTTTGCTTCTGTTGGTTAACCACCTTCTTAGAAGTGTGAAATGCGGATTTATGATAGTTTACTTTCTGTCCTATAGCTGCACAATACTCTTCAATAATCCTCTTCATCTGATTACATGCACTTTGGTTTCCTTTGGCAATGTGCATTTACCACTTCTTTTTAGCCTTTTCTGTGCAACTCTATGTCGACGTACATTATACAGATCAGTTCTATACAAATATTAAAGGACTGTTCAACAGGCAGTTTGCTCGTTAGCCGTACACCTCAAAAGGGAAAGTGGTAAATAACAGCAGAACTAATTCATTGAAGGCCAGGCCTCCAACTGTACATGTACTGATGTACTTGTTGTGTAGGCCTAGGAAGAGTTTGAATATGCATTGTAGAAGGACATTTCAACATCAATATCAGCACTGAAGTCGATAAATCTGGTCTCTTAAACATGCTAAGTGCACTAGAATACTAGATCCATGAAGTTTAGAAGATGAACACAACACACTTCACAACTAAAACCAGCCCATACATCTATATATACTATAAGCCTGGTTTCGTTAATACCGAATCGATGTTAAAATATGAGAAGAAAAACAAAAAATTGATGGAGGAGAGAACTTAATATGTGAAGCTCTTCATTCATTTCTTCACACTTACATATCAAGCACGTACATGAATTTAAATAGCCTAATAAAATTACCACCCACTACAAAATATCCACTATCTCACTTAATAACTCATACTAATATGCTAGTCCAATAATTAATTTACTAACTAACTACTAACAACATGCAACTTAACGGCATAAACTTCAGCAATCTAAAACTAACAAATTTCTAATCAATTAATTAACAAAAGCTTGAATTATATTTCTAAAAATCGAAAAGCTTGGTTTACGTACAACATCATCATCGATCTACAAATGGCCTCAACGACCACATTAAGCAATAGCTATCCAAATTCAAGGAAGAAACGGTCCTCTTGTGCATCACATAATCTAGCTTCATCATACTAAAGACGACCGCCACGAAAGAGGCATACTCAGTAGCATCACACAACCCGGATGAGCTCTTAGGTAAAATCTTGATAAAATGGGTGTGACCATATTGACGTTTGACCCAAGTACGAACTCGATCGATACGATATTTTTTTGTTACATGTGGTAAATATCACAACGTACAAAACTTTCATATTTATTTTGGTCATGCCTATAGTAAGGACTAAGGACGTGTACGTACCGTACGTAGTGTTAAGTTAGTTTAAAAGGAGGGCACGCCCAAGAATCCCGAAAGGCGAAACCAACGATAACATACTGTTTGATCATGGCAAGAGACATGGGAGGTGGTGGTCTGGTTGCCATCCACCAGGCTTACGGTGGGGAGCCCTTGTTCCTGCTTTGCTTCATTGTCCTGTCCTTTTCCGTCGTCTTCGTGGTCGTGCTCGTGTGCGCTGACGGCGGAGAGGATAGAAAGAAGAAGAAGAAGAAGAAGCGTGACTCCGGTGGACGCGGAGGCGGGTTCGTTGGTGCTGGTGGTGCACTTGGCGTCGTCGCTGGTGGTTGTGGGACGACTGATGTTGGTTCTGGCGGCGGTGGCGGTCATCATGGTGGCCATGGAGGTGGCTGTGGCGGCGGTGGAGGCGGCTGTGGTGGCGGTGGCTGCGGAGGTGGTGGTTGTGGAGGTGGCACCTGCTAATTAACATGCATGGTTAAGAGGTTCAATTATAGTTAAGAGGTTCAATTCTTATGTTTTGACCAAAAAAAAAAAAGAGGTTCTTCTTAAGTATTGTGGAATAAGTAACTTAACATGTATTGCAGTGTAGATCGAACATGTACGTGTAACTCGTTTTAAATTTAATGAACCTCTAATTAACGTTATGTATTTCATGCTTAATTATAGCTAACTAAGTTTCGACCAAAATTATAGTAGTTAACTAAGAGGATATATGCACTAGATAAGCTATATATAGCATTATGAATTTATGATCACATGATATTATCAATATTTTTGACCAACTCCTACTACTAAACCTTGTAAAACCTAATTGCTCTAAACTGTACGTACAAGTACAATCAATGCAATGTTACTCCCTTCGTCCCTAAAAGATCGTCCAAAAGGATGGTTTTTGCGATTATTAAGAAAATGTATAAAGTATGTAACAAAGTTGGTGAGAAAAAGGGAACAAGTGAAAAAGTTGATAAGAATATTAGGTATGAAGGTAATAATGTATATGAGATTAGATAATGATAGTTTTGTATTTTTGTAGAGAAAAAGTGATAAAGTTAGTGAGAAAGTTGGATAATGGAGTAATATAAGAGATTGAATGAGAATAATATTGGAATATAAGTGTGATAAAAATAGAAAAATGGTAAAAATGGACAAACAAAAGGGGTCGTCCGAAAAGGAATATCGGGCAAACATTTAGGGATGGAGTGGGTAATTCGTAAATCTTCTCGGGTTTGTATTTTTTTTGATTTTGGTCGAGATTTTTTTTTCCTCTTGTTTGTATCACACTGTCATAAGGAGTATAAATAATTGACATGCCAATGTGCATAACAGAGATCAGTTCTATGCAAATATTGAAGGACACTGTTCAACAGGCAGTTTGCTCGTTAGCCCTACACCTTAAAAGGGATAGTGGTAAATAACAGCAGAACTAATTCATTAAAGGTCCAACTATATATGTACTTGTTGTGTAAGAAGAGTTTGAATATATGCATTGTAGAAGGACATTTCAACATCAATATCAGCACTGACGATAAATCTGGTCTCTTATCAGTTGCCATCTATGGAAACGAGCTGCTTTTTCCATTAGTTTCACATATCTTGATCTTAAGTAGTGTTGAGTCAGACTCTGCTTTCTCATCAGAGACTAGGCTTTAATACAATGCCAATTCATCAAATGAGACTTTGGTTGGCGTAAGAAATTAGATTTTGCAGTCTCAAACCTCCATAAATAGCTACTAAAACCATTTCAAATTACCACAAACACATGCTAAGTGCACTAGATCCATGAAGTGTAGAAGATGAACACAACACACTTGATCGACAACTAAAATCAGTCCATAAAATCTATAAGCTTGGTTTAATTTACAACATCATCATTCACAAATGGCATCAACGACCACATTAGGCAATAGCTATCCGATTCCTCAGTCGAAGTCGTCAAATTCAAGGAAGAAACGATCCTCGCGTGCATCACATAATCTAGCTTCATCATACTATAGACGACCGCCACAAAAGAGGCGTACTTAGTAGCATCACGCAACCCAGATGAACTCTTAGGCAGAATCTTGATAACATGATCCATAAAAAGCTCAAGTTCACATAACATTTAGGCCTCTTTGGTTAAAAGGTCTTGTAGTCCTTCAAAGCATGTGTTCATTTCACACATATGGCTTACTTTGTCATGACATTTGGCGCAGCCTGCCTCTATATAAGATCTGAGCCTCTTATTTTCATTTTCTTCAGTTATGCTTGTAGTCGATTCGGACACTTTGTTCGTCGGATGCCGTTGGGGTGGCGAAAGCCACTAAAAAACTTACTTCCACCAGCTAATAGCTCTTCAAATTCTTTGACCTTCTTCAGAAATTTGTCAAAACTCTGCCTTATGTTCAAATCATCATTGAAATGTTCTTCTCTTCCCTCCGTTCTGCAAAAAGGAAAGATAAGTTCCATATGAACCGATAGGACTTAACACTGGTTCAGTTATATTTAGGCTGAAAGAGCTAGTTAGTTTATTGGGCTGAGCCGTTAGTTGACGGCCCATGTAGAATTTTGACGATTTTCTTTAGGCTTTGCTCGGTTGGATACGTGAAACTAATGGGTAAGTCCAAGTCATGCATTTTTATGGGGCTCAAGTTCAATTAACTCTGAATTTTGGATGAGTTTAGGTTAATTCTAAATGCATATCAAGCTATTTTTTGGGGGGCTCAACTACGTTTTTCACTTATAAACCTAGTGTGCCTTAACACTGGTTCAGTTATATTTTGTCTCATTCAAGCAAGTCATGTTATCACTCATCAAAGCTATCACGTTTTGCATCTTTCCTTTTTTCCCAAGAAGGAATTTTAACATCAAAAGTCTTGTTTTACCATAAAAGGGTTACTTTTTGATTAAGCCATGGCATTAAAGTAGCGTTTAAGGATCCTCCCTATCCTATACTCCATTATGATGCATAATTAGCCATACAAAGCCTAATCTATTTCTATGATTCAGTCAAACTAATGTGTAGTGGCCAGCTCACACTAGCTCTCATTGCATAAAGAACGCAGACAACGCGTGGGTCACACTTCCCATCCCCTTCTCTCTTTCGTCATTCCTTTTCTTTTAGGCAGCGGCCACGAGACAAGTGAGAGAGAGAGTGTTCAAAAGGAAAGAGAAAGAGAGAGAGATTTTGGAGAGAGCGAGCTCGAAGAAACCAGATGACCTCGTTGCCCTTGGCACCGGAATCGCACAATCCGCCACCGGAGCGCCACCACATTGATTCCACATCGAAGCCTCTTCACTCCATGGCTGACGATAAGGTTTTCCCTCTCCCTCTTTGTTGTAGGTTTCAGTTGGCTTTCTTTAACTCGCTTTTTTCCATGGACGCATGTTTAATTTCTCCGCGATCTAGTCGATTTGAGTTAGGCGTTTCTCTCATGGAGGATCCGGCATTTGGATTTGCCGCTTTTTTTCGATCTCACTGTTTGCGTTCTAGGTTTTTGAGGGGCGTATTTTACGCTTTAGAGTTAGATCGTGGTTGTGAGTTTGATTTTGAGCTTTACTGTTCATGCTAGGGTTTTCTGATCCTCTTTTTCTCCCTTTCCTACTCCGGTTTGGTTTCTTTGTTTTCCCTTTCAGATCTCTCGGTTTCATTGCTCGTGATTTGTACTAAAGTTCTCTGTTCTGAAAACCAATGTTTTGCACTTTGAAGATTCGAGAGCTTCTTTCAACCTGAATATTATGATTTGTTTTTTAATTTTGCATTTAAGATGCTTTGTTTCTATGTCTCGAAATGTTTGCTGTATTATAAGCCAGGGAATCCCCTATTCCCCCTTATTAGTTGTTGTTTAAGTATCACTTTAAGCGGTTCTGAGGTTTCCTTCAACCAGTTGGCGTCCTAAATTTTTTACATACCTGTTGCTTGTTTTGGAGTGTAAGCTTCAACACATGTTTATATCAGGTTTCTTGAGGGTTTTGGTTTCATTATTCTTTCCATAGCTAATAGGTAGCTTGGCTGATGATATGTTTAATTTTAGTTTGAATACATAGGCTGTTTTCGATTCTTAGGTGTTGTATGTATCACAGGAAATGCCTGCAGCTGTAATAGAGGGCAACGATCAAGTTACTGGCCACATTATATCGACAACTATAGGTGGTAAAAATGGTGAACCCAAAAGAGTAAGCGTTTTCTATCTTACCTTTTATATATTTTCATTTTATGTACTGTCTTAACTTTTGTCTCTCAAGCTAATGAGTTGTTTGTGGACTCACCGCAGACAATTAGCTACATGGCTGAGCGTGTCGTTGGAACTGGGTCATTTGGCATTGTGTTCCAGGTGCGAATTATTTTTTTCCCACATTTGACGTTCTTTCCCTGTTCTGCTTAACTGATTACCTTTCGTTACAGGCAAAGTACTTAGAAACAGGCGAGACTGTGGCTATAAAGAAGGTTTTGCAAGATAAACGTTACAAAAATCGTGAACTGCAACTTATGAGACTGATGAATCACCCAAATGTGATCTCCCTGAAGCATTGTTTCTTTTCAACAACAAGTAGAGACGAACTTTTCCTTAATCTTGTCATGGAATACATGCCAGAATCTCTGTACCGTGTTCTTAAGCATTATAGCAGTATGAATCAAAGAATGCCACTTATTTATGTTAAACTTTATACCTATCAGGTACTGGCCGTACGTTCATTGTCTATCCTATTTCTTTTAGGATGCATTGCTGTACCTTAGTCCTACTTGTATGCTGTACAGATCTTTCGTGGATTGGCATATATGCATACTGTTCCTGGTGTATGCCATAGAGATGTGAAACCTCAAAATCTTTTGGTTTGTTGCATCCTCTTTCCTTTTTCTTTTGTAAACTTTCTAAGCATTTTGTATGCATGTTACTTATCTTAAAAGTTGTTCAGGTGGATCCACTGACACATCAGCTTAAAATATGCGACTTTGGGAGTGCTAAAAACTTGGTAATTTCTTAAATTCTCGTGTTATTTTCATATGTAATTAGTATATCTGGTATTGTAAAAATGTCTTTGGGGGTGTCTTGTCTACAGTTAAGTAGTACTAACTTGTATTCTTGTTTAATCCTAGCTCTAGTCAATTTTTTTAATACATTCAAAAGGTGTTTGCCATTGTAATTACGTGATGATGTATGTAATTTTGGTCGATAAATTCTTGTTTACATTTATATCAGAGTTCAAAAACATAATATGACCGGGTAGCTCTTGAAAACCTGCTTACATGGGGAGGAATAGACATAGCTGCTGGCCGTTCAGTAGACAAGATGTTGAATTGGGTTTAAATTGACTTGGAGTATTTGTGCGTGCCTTCTGTGACTCTTTATATGCTAAAAAAGTTACAATTCCCTGTTTTGCATGAATATCAGGTAAAAGGGGAACCAAATATATCATACATTTGTTCCCGATACTATAGAGCACCAGAATTAATTTTTGGTGCTACCGAGTATACAACTTCAATAGATATATGGTCAGCAGGCTGTGTTCTTGCAGAGCTTCTCCTTGGCCAGGTTAGTGATTTGTCATTTGTAGCATTTTTTATGTCTTCTCAAATTCTGTATATGTATTCTGATTCATTTTTTATTTTCTGCAGCCTCTGTTTCCTGGAGAAAATGCAGTTGACCAACTTGTAGAGATTATTAAGGTCTTGAACCTACCTAATATTAGAGTTTTTAATGTTTGGAGCTGAAGCTATTTATTATGTTTCCGTACCTGCAAAGGATAGTTACATAAATACCTCTTTATATATCTTCTTGCAGGTTCTTGGCACTCCAACTAGGGAGGAAATTCGGTGTATGAATCCGAGCTATACTGATTTTAGATTTCCACAGATTAAGGCCCACCCTTGGCACAAGGTAATTTAGCTAGTGTTGATGTTTTTAGCGCAATGTTTTGTTGTGTTTCTATAGTTGTAGACTTGTAGTTCCAATTTAACTGTTGTCTTCAACTTGATCCAAATTACTCAAAACTCTAAGGCTGATGATGCCTAATTCTGGTTATTCATGGATACAGCATACATACGTAGATGCTAATCATGTAATGCTTAGTGTTATTGCTTATTTCCATCATGAGGATTTCATAAATGTTACTTGATGATTTGTCATAAAAAGTGATTTAGGTCTATTAGGAGAAACATTGATGACCCTTTTAGTGGTTATTCTTCAAGTGTAATGTAAAGTAGTTCATGATATTATATGCAAGTCTACAAAGTATGCTAGTCTACCTACCTGATTTCTGCCCTTCAATTTAACACCTCTGTTCTAATATTTTATCAATCCAGGTTTTCCATAAACGAATGCCGCCTGAAGCCATTGATCTTGCCTCAAGGCTTCTTCAATATTCACCCAGTCTTCGCTGCACTGCTGTAAGTTGCCCTCTGTACTAATTATTAATATGGCTCGGTGATTATTTGTGCTGCTTGGGTCAAATTTGAACATGTTTACTTTTTGCACAACCATGCTGTTTGCAGCTGGAAGCATGTACCCATCCATTCTTTGATGAGTTACGGGACCCAAATGCTCGTCTTCCCAATGGCCGCCCATTGCCACCGCTTTTCAATTTCAAGCAGGAAGTATGTCTCCAACTTAACTCGATCTTTTTTTATTACAGCTGCATCTCTGTATTTACTCCATAGGTTGCAAACACATGTTTCTGGCTTTCTTAAAACATAATGAACAAGGCTTCCTTGTATGTTTGCAACTATGCATGCCTTCATTCTACATGCTTTAAATTCGAGGTTGAGAATCTTGATGTTCCTAGTGCTTATGAAAATAAGTTTCCCTTGTATATCATCACAGTTAGCTGGAGCGCCGCCTGAACTGATTGCCAGGCTGATTCCAGAGCACGTGAGACGGCAAACTGGCTTCCCCCTTCCAGGAACCACATAGTTGAGTATGAAGCAATAAGTCTCTTCAGCTAACGAATGATCATGAAAGCTATGATGGGGGCACTCAACTAGGCTATTAAGTATGGAAATTTTAGTGCTATGGTATAAAAATGAGGTACCATATCTTGAGTCTCTGTATATGATCTTAGTAAAGGTTCTGTTGTTAGGCAATACCCAGAAAGTGCAAGTCATTCTGGGATAGATAGTCCCATAACTAGGGTTTATGGTGCACTTAAGAGACCCGAAGTGAATGCTTTATATTATGTGGATGTATTCAGTAAATCTCTATCTCTCTATATTCAAAAACGTCTTCATCTTTATTTGCAAAACTGAATGTAGTCGTTAGATCATCGTACTTGCCATAATGTAGCACCAAATGTAACAGATCTATCAAAATTGGAGTCTCTGTTTGACAAATTCACCAATGCGAAATTGTGGAGCAACATATAAGTTAACATTGTATATCCCCTCACAAATACAACAACAATAACAACAACAGCAAAAATGTTTTGGGCGGATAACATAACATCCCCTATGTTATTCTGAAGAAAAGCATATGCTCTTCCCATAATTGTAAAGCCTCTTATTTGATCATCGTCATCTGCCTACAATTCTCACTACATCATCTCACTAAGATTTTGTTACCTCATGGATAGCATTAGCTAGATATTCAACATTCTTTGTTGTCACGCCAGCCATACTGCAAACAAGGCAACAAGATGTTAGAACTATAAAATGTTGGGGATAAATCATGCATTATATGTGATATTCCTAATACGGCCTAGGAACAGAGGAAGCTTATACCTAATACGGCCATTGCGAGTCATGTATATGTGATATTCCTTGGTCAATCGGTCAACCTGCTCCGGTGTCATACCACTATAGCAGAACATGCCAATCTGTTTTGTCACGTGCTCCCATGGCAATGGTGAGCCCAGCTTCTCGAGATTATCACGTAAAGATGTCCTCATTCCAATGATACGATCTGCCATGCCCTGTGAGAGTGTTCATGTTTCTTATTAAACTCATACAGATTGAAACAAAATAAATGCAATTTGGGGATAAACTTATTTGGCTAACTTGTGTTGATGGAACATGAAGCTACCTTGACTTCCTTCAGCCATAAATTCTTCAAGTCAGGATCGGTGAGGATAATGGAGACGAGAAGAGCTCCATGAACTGGTGGGTTGCTGTACATTGGTCTAGCAAGCTGCTGCAATTGACTTTTCACTGCAACTGCTTGCTTTTCATCTTCACAAAGTAGGCTGCAGTAAAAATCCCATAAGCAGAGCTACAGAATCTAGGTTCACATTTACTGGAAATGAAAATGAGAAGTGTATTATTAGCTATGGAAGGAAAGTATGTAAGATAGATATACCTTACGCAGCCAACCCTCTGACCATAGAGACCCATATTTTTAGCATAGGACTGAGATATTCCAATAAAATGCCCATCCTCAAGGAAGATCCTGATGGATTTTGCATCCTTTTCTGGATCACCACTAGCAAAACCTTGGTAGGCCATATCAAAGAAGGGCAAATGTCCTTTTGCCTGATAATAATTTTAAACGATTAGAGCATTTGAAGAAAAATCTAACTGTAGTGCTTAAAATGAGCCTATACATCACCTTAAACAATTGTGACATCTCTCGCCATTGCTCCTCTGTGGGATCAACTCCAGTAGGGTTATGGGCACAAGCATGGAGCAAAAAGACGGATCCATTTGGTGCATTCTAATGGTTGAACAAGGTAACGGGTAAATAGGCATTTCAGTCCATATATACCTCATCATAATAAAAAGTTTCATGAGAATGATAGCAAACCTTAATGTCATCCATCATTGCAGAAAAGTGTAACCCTCTTGTTTCTGGATGGTAATAGTGGTAGCTCTTCTGTGAGACGTGAGCATCTCTCCAGATATTAAGATGGCTGTCCAAATCCAACAAATATCCATATATGGTTAGCAATGTAAAGAGTGTATCAAGGTCAGAAAGAAGGAGAAGAATGTAACAGTACTAACTTAGACCAAGTAGGAACAGGGATATAAATTTCTGAATCAGGATAAAAACGCTTCTGGAAATCAGCAAAGAGTCTGCAAGCACCAGTTCCAGAAAGTGCCTGTACTGCTGCAATTCTGTTATCTTTGATGAACTCAGAATTTTCCCCATAAGCAAGCTTGAGTGTTTCCTCAACCATCTTATTGCTTCCACCCATTGGGAGATATTCCCTACCATAATCATACTCATATTAAACCGGTTAGGTTTTGACAGAATCAAATGATTAGAAGCTAACTGAAGTCATGTTGTATACATATTTATTCATTAGGGTTTTCTATGGTGAACTAAAGTTCAAGTCTTTATTTGATCATTGAACACAGCATTAAGATAAGTGCTTAATAACCCAATTCTACTAAAACCTAACATAAATAAGAAACCACACCAGCTGTTGCAAGTCCAATATGGCAACAATGCATCAATTGTCAAACAGCACCAGTTGATTTAGTAATTTACCTAAAATAAACAAAGCATTCTAGCAGTTGCAAGCAGGATCGTGGTATTGCATCCACATTATGTAGAGTTATTCAATTAACCTGTGTTAAACTTTACAAAAATAGAAAACTGCTCTGGAAAACTGCTCTGAAACCAATCTAGCAATCTACAGATAAACAAAAAAGAAAGTACTAGCACTTACATGTTCAAATTCCCTGCAATTCTAGCCTCTGCTTCCCGGACACACTCGAGCACAACAGGCTTCCCATCGTCATCACGGTAAGCACCCTACCAAACAAAAGACACATAAGAAATCCAAAATCCACAATCATGCAACCAAAAGAGAGGAAATCCAACGCCAGTAAGCCAGAATTGTCATGAATCTTCAATCAAATCAAATCAATCTGCATAATGAAAAGCAAAAGCACAGAAAGACCTACAACGCCGACATTAACTTTGCTCGGACTCGGATCTGCCAAGAAAGCTTCTGTGACGCCGAGAATCGGATCCTTGGGAGCGGGCTCCACGTGTCCCCACAGCGTCGACGCCGATCTCGTGCCTCCGATCGCTCGCACCGACGTCTGGAGCCTCCTAGAAATCGCCGCCCGTATCGCCATGGATGAGATTTATTAGTCGACGGCGAACTAGGCTCTAGAGAGACTGATGAGAAAGGCTTCAGGTTTTTGACGATGCTGAGACGGGTCGCGTGAATTTAAAGGCGTTCGCTGGCAGCTTACGTGTCCAGGCGTCCCATAGACGAAATTACAATCCTACCCTTGTTAAAGTCGGTCCGTGGGTCAGTAACGGGTGGGTTTCGCCTATTTGTCCCAAAACATAACCTATTTTTACAATTTTGCCCCTCATAGATTGCAATCTTCCCCTGCATAATCCGTTTACTAATGTGAATTATTTTTTACTAAAAAAGTATATATACTTCTCAATTCTCATAATATAATAGTGGTAGCTATCCTTATAATTGGTCGAGGTATATTTGGGAAGAGAGGTTGGTGGGGGTCGTAAAAAGAAACTAGCATGTACGGGTAATATAAATATAAAACTGAATTAATCGATTTGAAATCGAATTTTGATACGAATACGCCTCGGGAACTTATAATCCAAATCCGATAGACCAAAGTTTGAACCTATTGACCTATATATGTACTTTTATTCATACAATTTTAATTCTAAATTAGTTCTATTCAAATTTATATTATTAATGAATATACTATTGACACATTTGAAATTTTTTCACTATTCTTCAAGATTCAATAATGACAAAAATGTATACTAATTAATAAGAAAAAATTGTAAGAAAAATATAAAAGAAAATCACTTCAATTCCTTATTCGTATAAGGATATATAATTGAGTAAGATATTAAGTATACATAAGGAAATTGGATAAGATATCAAGAAGATATATAAGTTATTTTTTGAAAATCAATGCAAAAAATAAAATCATTATTTTATTCAGGGTTGATGACGTGGCGCAAATTTTAACAAAGATTTGGGTTCCGCTTTATACTGTACTAGCTAATGACCCGCACCTCTTACGGGGTTGTTTTTTGCTTTAATTATCTTGTATATGAATTCACTATGATAATTACATATAGTATCATATGTCTAATTTCTTTTAAACCGGTGCATATCTTTTAGATTATAAAATAACATAATTCTCATATATCATCAAATATTTAAATAAAAATATTATATTTTAATTTTAATTTTTTATACATACATAAACATATATATACCGAGAAAGAATGCAATAAGATGAGATGCATTATTAAGTTTTATAAAAACAAATAGTAAAAAACTTTTGAAATTTACATTAAAGTGCATAAACTAATTTATATAAATAAATCAGTCATTTAAAATAAACATTTGGATTAATATAGTATTACATTTTTAAAAATTGAGAATATGTAATAAGATAAACAATCAAACTAAATTATCTTGTCTACATGCTATTATGCTATAAAAAAATTAAATAATAAGTATATAAATATCAAATAAACATATTCAACGAATCATTATCTTAATAAGAAATCTATCTTTTATCTAAATACATAATCAATATGTTATGGATATGTTTAGGATAGATATATCATCTAATCTTTTTATTCATATTATTATTGGATTTCAATATGATACGATAGGAAAAAAAATATTTAATACATTATTCTAATAAATGAAGATGTGGCATAAATATAGTGATAGAATTTATTACTAATGATGATTTTTGGAAAATTTTAGAGAAAAATTACGAAAATAATATTATTTTTAATGTAATATTTAAGTAAATGGGTAAAACTATTTTTTTTAATAAAATATTTAGGGTATATTAACTAAATAGGTAACCATGTAATAATAAGATTGAGATTTATTTGGAAACAACTCAAAATTTAAGATAGAACTAATATTTTAATTAAGTATGTATACGATTAAGCTTAAAACTAAGATTGATAAGATAATTTTTTCATATGGGGATGATGTGGAGGAATTTGATTCCGTTTCAATATATAGTAAGAGATAGATAATAATATCAAATATATAATAAATACTTTAAATAATGATGAAAAAATACGTACATGCTTTTGGATCATAGATTCATATATAATAAATTTACATGTGATAAGTAGGGAGTAGAAAGATAAAATTTCCAATTTAATAGATAACAAAAGATAAAATTTTCAAGTAGGAAGTAGAAATAGCAAATTTCCAATTCAATAGATGATAACAAAATTTATATAAAATATATTAATTTAATAAAAGGGGTGATGTGGCGCAATAGGGTGGCGGAATTTGCTTCCGCTTTAGTATATAGTAATAGATTATAGTAGATATATAATTTGCGTTGGTAGAGGCACATGGTGTTTTGTGTGATTCAAGAGGTGGGTCAAAATTGAAATCCAGAGGAAACCATGGGCCAGCTCTTGATTAATCAATGGGCCGTTTGCCCTTTGTAAGTTGATGGTTTTATCTTTGGGTTTGTTGAAATACATGAACAGTATTTATTTTGTACATATTTTAAAGTTTTTATTAATAATAACGCCTTTATTATAATAATCACAAAAAGAAATGCAACATTTTTTTGGGTCAATATAAGAAATGCAACATTAGCAACGAATCCTTCTATATCAGAAAGTTGTATGCTATGTATTAGTAGCACTATAATCATTTTGTTAGAAAAGCTAGAAGTCGCCTTTCCCTCAAACAACCCCATACTAAAGTTTTTTTTACAAGGTAAATCTTGGACTCCCCTTCTCAGAGAGTGTCAGCCTAGATCATTCATTCATATGATTTTATTAAACTCCTTTAGGAGAAACAAAATTTTCGTTGTCCTCGTGTCTTGATTTACAAGGCTAAAAACTCCTTGGCTATGAGTGGTAAAAGAGGTTGAAGACTTGAAGTTATCAACAAAGGACTCTGCAATCACATGTTCGAAGATGAAGTCGGTTGCTTGGTTGCACTCCCAATAGAAATTGTGTAAATCCTAACTTGTGAGAATTCCTGAATAAACAGTATACTAAAGCTTAAACCAACTTTAAATTAGCTTTATTTCATCAGAATCCTAGTTTTGACGTGTAACATTTTTTGTTACAAATGTGAGCCTGAAATTTGAATCATCGAGAAAAAAATCATATTAGTAACATCGATTTTTCTATCGTGTGCTCTAAGGACAAATGATAAACATACCAAAATTATAAACTTAGCCAAAGAAAAGAACTATAGTATATTCAAGAGAGGACAAGTTCTAGTTAGGCATGTGTGAAGTGCAAGTCATGCCTCTATGACCCGTGCAAGCATCAGTCTCTGCACAATGTGGCCCCATCCTTCCACACACCTCCCAGATTCTTTGCGACCCACTTCACCTCCACCACAATAATCGTTTATTATTTCCAATTTCCCCCCTCCTCAAATATCCAATTTTAAAAACCCCCCGAATTTCCCCCATTTCCTTCCGTGCCCTCGATTGCTCTCAATCTCGTCAATTGGAAGAAAGAATGGCGAATCTGCTTTCCCCTGTTCGCACCGATCCGCCCAAATTGAGGAGCCCAGTAAAGGGGAGTGGTACAATTTCATGGGGAAGCAGGCGGAGCTTGGCTTCCACGCGCCGCCGCCGATGCTCGGCGTTGGAGGCGAGGACGAGGAGGATTGGGCGGGTCAAGGCCGCCATTGATGGCTCAGCCAGAACGGACGACGTCGCTGATGATTACTATGCCGTTTTGGGTCTTGTAAGATTCCTCCTTTTTGGGGCTTTTGGGTTAGACATGGTTTTAGTGTAGTGTGATTGGTTGTTGTTCAGTCTAATTCGTTGGAATTTAAGATCTGTGTGCTCAGGAAGATTTTTGCAAGGTTAAATTAGTGAGCTTGAGTTGAACCCAGGAGCTTTTATTCGATGCTGATTACAAACTTCTCATAGGATGATCTTTGATTTAACAGTTCTTTGATTTATCAGTTCACAAGGGCACACTATAAGCTTACTAAATATAGAAACAAAAATCCTAAAATGGAAATAGTGAACCCGTCAAAAAAAAACCGAAAATTTAAGATTTACCAAATCTATCCATTAATAGCAAGCTTATAGTGTGTCTAAGGGCACATAATAGAAAAATCCTTGATTTTAAGGGGAAATAGGCAACTCTTATAAGCCTATTTGTGTTGTTTTGCTTGCATTGCTAAAATTCTTAAGGTGCCATGTGCCATGTGCCCTTGTTATGTCTTTTGTAAGACAAATCTATACATTTATACATGGAGAATAGATGCCTTTCAATTTTGATTAATGGGGAGAGGCATGAAAACTTATGCTGAATATATGTTTTGATGGTTTGTAATTGTTTATCAGCTTCCAGATGCCACACCACAGCAGATTAAGAAAGCATACCATAGTTGCATGAAGTCTTGTCATCCTGACTTGAGTGGTGAAGATCCAGAGACAACCAATTTTTGCATGTTTATCAATGAAGTTTATGAGGTGATTCACGGTTTAGCAAATGATTTAACAGGGCTAATATTACAACCTTTTTTCTCTTGTAACTTTTCAAAATAGCTAAAGAAGCCTACGCTTACCATTTGCAGGTTCTGAGTGATCCAGTTCAAAGAATGGTATATGATCAGATCCATGGTTATTCTTTGACAGCAACGAACCCTTTCATGGATGATTCCTCCTCGAAGGATCATGTATTTGTGGATGAATTTAGCTGCATAGGTACTATATGAGCTGTCAATTACTGTAATCATATTTATGTGGGATCAAGTAATCTCATCTGACCATAATTGAGGAAAAATTTGCTGTACAGGCTGCAAAAACTGTGCTAATGTGGCCCCAGATGTGTTTGACATTGAAGAGGACTTTGGAAGGGCTAGGGCATACAATCAATGTGGGAGCATTGACTTAGTCCAGCAAGCAGTTGATTCTTGGTATGTTGTAATCATGTAGTCCAGTTATTGTGTCGGTAAAAATGAAAGCCGAATCCTTTTTCTTGAAAGCTTAACACTGCTTGATTATGAGGATTTTTGTATGAAGTGGTCTTGATACTGCATGGTTAGATAAATTTTTCGTATTGTTACGGTCCTTACAAATAATTTGGCTACAATCTTCTTGTTTCAGCCCAGTTGACTGCATTCACTGGACTTCTGCTGCACAACTTTCTTTGCTTGAAGATGAAATGCGGAGAGTAGAAAGAGTGAATGTAAGTCAAGTATAATCACTGATGAAATCTGAACTGACTTGATCTTATTAGACAATTCTGGTTTACATCATTGCCTGTTCTTAGTCAGATTCGGATATATAAAGGTGGAAATATACGGAATTTTATAACATAAAGCTATGTCCTGTATAAGTTTCCTGTATCTGATGTATGGCATCGTTAAGGTTCCTGTATCTGATGTATTTCCAGGTTGCTTTTATGCTATCTGGAATGGGGTCTGCATCTGCTGATGTTTTCAGAATGGTAATTTCTTTTCACATATCTACAACTTATTCTTGCAAATAGAAATCCTTCAGTTTTCTTATTTCTAACTTGTACTTCTATGTTTCGCAGGCAAGAGTTAGGTGGGAAAAGCGGCAATCGAAACTTTTGGTAATTTCTCTCTCACTCCAACCAATCACCAATTGTATTGTATTGCTTTGAGAAAGTCCATTTACTCTAAATTTTCGGTTTCGGTTTTTGAGTAGCTGAATCAGCATTCTTGTCCACACTACAAAAATTCTCAAAAAGCTTCCAATGTCCATTTTCCACCCTTTTCTGAGACAATCTTTGTATGATTGATGAGAAATTCGATTACTATCTCAGGATCAAGCGAGAATGAGAATGATGAATGAGAAAGATTCCGGCGAATCCAACTCCTACTGGACTAACTTGTGGGGAAGTCAGCAGAAAGACTACGAAAATACAGGTTATGATCCACTTATCTTGTACTCTTATTGCATTCTCAGTTTCTTTTCCTTAACACTCATCTTGTTGGTCGCAGAGGAGGAGGTTAATGAAAGAACCAAAAGAGCGGCTGCAGCTGCTCGGAGATGGAGAGAGTACTCAAGAAAAGGAGCCGATAAGCGCCCAACGTACAAACTGCCAGAAGCAGTCTCCACCCCACCAAGGAACAATTAAACAAGTACATACCAATTTCATGACTGCATTAAAATTTCAGTAGAAACTAGTACATAGTTTAAAATAGGCCACACTATCTCGTATATATCTCTCCTACTTCCTGTATCTCACATCAACTGTAAAACAATGGTAAGTAAATGGAAATCTGTGTATTGATTTCACATCATCTAACGGCGGAAGCAACTGCTTGCGCCCACGTCCTAAGATGGCTCTTCATATCTTCTTCATTGCTCAACGACGGAATCTTCCAATTCTTGTTCACCATCATCAGTAGAGGTGGAATCTCTTCACTTCTACAGACTTCTGACAAATTAGTCCTTGAAACAACTCCTTTGCATCCTAGCTTGTGCAAGCCCGGGAGAATCGAGACTAATCTTGGTGACCCCTGGTCTTCTTCTGAGAACTCGAATCCTAAATCCATAAACCCTTTGAGCTCTTCAAACTCGAGCATCAACGCGCTCTTGCTGATGTCACATGATCTCCTTGCTCTTTTCTTTCTGATCTTCTTGTTTGGTTTCTTCTTGTGGTTGAGCTCTGGATGTGGAGATTCCTCTTGAATGGATGGTGGGTTGGTGAGAATTTGATATTGGAACCAGTAGAGATCAAAGAGTTGCAGAAGAACAGCTTCTTGTTCTTGTACTTCGTTTTCAATTGCCATGGAGAGATTGTTTGAAGAATTGATGGGAAAAGATGAAGTCAGATTTTTCTTCTATTTTTATAGTCAAATCATTTCTGATCAGAAGAAAAAATTGAACGCGTTGATTAACTGATTAATATTTGGTACACGCTTTGAATGTTGAGTCTTGATTTATAATATCTTTGACAAGTATGAATAGAATGGCCTAATGTTTCTTAATGTGCTTGTATTGTGCAATGGATAAGTCAAAAATTGACTCTCAATCAGCCAATCGGGTTAGAGTTGGTAGGGGTACATTACATGGAAATTATGTACTCTCGTTATGTCGAGCTAACATACGCCTTTGATTTTATCGAGCTAACATATGCCGTTGATGATTTTCTCTATTGCTAAGTTTCTGGAAAATGGACCACTAGGATTTGGGCCGCTAGTTGGGCCTTTTTCAATATAGTAGCAGGCTGCGAAGGTGATATGTCATATAAGGATTACACTTTCTTTTTGCATATTAAAACATTTGAAGTTTTTATGTTAGAATTTAGAATATCAAAATTAATACAATAGTTTGCAACTCTTATTCAACTTACTACTCATGAGCTTTAGGCATTTGAACTGAAAAATGGATCTCTGACTATTAAAAGTCCGAATTAAATCCCACTTGCCTTATCGAAATTTAACATGATATTAAAACATGTATGGTTCGAACAAGCCTAAATACATGAGATTTTTTGGATCGAAAAAAAATAAAACCTTAAGGACGTTTAATATATACCTGATATTTGACATACAACGTTTATATATATATCATTATTGTAAAGATATTTTTTATGGTTTGGAAATTGTGAAAAACATCTTTTTCAAACTTGACAAAACAGGTTAAAGGATTCGACCAACTCCTTCAACTTTCGATCATACTTGGAAAATTACAAAGTAATTCACACGAATACACAACATGATGGTAACAAACAAATACAAATATACATAATTAAATGTGATATGATGGTACAAATATAATCTGATCTACTCGGTGTATACGTGCTTCACATAATTAGCTAGGTTGATATGAAAAACATATCGCAAATACAATAGTTAAATGCGACAAAAAAAATGCAAAAAGAAAAAAGGATTTCTATAACATAACCCAATTTCGTTAAAAACTTTGTACGTAGATCGATGTTTGCACATCGACGTTGCTTTCTAAAAATCTTCCAAGCGCGATCCTCGTTTTTTTTTAATTCCTTTATTTATTTGAGATTATCTTTCTAAATAGATGTAGTAATAGACTAATAGTAGTAAACATTATTCTTAATAAACGTTTATTAGAACAATAGTTTATAACTCATCTGTTACTGTTAGTTCTCACAACATTTTTAGCTACGAAATCGAGAGGTACAATCGATATGATGTGCACTGTGTATGAACAAGTCTGAAATGAACTTTAATAATAAAAATATAAAAAGTTTTGAACCTTTCAAGATATTGAAAAATATCAATGTAGTGACGTAATGAGGTGGATTAGTTGTATAAATATAGTGCTATTAACGCTTATGTGATAAGTATACTTTATCTATGTTTATCCGTTATTTCGTTAACAAATTAATACTCTTTGGTAACAAATATACATTTAACTAGCAAGAGTTTTCATATAGTTGCTAATTGCTATACACCACAAGAGACCAAAAAGAATAAAAAGCAACATATCTAGCAAATGCCTTTGTTTATAAATTGTTTGTATCTTTTCAATGCCCTTTTTTTTCTTCATTTTTACTATATGAGGCCAATAATGGTGAGATCTAAATTCACCCATAAACCCACAAAACATTCATATATACAAAGCTAGAATAAAGTTATTGGATTTATCAATACATTATGCATGCATGTTCTAGCTCTAACTAGATCATAACACAACTAGATCATAATACAGCTAGCTCAATTCCATTCTATTGTTTTTATGCACATTACAGATTCACTAACAAATATACATAATACATACATATCCACTAAAAATTAATTAGTCAGTCTAACTCATCATTTTAATCATGTGAGACGAAGGGTGTTCCCTTCACGATCAGAGCAAAAATCCCCTTCACAGTTGTCAATTACTGAAATGGCCTTCCCTTCAAAAAAACCAATACAAATAATTATATGTACAATTACCATTCATCAATTATACATTATTGACCAGATTAGCTACGAATACAACTTTAATTTTTATTTAATACGGACTTTGCTCGGTATTTGCTTGCACGACCATTTCATTGCACTAAAATATTCACAACTTACCCATCCGCCTACGTGATCCTCCACCCCCACTTCCCCTCAATTTTAATTTTCTAATCACATTATTTAATCCTCAAAAAAATAATGCAAGCTAAAGCTACTACTTAATTAATTATTTGCTTATTACTTAATAATCCTCCCGTCTTCTCCATAATCCAGATTATTGCACCACTCTCCCTGACACAATTATATATTTTCTCTCCATCTCTCAACACCTCAGAAAGAATTTTCCGGCGACCGGAACTTTTTAAAATGAACCAGAGGTACAGACGGAGAACATTCGCCGCCGGCGCCGATCACGAAGAGCCACAGAGCTCGTCGGAGACCGGCGCCGCCGATTCGCCTCTCTCCGGCGAGGAAGCCCGGGCCACCACGAGCACCACCACCACCTCCGCCGCTCTCTCGCCCAAGAAAGGGTTCGTGTTCGTTCTTTTTTATATTATTATTTTTTTCCTTTCTTGATTTGATTGTGATTGATCGGACGGTGAGGATTGCGCGAGAGAATTGTTTATTGATGGGGGGTGTGATTCGGTAGGAGACGGAGCATACAGAAGCGGGTGGTCAGCATACCGATCGGTGACGTGGAGGGATCTCGAAGCAGCAGCAAAGGCGAGGCGTATCCACCGTCCGATTCGTGGGCGTGGAGGAAGTACGGGCAGAAGCCGATCAAGGGATCTCCTTATCCCAGGTGAATACTCAAATTAATTTCTTTATTTTCCTTTTTAATTTCTCTCTTTTTGCTCAATTCCCCCAAATCGACCGTCCGATGGGCTGTTAGAGCTCGGCTTTTCCATGGAGTGCGTATTTTAGCATGCGGGGCGGCTGGGCTAAGATGCGCCGAGTGTAGGAGTAGTTGGAACTGGATTTCTGAAATGGTACGCTCGAACCATGTGCGTCGTTATCACGCTCTCACCAATAGGTCAAGGAAAGGTTTAGCTTAGCCCGTTTGCTCTATTTTAGGACGAACAAACCTCCTTTGGTTAGACTAGCAAATGTTAGTGCATATAATATATTATCTAGAGGTATGGCATTTTGAGGCTATGAAAATGAGGTTAATGGTATGTTTGGGGCGTATCCTCTTGTCTATAGGCGATCGATCATGCTAGGAAAATATACATAAAAATTACTATTTTAATCATTATTTAGATAAATTACAAGACAAAACTCGGCAAAGGTATAGGCTAAACACGTTTATGTGAAAAGAAATAAATATGTGGTTTCGTGTATTCTTTACGAATTAAACATAACCTATGATGACCCTAAATTTCCCTGTGTGGTAGCCAAGATGAAAATAGATCTACATATATTGATTACATTAGTTGCAAAGACATATATAGTTGTTTTTTTGGTCATAAAAGACATACATAGTTGATACTAGCCTTTTTGGACTATATTGAGTTAGTCACGAA
Source organism: Polygonum aviculare (assembly GCA_934048045.1). Classification (NCBI taxonomy): domain Eukaryota; kingdom Viridiplantae; phylum Streptophyta; class Magnoliopsida; order Caryophyllales; family Polygonaceae; genus Polygonum; species Polygonum aviculare. The sequence continues at coordinate 712,758 of OW204024.1, forward strand.
TTAATATTAATGCTACCTTCGTACACATAATGCAATTTTTGAAGAACATTCCAAAGCTTAAAGGAACGGTCCACCAAACCAGAGAGTGCAGCCCACGCTCCGAAACGTTGGCTGGTCCTTCTCAATCAACATAAAGCCTAGGAAATTCACTATGCCCCAAAATTTTATCCGCATGGTATTACGTGAGCGCCAATAGTAATAAGATCTGTTCTTTTAATTTCCCATTTTTATTCAGTAGTTTTTATATTATCGCACATAATTTATGCTCTCCCAAAAATTGTCCCTTTCTAACTTGTCCGCCCCCGATAATATGGTTGACACGAGCAGGGGCTACTACCGATGCAGCAGCTCCAAAGGCTGCCCCGCTAGAAAACAAGTCGAGCGGAGCCGAGTGGACCCCACCACGCTCCTCATCACCTACGCCGCCGAGCACAACCACCCCGTCCCCACCACCAAGCACCACCACTCCGCCGCCGCCCCCGCCGCCGTTCCCTCCCCACCCCAACCGCCACCGGACGACGTGGATCTCGACGTCGAAACCGAGGCGGCGGCGGAGGAGGAGGAGGAGGAGTTTCCGACGGAGGATCGGAAGGAGCTGTTGGCGTGCGCGGCCGAGCTGGGGCTCGGTGGGGCCGTGCTGATGGAGTTCAGCTGGCTGTACGACGTCGTAAAGGAGGCACCGTCGCTCGTGGGGCCCAGCAGCTGGGATGACGAGGAGGCTGACGTGTCGGTTTTGGCGAGGAGTGGTAGTGTGAAGATGAGGGAGGAGGATGAGTCGTTGTTTGCTGACCTGGACGAGCTGCCCGAGTGCTCCGCTGTCTTCAAGAGCCAGCGTGGCACGCCCATGTGTGACTTGAGGCCGGTTGCTCCGGCCCCTCTTTGTGGGAGCACTGGATAGAGATCGGTTTTTTTTTTCTTTTCCCTTTATTTTGGGTGGAGAGAGGCACGTTATTTTATTAATTTATTTTTGATTATTTGGTTTCCAAGAAAAGTATTTTTGTTGTTATACAGCATGTGTATTCTATAAATACAAAAAAAAAGAGAGAGAATAAAATAGCATTTCATAAGCCATAAATGATTTCATTTATTTAGTTCTTATAACTACCTCAAATGATCGACATTGCTTGTTTTTTCTATAGGTTTTTTTGTTCGTTGTTCCGTTGTTTGTTTTTTTTGTCGGCTTGTCTGCCTACTGAGCTTTGTCTCGGTCTCTCGATCTAATGGACTTGTCCGGTATTTCGAATCCTTACCTTTAGTCCTCTTTTGTATATTTTCCTTTGTTTTCTTTTGACCCTCGTGTTAGTGCTAGTTTTTAGTTTCCTTTGGTGTTTTTAGGTTTTTCGGTATAGTTTTGCTAAATGGTTTTGTTCGTATCCCATAGGTCGTATTGAGCGCATTTCATCTATGTTTGGCATGACCCCATCTTGACCCCCAAATCCTGTTTTTACGGGACTTCCCTGGGTAATTGTTGTTGTTGTTACCTTTACAAATAAAAACTACCTCAAATGCTTTTTTTCATTTAATTTCTATAAAGAAAATATAATGATGTCAAAGTTCTCACAATTTCGGGTTAAGCCAATATCTTTGATCTCACTTGGGTGAAAAAGTGAGTCTCATCGTTTTTTCATTAGACCAAATTGGTTAACACAAATCAGTTTCTCTAGTTCATGGTATTTCTCCATGTGATTAGTATGTAGGAAATCAATGAGCAAAAAAAAAATGCTAAGGCCTATGCACTTGGATCTAACCAATACTGTAGTTGAGTACTTGATTTGTCAATGCTCAGGCCCAGAAGATCGGCCCATACTATACTTGGGCCGGAACTGAAGGCCCATTAGAATAAAGCCCAGAAAAGTTGACACATAAAAGTAGCCCTAATGTCTTAGAAAGCAGGGCTTAACGCTTAAGGCTTGATCTTCACACATAAAGCACCAGCTGGCTAATCTGTCGTATGTTTTTTTGGTTGGAATCTGTCATGTTTAAATTTGAAAGAAGACAGACATAACTCAAAAGTGGGGAAAGTGAATTCCTTCGGACACCAGCCGTGACCAGCTAGCAAACCCTCTTTAGCAGCGTTAGCAAATTTGGCACTACTAGCTCGACCAAACAAGAAATTGGGTACAACCAAAGAAGAAAACAATTTGCATGCAGGGACGGAGTCAGGAATTCGAACATGGGTAGGCTAAATTTGTCTTAGGGAAAAAATGGGTGGGCTAAATTTTTCTTAGGGAAGAAAAAACCAAAAAAAATAGTGAAAGAGTGTAACTGCAGTGGATCGAACGCATGACATAAGTGTTGGAAATAGGCATTGATGCCATCTGTACTACTTGGTTTGTGTGTTTACCTAGTCCACTTAGTTCTCTATATACAAAATCCTGATTTTAGGGTGGGCTACAGCCTAGCCCAGCCCAACCCTGGCTCCGTGCCTGTTTGCATGGCTCCCTATTCTTTACGTACAAAGAAAATATCTCGACCAAATAAACATGTCATTTGAAATTTGTGATCTTTTTGTTCAAACGGTAACTCGATAAGGATTAGGGTAGAGCGTCAAATAGCATTATATAGGAATTAATTTCGGATACAACTCGATTTGGTATGCTCGGGGTTGTTACGAGGTTACATCTCCCCTATTTCGCTCCGTTGGGCTAGACGAGTTTTTCCGTTACGTTAGCTTGAGTTTTTTCGTAGTTTTTCAACTAGCGTTTCAAGAATCTAAACCCATGTAGAGCGTGGATTTTTACCAAATCATAATACATAAAATCCTTATCTGATTAATTTCAACAACAAAAATTCTTTATCTAATTAAAGTCTTCATGCATCTAGTCAAGCTAGTAACTAGAGCGTGGATTTTTAAGCGGGAGGTTAAAGTCAGGATGTTAGTTTTAGTTGGTTTTCTTTTCTTAAGTTTGCCTTGAGTTTTAGCTTTAGCTTTTACTTTGAGTTTAGATGTAATTTTAGTCATCTCTGTAGTCGCCTTTTTGGTTGGTGTCCTTTGCTCGGGTTATTTCGGGCGTATTTCATCCAGGTCTGGAATACCCCCATTCTGACCCTCCAGATCCCACTCCTGTGGGACTACCTGGGTAAATGTTGTTGTTGTTGTTTGTATTTTATTCTCCAACCAATCCAATGGATCCGTGTTCTTAAAAGAAAAATAAAAGAGATAAAAACATTGGTCACATTCCTACTGACACACCGCCATTCAATTTCCCAATTCACTACACAAACGCGTTCGGTTCTCCACTTTTACAGTCTTTGTACAGCTAGCTGTTGCCTCCAATCTTCCTCGCTCCTTCCTCCTTCCATCTCCCCCCACTATATAAATACTTCCCCCTTCCAACACTTCTCCTCATCCCAATCCACTCTTTCATTCAAACATCCACAGAAAAAAATCCAACACTCACACACACATCAATGGCGACGTCTTCTTCCCTCACAACTCTAGCCCTCTCCCTTCTAGTAGCTTCCACGCTCCTCTCCCCCTCCTCCGCCGACTTCCACCGCGACGTCGACGTCACCTGGGGCGACGGCCGCGGAAAAGTCCTCAACGGCGGCCAACTCCTCACTCTCTCCCTCGACAAATACTCCGGCTCCGGCTTCGAGTCCAAGCAATCCTTCCTCTTCTCCAAGATCGACGTCCAAATCAAGCTCGTCGCCGGAAACTCCGCCGGCTCCGTCACCACCTATTACGTAAGCTCCTAATTTCTCCAAACTCCCCCAATTTCCTGACCTAGATTTTGGATTTTGAATTTTGAATTCCTCTGCAGCTTTCTTCTCAAGGCGACAAACACGACGAGATCGACTTCGAATTCCTCGGGAATGAGACCGGCCAGCCTTACACTCTCCACACGAACGTCTTCGCCAGCGGTCAGGGAAACCGCGAGCAACAGTTTCGCCTCTGGTTCGATCCGACCGCCGATTTTCACACCTACTCCATCCTGTGGAATCCTCAGAGAATCATGTAATTAATCTCCTTCAAAACGCTCTCTAATTCGTTCAATTCTCTGTCAAATTTTGAAATCTTTGCGAGCTTGTGAAAATTTGAAATATTTCGTACAGAGAATCATGTGATTATCACCTTTAAACGCTCACTAGTTCGTTCAATTCTCTGTCAAATCTTTGAAATCATTGTGAGCTTATGAAATTTTGAAATCAATCGTTCAGAGAATCATGTAGTTATCACCTTTAAACGACTAATTCGTTCAATTCTCTGTCAAATTTTGAAATCATTCGTTCAGAGAATCGTGAAATTAACTAATCACTGCTCCAAACGATCGCAATATTTGTTTCAGTTCTCTGTCAAATTTTGAAATCATTGTGAGCTCATCAAAATCTATTTGTTTATTTGGCTGCAGATTTCTAGTCGATGGAACCGCGATCCGAGAGTTCAAGAACATGGAATCGATCGGAGTTCCGTATCCGAAGAGCCAGCCGATGAAGATGTACTCGAGCCTCTGGAACGCGGACGATTGGGCCACACAGGGCGGGAGAGTGAAGGCGGATTGGAGCAAGGCTCCGTTTACGGCTTCGTACAAGGGATTGAGCATCAGTTCGTGTTCTTCGGCTTCGGCTTGTGGCTCGAGCTCTTCGAATGCATGGTTGAACCAGGAGTTGGACTCGTCTGGCCAACAGAGGATGCGGTGGGTGCAGAAGAACTACATGATCTACAACTACTGTGCTGACTCGAAGAGGTTCCCCCAGGGATTTCCCAAGGAATGCACTGCTGTGTAATTCTGCCCATGGATGAAATTGTTCAGTGTTTACTTTGATTAGGAGGTTTAGGCAGAGTTGTTAAGAAATTCTTTTGATTCTTTATTCGTTTTTTAGTGTGTGTGATATATTATCAGTGTATTGGCACGAGTTCATATTGTATCACGAATATAAAATTTAAGAAGGTATTTTTATCAAAATTCAAAGACAGTTCTTCAAGAGATTTCAATTGCAAAGCACGTCTTCGTCACCTTGATTCTTAGAGCAACTTTTATGAATAATACCACCTACAACTTTACCTAAACGTTTGTGTTAAAATATGGCTCAACGTGAAAACTAGGACTGTGAATTTGATGTCCTTCCGGTGATCCAATTCAAGATATCCGTCGATTCGATCCGAATATTTGAATCGGATATGGATCCAAGTTTTAAATAAATGGATATCTGAAAATATGTGTATAAATTGAAACTAAACCACCCACCATATAAGTACATGGGCTACTCCCCCTATTGCCAATTGGTTTTAGGGTGGAACCTCATGTGCTTATGTGTCGGGCCTACCGCGCATATGCGCACAAACCGACGTGTGAACCCCCCACGTCATGTATGGCCCACCGAGATTTAACACGTATATATATTGATATATATTTTAAAATGCGGTTGTAATTGTATACCGCCAAATTCTTAATTTTAACTAGAATCCCCCCTTCCGAATTCTAGAATAACAATAAAGTCTTATGGGCTTTTGTGACCCAACAAAACGTGTTTCAAGTAACCGGCCGTTAAAGCGTTACGGGCTTTTGATAATGATTTGTAATTTAAGTGTTTTAAGCATGATTGATTAAAATGTATAATTCAGATATTCGAGTAAAAATGAATCGAATACAAATCATTAGCCACAAAAATTTAGGATATTCAAAAAAATCGGATCGGATGTGATCCGAATTCACGGACATAGTGATGAAAACCATAGCCCATACAATAAAACCTTCAAAAAAAAATTGACACATCGATTTTTTTTAACCAATTTATTAGAAGGTGGGATTTTAGGTGTGATCTTCACCAGTTGGTTCATCCGTCGTATTAATATTTGAGATTTGACAGAAGCCAGCTATATGACATTAAGAAGGGTTAGTAATATTATACCGTCGGACTCCAGCTAGCAACCATGCGTTACTTTCTTCTAGTACTGATAATAATAAATTGGTGATACTGCTACAATAATTGCTTGATCCATGTCCGTGCAAACAATTAGATTGGCATGACATATTATGACAGGGAGATGCTATACATCACACACTTTTACTACATATCACACTTAAAATTACCTTAATAACCTTTTTTAAAAGAAAAGTAATAAAAATAAAAGCCTATATTTTTATTGGATTCTCTACCTTAATAAATTTCAATCGACTTAAAAAAGGAAAAAAAGCTAATCTCAATCTATTTAGCTCTTATTCTAATCTTTCATTTTTTAATATTTTTTTACCATTTATTATTACGAAATTAATTATAAAAAATCAAAAACTACCGCACTATATAAGAAAAATTAAAATAAACTTTATTATAAAGACTTATATTGAATAAAGTTGAATCCACATAATACCATATTGAATTAATTAATTAGTTTTATTCAATTTTGAACGTACTTCCTTGATAGCAAATAATTTTTTATAATAGGAGAAAAAACCATTATTATATAGATTAGAGTTTTTAAAATAGGAGAAAAACGCATTATACAGTGATGTATTATTATATATAATAAGATTAAATATTTGTTATATGAAAATCTTATTTAAGGTAGACAAAAGGATTTGGTGGGTTCAATTTTTGTAAAGTAAAGATTTCGTTGGAGATAATATATAGATTTTGTTTAAATATATTCCTCTAATTAAAGGTAGTTTTTAGATTTTGTTTAACCTTTTCAAAATTAGTCTAAGGGTATTATAGTGAAAAGATTGAAAAAGTGTGAAGGAGATGGAAATTCACATGTGATGTTTAGCAGTTATGTTATGATATTAACGTTCTTTCTTGTTCATGATTTTAAAATAGTAGTACTATCGTAGATAACTGTTTGAATATGAGCTTAAACATTAGTTAAGTGGAGTAGATTAGGAAATTTTAGTTTGGCTAAACCCATGATTAATAGAGAGACCGCCCAAATGAAACGATCTTTGTTAAAAGTCTATAATTAACAAACGATCTTTGCTTCGTACTTCTCCTCTTGAATCGAGCCGTACCCAAATGAAACCGTTTAAGCCTAGTTTAAAGAGCACTCAAACCATGATTAACCAAAACTAGCTACAAAACAAACAACTCTAATACATTAGACATACCACCAGAAAACAGAGCTAACTTTAAGCTTATTATACGGAGTTTGGGTCATAATTATTGGATTCTTTTGGGTAGATTTTTCCGGTTCTTTTTTTTGGTTGAGGAGAGTCGATCCAGAGACCTCTGGGTACTACCCTAGGAGGCTTAACCGTTTTGACTAAATGTCCGAAGGCTAGATTTTTACGGTTCTATTTACTACGCTATTATTAATCATAACTACTATTTAGCACACACTAAAACTGATAAAAACATCCTAAATTTACCTAATTTATAGATTAGTCCCCCTTCAAATTCCCCCTCCCCTTTCTTCTCTCTGTACCACCCGTTGTTCTCAATCAACCTGTAAATGCAATTTTTAACAACCGGTGTCAGCCCCCGTCCACCGCTGCCATTCGCCGCTCACTGCCAGCCACCGCTGCCGCCCACTGCTGCCCTTTGCCAGCCACCGCTGCCGCCCTTTGCCAGCCACTGCCATCACCGTTGCCGCCCACTGCCATCACGTTACACTTTATAACAATCGATGCTTAATAATAGTGTTAGTCAAACATCTGGGTTTTGGTTAATTAATTGATTTTTCTCTCAATCTTTTTCTTCCTGTACGTTATACCAACATGATAGCAAGCCAACAACAACCAACCAAACCCTAAAGTGTGCATATTTCGTAGGGAAAAAGAAAATTCTAAACTATCTTTTTTTTCTTTTAATGGCAAATTCCGCTATAATCGAGTCAATTGGCAGTTCCGATTATGAACAAATTCCGTTGTTCATCACTGTATATGCATAATTTCAATCAATTTGTCCAATTTCACAACAAAATTGACAAACCTATAACCCTAGATTTCGAAATTATAACCTATATTTCGAATTTAAGATTAAAATGAACCTTTGATCTTAATAAAGGTATTCATCAATGAAAATTGAGTACAAATCACATCGAACATAGCAAAAAGAATGGTGTTATACGTTGCTGCGTTTTTTAGTGATAAAACATTCCAGAGAAGGAGGGAGAGAAGAAGAGAGGGTTTTTTTTTTTGAGAAAGGGCTTCTATGCAAATTCCTTAAAATTTGTGTTGTTTTATCATATTTGATGTGTTACGAATAGCATGCCTCTTATTAATTTATTATGGATATAAACTTGTTCGGGCTCCATCGAATCAAATAGGATTAGATCATACACTACTTATTTAAAACGTTACTGATACCAAAACCGCGTCTGAGTCAACACTTAGCAGAAAATTAAACAAATCCAACTCACCCACAACAACACACGCTCTCACTATCCACTTTCTTACATTGTCTCGTATCTTGTACTAACTCCGCCATGCATGCTCATTGCTAGCTGTTTCTCCCTCCATCTTTCCTGGCTCCTTCCTCCCTCCTGTTTCCCAACCACCCCCAATCTCCCCACTATAAATACCCCCTTCCATACCACACTCTTTCTTCATCACCTCTCATTCCAATCTTCAACCTACTCTCAAATCCAATTGCTATACCACCAATGGCGACGGTGCTCACAATCTCGACGCTCTCGATTCTGGTACTCTTCTCCACCGCCTCCGCCAACTTCCACCGCGACGTCGACGTCACATGGGGAGACGGCCGTGGCAAGATCCTCGATGGCGGCCGACTCCTCACCCTCTCCCTCGACAAATACTCTGGCTCCGGCTTCGAGTCCAAACAATCCTTCCTCTTCTCCAAAATCGACGTCAAAATCAAGCTTGTCTCCGGAAACTCCGCCGGATCCGTCACCACCTATTATGTAAGTCACTTCAGCCTGTCAACTCAATGTGTGACCTCGTAGGATCCGTTTATAATAACTGTTAATTGAAACTATTTAATTCATTAATCGTAATTGGTTTCTAGCAGAACACTACGACTCATAAAATAACCGGATTGAATTTCTCAAAGGACACATACACGAATTTTGAACTTCAAATTTCTCTTGCAGCTATCGTCTAAAGGCGACAAGCACGACGAGATCGACTTCGAGTTCCTCGGAAACGAGACCGGCCAGCCTTACACTCTCCACACGAACGTCTTCGCCAGCGGCCAGGGAAACCGCGAGCAACAGTTTCGCCTCTGGTTCGATCCGACCGCCGATTTCCACACCTACTCAATCCTCTGGAATCCACAAAGAATCATGTAATTAACTTCAAACGCTCGCGAATTTACTTAAAGTTCTGCTTCAACTACGATCATTATGCTCATGGAGTTTGTGTTATTGCAGATTTCTCGTGGATGGGACCGCGATCAGGGAGTTCAAGAACATGGAGTCGATTGGGGTGCCGTTCCCGAAGAGTCAGCCGATGAAGATGTACTCGAGCCTATGGAATGCGGACGATTGGGCCACACAGGGCGGGAGAGTGAAGGCGGACTGGACCAAGGCTCCGTTTACGGCTTCGTACAAGGGATTGAGCATCAGTTCGTGCTCTTCTTCGTCTTCGGCCTGTGGTTCGAGCTCTTCGAATGCGTGGTTGAACCAGGAGTTGGACTCGTCTGGCCAACAGAGGATGAGGTGGGTGCAGAAGAACTACATGATCTACAACTACTGTGCTGACTCCAAGCGATTCCCCCAGGGATTTCCCAAGGAATGCACTGCCGTGTAATTCTGCCCATGGATGAAATTGTTCGGTGATTAGGATGCTTAGGCAAAGTTGATAAGAAATTCTATTGATTCTTTATTCGTTTTGTAGTATGTGATATATTATCACTGTATTGGCACGAGTTCATATTGTATCATGAATATATAATCTAAGAAGGTATTTTTATCAAAATCCAAAGACAATTCTTCAATAGATTTCAACTTCACAGCACTGACTTCGTTACCTTGATTCATAGAGAAATTTTTATGAATAATATGAGCTGGAACTTTACCGAAATGTTTAGTTAGTCATGAGTCCGGTTCTGGTTCCCCGGAATCCGGAACCGAGAAGTAACCAGTTCCTACGGTTTAGTTTCGGTTTTGGCGGTTCCGGTTTGAACCACCAAACAAATAAAACAAATCCGCCGTCACAGATCGCTTGTTTTTGAAAAAAAAAACAATGACGGTTTTTTTGGTTTAGAGCTGGCGGTTTGGAACCGGGTTAAACCGCCGGTTCGACGATGATTCTGGTTTCGTGAGTTGACCGAAACCGCAGTTTTTTAACGATTTGATTCTGGAACCCGGTTCGAACCGGACTGGACCCATGACTACGTTTAGTGTGTAAAAATGGCTCAATATGAAAACCATAGCCAATACAATAAAACCTTCATAAAAAATTGACACATCGATTTTTTTACCAATTTATCAGAAGGTGGCCGGGATTTTAGGTGTGATCTTCACCAGTTGGTTCATCCGTGGTATTAATATTTGAGATTTGACAGAGGCCAGCTATTTGACATTAAGAGTGGTTAGCAATATTATACCGTCAGACTCACTCAGACTCCAGCTAGCAAGTAGCAACCATGCGTTACTTTCTTCTAGTGGTAATAATAAATTGGTGATACTACAACAATAATTGTTTGATGCATGTCCGTGCAGGCAAACAATCACAGTTTCGATTCAAGATTGGCATCCCATATTAACGTTCTTTCTTGGCCATCGTTTTCAAATAGTACTATCGTAGATAACTGATTTGAATGTGAGTTTAAACATTAGTTAAGTTGAGTAGATTTAGGAAAATTTCGTTTGGTATTACTATGTTTATTTTTGTTTTAAATTATCTCTTGTGTATTTTTGGTTGGTTAGTGTTCCAAATGCTGTTTTGGTTATTGCCCTTTCATGTTGGATTTCACTAAATCTAAGTCTTATCGTAGTGCTTTTTTAAAATAAATCTTGTTTTACCTCTTAACCATCTATAAATACATACCTAAACCATCTCAATCCTAATTTCTAAATAATCTTTGGAAATTTCACGTGGTAACTCCGAGCTTTAACATTATTCATGAAGTGTACCAAAGGTTATTGCCCTTTCATGTTGGATTTACCCGACCCGAATATATGGACGAAAACCCGAAGAAAAGTGGATGAAATGCGGGTGGGTGGGTGTGCGGGTGTGTTGATGGGTCGGGTTTGGGTGGAGAGCCATCCGAACCGTCACCCGATCCATGACCCGTTCATCCATCCGACCCATTTAACCCGAATGCATACTTCTTTTGAATTTGAGAATGTATTTCAATTTACACATTTTTATCTTGCAAATTGAATCATATATTGCACTTTTTTTTTTGTACTAGACTATTAGTTTTGTTGATTTGTATTAGACCTTACAAATTAGTAAGTTTTATATAGTTTATACATGATAATTACTTGAAATTAAAAATTTAGCTTAGAATCTTAATAGGTTTCGCGGAGACCCGACCCACCCGATTATCCAACGGATGATGGATGGGGTGGATGTGGATGATGATTTTTATGGGTGGTGGATGGATCGGGTGAAGTATTTTTTTCATGGATCGGGTGATGGAAATAGCTCATCCACCCATAACCCGATCCATTTCCATTCCTATTGACATATTTCATGCGGTAACCTTAAGATTTATACGAAATTCATGGCATAACCCTACAATATATACAAAACTAGGTGGAAAGCCCGTGCGTACCGCACGTGGTTATCGCGGTTTATTATAGAAAAACAGGTAACAATAGTTTGTACCATTTGATTTCAATATGAATATGTTGTATTGTAACTACTTTATGGTTTAGTTGTTTTAAGTTTTATAATAATGAAGGATATGGATTGCAAGCGTTGCCTCTATAATTTTTGTTGTCGATATGATTACACTACTTTATCTTAATACATTAATCGCTTGTAGATTTGTGCAACTTTGCCCTTCCAAATTTACCGAATGTAAATCCATAAGTATTATATAATAGGTTTTACCAATTCTCTAGTAAATATATAAAGTTGTATTTTTTCCTTATCAAACAATAGATTGAGATGGATTAAAAAAACAATAGGTTGAGTTGCGAAGTTTCAACCTTTGACCCTCGTCGATCAAGAACAAAAGCACAATTCTTTTTTCTGGTCGAAACAAAAGCACAATTCTAGTACCATAACGTAAACCATATCAAATCAAATCATACAAAATCAGCTAACAATACAACTCGAGTTGTTCGAACCTTAAACGCTTCCTTCACCCTCCTCTCCGAATGTAGATCAACCTCATGCTCGAAAACCGCCAACGGGACTAACGCCTCCTCCAAAGACCGTGCATCCACCATTGAAACCTGCCTATTCTTGTTTTCCAGAACCACCATAGTCTCGTACTCTTTCTCGGGCACCATCCGGATCGTCCTCTTCTTCGCCTCCTCAGCCTCCGTTAAGTCGGTGTTTAACAGTTTCGTGTATAACATCAGATAGGAATGTCGCGGCTACAAATAAGCATCACAATTAGTCTCCAACTTGGAAAGTGACATGATCTTGAAAAGGCTTTTGTTAAAGCATCATCACTCACCTCGTCTGCTTTTATGTCGCCTAACACGAAATGGGAGGAGGAGGGAGCGTTTATCCGGGGTCATGACGCGAACCCACATTCAGCCTCTAATTGAATCACCCATATTAGGTCAAGAAGAATGAAAACCAAAAAAACAAAACTGAGAGAGAAACTGCTTTGGAGTTTTTCTTCAAAGTAGCATGGTCTCTGGATTCTCAATGTATCCTTGAAAGCCTTAAGCCATTGTGCACCAATTGCACATTTGCACCTGCACAATACAAAAATTACATGAGCAAAGAGATTACAATTACAAATGACAGTTTCATATGTTTTATGGATTTAACAAAAAGAAAAGGAATTTACCATTGACGACACGATGATCACAGCTAAGCGTTGTAGACATGAAGGAAGAAATGTCGTATTGCTCAGGAGCAGAACTGGGTACTACCTTCTTTTCAGCTGTTCAGAACAAAGAAGATCAATCTCATTAGCTTTCGTTTAGCAAGACCCACATTATTACTTATAGAGTTCTTATAATGGCATCAATTTGTAACACTTGTAGTACCATTAATAATGGTAGTGTACCAAACGAACCCTTAAACATCAGTTTGATAAGAAGAGGCATTATTGGTTACCATGCCATAGATACTTAGCTGTTGTGAGGTTAACCAATAATGTGGGAGTTTAACCAATAATGCCAGCCAACTATGAAACATCCATAAAGAATGAAAGCACAACAGCTACTATAGTTGTTACCGTGCTCTCTAGTGGAAATCCTTACCTTTTCTTTCTACATATTAATATGAACTTTACCTTTCATTCAAAGGCTGCTTTCCGTAACTCAAGGCCATCATCCACAGCATGTTTAAAGGGGCCTAAATCAACTGTCTGTATCAGCTCTTTCTGTGCAGACAGAATATTAAAACTTGGTCAGAAAATGACACAAAATACCCTAGGTAATGGCTTCTGATCTTCCACAAATGTAATAGTTGCAAAAGGGGCATTCAGGTAGAGATGGAAGTACACATACATAGATCATTTGCATTTTGCTTCAGGCCAAACACAATAAAATGTGTAAATCCATTTGCATATTCCAAAAATAAACACCACCAAGAAAATCATGCCAGTGAAAATAGCTTAGATTTCCTTTATAGTGATGCATAAGTTTATCATATTGCATCAAGAAATGAACAAAACGACCAACCACAAAAAATATAACATGCACAGAGCCATGATCCATTGAACTACACTTGCAAAATCTGTATTGCGTAAGAGCATTAAACAAAATTCTTTACATATTTTTTGAAATAGCTAAGAAAATTACGTACACAAAATTCTTTACACATTTTAAAAATAGCTTAAGATTAAACATACTGAAAAAGCAATATGTAAGAAGCCAGCTTACCTTAACAACAGTTTGATCATACAAAAGTGGCAAGATTTCTGGAAGCAGGCCCTTGATGAGATTTGGTTTATTGTTCGCAGCAGTATTCAATGCCAAAACAGCTGCCCGCCTGACATGCTGCAAATGTGCATCATATAGAAACCAGAGTTGAGAAGAAGGAAATAGCAATGGAGCCCTGCTAAAGCATGCGTTAAGGCTCTAAACCAAAAACACATTTCCAAAAAAGAGTTCAATATCTATCTTTTGGATCTCGATTTGAGGTAATGAAGGGACTCAAATAGAGAATCAGGAAGACATACAAACACATTGTTTTTCATCTTTAGCCAGTTCTTCCGACTCCCTGTTAGTAGACAATAGGGGAAAAAAAACAGTCAACTTCTTAATTCATATGCGTGTAAAAAATGCATAACAACAGATGCAATATCAACCCTCTCAGAGATGAGCAAGAAGCTCTATCCCTGATCACCGACTTCAGCAAGCAAGCAATCTTATACAGTAATAGTTGTTGAAACTACCTTATTTGGTTCAAACGCGAGCACCCAGGAGAAATTCAGCCAACACCAAGTACTCGGTTCATCAAGGGAAATCTAGATGACATAGAGAGATTGATGGCCCCTTCCAAAGCCTCTACCAGGTTCAAATCCTTCAGCACCTTGGCTGCATAGTGTATACCTAATCAATCGGTTCATCAGATTAAACCGATGAGCAAATTGAAAGAACAAAGCGAACAATTGAGTTGACTGCATAGTGTATAGAGAACAATTAATCCCCCAGATGAGTCTATGACTATCACTGTGTGTGAATCAGGGGAAAAAACAATAAGCGAATGGAAATAGCAAGGAGAGAGAAAGTGAAATACCTTGGCGGATTTCGCGGTACTGAACTCCGGTGGTGGAACATGCCGATTTCCAGGCCGGGAAGTCAGGCGGCTTTCGATCTCGAAGGATGGAGTTGAGGAGAAGCTTCGCGTGCTCGACATTGTGGACGGAGTCGGATAGGCAACCGATGAGCGGGGCAGCCGAATTGAGGGCCTCCGTGAGCGTCTGCATCATCTCCGGGAGAAAATCCTGGAACCGGCCGCGATCGGCAGGGGAATCTAGGCACTGGATGAAGTTGATGCCCTCCCTTGGGGCATCGAAGGAGCGGAGAAGTCGCCGGAGGAGAAGATCTTGCGGAGGAGGACGGCGGCGAAGGAGCGGGCGTCGGGGTGAGGGGAGGAGGTTGTCGGGCTTGAGGTCGCTGTGGGCGACGCCGTAGCGGTGGCAGTGGGCGAGTGCCGAGAGGAGCTGGGAGAAGACGGAGCAGGATCTTGACGGCGAAGGACTCGCCCGAGGACGCCGAGAGGCAACGGTAGACGACGCCGAAGCGGCCGCGGCCGATCTCCTCTTGGGGGAGGGGAGTTTTTGTTTGAAGCCCTAGAGCTCGATTTTGTGAGCGAATATAATGGGGAAAGAAATGGACGCTTTTTCTGTGAAAACCGATCCTCCTAATTATGGGGAAGGGGAGGTAGAGCGCACGGGACTACAGGAGTTAGAGGAACTGAAAGGTTGAAATATACCCGGTATACATCAACATTTAGTGATAATTATGTACAAAGTGAAGATGATAGGAAGAGGTAACAAACTTTTGCAAATTTCACCGGTTAAAAGCCAATTTTCCTAGTAAAAACGAAGGCAAACCACATGAAAACTATAGGATAGTGATAAAATGATGAGCATTGATTGCAGATTCCGACTGTAGTTTATAGTATTATAGATTTGTCACATGCCCAAAAAGTTAAATTTTGTATTAATCTTAAAATTTGTGAAATTAAAAAGAAAATTGAAAAGGGTTTGACGATTCATCAAGTATAATTTTATACGATATTAATATTAAATATTTATATATTATAATAAAATAAATTTATTTTTCCTATTCATATTATTATCTTATAAATTTATTAATAAAAAATAATCAGATAGTTTATTTTTAAATTGAAAATATAAATAAATTAAAAACTGAACATTTCATTACATTACTTAATTGTTTTTTACATAAATAATTTCGTTGTAAATAAATTTCAAATTTTGATATTTTACATTATTTCTTTTATGAGAAAAGAAAATTTTTATAATGTAAATAATGAAAAATTTTCAATGGTCAATTGGTCATTGATGAAAACTTTAAAATAGTTATCAACACAAATAGATGCATGGTATTGCCTACTACTTTGTAATAGATTAATGAATAAATTTAAACTATAATGATAAAATTAAATATATTTATTTAATTATAGTATATAATCTTAAGGTAATGGATACGGCTATATTACAAAAATCTTACAACCTTTTAAACTAATATTTATAAACAACCTTTTAAATCTATGTTATTAAATTAAATAAATTCATTACATGTTTTCTTGAATTTTCATTGATCACGTTGACCAGGGAATAGTTTAAATTATTCACATTATCAAAATTAATTTACCTCATAAAGGAAATAAAGTAAACTATCAAAATACTAAAATATTTACATTATAAGATATTTGTACAAATCTTTCCGTAACTAAAACAATAGGAATTTTGAATTTTAATTACTTATATCATCAAAGTTTTCAATGTCAATTTAAATTTATGATAATTCTTTGTTAAATAAAGAGGTTATATTATTTTGATCAATAAATTTTAATTTTTAATAATAACTCAAATAAGAAATTTAAAATTATACGAGTACAATCTTAAGATTTTTTTTAAAATCGTTTTTCACAAATTTAATATTTAAAATTAATATTGACTTTTTTGGACATATGATAAATTATGTACATAACATAGGGTTATTACGTGAATTTTATATAAACCTCAAGGGTACGGTGTGAAATATGACAAACGTTCGTACACCTTATGAATAACGCTAAACCTCAGGGTTACCGTGTGAAATTTCCTAATAATCTTTCGCTTTCATACTTTCTCATGTAAAACGAGTCATGATGAGCATCAGTTTATTAACGAGATTACCATAAGAGAAAGTGAAAAACTCAAATAAGGTCGACCTCTATTATAAGTAACAAATGATCTTTGTCTCGTCTATACTTCTCCTTCCAACAGCTAACGTAGCCTAATCAGACTGTTTAAGCCTTGTTTGAAGAACACTAAAACCATTTCTCTACTATATTAGACATACCACCAGAAAATAGAGCTAATTTTAAGCTTATACGGAGTACATTACTGCAATAAAAAAAAAATGAGATTGGGTCTCTCGGATTCTTTTGGGTAGATTTTCCGGTTTTATTTACTACTACGTGCATTATTATGAAATTTTTTCGAAACTGGGCACTTTACTTTGCCAGAAAGACGCTGGTTGGACCAGCGTCTCTCTTTATTTTATTTTATTTTATTTTTCAAAATTTCGTATTATTTTTTTTTCAAAAGTTTAATATCAAATTTTAATAAAATTAGTTCAAATTATATGCCTATCAAATTTAATAATTTTTTTGTTACGGTTTAAGGGAAAGACCGATATACTTACATGTTTGATCAAAAGACGTTATCTCGTTCGATTATCTTCCTTGTTATAAAAACTTAACTTGTGTATATCTTATATATATATTTTAGAGGTGTTAAACGGGTCGGGTCGGGTGGATTCCGGTTCGGGTTCAGGTTGAGTGTGTGCCCTTTGGATGGACAAGCTCAACGTACACATGTACAAGTGTATGGAAGGTTAGAATTTTATCCTTGGACATCTGTTCAGCTATTATGACCACTCATTTTGAAGGTCTCGACGGGAACTACAACGCTCATTCGTCACCTGGAGCAACCGAATGAGCCATGACGAGCCCAGATGCATGGAAAGCTCCAAAACGGGACCTAACTACGCCGTTTGGGACACTCAAACGCGGTTTTGAAGCCACAAACGCGTTTTTTTGTGAGAACCCCCAGCACATAGGCCCTTCGGGCCTAACTATAGCCCCGTCTCGACGAGACCTTCGAAATGACATAAAATACGCCCCATTCCGATAACCGAGCGCAAAGTTACGCCGCTTTTCTCGCCGGAGGCCATGACGCCTGTCTGCTTCTCCCGGGATTCTGCACTCATGCCGGTCCGGAAACCGCGAACCCAAGACTCCACCTCGTGGCTTATGTCGAGACCTTCGAAACGACTGCTCACACGCCTCGAACGGATCACCGAGCCAAAAGTTATTGCATTTCACACCCGTGTTTCAACCCCTACGCACCATCTTACCGCTGGACAACAAACTCCGGTTTATAGCACATGCTTCAGCTTTATTTATATATGGTTTCATATATAACAATGATGCAACCCGTGGCCCAACGGTGGATCTCACCACCTTCCCTGCAAGGTTTTTTTTTTTTTAAGTTTAGGCTTTAATAATAATATTACCTGTAACCCGATTGACCCGAACCCACACTCAACCTGAACCCGAACCGGAATCCACCCGACCCGACCCGTTTAACACCTCTAAAATATATATATAAGATATACACAAGTTAAGTTTTTATAACAAGGAAGATAATCGAACGAGATAACGTCTTTTGATCAGACATGTCAAAAATAGCACAAGCTGGCCCAACCAGCGTCTCTCTATGAAAGACGCTGGCCCAACCAGCGTCTCTCTATGAAATTTGATATTTGAACTAATAATTAAAATTTGAACTAATTTGAACTAATAGTTAATAATTATATATATAAGATATAATTTGAACTAATTTTATTAAAATTTGATATTAAACTTTTGAAAAAAAAATAATACGAAATTTTGAAAAATAAAATAAAATAAAGAGAGACGCTGGGCCAGCGTCTTTCTGGCAAAGACGCTGGATGGTCCAGCGTCTTTGCCAGGTGCCAGAAAAAGGCCAAAGACGCTGGCTGGGCCAGCGTCTTTCGCCTTCAAAGTGCCTATGTCCGAAATAAAAATTTTTCTGTGCCTACTTTCGGAAATAAAAATTGTACAGTGCCCAGTTTCGAAAAAATTTCCATTATTATTGAAAGAAACGTGTTTGGGCTAATGGGCTCCACCGAATCAAATAGGATTAGACCATATAATAACTTATTTAAAACGTTACTTTCGACCAAAAAAAACTTATTTAAAACGTTAATGATACAAACACCGCCATCCTCCTCTCACCATCCACAAAACCGCGTCCGAGTCAACACTTACCACCAAATTAAACAAATCCAACTCACCCACAACAACACACGCTCTCACTATCCACTTTTCTTACACTGTCTCGTATCTTGTACTAACTCCGCCATGCATGCTCATTGCTAGCTGTTTCTCCCTCCATCTTTCCTGGCTCCTTCCTCCCTCATTTTTCCCAACCACCCCCAATCTCCCCACACTATAATAACCCCCCTTCGGCACACTCTTTCTTCATCACCTCTCAATCCAATCTTTTTCACCAATCATCACTTCCAACCAACTCTCAAATCCAATTGCTATACCATCAATGGCGACGGTGCTCGCAATCTCGGCGTTCTCGCTTCTTGTACTCTTCTCCACCGCCTCCGCCAACTTCCACAACGACGTCGACGTCACATGGGGCGACGGCCGTGGCAAGATCCTCGACGGCGGCCAACTCCTCACTCTCTCCCTTGACAAGTACTCCGGCTCCGGCTTCGAGTCCAAGCAATCCTTCCTCTTCTCCAAAATCGACGTCAAAATCAAGCTCGTCCCCGGAAACTCCGCCGGCTCCGTCACCACCTATTACGTAAGTCATTTCAGTCCGACAACTCAAAGTGTGTGACCTCGTATGACCTGTTTATAATAACTATGGATTGAAACTATTTAATCCATTAACCGTAGTTAGTTTTTAACAACATACTGCGACTCCTGAAATAATTAACTGGATTGAATCTCTCTATCAATCATCCCGTTCCATGTTCCATAATTAGAACTTTTATCAAAGGACACAATTTGAATTTCAAATTTCTCTTGCAGCTATCGTCTAAAGGCGACAAGCACGACGAGATCGACTTCGAGTTCCTCGGGAACGAGACCGGCCAGCCGTACACTCTCCACACGAACGTCTTCGCCAGCGGCCAGGGAAACCGCGAGCAACAGTTTCGTCTCTGGTTCGATCCAACCGCCGATTTCCACACCTACTCAATCCTCTGGAATCCGCAGAGAATCATGTAATTAACTTCAAACGCTCACACATATACCAAAATTCTGCATCAATTACGATCATTATGCTCATGGAGTTTGTGTTATTTTGCTACAGATTTCTCGTGGATGGGACCGCGATCAGGGAGTTCAAGAACATGGAGTCGATTGGAGTGCCATTCCCGAAGAGTCAGCCGATGAAGATGTACTCGAGTCTATGGAATGCGGACGATTGGGCCACACAGGGCGGGAGAGTGAAGGCAGACTGGACCAAGGCTCCGTTTACGGCTTCGTACAAGGGGTTGAGCATCAGTTCGTGTTCTTCGTCTTCGTCTTGCGGCTCGAGTGGTTCGGGTGGGTGGTTGAACCAGGAGTTGGATTCCGGTAGCCAACAGAGGATGAGGTGGGTGCAGAGGAACTACATGATCTACAACTATTGCGCCGACTCGAAGCGATTCCCACAGGGATTTCCAAAGGAATGCACTGCTGTGTAGTTTTGCTAATGGGTTGATGTAGTTCACTGTTGTCTCGAGTAGTTAGTTCATACCAAATTTTATTGATTCTTGATTGATTTTGTAATATAATATGCATGTATACGTATATGTACGAGTTGATATTTAGTCATAAATTGCTATGTTAAGTACATCATATGTTGTTGTAGGTCGCTGTTAATTGAAATAGCAAATTAGTGTTTGGATTGAAATTGAAGGCTCACTGTGAAAACTATAGGCCATACAATTAAACCATCAAAGAGATCATAAACAAAAAACTTGCCAGTTCGGGAATTGTTTTATCCATGTCCCTGCAAACAATTGAAATCCATATGTAATCACAAATGTCTTAGAGGCTTAGTACTATAACTAGTGCAGTTTCCCGCGCCTTGCGCGGATCTTGTTAAATTTTTAATCAATTTTTTTTACCTATATTAGTTTCGAAGTAAGTGGTTTTTTGGATAATTTTTCTTCAAAAATGATATAATATATTATGAATTTGTTTTTTCTTTAAAGTATGATACATTAATGACTTGAATAGTAAAATGGAATAGATCTTATACATGTAAAAGGGATGGTTGGATTATCTTTATTCTTAGGCTTCACCTACGAATTACATGAACTTCTTGTACATGTTTCGACTTGAAATAATATCTATGTTATATTACATCTTGTTAGATCTCGTTGAATAGATCTACATTTTATAAATGGTCTTTCTATTGGTTATAGCCTTAGAGGCATACGATAAGTTTCCTGATTTACTAAACTAAAACCCTAAAAGAATAATGTATAAACCCGTCACAAAAAAGATTTAAATCCTTAAATATGTAAAAATAACAAATCTTTCTATTTTAAGATGTTTATACTATGCCCTTAAGACATATGTTAGAAAATCCATTTTACAAACTATAAATTTGTTAGAGTTAAAAAAAATCACATGGAAAGAAATAAAAGTTCACCACAATAGTATGCACAATTACATGTTTCCAAAATCTCTTAGGGATTTTTATAGTTAACATGCTTCGATATATGTGGAAAATTGATTTAGTGCATCTTTTCAATTCACCCCAACAACTTTTGTATATAAATACACTAAATAATTATGTAGATATTTTTTAATTTGAATTTGGTAAGTAAAAATCATATTTCAACATTTTTTTTATATGTTTCCAGTTTAACAGTTGATAAGTATGCTAATTAGTTATGCAACTATTTTTTGTCGAAAGTTATGCAACTATTTTAAAAATTGAACTTAATAGATAAAACATCATGTAAGTTGTTGAATAACCAATCTCGTAAAATTAGGAATTATACGAACTTGAAATTTGTATATGGCTCTAGTCGAAGTTATATCTTTGATATAATGCATCTTCCTTGATCTGCATGTATAAAATTAACAAACGCTTAGATCAATGTACATAATGGATTACAAATTTTAAAAAAAATCTAGCATAAATGTACTTAGCAAAACGTAAAGAGCCATTGATTAGAAATAAACTTGATCATAGCTAATGAACAAACCAAGAGAGAATGTGCCCACCAAGAGGAAGAGGAGAAGGTGACTATCTGTTTTTTTTGGTTGAGATGGTATTTTATTGTAGTTGAGGTCATAATTCCAAGTTTGTGATGGTGATCATTGAGTAAAAATACAGCCGGATCATATTTCCAAAAATTAGGATAGGATCTTATCTAAATTAATTTTCAAAATTGAATATAAATCATAACCATAATTGGATATTAAAGATTTGGTGAAAAAATGGATTTGATTCTATGTGAATTTATAATAGGAAATTATGAAATTCTAATTTGCAAAAAAGGATAGGATCAAAAGGGGATAAACTTGGTAGGATTTGATTAGATTAGATATGTAAAATTGGATAGGATCAAAAAAACAAACGTAAAATTGGTTAGATAAAAATGATAGATAAAATTGGGGGAAAAAAAAACCATATTTACGTAAAATTGGGTAGGTACAATACGGCCGGATCATTATCACATAAATTAGGATAGGATCCTATCTCCGTGGCCTCATGGGTGTATACATGGTAACATAGGCCGGCAGAGTTAATTTTTTTGGCCGGCAGAGTTAATGGGTGTTCACATTTACATGCCCTGATACATTTTAGTTAAATCATCTAAACATATAAGAGTGGCATATGTACCAGCATATATAATTTTTTTTAATGAACTACTCAGTACTAACTATAAATCGCCGTCGACGTCGAAGTTTGATGTTGATTTTGCTATCAATGTTGATTTTACACTGTCAACGGAGTCGATATCGGTGATGAAGACAAAGAGAAGGAGAGAAAGGAGATGTAGAAGGAAGGAAAGCTTGGCTGCCGACGTCGACGGCGTGAGCTGTCTCCACTCTCCGCCTTCTTGCCCGGCCATGGTGTTCATCTACACCGTCAACGGAGCCGATATCGGCGACGAAGACAAAGAGAAGAAGGAGAGATAGGAGAAGTAGAAGGAAGGAGAGCTTGGTTGCCGACGTCGACGGCGTGAGCTTTCTGCACTCTCCGCCTTCTTGCCCAGCCATGGTGTTCATCTACATCAAACTTCAACGCCCGGAATTACAGACTGAACAAAGCCATATTGAAAAAAAAATACGTAAATATGAGTTTAACCTAATGTAAATCATATCAAATCTGTAATCATATGTAAATATGAGGCATATGAGGTTTTATTTTTAAAAATTATAGATGTGACTTGTATATTAGTGGACAAAGTGTACATGAGGTGGCTTAAGTAGAAAGGTAAATATTAATGACGTGGCTTATTAAGAAAATGACACGTGTATAAATCTGAGGTGGCCTAATGTAGGAGCGCCATGTGGCGAAATCCTACGTGGCGCAATGAGAAGGGTTTATTTCTTAGTGGTTTTAAATATATATAATAGATTAGACCTATTAGGGTATGCTTAAACGTGATAACATTGTTCTAGAATAAAGTCATTTTTAAGTTTGAACAATGGTTTAGCACTTGAGCATAGTAAGTTTAGGAAAACTTTGGTTATATATGGTTAAACAACTTAGACTTGGATAAGGAGGATTGAGTTCGTGTTAGGTTAGAAAGACAACTACTGTATATGGTAAGCAAACTATTATAGGTCCTTTATTTAAGAGGTTTATAAATCATAAGTAAGACTACAATTTATTATCTAGATATCAGACAATGAATTATGGAAATTTCGACACAAAAAATTAATTATGGAAATTTTACTTAATCATCAATAACCGGGATAGCTTCTCTACGGAAAAGAGCAAAACAGAACCGATTTAGTTAAATGGCAAGCCCTCCAATTAAACAACTTGTTTTACCAGTAATCACCACAAGAGCAAGCACCATTCTTGAAATGATGAAACCTACTAGTATCACGAACAACAATCTCCCGCCCCTTAATCTTTGAAATCAACTTAATAGCCACATGACAATCACTACAAACTCTCAGGTTCTTCATCACCCTGATCGTCGTCTTCCGCGGAGTAATCATCAATGCGAACGCAATCGCCAGCTTCTCGCTATGATGAGCAAGGTTGTACTCCTTGTCTTCCAAATCCATCTCGTGCAAAACCGACCCGGTGTCGGGCACATAGCCTTCTTCTTTCAGCTCTATCATAAGCTCCTTCAGATAAAATTCAATCTCCTTCCACTTTGGATGAGATTTGTCACCAACAATGAACTGATGAAACTCATTCTTGAACTCAAACCAGCTAATCCCGGGCTCTTTTCTCACCATCCGATCTCTCATTCGTTTTCTAACGTCCGAAACTTGCTCCCATTTCTTGTCAGAGGCATGGATGTTTGCAAGGAGAACATAAGCAGCTGATTCATGAGGATTAGCCCTCAAAACCTCTTCAGCAATTCTTCTAGCCATTTCAGTATTTTTATGGATTTTACATGCTGATAACAATGTCTTCCATATAATAGCATCAGCTTTAACAGGCATGTTTCTGATCATATCCTCTGCTTGCTTTAAACAGCCGGATCGACCGAGAAGATCCACCATACAAGTGTAATGCTCTAACCTAGGATTCAATCCATACTCTTTCACCATTACATCAAAAAACTCCATTCCTTTCTCTTTCAAACCGGAATGACTACACGCGTACAACAAGCTCAAAAATGTTACCTCATTTGCCTCGAATCCTTCTTCCTCCATTTGTCTGAACAACTCAACAGCCTTTTCTCCTTGCCCATGGAACCCATAAGCAGCTATCATTGAGCTCCAGAGCACAATGTCGGTTTCTTTACGTTCGGTGAAGATCTTCACGGAATCCTCCAAACAACCGCATCTAGAATACATGCTGATCAAAGAGCTTACTGCAGAAACAACAGAGTCAGCTCCGGATTTGATGACCTCAGCATGGATTTGCTGACCTTGTCCAAGGGTTGCTAGCTCTGAGCACGAGCTGATCACGCTGACGAAAGTGATCTGGTCGGGCCGAAAGCCAGCCATTTTCATTAGGCTGTATTGCTCAAGAGCGCCTTCGGAGCAGCCATTCTGAGCTCTTCCTGCAATCAGAGTGTTGCAGGCGATTACGTTACGAACAGGCATGTCTTTTATAGCCCTTTCTCCATCTTCTAAGTTCCTGCATCTCATATACATGTGGGCTAATGCACTCCCAACAACCAAGTTGATCTCTAGACCGGATTTGACCACATAGCAATGAATCTGTTTCCCACTGTTTAATGCCTTCAACCCTGCACATCCTCTGAGCACACTGCCTAATGCGAACTGATCAGGCGAGAATCCCAATCGATGCATCTGTGAAAGCAAACGCAATCCATCCTCATCCAACTCAAACTGGATCATGCATGAGACCATGGCATTCCATGTGGCCACATTCCTCTCAGGCATTTCATCGAACACCTTGCGGGCACCCTCCAAGTTCCCATTTAAGACGTGTCCATTGATCAGAATATTGCAAGACATCACATTTCTCTTTGGCATTACATCGAACAGCTTAAGGGCAATGTCCATGGACCCCATTTTCACATACATGTTCAGGAGGTGGTTGTTGAGGAACTTGTCTGAACAACACCCAGATGCAATGATCAAGCCGTGAATCTGTTTGCCTAGAAAGATCGATTTTGTGACAACGGATCTCTGGAGCAGTTGGGCAAACAGATTTGGGCACGACCATATTTCGAATCTGAATTTCTCAAATGCTTCTTTCAAATTACCACTTGAACAGAGTGTGGTGAACTGATCTGGTATTGGAAATGAGGGTTTTGAGATATTAGTGCAGAGTAAACGAGAGGTCTTTGAAGGGCTCTTGAGAATCAATGGAGAGAACAAAAGGGTTCTCAGTCTCATGTAAAAGGTCATGCCAAACTCAAGCTTTCCCTTGGATTGATTGAATTTGAAACCATTATATATTGAAAGGTTTGTTGGTGGGAAATTGACCAAATTTTGTTCAACTCTTATTCAATGCACAATTTGATAAAAGGAGGCTTGGTGAAAGTTGATTTTTTTTGGCCCTTTTTTTTGTGTCACTAGAAAGATATAATTATATAATTTTCTATCTTACACTAGCCTTTACTACTACAGCTTGGTGAAAAGGAAAGCATAGAGACAACCATCACCCTCATACAAACATGAGAATTCTGTGCCAAAATCAATTCAGGACTTGTATTTTAATTACATACATTTTAGTAAAGACAAATATACAAGCAAGCCTTTTCTTTTTCCAACAATCAACCGTGTGGTATGACCAAACTTTCCTGCTAAAAAAACAAAGCTAACATGCTTCAAACAGCCACCGGAGTATTGGCGGAAGCAGGGGCCACGCGATTCTCTACCGGAATCTCGGTGTACTCCGACAGAATTGCCCTGAACTCGTCGCCTGTAATTGTCTCCTTCTCCAGAAGAACATCAACGATCTTGTCCATGGCCTCTCGGTTGTTTTTGATGTGGCTCAAGGCAATCTCGTACGCCTCGTCAGAGAGTCTCTTCACAGCAGAGTCGATGTCCTCTGCTAGCTTCTCTGACATTGAGTTCCGTGCCATCATTCTCATTATCATGTCACCGCCCTGAGCTGACGCGTCCATTAGGGACCATGGGCCAATGTCAGACATTCCAAAGGTTGTAACCATCTGCCAAAAAATGTGTCAAAAAGGTTGAGACTGACAAGGATTGTTCATATTCATGGTAATCTGGAACCGACTAAACCCGAAAGCCAGCTATGTATGGAACAGGTTAAAAAGGAATATTCTTCTTCTGATTTTGGTGAATAAGCCACTATATCTCCAGTTTGGCTGATAAAGCTAGTTTGGTTTGGTTCAATCTTAATTTTCTTCAGATCAGGATTCGTTTCAACAGATCTACCTACACTCCTACTGAGTTACCATTACCCTAATAACAGTAAGTAGGTGAACCCTAAAATTAAAACTATGAAATGGGGTAAAATCTATCCTTCATATTACAATTGAAAGGCCGAGATTTAACCAAATCATGGTAACTCTACCGGATTTCACTCCCTTTGTAACTGTTTCAATCCAGTTGGGCTACACGTGGAATCAGAATTATGCCACTTAATTTTCACTTTCAAGTGTTTTACTAGGTTCTATAAAGCCAGGCCAACAAGCCACTGTATTCACAGGACTAATACTACAGTGGGTTCATTTAAAAGGGCAATCAAGACTAGCCAGTAAAGTTGAAGTATCGAGATTTTGTGAAGGGAAGTTACCTGCTTGGCCAACCCAGTAATCTGTTGCAAATCACCGACGGCTCCAGTTGTAACTTCGGCCTCACCAAAAATAATTTCCTCAGCAGCTCTGCCACCCAAACCACCAACAATTCTTGCGAAAAGCTGTTGCCTAGAAATGAGGGTAGGGTCGTCAGCTGGAATGAACCAGGTAAGTCCTCTTGCTTGACCACGAGGGATAAGGGTAACTTTTTGAACAGCATCATGCCCAGGAGTCAGTGTACTGCAAAAAAAATACAAGTTTTTAAATTAAAAACTAATCATTTCTTAATAACTTTGAACGAGAGAAAGTGAAGTAGAGAAGTCTGCCCAATTTGCTTACCCGCAAATGGCATGGCCCACTTCGTGATAGGCCACAAGACTTTTGCTCTTTCCATCAGTCATCACTGTTCCTTCCATTCCAGCAACAATCCTATCAATGGAGTCATCAATTTCCTTTGATGAAATACCTGTCTTGCCACGACGGCCAGCCAGAATTGCAGCCTCGTTTAATAGGTTAGCAAGATCAGCTCCACTGAAACCAGGTGTCCTCATGGCTATCACTTCAAGAGAAACATCAGACTCGAATTTCTTGTTGCCTCCATGAACCTTCAAAATTTCCGTTCTTCCCTTAATATCAGGGACATCAACACTTACCTGCACCAGGAAAAATTGATCATAAGCATCTCATCCGCATAGAGGATATTCAGATCAAATAATTTATACCATCCCCCATAGTTAAAATGAATTTGACCAAGAAAATTTACCTGTCTGTCAAATCGCCCTGGCCTCAACAAGGCTGAATCAAGAATGTCAGCTCGATTGGTAGCAGCAATAACAATAATACCAGTATTGCCTTCAAATCCATCCATTTCTGTTAAAAGCTGATTTAGTGTTTGTTCTCTTTCATCATTTCCTCCACCAATTCCTGTACCTCTCTGTCTCCCAACAGCATCAATTTCATCAACAAAGACTATACAAGGCGCATTCTCCTTTGCTTTCTTGAACAGATCACGGACTCTTGAAGCACCAACACCAACAAACATCTCAACAAATTCAGAACCAGAGATTGAAAAGAATGGGACCCCGGCTTCCCCAGCAATAGCCTTAGCCAGGAGCGTCTTTCCGGTTCCTGGAGGACCCACAAGAAGAACTCCCTTAGGAATTCTAGCACCAACAGCAGTAAACCTCTCAGGCTTCTTCAAGAACTCAACAACCTCCATGAAATCCTGTTTTGCTTCATCAACTCCAGCAACATCATCAAAAGTCACACCCGTGTTGGGTTCCATTTGGAACTTGGCTTTAGACTGACCAAAAGTTAAAGGAAACCCAGGCCCGCCTGGCCCACCCATCCCACCAGATGATCTTCTAGACAGAAGGAAGAGACCACCGATCAAGATAAGAGGAAAAGCCAGATTCCCAATAAGGTTAAATAGCAGGTTTCCAGAATCCTCCTGAGCATTATGAGCTGCGAAATCAATGTTCTTTTCTCTAAACTTCTGAAGGAGCTCCTGGCTCAGTCCCGGGAGCTGAACACGAACCCGCTGGATCCGGTTACCCAGTTCAGGAGAGACAGCCTCAACGATAGCAATCGTTCCATTTTCAAACAAGTCGACTTTCTGCACTCTATCCTTGTCCAAATACTCTAGGAATCTGGAATAAGACATTCTTGAAGAAGAAACGCCCTGGTCATCTGCAAGAGCACTCCCGTTCCCTAGCAACAAAGGTGCAGCCCCGGCACCTCCGAGCAACAATTTTAGGAACTTTCTTTTTCCTCCGGATTGCGCCTGGTCCAAAGACGCTCTCACAAGAATAGTGTCTCCAGACTGCCTGACCATATAGTGTTTTGGAGTTCCTAATGCACGCTTATTATATAATCTCTTGCTCTGTCTAGTTAAACCGCTGGCAGTAGACAAACCATGCCCTACTAGGCATGCTGATGATGATGCCATTGTATATTACTGCATAGTGAATTCAGCAATTAGAGCTCAGCATGAAGCCCAATCAATTAATAGACTAATAATCACTTCAGAAGTAAGAAATATCAATCTGCCATTCAATTGGAAACTCAGAAGAGCACTCAGAAGTGCTCAGGGATTGTAAAAGTTATTTCATGGTTAAGAGCTTTTGGTTAATTTCAAATGAACAAATTCCCCTGTAATTGGATCTTTGTATTAAATGTAAACTTCCAATTCAAGGAACTTAACGAGCAAGTTTAGGGTTTCATATCAAATCATCATAATATTGGTTTAATTAAAGCTATCCTCCTTGATACTAGCTATCACACAATTGAGATCAAAATGGCACATCGATTTCCTATCTGCTTTGAACAATTCACGTACGCTTACGAAACCCTAGCATATAGGACAGTAGAGCTGAAACCCTAATTGAGGTTTAGCTGCAAATTCAGCACTTAACACACACAATCAAAGGCAAGCTAGCAGCGAGAAACATGCATGATTCATTTAAGAAGGGGGGAGAATTACCTCAACAATGGCGGATAGACAAAATCAGAGGAATCGCCTTCTCGGACACAAGAAAGTTGCAATTGAGAACGGTGGAGGAAGAAATTGGGGCTTTTCAGTGAGTTTTAGAGGGAGTGGATGTGGTATGGGAGATGCGTACGTGTCTTCTTGATAATGGCTGATATTTATCTCCTCCCATTCAAACTCGTTGGAGATTTTTCTTCTTCATTTTTAACGTCTTTTTCTGATTAATGGATTCTTTTCACTCTGTTGGTTTGATGTCTTCTGATTCTACCGTCATATCTCATGGTTGTCAACTTGACACCCATATGTTTCAATTTGTGGTTTTGTAGGAATTTTAGTTTTGAATCGCTGTTTCCATCTCATGCTCAAAAAATAAGTTCACAAATCACATAATTTCCCACTTCAAATTAGCTTGTATTTTTTTTGGTTGAACAAATTAGCTTGTATTAGGAGTGACTGAAATTAGAATTTTTTTGATATTTTTATAAAAATAAACTTTTGATACTTTTTAGACAGTTTAAGATTAATTTTAGTTCACCGTAAATTTATACAATAATTTAGCTATAAAATGACTATGAATACATCTTTTAGTCCTTATAATGATGGTTGCATTGGGCGTCCATGGTGTAAGGGACTGAAATTTGACCATGTTATGAAACCTTAATAGAGATTATGACATCTCCTGCAATCAAACAGGCATTAAGTGTTCACATTATATGCAGTAACCGAATCATGGCTTCAAGATGATCAGCATCAGAAACATAGTTCATTTCCTGGCTTCTTCTACACCTAGAAAGAAGACAAGAACATATCCCAGGAGGAAGAATTCGCGTGCCTAGGTCTAATACCCGAGGGCGGATCTTCACCTCTGAAGAAATCATCATAAAAGGGCGCCACCGGAGTTGCACTTGTGTTCGCCTTAGCTTGTTCAGAGATCACAGATCTACAAACTGGGCACTGCCCATTGCTCTTCATCCAGGGAAGTATGCAATCTTCATGAAACATATGATTACAAGGAGTGACCATAACTTGAGTTCCAATCTCAAAGTCCTCTAGACAAATTGTACATCTCTTGCTATCCTCATTTAACTCATCCATATTGTTTCCTTTCCATGTCGCGTTACTACTTCCAGAAACACCATTGTAGAATAAGCTAAGCCTTCTTGTGAGATTCTTAGGGTCCGAACCGTATGTTACCTTCTTGAGCATTTTCAAGGCCTTTTCGTTTTCCAGTTTGGATGAATCCTCTCTAGGTTGGATATTAAGTGAGTTACGCCGTAGTAGCCCTGAGAACCGTGGAAAAGGCTCCATTCTAGGTCTTGTTTCTCTAGTGATGCTGTCAAAGAGGACTATTTGCATTGTAGGATGTAGCTCAGATGGAAATCTGCAGTTCACAACAAAGAACAAGTTAATTTGATTTTTTTTTGGTAGAAACTAAAAAAATGATTTCCTGAAACACCTTTTTTCTGTTTTTTAAACTTAGTTGTCAATTTTGAGAATACAGTGAGTACAAGGTTATGGTATATATTAGAGCAAGTATTTTGGAAAATATAAAACTCAAAGCTGACTCAAGATGTATACCTTGTATCACTGCTGGTGTTGCCCCTTTCAACAAGGCTTTCTTCAAATTGTCGTATTCCAGTTCGTGCACCGGGTCTTGCATCCTAGAATAACCATCACATTAGGATACACATAATATATCTATCATTCTATGAGAGTGCAAACAAGATCACATGTTACACAGAGTTGGCCACACAACTTACAGAGGGCTGTCGAAATGAAGAAAAGGGAACACGGTTGAAGCGTTGCCAATCTACCGGTCCAGAATCAGGCTGTGGCATAAGATTTCCATGTCCAGAAGACCGTAGGGATGGAGACTGAGAAAAACTAACTGGTGTACGGCTACCTTGATCCCATCCAGACCATCGGTTGTCTCTCCTTCTATTGTTCATTGATTGCTAAATTGATTTGCAGAGCCTTCAAATGACGGATTTTGGTGTCTTAGCTTGAACTTACATCTTTATAGCCCCTTTCAAGGGCATATGATCTCCTTCTCTAAAATTCTGGAACAGTATGATTCCATGGCCACTTTAGGAGCAAAGGAAGAATTGGCGGAAAGCAAGAAAAGAATCAAATTCCTTTTGGGGTGAGGCTTGTCTCTTATCTGTGGCTTCTGGATTAGGAATCTTTATAAGAGTCAGACATCCCTTCTACTAATATTTATCAGTAAGCATATCACCACTCGACAAACAGAAAATGTCTTGCTGTAGCTTCAGCATCTATGATTACAACTCTACAAATTTACGCATACAGCATACACTTCCGTGGGCTCATATCCATCCTCTAATCAATTTAGAGATCTTGATGAAGATGGATTTGACGTCCAAATCAACTTAAGGAAGAGAATCCATAAGAAATTGAAAGAGTTTGGTTAATCAAATATAAAGAAGTATCAGCATATATTGAGTGAAGTGAGAAAATGGAAGCAGGAATAATGAACCAAAAAACTAATCGCATATGCTTCATCCACCGCTTTCAAGTGCATGTGCTTCATCAGCCACTCCATCCACCGTTTTTAAGGCTAACAGACAGCATAAATGACACTTGTTTGTGCAGATATTCCATCAAAATCACAAGCCATCGCCCAATTTGACCCACCCCAAGATTGGTTATGTCCAGTAAACCATGACTGTTAAATAGAAAGTAACTGATGCATCTTGTTTTGTTGTGTGACTGGTGTCTCTGTCTTCGGTTTAATGACATATTTAGCACCCCATAAAATGACCATTATGCACTGTTTTTCAGTTTTTTCTCTGGCATTGCAGTACAGAATTCATTCTGTTTTATGAAGTTCAAACCAATTGACATAAGCAAGCAAACTGACAATTTATTTGAACACAATAAAATTCTCCATGAACAAAAACAAAGAGCACCCAAACTTTATTCAACTTAAAATTGCAAATAGCAGTCAAACCTCATGGGGCTATCCTATCTAGATCATAAGCAACAATTGCAATTTCCACCAAAGTTGAAACTTTATATACAAACAAGCATGAGCCTTTCGCAATTCATACCTAAGAAATCACAAATGACATTCAAACCTCATGAAGAAGCACTAGCCTTGAGAGCCTTCTGCAATTCGCTTTCGATTTCACTCATCCTACTCCCATCATTAGCCTGATTCCAATCCCTTTTCTTGTCCTCTTCATCACCACCACAATTGTTCTTCTTGGCCCTCCACTTTGCGAAATCAGTCGACTTCTCAGCCGGCACATAAACCGCCTTCTTATCCTCCCCACGACCCCTCAGAATCGGAACTTGCATCTTGGAGCTCTCCAATGCCTGTCTCATCTCCCTGTTCTGCCTCTGCAAATCCTCCATTTCCCTCCTCATCCACCCACACATTCCCTTCAAAAGCCCCAAATCATCCTCCTTCGTCGTCTCAGCATCCTTCCTCTTCTTCAAACTCTCTTCTTTCTTCACCTCGTCTATTCTCTCCAGCTCAATCTTGTTCAGCATCAACACCGGCCTCGTAATCGACGCCTTCGGCCCGGCCGAGGGGAAGCTCACGCCCCATCGGAAATTCACAACGGAGTTCTTCATCACAGGTAAGGACGTCTTCGCCGCCACTCGAATCCCTGACAAGATTCCATTAATTTCAGCATAGCCCTCCCCCTTCCTCAAATCCTTCCATTGCAACGGCCTCTCAAGACAGAACACATTCCCCGAATCCGCCACCGATCCGTTAGCCAAATTCCCGTCCAAATCCGCCGCTTTACCAGCCTGATTAATGACGGATGTGGTTGAATTGGGGCTAGAGGTCGATTTTCGGAGAGAGAAGTTTCCGAATTGGGGCTTAACGAGAAGAGAGAAGCTCGGAACCACCGAATTTCTTGAATTGTTGAGATGGAAGTGAGCGGTGAACACGAGAGGCGAGTTCTGGGACGATCCGAAGACGCCGACGCCGGATTTGAGAGAGAGGG
Organism: Polygonum aviculare; assembly: GCA_934048045.1. Lineage (NCBI taxonomy): Eukaryota > Viridiplantae > Streptophyta > Magnoliopsida > Caryophyllales > Polygonaceae > Polygonum > Polygonum aviculare. Next base: position 746,374 of record OW204024.1, read on the forward strand.
AGAACGGATTGACCCCGGAGTTAGGGTTAGGGTTTGCGGAGGGGGTAGGGCGGTAGGAAACGGATAGGGAAGGGCCAGATGAGAAATTTGTGCGGAGGGAGAACGAGAGATCGGAGGACTCACCGGCGGAGACGGCGGAGAGGAAGGGCAGGCCGAGGACGGAGACCGGGACTTTCGCCCGGAGTAGGGGGCTCTGGTCGGTTTCGTCCCGGAGTTTCAGAGAAAGCTTCATCTCGCGAAATTGATTGATTCGAGAATTTGGGTATGGAGGATTTCGTGAGTAATTCTTCTCACCTGAACATCTCGAGTGAGCAGAGTGGGAGGAGGGGTTTGAGCGGTTGAAATTGATGAGTGAATTATCAGGAGGAGAATGCGTAGAGGCAAGGGGAAGCCGAGGACTCCTACACAAAAAGCTTTTTAATTTTTTTTAGTTTTATATTTTTCTAATGGATTTTGATGTATACTAGTACAAAAGATAGATATGTGGATATAGTAAAGTGTTTTGGATAAATTTAGACGCTAATTATAATATGGATGGAAATTTTCTATTATGGTGTATTAGAGTTTAATATTAGAAAGATTTAATAAATTTTAAGATTTTTTTATTTTTTTTATGACAAATTAACTATTTTCTCTTTACGTACACATAGAATTATTTAAGTTCCAAGATAACACCAAAATTTGGGATCGTTACCATGGAGTAGTAGAAAAAACTCTACATAGAGTCGATGAAATTACAACCGTTTATTCCAATCAATGGCTAAGATTAATAGATTTTACTTATTTTCTAGAATTATAGCAAAAGTATAGGGCATTCTCCCTCATTCCAAAATACGAGAGAACTTGACCGCCGGACGATCTCTTCCCAATCAACCGTTTTTGAAGATCGGACTTGGAATTCGTGATTGTATATGATCGAAGCTATAACCGAAATTCATGATTTGCAAACCCTTCATGATCTGCAAACCCTTCTCTAGTGTTCTCAAGACCGGAATCGGGGCTTCGGCTCCTCTATTGATGCTCCGATGCCCATGATTATAAGTGAATGCTCTTCCCAATCATCAACCAGACAAGACAAAATCGAGTATATGAAGTTTGAAGTAGTTGATTATCTAGAGTACAATTGGATGCATGCATGTTGACATTTACCATTGATGGGTCTTCTTTCAAACGAAGGTGTATCTTAATCTTTCTATTCAATCTTCTTTTTGGAGTGAAAGTGGGGATTCAATCTTCTTTTTAGAGTGACCTTACCTGCTTACCACAGTAACAGAGATGGAGGAAGAATGCACTAGAAACAGTAACGGAGAGGGAGGAAGAATGTACTAGAAAAAAAGAACCCATAGAGAGAAATTTAAGAAACAGGGAGTAAAGTATAGAACTATTCTGCCGTATTCAAAAGTAAAAAAAAAACTTTAAGAAACTTTCTAAAATTGCATAAGATCTGGGCCATTAATTTTTAATTGAAAAGTTGTTGCTAATTCAATACTCCGTAAATTCTTGTCCAAATTTATTTTTGTTGCTAATTCAATAAATCCTTGTCCAAATATATTTTTGTTGCTAGTATACTTATTGTCTTTTTCGCCTAAATTTTTTTTAGTGGATCTTACATATTAGTCAGGGATTTATTATACAGAACAATTGTCCATGACAAGCCAATTCTTTTTTAGATTTATAATGCTTAATGCTATTAGCAAAAGACATTACTACGTATTGGCTTGTGGAGCAGATAAATGGAATTCTGTAGTTAAACATGAAATTAAAAGTGGAATAGAGATCCGCCAACATACATTCCACAAAACCTTTCAATCCAACAAGTACCTTCCACAGGACCCTATGATTTGCTCAACATAATGTAAAAATGGCAATTACAAGTCTACCATGGCAATGGTGATCCAAAACTTGAACAAGTTTGTGCCTTGAATTTAGCAGAGTGACATTGAATTACATGTCAAAGGCTTGGGCTGCCAAATTAGAAGATCAGTATGTTGTGAGATTCGCGATCAACGTATAGTATGAGCACAGTTACTTGCAAACGGTTGAAGACAGGACATAGTTCCAAAAGATTGAACCCAATGACATGAAAGCCACCCGAGTTTGAAGGGGCACAACCCTGCACACAGATAAACCAGCTTGGTTACAAGATTAAAACGAACAATGGACAACATAAAGGCACAAAAGAGCAAATTATGAGTTACTATTGTTAAAGATGAAAATGAAGAAGAAAGCAATCAGAATTACAATTAATTCAGTTCAGTTTGGAAATTCAAGGTGAACCGTGTATATAAGAGAGTACAAAGGCTGAGGTATTTCCTTAGATGAACAGGAAGATGATTTTTTCAAGTCTAAATCCAACAGTTGCTAGATGCTTGGTGATTTGTTAACTCAAAATAATCAAACGCATCACTAGTTCACACTTCACAGCACTGTCTTCATTTTTTTCGTTTTCACCTTAAGATTAACATGTATATCACATTTGGCAACAGAACCAAGAGACGTACCAGAAGTTTAGAACACTAACGGGAATCCAGAATCTAAAACCTGTAAAAGGAAATGATCATGGCATGAGAGAGTGAAAGAGATAGAGAACACAGAAAGACTGGCACAATCAACAAAGAGTTCACACCGTATAACAAGGTAGGAAGAGCATCGTTTTGGTACTTTTTTGGAAGCTCAGAAAGCTTTCCCTGCCATAGATTATTCCAAGCAAAGACGACGGCAATTACACATGGACCCAGGATAATTTGGTTCAACAAAACCTGTCAGAATTTATAAGCATTGTTCAGTTGAAAATACAACCAAAGCTAACAGGGTTCATGTTTTTAAGATGCAGGCTGGTAACATAAATAAACAGTACCTTCAAAACCAAGTTTTGAGCTGTTGGTTGCGGCAAATAGCGATCTAAGAACTGATACCAAGCATAAGATCCAGGACCATACAAAAGAAACCCGTAGGAACTCATCCTGAGGGCGCGTATCCAGTCATGATCAGCCAATAGCGTCCCGATATCCTGCAACCTCGGTTACCAAATTAGACCATGGAAATTGAAAACATAATGACTCATTTTTTACAATCTGTAACAATTTCAATCAACAATCAAGAGAAGGAAGAAGGAGATGAGGAATTAGACTAGAAGAATCGAATCAGAGAGCAAGAAGGAATTGCATTTCTGTTGGATACATTACAATGCTCATATTCCCCTTTAGCTCTCAAAGCTCTCGAGGCAACAGTTATCCGAACTCTAACAACCGGATTCTCCTATTAACAACCGGATAACCCCTCACTTAGGCTTTCTATACAAGAATATAACATTGCCCCCCTCTTAAAAGTCTTGTCTTCAAGACTGAAAACAAAATTTTTACAAGGTATTGAATTCAGGAAATTGTTCAATAATGTGCCCTGCATGCTCCCAAGTAGCCTCAGTCTTGTCAAATTAAAATGACCTAATTGCAATAGCAAGTAAAATGGCACGAAATATTCCAAAATTTACAACGCATGAGCTCATCATAGCTATTAGATTATTGTTCATGAACACTCAAAGCCATTTATTGAACCATATAACTTTGCAACACATCCAGTATTGATGAAAAAGTTTGAAGCCTCAAGAATTGTTCATTTCCTTCGCGAATTCACAGCTGTTCACAAACACCATCAATAGCTTTGTAATACAGACAACATCAACAACTATTGTGTTACTCTACTGGAAATTAGGGCTAATCGAAAGCATTAACTTTCCAAAACCACAAACTCTACAAATTATATTCGGAAGCGAGTCAAATTGTAATGAGCAAGCGACAGACCTTTGAAGGATCACTCTGGTCCGAGCTCTCGGAATTCTTCGTCCGATTCCTGATCTGAGCGATTGTGTCGCCGGCGAGAGCGAGGGAGCCAGCGGTGAGGGCTTGCTTAAGAGGAAACCGAGGACTAGAAGCTCCGTTAGCGGAAATCTCCGACGAGGAGGCTCTTTGTCTTCTCTGTCTCTCGCTCTTTCTTCTTCTCCGTTGAGAGTTGAAACCGCCGGAGTTCAACCACAGCCAGAAGTGGTTGCTACCTCCTCCGCCAAGAGCTTCCATGGCCGTCTGATTTTTTGGAGGGTTTGCGAATCAAAATATCAAATCCGCAAATTTTATTCGCTATTTTAATTTACACAAACGCAGCGTTTTTTATTAGTAGGCCCAATTACCCCGAGCCTCCTACATACTACTCCGTATTTTAAAGCCCATTCCCGGCCCATTTGTTTTTTGAGCCCCATTCCCGGCCCATTTGGTCTTACGAGTACACCATTATAATATTTCGCGCTTGTGTATATAAAATAAGCTCTAACTTAAATTTTTTTGTTTAAATTTATATTTATTCATGCTCAATCTCCAAGCATCTATGAAACACAAATGTAAACCTTGATCGAACCGGACAAACCAAAGAAGACCAAATTAAAAAAAATGTACAAACAAAGGCTAAAGACTAAGGTGGCGTTTGGTATAAAATTATGGAAAGGAAACGGAAAGGAAACGAATTTGTATAGGAAATGGTGATGATCCTCTCTTTTTTGGATGAAAAATGAAAGGAGAGGGGTAATGGTTAGAGGAGTATGAGGGAAACCATTACCCCATGTTGAGGGGGTGGGGAGAAGTTGCTCAAATTTTGCATGAAAAGTGGAAGAGAGGGGTAATGGTTATCCTTTTAGACAATGAACCATAAACTAAATAATGTCTAGATACATCCCTTAACCATTTCCTTTCCCTCCAAACAAACCAAACAGGCCCTAAGAATGACATTTAACACGGATAGTATATAACACAAACCAAACACAAGCGAAGCCATCACCACCAAAACCACAATGAAGTGAAAGTTTTTGTTTTGGTCATGACAATGAAGTGAAAGTTAACTATTTTATAGCTAAAGCCGGATATTTCTAATGAATTTTACGAGCATCAGGCGCCGACTAAATGTTTGGGGTGCACTAGCATAATCTCTATCTTATATGGGAATCCTAGAAGGAAGAACTACTCCATAGCTAATCCCGTTCCCTCCAATGATCAGTATGTTGTAAGATTCGCAATCAACGTATAGTATGAGCACATTTACTTGCAAATGGCTGAAGACAGGACATAATTCATAAAGATTGAGCCCAATGACATGAAAGCCACCCGAAATTGGAGGGGCACAACCCTGCACACGGATAAACTAGCTTGGTTGCAAGATTAAAACCAACAATGGACAACAAAAAGCCATAAAGGTACAAAAGAGCAAATTAAGAGTTCCTATTGTTAAACATGAAAATGAATAAGAGAGCAATCAGAATTACAATTAATTCAGTTCTAATTTTGATCCGTTCCAATCCTGTTCAGTTTGGAAATTCAGGGTGAACCATGTATATTACTAATAAGAGAGTACAAAGGCTGAGGTATTTCTTTAGGTGAACAGGGAAGATGGTTTTTTCAAGCCTAAATCCAACAGTTTCTAGATGTTTGGTGATTTGTTAACTCACAATAATCAAAATCATCACTAGTTCATACTTCACAGCACTGTCTTCATTTTTTTGTTCTCATCTTAAGATTCATAAGTATATCACATTTCGCCACAGAAGCAAAGAGACGTACCAGAAGTTTAGAGCACTAATAGGAATCCAGAATCTAGAACCTGTAAAAGGAAATGATCATGGCATTAGAGAGTGCAAGAGACAGGTAACACAGAAAGACTGGCATAATCAACAAAGAGTTCACACCGTATAACAAGGTAGGAAGGGCATCATTTTGGTACTTTTTTGGAAGCTCAGAAAGCTTTCCCTGCCATAGATTATTCCAAGCAAAGATGACGGCAATTACACATGGACCCTGGATGATTTGGTTCAATAAAACCTGTAAGAAAGTATAAGCATTGTTCAGTTGAAAATACACCAAAACTAAGAGGTTCTGAGTTTTTAAGATGAATAACATAAATAAATAGTACCTTCAAAACCAAGTTTTGTGCTGTTGGTTGCGGTAAATGGCGATCTAAGAACTGATACCAAGCATAAGATCCAGGACCATACAAAAGAAACCCGTAGGAAGTCATCCTGAGGGCTCGTATCCAGTCATGATCAGCCAATAGAGTCCCAATACCCTGCAACCTCCGTTACCAAATTGGACCATGGAAAGTGAAAACATAATCAATAAGAATGACCTGATTGCAATAGCAAGTAAAATGGCACGAAATATTCCAAAATTTACAACGCGTGAGTTCATCATAGCTATTTTTTTCTTGAATAAAAGTGTAAATTTTATTCACAAAAAGTGGAACCTATGCAAAATTGTCTAGCTATAATCCTAGCTAGTTACATTCACACTTATCCCCAACTTCTCAAAAACGCTCCTTGCTTCTCTCGTCTTCACCTTCCACCTTGCTATCAAGCAATTTCTCACAAGACTAATACTAGAGATAATACAATCCTCAACCTCCATACGCTCATTTAAAAAAATCAGCCTATGCTATTGTTTTTTTCGATCAAGATCAGCCTATGCTATTGTTCATCATAGCTAATTAGGTTATTGTTCATGAACACTCAAAGCCATCCATTTCCACACACTACCATTGAATCATATAACTTTGTAACACAACCAGTATTGTTCATGAACATTCACGAATTGACAACTGTTCATGAGCACCATCTAGAAGCTTCTCTAACATGACAAACAATAGCCTTGTAATTGTAATACAGCCAACATCAACAACTATTGTGTTACTCCACTGGAAATTAGGGCTAATCTAAACCATTATCTTTCCAATACCACAAACTCTAGAAATCAAATTCGGAAGCGAGTCAAATCGCCGAAACTTTCCTTTTCCGGTAAGAAGATGGAATTGTAATGAGCAAGTGACAAACCTTTCTAGGATCACTACAATCGATGAGACTCTGGTCCGAGCTCTCGGAATTCTTCGTCCGATTACTGATCTGAGCGATTGTGTCGCCGGCGAGAACGAGGGAGCCAGCGGTAAGGGCTTGCTTAAGAGGAAAGCGAGGACTAGAAGCTCCGTTAGCGGAAACCTCCGACGAGGAGGCTCTTTGTCTTCTCTGTCTCTCGCTCTTTCTTCTCCGTTGAGAGTTGAGACCGCCGGAGTTCAACCACAGCCAGAAGTGGTTGCTACCTCCTCCGCCGAGAGCTTCCATGGCCGTTTGATTTTTGGAGGGTTTGTGGAATCAAAATTTATTCGCTATTTATTTACTACTCCGTATTTATAAAGCCCATTCCCGGCCCATTTGGTCTTCCGAGTACACCAATATAGATATTTTGAGGTCCTATTTATTTTCAGAAGAAAAGATGACCTAAAATAATCTCATATATCAATTTTCATAAGTTTAAATATTATCACCAACGATATAAAATATTACAATATTAACAAAAACGATATGAAATTATTTTCTGACAAGTGTTTCGATGGAATAGATGATATGATGATTGAAAATATTTCAACTAAGTGTAAAATATTTAAACTTAACATGATATTACGATCATGTTGAGTTAAAATATTGGTTTGATTTTCGTTCTGTCGTCATGTGCCGACTTGTTCGCTCAGTTTCGATCCGGTCCTTAGGGACCTCATCCATTTGGATGCTATAGGATAGTTTCTCGCTTGTAGGAACTAGCCTAATGTCTTTCCATTATTAAGAAGAAAATATGTCAATTTTTCGTTCACCGAAGCATCGATTCCACCTAAAAACTCGTCGGAAAAGGCTTTAGAATAGTTTTTGGTTGATCTCATGATAGTTTGTATCTTTGGTGATGATTTTCAAACTTGAGATTATTTTTGGTTAAAATTTGATAGTTCGGATTATTTTAAGTCATTTTTCCTTTTCAAAATTATCAACGAAACTATGTTTAAATTTGTTGTGTATATAAAATAAGCTCTAAAAGTACAACACTGTTCATCCAAACCTACTCTAAAACAACAATAGTGGATGTCTTCTTCAAAATGGAGCCAAGAAATACACCCAACACACATGTCAAACCATTATTTGATTGATCGAACCGGACAAACCAAACAAGACCAAATAAACAAAAAAGTATAAACAAAAGCTAAAGACTAAGAATGACATTTAACACGGATAGTATGTAACACAAACCAAACACAAGCGAAGCCATCGCTACCAAAACCACAATGAAGTGAAAGTTTTTGTTTAGGTCATGACAATGAAGTGAAAGTTAACTACTTTCTAGCTAAACCTTTTAAGGAAATTTCTAATGAATTTTACGAGCATCAGGCGCCGACTAAATTTTTGGGGTGGAATTAATGCATAGTCTCTATCTAATATGGGAATCTTATCGGACGATCTTCTACATACCTAAAGTCGTGACGTAGTGAACGCTAGCGTCACAATCAACCTTCTGGACTCTTTCCGTCCAACCATCTAAATCAACCGCCAAATCTCTACAAGTGGCGACAAACTTCCCAACCTTCCGACCAAAATAATCATCGGGCGGCTTGTACGACAAGGAGCCATGAAGGGTCTATGATTCAGACGCTGAGAGCGTGGTGATGAGGGTACCAAATAAAAGACGATCCTGACGAAGTCAGGTGGAGTACGCCGGATTAGCCGTGGTGATCGACGCATCAAGGACATTAGGCACCGTCTGTGGCGGAGCCGGATGAGAACCGTCCAGGAACTTGAAGAGGCCATACCCTTCAAGAATGGACTGAATTTGCGCTTTCCATGTGATGTAGTTGGTGGAGGTGAGTTTGATATGGTTGTGAAATTGAACGATGACAAAAGGCCTTGTGGGTTCAATTTCGTTTGGGATAGTATGGCTTGGATGACCAGCCATGGATGAGGGCTAGGGTTTCAGCTGAAAATAAAATTTTGGTGTTTTGATTGGATCATGCTCTGATTACCATGTTGAGATCGAGTTGAGTAATTGTGAACTGATAACATTATTTTTGATATGAGAAAGTATATATAAGGGATTACATGAAGCTAGAAAGACAACAAGAGAGATACAGAAGATGAATGGTAAAATACATAAATGACAATATAAAACTTATTTATCCATAACAGATAGCTGGAGACGAAGATTCGCGTGACACTGTATGATAGTTGGGGGAAGAAAATTCGCGTGGTGTGTGGTTAGAGTCTGATCAGACGATAAGTTTCAACTTTTGATTTTGTTTGGTTTGTTTTTTGTGCTTTGTTGTGACAGTTTTCTTCATGTGTGGGCTTTTTGGGCACACAATTGTGTCCATCCTAACCCCCAGATTCTCCGTAATTGGGCACTTTGTGTATCTATGGGCTTTTGGGCACACAATTGTGTCCATCCTAACAACCCAGATTCTCCGTAATTGGGCACTTTGTGTCATCTATGTGCTTTTGGGCACATAGTTGTGCTTTGCCCAACCCCCCAGATTCTCCGCAATTGAGCACTTTGTCTGTCTGTGCTTCATCTTAACCCCCAGATTCTCCGTAAGTACGTGACACTGGATTTAAATTACAACACCGTTGATCCAAACCTACTCTAAAACAATAGTTATGCATGCTCAATCTCCAAGCATCTATGAAAAAATTGATATTGGGATGGTCTAGAAATATACCCAACGCACATGTAAAACCATATTTGATTGATCGAACCGGACAAACCAAAGAAGACCAAATTAAAAAAAAAATGTTTTGATCGAAAAAAAATAAAAAAAATGTATACACAAAAGCTAAAAACTAAAGAATGACATTTAACCAGAATAGTATGTAACACAAACCGAACACAAGCGAAGCCATCGCTACCAAAACCACAATGGAGTGAAAGTTTTTGTTTAGGTCATGACAATGAAGTGAAAATTAACTACTTCCTAGTAAAGCTTTTTAAGGAAATTCCTAATGAATTTTACGAGCATCAATCGCCGACTAAATCTTTGTGGTGGACTAGCTGCACTATCATAAATTAATACATAGTCACTATCTAATACGAGACGCTTATCCGGACGATCTGTTACATACCTAAAGTCGTGACGTAGTACGTAAACGCTAACGTCACAATCAACCTTCTGGAATCTTTCCGTCCAACGATCCAAATCAACCGCCAAATCTCTACAAGTGGCGACAAACTTCCCAAACCGACCAAATTCGTCACCGGGCACCTTGTACGACAAGGAGCCATGAAGGATCGCGTCGAAGCGGCTGTCGTCGTCTCTGGAACGCAAATGCGTGTAGGGCATGACCACCGTCGATTCGCAGCCCGGGCGCACACCGCTCAAAGTGTAGTTCGACAGCGAGTTGCGGACCCTGACGCCGAGGTTGATTGTGTAGAGCAAGGCGGTGTTGTTAAAGACGGTCCTGAAGCTTTCGGGCACCGCACGGGTTGACTCGACAGTGATGGTCACCGCGGGTGGTTCGGGCTCGGTGACTAGTAGTAAGTACGTGATGAGGATGGTGAGGACTGCGATGATGAGGCAGCAGAGGCCTGTTGGACCCTAAATTTACCCCTTGATTCTAGCCTATCTCATAAGAATCTCAGTGAAAAACAAGGTTTCTAGGGCTATCGCTGCAGACTATAGTCCCAGAAAGCTCCCGAAAGCTCTGCCAGAAAGTGCCAGCAGAAAGCTCCTGCAGAAACCGACGGCTGACGCCTCCAGCAGGTCAAACGAGATCCCTAGATCTCCGGAAACCACTTCAACAACTTTGACCACGTTTTTCTCAACCTTCAGGAGCTATTTTCAAGGGAGAACAAGTCAAAAGTCATATTCAAAGGTGGACCTATTATGTGGCCTATTTTCTAGGGCGGTTATACCTACTTTCTCTATCTTGTAACCTTATAAATAAGAGTCCTTAGGCCATAGAAACGGGGAGAGCACATCAGAACACACAAGACCACAATAGCCACGACTTGCATTTGTATTTCTTTCTATAGCTTGTAATTCATAGCCCTCGTCGCCACCGCCGGCCGCCGCCGACCGCCACCGACCGCCGCCGTCCGACAGCTTTCTGACCATCAGCCCGGAGGCTTCCGGATCCGAAATCCAAAGCTATCGATTGTAATTTGTCGATCTATTATAATAAAAAGGAGATAAGCAATTTTCCTTATTTGCATGGTTGTTTCATTTGATTCATATTAAGTTTCTATCGCTTTCTATTGCTATTTTCTACTCGAACTCCCGACAACCGAAACCGATCGTAAACCTTTGGCTATTGGCCTCCTCCAAAGGACGTTTGAGTGCTTTGTACATTTTTCGTCCAAAACAATTTGGCGCCCACCGTGGGGCCGATAGCTAAAGGAAAAACGATCATCCTTTCGTCAAACATCGACCGTTTTCCATGGACGAACTTTTTGCTCGTCTAGATGCCTTCCAAAAAGACTTTGATGAATTCAAAGCCGAAACCTCCAGAACCAACGCCGGATTGGCAGAACTAATAGTTGAAAATGAGTTTGTGAGATCGCAGGTACCGACGGACAGGACCGTGCCTCCGGCAGTAGCTTTCCGAGAAGTTTCCACGACCACCGCCGGAGCTTTCCTGCTGGAAAGTGTCACCGGTCAGGATACCGCTACGGCTGTCTATCCTAGGCATCAGCCCACGAAAGATGTTGGGGTCGTTCCTACTCTTCTCGACATCAAAGTCATCGTCAAGCGAGAGGTCCAAAAGCAACTTAAGGCTCTTTACGAGCAGATTGCGACGATCCCCGGAATTTCGCATCCCATGGAGAAAGAGCCCGACAACGGCTATGAGGCTTCTCCATTTGTTGAAGCCATAGCTGGGGTTGAGTTTCCTAAGGGGTTCACCATCCCCGATATGTCAAGCTACGATGGCACCGATGATCCCAACGATCATGTATCGATCTTCAAGCAAAAGATGATGACGGTTTCCATCCCTGGAAAGGACCGTGAAGCCATCATGTGCAAGTGTTTTGGGGCTACTCTTGAGGGCCCAGCCCTAAGATGGTTCCTCGGTTTACCACGAGGATCCGTGGAGTCATTCGCGAATCTCATTGATTTATTTAAAGTTCAATTCATAAGTAGTCGACGTCTTGAGAAGTATTCTAATGATTTATATCGAATTACGCAGGGGTATGACGAAACTCTCAGAGATTACTTGAATCGTTTCGTTCACGAGAAAGTCAAGATTCCCGGTTGCAATGTTTTGACGGCTATCGAAGCATTCCGCCAAGGCCTTCAAACGAGCAACGAACTTTACGATGAATTGACCATGAACCCGTGTACAACTTTCGAGGATGTCCAAGCGAAAGCAATGACCCAAATCCGCCTCGAAGAAGATAAGGCTAGTCGGAGGATTCCGGAACATGACTTCCAGAAACTTGAATCTAGTGACCAAACCACGGAAGATAGCGAATCTGACCAAGAAAGCTCTAAAAGCGATAGTGAGGACGACCAAGAAAGTCACGGTCATGGTCCAATCGCTCGTGATCGCAAGGAACACAGGTTTCATCTGTATCGTCGCTAAGGATCATATATTATTTCGCACTATACACTTTCTTTATGATTTCTTAAGCATACGTTACTAACTTGAGCATTGAAGGGTCATTGGGGAAATTCACGGCCAACCCTTCTAGCTACTTGTCTTGTCTTGTAGAAAGCACATGAGGCGCTAACCGTCAGTTACAATCACGGTCTGATCATGATCAAAAGACATTCCTTGCTAGAAACCATCGCAAGCACTTTCTGCAGGGGTTTCGTGTCCAAGCCTCCAGTTTTCGGAGCATAGACCCTCAGTTTCGAGGCATAGACCCTCAGTTTCGAGGCATAGACCCTCAGTTTCGAGGCATAGACTCTCAGTTTCCGAGACGAAACCTCAGTTTCCGAGACGAAACCTCAGTTTCCGAGACATAACCTCAGTTTCCGAGATGAAACCTCAATTTCCGAGACGAAACCTCAGTTTCCGAGACGAAACCTCAGTTTCCGAGACAAAGACTCTCAGTTTCCGAGACGAAAGCTCAGTTTCTGGAGCACCACCTTCATATGACGGCAAGTCTAAGCCCTTGGCTAGCGGCTTCGGTCGAGTCTTAGCTAAAGGCTAGCGACTTTGGTCAAGTTAACGCCCGACGCTAACGGTTTTCGTCAAGTTAAACACCCGAGGCTACACGACTTCGATAAAACCAACGCTACCGGCAAACGACTTCGGTCAGGTCCGTGCCTTTAGTTGACGACTCCGATCGAGTCCATGCCCTCGGCTACCGACTTCCTTCATAAAGACGCTAGTTGACCAGAAACTCCAACAACGGGGTACTCTTGCAAACGATGTAGCATCCGGTGAAAAGAATGAAATTCATCTCGCCCGTCTCCTTACCTCGACGACCAAGATGAATTTGGGGTATTGTTGGACCCTAAATTTACCCCTTGATTCTAGCCTATCTCATAAGAATCTCAGTGAAAAACAAGGTTTCTAGGGCTATCGCTGCAGACTATAGTCCCAGAAAGCTCCCGAAAGCTCTGCCAGAAAGTGCCAGCAGAAAGCTCCTGCAGAAACCGACGGCTGACGCCTCCAGCAGGTCAAACGAGATCCCTAGATCTCCGGAAACCACTTCAACAACTTTGACCACGTTTTTCTCAACCTTCAGGAGCTATTTTCAAGGGAGAACAAGTCAAAAGTCATATTCAAAGGTGGACCTATTATGTGGCCTATTTTCTAGGGCGGTTATACCTACTTTCTCTATCTTGTAACCTTATAAATAAGAGTCCTTAGGCCATAGAAACGGGGAGAGCACATCAGAACACACAAGACCACAATAGCCACGACTTGCATTTGTATTTCTTTCTATAGCTTGTAATTCATAGCCCTCGTCGCCACCGCCGGCCGCCGCCGACCGCCACCGACCGCCGCCGTCCGACAGCTTTCTGACCATCAGCTCGGAGGCTTCCGGATCCGAAATCCAAAGCTATCGATTGTAATTTGTCGATCTATTATAATAAAAAGGAGATAAGCAATTTTCCTTATTTGCATGATTGTTTCATTTGATTCATATTAAGTTTCTATCGCTTTCTATTGCTATTTTCTACTCGAACTCCCGACAACCGAAACCGATCGTAAACCTTTGGCTATTGGCCTCCTCCAAAGGACGTTTGAGTGCTTTGTGCATTTTTCGTCCAAAACAAGGCCGTACTTCTTCAGTTTGCTTGGGTTGGTCGCCATTAAACGTGTTCTAACGAGAACAATAAACAAGATTGACACGACACAGAGAACAATGTATTGTTGTTATGGAAACCCTAGTTACAGATTACGGCTCACGTAACTTTTACGTAAATATATTTATAGCCCTTGTTAAGATATGATTGTATCTAGTTGTTAGAATCTTAGCATATCTTTATTGTTATTTATTCAGCATTCTATACTAGGGTTTGTTAGAGTTTGTTATGATGTAATCTCTCGTACTGAGGCTTATTTAAGCTCTCTTCTAATTCAATGAAAGGCACGGCACTTTACAAAACTCTTATAGCCCTAGCTATAGGTGAGGACTTATAGATAGAATTTTGCTTCGTAATGATAGTTAATTATTTTGGGAGTCTTAACACATAAGATTAGTTGTGTGGCTTATCTTTAGTGTGAGCCAAGCCCCACAAGATAGAGGTTTGTGTATGTACCTTTTTATATGTACGCGTAGTTTCGTGAACTAGACAAAAAAGTAATATATGATAGTAGTATTATTTTGTAGACAAATATATATTACAGTATTATCTCAGGTAAAAATAATAGTAAATGGTAGTTATTTTTCTATCTATATATATATGCACATGATTTCTCACAAACGTACATTCATATATAACGGAGGATGTATATGAATGTTTCTAAGAAATTATTTGCATAGAATATATAAAGGAGACCCGTTAAATTACAGAGTACATCATGTGATTGTTTCCGGCCGCTTTTGAACATCGGTTACGTATTTGACAAGCAACTGCTATGTTACCCACCATAACAACGAATCGATTTTACAAGATTAAATCCTAACTAGTTTAGCCCTCATACCATATACGGGTGAAGTGATTATAAACTTGATTTAATATAGGTATGTTTCATGAACTTCTTCTATAGGAAATAACTAGCAGATGACCCGTACCCTGTACGGGAGTGTTATTTATTTATTTATTGCTTTGTGTATGAATTTACTATAATAATTACAAATATTATCATATGTATACTTTGTTTTAAAACGACGCTTGTTTTTTGGATTATAAAATAACATAATTCTTGTATATCATCATATATGTAAATAAATTTTATTTGTGTATTTACTTTTTATACATACATAAACATATATTTAAATATTTGAGGAAGAATGAAATAAGATAAGATGCATTATCACATTTTATTAATAGTTGATAGAAATTTTTGGCACTTAAATTAAATTGCGTAATAAAATCAATAAGTTTAAATAAAATTCGGATTAATATATTATAATATTAAATATATAGATAATACTTAATAAGTTAAATAGAAAACCAAATTATCTCGTATATATGTTATTGTTTTCTGAAAAATTTATTAGATAACAAATATATAATAATGTAATGAAAATGTGAACGAATTATTATTTTAATTAAAAAATCTATCTTTTTTTTCTAAAGTGAAACCAATATGCAATATTAGTGATATATATATATATATGTTA
The DNA here is from genome assembly GCA_934048045.1 of Polygonum aviculare. NCBI lineage: Eukaryota > Viridiplantae > Streptophyta > Magnoliopsida > Caryophyllales > Polygonaceae > Polygonum > Polygonum aviculare. The sequence continues at coordinate 761,955 of OW204024.1, forward strand.
AATATAACATATACTTTTTTATTGATCTTTTAAAATGATATGATATTAAAAATGTATTTAATATATTATTTTAATAGAATGAATATTTTTCTTAAATATAGTGGTAGAATTTGCTAGCATTGATGATTTAAAAAAATACCATAATAAAATTACGAAAAATAATTTAAATTTAATATGATATTTAATTAAATGGGTAAAATATTATGATTATGATTATGAGTTTTAGATTGTCACGAAAAAAATACTTTTTAAAATAAAATGTTTATTATATATCTATCCATTAATTAAATGTGTATAAGATAGAAATTTATATATTTGGATATAACTATCAATTAAACAACACAAATTCTAATATAAAACTAATATTTTAATTAAGTATCTATAACATTGTGATAAAATCAAGATTTAATAAGATAGATTTTTTTAAAAGTGGGTGATGTGGCGCAATATGGTGGCAGAATTTGCTTCCGCTTTAGTATATAGTAATAGACTAGTAGATGGCCCGTACCTTGTACGGGGTGTTATTTATTTATTTATTGCTTTGTGTATGAATTTACTTTAAAAATTACAAATATTATCATATGTATACTTTGTTTTAAAACAACACTTATTTTTGGATTATAAATTGACATAATTCTTGTATATCATCATATATATAAATAAATTTAATTATGTATATATACTTTTTATACATACATAAACATATATTTAAATAATTGAGGAAGAATGAAATAAGATAAGATGTATTATCACATTTTATTAACAGTTGATACAACACAAATTCTAATATAGAACTAATATTTTAATTGATTAAGTATCCATAAGATTATGATAAAATCAAGGTTTAATAAGATAGATTTTTAATAAAGGGGGATGATGTGGCGCAATATGGTGGCAGAATTTGCTTCCGCTTTAGTATATTGTAATAGATAGATAGATAGATATAGGTATATTGTTAAATCAAAATTAATCCTTTAGATATAGATATAGATATGACTTCAAAGATTTTTATATGATTTAATCTTCAATGGTTGTTTGAAAAGATAAGAAATTTAAATTTAGAAAATTGGAAATTATGAAATACCGATATAGTCTAATTATTTGTTTTAATAATTTATTTCAAAATTACAAAAAAAGTTCGAAAAAATAATCTCATAACTATATTTTTCGATTTTATCTTAATCTTTATAATTTTGAAATAAAAATCGGATTTAAAAAATAAATAATTAGAATATATCTATATTTCCTACCTACTAAATTTAAATTTCCTATTGTGATTAGTGTTTTTTTACTAATCATGGTAAATCAACTCATAATATAAATAAGTTGGATTTGTTCAAAAATTACTTTATGATATATATCACATTTTATCAAATTATAATATTTATTAGAGGATTATAAATAATTTTTGATAAGAGATAACTCATAATTTTCGATAATTTTTAAGCATTTTTTACGGGATAAGATTATAGGAGATTCTAACTACTTAATTTGTACGTATAAAGGAGGACCCAACTGATTACTTTATTATAGGAATGACACGTAGCGCAAATTTTTGTGAAGACATTGTCTCCCTATAGTATAGTAGTATACATTAGTGATCGATACATCGGATGTTTTATTGTATTGATGATAATTCACAAGCATTACATACGTAACACAACAAACATATTTTATTTATGATGAAACAGATTAGGCTAAACCGACCCGACGAAACACATATATATATATACTTGTTTAAATTTTATAAGCCTCTATGTTTAGCCCCACATTTATCCTTTCCCACCCTCTCGGATTAACCCCACAATTAACCTGACTCTGGAGAAGTCACACTAACCCCACAATTAACCTTCTGATTAACTCCGACGTTTAACCGAGAAAAGTCAACCACCACATTCTTGCACGTCACATCCAAATAATCTGACCCCACGTAGCCCGACATGTAGACATTCACGCGCCCCTCTCCGGCCGCCACATCGGCCCTCACCTCCTCCGCGATCTTACGCCTCAGTCCCACGCGCAGCCCTATCGCCTCCACGGCCACCACCGTTTCTCCTCCCGGGCCGACGTTGAAGCCTAGCAACGCGTCGTCGGCTAGTTTGTGGTGCTTTCCCTTCCTGACCTCCATGTCGATGCCGGAGAATCCGAAGGAGTACTTCTTAGGGTTTGGGTTGTGGGCCCGGATTCCGAGGTTTATGATGCAGAAAAAACGGTTGTCGGAGGTCAAGTTGTAGACCTTGACCACCGTTGACTCAACCGCGAACGTCGGATTCTTGGAGCCGTGGACGGTGAAGACGAGGATCAACGGCAGGCCGATCGAGAGGAACAAGAAAAGTAGGGTGATGAAGGCGCATATTATGGTACCGGAAGAACATGTCGCCATTTTTATTTGTGATGAAGAGAGTGGTGGATCCAGTTTGAGTTATGTATATGCAAAGTATTTAGAAAATAAGGTTTTCATGTTTTTGTTTGAGTCGTTATCAAGAAATGAGGTTATTTAAAATTGTTGTACATACGTGTCCTATTTACCAATTCAACTAAGACTCTAGTTATGTATAAACTAGCTTAGTCCGTATAAATTAATCCATCCATGGTCAACCAAAACTCCTAGTAACGACAAGCGGGAGGCTGGCGAAATCGCTTAAGCATTCGACTAAGATATTCCATCCCAAGCACAAAGATGTAGGGAGAAAGCGGATCGCCCTGCAGAATTACCCTTTTCTCAAGATAAAAGCCCTGATGCTCACCGTTGATAGAGACGGAATAGGAGGCGGTGGATATGCACTGATGAACCTAGTTGATCAAGGTTCTACGGACGCCGAAGTAGAGCACAAAATATAGGTAAATTCTCCCATTTTTAACCATACAAGCCATTGCAACTAAACAATTTTACGAGAATAAATGATCCAAACCCCTGATTCTCTTCAGCCCCATGCGCAGCCCCACCGCCTCGACAACCACCACCGCATCCGCACCAGGACCCATGCTGAAGCCATCAGGCATGTCGCCTGCCAGCTTGTGGTGTTTCCTTTTGTTAGGAAGAAGTTTGCCATAAAAGTCAACTGTCTATCTACACTCTCCAGCTTTCTATATGACGTGAGGGGTCTCACGTCGGTTGATACACGTATGCGTGGTAGGCCAAATACATAAGCTCATGGAGTTTCATCCTAACACCAACTTGCAATAGGGGAGTAGCCAATACACTTATATGATGAGTACTTTAAGTTCTAATTCCCGATGTGGAATAAGTTTAATCTCAACAAATGTTCAAAGAAATTATTTGCAAAGTATATATAAAGTAGACCCGTTAGTTAATTTACCGATCTTTTATTGTATTGATGACAATTTACAAGCACTATATACATAACATAGACAACAAACATATATATACTTGTCTACATTTTATAAGCCTCCAATCCATGTTTAGCCCCACATTTATCCTTTACTACCCTCTCGGATTAACCCCACAATTAACCTGAATCAGGAGAAGTCACAGTAACCCCACAATTAACCTTCTGATTAACTCCCACGTTTAACCGAGAAAAGTCAACCACCACATTCTTACACGTCACACCCAAATAATCCGACCCCACGTAGCCCGTCATGTAGACATTCACGCGCCCCTCCCGGGCCGCCACGTCCGCCCTCACCTCCGTCGCGATCTTCCTCTTCAGCCCCATGCGCAGCCCCACCGCCTCCGCACCCGGGCCCACGACGAAGCCATCCAGCTTGTCGTCTGCCAGCTTGTGGTGTTTGCCCTTCCTCACCAGTCACCTCCATGTCGATGCCGTAGAAATTGAAGGAGTGCTTCTTTGGGTTCGGGTTGTGGGCTCGGATGCCGAGGTTGATGATGCAGAAGAGGCGGTTGTCGTCCGACGTTAAGTTGTAGGCCTTGACCACCGTTGACTCCACGGCGAACCTCGGATCCTTGGGGGTATGGGTGGTGAAGATGATGATCAGTGGGAGGGCGACGAAGAAAATCAAGATGAATGCGGTGACGGAGGCGCATACCTTAGTAGAACACATCCCCATTTTTGTTTGTTGATGAACAAAGATGTGGATCTAGTTTCATTTATGTAGTATATAATCATGTGATTTTGGTAGGGCTTACCTATATAGGTTTTTTTTATTGTGTGTCTAAGAGCATTGGTAATGGTAGGCCAAATTTTGGCCTTAAGGAGAGAAAAGTATTAAAAAATAATAAAATGAGGGAAAGTAGGGTGAATAGTAGCTTTGTTTGACCTTGGCTATGGCCAAACTTAGTTTTGGTCTTTGCTTGAGCATTTGACAAGTGTCAAATAGTGCTATTTTTTTCTCCACACTCAATTAATCAAATTTAACCATGTGATGAGTATATATTTTTTTAATTTGGTGGCCAAAAGTTTTGGTCTACCATTAATTGTGCTCTAAGGCATATGATATCTTTCTTTATATACCAATAACCAATTCTAACGGAAGAGGAAGGCTCAAATAATCACTTGTTAATAGGTCAACGAGAACTCTGATTGATGACAAGCGGATCGGTCCGAGTAATGATAACCTTACATAATTGAATTGAAAGACTATATCAGCATGTTCGTTAAAAAATCGGCTATCAATATGTTTCGTATTTGACACGCAAATACTCCCTGGAGGCCTAATCAACCTTGACTTACAGGTTTTGACAAATTATTATGAGTTCAATTGACTTCATTAATTAGTGTACTATAACATACATTCTAAATGCTACAATATACTTGATCTAAATGATTGTCTTCGGACATCTAGTCGAGCGGTTAAGCCTCTAAAGGATAATACCTGAAAATCATCGTTTCGACTCTTGTGGACAGTGCTCTCAACCAAAAAAACTTATTCTTGAATGATAATAATTTCAAGTTAGACAATTTTTTCAAAATCAAGTTCATTGGAATTTTTTTTTTGGTCAAAAGGATTTCTTTTTTCAATATCAGCATGTTTTTTTTATTTCAATTTAGAAGCATGTTGAATAATCGGCAGTACTAGATGTGCTTGCAACGTCAAAACAACTCATTAATCAAACTTACATAAGGTTTTTTTATTTTCTTTGGTTCACATGGTCGTGCCACCGTACCGCCCAGTTCGGCCCCATTGGGCTACTAGCCCATGAGCCTACGTCTGAATCGGGGGTTAGAGCGGAGTTAAGAGTTAACTCCCTTCCAACGACGTTGCGGGGAATCGAACCTTGCACCTTGTGCAAGGATCGTCCTACCAAGCGTAGTTCCGCGACCAATACGCCAACGCACAGCCGTTGGTATCAAACTTACATAAGGTAAATGCATCGTATAGTATATACTCCGTAAGTCCGTATCAATCTAATCAATTAAACGCATCATCATCATTACCATTTTTAGGACTTTTTAGAGAAACCCTACACACCACGTTCTGAAACTTAACAGTTGACTCTGAAAAGTCAACCACCACATTCATGCAATTCACATCCAACTTATACAACTTTGACCACAAACGGCCAGACATGAAAACGTTGACCCACCCTTTTCCGGCCACCACGTCAGCCCTCACCTCGGCCGCAATCCTCCTCTCGAGCCCCACGTGGAGCCCAACGGCCTCCACATCGACCAGCACGCCTCCTCCAGGGCCCACGCTGAACCCTAAAAGCGCGTCGTTGGCCAGCTTATGGTGCTTGCCCTTCCTCAACTCCATGGCTAGGCCTGAGAAATCGAAGGTGTGCTTCTTAGGGTTCTGGTTGTGGGCACGGATACCGAGGTTGATGATGCAGAAGAGTCGGTTGTCGGAGGTCATGTTGTAGGCCTTGACCGATGATGACTCGACCGAGAAGGTCGGGTCCTTGAAGCTGTTTTGACCCGAGTAGACTACGATCAGTGGGATGCCGATCGCGATGAATAAGGTGACTAGGATGCAGAGGATGATTACGGTGATACCAACTACGGTCGCCATTTTTGGTCCCTTGTTGATCGACAACACGACTTCGTGTAGGGAGCTTGAAGCATATATAGTTTTTTTTTTCGATCAAATGATGCATATATAGTTTTATGTACGTCTTTTTGTTGTTTATATAGTACTGTAATAACACCTTATGTTTCATCAAAAAAAAAAAACAAAAAAAAAACTGTTTTTATGTAAGCTAGCAAGTATTGGCTGTACTTGCATATTTGCAGGGTTTTCCAAGAAGGGGGGTTATAGTTTATGAATGTTCATACGAAACAACTTTACGTAGTACGTAGCACACATAAAGTTCGATTATATAGTTTTTTTTTTGGTCGGAATAAAGTTCGATTATATTATAGCACATTGGGACGTCCGACCTTTACTAAAAAGAGGCTACATATGAATTAATTGCGAATTAATTTCTAATATTGTTAGGAGCCAGAGGCAACTTGATTTTTTTTTTTTCAAAAAACGGGGTTAATCCAAATAATAAAAGGCCTAAGATCGAGTTACGGATGCGCGGGGTGGCCTCCCCGCAACATTGTCATACAAAAGGTTGAGGACACCGGAAGGGGACTCCTCCGAAAGAACATGAAAGCAGTGAATAACTTGATGAAATTGTAGGATAATGTTTTGCTCGAAGGAAGGGTGGGTTGACGGCGATTTCATTTATATATATTATTTTTTTGGTAGAAAGTTTTCATTTATAAATAAAGATTTTACAATTGTTATTATATGAAAAAAGACATAAAATACTCGTACTTATAGAAGACTTTTTTTTTGGGTAAATTGTCAATTTTAGAACTACTTAATTAAATACTCCCTCCGTTTCAAAATACATGGCCTTTTAGAAAATTCACGCATATTAAGGAACTTTCATATTACCTAAATTACCCTTATAAAAATCATGTTGTTTATCAAAAAGAAAAAGCATGCTTGCGTAATCTACTTTTTCAATAATTGAGGTTATCATGAGAGATATATCCGGAAAGAAGAGGGAAAAAATATAAAATGATCATGTGTTTTGAAACAACCTAAATTGTCTAAAAGACCATGTTTTTTGAAACGGAAGGAGTACAACAGTGCGTCAAATTGTCAACGACCCATGGCTAATTTGTCACTTGTGCGCAGGCGCTGAAAGTCAATAACTTCGTCCAAAAATCAAGACAAAAAAATTCACATAATACTTAACCCGAAATAAACCTACCTTAGAGAAATAAAAAAAAAGCAAAGCAAAAATCAATAGAGCTTAACATCACAACGAGTCCGCCCCCTAACATTAACATGCGAACAAACGGCCTCCATCATATGATCATTCACGTTCAAACCCTTGTCCATAAACCTCGCAACCGCCCCCACCCTCACCTCCCCCGTCCCGCGGCGACTCAACGGCCCATCGGCTACCGACCGGGCCACTAGGCCGACTTCCAGCTCGAGCGGGTTTTGCGTAAACGAGCCGGGCAAGACCTCGTACGCGAGGAGCGTGCCGCTATGGTAGACCGAGACCGTTACGACGTTGTAGTAGACGGAGTAGTCCATGTTGGGGTTGTAGGCGGTGACGTGGAGCTTATAGGCGATGATGAGGCCGCCGTCGGCGGTGAAATTGTAGCCGGAGATCGTCGCGCCGTCGACGGAGACATTGGGCTCTTTTGGGCCACTAGAAGTCCATATAATCGGGATGATCAAGGCGGCCAACACCACAATCGAGGCGGCGATATACTAGTAACAAAGTTTTCCATTCGATTAATTGTGTGGATCGTGTTACGTATGTTATTGGTTGATTTGAAGAATGAGTTAGTGTTGGATGGTTTGGGGGTCGTGATTTTTTATATACTGCATGTATAGCAATTTAAGATAGCTAGATGGATTGTTTTTTCCAAAATAGGCATTTTTGAACTTTTAATTATGAAAATAGGCATGGGAAAAAATTATTTCCCGGTATAGGCACTGTTAGCTTCGGAGACGCAGGTTGACGCTGGCCCAGCCAGCGTCTTTCGCTTTTGTGTTGCCGATGCGCGCCTTTGTTAGGCGCACCGTGCGCCTATGTTAGGCGCACGACTTTGTTATTTTTTTTTCAAAATTCGTTATTATTTTTTTTTTTAAATTTTAATATCAAATTTAATTAAAATGAATTAATTCAAATTATATTCCTAAATTTTTTTGTTACGGTTGAATCCTGTGCTATAAACCTGTGCTATAAACCGGACTTTGCTGTCCAACGGTAAGATGGTACGTAGGGGTTGGAACATGGGTGTGAAACGCAATAACTTTTGGCTTGGTGATCCGTTCGAAGCGTGTGAGCAGTCGTTTCGAAGGTCTCGACGTAAGCCACGAGGTGGAGTCTTGGGTTGGCGATTTCCGGTCCAACATGAGTCCAGAATCTGGGGAGAAGCGGACAGACGTCGTGGCCTCGAACGAGAAAAGGGGCATATCTTTGCGCTCGGTTATGAACGGGGCGTATTTTATGTCATTTCGAAGGTCTCTTCGAGAGGGGGCTATAGGCAGGACCGAAGGGCCTGTGTGTTGGGGGGCCTCCAAAAAAAAACGCGTTTGAGCCTCTAAAACCGCGTTTGAGTGTCCCAAACGGCGTAGTTAGGTCCTGTTTTGGAGCTCTCAATGCCTACATAAGGCATCTGAGCTTTCAGGTTGAGATCCGACCCGTTTAACACCTCTAAAATATAAAATATATATATATAAGATATATACAAGTTAAGTTTTTATAACGAGGAAGATAATCGAACGAGATAACGTCTTTTGATCAGACATGTAAGTATATCGGTCTTTCCCTTAAACCGTAACAAAAAAATTATTAAATTTGATAGGAATATAATTTGAATTAATTCATTTTAATTAAATTTGATATTAAAATTTTGAAAAAAAAAATAATACCGAATTTTGGAAAAAAAAATAATAACGAATTTTGAAAAAAAAAAATAACAAAGTCGTGCGCCTAACATAGGTGCACGGTGCGCCTAACAAAGGCGCGCATGGGCAAAACAAAAGCGAAAGACGCTGGCTGGACCAGCGTCTCCGAAGCTGAAAGTGCCTATACCGGGAAATAATTTTTTTCCGTGCCCATTTTCGTAATTAAAAGTTCAAACATGCCTATTTTGGAAAAAATTTCGAAACATAGATATATTAGTTGAATTAGATGTGATTAATCGATAAGAGGATGTTGTACAAAGCATATCTTTTATTCTACCCAAAAAAGAGTTAACGATTTATGTAGCAAAAAAAACATATCTTTTTTTTTTATCAAGAAAAAAAAATAGATATAAATCGTTATCTTTTGTACCAAAAAAATAATATTTTTGGTACAATACTTTTTCTATATTCCCGCCAAGCTGAAGGCTTTTAATTAACGATTTAGGTATACAACATCCTCGATCTATATCGATTAACCTAATGTTTTGATATGCTCTTATCATGATTTTGGTATCTTTTTCCCATAATGATATGGAGATTACAATTAGGTCGATCGGCCGTCTGACGTCTAACGCCGGAACCTTCATGCCATCGAGCCCGACAACAAGATTGCCACGAAAGCACATGCATTTTTCTTTCACACGGTAAGAATTAGGAGGATAGCCTAGTACATCCTTACAGATGAAAGCACGGAATTCTGGGTAATTTTAAATCGCATCGATTGACATACTATGACCCAACTTGACGATTTTATCGGCCACAACATTACAAGTCGACGAAAGCACATGCATTAATTAACATATGATCGACGATTCCACCGACATATATTAGTATTATTTTCACGATTTTTCTACAATGTGCCCTTAGGGCACACTATAAGAGCCTATTAATAGAAAGAGTTTGTAAATTTTAATTTTTTGGTTTTTTAATTTCTTTTGTGACGGGTTCACTATTTCCATGTTAGAGTTTTAGTTTCTGTTTTTGGTATGCTTATCATGTGCCCTTAGGGCACACAATAGAAAAACCGTTATTTTCACAAATCAATATTCCAATCTTCCAAATATGTACATGCACCAAACACTTGGTCCACTTCTCCCCCATAACTTACAAAATAAAATAAAAAACAAGAAACCGACTTTATTTTCTCTTCCTCAATAAGTGTTGACATAGCAACGAGTCTGCTGGGCCCCACTGGCCTCCGAGGAAGAGTTAAACTTAACGGCAATAGGCGAACAAATGGCCTTCATCATATGATGAAACTTCTTCCATCCCTTATACTTAAACCTGGTCACGGCCCTCACTCTCACCTCCAAGTCCGCGGTCCCGCCGCCACTCCCAGCCGCCCTCAGCCCCCCCAAGGCGGCGGTCGTGTTCGAAGAATCCACGTCTAACGTGAGCGACACGTTTCGTGCCACCGGCCCCGATGAAATCGACAGGTTGGCCTTGGGGTCGTGCGAGAATGGGTCGGGCAAGACCTCGTACGCTAGGAGGATCCCGCTATCGTAGACGGAGACCATTACGACGTCGTAGTAGATGAAGTATTTAGGGTTCGGGTTGTAGGCGGTGACGTGGATGTTGAAGGCGGAGGTGAGGTTGTTGTCGGCCGTGAGATTGTAGCCGGAGATGGCGGCTCCGTCGACGAAGAAATGTGGGTCCTTTGGGTTGCTTACGCCCCAAGCAATCAGAGTCGCGACGGCGCCGAGCACGAGGATGGTGAGCAGGGTGCAAAACCATGCGACTCCATTGCATGTGGCCATGATCGATGGGTTTTTGTTTTGGGGCTTGGCTTTGTAGTAAGGAGATTGATATGAAGAGATTAAGGAGATGGTATATGAATGAATGTGAGGGAAGGTTTTGGTTTTGCTGAATTTCTGCGAAACGGCGTCGTACGTAAAAGTCAACTGTAATGGTTAGCTTAGCGCGCGGGTTTTGATCTTTCCATATACGCAACACGTAGACATGGTGGGTAAGAGGAGACTTGATATTTTGCTTATATTATAAAAAAAAATCAACGCCTCCTATTTATGATTGAGATAATATATAAAAGAACAAAATAGGATTTCAGTATAGAAAACGGATTTGAATTTCTAAATGCATTAGGAATTAGGATACATTAGTTTTGAACTGATCAGCTGAAGATTCGAGTTGGAAAAGCTCTTTGCAATTTTATACTCCCTCCGTTTCAAAATACATGATCATTTGGACTTTGCACATATATTAAGAAAAAAATGTTATTCCTATATTACCCCTATCAAATGTAGAGTTAATCATTTGTTTAGAGAAATATGAAAAAGTGTAATAATTATGATAAAGATAATTATTAGGGGTATAAATGGAAAGAGATGGGAGAAAATGTGAAATGGTCGTGTATTTTGAAACAACCTAAATTGTCTAAAAGGCCATGTATTTTGAAACGGAGGGAGTATTCTTTATAGGTTTAATTAACATGCATTATGTGAGCACTCTCCTATCATTCGTTTTTTCATATAACATACAAACGGTCAATCAGGGCATAGGCCGCATGCCATTTGAACAATTGGCACTAATCATTCTTTTCACACAAAAAAATTAAATATTTGATGTCTGGTTTGTATATTAATCTGCATGTGCAGATGTGCTCGATCGGATTCCTCAACCACTCCATATGCTCATTGCTATTCCGTTTGATTATTTCATAGCTCACGAATAAAATACTTCTTCTTTTTTTGGTTGAAACGAATAAAATACTTCTAAACTGGAGTATAATAGCGATAAGCAATATGAAGACGCGTGAGAAAGAAAGAAAGAGCAATGTCTGATCGCACAAAAGGCGGTGGCTCCGCTTGTAGACCCGCTTTGTTTTTGTACGTCAACGGTCAAATCTATAGTAGTTCACCGTTAATTATAGCAACTGATCCGATTAATTATATCTTCAGAATCTTCCAAATGATGAATTAAGTAAGACTGTACTGCATTAATTAGTTTTTTTTTGTTTAGTGTACTAGACCACGAGAGTCGAATCAGAAACCTCTGAGTACTACCCAGAAGACTTAACCGATTGACTAAATGTTCGAAAGCTACTGCATTAATTAGTTAATACAATAACACATGCATAAACTAATTTACAAACGTTAAACAACAAACTTGGAATAAATAAAACTACAATAGTTTTAATATTTAACTCCATAATCATGTTAAGAAATGGTATTCGTTTTAAAGTTATAATTATTTATTGATTTATTTTAGAGTTACAAAGGTCTATTATTGAAAAATGCACGAATTATTTTTCATACAAAGTATTTTTTTTTCTCTCACTAATTAAAAACAAGACGAATGAAGCTTAATAATTGTAAATTACCATTTTGAGTTAATCGAGAGGGTCTTGACCCTAGTATTATTATTGTATATATGTACGAATTTGGTGGCCATCAAAAGACCTCTGACTTTGTAGCGAGAGAGCGCCTAACGTTCAATACCGTGTTGCGAGGGAAATTGCAGTGAACAAACACTTCGATTTAATTATATTTCTATCGTAATTTCCCTTTCATTTCTCGAAGTAGTACGTTACATGCTAACCTCCTAAGAGCTCCATATACATAAATATATAACTTCTACAACAACCAAAACCTCCATCAAATCAATAACAAAGATCGAGCGCACCTCAAAAATCACACATGGGCTGCGAAAACTATTGCATATGCGCCTTCGTCTCCATCATTGTCCTCTTCATAGTCGCCGGCATACCCTTAATAATCGTCTTCGCCGGCGGCGGCAACAAAGACCCCGTCTTCACCGTAGAGAGCGCGGCGGTCAAAGCCTACAACTTGACTTCCGACAACCGACTCTTCTGCATCTTCGAGTTCTCGGTCCGGGCCCACAACCTGGACCACAAGCACTCCGTCAAGTACGAGCAGCTCGACATGGAGGTCCGTAAGGGGAAGCACCACAAGCTGGCTGACGACGTTATAACGCCGTTTAAGCAGCCCAAGGGGAATGACACGGTGGTCGCCGTGGAGGCTGTCGGGCTTTACGTGAAGCTGAAGCGTAAGATCGCAGATGAGATGAGGGAGGATCGGGCCACCGGAGCAACCTCCGTGAATGTGTTCTTTACCGGGTCGTTGGGTACGGATAATATTTTGATTAAGTGTAAGAATGTGAAGGTGTATTTTGGTGAAGGTTTGTCTGGTGGGGAGTTTGCTAAGGTTGGTTGTCATGTGAATGTGTATAACCCTAATTCTGATTAATTAATGCTCTGGTCTTTGGGTGGAAATTTGTTTTATACTTCTTGTCTTGTATAGTTGGGTTTGTACGTGACGAGATACGGCCTTTTCAAAGAATCAACATTTGCTTACTGCATTTGGACAATGTCTTGTATAGTGGGGTTTGACTGTTTTCTAACAACCTTTTTTTTCTATGTTAATTATTTTTAGACCGAACAATGGCAAGAAACAAAAAAACTGAAAGAACCCATTCACAAACACAAGCGCAAACACACATATATACGTACAAACAAACAAACCCTGCTTGTGCATTTCCACTACTCACTCCCCACCCTTTTCTCAAGCAGATAAAAAAAAACAAAAGCCGAACTCAAAACTCAAGCGAGAACCAAAACACCAAAAACATAAAGAAAAACTCATCTCGAAGCATTAGTACACAATATGCATCGCATTTGAGGGCCATCGCTCTTCTCCTCCTCCTCCTCATCTTCCGCGTAATATTCACCATATTCAGAAGCCGAGTGATGAGAGCCATTGGCTTGCGCTTTATCGGTGCTGAACGAATTAGACGAGTCCATGTAACAAGTCAAGTGGTATGCATGACAGCAGAAGAATATGATGACTGAAACATCCTGAATCGAGAGAGGATCAAAGCACATGCTACACCGCCCGCCTCCCCTGGATTTTGACTTAAGCTCCATGTATTTCATACTCGACATCCTTCCAGTTGACTCAGCACCGCGAGTTTCATCCCTTTTGGCTCGTGTTTCCTCCTCTTCATTACTCAAGTAAACTGCGTGTCTTGCTTCTTTGTAGTATTTAACCAAAAGGTTTATGCTATCAGCCTGCCATTGTATAATAACAGCGAGTATTATCTCATTTCTCCATTTTCTAGTCAGTTTCTTCAATTTCCCATATTCCAAATTCTGTTTTCTGAGTAGTTATTATTTAGGTTTAGGAGCTGGTTATTTCGTTTCTTGATTATTGAAGTGTATTACAGGTGCAAAATTGGCTGAATAACTAGATGCTTGCTTTTACGATTATTTAGCCTTTGTTGTCGGTTTTAGGCTTCTAATCAATTCCTTGCTTGTTGTCATCAAGGTTGTTTAAAAAGAATTGTACCTTTAAAATCTCATTGCAGCCTTGTCTTAAGGAAGTCTCTGTTCTGTAATTTGTGATAATTTTAACCAAACGATCTCTAAGCCTGCAAAGAGATCAGGGAAGACATATAGCTCAGAATTAACTAGATTTGCAACCAATGCCAGATGGTTAATTACAGAAATAGTAATGACAGCAGATGATACTGACCGAGGTATCTCCAATCCATCAGGTACCATATTTACAATTTGCAGGGGATCAATGTTGCCGACAGTGTGCTCTAGCAGCATCCCGACCTATCATTAAGTCAGCAAGCAGCCGTCATCGATTGCGATCGCAATTTTCTCCTAGTTGAAAATATAAAAACATTGAATTTTTACATGGGAGAAAGTCAACGTACCATCTCAGGCCTGTTAATACACTGTTTAATCAATTCTTCCCACAGTTCATCATCGTTCTGCATACTTACAAATTCTACTGCCTGCAGGATACATATATTATGGGATGTGGCTTCAGCAAGATTGCAGAGGAGTATTTTGCAATATATTAGAGTGACTGAAACAGCATAAACCTTGAGGATAGAAAATTACCTCCTCCATGTCACCCAATTTATTTATAATCACAGCAAGAGCTTGTTTTGCATTTCCCATTCTGCCAAGAACAAATACTTGTTCTCTCAGGAAGTCCTTTCTCACAAAGATTTCATACGCCTAAAATTCCACAAGAACAATGAACCTTTAGTTCAGAATTACATATTACAAAGGATTCAAATTTACATGCTTTAATGTTACAAACCTTCTCCAATGTATAGTGCTGACTGCTGCGAAGAAAAGGAAGCAGCATTTTTGGATCGTAGTCTGCATACAGTTCCACCTAATATTTTTCAAAAGGTAGATTAAATTCAGAGAAAGGAGGGATTGCACAAACAACACTATGTGTAAAATTTTCAGGGTTCTGTTCGGGAACTAAGAATGAATATAACGTTATCTGGAAATTGAAGTATGCTATATTACCTGCATGTCATGAAAATCTTTCCCAGCATGAGGACTGGCTTCAAATAAAGAATGCAAGTACAAATATAGGAAATATCGGGAATCACACTTGTCACGAGCCCTTAGAATTCTAGGCACCACATCAGATGGAGCGATCAGTTCCCTATGTTGAATCAGTAAAGAGACTGTTCGTTTACAATCAATCATCATCAGTTGCACAACCTGATAGGATGAATCATGGAAGCAATAGGCTACTCAGAGTAGAGTAATAAAGATACTAAAATATCTGCAGAAAACGCTCAAACCAGGCTATGACTTCATCCAGTAATTACTGACAATACCTTTTCTGGAACAGTATCATGTAGATTGTACTTTTCTATGAAGTTGAACACATCGGGTTTCATAAGCTGCAGAAGGAAGCAACCCCAATATTAATACAGACCAAAAAATGAAATTTACAAGCCTCAATACAGTGGTACCAATTGAATATGAAATCAGGGTAACCATTCTAATGCAACCACTAATGCAATCATGCAAATAGATATAGAATAGTGCACATTTCATTCATAAAAAACACATAATAAAGGCAAGAACCATTAATTTAACTCCAAGCCAAATTCTATCAGTTACATGAGAATACTTACATCAGCAAGGAGTGAGAATGCTTTATCATATTGCCCATCAATAACATACAGCTCAGCTAATGCCTGTCGATTGAAAAATCACAATCTCATGAAAAGATATTTCTCTAAAAAGAGTATATCAGATGTGACAAACAAAGATATGATATGCAGCCTAACCTCTTTAAGAGCATCCGTCATAGATGATGTTTTTAGCTGAGTCTCTATTATGGAGATGATGGACACAGGAGAATAAACTGTCGGTGGCCATGATTTCACAGCTACCAACAATTCCTTGTGGTAAGTTGGGTTTGTTGCAGCAGCTCCAAGAGCCAGCTGGATAAAGATAGTGAGCAAAAGTAGAACCATGAGAAAGATGTAGAAATTAGTTAATATTTGGAAAGCAGATAAGTCAATCACAAACCTCATAGGTAGTGTCACTCAGTATTGGATTGTTAGTAGGCAGATATGGCACCAAAACTGGTAGTTGTCGAAGCTGAGAAAAACGGATAGCCCATCTGCAGAAAACAAAGTCAACCAAGTCTTCTAGTGGAAAGAACTGAAAAGATCAATTTCCGTGGGATCAGAACATACCTTTCCCATGCTGGAGCAGATCCTTTTAGCACTTTAGGACACAGAGATGCAGCTTCAGCATATTTTCTTTCCACAATCAAATGATCAAGATACCTTGTTCCAACCTATACGTATCTAAAATGTTACTAATGACCAGTACAATATGCAATTTAAGTACTATAACAATGTTTTACATAGTACCTTCACCGGAAACTAATTGTTATCACTGAAATTAATATGCAGTGTTCTCAGGAGAGGTATTTTCATTTTGTTCTTTCAATTATCCGTATAAAATAGTTATGGAGTTTCACAATAAAGACAGAAGAGCATAAAAAAGAAATGATGAGGCACTGCATTTTCTTAGTAAGGAAGCAGAATGAGAGTATTAGCATACACAAATCCAAGCTTCAAAGCATACTAGGATCTACCATCTACAAACTCTTAAATGATATCATTTTCTCTATAGTTTATGATGGATTTTCAGATGCATATCCAGTGGATTTCAGGCTTAAGAGCATACTAGGATCTACCATCTACCACCATGTACCACATAAAGAGGGAAGGGAATTATAATTAACCTCTAGGTCCTTTACAGAAGAATGAGGAACCAAGGCCCCTCGTTAACGAGATATATATGATTTATTTCCACAAAACCATTGTTAAGGGGGAAATAAAAGATAGACAAACCTCCTCAAGCAGGTTACTCTGTCCTTGTCCTGCTTCAACAGCTGCTAAAGCTTTTTCATGCCACCCATGTTGAACAAGCCAATTAATATGATCTTCAGCATCCCTAACAATAACGATAAGCAACAGTTACCAAGAGAACCCCAATTGCAACTCATGACAACATAATATTTCAAAAGCTACAAGCAGCCAGCCTCATATACCTTGTAGGCTTGTAGGATCAATTCCAGTTAAATGTTCTCATAACAAAAAAACAGGGCTATCTAAAAGTTCCGTGGAAGTAATTCTGCTTTTGCGGGAGACTTCTAGAACAACAATAAAAATTCTGTTCCATTATTTATTTATGAAGCATGAGTCTCAAAACCAAATGCATCTATGGCCCAACTGAGAACCAAGTAAATTGGAACAGGTTTTCCCTTTGTATGATGCAGTATGGACCTTCTGCTTCCAAAGGTTGTGCTTTGGTAAATAGCAAGTCAGAAAATAAACATAAACTTGAGGGACAGAGAAATAAACACAAACCTAGGTTTAGCAACAACTACATCTTTTGGAGACACAACATAGTATAAGGGCTCATCACCTGCAGCCCATTGACCCCCAGAGTAACTGCTTCCTGTATCCAGGCGCAAAAAAATCTAAGTGCTGTTTTCCATCTGTATTTACATATTGGAGTTAAAGAAAAACATGGAAACAAGTCCTATGATGCAGCTGTGAAATTACCCGAGAAAGGAGAATGGGCAAGTGAGTAGTCCTTAGCCTTATAGTGTTCAAAGCCATGAACAGGCAAAGCATCGGTTGCAAGCTCATCATTGTTCCATGAAACTACACGTACCTCAGGTGTATGTGCATTACCCTACATAAATAACAAGTCAAGTGCTAGCCTCTGTCAGGAAACTACAGTGAGATATATTCGAGGTACAAAAGTGTGCAAGTAAACACTAACCCTTCAAACAAAAAGAAAATGTTACTAATAGAACATCATTAAGAATCATTAAACGAGATTCATTGTCTGATTCCAAAAGGTAATAAGAAAAATAGGGAGCAACTGCTAAAACCACAATTTCCTCACAAGAGCTGAAAAGCCACTGCAGCAGAGCTCCGCACAAAGATGAAGGGCACAATAAATCACATAGCAAGGAAAAATGCATTAACCTAGTGACAGGATATATACTCATCGGAATAATTGAATATCGGCAGTTTACTTTTAGCACTTAAACATTTTAAATGATGCAAAGAAAAGTGAAAATACCTGCCGTGAGGGAGCACTGCGACTGAACTCCTTTTCACTATCTTCCTCGCCAGGAATATAGGCTAGAACAACAAAAGAATCACCAAAAGGAGCAATTCCTGAAATATAGTAGCTGGTCTTGAAAGATGCCACAATATCCACCTGGTTCATGCCAGGCCTATATGATCCATTCACTTCCCTATTTTGGCTGCTCCTTAGTGAAGCAACCTTAACAGATGTACCCCATCCAATGACCAAGAGATTGTCATCCTGAATATGAAAAACAAAAAGCTCGGTATGGAGAGGGGGTATGGAACGGTACAATATAAAAGTAACATGAGTTTATGCTGGTCTTGCAGAAGACATAACGATTAGGCCTATAGTAATTTAGATATAGTTGCTATAGTGTAAGAAAATAAATACATAAGAAAACACTAGCAAGCCATGCCAGAGATTAGTGTCAGTTGTACAGTCACCTGCCAAACTAAATGAGGGCGCAAGAGTTCTGGGTGTGGGCTTCCTCGAGGTCTCTCAATAAATGTTACTCTCTGTTTACTCGCAGCATCATAAACTTTCACACCGGCATCATTAGCCCAAGCAATCAGAGTAGTCCTCCATGTAATTGCATGAATTGGGCCCTCACCACGATGCAAATACTAAAATTGGCAAAGTTTCTGTCAATCAATAGTTGATAACTATGTAATGAGAAATTAATTTACTTCAAAGGAGCAGCACATAAGATATGTTTCTCAAACCTCATCCTGATAGCCAAACCAGTTTTTGGAACACAAATTCAATTGTCCAGCTAAACCTCCGCTTACAAATCTTTTGGTTGATTTTCTGGCATACTCAGGATCAAGAGCGATGGCCTTCATTGGTCTATGATATTCAAACTTCCTTTGCTCATCAGTAAAAAGACTATTTATAACAACCGTTCCATCGTCTGAACAACTTCCTATGTATTCACCATCCATGTCAAAACTGAGGCCATTTACAGCAGCTTTGTGAGCACGGAACTCTCTTACCTGTGAAAAGTCAAATATAAAATATAGTATAACGTTTAACCTCACTACATCAACTAACTACATCAAAGGAGTTTGAATTGCCAGATTATTAAGGTCAACTAACAACTTTCCATGAAAAACTTCCAAGTATTGTCAGCAGCTCAGAGAAAAAGCTTCTCAATTAAGCCACAAGTTTCTACCTAATAGGCTAATACTAATCAAATTTCAGTAGTGGTCCAAATTAATACACATGCCACCTCAATTCGGCCCTATCCTACAACCTCAATCACTCCAGTAATCGTGAAGATTCCACAGAACTTCAATCCAACCAAATAAAGCGCAGAGAAACAATGAATCAACTGAAAAGTGAAAACGGCTTTGTGAGCACGGAACTCTCTTACCTGTGAAAAGCCAAATATAAAATATTATAACGTTTAACCTCACTACATCAACTAAGCAATGTACAATACAATTAACTACATCAAAGGAGTTTGAATTGCCAGATTATTAAGGTCAACTAACAGCTTTCCATGAACACCTTCCAAGTATTGTCAGCAGCTCAGAGAAAAAGCTTCTCAATTAAAGCCACAAGCTTCTACCTAATAGGCTAATACTAATCAAATTTCAGTAGTGGTTCAAATTAATACACATGCCACCTCAATTCGGCCCTATCCTACAGACTCAACAACTCCAGTAATCATGAAGATTCCACATAATAACTTCAATCCAAACAAACAAAGCGCAGAGAAACAACGAATCAGCTGAAAACGGCAATTTCAATAGGAAATTAACCTGATGGCCGAGGAAATCAAGGATATGGACGGAGCCGGCGTGAGTTCCGAGTGCGATCATCCGCTCGGCGACGGCGATACAGGTGGCGGCGTCGTTGGCCAAGAGAGCAGGAACATTACCTCCCATCCTCTGGTACTTGAGACGAGGCTCTTCCTCTTCAACCTCCTCCTCTTCCTCCTCTTCTTCTTCTTCCTCCTCCTCCTCCTCTTCGTCTCTCTCGTCGTCGGCGTCGACACCGCCGTTCTCCGAGGGGATTGGCGCCATCGGAATCACGATCACAGGCTGTGAGGAGAAAAGGCCAGAGGGCAAGAAGAACGGAATGATTGAAACAAATTGAGACTTGAGAGAGAAGAGAGATCTGAATTTCTGATAGCCTCTTCTGCCGTTCGAATCTCTCTCTGTCGTGCGTGCCTAAACCGGGTTCACAATTTATTTATATTTTTTCCTTTTTCTGGTAATATTACTATTTCTTTATTTTTTTATGGATTGGTGACGGTAATTATTAATTTGCTACAAAACAAGGAGGCCGGTGACAACTGGAAGCGGCCAAGTATACTCATCCCTTTCATAACTGCTATTTGTAACCCATTAAAACTAGTACTAATAAAACACCAAAATTATAAATTTTGCAAATTAATCCCTCACCCCAAATTCTGCTCCTCCTCCCTTCTCCTTCCCCCATTCTCCAGTTATTTCTCAAGTTCCATAGATCAAATTCCCAGTATCCATTTTCTTTATCTCTCATCACTATTATCGGTCTTCATTATCATCCCTCCTTCGGCGACCTTTCTATTGCTCTCTCCAACTTAACAACGAGATGAATATTTGTGAACGTATGTCTGAAATTTATGTCAATAGGTTCATAACCCTAATTTTGAACTTCAAATTTTATCCCAAATTTGTAGGAAATCAGTTAAATTACCGCACTATAACATGGATTGGTATAATGTTGAGCTAAGAACTGCACTTAACTTCATCAAATACAAACAGATGTCATGCAATCTGGATTGAAATGTCTCAAGTCCCAAATTTCTGAGAAACGAGACTTCAATCATGAAATTCACCCAGATTTTATAAGTTTTACATTGACAATAAAATTGGTATATAGTACTTGAAGAGTGGATGGTTTTTTGCATTAAACATTGTCAAAAATAAGCTTGGATCTAATGGAATTCCTTCCGAGAAGAACAACAACCCAAGTCACAGGAGAGAGAAGCAAATGACAAGGAATAAAGCTCAAGGACCTTTTTGCAAATATTGTAATTTTTAAGTGTTTTTATCATTTAGGCTCCGTTCGGTTCGTCCAAAAAAGAAGCTAGCTGGAGCTTTTTCTAGCGTTTTTTTGCCAAAAAAGCTACCCCTAGGGGATAGGAGTTTTTTGAAAATGCTAAATAAAAGCTACCACTAACTTCTTTTAGCATTTTCAAAAAGCTCCTACTTCCTAGGGGTAACTTTTTTGGCAAAAAAACGCTAGAAAAAGCTCCATCTAACTTCTTTTTTGGACGAGCCGAACGGAGCCTTAGTGTGTTACCAATAGCAACCCCCTTATTTTTTCATTCAAAAATTTTGAACTTAGCTTTCTGGCTTTTTTTTTTTTTTTTAATACAAGAACTTGAGTTTCCAATACAAGGAGTTTGTTCTCTGATAGTTTTAATTTGAGTTTCCTTTAGTTTAGCTTAGTTTAGTTTCCTGTATTCTTGGTTCTAGTCTCTTTTGTGGTTTTATGTTTTTATGTTTATTTCGTTTTCGCATAGTTTGTAGTTATGGTCTGGTGTGTCGCTCTTGGGTTGTATTGGGCGCATTCCATCCAGGTCTGGTTTGCCCCCATCCTGACCCCCCAGATCCCGCGTCTGCGGGACTACCTGGGTAAATGTTGTTGTTGTTGTTTAAATACAAGAACTTATCCTTCTCAAGGCTCACATTCAATGTAGCCCAGGAGGGCCAGGACCAAATTGACGACGGTTTAGTGCTTGGGCTCCCCCGTTCTTCTACTACAAGTCTACAAGTACACTAACATTCTTCTGCATTTCATAAAAAAAATTGATGACCTTTGACAAGTAGCTCTCTTTCTCAACCATCAATGCACATACCTTTTCATCATCATCACCATCACCAACAAGAAAGAACTTAAGCCGTTTCATAGAATAACCAGCACACGCCATAAATTGAAGGACGCTAAGAATCATAGAATGAAAAAACAGTGCACAGCTCAAATTCACGAGGTCTACAAGCAAAATTTGTGTTCTCCTCCATCTGAAAAAAATTGTCCCCAGGATATGTATTCCATCCCACATTTTCGTAAACTTCGTTTCTTTTTACTTCTGGGTTTTTCTTTATCACTGTAAAACAGGGCTGGGTGGAACGTCGAGTGTAATACCTGCTTGGATCTGGCCCCAGCCGATGAGTCGCCAATGCTTCTCGACACGTCGGCTGAGTGCTATTTTCTCTCCTTTGCTGGTGCAGACCGGAGAAGTCAGTTGTAGCTTTGCCAAGTCATTCTTGACAGCGAGGACTCTTGCTCCTGATGACATGGACCCGATGTTCAACATCAGAATCTCTCCCTTTGTCAGCTTCGTCACTTTCCCTTGCTTCTCTGTTCCCTTTGTTCTCACACCCAAGAGCCGCCTTAGGAGAAAGAAGTTCACCTGGAAGAAACAACAAGAAGCTCTTGTCTCAGAAAACAAGCCATAAGAAAAAAGTTCCATAAGATCACTGTTAACAGCAGTGTATAGATCAAGAATTAGGACACAGGAGGAAGTAGACATCTGGAAGGATTCTAGATTTAGGGTGCATTTAGATTCTTATCTAATGCCCTTAGAGAAACCATTCCAAGAACGACTCATGTACCAAAAACTGCAAGAATTATACCAGAATACTAAGAACGGAAACTTACCTCAAGATCAACAAAAACATCAGGAAGGGATCCAACTTCTCCAAGAACCTGCCCTACTAACCTATCAGCTCGAGTCAAGGTGGGGTCCATAGTTGTGCCTACTCCAATAAGACCTCCTGGTACGGCATACTGTAGCTCATTCTGCTCGGCATACAATGAAACAATTCTAGAGTACAATGGTGTGCACTTTATGTTGCCATTTTCGTCTTTCACCACAATTCCTGGTCGAACCTCAATGTATTGATTTACCTTCAAGACTCCCTGTGTAAAATCAAGCCAAAAAATCCTCAATACAGAAGTTTCTCACAGAGTAATAAGCAAGAACATCATTCATATTGCAGAACAATTAATAGTAAAGGAGAGAAATAAACCTTTAGAATACTGCCACCAGCAACGCCACCTTTGACCTCATCAACTTCAGACCCAGGCTTGTTGACATCAAAGGACCGAATCACAATCATATTTGGTGGTGAAATAAAGTTCCTCTCTGGGATCGGAATCTTTTTCACTATATATTCACATACAACATCAATGCTGTACTTCAATTGAGCAGAAATAGGGACAATGGGTGCACTATCAGCAACAGTTCCCTGGTTCAAAAGTGAAAACTAGTTCATGAGCTTTTTCCCACCTTTAAAATAAAGAAAATAGTCAGGAAGGTGCAAGTATAAGGTATTTTACCTGGACAAACTTCTTAATTTCTTCATGCTGATTCGTGGCCACATTTTCCTGACTAAGATCAACTTTGTTCTGGAGGATGATAATGTGCTGAAGACGCATAATCTCAATGGCAGCCAAGTGTTCTGAAGTCTGGGGTTGGGGGCAGCTCTCATTTGCAGCGATGAGAAGCAATGCTCCATCCATGATTGCAGCTCCATTAAGCATTGTAGCCATGAGAATATCATGACCCTAAATGAGAAGATTCGTATAGTAAGAGGTCATCTAAGAGTTGAGTAAGAGGTTAACATGCATATTGCTTTGTCTTGCCGATTGAAATTTAATGTGGCATAACTAATCATGGATATACCACAAAATATAATATATCATCAAGTATCCAATTGTAGACAACAGGGAGTTAAATAGAATAAAAAGGGTGGATGATTTAAATCTTAGGTTAAATTTGATCCAGGAAGGCCGGTTAATTAGGTTTCCAACACCTAATGGATCACAATGTATTTTGACATAAATCTATATCCTGACATGAAATGTAAAGGATCCATGCAGTTTGCTTTTGCTAACAAAGATAATAAGAAACTTGGAGAAAAAAGCATATTGCAACAAAGAAAAGAGCACTCACTAATTGACAATTACAACTCCAAAATTCACTAACAGACCACTCCATGATATCACCAATCGAGCATATTAAAGATGAAAGAAAGGGGAAAAAAAAGGATAGCACAGCAGGAAAGAAAATCAACTTTATGAATACCTCAAATTTCAAATAGGGATAAGAAAAAAATTTAACTGGTAAAAGAAATCCTTGGTAGGTAGTAAGGTGAACTGTAAATCTGACAATGAGATATTACCGGGCAATCAACAAAAGAGACGTGTCTTAGGAGTTTCATCTTGCAGTTCTCAAATCCAGGCACATCACACATAGGGTTATCTTCCTTTCCACTTCCATATGCCCTACAAATCAGTAAACAACAATCCTAAAGCACTGAAAAGAATTCTTTCACAAGCCTCACTGTAAAGAAATGCAGTATAAGAGAGCCAACATTGGTATACTAGTAGCTCATTTAATTAGGAACATGCCAATTTCATTGAGAACTCTCGCAAAACTTCACATTGCAGGAAGTGTACACGGCATAAGAAAGCAAAATAGTGGCATACTTGTAGCACATAGGTCTAGGGCACCGCTCATCTTCACACTTGTAAATCTTTGCATTAGCATAACCTAGCTTGATTGTAATGTTACGCTCCAACTCATTCTTGAAACGCACAGTCTGTCAGATGAAAATAAAGATCAATCAGGTAAATCCAAACATAATACAGCCTCCTTTTCCTATTTGGCCATGAAATACTGAGCATGACAGTAAGGAGAATCCGGCAAAGAGCTGAACATGAAGGCATGAGAACAGAAAACACATATATATAATGACCAACAAAGACCATTCAAAATTAAATCCAATTTTCCATGGGCATGATCTTAAGCACTGATAATACCTGCACACCAGATATAGCCTTCACAACAGTAGATTTCCCATGGGCCACATGACCAATTGTTCCTGAGGAAGTTATTATCGATTCAGCAATCGAGAAACATAGTCTATTCATCAACTACTATACGAGAGTTCTACATCTAATATTCCAATTTGCAGCCTATGAATTCACTCAATGCACAAAAGGAGACTAGCATAAAACACAAAGAGAGTGAAATTCACCAATATTAATCGTTGCCTGTCGAGAAATAACCTCAGGAGACAGCGGATGTAGCGTTGCTACATCCAGTCTGCTGAGGTCTTGCTCCATCAATCCTCTTCTCGACATCTTGGATTCAGAAATTTTGGCAGGACAACTCGTATCTGTTCGTGGTGGAGAGTGAAGTCAGAATCCCCAAATTGATTGTTCCAATTCGATTATCTAGGGTTTACAAAAACTAATAAAGATAGCCCTAAGCAGAAAGAGCGAAATCACTGAACATATCACCAATCTGACTACAATTCACATCCTCGTTTCACCGATATCCCAAAAGAAAACAAGAAACAAATCTCGGTGGAAGAACACGGAAGGATACAGATATGGAGTCGGGGGCAAACCTGAGTGCCTGCCGGAGAGTCGAGAGGAAGCGGCGTTAAACTTGGGGTAAAAGGAAGCGCAGAATGAAGATGAGTTTGCTTGGTTACCGAAATTAAATACTCCGTAAGTGATGAAATTACTTACCTTAGTTAGCGTGCTCACCACGGACGTTGAACAAGCAAAACTGCTTGGGCCCCAAGCTACTATTTATCCTGACCCCGGTTTGGAGCAATTTTTTATGTTTGGTTCTTGCTCTAATATAAAGTGTGACTAAACCTTTTATGTTTGGTTCTTCATCTACGAATTTTTTTAGCCATTATAGATTTGAATAAGCAAGTTATGTTGTTTAACCATCAAAACAAAAGACATTATACCCAAATAAACAAATGCATTAAAAATATACAGAATTACGGAGACTCGTCTGAAACTTGTGTCCATATACTAAGCACACGTTCGCCCTAGGGCTCAGCATGATTTGACCGAAACCGGAAAAATTGACTGAACTTGTGTCCATCTACTTAGCTCAATAAATTTCATGATTTCGGCTCAGTTTAATTTTTTGAAAGAAAAACCTTATATGTATCGAAAACAAAAAAAACGAACCGAAATCGAATTGAATCAAATTTGTTCGGTTCACCAAATTCTTGAATTTCGGTTTCGGTTTTTTACAGATGTTTACCCCTACTTTGCCTACTACTTGCTTAACTTTTAATAGGCTACTACTACAATGTGTAAAATGGGCTTTGCAAACAACCGGCCCTACATTTTTGAGTCAGTTTAGTCCAAACCTGCTTTTGTACATGTCTGAAGCAATTGTATCCAGTATCCACAATTAGCAGTGAAAACATATGCATGTGATACAAATACAATCATGCAAATAAATTAAACTGTTTGGATCGTAATTCGTAAGGATAATAATATACAATCCAATGCACAAATCAATCAATTCGCTGGCCTACTATTGTAATTCACAAGCCCTTCCAAGCTGCAAGGATCTCCAACAACACTTCCGAGATGAGCTCCCTATCAGCCTCTTGAAAGAACACTTTGAGCTCATCATTGACATCACAAATCCTGCCAAACTTCACAAGATACCTCATACACTCCTTCTTGAGCGCGTCGAGCCCGAAGAGGTGAGCGCTCTGGAGCCTCTCGAGGACATTCTCGGTGCCAATGTCGTCGAGCAGGCTAGCATGGCACGCCTCCCTGAGGTCAGGCACGTCGTACTTGTCGGCTGCCCCTAAAAGATCGAGGCGGTGTGCCATGAAATCGTGGGCGGAGATGCATCCGTAGAGGTACGAGAGGAACGCCTGGCAGGACCCGAGTGACATGTCGGAGATGGTGACCGAGGAGAGCGACTTCTCCTTGAGGTCGTGGGAGAACATGCTTCGGAACACAGGGGAGCGCGAGGCTAGGACCGCGCGGTGGGCCACTAAGCTGCCCCCGTCTGGCGTGTGGATTATGATGTCGGTCAGGATCGAGTCCGTCAGCATTCTTCCGAGGGAGGAGAGGGCGGCTGTGTCGGATTGGTGGTGCGGGAACCGAGTGTCTTCCCATATGGAGATGGGGACTCCGCCCTGTATCGTTTGATGAATACTTAGCCCTTTTTTCGATATTAAAAAGTTGTTATGGATCGAGAAATGAGGTGGGCTTACGGTTGGAGGAGTCGTCTTGAGATCGAGGAATTCGACGTCGATGATGAGCTTTCCGCATAACGGCAACTCAATTTCCCACACAAAATCCTCACTGCTTTTGAGCTGCTTCTCTTTTACTTCTACAATTAGTGGACATCTTTGGAGAGTTACAGCTAATACTCGGATAATATAATGGAATCATTTGTTCAATTCATTTTTGGATACTAATCTAGGATCGAACTATAGCTGTAACTAAGAAAGGTGAACTTAAACTATGAACGCGAAATAGTTTATAGGATGGTTACCACTAGATCCAGTATTGGTTCAAAAACGAACCAAACCAATAAAAACCGAATTGAACCGAAAATCTTAGGTGAACCGAATTTGTTTGGTTCGGTTTGGGTTTTGTTTTTCTATTTCATGGACAAGAAAACACTATTTGCTAAAATAAAAACCATTTACTAAACCGTGGTTCGGTTGGGACCTTTTAGATTCGAACCGACCCATACTCACTCCTAGTTACTGCCTATGTTACACGGAAACGGAAACGGGAAAGGGAAACGAAACAGAAACGGGGAAACACATGAATTTTATGTTTTTAGTGTAAAAACGAGTTTCGGAATTTGAGTTTCTAAGTTTCCGTCAGAAACGGAAAACGCCACCCGGTTGGAATTTCTGGGTAACATAGGTTACCGCATAGGCGCGTACATACCAGGGTGATACAGAGGCTTGCGATGGCCTTGGCCGGCGAAAGAGATCACCCGAACAACAAACGAGGCGATCGGCGGCTTCTCCTTGGCCAGACTCGACACCTCCGGAAACAGCTTCACCACAAAAACTTTGCTTTTCTCCACAGCCAGATGCCTACACATTTCACATTTGATGCTTAAATTTGAGCTCAACCTTTCTTCAAAAGTCACCTAAAAAGTAAAAATGGATTCAGTCTTGAAAGGGAAAGGGTGTTCACCAGTTCCACTTGCCAATTCTGAAAGGATCGGATTTCCTGAAACTACAGGCGGCCAGGTTGTCGATCCTCCATTGAGCAAGGCGCGACGTCGTTTCGACCCTGTAAACAGAATCCGGCTTCATTCCCGACGTGGACGTGACGTAAGCAAGGGCGTGTTTGATTTCATGGATGCAATCAAAGATCCCTTCCAGCAACTCCCCTGTTTTCCCAAGGCTTGATGTCGACACTGTTTTGCCTTCTCTTACTGCTACTCTCGCTCATGAATCTCTTTTTTGTCTTTATGCCAATAATTACACGATTAATGGCCGAAGATTCAATCTTTGTTTTATAATGGATGGATGATGACGATGAATGAGTAGGAATAACTAATGGGTGGTGGCCCTGGTAGCTTTTTGGAGGTTTCGGGCACGCAACGGTAACCGGGTTGCTTTCGAGTGATTGGCAACGAGAGTTCATTGCTTACGTTTTCATTTGGGTCTTTGAGTGATGGAAATGACAAGAACAATATGGGTGATGGGTTTAGATACTAATATATCAATTAATTTGTTGAGAATCTAGTGTTTTTGAAGCGTACACTTCCATAGTTTAAACTATGCTTTCTTAATCTTCCACAAAAAAAAAACTATACTTTCTTAATCTATCTATACTACCTGTAGTATAAAACGGAGACAATCTCTTCACAAAAATTTGTGTCACGTATCATTTCAATAATAAAATATTCAGTCAGGCCCTCCTTTATATAAATTAGGTAGTTAGAAACTCATATAATCTTATCCCGTAAAAATCTATACTACTTATAGTATAAAGCGGAGACAATCTCTTCACAAAAATTTGCGCCACGTGTCATTTCAATAATAAAATATTCAGTCGGGCCCTCCTTTATACAAATTAGGTAGTTGTAATCTCATATGATCTTATCCCGTAAAAATTCATTAAATTTTACCAAAAATTATGAATTATCCTGAAAATTATAAATTATCACTTACCAAGAATTACTTATAATCTTCTCATAAATATTACTATTTAATAAAACGTGATATTTATCATAAAATAATTTCTAAACAAATCCACCTTATTTATATTATGAGATGATCTACTATTGAGAAAAAAACTAATCATAATACGAAGATAAATATATATGATCCTATAATTTTAACATGATCATTGACATTACGTATCTATATTACGTTGGATTTATAATCACATTACCCGTACATAGTACGGGGGTTAAACTAGTTACTGAATGAATCTTAGGCCTTGCTACACTCGTAGTCGTCAAATAATATATTTTTTTATAAAAGTAATATCTCAAAAATGTATGTATTATAAATACTTTTTACGGATTTCGAGGTAAAAAATTATTTTCCTGCAAGGCCTTATTCGGTTCAAGCTCATTCGTCAAAAACCTTAGATATCAGAATTAGCTCTCATTTGATTCTATATCGAAAAAGGATTTTTCTACTATGTGCAGTAAAAAACACCCTATAAGAGACTAACAATGGAAAAAAATTATAAATTTCAAACTTTTGCTTTTTAAATTTTTTTTACAATGAATTAACTATTTCTTTTTTAGGATTTTAGTTTCTGTTTTTTGCATTTTTATCATGTGCCATTAAGACATACAATAGAAAAATCGTTCAAAAAATTAAGGTCTCGTGGAGCCTTAACTAGTAATCAGGCCTGTGCATACGCACGGGTCCTTCGTTATATCAAAATGGCTTATATTTCATACTATGCCTTCGGCTATTTAGTCAAAACGGTTAAGCCTTCAAGAGTAATACCCAGAGATCACCGGTTCGACTCTCATGGACAGTGCTCTCAACCAAAAAAAAAGTCTAAATCTGAATCTTCAAACTTGTAAAAAACAACTAGTTTTTGTAAAAATTATACTTTTTTATTTTGAATCCTGTAAAAAATAACTAGTTTGCACATATTTCAAATATAAATAGCCTACTTTTTAACAAACTTTTAAATAGAAAGTGCAGCACGGCCATTCAGTTCAAGCTCAGTCGAAAAAAACCGTTGATGCCATATCTGAACTGGAATTAGCTCTCCTATAATTCTAGTTCAAAAAACTAAGGTGTCGTAGAGCCTTAACTTGACATGGATAGTCCAATATAGGATTTTTGATACAAGAGTTTTAGGGATTCCTTAGTTTAAATTAAGGGAAATTTCGTATAGTATCCTCGAGTTATTGGCTTTTCCGGATGGTACCAAAGTAAAAAATTTATTCCGGAAAATACCCCTGAACTTTTGTAAAAGTTCGGCTCCTACCCTTACTCTTTATTTTCGCTTAAATTATACTAGTAAAATTCGTTTATTTTTTTATAATAAAAATATTTTTATATTTACTAAGTTAAAACATTAATTATAATATAGAATATAATTGGGAAATTCCGGATGGTGCCCCTGAGTTTTGGGCTTTTCCGGATGGTGTCCACAAAAAAAACTTATTCCGCAAAATACCCCTGAGGTTTCACAAAAGTTCGGAATGTACCCCTTTGTTAATTTATCTCACAGATCCCGTTAGATATGTTTTAAAAAAAGAGCAAACCAGTAATAATAAAAATAAAAACAAAAGAAACGATGGGGAACGGAGAGTGAAGTCGAAGAACCATCGAGATACCGGCGGCGACTTCCATCGAGGGCGGCAGATTCCGGCCGATGCGAGCTGTGTACGGTGGTCGGGGTTGACCCTCATGTATGCAATTACTTGTGTATTACCCCCACTGACATACAACACCACTGGATTATTTGCTCCAGTCACAATCCTTCCCATTTCGATGTGGGCAATGGAGCCCCCATATCAGGGCCTTTTGTATAACAGAGACAGTCAATATCATCAGTCTCAAATAATTCCAGATTTAACCACTGGTAGAATGTGTTGATAATGATAAGGTGCAGTTTCACGGGGAAGAAATCCTTGGCCGGGAGGAGTGATGGTGGTTCGAAGACTTTGCTACTGTCAATTCGAAGACTTTGCTACTGCCAAATTGACTCTATTCCAAAAGACTAAAGCAGTTGGAGCAATTTTATACTGAATTTGTTCCGTTTTTAGAGAAACTAGAGCAAGCAATTCTTCAAAAGAGGAATTGAAGACGCCAAAAGAGCAGAGGAATTGAAGTCCATTTCTAATATAATAACCACCTCCTTCCACTCTACCCCATGCTCAGTGAAGATGAAGATCCCATACCCGTGTATGCTCAAAAGCTCATTGTCATGATTATTGAATTCAATTACATAAACATCGCCGGCATTCTTCATTTAAAAACAATTCAACAATGCTTTGAATTCCTCCTTGGCTGCGTACGATAGTAGAATTGAAAGCCCTCTTTCAATTCTACTATCGGGATACATAGATCCCCTCTTCGTTCCCCTTCGTTCGCAGCCCGTGTCCTCCTGCCTCGACCACCGTACGCAGCCAGCGTCCGCCGGCCCCGACCAACGTACGCAGCCTGTGTCCGCCGGAAGCCGCCGCCCTCGATAGAAGTCGCCGCCGGTATCTCGATGGTTCTTTGCTCCCCTCTTCGTTTCCCTTTTTCTTTTGTTTTTATTTTTATTTTTTGCTGGTTTGGTCTAACGGGATCCGTGAGATAAATTAACAGAGGGGTACATTCCGAACGTTTTTGAAACCTCAGGGGTATTTTGCGGAATAAGTTTTTTTTGTGGGCACCATCCGGAAAAGCCCAAAACCCAGGGGCACCATCCGGAATTTCCCAATATAATTTAAATAAGTTTTAAAATACAATCTATACAAATATTATATAACATGAGTTCAAGTTAATTTATGTTATATTTATCAAACTAAAATCAAAATATTCCAATATTTATATTAAAAATTTATTTATATTTTGAATACATATATTTATATATGGAAAGTTCATTTACTATTATAAAAAAATATTTTGTATTTTCTCTTATTGTTTTAGAAATGAAAATTCATATATTCTATCAACATATATATAATATATACATATTTTATATTTATATATAAAGTTTGAATTGATATAAAAAAATTCAAAACTTATTATGTAAAATTTTCATGATAGATTTCAATTATATAATTGTTGATACCCGGAATTGTCACCGCGTTGGTACACGAGATGATAACATCGACATAAAAGATTAAGGCGCTAAGCACACTCTTAACGCGCTAAGCACACTCTTAACGCGCTAAGCACGTTATCGCGCTGGGTACGTGAATAAACTAAAATGAATAAGCGTACGCGTAACGGAGACAAAGTTGTAACGGAGGGAAACCTATATGCACTTTATCGCGTTGGTGGCTATCCATGCATTTGCACGCGGTGATGTGGCAAACCACGCACATTTAGTTTGTGGTGGTGACTTTTGTTATCCCACATCGGAGGTTCGGTGTACAAGCAACCACCTCCACTTTCTATATATAGTATAAGGTGTGCACTGTATAAGGGATCGGAAAAAAGCCGAGTCCCGAGACGTGTTCTCGAGGGACGGGCTCCGACGTGTTTGAGTCTCCGAGGAGCTCGCACTATTTTACGGGAAAGACATTAAAAAGTCTTATAAGCCTCCGAAAAGAGAATAAAATAATACGCGGGGGGTGGGAGAGCTCGAAGAAAGACGATCCGGTTTCTAGCGCGCCGAAAGGCCCGAGAGTTTAATTATTTTGTCCCGTAGTTAGTTCGAGATCTTCGGACTTCAACATTGGCGCCGTCCGTGGGGACCATCTCATCCTTGGACTGTCATGCTCTCGGGTCGTCGGTTAAGAATCGCTCAGGTTAGTGTGTTTTTTGCTTATATAATTGGTATGCATTTTTAGGGTGTATGGATCGCGATGGACGCGCGGCCCCATCGCGCTGCCGTGGCCTTGGCTCTCGGCCTTGGCCCGCGGCCCCATCGCGACTCATGGCCTGGGCTCCCGGCCTTGGCCCGTGGCCCCATCACGGCCTTGGCCCGCGACCCCATAACAACCCTCCGAAAAGAGAATAAACTAACAAGCCTCCGCCGTGTCTTCACCGGCCCGCCACCGCGCTCTCCCACCCTCGTGCTCTTCCGACCTCTTGCCGTCGCGCTTATCTCTCTAGCGTGGTCAGTTGCCGTGGCCTGTGGCCCCCTTCTGGACATCGCATTGCCGGAGACGCGAGGGTTCGTGACTGGAGTGCGTGACAAGCTTGTAACACCCCTATTTTTAACCAAGGGTATTACCGCCAGTGACCTCGGATTTCACCATCCAAAGTCACCCAAGGCTTTAGGTAACATTACACGATCTTTTAGAAAAGCGGCAAGGACTTATATTAACATAAAATGGTTCATACTTTGATACACTTAGAGGAAAACGTTAGCCAATATGAAATGAAATTGTTCAAGACGACATCTTAAAATAGAAAGCAGCGGAAATAAAATGACAATCCAAAAATACAGTCGTAATCAACGTGGGGGACCCATATTGTCAAAAATATTGAAATAGTCTTGAAATCTTCCTTCAATCTTCTCGTCTTCATCTCTGGATATTAGATGCTGACGGTGAATCCTTCCTTCCTTCTTTCACTTCACATGTCTTCAAATCCTTAGCTCCCAAGTAGCGCTCCTCATTGTCCTGATGTCCAATCATGCAAGGAAAAAGAAGAGAGGGTGGAAGGGTTAGTCTAATGATAGACTAGCAAGTGAATGGCGGCTATGGTACTAACTAAACTTGTTGGTATCGATCTCCAAACGATGGCGATTGGTCGATGACACAACAGTTAGTACCTTCATCAGGATAGGGAATTAGACAGTGTTTTAAGGTGTAACACTGTAAGGAGGGAGTTTCGTGAGATGTTACACAACTACTTTCATCACGAATCACGAGGAAAGAAAATCCAAGTTTTCTTTGGAGATGGGACGCCATACAGATGGAGTTCCATCGGAATATGTATTGGCACGATTCTCGAGGAAATAAAATGGGACTTTCTTAGAGATGAAACACTACAAGAATGTAGTTCCATCGGAAGAGTTGTTTGAGACTTTATTATTTCATACATTGCACATTGTTACACTCTTAACTAGAGATTTAAATAAGGCATGGCAAAAGACATAAGCCTTAGTGATTTTTTTTAAGTACGGCAATGCCACAAGAGTTTCTCAAGGATGAAACATTACAAGAATGTAGTTCCATCGGAAGATAGATTTATTATTTCATGCGGTACACATTGTTGTACTCTTAACTGGAGATTTATCTAAGGCATGGCAAAAGACATAAGCCTTAGTGATTTTTAAGTACGGCATTGCAAAAGACATCAGCCGACTTTTTATTACAATGTGACATTGCTTTAAGACATGAGACGAATCCCAGATCCGACATTGCTTAAAGACATTAGTCCACAAAGTAAATGGAGTCATGACCCATACACAATACATTGTTATCATAAGTGATTTAGGACTTATTTCATACGTTTTCGTCCTACACTAATCCAGAGAAGTTCTCTAAACGAGATACTTTAAACAAGCAAGGCCATAGTCATCGGTCCTAAAGTCCAGTACTATCGCAATACGAGCAATAATAACGAGGTCGCTATATCTAAGCAATAAACCAACCTAAGTTCGTTTATTTGTGCAGATAGAGCATTTAGAACAATCAGGAATATTAAACGGAACGAAAATTCACGCCTAATAAAAAGGGCAAGAAATCCATCCACTTGCCTTTGATTTGCAGAATTCGAGTCCTACGGATTTGTTTCGCGAGCTCACGGCGATTCAAGTACTCGACCTAAATTGGGCGCGGTTTTCAAGACGAACGAACACAAAATAAATTAATATTTAATTTATTTCCTGATCTAAATAAGATATTTCCCAAATTATCCTATTCCTTATAATAATTTGTGAGGTGAAAACAAACCGTTTTTCATTGACGGTTTATAATTACTAATTGACGTTCAAGAAAAACATTTCTTTTACCCTTTGTAAAATGATTTTAAGACTTTCAATTTTAATAACGTAATATTGCGTAGTAAGGGTAAAACAAATAATTACTTAGTTTACTTCTTATTTAAGACTTGGTCACAATATTATTTCCTCATAATAATCTTATTCGTGCCATAATAAACTATTTCTTTCGAAGTAATATATATAAGGGTTCATGATCTAGCTTAACATTATATTTGTACTTACCTAAAAAAAACTATATGTAGTATTCTTATTAAGGTAAAAACTTGCTAACTAA
Source organism: Polygonum aviculare (assembly GCA_934048045.1). NCBI lineage: Eukaryota > Viridiplantae > Streptophyta > Magnoliopsida > Caryophyllales > Polygonaceae > Polygonum > Polygonum aviculare. The sequence continues at coordinate 797,405 of OW204024.1, forward strand.
TCTTGTTTAGCAATTATCTTAAATTTACAATTATTTTTAGGTGCTAGTCCAATTAAGGTTTCTTTCTAGTCCTCTCATGAAATGGGTTTCCCATAGGTACCAAATTTACCATTAGTCTACTTACGCTGACATATTCGGATTTTATGTACTATTATTAATTAGTATTTGAGAGGGTTAAATTAAATGAGCATTTTAACACTATTGGTCTGGAGATTTACTAGTGAAGCCCAAACACAAAAAGAACTCTGCCCACCTGATGGCTTCTGGTTTGGGAGGCTGCTGATGCCCTTCTTCCTCCTTCGTTCTACGTTCAACACAGCACATGGCACCAACTTCAACAATTAATTCATCCCATTTAGGTTAAGCTTTTGGGAAAACTTACAACATGAATCTTGTAGAGGACTTCCTAACTTAAACTCAGGAAGTGATTTCGGAATTTTTCAGCAAGAAACGAGAGAGATATGGTTTAATTACCGAGACTGCTTGGAGCTTCTGTCCCCAAACAGATCCGCGACCTTGAATGGTAAAATTACCCCACTTAGAGCTGGTTTCTTGCTAAACTCACAACATGGAACTTGAAGAGGACTCTCTACTCTAAATCTGGGGACTTGTTTCGAGAATTCTGGGTAAGAAACGAGGGAGATACGAATTTTTGAACTTGACAGCTCAAACAGGCTCGGGGCAGAACACAAGGAAGAAAAGAAGAAGCAACGAACAGATGAGTAAGAGAGAGAAATGGCCACTTAAAGGTGAGGATGAAATTGAAAGAGAATGGATTGCTGCAGGGAGTGGATAAGAAGAAAATCAAAGAGAAGGGACTTTCCAAGTCATAAAGATAAGGAGGAGGAAAACGAGGGTAAAAGAAACCCAGGTGCAAGGCTGCACTGTCAGCCGGATTTTCGGGGCCATCACTGCACTAAGGCGTGCACGACTGGAAAAGGGGCAGAATCACGGGTGTCCATCGGTCCATAGGAGGAGGGACTTTAGGTTTAAGAACATTGCGTTCCCTTGATATAACAAGAAGCTCTCATAGCCCAACTGGTAAGGTAAGGGAAGGATTTTGTAAAGGTCAGGTTCAAATATGGGGCCCAACGAAGACTAAGCTCAATTCTATTAATTTTTGTTGATTAATAATACTAATCTTCTCAAATTACATTTCTAATTTATCTCTTTTATAATAGTTAGGCTTGTAATTTATCCACAAGTAAAGATACTTAGTTTTATTTTTAGATTATAAACCTCTATTCTCTACACCAAATTATATTTTAAGGAATAATATTTCTTTCTTGAAAGTTTTAATTTATCGTTCAGAAAACGGATTCATAAGAATAGATTTTTCTTTTAACATTTTCAATAAAGTATATAATATCTTATAAAAATAGCGGTTATTACAAAGCTTCACTGATTCTGTTGCACGTTGCCAGCGCGCTAAGTGCAAAAACTGACGTGTATGTAACTCCGATCGAATTCGGGTTGCTCGTGTTGTTCTTGTGGTCAGGATTTGTTGTTTTTAGGTTTTGTGAATTTGTAAAATCTCTTGTGGTGCGCTTGCTTGGCATGTCATGAACGCTAATGAAAAGATCTCTCTTTTGGTTTTGGGGAAGAGGCACGGACTTTTATCTCACCCGGCTCTTCCTCTGGTGTATGGTGTTGTGTCTTCTTACGCGCTACTCTCACTGTTTGCATTTCAGCGCCCAGCGAGCGCCATTAATGAACCTTGAGATATTAGCAATTGGCTAATACAGGTTTGTTGTACACAAGTTTAACACCAAACAAAAAAAACGCCTCCGAAGCGAGATTAAACTAAATAAGCCTCATATGGCCCGCGACCCCATATAGACGACGATTGTTTTTTGAGCTTTGCTCACAGTTACCGTCAACGCGCTAATCACATTCTATAATGCTAAACGCACGCGATGCGCATAGGCGCCGCTCGAGTTGACTTCATCGCTCGTTGTCGCCATAAAACCAAATATCCAAATTCTATAAGGCAAACCGCCGAGCTGAGCTCGGGGTTTGGTCCGCGTTGAGCGCGAGGGCGCCGCTCGAGTTAACTTCATCGCTCGTAGTCACGATAAAACCAAATATCCAAATTCTACAAGGCAAACCGCCGAGCTGAGATCGGGGTTTGGTCCGCGTTGAGCGCGAGGGCGCGCTCGAGTTAACTTCATCGGTCGTAGTCGCAACAAACTCAAAACATCCCATCGCACTCCAAAGGCCGGCCGCCGAGCTGTGCTCAGGGTTTGACCCGCGCGCGATGCGTTTAGGCGCGCTCGAATTGGGTTACACCCCTCGCGGTCGTTTGAAGCCTTAAAAACATCAAGTATCAAAACCATCGTTAGGGAACCTGCCAAGCTATCGCTTGGGGTTGTCCACTAACGCATGCGACGCGCGTAGGCGTGCTCGAGTTGGTTGCACAGCTCGGGCCGGTTACACCAACGCGTTGACCATAAGTATGTGCATCAAGTGAGTGCCTCGTTTGTCCTTGAAATACTAAGGACATCCGAGCCACGGGGTTGTGTTGATACCCGGAATTGTCACCGCGTTGGTACACGAGATGATAACATCGACATAAAAGATTAAGGCGCTAAGCACACTCTTAAGGCGCTAAGCACACTCTTAAGGCGCTAAGCACACTCTTAACGCGCTAAGCACGTTATCGCGCTGGGTACGCGAATAAACTAAAATGAATAAGCGTACGCGTAACGGAGACAAAGTTGTAACGGAGGGAAACCTATATGCACTTTATCGCGTTGGTGGCTATCCATGCATTTGCACGCGGTGATGTGGCAAACCACGCACATTTAGTTTGTGGTGGTGACTTTTGTTATCCCACATCGGAGGTTCGGTGTACAAGCAACCACCTCCACTTTCTATATATAGTATAAGGTGTGCACTGTATAAGGGATCGGAAAAAAGCCGAGTCCCGAGACGTGTTCTCGAGGGACGGGCTCCGACGTGTTTGAGTCTCCGAGGAGCTCGCACTATTTTACGGGAAAGACATTAAAAAGTCTTATAAGCCTCTGAAAAGAGAATAAAATAATACGCGGGGGGTGGGAGAGCTCGAAGAAAGACGAGCCGGTTTCTAGCGCGCCGAAAGGCCCGAGAGTTTAATAATTTTGTCCCGTAGTTAGTTCGAGATCTTCGGACTTCAACAATAATATATTAGTTCAATATATATATACATATATATATATGAGAAAGACTCATGTAAGAATGAATCTTACGGTAGGAAATAGGAATAGATCTCGACCACTGGATTAACCCATCATCCCACGCGTGGTGCTTAATTGGCATTTTTGGGAAAAAAATAGAAAAAGGTGGAAGAAAGAAGCACAGGAAGGAAAAAGAATACGGGAAAGCGTTCTCTATACGCTCCCAATCTCCCCCTCCCCAAATCCTCCTCTGCCATTAATCTCCGACCAACATCCCGGCGAGCCCTTCCACCACCACCAGATCTTGGACGACGAAGATGACGCCCACCGCCATTTCCAGGTCCCGACCCCCCTTTCTCCCTCCTCTATCGCGACACCGACGACGGGGCCGGATCTGGATCCGGATCTGAGGACGACGGAAACGTCGATCACCGATCCGGCGAGGCGGCGGTGGGGATCCGATGAGGCTGTGGTGCTCGAGATTTCCGGGAGGAAAGTGAAGGAGTTGTTGGAGCTCGAAGAGAGATGAGGGAGAGGTTTTTCAGATCTGTATTCTGGAGTGGAGAAGTCCGTCGTCAGAAGGAGGAGTTGTTGGAGCTCGAAGAAAGATGAACAAATCCACCAGGAAACGGATGAGAAGGCCAACGAGATCTCCACACCAGGAAGCCGTTTCATCCACCAAGCAGATCCAGTAGATGGACGTTCCTCTACCTCCTCCGGCCCTCCGACCGCCCCCTCGTCCTCCTCGACTGCTCCTACTCCGACCGCGACCGCAAAAGTCTCCGAGAGTAGATTTCCAAGCGTCCATGCCTGGATTCGGATTCAATTTTAACGAGCTTGTCAGAGATCCACGTAATGTTTCAGAGGATCCAGTTTCTGATGGAAGATTGCGCCTGTCAGGATGCTCGGTTGTGGATGCTGGTGAGACCGACCTCATTGACCACGCCGGCCTGGACTCCGCCGTTTTCATCCGCATTTACACTCTCGGGTCCCCCTCCTCAACTCTGCTGGTTTTTTTTTGCATAATTGAGCTCTGTATGCGTGTTTTGCGGAGCCCTAGAAACTTCCCTCTCGTTCTTTCTCCGCAATTTGCTTTGATTTCTTGCTTTTTTCTTTTCTGTGTTGGAATTCGAGTGAAAGTTTCTCTTTTCTCTACAGGAGTTTGACTTCGTTTTCAAAAGTCTCTTTTTGTTACAGACCTTTTTGCAATTGATTCTATTATTCTTGTTGATGCTTTATTCTTGAAATTGAGTTTATTTTTAGTGGATTCGTTTCTAGTTAGAGCAATTAATTGCTGGTTGCCGGCAATTATTTGATCAACCGGCAATTATTCGTTTCTATTTGATCAACCGGCAATTATTTTTAGTGGTGCGTTTTGTACGATTCAGAAATATAACATCATGAGGCAATTAATTGTTGAGTCTCAAAATGCTTGATTCGGTGATTTGCATGGTCAAAGTTAAATGTATTCACTTTTTTTTATCACTAAATGTCTTCACTTGATTTGAAGATTGAAGGCTAGGTGAGTACATTCATGTGCATTTTAATGGTGAACGCATTCACTGAATTAATTTGTGGAATCACTTTTGGTACGTGGTTTATTGGCATACATTAGATATGAGTTGAACAAACTGACCATAGAGGTGAATAAATTGATCATAGAGGTGAACAAATTGAGTTGCACAAACTTGACCATTGAGTTGCACAAATTTGACCATTGAGTTGCACAAATATTGATGAACAAATTGACCATAGAATTCAACACATTGACAATAGAGTTGAACAAATATGAATGAACAAATTGACCATTGAGTTGCACAAACTTGACCATTGAGTTGCACAAATTTGACCATTGAGTTGCACAAATATTGATGAACAAATTGATCATAGAATTCAACACATTGGCAATAGAGTTGAACAAATATGAATGAACAAATTGACCATTGAGTTGCACAAACTTGACTATTGAGTAGCACAAATTTGACCATTGAGTTGCACAAATATTGATGAACAAATTGACCATAGAATTCAACACATTGGCAATAGAGTTGAACAAATATGAATGAACAAATTGACCATTGAGTTGCACAAACTTGACCATTGAGTTGCACAAATATTGATGAACAAATTGATCATAGAATTCAACACATTGACAATAGAGTTGAACAAATATGAATGAACAAATTGACCATTGAGTTGCACAAACTTGACCATTAAGTTGCACAAATTTGACCATTGAGTTGCACAAATATTGATGAACAAATTGATCATAGAATTCAACACATTGGCAATAGACTTGCACAAATTGTCAAAGCGAAACAAACTATACGAACTTCAACTGCTATAAAATATGACATGAATGCAAAATTGATCATAGAGTTACACAAATAAGCAATAGAGTTGCACAAATATGGCTGCACAAATCGGCCCTAGAGTTGCACAAATCGGTCATAGAGTTGCACAAATACGGTTGCACAAATAGGCCATACGGTTGCACAAATCTGGACGCCCGTGCTGTTTTCCGAAAAATACGCCCGTGCCGTTTTTTTCCCTTTTTTTTCTTGAGCCCTTGATCTCTCCTCATCCAATGGCTATGATTCATTCTTATTTCCTACCATAATAATCATTCCTACCGGATCCGGACCCTATATATATATATTGAAATATGTTTGGTTTTGATTTGATAAATATAACAAAAATTCAATTAAAAATATAAGTTATATAATATTTTTAGGGCAAAAGACAACAATAGCCTATTTTCACTAATCAATTCCAATAATATACCTCTAGCCTATAATTTTGGCCAATAATAACCTATTACATAAAATTGGACAAAATTGCCCTCTGAAATCAATTTACGTAGATTTGAAAACCTCCCTTCTACAGTTTTTACGTATTTCTCCATACCTCCATCCTACAACCTTCCTCCCGCTGACCACCTTCCTCCCGCCGGCCGCCGCCATAGCCCTTGCACCATCACGCCACCATTGCACCATCACTGCCGCTGCAACGCCTCCCTCGCGTCGGAGACCTCACACCGCCCTCCCACCGCCGCCTCGCACCGGCCACCGCACGCCGCCCTCCACCGCCTTGGTCGCGAATTGCCTTTGCGTAGATCTGCGAACAGTTTTTGGGTATGTTACATTATTTTTTTTAAAGTATGTTACATTAAAAATCATGTGGAATATTTTATGTAAAGTAAGTTCTTTATTGTATTAATGTATTACATTTTTTGTTTGTTACATCAAATTTTATATAGAATAATTTGTGTATGTTAAATTGTTACATGAAATGTATGTAGATAAGATTTATGTAGATTTAGTCTAGTTTATTATGGTATTGCATTAATTTATGCATTGTAATTTTATGTATGTGTTACATTAATTGTTACATTAAATTTATGTAGATTAGATTTTATGTAAATTAAAGTTGTTAAGATTCTATTGCATAAAATTTGTTAGGATTTTGTTACAGTAAATTCACTAGTACACAATTGAGATTAAAATACGCATGTATACACAATGGTTGATCAAATAATGTTGTCTATATTAACAGTTTTACTAGGGTTGGAATGCGGTCAATGGTTTTTTTAATACCCATTGTCTATGATGAACACATAAACAACGGTTTATAAAAATACGTTGTTGATTAAATGCATATTTATACGAGGACAACGGTTTTTAATAAAACGTTGTGTATAATGTAATTTTTTTTTATTACTTTAGACAATGGTCTATGAAAACCCGTAACATATATACGTGGCACGAAACCCTAGTTAAGTTCAACCAAAAAAACCGAAACCCTAGTTAAGCATACCAGCTAGCCATATCCCCTGTACACGTTCTTCACCGTTCAGCAGAGAAGTGGGCGGTTCTCTACTAAATTCTCAGATTTGTACATGGAACACATAACTAGGGTTTCGTACCACGCCGGCCACTCCCGAACGACCCTACCGGCGATGACAAGCGCCACCCACCGACTAGCCACCGCGCACTCGCCTAGCCCTAAACTCCACGCTCGCCTCCTTCCATTAATCCGAGTTGCAGAGAAGTCCCGCCGGGCGCCGGCCCTATCCGACGACGGCAACCCATGGCTCCACCGACGGCCAATCCCCTAGTGACGCCTGACGCGACACCCACGTCTTCACTACTCGGTCCTCGCTATCCCAGATCTGGGCTCAGGCCACCAGCCCCGACGACCCGCTCGGTCTCTCTCTCGACCTCGCCACTCACGCTTACCCAGACCCCAAGCGACGGCGACGGCCACCCTAACTGCGCTCATTCCCCCCGACTTCGACCCACTCTTTCCGGACTATTACCCAACTCCTGCCTCCGACCTCTAGCAGTTCGATCGCTAGCTACTTCTTTCAGGTACGAATCTCCACACCTTCAAGCCTTATTTTTGGTTTCTTCTTGTCTCCACAACTTCAGCAGAGAAGCAGTTCTCTTAACTCCTGCCCTGATTTGGGTAAATTTCAATGTTTGAATTTGTTTTTGGAGATTGGGGATTCAGGCAATTGCACACAGCGGTGACTCTTTAAGGTATGTATTGGCGGTGACTCTGACCTCTAGCAGATTGGCAGGCAATGTGTTTGAACTTGTGACTTCTACGTTCTTTGATTTGTGACTCTTCTACGTTCTTCTCAGATGGGCAATTTCAGTATTTGAACTTGATTTTGTTAAATTTCAGTCTTTGATAGCTTACGGCTGATTAGGGAGTCATAGTTATGATTGATTCAGAAATTAGGCCGGTACTACAACTATGCATCATTAGTACTAGTAGTACATCTCAAACAAACAACTATGGGCAAGCAGTTCACTGTTTTGAGTCACTAAAATAATAGTACTAGTAGTAATTGTTGTGTGGTAATGACAGTTTACCATTTCTCTTGCTAATAAAAAAATCGACAAATTTGATTGAGTTGATGATGATACAATTTGGTTCTTATCTCCTGATCCGGTTCAACTAATATAGGAGCCTTGTATTGGAATTCCTGATCGAAGTTGCTGTCCACTTTTGAAATGTACAAATTTTAATCAATCCAAATATGACTATTGAACTCAAACAAACAGCTGGGTGTGGTACTGGTATGTAAAACTCTTCCCATCTCTCCTTCTGTCTCTACCTTGTGTTGGTTCCCATGGCTGCCTTCTAAAGCTTGCTAGTGTTAGCAGCATTTCACATTGGGTTGTTAGTGAGCCTCTGCTCAGCTGAAGATCCTATTGTTTACTATGACTTTGAGGTCTCCTACATTACTACTTCTCCTTTGGGTGTTCCTCAACAAGTAAACTTGCCACTTTTGTAATTAGATCCTTACTCCACTCGATTAAATTCAGTGGATTCTTCTAGAATTGTCTTCTTTTTTCTGGGTTGTGGGTTTTGTCTAAATCTTTAAAATATGGGAGTGTTCAGCTCCAGATCTGAAATTGAAGCTGTCTTTTCGATAATGTGGCCTTTGTTTATTATTTGTATTGTTCAGTTTCAGGCTTGTAAACTGAAAGAAGAATGTGATCTTGAAGTTAGATATTCTCATTGGCTAACTCATTGCAGGTTATTGCCGTAAATGGGAAATTTCTTGGGCCTCAAGTCAATGTCACCACCAACAATAATGTGGTGGTCATGTACGGAACAAGTTGGATGAGAGTCTTCTCATTACTTGGTAAGAAGTTTCCTGAGAAAAGATTCTTGGTACTTTTATTTTGAATTTCTTTGATCTTGGTTTACACTTAAAACTAGGATATCACTACTACCTGGAGTGGGAGCTCTGATGATAAAAAAAAGTTGATTGGCTTCAGCGCTGGCGTATTCATGAGAAAGAACTCTTGGGAAGACGGAGTTCGAGGAACACGTTGTCCAATTCCTGCCAAGTGCAACTCGACTTACAATTTCCAAGTTAAGGATCAGATTGGGATTACACAAGGTATAGGATAGATTATTTGCTATTCTTAATTTGGAGTGTTTTAGGATAAAAACCGAGCTTAGGTGTTTTACACTATCTTAATTTTCATTAAGTAGGAGTTGTACGTTTCATACATATTATTACAGAAGCTATAGTAGATCTTGGATTTAACTCTTCTTGGATCAGCTTGTTATATGAGAATATTGTGTTTGGTTTCGTATATACAATATATGAATTGTTAAACATGATAGAGTACTAAATATACTGTGTGTGTACTATATATGTGGACAAATACAGTCTGTTCGATCGAGCACCCTTTCGATCATATGCAATATATATATTTTTTTTCAAAATTAAATGGCATAGAAAACGAGTATAAGACAACGATCATACATAACTTTAGACAACGTACACACCCGTTCTCTAAATACGCATTGACAACGGTCTACGCACCATAAACAACGGTTCATATAATATTCGTAATTTTAAAATTATATATTATGTTCCATAGTCAACGGTTAACAACTTCTTAGACAATGTACACAACCGTTGTCTATGAGAACCGTTGTCTATCACTTAACCGTTGTCTTCGAATAGACAACGCTGGATACGACAACGGTTCAGAAACCGTGGTCCGTGTACCTTTTTAACCGTTGTATGAACCCTTTCTTGTACTAGTGATTGGTTTAGATTTTGTACATTAAATCTTTTAGAATTTTGTACATTAAATCAGTTAGGATTTTGTTGCTTAATATTTGCTTACAGTTAATTAATTTTATGTAATTTGACATGAAACTTAATCTACATAAAATCTCATCTACATACAATTAATATAACACTTAAACATACATAAATTACTATACATTAAATCAATCTACATGAATAAATGTAAAACTTTAATATTGACTTAATCTGCATAAAATCTTATCCGCATAAAATTAGTGTGATACATAAAATTAATATAACACATTTTTTCTGATAAATTAATGTAAAACATTAAGATACATAACACAGGAATTTCATAATATGGGTTGGTCAAAACTTGTTTGTGGTGCAGATCGATCACGTACGAATCTTTCACCCCAATATCAAAAACAAAAGTCACGTTCTAGGTTTAGCAAATCACTTGGATTTTAAATTGTGTGGTATAGGTATTATGTTAATTAAACGAGGACAATTTTTAACCTCTTTGGACAACAAAAGGGCTTAAACTTTTTAATTAATCTAAAAAAAAACAAAGTCTTTTGACATGCCTTAGATAAATCTCTAGGTAAGAGTATATTGTTATGTAATGTATGAAATAACAAAGTCTCAAATAAATATCTCGATGGGACTACATTCTTCGAGTGTTCCATCTCTAAGTAAGTCTCGTGTTATTTCCTCGAGAATAGTGTCAATTTATATTCCGATGGAACTCTATCCTTATGGCATCCCATCCTGTTCTTAAATTTGTTTGCTTCCCGTTCTGTCTACGTGTTATGAACAACACTACATGTTTTGTCTTCAGGAAAATTTCGTTCTTTAGTACGATGCCATTGAGAAAAAACCACAGGTGCATTTACAACATTAGTCAAACTTGCAGCAAAGTAAGAATGTAAATTTATTTTCACGGGGATTTGCTTCCACATTTCTGCTACAGTGATCTAACAATTTGAATTGTGTTGGACAAATCTAATGCATCAATTTATCTTACATATAGTTTGAACTTGTAGTTGCATTCCATGATAAGATTAATGTATATCGGAATTGATATATGGGTTTAATATATCATGCCCAAAATGTTAGTTTTAACGCAATTTGGATAATCAATCGGTTTTAGGTCATTTGGTCGGATAATTTGGCTTGAAATTTGGAAATAATTCGAGTACATAAGGGTCGGGTTGGAAAACCAACAGAAAGTGGAAGAAAAAAATAAAAGAGTCGGTGATTCGGTGGTCTTACTCAGTGGAGCTTGGATCGTCTGACGGGGCGCCTTACTCATTGGGCGGGGGACGGGGCATGCCAATAACACTCCTCAAATGGTGCTTGAAATAGTCCCCCAGAACATTAATGAGTCTAGCGATTTGAATGCAATAACTGCCATTAGATTTGAAATGCAATAACTGCCATTAGATTTTCATGTTTAACATGAAAGAACCTCCACACAAAAGATGGTTAACCGATACTTTGGCCTGATAAAAAGTTAGCGGAGCAAGGTAATAGTTTCATTAATTCTGCTAAAAAGCTTTTGGTGGAGCAAACAACAACTAAAGTAACCTCTAAAAGCAACAAAGAAATGGCAAAGCATAGAAAGTCCATATGGTTTGAAATCCAATGAAGACTGAAATGACATAAAACACTAACTGAACATGCAAGTGCAGCAGTCATTGACAAAGTGCATCACAAAAGTACAAAAGTTGAATCAAAAGTACTCCCTATTAGAGAAGGGCAGAGAATCACAAAATTACATTCTCCTCCCATCTTGGTAATAGTTGTTTTTTTTGGCAAACTCTATCTCCCTAACCTTAAATTTTCCTGACTCATTTTGAGCGTTTAACATGGCAGAAGGATTTGGACGCGATGTCAGTGCCTTCGCCTTCTCATCATCCATTTTGATTTGATTCTTGTAAAAATCCTCCAACTCCCTATTACCACACTTTTGAATTTTCTCCCTCCAATCAAGAGCCAATGTGTTAAGCAAAGCTCTGTTGGGATAGTACGCACGCACCACGGAATGTAAGGTTTCCACCAAAACTACCTTTTTTTTTATCACTGATGAGAAAGGGACTCCGTGTCAACCGATGAGGGTAAAGAATGGAGTCCATTGACAAACAGGTCCGAAAATGCTCAAATTGACACCGGAGTTGTGGGTTCTCCTTAAGATCCTGCCCAATGGATTCTACAAAAGAAGATACGATCTTCAGTTTCCCACCCAGGGCAGCACTTGGAGGACCAAAAGGAATGGCGGAGAAGAAGATGGCTCCTCGACCTATATGAAATACACACTAACTGAACATGCGAGTGCAACAGTCAAAGACAAAATTCATCACAAAAGTACAAAAGTTGAATAAAAAGTACTCACTAGAAGAGAGAAATGCTAACTTCACCCCCCCAATAGTGTACTTGCTACACCCGATGAGATGGGGTATCTCCGGCTCTACAGACCGGAGGTGTACTCCGGCTCTACAGACAATGCCCTAGAAGAGAAGGGCAAAATGGAAGGATGCAACATAAGAGAATCACAAAATTACATTCTCCTCCCATCTCGGTGATAGTTGTTCTTTGGCAAACTTTATCTCCTTGGCAAACTTTGCTTTTAGAAGTTACTTTAGTTGTTGTTTGCTCCACCAAAAGCTTTTTAGCAGAATTAATGAAACTATTACCTTGCTCCGCTAACTTTTTATCATGCCAAAGTATCGGTTAACCATCTTCTATGTGGAGGTTCTTTCATGTTAAACTTGAAAATCTAATGGTAGTTATTGCATTTCAAATCTAATGGCAGTTATTGCATTTCAAAGCAATGGCAAAGCATAGAAAGTGCATATGGTTTGAAATCCAATGAAGACTGAAATGACATAAAACACTAACTGAACATGCAAGTGCGGCAGTCATAGACAAAGTGCATCACAAAAGTACAAAAGTTGAACCAAAAGTACTCCCTATTAGAGAAGGGCAGAGAATCACAAAATTACATTTTCCTTCCATCTTGGTAATAGTTGTTTTTTTTGGCAAACTCTATCTCCCTAACCTAAAATTTTCCTGACTCATCTTGAGCGTTTAACATGGCTTCGAAGACGCCCTCTATAAAACCTGGACAGATTTTGCAATTAACAATTTCCCACAACTCGTTTGGCCTTTTCCCTAACTCTTTTTGCTCGGATGGGGACGGCGACGGTTGCTGCCAAGAGATGGCTTGCTCGAATGAGGATGGCTGCTGCAGAGCGACCCCCCGTTGATAAGGGGACAGGCGGACGGCTGTTGCACAGAGAATGGTTGTTGCAGAGAGGCCCATTGATAATGGGACGGAGGATGAGAATCTTCAGGGTCATGGATAAGGTAGTTCCTGATGAAGTTAAGCAGGGTAAGCCCGGTATTCTTACTCTTCGCAGTAGGATTTGGACGCGATGTCTGTGCCTTTGCCTTCTCATCATCCCTTTCGATTTGATTCTTGTAAAAATCCTCCAACTCCCTATTACAACACTTTTGAATTTTCTCCCTCTGATCAAGAGCCAATGTGTTAAGCAAAGCTCTGTTGGGATAGTGCGCACGCACCACGGAATGTAAGGTTTCCACCAAAACTACCTTCTTTTTATCACTGATGAGAAAGGGACTCCGTGTCAACCGATGAGGGTAAAGAATGGAGTCCATTGACAAACAGGTCCGAAAATGCTCAAATTGACACCGGAGTTGTGGGTCCTTCTTAAGACCCTGCTCAATGGATTCTACAAAAGAAGATACGATCTTCAGTTTCCCACCCAAGGCAGCACTTGGAGGACCAAAAGGAATGACGGAGAAGAAGATGGCTCCTCGACCTCTATGAAACACACACTAACTGAACATGCGAGTGCAACAGTCAAAGACAAAGTGCATCACAAAAGTACAAAAGTTGAATAAAAAGTACTCACTAGAAGAGGGCAATGCTAACTTCAACCCCCCCCCCCCCCCAACATTGTACTTGCTACACCTGATGGGATGAGGTATCTCCGACTCTATAGACCGGAGGTGTACTCCGGCTCCGGCTCGACAGACAAGGCCCTAGAAGAGAAGGGAAAAATGGAAGGATGCAACATAAGAGAATCACAAAGTTACATTCTCCTCCCATCTCGGTGATAGTTGTTCTTTGGCAAACTTTATCTCCTTGACCTAAAATCTTCCTGAATCATCTTCAGCATTAAACATGGTTAGAAAGGTCTCTTTATGAAACTTGCACTGATTTTGTAATGAACAGTTTTCATAACTCTTTTGGCTTTTTCAAAAGCGACAACGACTGGGTGACTTGCTCGGATGGGGATGTCGACTAGGTGGCTTGCTCAAATGGGGACGCCGGACAAAGACCTGTTGACAAGGAAATGAAATATATGGATCATCAGGGTCATGGATAATGTAGTTCGTGATGAAGTTTAGCAGGGTAAGAACGGTATTCTCACTTGTATCAAGATTTGGAGACGATGTTTGTGCTTTCTCAAAATCCTTTTTGATTTGATTCTTTTAAAATTTAACCAACTCCTTATCACCACAACTCTGAACATTCTTCCTCCAATCAAGCGCCAATGTCTTAAGCAAAGCTTTGTTGGGGTGATACGAATGCACCAAGGAATATAACGTAATCATCATATCTAGCTTCTTTTTCTCACTGAGGAGAAAGAGACTCTGTTTCAACCGATAAGGGTAATGCATGACGTCCGATGACAAACATAGTTGAAAATCCTTAAATTGATCCCAGAGTTGTCAGTCATTCATACACCCTCGAATTGATTCTACAAAAGTAGCAACTATCTTAAATTTTAAACCAAGAACACCAATAGGAGCACCAAAAGGAAGATGGCTCCTCGACCACACTATGAACCACCAAAATTAGTTGACCATATGAAACGCCAGAAGCATGTAGATGGAGGAGGCCTTTGATGAAATCTTTCACAATCTTCTAGAACTCCCTAAAGTTAGGACCATCAACCTCAAACTTTTTGTTATCTATCTGTTTCAAAACAACTCTCTTATACTCCCATTTGGTCTAGAATGGATGAATTATGCCCTTTTCTAGAGATTCCATCTTCTCTCTCATATGAAAATGATCGTTGCGTTACAAGAACTTGCTCTCAAATTGCCAAGCTGATACTCAAAGTGCCCATGCACTATTGTGTGGATCTCCCTCCCATTGTGCCCATACACTATTGTGTGGATCTCCCTCCCATTGTGCCCATACACTATTGTGTGGATCTCCCTCCCATTGTCGTCTCTAAAAGACCCAATGAACAAATCTGAAGCATTTGGCCATTAAAGTGCCTCCTTAAAAGCTAAAGAATAATTACTTGACAATTGTAGAGAGTTGAAAGGGGGCTTGGAACTTTGACATAATCTACATGAAATCTGTTATATATAAAATTAATGTAACACTTAAACATATATACATAAATTATCCTACATAAATTAATGTAACAAATAAAAAATGTAATACATGAATATAAATGACCTACTTTACATAAAATATGCTACTTGGTTTTTAATGTAATAAAGCCTAAAAAGAAATAAATGTAACATATCCAAAAGCAATCCATAGATCTATGCAAATGCAATTTGCGACCAAGGCGGTGGAGGACGGCATGAGGTGGCCGGCGCGGAGCGGCGGTAGGAGGGTGGCGACGCGAGGGCGACACGATGGTTGCTCCTAGGTGGCGACACGAGGGCGGCACGAGGGAGAGAGGCCGAGGCAGTTCGCGTTCGTGGAGAGAGAGGCCGAGGACTATGGCGGTTCGCCGGCGACGGTGTTGCGTGATGGTGGTTCGTCGGCGACGCAAGGTCTATGGCGGTGCAATGGTAGTGCGATGGGGGTGATGGATTATACGTAGATGGTGTTGGGGTGAGAAGTTTTATGTAGATGGTTGAAGAAAATTGTACTTAAATTGAGTTGTAGGTGGTGAGGGTGTTTTTGTCCAATTTTATGTGAGAGGTTATTTTTGGCCAAATACTATTAGAGGGGTGTATTGTTGGAATAAATTATTGAAATTTGAAAATGAGATTATTATGGGATTTTTCTCATATTTTTATCGGATATATTTTTAAACTTATTTTTATTATTTTTATGTCATAATTGAATTTTAACTTAATAAAGGTAAAAGTATGTTTTTATTATAGAAAATAAACGAGTTTTAGTGAAATATATGACAAAAATTCCAAGTAAGGGTATGAGCCGTACTTTTATAAAAGTTCAGGGGTATTTTCCGGAATAAATTTTTTACCTGGGCACCTTTCGGAAAAGACAAAAACTCAAGGTTACCATACGGAATTTCCCTTAAATTAATTTTGTGGTCACAATTGTATTTTTTTGACTTTTTTTTAATTTTGTAGATATTTTTCAATTTTCACAACGATAAAATGGACCGTAATCGGTTCTGGTCCGCTCCCCTTGAACCGGAAACTGGACCAGCGGTTCGGCACTTCTCTAATTTTTAATTTTTACGCGCTAATCCTTGCGTTTTGTTCACGCAGACTAGAAAAAAGAACGAAACTTAGAAACCGGAAACTGGACCAGCGGTCCGGCACATCTCAAATTTCAAAAATTTACGCGCTTATCCCTAGCGTTTTTCTCACGCAGCCTAGAAAAAATTAAAAAAAAATTAAAAATAACGAAAAGACCAAAATCAATCAGATAAGTACAACCCCGCGCAAACCAACCTGAGCAATTTCGATCTGAGTTTGTTCAAACAACCGATCGCGGAGAAGAGGAATTCACGAGACATGGAAGCCTCTACGATCGCCTTCACATTCGACATTGTTGAATGGCCAATTGAAGATCGACACCTCTAGGTTTACATGGAGCTGTCCAAGTTCAAGAAGAAGATCATCAAATCAGTCAATTCTGCTCGTTCTCTTACCTTTCGCCCCCCTACCAACCATCGCCCTCAGGTATCGATCCCTTCTTCGCCATCGATTTCAGTTTTTTTGCGCTGTGTATTACTTCTAAGGTTTTCCTGATCGCAATTTGTTCGATAGACGAAATTAGCATGATTGGGGGTGAATTTCGATCCCTTCTTCGCCATCAATTTCAGTTTTTAGCGCTCTGTAAGATTTCTAGGGTTAGGGTTCAAAAAATAAAATTCTAGGTTTGCCTGATCGCAATTGGGAAATTGAAGAAACCTTTCGATAGACGGAATTAGCATAATTGTGGTTGATTTTCGGTTGTTTTAAGGTTCCTGCAAGGGCGGCGGCCGCGGCCGCTGTAGCACGTGCGCTTTCGTCGTTATCTCCTCATCAGAAGCTTTCTCTACATTCTGATCCTTTAAGCTCTATATATGGAAACATACTTCGTGGTCAGCCTGTTGAAGAGGTGGAACCAGAGTTATTTGAAGAGGTCTTGCTTTGTTTGCTTCATTCTTTATTCATTAGTTCAATTGAATTCTGACGTTATGTACAATTCTTTTGTCATTACTTACTAATCTGATCTCATTCAGGAGTTTGATGCAGTTATGCATATCTTAGATCATATTCCAGATGGAGAGCATGAGTTGGAGTATCTTCAAATGAAGGTACAGCTTGATTCTTCTTGTTTGATAAGAAAAGATTCTTGTTCTACTTTCTGGCGTGTGATTCTTGAACTTATACTTATGAAACCTGTTGATTATTGTACTGTGTTCTTCTATTAGCTTATTACTCTCTACTTATTGGCTAAAATTGGTATGTGTTTACCCTTTTCATTTGAGTCATGTTCAGGCTACTCTGAGATTGGTGCAAATAGATAATATAACTGACCGTTTATCCCACCATGTTATGGAGCACCATGGAGAAATGGGTGAACTTTCTAAGAATTACATATTTACCTTGGAGTTTCCACATTTGTTTAACAGTAAAAAAAATATACAGTGTATAATTTTCTCAATATTTTGTGTACAGTGAGGGCAATGCATTTGGTCAGAGAACTGGAGAGGGATTTGAAGATTGCAACTGTCATTTGCATGGTAAGCATTACAATTGTTAGTTTTCTTTTCGGTTTCATTAAGATTTGCTTCATTAGGTAATAATTGTATTTTGGTACCTCCACAGAATGGACGGAGACACCTCACCTCATCAATGAATGAAGTTTCAAGAGATCTTATTGTTACTTCGAATTCTAAGAAGAAGCAAGTGCTTTTGGTACCTTACTTTGACATATTATTTTACTTCATTTTGAAATACACGAATATTCCATTTTGAATTACATCTAACATCATGTGATATGCTTTGTGCTAACCGATTATTTTGAAGCCAAATAAATTTGAGATTATGGCAGTTTTTAAAGTGACCCTTTCTTATTTTTTCTGTTATGGAAGCAGAAAAACTTGAGTCCCGGATTCTTTTTGACATAATATTCAATATCGATAGCCAATTAGCAATGTTGTAACTCACAAATTCGGTGTTGACTATTTCTATTTACAAAGATTTGACTTTTTGCATACAGGAAATGCTTCCAATTTTGACTGAACTTTGTAATGCTATAGACATGCAAAAGACACTGGAAGTGCACATTGAGGACGGAAATTACTCTAAGGTTGTGATACTAGTTAGCTTAATCCTCATTTTTTTTTTTGTTTTAACCACTGGATTTAATATAATAATTACTGATATGAAATCTTCCCACGTATGATTTGTGGATGCAGGCTTTCCAAGTTTTGTCTGAATATTTGCAGATTTTGGATAGCCTTTCGGAGCTTTCAGCTGTACAGGAAATGAGCCGTGGTGTTGAGGTGAATAATGATTTTTTGACTGAATCTATTTTTTTATTTTTAGTTAAGTAGGCTTAGTTATCGGCGTCCATTGGTAAATCTACAGGTTTGGCTTGGGAAGACTTTGCAGAAGTTGGATTCACTATTAGTACATGTATGCCAGGACTTCAAAGAGGAGAACTACATAACAGTCAGTGATTTTCAGGGTTTACCTTCATTGCAAAACATTTCAACTTGCATTATATGTAATCTTACTCTGGTGGAAAAAAAGAGAGAGAAATTGTTGTCTATAGCTTTTTAACAGATATTTCCATCTTTTCTAGCTAGTTCAATTAACTTGGATATTGTTGTTTTGCAGGTGATAGATGCCTATGCACTAATTGGGGATATTCCTGGTCTTGCTGAAAAGATTCAAGGCTTTTTTATGCAGAGTATCCTTTCAGAAACTCATTGCATCTTGAAAATTGCAGTGCAAGAGGTAATCTATTTCCCATTAAGATTTCCAACTTGTATACAGGAAAGCACATGTGGTTGCAATTGCTAGTACAATATCAAGCTCTTTGTTTGTCTTATTTTTTCTCTTATTGAAGGTCATCTTGATTTACCTGACTATTTCTGCAGGAGGAGTATTTATCAGATGATTCACAAACTAGGTATGCTTTTCATGTAAAATCATTTAATTGCTTGACCATATACAACTTCTAACTTGCTTTTCGACTTCAAAACAAGATCAGCCCTAGCTCTAGACTGACGTACAATGACTTGTGCACGATGATTCCTGAACCGAAGTTTAGAATTTGTTTGCTAAGAACGTTGAGTGTGTTGTTCAAGACAATGGCTTCGTATCATTTAATAATGAGCTGTGAGACAGAGAAGAAGGTAATTTTCTTCTACATTAATCACCATCTAGCTGTTACCTTTTCTTTTAATTGTTACTTGTCCCTTTTTTTTCAATTTAGTTGCTTTCTTTCCAGATAATGGATTCTCTTGATCAGAAGCAAGATGATTCCTCTGTAGTATTAAATGAGGAGAATAAAACAATGACAGTAACAGGAAGTTGTCCATGGTATGAGCTACGGAGGGATTCAACAGAGTTTGTTTCAGGTACATTACAAAAAGGTCGCAAAAATGTGTGGCAACATATAACAAGTCGTGTTTCGGCACTACTTTCTTCAGCTGCATTTTCTTCAACAAGTATTCACCAATTTCTGAAAAACTACGAGGATCTCTATGTTTTCATTTTGGCTGGTGAGGCTTTTTGTGGAGTAGAAGCATCGGAATTCAGGAGCAAGCTAAAGTCTTCTTGTGAAAGTTACTTTGGAAGCTTTCATAGACAAAATATGCATGTAAGTTTTTTCATCCCTTTTGCTTTATAATATTTATCTGAATTCAGGTGCAAGCTAAGAACCTAGGATAGAAAATCAAGAATTTTATATTGTTACTTTGTGAAAAATCTTTTTTAGGCACTTAAACTGGTGTTGGAAAGGGAGAATTGGCAAATACTCCCCCAAGATCTTATACAAACACTTAGCTTTGCTGGTCTTTTTGGTGATGGTGCACCCTTACTCAGATCTTCTGACGTTAAGAGTACTCAATATTGTCATTCAATCAATATGCTTAGCTCATCTGAATTCAGGACGAACAAGAGTGTATTTTCTCAGTGGATTGATAATGGAAACCCGTTCTTAGCTAAACTTGCATCTTCTTCGGGAGAATACGAAACATTAGGGTTTTTGGAAACTCCTGAAGAATCTAAGTACCAAACTGAAACTGATGAGGTCTCTTCTCAGAACAGTGATAACAATCATATGAACAGCAACAGGATTTCAGAAGACGAAAACGAAGACCTTCTTGCGGACTTCATTGATGAGGACAGTCAACAGCCTAGTCATTTGAAACCAATTCTTTCACGCCAACGATCTTTGCAGTGGAGAGACAATGAAGCTGCATCACAAACTGGTTCCTCGCTTTGTCTCCTAAGGTGAAATGTTAATGTCTGAGTTCTTGAATTAGTTCAGAGACTAAATTAATTGCTTTGGTGATCTTTTTGCTGAAATTAGTTTTGTTTATTAGGTTCATGGACAAATATGCAAGGCTTATGCTGAAGTTAGAGCTAGCAAATGTAAAGCTCTTCAAGGTACAAAGCGCCTTGCCTTCTAACTAGCTCCTTATCTGTAACTCTTTCTGAGTTATCTGCCAAATTTTCAGGGAATGTGCCAATTTTTTGAGGTCTACTATTATTTTACATATGAAATCTTCAGCCAGCAAAATGGTGGCCCAAATGGGACTGGAGCCGACTCTGTCAACTGTAAGCGTAGACTTGTTTTTTTTTAAAAAAAAATTCTGCTCATCTTTATTGGGATTCCTTCTGAAATGACTTATATGTTTTCTTTGTTTGGGTTTTATTTAAGGTCGCCTAAAAACTGCTTTAAGCCAAATAGCACAAGACTGTGACCAGTGGATCAAACCTCAGCTAAATCAGGCTTCTTCTACCCCATCTACGTCAGTGAATGTACCAGAAGTGACCCCTATTAATCCTCACCATTGTCTTAATACTTCTTTTGGTCTCCAGGTATCTGATTAGAAGAAGTGAATATATGGATGATTAGTAGTTACAACTGCTACATGATAATGTAAGCTTTCTTTGTGATGTGTTGCAGGAAAGATGTGCTGCTGCCGATGCTCTCTGTCATGTTGCTCAATTATTGCATAGGTCCAAGTCGCATCTTCAATCAATGCTTTTGCAAAATAATGCAGCTATAGTAGAAGATTTTTTTGTGAATTTGGTAATGTCTATAGTTACTACTACATAAAATTGGTAAGTTATTGTTTTTTCTTGCTATTTATTTGAATGATGAATGTTTATTGGCCGATCAGGTAGACTCCGTGCCAGATCTTGTAGAGCACATTCATCGGATAACTGCTAGAATGTTTCTTCATGTCAATGGGTACGAAATGATGTTACATTTTTTTCTAGATTTGCTCTTCAAAATGATATTTCTTCTTGATCCTTGAAAAAATTGTCAAAACTTTTTTTTCTCAGATATGTTGATCGGATTGCAAATTCTAAATGGGAACTTAAAGAGCTTGGGATGGAGCATAATTGGTATTACCATTCTCTACTGATTTTGTAGTTTTGTTAATTTGATGTCTCCAATAAACCATGTATGGCATAGCTAGAGTCATAGAAGTGAATTAAGAACAAGGAATTAATCTGACAAGGGCAGCAATAAGTTAAATAATAAAATGGGGAAATCTCCATATCCTTATTGGATTTAAAACTTATTATGATCTCCCTTAGTTCCACTCTAGGCTTTCAATTTGCCCTTTTTTATTTTCAAATCTTCATCTCCCTTAAACCCTACTCATAAGAGATGAATGTAAACCTTTCCCCTCTTCTTTACTTGGTCTAAAAAGCTACTCTCTGTTTAAAAAACAGCCATATTGACCTACTTTTGGGAGAATTCAAACACTACAAACAAAGGCTTGCTCATGGAGGGATTCAAAAGGAGGTACTCCTATGACAAAATTATGTTGTGATACATATAATATTGGTGATTAGCAAAGCACATGTAATCTTTGCTTTTCACAAGAAAAGCTAGTATTAATCCTAGATCTTTACAAGTGTAGGTCCAAGACACCCTTCAAGACTATGGAGTTGAAATGGTTGCTCAAACGCTGGTTGAAGGTCTATCTCGAGTAAAGAGATGTACTAATGAAGGTCGAGCTCTTATGTCTTTGGATCTCCAGGTCTTAATCAATGGTCTGCGACAGCTTGATCGTAAAGACGTAAAGCAAAAGCTGCAAATTGTGGAGTCTTACATCAAGGTAAACAACTTTTTGCCTCAGAAGCCCTTAGTTTTTTACATTAACGTCTCCGAGTTTCGATGGAAGAATGCTCACTTGCTAACATGCTACTTACATGTGATGTAACAGGCGTTCTATCTTCCTGAAACCGAATACGTGCAGTGGGCACGTGCTCATCCGGTATGCTAAATCCAAAACATGCATGTCACACTTTTTTTTTTAAATTTTAGGGTACTCAAACTCTAAACATGCTCATAATTATATACTCTAAGAGAAATTTGTTGGTTCGTTGTGTAGGAGTACACGAAAAGTCAAGTAATTGGACTAGTGAACCTTGTTGCCACAATGAACGGCTGGAAAAAGAAAACAAAGTCCGAAGTACTTGAAAAGATTGAGACTATTGAGTCATGATATAGCTCTTTTATCTCACAAAGCTACGTAAGTTTTGTAATTAATTTTTTGTACATTACTTAGAGGTTGAGCTTACATAATTCGTTACTACTTACTATACGTAGTTATATTTAAAAAGATAACGGTCTTATACATGTTACTTCTGTACCACGTTATGTTTTGAGGCAGAGGTGGCCCAAAAATAACGTGAACACCAATATACATCAGGCCCAGCCCATTAAGACAAACCGAGCACTAGCATAAAAATTAATTCTTGTTTATTCTTCTGTAACTTTCTGTTAAAGTTTGATAGTACGAGTACATTTGCACTGGGAAAAAAACATTCATATGTACAGGCCCCTAGGGAATCAATAATAATCTATGTGTGTGATGTGAGACGTGAATGTCATGCTTGTTAGGGAGAGTTTCGATTACCCAAACACTTCAATGCAACTTTCTGCGTAAAGTTGGGTAATTTGGTAAATCCAAACACGCCCTTATTCTACTGTAAAGTGTAAGCATGGATCACTTCAACAATGGGTGCTTTACACATTGGACACTTTCCTTTGTTCTCGACCAGTGCACTCGCACAATTTAAACACGTGCACATGTGCCCACATCTGCAAGATTTATAGACGTCAACGAGATGGAATCTCACAAGGGTTAAGTAATTAAGAGGGATTCATTAATCTTGTCACCTGAACAACAAAGAATCAATCTTGCTGTCATGGCAAGCGCAACAGATTCCTTTCCTCACAGAATCCCACTTTGAACCTTCATGTGAGATTTCATCTTCTGCTGGCTCTGAAACAAATGAGATGGGTTTTTTTTACCGTTGCCTACAAAATGAAGAGTTTGAATTGGTAATGAGTAATAACTACACATACCTGACGAGTTGGGCGATCGATTAAGAGCTGCCGAAACTTCTTGTCTAACAGAGCGTTGCAACTCGAGTTGCTTATCCATGCAAACCTCTAACATCCTCTGCATAGCATCTAATCGTTGTTGAACGTTTGCCATTTCAATCCTCAAATCATTTATCATCTCCAGCTCCTGAATGTAACAAATGCCAATAATTGATTAGAATACAAATAGCAGATTACAGATTAATCAGTCAAGACTACTAGGCAACTTATTGTGAATTTGCCTGAGTTGACAAAAGAGATAATGGCACTTACAGATCCGGGAGTTTGATGGATGTCTCTTGATAAATGGATATCATGGAATTCTTGTTCCCAATTCCTGTGGGAAGCGGAAATTAGAGGAGCTGATGGATGAATATCAGAGTGCTCATCAACATCACTTAAGTCGCCCTCGTTCTGGTTTGTGTTCACTGTATCCTGATCATGAACATGAGTTTGTCTCTCCACATAGGACTGAATCACCTGGCTCAGACTCTCACGGAATCCACTCTGAAGAAGGCTCGAAACTCTTCTCCTATAACAATAAGATGTACAGATCTTGTTAAAATTATTAGTTACAGGCAAAGAAAGCAGCATGTTATCACAATGATTTTAACACATACCTACTCAGCAATTCTCCCAATTCGCTGTTGTTTGCATTACTATCATTTGAAGGTAATGGCAACCAGGATTCTGGAGACTCTAGGGACCCTCCTACATACGTATCTACATTTGCTACAGTGTCAACATCTTGTCGTTCTTCTAGATCAAGTTCCTGTTGACTCCCGTCATTCCATTCACTTTGACTATGATCATGTAGCTCGTAAATAGCATCATGAATTTCTTCACTTTGACTACGTTCAATATGTTCATCTTCAGGATTATTCATTCCAGAAAATTCAGCGGTGTGTGGAAAGGACAGAGAATTGTGGAGCTGAAGCTCCTCGTTGCCGTTATAAGAATATGTTTCCTCAATCTGAATTAGTCCTCCATCTCTATGTAGAAACGATTCAGAGGAAATTGCCTGCCAGATTGTGGTCTCGTCATCACTTACAGAAGAAATACTTCTAGAGACTTCACCAGCTACTGCTTCTTCTTGTCTGTTATGTTCGTCCACATAGTGTTGTCCATTAATCTCATTGATAAAGTGAGGATCTTCATCAACAGGAATGACTTGTTCATGTTCATTATAAATAACCTCAACTGAACTGCTGGGTTGGGCCTCAGTGATACTCCTGTTAGATGAACCACTAGGATGGTCATTCGCTTGAACATGAGCACTATTATCCATTCGCGATAGGAACCCTTCTCTGCAGAGAAAGCAATTTTTTCGTATTATTGGAAAATTTTAATTGTTGACCCTTGACAGATCAGACACAAACTTCAATTTTTTCTTATCGTTAAAGCACACACAGAGACTAGAAGCAAGAAGGTCATTATAAGGAAAAATAAATAAACATCACTTACAATCATTACTGCCTTCATTATTATGAGTACATTAGTTATACTGTCCGAATAATTGAGCATAAACAATGTGAAATGACAGCCACAAAGCACGCCTTACATGAAGGTTATAGTGAAATTCAATTCATTGTATGCAATTTCTTATTCTACTTTATAGTGAAACTTGAAATGCTTCACTAATAGTCCGAACAGCAGGAAACATACCTCAAACCAGAAACATTATTCCGCTGTCTTAAAAATCCCAGCTCACTCTCAGCAGTGGAGTTGGTTCTGCTGTACTCAAAGGACCTATTATGCAGCAGCCTAATTCTCAGTAGTGACTGCAAGGAAAACAACACTAGTCAACATGCCAGAGACTAGTGATAAAATCTAACTTGTCATACACAAAAAATATCCAGTGCTTTTCAGAGAAACAAAATCTAGACACTAGATAAATGACATTTTTCATTGTATCTCCGAGACAAGGCAAAAAAAGGAGATTAATCCACAGTTCACTATGGATTATGCACGGCCAATCCAGGAGTTATAAAAGGAAAGTTGCAATAAAAGATGCTTAGCACTTATAAGGGTGATAATTGGTAAGTTTACATTTCTACACTGTTTGTAGCATGAAAGTCAGTCTAACTGACCTGAATTCGGTTGCGGAATGCAAAAGTGCTCACAGGGCTGCGTTCTGACAAAACCTGAAGCTCTCTTTGTCTTTCTCTCTCATTATTCTCCAACAAGTTAAGCAAAGCCTGTCTTCCACAAAGCCTCCTGATGTCCCTCCTGCTATTAATCTCAGAAGGACCTTCACTCTGATCAAGACCCAGTCCTTCACGAACCCGTTCAACCTGTGAGCCAATCTCAGTAGCTTGTTCTTCTCTACTACTAATGGAGTTATTATCCCTTTGATCACAAGCTGTCTGAACCCATTCCCTCACAGCCCTAATCCTCTCAAGCTCAGTCCTGCCGAGCAGTTGAGCTCTAGGACTGCTATTCATGCTAGAGCTGTTCGATGTAACCCCATTTCCACTTGTATTCATCCACTCTCGAAATATCTGCCTCACGCGCTCCCTTTCGGGTTCTCCAATATCCGGAGATTGATCTGAAGTCATACTGTTACCGTCATCTTGCTCGGTTTGAGATCCAATTAAATCTTCCCCAACAGCATCAATCACAGTTTCTTGAGCTTGCTGCAGATTCGAGTTCAAGACACCAGAACTCAATGCATCAACACTCTCATTTTGCAATCTTCCACCAACTCTCTCATGATTCCGGTTTGTTAGACACTCATCTTCCAATTCCCTCCACATCTGCAAGATGGAGGATGTTCTTGAGAATGCTCTCTCCTGGTTTCCATGCTGAGTTATAGAAGAATCCAGTATTGGAACGCTTGGAAGATCGGCTATAGCCATCATTAACATCGAGCTCGGCAATCTCACCACGGAAAAACTGATCTCAAGTCATTGTGTTGTACAAAATACACAACAAACAGTACCACCTACTCAACATAGCATTCAGCAATGCCATGACCAGATCTGCACAAACTCACTACCCTACATTAACAAAAATTAGTCAGCAACAACACCACCAAATTAGATTATAAATTGCATCAACTCGAAATAACTCAACAGGATTGATCTGCTTGCTATTCTACATTTGGTGCATATCACAATCGATCCAACTTCTCCGCTACCAAATTAAACTCTAGCAGCCTCAATCCAAACAAAATTGACACACAAAATCCGAAAGCACACAATGTAAAGCACAATTCAAATTAAAGAGAGAAAAAATACCAAAAAGCGAAGATTCCAAAACTCCGAAACAGTGAGAAATCAAGGGAAACGGCCAGGCTAGATTAAAAAAATGCGAACAAAGGATGCGAACTCAAAATCAAACTGAGTAAATGCGACAACGAATGTGCATCCGAATCTGTTGAATTAAATAACCACTCGTTTAATTTTCTGTGAAACTTCCACACGAAGATAGGGCCAGCAAAGAAAAATTCCAACTACAACAGCGAAAGATTGAGAAAAACTGGAGCAAAACGACATTTTACCTAGAAAGCTTTCCTTCAATTCTCCAAGCGAACACACAGAGAGATGTGATTTGTGAAGAGGGAGAAGAAGAAGAAGGCGAGAGAGAAGAGGGGGAAGAGGGAAAGACCGGAAATATTAAATAGAAGGGCCGGGGAGGACACGTCACCGGCTCTCTCTTTTGAGCCTATGGTCCTTTTTCGGAAAATATTTGCGTTTGTAGGAACGTTAGATTTGGATATTTGCAAATCGGGACTGGAAAAATGTGATGGAGGGTAAAATTGGTGACTTTTGATAATTAGCCATGCGTGTGGATTTATTTAAGCTTAGTATATGAAGGGATTAGTGTATATTGTAAGGAATTTATTTTAGAAAAACTTCATTGTTTTATTTTTATATATATTTTGCAGGGTTATAGTTAAATCAGAATGCTTAAAATAATAGTATAGGGCTAATAGAGTGGTACTATACAAAATCATATTTCAAATTGTAAATAGAGTGTTAATTATAGTTTTTGTGAAGCAAGTTAGCAACCCAGACTTGAAGCTTGAAAGTCTCCTCTTTTGACCCAAGAAAATAATTTGAAAGACTC
This sequence comes from Polygonum aviculare, assembly GCA_934048045.1. Classification (NCBI taxonomy): domain Eukaryota; kingdom Viridiplantae; phylum Streptophyta; class Magnoliopsida; order Caryophyllales; family Polygonaceae; genus Polygonum; species Polygonum aviculare. The sequence goes on from OW204024.1 coordinate 825,027, forward strand.
GTTCAAAGCCGTAATTTCGTCTTTTCGTAATAATCCACTTTCTTTTTTCGGCCGAAGCCGTAAAAATAGCCGTTAATTATTCACTTTATTAGACACATTTCAATTGTTCATATATCAAATTACTAGCAAAAATGAATTATACAGTGTGTTTCTCCTCAACATCTCAAAAAAAATCAAAATGAGAACTCAAAAGAACATTAGATAGTGATTAGTGAGCAGGGAAAAGTAACTTTAGAGATTAATCTTAGTTAGATAGATTCTAAGTGGTTTACCTTTCTGCCATATGCTACTTTAATTTCCTCATAATTAAGAGTTAAGACCGATATAACTATAATAATAAATCTTAGTAATTGATTATGCATGATGCTTAAATGAATGTAAGCTCAGTAGATTCAGATCAAGTCATCATGCACTTGTTTGTAAATTTTAAGCATGATGAGATGTGCTTTAGTGGCATGTAGCCAAAAGGACACTACATCATTTGACTATCTTAATTATTAGTTAATTAATACAATTAAGGACCACTTCATGGTTCTAAGTTCTAACTAGTTACGATGATCGGCTCTTTATATGTAGTTAATTATCCAAAAGTGGGCCATTTTTGTTGACAAAATCTATGTGTTGCTCTAGGAGACTTGACAATGAGTAATATAATGTACGTACTAATATGTTTAATGAGTGGATATAGAGCGAACGTTTAAAATGAAATTAGGTGGGCCTACTAATAGATTAATACTTGACTTTTAGTTTATGGTGATTGTCTATGTTCTCTTTTGATTTGTATAGACCAGTCCAATAGCGGTCCGGATCCTCTATCCCCATATTATGTTCCCATCATGTGTCCCCTTCAATTTGATTAGTTAATCTATATAAATTTATTAAAACAAAACTAATTTTAGATTAATTGAAGGGGATATGAACCAATAACATGTAAGGGACACGATATGGGGACAGAGGATCCAGACCGGTCAAATAGAACGAGAGGTTTAAACAATAGACACTTGAATAACAAAGTATATCAAGGGGAAAAAGCTAAATAATAATAAAAAATAAGTACTATAGTAATAAATAAATATTAACAAGTATACTTTATATATACTCCATGACAAGTGGAAACAATTAGACCAAAAAATTACAAAAACTCTCTATTTATCCACATTATGTTAATTATAGGCCCCATACAGGGCAACTCAAAAGAGAACTTACAATAGGGCATGTAAATCATATATGGGCTATATTCATAACAAATTTAATTAATCATGCTTTGTAGGTAAACCATCAAAATTACGTTTGGCATAATCATGAGGCACAAAAACAAGATCACAAAGTAACCCTAAAAGGGCCACAAATGCATTAAATTTCAAGGGCAACCTTCTAACCATATAGGGACCAAATGGTGCAAATTAAAGGGGCCACATACTCCATTGGATATAGACCTTTTTTTTGCCTTCTTCATGCATCTTGATCTCTATTTCACGTGACAAAGTTTATTCTTCACATTTAAACAACGCATGTAAAGTTCAGGCGAAGGAGTAGGTGATAAGAATTTCATAGTAAAAGAGTCATCATAATTCATACATATAGTGTACCACTTGATCAAAGTCCTAGCTATGTATCTCATAATTAGAATTCAAAACATGTACTAAAATATGTTAAAGCTTTTAAGAGTGAAAATTAATCCCACCATGATTACAATCAATTCTATTTCGCATAGTCTTGTTCTTTATTTTGGTTGAAGGCACTCCCCAAGAAAGTCGAACTGATTTCTTAGTATTTCTCCTAAAGGCTTAACTATTTAACTAGATACCCGAAGGCTTTCACATAATCTTCTTAATACGAAGAATTTTCTTCTCATATCATGATGTGAAGAAACGCTGAAAGTAATATGATTTGACGTATTTATTGGAGACTAAAATCTAAAGCTAAACAAGTTTAAATATTTAGATAGTTGGGGTATCAAAGTAAGAAGATTGGATCCATATCTGCTAGTTATACTCCGGCCCATAATATTTGTCCCTTTCCCTTCACAAATTACAAAGGAAAATGGTCAAACATTATGAGACGGAAGGAGTACTACTTAGTGTCCCAAAAGTTAAGGCAAGTGATGGCCAATAGGCACTTCTGCCACATTCTATTTGTTGATTTCTTGTGTTGGAGGGGAAGCAAAATCATTTTCTCCTTACTTTTGGCAACAAAGATGAAAAAGGCTGAAGTCTTGATGGGAAGTTTTCGGTTTATGATTGGGAAATAATTTGTTTTATCAATAACTATTTAAGTTAGTTATTGAAAATTGCTCTCTATATTAATCATTCGTTAATCCTCGTAAACAAATAAATTTGGGGAGGAAAAAATGGTCATGAACTCCTGCCAATATATTGCCAAGTGAGCTCCGTTACCTCCATATGATAGCTAGGCAGCTTTATACTGCATGCACTTTGCTTCAAAGAAAAAGATTGGAAAACTCTCGGACACACTTAGATCTATGACCACGTAGTTTGTTCATGAGGTTTAATTAAATGTCTTATTAGTAAAAGGTTTAGATCTAGATAAACACCTCGTAGACTCGTAGTACTTGAACTTCATCAAAATAGGGTGTGCAATTACATTAAAATAGAGTGTCCGTTGTAAACACTAGCAAAATCAGAACATATTCTTAAATTACAGGCTTCATTCATGTAGGAAGTGACAATTAGCTAAATAGCTAAACAAAAGAATTGTTCAAACATAACGGACAAATGATAGTCTAATCTAAAAACGCATTATCTAAGTCAATGACTGAAATAAAAATGCAATGGAAATGAAATAGATAATACAATAATGATTTAGGGATAGAAAAACTTTATGTTTCTTATAATCATTGTTTTCCGTATATCATCTGCTCGAAGTCTAGCGATATGGGGGACAATGTTCATGTGATGATAAATAATTCATCACCCGAACAAGATTACAAGTCACAAACCTACAATGACATAAATTTAGAGAAATAAAAGCAAGAAGATAAGAGATATATCAGTTCATGAACCATGATCATGATTTATTGATTTAATGTTTCAATATTAGGCCTATTGGGCCTAATCAATGGCCCATTATGCATGTTACTGGGCCTTTGTGGTGGCTGGTGGGCCACTTCCAAAAACCTTCATCATTTCTCTACGATCCAGGATATTTCTATTATCGTTTCTTTATTAGGCCTTTTTTTCAGGTTGAATTCTTTATTAGGCCTTTTGGTTTAATTTTATAAGGCTTTTTGGATAGTCCCTTGGTTGATGAGTTTATAGACCTCGGTCAGTTAACCGAACCGGCGGTCCGGAACTTGTATAGTCCCTTGGTTGATGAGTTTATAGACCTGGGTCAGTTAACCAAACCGCCGGTTTGGAACTTGTATAGTCCCTTGGTTGATAAGTTTATAGACTTGGGTCCGGTTAACCGAACCGTCGGTTCCGGTTCCGAACTGGCGGTACCTAAATCGAGGGTTCCGGTTTTGGTTTTGGTTTGAACCACCGGTTCGCCGGTCTGGGTTCGCTCGAACCCTAAACCTATACCGGACCGGCTTGGTGGTTTATGTCCCGGTCCAATCCGGTTCCGTTTTGACCAGCTTGGTGCGACGGTTCAAACCGAACCGGACCCGACTCTAATGAGTTACATTGATGTACACAAAATATGTAATTTACTACTCAATATAGGTATCTTGAGTTTTTATCTTTTTTTCTATGTAAGATCTTAGCTTCTAGTTTCGGATGTTTACCACATCTATAGAGCTTATGATAGAAAGAAATGTTTCATCATCGACATACTTTCCCTTTAGAGTAGATACATTGCTTGACAAACACTCTTCAGTACGTCCTAAATGAGAAATGCATGAAAATTCTTTTCCAAAAGTTTGCCATATGATTTGGTAAGCAAGTAAAGAACAAAGTATATAGACATCATGTGATCAAGAACATCCACTTTAGTAGCCTTCTTTTTGTTGGTAGTAATGGCCTACAAATGGTTGGAAATTATTAATACGAATCATCTTCAATTAAATAGTTGATTATGGAATATGAAAATAACTATGGTTGGATTAAGCATTAACCATTAGTATGATTAACTTAACAACTTTCTCGGTAAATCGGTGACATTGCAAGATCAACGATAAATATCCACACTCATGAATGATGAACGAACGTACACAAACGAATTTATAAAAATAAACTCAAAAACATTACAAAAAACACACACACCGAATTACAAGATCAAATAAATTACCCACGAACAATATAAATCTCCCTCCAAAAATAACCATGCAAGCAATCAAATACTCAAATGTCAACCTCACAAGTTGCCGGCTCAAAACTCTTAGGGTCCGAAAACACCACAACAGGAGAACACAACACCTTCAGCTTATAATGACCCGATTTCCACCTCCCAACCCTGAACCGGATCTTGGCCCGGACCCGAACATCGAGGTCCACCGACCCGCCGGTCCGCTCCCTCTTCAAGTCCTTCTCATTCGAGCCATTAAGCTCCGCATTCCGCGCCACGGACTCCGTCTTGAGCAAGGTCACGTTCTTGTGGCCCTGGAAGAACGGGCCCACGACGCGGGTCGCCAAGGACTGGCCCGCGTACTCGACGAACACCAAGAACGAGTCGTAGTGGACCGAGATCCTGTGGTTCGGGTTGTGGGCCCGTATGGTGAAGTCGAAGGTCGAGTTGAGGTTTGACTTCACGAGGTTGTACTCGTGGATGGCGGCCTCGTCGATCGAGAAGACGAGCTTCTTGGGCCTCAGCACGGCCCACGTGATCAGCACCACCAGGCCGATCAGGACGAGGAGGCAAACGATGGCGAGGCAGATGTTTCGGGCCATTGAGGAAGGTTTCGGGCCGGGTCGGGCTCCGGCGGTTGTTGTGCCCGAAGTTGTTGTAACGTTAGCCATTTTGGTAGTTTGAGGAAGTTAGTTGTTTGTGTGCTTGTAAGGATATGGGCTATATGTATATAAAGAAGCGAGTTAGGGCTTTATTTGATTCTGATCTTGTGTGTGTAGGTTTAGCCGTTGTAAATGCAATGGAGCTTTTTGGCTGGCATTAATATTGGTAATTCGAGGTTTCTTGCATGATACTCAAGATATCGGTCCAATGAGGATATTTGCAAATTTGACCGATCGAGCTTTAATTTATCGATTAGAGGTATGGTTATTGCATGGGCCAATTGCATGATGTAAAGGTGGGCAACAAATTGTATCTTAATGTTTTAAAATTCTTTGCTTGTGGTAATAGTTCGGCATATTTGATCGTCGTGGTTTTGTGACTTGTGTACGTTGGGGAAGATGGGAATATTAGGCTTTGTAAACAATCTACTTGTGTGCCATTGTTGGGCCAGAAAATGCATGATCGATCACAAATGGGCTAATCCAGTACATTAATATCACAATGGGCTTCAGGCCCAACGGGATACTTGAGCAATCCAGCTTCCAGGCAGTCGTGTGTGTGATAAGTGATGACATCACTTGGTGCATTTTGCCGGGGTTCAAGAGTCATCAAAATTATTAGTTCATGTCATGGCAATTGCAGCTAGGGCCGGGGAAAAAATCTAACCGAATAACCGATAACCGATAATCGATAACTGATTAACTTTTTTGATTGACCGTGTCGGAAAAAACCGAAAAATCGGTTACGGTTAATCGATTAAAACATTTTCCGATAAACCGATCACAAATTTCAACTATTGGAAAACTTACAAATGTAAAGTTTATCAAAAATGGCTAGAAGTGTGACATAAACATGAGTGTATACCCGCTATTTTTTTGTGATGAGGTAAGAATTAGGAATCCCATTGACAGGAATATTAAGTTTTTTTATGAGTGTATATCCGCGTTTTTTGATGAGTGTATATCCGCTATTTGTATACATGTACTGTAGATAGACGCGGTGTATATGTATTAAAGTTATAATTATAATTTTGCAAGAAATATTCATTAAAGGCATCAACGATGTTTAGTTTTTGCCAATCCAATTCACTACTTTTGGAAAACTCACAAATGCAAAGTTTATCAAAAGTGGCTAGAAGTGTGACATAAAACATGAGTGTATACCCGCAAGTTTTTTTTTTTGCTCATGAGGTAAGAATTACTTAATTAGGAGTCCCACCGGCGGAAATATTAAGTTTTTTGATGATTTTATATCCGCGTTTTTTGATGAATGTATATCTATAATTGTATATATGTACGGTATATAAACACGGTGTAAATGTATTGAAGTTATATTTATAATTATTGCAATAAATATTCATTATAGGCATCAACAATATTAAGTTTTTGCCAATCAAATTCAATAATATTGGAAAACTCACAAATGTAAAGTTTATCAAAAGTGACTATAAGCGTGACACAAAACATGAGTGTATATCAGCTAGTTTTTTTTTGTGATGAGGTAAGAATTAAGAGTCCCACCGACATGAATATTAAGTTTTTTTATGCGTGTATATCCGCGCTTTTTGATGAGTGTATATCCGCTAGCTGTATACATGTATAGTAGACAGACGCGGTGTGTTTGTATTAATGTTATATTTATAATTATTGTAAGAAATATCCATTAAAGGCATCAACAATCTTAAGTTTTGCCAATCAAAGTCAATATTATTGGAAAACTCACAAATGTAAAGTTTATCAAAAGTGGCTAAAAGTGTGACGTAAAACCTGAGTGTACACCGGCTAGTATTTTTTTTTTGCGATGAGGTAAGAATTTGGAGTCCCACCGACAGGTTTATTAAGTTTTTTAATCAGTGCCTAGAAGAATAGATAATCAATCAACTTATTTCGATTAATCATATCGGAAAAATCAAAAAATCGGTAACGATTAATCGATCAAAACATTTTCCGATTAATCAATTACAAATCTTAACTATTGGAAAACTCACAAATGTAGAATTTGTCAAAAGTGGCTAGAAGTGTGACATAAAACATGAGTGTATACCCGCTAGTTTTTTTTATGATGAGGTAGGAGTTAAGAATCCCACAGACAAGAATATTAAGTTTTTTGATGCTTGTATATCCACAATTTTGGTAAGTGTATATTTGCTAGCTGTATACATGTACGGTAGACAGATGCGGTGTGTTTGTATTACAATTAAAATTATTATTATTGCAAGAAATATCCATTAAAAGTGGTTAGAAGTGTGACGTAAAACCTGAGTGTATACCAGCTAGTTTTTTTTGTGATGAGGGTAAGAATTAGGAGTCCCACCGACAGGAATATTAAGTTTTTTGATGATTGTATATCCGCATTTTTTGATTAGTGTATATCCGCTAGTTGTATACATGTATGGTAGACAGACGCGGTGTGTCTGTATTAAAGTTATAATTCTAATTATTGTAAGAAATGTTCATTAAAGGCATCAACAATATTAAGTTTTTGCCAATCAAATTCAATATTATAAGAAAACTCACAAATGTAAAGTTTATCAAAAGTGGCTAGGAGTGTGACATAAAACATGAGTGTATACCGGCTAGTTTTTTTTCTTTCTATGATGAGGTAAGAATTTGGAGTCGCACCGACATGAATATTAAGTTTTTTTCTATCAAGGTATATCCGCGCTTTTTAATGAGTGTATATCCGCTAGTTGTATACATGTACGGTAGACAGACGCGGTGTGTTTGTATTAAAGTTATAATTATAATTATTGTAAGAAATATTCATTAAAGCCTCAGGAATATTAAGTTTTTTCCAATCAAATTCAATATTATTGGAAAACTCACAAATGTAAAGTTTATCAAAAGTGACTAGAAGTGTGACATATATAAAACATGAGTGTATACCGGCTAGTTTTTTTCTGTGATGAGGTAAGAATTTGGAGTCCTACCGTCAGGAATATTAAGTTTTTTAATCAGTGGCTAGAATAATAGATTATCAATCAACTTATTTCGATTAATCATATTGGAAAAAATCAAAAAATCGGTTACGGTTAATCGATCAAAACATTTTCCGATTAATCAATTACAAATTTTAACCATTGGAAAACTCACAAATGTAGAATTTGTCAAAAGTGGCTAGAAGTGTGACATAAATCGTGAGTGTACACCAGCTAGTTTTTTTCTATGATAACTGATGAGGTAAGAATTGGAGTCCCACCTACAGGAATATTAAGTTTTTTGATCAGTGTATATCCGCGCTTTTTAATGAGTGTATATCCGCCAGTAGTATACATGTACGGTAGACAGGCGCGTTGTGTCTGTATTAAAGTTATAATTATAATTATTGTAAGAAACATTCATTAAAGTCATCGACAATATTAAGTTTTTGCCAATCAAATTTAGTACTATTGCAAAACTCACAAATGTAAAGTCTATCAAAAGTAGCTAGAAGTGTGACATAAAACATGAGTATATGCCAGCTAGTTTTTTTTCTATGATGAGGTAAGAATTTGGGGTCCCATAGACAGGAATATTAAGGTCTTTGATGCGTGTATATCCCTACTTTTTGATGAGTGTATATCCGCTAGTTGTATAGATTTGCGGTAGACAGACGCGGTGTGTCTGTATTAAAATTATAATTATTTCAAGAAATATCCATTAAAGTCATCAACAATATTAAGTTTTTGCTAATCAAATACAATACTATTGGAAAACTCACAAATGTAAAGTTTATCAAAAGTGGCTAGAAGTGTGACATAAAACATGAGTGTATACCGGCTATTTTTTTTTCTGTGATGAGGTAAGAATTTGAGGTCCCACTGACAAGAATATTAAGGTTTTTAATGCGTGTATATCCGCGCTTTTTGATGAGTGTATATCCGATAGCTGTTGAAGGGTTTCTTGAACAAATAAATTTATATTCAAGACCCCGCTGCGTATAGCGAAGTCAGGATCGTCCACGGGAGTGAGAGTAGTGCTAAGTTTAGTCGAACAAACTACGAAAAGCAAAGAAAACAAGAGGGCAGAACAACTCAGGCTCGACCCAAAGAGGGTCGATCTCGACCCTAGGGGGGTCGATCCTGAGGGCAAACACACGAAAATGCACACGAACCACAAGCAAGAGCTCGAACACGACCTAGGGGAGGTCGAGATCAAGGCAAAGACACGAATCTCAATCAATTCAAAAGGCAAATCCTAGGGCAAAGGCTACCACAACAACAACCATACATGCTTTTAACAAGAAATCACAACTATCATGCCATCTAGATCATAGAAAAGTTAACTTTCGCAAACAATTCAAGCTATTCAATCAACTTTCGCAAATTAAACAACTTTATATCTATCCTTCAACCTAGGAATATCAACTTTCGCAAATAATCCTATTAGATGTAATCAAGCAACTAACTTTTCACTTTCGCTATAGTCAATCACAAGACATGCCTCAACTTTCACCAAGGATTAAGCACAAGATAGGTTAGATATGATCATCAAGCATTCAAGTCATGAATTCAAGTTTTAAACATGCATGATTGTGTTGGGCTTTTGCCCAACCCTAGAACTTAAGAAGACTACTCACACATAGCAAAGAAAAAGAAGGAAGAAGAAGAAGAAGACATGATCAAACCAAACTCAAAATCAAATAAAAACCAAAGATCAATCTTACAAACCTCAAACTTGTCCTCCAAGTCTTCTCCCAAATTCTCCAAGTCTTGATGATTAATTGAATTCCTCCCCAAGCATAGCCTCCTCAAAAGCATGAATTCCTAATTGATTGAATGAATAAAAACTATAGGTTCAACCTCCTTTTATAGACAAAAAGGAGTCATAATCTAACTAGGAAACACAAACAAAACACCTTCCTAAAATACAAACTAGGAAACTTGCACAAGATATCCGGAATAAGGAATTCGGTCACGCGCGTTCGACCATAGGAGGGTCGATATCGACCCCTTTAGGGTCGATCCTGAGTGTTGTTTTCCTTGCGCTCCAAGTTTGGTAAAGTGGCTCGAGATCGACCTCCTTGGGCTCGATCTTGGGGTCGATTTCTTCACTTTTCTTCTTGATTTTGCTTCTCTTTAGCTCCTCTCCTTGACTCTTCCTCTTGAATCTTCCTCCAAGCTTGTCCATCCTCTCTTAGCCTTGCTCCAAACTCGCTCTCAAGCTTCAAAATACCTACAAAACGACACAAATATGCGTAGTTTCCGAATCTCAAGGAAATACGAAAACTTATGCAAAAAGACTCAAAAACACAAGACTCAACTATGAAAAACAACTTAAACTAACCTATCTAGACCCTAAAAATCCTACCTAAAAACGCGGACATCAAAACACCCCATACTTAGACTTGCTTGTCCTCAAGCAATAATCATGCAAATCAAGACCAATAACATAATCTTCAAGCATAGCCCTTGTCAAAACATTTTAAACACAAGTGAAAAGAAGACAAGTAATTTTAACGTCGTCACATATGTTTAAGTCTCAAGCTAGGCAATCACAATCCAACCTCACAAGGGATATAAATGTGTTTCTCTCAACTCTCATGTGTTTAGGCTATCACATCAACTCTCACCTCAATCTTTATGCAACATCTACTTTATCATTGAGACTTATATCACCAATCTCTCTACCTAGAGAAGTCAAAACACATCAATCTTCATAAGAACTTAGGCTCAATGAAATCTTCATAGAAGACTCATTCGGCCGGGCTGTAATGGGGTTCGGTAATAACATAAGGTAGGGAGTTATTTGGACATGTGGTGCTAAATCCGGGAATCAAACTCCTAAATACAACACTTTCAAACCAAAACAACTCACTTCTTCTCTTTTCAACTCATAACCAAACACTTCAATGAAACTCACACCCATCAATTTCTAACCCAAACTCCCATAATACAACTTAAAAATACTAGGAATTCTTGGCTTTGCACTTGAACATTTTTCTTCCTTCTTTTTTTTTTTCTCTTTTCTTTTCATCAAATTTTCAACAATGTGTTATCCAAGCCAAGAATCCTTTTACATTACACTTCAACACGTTGTTTTCTACCCTTTAACAATGTCAACCCTTTCAAACCCAACACAAATGTCACTCAACGAAACTTATTCCCAACACACATCATCTAAGTTCAATTCCCGGAATAGGGTCAAGCCAATATGGGCTAGGGATAATTTTTGTGGAGCTTCAAACAAAAGGCCAAGGCTAGAACGGGGTTTCAATCAAGGATAATTCAAGGTAGGCATGGAAGAATATGAGCTAAAAGTATAAGTTCTTAATCACAATCAACATGCATGAACAATCTCATAACGGCTTCAAGAAATAGATAACCATATCAATGACAAGAGACATATGCACAAAGAGAGCAAAATCACACATATAAGAAGAGGGAATTAATGTTGTTCTCCCTATAAGGCCAAAATTCCTCACTAGGTAAAAATGTGTTGGATTGCAACTACTTTCACTCAAGACACATATGCTCAATTTCATCACAAGTCACATTCACAATCAAAAGCAATTTCTCATAAACTTGGGCTACACTATCCAATTATGCAAAAGGAATTACATGATAAGCATGAAAATTAATTTTCATCATAGGACATCTAAGATGGAATGCTCTTCTATCCTAAAACAAACAAGGAAGCAAATATATTTGTTTTGGTTTTTTCGACATTTTTCAATTTTTTTTTTTGGATTTTTGACATTTTCTCAATTTTTTTGGATTTTTCAAGATTTTTCTCTTAACAAGCAAACTACCAATCAAACAAAGCAAACAAACAAAGACTCAATTATGTACAACATGTGAGATTTCTTCTTCCCCACCCCATACTTAAATCATGCAATGTACCCATTCATGAAAACATATGAAAAAGTAAAGAGAAAAGAAGAAGAAAACTCACAAAAAGTCTTTGAAGCTTGAATTGGAGGTGGAGATGGTGTGCTGGCACGACCCTCTTTAGGGTCGATCCTCAGAGGTGCATGAGGGAGAGGCAGAGCAATGGGGGTCGTGATCGACCCTCATAGGGTCGGTCCTAAGGGCTTATGTACCTCACGTGAAGTCATCTTTTCCCGTCCTTTTTGAGCTCGTGTTTTGCAATTTAGAGTCCTGCAAAAACATCACAAAAATCCTATCCCAAGCAAAATATTTCCTAGTCTAATCTAAGGAAGGTGAGAAGAAACAAAAATCTAGTCTAGAAATTGGAAAATCAAAAATCAAGAAAATAAAAAGGAAAAATCTAATCTAGAAACCGGGTTGCCTCCCGTAAGCGCTTTTTTAACGTCATTAGCTTGACGAGAGAGGCCTCAACTAGTTGGAGGATGTGAGTGCCAAGGTGGCTCGGATGTCCTCATCGCCACCCCATACTTAGAATGAGAAGAGAGGGTGGAAGAAGGTGTAGAGAGAGGTTGACCACAAAGCATGCAAGAAGAGTGAGAATATTGACCTGTATCGACCGGAGGACGGGTTGGTGGTGAGTGGCTTTGGCCGGAGTCTAGCTTCTCTTGTACATGAGGTTTTGTCGAACTCGACCCCAGCTGGGTCGTGACTGATCGTGTATGGGCAACATCGAGCCTTAACACCTCGCCTTTCCAAAGATCCTCTTCCGGATGAAACTTGTTAATGGGCACCACATCTTTGGACTCCATGATACCCGCAATAGGTAACCGAAACTCTACCACTTCATCACCAATTCCGAAGGTAAGGAGACCCTTCTTCACATCAACCTTAGCTCCGGCGGTTGCTAGGAATGGTCGCCCAAGGATAATTGGTACGTCGGGATCTTCCGGCATATCCATGACAATAAAATCATTGGGCACGACGAACTTGCCGACTTGGATAGGAAAGTCGTCGACAACACCGGTAGGCTTCACACAAGAACCATCCGCCATGTATAACCTCATGTTCACCGGTACTAGTGGCCCCATGTTGGTCTTGGACCAAATTGAGAGCGGGAGCAAGCTAGCACTAGCACCAGGATCACACAATGCCTTGAAGAGATAAGCCCCAATACCGATGGTAATAGCAAACTTCCCGGGATCACCTAGCTTCTCGGGAAGGTCCAACGACCTCACCTCATCCGTGAGTTCCGACATCGATCGCTTCCTAGATAGAATCTCCTTCAAGAACTTGGTGTAAGCGGGCATTTCATTCAAGGCCTCGGCGAAAGGAATAGAAAGATTCAAGCCTTGAAGCAACTTAACAAAGCGCTTAAACTTTCCTTCCGTCGCGTCCTTGGGTTTCTTCGAAGGGTAAGGAAGTACCTTAGAAGAGGAAGGAGTAGGATCCGGAATAATTGGTGGAGAGGGGTTGAAAGACTTCCCGGGTGCAGGGTGGGCGAGCTCGACCACCTCGGGGTCGATCGCCTCCTCATCCCCATCTTGGGCGCTCTCAGGTTTGACCATGGAGGGGGTCGATATCGACCCAGGTGGGGTCGATCCTGAGGCTGCTCCTTTCACCGTTGGCTTCGGTGGATCGGGTAATGCTTTGCCACTCCGAAGGTTCATGGCTCGGACCTCACCATTGCTTGCTCGGCCTCTAGGATTCTCCTCGGGTCGGCCCGGAAGTTGTCCTTGAGGTCGTGGGATTTGAGCCGCTAGATTACCAAGTTGGGAATCAACATTCTTCCTCCATGCATCTAAGTTTCCCAATTGGCCTTGAACGCCATCAAGTTTGTTATTGAGTCCGCTAAACTTGCTCTCGAATCTTTCAAAGTAACCGTGAGCCCAAGCCGGTGGTTCTTCTTGATAACCGGGAGGTCTATAAGGAGGGGCCCTTTGCTCTTGTGGAGGAGGCGGATAACTTTGGCCTTGACCATTGTTATTCCATTGAGAATAGTTGTTGTTGTTCCTCCCCGCATAAGCATTGTTTTGGCCTCGGTAGGGTCCTCGCATATAGTTGGCCTCCGCATATGCCTCGGCAGCCCGAACTTGCTCCACATTTGTACAAGAAGCGGTGGTATGAGATTGAGAACCACATTCTTGACAAGTTGGGGCAACGGACTTGTAGTAACTCACTTGCTTCTCGAGCCGGTTGATCTTATCTTGCATGAATTGAAACTTCACATCTTGATCAATTGGCTCGCTATTCGGATCATAAAGCTTCTTTGTTTGAATCCGGATGGGTTGTTGGGTCCCATACATGGCATCATAGTTGGTGAGTTTGTCCAATAGAGCCCATGCCTCATCGGGATCCATCTCAATGAATCCGCAATCGGTGTGAAGATTGATGCGGTCCTTTGTAGCGGCGTTGATCCCTTGGAAGAATATCTCTTGAAGAACATAAGGAGGTTGTCCATGAGTAGGACATTGCCGAAGAAGCTCCTTGAATCTCTCCCAAGTCTCAACAAAAGTCTCGTTAGGAAGTTGATGATAAGAAGTGATGCGCTTTCTTAGCTCGGTAGTCTTGGCCGGTGGAAAGAACTTCGTCATGAACAAGTCGTGCAAAGCCTTCCATGTAGTGATGGACCTAGCGGGTAAACTTTCGAGCCAATGAAGTGCCTTCCCGGTTAGAGACCACTTGAACGCCTTGAGGAGCACATATTCGAGTGACACGCCATCGGCGGCGATGGTGTCACAAAGATCGGTGAAGTTTTTGATGTGCTCCATAGGGCATTCGGATGTCTTGCCTTCATATTGAGACCTCTTGATGAGAGTGATGAAGTGGGACTTGATCTCAAAGGCACGCTCAATCGCCGGGAGCACTATAGCGGACTCGGGAACTCTAAGCTCCGGATGCATGTATTGCTTAGCGTTCCTCGGAATAGCATCTAATTGTTGTTGGAGACGGGCAGCAACCTCTCTCTCTCGATGCAAAGCAGCATCTTGAGCAGCACGCTCCATTTGCATACGCTCCATCTGAGCACGAAGTTGTTCCATCTGTTGAGCAAGAGCCTCAGCGTCGGCCATTGCTCGTCGTTCTCGTAGCCTGCGATGAAGGGTTCTCTCTATTTCAGGATCAAAGGGAAAATAGTCGATTTTCCTTCGTGAACTAGAGGGCATACACCTGCAATCACAAACACAAGAAAACGAATTAGTAACACACAAGGGGTATGGGCTATTCCCAAACCCAAATATCAACTAAACTCGGCACTATTACACACTCCCCGGCAACGGCGCCAATTTGTTGAAGGGTTTCTTGAACAAATAAATTTATATTCAAGACCCCGCTGCGTATAGCGAAGTCAGGATCGTCCACGGGAGTGAGAGTAGTGCTAAGTTTAGTCGAACAAACTACGAAAAGCAAAGAAAACAAGAGGGCAGAACAACTCAGGCTCGACCCAAAGAGGGTCGATCTCGACCCTAGGGGGGTCGATCCTGAGGGCAAACACACGAAAATGCACACGAACCACAAGCAAGAGCTCGAACACGACCTAGGGGAGGTCGAGATCAAGGCAAAGACACGAATCTCAATCAATTCAAAAGGCAAATCCTAGGGCAAAGGCTACCACAACAACAACCATACATGCTTTTAACAAGAAATCACAACTATCATGCCATCTAGATCATAGAAAAGTTAACTTTCGCAAACAATTCAAGCTATTCAATCAACTTTCGCAAATTAAACAACTTTATATCTATCCTTCAACCTAGGAATATCAACTTTCGCAAATAATCCTATTAGATGTAATCAAGCAACTAACTTTTCACTTTCGCTATAGTCAATCACAAGACATGCCTCAACTTTCACCAAGGATTAAGCACAAGATAGGTTAGATATGATCATCAAGCATTCAAGTCATGAATTCAAGTTTTAAACATGCATGATTGTGTTGGGCTTTTGCCCAACCCTAGAACTTAAGAAGACTACTCACACATAGCAAAGAAAAAGAAGGAAGAAGAAGAAGAAGACATGATCAAACCAAACTCAAAATCAAATAAAAACCAAAGATCAATCTTACAAACCTCAAACTTGTCCTCCAAGTCTTCTCCCAAATTCTCCAAGTCTTGATGATTAATTGAATTCCTCCCCAAGCATAGCCTCCTCAAAAGCATGAATTCCTAATTGATTGAATGAATAAAAACTATAGGTTCAACCTCCTTTTATAGACAAAAAGGAGTCATAATCTAACTAGGAAACACAAACAAAACACCTTCCTAAAATACAAACTAGGAAACTTGCACAAGATATCCGGAATAAGGAATTCGGTCACGCGCGTTCGACCATAGGAGGGTCGATATCGACCCCTTTAGGGTCGATCCTGAGTGTTGTTTTCCTTGCGCTCCAAGTTTGGTAAAGTGGCTCGAGATCGACCTCCTTGGGCTCGATCTTGGGGTCGATTTCTTCACTTTTCTTCTTGATTTTGCTTCTCTTTAGCTCCTCTCCTTGACTCTTCCTCTTGAATCTTCCTCCAAGCTTGTCCATCCTCTCTTAGCCTTGCTCCAAACTCGCTCTCAAGCTTCAAAATACCTACAAAACGACACAAATATGCGTAGTTTCCGAATCTCAAGGAAATACGAAAACTTATGCAAAAAGACTCAAAAACACAAGACTCAACTATGAAAAACAACTTAAACTAACCTATCTAGACCCTAAAAATCCTACCTAAAAACGCGGACATCAATAGCTGTATAGATTTACGGTAGACAGACGCGGTGTGTCTGTATTAGAATTAATATTGTCATTATTGCAAGAAATATCCATTAAAGTCATCAACAATATTAAGTTTTGTCCAATCAAATTCAATACTATTGAAAAACTCACAAATTTAAAGTTTATCAAAAGTGGCTAGAAGTGTGACATAAAACATGAGTGTATACCGGCTATTTTTTTTCCTGTGATGAGGTAAGAGTTTGAGGTCCCACCGACAATAATATTAAGGTTTTAATGCGTGTATATCCGCGCTTTTTGATGAGTGTATATCCGCTAGTTCTATAGATTTACGGTAGACAGACACGGTGTGTCTGTATTAAAATAAAAATTATAATTATTGCAAGAAATATCCATTAAAGTCATCAACAATATTAGGTTTTTGCCAATCAAATTCAATACTATTGGAAAACTCACAAATGTAAAGTTTATCAAAAGTGACTAGAAGTGTGACATAAAACATGAGTGTATACCGGCTAGGTTTTTGTTGTGATGACTGATGAGGTAAAAATTTGGAGTCCCACCGACAGGAATATTATGTTTTTTGATCAGTGTATATCCGCGCGTTTTAATGAGTGTATATCCGCTAGCAGTATACATGTACGGTAGACAGACACGTTGTGTCTGTATTAAAGTTATACTTATAATTTTTGTAAGAAATATTCATTAAAGTCATCAACAATATTAAGTTTTTGCCAATCAAATTCATGACTATTGCAAAACTTACAAATGTAAAGTTTATCAAAAGTGGTTAGAAGTGTGACATAAAACATGAGTGTATACGGACTAGTTTATTTTTTTTCTTTCTGTGATGAGGTAAGAATTTGGGATTCCACCGACAAGAATATTAAGGTTTTTAATGCGTGTATATCCGCGTTTTTTAAAGAATGTATATCCGCTAGCTGTCATGTACGGTGAACAGACGCACTGTGTCTGTATTAAAATTAAAATTAAAATTATTACAAGAAATATCCATTAAAGCCATTCTATTGAATTTGATTGGCAATTTTAATTCATACATTAAAAATGTATTAAAATGTTGATGCACACACATTGTCCAATCCATAGGTACATGATCAAGCTTTTCTCCCTCACGTCAAAGGGAAAAAGGAAAAAACAAGAAAAACAATTGCAGTCTGTTAGCATCTCGATTGACACAAATACCCCTACCAAACCATTCAGACACGTAGGCAGAGTTCGCAAATCGCACCCATATCTCAGGGCTACTTTCGTCCTTTTAGTTCACTCCCTGCCTGTTTGTCAATTTGTCCCCACACACACTCGCCTTTCCCACGACGAAAGCGTTCAATTCAGTGCCCTCTGCTCCTCTGCAAATCCCCCTCTCTGAACCTCGTCATCGTCCTTCATCGCAAAAACGCTCAAAACTCACAGGTATCACTTTCTCCATTCCGATCAGAATTCCTAATCCGTTCGGAGTTTCGAATCCTCGCTCTTAAGGCCCTAACTTGCTCCGCAATCCGGAGGTTTGGTCGTGTATGGCTGGTATCCGAACGAATCCAACGATGGAAGACGAAGGAAAAATGGAGAAATTCGTGGTGATCTCGAAGGTGCGATCGGGCCATAAGCGAGAGTTCGCTTTCGCTCTCAAGTCTCAGAACGCCATCTTCTCTTCCTCGGGCCGGACCAGAGCCAGTAAGGCTCCGATCGGAGTTAGCGGAGCTCCAAACACTCCGATTCAGGGAAATGAGAAGAAAATCGGATGGGAGAGCGAAGCGGAGAAGTGGAAGGAGAATAGTAGTCCGAGTGATTCTTCTGCTTTGAGTTCGTTGTCCGAGAGCGGTGACAAGGAATGGGAGTTTGAAAAGGCCAGAAAAGTCAGACGTCAGCAGAAAACGGCAAGTTTGGCTGGCGGAGGAGGAAGAGGAAGGGGAAACGGCGGAGCTGAGGTGGCGATCACGGTGGTCCCCAGGAAGTTGAGGGATCTTCTTCATACGGGGCTTCTGGAGGGCTTGATGGTGTGGTATCGCCGCGGAGTTCAGGTATCATTTCTGCGTCGTAGCGGCGTGCTAGGGTCCGCTTTCAGTCGTAGCGGCGCGCTAGGGTCCGCTCCAGTCAACCCTAAAAAATAATAAAAACGACAAAAAATATCAAATTAGTGTAAATTTAATATAAAATAGTTAAAATGAATAAATTTAGCGTATAGAGTAATTTATATAGTAAATTTAGCCTATCCAAAAATATATTTGACCAAAATATAGTAATTTTGCCCACTCAATGTTTGTTTTTTTCTTGTGTCCGCCCTGTTCCTGACACACCAAACATGATCCTTTTTTTCGTTTTTTTAATAATAGTTATATATATTTTTATATATTTTTCACTTTGACAACGAGATTTATAAAGAAGTTTCTTAGATGTCTATTATAACCGTGAAATGTTACTAAGACATGTTGACCAAGTCTTGTACATTGCCGTTATTAGCCAATTTGATTCTGTTCTTGTCAGCTGTTTGTTATGATTCAATAAACAAACTAATATATTGGTTGAAGTTCGTTGTGTTCTGATGGATGTGAATTGATGAGTTTTTCTCAATGGCAGGTTAGACCAAACTCCTCGGGGACTCTAGGAGTGATAAGTGGGTTTGGTATAAAATGCTTCTGTCAGGATTGCAAAGGTGTTGCTGAAGTGAGTAATGCTGAAATGTTCAAGTCTCATCTTCCCTTGGCTGTTTCCACATTATCATATGTGTTTGATAGTTGTTTATACTGTGAATGCAGGCTGTTTCCCCGAATGTGTTTGAAATTCATGCGGGCAGCCGCAACAAACGCCCGGCTGATTACATGTACATGGTTAATGGGAAGACGCTCCGTGATGTGTTGAATGCATGCCTTGGGTGTAGCATTGGAGATGTGGAGTGGACTATTAGAAATGCTTGTGGCCTAGAAGCTGAGAAGAAGAGTTTATATGGTATCAATTGTATTGCAGGCGCTAGCTGTTATGGAAATTTGAGCTTTTGTTAAGATTTGTGACTTTGTTGTTATGACTTGTTGCAGGGTCTTTACCTGGACTGGAAAGTTCAGAAGGTTTTCCACAAAGTGCAAACGAAGACCCTGAATCTTGTGGAGGAATCTCAGATGGAGCCTCCAAAGCGCGTGAAGGAATCCTAGAAAGCGCATCCAACACTTTGGAAGAAACCTCAAGGAAAACGGTAGCTCAAGCTTCGGATCGGTACGCATTCTTGAAGCTTGTACTATTCATCAAGAAATCCCTCATCTTTTTATTGAGAAATTTTGGATAAATTGCACATAGAAAACTTGTTACTGAGCTGACTTTAAGACTTTTAAGCCCTTTACAAACAAAAATTGTAGACGATCATGTGGTTAGTTAGCATATGGCCACCCATTTAGCGTTTAAAACATCTAATCCCTCATGGTGGTCAAAATTTAATGGATGCGATAATGGATAGCTCTGTAAAATCTTGCTTACAATTGGCGGTTGAGTGCGAAATGAACTCAATAATGGGCACTCAACTAATCATGTTGTTCATGAAGAAATATTTCTTACTGCCTCTTAACAAGTTTCTTCATAACCTATGCTTGCAGTTACCATCACAAATATACTTCCAAGAGGACCTCATTCTTTGAGCAAGCAATTGAACTAGCTGCAAAACGGACGGCCTCATTTGCAAACAAAGATGAAGTTTGCAGCATTTGCCAAATTGAAGTTCATTCAATACGGTGCAATGGATGCGCTAGGGTGTTCCACAAAGGTTAGCTTCATGAGCATAGATGGTCTAGGTTTTCATATACTTCTAAAACGTCGGGGTATTTCATCTTTGTCATTACTTGTGTAGCTTCCTGTATGTATTTGTTGTTTCATACTAGAAGAATGAGTCACTTTTTGCTTTTCTATTGGAAAGGATTAGGATACAGATCGTATGAGATAAATGGAGATAACACTAAAAATGTTTTCTTGCGTAAATGTGTGTCGTCAGTCTAGGACATTTTGTTACAAACTTGGAGCTTGGCCTGTTTAATTATGTCATATTCTGTTCTCTGTGACATAATGATAGTAACAAAAGTCTGTGAATCCCTACTATTATCGATTGATATAAGATGATTATCTTTCACCCGACATTATTGACATTTCTTTTTTCAACTTTCTTTTCGTAATCCTACTTTCAGAGTGTGTACATCTTCAAGAGGTTTCAAATGATAAATGGTATTGTGCATCCTGCTGTTACCAAAGCCTCAAGGTGGCTGCAACCAATGCAAATGCTAAAGCAGCTAGTGGGGTCCTTGGCATTGGCAGTAATGACCGCCGTTCTATGCGTTTAGCTGAAGAGCAGGAGCTTGATCGCGGCGGATGCGCTTTGTGCAGGTACTAGATTAAGAGATCAAGGAAGTACTTTTGGCTTAAAAACTCATGTATACATTAAGAGATCAAGTTTTTACAACATATACACAAGGGTTGCTTATTGAGTACTTTTGGCTTAAAAACTCAGAACCCATGATTTTCTCAAGGAAGGGTTTGGTCCTCGCACAATCATGCTGTGTGATCAGGTATTGCCTCTCTTCATTTCTTCCATCGTTGCTAGGAGTTTTTATTTATTTATAACGTGTTAATAAAATTCTTGAACTACAAGAAAGTAAGTTGATGGAAATGTCTATATAATAACGATGAAGAACAAAGCCTAATCATTCTTGATTCAGTGCGAGAGAGAGTTCCATGTAGGCTGTCTTCGGGATTATGGGGTGCAAGATTTAAAGGTACGTTCTATGTGTTGTCTTAAAACAGTTTTAATCATCTCTTTAGATCTCTTGATTTCTCATCATCTTCAATTCGTGAATGAAACTTGTTTTAGGAGTTGCCACAAGGAAATTGGTTCTGCTCTTCTGGATGTCACAAGATTCATTCTACCTTGCATCAGTTGATAGAGGAAGGTGAAAGGCAGATTCCAGATTCCCTTCAGAATATAATAGAGGGAAAACAAGCTGAGAAAGGTTCCAGTGATGTCAAACTTGATGTAAAATGGCGTCTGCTGAACGGAAAAATGCCTGACTTTGATAGTGTTGAACAATTGTTCTCTGATGCTGTTTCTATATTCCATGTAAGTCTCACATATTCCTTTTGCATTTATCATGCATTATTTGCATTCATTCAACTTCTATTTCATTATTTTTATACATCATCTATCAGGAACAATTCAGTCCAATACATATCCCAGATTCTGAGACGGATCTTATACCATATATGGTTTTCGGGTACGCAGATTTCTCAAAATTTGTTGTTGTCCTTAGGCGACTAGCCACACTTGGTTAAATGTTGCTAACATAATTGTTTGCCATCATGCAGAAAGGATCTGGAGGATAAGGATTTTCAAGGGATGTATTGTGCAATCTTAACTGTCAAGTAATGCTTCCAAATTACCAATATAATCTTATAGACTGTAAATGTTTTAATATAATTCTAAAATCATCTTCTTGTTTTGATCAAATCTTACTGCTTGATCAAAAGCAATTGGACATTTTCTCACCCCATTAAAATCTTGCAGCTCTCAAGTGGTTTCAGCTGGAGTTTTTCGCGTTTTCGGGACAGATATTGCAGAGCTTCCTCTAGCTGCTACTGCTAAATCTTGTGAGAAACTGGTATGACAAATTTCTTCCAATTCTCAGGCACTTCTTGTATTCCTGAAATGCCAAATCTAATTGTTAAATGTATGTACATTTTGACCATGCAGGGCTACTTTCAAACTCTCTACTCTTGTATTGAGAATCTACTTGGAGAAATGGAGGTTAAGCATCTGTCTTTGCCTGCAGCAAATGAGGCAAAACCCTTTTGGACTAACAAGTTTGGCTTTTCTAAGTTCCCCGAGGGCGAGGTATATAACTTGTCAACAGACTTTTGTTGAGTTTCCTATAATGAGAAAGGTTTAATGCATCAATGTCTGGCATTATTTGTGCAGCTTGCTGAAGTGGGCAGATGGTATCCGCTGACGCCCTTCCATGGGACGTCAATGCTGCGCAAGGTGGTGCCCGAAATCAAGGAATTCTCGAGGAATGATCTTGGGGAAGATGATGATTCTGAAGATAGTCTAGGCTGTGAGTGATCAAAGAGATAGAGAGATGGGGAAGAATTTTCCCTTCTTCTTTGAATAGTGAGCATAGTTACAAATTTTAATTGTCAGTGAATGTTTACCTATAGTTTTTGATTGGCCTAATGCTAGCTAAACTGTGATAGCAATAGCAACAATTCTTAACATTGAGCTGTTATAACTCTGCAACTGTCAATATTACTCAGCTGGTTCAGTATCACTGCTGAGTTGAGTTTGGACTCATTGTTAGAGCATCCGCAGTGCAGAGTTGGGAAAAGATTTTTTAAGTTGTTTTTTTTGGTCTTCTCTCTAATTGCAGAGAAATGTGTTAGTTTTGTATTTTTGAAGAAGAATTTGTTTTGTTTATAGAGAAATGTTTCTCTGACAGATGGTTTGATTTTTCTGACTCTTTTTTAAAGTTGTTTATAGACTTTTTTTTATATTGTGGATGCTCTTACTTAAGTTACAGTTTGGGTACTCCATTACAGAAATTTCTTAAGAAAAAATAATGAGATACAATTCATTATAACACATACAATTGTTTTAATTTAAACACCGACTCAAAGAAAAATATGTAGCATTCTAGCAAAGAAATGAAAAATATGTAGCAATGGTGACATGGTGTAATAATATCTATGGTCTATTTTCCCTCACACTCGTCTATTTTGTCACTCATATTCAAAATTTGAATTTGGGCCCAAATTTTCAGACAACGTTATTATATTGTTTTCCAGCTTTCCCTTCGTAGACGCTCGCTCGTCTATTTCTCACAAACACACACATTCTTTCTCAGTTTCTCCCTCTCTCTCGATTCGCCTTCGTCTTCTTCGTATCCGGTAAACGATCTCTGTCTCCTTCTTCTACGATATTCAATCCCTTAGCGTCTGTTTTCTCCTCTTCTGTGGTCTCAATGGATTCGATTGATTTCACTGTTTGACGAAACCCTAACTATCTCGTTTCACTGTGGAGTTTTCAGTCTGTTCGATTTCGATCGAGTGTAGAAAAAATGGGGCAGATTCAGTACTCTGAGAAATACTTCGATGACACTTACGAGTACAGGTCAGTTTATTTTCCGTTTTGCATTTCTGCTAGCGTATGAATCTCGCCGTGATTTTCGTTTCTCGATTTCAGGCATGTCGTTCTCCCTCCAGAAATCGCCAAGCTACTTCCGAAGAATCGCCTTCTCTCCGAAGTATGTTCTCGTTCTCTAACCCTAATTTTCATAATCGTCTCGATAATCCGATGTAATAATTGGATACTGTTGAATAATCTGAAACTTAGATGTTGAACTAGCATTAGCGAGATCAGATTTCGTAGCTCTTGTCAATTTTGGTTTCAAATTTCTGAGAATCAAACGCGTAATTGAGTGGTTTGTTAGTATTTGTCTCCCTACTGTTTCGAGTAGATTGTTTCTCTGCATTATTGTTTGTTAAAGATAACTTGTTTCTCTGCAGTTAAGTATATATTTTTAGGTGATATGTAAGTTCTACACCTTCAAAGCTTTAAAAAGATATATAACATATAGTGTCGTTTCCCGGCGTTTCTTGATTTTGAGGTTGATGTTTCCATGTTTCCGTTTCGTGTCGTTTCCCTATTCCCGTTTTCGTGTAACATAGCAAATCCCCATTCCCGTTTCCGTTTCCGTTTCCGTGTAACATAGCAAATTTCTGAGAATCGAACGCGTAATTGAGTGGTCTGGTAGTGGAATAACTCAAACCGAGTGTTGTTGATGGTTTTGCCAGAATGAGTGGCGTGCAATTGGAGTTCAGCAGAGCCGAGGATGGGTGCACTACGCAATCCACCGCCCTGAGCCACACATCATGCTCTTCAGGAGGCAATTGAACTACCAGCAACAGCAGGAGAATCAAGCCTAGAGAGCTTGGTGAAATCAGGTTAAAAATCTTCTCTGTTCTAGTCTTGGCTTCTGGCATTGCATTTCTATAGCTCTAGAAATGGGAACAAATAATGTATACTCTTGTTGGAGAATGGCATATGCCATACCTTGAGATTTTCTTAGCTATATACATTGGGAATTCTGGATCCTTTAGAACTGTGTGGTTTGAGTATCTTTGCCTCAGTGACTGCTATTAGAGTATAATGTTAGTGTCTTGATGCATCTTGTTTTCACTTTGTTTGGGTTATCCATCTCTGAAGGCCTCAAATTGAATTCATCTACTTCCAGCCACCAATCCTTTAATCATCACCATGCATCTTTTTGAATATGTGTGGACCTGTGTTACACGAAAACGGGAAAGGGAAACAAAGTGGAAACGAGAAAACACGTGAATGTTATGTTTTTAGTGTAAAAACAAGTTTCGACGTGAATGTTATGTTTTTAGTGTAAAAACAAGTTTCGAGATTTGAGTTTTTAAGTTTCCTTGTCGGTCCGATGGAAATTTCGACGTGAATGTTATGTTTTTAGTGTAAAAACAAGTTTCGAGATTTGAGTTTCTAAGTTTCCTTGTCGGTCCGATGGAAACGGGAAACGTCACCCAGTTGAAGTTGCCGGGTAACATAGGTGTGGACTGCTGAATTGTATCCATTATGATGCTTATCAGAGTTTTATAGGCAATCTATAATATCTTTTACATTAGGGTTCATTAGATCTAAAACATACTACTGTAATATCCAAACTCCGATTCATCAAGTGACCTCCTCCTTAATCTTCTTTTCCAAAACCCCTTAGCTCTCCACCATCCTCGTCGCCACCGGCAAAAGCGGTGGTGGTGTGGCCCGGGTCCTCCTTGAACCCACCGACATCGGCGAGCTTCTCTTTAGCCCTGTCCACGAACCCTGCCCCACTCAGCCCATACTCTCCCGTCGTCGTCCCACGCCGTTGCGTCGGGTCGTAGCCTTCTCCAAGCTCAACCGGGCGCCGCTGCTGCTGCTGCTGCTGCCCGCCCATGGCGACGTCTCGCTTGCCATACGTGTGATTGTCGTCGGTTTTGCTTCGGTTGCTGTAGATGGCGGGTTGGCCTATTTGGTTGCTGAATTCATCTCCGTTGTGTGCTCTTCCGAACTCCTCCCCTGAATTCGCCATGCATGGGGGTGCTTTGTTTGATGACTTGATTTGGGTCGGAAGATCATTATATATAGAGGAAATTTTCTTGGAAGATTGCTGTTTTGTTCGATGATTCGGATTGTATATTGGTGACACGTGGTTTCCTATGCCACGTTGGAGGGTTGAAGGGGCAACACGTGGCTTTGTGTGATGCATCGCGTGGCACTTTAATTTCATGGATTTATTTTTTCACAGCTTAGGACTTTTTTTCCCTGTATTTTTATCCTGTGATTGCAGCAACAAAAATTCATCGCTCTAGCAATATCATGTTATGGTGAAGAAATTCAATACTATTGGAAAACAAGCGTAAAGTTTATCGAAAGTGGTTAGAAGTGTAACATAAAATATGAGTTTATACTGTTTTTTTTTTGTCATGAAGTAAGAATTAAGAGTCCCCTCGACAAAATATTAAATTTTTTGATGAGTGTATATTTGCGCTTTTTGATGATTGTATATCCGTCAAATGTATACATGTATGGTTGACAGACGCGATGTGTCTGTATTAATGTTATAGTTATAATTATTACAAGAAATATCCATTAAAGGAATTAACAATATTAAGTTTCTACCAATCAAATTCAATATTATTAGAACAGTCACTAATGTAAAGCTTATTAAAAGTGGCTAGAAGTGTGACATAAAACATGAGTGTATACCGGTTAGTTTTTTTTTTCTGTGATGAGGTAAGAATTTGGAGTCCCACCGACAGGAATATTGAGTTTTATGATCAATGTATATCCGCGTTTTTTAATGAGTGTATATATGTTAGCTGCATACATATACGGTAGACAGGCGCGGTGTGTTTGTATTAATGTTATAATTGTAATTATTGCAAGAAGTATCCATTAAAGGCATCAACAATATTAAGTTTTTGCCAATCAAATTCAATATTATTGGAAAACTCACAAATGTAAAGTTTATCAAAAGTAACACATAAAACATGAGTGCATACCGACTAGTTTTTTCTGTGATGAGGTAAGAATTTGGAGTCCCACCGACAGGATTTTTAAGTTTTTTTTTATCAATGTATATCCACGCTTTTTACTAAGTGTATATCCGCTAGCTGTATACATGTACGGTAGACATAGTTATAATTATTGTAAGAAATATTCGTTAAAGGCATCAACAATATTAAGTTTTTGCCAATCAAATTTAATATTATTGAAAAACTCACAAATGTAAAGTTTATCAAAAGTGGCTAGAAGTGCGACATAAAACATGGGTGTATACTGGCTAGTTTTTTTCTGTGATGAGGTAAGAATTTGGAGTCCCACCGACAGGAATATTAAGTTTTTTTTTATCCGTGTATATCCGCGTTTTTTAATGAGTGTATATCCGCTAGCTGTATACATGTACAGTAGACAGACACGGTGTGTCTATATTAAAGTTATAATTATAATCAGCGTAAGATATATTCATTAAAGTTATCAACAATATTAAATTTTTTCCAATCAAATTCAATACTATTGCAAAACTCACAAATGTAAAGTTTATCAAAAGTGGCTAGAAGTGTGACTAAGCCATTTGTTTGTTGAAATTTTTATCCTGTGAGTTATGGAAGGAGACACATATTTGTAAGCCATTTGTTTGTTGGAATTTCTTCACCATAAAACTACACGAATTTGTTTAGAAATAGTAAAAAATCCAAATGGAGATTTTAATGAAATATAGTTCGTCATAGCAGTAATATTTCATGTTGGCAATTTGACCAATTTTTTTTCTTCATGTTGACAAATCCAGGGATCTAGCCCAACTCGTATTTCAAAGCCCAAAATCGCCTTCTGCCACGGAATCTATTAAGTACAATGTCAAATTGAGTCGGTGCAACAAATTATTTTCACAAAGATTGGCAAGATCACGCTACATTTTTCCACTCGTATTCAAAATTTGAATTCTGGCCCAAATTTTGTAACCTTACGTTTTCATTTCCAGCTTTCCCTTTGTAGACGCTCCTCCATTTCTCACAAGCACACACACAACTCATTCCTCCTCTCTCTCGATTCGCCTTCGTCTCCATAGCTGGTAAACGATCTCTGTCGCCTTCTTCTACGATCTTCGATTTCTTATTGTCCGTTTACTCGTCTTCTTTACTCGAAACGGAGTTGATTGATTTCGCCGTTTGATGAAACCCTAACTATCTCGTGTCACCGTGATTTTTTCAGTTTGTTCGATTGAGTGTACAACAAATGGGGCAGATTCAGTACTCTGACAAATACTTCGATGACATTTACGAGTACAGGTCAGTTATTCTCCGTTTTTACATTTCTGCTCGCGAATTCGTAGTTTCGGTTATGAATCTCGCCTCTGATTGTCGTTTCTGAATTTCAGGCATGTCGTTCTCCCTCCAGAAGTCGCCAAGCTTCTTCCGAAGAATCGCCTTCTCTCTGAAGTATGCTCTTGTTCTCTTACCCTAACTTTCAATATCATTTCGATGATCCTAGTAGATTTTGTAACAATTGGATACTGTTGAATAATTTGAATCTTAGATATTGAAGTAGCGTTCTCGAGATCAGATTTCTCAGTTCTTGTCAGTTTTGGTTTCAAGTTTCTGACGATCAAACGCTTAATTGAGTGGTCTTGTTGTCTTACCCTAATTTTCACAATCATCTCGATGATTTTAGTAGATTTTGTAACAATTGGATACTGTTGAATAGCTGAAGCTTAGATATTGAAGTAGCGTTCTCGAGATCAGATTTCTCAGTTCTTGTCAGTTTTGGTTTCAAATTTCTGAGAACCAAACGCGTAATTGAGTGGTGTTTAGTTGAATAACTCAAACCGAGTGCTGTTGATTGTTCTGTCAGAATGAGTGGCGTGCAATCGGAGTTCAGCAGAGCCGAGGTTGGGTGCACTATGCGATCCACCGCCCTGAGCCACACATCATGCTCTTCAGGAGGCAATTGAACTACCAGCAACAGCAGGAAAGTCAAGCCTAGAGAGCTTGACTGCCGAGCGAAACCAGGTTAAAAGTCTCCTTTGTTCTAGTCTTGGCTTCTGGCTTTGCATTTCTACAACTCTAGAAATGGGAACATAAAGTGTATCCTCTTGTTGGAGAATGGCGTTTCGACTGTGTGTTTCGAGTGTGGTTCCATTGTCTTTGCATCAGTGACTGCTATAGGTATCTTGATGCAGTATGTGTATCTTGTTTTCAGTTTGTTTGGGTTATCCACCTTGAAGGCCACGAATTGAATTCGTCTACTTCCGGCCACAACCTAATATATTATGTCAAAGACTTGATTAACCACCAATCGTTTAATCATCAGTATCAAGCATCTTTTTGAATATGTGGGCTGCTGAATTGTATCCAATTTTCCTCTATGAATGAAAGCGAGTTTATGTGGTGTACATGTATGTAAGGAAGTGCTAGATAACAGGATGATGCTTATCAGAATTTTTATAGGCAATCAATAAAATCTTTTACATTGGGGTTCTCTAGATCTAAAACATAACAATATCCAAAAAGCCTTAATTTTCTTATCCAAAATCGCTTGAACCCACCGACTCCGGCGAGCTTCTCTTTAGCCCTGTCAATGAGTCCTGCTCCGACAGTCCATACGCCATACTCTGCCGTCGCTGGACGACACGGTGCCGTGTCGAGTCTCAGCCTTCTCCAAGCTCACACTTGGCTTTGTGATGCCTCGCGTGGCACATTAATATCATGGGTTTGTTTGTGCCTTCACAACTTATGACTATTTTTCCCTGTATTTGTACACTGTGATTGCAATACCAAAAAATCATCGCTTCGGATAAAAAAAAAACAACAAAAATTCATCGCTCGAGCAGTATTCTAGTTCTAGAGTTATGAAAGAAGACTCGTATACAATTTTGTAAGCCATTTTTTTGTTCAAAATGTCTTCACCATAACAAGAAGAAACTCCCAATGGTAGAAAATTAGGAATTACTAGAGGAAAAATATACGAAATTGATTTTGAAATGTTCAAAAATCAAAATGGGGATTTTAATGAAAATCCAGGCATCCAGCCCAACCCATATCTCAAAGCCCAAAATCGCCTTCTGGCCTAAAGGTTGTCCTCGTCGTTCTCCTCCTTGAACCAGACTGTTTGTTTGGGGAATCACAGATTCACACTAGGCAGAGAAATTAAGCTGAACAGCGTAAAATTGGGGGTTCAATCATATTCATCTCAATCAAAATCAGGTAATCCAGCTTCTGTGATCTTCAATTCACTCGAACTTAATTCTCATGTAATCTCAAAACTAGCAAAAACCCTAATTTGGGAAATTGCGAGTTGAAATGGCAATCAAATGAAGAAGTATAGCTTCCGTTTTATTCCGTTTGACTAAGATTATCGTATTCGATTTCTAGTTTACTGATTTCTATATGTATTGGCTCATGAATTGAATTAGGATCTCATCAAATGTATAATTTTATTTTTAGATTGATAAAGTTCTGTGTGATAGAGACTGAGATTCTGTATTTCCAAGTTCCAGTTGCTACACTTCCCAATTCATCACTGAACTTAGGGCTTGGTTGAATTCAATTGTATAACCATGACTGAAAATTCTGTATAATCAGTGGTTAGTTTGAAATTAGAATTGCCTGGAGACCTAGAATTGCTTGTTGGATGTACATTTGAACTGAAAACTGCAATTCAAGTTCGAAACTCGTACTACGAGCTGAGATCATAACGCGGTTTGCCGATTGTATCAGATGTCAAGGGGGAGAAATGCAGTTGTTGCAACTGGACTAGCACTCTTTGCAGCTTGTGGCTTGTCCTATCCTTTCTATTTGGCGTAAGATTCGCTCGAAAACCCTAAAATCTCAACTCTCCTGCATACTTCTTAATTAACAGTTCATTCTGAAACTGTTTGCATAACCAAAACTGAGCAGAATGTCGTCAAAGAAGCAGCCCGTGATCGATTCGTCGAAGGCATTGCCGCCTCAAGCCACTTTTCGAGGACCATATATCAACACTGGCTCACAGGATATTGGACCTGATCATCAGACTTACCAAAAGAAGTGAACTTCTGTTCTTGATTCTTGACAGATCATGCATATGTACAAAATGCCAATGGGCATAAATTGCTTCATATTGTGTACCAGTTTCTGAATAATCAGTTGAGGTGGATAGTTTTTGTTTCCTACCTTTTCAACTCAAAAGTTGAAACCATGTCTGCAACATTTTGATCTTAAAACTGAATGAAATTGTGATCAGACGACAAGATTTGGGAACATATATTTTGTCATTCGGTTTTGTATAATACATTAATCAAACTCATTTGAAGCACTACTTATGAACAATGCATGTCAACTGTAATGGGGATGAAACTGCTTAATCGAGCTCGGTTTGAGCTCGAAATTTTACTTGAGTTCGGTTCATTTGAAGGCTCGCTAAGCTCCTAAGCTGCTTGTTTTGTAATATGTTAGTGTGAAATGCTCGTGAACAATTTTCGTGTGCTCGCAATGAACCGAGTTTTCATCAATCGAGCCTGGAATAATAGGTTTTTTTTGGTTGAAAAAGGGCAGCCTACTGCCTAAAACGAATCGAGTAGGCAAGCCTAGCCAGGGTGTCGGCCGAAATGCTCGTGAACGAATCGAGTAGGCAAGCCTAGCCAGGGTGTCGGCCGAAATGCTCGTGAACAATTTTCTTGTGCTCGTAATGAACCTGAGTTTTCATCAATCGAGCCTGGAATAATAGTTTTTTTTTGTCGAAAAAGGCAGCCTACTGCCTAAACGAAACGAGTAGACAAGCCTAGCAAAAGTGTCGACGGCACCGGAAATTAATAGGTCAGTAGTCTCAGTACCCCTCATCTTCAACTTTCACACTTTGGACCGGAGCTATGGATTCATAATTTTTCAAAATTTCCAAATCTAGTTTTCCCGGTTTGGTGGCTTCGATAGATTTGTCTTCACCTAAAAAAAGTCCAAAAAAAAAGATGATGACAATGTTACAATCTATGTGCAAAATAATAGTAACTGAATGTAAAGATAAAAATCCATATCAAATTACCGGATGAATAATTCTTTGATAACAACACAGTTTGCTGTCTTTCAATATACAATCGTTCTTCACTCGTCCATTATGACAATTCAATTCCTTGCACCTCAAGACCTCCAAACCAAACATGGCCTAAGTGTCGTCATCTTCTTCTTCCTTCCTCAACCGTTGCAGGCGAAAAGGCTACGCCGCCATTGTTCACCGACCAGGTAAGCTTTTTCGTAACCTAATCCCTTCAATCGTTGCACTCTGAAGTCAGATCTCCCAAAACTGTTGAAGAGTTGTTCGAACAGTTCGTTGTTGATTGGTTGGACTCAGAACTCGGTAGAGTAGCCTCCGCCTAAACGTCAATAGGATATTGAATCAATCTGGAATTTTAGGTTTTTGGCAATATATGATTTGACTGGAGAACTTGAGATTAGAGATTGAATGATGTTTTTGGATTTTCCATTTCGGTGTGCTTTTTAGGTATCTGCGTAGTGAATGTGATGTCGATTATGGAAGCTGAGAATTCAACTTCATACCGAGCAGAAGAGATGAAGTCTCTAGCTAATGATGCATTTAAAGGTAACCACTGACATAGTCAATGTTAGCATAAAGTCAGTGTTAGGTTTTAGGTTTCAAACTCAGTGCATCATACAGATCTGAACACTTTGTGTTCTGCAGAGCACAAATATTCTCAGGCTATAGAGTTGTATACACAAGCAATTGATTTAAACAACCAGAATGCGATATACTGGGCGAATCGTGCATTTGCTCACACCAAACTGGAGGAATATGGGAGATCTGTGCAGGATGCGTCCAAGGCTATAGAAATCGATCCAAGTTACTTCAAGGCATGTTTTATTAGTTTTGATATGTACAAACTGTATTTGTAAATTGTAGCATGTTTTCATGAGTGATTCTCTCTTCAGGGATATTATAGGAGAGGAGCTGCATATCTTGCCATGGGAAAATTTCAAGATGCACTCAAAGATTTCCAGCAGGTATACCTTGGTCATTCTAATTCTGGTATCAGGTCTCTTTCATCTAGAGTAGCTAAAGAATATTATCCAAGCCTTCAGTTATCTTTTTCTGTTTCTAATGAAGGTGAAAAAGATGTGCCCAAATGATCCTGATGCTACACAGAAGTTGAAGGAGTGTGAGAAGGCTGTCACAAAGCTAAAAATTGTAGAGGCCATATCTGCTTCAGTGTCTGAGAAACAATCTGTGTCAGATTCTATGGGTCACCACTCTATTGGTAAGTTCTTTGCTTGCAGCGAGTTTTATTGTGCGTGGACTTGGTGCATTGTAGAATGACAATTCAAAATTTCTTCAGCT
Organism: Polygonum aviculare; assembly: GCA_934048045.1. NCBI lineage: Eukaryota > Viridiplantae > Streptophyta > Magnoliopsida > Caryophyllales > Polygonaceae > Polygonum > Polygonum aviculare. The sequence continues at coordinate 857,879 of OW204024.1, forward strand.
CATGGCAACATATTAAATGAGTGCTAAATTATCATATGAATGGAAAACAGTATCCTTACTTTCTATATGGGGCTTGAGCTTTCATGGCAACTTGGGAACCATATAAGTCTTGCATTGACATTTTATATTGCCCATGTTAGTCTGCCTTAGTCACATGTGTCTTGATGAGTATTTGTTTTAGTAATGTATCAATTTAAAAACTTGTTAGAATCATGCCACGGAAAAACCGATCTTGTTCACGCTGGAAACTGAATCGTGTCCTAACTAATATAAATGATTGATAGTGATGTATATGGAGTTATCATGATTTGTAGCATTTGACTTCTCTTTATGGTGATGTATCTTAAGAAGTGTGGTTTGCTTGTGGCAGTGGGAAGAATGTCCTTCAGTTCAATTTTGGTGGGTACAGCTACATCAGTGGTCTTGGCAGCAGTTTTGGTGGCTGCAAATATAGTGTCTATGAGATCTGTGGCAGTTGTAGGTGCAGTGGCTTTGACAGTATATCTCTTCTTCATTGATCAAACTTCTCCACGTACGATCAGCGTAATTTTATATTTGCACTTGGTGTTTTTTCTCCATTGATCAAACTCCACATATGATCTTTGTAATTGATCAAACTTCTTCATTGGTTAATGCTGAAAATGATTGAGGGCTCTTTTAGTTTGCTCTTTGTCTCAATTGTGTTTTAGACTGGGGGGCTCGTTGCTTGGAATCTTTTGTTTTGTATTGAAAAAACGACCTTGTTCACACTGAAAACTGAATCTGCCTTTCTGTTTTGTTACCAACTGCAACTTTATATACTCCGTAGTGATTATTGTTGACATCTTTTATAGATATATCAGAGCATCAGACTATCCTGGGTTCTATATAACAAAATAGGGTGAACTATATATTAATTTTACATTTTTGTATGTTATGTTGTTTATATAGTTTGTTGTCAAGTCTAGTCTTACCGTTTTCACAAAAAAAGTCTAGTCTTACTGTTGTTGAGAAAGCTAGTTTCTACACTAGTTTTGCCAACTTAATTAGATACGAGAACTCTCCTTTTCAATTTCCTTAACAGAAGTCGAACCACAATATTCTGGTGCGAGTATAGAAGGAGAAACTGTAACCTTAGATTTCATCAAGAATATGATGGAGGACTTCAAGAGTCGAAAGTGTTTGCAAAAACGGTATGTGTAGAGTGCTTGACATAATGTCATTTGAAGTTCTATATGGAATTTAGTGTTGGAGTATTTTGAGATTTTTGATTTCCTCCTGATTTTGTTTAATATGGTTTAGATATGCATACCAAATAGTCAAGCAAGCAACAGATTTGTTACGTGCCTCGCCATCTCTAGTCGACATCACTGTACCTTATGGAAAACATTTAACTGTTTGTGGTGATATACACGGTCAGGTAATCCAACACTGTTCCAAAATCTCTTTAGAATCATGTCTACTTAAAAATGATCTGCAAACAGAACAATGATGAGTTTCAGTAGATCTAGCAACCTACTGGGCATATAAAAGTATCCTTTCATGAAATGAGTATATTAAGAAAGCTCAGCAGCACTAAAAGTAACTTGTACTTGTAAGAACATGTTTCTCCTATGAAGGATTAGTAAATTAAAACATCTTTATTGCTCTTGAAGAATTTGAACTTTGTCTGCGGCTATACTGATAAACTGTTGACGTTATTACCTTTCAATGGCCCAAGGGTTTTCTCAGTTTTCAAGCCTGCCTTTCTAACCATTGCTCATTTTGTGTCCATGATGCAGTTTTATGATCTTCTAAACATATTTAAGCTTAATGGGCTGCCCTCTGAAGACAATCCTTATTTATTTAATGGTGACTTTGTGGATAGAGGTTCATTTTCGCTAGAAGTCATCTTGACCTTGTTTGCTTTCAAGTGCATGTGCCCGTCTGGTATATCATCATCTGCCTTTTTGTCGTCTATTAGTTTTGCTGTCTTATTTAAGTTTGACACGCTCCTTTATGGAAAATCAGCTATTTATCTGGCTAGGGGGAATCACGAGAGCAAAAGCATGAACAAAATATATGGATTCGAGGGGGAGGTCAGATCCAAGTTAAATGGAGCATTTGTTGAACTCTTTGCTCAAGTCTTTTGTTGCCTTCCTTTGGCTCATGTCATAAATCAGAAGGTTTTCGTTGTTCATGGCGGTCTTTTCAGTCAAGATGGAGTAAAACTGTCTGACATTAGGGCTATAAATCGCTTTTGTGAGCCTCCAGAGGAAGGTAAAAAGTTTGCCTGCCACTTTATCTTGCATCTCAAAAATCATAACCCCATATTATTATGTTGCTTGTTATTGAATTAATCCGAAAATCAATGTTGATAGGATTGATGTGTGAAATTCTATGGAGTGACCCACAACCGTTTCCTGGAAGGGGTCCCAGTAAGCGAGGTGTAGGCCTTTCTTTTGGGGGAGATGTGACAAAGAGGTTTCTGAGGGACAATGGTTTAGGTATGATTATCTCACGACTCTTGTTCAAAACTTATAATACAATAATCTTCATTAATTTTGCTGCCAACATAACTCGTTTGAAGCATTTTCCAGAATTGCTTGTAAGATCTCATGAAGTTAAAGATGAGGGTTATGAGGTTGAACATGATGGTAAACTCATCACTATCTTCTCAGCTCCTAATTACTGTGATCAGGTAATTTCATTGCACCTCCCTGAGTTTCTTTTTTGCCATCATTTTTTTACTCAGCAAACTTTTTCTTCCGCAGATGGGAAATAAAGGCGCTTTCATTCGGTTTGTAGCCCCGGACATGAAGCCTGAAATTGTCACATACTCTGCAGTGGTAAGCAAACAAAATGAGCCTAGTCACATTCGTTTTCATTTACACAGTTTGCAACCAAACAAGCCCTCAGCTTCTGTTTGCTTTCAAGTTCATTTGCTTCAATCTAATTGTCTTGTGCTAAATTGACTTCAGCCACACCCCGACGTGAAGCCCATGGCATACGCTAACAACTTCCTCAGAATGTTCTCTTAGCCAAACTATGATCATCAGCCTACTGATAGCAATGTTGTCGCGGTGTACATTTTTTTGGTCTTTACCGTGTGGCATTGTTTCAGTCTATATAATGCCAATACAGCTACTGAGCGAGAGCAATTACATACCCATAATTGTGAAGTTATTTTTGCCCTTTTGATGGCTTATTCATTCTTCCTGTCATGTTGAGATTTTCAAGTACAGGAAGTTGTTTGAGTTTAAAGTATGTACACTTCCTTAGGTTCTTCTACCTTGTATTCTTTTGCATGTGGAAACTTGCTTTCTTGTACTTGAAAGTAATTAATGAAATTTATATGTACACGAGGTTTGGAATTTGTAGTTTATGGTGTTGCCATGGTTAATTACGGATGTTGTAAAGTATTGGTTATTACCTTTTTCGGTAAATTTCTGAATTTTTGGAGTGGTCGATAGTGTAGAACTATCAAGTTGATAAATTTGGTCGCTAAATTACATACATGTCAAATGAGCAATATTCATATAATGTGATAACATTATTTTATGGGCAGATTTTATTACTGAAAATTGAAATTGATTCACACATTCGATATGTATCATAATGGGTCCGGTCCAGTTCGAACCGGCGAACTGAGCTGGAACTGAACCGTCAAAAACCGGCGGTTCCGGAACCGAACCAGAGGTTACGATTTTGGTTTCGAGGGTTTCCGGGTCCTGGTTCCAAACCGCCGTATCTAAACCGGAAAAACCGCTAATTTTTATTTTTAAAAATAAATAAATCAACCGCTAATTTGGTTCAGACCGTCTTGAAACCGTCTCGAAACCAGGAAACCGAAATCGAACCGGACCCATGACTAGGTTTCTCATGGAAAGTTAATTATAGAGGTTATGGAGCCCAGGATTGAGAAGCTCTAACGAATTTGACTACTTTCCAAAAATAGCACCTCAATTTTCGGATAAAAAGAAAAAAGAAAAATATAATCGATATCTCTAGTTAGCGTCAAACCGACGCCGTTTTAAAAGGGAATCCTTTTTGCTGCGTTTTGCGAACGAAGTACATCGGATCCACCCCAAACCCTAGCAAAACGATCAGCACAAGGCTCCCCTCTCTCTCCCGCCTCACAGTCTCTCCTACCTCTGTTCGATTTCTTTCTCAGGTTCGCTCCCTCCCTCCTTCTATGTCCTTTTCACAACGCAATTTTGAATCTCGATTTTCCGTTGGGGCTAATTGGAGCCCGCTACTCGATTGCACGAGAAAATCGCTCTTCTTTTTTGAATCTTCGCGGTTTTAGAAGTCGGTATACTGTTGAAATTTAGTTATGAGGCCTTAGGACGATATATCTGATAGATTTTGGTTTTTGGTTTATCTGTAGTTTGATATGCGCTTTTGGTTGTCTGCGTAGTGATTGACCTTCGTCTGATAATGCATTTGATCCGTGTTGTTGTCAGCAATTGGTTGTTGTTTGCAATTTGTTCTTTGTTAGTGTTTTGAGATCATTCTGGCAATGTTAGGTCAGATGACGAAGACCAATTATGAAATTTCGTGGTAGCTGTGGTTAATTTTATTGGGAGGAGCTGAATATGATTACAAAATTGCAATGCTGATGTGTTTTTTTTCTCATAATGACTATCGAATTCGCCTGTTTTGGAAACATAAAATAAACTTTTTGAGCATTGTTTTCGTTTAATAAAAATCAGTGCTTGTAGTCTCTTTTTTGTTGCAAAACTTCTCCCATCGCATACCGAATTCGGGACTGAGTGCATTCATTGACAGTATTATGGAGACTTGTGTGGAGTAGATCTCGATTACACATAAGAGTTTGATTTGCAGCAGCTAGATGATGTCAATTTTGATGAACTGATTCAGTGATCTCTACAATCTTATAAAAAAGTGTTTTCAATTGAAAACTTGAAATTTAGTTCTTCATGTGAACTTATTCGGTAAAGCTTGACCTAATTGTTGCAACAGATGGACCTGTATGCATTCAACCCTGGACCATTGGACGAGTCTGTCCTTTATGATCAAGAAAAACATGTTTCATCAGCGGTTTGGGAGGGCCAGGTACAGTCTTATTCTGAATCCTCTGAGCTTTAGTTTGGGGGTTAGTTAACAAACCTAACATGATATCAGTGTATGCTTACAGGAGCGTGGGGCCCTTAGGTGCCATGAACACACTTCGAAACTTGATCAGTGGACACTTACATCAAGGCAGATTGAGTTAATAAATAGGGCTGGATTTGGGTACTTGAGATACATTCCAGCAATTAGTCTAGATAACCCTCTAATCTCTGCCTTAGTTGAGAGGTGGCGTCGGGAAACAAATACATTTCACTTGACCGTTGGGGAAATGACTGTGACACTTGAAGATGTCGCATTGTTGCTTGGACTTGCCATTGATGGCGATCCCGTCATAGGGGTGACTTATACAACTTGTGACACGGTATGTGAGAAATATCTGGGAAGGACACCTGAGCCTGGGTACACCAGTGGTGGAATGGTGAAACTTAGCTGGCTGAAAGAATGCTTCTCTCAGTGTCCTGAAAATGCGTCTGTTGAGTATATAGAACGTCATACACGTGCTTATCTTCTTTATCTTGTTGGTAGTACTATATTTTCAACTACTACAGGCAATAAGGTTCCAGTCATGTACCTTCCTTTGTTTGAGGATTTTGATCAGTCTGGTAAATATGCATGGGGGGCTGCTGCATTGTCATTTCTGTACAGAGCACTTGGCAATGCGTCTTTGAGATCACAGAGCACTGTTAGTGGAAGCTTGACACTTTTACAGGTGATTGCAAGTACTAACTGTTGCTATATTTTTACTTCTCCATCTTTATCTTATAATTTATTAAAAGAAATTGCCTTTTCCCCTTCTTCCTAGTGTTGGAGTTATTACCATCTCAACATTGGTCGACCAAAGCTCACCTCGGAGCCACTCCATGATCAGTTTCCTCTTGTTCTCAAGTGGAAAGGAAAACAAAGTGGTCCAACTTCAAGTCGTGATATAACTTTTTACCGTAAAGCTCTTGACTCACTGAAGCCTTCCGATGTAAGTGCATTAATGTCTTTATTGTGAAGTTTTCTTTCAACTGCTCTTTTTCTGGATACTTATGACTTTCGTTTGGTTTATTATTATGGATGTGCAGGTGGAATGGTATCCCTATGAGGATATTGACCTCTCTGTTATACCAAATGATATTGGACTAAGTAGACATTTAGGAAGATCAAAGACAATGTTGATATGTTTTGACAAGGCAGAGAGACATCTACCAGATCGATGCCTGAGGCAATATGGTGCACACCAACCAATCCCATTGCCTGTGGAGAAGTGGGAGAGAAAGAGCCGTGGAGTTGATGGCGGAGTAGATCTGTCAAAGAAAATGGATCCTGAACTCAAGGAATGGTCTGAGCGTTATATTCATCTTGTGGAGAGAACTGCAGCGGATGAGAGCGAATACATGCAATGGTACTTGAGAATTACCCGGAGGTTTGTGGGAAGACCTATCCCCCTTGCATCTGAATTCCAAAGAATGGTAGTTTACCCTATCCCTCCGTTTTCCCCCTCAAGGCAAAAACCAGCCTTACTCTCAGTTGATTTCTTTTTTCTTACATTTTATCTGTTATTTGTTACCAGAACTCCACTCTGCGTGAGGTTGCACATATTGCAGATACACTTTCTTTACAAGGGCTAGACAACGAACAAATTCAGTTAATAACACGAATCAGGTACGTCGTTCATGAGTGTCTAAGGGACCAAGCTGGGAGCATTGTGACAGTTGCATCGGTTGAACCCGAAAATGAATACGGGAAAAGGGGAAGAGGGAAAGAGAAAGTAAGGAGGCGAAATGTCGGGAAGCGTAGGAGAAAGGATGAGCTTGACCAATGCTATGAAGAAGACGGCAAGGAAGACGCTTTGTTACCAAATCCTTCAGCAACCGAGATTGATTATGTCCACATTCATCATTCCGCCGAAATGAATCATCATCATCATCATTCTCAGCTGTGTGATCCATTGGATGGAGATGTTGACGCCCAACTCTGTCAAATGGATCATGACCTAAGCTCTAACAAGATTGAGGATGACGATGATCAATACTGTTTACCGGTTGGTGAAGTAGGTGAAGATGACGTCGATCGTCAACACTCTGTAATGCGTGACTTCCAAGCGGATGTGTATGAGAATGATGATTTAACTCAGCCTTCTGATGAATGCAAAGTTGATAATGGGGAATTTCAGCCACCATGCGAGGAGGAAGTTAAAGCCGAAGATTCGAGAGCTTTGCAAGCTACTACTGATGAAAGGATTGACCCTCATCAGGGTGAAGAATGTAAGGAGATTCCTCTGCAACCGGGTAATGAATGTGGTGAGCAGATAACTTCATAAAATTAGGTAGATTTTTTTATTTATTTGTTCTCAATGTTGCATTAGATAGGTATTAGTCCATTCTGTCATGTTGCTTGCTAAATATGCAGCTTGTGCATAGGCAGGCTCTAGAGAATTTGTGTTATTTATTGAGTCAAAAATGGCGAGGCTTGTATATATAATCTAATTTATGGGGTGTTGATGAAATAATCTAATTTAGCTTGCAAGCTGACTTATAAGCATTAAATTCTAGGTAGGTAGTCTTTCACTTTGTTTTGCTGAGAGTAATTATTATTAGGTTCTGTGGTGACATGGTAAATGCTAGCTATGCTCTGCACTCTGTTATTTGATCAAGAAACTATGCTTATGTTGTACTAAAAAAGACGTAAGTGAACGTCGCCTTACATTCGACAGGTGAAGTGAAGAGCTTAGCATTACATGAAGCTTAGTGCAACTTTATTACATCTAGCTCAATTTTCCAATCTCTCTTTGGAGACATTTTGGATACATGTTAACACAACATAGATGGCATAGAACGTAGTCTCTTTCAATGAGCCAAGTTTAGGGCACGAAGATCAGCATAGTATGTGGAAAGCCATCCTTGGATTATGGACATCTCTTTCTTTCTCAGCTTCGTCAGCCACTCTGGATCAGTTTCATCAGAAAATCGAAAATCCGCATAATTTGCACCTAAGAATTAGTACAATTTAAGTGTAGTATTAGCAACAATTTATGATGAAGAAGAACAATAATACTCCCTCCGTTTCACAATAAGTGTCGTTTTAGCTCTTAACACAGTTTTTAAGAAAAGCAATCATTCACTTTAAAACTTACAACTTTTTCTTAATCTTTCCACTCATTACATTTTTTTGGCCAATGAATGAACAACTTTAGTCAACAAATACACATTCCAATAAAAAATATCATTATTCACCCCTAATAAATCACTTTGAAAACCTAAAACGACACATATATTGAAACAAATTTTAAGTGCTAAAACGACACTTATTGTGAAACGGAGGGAGTATTCAAAAGTTTATAATAGGATGTTATACTAACCGGGATGAACAAGAGCCACAATTGTATCTGATATATCCTCCAAAACTCTGTGATTATGATTACTCGTCAATGCAAGTTGAAACTAAACACAATTAATAGTTATAAACAATTCACTGCAATTTGTAAACATTACCCAGAGGCGGACAAAGGATCTCTAATCCCATTTGTGAAAATGATGTTGCTTCCAAGTTCCAAATCTTCGAAGCTCTAGCTTTGTGTGCTGTAAAAAAAAATATATGCATATATAATTAGTAACAAATAACACTAAATTAACACAAAGTTTGATCTTAATTCTGTATGTATATATAAGAGTGAGTGTGTACCTTGCCACCATAGTTTTGAGTAAACCAATAGGGTGCACGAGATGGGACACGATATTGTCTTGCACAATTCTTTGCAAAACTCACTCTGTTGAATTCTAGTTCTGGGAACAACGAGTTCTTACCCACTCCTCTTCCAACGGCCAACTCCATGCAATTCTTTAGTTTCCATACCACCAAAATAAAATATAACTAAATATTTATATTCATAATTTACATATACATGAGATCAAGATTTATACATTCTTATTCATTAAAAACTCGATAGGATGTTTCCGAAAGACCCGAAGTTTGTAATCGCTGACCTATTAACCTAGTGTGTTCCCGGACACTTAAAAGTTATAAGTTCAAGAGATCGAAATGTACTCACCTTTACCTCGAAAATTTTAAAACAATGCTCCTACAAGACTACGAGTGCCAAAATGAAGATCGCCGTCGGGCAATCGATGGGTTTTTCTAGTCACCAAAAGGTTCAACTTTTGTATGTGAGAATGCTTATTGACACTAATGATCGATATTACAATAAGTGTACATTGTTTTACTTTTAACTAAAGTTCATATGTATTATGTTTACGTACCTCCCAATCATAGGCTACGTTGACGTCTTCATCATATTCAGCGCCGTTTTGACTATTGCAATCCGTGGAGTTAAGGCTATAAGCATTAAGCCCAGCTAAGAGTTTGTCAAGGATATAAGCATCCTCCTTAACACCTTCAATGGCTTTGCATGTATCTTCAACGAAGTAATGTGGAGGGTTGTCGCGTAGAGCCATTTTACTAAATGTTCTTCGTAGATACAAATTTATGTCCGACACGCTTTTCAACTTTCTGCATGCATGCACGTACATAGCATATTTAGTTTCATTAGCTAAACATTCGTGTACCATTAGTAGAAAAATTAGTTAAACCCATTGTTTTTATGTTTTTTCTGGTCTTACCTACAAAAGTTGAACCTTTTGGTGAGCTTGGCAAGTCCATTTGGTTGAGAGGCCACTCTTGCAATCTCATCAAAGCTCTGTTTTATGGTCTTGTAGCAGCTCTTACTTGTGACCTACATATGTACGTATACTCTTTCGATTAACAAATCTTCGTCTAGATTAACTATGTATTAAGTCATTAATTTAGGGTACGGTTGAGCACGGTTCGGTCCGAACCAAAAAAATAGATTGAACCGACCGAATCGAACCGAAACCGATGGAGTTCGGTTCGGTCTTCGGTTCAATAAATTTCAGGATTTCGGTTTCGATTAATTTTCGGTTTGATTCGGATTTTTCAAAGAAAGCCTTTATATTTATCGAAAACCGATAAAACTGAATTGGTTTCGGTTTAATTTTCAGTTCACCAAATTCACGAATTTCGGTTTCGGTTCGGTTCGGTTTCGAACCAATGCTCAACCCTTATTAATTTCTACCAAAAAACTATGTATTAATTTAACAAAATTTTGATGGATCTAATTAACTAACCCAATAGTCTTTGGCCACGTGATCGTAAAACTCGTTCGGACTCGTGAAATGGTCGAGCACCGGAGCCGAGGATGCCAAAGCTCCCATCGCAATATGGGGGTACTTTAGCCTAAACCAAGTCGCAAGCACTAAACGATACATTAAACGCGACTAATTAAACGAACATAGTGTAATTAACAAGTTCTAACATATAAGTCTAATGAGATTAAATTGTAGAATTCTATAACAAAGGATCAATTAGTTTAGTTAATTATACTTACTGCCACCATAAGAAGCTCCAAACACAACAACCGGACTTAGATCTGCCGAAAACTCATGCTTCAAGAATGAGATAACTTCTGCATAATCTGCTAAAGCTTGTGATGTGCTCATATACCCTCTGATTTCAGAGTCTTTAATTGCCTCTTTGGCCGTCATTCCGTAGGGAATTGATTTCCCATAAAACCGATGCTACAATATATAACGTTATTGGGAAAGATATATCATATTTTAGGATAGGATTTTTGTATATCTTGAGGAGCAAGTCATATCTTGCCCTATCTCTTTGTATCTATATAAACTCTTGTACGTGGTTAATGAAATCAGATTGGATTTCTCCATAATTATCTCTTCCTAAAACTTAGCATGGTATCTGAGCCTACGATCCAACTTTGAAACCCTAGTTTCAATTTTTTTTTTCCAACGCTTCCGCCAATTGTGACTCTTCTCTACCACCATGGCCGATCCTACCAACTCTAACGTTGCTGCCCAACAAGCCGCCGAACAGCTTGCCACTCTTCAAGCTCTACTTGCTGCGCAGTCTTCAACTACTCCTAAATTGGATTCGCCCTACTACATGCACCCTTCCGATCACCCCGGTCTAACCATCTGCTCGATCGCTCTTAAAGGCGATAACTATCAGGAATGGGCCACTGCAATGCGGAATGCTCTCATGGCTAAATGGAAACTCGGTTTCATTGATGGTTCCATCACCAAGCCCGCCGCTGATTCGTCCGACGCTCCCTTTTGGCACCCCGTCAATTGTATGCTCGTCGGGTGGATTGTTCAGGCTATGGATCCGTCTCTACGCTCTTCGGTAACCTATTTTGAGACTGTGAAAGAATTGTGGGACGACCTTGAACAACGCTTCTCTGTTGGCCATGGTCCTCGGATCCTACAACTCAAGTTCGAGATCGCGAATTGCCGCCAACGGGGGCAGACGGTGGCTGCATATTATGGCGTCTTGAAGAAGTTGTGGGAAGAACTTGCTACGTATGTTCCCCTTGAAAATTGCACCTGCTCGAACTGTAAGTGTGGCATGAACGCCAGACTTTCCAAAGCCCGGGACACCGAACGTGTTCATCAATTTCTTATGGGCCTTGATGACGGTGTATTCGGTACTCTTCGCTCTAATATGATGTCTCAAGACCCTCTCTCGCCTCTCAGCCGGATCTATTCTCTTGCTGTTCAAGAAGAAGGTCATCATTCTATGATCAAGGATCGGGAATCTCCGGCCGACACAATGGCGTTCTCTGCTCGATCGACGCCGTCGCCTTCTTTCTCTGCTCCTGATCGTTCTACTCCTGACAATGGTATTGATCGTTCTCTGCTGACCTGCACTCATTGTGGTCGTCAAGGGCACGATAAAGCTACTTGCTTTAAGCTCCATGGCTTTCCTGATTGGTTCTATCAAAAACGTGGCACCGGCAGAGGTACTCCACAAGGTGGTCGCGGGCGCGGCACTTCTGACTCTGGACGCGGCTCTGCTGGCCGTGGTCGTGGTGCTTCGGGTTCCGCCAATGCTGCTCAACAGCCGGTTCCCGGAAACACTTCTAGCGTTCAACCGAACAACCAAGATCGCCAAGCTCTCGGTTTTACCAATGAACAATGGGCTTCCATGGTCCAACTCTTTACCTCTCTAAACAACTCGTCTGCCTCAAACCCCTCGTCTGGTAAGAACTCTCGCCCTTGGATTCTAGATACAGGTGCCTCTTTTCACATGACAGGAGAGGTCGAGCTTTTACAGACTTTGCAACCTATCTCTGATGTCTCTATTCTGTTACCCAATGGCGAGCTCTCTACCGCCTCTCACTCAGGCTCTGTTATGTTTGGATCGCTGACTATTGATCATGTTTTATACATACCTGGCCTCTCTTGCAACCTACTTTCTTTTGCTCGGTTGACTGATGAGCTCAAGTGTATTGTCACTCTAACCAATCGATTGTGTGTATTACAGGAACAAAGCTCGAGGACGGTGATTGGAGCGGGTGAACAACGAGGGGGGTTTACTGGCTGCGGGCATTCCACTGCACTCCACGAGTTTGTCGTCTTTCAACAACTGACTCGCCTGCTCTATGGCACGCACGACTTGGCCACCCTTCTATGTCTCTTTTGAAATTTTTGCCTATGATTACAGATTTTGTTTCTTCCGTTAAAGACCCTTGTGACATTTCTTTTAAGGCTAAACAGACTCGAAGTACTTTTCAACTTAGTTCTAATAAAGCAGATTCCGTTTTTGATCTTATTCATTGTGATGTATGGGGGCCGTATAGTACAACTTCAACTTATGGTTCTTCGTACTTTCTCACTATTCTTGATGATTGCTCTCGTGCTGTGTGGGTATATTTGATGAAGACCAAAGTTGAAACCTCTCGTCTTGTTGAGCAGTTTTGTGCAATGGTACAAAGACAGTTCTCTAAATCTGTGAAACGGTTCCGCTCGGACAATGGCACGGAATTTCTTCCTTTGACTCGCCTGCTCTATGGCACGCACGACTTGGCCACCCTTCTATGTCTCTTTTGAAATTTTTGCCTATGATTACAGATTCTGTTTCTTCCGTTAAAGACCCTTGTGACATTTCTTTTAAGGCTAAACAGACTCGAAGTACTTTTCAACTTAGTTCTAATAAAGCAGATTCCGTTTTTGATCTTATTCATTGTGATGTATGGGGGCCGTATAGTACAACTTCAACTTATGGTTCTTCGTACTTTCTCACTATTCTTGATGATTGCTCTCGTGCTGTGTGGGTATATTTGATGAAGACCAAAGTTGAAACCTCTCGTCTTGTTGAGCAGTTTTGTGCAATGGTACAAAGACAGTTCTCTAAATCTGTGAAACGGTTCCGCTCGGACAATGGCACGGAATTTCTTCCTTTGATTCCATATTTTGCTACACAGGGCATTATACATGAGACGAGTTGCGCTTACACTCCTCAACAAAACGGTCGTGTAGAACGCAAACACCGTCATCTCTTAAACGTCGCTCGGGCGCTACGTTTTCAAGCTGGCCTCTCTCTCGACTATTGGGGCGAATGTGTGCTTACCGCTTGCTTCCTTATTAACCGAACTCCGTCTCAACTTCTGAATGGTAAAACTCCTTACGAGACACTTCATAATCGTCCACCTAGCTTCAATTATATTCGTTCCTTTGGCTGCCTGTGTTATGCATCACAATTACCAAAGGATCGTAATAAACTTGCACCCCGTGGACGGAAATGTATCTTCATCGGTTATCCAAATAGCAAACGTGGATGGCGTCTCCTTGATTTGGAGTCCAAAGAAATCTTTGTAAGTCGGGATGTCACATTCTTTGAGACACACTTCCCTCTTCTTGATACTGTTGAGCCCATCTCGGTTCCTTCTACCGAACCAGCTACGACATCACCTGCGGTCTTTGACGACGAACCAGTTTCTACTCCTGCGCTTGTACCTATTATTGCACCTCCTGCCGAGGACAGGGGGAGTCCGCCACCGCCGGCTCCACCAGTCCGACAGAGCACTCGTGAACGCCGCACTCCAGCACACTTGCATGACTATATTTGTAGCACCACAAGAGCTTGTAACCCCCCCCCCCCCCGCGTATCGTCTACACCCGTTCCCGGTTCATCGTCCTCAGGTATTTCTTACCCTATAACAGCTTTTGTTTCCTGTAACAATTTTTCTCCTACACACACTCGGTTTTTGGCTGCTATTACATCTACACAGGAACCTACTTCCTATTCAGAGGCGGTCCAACACAAGTGTTGGCGAGATGCTATGGCTCTTGAAATAGAGGCTCTCGAGCGCAATCGCACTTGGGAAATCTCAACTCTTCCCCCTGGCAAGAAAGCTATTGGCAGCAAGTGGGTCTACCGCATCAAACGGCGATCCGACGGGTCCATCGAGCGCTACAAGGCGCGTCTCGTGGTCCTTGGAAATCGCCAAGTTGAGGGTATTGACTTCCATGAAACTTTTGCTCCCGTCGCAAAGATGGTCACTGTCCGAGTCTTTCTTTCTGTTGCCGCAATCAAAGGTTGGGAACTTCATCAAATGGATGTTCACAACGCTTTTCTTCATGGCGACCTACATGAAGAGGTGTACATGAAGCTACCTCTTGGTTATTCTACTTCACATCCGGGGAATGTGTGCCGCCTTCAAAAATCTTTATATGGACTCCGACAAGCACCGAGGAATTGGTTTTTCAAACTTGCTCACGCTTTGCGTGGATTTGGCTTTCGTCAAAGCCCGGCTGATCACTCTCTACTTGTATTTCAAAAGGGTCACGTCTGCCTACATGTATTGATATATGTTGATGATATGGTCATAGCCGGCAATGACTCTACTTCCATCTCTAAATTCAAATCTTATCTCAGCTCCTGTTTCTACATGAAGGATCTTGGCCCTTTGAAATACTTTCTTGGCATTGAAGTTGCTCGATCATCTCGCGGCATCTATTTATCTCAACGCAAGTATGCGTTGGACATTCTCTCTGAGACCGGCCTTCTAGCAAGTAAGCCATGCGATTTTCCTATGGAGCAAAATCAACGCTTAGCCGTCTCCTCTAGCGCCGATTTTGATTCTCCGGACAGGTATCGTCGACTCGTCGGGCGCCTTATTTATTTGACCATCACTAGGCCGGAGATAAGTTATGCCGTCCATATTCTTGCTCAGTTTCTACAAGCACCGAAAGTGGATCACTGGCACGCAGCTCTTCGGGTTTTACGGTACATTAAGGGGCATCCGGGTCAAGGCCTTTTGTTATCCTCCTCTAGCTCTCTACAGATTTTTGCTTATTGCGATTCCGATTGGGCTGCCTGCCCGATCACAAGGAGGTCCGTCACTGGTTTCTTTGTTTGCTTAGGCGAGTCCCCGATCTCTTGGAAGACCAAGAAACAAAACACTGTTTCTAGATCATCGGCTGAGGCAGAATATCGATCAATGGCCTCGGTGTGTGCTGAACTTCTGTGGCTGAAATCACTTCTTCGATCTCTTAGAGTAGTACATTCACGACCCATGCGCCTATCATGTGACAATCAAGCAGCTCTTCATATTGCCGCAAATCCTGTGTTCCACGAACGCACCAAACATATAGAGATTGACTGTCATTTTGTTCACGATCAGCTGCTCAATGGCACAATCTCCACCTCACACATACGAACACAGGACCAGCCTGCGGATCTTTTTACCAAACCACTTGGTCGTCTCCAGTTTCAGACTCTTCTCCGCAAGTTGGGCATTCTTGATTTGCATGCTCCAACTTGAGGGGGAGTATTGGGAAAGATATATCATATTTTAGGATAAGATTTTTGTATATCTTGAGGAGCAAGTCATATCTTGCCCTATCTCTTTGTATCTATATAAACTCTTGTACGTGGTTAATGAAATCAGATTGGATTTCTCCATAATTATCTCTTCCTAAAACTTAGCAAACGTACAATAACATACTTTTTTTTCTTAGACAACTTTCCTTGATCAAAAACATGTGTACATCTTGTAACAACATTTTGCAATCACACTACAATCACTTGTATGTAAAGGAAAATTGTATAATATAAAGAGGGAACCAAATTGTAAGTAATATGGATTCCTTAGTAACTTATAATATGAAATGCAATTATATAATATTTAGGTTTGTTTGAATCGTGATAATAATGTCATTATTTTATATTATAATTTATAATATATGATTTCATTTATAAGATAATAATATTATTTGTCTTGTGACAATCCAAACAATCCGTTAAAGATATATACCTCTATGAACACAATCATAGCGTTGAACTTTGGTGCATTTTCGAACAATATTCCGGCCGTGGCCACATCAACTCCAATTGGCTCTTGTGCGCCCAAGTGAACAAAGATAGGGGAATTGGATTTGGCTCCTCCCCAATACTTCTTATTGATCACCAATCTTTGCTTGAACTTGTGGAAGCTTTGGGGTCGAAAGCTGAAGTGGTCAATCGTTTGGTCATACACAAAGCCAATCGTTTGGTTGTCGTCGGTGGATGGTGTAGGCGACCCGCTTCCGCCTTTTCTTACGAGCCACTTAAGTGAGCGAGCCGAGAGTTGTGGGCCCACATATGGGTTTGAAGCGAGAGCGGTTGTTGCGGAGACGACGAGGATTAGGAGCCATGAGTGGAGGGGTAATGCAAGTCTATGTGACTCCATAGTGTGTTTTGTGTGTACAAGTTGTGGATACAATGCAAGTGTTTGGTATTTATCGTTGAAATCCTAGGAGTGTTGTTGTTGAGGACCTTAAAGTCACATACTACGTACGTAATGTATTAGGAAAGGAAAAAACTGATGCGATCCCTTCCCTTACTCCCAAGGAAGAGGAGGACGCCATGACAATGCGTTCGGACGGACCCATCACTCGAGCTCGTGCTAAGGCCATCGCCCGAGCAACGGCGTCCTTTGTATGGCGAGCCTCTCAGTCCATTACCATAGTCCCTGAAGAACCAGCTACTTGGGTGCTGAGCGTGCTTAAGGCCAGTCCTGAAGAGTCCTTGTCGTCCCCATCCGGGGAAGGCTTCCTTCTGCCAACTCTAGGGACGATACAAGAGAGTCCCCAGCTGGGGAAGGCTTCCTCATGCCTTGGCGTCCCCATTCGGGAAGGCTTCCTTCTGCCTAGGCCAACTCTAGGGACGATACAAGAGAGTCCCTATCCGGGGAAGGCTTCCTCTTGCCTTGGCGTCCCCATCACCAGCGTCCCTAGCTCTCAACCAGCGTCCTCAGCTTTGCACCAGCGTCCCTAAGCAGCGTCCTCAGCTTTGCACCAGCGTCCTTAGCTAGCGTCCTAAAGCAGCGTCCTTTCAGCTGCACCAGCGTCCTTCACCAGAGTCCCTCAGCTCTTGAGTAGAGTCCTTCAGCAGAGTCCCTCAGCTCATGAGCAGAGTCCTCGGCAGAGTCCCCAGGACTCCTTTGTTAGAGTCCTCAACAGAGTCCTCAGGACTCCTTTGTTATTCTAAGTCCTTGTCTTTCCTTTTTCCTAGCTAGCTTATGGATAAGTATTACCTTTTGTAGTAAGGACAAGAATGTTAGGTCAGATTAGTTGTCTGACCATTTATAGTATGTTTAGGGATTTGGGCCAAGACTTGCATGTTTTTAGGCCCAACCCATAAATGCTAGGTTTTCCTCTTTTGTGTTAAGAGCCTCCACTATATAAGGAGCTCTCTCTTTTGTAATCCTTACGTTTGCTATTAATGAGTTTTGGCTGAATCGAGATTGTCTCTTCCCCAAAACCGCTGACGTCAACCTTTCTAACCCTCTTCTCCGACGCCCTCCTTCTCCGGCCAACGCCGATCTTCCTCGACCTCCGGCGAGTTCTTCCGTCCGTTGGAACTATTCACCCGTCCCTCACTCAGCTTCCGCTCCATTTACACCATAGTCCCTTCAATAGTTGGATAAAGGCACAAGTCGTAACCTAGATCCTTGGCTAACGCGAGTCCTTAACGGAAGTCCCGAGAAGGGAATCGCATCAACTGGTATCAGAGCCCAGGTTACGTAAGCCTTTTATTCGGACTATTGCATATCACACTTGCTTCCCTTTGTGTTTCCTTGAATCCGTCCTTATAAAAATCAAAAAAAAAAAAAAAAAAAATTTTTTTTTTTAGCCCAACCTTGGTAGTAGAACAAGTTTCTACTACTATAGTCCTTAAAAAAAAAAAAAAAAAGAAGTTACTACCCAACTACAATTGCAGTCCTTACATGCTTGGTGATTTCAATTACTTGTTGCATATTGATTTCAGTCGTGCTTAGGTTAGTAACCTATTTGTGCTACTTGCTTCCCTCCAAGGACTCTCTTTCGGTTAGTAACCGCTAAAAAAAAAAAAAAAAAAAAAAAAAAACAAAGAAGTCCAAGTAGAAAGCCAAAATAAGGCAACTACTTTGGATTCAAGAGAGTCCCGAACAACTCATTAGGAAGCAGTCCTCAGACCAGAGGCGCGTCCTCAACAAAGCAGTCCTTAGCACTTAGCACGTCAATATTGTTGCTTGTAATTGCATTGATCCTTGCGTGTTTGAGTTGCATCGTGTAGCCTTTAGCCGCCTCTCGCACATAAAGCCTTCCTTGACCTTTGTGTGTGCATAGTCCGTCTAAAGAGCTGTTTCTAGTGCTTGTACTTGTTGATCCCTGTTCCATTTTTACTCGCCATGGACTCTAATGTTATGATAGGAAACCCATCCAACGAGGCTAACAATGGAAATAATCCACCCCAAGTCCTCAACCAAGAACTCTCAAACGAGGTCCTCAACCCTCCCCAACTCACACCAGAACAACAAGAGATAGCAGAGTTGAAACGCCAAGTGGCGTCCCTTCTCCAAGCCCAAGCGGCAACTCGAGTTTCTCTTGTGAACGCCCCGCCTCAAGTCCTTCCTTCCAGATCTACTCAAGGACTACCCATCAATCTCTCCGACCAAGCTGGCCCAAGTCAGCTGAACGGTCAAACTTCTCACCATGTGCTTCCCAACAGGACTTCCTCACGCGACGCCCCTCAACAAAGGCGTCCCCAGTCCACCATTGAGCCTCGCCGTCCTCAAGGCCAAGTCTTGCGGAGTGATCCGCATGCTTACGATGCTTCCTCCGGCCATGAGTCCGAAGGCCCAGGTATGTACCCTTCCTCTTTCCGTTTCAATGATCGCTATGACCCCAGGAGAGATGGTCGCCAGGCAACGTCCCCTCCACGGTATCAAAGGCGTCCCCAAGACCCAGGTACTAGGGAACGGGACCATCGGGTGTACAATAGGCGTGACCAACGCTTTGATGAGCACCCCTTACGACGGACACAACGGCATGAAAGGCGCATGGCACAAGGAAGGGAGCCGTCCCTACCTCCAGCACAGGCGTCCTTAGGCCAATCGTCCGATACTCCAATTTGGGAAGACGAGTTTAATGACTTCGACGATGAAGAATATGAAGACTCGGGCTTGCCCAACCCTCACAACTTCCCACCTTTGGGTGATCCACCTGAATTGGACGACCGTCCCGCGGACTGGATTCCCCCGGCTCCGCCTTTAGAACGTCGCCATGAAGAAGTCCCTAGGAGGGAAGGACGCCATAATGTCAACCGACACCAAGAGCGTCCCCGTCGACATCAAGGTGAACGGCGCGGTAATGCCCCTAGAGCGATACCACCAAGACCTTGGAGTCCCATTGATCGCGGTTTGGACTTGCGTGAAGACCGTGGGGACTATGACCTCCCAGCTTCAAACCGTCATGAGGTCAAAGTCCGAATTGAACACTTTGAAGGGCATTACGATGCAGCTGCCTTCCTTGAGTGGATTGCCGCCACAGCGCACACTTTGCGCTATTGTCGGACTCCTTCCCATGAATGGGTCCATTTAGCTACGCTCCATTTTCGTGGTCAAGCACGAGTGTGGTGGCAACGCTTTGTGGACAACCGTTTAAGGCTAGGCAAGACACCGGTAACCACTTGGGATCAACTTGTGTACGTCATGACCCAAAAGTATGTTCCTAAGGACTATAAGAACCAGATGAGGATGGACATTGCAACACTTCGCCAAGGAAGCATGACTCCCATTGAGTTCTTCTCTAAGTTGGAGGATATGTATTACAAGGCTGGCATTTCAGTTGCCCCCTCCACCTTGAAAACTAGGTTTATCTCTGGATTGAATCAGTCCCTTAGGCACCAGCTTGAGCCTTTGCCCATCACAGATTTGAACAACTTGATGCATACTGCCATGACCATCTATAAGAACCAACAAGAATTGCGTTCTTATCAATCTCGGCCGTATAGGTATGCTTCCTCTATCTCTCGTCCTTATGCTTCCACTAATTCCTCCCCTAGTATGCAGGGACAGGGTTCTTCTTCAAAGCAGTCCCCATCCCAACGTCCTTCCCAACCACATGGAACGAACTCCACAGGCCGTCCTCAACAAGGGCGTCCTTCCCAGCAAGGGACTCCACTTGAGCGTTCCCGGGACATTGAGTGTTTCTCTTGTGGCGGACGAGGACACTATCAAAAGGACTGCCCCAACAAAAAGAAAGTGTTGTTCTCCACAACCACAGGAGGTTATGAGTCCTTCGATGAGGAAGAAGTCCCACCAGAGCCATTATATGAGGACTCCTATGCTGTTCCACAAGAGGAAGAGTTTGATTGTGCCCCAGCACCAGCGGACTCCGGTCACTGCCTTGGGTTGGTTGCTAGGAAGGCACTCATTTTGAAAGGATCCTTACAGGACCAACGTGAAAATCTCTTCCACACTCGCGCTTTGGTTGGTTCCACCAGCCTTAGTGTGATTATTGACTCCGGGAGTTGCACCAACCTTGTCAATGAAAAGGTAGTCAAACACCTTAACTTGGAAACAACTCCCCACCCTGCCACTTATGGACTACAATGGTTGAACTCCACAGGTACCCAAATAACTCACCAATGCATGATCACCTTTTCCATTGGTCCTTACACGGACACCTTACTTTGTGATGTCGTCGCTATGGACGTCACACACTTGTTGTTGGGACGCCCATGGGCTTTCGACCGGCGCGTCCTTCACGATGGCTTCCTGAACACTTATGTGTTCACGTACCACGGGAAGCGCGTCAAACTCTTACCAATGTTGCCTAGTGAAATATTGCAGGATCAGGTACAACGCGACCGCGCTAAGGCAATTGAAGAAGAACGGGCGCGCAAGGAACGCCACTCGGATGCAAAGCCGTCCCTCTTTGATGTCCAACAACAGCGTTCCAAAGCCGTCCCCAAAAGGAGTCCCTCAGAACAAGCGTCCCTAACACCCAAACCAAGCGCGTCCCTTCAAGGCACGGTTGAGCCCCGTGGATTGGTAACAAAGCCGTCCCCGTCTCAGCCGCCACCCTCAGGACGTACCCATTGCTTCTTGATGGTGCCGATGTCTCTCACATCTTCTACCACAGTCCCTAATGATCCGGCCGTCCCTAGCGCCGTGACTTCCCTTCTAGAGGACTTCAAGGATGTCTTCCCAGACGACCTTCCCCCAGGACTTCCTCCACTACGTGGAATTGAGCATCAAATTGACTTGATGCCCGGGGCCTCTCTTCCAAATAGAGCTCCTTACAAAGCTGGCCCAGATGAAACCAAGGAACTCCAAAAGCAAGTGCAAGAACTCCTTCAGCGTGGCTATGTAAGAGAGTCCCTAAGTCCTTGTGCCGTGCCTGTCATTCTAGTCCCCAAAAAGGATGGCTCTTGGCGCATGTGTATGGACTGCCGTGCAATCAACAACATCACCATCAAATACCGGCATCCAATTCCTCGGCTCGATGATATGCTGGACGAGCTCCATGGTGCCACCTTGTTCACAAAAATAGACTTGAGGAGTGGCTACCACCAAATCCGCATGAAGGAAGGCGATGAATGGAAGACAGCCTTCAAGACCAAATTTGGTCTCTATGAGTGGCTCGTCATGCCCTTTGGTCTCACCAACGCCCCAAGCACCTTCATGAGGCTTATGAACCATGTCCTTAGGGACTTCATTGGTAAGTTCCTTGTGGTCTACTTTGATGATATCTTGATTTATTCAATGAATCTCACTGACCACACGGAGCACATTAAGTTGGTATTGGCACGCTTACGCCGTGAAACACTCTATGCCAACTTGGCAAAGTGTACTTTTTGCAAGCCGTCCACTGTCTTCCTTGGCTTTGTGGTATCTAGTGTTGGTTTACAAGTGGACGAGGAAAAGATCAAAGCTATCAAGGACTGGCCTACTCCCAAGAGTGCAACAGAAGTCCGCTCCTTCTTAGGACTTGCCGGTTTCTACCGCCGTTTTGTCCATCACTTCAGCGTCCTTGCTGCCCCATTACATGCCTTAACCAAGAAAGGCACAATCGTAGAATGGAAGCAGCATCATGAACAGGCGTTCCAAAGCCTTAAGGACTCCCTTTGTAATGCTCCACTCCTCCAGCTCCCGGACTTCACTAAGCCCTTTGAGATCGAGTGTGATGCATCAAATGTTGGCATAGGTGGCGTCCTCCATCAAGAACGCAAGCCAATTGCCTATTATAGTGAGAAGCTCACTGGAGCTCAGTTGAACTACCCCACATACGACAAAGAGCTGTATGCTCTCATTAGAGTCCTCAAGACTTGGCAACACTACTTGTGGCCACGGGAGTTCATCATCCACAGCGACCATGCGGCATTGTCTTACCTCAAGAGCCAAGCACACCTCAATAGAAGACACGCACGCTGGGTCGAGTTCTTGGAGACGTTCCCTTACGTCGTCCATCATAAGAAAGGTAAGGAGAATGTGGTTGCGGACGCCCTTTCTCGCAGGTACACCCTCCTTTCTTCCCTTCAAGTTCGCTTACTTGGCTTTTCCATGTTAAAGGAGCTTTATGCTTCAGACTCCTTCTTTGGTCCCATCATGGAAAAGGCCACGCCTTCTCATGCCATTGATGGCTACTTTCTAGATGAAGGGTACTTATTCAAGGCTGGGAAGCTATGCGTCCCTAAGTCTTCCATAAGGACTCTTTTGATAAAGGAAGCGCATGAGGGTCGTGGTCATTTTGGCGTTAATAAAACCCTTGCTGCCTTGCGTGAGCACTTCTTTTGGCCTCACATGGCTCATCATGTCACGCAATATTGCAAGAGTTGTATTACTTGCCAAAAGGCCAAGTCCACTAGCCATAATCATGGACTTTACTCTCCTTTGCCTATTCCGCATGCTCCGTGGGAAGACCTTTCAATGGACTTCATCACGGGACTGCCTAGGTCCAAGAGGGGCAAGGACTCCATCTTTGTAGTAGTGTGTCGCTTCTCAAAAATGGCCCATTTCATTGCGTGTACTACGACGAACAATGCTACGGACGTGGCTTGTCTCTTCTTTGAACACGTAGTGAAGTATCATGGCATTCCCCGCACAATCATAAGTGATAGGGACTCCAAGTTTGTGGGGCATTTTTGGAGAACACTTTGGGGAAAGTTAGGCACCAAACTACTATTCTCTACTTCCTTCCATCCCCAAACCGATGGCCAGACGGAAGTCACCAATCGGACCTTAGGCTCACTCCTTCGAGTGATGCTTAAGAACAACCCACGCCGGTGGGAGGACTTACTCTCTACTGTAGAATTTTGCTATAACAGGTCCAAACACTCGGCGCACAACATGAGTCCCTTCGAGGTCGTCTATGGGCGTAATCCGCTTACTCCCATGGACCTCTCACCCCGTCCCTTGCAGCAAGGAGAACACTTCGATGCAGCCAACCGCGCGGACTACATCAAGAAGCTGCACATGAGGACGAGGGACCGCCTTGAGCGTCGTGCCCAACAATATGCCAACCAACATAACCAAGGACGCCAACAGCTCATCTTTGAGCCTGGGGACTTGGTTTGGCTCCACTTGCGCAAGAATCGCTTCCCTCAAGCCCGGAAGACTAAGCTCCATCACCGGGGGGACGGCCCCTTTCGCGTCCTTGAACGGATTGGACCAAACGCTTACAAGCTTGAGCTTCCGGACTCCTATGGAGCCGTCCATGCCACATTCAATGTAGCGGACTTGTCTCCATATGTGGAACCTGAAGATGAACATCTTTTGGAGGAAGCGGGGACGCTTCCCACTCAAGGGGGGGAGGATGATGCGATCCCTTCCCTTACTCCCAAGGAAGAGGAGGACGCCATGACAATGCGTTCGGACGGACCCATCACTCGAGCTCGTGCTAAGGCCATCGCCCGAGCAACGGCGTCCTTTGTATGGCGAGCCTCTCAGTCCATTACCATAGTCCCTGAAGAACCAGCTACTTGGGTGCTGAGCGTGCTTAAGGCCAGTCCTGAAGAGTCCTTGTCGTCCCCATCCGGGGAAGGCTTCCTTCTGCCAACTCTAGGGACGATACAAGAGAGTCCCCAGCTGGGGAAGGCTTCCTCATGCCTTGGCGTCCCCATTCGGGAAGGCTTCCTTCTGCCTAGGCCAACTCTAGGGACGATACAAGAGAGTCCCTATCCGGGGAAGGCTTCCTCTTGCCTTGGCGTCCCCATCACCAGCGTCCCTAGCTCTCAACCAGCGTCCTCAGCTTTGCACCAGCGTCCCTAAGCAGCGTCCTCAGCTTTGCACCAGCGTCCTTAGCTAGCGTCCTAAAGCAGCGTCCTTTCAGCTGCACCAGCGTCCTTCACCAGAGTCCCTCAGCTCTTGAGTAGAGTCCTTCAGCAGAGTCCCTCAGCTCATGAGCAGAGTCCTCGGCAGAGTCCCCAGGACTCCTTTGTTAGAGTCCTCAACAGAGTCCTCAGGACTCCTTTGTTATTCTAAGTCCTTGTCTTTCCTTTTTCCTAGCTAGCTTATGGATAAGTATTACCTTTTGTAGTAAGGACAAGAATGTTAGGTCAGATTAGTTGTCTGACCATTTATAGTATGTTTAGGGATTTGGGCCAAGACTTGCATGTTTTTAGGCCCAACCCATAAATGCTAGGTTTTCCTCTTTTGTGTTAAGAGCCTCCACTATATAAGGAGCTCTCTCTTTTGTAATCCTTACGTTTGCTATTAATGAGTTTTGGCTGAATCGAGATTGTCTCTTCCCCAAAACCGCTGACGTCAACCTTTCTAACCCTCTTCTCCGACGCCCTCCTTCTCCGGCCAACGCCGATCTTCCTCGACCTCCGGCGAGTTCTTCCGTCCGTTGGAACTATTCACCCGTCCCTCACTCAGCTTCCGCTCCATTTACACCATAGTCCCTTCAATAGTTGGATAAAGGCACAAGTCGTAACCTAGATCCTTGGCTAACGCGAGTCCTTAACGGAAGTCCCGAGAAGGGAATCGCATCAAAAACTATACACGTGAGTACGTGACTACGTGAGTCTATGTGGGTGATCTAGATTGGTTAAATGGGGAATGAGATTGACATTGCTCATGGGCTGTGCTGCCTGTGCATGTAATGTAGGGTTACATACGGTTGTGCCGCGGTGTCCAACGGGTCGGGTCCGTGACCCGACTCGCAATTTTATGTAAGTTTGCGGGTCGTGAGTTGGGTCGGGTTAAACCCGCGGGTTTGCGGGTTAACCCGCAACCCGTTATAGTTAAAAAATATACAAATATTATTTTTTATTAGTATTAAAATGTATCTTTAGGGAAAAAAATATTTTAATACTAATAAAGTTATTAAAATATATATATTTTTTGAAAAAATCAGCATATTTGGGTTCGATCCACAATTTATTTTTGTATTGTATAAAACACACCGGTCTGATCAAGCTAAGTTAAACGGGCCAACGGGTGCGGGTCGTCCCACTACCCGACCCGCAAAACCCGTGGGTCAGGTCGCGGGTCATATTTTAAATTTTTTACCGCAACCCGATTCGACCCGTTGAACACTCTAATAAGCCCTAGTTGTGCGTGTTGTTTAATTTTCGATTCCTGTTAGTTAGACTATTTGTGATATTCTCATTTATCGTATGAATTATGAATTTATGATGGAATTCACATCAACTTAATCATGGTGAATAATTTCAGATGGGCTTTTGTGGACTTTTTGATAGTGGAGGCCCAATTACCACTTTGAACAGATCAACGAGCTGGCCTTTGTGGTTTCAACTTCTGACTGAACCCAAGAAGAACAAAAATGGAGGAAGAACAAGGCGAAAAAGTTTAGAGAGAGAAAATCGAACAACCAAAATCCGAAGAGAGCGAATCGGAGAGATGTTTAGGGCGAATCGACTGGTAAAACAGTCAACTGCTCGGGCGAAATCGATGATTCTAAGCTCTCGAACTCCGAATGAAAATGGAGTTCCTCAGCTCCCACTCCCTACTCCTTCTCGCGCGATCTCTGCTCGCTTTCTCGACTTCTACCAGGTTCGTTTCCTCGCAATTCGTTTCTTGAAATCAATTTCTTCAATTCTTGTAGCCGTTGATCGATTGGTACTGTTTTAGATCGGGAACAAGGAGGCGATCGAAAAGGAACGGGCTAGACTGTAAGAAATTTCTGAAAATGTTTCGTGTTTTCGTCAATTTTAGGGCTCAAATTTGAATAATTGATGATAGAAGATGTTTTTCTAGGGCAGTAATGATGAGATGAGTAGAGGTTACTTTGCCGACATGTCTGATCTCAAGAAACATGGTGGTAAGGTGGGTAAACCTTTTCTAGTTCTCTTAATTAGGCATTCCAATTTGCAGTATTTCGTGGCCTCTTCTTGTTGCTGAGTTTGTTATTCGTTTGTGCTTGTTTCAAAATTTGGATTTGGTAGGTGGTGGCGGCAAACAAGGTTATAATACCAGCTGCCGTGGCAACGAAGTTTCCGGCATTTGAAGTGAGCTATGGAGATGGTACAAGTGTTAAGCTTCCTGTTGTGGTGGAAGGCAGTGAAGCTCCCAAGGCCACTCTGCTTTGCCTTTCGTTTCGGGCTAGTTCTCAGGTGCGGAGCTGGTTCTCGATATTTAATTTGTGGTGTTAATGTGGCAATAGATTACTGGTTTCATAGATGCATTATGAGCAGCTCCAAAATTATGTAGTGTAGAACATTGAATTGGATAGGTAGGTAAACGTGGTTGTTGCCTGAATGAGTCATGACTGCTAATCCTGGAAGATCTGGAATCGAATTCTTGATGTTTGATTTGTCAACCAGTTTTCTAGATGTAGTGTAGATGGGGCTAGATTTAGTGTAGATGTGGCTCTAAAATTATGTACTATAGAACATTGAATTGGATAGATAGGTAAGTGTGGTTGTTGTCTGAGTTAGTCATGACTGCCAATCCCGGAAGATCTGGAATTGAATTCTTGATATTTGATTTGTCAGCCAGTTTAATAGATTTAGTGTAGATGTGGCTATGGATTTAGATTATGCAGCTGTGGTATGCCATCGTACCTCATTTGTACTAATGGTTATTAGCATTCTGTCAATTGAAGAACGTAAAACAAGTGTTAGTGCCTTCCGAGTAGAGCAAGTTCATTCGATTGAAGAATTTCATTAAGAGCTGGTTCCCAAGGTCACCCTACTTTGTCTTTCGTTTCAGGCTAGTTCGCAGGTGCGGAACTGGTTCTCGATATTTAATTTGCAGTGTTAATGTGACAATAGATTATACTGTTGATGGGGTGGGTTACTGGTTTCATAGATGCATTATAAGCAGCCCCAAAAATATGTAGTGTAGAACATTCAATTGGATAGGTAGGAAAATGTGGTTGTTGTCTGAGTTAGTCATGGCGGCCTATCCTGGATGATCTGGAATCGAATTCTTGACATTTGATTTGTCATCCAGTTTTCTAGATTTAGTGTATATGGGGCTAGATTTAGTGTAGATGTGGCTCCAAAATAATGTACTGTAGAACATTGAATTGGATAGGCAGGTAAATGTGGTTGTTGCCTGAATTGCTCATGACTGCCAATCCCGGAAGATCTTGAATCGAATTCTTGACATTTAATTTGTCAACCAGTTTTCTAGATTTAGTA
This sequence comes from Polygonum aviculare, assembly GCA_934048045.1. Lineage (NCBI taxonomy): Eukaryota > Viridiplantae > Streptophyta > Magnoliopsida > Caryophyllales > Polygonaceae > Polygonum > Polygonum aviculare. The sequence continues at coordinate 885,653 of OW204024.1, forward strand.
TAGATGTGGCTATGAATTTAGTTTATGCAGCTGTGATATGCCATCGTATCTCATTCATACTAACGGTTATTAGGATTGTGTCAATTGAAGAACATAAAACAAATGTTAGTGCCTTCAGTAGAGCAAGTTCAGTCTTCATCAAAAAAAAAAAAAAAAAAAAAGTAGAGCAAGTTCAGTCAATTGAGGAATTTCATTAAGAGCTGAGGCCTTGATCAACAGTTCTCAACCCCCTGTGCTAAATGGCTTATGCAAACGATAAATTTTCATTGTAAGGTAATGTTTAGTTTTCCTGGATGAATCGTTTAACTTAAGAACCTTCATCCACGTGGCTGGCATAGCATCTGAGCGTTCATTCGATACGTATCTTTTATCTTTGATGCCGTCTGGTCATATAAATTGAATTGAGACTGTGATGTACTTCAGCAATCTAAAATGCCATTCCTCCAACTTCAGCAATCTAGAATGATATAAATTGAATTGGGTAAGTGTTTTCTTAACCTGAAACTACTCATCTATCGTAGGCCATGGTCAATTCTTGGAGCATGCCATTTTTCGAGGGATTCAAGAATTCAAAAAATGTTCAGCTTTATGAGGTAAATAATGCTTGCATTTCCCTGGAATTACAGATTTCTGCAGTGATGTATTTCCAATGAACTAGAAAATCTAAACTGAATTGCAACAGTAAACTTTTTAAGATTGTCTTGTTAGACTTTTATTACATCAATATAAATCATCAAGCATACGAGGAACGCTTCTTTGTGGCTCAGGGCTCTACATATTGGTTCTGCGCCAGCATGATTTCGCCTTTTTGTCCTCTTGATAGCTTTGTATTTTTGATTGCTTGGACTATTTGATTGCATCTTTTTGGTTGGCTTTTTGTGATGTACACCAAACTTGTAGCTTTTGCTTTGTAATTGCTTGGACTAATTGCTTGCATCTTCTTGGTTGGCTTTTTGTGATGTACAGCAAACTTGTAGCTTTTGCTTTGTAAATCCTCTCGGCTTTGCCTCTCTAATATATTCATCAGTTAACACTTAAAATGTATATATATATAAATCTTTGAGGTTGCTGCTGGCTAGTTACAGGATTAGTTCACTGATTATTTCGCGATCATTGTACAAAGAACATATATTAATTGATATAATGATAGTATATATAATTTGTTGTGTCTCAGGTCTCTTTCATAGACTCTTGGTTTCTAACCTTGTCTCCAGTCAAGCGGTTCCTCCTACGTGTGATGAAGAAATCAAACACTGCTGATCCAGACAACGCACTTCAGAGACAAGTGGTATATTCTTTTGGTGACCACTATTATTTCAGAAAGGAGCTCAAGATTCTGAATCTTCTTACTGGGTAAGAAAAGCCATTTTGCATCCAATATACTAGCCCCTCATTGGTGTAATATCCAGTCAATACCGCGTTAGGCTTGTAATTAGCACCAGTTGTGGGGGCCTGAGCACTTGATTGCATAAGTGGCTTGTATAAAGTGTTTTGTTTGTTTCTGTTGGTGGGCATGAATGGACTAACAGCAATTCTCCTATTCTTTCATCTCTAATTCTTTTCCAAAACTCCTCTGGACACGACAATTTGATTTAACATGGGAAATTAACTAATCAGTAAAACATGAACAAAATGAGGGGTGAATTGCATTTTGCATCCAAGTTTTGATTAATGACTTATTGCTTTTGTTTGATCAGGTACACTTTCTTGCTTGACAAATTCGGTAGGGTTCGATGGCAAGGCTCTGGGACAGCTACAGAAGAGGAGCTGTCTTCGCTCCTGTCGTGCGCGTCTCTGCTTTTGGAAGAGAAATGAGCTTCCAAGGTATCATAATCTCTACAGGTTTTGGGTTTCTTATGGGTTGGAACTCATTTTTTTTTATTGATCACATCAAAAGTGAGCCCTGTTTTTAGGATACGGTGTTTGTAGGGTAGGGTTTTGTTTGGTTTGTTGGAGAGGAGGGACCCTTTGTTTCTTTCTTCCTACTTTCATGAAAGCATTTGCTTCTGAGTTAAGAGTTTGAGTTGAAACGCTTTATTCTTCGTATCTACATTGTAGCTTCCAAAATGTATCATGTAGCCGTTAATGTGCATATTAGCAAAGCACAATGTGAAAAATAAAGAAAAATGATACCAAGGCACCTATTTGCAAGGCTACAACTTACCAAACGGGGCAAGAGACAAATTTGGGACCCATTCACCAAGCTGTTAATTTGCTTATTAATAATAATCTTTTTTAACAAAAGTAATCTTGGTGGTATTATAACAAGAAGCTTCCTTTCTCTTGACCATTGCAATGCAAACAAATACTACTAATTCAGAAGTCCGTACATAGTATGTTTCGAAAGGGACGTAGTTTAATAAATTAATGTTGAACCGGGTCATCCAACGATGAACGACACGTTGTGGGTATTAAGCATGATTTATGATTTTTTTTCCTTATTTTTTTGGATTTGACAGTCAATATCCCACATGAGTGTGGGAACTGGCTTTTCGGTCAATGCTAAATCAGAAAATGGGTTTTTTAACCCCTACATACCAATTTTCTCATTCATCCACATTATTTAAATACCCATTCTTACTTTTTACTCAAAACCCCTTCATTTTCATTTTCATTTTCATTTTGAACAAGTGCAAGCATGCAAATTTTGACAGATTAGAGACATTACTTTTGGAGCCATGAAGTGCAAGCATGCCTTTTGTTTTTTCCTTTATTCATCTAAAGTGACATGATTTTAGTGCTCTATATTTTGTTTGGTGAGTTATTAGTGCTCTACTTTGTTTTCACATGCAACGAATCCCACTATTAACGAGATACAGCCTTATAATTCAACTTAACAGGTAAACCTAGCAATATAAATATATAAGTCATTATCAGACATTAACCCATATTTAAGAACAGTTAAATTTAATAAAACAGGGCTTTATTGGATTCAATAATTAATTTATATTATTACAAATGGGAAAATAATTGTATATTATTCCAAATCAGAATGTTGGTATATAGACTGAACATATATAAAATTCAACGTTATTCTTGTTATCATGTCTCTCTCTATATGAACAAGCAAAACCTCAAATCCTATTCCTGTTACATGCTTAAAGAGAGAATCAGAATATTTGGTGGATTTTTGAGCTGTCTCTAATTTCCTTTGTGCATCCCTTTTTCTCTGTTTGGGCAACCACGGAATATACAAACCCCCAAAAAAGTTGAGAAAAATAAACCCCAAATTTGGAAGGAGAGTAGTTATCTGAGTTAAAATGAGCAGAAATCCAATTTGGGCAATAATTTCGGTGGGATTCCACGTCCATGTGTTAGTCACCGTCACCGGCGCCGTACTCTCGTCGGCGCCGGTTTTGGGCGGTTTTCCGACGACGCTGACACTGGAGAGGGCTTTTCCGGTGGACAAGCGAGTCAAGATGAGTCAACTCAGAACTCATGACCGGGCTCGTCATGGCCGGATCTTGCAAGCACTAAACGGTGTCGTTGATTTCCCTGTCTATGGTAGCTACGACCCTTATCTTGTTGGGTAAACGGTCCACCTTTTTGCTTTCCCAATTTTGCTCAAATAGTCAAATTTGCCGATCTTATCTTGTAATTTCATGGATTAGAGTAGGTGGGTTGAACCCCAATTTTGCTAAAGCTCTTTGCTTTGTTGTTAATTTCATGGATTAGGGTAGGTGGGTTGAACCCCAATTTTGTTAAAGATCTTTGCTTTGTTGTTAAATTTCATGGATTAGGGTAGGTGGGTTGAACCCCAATTTTGCTAAAGATCTTTGCTTTGTTGTTAATTTCATGGATTAGGGTAAGTGGGTTGAACCCCAATTTTGCTAAAGCTAGTTGCTTTGTTCTAGTGTTAGTGTGACATCAGATTTTCGCTAATTGCTTTGTTGTTGTTGTGTAAGTTTGACATCAGACTGTCGCTAATTGCTTTGTTGTTGCTTTGTTGTTGCTTTATAGGTTTAAGTTTGTGCTTTTCAATTTAGCTGATTATATAGATTTCATTTGGACAGGCTTTATTTTACAACTATGAAACTAGGAACCCCAGCCCAGGAATTCCATGTCCAGATTGACACCGGAAGTGATGTTTTGTGGGTTAGTTGCATAAGTTGCTCCGGTTGCCCCACTACTAGTGGACTACAAGTAAATTCGTCTTCTTCAATCCAAATTCGAGCTTGATGCATATGTTTCGGCGAGTTTTGACATTTTTTATATCTGATTTTGATGTTCAGGAGGTCGGTCTCAACTTCTTTGATGCGTCTAGCTCGAGCACGGCTCAAACTGTCTCGTGTTCTGATCGAAAGTGCAATTCGGGATCTCAGTCATCGGACTCGGTTTGTGACAGCCAAAATAACCAATGTAGTTACCAGTTTCAGTATGGAGACGGTAGCGGGACATCGGGTTATTACTTCAATGATATGATGCATTTGGATGCGATTTCTGGTAGCACCGTAACCCAAAACACCAGCAACACCGCCCCAATTGTTTTCGGGTGTGCATCTTTATGTTCCTTATTGCAATGTTGGTTGCTATTAATATTATGACATTATCTTGATTTAGAAACTAGTTCAAAATTGGGTTTTTAACCGAGTTGTAACCGCATAGGTGAGGAGAGTTTGTTATATGATTAGGTTTGTACTGAATAATTGAATCTTAATCGAGGGTCAGGATTGGTTTGCAGGTGTAGCACGGTCCAAACGGGTGACTTGACAAAGGCAGATAGGGCAGTTGATGGGATCTTTGGATTCGGGCAGCAGTCAATGTCAGTGATCTCTCAACTTTCCTCTCAAGGGATCACTCCGCGAGCATTCTCTCATTGTTTGAGGGGAGATTCTAACGGTGGGGGAATTTTGGCATTTGGCGAGTTTGTTGAGCCCGGCATGGTCTACACTCCTCTCGTTCCTGACCAGTATGTTCTTCTATCCTTGGATTTGGAACTTTTTCAACTTTGGCGAGGTTGGAAAATATATAGCTACTGTTAAGATCAAAAACAGATAAAGTCTGTTTATATCATAAAAGTTTTTGTTTCTAAGTTTATGTTAAGATCAAAAATAGATAAAGTGTTTTTTGTATCATGAAGTCTGTTTATATCATAAAATAGATAAAGTTCCTGACCAGTCTGTTTTTTGTTTCTAAGTGTCTTTTATATCATAAAACTTTGCGCCAATAATATTCAACGGTAGACAAGAAAAATTGTGCTTTTCATCAATTATAGGGAAAAAAATTACAGCCGTAGAAAATTTTGTAGTTGCAAACTCATAGAGACCACATTACAATAATGTTGTATGTTAAAATTCAATCTGTATATGTTAAAATTCAAGCTTTTACCTATCTGTATATGTTAAAATTCAGTGTCCAGTAAGATGACTTTTAGTGCTGATAATGTTTTTGATCTCACAGACCACATTACAATCTGTATATGGAGAGTATTTCGGTCAATGGACAATTTTTACCTATCGATTCTTCAGCTTTTGCAACGTCAAGCAACACAGGGACTATAATCGACTCTGGAACAACTTTGGCTTATCTTTCTGAAGCGGCCTATACTCCGTTCCTAAGTGCTGTAAGATACCCCAATCTCCCACTATTTTTACTTGTATGTGGATACGAAAATAAAAACCAACACGAAGTTTCTGTTTCCGTATTCAGATTAATAATGCCGTTTCTCAGTCAGTACGCCCCATGCTTTCCAAAGGAAACCAGTGCTATCTTATAACATCCAGGTCTTCTTTCTTGCTCATTTTTCGATTGCGCTTATTTTCATTAGATAGTATGTTCCTTTTTCGTTTATTTAAGTGTTTGCGTTCTTGTTTTCAGTGTTGACCAAATATTTCCGAAAGTAAGTCTCAACTTTAAAGGCGGTGCATCCATGGTTCTGGACCCACAGGACTATTTACTTGAGCAAAATTCAATTGTAAGTCTTCGTCGTTATGTATAATGAGCTTATATTTTTTTAACTATCTAGTCTTACAGGGTAAATTTCTTTGTTACAGGGTGGAGCAGCAGTTTGGTGTATGGGTTTTCAGAAAATTCAGGGTCAATCAATTACCATTTTAGGAGGTAATTAAAAATCAATCCTTTATTCTCAAGATTTATTGCTACATGTTATAGTTTTTTGACGAGAACAAACTTTTTTTATCATAGACCTTGTTCTGAAAAACAAAGCAGTTGTTTATGATATAGCTCGCCAGAGGATTGGATGGGTTAACTATGATTGTAAGTTCTTACTTCCAATTAATTAAATTCAGCTAATAATAACCTTTTTGAATTATGCTAATGTCATTTGAATTATGCTAATGTTTAGGTTCGGGAACGGTGAATGTGAGTGTAGATATGAACGCAACAGCAACGAACACGAATGCGTTCATCAGCACCGGACAAATCGGCGACAATGGCTCGCCAAGGATCAAGCCTCGTTTGTACATGAAGATAGGAACCATGATTCTTGCTCTTCTAGTGATGCACATGGGGATGATGTGACATGAACGTTCTATCTTTCTTGTAACATAATTGGAGAAAAATATACGGCTGATCACGGGCTAACATTCTTTAGGAAAAGTTGATTACCACTGAATTATAATTCAGTTAGCAAAGTAGACGTGAAGAAGTCCTCTTTGTGTGTTTATGTAGGAAGCCATTTTTAGATGCTCAAATTTGTAATTTTTCCACTTGGGTATTTTCAGATATAGTAGTAATAGGAGCACAGTTACTCTTCCCTAGTCTCTTCTATATGTAATTTTTCTTCTTGGTGTGTTTAATTGAACTGAAAAGCAGAATAGAGTGCTTTCTCATTTCCTATATATATCCGCTATTCCACTCATCTCATGCAAGTGCAACTAATTTCACTAACCACTTTCTTCCTCTCATCTCGTTAACCCCTCTCGTATTGCTATCATTCTTTCTATTCCCATCTTTCCATTAAATCCTATATAATCCAATTTGTTTTCTTAAACATTTGACCTCCTATAATGAGAAACGTCTATTATTTCCACCTTTGGATATTATTGATAGTCGTTGCATTCTCATCGGTTGTTCCAGTTCGGTGTGGCTTTTCTAAGCTAACACTTCACAAGGCTTATTCGGCTGATAAGTCCGTTAATGTCATTGAAGTCCGAGACGTTGCATGGCCATAATACACTCTCAGTTACGACCCCTCCTGGATCGGTAATGTTCCCTCCAGGGTCGTACCGACTCTAGGGATTCTGACTCGAACTTCTTCAATGCGTCAAAGTCGAGCATAGTTTATGCCATCTTGTGTTATGATAAGAGGTGTAAGCTGGGAGCTCGGTTAATGTCGTCTTGTGTTAAGAATTTGAATTGAAATCATGGGTGGAGGCTCTCTTTATCATTTGACATGAACACGAGGATGATGTGACACGAACGTTCTGTCTTTCTTGTAACATAATTGGAGAAAAATATACGGCTGATTACGGGCTAACATTCTTTAGGAAACGTTAATTACCTCTTAATTATAATTCAGTTAGCAAAGTAGAAGTGAAGAAGTCCTCTTTGTGTGTGTCTATATAGGAAGCCATTTTTAGATGCTTAAATTTGTAATTTTTTTATTTGGGTATTTTCAGATATGGTAGTAACAGTCACTCTTCCCTAGTCTCTTCTATATGTAATTTATCTTAATGATGTGTTTAAATGAGCTAAAAAGCAGAACGGAGAGCTTTCTTCTTCCTATATATTTCCTCTTATCTCATGCTAATGGAGACTTACAATTGAATTTTGTGTTTCCTCTCATCTCGTGTAATGAGCTGGGACATGTTTGTAATAAATGTAAAGTTCTGGGGCATTGTGTAAATACTTGCTGTTCGAGTAGAGTTTCAGTGTCCCCTGTTCTTAATTAACGCTTGGGAGTTCTCTCCCTCTGATCAAAAAGTAGAGTTTAAGTCGAGCGAGCTCTCCTTAATAGATTCAATTTTCTTTTTTCTGTGTAAATACTTTCAGTCGAGTAGAGTTTTCTTGAGTTGAATGAAAGTAAGCTTGATCTAGTTTTTTATGGCTAGATCATGATTCCATTTTCGTGTGATTGATTTTATATCATGTTTAAACACGTCTTGGCTCACCTGGTCTACTCCCACCCTTAGTCCAAAACCACCCTCTTGGCTCACCTGGTCTACTCCCACCCTTAGTGCAAAACCACCCTCTTGGGCTCTTGGCTCACCTGGTCTAGGATTTCTAGTTCCGTGCTCTAGGGCTTTTACCTCTAATAAGTAGAACTTGGGGACAAAGGACCCATGACCAAAGAAAAAACTCTCTCTTTCCCGTCTACCCCTTTCCCAAACCCCCGTTTGCAGAAATTCAACCCCAAACCCCCAAATCCATGGCTCATCTTGCTCCTCCACCAAATAGCCTTTGAAAACCCTCTGCTCCCCCAAATCTCCTCTCGAACTCTCCCTCATGAACATGTCGATTCCATCCGACGCTTGCCGAACCCGAATCTGAAAGTTTGTGTCCCTGGAAGAAATTTTAATCAAAGCCCTAATTTGAGGGGTAATGATTCAAATCAAGGAAGTTATGGAGAGAGAGGAAAGAGCAATTGGAGAAGGAGCCCTAATAATCGTCGCCCTAGGGGGGATTTTCAAGAGCGCAGAGTCCTCGTCATAATCCTAAACGGGGATAATCGTCTGCAATCGGGTAGAATGTTGAGTTTGCGCGCTGCTTGCTGGAGCAGAAGGGAGGAAGACATTTTCTCGTCCCTGAACATCGGCCTCTCTGAGGTGGCTGGAGTGAGGAAGAAGGTGTGTGTCCGAAGGTTATCTCTCTGGAGTGCTCAATGTTCTTCATTGGGAACCGGTAAGAAAGGTATGAATACCTTCAAGCTTGTCATTTACTTTAGGAAAAAATCGAGATACGAACAACGAAACCCCTTGAACAACACCCCTTATGAACCTCTGTACACTACGGTCGAGGAGACCTTGAGTAGTGTTGCTAATCCGAACATCATTAGTGTTGGAAAAATGAAGCTTGGCATGAATGATCCCCTTGCTATAGAAATCCAGCTTATAACCTATGCAAAACCAAAATCGATCGACTTCCGGAGTGAAAAAACTACCACAGATTATTGGAATAATGTGTGGAACTACAAGCTGCAATCATACTTCTTTTACCAAATTAACAGCACGGGCACTACATATGTCGAAGACTGTTTAAATCATTGTAATAAAAGAAAAGTGAGGAAGCATCCTGAAAGTGCATGTTGTTTTGCATATGAGCTTGTGAGCATTCTTTCTACTTTAAGCCAGCACAACTGTACTAAGTACCTAGCAAATTTCTGCAACTCTAATCATGTTCAAATGTGCTTTGTTTCAATAAGGAAAGTTCAAAGGGGGAAAAAGAGAGGGAGACCAGAGGAGATTAATGAAGGGAGTTTTTGTATAGCTTGCCATGAGAAGGAGGGTCGTGACCTCTACAGAACAGCAGGGCGAAAGCTCTCCAGACCAATCGAACCAAAAATCAGGTATAGTTCTTCTAATCCCTCTAACAGGCTTATGAAATTGCATGGAAACACTTCTTTGAGTATGAACCTTGTTTGCAGGCTTGATAAGAAAATTTTACATGACTCCTTCTCTTTTGGAAACCCATTTATTGAACAAACTATTAATGAACAAAATCATGGTGTTCTTGACACCATTCATAGTGACCCGAACCCCACAATGGTTGAGAAAGCCTTAAATAGTGGGAATGGAGCAAACATGAACAACACTAGTGCTCATATTCCGAACTTAATGATTATTTGCTTGTACGAACAATGTAGCACTGTGATTTTCCATGACCGATTGTGGGAAATAACAATTGGATTGTTTAAATTTCAGCTTGAATGTGTGACTCATCCAACCTACAGGACATATATAATGAGCTTATGGCAAACCCCTGAGCAAATTAGCAAATTATATAGTCAATTTGTCCATGCTAAGTCTGAAAATATGTCTAAGAGTATGCCTAGAATTGTCAATGAGCTACTTTGTATTATAGGCAAAGCAAGAAAATCCGACCAAGAAGCATCCCTATGTATTCAGCATGCAGCATATTTGCTGATCCACAAAAGCTTGGCCCTTTATTTTTCATTTGTGCAGGCGATCAATTGCTTGAACAAAATCGCTATTGAACTATATCATTTGATCAAATTGCAACTAGGCGGGAAAGTTAAACTAATTTGCGGTGTGTGCAAAATGAGCCCTTGGACAACCATAATAAAATGCAAAATACGATACCGAGAAGTTACTAGTGGTAAAGCTGAACTCATAACAAAGTCTAGTCCAGGATGCATTAACCCCTCCCATTTTTGTTCAGGTACTGGGGAAAGTTTAGTCAAAAGAACCTCTCTGGAGACAAACATAAAGCAGAAAGGCTACATGAAGGAGGAAAAAGAAGAAAAGAGAATGGCGAAACAACATATTGAACAAGTCCTGCTCACTGATGTACAACCCCTCAACAATAACAAGAACTCTGGCAACTACGAGACCAACGAAGTTGGACAATGCTTTCTTTATATTCTAGAACAAAATTCTAAATGGAAAATGATCATTGAAAGCAATAATTTTTTGTGTTATACTCCCAGTGAAAACAAGTTGAAACTAGTGCATCGTACTAATTATTGGATGTTTATCAACCGATGTTCCATCTTCAAAAGATACAGGAAAGTATATGAAGTTGATAATTGTGCTATTATTACTAAATCCATCGCTTTAGGAAAAAACAGTAATGATGAACAAAGTCCATCTCACAAAAAGTATAACAATGCTCATTTGAATACTACTAGAAAAAATACCAACGCTAGTTCAATTCGAGAGGAAAGACCAGCTTATACCATCTCAAGAATGTTTTATCATGAAGATAAGTCTATGGAATAGTAGAGGGATTGGCCGAAAGTCATTTTGGCCTGAGGTGGACTCATTCTGTAAATTAGAAAAAATCCAAATAATGGCGATCGTTGAAACGAAAGCTGAGGAACCGCCACCGGATCAAACGTGGAGACGAGCTGGCTTTGATAACTTTGTCTGGTCCCCGGCCGCTGGACGAGCAGGCGGAATTTGTGTCCTTTGGAAAGAGTACCAACTCATTAATGAAACCATTGAAGTAATTCTCCACGAAAGTAGAATTATAATCCTTAAATACACAAACCTAGCAACGAAGTATACGATTGCAATCTGTCTTGTTTATGCACCCCCTCAAGAAAACGATAAACGAGCATTTTGGGAGCATCTCTCTTTGGTGGTTCAGAACCTCCATATGCCCACAATTGTACTAGGTGATTTAAACGAGATACAAGATCCAAGCGATAAAAAGGGTGGTGTTCACCCAAATAGCTCTAGATTCGAAAGACTAAATAAGTTTAAAGAAGATTGCGAACTCCTAGACATTCCTACCTCTGGAAATAAATATACATGGAGGAAGAACAAAACTGAAATTGATAATATTTACGAGAAACTTGACAGAACACTCGTGTGTAACCAAGTGATTCAGTGGTTCCCGAATCTATATACAAAACACTATGCATTCTCATCATCGGACCACTGCAAGATCGCAATAGAACTCGATAACTGCCAAACCTTTAAAGCCCAACCATTCAAATTCGAAAAAATGTGGATGCACAGAAAAGACTTCACCAATGTAGTCAAACAAGCCTGGAGAGGAAATTTTGAAGGATCAAACATGTACAAACTAGTGAAGAAAACTCAGCTACTCAAAACTCAAGCAAAACAATGGAACAAAAGAACCTTTGGTAATACATTTGAACAACTGAAAAACATTGAAGATGAACTCCAGATTCTTCAAGGACAAATCCACCAATCCCCTCAACCAAGTATCATACAAAAACAAATTAGACTAATGCGGAAAAAAGAATGCATTCTAAATTTTCACAAAACCTACTGGAAGCAGAGAGCAAAAACTAAACACATAAAGTTAACAGATTCAAACTCAAACTACTTCCACAAGATGGCTAATGGTCGTAGAAATAGGAAAATAATAAAAGAAATCCGAACTGATGAAGGAACCCAAATTGTAGGAGAAACCAACATCAGGGAAGAAATTAGAGCCGACTTTCGGAAAAGATACATGAAGGAACCCATCAACCACGCGCTTCTACAAGAGTACCTTAACCTGGTCACTAATGAAATTACAATTGATGATAATAATAACCTTACTGCAGACGTCACTAATGAAGAAATCAAAAGAACAGTTATGTCCCTGGGAAAAGATAAGTCGCCCGGCCCTGATGGAATGACGGCTGAATTCTATCAAAACTACTGGGCTATTGTAGGTCCCACAGTAATTAAGGCTGTAAAAAGCTTTTTTCATTCGGGTAGACTCCTGAAACAAACCAACCATACATTTATATCGCTAATTGCGAAAAAAGAGGACCCCAGAACAACAAACCACTACCGACCTATTAGTTTGTGCAACACAATTTACAAAACAATTTCAAAAATAATTACTGAAAGACTAAAAAACGTAATTGGAAAAATTATCCATCCGCTACAAGGAGCCTTCATAGCCCAAAGAGCCATCCAAGACAATATTCTTATAGCGCATGAAATTCTACATTCTTTTAGGGGAAGAAAGAATAAAGATGGATGGGTAGCAATAAAACTAGACATGGAAAAAGCATACGATAGAATGGATTGGGAATTTTTATTACTAGTAATGGAAAAGTTTGGTTTTAATGCCAAATTCCTTGGATGGATACGCGAATGCTTGAAGACAGTTTCGTATTCTATTCTAGTTAACAACGGACCCACAGATCCTTTTCACCCTGAACGGGGTCTAAGACAAGGAGACCCTTTGTCACCATATTTGTTCATCATAGGTGCAGAAATCCTAGCAAGACGCCTTCAACAAGTGTCTAACACCGTGTCCAAAACAATTGGTTTCGAACTAACAAGAAATAGAACAAAAATCCCTTTCCTTACGTATGCAGATGACATCATTATTTTCGCTAGGGCCACCCACAACGCCTGTGGTGTGGTAAAAAATATTGTTAGTGACTATTGCGCCATTTCAGGACAAAAAGTAAACTACCACAAATCTGCTTTCCAAACCTCTAAAATCGTGACAAGCCACCAAAAACAACAGATCCAACAAGTCCTATGCATCCCTTCCATGGCTAACCTAGAAAAGTATTTAGGTTGCCCAATTATAAATGGGAAAGTGAACAAGGAAACGTTCAGCGACACGATCGGAAAATCAAAGGCCCAACTGTCAAAATGGAAAGCAAATGCGTTATCACAAGAAGGCCGAACAATCCTCATTAGATCCAATCTGACCTCCAAACCGAATTATGTAATGCAAAGCTTTATGTTACCATCTAACATACATGAAGAGCTAGATAAACTAAACAGAAACTTCTTCTGGAACAAAGGTGAAAACCATAAACCTCTCATAGGATGGGACAGAATATGTAAACCAAAAGCATATGGGGGCTTAGGTATAAGAAAAACAGAACACATGAACAAAGCACTTCAACTAAAATTGTTATGGAAAATCATTGCAGAACCATACAACATTTGGGTTCAAATAATCAAGGAAAAATATCTTAAAGAAGACAATCTCTTCTCGTACAAGCTGAAATCCAACACATCATGGCATTGGAAGAAACTAATGAAATTAAGAAAAGAATTTGAACAAGGACTCATTTGGCAAATTGGGGATGGCAAAACGGTTAAGTTTTGGACAGATCGATGGGTGGATAACGAGCCGCTGGAGAAATATGCCCTTACACCCCATGAAATTGATAAGAACTGTACGGCTCATGCCTTTATTTCTAGGGAAGGTAAATGGAAAACTGACGAGTTAAGGCAATATCTACCAATCGAGAAAGTCAAACAAATAGAGAACATTCCCATATCGGAAAATGCAATCACAGATCGGTTATACTGGGCCCCTAGTAAGCATGGCTGGTTCACAACCTCCTCAGCAGTTGATCACATCACTAAAATTACGAACCACAATCGTACATCAAACTCTTGGATATGGAGATTAGATACTTCTCCGAAAGTCAAAAACTTTTTATGGAAAATTGATAACGACGGTCTCCCAACAAAGGACAGATTACGAAGGAAAAATATCATTGTTCCAGGAGGATGCCTTATGTGTAGTTGCCAACATGAGAGCATTGAACACCTTCTGGTCAAGTGTGATCACACCCGCAACATACTAAAACAGATCAATCCAAACACTGGTTATGTTTTGCAAAGCTACAACTCAACAAATAAATCACCAAGACAGATCATTACAGAAATTGGTCAAATAGTTGGAACAAAGGAATTTGCGGAACTGGCTTTTGTATGGTGGGGAATCTGGTATCAACGAAATAGGCTTGTATTCCAACAATCTGATAATGATTTTATAGCTGACCTAGGTCAGTTTATAAAATCTCAGATTCTCAGTTGGGCCCAAGCCAAAAACTGGACGGAAAAAGAAAATGATCAACTACAAAGGCGACCAATAAGACAACGTCAGCAAGGGAAAACAATCACTTGGCATAGGCCAAGCCCAGGTTTTGCCAAACTAAATTTCGATGGATCTAAACTAACTAACGGATCTACCGCTTCTGGCATAGTAATTCGCAATCAAAACGCAGAGGTAATCAAAATAAGAACGAATCAGTATGGAAATATATCAGTACCAAAAATTGAAACGCTGGCATTGAGAGATGGAATTAGAATGGCCAAAGAATTGGGTCTAAGAAAACTAGAGATAGAGGGTGATAACCTTGTAGTAATTAATGCAGTTAAAAAAAAGGGACAAAGCCCATGGGACATTGAAATAATAATTGCAGATATCCTAGTCTCGTTAAACTGGTTCGAGACTGTCCGAATTACTCACGTCAGTAGAGTGTGTAATGCTGTGGCCGATAAAATTGCTAAAATGGGCCATAGCCTCCCTACTAATGTCATTATGAATCATCCAGAACTTAAAGTTCTCGTCCATTCGGACGCTCTAGGACGTCCCCCTTGAGGGGATCTCCTAATTTTTACCGGTTCAAAAAAAAAAAAAAAAAAAAAAAAATAAGTAGAACTTGGGAATCCTTCTCAAAGCCTTTGACCTCCTATGATGAGAAACGTCTATTATTTTCACCTTTGGGTATTATTGATAGTCGTTGTAATCTCATCGGTTGTTCCAGTTGGGTGTGACTTTTCCAAGCTAACACTTCACAAGACTTATCCGGCTGATAAGCCCGTCAATGTCACTGAAGTCTGAGACGTTGCATGATCATAACACACTCTCAGTTACGACCCCTCTTGGATCGGTAATGTTCCCTCCAAGGCCGGTCACGTTCCCTCCAAGGTCGTACCCGACCCTAGGGGTTCTAACCTGAACTTCTACGATGCATCAAAGTTGAGCACAGATAATGTCGTCTTGTGTTATGATAAGAGGTGTAAGTTGGGAGCTCGGTATCGAGAATCTACGTGTGACCATTAGGCAAATAAATGCAATTACAAGATGCAGTATGTAGACGGTAGCGAGACGTCTGACTTTTACTTGAGTGATCTGATGCATCTCGATGTTCCATCTGGTAACAATGTCACCTAGAACACCAGCAAAACCACCCAATTGTATTCGAGTACGCATATATAGACTATAACAACCTTACGTATATGTATACATGCTAGCTAGGCTTGTTTGTATGGTTAGAATGACAATTGATAATATGATTGATGGCTTACAGGTGTAGCACGGAGGTGGCCGAGCTCTTTATAGAAACAAATAGAGCGTCGATGGGCTCCTTGGACTCGGGTGAACGTCGATATTGGCCATCTCTCAGCTTTCGTCGAAAGGGATCGTGCCGCCAGTCTTCTCTCACTGTCTGAGGGGCGATACGATAGGTGGAGGAACTTCGGTGTTCGGAGAAATCATCGATCCTAGACTCCTAGTATGGTCTACAGTCCACTTTCTCCTCATCAGTACGCTCCTTTTCTCCTTTATTTTTTTTAACGTTGGAAAATATCTACCTAACACTAATGATACATATATTTTTATTTATAACATTTGACATTTGAGGTTAAACAAAACCCATCAGACGGTTTTCTAATACCCACGTTTCCAAATGGGTTAGTTTTTAGATAGCAAAATGGGTATTTCAACCCATAACCAAACTAACAAATGTTTGAAACTTTGGGCCGTGTATTGACCTTATAAGCCCACTCTCTATTTTTCTCTATCGATAATAAAAAACAAAACTTAGTATTTTAGATGCTTAAATTTATAAATTTTCCACTTGGGTATTTTCAGATATAGTATTAATAGGACCACAGTCACTCTTCAGTCTTCCCTAGTCTCTTCTATATGTAATTTTTCTTTTTCTTTTTGAGAAAGTAGTTGTCATGTATGGGTTTTAGTGGGAGATTGTTGTAATTAGCAAGAATTGTGGCTAATAGGCTTGTAATTAATGCTATAGCTTTATAAGGCAAAGCACATCTCAATAATGGGCACCGAATGACAATAGCAAGTTTTCTTTCTACCTTCCTTCTCAAACTCTGTTCTTCTTCCTTCTCTTCTCATCTCTGTAATTCTCTCCTCCTTCTCTGATTCTCCTCTTCTACCTAAAATCCCTCAAATCTCATTGTTAATGTCCTTGGGATATAACACCAATGCTTTTTAACTTTCATTCACTGTCTCAGACAGCACCGCACCGAGTTGTATATATATCAGATTTCAGAGACGTTTCACAATACAACAACAAAATCCCACGGTTGCACTGCCACTCCAAGTCATATATATGTATCAGATTTGAGAGAAACATTCCACAATACAACAACAAAATCCCACGGTTGCACTGCCACTGTGTTAATCTCCCTAGGAACAAAGTTACAACTAATTTCACCAATAAAGCCCGCTAGCACCAGTGCATCTGAGATCAAAGAGCTAATAACCGCAGGTTGCTCCCCTTTGTGCTTCAGTGCATTTATCAACACTAGACAATCTCCTTCCACTTCCAATATGATGAGAAACGTCTATAATGTTCACCTTCGGGTATTATTGATAGTCGTCGTATTCTCATCGGTTGTTCCAGTTGGGTGTGACTTTTCTAAGCTAACACTTCACAAGGCTTATCTAGCTGATAAGCCCGTCAATATCACTGAAGTCCGAGACGTTGCATGGCCATAACACACTCTCAGTTACGACCCCTCTTGGATCGGTAATGTTCCCTCCAGGATCGTACCGACTATAGGGGTTCTGACCCGAACTTCTTCGATGCGTCAAAGTCGAACACAGTTTATGCCATCTTGTGCTATGATAAGAGGTGTAAGTTGGGAGCTCGGTTAATGTCGTCTTATGTTAAGAATTTGAGTTGAAATCATGAGTGGAGGCTCTCTTTATCATTTGACATGAACATGGGGATGATGTGACATGAACGTTCTTTCTTTCTTGTAACATAATTGGAGAAAAATATACGTCTGAGCACGGGCTAACATTCTTTAGGAAAAGTTGATTACCTCTGAATTATAATTCAGTTAGCAAAGTAGACGTGAAGAAGTCCTCTTTGTGTGTCTATGTAGGAAGCCATTTTTAGATGCTCAAATTTGTAATTTTTCCACTTGGGTATCTTCAGATATAGTAGTAATAGGAGCACAGTTACTCTTCCCTAGTCTCTTCTATATGTAATTTTTCTTCTTGATGTGTTTAATTGAACTGAAAAGCAGAATAGAGTGCTTTCTCATTTCCTATATATATATCCGCTATTCCACTCATCTCATGCAAGTGCAACTAATTTCACTAACCACTTCCTTCCTCTCATCTCGTTAACCCCTCTCGTGTTGCTTTCATGCTTTCTATTCCCATCTTTCCATTAAATCCTATATAATCCAATTTGTTTTCTTAAACATTTGACCTCCTATGATGAGAAACGTCTATTATTTCCACCTTTGGATATTATTGATAGTCGTTGCATTCTCATCGGTTGTTCCAGTTCGGTGTGGCTTTTCTAAGCTAACACTTCACAAGGCTTATCCTGCTGATAAGTCCGTTAATGTCACTGAAGTCCGAGACGTTACATGGCCATAATACACTCTCAGTTACGACCCCTCCTGGATCGGTAATGTTCCCTCCAGGGTCGTACCGACTCTAGGGATTCTGACTCGAACTTCTTCAATGCGTCAAAGTCGAGCATAGTTTATGCCATCTTGTGTTATGATAAGAGGTGTAAGCTGGGAGCTCGGTTAATGTCGTCTTGTGTTAAGAATTTGAGTTGAAATCATGGGTGGAGGCTCTCTTTATCATTTGACATGAACATGGGGATGATGTGATACGAACGTTCTGTCTTTCTTGTAACATAATTGGATAAAAATATACGGCTGATTACGGGCTAACATTCTTTAGGAAAAGTTGATTACCTCTGAATTATAATTCAGTTAGCAAAGTAGAAGTGAAGAAGCCCTCTTTGTGTCATTGTGTGTCTATGTAGGAAGCCATTTTTTAATGCTTAAGTTTGTAAATTTTTCACTTGGGTATTTTTAGATATGGTAGTAATAGGACCATAGCCACAATCACTCTTCCCTAGTCTCTTCTATATGTAATTTTTCTTAATGATGTGTTTAAATGAGCTAAAAAGCAGAATGGAGAGCTTTCTTCTTTCCTATATATTTCCTCTCATCTCATGCTAATGGAGACTTACAATTGAATTTTGTGTTTCCTCTCATCTCATGTAATGAGCTGGGACATGTTTGTAATAAATGTAAAGTTTTGGGTCGTTTTGTGTAAATACTCTGTTATAAATAGCCCAACTCGAGTAGAGTTTCAGTCGAGCTCTCTATAACACATTTCCTGAGTTGAATGAAAGTAAGAGAGTATTAAAATAAAAATGCATTCTGTTGCAGGACTTATGGAAATAACAGTGCAAATTCTCTCTTTCTCTCATTCTGTTCTCTTCTCTGTCCGAGTCTTCTCTTCGTTTCTTTCTTCTCCAATTTAGTTTACAACAAATTGGTGATCTAGTTTTTTATGGCTAGATCATGATTCCATTTTCGTGTGATTGATTTTATATCATGTTTAAACACGTCTTGGCTCACCTGGTCTACTCCCAGTCTCCCACCCTTAGTGCAAAACCACCCTCTTGGGCTCTTGGCTCACCTGGTCTAGGATTTCTAGTTCCGTGCTCTAGGGCTTTTACCTCTAATAAGTAGAACTTGGGAATCCTTCTCAAAGCCTTTGACCTCCTATGATGAGAAACGTCTATTATTTTCACCTTTGGGTATTATTGATAGTCGTTGTATTCTCATCGGTTGTTCCAGTTGGATGTGGCTTTTCTAAGCTAACACTTCACAAGGATTATCCGGCGATAAGCCCGTCAATGTCACTGAAGTCTGAGACATTACATGATCATAACACACTCTCAGTTACGACCCCTCTTGGATCGGTAATGTTCCCTCCAAGGCCGGTCACGTTCCCTCCAGGGTCGTACCCGACCCTGGGGGTTTTGACCCGAACTTGTTTGATGCATCAAAGTCGAGAATAGATAATGTTTGAGTTTGAGTGTTTGACCATGCTTTGTAATATAGCATCGATCATAATGAATAATGAGTCACTACTTTGACTATATATGTACAAAGTTATGCATGTTTGTGTTTGAGTGTTTGACCATGCTTTGTAATATAGCATCGATCATAATGAATAATGAGTCACTACTTTGACTATATATGTACATGTTTGCCCTGGTTGTCATGCTTAAACGTAAAAGCAAACTTGCAAACCTATTTTGAAAATCGAGAATCAATGTTCCACATAATTTAGTAGTTATTTACATAATTGGTATTTTAGTATAAGATAATATAAAACAAAATGATAACGTAAAAACTTTGTAGGGTAACTTTTATTTTATCGATTCATACTTTGTTAACCCTCTTAGTTTAATAAGACAACTTGGAGGTTCCATTATATTTTATATGTATAATCATTCAAAAATTATCGAATCATATTATTATAATTAAAGGTAAACTTGCAAAACTATCCAGAAAACAAAGAATCAATGTTCCACGTTATTTAGTAGTTAGTTAAATAGTTGATATTTTAGTAAAAAAGATAATATAAAACGAAATAATAACATAAAAACTTTGTATGATAACTTTTATTTTATCGATTCATACTTTGTTAACCCTCCTAGTTGAATAAGGTAACTTGAAGGTTCCATTTGTGGATAATCATTCAAAAATTATTAAATCATATTATTATAATTAACAAGTTTATATATCCTCTAGCATCACCCGCTTTAATTTACTCTTTGTGTTCTACTTTTTGTAAGTGTGTTCATTCACTCGCTCATTTCGCCTTCGCACACTAGTTTTTTGTTAGGTTGCTCGAATTTTATCGATTTTTCAGTCTAAAATGACAAGAAATTTAATTTCGGCCATATTTTACTATTTTTATTTATGAGTATCAGTCGTTGTTGTAGAGCTCCTAATAACGACACTGACTTTAAGTGATTTAGCTTCAACATTTGTGTTGGAGAAGGCTTTTTCACCGAATAAGCCTATCAATTGTTTTTCCACCGAATAAACCTTTTAAAAGATATTCTTATCAAATTGTCAAAAACTTTCATTTCTTAACTAATACGTTAATTACTAATTAGTCTTTTATTTCTTAATTAAATATTTGATTGTATATAGCTATCCCTTTGATTATTTATATGATCCTAATCTTTATTTTAAAAAATAACTATATAAATGAATATGATCATAATTTCGCAAAAAACTCCTAATTATATATTTTATTACACTATTAGTTATTATATATAAAACCAATATACAATTCACAGTTAAAATATATTAATTTTAAATTTTTATTTAAATGTAGTACGAAGATTATAAGTTTGATTTATTTTCCATAGTAGGTAGATTTGGTCGACGCGAAAAAAAAAAGCTAAACAAATTGAACGTTATATCTATACTACTATAGTATAAAGAGGAGTCAATGTCTTCACAAAAATTTGCGCCACGTGTTATTTCTATAACAAAATAATCAGCTGGACTCTTCTCTATATAAATTAGGTAGTTATAATCTCATAAAACCTTATTCCGTAAAAATTTCTTAAAAATTACCGAAAATTATGAATTATCTCTTACCAAGAATTAATTGTAATCTTCTGATAAATATTATTATTTGATAAAACGTGATGTATTATTATGTATTCCTTTAACGTGATTATTGACGTTACATATCTAATTAAATTAAGTTTATAATCGCATTGTACGGGGGTTAAACTAGTTATCGGTTATATTATCACACGGTACAAACTTCTTGCGTTTTTCTCTTATTCCGGTCTTCTAAACGGTCCTCTCTCCCTCTCTCTCCAGATCACAGTCCACCTTCATCTTCTCTCTCCTCCCTTCCCCGGCAGCCATTGTCGTTCTTCTCCGAGCTCTCTCCGCCGGCCATCTCCTCCAAGAGCTCACTAGGAGAATCTGCAGAGAGGAGTAGGTGAGATTTGGATTTGAGCGTCTGTGGAGTTGAAGAAGGGGTTCTCTTTTCACTAGCCCCTCCCACTCCCCGGATCTGAGCCACGATGGCGCTTTCTGGCATGAGAGGGCTCTCCGTCTTCATCAGCGATGTGCGCAATTGCCAGAACAAAGAGCAGGAGCGGCTTAGGGTGGATAAGGAGCTCGGCAACATTCGTACCAAATTCAAAAACGAGAAGGTTAGGGTTTCTGTTGATGAACTCAATCCTCTCATTGCTGCTTTAATTCCGTTGTATTGCCAGCTATTGTGATCTCTGATTCTGCTGATTTAGGGATCTGGAGTTGGATACTGAATTTTTTGCCGAATTGGCGATTGTATCGCAGGCTATATCTCCCTATGAGAAGAAGAAATACGTTTGGAAAATGCTGTACATATTTATGCTGGGGTATGATGTCGACTTTGGTCATATGGAAGCTGTTTCCTTGATATCTGCACCAAAGTATCCGGAAAAACAGGTGAGGAGCTGCCTGTCTATTGACTTGTCTTGTTGTTAGTGTACAAAGTACCCCAGGCAATATTGGTTCTGTTTGCATTGATTCCTATTTAGGCTTTGGCTTAGAAGTATATTGCTGAATATTAGTTTCTTGATTTATCTTAGCATGAGTTTTCATGTGTGAACCGTAGTAGCCTTTTGTCACTTCTTATCCTTTCTTTGGTTAGAAACTCCACATATACTTATAGTTAATCTTAGATATTAGGCTCTCAACTGCTGGAAGTATTTGAAACTAGTTTCGTTAGCATCTTTTTCCCCATGTCATTGTTTGCTGACTTGAATGTGAACCTGCTTTTACTTCAGGTTGGATACATAGCAACGTCATGTTTGCTCAACGAGAACCACGACTTTCTAAGATTAGCTATAAATACTGTACGCAATGATATCATTGGTCGCAATGAAACTTTCCAGTGTCTTGCACTGACAATGGTATGTTTACTCAAATATTAGTTATAATGTTTGGACTGCTCAGTCCTGCTTTCCTTCTTGTCGTTTCTTATGTTGGATGTAACTTATATAATGCATGCTTGCTTCATGATCTATGTGAATGAGATTTGATTTGTAATAAACATGTAAATTTGTCCTGCTAAAAGTGGTGGGGGTTAACTAGAGTGAATTGCATTTAATTACATTTAGAAAATGACCTTTCTTTCATATCAAAAAGTTGAAATTTCTGATGCACCCAACTAGTTTGATCAAACCAAAAAGAGGAAGTTGGCAATTTGTGGTTGATGCTCTTTTATATAGCTTATGCCTCAAATATTTAGTTCTTCTTTGAATAACAATTTCTGATCGTGTGAGTTATATTTTGCAGGTTGGTAATATTGGTGGGAGGGACTTCGCTGAATCTTTATCCCCTGATGTTCAGAAGCTGCTGGTAACGTATAGCAGAATTTTGCTATTGCGAATGTTGGTTAACACATATAGTGGTAATTATTGTTTGTTTTGCTCCAGATGTCGAGTAGCTGTAGACCACTGGTGAGAAAAAAAGCAGCATTATGTCTTCTTCGCTTATATAGAAAGAATCCAGATGTTCTAAATATAGATGGCTGGTATGTTTTAACATAATCTTTGGCCATTGCCTTTTCCTTGATTTATTTGCACTTGTTTCTAAGCAATTATACTCCTTTTCATTACTTACTAGGCCTGATCGTATGTCACAACTTTTGGATGAGCGTGATTTGGGTGTTTTGACATCTTCAATGAGCTTGCTAGTTTCTTTAGTTTCAAATAATCACGAAGCTTATTGGAGTTGTGTTCCTAAATGTGTGAAGACACTGGAGAGACTTGCTAGAAACCAAGATATTCCACAAGAGTACACATACTATGGTATCCCATCTCCCTGGCTGCAGGTTTGTGTCATTCTCTTCCTTCAATAATTTCCTAATATTAGAAACCCAGGTGTAAAGTTTGGATGTTCTGATGCTTGCTTGATATTTGATCATTTTACAGGTTAAAACAATGAGAGCCCTTCAGTATTTTCCTACTATAGAAGATCCAAATACAAGAAGATCATTGTTTGAGGTTCACATTTTCCCAGTATCTTTCATAAGTACTCCTTTTTCTAAATAATACGTGTCTTCTCTGACTGTCTAATCTGGTTTTAGGTTTTGCAACGGATATTGATGGGAACAGATGTTGTGAAAAATGT
Organism: Polygonum aviculare; assembly: GCA_934048045.1. NCBI lineage: Eukaryota > Viridiplantae > Streptophyta > Magnoliopsida > Caryophyllales > Polygonaceae > Polygonum > Polygonum aviculare. The sequence goes on from OW204024.1 coordinate 909,259, forward strand.
AAACAAGAATAATGCTTCACATGCTGTGCTTTTTGAGGCCCTTGCTCTTGTAAGTTTGTAATGCAAGTATCTCATGATTACATGTTACTTTGAGCTGCAGTTATACATTTCTTCTGTAATCCACAGTGAATTTTTCCTTCATTATTGAGCGATTTGAAGAGAACCGTTAGAGATTCTGATAGTTTCCTGAACTTTTTTTGTTTATTGCACTCAATACTTGGGAGTTTTATGGACACTTTGCAATTTTGAAGTAGAAATTTGGCTGTATGCCTCAGGAGTATTATTTTAGTTCCTTTGATAACTACAAATGGCGGTTTAAGAAGTTTGGCAGTATGCGTCAGAGTATTATGTTATTGTTATTAGTTCCTTTCATAAATACAAAGCTTAATTCAGAACACAAAGCAGAGCATTAAGAAGTTTGATTAAGAAAGGGACTTGTGATAACTTCAATCAAATGATGTCGAATTGTGTTCCTTATGTCATAAGGTTATGCACCTTGATGCTGAGAAGGAGATGATGTCCCAATGTGTTGCTTTGCTTGGAAAGTTCATCGCTGTTCGTGAACCAAATATTCGATACCTGGGTCTGGTATGTTACCAAGATCTTGGACGTTGAGTGTCCATTTACTTTTGTCTAAACTTGTTATCTTGCTTTACTAATTTTGTTTCACTCAAGCATAGAGATAAATTTGTTATGCTGTTTACCTATCTTTTTGTTTAAATTCAGGAGAACATGGCCAGAATGTTGATGGTTACAGATGTGCATGATATCATTAAAAGACATCAAGCTCAGATAATTACCTCTCTGAAGGATCCTGATATCAGGTTTATTTTACTTGTGTTTCTTGTTCTTCTGAAACTAATATGAACTATTAAGTAGTGAATCTACATCTGTGTATTTGATCTGCTATGAGGTTGTGTTTCTGAGCAAAGTGGTAGGGTGGGGGCGTTATATGATTGGTTGAATGCTAATGCTATTCTTCAATTACAGGTCTGTGGAGTCTGGACTACACCAGAAAAATAGATGACCTTTTATTGTTTATTAAATAAGCCAAGGGATTGTGTTTTATGAGCAAAACAGTAGGGCAGGGTGTTATATGATTGGTTGAATGGTATTACTATGCTGCAAGAGAAGGTCTCTGGAGTCTAGATTACAGAAGAAACTCAATGACCTCTCATTGTTTATTTAGCCAAGGGTACCTTAAAAATGTAGTATGTAGTCGAAACTGCCTACCTGTAGGGAGTGCTCTCAGTGCGTAAAACATAGATCTTCCTTGTGAAGGGACCCTAGAATATATTTCCTTGAACTTCTTAGGGATCTGAAAACTTAACATATGTACATCTACTCAACAGAGCACTAGGGTTTCTGAAAGTAGCGGTAAAGTCGATCAAACTTATTTAGACCATTTATTTTAAGGCCTTATTAAGTTGTTTGTAATTTGATTTATGTTCTGCAAATTATAATGGTCTCTAAGTTCGTAGGAAATAACTTTCATTATTTTACAAAATGGCAATAGCATCTTGCACAAATTTAGCATTGAATTATTTTAGGTGCGTAAATAATTGATGTCTTTTTCAGTTTATCTTGACTGCGCACTTGCATTCTGTTGTAAACATATAGTGATAAACACCATATAGTACACCAAAATTTACTAAACACCACATATTACACACGCAGTGATATCATAGCTGACTATGTTATTGAAATAGAAATACTTGTTGATTTCTGATTTCGGAGTTGGCTTCCAACGCTTGAAGTTCTGAATGCTGTATAGTGACATGCAAATGGCTGTTCAACCATGCATGCATAACACTTTGATTGTAAATGTTACTCCTGAAAGGAGTGTTGTTTTTTCTTTTCATTTGTCCTTTGCATTACTTGGTTATTGACATGCTTTACTTTTTTGCCCCTCCATGTTTTTTTTTTTTTTTGCTTTATCCTTTGTTTCTGAGAAGCAGAAGACTTCCTGCTTAGCTGATGATTCATTGCTTCACTATATTTGGTTTGCCAGTATAAGGAGACGCGCTCTTGATTTGTTGTATGGGATGTGTGACGTTTCTAATGCAAAGGACATTGTCGAGGAGCTGTTGCAGGTACTATCTTTATACATGTCAATTACAGAATTTCAGGTGGCATTTGAAACAGCTAAACGTATAGCTGAATTAGATATATGGTATATGCTGACACTTCTATCTTTAGTATCTTAATACAGCGGAGTTTGCTATGCGAGAAGAGTTGTCACTGAAAGCAGCCATTCTTGCTGAGAAGTTTGCCCCTGATTTGTCATGGTAGAGATGATTGTTCTTTCTCCCATTTTCCGACTTAGTGCGGCATTTGGTGATCTCTTTATATACCTCAAGAAAAACCTTATCTATTTTGCGACAAAGGGAGTAATTAATAAAAAAAGTTGTGGTGCATATTGAAGAAATTTGAGGCAGATAATTGTGCAAGGATAACGAAATACAATTATTATCTTAGTTGGAAGAAGAAATGGCAATTTCCTAGCCAGCAACAGCCTGTGAGGATTGTTGGGACTGGGAGGGTGGGGGGGAAGATGAATTCCAGTGCCTTTTGAACTTTGAAGCTTCCTTGATGTTTTTATTATGAAATGAAATTATGATCTGTTTGTGTTGCAGGTACGTTGATGTGATCCTCCAGCTGATTGATAAAGCAGGTGACTTTGTTAGCGATGACATATGGTTTAGAGTGGTACAATTTGTTACCAACAACGAGGACTTGCAGGTAATCTCCATTTTCAACTGTCTCTCCTAAGCTTCATTTTTCTATCCTGTAGCATATAATGTATCATTCACTTACGCAAATACGTGGCAGCCCTATGCAGCTGTGAAGGCCAGGGAGTATCTTGAGAAATCTGCTGTACATGAGACAATGATCAAAGTAAGTATACTTGTACTTTCTCATCATTGTGGGGTTTTCTTTTAGTGAAAGAGCTCTTAGCAGTCGTTGATGTGACCCTGACAATCCTATTGTAATTTCAACAAGTATAGCTGAAGAGCATATCTGCCTAAGCATTACCCTGAATTACAAAAAAGGGGTGTGCTTGGTGAACATGCTAATTAATAATGCAAAAGGTTTGATGCTGACTAGGTCAGAAAAGATAATTCACTGATACGGTGATAACTAAGATCAGTTAGATGAATCTGTTTGTCAAGTTGTAATTGAAATTGGACAAGGCCAAACTATAAGATCTAGTCCCATCTGCTGCTTTTGTCTCGTTGTCTCTTATTGGGGTTGCATTTTCAAAATTGATTGGATCTTTATCTTTTCAAAATTATGCTGCTCAGTTGAGTCCTTAAATAGTTTACAATTTTACTTGCTTAGTTTGGTTTGTCAATTTCAAAATGTTTTTTTTCTTTTGGCACAGGTTAGTGCTTATATACTTGGAGAATTTGGTCATCTTCTGGGCACTCGTCCTGGATACAGTCCGAGGCAACTCTTTAGTCTTATACATGAAAAGCTTCCAACGGTTTCGTAAGATCCTATAACCAAGTGGCTATTGTTACTTATTTTGTTGCATTTTCGCTCACCCTGTAAGCACCCTGATGGACCATACACTTTCAGGACATCCACAATTCCACTTCTGCTCTCCTCATATGCCAAAATATTGATGCATTCTCAGCCTGTTGACCAGGAACTACAGAATCAAATATGGGCAGTATTTCACAAGTGAGCAGAATTCTTTTGTTCATATCTAGTTATCTAGGTTTTGATTTTAAAAATGCATCAAGATCTATTTTTGGTGAGTGGGGAAGTATTATGAACAATTATCTCTTCTTTTCAGGTACCAGAGTTGCATCGATGCAGAGATACAACAACGGGCAACTGAATATCTTGCCTTGAGTAGCAAAGGTCCTGCTTTGATGGATATATTGGCTGAAATGCCCAAATTTCCTGAGCGCCAGGTAGATATGATCTGTTTTCAAGTTTGGATATTGACAATCAATCCCAATCCCCCATTTCGCCTATTAGTAGGAGAATATTTTTATATAACCTACTTGTAGCTGGAATTTGTGATTTGTGTAATCGTATTCTGTCAGATTGAAATTCAAACATTTGTGTCTTTCTTTCTATAAGTGAAGTTATCTTTTTCATTTTTTCTTATTTCTTTAAATGTAGTCTTCATTGATCAAGAAAGCTGAAGATGCTGAAGTTGACACAGCAGAACAAAGTGCAATCAAATTGCGGGCTCAACAGCAGCCATCAAACGCTTTAGTTGTTGCTGATCCACAGCCAGCTCCTTCTCAACTTGGTCTAGTGAAGATGCCTAGCATGGCCAGCAATGGGGTGAGATACTGTCTTTTGGGTTTGTTTTAAGCCTGTATATGAGCTTTTGTTTTATGATTGTGTGTCTCAATCACGTTACCTAGTGCTTGCACTTTTGTAACATGCATTGACTTTTTGACTGTTACAGGGCCAATCAGACCATAGTTTAGTTCAATCGAATGGAACCACTCATGAAGTAGATTCACAGGATGCAACTCCCTCTCCAGAAGTCCTAGGTGATCTTCTTGCCATTGAAGGTCCACCAAGTGCTTCTCAACAGTCAGCGGACACTTTGTCACCTATTGCAGATGATGTTGCAGATTCAATTAATGCTCTAGCACTTGCACCTGTAGAGGAGCAGACAAATACAGTCCAGGTACTATAACTTACATCACAGGACCTCAATATATTTCAGAGTTTGTAATATACTTTGTCTACTCTAGGTGCGGTATACTATATCCAAAAATAATGTCTCGAAATTAATCCATATCTGAGAATAAAGAATGTTCTGGAGTAACTTTTATTGAAAACATCTTGATTGCAAGTTGGTTACGGAAGCAACTTTGACCCTGCCCTCATTTCCCTTTGCTAGAGAATGTGGTTATGTTGCGGTACATTTTAATCTACTTATGCGGGCCATGTGGCATAGTATTGTGAGTTCTATCGATTTGCCTGTGTGGGAGAGGGGAATTGTCGACATGACATATATATATGTGTGTGTGTGTGCGTTTGTGTGCGTATATATATCAGAGTGCTTGTTCATTGCTTTATGCTCTTTATTTTCCTTGCAGCCAATTGGTAGCATTGCCGAAAGATTTCAGAGTTTATGCCTCAAAGATAGTGGCATTCTATATGAAGACCCTTACATTCAGGTTCATAAACCTCACCCAAGTATTTAGTGACTTGTAGGTGTTGATATAAAAGGTGTAGCGATTCAGAATGTAGCTTTAACTAGTGACACATTTTTTTTTTCATTGATGCATCAGGTTGGAATAAAAGCAGAATGGAGAGCACATCACGGTCGTCTTGTTCTGTTTCTGGGGAATAAAATTACAAGTCCATTGGCTTCAGTTCAAGCTCTTTTATTGCCTCCTGCACATCTAAACTTGGTGCTTTCACAAGTACCAGATGCTATCCCCCCACGTGCTCAGGTGGAGATCATCTCATACCTCTGTTGATTTACGTATACTTTTTGCTTGATCAATGAATCAATCTTCTACATCAGACATTATAATGCTTATGCCTTGTTTTCCAATGCAGGTGCAATGCCCTCTTGAGGTTGTGAATCTTCGACCAAGTAGAGATGTTGCTGTTCTTGACTTCTCCTACAAGTTTGCAGCCTCATTGGTACTTCTTCTTCTACATACTCTCATACTCTAGTCATGTATCCTAATATTTACAGAAACAGACTGAAATTTGTTTCTTATCACAGGTCAATGTCAGACTTCGACTTCCTGCTGTATTGAATAAATTTATGCATCCCATATCTGTTTCTGCTGAGGATTTTTTCTCACAATGGAGACTTCTTACAGGACCACCCTTGAAACTCCAAGAAGTGGTATGCATGAATTGCCTCATCTTTTGCTTCAGAAAACAATCTTTTTTACTTGAAAATTTGTAAGGTAATTAAACTACCACTTCGTGATAACTATCCTCATGCTTACAAGTTACAAACAAACAGATAATTGCTAGACCACCCAGCTTTGCCTCCTTCTGTAGCATGATTTCAGTGAATTATTCATGTACTGGGATTTGTATGCCCTTCAGTATCTGTGCTTCTATTATTCATTCTTGAATAATGGTGCAGGTTCGAGGTGTCAGGCCAATGCCTCTTCTGGAAATGTCAAATCTACTCAATAGCTACCGGTTAATGGTTTGTCCAGGGCTGGTAAGAATCTAAACACTTGCTCTAAATCTGCTTATATAATTTCCTCTTTACTTTTTACAGAACAGCCCATGGTGCTAAATGTTCCTGTTTCTTTTTTAGGATCCAAATCCAAACAATTTAGTAGCATGCACCACATATTATTCGGAGACTACACGTGCAATGCTTTGCTTGGTACATAATTTTTCTTCACTTCTCTTCTATCAATAACTATATAGTTTTGCTCACATTGTTAAAATTGCGTTATGGTGACAGCTAAGAATGGAAACCGATCCAGCTGACAGAACACAGTTGCGCATGACAGTGGCCTCCGGAGATCCAACATTAACGTTAGAGTATGGATCCCCAAACTCAATACTTCATCACATATTCCACTCTAAATTTCAAATTTAGAAAATCTTCATCCTTTTTTTTTTAACTTGGTTGACAGACTGAAGGAGTTTGTCAAGGAACTACTTGTAGCCATGCCTGTGGGCCCCCCAGATCAGTCTCTGAGCCACCCAGCTCCCCAAACTCCGTCTGCAGTGACGGATCCCGGTGCCATTCTTGCCGGTCTGCTGTGATTGTTGTGTCGATATAAATTACTTCAATTCATTTTTATACATGCAGCTGAAAACTCTCCAGTCTTCACTCTTCACTTCCAACGCGGCCATTCATTGATTGTTATAGTGGGCAAAGAACCGAGAAACATGGGAGGATTTACGGTGATACGGCTGGCGGAATTCAAAGGTGAGCTAAAATGTTACAGGAGTGATAAAAGATCATCACCAAATATAGTGAGGGTTAATTCCTTAAGGATTGTATTTTTGCCTGCACAGTTTTATCGTTGTGCCTTGTCAAGGTTTTCTTCCAGCTTTTGCCTTTATGCTGTTTACTGTTTTTTATTGTGTGGTTGCATTGGTTTGGTGATATTGATAGTCGTAGTTAGATCTATACAGTTTTTGCAAGCAGATTTATTAAGTAGGTTAATTCATAAGAGGGAGTGGGTTTGTTTGTTTGTTTATACATCAATATAATTAATGTTTTGTTGTCGATTCTTCTTTGGTACAAATGGTAAAGAGGAAAACCGTATTGTTTGCTCTTTGTATTTCTCGTTGTGTATTTGGAATCCCTTCGTGTGATTTTGTAATGTGTTGATAAATTCGGAGAACACTTCACATAATTGAGAATTTAAGATCAGTTTCCGGACACAATTCAATCCTTTACTGGTGTATGCATGTGTTGCAAAATGTCTAGGGCTAAATTGACACAATCTCATGAATTCGGATTTAGAGTTGTTGCAAGATGACAAAAATATATCAAAACTCAGTTTGCCCAAAATGCCGATGACACAATCTTATGAATTCGGATTTAGAGTTGTTGCAAGATGAAAAGATATATCAAAACTCAGTTTGCCCAAAATGCCGATTGAAGGAACCCAAACATTAAATAATTGATCGAATTACATTAATCTCAAACACAACCCAAGATGATAATTCAATCCTTTATTAATGTAGATGAAGATATCATTGATGAAACATCATATCATAATTATTAGGGCAATTTGCGAAAATGCCCCACCCAGAAAAACGGTTTGCAAAAACGCCCCTTAAAACAAAAAAATAGCGAAGCACGCTGTTTTGGGCGTTTTTGCAATAAAATTTACATTATTTTGTATTTTCTTTTAAATAGAAGTTTATTAAAAAATCATTATAATTACAATAAAAATACTTAGCCATAAATTCTGGAAATTCTTTTTAAATACAAAATTAAAAAATAGAAAAAGAAAAAATATATATAAAATAAGAAAATAGTTTTGAAACATTACGATTTTTTGGAAACAATGAGACATTGTAGAAGATATGGTGGAAGATATTGTTGAAGATATTTTTTGAAAATATAAAAGTAAATAAACGTGGATCATTATTATTTTCGTTTTTAACATTCTTCATGATTATCTTCGTTATTATCTTCGTTTCATCACAAAGTAGGGTAAAATTCATCCTGTCAGCCTCAGTAAACATCTTGTCATACACAACGAAATATCCTGTCACTCTTTTGAAACAATAAGATCTTTTAGAAACAATGACATATTGTAGAAGATATGGTGGAAGATATTTTTTGAAAATATAAAACATAAATAAATGTGGATCATTGTTATCTTCGGTTCAACATTGAACGTTATTATCTTCGTTATTCTATTCGTTTCATCACAAAGTAGGGTGAGACTCATCCTGTCACCTTCAATGACAATCTTGTCATACACAACGAAATATCTTGTCACCATTTGTAAAATACTATCATTTTTTTGTTTTTTTAGGTAAGATTTTCTTGTTTAGGTAAGATTTTTTGTTCGGCCCACCGAGAGGAGTTCGGTAAGATTTTCAATTTTCCTTTAATTTTGAAAAAAGGATAGATCAAAAAACGAAATCTTTTTTAACATTAAAATATTTATAAAATCTTTTTATTTATATATATTTTCAAATTTGGATAAAAAATAAAGTTTGTTAAAATATTTTATTTCTCAAATAAATATAATAATAAAAATAGTAATTTTCGATTTTTTAAAAATATTTCGTTTTTTATTTTATTTGATAAAAATTAGTCATTTTGGGCATGAATGTAATATTTTTAGGCATAATCGCAATGTTTTTAGGCATTTTTGCAAATCGAAAAAAAAGGTCATATTTGCAAACGGATTATCAAATAGGGGCATTTGGTACTAATTCCCCTAATTAATTGGAGTATTTAAGTAAGGCAACAACAGAGGACATTAGAACCAACACGAAGACATTGTCCTCCCATCAATGCTTTTTGCTGACATAAATAAAAGCATGCAGGTTGATCACAAGGTCGTGGCCTTGGTTGAAAACACTTAGAACCAGGCCCCGATGTAGGCAGCTCCCTCCTACATTCATAACCTGCATATAATAGTACACATTCAATTAAAAAAACTCATTTCTTTTCATCAACAACATTACCGACATCAGTGACGGATCCAGAGTTGTCTCAATGGGGGGCGGATTGTTACCTCAACCATCGTCATGTTTTTAAGACATATTTTCGCAATTATAAATCGTTAATGAAATGCCCTTCTTGTCCAAAAAAAAAAAATTAGTTATTTAATTAACTTTTTGTGTCAAAATCGTATTGTTTTGCTCATAAATATTTTTAAAAAGTAATCCAAAAAATTGACCGATTAGGTAAAAACACATCGTTCAAGTGTTTTTTTTCTTATTAATTCGTAGTAAAATTTAAACTCATTCTCTCTAAACTCAAGCTATTCAAATTAAAAGTAAAATAAAACAGAAATGTAAGTACTACAATATGTTCATTTCTCAATGAATATTAGTATCAAGTAATAAATAAATCGAGTTTCTTAATGTCTCAAAATAAAAAATAAACAATAATCAATCCAATATTCTCAAAAAATGATTTTTCAGCCATTAAATAACTAATTTGAGTTGAGTAATTCAAGATCATATTACTACATATTTAAGTTTATAGGTGATTTCCTAGTCTAAACTCTAAACTATAGAGTATAAATTTTACTAGAGAAGAACAACAAGAACAAGATTTAGTGATAACTTGAAGAAAGTGACTTACTTGATATCGACGAGAGAACAAGAACAAGGATAAAAACGTTGCAAACGGTCTTCATTTTGTGTCTACGAGACGAAACGAGAGCTAGACGTTGAAGTTGGATGGTGTTGTGAGAAATGCTCGGTTAAATAGAGATCGTGAGACCTCGTGTTCGGCGAGCTCTACGGCGCCAACCTTCAATAATTGATCGCATAACACGGACGGTGTCGGAGCTAAGTAGGGGAATAATTGAGTGGGGCCCGGCGTCGGCGTTTGCTTGCCAATAATTGAGCTAATTAAGGCAATTAAGGAAGAGGTGAGCGGGAGGAGTCGGGCGTTGGGTCGGGGAGTCAGTCCGGTTGAGCGCGAGTGTGGGCTCGGTTCTGGGTTCGTCGGGCTGGGTGGGCCTAGCCAAGGGCCATAGGCAGAGCCGGCGTGGGTAAGGCCGAGATCTAGGAAAGGGTTGAGTTGGGCAGAGCTGCTCTACTACTATGATGCCATGAGCTGATGGACCTCCTACTCCACTCCACTCAAACCCGGTTCACCCACTCCCACTCCCAAACCCCTCCCATCCGCCACCCAAAGCCTCTTCCACGTACGACTTCTTCATCTCCGCACACGAGGCTGCCGACTCCCACCGCAAGAGTTGGTCCTCTCTTTACTCCCTCGGCCAAGGAGTTGAATGATTGAATTCATTACGTACTGATGATCAAGATAAAAAATGGTCACTTATGTCAGCCCTTTATCTTCGCGAAACTAATGCCAACTTTGATGATTGTAATTACATGTTAGATCTATACAGTTCTCGCAAGTAGATTTATTAAGTAGGTTCATAAGAGGGAGTGGGTTTGTTTGTTTATACATCAATATAACTAATGTTTTGTTGTCGGTTCTTCCTTGGTACATTTTGGTAAAGAGGAAAACCGTATTGTTTGCTCTTTGTATTTCTCGTTATGTATTTGGAATCCCTTCGTGTGATTGTGTAATGTGTTGATATATTCGGAGAACACTTCACATAATTAAGAATTTAAGATCAGTTTCCGGACACAATTCAATCCTTTACTGGTGCATGCATGTGTTGCAAAACGACTAGGGCTAAAGTGACACAATCTCATGAATTCGGATTTAGAGTTGTTGCAAGATGAAAAAATATATCACAACTCAGTTTGCCCAAAAGGCCGATTGAAGGAACCCAAACATTAATCTCAAACACAACCCAAGATGATCGAATTACATTAATCTCAAACACAACCCAAGATGATAATTCAATCCTTTATTAATGTAGATGAAGATATCATTGATGAAACATCATATCATAATTATTATTGGAGTATTTAAGTAAGGCAACAACAGAGGACATTAGAACCAATACGACGACATTGTCCTCCCATCAATGCTTTTTTCTGACATAAATAAAAGCATGCAGGTTGATCACAAGGTCGCGGCCTTGCTTGAAAACACTTAGCATAAGGCCCCGGTGTAAACACAGTGAAGATCTTCTACAACACTCTTTACAACCCTCTATACTCCATTTAATTATTTTTACAAAAATAAGTTGATAAAAAAAAATTTAAAAAATATATTAATATTATAGATGATTGTTATCTTATAGTTATCAAATTTTGGGGGGTAAAAGTTTAGTCACTATTTTTTAAATTCAAAAATATGATTATTTTTTACAATTTTAGCCTAGAAAAATACTAATAATGATTTTTTAATAATTATAATGTAAAAATATACAAGACTTATCATTTAGAATGTGTATATAATTTTTGAAAAAAAAATAACATCACTTTATAGTATTAAATAATTAAGTGGAGCATGGAGAGTTGTAGGGAGAGATGTAGATGATCTTGATTGGTGTAAACAGCTCCCTCCTACATTCATAACCTGCATATAATAGTACACATTCAATTAAAAAAATAACGGCCTAAAACATACACAGACACTCGAACTTGTACGTTTTAATCACTTAAACACCCAATCTTTGAAACGGACTTATCAAACACTTTTAACTTGCTAATTCCTACTTATCAAGCACCTCTAAATCCTCTAATACTCAGACTTTCTAACCCGTGTACTGCACTCGCTACAGGTAGATGCCACTTCAATGACACATAAGCAATGTAATTTTAATTATTAATTTAAGAAATAACCTCCTCCTTCGTCACTCTGTTACCTCTTCTCCTTTCTCACTCCCCTCAAAACCCACCCCCCTCAAAACCCACGTAGATACTCTCCCTTCCTCAATTTTTTTGGAAAATTCCTTTATTAATAATTATAGGGATTTTATAGGTTCTTATTGAACTTGCACTTTGGTGAAATTGGGATGAACTTATGATAATTTAAGGAGTATTTGAGATTCAAATTGTTGAAATGGCTAGAAAACTCTTCATCACCCAGAGGAAAGAATTCTTCAATGGCCAAGAAAAATGAAGTAAAAAGGACTCGAAGAAATATACTTACTCGATGATATCGATGAGAGAACAAGAACGAGGATAAAAACGTTGCAAACGGTCTTCATTTTGTGTGCTAGAGACAGAACGAGAGCTAGATGTTGAAGTTGGATGGTGTTGTAGGAAATGCACAAGAAGAGGGAGAGGAGTGGGTGGGTAACGGGAGGTGAGTTAGGGGTAGGTATAATACATGCAACTCATTGACGTGGATGTTACACTAGCATACTATAGTACTTCATTTAGCCGGTGGAATGGGCCAAATATCTCCAACTTATGTATTGTCATTCATGTATGTCTACTATCACAAAATGCCAAGTTATGTATTGTCATTCATGTATATCTCCAATTTATGAATATTATTAGATGTTCGTCGCTATTACGTACTCTTTTTTTACTAGTCCAAGATGGCAAAGGACGTAGGAAAAGCCGGGCATGAGTGTCTCACTTTGTGGGTGGGTGGATTTTGGTCAATGGGGTTGATTTTGTTTTATTTGACTCGGTTAACCAGCCATAGTTGGGGATTGGTCAAAGGTGGTTTAAGTCCGGATCGGTTTGTATTCTAATATAAATTTCAAATTAATTTTATTAATCGTTGAACCTAAAATTCGCTATTAAAATATTCAGGGGTTCAGAGTGATTCATGTTGATTTTCTCAAAAAGTAGTTAGGACTCGTCGGTTTCAAGGTAATTCGTTCTGCGACTTGCTCGGTTAGGTGATTCTATTCAATTCACGTTATATTGCGTGCTGTCTCGAAATCCGCCTTCAAGGAGCCTACTACATCCAAGAGCAGCGTAATCAGGGGTGGTACTAGGTAGTGCCCAGTGGGGGCTGTAGCCCCCGCTGGGATTACATTTTTTTAAAAAAAAATAATTAATAATATGGTAATATATTTTTCCTTCCGTATTAAAATAATCGTCCAAGTAATATTTGTGTATATATTAAGAAAGAATTATTTTTCTTATATTATCTTTATAATTATAGAGTTAATTATTAGTGTAGAGAAACATGGAAACATGTATATGATTATGATATGACTAATTATTAGGGGTATAAATGAAAAATAATGGAGAAAAATGTAAAATTCACAAGTATTGTGAAATAAAAAACGGTGGTTATACATAAACCGGACGGAGTATTAAAAAAGCACATATATAAACAGACACTATTATACACTACAATAATTGAAATGAAGTTAGGTCGTAAAAAAAAGATGGCTAAACATATGTTTAGTGGAAATATTAAATATTAGCTAATTTTTATAAAAGATAAGGATTTTTGTGTATAATAATGAAAGGAAATGTACACAAAACGACCCTTAATTAATTTTCGTTCAGGGTCTCTAATTTGTTAGGACCGGTCTTGTCTGCCTTAGATCTCCCAGCCTCCGTCCGCCAACCGCTTCACTTCCACATTTTCGCCTACCTCCTCAAATCCACTTTGGTTTTAATAAAAACTTTATTATGTTTCATTTTCTTTACTCAAATTATGATTAATTTTACTTATAGATTGAACATACCAGGTCTATTTCAAGTTCAAATGATCAATGATCAAATTTCTAACGATTAGACTTAAATTAAGCTATTTAGCCCCCTCTGAACTAAAATCCTGGTTCCGCCACTGAGCGTAATCAGCTTCAATCTTCTTTCATTGCTCTTCACCTCTGTTGTTTTGTTTACATTTTTTTGTTTTGATGTTCGCATTTTCGCTTATACCATTTCCATCGAGTTTGCACCCGAGAGCATATCTCGGCGTTAGTCAATTGTCGATGAAACTAGCTAGATGTTCACATTGTTAATTAGGCCTTCTTTCCACTAACCATTGAACAAGAACAACGCTACCGAGCAATCCCAGACCCTAGTCTTCACTACAGAGCCGGCCCAACAATGAAATTGACTCATCGACCAGATAATGTAAGAAATTCAATTTTACATCAATAATGGGGTCATATACAGCTTCCATTAAGCAGAAAACATGGTTTAATAATTAATATGGATTAGCAAAAATTAGTTAGAATATCACTGCGGAACATCGTATCAACTATCAAGGCATACATATATAGAGCACAACTTCAAATATTATAATTTGAAAGTTGCTCACAAGTCACAAGGGTGGAGATCAAAAAATAAAGAAAGGGATTAAGAGTACAATTAAGTTAAAAAAATGATCCGTATTGAATACTTGATTTAATTCATATCATTACACATATGTATTTAAAATGTAAAATTGTGAAGGCTTAATAATTATTTGCAACTTTTTTCATCGTCTTGAAAAGCAACTGAATTGAACTACGGCATGCTCAAGTACGAAGTAGTCGGCATGCAGACATGCACTCAATTCAAATATACAACGTAACGTCATTTCAATTTCTTTTTCACTAAATATGTATGTAAACTTTTATAAAAGAGAAAGGGAAGAAGCAAGCAGGCTAGTTTCACAAGTGATTTGAATATTTGATCGTTTAATAATCGAATGCTTTACTGGTAGTCTGGACAAAGGCAAAAGCAACTATCAACGAGCTAAAGGGTGACACACAACATTACTTTATCCCTTTTAAAGTTTTTGAGTGCTTGGCTTTTACCGACCAACTATAGATTACATTCAGGTTATCAATAACGGTTTGAAAGCACATAATCAACTTTTTTTAATTTTTTTAATTCTCTGTTACATGATTTTTTTAAAAGGCTGAAGTTTTTTTATTTTTTGTGAGTGGTATGTAGCAACCTTTTCTTTTCCTTTCTTTTTGTTGTGCCCTACGGGCTTTCATTTTTACTAGTGGAATGTCTAGTGCCTTGGAATCTCATGTTGCTATCAAGTTTTTATGTGTATGTTTTTTTAGCTATTGAAACGTGATAGTGTACTGTTTTGTTGTACCAACGAGCTGCCTTAACTTTATGTGCCTTAAGCATAAGCTTTTTAATTTCATTCACTAATGATCATCAACTGTTCGTAGGTTCCCGCCAGTGGTGTACGGCCATCCAATCAAAACTCGCCACCTCATAAATTCATAAATTCTTCTCGTTCGTCTTCTCTGTGGAAAAGATCCGACCTCGTTCAACTTTTCGCTCCCGTCTGACAACCTTTTCGCTCAACTTTTCGCTCGATCGTTGCCCCTTCTCCATTGACGTTTCCGGCGACCGCCCGTCGCCCTCGTCGCCCCAACCCCCCGCCCGTTCGGATCCCTCCTCCAGATCCGACCTCGTTCGCTCTCACCCTTCGTCTCCCAGCGTTTCCCTTCGTCGGTCCCGACAATTTCCCTGCGTCCGTCGGCCCTCGTCGGTTTGCGTCTCTCGGGCTAGCCTCGCCGACCCCGTCGGGCCTTCATCACCCTGTAAATCGGTCCCTCGTCGAGTCTAGCCGCCCAAAGCCGCTTGGGGACTCCACCGGATTCCGGCCTCCCCGGCTCCCTGTCCGCCCGTGGTGGTCTTCTCCCTAGCGCGTCCACTGTTCGTAGGTTCCCGCCAGTGGTGTACGGCCGGCCAACCCTCCGACGCTGGTCCCTCGGACGAAGGCCGCCAGGGACCACCGGTGTGTTCGCCTCATCGGTTTTTTTTTCCCTGTGCGATTTTACTGTTTTTTGTTTTTGGTTTTCTATTTTGGTTAAATATTGGTTTAGTTTGTTAATTTCTCCTGGTTACTTTGACTTGGCTCTTGATTATTGCCCCTCTGTTTTCGTTTGCTGATTGGGTTTTTGGTGGTGTTTTGTGTAAATCCTCTTGATCGGTGGTTTGTGGGTTTGTTGATTTTTGGTCAAGTGTGGGTTTGATGTTGTTTCTCTTGATTGTCCCTTTAAATTAGCGTTGACTGCTAGTGTCTGTTTCTAGCTTTGCATGCTTTTGTTTCTGTTTCATTGTTGGATTAGCTTGGCTTGTTGGCTGGGTGTCGTAAGTTGTTTGTTGCAGGTTAGTGGTGTTGATATAGTTAGTGTTTGGTAAGGTGCTAGTGGGTATTTTGTGGCTGGTATTCTGTGTTTTCCCTTGGTGTTGCTCTTTGTAGGAACTCCTTTTTTACAGGTTTTCTAGTTGTGTGGGCCCAGTTTGCGGTATGGTTCATCCTCGGGGAGCTAGTGTGGCCAGCAGGGCGGTGAATGATGTGAGAATAGGTTCGTGGAATATCGGCACTCTTACAGGGAAATCTATTGAGTTGGTTAAGATTCTCCAAGGACGAAGAGTGTCGATTGCATGTCTGCAAGAGACTAAGTGGAAAGGTAGGAAGGCCCGAGATATCGATGGGTGGAAATTGTGGTACTCTGGAGGGGATAGTAGTAAGAACGGGGTTGGAATTTTAGTCGAGAGGAAGTTACGGGACCAAGTGGTGCAAGTGGTACGCACAAGCGATCGACTAATGTTGATAAAGATTGCTTTAGGAGAAAAGATTATGAATATTATCAGCGCCTATGCCCCTCATGGGGGTTTGAGTGTGGAGGATAAAAGAGTGTTTTGGGAAGACTTGGATGGGATATTGAGGAGTATCCCAAGTTCAGAGCAGTTAGTACTTGGGGGAGATTTCAACGGCCACATTGGTAAGGCCAGAGACGGATTCGAGGAGGTGCATGGAGGTTTTGGTGTTGGAGTCAGAAATGAGGGGGGCCGAGCTTTGTTGGATTTTGCGGATGCTTTCAGTTGTACAGTGGTTAACTCTTGGTTCAGGAAGAGAGAAGAGCAGTTGTTCACGTTTCAGAGCGCGGCGAGTAAAACCCAGATTGATTTCTTTTTGGTTAGGAGAGCAGACAGAGGAGAGTGTAGGGATTGCAAGGTGATTCCATATGAGGGTCTCTCGACGCAACATAAACTGTTGGTTTTGGACTTCAAAGCTTTGGGCAAGAAGAGAAAGGTGTTTAGCATGCCGCAACCAAGAATCAGATGGTGGCGCCTTTCGGAGGCTAATGGGCAGAGTTTGAAGGAGAGGATCCTTGAGGAAGCCGATGCTAAAGGGGCTTGGCGAGAGGAGAGTGATGCTGATGAGATGTGGGTTAGGATGGCAGAGTGTATTCGCAGATCAGCGTGTGAAGTGTTGGGCATGTCAAGAGGCGGGTCTAGGGGTCGGAGGTCAGTAGCTTGGTGGAACGAGGAGGTGCAGGATAAGGTAAAGGGCAAACAGCTGGCTTTCAGAGCTTGGGTGATGAGCACTGATTCGGATAGAGAGTTGAGATCAGTAGCGTATAGAGCGGCGAAGAAAGAAGCAAAGAGAGCAGTGGCGGTTGCAAAGGAGAAAGCTTATGAGGGTCTCTACAAGACACTCGATGAAAAAGGTGGAGAGAAGGTTTTGTTTAGGCTGGCGAGGGAAAGAGATAAAATGAGCTCGGATTTGGTCAGGGTTCGATGTATCAAAGATGAAAATGGAAACGTGTTGGTGGATGATTTGAAAATCAAACAACGTTGGGAGAGATACTTTTGCGGTCTTCTGAATGAGGGATGTGAGCCAGCAGGGGGTCATCAAGTTTATGGGAGCCAAGGTAGTTGTCTTATCTTTAGGCGTTTTTCTAGGACAGAGGTCAGTGAAGTCATCCGTAGAATGGGCAGTAGAAGAGCGGTGGGTCCGGATGAGATCCCAGTCGAGATTTGGAGATGTTTAGGCGAGAGGGGCTTGGAGTGGTTAGCATCGCTTTTCAATGTTATCTTCAAGTCAGCCAAGATGCCAGAAGAGTGGAGACTCAGTAGGTTAATCCCGCTATATAAGAACAAAGGGGATATACAACAGTGTAACAGCTATAGAGGTATAAAATTGCTTAGCCATACAATGAAAGTGTGGGAGAAGATAATCGAGCTGAGACTGAGGCAGGTTGTGCAAGTGTCAGAGAACCAGTTTGGTTTTATGCCAGGGAGATCGTCGATAGAGGCTATCCATCTGTTGAGAAGACTAACAGAAGCTTATAGAGAGAGAAAGAGAAATTTGCATATGGTTTTCATTGACCTGGAGAAAGCCTATGACAGGGTACCTAGAGAGTTGATATGGAATTGCCTAGAAGCCAAAGAGGTGTCTCATACGTTTATCAGAATCGTTCGAGACATGTATGAGCGGTCGAGGACGAGTGTCTGTACGCTAGGAGGGGATACAGAGTACTTCGAAGTGGGAATGGGTCTCCACCAAGGATCATCGTTGAGCCCCTTCCTATTCACTCTAGTGTTGGATGTGTTGACGAGAGACATCCAAGGAGAGGTTCCGGGATGTATGTTGTTCGCAGATGACATTGTGTTAGTGGAAGAGTCTAGAGCTGAAGTTAGTAACAAGTTGGAAATGTGGAGGGAGAGGCTAGAATCTAAGGGGTTTAAGCTGAGTAGGTCCAAGACGGAATACATGGAGTTCATTTTCGGCCAAGATAATGAGTCGGAGAGTGAAGTGCGGTTGGGAGGTGAAGTCATTGTGAAGAAGGATAATTTCAGGTATCTTGGATCAGTTTTGCAAAGCGACGGGTGTATTGAGGAGGATGTTAGGTCTCGGATTCAAAGAGGATGGCAGAAGTGGAGGGCAGCTTCAGGAGTTCTATGCGACAAAAAGGTTCCACTCAAACTTAAGGGCAAGTTTTACAGATCTGTTATAAGGCCGGCGATCCTTTATGGAGCAGAGTGTTGGCCGACGACAAAGGCTCAGGAGCAGAAACTCGCAGTCGCAGAAATGAGAATGCTTAGATGGATGAGTGGGCACACAAGGATGGATAAGATTAGGAACGAGGAGATCAGAAGCAAACTGGGGGTAGCTAGTATCGGGGACAAGCTTCGAGAGACGAGACTTCGTTGGTTTGGACATGTTCAGAGACGGAGTCTGGATGCTACGGTTAGAAGGTGTGAGCGCTTGGATTTAGGGGTATTCAAGAGGGAGAGAGGTCGACCGAAGAAGCGTTGGATGGACAGTATAAAGCAAGATATCAGCTTGTTGGGGATTTCTGTAGAGCTGGCACAGTGTAGGCAGATTTGGAGGGAGAAGATTGCGGTGTTAGACAGCTAGATGGCTTGTTGGAGGAGTCTTGTTTAGTCTACTAGTTTCTGTTAGTCTTAGTGTTATTTTCTTGTCTTCGCTTTTGCTTTCCTTTTTAGCTTTAAGGTAGTTTCCCTTTTGTATTTTTGGTTTTTTTTGGGTTAGTTTTTAAAGTGGTTGATTTCTCTTGGGTCGCATTGGACACATTCCATCTAGGTCTGGAATGTCCCCATCTTGACCCCCCAGATCCTGCGTCTGTGGGATTCCCTGGGTATATGTTGTTGTTGTTGTTGTAATGATCATCAACTGGTAGTGAATTCTGTCAAAATTACGAACTTCAAGCATCTTGAATCCATTCGAAAGTAGATTCTTTCCCTCGATCTGGTCTTCTATAACAATTGTGGCCTGTTGGATTCTGGTGTTGATCTCTGCGTTGATCCAGCGAGCGCTGCTGCGTCTGTTGATCCCGTCTTCACTTCAATGCAGAACACCTGGGGAACAATCAATGATGTCTGTCTTCGGATAAGATTTGAGTCGTGTAATCACTTTCCGAAATCAGAATTTTGCCCCTTATAAGCCTTAGGGAATCCACAAAATCTGAAGTGAGATAAAACAAATCTGCTGATCCTTTCCAAGGCTTGTGGTAAGGATCAAACTATAGAATAATGTATTAATGGATGTATGACTTCGACTTGGTTGAATCTATTTGAGAGATTATGTAACCAACAAGCCAACCAAGTGACTAACCAAGTAACCACGACCTTATCTCCCTCTCGTCCTTATATAGGCCGTAGGAAAAGCTTGGGAGCGGTTTCTATACGTTATGGGCAGTTAGCAAGGCGGTTACCAGCGGTTACCGCTGATCCTTAACCTCCAACGGCTCTCTCTTGGAGAGACACGTGGCCCATCTGAAACCATTGATAAAAAGGAGTTACTCAAGTAGTTTTCCAACGGTTATATTGGCAGTTAACCCACGTGACCAATATTCAAACCGCTACACTGACTGATCCCGTTGGTACCAGTCCACCAGAACTCTTGTTCTGTAAACTACTGATCCCAGAGTAACATATCCTTAATATTCCCACTAGATCCCAAATATACTTACACAAGCGTGTACTCCACACCCCCAGACTTGTGATAAGCTAAATGGAACCTCATAAAGTCGCATGAATCCCGATAACACTAAATGGCCATTGATCCCTTAGAAACCATCACTGATTCTTCTGGGATCAATCCAGTGATAACACTAAAATCACCAACAATCCTCCCCCATTTTAGTGTAATCCCTGATTCACAAAATAAGTAAGTCTCCATCCCAAACTCATGCATAAACACAAATGTCGTGACGATTGAATTTGTGTCTTAGTGTAATTACACATTTTATACACCTCGGAATCATGGTGTCCTAAGGATTGAACCAATCAACCTCTTTAGATGCATAAAGATAACACACACATAAGTCACTATACACTTCTATAGTCTAACTTGACTCCATTAATGGTCCTTGAGTCCTTATCCATTCATGAACGTATGTGAAGCCAACCCAAGCTTCATGGAGCGACCAAAAACTCCACGTCCACATAGGTAGATCCTTTAGTCGTACACCTACATTGTACTTTTTCAAAGGAACTATTAAGAAGATAGAATCTTCAACCTCTAATCCTGTAGGACAGAGCACACATTGGGGATTGATCCTTTGTGCTCACAGTTTCTAGAAATGGGCTTTCCACATTGAATTCTGTTCTAATTTTCATTAGATAGGAATTGGGTGTCCCACCCCTAGAAAGCAATATGGGTCTTTCATTCTCATCCCCTTAGGACCAACCACTTCGTCAAGTGATCAGCCACCTTGTTTTTCACTGACTCAGCCAACCAAAATCACACTATGTGTCATGAATCCTCGAACCATGTGATACCTCACATCAAAGATGTGACCTGGTATCAATAAACATGATCGATCCCCTCTGGCCAGAGTTACTATTCTCACATAGTTGAAATCAGTTTCGGCCTTAACGAAACATGGTAGATTTAGTTCTTAGTCGTTACCTTAATCCAAGATACAACTCACACTACCAGCCTCGATCCCATTGTCATATCAGAATGCTAGATCCTTTTCCATAATCCAGGATTTGGAACTGATCCCAAGTAGAAATATCCATCCACCTTTCAAGGAACAATTCTTAAACTTGATCCAACTTGCATTCAACATTTTCTTTATATCCAAGAAAATAATGACATTGTCAAGACCACACACCATGGTCCTTCCCAAGTAATCGAATACGTATCACACACCAATTAACACGGTGTATTAACTTGTAAACAATTTTGAGTTGAGATACCATCATGCTCCATTAGCATGATCTACAGTCTCAAATTCATGAGAGAAATCAAGAAATGAGGGACACGTTTCTATGTAAGAAACAATCATTGATGACAAAAGACATCAATCCCGAAGGACAGTCAAAAGACATCGATCCTAAAGGATAGTCAAAAGCCATCGATCCCGAAGGACACGTTCCAGTCCTATCTAAGGACATTGATCCCTCAACCTCGTCTCCCAACACTTTCTCAATGTAATGAGACTGGGATCAAGATAAAACTCATCTTTCCTCCCCTTTTATCTTAATCCCTAAGATAACATCAATCTCTCCCATGTCTTTCATGGAGAATAGTGATGACAAAAAGTTCTTCACAAGTTCTACTTGTCCTTGATCTGTTCTAAAGATCAACATGTCATCTTATGCATTTGTTCATAGCACAAGCATGTCAAACAGACATTCACTTCATTTCCCTTTAGGAAAATAAATGTAGAACAAATTTCATTGATCCTGTGAGATCAATCTTGCAACAGTATGCAATTCTCACAATTGTTGATCCGAACAAGGTTATGAACCTTAAACAAATCTAATTGTTTCATCATTAACCTGCAATTAATTGAATATAAGTATAAAACTCAAACATAATACATCAACAAAATGGAATAAAACCGACTAATCTGTATGGGAACAGTAGAGCCGAAAAGCCAAACTATGAAACACAGTAGGCCCTTAACCAGTAGACTCAAGAGAGTAATCTGTTCAACAGGAAACAGTAGACTCATATTGAGTAATCTGAATTTAACATGAGTAATCTACACACGAGGTATAGTAGACTCATCAGGAAACCTCCCCCTTTCGAGGAATATTATCCATTTTAATTTATCTTTGATAAACTATCCGTTTCCTTCGAGGGTACAGTGGTGTAGATACCACTATCGTTGTTACCCAATGACTAACATGAAGTCACACAACATTTCAATGCAAATGAATATTCTTTATCATTGCCTAATGATAAATCAATCCATAAAATGGACTCATTTTGTTTTAGATAACAAAACAAACACATTCCCTCTTTGCGAACAACATCCATCGATCCCTTCTCGGGAACATTCATCCGAATTTCGATTTGATCCAAAAATCCCATTTGGCCTTACATAATAATCATACAAAAATCTCTTTTATATGATTATTACACCTTAGATATCACACTTAACCGTTCTCATTACGAAATAACAAGAAAACATGGACTTGTGTTCAAAACACTTCCATACATGTGATTTTCTTATCTCATGATCAAAGGATCACACATGGAATAAAATCCACCATTACATATCATTATTTCAGATACTAATCAAGACCAAAAATCTATTTTTTCTCAAGATCAAACTTGAGAAAACATGGATCTATATCCATCGGATCTTGGGTTCTTTTGTAGGACGATCAAAGTACCATTGATCCCCTTCAACTTCAACCCGATTGTCATCTCACACACAGACGTCATTGATCAAGAAAATACTGATTTCGACTGTTGGATTCTGGTGTTGATCTCTGCGTTGATCCAGCGAGCGCTGCTGCGTCTGTTGATCCCGTCTTCACTTCAATGCAGAACACCTGGGGAACAATCAATGATGTCTGTCTTCGGATAAGATTTGAGTCGTGTAATCACTTTCCGAAATCAGAATTTTGCCCCTTATAAGCCTTAGGGAATCCACAAAATCTGAAGTGAGATAAAACAAATCTGCTGATCCTTTCCAAGGCTTGTGGTAAGGATCAAACTATAGAATAATGTATTAATGGATGTATGACTTCGACTTGGTTGAATCTATTTGAGAGATTATGTAACCAACAAGCCAACCAAGTGACTAACCAAGTAACCACGACCTTATCTCCCTCTCGTCCTTATATAGGCCGTAGGAAAAGCTTGGGAGCGGTTTCTATACGTTATGGGCAGTTAGCAAGGCGGTTACCAGCGGTTACCGCTGATCCTTAACCTCCAACGGCTCTCTCTTGGAGAGACACGTGGCCCATCTGAAACCATTGATAAAAAGGAGTTACTCAAGTAGTTTTCCAACGGTTATATTGGCAGTTAACCCACGTGACCAATATTCAAACCGCTACACTGACTGATCCCGTTGGTACCAGTCCACCAGAACTCTTGTTTTGTAAACTACTGATCCCAGAGTAACATATCCTTAATATTCCCACTAGATCCCAAATATACTTACACAAGCGTGTACTCCACACCCCCAGACTTGTGATAAGCTAAATGGAACCTCATAAAGTCGCATGAATCCCGATAACACTAAATGGCCATTGATCCCTTAGAAACCATCACTGATTCTTCTGGGATCAATCCAGTGATAACACTAAAATCACCAACATGGCCGATCGAGCACATTGCGTTGTGTAATAGTCTTGATTTTTTCCGAACAAATAGCTTATAACCTTGACAATCAGGGTCTAATTAAAAATAATAACGATAACAAATAAATAAATAAAAATTTCCCAAGTATTTTTCGGGATAAATTTTGGATCGGATAAACACTCGGCGGTAACCTTTCCCTCCGTGTCATTTTAATTACTACTTGCTTTTATTGTTTTCCGCCAACCTCATCCTTCGCCTGACAGTCGGTTCCGACTTGCTTTTCATCCTTACCCTTTTTTCACATGTTATTTTAATTCCACCTCCCATGGTGGAGCTGCCTACTCTCCCCAATCATCCTCACCCTCCTGTCCCTCCTTCCCCTGCCTCCTCTCCTTCCCGAAACCTCATCTTTTTTTGCATGAAGACCGACTTTCAATTCCTTCTACTAGCTAGCCTCTTGTCCTTAAGCTTCCATTTGCCTTTCGATCAATCTCCTTCTCTGCCTGTCATCTAGCCACCCTCACCGCAACGTGATTCTCGTGAACCCTCGTCGCGTGCGTCTCCGCCTAGAAAAACATCACTGGACCACATCTTGGACCTCGTTCAGCCGGGTTTTGGTGAAGACCGTCCAGATCCGAGCTTGTTTGGACTGTTACATTCAAAAATTCATATCTCTCTCATTTCATACTCAAAATTCACAAAACAAGTCTCTAAATTTAGTTTAGAGGATACTCATTAAGTTTCGTGTTATGAGTTTGGCCTGAAACCAGCTCGAAGTGGGATAATTTTACCATTGAAAGTCGCGGACCTGCTTGTGCACAGAATCTCTGATACCACGGTAATTAACCCATATCTATTTCGTTTCTTGCTTAAAAATTTCGAAATCACTTCCTAAATTTAATTTAGGAAATCCTCTACAAGATTCATGTTGTAAGTTTTCCCAAAATCGTAATCTAAATGTGTCAAATTAATTGTTGAAGTTGGTTGCGCAGTTTGTTCGGTTTTCCGGCGACTTGGTAATTCAGTTGTTTGGGCCACGATTTGAGCTTGGTAATGATCCAAAATAATTCTTGAGGCAGGTGATGGGTTAATATACTTGTATTTTCAATAAATTTTGTGAAAACTCATTTGATTTAATTGATGGGGATTTTTCTAGCAAAATCGAACTCGTCGGAGACTCGCCGGAGTTCTGCCAGAGGTTCGCCGGAGCACCACCAGCCACCCCTGCACCACCAGTGGAATCTAATTGAGCCAAGAATTCCATATCCGACCTTCTCTTGCAATTAGAAGGTAATCCAAGCCACCTCGATTTACGTGTCTTGATTCATCTCGGTTCTATTGGAAAATTTTTGCCTTAGATTTTGAGCCTCGGTAACACCTCCATATTTGTGCCATACGTAGCTTAAAGGCTTGTAAGGATTGGGCATCGACTTTTCCGTTTCCAATAGTTCTTCAAACGTTAAGGTAAGTGGACGACTCTCTTTCCCTTGTCCCATTCAATGGGTTATCCCATTTTCGTTTAATATTATGTGTTGGAAACAATTTATGAGAAAAAAAAAAAGAATTAGGTTGTTAGAATTAATGACCTTGTTGTTATCTTCAGTATTGCGATAAAACTGGATTTTAGGTCCGCTATGTGAGACCTTGTGTGTAAATGTCTCGTTTGAGACATTGTTATGGACTAGAATAGTTTGTAAGTAGATATGTCTCGATTGAGACATTGTTATGTATTAGAATAGTTCAAGGATGAGATCTGAGCCTCTAATAACATCTCTTTAAGAGATTGTATTGGGATGTCCCTATACCTCGGTACTCGAGTCATGACTCTGCTCTTGAGGGGTGACACACTCTAACTAAGTGCATTAGCGCTACGCACTCTGAAAATTGATCAAGGATTCAATATCCTTGTAATCTCGGCAATGGTCCGAGTTAATTAAAAGCTATCAAACTAAATGCATTGCTTGAAAGTAATGCAAGATAAGTGCGTTATGCACGTAATTAAAATACTAGGTTGGTGAGTTTGAGCTGATTTCTAGGTGGATGACTTCTCTCAGTGTATTGATGTGAATAAAGAATCCCAACAAATTCTCTTATGTCTTTCTAAAGGCTCTCATCGACATTCTATTGTTGAGTTTATGTACCTTAAGCTTATGCTTTTTAATTGCATTCACTGATGATCATCAACTGGTAGTGAATTCTGCCAAAATATACGAACTTCAAGCATCTCGAATCCATTTGAAAGTAGATTCCTTCCCTCGATCTGGTCTTCTATAACAATTGTGGCCAATCGATCACATTGCGTTGTCCCTCATCCCAGCTCCTCTACATCCACCAAAAAGCACATATGGGTAATAATGGTTCCCGACTTCCCGTGCTTTATCTTTTCTATAGCACTCATTGGTCATTCCACTTATTTCATTTTAAATTTAAAAACAAAATTTCTTTGTACGTAATTTGATTTTATTTTGCAACGTATCTCTTTTCTTCTAACAATTTCAAATTAACTTTATTTAGTTGTGAATTCAATTTTTAACAAAAAAAGTGAATTGATTTTGCTTAGTTTTGAATTGAATCATTTTTTCTAGTGCCCGGCTACTAAAAAAAGATTGTTATTATAATCATCATTCAAAAATTTCTAGAATATAAAAACTAATAGATATGAATTTGCTCCTCTACTTTTTGAAAATTCATTTATATTATGATTGAAAATTTGAAACACAGTAGTATAAAAAAAGTTACCACTATTACTTAAATAGTATAATACACTTTTAAAAACTACCCTTTATCAAACATAACCATTTTATAAGATTATTTGTCCATTCTAAAAGATATTCTAGTTCTCTTTTTAGCATATTTTATATATACTTTTATTTGAACTATTTTATCATATCTCCTATAATTCTAATTAGACTACTAGTTTACGACCTCTACCCTTGTATAAATAGCCTCTTACCCTTGTTAATATATACATACAAGTTTATACAAAGCTTATCTATCTATACGCTCGCCCCTCAATCGAGAAGTTTTTGGATCCATCATTGACGTGAACAATACTACTAATACTATTTTCGGTGATTTTCTGGATTAGCAATTGGTCAAACTTTACTTCACAACAATAAAATTGGGAACTCCACCACAAGAATTCAATGTCCAGATTAACACTGAAATCGCCGTTTTGTGGTACAGTTGCACCAACTACTCTGGTTTTCCCAATAAACTACAAGTAATTAGCTTTTTCTTTCCCAATCCGAATTCGAGTTTTATAAGATAACAAAAATTTGGCAGGGTTTTAAAGTTTTTTTCTATGATTTCTTTGATGTACAAGACAACGGTCTCAACTTCTTTAATGCGTCCAACTCGAGCATGGTTCAACCCATTTTGTGCTCGGATCACAAGTGTAAGTTGGGGACTGCGTCATCGGGCTCTATTTGTGAGAGCAAGAACAATAAATGCAGCTTCTAGTTTTAGTATGAGGGCGGTACCGCTGACACGTCGGGTCATTATTTAAGTGATATAATGCATTTGGATGTGGTTTTCACTAACATCACCCAAGACACCAACAAAACCGCCCCAATCATATTCGGGTGTGCATATGATTTAGCCTTTAGGCTTGCCTTAGCTTGTTTGTAGTAAGTGAATATTCGGACCAACGACTTGACAGAGGCGTATAGAGTGACTGGTGGGCTCTTTGGATTCGGACCATAACCAATCTCGATTGTCTCTCAGCTTTCTTCCCAAGGGATCACGTCCCCAGTGTTCTTTCACTACTTGAGTGGAGACTCTCAAGGCGGAGAAATGTTGGCGTTCGGAGAGTACGTTGTGCCTGACATGGTCTACGTACGCTCCTTTTGTCCTTCACGAGTATGTTTTTTTTGGAGCATTTTCCACTTTGTTAAGGTTGAAAAATTCTATCTTATAACTCTTAGTTTCTATGATGACTTATTAGTAGCCCAAGTGTTTTTTTGATTCCACCGACCTCAATACAAGTTGTATATGAAGAGTATTTCAGTCAACGGTGATTTTTTACCTATTAACTCTTTGGCTTTCGCATCATCAAGCAACACTATACTAGACTCCGGAACCTCTCTGACTTATCTTGCCGAACCGGCTTATACTCCATTCCTCCGTGTTGTGAGACATTCCCATCTCGCACTCTTTTATACTAGAAAGTATTTGTATGATGATATATGTCGATGTATAAAAATCAAAACTAATGGGCATTAAGTGTTCAGTTTTTGTGTTCAAATTAACAAAGTAGTTACTCATTTAGTAGTAGTTGACGTTTCCAAACAAGACGTCTGCTATTTGATAAATAATGTCAGGTCTTCTTTCATGTCCACTATTACTTGAGCTTGCCTACATTAGCCAAAAATTCTATTCATTTACTCAAAGCTATAAGTTCTTCTTGTGTCCGGTGTTCCTCCATCGTTTCCGAAAGTCAGTCTTAATTTTAAAGGCAGCGCATCCATGGTTCTTGAACCCCAAGACTATCTGCTTGAGGAAAAGCCTACTGTAAGTCTTTGTTGTTGTCCAGTATAATAAGTTGATATTTTATCAACAATCTAATTTAAGTTGATTTTGGCATGGTAAATTAATTTTTGTAGCATGAAGGTGTGGAATCAGTTTGGTGTATGGATTCATAGAAAGGTGAATCAATTACCATTTTAGGAGTTAATTAGACATATTTAGTTTTGAAGAGTACTCTGTATTGAAGTGCATTTTGACTAAAACACACAATTCCTTCATCACATGCCTTGTTTTGAAAAACAAGGCAATTGTATACGATCTAGCTCGCCAAAGGTTTGGATGGGCGCAATACAATTGTAAGTTCTTACTTCCTAAGTAAATTGAGTAGATATAAAATCATTTCAAATCTTGATATTCCATCCGAACTGATCTGCTCAGGTTCGAGACCGATACATGTGAATGCAACGGTGACGAACTCGAATGCGATGACAAGGATCAAGCCTTATAGGCACATGTAGCTAGTAACTTTGAACTTGTTGTCTTTTCTTCTATGCATAAGGTGGAGCAAGTGACCTGAACTTGTTGTCTTTCTTATAACGTAATTGGCGAAAAATATGATAGCAAGTGACTCATATTATTTTGGCAAACTTAGTTTTCCTAAATAATGTTAGTCCATGGACAAACTCATATTTTTCGCCAATTACGGTACAAGAAAGACAACAAGTTTAGGTCACTTGCTCCATCTTATGCATAGAAGAAGAGACAACAAGTTCAAAGTTACTAGCTGCATATACATATAAGGCTTGATCCTTGTAATCGCATTCGAGGTCGTCACCGTTGCATTCACATGTATCGGTCTTGAACCTGAACATAGATCAGTTCGGATGGAATATCAAGATTTGAAATGATTTTACATCTACTGAATTTACTTAGGAAGTAAGAACTTGTAATTATACTTTGCCCATCCATACCTTTGGCGAGCTAGATCGTATACAATTGCTTTGTTTTTCAAAACAAGGTATGTGATGAAGGCATTGTGTGTTTTAGTCAAAATGTACATCAATGCATAGTACTCTCCAAAACTAAATATGTCTAATTACCTCCTAAAATGGTAATTGACTCACCTTTCTGTAACTCATACACCAAACTCATTCCACACCCTCCTGCTACAAAAAATTATTTACCATCCCAAAATCAACTTAAATTAGATTGTTGACAAAATATCAGCTTATTATACTAGACAACAACAAAGACTTACAATAGGTTTTTCCTCAAGTAGATAGTCTTGGGGTTCAAGAACCATGGATGCGCCGCCTTTGAAATTGAGGCTGACTTTTGGAAACGATAGAGGATGACCGGACACAAGAAGAACTTATAGCTTTGAGTAAATGAATACATGTTTTTGGCTAATGTAGGCAAGCTCAAGTAATAGTGGACATGAAAGAAGACCTGACATTATTTATCAGATAGCAGACGTCTTGTTTGGAAACGTCAACTACTACTAAATGAGTAACTGCTTTGTTAATTTGAACACAAAAACTGAACACTTAATGCCCATTAGTTTTGATTTTCATACATCGACATATAGCATCATACAAATACTTTCTAGTATAAAAGAGTGCGAGATGGGAATGTCTCACAACACAGAGGAATTGAGTATAAGCCGGTTCGGCAAGATAAGTCAGAGAGGTTCCGGAGTCTAGTATAGTGTGGCTTGATGATGCGAAAGACAAAAAGTTAATAGGTAAAAAATGACCGTTGACTGAAATACTATTCATATACAACTTGTATTGAGGTCGGTGGAATCAAAAAAACACTTGGGTTACTAATAAGTCATCATAGAAACTAAGAGTTATAAGATAAAAAATTTCAACCTTAACAAAGTGGAAAATGCTCCAAAAAAAACATACTCGTTAGGGACAAAAGGAGCGTACGTAGACCATGTCAGGAACAACGTACTCTCCAAACGCCAACATTCCTCCAAAGAACACTGGGGACGTGATCCCTTGGGAAGAAAGCTGAGAGACAAGATTGGTTGTGGTCCGAATCTAAAGAGCCCATCAGTCACTCTATACGCCTCCGTCAAGTCGTCGGTCTGAATATTCACTTAATACAAACAAGCTAAGACAAGCCTAAAGGCTAAATCATATGCACACCCGGATATGATTGGGGCGGTTTTGTTGGTGTCTTGGGTGGCGTTAGTGGAAACCATATCACTCAAATAATGACCCGATGTGCCAGCGGTACCGCCCCCAAACTAAAACTGGAAGCTGCATTTATTGCTCTTGCTCTCACAAATAGAGCCTGATGACGCAATCCCCAACTTACACTTGTGATCCGAGCACAAGATGGCCTAAGACGTGCTCGATTTGGATGCATTAAAGAAGTTGAGACCGTTGTCTTGCACATCAAAGAAATCATAGACAAAAACTTTAAAACCCAACCAAATTTTTGTTAGTCCATAAAACTCTAATTCGGATTTGGAAAGAGGAAGCTAATTACTTGTAGTTTATTGGGACAACCAGAGCAGTTGGTGCAACTGTACCACAAAACGGCGGTTTCAGTGTCAATCTGGACATTGAATTCTTGTGGTGGAGTCCCCAAATTTATTGTTTATAAGTAAAGTCTGACTAAATGTAAATCAAGAAAATCACTGTAAATAATATTACTAGTATTGTCCACGTCAGTGATGGATCCAAAAACTTTTCAATGGAGGGGCGGGCGTATAGATCAATAAGGAGGGTAAGGGGCTATTTATACAAGGTTAGAGATCTTAAACTAGTAGTCTAATTAGGACTATAGGAGACATGATACAAATGTTCAAATAAAGGTATATATAAAATATGCTAAAATGTGAACTAGAATATCTTTTAGAATGGACAAATAATCTTATACAATAGTTATGATTGATAAAGGGTCGTTTTTAAAAGTGTGTCATACTATTTAAGTAATAGTGATAACTTTTTTTATACTAATGTGTTTCAAATTTTCAATCATAAAATAACTAAATGACAAAAAATATCGGAGCAAATTCATTTTTATTAGTTTTTATATTCTAGAAATTTTTGAATGATGATTATAATAGCAATCTTTTTTTAATAGCCGGGCACAAAAAAAGTGATCTCGATTTTGAGTCTTTGGATGAACCCTAGAAATACAAAACACGTGCTAATGCAAATATACTTACTTGAAGAAATATACTTACTTGATATTGATGAGAGAACAAGAACAAGGATAAAAATGTTGCAAGCATTCTTCATTTTGTGTATACGAAACAAAATGAGAGTTAGATTTTGAAGTTGGATGGTGTTGTAAGAAATGTACAAGAAATGCTTGGTAAAATAGAGATTTTTTGAGATCAAAAATAGAGATTTTGAAACCTCAATATTAAGTAAAAATGGATATCGATATCCTCATTGTATTCTCAAATCAATTAGAAGATCAACTATCCTAATGATAAATATACATATCTTCTATACCTATAAATACAAAATTGTATTATTTATTGCCTTAATTAACCATTTAATCAAAAGTCCCATTTAAAACTACCATTGCCAAATAAAATAAATGGTTAATAAAAAAGTCATCATGCAAAACTATCATTACAAAACAAAATAAAAGTATAGTATCATAATACTGTATAAAGTAATCCCAAGTTTTTGTTAAAGTTTATGCCACATTATCAAGGTTAGATAAAATAAAATTTTCATATTTTAAATGTATCCTTAAATAGATATAATATCTTATCCAATATTTGATATCTTACCTAATTTTGATATCTTAACAAAATATAATTTTCATTAAATAATTAAATGTTTTTATTTTAGGTAAAATAGTTTTTTGAATCATTTTTATGAAGATTCTAGATGATTAAGTAAAATAATGGATTTTATAATTCAAGTAATTGTATTTTATTTATTTATAGATAGAGGTGTCAAAAGATAAATTGCTAATTTTAGTTTCAAAAGGTAATAATAATGGAGTATAGAGTATTATCGAATTAATGGTTATTCGAAAAGCACAGATATTACACAAATAAAATGAAGTCTTTATAACACCCCAAAATAAGTTCACAATGGTAAAAATACCTCCATTTTCTTGAATTTGCATCCATGCCCAAAGAAATGACTAGATATCCAATTTAATTGCACCAATGCCCGAATTCTTCAATCTTCGATTTTTAGTAAAAAAAGATAAACTGCTAATTTCATGTAAATTTATTCCATTGCAAAGTAAATATAATGCTTCAAAAAGTGAATACAAATATTGTAATACACATGGAATTCGAGAATTTTTGTACCAGTTCATCCCCTAGCCTTGTTCAATCTTTACCTTATGGGAAATTAGAGAAAGCTTGCAAAAAAGTAACTAGAAAACCCAAATTCAATGAAACTAGAATTTGGGTTTTGGGCTCGCTCTCAGCTTTTGCCGGCTCGAAGATTCTTGATTTGAACTCAATTAGGGTTAGTTTAGTGTTTAGTACAAATTTGCGACCTAGTTAACCTTGTAGGGGCATTTGTACAAATTTGCCAATCAAAGTTTGAATATGTTATACTATTAAAGATATTTAAATCACATAGTTTTTCGCAAGAAAAAAAATTAGTTGGAGTTTTATAAAATCTAGTTAAAAAGATTTAATGAACTATATATAATATATGACATGACGGAAATTTTTTATGAAGACCACAGAAGTATAGATTACTCTATTGGGCTTGGTCAAAAGGTTGGACCGGACTTGGGCTGTTCAATTTAATCCCGCTCATGCCCAATTTTTTATGATCACGTCGATACATATATATTTCCTTTCTTAATTATTTTATTATTAAATATGTTACAAAACTGCATTATAAAAAAATTATCACATAAAAAATATTATTTTTATAGAAATATATTTTTATAATTTAACTTTTATAAAAGTTCACCGGGGTTGGGGATGAATTTTTATTCGTTAAACTTTTATCGTAGATTCCAGATAATAAAAAATTATTTATATACATATGCTTTCGATTTAAATTTTCTCCAAAATGTCTATAAAATTATAAAAAAATACTTTTTGATATAATAAATAACCAATCTTTATACAAAAAAAAAATTAACCCTACACATGCTCATTCGGCTAAAAAACTTAATTGTAACAAAAAAATTATATTATCAAAATAATTCTCATAATAAATAAATAGAATAATTTCTTATTTTTTTATTAATTTTATCTCCTAGTTTTTGGTCAATTCAATAAAATACCTACATAATTTATTAATCAAAACAAAATTGTGTCATGATGAAGATTATTATTTTCACCTTCCAAAAAATATGGCGAAAGAAATTGCCCGTCTGATGCTTTCTAGTATAGTGGAGTATATAACTAGTGTTAGATGTTGATTTAACAAAAAACTTAGTTTAAATTTTATATAAAGTTATTCAAAATAATAATTTGATATAAAATGTTGTATTGTTTTATTTAACTTACTTCTTATAGGATTTATTTTAATGGTACATTATTTCTGTTATAATACATTCTTTTAATCTAAATCACATATATATATATATATAATTTTTTATATGTGGAATCTACAATAAAATCTTTAACCGATAAAAAATATGATAAATAAATGTCAACCAATGAAATTGATTTAATAAAATGGTTATGTGGTTTATTATATTTTTAATATTCTACTATTAATTTAATTATATACTTATTTAGAGTTGATATATGTTATTTCTATATTATTACTTTAATCTCTAATTTAGTATATAGTAAGATTAATAGATTAAATATTTAAGAAAACTTTATAGATATGATTTCAATGATATATTCTTTCATTTTTTACATACATGTAGGTTATATAATCAAATTTTAACCAGTGAGATTGTTTTAATAAGGATTGATAATGCAGTCCAATGTAAAGTTGACACGTGTCATAATAATTATTATTTTTAACTTCCTATTTAGTAGTCAGCGGTACTGCGTAATAGTTACCAGCATTGATAACCAACCAAATTGTTACGAGTTTTGAAGAATCGATCGGTTTCCAAGCTCTTTAAAAAGTCCTATCAACAAAGTCAACGTTACTTTCAAGTCACAACGATATAATATTATTTATATTGTTCAAAAATAAATTGAGTAAACATCATATGGTCTAAAAGTATGTCAAGTCAATAATATGTTTTTATTAATGTAGAGAAAGATATCGTTCATAACCAGTATGATTATTGACTGGTAGATCTACATTTCATTACTTTTCACTTTGCACAACAACACTGGGTGTCACCCCTAGGGGGAGGGCCAGTGTGGCATTGTCCTCCAATGTAGCCCTGACTCGTGCAATGGCTCAGGCAATCTTGTGGCTTACATAATGGATCTTGAGGCCCACAAATAGAATATGTTTCTCTTCCTTCGGTATGAAGTTCCCTAGTACATTCGTAACCTACATGTATATAATAGCACACATTTAACGCCTTCAAACTCACTTATTCTTATCAACTAGACTAACATAATATTTAAGATATAGTGATAGCTTGAAGGGACATGCATACTTACTCGATAATGTTGAGAGAACAAGAACAAGGATCAAAATGTTGCAAAAACTCTTCATTTTTACGATGCACGAACTCGGGTGAACAACTCAAATTCAAACAAAAGAAGAGTTAGATATTGAAATCGGATGATGTTATGAGAAATGTGCAGGAAACACTTGCATAAATAGGGATTTGAAACCTCTATATTAAGTAATAATAGATCTCATGATTCTTATTTTAATTTTGAAATCAAGTAAAAGAAGATATGCATATCCTTTATATAAATATTAGGTATTTATAATTTAGTGCCTTCAATTACAATGTATTTGGATTCATTCATGTGATTGTATCATGTCATATGTGATATATAAGAATTTATTTTAGACAAAAAATTAGGGTATTCAGATCTTGTTTTTTCATTTCATAGCTGGTATGATAATATAGATAGAAAATCAATATCTATCTATCTATCTATTACTATATACTAAAGCGGAAACAAGCTTTGTCATCATATTGCGCTACATCATTATTCATAAAAACATTATCGTATTACATTGTTATAATATATAATTTTTAACTTACACTTAATTAAAATATTTGATTTATCTTAGATTTCAAGCTGTTTAATTAAAAATGCTATCATAATATATAAATGTCAATCTTATCATTATATCCATTTACGTAATAAATAGATCTATCATGAACTTTTTATTTTACAAAATAAATTTATTTATTTGAGTCATATTGTATATAAAGTAATCTTATCATTTTTACCTATTTAATAGTAGATTGGTTATATGATTTTTTCGTAATTTTATTATAAGATATTTTAAAAATCATCAATGTTAGCAAATTCTACCTACTATATTTACAAAATATCTTCCTTTTACTAAAACAATATATTAAATATAAGTTTTACTACTACATTATATTGAAATGCTAATAAAAATATTAGATCGTATATGTAACCTAAATATATATGTAATATTACATACTGATTATGTTTTAAATAAAAAATAGATTTCTTAATTAAGATAATGATTTTAATATTTTTATTTGATATTTATATATTTCTTATATAAATATTTTTTCACAACATGATAACATATATAGAAGATAATTTGATTTTCTTTATCTTATTGAGTATTCTCTGTATTTTTATATAAGACTATATTAATCC
The DNA here is from genome assembly GCA_934048045.1 of Polygonum aviculare. Lineage (NCBI taxonomy): Eukaryota > Viridiplantae > Streptophyta > Magnoliopsida > Caryophyllales > Polygonaceae > Polygonum > Polygonum aviculare. The sequence continues at coordinate 945,204 of OW204024.1, forward strand.
AAATTTCTATTCAAATTATTGAGTTATATATAAAAGTTATTGATATTGCTGAGAGAACAAGAACAAGGATCAAAATATTGCAAAAGCTCTTCATTTTTGTTATACACAAATTCGAGTGAATAATGCCAATTCAAACAAATCGAGATTAGATATTGAGATTGGACAAAGGTGTGAGAGAAATGTACAAAAAATGCCTGTATAAAAAGGGATTTTGAAACCTCCATATTAAGTCATAATAGATATCACTATCCTTATTTTAATTATTAAATCAAGCATAATTCTATTCTTCTATGGCTATAAATACAAATCCTAGATATTTATTGTCATTCATCTACTATAATCTACTATCTACTATAATATATACAGACGTACAGTATAAAACAGAACCTATGACTTTGTTAAAATTTGCGCCACCTCGACAAGGTTGAATAAAAAAATGTTATTACGTAATCAATGTTGAACAAAATAATGATTTTACTTTAACAATGGTAACTAACATTTATTGTTGTTGTTATCTACTATAATACAGTATAAAGCGGAAATCAAGTATTTCTTAAAATTTGCGTCATGTCATCAATCTTAAATAAAATAATAATTTTATTTTTCTACATTGATTTTCTATAAATAACTCATATATCTCCTTGATATCTTATCCAATTTGTTTATATTGACTTAATATCTTACCCAATTTTTTATATCTATCTTAAGGTTTTTTCCTAACATGATTTTTTAAAATTATATCCTTATATGAATAAAAAAAGTTCAAGTGATTTTTTCCTAACAACGTACTGGTCAGGAACAAGGGGGGTGTAGACCATGTCCGAGTCAGTCATCTCTCCAAGCATCAACGTTCCTCCGCCCTCAGAATCTCCACTCAAATAGTGGGAGAACACCGGTGGCGTGATCCCTTGCAAAGAAAGCTGAGAGATGATCGATATTGGCCGTTGCCCGAATCCGATGATCCCATCAAGCGCCATATAGTCCTTTGCCAAGTCCCCAGTCTGGTGCATGCTACACCTGCATAAGAAGAATGATGTTTTTCAAATACCATTCCATTACTGATCACTACAAACAAGCTAGCCTAAGATGCGCACCCGAATACGATTGGGGCGGTGTTGGTGGTGTTTACGGTGAGGGTATTGTTATCAGAAAATGTATCCAGCTCCAGGCGCATCAAATCGCTGAAATAATAACCCGATGTGCTGGTACCGTTCTCGTACTCAAATGTGTAGCTACAACGGTTATATCGGTTGTCACAACGCGATTCTGATGACGATTGGGCTCCCAACTTGCACTTCGGATCCGAACATGATACGCCGTGGGCTGTGCTCGAGTTTGTTGCATTATAGAAGTGGGGGTAAATATCCTGTACATCAAAATCAAAGCAAAGGGTTCAAATTATAACATATACATCATATATACGAATTTTATCACTTTGATATAAGCTCATAATAGACTTAATTACCGTTAGTCTTGTAAGGGGGCAATTCGAGCACTTTGTGCAACTAACCCACAGACCATCACTTGAGGTGTCAATCCTGACAGTAAATCTTTGTCCTGGAGTTCCTATTTCCACGATTGCAAAGTAAAGTCTGGCAAAAAAAAATCAAAAAATAAATTACAACGGCTATATTCTACTTCATCATGTCATAGTATATGATTTAGATCAACAATTTTGTAACGATAGATGGGAGATTTTTACCATACCCGGCAACATAAGGGTCGTAGCTACCCCCGACGGGCAAATTAACAACGCCGTCTAGTGGTTACAAGATGCGACCGTGCCGAGCCATATCACGAGCTTTGAGCTGACTCACTTTCACTCGTTTGTCTACCGGAAACAATCGGTGCAACGTCAAGGTCGGATCACCACCGCCCAAAATCAGCGTCACCACCGATGGAAGTAGGGCCACGGCGGCCATTAATACCCACAAGTGGCTTTGCATTATGAACCTAATAATCTGTATAATTAACACTAACAACGAACGGAGTCCAAAATCACCAATATATAAATTAACACAACTCATACACAATTTCAGGGAAAGAAAAGAATGATGTTGATTTTCTCAATGTTGAAAACCCCATAGAAACGCTCCAAATCCTCTGTCACAACAACGGTGTCTCATATTGTGTCTCAACCATATTCATTGGTCCAGATGTATTAATTAATTCTAATCAGCAATTCTTATTGTAGGGTCAAAATTTTACTGTAATCCTTAAATATAAATTATATTTAATTGTATAGAAGGAAGCTCAATAGAGATATATTAAAACTCTCGTCCTTCTCTACCCTCCCGTTCACACCTTCTCAGTCAGTGCAATCAACCCACATTGTTTTGTATCAGCATAATTGCTCTACCTGTTCCTGTTGTGCTAACAGAATATAAGGGAATATATTTTCAACATCTAGGAAAAACTACACAAAAGAATCAGCACATAAATTTGTTCATAGCTATGAATGATGAATCAGCACATTGTTCTGCATATTATTTTTCACGCACATTAGATGAAATTCAATTAGTGAATGAGAGCTAGGATTAACATCAGATATACTTGCACATTAGATGAAAGTCAATTAGTGAACATATGATGACCATATTACTGCATAAAACAACAAATTATTAGGCCCATGTGTTGATCCAAGAGCAAAAACAACACAAACAAATTATTAGGCCAACATGATCCGATTCTACAGATTGTTAAACCTATCGCTGATTGGACCAGGTTGAAAACCCAAGAAGAAGAAATGATGTGCTAAGTGCAAACACGTACAAAATTACTTGATTTGGGTGATCGGAGAAGTCGGCCGTTGTTGAACGTTGGGCCTTATTGATATCTTGGAAAAGCTCTTCACACCATGGTCAGGACTTCAGGCAGACGACGATCGGGAGAGAGTGCTGAGATTTTTTCATCTTCTCTGTTTTGATTTGTGGTGAAAAGCAGAGAGCTTTGTGGAGTGAACTTTGTGTAGTGGGGTGGGCGGATTCTCGGCTTTTTTAGTGAACGGCTCGATTTGCACGAGATGGATTACATCGACGGCTGAAACTAAATGTGTTAGTAGGAGAGCGAGGCTGTGACCGGCGAGTGCGGAGTTGCAGAATTACAGGTCCCTCGTTGCTAGGCGGCCGGCGACGGGTTGAATTGATCGGAGGAGGAAGAAGAAGCTTAATGATGGAAACGGGCAACGACGCCGTTTTAGTTATGTTTCTCATCTTTTTTTTAAAAAAAAAATGGTACCAAAACGACGTCGTTTTGGTCCCGAGATTTTTATTTAAAAAAAAATAAAACTTAAATCAAAGCAAACCCCCAATTGAATTCCAATTGGTCTACCCTAATTTAATTCATGTGAATCCGGGGGGGAATTAATTCTGCCAAATTAAGGGAGAAGCAAACCCCATATTCCAATTGCCGATCTCCTCCAAACTTGCCGATTCAAATTGGTTTGAGGTTCTTAGATTAATTTGTTATACTAGGTGCTGATCCAGAGTGTACCTATGAAAAAGAATTTTAACCACCAGTATAGTGTTGATAGAATTGAGAATGCACTTTTACCCACCAGTGTAGTGGTGATAGAATTGAGAAACAAACACTTTTCAAAGTAAAAGCGTACCAATAATCTTTAAAGTAGTAATCTTTACAAGAATTCTAGTGTTAGGGACTACAATTGACGTTATGATATTTGAAACTGCTAAATTACAACCAGCCATGTAAACCTAATATATACATCATCCTAGGATGCCACAATAATTCATACTCCGTATGAATGTTTACCCTTTTCGATGTAGCAAAGCCTCTATCAGAGCACAAGAGTATAAAGTGAATGAAGTTGTAAAATATCAACTTATGGAGATTATGTTTCACAACAGCATGAAAGCAGCACAGGCCAAGGTTTATGCTTGGTAATTATTGAGATTCAATGCCTGGGAAGACAATTGTTGCCACTTCACCGGGTCGCACTCCTCCATCTGTGAGATTCTGTGAAATCTACCAGGCTATCTGTGTTGCTTTCAAGCTGATCAACACAGATGAATAGAAGCTGTAAGAATCCAATTCTAAAGTAAAGTTAATGAAGATAACACAGATGAATAGAAGCTGTAAGAATCCAATTCTAAAGTAAAGTTATGATTAATCTTCGTGAAGGAAAATGTGGAATATTGGAATTGTTCCGTGAATGCAACTTCCCATAGAAAAAATTGTTTGCAAGAAAGGAACTCTTACCGCTTGAACAATCTCCTGAACACGTGAGTCTGTAAGTTTCCATGGGAGACCGGTAGCAAGCACCTGTGCAAAATGCATAAAATTCAGTTAATTTGCAAGATAAGAATAGCAATTACATTTCTTCCAAATTGATAACTCCATTTTGTTTTTCTCAATATCAATGGCATCAAACTGAGCTCGACGGTAAGCCGGCTCTTCTTCGCCGATTGTACTTGCTAATGCTGGATGAGTAACAGGCGAAAGAATGGTTTTAGACAGAAGAAGTGAAAGCTGTACGCTTACATACCCTCAAAGCAAACTGTGTCATGCGGCTATATTTAACAAATTGTCGCGTGTTATGTAAAACAGATATCTCAATGGGGATATCTGAGGCACTTCCTCCTTCTCTGACCCATGGATGAGTTGTGTAGACAAGGGAATACCACGAGCAACCAAAAATAAGTTATTCTTTTTGGCTGAACAATGTTTCCTGGTTTTATCAAAATGAGTGCAACAATTGAATAATCGTCCTTCCACTTCTCCCATTTAACCAAACATGGTTTCAATGAATTTTTACCTTCTCTGACCTCCTTTTTTTTCAGATTAAACGTCCATGAAACAGTGAAGAGAAAAATTAGAAAGTGGTAATCTAGAAAAATAAATTCATTATTGCCATTTACGTACATTGTTCCAAGACTTCCCTAAATCAAGGTGTGGATAAAGTGGTGCTTTCGGATTTGCAGATGATATTGAGTTTGAAACAACTATAAACTTTGGCTGCAATGTAGCACATGAAAAAAGAGTCATTAACTGATTAATTTATAAAAACTAACTGAGATACAAAAGCCATGTTTCTCTTACCTTAGACAGAGCGTGCCCTCGCTCTGTAGTCGCATTTTCAAAATTTTGACTATATTGCTTGACTTTCTTCTTCATTAACTTATAGTTTATATAGTAACTACAAAACACCAGTCCAGGATAAGCATCTCATTGTTGCTAAACAAGGAAAAAATTAATTCATGTAGGTCATGAACTCATGATGTAATTATTAAAGATCATTACAAATACATGCTATTAGATATGGAAGTTAGGAGACATATTACAAATCTTACCAGCCGGATGGTGTTCTCCCTATATTATTTTCAGTTCAGAAAACAATACAGCTAAAGCTTGGATCATTTTTTCAACTCAGAAAACGAAGTGCCAAGGGGAAGTAAAATGTGCAAATCGCCCAGGGTAAAAAGAAAGGAAGGGAAAAGGCAGCAAAAAAGGAGTCAGAATGTCAGATTACGTTTAGTCCTCTGTGTTGGCATCTTTGATGAACAGTGACATATGATGAGGTTATGAAACAGAAACCCAATGGATAGCTAATGATTTAGCTAAACCGAAGTTGTGCAGAAATTAAGGAAAACAGAACATAAATCTTGTTTCACATACCCTTCCCATTCTTGGATTTGCCTGTCCTTAAACTTCTTCCCAAAAGCAACCATTTTGGAATGATCTGTATATACGGAGCACCAGGAACACAAATAAGAGCAAGAATGAGACAGAAAACAAAATAGCAGCATTTTATTCTGCACTCAACAGCATCCAACGAGTAATACATTTGTAAGCAACTAAACCACACAAAACAGCTAATCCTCATCTCTCAAAACTGAAAGTAAACCATCCAAGTAAAAAAGCTCAGGCCTTGATTTTCAGGAAGAAGAACAAAACAGATATCTAACAACAACTGTAACAACAGCATTGATCCCCCACCCAAAAGTCAATAAGAGATCATCTTGCTGGCATAAGTGTCAGTCTTTTGGCATTTAAAAAGGCAAAATAGAGGTTGAACTCATATGTTTAAGCATTATACAATTGGTAATTAGATTGTTGAATCTTGATCTGCAATAAGTTACTAAAACCTCGATGTGATAATGGAGTACATGAATGCATTCATAATCCCTTCAACTCCTACAACCTGTTGAATATAAATACACAAATTTAATACATACATAAATGGTTATATATTCAGAGAAAAGTGAGGTAAGAATTTCAAACTTGTTAGCAATTTTATCTCATCAGCATAGGGATTTCCATTCAAGTTGAAGCAATAAGCGATGCTACCATTGGCGTTTCCTCCGAAGCCCCACGTAGGAAAATGTTTGTCAATTGTAAAATTGTACGACTTCTCCCACATCAGTTATAGCCTGCAAAGTGAATGAAAATTTAGGATAAGCATTTCAAATTAGCTAGCTAAAATTCAAATTGCCACCAATTTGCATATCCATCTTTTATCCAGACGAGTAACATTGTAAATGAATGTTAAATTCTATCAGCATATAACTCAGTACGTAAAATGATAGCCACATTACCTGCTGGTAAGCATTCAAGTGACCTGAGGGATCAATATAATGCAAAGAATTTGGACTTCTAGGGTTTCCATTTAATGCTGGAATGAGGATCATACAAAAAGAACAAAATATCTTAGTCCAAAATTTACATTATTAAAAGGGATCATTCTAACAATTTGTGATGGAAATGCAAGGAAAAATCTTATTCTATACCAGTAAAATCGACTGCAACCATGAAGTTAAGCTCGGAACCACTTGATATATAATCAAGGAAGCTATACAATTGCTTCTCAACATATGATTCCACAAAAAGCTGACCCTTCAAAACCTACAAGCAAGAGCAGTTTAACAAGATTAACACTTAACAACATGGAAATTAAGAACATATATATAGAATCCACGTAATGGATGTAAGGCAAAAAGCTTTTCACGGCCCTTGTGTGGCCTAACAAAATTAGCTCCAGACTTGCTTCCATACACATTTTCAAAGTCCCGAAATGATTTTTAAAGCTTCCTGGTGCAGAAACTTTGATATCAGATAATCGCCTTATGACATAATAAGGCCAGTACAGAAACAACCGATCAAAATGAAATCGGTAACCAATCGCCTTACGACATAATAACATCTGTAAGGAAACAACCGATAAAAATGAAATCGGAAACCAGTGGCATACCCAATGAGTTCATGGTTTCCACTGCTATTGAAATGGACTTAAAAAAGGAGCTGTGCTTTGGCTTCCTGTAAAAAAGAAACAAAGAAACTGACTCAACTAAAATTTGGGTTACACTAAATCAACACTCAGCTCGGTAATGATAGCACCACCAAACATCTTTGATTTTCCACAAGGACAACCTACAGGAAATCCAATACATAATGCAGTACAGAAAATATCAATAGCCTAGCAAATCTGAACCTTGAAAGCAAAAGGGGGAAGCCTAACACATTTAACCAAGATTCTCACTTAGCCTATTTATGGTTTTTTTTTATGCCTATCAAAGCAAAACCACTCCTTGGATAATGAGTGCAATCATGAGTGTAAACTGGCCATTAACAAACAACTGATACATACGACGTCGTAGTCAGCACAAAAGGCACCATTTCAAATGTTTACGCCTTTGGATCTAGCAAAGTCTCTGTCAGCACAAGAATAGAAAGTGAATGAAGTTGTAAAATATCATTGCATATGGAGATTATGTTGCACAACAACATGGAAAGCAGCACAAGCCAAGGGGGAAGGTAAAAAAAATCTGAATTGGACAATGAAGTCAAACTAAAGCCGAAAGCTCGAAACCCTAAGTTTGAAAACTCAATGGACGATGAGGGAACAAATGAAACCGATGAACCCAGAGCTCAGAACGAAGGCGGCAATCAAACATCAGAACGAAGCCAATCTCAGAGTGGAACCGTCAATCACACAACAGAAGCGAACCCATTAAACGCAAGCAGAAATAAATTATGGAGCCTATAAAATTGCAATTTTATCCATTGAACGGGTCCGGATTGAATGGTCGGTCAAATTCAGATCAAACTCCATTGAACGCAAGATCAAATCATCAATTGCAGAGGAAATTAGAAATGAGTAACAAAAGAGTAGAGTGATGACCTGTAGTGTCGGAAGTATAAAGCAATCAACAGCACGAAATGGAAGGAACAAAATGCAATTCCGAGGGCATGCCTTTGGGATGACTTAACTCTAGACCTGGCAATTCGGGTTGTTCGGATTAGTTTGGATCGGGTTGTTCGGGTCAAATAGTTATTTCGGGTCTTGTTCGGTTCGGTTCGGGTTCGGGTTCGGATGTTGTTTGGGTTCGGGTCTAGTTCGGGTTCGGGTCATTTCGGATCGTAATATTTCGGATTAGTTCGGATCGGATGTTGTTCGGATCGGATGTTGTTCGGTTTTGGGTCTAGTTCGGTTCGGGTCCTTTTCGGATTGCTTCGAATCGGATCATTTCGGGTCAGGACAATTCGGATTCCAGTGTTATTTGCTTCAAATCGGATCATTTCGGGTAGGGTTTATGTGTTTATCACCCATATTCTATTTATAAAACTATACAATATGTTATTTCCATTATATTTATAAAGATATTCTAATACTATGATATATTTTATTTGTTAAACTATGTAAGTCTGTAACTACTAAAACACAATATGTTATTTCCATTAATGTTTAGGGTTTATGTGTTTATCACCCATATTCTATTTATAAAACTATACAATATGTTATTTCCATTATATTTATAAAGATATTCTAATACTATGATATATTTTATTTGTTAAACTATGTAAGTCTATAACTACTAAAACTATACAATATGTTATTTCCATTAATGTTTAGGGTTTATGTGTTTATCACCCATATTCTATTTATAAAACTATACAATATGTTATTTCCATTACATTTATAAAGATATTCTAATACTATGGTATATTTCATTTGTTAAACTATGTAAGTCTGTAACTACTAAAACTATACAATATTTCGGGTCATTTCGGTTCAAGTTTAGTTCGGGTCAGTTCGGTTCAGGTGCAGTTCGGTTCGGGTCAGTTCGGTTCAGGTTTAGTTCGGGTCAGTTCGGTTCGGGTGTTGTTCGGTTCGGTTCGGGTTCAGTTCGGGTCTGGGTCGTGTTCGGATTGTTCATTTTTCGTTATTCGGGTCCAATTTCGGGTTCGGTTCGGGTGGGTTCGGTTCGAGTTTCGGGTTCGGGTCACTTTCTGCCGGGTCTACTTAACTCACATGCTTTTATATGGTAGATAATACTCCCTCTGTCCCACTTAATTTGTCCACAATTGCAAAAAACACGGTTTTTAAGAAACTAAAAGAAGCCTAACGTGTCTTCTCCTGGTTAAAAGATTGCAAATGAGTAAAAGCGAATAGTCAAGCTCAAATACACATTTACTATCTTAACCCTGCTTTTGTTTCATCTTTTCAACCCCTTTCTCCTAACTCTACCCTCTTCTCTTACCCTCTGCTCAGACCATCTTCTTCAACACCCGGTGCCTTCTCCGACCATCTTCTTCAACGGGGGATTTTCGGTGGTTGTGCTAATGGAACAACCAGAAAAAAGGGGCAAATTTTTTTGCACAGATCCAAGAAGAAAAAGGGGTGACAAAAAAAAAGGGCATCGCCGACCATCATCTTCAATGAGAGAAAGGGAGACATGGAGGGATCAGATCTGATTCTATACACAAATTGATTCCATACACAAGGGGGAGAAGGAGGCATCATTGAAGGAGGAGCAAAGAAAGTCCAAAAATAGCCCAGAACCACACCCTACAAATGGCCATTAATGGAGCTGTGTAAATCTTATTCAAAAATTAAATCACAAATGTATTAATGTGGGTGTTGATTTGTTGCAAAAAATCCATTGATTATGAATATGTAATTTTTTTGATTTAAAAATGTGTTTTGTTTACACTTAAGGTATGTGTATTGATATGAATTTAATGGGAAGAGAGTGTATTGAGGGAGAAGAAAAAGATAAAAGTGTGTAAAAGGGTGATTGGGTAAGGGTAGAAGGGTAAAAAATTAGTGATATAAAAGGAAATAATTGAATTGTGGACAAACTTTTCGGGACGTCAAAAACGGAAATATGGACAAACTTAATGGGACGGAGGGAGTAGATAATAGATAATAGATTTTTTACAAAGAACGGCCAGGATGACTTGAACTCACATGCTTTTATATTGAAATAGAAATAGATATCATTGAGTGGTGGGTTAATAATTAATTGATTATAATGGATTGTAAGATACGAGGTTTTTGAATTAAATACTATTAGTTGATAGGTTTGTGTGTTGATTACAATGAAAAGAAATCTTTCAAAAAAACTTAGAGTTTCAACTGAGAAATAAAATGGGATTTGAGTGATTTAAGAAACAAAAGTGTAGATGAATAGTTAAATAATAGTTTGGTGGTATTTATTAAAAGAGAAGTGTTTGAAATTACTAAAAGTGAACCTATTTTGAATCGTCTTCAAAGTTTAACTAGGAACAAAGAGCCTCGTGTAGTTGATTTGTATGATGCATCTATAGTTTATTTCAAACTATTTTGAATGTAACTTTTATGCACTATTTTGATAGTTTAACTAGGTTACTTTGTCGTCATGATTTTTTTGTTATTAATGTTCGTTCAAACTTTAAAGTTCGCCCACCCATCCGTTCAGTTCTGGATCCGCCACCGTCTCCAAGGTTAGTCCTCTTGTATTCTTGTCTCTTGCTTGAATGTTCTTAGCAAAAGTAGTTGTGAAATCAATCTTATGTACGGAGTGTATGCAACTCCTCTTAGTTGATGCTTTAAGTTCAGGAATCTGATTGCATATAGCTTACTTATCTTAAATCTTGCTAAATACTTGATTTGTAGTATACTAATGCATCAAAAGGAGAATCTACTAAATGGCATAGTCCTGCTAGATTTATCGGCATTATTCGGTGGTGCTTGATTGAAATATTTTTTTGAGAAATTCCGTTTGATGCCCCCGAGTTTTTGGCTTTTCCGGATGGTGCCTAAGTAAAAAACTTATTGCGAGATATTTCCCTGAACTTTCGCAAAAGTTCGACTCGTACCCTTACTTGTAATTGTTTCTTATATTTCACTAAAATTCGTTTATTTTATATAACAAAGACATACTTATATATATGTTAATTTAAAATTCAATTATAGTATAAAAATAATTTTAATTAAACAATCAAGTCTACCGCCAAAACATCATAAAAGGCCTCAGGAAAGAAAAAGTAATCGTGAGGTTTGAGTGTTTGACATTATTCATGAAGATGCCCAAAGTCAAAATAATCTTACTTAGTAACCCTGAGATTTGTATGCTATTCATAATTTCATACTCCGTACCATGCACAAGGAGGTTATTTAACCGTTGATAAATACTTGAATAACTATCTTCACCAATATCAAGATTGCAAATTACCAAATAGTCTTGGGACATCATGTATAAGAAAAAGTTACTTTTTTATTTGAGGAAAAAGAAAAAGTTACTAAATACAATCTAAGAGTATTAATAGTGGTAGACCAAATAACTTGGTCATAGAATTATAAAAATAATATTTTACTTTTCTATCTCATTTTTTATTATACCTTTTTCTCCTACTTTCTACTCTATCCCATCATATATATACATTTATTTACTCTTTTGTGAACACATGTCAAAATTGTGTGCAAAGACCAAAGTAAAGAATTGGCCTTCATGGTGACCAGTTTTCATCACTGTACACATTATTATTATTTTAATGTCTCTCTCCCTTGATGGCCAATTTTTGGCCAACTGATAACAATACTCTAAAGGCCGCCACCTACTATTTACTAAGCCAATCAGCAGCTTGCTTTATTCCCTTCTCTTTGACAATAACTCCAAACAAACTGTGGAAATTCATGGCCCAACTCAATGACATGAGCAAGAACATCACCAAACAGTGACTAAGGGATCTCTCCCTTTGAAGCCCGATTAATTACCTGTAACGAGTCCGACTCCAAGACAACACTGTGAAGACCCAAACAAACTTAACAATAGAGACATACTCCCTCCGTCCCATAATGTTTGTCCACTTTTCTTTTCCGTCGTCCCAAAATTTATGTTCACTTTCCTTTTATATCAATAAATTTCTTCCAATCTTACCCTTATTCAATCTCTAAATTTACCTTCATTATCCAACTTTTCCACCTACTTTATCTCTTTTCAACTTTTTTCCCTATAAATTTACAAAAGTACCCCTATTCAATCATATCTCTTACACACTTTATTCTACTTTTTCATTTTCCAATACCACTTCATACCTTCCATTAAAAATCGAAAAAACCATCCTTTTGGACAAACATTATGAGACGGAGGAAGTAATTAATTTGGCCTATATTTAATCTTGGCCATATTTGAGCCAATATCCGCGCGGTCAGTCCGTTTGCACATAGGAAGTAGGGAAATCGATGATGAAGTCTAGTACAAAGCAAAGCTGAAGTAAAATGTTAGCCAAAATTTATGTGGTCAAAGTAATGATAAAACTTTCTATTTTTCAGTTGCTCAACATTATGTCTTAGGTTAAACTAAATTTAGAATATATGCATGAAGAGCTGTTTTGTGAATCAGGTATGGCCTTGCTTCTGGAGTTCCTGCGCTCTCTTCATGGAACGTGAAAAATGATCCCTAAAAATCACATTGACACAATTTAGTCTAGTTAGAAGGGAAATGAGGATATTGCATCATACAAAGTTAATGAATACAAATCCAAAACCTGAAACCCAAATATCATTCAAGGACCAGCTCTAAATAAAAACAGCAATTCACATCACAAATAAACATATATTTCAGGTCTAGAAAAGTATGCAATTCAAGTATGACAACAATGTTAGAATGATGAGATTTGATTATGAGAGTCAAACCTGTATGGTGACAAAGCAGAATCTCCACATTTGCTGGAATATCTGGCATTGCTTGAAGGGCAAACAACTTGTTGACAGCCTGGTGAAGAGAAGACTCATATGATGATTCGTTACAGAACGACTAGTAAGGATTCTATCAATTAATACAACAGATAAATGCATACAAAGAACCAATATGCAGACTTCCAATGACAAATCACAAAGATCAATAAAAAAATTTGGCTCGAAAGTCGAAAATGACAAACATTTCATAACAAGATTAGAGAACTAAAATTAAATTCTTTTCTGAGCAGGGGTAGAACTACATAGCTTTTACAGGGGTACTTGAAATGAGTTTGGGTGATCTGAACAACACCGACCTTCTACATGAGCTCCACCATCAGATATTTCTAGAGTAGCAGCCGAGCTAGCCTTATACCTAACAAGAAATACTTCCTAAGCTTTGTCTCAACCAACTTTTCATTACTAACTGAAGTCATCTACAACCATAAATAAAAATTCAACAGGTAAACAAGCATGGCTACTAAAAGCTATGCTTGTTAGCTACTAAAAGCTATACACTTCCCTTGAAAGGAAATTACGAATGAGAATTTTCAAGTACCAGCCTGCGGAACAAATATGTCCATGTGAGGTAATGGATTGCATCCTCTTTATGGCGAATGGTGCCAGAAACTATTTCTGCATTGAAATGATTGTGCAGATGTTCCCTCAGACTACTCTCAACTGGAAAGGGCTCATACAGAAACTGCCAAGATTGTAAACATAAATTTTGAGACAGTGAGTAACAAAGATAAAATCAAATCTATAATCTGGTCAAGATGATGAATTCCTCCCTGCCCAGTTCTCCATAAGATGATGAACCCCCTTTTTATGTGTGAATTTTTTATTCAAGCAACTCTCTTATTTTCGACCCAAAGCGGAAAGAAAGAAAACATAGAAATTGCTAACCTTCTTGTATGAAACCTCCTTTTATTCAAGCAACTCTCTTATTTTCGACCAAAAGTGGTATCAAAGAAAAAATAGAAAATGCTAACCTTCTTGTAGAAGCTCTTTTTGGGCTCATGAACCAAAATAACTGCCTTTCCATGCTGATCAAACTGTGGTCGACCAGCACGCCCCATCATTTGTAGAATAGCCGTGATAGGAAAACCAACATATCTTTTCAATTTCCCATCAAAGAGTTCTGTTCCCTGCATATATAATAACAGAACATTTGCATCAGGGTTTGGCACAACTCTGAACGAGCATATCAGAAAATTAAAATGATGAATGAATGATGTGATAACGAGTTTCCAAGAAAAGGTAAGACTATAATGAAGCATCCTCAATTAAAGCATATCAGAGGATTCTCAGTATCGTTTATGTAATCACTACATGATCTCAAAAACTGAGTAATTAATTTCCAGCAGAGGAACAGAACTATCAAGAAACTCAAGTTAGAATCTTCACTACTCAACTAAGAAAACACTTTCTCTCTGGTTGGGTGTGTGAGGATATTGACAGACCCTGCCATCAAACTTTTATACCAGTAGTTCTTATGAACCCTAAATTTCATACAGCACTTTTTTTACAAATAATAGGCTGGATACGCCTTATTTGTGATTCAATATAATTAAAATGCCATCAAGTCAATAAAACACAAATGTTGGCTTCTTCCAAATATAAAAAAAAAGAGCAGCATTATAGTCCCATGACTCCAATCAACAGAATGCTAAATACGTAGAGAACCCCAAGAAATAATTCCGACAGAGCACTACAGAAGAAACTTGATCAATCTTGCTCAACAGACAGCGAAATTCCAATGAATATACTTTGCTCAATTAGCATATCGTGAAGTCAGAGATTCATTTTGCAGTAATCATAACTATGATCAACAATTACTCTTACAAAAACTTGGGGTTTCACAATGCCTCCCATCAATAATAGCTTTTCCAGAAATCCTAAGGGAAGAATTTTCAATATCAGGCATCTCCATGATAGTCTCTAAATTTTAACACAATCAGGGACTTACTGCTGCTAGTGGGATTTCCATCAGGTCTTTTTAGATATACAAGAGACGTAATGTAAGAAAATACAGATATAGAAGCCAGACTCTGAATTGTCAACAAAATACTTAATTATTATACAGGACATCTAGCTCTTTTCTACTTCCTTGAAAACAGCCTATCTGCATACAGAGTTCCACGTAATTTCCTTACCTTGATAATAACCAGATGAGCTGGAAGATTCACACCCCAAGCTGATGTGCTAGTAGATACAAGTACCTGCAAAGGGGGAAAAAGAAAAGTGGCCTGAAACGTTCTAGGAATAAATGGGAGTAGATGGTTTCTCCTTCCATTTATTTGAGAAAATATATTTAATAACCTTATTTGCTAACCTGAATCTTTTGTTAATTCCAAAGAGTTCTTCAACTACAGAGCAGTCCCTGTCATTCAATCCAGCATGATGTAAACCAATACCAAATTGAAGTGTATGCCTTAAGTTCTGGTCAGTAATTTGGGAAAGAACCATTTCCAATGCTTCCTCTGGAATGTCAATAAACTTTCTTGGATGCTCACCGGATGCAGCATACTTCAAGTGACAAATGTTTAGAATGTTAACAAACTTGTTCCAATACAATTATCAAAGGTCAACATATTCTTTAAAGAAACAGAGATATGAAAAGAAACACATTTATATTTACCTGAATAAGGTCAAGAGCTGTAAGCCTAGTTTGTTGACGTGATGAGACAAATATAAGCACTGGTTTTGTTGGTGAATGGGAACATATAGCAGCATATGCGGGTTTGTTCATGCTGTTTATCCTAGGACAGTAGTACTTCCCAGGATATCCCTATGCAAATCAGAGGAAAAAAAATATTAACATTTACATACACAACAAACTGAAGGTGGACAGACTCTTTCATACAATAAGGGAGACTGCAGTGGCATCAGACTATCATCCATTCTGGATCAAGACGACATCCAATTACAGCATATGTCAGAGGATGATGATTTAACAAACCTCTTGCAATTGTGTAGACGCATGATATGTCAGAAAGAAAGAGAATACAAACAATTTCTTTTCAAAAGACATAATCAATAATTCAAGATATTGAAAATAAGCTTCTTGCACGGATAACTCTACAACTACAATCACAAAATTGTGCTTAAACATCCATGTATCAGGCCCAAGAACATAATTTTCTAGCAAAGTACAAATCCACCTTCTATAAAAAATTTGAAGTAAATTTCAAATCTGAACAAGAAAAGAAGTGTTTAAAATGTTACTAGTCTAACAACAACTTGCCTGAATGTGAACTTCAAGGGGAACTGGGCGCACACTAGGTTTAAAATTAAAGAGTCCAGTCTCTCCAACACCTAACCAGTCTGCCAAGTCCCTACATTACCATGAAGAGCAAGCAACAATGACATTATCAATAATAAAGTAGAGAAGGGAAAAAATAACATTCAAGCATCATGAAATTATAAATGGTAAGTAGTGGAACCCAAGTGTCCACCAAACAACCATTTCAGTGATTCAAAATGAAGACAAACTAAAACATGAACTAATTATAGTGACAGTAAGCAATCAATTTAATGATCTGAATAATTCTCCGATAGGCTCAATAGCTATGAAACAAACAGTTACACAAAGATGTATTCTAAACTGCAGATGAATGAGTAAAGAATAGCATAGTTGGCCATCTTCACGTTAAGAAATTAAAAGCTGACCTTCATATCAGGCTGTGTACTGAAGAGCCGAAACATAGCAAGCTCAGCAGCCATGGTTTTTCCACTTCCTGCAGGAGCTCCAAGGAGAACATTGTTGTTGGTGTGATACAAAATATGAAAGGCCTGGAACATTCAACCAGATAAAATAATTGGGTTCAGAGAAAACCCTAATAAAAATATCACGGTAATAAACAATCAAACTTGAATCAGGGATGCAAACCTGTGTCCGGATAGGATTGAAGTGTGAGAAGTTGTATAAGGCTTCATAGCTTTTGTTGCTGAGGGAAGTTGTAGGGAGAGGTTTCAAATCAAGTAATTCAATGTGCGATGTATGAGCCTGGATATGATAATTTTAAAAGAGGCAAACTTAGCATGCATCATCTGATAGGAAAATGGGCATTTATTTATCATATCTAGACCTCATTTACTAACCTCTGGCAAAGCGGGATTATATAGAGATATGGTATAAAATGACTCCGATTGATGCCACGAGTCAGAAACAGCACGGACATAATACTGAGGTGGATGCGGTTCAAATATAGGCACTGTGTAAATGTAAGTTTTTGAGGTTCCGCCCTTGCCATCTTCTTTGACAGTGTGAAAAGATCTGAGTGATAGATGTGGTCATTTTCTGAATCCTGTTCAACACAATTGTCAAGCTTCCATAATTAGCTAAGATCACATAATATTTGAAATGAGGAATAGACAATATAGAGATTGCATGAAACACCTCAACAAGAATCCACCAGCGCTGCGAAGCACCATGGAAACGGTCCTTCCAAGTGAAATCTGGGGTTAAGAGCAAGTCCACCTAATTCAAAAAACAGATTTCACTAGTTAATGAATTAGCCAGACCTCTCAGATCATATTATAATGCATAATAAACAACTGATACTAAGGCCTGAGGTAGCAAAAAATAATGAAATAAATCATTGATGAAGAGCATAAAATTGTAATTGCACGAAAATCAATTTCTGCTAACCTTCAGAACAGTTCTAGTGATTGGACTCACAGTAGCAGACAATTGGAGTGACGGAAAATATCCCAAGTATTGTTTAACCAACTTCAGACAGAGAGCAGATATTAACATACAAAATAACTGAAATTCAATAAACTGAAAACGATAAATGAGTATATAGATCAGTATAATGCACCTTTCCTCCAGGCACATAATGAATCAGAGCCCCAATATCTCTCTCTTCCATCTCATACAGACGATCTAGATCTGCCTCTCGATCCTCAAGCTTCCTCAGTATCTGAAACACATCAGATATGTCATCAACCATTTTTAGCAGTTTCGTGATTAATGGAATCAAGTAAACAACATAGAAAAGACAAACTTCATTTGAGAGCTCCTTGTCAAATTGCCGAAAGGGATGTTGATGTGGCCAGATTTAATGATCCACTGCCTTGTAATACTCCAACATAAAAGCAGACATCTCACACCACCCTCTGCGTAAGCAAATCTCAAATAATGCACGCACTATACGGGCCAAGCTGGCACTTATATATGCAGCATCAGAAACCAAGTAAAAGGACTCCAAATGGCCCCTTGATATATACATCTGCAAAATATATCCAAACAATTGTTTGCAACTGTGATACGACCAACGCCAAATAGTTAAAATTGAAGAGTTAGAAGCATATACCTGAATTAGAATGGAATTCTTCCATACTTACTCGAGGGTCCACCTTTGATCTCTAATGGGCAAGCATGTGCGAGTGTTTCCATATCAACAACCTATAATCAAACGTTGCCAAATGAAAGCCAATGTCACTAACTATAATCAAGTCATAAAAGTCAAGTGTAATAAACAAAAAACTTAAAGTACACTATAACTAGTGGAAGATACTTTTCTCAACCCAAATAACTGGTGAAAAATACTCAATCTAGACAATACTGAACCAAGATATAAAAGATATTTTCATTTTAGAATCAACTTCAAAATATAGATTTCCAACAAGGAAAAACATACATGCCATTTTATTTAAATAATCAGAGACATCCTTTAGATGACAATTGTATTAAGTTCCCCCATTAACATAATCATGCAATAACATAGGCACCAAGTACTAAATGCTCAATAAATACTGATAAAGATCAGTCATTGAAAGCTGATATGTTTTACCTCACTATCACTCATATGACGTTTTAACAAGCCATTGTAGGTTTCCACACTAGAGTATTAGATGTGGAAATGGCTAGCAATACGGCCCAGCTCAGTACAATAGAAATTTCCACTTTTTTCATCAAAACGCATCATTTTTGCTTTTGTCAAGTGAGCGTGCAGCATCCGTTACAAGAGCTCTTTGTTTTAAACTCAAGGAAGGATCTGCAACAACCTGTTAAGAAAAATATAGGAATTCTAAAGGAAAGATAAGAACCAAAGCTGGACAAAATGAAGCACACAGAGAATTTGGAAGTCAATCGCAGTGAGCAAGGGTGTACCTCATCCCACCTTATACCATATGACAATGGGTTTTTCTTCATCCGGATAAAAAGATAAGTATAACCCAGCCACGCACAAGCCTCCTTCACATTCGTTACAGTACCCAAAGCAACCTCAGCATTCAAATTATCTTTCAAGGAGCTAATGAACTGCAGAAAAGCCAACGCAAATATGCAAAGTGAATAGATAATGGAAAAGTTGTACCGTAAGCTAACAGTATGCTTCAACTCTTAGAGGTGCAACAATTCAACTTGAGAACAATGCTGAATGCTTGTCCATAAACCTCATCAGATATATGAGTTTACCTGGCTTTCAATAGGGAGTTGACTCATCAATAACCTTAAGTAATAGCCCAATTTGTCATGTGAAGTGATAATTATGCCTTCACCACTCTTGTCAAATTGAGGTCTTCCTGCACGTCCAAAAAACTGAAAGCGAACCATAACCTTTTAACAACAAAAAAAAGCTTTTTAGTACTTAACATATGTTGTATGAGAGAAATTGTTTCACCTGCATAACATCAAGCATTCCCAGGTCTTTCCAGCCTTCAGCTTTTGGGTCATATAATTGTGTACCCTAAGAACGTGACAAAGAAAGTCAGTCAACCAAAAAGGTGCATCCCACAAAAAAAATCCCACGTAGCTTGGTTTAGGAATTGCTACCTCCAGAGTCCAGACCAGTCACAGAATTTAACCCAGGTTGTGAATCTATACAAGACTAGATCAATAAGAGAACTTAATACAATTTAGATAAATGCAAGACATACCTTGACCTTGATGACAACCAGTGACGGACGCAGAACTAATTTAAAGGGGGGGCACAATTTCCATAGAAGATTCGATGAATCAAGAATAGCCGATAAATTGAATTATGCAATACTCTTAAATAGTAGAAAATAGTTGCTTATTTATCAAAAAAATTATATGATGTATGAGATCTTATTTATGTAAAAACAAATAACTAGTTTGTAGAAAAAAAATCAGAGAGAAATACAATAAATGTGGATAAAAAAGCAAAATAATGCTGCTAGGAATTGAATAAGAGATTCGATAAATCATGAATAGCCGATAAATTTAATTATTCAATACTCTTAAATTGTAAAAAACAGATACTTATTTATCAAAAAATTATATTATGTATATCTAATTTATGCAAAAACAAATAGCTAGTTTGTAGAAAACAATCGAAGAGAAATACATTAAATGTGAATAAAAAACAAAATAATGATACTAAGAGTTGAATAGGAGATTCGATAAATCAAGAACAGCCGATAAATTTAATTATGTAATACTCTTAAATAGTAAAAGATAGTTACTTATTTATCATAACAATTATATTATGTATGGGATCTAATTTATGCAAAAACAAATAGCTAGTTTGTAGAAAAAAAATGGAGAGAAATACATTAAATGTGAATAAAAAAGCAAGATGATGCTATTGGGAATTGAACCTTGGTGGGATGATAACAAAATTGAACAAAATACCATCTAGACTAGTTGAACTTCATGTCATATTAAGACAAATTTATTTAAAATATATCTATATTTAGCCTAAAATTAGTATATAATACCGAAAATAAACCCGACGGGAGGGGGGGCACGGGCCCACTCATGCCCCCCCCTAGGTCCGTCTATGATGACAACTGTGTGGGCAGGAAGATTCACCCCCATGCTAAAGGCGCTGTACAACAAAGTACCTGAAAAAGAAAATTCAATTAGAAGACTCCAGTGAAGGGGGGAAGATCAATATTCCAAAAAACGTTATCTAGTAACCTTCAGAAGTCCAACAGAGAAGGGCCGTTCAGTAAGACTTCTATCTGCACGTAGCATCCCAGCATGAAGAATACCAAACCCATTATCAAAAAGCCCAACTAGTTCTTTGTTTCTAGACTTCATAACATCGTTCTGAAACACAAACAGGCAAATAGGACATAGAAAACACAAAGAGTCAGGATTTAGATGAATCTATTGTGCTGTAAAATGGACATAGTACTCTTGAGATGCTTGCCTTGATCAATGAAAACTGTGGATGTGACTCATTACAGAAAAGCTCTAGATTATTGTCTTCTCGTGCAAGCTCAACCTATTACAAATATTTGAGATTGAATAATGAAAAATTAATAAGCCATCCAGCAACAATCATCAGCTATTACAGCTCCATTCAATGAACTCCTCAAGCAAAAATATAAATAAAGAGTGCATCAAAGAAAACGTGCCATGAAACAACAACTTCATCTCTGCAGCTTCAAGGAGATAGTACCAACAATATAGTTTCCAAAGGCACGCTGATGAAAAATCTTTTTTCCCATTTCCCCATGTAAAACAGCAAATTGGAAACCAGAGAGTAACTCCATACAAATTCAAATTCAGTCAGTTTGTTTATATAATGAGAGTCGAGACAGGAAAGATATACATAGATCAACAGCAACCAACAACAATTTTCACCAGAAGATAAAAAAGGAATACTTTCCCCCTGTAAGAAGTAATAAATCAGTCAAAGGGAAACATCTTTATTTCGTCAAGATCAGTAGATCAACATTTCATCTCTTGGTTTCACACATGATCAAAAATGAAAATAAAAAGAAATGTTGTCAAATGATTTGTGAAAATAAAGATTTTTATTAATTTAATATTATTAAGAACAAATTTCTTAATTCTGCATCATCATGATAGAAGTATATGTATCGCATGCTATACTTAAATTACTCTGCATCTTTCATGAACAGACAAAAAAAGACAACCTAGAAAAGTTCTTCAAGGAAAAAGAACATGAGTAATCAAGAAAGCAATACCAGTAGCTCAGCTGTTTTTCCTGTGTCCTTCCGAGAATGAACAAAAATCATCGCTTGGTGCCCTTGCCTAAGTGAATCAACCACCTGAGAAAATCATTACGCCTTATTTCACTAGTTCGAGAAAAACTTCTAGTTCACAGGATAAGTCGAAGTTCCAAAGGTGTACCTTCTCATAGCATATCTTATTTAAAGGTTCAGTGCGAGCAGCAAAGTTCTTTTCACTGATCCCAACATACTGCTGTGCAACCGGCACAGGGCGATAGCTGGAATCGAAGAAAAATAGGTCATTATCTGTATTCACCCTAAGAAATTGGGCAACCTTCAACAGAAAAGATCATTAGTGATTTAGAAAAATAGATATTGACAGAGGGATATCAACTTGAAGACTAAAAGAAGGGTATATTAACCTCTAAATAATTGGGTAAAGTGGCTGAGAGACCAACAGTGCGTATCATAGACCGTGTTACCTCTACTTGTAAGAGAAAAAAAGAAAGAAAGTAAGAGTTCAAATTTTAAACTATCAAGAAAGATATGGTGAGCCATTGATTCAGGATATAGGAGCAGTCACAAAGTATCATTCAACCTGATGTAGTGTTCCGGCAACCAGTGCTCTATGACAGCGCCTTTCTCATCATTCAGAAGGTGCACTTCATCAATAATTAAAAGCTTCACAAGCATTGAAAGTGACATATCACTGCTTTTGCGAGTGATGACGTCCCATTTTTCAGGCGTTGTCACTATCATCTGGTCAAAATGAACAGTGAGCAATAGTAAAAACCTCGTAGACATATAGATAATCTAAGAAAGCAACCTGTGTTTCTTCAAGTTCATTCTTTGAGAGTTGCATGTCCCCGGTAAGCTCTTTCACAATCAAATTTAATGCAGACAGACGGTGACTGAAAGTTGAGGTGACTTCTGCAGCTAAAGCCTAGCATAAATATTGCTAGAAGTTAAACGTCGAAAAGCTTAAACAAATGCAGCGATATAAGAAGAAAGTTCCACCTTCATTGGTGCAGCATAAACAATTTTGAACTCATCTTTGTGCATGTAACCATCCTTGAAATGCTGCCCAATCTGCACAAGAACATCTTATATACAGAACTCGAACAAAATTAACAAGATTTTACATTTGCACTAGGTTCAATAGAGATATTTCCCATTTAAAATCCATATCTGAAGTGCTAAAATAAGCCATGTAGTTAGGTGTGTGAACTAAAAATGATATACTCTATAATAAAGTATAACCAAAGCAGCTAAACAGTAAGAGCAAGATCTATTATATACATGTGAATACATACCTCGTGCAGAACTGATATCATAGCAATATTGGTTTTCCCAGCCCCTGTCGGTGCACGTACCTTCAGAGGGGGAAAAGAGATGTGAGATAATGCAATCAAAAGGGTTCAAATCTAGTGCCCAGGAGAGTCATAAAACACTAGATAATATTACCAGAATATTCTCATTGGTGTAAAAAACAGTTTGGTAATTCGGCTTTGTATACGGTTGAGAGTTTTGTAGCCTTGGAATGCAGCTTGAGCAAAGTCATCTAATTCTTTTATCTCTATCTGAAACCAAACATAGTTTAATTAAAGTAATTTAGTCTACCCAAATTATTTTGTTGATAATTAGCCCACCCTATTTTGGAATCCTGGGTCCGTACCTGACTTTAGTGGTCAATTCTTAAATAATTAAATCAACTACATCTAAAAATGTACAGAAACACCAAAATCACGGAACTCTCTTTGTTACAAGATTTATATTGGACACTTGACATTAAAAAAGGTGTATATAGAGACAGATAGTATGGTATAAGATTGTACCGGTTTTTCAGCAGGCTTCAGTCGGGAGCTGTTGCTGTTGGGAGGATGTTAACTTCTTCATATCCTTTGAAATGCTTCCTAACAGTTCCTTGAGGAAGAGCAGTAGCAGCTATTGATTGGGGTCCTTCACCACTTCCAATGAGATCATCAAATAGGTTTTTCCTCTCACTGGCTTCAATTAATGATGAAAAGGTTGCACCAGAAATGTTATCTTCTAATCCATTCTCCATTCCACTTTTATGTCGTATTTCCTCTTTCCGTCTAAGTTTATCAATCTGCTTTCCACTTTCTGTTTGCACAGTAACCTAAAAGAAAAGCCACTGATCAATTTCCTTAGAACAATGTTAGCTTTTGAGCAGCTGGAGCTGGGAAAGGCCATACCTGAGTACCATAACTGGGCATTCTTGGATGTGAATTTGAAGCTGTTTTATCAGATCGTAGTACCAGCAAACCATGATGAATAGCATCTAACAGTTCCCTTCTGTGCTGAAAATAAAATTGAATGTAACTTCAAGTAACCATTCAACTAAATATGTTCCTAATGATACCTATAAGAATACTTCTGTTATAATAAGAGAAATCAAAATCTCCAATCACATGTAGTACAAAAAACAAAGTATCACCTTCCCTGCCATATTCTTTTTCATCTTCGAAAAGCAATGTTTATTGAGATACATGTGTTTTATTAACTTACCGCAATTAGCTCTTGTACAATTTCAAAGGAGCTATCACCAACAAAATCTAGCAGATCACTGGCTATCTACAAAGAAGCAGCAGTAATAATGATTAAGATTCGTGCAGTAAAAGCAGAATGCTCTCTCAACAAAGAGGAAGTTGGAAAAAAATCCAAGACAAATGCTAATAATACCTCTTCACCAGGTTTCTCAGAATCAAGCACACGACAAATAGTAGTTGTTATTTCATCTCGAGAGAGTTGTGACACACTACCCCTCACTATTTGATCACAAACTTCTCGCAACCACTTTAAATCATAATGTACCCCATCAACAATAGATTGATTTTGACTGTTGTGTGCGCCTTGCCAACCGGTAGCTAATAATGTAGATGGTACCATGATTTCTTCTCCATAAAAAGTTCATTCTCAAAGTAGACATCAGCCAAAAACCTTGAAGGCGGCTGGAATTCAAAGCCAGCTCCGAATTCCACCCCATCACTACCCCCATTCAAATTACCAGAAGTAGGTCCATCTACATGATTAGGTGGCTGCAAATCAAAGAGCTGTTGTGCATGCGTTGCTACCTTCAGTACACTACCATCAGAAACAGAGTAACCAAGGATCTTTTGCAACTGTAGCCTGTAATTACAAAAATTAGCCCAATGAAAGCACGTCTAAAAGAGAGATATCAATAGTACAGGCTCAGAGAAACAATTCCCTTTGCACTTTGCAGTACAATTGGAAGTTCTCAACCACACATCTCAAAGAGCATTGTCAAGTTAATCAAATCAAATCAACCATAATCCAATGAAGAAAGTATGATCAATGCGAAAAAAAAAACAGCATTGCAGATACGTCAATCAAAACCGCTTACCTTCCTCCCAATTACGCACAGGTTTATGTGGAAAAGACACTTCAATCGAACTGCGAGAACACACAAATCAATCCAAAAACCGAAACAAAAACCCTATAAACGAAGATTAATAGTCAATAGCAGAATACCTATGAAGCAGACTTTGGAGGATGGTTTTGCGTCGAAGATAAGCGCGATCGACATCAAACGGGGCTCTCAGAGAGCTCGTCGATCGGGGGAGCTCCAATTTCGCCGGCATTTTCCCGATCGGAATTCGAAACCCTAGGGACGGTCGTTTGAGGCCGGTCGAGCAACGCAGAGGTGTTGAATGTGATGGGAGCCCGGGTGGCCGAGATTTTCACGGCGATATTTAAAGGCTTTTGACGGCGTTAAAAATAAGCTAAGCTTCTGGCCCAAGTATGCTAACGGCATTAATTCAAAAACCCACCGACGTTAATTTTACGCTACCGGCAGTAAGTAGGCATAGGCGGTGGTTAAAAATTTAAAATCAAGCGCGTTAATTTACAAGGTACAATAAAATTAATAAATATACTTCAGGAGTTTGGGTATATAATTAATTTATAAAATAAATAAGTAATAGATAAAATATACTCCGCAAGATAATTGCATAAATATATTATAGATATTTAAGGTTTTTTTGAAATATATATTTGTATGGTTTTTTAAAATTACAAGTATTTATATTTTCAAGGTCAACAAGATAAAAATTAATCTTAAAAACTAAAAATGAAATGAACTCTTATAAATATTTTAAATCAAGCCAAAAAAAATTATATCATATTATAAAACTTTTCGTTATTAATATCTTCTTTTCCTTTACCGTGGTGTATCGCAAAGACATCACATTTTTCACATCTTTTAGTGTTCTTTTTTTATTATTATTTTTATGTTATTTTCGTTAATTTGTTTGTTTTTTGGTGTTGAATAAACTCAAATAATTGTATCCCCGTAATTTCTAATTCATACTCATTGGATCATATGATAGTTGAATATATATCGCAGTGATATTCAGCCTTGAACCTATGAAAAATCAAACTAAAAAATAAACATCACATCTGGAAATAAGTGACTACGAAATATAAATTTATCAGCATCACAAACGTCATCCAATAAAAAGATAGACTTTCTCTTCTTTCTCCATTGTGAATTCCCAATATAAGGGTTTTTTGAGTCCGTAATGATCAAACATTTTATTTAGTTTGTGTATCAACAAAGACATATACTCTCTATTCAACTAAAGAAAAAAGACACTTTGGTTTGATTTTTCAAATATTTTGCTTTACTAGTTTCAAAAATTGATATTGGACCATATATTCACACATGTTTAGTATTTTCAATTTCTCAAATCATGTAAAAAAATATACGATATCTTAAGCAAAGGGCAGAGGGCAAAGTTGCTCTTTGCTTTTGGGGGCCTTGGTATGTATGTTGCTTTTGATGTTCGTCATTACGCCTTGTTTGCCTCGCAGTTGCATTCTACTCCCTTGCAAAATAATCTCTTTCAGCAAGCGGGTATTGTTACACCTGGACCTACCTTTAATGATTTCATGCGTCTGTTTAACGATGTTGTGGAGACTGACCTCTTGAGTAACCCTAGTGAGATCGTTGCCCCTAAACTCATGAAAAAATTGGCAGATATATATTTCACAAATGTTGCTAGTATTGCGGAATCCACATTCTCGTTATCTTCTCGTCAAGTGGCTTTGTGGAAATCTCAACAGGGTGGTCACTCTTCTGATTGGCTTAAGATCGTGCCTATTTCTGGATTGGGTCAGACTATGAATAGTAAGTCTTTTCGGTATGTGTAATGCTACCGTTTGGGCATTTCTTTATTCTCCCTTTCAAGACCGTGCTCAGCTTGCTCCCGTATTTTTGATGTGTAATGGTACCGGTTTTTTCCTTTACTCCCTTTCAAGACCGTGCTCAGCTTGCTCCCTTATGAAGAAAGTTGAGAGACGATCG
Source organism: Polygonum aviculare (assembly GCA_934048045.1). Taxonomy (NCBI): domain Eukaryota; kingdom Viridiplantae; phylum Streptophyta; class Magnoliopsida; order Caryophyllales; family Polygonaceae; genus Polygonum; species Polygonum aviculare. The sequence goes on from OW204024.1 coordinate 972,407, forward strand.
AGATTGGTTGTGGCCTGAATCCAAAGAGCCCATCAGTCGCTTTATACGCCTTTGTCAAGACCTCGGTCCGAATCGTGGTACACCTGCAAGAGAATCATGATCCTCAATTAGGACTCCATTATTCACTAACTACAAACATGCTAAGACAAGCCTAAATCATATGCACACCCGAATACGATTGGGGCAGTTTTGTTGGTGTCTTGGGTGGCGTTACTGGAGAACACATCCAAATGCATTATATCACTCGAATAATGACCCGATGTGCCGTTGGTACCGCCCCATATTGAAACTGGAAGCTGCATGTATTGCTCTTGCTCTCATAAATAGAGCATTATGACGCAGTCCCCGGCTTACACTTGTGATCCGAGCACGAGATGGCCTGAGTCGTGCTTGAGTTGGATGCATTAAAGAAGTTGAGACCACTGTCTTATACATCAAAGAAATCAATGACAAAAACTTCAAAACCATGCCAAATTTTTGTTAGTCCATAAAACTCGAATTTCGATTGGGAAAGAGGGAGCTAATTACTTGTTGTTTGTTGGGACAACCAGAGCAGTTGGTGCAACTGACCCACAAAATGTCGGTTCCGTTGTCAATCTGAACATTGAATTCTTGTAGAGTTCCCAATTTTATTGTTGTGAAGTAAAGTCTGACCAACTGTAAATTAGGAAAATCATCACAAATAGTATTAGTAGTATCGTTCATAGAAACTTCTCGATGGAGGGGCGAGCGTATAGATAGGTAAGCTTTGTATAAACTTGTATGTATATATTAACGAGGGTAAGAGGCTATTTACACGAGGGTAGAGATCTTAAAGTAGTAATCTAATTAGTATTTTAGAAGATATGATAAAATAGTTCAAATAAAAGTATAAAATATGCTAAAAAGAGAACTAGAGTATCTTTTAGAATAAACAAATAATCTTATAGAATAATTATGATTGATAAAGGGTAGTTTTTAAAAGTATATTAGACTATTAAGTCATAGCGATAACTTTTTCTATACTACTGTGTTTCAAATTTTCATTCATAAAATAACTGAATTTTCAAAAAATAGAGGAGGAAATTCATTTTTTTTAGTTTTTATATTATAGAAATGTTTGAATGATGATTATAATAGCAATATTTTTTTAATAGTCACCCACTATTATTCATCACATCATTGCTATATACCCAACTTGGAGGGAGCGTTGAAACATTATTTTGCAGAAATCGATATTTAAGTTGCTATGTATCCAACTTGGAGAAATATTTTCTCAAAAAAAAACTTGGAGGGAACATTATTTTGCACAAATCGACATTTAAGTTGTTATGTATCCAACCTGGAGGGAACATATATTTTTTCAAAAAAAACATTGGAGGGAATATTGGAACATTATTTTGCACAAATCGGAATTTAAGTTGTTTGGATTAAATCAACAACTCATATTTATTTACAATGAAATTGACCCTAAAATATCATTATTATAAATTATTTTAAAAAAAAGAATATATTATTCACAGTAGCGCATCAACAAGTAGTAAAAAACAATATATTATTCATGGCAGCGTAGCAAAAAGGAATATATTATTCATGTAATTTTGTAATAATCAGAATATATTGTTATTTTAAAAAAATTATAATAGTGTCGCTCACGTCAACAAATGATAGTATTCACAGTAGCTCAGCAACAAAAGGAATAAAAAAAAATTGACCGGATTGGGCTCAGTTATTCTATAATTCATCAAATCAGCAAATTTGAACAATCCAAACCGAACTCAAAAAGTAGATGACTTATCCAATGACAAAGGTGTCATAGCTACCGTAGACAGGGACATGATACATGTAAATTATTTGGATGTGGCCTCTAGGTACGCCACCCAAGAAACCAACATAACCGCCCCAATCGTATTCGGGTGTGCATAAGCTTGTTTGTAGTAATTAAGTGAATTAACAATGGAGGCCTAGTTGAGGATCATGACTCCTCTTGTAGGTGTAGCACGATTCGGACCGGGGACTTGGCAAAGGCGTATAGAGCGATTGATGGGTACTTTGGATTCGGACCACAACCAATCTCGTCGCCTCTCAGCTCTCTTCACATGGGATCACGCCCCCGGGGTTCTCTCAATGCTTGAGTGGAGACTCTCAACGCGGAGGAATGTTGTCGTTTGGAGAGTACGTTGTGCCTGGCATGGTCTACGCTTCTTTCGTCCCTAACCAGTATGTCCTTTTTTTTTATGTCCTCGGAACATTTTGGTTTCTAAGATGACTTGTTGTTAGTGACACAATTGTTTTTGATTCCACAAACCGCAGTACAAGTTGTCTAAGAAGAGTATTTCAGTTAACGGGCATTCGTTACATATTAACTCTTTGGCTTTCGCAAGATCAGGCAACGCTGTACTAGACTCCAGAACTACTCTGACTTATCTTGCCGAAGCGGCTTATACTCCATTCCTCCGCGATGTAAGACATCCCCATCTCGCGCTCTTTTATGATGCTATATGTTGATGTATACAGATCAAAATTAATGCGAATTAAGTGTTCTGTTTTTGTGTTCAAATTGACAAAGCAGTTGCTCATTTAGTACGATTTATGGTTTTCAAAGAAGACGTCTACTATCTGGTAAAAAATGCGAGGTCTTCTTTCGTTTACACTATTACTTGAGGTTGCCTAGATTAGCCAACATTTCTATTTGTTTACTCAAAGCTATAAGTTCTTCTTGTGTCCGGTGCTCCTCCATCGTTTCCGAAAGTCAGTCTCCATTTTAAAGGCGGCGCGTCCATGGTTCTTGAACCCCAAGACTATCTGCTTGAGGAAAAGCCTCTTGTAAGTCTTTGTTATTGTTTTGTATAATAAGCTGATTTTTATCAACAATCTAGTTTAAGTTGATTTTGGGATGGTAAATTGATTTTTGTTACAGGAGGGTCAACAATTTAGTTGAAATTTAAAATTTGAAATTTGAACTTACCCAATGACATAGGGGTCATAGCTACCGTAGACAATGACATCAACGGCGGTGCCCGACGCTTGCAAGATCATGCAGTCGTGCCGAGTCATGTCACATGCTCTAAGCTGGCTCACCTTGACTCGCGGGAAAGCTCGATGCAGCCTCAGGGTCGGAACACTGTCCGAGATCAGGGCCACCGCCAATGGAAGCACCGCCAATCTAGTTTGAAATTTTCATTCATAAAATAATTGAATTTTCAAAAAATAGAGGAGCAAATTCATTTTTTTTAGTTTTTGTATTCTAGAAATGTTTGAATGATGATTATAATAGCAATCTTTTTTTAAAAGTCGCCCACTATTATTCATCACATCATTGCTATATACCCAACTTGGAGGGAACATTGAAACATTATTTTGCACAAATCGACATTTAAGTTGCTATGTATCCAACTTAGAGGGAACATTTTCTCAAAAAAAAACTTGGAGGGAACATTATTTTGCACAAATCGACATTTAAGTTTCTATGTATCCAACTTGGAGGGAACATATATTTTTTTTAAAAAAACTTGGAGGGAACATTGTAACATTATTTTGCACAAATCAAAATTTAAGTTGTTTTGATTAAGTCAACAACTCATATTTATTTACACTGATTATGACCCTAAAATATCATTATTATAATTTATATTTAAAAAAATAATATATTATGCACGGTAGCGCAACAGCAAATAGTAAAAAATAATATATTATGCACGGTAGCGCAGCAACAAATAGTAAAAAACAATATATTATTCATGGTAGCGCAGCAAAAAGGAATATATTATTCATGTGATTTTGTAATAATAAGAATATATTGTTATTTTAAAAAAATAATAATAGTATCGTTTACGTCAACAAATGATAGTATTCAAGGTAGCGCAGCAACAAAAGGAATAAAACAAACAAGCTTATGCACACCCGAATACGACTGGGGCGGTTGTATTGGTGTCTTGGGTGGCGTTACTAGAGACCACATCCAAATGCATTACATCACTCGAGTAATGCCCCGAAGTGCCGGTGGCACCGCTCCCGTACTGAAACCTGAAACCGCATTTATGGCTCTTGCTCTCACAAATAGAGCCCGATGACGCGGTCCACAGCTTGCACTTGTGATCCGAGCACGAGATGGCATGAGCCGTGCTCGAGCTGGATGCGTTAAAGAAGTTGAGATCTTTGTCCTGTACATCAAGGAAAGCATAGACGAAAACTTCAAAACTCTGCCAAAATTTTGTTAGTCCATAAAACTCGAATTCGGATAGGGGAAGAGGAAGCTAATTACCTGTAGTTTGTTGGGACAACCAGAGCAATTGGTGCAACTGACCCACAAAACGGTACGTTGCTCCAGTGTCAATTTGGACATTGAACTCTTGTGGTGGAGTCCCCAGTTTTATAGTTGTGAAGTACAGTCTGACCAATTGTAAATTAACAAAAATCATCACAAATAGAATTAGTAGTCCGAATATACTAATGTGTTTCACATTTTCAATCATAAAATAACTGAATTTTCAAAAAATAGAGGAGCAAATTGAGAAACCAAAATCATAAGGTAGAGATGACTTACCCAAGGACATAGGGGTCGTAGCTACCGTAGACAGGGACATCAACGGCGGTGCCCGGCTCTTGCAAGATCATGCGGCTGTGCCGAGCCATGTCACGGGCTCTAAGTTGGCTTACTTCGACTTGCTCGTCTAGCGGGAAAGCTCGGTGCAATCTTAGGGTCGGAACAGCGTCCGAAATCAGGGTCACCGCCGACGGAAGCACGATGGTCGCCATTATTACCCATATGAGCAATTTGGTGGAGGCAGAGGAGCTGAGGTACGGGAGGTCGTTGGCATAACTGAATATAATCACTTGTTGTTAATCATGGTGATGCTTCTTAATTTTAGCCATATCCAGCTGCTGATTTGGTTGTCCTAGATTGTTTGTTGTTTCAGAAATTCAGTGGATTTGCAACCTGGATGTGGAGGAAAGAAAGAGAGAGAGTGTGTTATTGAAGAGAGAGAGAGCGAGTGACGAAGAAGGCCCCAATAATGCTTGCCAAAATAATGCGCTAGTACAATCTTGGTATCCCTCATGAGTGCCAAAATATTGGATTTCGTTAAAAAGAAAACAAAAGATAGAAATAATGCTTCCAAAAGACGCACTAATAAACAACAACATTGGCAATTGAGTAACGTTGCGAATAAAGTGAAGTGAAGAATATTTAGAGAATAAAGTGAAGAAGAAAAGTGATGTTATGTCCGGACTAGAATTAGGCTAGGATTAGGCTGAATTAGAGATAGAGACAAGTAAATCAAGGTAGAAGAAGAAACCAAGAAGAAGAGATACTGAATTGATTTGTTTTCCACTTAATTCACGATATCTAGAGATAGTACACAACCGCACAAGCTCTTATAGCCTTTTCCAAGGCATTACAGAATTAACCCATAAATCCAACTAATTACAAAATCTACCCCATATTTTATATTCATAACAAGTGACCACTCAAAATACTGAGATTTGTATGCTATTCATAATTTCATACCATGCACAAGGAGGTTATTTAACCGTTAATAAATACTTAAATAACTATCTTCACCAATATCAAGATTGCAAATTACCAAATAGTCTTGGGATAGCATGCATAAGAAAAAGTTACTTTTGTTTTTGAGGAAAAAAAAACGTTACTAAAAGCAATCTAAAAGCTGCCACCTATCAGCAGCTTGCTCTATTCCCTTCTCTTTGACAATAACTCCAAACAAACTGTGGAAATTCATGGCCCAACTCAATAACACGAGCAAGAACATCACCAAACACCGACTGAGGAATCTCCCCCTTTGAAGCCCAATTAGTTACCTGTAACGAGTCCGACTCCAAGACAACACTATGAAGACCCAAACAAACTTAACAGTAGACATAATTAATCTTGGCTATATTTGAGCCAATATCCGCTAGGTCAGTCCGTTTGCACATAGGAAGTAGGGAAATCGATGATGAAGTCTAGTACAAAGCAAAGCTTAAGTAAAATGTTAGCCAAAATTTATGTGCTCAAAGTAATGATAAAACTTTCTATTTTTCAGTTGCTCAACATCTATACTGTCTATAGTATAAAGCGGAGACAAAGTCTTCACAGGAAATTGCGCCACGTGTCATATCTTTAATAAATAAACTTAATACCATAACAACCCTATTATTAAGCAACTCAACATTGTTTATTTATTTTGTTTAAAAACAAAATGAGCAAACACCATATGGTCTACAAGTATGTCAATAAAACATTTTATCGATGTAGGAGAACATGTCATGCACATATGCACTAAACAACATGATTATTGCTCGGATGATCTAGTTTTCAGTGCACTATACAACAACAATTGGACACCCCATCAATAGTTCGGCATGCTCCATAATAACAACTTGAGAAGCAAGTTGCTTCATTACAATCCGGCGTTGGGTTACATTGAACATTCGGCACGTCTCTTTGTGTATGGAGTTCCTCCCTACATTCATACCCTGCATATATATAATTAATAATACACGTTAAAAAACTCATTTATTCTTATCAACAATACTACCATAATTAAGATATAATGATAACTTGAAAAGAGATATATACTCACTTGATATTGTTGAGAGAACAAGAACAAGGATCAAAATATTGCAAAAGCTCTTCATTTTTTCTATACACGAACTTGAGTGAATAATGCAAATTCAAACAAAAGGAGATTAGATATTGAGATTGGATAATGGTGTGAGAGAAATGTACAAGAAATGCTTGTATATATAGGGATTTTGAAACCTCCATATTAAGTCATAATAGATATCACTATCCTAATTTTAATTATTAAATCGAGCATAATTCTATATATCCTCTTAGGGCTACAAATATAAATCTTAGATATTTATTGCCATCCATCTACTATCTACTATAATATATACTCCCTCCGTTTCATAATAAGTGTCGTTTTAGTACTTAAAATTTGTTTCATAATATGTGTCGTTTTAGGTTTTTAAAGTGATTTAATAGGGGTGAATGATGATAATTTTTATTGGAATGTGTATTTGTTGACTAAAGTTGTTCATGCATTGGCCAAAAAAATGTAATGAGTGGTAAGATTAAGAAAAAGTTGTAAGTTTTAAAGTGAATGATTGCTTTTCTTAAAAACTGTGTTAAGAGCTAAAACGACACTTATTATGAAACGGAGAGAGTATTATTATTATACAGTATAAAGCAGAACCTATATCTTTGTTAAAATTTACGTCACTTCATCAAGTTTGAATAAAAAATGTTATTTACTTCACGTAATCAATGTTGAATAAAATAATGATTTTTTTTTAACAATGATAACTAACATTTATTGTAATGGTAACTAACATTTATATCTACTTACAGAGCAATATCTTATTCAATTTCTAATAGGATATTTTCCTAATATGAATCATTAGAAAAAGTGATTTTTGATATCTTACTTAATTTTAATATGAAAATCTAATTTTTAATTAAATGCTTTTTATTTTAGGTAAAAGTGAAATTTTACCCATGCTCCATTAGCTCAGCCGGTAAAAAGCCTTGGGTAGTACCCATAGGTCGCCGGTTCGAGTCTCATGGAGTGCGGGTACCGTGTATTTACCCCCGGGGGGTTCCGGGTAACTGGATAACGTGCGGGTGTTGGGCTCCCTCCTCAGGTCTTCGGGTCCCTCTTCAGAGAGAGTGAGCCTAGCGGCTCTGGGTCGCTCAGCGGCCCCTCTGTTGAGAGTGGAGAGTAGGGATCCCCCGCTACGGCCCAACAAGCACGGCCGGCGTGAGACTAGTCGGGTGCTAGTAGCCCCGGACACTCACGATAATTCAAAAAAAAAAAAGTGAAATTTTCATTTTTATGAAGATTCTACATATTAATCAAAATAATAGATCTCATAATCGAAATTACAAAAAAAACATACATATATAGGTTAATAGTTTCATTCTTGGGTCTATTCGACTTGAGTTATACATTCTCGAACAAAAAGCAGGCTCTGGTCAAAATTCGATCTCAGATCGATTAAGTCAGATTTACATTTACATTATCCCTTCTTTTTTTTTCAAGATTGTTATTCTAATTTTCCTTTAAAATTTCACCGTGTACTACCGTTTTTCAAGGGAAAAATAATTTGAGCTTTGTCACTCTACTACTCTATAGGGGTCGTTCGACTAGACTCGAGTTGTTCCATATAATATGGTTCATGCCATGTTATAAATTGATCCGATTGATATTGTTTTTTTCATACATTATGTTTTGTAAAAAAAATTGATTGATTTATTTACTTCTAAAAATTCATATATTGATCGACTGTACAAACTAATCTTATAATTATTGAGGTTAGATCAGACTAGGGTAAGAAACGAAGTGATATCTACATAGAGTTGCATACTACTCCGGGTCAGAATTACACAACTTTAGTTCTCATGTCATTTGACTATATCTATACACTAGTTCTCATGGAAGGCATATAAGATTATTCCACAGTTTGAGAAAGATTATAGATAATGAAAGCCCGATTGAATCACATAATCTAGATAATGAAAAGTCTCCATGTAAAACCATCATTTCAAAATAAAACAAAAGCGCGCGTTGTACTATGTAGCTTAGTGATTGAAAAGGGCCTTAAAATTATCCATAGGCCACAAGGTTTAAGGAGCGCTAATCATTTTTCGGGGCATGAATTTTAATCATTGGATTATTTTACAATTTCATTTATATATTCAAGTAACTTCCCTATAATCCTATACAAATATCATACGTACTTGTACCACTCGGTATTCTACATACAATAGCATGAATGTTGTGACGAATTCAACCGAACAAGTATTCATCTTTGAGGTCAATTACAATCTGCCTGGCTGAAGCAAACACAGCAATGACCACCACAAGAGAGAACACGCCTGCAATTACAGCGTTGACCCAAAAGAGAAGACTTCTCTTGGGAGGATGAAATGTGAGGTTGTAGAAGATCATAGGCAGGACAAAGTCCAAAGGCAAGAATCCCATGGCTCCCACCAAGCCGTTGATATCTCCAAAGTACGGGAGAACAACCGCGATCGTGGTGGCTACCGCGACCGAGAGTGCTCGAGTGATCGCCCTCGTCGTTACGTTTCGTGCGGAGAATTGTTGGCTTCTCGGGTCCGAAAACGCCCTCTCTAAGGCTTCGTTTGTAGGTTGCAGGTAAATCTGATGCAACAGATCAACAATGAGGGTTGCATCTTAATTACCTTAATAGGACTGAGCATCCGTTCAAAACCGAAACGAAACCGAAATTCGGGAATTTGGTGAGCCGAAAACCGAGCTGGATTTTCGGTTTATTTTTTTCGGTCTTCGTTAAATATAAGGTTTTTCTTTGAAAAAATTGAGCCGAACCGAAAAATAATTGAAATTGAACTGAAACCGAAGTCCTGAAATTTATTGTTCGGTTCGGTTACTTTTTTCAGTTTCGATTGAAACATGCTCAGCCCTATACCTTAAGTTGCGATTAAAATGGACCCGGAAATGTTTGCACCTACCCCAGAAACAGCAGATAGCTGGAAAATGATTGAGATGAGTATGATCAATATGAACCATTTAGGCAGCCAAGGGCTATAGTTGTCGACCAGGCTTGTAACGACGAAGCTATCAACTTGGTTTCCGAATGCCCAATATCCCGAAATCGCTACCCCGAAGAAAGTTACCATAACAACAGCATAACACATGCATAGTCCTTTGAACATCTTCCCTTTCACTGGAGGGGCCAAAGTTGCCTACAAGCACAAAAAGTTGTACTTGAACTTAAATTCACTTAACTTAAAAAAGTTGTATTAATAACAACTTATTATTAGTTTTTTTCGACACAATAAAAAGTTAAAATTACATTTTTACCTTATGGAATTTGAAGGTTATTACAATGTACTCTTGAATTGAAACATTATGACAAACCTGAATTTCCGGGATGATCCCGTTCCCATACGTTGAAGCTATGATTCCAATCGCGCTAAAAAAACCCATGACGCGATCCTCAATGTTGTCGCTTAAAGAATAGTCTCTTTTACCCTGTGACGAACTCCCTAAGGCAAAAGACAATGGTTACATTTGTACATTTATGTTCAACATATCTACGTCTCATTACAATTGAATTGAGACAAGGCTTATAGCTTACCTATAATGAATGATGCAACAACAATGCAAGCACTGTACAAGAGGCTTAACAACAGAGAGACCAAGTTTATGTATCTCAATGAATGAAATGAAGGCAACTGAGCTAGGATCAGTACCATGCTTCCGAAACCTATAATGAACTCGGATTCTTTGATTCCTCCGTTCGGGTATGTCATCGAGTATATGATCTACACCATCTAAATCAAACTATCAGAACTTTAGTATTGTGAATCTGTCAAAGTACTCATCAACAATGCTAACAATCTTGACAATGAAAATTTTGACCTTGATGCATTCTCCGCCGAGAAGAGTGGATCCAACCACGGCGCCATAGCAGGCTATGAGCTGAACCGGAGCAACGAAATACCGGCCCCATCTTTCCCCTGCACACCAACATTCCAAGAGAAAGCCCTTGATCAGCAAGTACCTCATATAACCGTCATAATTTACAAGTACCAAAGAGTTGAAAATCACATAATTTGTATGCTTGTACCAAGAATGCGGTTAGCCATGTCTCGATAGCGAAGAATGCGATGGCCTGTATCGGCGTGGTGCTCAAGGACCAAAGACATCAGGTTATAGGAGTAGAAAGTCACAACGGCTCCGACAAAGATACACACCGTCCCTCCAATCCACCCGAGCAACGCAAGGGTGTATGGTAAGTTGAGCAAAGCTGGTGCAACTATGGAGGTTGTCAAGTGATATCCACAGTGTAGCCATGAGCCTGTTCAAAGAGGCCACACAATCAATAGCTATGTTACCTGGAAACTATAATAGGTAGGGGTGTTCAACGGATCGGGTCGGATCGACCCACGACACGCAAAAAGTTTAAGAAGTGACCCGCGACCCGACCAACGGGTTTGCGGGTTTTGCGGGTCGGGTCGACCGGTGTTTGACTTGGTCAAACTGGTATTTTTTTATGCAATATGAAAATAAATTGTAGATTAACCCCAAATACGGTGAATTTATGTAAGAAATATATTTTTTAATACAATTAAAATATATATATTTTCTTAAAAATACATTTTATTACTAATAAAATAATAAAAATATATATATTTAAAATATAACGGGTCGCGGGTCGACCCGCAAACCTGCAGGTTTAACCCGACCCGACCCATGACCCGCAAACTTAAAAAAAAAACGACCCACGACCCGACCCGTATATACGGGTCGGGTCATGGGCAACCCGACCCGTTGAACACCCCTAATAATAGGATAACATTTCGTGTCCAGAAGTTGTTTCCTCATGTAAAATTATGTGGAGTTGGACTTCCTTATCAACTCAAGTATACAATTGAATCCTCGCACACACAACAACACACACAGTATTCTCTTAATCTCTTGGATGAAACTATGAATTACAGTGAAAGAAGAGCCAAACAACTGATCTCAAAGTGTGATTAAACAGGTTAAAAACAACACAAACTAGCAATTAGCTAACCTTTGGATTTAAGGACAAAGAGAGCACCAGCATCCAAGCCATCTGGGTTGAGCAGAGGAATTTGAGCTTCATTTCTGCTCTCTGAGCCCATTTTTGCACTCTAGCTCAGATATGGTAGGATAAGAAATGAGGAACCCAAAATGTAGAAGAGAAGTCACCATCAATGAGAAGTGACCAATATTGCACCTACTTCATTACTTGTGAGTTGTAAATTCACGTTTTTTTGTCTGACAATAATATAAATAAATAATTAGAAAAGAGTTGAGGATTTTTTACGAAATATGTTGAATGGGTTGGATAATGTTTACAATAGATTAAACTTATTTGTGAAAATATAACTTTCGTATTGTTTTTTTTTTAATTAGATTTTCATGCCCAAAAGATGTACGACCGATTTTATAAATGTTGAATTCTTTTATTTAGTATTTTTAGGCTGGCTTAAATTGTTGAATCGGGTACCAACCGAAAGGTTATTGCGTTTGCTAGCCAAAAATTGGCCTTATTTTTCCTTATAATGGGAATATCTTTTGGTGCAAAGAAAGCCTTTTTTTAAAAATAAAAAACATACATGTAAATGTCACTATTTAAATCGTTTTCTAAGGTTGTTGGGTGGGTAGCTCCACGTATTAGTGAATTAATATAAGTCCATGCTGATCCTGATTGTAAAATCTATTATATATATATATTTAAAACCGCTAAGGATTAAAGCCTCCTCATTGCGCCACATAGGATTATGACACATGTCGCTTCCACATTAAAACACCTAGGATTTTTACACGTGTCATTACGTAATTAAACCACATCACACAATACTTATTTATTGTTTATTCCACATCATTTAAATTAATCTACCTCACCTATATCTATCCACCTCATCAAATTTAAAATTACGATTTTTTTTGGATTAAAGTGGATCAAATCAAAACTTTTTTGAATTAAAGTTATGAAAGTTAGTTAGGATATCGATTAAAGTCAATTTTAACCAAAATTTTAATTTCAAATTATGATTTTGATATATTCTTACATTTTCAATTAAGATTATTGTTTTTTCTTGAAAAAATAGATACAAATCAAGCCAAATTATGATTGTAAATTTCAATTACAGTTTCCCCATTGTAACTTATCAACATTATTTTTTCATAATTTAGTACTTATCAACCAAAAAAAGTTGTTAAATACGATTTTATAACCTTTTAATTTTTTCTTACTTTTTACATGTAGATCAAATTACTATCCTGCATCAAAATTAAAAAGGCAAGCACTTACGAATTAAAATGGCTTTGAATATGAACAATATTACTAGCTTAAATACTTAACATATACAGATCGTAGCTACCTAGATAGTAGATGTACTAATTAATTTGAAACAAAGTATTTGTTTCCTTGATTTGTTTAGTCTTATATGTTAAGTTAGAGATTATATAAATAGAATTTCTGAAAATTTTGGTAATAATTGTTATTAATTTTGGTTAAAAAAATTTAAAAATTTGTAGCATTGAAAATTTGAAACCTAAACATACGGAAGTAACAACTAGATTACAAATTTTCATTGCCTCAAATTAAATAAAAATCTTAATTTATGTATGGAAAAGGCAACTGTAGGCTTAATTTCTTAATTATGTTTAAATAATTTAAGGATTTATTCCCTTAATTTTCATCTCAACTAAACAAGATTTCAAACCTTCTAATTTCACAAATAAATTTTTCAGAAAAAGATATTGCATATGTATTAGTTATATAGATAACTATCCTTTTTTTTTGGTTGACTATATAGATAACTACCTCAATAATCATCAAGTGAAAGTATGTTATGTGTATCCGCAATATGAGATTCTAAATCCTTTGATTCCAAATTTATATATAGATTTTTTTACCGAAAAATGTTTTAGTTTATAGATATTGTTTATGATGATATGGTTGCTTTTCTAAATTTAGTTTTTAAAAATAAGGTTGTTAGTTATAATAAATGATTTAATATAATAATTTTATTCTCCTTATATGAGTAAGTGGATAGACTTTGATCATACTATGGCAAGTAATTATATACCATTGATATGCATTCCAAAATTTTCTATAAGCAGTTCCGATATTTTAGGGTTGATTTGAATCAAATCTCTATTTTGATATTCCAATAACATAGTTTCTACTTTCATACGAAATGATTATTAGAAAATTGATTGATAACTTTTTAAGGAATTTCATTATATTTCTACTTTCATAGGGTTGAAAATATATCATTTTAATTCCGTTATGTTTTAGGGATTAAATTATAATTATTTTTTTATTGCCAACCTCATAGAAATTGGCTGAACTAAAATACATAAAATAATTTTAGAATTTTTTCTTTTCATCATAAGAATAACAACAATCCTATCCTAATAACTTTTCTTTTTTATTTTGATGTAACCATTTTTTTTAAATAATTGCTTAACCACTTCACCGGTGTATCTTGATGATCACAAAATCTTTGAATTATTAATCTCATTACTTATCTTAACTCCTTTGAAAAAGGAATTACTTATTATCTTAACAAACTCACTTTTGTTGCTTAAAAAATCACTCTTTGTTTTATTTTCAAACAATATAAACTTGTGTTTTTTTTGTTAAAACAAACCTTCTATCTTTACCCATAAGCTCTCTTATTTACTACCCAATATAGTAAGAGATTGAAAAGCTAAAATGATCCTTTTATTTTCGTAAATTCCAAAATGATGCAGAAGTTTATCAAGATTTTTTTTCCAGATCATAAGCTGAAACGTCATGTAACAATTTAATTTCAATCATTAGATATTTTGTAATCACAATTTTTTAGATTTAAAAAAATTAATTTCATCCAAATATAATTATAAAAGTTTATCCAATTCTACTTCTATATATTAACTTATTTGTTCATATTCTTCTATGAGTTTCTTCTCTCTTTACCTGCATCATTTCCCTCTTAAATTTCATAATGTTTAGTTAGCTACATGCCCATCACCAACTTTGTTTTAAATATATCATAGGTATATTCATTTTCCTTTTGATGTATAAAATTATGTCGCTTCATGTTCAATTGTTCATCCATCTTATTTTCCATTGTATGATTTCTTAGACAATGTTATAAGATATTTGAATATTTTTTTATGTACAAACTATAATTTATAACACAAGAGTTTATTATGAGTGTATTTTAATTTATTATAGGATGGGAATTTAGATTTTACAAATCAAGCATATTTAAGATCAAAAACTAATTCAGGAAATTTTATGATACCTAGAATATCGGAACTTTGACCATAGGGCAATAGTTTTATTCCACTACTTGATCTATATGTCTTTTGGGTTCATTTTCCATTTCTTATTCGTCATAATCAGACAATTCTTTAATTTTTGAGATTCTTATTATTTTGGTCAGATTTATTATATCTAACTACAATCCTTTTTAAAGTAGGTGGTGATTGATTTTTTTCATTCTATAGACTACATGCATGTTAGGAATCAAAATGATTTTATTAGTATATTTTGGGAACAAGTAACTTAAATAATAAGAGTTTAAACATATATATATATATATATATAATTTTATAAAATTCCCGTGCAAGGCACGGGTACTACACTAGTTCACATCTAATTCAACCAAATAAAATCTATTTTCCCGTCAACGAAATAAACCCAGATCTAAATATTTACAATAAAAAAATATTATATTATACATCGGCAAAAAGCTTGAAAGTTTTGGCGTCCAAGACGATTTGTCTGATGGCTGCAACGGACGCCACGAGTCCTAACGCCGTGAAGACGACGGCAACGGTGACGTTAACCCAGAACAAAACGCTGCGTTTCGACGGCTTGAATACCAAGTTATAGAACACGACCGGTAACACGAAATCCAGAGGCACAAATCCTAGAGCTCCGATTATGGCGTTGATGTCGCCGAAAAACGGCAGCATGGCGGCGATGGCGGTGGAGATTCCGACGGAGACAGACCGGGAAATCACCCTCGGGATCACGTTCCGAGCCGAGTACTGTCTCTGATCCGCATCGCAGAGCATCTTCTCCAACACCTCGTTCGTCGGTTGCATATAAACCTGCCAAAATTCGACAAATTAGAGACGGATCTGGACTCGAGATCGCAGCTCCGATTCGAAATCGGTGCCTAAGGCTGAGCATCGGTTCAAAACCGAAACGAAATGGAAATTCGGGAATTTGGTGAACCGAAAACAGAACTGAAATTTTTAGTTTTCGATAAATATAAGATTTTTCTTTGAAAAAATTGAGTCGAACCAAAAAATAACGGGAACCGAAACCGAAGTCTTGAAATGTATTGAACGACAACCGAACACCATCGTTTCGGTTTCAGTTACTATTTTTAAACAAATTGAGTCAAATTGAAAAATAGCTGAAAGCGAACCGAAACCGAAACCGAAGTCCTTAAATTTATAGAACCGAACTCCGTCGGCTTTGGTTCGGTTCGGTTAATTTTTTTGGTTTTGATTGAACCATGCTCAGCCCTATTGGTGTCAATTGAAGGGAAATTATGGTTAGGGGAGGGAGCTTACGACGCCGACGGCGGCGAGCTGGAGCATGACGAAGCAATTGGTGGAGATAATGAACCATTTAGGGAGGAGCGGTTCGCCTGCGGCGTTTATGAAATTGCTTAGGATTTGGCCGGCCGATTGGTTTCCGAAGGCCCAGTATCCGGAGATTGCGACACTGAGGAAGGTCACCGACACCAGGGCGTAGCATATGCAGAGTCCCTTTAGCATCTTCCCCTTCACCGGAGGCGCTAGTGTCGCCTGAGTTTTTCGTTAGAAAATCATCAAGGCCCCGTTTTGTTGCAAGCTATATAAATTATTTCGTGGACTAGGTTCGTTTTACTTTCGTTTTGTATGTTTGCGAACACGAACCTGAATCTCGGGGATAATGCCATTTCCGAACGTTGTGGCGATGATTGCGATCGCGTTAAACG
The DNA here is from genome assembly GCA_934048045.1 of Polygonum aviculare. Lineage (NCBI taxonomy): Eukaryota > Viridiplantae > Streptophyta > Magnoliopsida > Caryophyllales > Polygonaceae > Polygonum > Polygonum aviculare. The sequence continues at coordinate 988,905 of OW204024.1, forward strand.
TTCCAAATGTGCGGTTCGTGGTGTCGCCGACGATCGAGTAGTCCTTCTTGGGGGCATTAGATGAATGTCCTATGTACATGTATAACATAATTGTACGTTAACATCTAGTTAGGCATGGTAGTATAGTATAGTTAAGGGTATAGTAGTATGAATGGGTACCAATTTTGACAGAGCCAATGGTTGCAAAGGCGCTAAAAGCAAGGCAAAGTAGCAAAGAAATCAAGTTGATGTGACGAAGTGAGTGGAATGATGGGATTTGTGCTAAAATCAGTGTAACGATTCCGAATATTATGACGAAATCATATAGCTTCATTGTCCCTTCCGGATTTGACATTACATAAATTGCCTGCCATAAGATTAGTATTGTCCGGATTAGATGTATAGTATCAGAATATTAAGCACCATATAATTATAACACATGCTAGATTAACAAGTGTTTATGTAAGATTTGTAAGATAATCAAAAACTACCTTCATGCATTGGCCTCCAAGAACAGCACAACCAATGACAGCCCCGTAGCATACTAAAAACTGGATCGTACCCACATAATATCTTCCCCATTTTGGCCCTATAAAAAAATTACACTAGGAATTAGTACAATATATTTTGATATAATTTGAGATTAAATCAGAGGATCGTAAGAAATATTATTCATGTCTTCAGGGCGGCGAATATGGCCGTGGACTCCCTAACTAAGCTGCTTTTTTTCTTCCCTTTGGTTTTCGATCACTTAATTACGGAGACACCTTTAGATGTTGTATGACAGTGTCGTGGGTAGGGTCACCCCACGTCTCATGAATTCTCATCGGCCTTAATAATTTGGGGTCTCCCCGCTTCTGATAAAAAAAATAAAAGGATATCTTTCGAAGTAATTACCGTACCTAAAATGTCATTGGCCATCTCGCGAAATCGAAGCTGGCGGCGACCGGTCTCGGCCTGTTCCTCAAGCACGAGGGAGAGCAAATTGTACGAATAGAAGGTGACGATGGCGCCGACGACAAGGCATACTAGGCCGGCGCCCCACCCGAGGGAGGCGAAAGCGTACGGCAAGCTCAGTAGGGCCGGTGTGGTTATCGACGTCGACAGGTGGTAACCACAATGCCACCATGATCCTACTCATACTCGCAAGATTAACCAAAAACGCAATTTTTCTAACTTATGCTAAAAAAGATATCGCATTTCGATCGAAATTTACCTTTGGATTTGAGCACGAAAATAGCCCCGGCGTCAAGATTATTCACTTGGGGTCCTTTTTCGGCATCATGTAAAGCTTCCATCTTTCTTCTATGAATTCAGAGTGTAAGAAAACTAACACTTTGAATGTAAAAAAAAAAGACCGATAGATCGATTGTATTGAACTCAGAGGAGATTCTATAAGAGTGAATCTTCTAATCCCTGTTTTCTTGGGTAATTTGTATTGACTACAACAATTATTGGATAGAAGATTCTTTTGTTGACTCTCCTCTAAACAAGGACTTTTTCTGTGTAGTCACCTTAAATTACTCAACTTATTTTTTATGATTTTATTTTTGATTTATTGATACATATCATATGATAGCACCAGCGAAAAAGATAGAAATCACATCGGATAATTTATGGGCCGGCCCAATAAACAACTTACAAAAAAACGGCCCAACAATAGAAACCCGTTCGCCTCATCCAGACTTTTCATCTCCACCACCACCACGAAACGAAGGTTCATCGAGTTTCAGGTTTCGACGAGAACGAAACGCCAGGTTTCCGTTTCGGTTTCGGTTCGTTTCGTATTCAGCCTTCGGATGCCTCAATCAGGTAAAACCCTCTATTTCCCACCTGAAATTCACCGTCTTGATTGAGCAATTGCGATTACTGTTAGCTGGAATTCAGAATCGGTTCTAGGGTTTTGTAATTGACTCTGATCTAATCAACCTTCGAATCACAGACTATTAGGTTCGTATTAGCTTATTTAGCTTAGAACAAAATAGCTCACTGAACCTTGTTTGAAATTGTAGAGGTTAAATTGTTCCTCTTGATGAGTTTTAGGGTTTTAATTGTTTTTTTGAAGGTGCTCATCATTAGAGCATGTTTGTGTTATATGTTTTTTATTGCCATATGTCCAACATTTTTCTCCTGAATAGAAACTGTTCTTTCCATATTAAGGCAAGGTTGTAGAGTCTGATAAATGGGGGTGGAAGCATGTGAGTGTACATGGAGGATTTGACAAGGGGAGTGGTACAAAGAGGTGGAAGTGCAACCATTGTAATCAGCGATACAACGGGTCCTATTCGCGTGTTCGAGCACACCTGCTCGGTTTTACTGGTGCCGGAATCAAGAGCTGCCCTGAGATCGACCGATCGGTGAGGGAGTCCTTACGAGCATTAGACGAAGAACGTCTCACTCGAAGGCAGAAAAAGTCGTCTCTCAGAGCCTCTAAAACTCTCTCCAAAGAAAATGTTGATGAAGCTGTAGCCAGATTCTTCTACGCAGACGGCATAAACCCGAGCATTGTGAACTCTCCTTACTTTCAAGAGATGATGAAAACGGTTGCTTCTTTCGGTAGAACGTACGAGCCTCTATCGGTTGAAATGCTGTCTGATGGCTCTCTAAGCAAAGAGAGAGAAAGGGTTGAGAGGGCCATAGGTCTGATCAAAGGATCATGGCCTCATACAGGTTGCACTGTTCTCTGTGTTAATCACTTGGACTGCTCAATTTCTTGCTTTTGTATTAACTTCTTTGTTGTCAGTCCAAGAGGAGTGGTGTTTTTGAAGACCATGGATGTGAATGAGCGCGACGGAGCTGATGACGTGTTTATCAGTGTTCTTAGCGACACGATTAACGAAGTGGGTCCGACAAATGTGCTCCAAGTCATAACTCATTTGGGTCAGGTGAGTTTTGCTTTCGAGTCGGTCATAGTTTCAAAGTTTCCCTGCATATTTTGGTCTCATTGTGCTTCGCATTCCATTTCCATGCTAATGGAGGAGATAGCCGAAATAGAGTGGATAAAGACTGTTCTTTTGTGTTCCAAAGGAATCGAGCAAAACGTATTGAGTTACCAAAACAATAGTTCTGTTAGCCCGTGTCCAGTTATAGATCATATGAAGTTTGTTCCATATTGCACGATTCATAAGCTTTCGGGCATGAAGCAAGAGTTGCAAGAGACTGTCGTTGGGAGTCAGTGGAAGCAATGGAAGCTGAGTCTTCCAGAAGATTCCATCACCTACGAGAATCTCATATTAGACGACGGGTTTTGGGGAAGAGTTGATTTGGTTCTCCAGATCTTTGAACCCTTTTTGACACTAGCATCTACTCTTGAAATTGACAAATCTGTTATGGGTGACGTATACAATTGGCGAGTTCAGTCTCTTGAGGCTCTCAAGAGCAAAGGAATCGACGACATTATATTGAACCAGCTTGAGCTTCTTATAGAAAGCAAATGGGATGCATTGTTTTCGCCGCTTCATGCTACCGGGTACATCCTAAACCCGAACTATTTCGGGAAAGGTCAAAGCAAAGACAAGAACGTCATGCGTGGATGGAAAGCTACACTAGAAAGATACGAGAATGAGATAGAAGTCAGACGAAAGCTAAGAGAACAACTTAGTCTATACTGGCGAATAGAAGGGCCTTTCGGAGACGAAGATGCTGTGGAGAGCAGAGATAAAATGGACCCGGTTGCATGGTGGGAGAGTTTCGGGTTCGAAACGCCGGAGTTAAGGACACTGGCTACAAAAGTCCTGAGTCAAGTTTCAAGTGTTTCAGTTTATGAAGGAAGTTGGCTTTGTAAAGAATCTGTCACTAAGTTGGGAGTGAAGAGAACAGATGATCTTTTGTTTGTACAGAATAACCTTCGGCTTCAAAGCCGACAATATCGAAACAGAAACTTAGGATGTTTGTCTGGTCCTAGAAATGAGAACTCATGCTGTGCTTCAAGCAAAGCAACATAGGAGTTGAGTGAATTCATAACTCATCTGGGTAAGTCCATATTGCCTTAGTTTTTTCTAATTTGGTAGCTTATACAAAAAGTGTGACAATGCCTAAACATTGCTACAATTGTTGTTGTGATATTGTGAGTTTTGAGTTGTGAATTGTGATGCTCAAGTTTTGGCATCCACCGACACTACTACCCCAGCTAGGCAGGTGGCTACTAACATGAGATCTGTGAGTACTTTAATCAAACCTTCTTCATTTGTTTTATGCAGAGGATATATTTTGGGCCATTATCAGATTTTTTTCTCTTTAATTATGTGGGGGTGGCTGTTGGATTTGGATGGAGAAGCATCACCAAACATGAAAGTAGAGTAGGTGAAAGCTGCATAATACTACTACTACTCTTTTGAGATATAGAATTTGACATGAACCATAAAATTAAACTACTGTTCTTCAACCAAGGATCCCATGCATTCAAGACCCAATCTTTATTATGTTCTAGTTTTACGCTTATGGTGCGCATCCCAATGCTTGTTATTTTACAGATGCCCGGTTAAGGTTTCACGATATCTTTAGGGAAGCGAACTCAGTTGTTGCCTCCCTTGCTAACATTGCTTTCTCTTTTCCATTGGGGTTCCATGTTCTTAATCAACCCCCTCTTCGCTAACATTGATTTGTACTTATCTTTCTTCTGAAGAAAACCGCCTTGGAGCGGCCTTTTCCGACCAAAAAAATTGGTTTGCCGATATGTATGGAGAGATTGATATTGCCAAAGTTGTGTCATTTAAATGAAACCATAATGCAAGATACAAAATAATATACATTTAGAGGAGAAGGAAGGTAAGGAAAAAAGAGCTAACTTGACTTGGTCCTTGGGTAAGAAAAAAATAACAAAATGCTAGTTGTTGATGATGAATGAGTGTATTAAATAATTGGGGGCATATGATTAACAACAAGATCGTCTAGTAATGAATGTGGAAATTGAATGAGGAGGTCATGTGTAGTCGGGCCCACAACTGACATTCAGCAAAATTGAGAAGAGGAAGCCAACGTTGCATGTCTCAACTCTCACTTCAACATGTGGTATGCCTTTCACTAAAACAACCCCTACATCACACACAAGCATTAATCACCTAACATTAGGACCTAATTACTAGATGCATTTGTATACTCGAAAATCCCTTGTTTAGGTGGGGGTAACGTCTCGACAATCCATTTACACTTTCCAAATGAAGATGACTCGTTTTAACCCCCTTTTTGACAATCCATTTACACTTTCCAGACGAATATGACTCGCATTTTAACCCGCTTTTCTTTTTAGGGTCCGTTCGGTATAAAGCTTAACGAAGCTTATTGGAGTTTGTTGAAGCTTAACTTTTATTTAAAATAAAGTATTTTTTTGGTGTTCAGTGGATTATTATAGTTGGAATTTGTCTAGCTGAATTCAGGTGGAAATAAAAATATGCCTCCCCCAAGCTTAACAAAGCTGAACTAAGCCGAATCCAACTCTTATTTTAACTTCAACTAGTTTTTACCGAATAGACCCTTAAACAACATTTCATTATGTCGTGCTAGATTGCCTTCTTTCGGGTTCGCTTAGGCTTTGTGTTTGCATGTTTAGTCTCTCGCCTACTTGTTTTCGGGCTTTTTTCGTGCTTATTGTAACCCTATTCCGTGTATCAATTTTTCCGATCTTTCAATCTACCGGAACTTGTGGGTCAAAATTAAAACATGTATACACAAATAGTTTAATATACACATATATGTATATAAATAGTATAATGTATGCATGAGAAGCCAAGTGCTCAAAAACTACACATGGTATATGAAGCTGGTTGCATGAGGAATTGGGTTGAAACACTTGAAACCGATCAGAAGATAATTTATTTTATAATTGTTTAAGAGGATAGTAAGGATGAGTAGTAGAGTAGTCGTACTGATCTAGTGATCTAAAAAACAATGAAAGCTGGAATTTGTCATTTTGCCATAGTTGTATAGTTGTAAGTGTTTTATGAGCATGTGGCTTTTAAGAGGACAGCTCTGCCTTGGCTTCAACTACAAGAAGAAGAGAACTTATACCGTATTTTGTAGTTGCTCACTTGCTCACTATGTGTATTATTGTCGGTTATAAGCACGAATAAAGTGGTTATCACTTGTCAATGATTTAAAGGGGGGTGGGTTTTTATTAATAATCTAGATCACGCATTTTATTATCAAGTGAAAATATTCGTACTGCTAAATTCTGTGAGACGTTGGAAAATTTTGTTACAATAATGTATTATGACACTACAGATTGTTTAGAGTTGTTTCCATTTCGTTTACGTTTTAATAGATAGATTATAAGCAAATGGGCCTTTGGCTTTTTTTTAAAATAAAATCAACTAGTATTGATCTTTTCATGTAACAAATGGATATTTCTGTTGTTAATCGTTTATAAAATCCGGTCCAACTTAAATAACGGTACTTTTATATTTAAACATGTACATACTCTTCAAGTCACATACATAGGTATAGTGCTTGGGTAGACGAAAAAAGGGATAAATATTTTTGTATCATTAAATAAAACATGTTGTCTATATAAACTCTCCGGAAAACATGTCAATCTAAATTGCTTTAAATCTTTGAGGCTTAAGTACTTGTTAATTACGCATTGACTTCTAAGATTGTTCAGATCGCCTACATATATATGGTTAATATACATGCGCCCACAAATCAAGAAAGATGATTTTGGAATTATTATTTCACCATATATTGGTTTTATAACTTTTATGGTACAACAATGAATTATTGTGCTACCTAGCCATTGGTGATTGGTGAATGTATTGATGAACTTGAGAAGAAAGCTATTGATATTTGCTTTTGTGATATGTTTCACGATTTGCTTATGTTTTTGTCTGCTTTTTTAATGCTTTTTCGTACTTCCATTCACATTCTCAACCATATACTTTACTTCATCAATCGTCTTTGTGATCCCTTGGCTTACCAAATTTCATTTACAAATTAAATTTAATAAACGGAAAAATCAATCTAATATAATCTAATAATCCCTCAGTTTCAAAATACATGACCATTTGAGGATTGCACATATATTAAGAAAAACATGTTATTCCTATATTACCCATGTTTTTTGAAACGGAGGGAGTATAAATGTATAATACAACATAAAGCAAAATCTATGTCTCCGTTAAAATTTGCGCCACTTCATCAACGTTGAATAAAAAAATATTAGTTACTCCACGTAATCACTACTGAATAAAATAATGATTTTATTTTAGCAATAATAACTAACATTTATATCTACTTGATACCTTATCAAATTTTTGATAGGTTAATTTATTTTCCTAATATAAATCAATAGCAAATCTTGCTAGAACAAATAGAAAAAGTGATGCTTGATGTCTTTGATATTTTACTTAATTTTGATATAAAATTATAATTTTTATTTTGAATGTTTATATTTTAGGTAAAAGTGTTTTTTTTTTCATTTTTACGAAGATTCACATAATTAATTAGAATAATAGATTTTATAATTGAAATTATAAAAAAATAAAAAATAAATATGTTAATAGTTTCGAACTTCGGTCTATTGGGCCTAAATTATACATTGTCGAATATAAAACAGACTTTGGTCAAAATTCGATTTCAGATCGCTTAAGTTAGATTTACATTTACATTACCCGTACATAGTACAAGGTTTGTACTAGTTAAATTAAATAGTAATTTAGTTCGTTCCTTTGAGATTCTGGTTTAGCTTCTATTTATGATAATTACATTTAAACAATCCAGTTACAAATTAATAAACAATCCACGGCGGATAAAACCTCACCATATATAGTCATGTTTATTGTATTATAAAAATGTAAAAATAGGTAAATCGTTAGTTTAATAAATGTATGGTTAATTTGTACTATATGTTATAATTTTCAGCAAAATATAATACAAATGCAGGATTAATGAGCCAGCGAATCGAGAAGAGAATCAAAAGAGGAGACAGAATATTCTTCGTAAATCAACTCTCATCAAAGAACACAATTACACAAAATTAACTCCATTTTCATTGATATTGCTAGAAAGAAGAAACCCAAGTAAGTGTGCAAAAACGAGTTATTTAATAGTAGTATCAATTCCATACTAAGTGGCATTAATTGCTACATAAATTATTCCCACTAATGCAAAAAACTAAAAGAAAGTAACAAACGATCAAACATGGTGGATTTAATTAGGTGGAGACTTTAGGAAAAACTAAAGAAAATTATGCGTCCTCTTTTGACTAACCCCAAATAAGGGGGCTTTTAATTTCTTTTCTGAAAAATTTAGGTTATAATATTAAGATTTAATTGCACAGCTCCAGGCTTGAAAGACGCCTTGAGTTATGCAAATGTGCACTTGATATTGAGAGCAAAATAGCATAGATTGGTTTTTGATTGATTGAAACTTGTTTTGTTTTCTTTTGCTTGCCTAAAGACAAGCATGCTCGTTATCTACTTTATTTATGCCGTAAAGTAAGTTTATATGATACATATTCCTGAAAAACAGATTTTGATGTGATTATTAGTACCTATGATAGCTCTATAAATGACACAATTTAATATATTTTATCTTTTTTCATTTAAAGAATTTCAAGTAAATGGTCTTTTATTTTATCCCGAGATACTTCACCGTACTGTAGACATGTTTAATAGCTCAAGTGATCGAGAAAACGATAAACATACACTAAGAGTGTATATCGTGACAATAACGAATGAAATATCAACTAGAAAAAATTTCCTATAAGACAAGGAATATTTGTATGGACAATCAGGATTTAGCTAGACTCGCTTAAAAAGGCTTAGACAATAAGGCATGAATCACACGTTCATGTATTTCCCAAACCGACGTTGTCTATGTCAATAGTCATGCAGTATTATTGCCTAAAAGTTACGTGCTTGAAGTATCAACTTACTGGTTGAATGCTTATGTGTTTATAACTTCGAGAGTATAAATTGTAACGCGGTTAACACCCCGGACATTGACTTTACCCGGTGCAGGTGTGCTGAAGACTCAGAGAGTGAACACATCTTTTTTTTACCCTTTTAAGTTGAGTGAAGAAGGCTGAAGGTTGAAACGTTTCTTTTTTTACTAAAAGAGTGAAACTTAAAGTGAGTAGAACTTGTGCAAACTAGCAAACTTTAGATAATTGAATGACTTTTTGTTCCTACCAGGGAAAAAAGTGGGTCATTTTTCATTGTTAAAAAACAAAAGTGGCCGAGTGACTCACGTTCATAGAGATAACAAAAAAAAGAGATAAAAGAAAGAAGAACAATTAAAATAGTAAACCCGGTTTATACTAATGTAATCAGATCTCAAATATTGATAATTGATGATTACGTAGCTTAGATACTCTATGTCTTTCCAAATAGGGTTGAGTATCGGTTCAAAACTAAATCGAACCGAACCCGCTGAAATTCGTGAATTTGGTAAATCGAAAATCGAACTGAAAAAAAAAAATGCTTCGGTTCGCTTTTTTTTTCTGTTTTTTGATAAATACAGTATAAAGTTTGGTCTATTTTTCGATTCGGAGCGAACCGTGCTCGGCCCTATTTCCAAAAAAAATCTAACCTAAAAATCACCGGTCTTTGGCCATTGACACATTCCAATTTCCATCTAATCACCAAGATATCCCATTATTCTACTTAATCACAAGAAATGGCCACGGAGCATATAATATGATCTACCGACAATCTTCCTTTGTCTTTTTTTTTATAAGAAACTACTTTATCAAATTGCAATTTGTATAATTTACACCTACCCGCATAATATATATCCAAAAAAAAACCATTAATATGACCATATTATTCCTCTTTACCATAACAACTTCTAAAGTAAAAATCTTTGCCCCATTCTTAGGGTTTTCTACCTTACAAAACAAAAATCGCCTTGGATCCCTTCCTTGTATGTCAAATTTTCATCCACGTAAAAACCACCAACCAATCATATCGTGCCATGTCATCGTCTCCATACACTTTGTCTTGTTACCCAAAAGAAATTGACAGCTGATGATCAACCATGTGAAGACGTTGAAAATTTGCAAAAAAAAAAAAAAACTCTTTATCAACGAATTAAACTTAAACTTCCGTCATTATTTTTTAATCCATTGTTCTACGGCCACCCACATGCGTAGCCGGAGATTAAGAGAGGGCGAAAAATCACACACAAATCAATCCAAAAAAGAAGCGATTTTCCAAATCCAAATAAAAAAGGAAAGAAAATAAATTCCGAAAAAATAAATCAATTAATAAATCAGTGTAAAATACCAAAACTGACTATATAAAGACTAGCACTCTCTGTTTCTCTCTCCATCAATTGCTCAGACCTCCATTTTCGCCTCCTCTCTCCCATGTCCCCAATGCTTCTCTGTTCTCTGCTCCCATTGTAGCAGAACCAAACAGAAGAGCATTGCATTCCTCTGTTCGGTTTCGTTATCCCTTCCAATTTTCCCTAAATAAGCAGGAGATTTGAGATCTCGGATCTGCAATTTCCCGTACACAAACCCTAGAAACAGAGATCGGGACAAAAACCGGTCGAATTCGATGGCGGAGCAAGCGGAGATGATGAACGAGCAGTGGATAGGGGCTCGGGGAGACATGCTAGGCACAATCGGGATGATGTGGGAGCTGATTAAGCAGCCATTGATAGTTCCGCTCCTCCGATTGGGAGTCTACATCTGCCTGACAATGTCGCTCATGTTGTTCATGGAACGGCTTTACATGGGGATCGTGATTGTCCTCGTGAAGCTGTTCTGGAAGAAGCCTGAGAAGCGGTGGAAATGGGAGCCTCTTCCTGATGATATCGAGATGGGGAGTTCGAACTTTCCTGCTGTTCTCATCCAAATCCCCATGTTCAATGAGCGTGAGGTTTGTTTTCGCCGATCTAGGGTTTCGAATTGGGGGAAATTAGGGGTTTCTGGTTTCTTAATTTTTGTTTTTATTTTAAATTGGTTTATTAGGTTTATAAAATCTCAATCGGTGCTGCCTGTAACCTGCAATGGCCGGCGGATCGGATGGTGATTCAAGTGCTCGATGATTCCACGGATCCGGTTATCAAGGTGAATTGAATTCCAAATCTCACCATATACAGTAATTTTATTTTATTTTTTGCTTAGAAAAAGAGTTATTTAATTTTAAATTGGTAATTTGTACACTGTTTGGTTCTTGAATTAGTGCTATGGATTAGGAAAGGCCAGATTGTCCATTGATGTGCAATTTGCTTGCTATTTAAGCCTGTGATGATGGATTTAGCTTTACATTTCACAATTCTAAATCAATTTTGCCTGAAAATGGAAAGAGAATTGTTGAATTATATCATTTTTAAAGGTAATTGAGATTAAGGCTTGCTTTTAGTATTTTATTGTGCTCATTATGCTTGCATTTGGTTGATAACATAAAGTGTGTATACATGACCAGATTAATCAAGTATATGATGATAGATTTACATCCTTAGTACAATTTTCCTGGTTTTTTTTACTTTTTACCATTTTTAACCATCATCCTTTTGTACTTTACCTTTCTATTTTTTCAAGTGGGCCTCAAGGGCAGTATTGTTACTATTGTATACATAAAAAGGCCTTGGATCCCTAAACAATAAATACTTGTAAGATTAACTTGATTTATTGTTGCAATTATAGGACATGATTGAGCTAGAATGCCAAAGATGGGCTAGCAAGGGCCTTAACATAAAGTACCAAATCCGCGAGACGCGGGGCGGGTACAAGGCCGGTGCGCTCAAGGAAGGGCTCAAGCACGACTACGTCAAACATTGCGACTACGTCGCCATTTTCGACGCCGATTTCCGCCCCGAACCCGATTACCTCCACCGAGCCATCCCGTTCCTGATGCACAACCCCGAAGTCGCCCTCGTTCAGGCCCGATGGAGATTCGGTAAGCACTCGGCACGAACCCTCTTACTAAAACACGCTTATTTTACACGAAAATCGATAACGATATGGGACATTTTTGGTTTCCGACACAAACGAAAATCTAAAACGCGATCGAACTAGGGTTTTAGGGGTAATAAAGTCACTAGTTCCGTATGTTTTGTGCTACAAAATGTGGTTAAGAAAGTGTCGGTGGTTACTTGAGAGTGTTAGCTTTGCTACTTTGGCGCCATTGAAACAAAGAGTTTGTAGCATTTTTCAAGGGAAACATGATTGGGCCCACTTTTACTGAGGCCACCAATCACGGTGGGCCCACATCCACCCCCTTCTTTAATGGACACTTTCAGTTAGGGACCCACATCACGTAATTGATAGAGATCGCGATCTATAGATTTTTTTTTTCTAGTGTTACATCTCAGTGTCGGTTTAAGCATACAACCCTTTTACATGGTACCAAACGTTCTTATCATGAAATTGTGGTTTGGGTAAAATATAATCATTATGTTTTACTGTAGTAAAAAAAATTAAAGTACTACAAGTTGGCATTTTCTTAACGTTTTTTCCTTGATTAGACCTCATAATTGTATAGTAAAGTCAATTTTAATAGTGCACCTTTCGTTTCCGTTACTCAAAAGCGTTCTATCTCCAAAATGACGTTTCTGTCCTCGAAATAGATTCTTGTTCCTTGCTTAGGCAAGGGGCATGCTTGTCTTTTGACCACACACCGTTGTTTCTTTCTCTTTTTTACACTTTTCAACTTTCTATCGCCATGTGTAGAGGACAAATACAACCGGAAAGTCAGGTGAGCATGACTCATGAGAGTTTGGTCAATTATGAGAATATCTAGGAAATAGAAGGGCATTTGTGTCAGAACAGGACTTGGCACGTGGCACCACCGCTCGATCACGTGCTCCCCTTGCTTTACCAGAGGGTGGTGTGGGTCCCACCTCTCTCTCCCCCCCTCCGCCGACACTTTGTTTTTATTGCTTAAAATATTGGCCAACTAATAATTGCATTTCGTTTTTTTTATTCTTTATTATTACTGATATTTATATAATCAATATTCTTATCAAAAATTGAATTTTTTTAACAGTGAATGCTGACGAGTGCTTGATGACAAGGATGCAAGAAATGTCACTAGATTACCATTTCAAAGTGGAGCAAGAAGTAGGATCATCTACACATGCATTCTTTGGTTTCAACGGTAAAAAACATATTTTTTCTTATATTTTTTAAAATTGGAGAAATAATTTAATTCAGACATAAAAATTAAATTAATTTAATATTAAAGGTACTGCCGGAGTTTGGAGGATCGCCGCCATAAATGAGGCCGGCGGCTGGAAGGATCGGACCACCGTCGAGGACATGGACCTGGCCGTTCGTGCCAGTCTACGCGGCTGGAAATTCATCTACTTGGGAGATCTTCATGTAAGTTGCAAAACTGCATTTTTTAGGAAACTTAATTACCTCATGTAAATTTTTGATAGGTAAAATAAATGGTGGTGGTTAAAATTGTTAGGTGAAAAGTGAGCTGCCTAGTACTTTCAAGGCCTTCCGTTTCCAACAGCACAGGTGGTCTTGTGGGCCTGCCAACCTTTTCAGGAAAATGTTCATGGAAATCGTCAGGAACAAGGTTAGAATTTAGAAATTGTAATGCTATTCTTTCAATGAAAAAAATGTCCTAGTTATTTTTTTTGAGAATATTTTTAATTTATGTATTTTTCTTGGGAATTTTTGTGAGCAGAAAGTCAGGTTTTGGAAGAAAGTGTATGTGATATACAGTTTTTTCCTAGTGAGGAAGATTACAGCTCACATGGTCACATTCTTCTTCTATTGTTTGGTGTTGCCACTTACCATTTGGGTCCCTGAAGTCGAGGTCCCAATGTGGGGCGTTGTCTACATTCCTTCTATCATCACCATCCTTAACTCCGTCGGTACACCAAGGTAATTATTATACATTTCGACGTCTAGCTTAGGAGAAATAATTTCGCTGAGAAGACAGAGTATATGAAGTTGACATGTCACACTATATGTCATTTGACAAAATTTGATATAAACTTTTGTGTTGAAAATAATTGTGAAGCTTTGTGGTGGTTGCAGGTCATTTCACTTGTTGTTCTACTGGATTCTGTTTGAGAATGTGATGTCATTCCACAGAACAAAGGCGACCATCATTGGTCTTTTTGAGGCAGGAAGGGTCAATGAGTGGATTGTCACTGAAAAGCTTGGAGATGTGTCCAAGAGCAAGGACAAGTCTGCTAATGGCACCATGAACAGCAAACCCGTCATCAAGAAACCGAAATCCAAGCTTCTTGAGAGGTAACAACAAACCTTCCAATTCTGGTAAAAAACTCCACATGTTCAATCCAATTATTGAAACATGTCCTTGATGTTTGGTTTGTTAACATTACCAGGATGAACTACCAAGAGCTTGCGCTTGGAGTGTTCCTCTTTGTTTGCGGATGCTATGATCTAAGGAACGGAAAGTTCAGCTTTTACCTATACCTCTTCCTCCAAAGTATTACCTATTTCATTGTCGGGTTCGGGTACATGGGCACCATCATCTAAGGACTTTTTTACCCAGAAAAAAAAATCCATCAGACCATCATCCTGCATGCTTTTTTTCTTCTATATGTATACAGCATTTGATCAAGTACAGTGAGCAAGAAGACATTAATTTATAAGGCCTCTTCGAACGGGGCCGAAAAAATAACATATTATCATGTTTGAAATCTGGCCTTGGATTGGATTTTCATGTTAGAAGAAGGGTTTTTGGGTCCAAATTGCCTCAAGAATGTTGTTTGGTGCTAGGAGGGGTGTGGAAATAAGTACAAGGGCAATTCATGTTATACAAGCAAAAGGCTAAGCAAGGCTCTTTGAATTGTATGTTTTAGTTTGGTCATATAGCACAAGTAAGAGAAGATGCAAAAGGCATGTTAGGGAAATTTAGGGGTGTATTTGCAGTTGGATTCTAGTTTTTTTTTGTCATAATTGTTGTCTTCTTTTTTTTGGGTCTACAATTTGTTTAGAGGGAGGATTTCATTTTATAGATAGATTGGATTGTATTCAACTTTCAAGCCATGTTAATGAAGTTTGAGCAGTTTGTTTGTCAACAGAGTTTCCTATGATTCGTTCTTCAACAGAGTTTGTTTGTCAATATATTGTCGTTCCCAATAATACTTGTTGTGAAAGCACAGATATGGAATTTACATTCTCCTAGTCCAATTTACATTTTTACCTTACTTGTTTGTAATTAACCATGTTCGTTTTCACTTGTCGACTTGTTCGGCTTCTGATCGTTTCGACCTCCCGATCTACCAGACATGTCTGGTATGTCGAATTGCTTTCCTTGCCAAAAACAATGTCTGATATATAGAATTGCTTTCCTTACCGAAAACAATATATAGGGTTTAATAAATTTTTGACCAAAGCTTTTTGTACATTTCTTTCTTAATCACTACTAGTCTCTATCCTTTCACGAACAAAGGGCCACATACTAGCCCCACATTGCTAGTACTTATTGTTGGATGCAGCCCGTGATTTGCATTATTGTTCGGTGTGTGGGCTTCACATACATATTTTCCAAATACAACAAAAATGCGACAAATCGTTTTCATTAGCTATCTATCGCTGTTTATTACACTTTGTCACAATATCACATGTGATATATGTCATGGTCGAAAGTGTCCTTTTTACAAGGAAAACCCTTCACCCCGAGGGGCATATATTGAGAGTTTTTCCGACCAAAAAAAAATATATTGAGAGTTTTGGCTTGTTTTTGATATTTTGTTCACATTGTATATTCAACATATATAATGTGATTAAATTTATGGGTATACCCTATGGGCAAATGGATCGCCAATGGTTTCCAAGGCCCAATACAGCCCAATATGGGTTTGAGGAACAACATATCTTTCCCGTTAAATTGAGATTTAGTATTTTAGGATAGTTTTATGATATTCAATAGGATATTGAGATTCTTAATATATTTTATTCCAACGAGAGGAAGTATTTGGATTTAAAGGTATATAAATAAGTAATAAAGTCTTGAAATAAATTTGGAGGTTACATGGAAAGATTTTAATAATAATTTCGGAGGTTAGAAAAAGATTTAGCAATGGATATAAATTTGAGTTTTGAATTTATTGAGGAGAACCTTTTATTTTAAAAGAAATTTTCTATTATGTGTCCTAAAGGTACAATAATCAGTTAATAATGAATTTTTTTTGATAAATCTTAAATTTTAGGTTTTTTTATTTTTATTTATGACGGCTTCACTATTTCAGGCTGAAAAGATTCTTCAGGTGAAAAAAAACAACGACGACGACAACGATAACGCAGTGCAATTCCCCTTACAGCAGTGCAATTCCCCTTATAGGGAATCTAGGGGTCAAGATGCTTCAGGTTAAAAAAGCAACCGAAAAATTTATCTATAAGATTTAACTAATTACTAGTATTATCCTATAGAACGAAGCTAAAGCCCTAGAAAACAGCATTCACGTAGAAAAATCTCCCATAAATCTCTTTCAGAAAACCGTAGCACAGAACCTAAGATTTGGTTCTCATTGTTTCCGTTCAAATTATGAGTCCTCATACTCATTGTTCCAATCAAGTCCAATCGGTCAACGCTCCTGACCGGTCAATGCCGACGTCGATGGCGTCGTTCGATCCTTCTTCTTCTTCTTCCCTTCAAGCAACGCCTTCCAAGATTCAAGTTGAAGGTAAATTAATCGAGTAGCTTTTCTATTACTTGTGTGTGTTTAGTAGTAGTACATTGAAAGCCGTTGTTAGAATCTCCTTAATTAGGGTTTCTCTCCTTATATCAAACTAGGTTTAAGCGTTTAGTTGTACAATCAGGGTTTTAGGTTTAATGCCCTGTTGTACAATTCAATTTTAGTGCATTGGTAGTAGTTGTACTATGAGACACAATTTAGACTTATTACTAGAATTACTCTTCAGATCACGTATAAACTTGTCCTAATGCTTTAATAGATCGATTTCAAAGTTTGAGTTGACAACATTGACTTTTCTTTTTGGTCATGTAGGGGAGAAGGAAGTCCATGGCAATGCTGACCCGTCAACGCCGATGGCGACACCGACGGAGTCTTTTTCTGTTGGTGCCACGGAGCCCTCGCAGAATCAAGTTGAAGGTAAAATTTTCATTGTTATTTGGCTCTTAGTTGTACAATTAGGGTTTATCTCTTGATATCAAACTAGGTTTAAGGTTCTATTGTACAATTCAATTTTAGTGCATTGTCAATAGTACTAGAATTACTCTTTAGATCACGTATAACGTACACGGTAGATCGATTTCGTGCATTGTCCTAATGCTTAAATATCGATCGATTTCAAACAAGGTTGACTAGTCATCACGTATTGACTTTTCTTGTTTTTTGTCATCTTTTTGGTCGTGTAGGGGAGAAGGAAGTCCGTGGCAATGCTGACCCGTCAACTCCGATGGCGAAATCAACGTCGGAATCTTCTTACGTTGGTGCCACGGAGCCCTCTCAGAATCAAGTTGAAGGTAAAATTTTCATTGTTATTTGGCTCTTTTTTTGGTCGAACATTGTTATTTGGCTCTTAGTTGTACAATTAGGGTTTATCTCTTGATATCAAACTAGGTTTAAGGTTCTATTGTACCATTCAATTTTAGTGCATTGTCAATAGTACTAGAATTAATCTTTATATTTGTCCTAATGCTTAAATATCGATCGATTTCAAACAAGGTTGACTAGTCATCACGTATTGACTTTTCTTGTTTTTGGTCATGTAGGGGAGAAGGAAGTCCGTGGCAATGCTGACCCGTCAACGCCGATAGCGACACCGACGCCGGAGTCTTCTTCCGTTGGTGCCACGGAGCCCTCGCAGAATCAAGTTGAAGGTAATAAGTTTTTCACATTGCTATTTGGCTCTTAGTTTGCTTAGATTGCGATTGTGGTTAAGAGAGGAATCTTTGTGGGAGATTCGAGCATCAGTATGGCATTATTTCGTCATGTATGATTGTTGTGTGGTTAAAGTCTAGGCTAATATAAGCTCATAATATGGTATATATATATGGTGAAATTAATAGCGAAATAGTAGTGATGATCAACGCGCTTGACGATCAGCTCATTGATTGAGTATTCATACATGTATAATGAGGTCTCGAGTTCGAGACTATGGGACAACGGTGTGTCTTCTTCTCATTAGTAATCATAGTACTTGTTATGACCACATTAAACTAACGTAGCCCACCATGGATCATCTATCAACTACGGCTATCACATTAATCAAATCTCTTCATCTTTTACCTTTGGTATCACGTGTTATAGATATATATATTATATTTAGTATTAATTTCTTTTTACGTGTTTAATAGTGATTTGGTCTATATATCTACATGCAGCTAAGAAGTCTACTGCAAAGAAGAACAGGCAAAAATGGCCTAAGATAGTGTTACATGGCAAATACGAACGCACACCAAAGAAGACAAAGACTCCAAAAGCGACGCCAAAGACTCCGAAACCACTGAAACCGAAGAGGAATCCATCTGTAGGTAAACAAAAGAACACCAAAAGGAGCGATTCGGATATCAAAGCTTTGGTTGTCGTGGAAGATGTCGTTGTCCAAACCGCGGATCTTCCTGTCGAAGTAGTTGTGCCGAAAGAGAAGCAGTTGTTGATATACTATAGGAGAAAATACAAGTTCAAGGCCAACACACCACTCTTGCTGGACCAAAGGAAAACATTATTGAGATTGAAAGAGGCTCCAAAGCGCGTCCTTGACTTTGACTTAAATTGTCAACTTGAGCCGCCTCAAGTGGCTAAGGCGGCTCAAGTTGAAGTCAAGGATTCGATAAGAAAAGGGTGTCGAGCTTCGTTGGGCTTACGATGTCAATGCTGCTTGTGTCTTATTGAGAAGATTAAACCAGCTTTTCCCAAGGAATGTAGGAAGAAGAGAACGATGGGGACGAACAAGTTTTCGAAAAAGATGGTTGTGTTTCCCAAGGAATGTCGTAAGAAGAGAAAGATGAGGATGAACAAGTTTGCCAAAAAGATGGTTAAAGATCAACAAAACCCCTCGAATGGTAAGTCTATTCTCAAATTCTGAAATTCTTTATTTCTTCCTGACTTTCAATTTTAAAAAATTAATTCTTATACATTTACCCGCTTTTATTATATAAATATCATCATTACTATTTTTCAAATTTAAATAATACACGAATTTTAAGCTTTTAAAAAGTTACAAACAAGAAACAACAATTTACAATATAAAATTATATGAGAATAACAATTTACAATATAAATGTATTTTTTACAATTTTTTACCATTATTTTATAGCATAGATAATAATGTTAATTTACCATCCTGTGATTAATTTCTGTGATTAATTTGAGAAAGGGAATTCTGTTATTGATCTTCGATGCCCCTTTCACACGCTCAACAGATTGCTAAAATCTGTAACAAACTCGAGAGAGGCTATTTACACTTTTGACCCACATTTACAACATTTGTACTATTTTGCCCCTGCAACTAACCATATATGACACATCCATTCATTAATTAGCCTAGTTGGTCTCGATCGGTCGAATGTTAATTAGGTTAAGTTTCGTTATTGAGGTTTATTGCAATTTCATTACTTAATTTCCATCATATCTGAGTTTTTTTTACCATTCATTCATTACTTTTACTTATGTTTTTCACATTTAAATGTATAATATAATTTATTACGTATATTTCTAATGCAGAAGGCATCGAGGCACAGAGAAATGAAAGCATTGATTCTCGATATGAAGTCAATCTTCCAATAAATGGTTAGTATTGAGATTTTTTTTAAAAGTAAACTAGTATGACTCTTGATCACAAAACATGGAATATTTGTATAAGTTTGATTTTATTCATCGTGATCATAATCTAAAAAATTAGCTTAAAAACGATCCTTCACATATACGTATACAATTTTATCCATTCTACAAAAGCATCTAATTAATCTATATTTTAATTCCATGTAAGATTTATGTTTTATTATGTAAGCTTTATTTCAATCATTTAGTTTTAGGTAAACAAAACTTTTAATCTAAAAAACTAACAAATAAACACTCCTTTACTTATAAATGCCAAATTTATTCATTCTAATAATTTCCATAATTAAGTTTCATATAAACAATAAACTTTGGGGATACAAGATAATAGATAAGACGGACAATTGAGTGATATAATAAGATTATTTTAATCATTTTAGTTAATTACATATAAACAAATTTTTAAATTTCTCGTTTTATTTTTTATTTTATTTTTCAGGTTTAGATCACTCTAAGATAGAGGATCACAAAACATCAAGCAAGATAGTACAAAAGCAAAATAAGGAGGCTAAGGTGCCTAAGGAAAGAAAACCTCCAAAAAATGGAAGTGCTTCTAAAAGAAAAAAGGAGGACAAGGAGGAGCATAATATTTGGGGTAACTACTTAATTTTAGCTTTTACTTTTCATCCCAAGTGTTAAATTCTTATAAAAATTTATTATCATATTTAGTGAATGCGACATGGGATGAAAGGGTAGATATCATTTCGAAAAAAATTGAGAACCTATCACTATACGATGATCTGGTTAAGCTCCATGCCACAACAAAGATGGAGGTCAAATTTGAGAATGAAACATTGGAGCTTGTGAAGCTTTTGAACGATAGTGCATGGGATGGAAGTGATCCTCTCAAAGATGAAGAGGAGTCGAAGAAAAAATGGTGGGAGGAACAGAGAAATGAACTACTTCAAAAAGTGGGGTTTTTTAGCATGGTTACGAGCCAACTTCTTGGTAAGTGTTTTTTTTTGAGCAAATCTTGGTAAGTGTTATTACTACGTTATTTCTTTATATGAGATGATTTCAATAGCCATTACTAATAATGGAAGATATTATATTTGTAGGTGATAGGACATTTTCACCTTGGAAAGGCTCTGTTGTTGATTCAGTAGTTGGGGTTTATCTCACTCAAAATGTCTCAGATAGTCTCTCGAGGCAAGTTAATCTAATTTATACGGTATTTTGATCTTATATGTTATTTTAGGTTTATGTTTCTAAGACTATCAAGTATTGGTGAAATGAAAATAATTTTAGAGTATTATTCTTGTTGACTTTTGAAAGTTTATATATTTAAGAAAAAATGATAAAATTTTCAAAAGATAATTTAGTTGTTTAATTATTATACAAATCTAGGTCTCGACTTGATAATTGTTTTACTTAATACATACTCCGTATTGTGTAAGGATAGATGTTATATTATAAGGCCTAGAAAATTCTGTAGCAAACTAAATTTTCCTTTTTATTAGCATAAAATTTTGATAGATTTAACCTCAATTTGAATTCAATAGATATAGCATGATAAGAAATTTTAATTAAAATTATTTATTTGAATTAAATTTGGTATGCGAGCTTGAACTAGTTTTGTTGCACTTTTTTTGAAATTTAGATTTTTAAATAAATATGTTTAAGACTATTGGAGTATATAGAGTTAACTACATATTCCTGAATATATTTAAATGTTTGTTAATTATTCAGACAACTTATCTCTTTAAGAATTGATTTAGTATTTCATGTTATATTAATCCATATTGTTTAAATATAGATTTCATCTAAATTGATGTTTAATTAATTTATTTTTGCAGTTCTGCATACATGTCACTTGCAGCACGATTTCCTGTGAAAGAACCAAAAAGAAATATACAATTAAGTATTGAATATAACCCTGCAAGTACTCATGAAGAACCTGATATGGACCTTAACTTGAATAAGGTAAGAGTCATCTTTTTCCATATACATCTTTTTTATTATTAAACATTATCTGATAAAATATGTTTGGCATATTAGGTCCCTTTAAGCAACCAGGAGATCAAGAAAAATAGCAAGGACAAAGACAATGTTAAAGTCGATTGGGATGCTTTACGGACAACTTATTTGCAAAAAAATTACGGGAAGCCTAGAAATCCGGATACAACAGATTCCGTTGATTGGGATGCCGTCCGAAAAGCTAATGTTGAAGAGATTGCCAAAATAATAGAAAAAAGAGGGCAACATAATATCATGGCTAAAAAAATCAAGGTACTATAGCGATTATTAAAGCAATTAGGATGTCTTTTTTTAAAAAAATATTTTGCAAAGAAGATTGTTTAGATTTTTATCTTAATTTAGTTTATTTGATTTTATAACATTTTTTGGTGCAGGATTTTTTGAACAGACTTGTTGTAGATCATGGGAGCATTGATCTTGAATGGTTAAAAGATGTTCCGCCCGAAAAAGTAACGTAAGTCAATTTAAGGTTTTAATCATTCCATTATTCATGAAATAATACTTTTATATAACATGATCACGTATAGACACTTCTATTTTACACTTTCCTTTGATGTGCAACATAATATGTTTAAATCCTAATTAGGTTTAATGAGTTTGGACATCATTTATCACTTTGAAATAAATAATATATCTATTTGTGCATTTTGCAGGGAGTTTTTGTTAGATATATATGGAATTGGCTTAAAAAGCGTAGAGTGTTTACGACTTTTGACACTTCACCATCATGCGTTTCCGGTAACAAAAATTAAATATTTTTCCCGTTTAATATTTTTCTACCTATTTTTATAATAATTAAATTGTTGCTCCTTGTTGCATGATAATTAGGTTGACGTAAATGTTTGTCGGATAGCGGTTCGTCTTGGTTGGGTCCCTCTTGAAACACTACCTGACCTTGTTCAGTTCCACCTCCTTAGCAAGTAAGTCTATAAATTAACCACACATAATCCACCAACTTAATGTCTTAAAATCTTACTTAGTTTTTCTTTCCTATGATAGCTACCCCTATCTTGATCAAGTTCAACGTTATCTTTGGGCAAGACTACGTATTTTAGATCAAAAAAGTTTGTAAGTGTTCATCTTCCCTATTTATGATTAAATATAAGAGTTAAATAAAATAATTAGTCATATTTAAAACTGTCAACTTTTATTTTGGAAAGGTACTATCATCATAATCAAGTATATATCATTTGGAAAGTTATCCGTTGCACCGTAAAATTTATACTAACTAAACTATATTTTTTAGGTATCGGCTGCACTATGGAATGATTACATTTGGAAAGGTATTAGCATCTAATACTATTAGAAATGTTCCATAAAGTTCTATTAGCATCTAATACTATTTTATGCAGATTTTCTGCACGGCAAGAAATCCAAATTGTCAGGCATGTCCGTTACGTGGACAATGTAAATACTATGCAAGTAAATCTGCAAGGTTAGATTTATTGTACGTTTTTCTTTCATTTTTCTTTTACTAATGGATACATAAATGACATAGATTTGTAAATATGATAAATATAGTTCGAGACTTGCATTACCAGGATCGCAACAAAGTGGTAGTAAAAAAGCTTCGAGCAAAATCAGGAATCCCTTTGTCGATCTCAACCGTTCATCTTTGGTCCTATCTAACCCACTAATAGGACTAAGCCATACCGAGAAGAACTGTGAGCCTATTATTGAAGAGCCACCTTCACCAGAGCCGGAGCGTCTACCATTTCTAGATAAAGACATCGAAGATTTTTTCATTGATGATCCCGATGAGATGTCTTTTATTGATCTTACAAGTCAAAGGTCCATGATGGATGATATGTCAAAGGCAATGGTTGCTCTATCTTCACAATCTTCATCTAGTGTTCCTCCCGTGCAAAAACTAATTGCTAAGTTGAGAACAATTCATCAAGTGTAAGTATAGTACTTACATATTTTACCAGTCCAAAACTTATACATTAAATATTTATTATTACAAAAGTATATTAATAATGAATTTACGTGCTATACTATGTAGGTATGAACTTCCGGATGATCATTGTTTACTAAAAGAGGTAAATTTCTATTGCTTTCACTTTTTTTAATTTATGTAGATGTGAAGTATGCATGTGGGTCTACTTTATCTCCATAAACTAATGTTTTTCCACAAATATCCTGATACGTTTCATTAGCTTGCATTATATGTTGTACTGTTGTTTGTTTTTGCTAATACTACACTATAGACTATAGTGTTATGCTCTCTAATTTATATGCTCGTATAGTATAATGTTTTTTTTTTTGCTGAAATCTTGTTGATCGTATTTCGTTTCCTGAATTGAATGGCACGTCTTTAAAAAAAAATTATTTTGAAGGACATGTAAACCATAGTCATGTTCTAAATAAAACTATGTGAAAAAATTAATATGTTTTTTTACTAATCCATTAGAAAACAAAATCCTAGTTGTATAATACTAAAATTTCAAGCTGATTGTATTTTCTTTTCTATAATATGTTTTTATGATAATTGTACAGCTAGCAAAACGAGAGCCGGAGGATCCTTGCTATTATCTACTATCTATATGGCCACAAGGTAAGTGTTCATAATAATGATAATAAAAATTAATTACTATTGACTTTTATATGAGAGTTTTTTACTTATATTTATTTGATCAAACAGATGAAACCTGTCTAGAGCAAGATAATCAGTCTGTTTTAGGAACATTGTTGGTAAGTTTTCATAGTAACATTTGAATATTAATATTTTACTTGCATAGTAATTAGTATCACGATAACATTATTTCTTACATATTTATTTAAGTTAATAATACATTTCATGTATTTTTATATATATTAGAAATCAAATATGCAAACTAATATCATATTATATACGGAGTGGTAAAAAGTGACTCATCTTTGTAACCAGATACCTTCTAGAACAGCCATGCAGGGTAGATTTCCACTAAATGGAACTTATTTTCAAACAAATGAGGTGAGTATTATTAAAATAATTTAACGTTGCTAAAATAATATATACCAAGACCTACTTATTTGATATTGTTTAATTTGTTTTTCAGGTGTTTGTAGATTATGAAACTTGTACGTGTCCAATCAAAGTTCCAAGGGAATTGATATGGGACCTTCCGAAGAGGAAATTATATTGTGGAACCTCAGTCGGTACAATGTTAAAAGGTATTCGTATACATATAAAATATTATTTCTTTAATTATTATTTCTTGTATTCGTATGCATATATAATATTATTTCATTAACTTTTCAATAACATGGTTCTTGATTTCTAACTAGGAATTGAGCTGAATCAAATCATGGAATGCTTTCAAAGTGGTAAGAATTTTGCTCCAATTTTTATAGAGGCAAACGCACGTACATTAATAGTTCTAGTCATCAATTCACTTATGAAATTATCATTTTATTTTTGTTGTAATCTTTGTAGGCTATGTTTGCATACGAGCATTTAATAGGAGAACGCGGTATCCCGAAGAGCTACCATCAAAATTTCATGAACGGAACACGACAACTCCGGGTCCGAGTAAGAGAAGTGATAATATCAAAAAGCCCGATCCAACTCCAAGAAAACAAAGAAAGACAACCCCAAATAAAACAACTTGAGAAGGATTGTATAATATGTAAAGTTTTTGCAAGGATAATGTGTTTAGTAGATCAATTACGTAGCTCAGCTCACATGACTTAAGTTCTTGATCTTGTTCATTATCAGTGGATTAACGTATGAGGTTAACTTGTATACTTTGTGTGGCCAATAATGGTTCAGAAATAAACAAAGATCAAGCTAAGAATTCTGCCACAATTAATTAATTTCGTACTAGTATAACTATAATAGCTATAATACAATACGCCTAAAATCTAGAAAACCACAATCCTATATTATACTTCTGTCTTACTTCAAGAAGATCTTATATATCATCACAATCTTCATATATCATGGCTTATGTTTTTGCGTATAGATGTAGTCCAAGTGAACTTCCGAAACCATCCTTCTTTCATTGCATTCCTCGTCTCCTTTCTCACATGTTTCCAACCCCATCAATTCCTAAATCATCCCAAAAAACATAAAATTGACATGAGAAAAGGGTCCCAAACTTTTTCATGCTTCATATCTCAAATCCATCATATGAAAAAAAACTAAATACTTGCAAGCTTACATTGATTGAGTTATCATCGTCAACCGATTGTAGATGAACACCTTCATTTGCTATCTTCACGAGCTTGATTTCTTCTTCACCTATGTGAAAAAAAGGGAACATGGGTTTAGCAACAATATACATACGTAGCATAAAATAATTATAACAAAGTTAAGGATCACGTAATCTTGATGTAACTTGCCTTGATTAGTTGAGAGTAAACGAATAGATTGAGAGGAGGCTATGAGGAGGAAGAAGAAGAGAAGAACACCACATGAATGTAAGTTTTGCTTCATGGTTTTTTGGTTGAGACAAATTGAGAGGGTTGTGGGTTGTGGCTTGATTTAAATACTAGTACACTACTACATGTTAATGAAGTCTTGCAAAAATACTTAAATGTGAAGTGTACGTGTGGTCCCACTTTGTCATCATCTAATTAATGTCATCAAGTTTTTAACTTGATCATGTGAGAACCACTTTGTGAGGTTTTTTTTCTTATGAACGTGAAAATATTAGACGGACATCAAATTCAATTTAAAGACTACTTTATGGTAATCAAAGGAGAGTAATTCGAAATTTTACCTCGTTTAAAATGTTTATAAAAAGTGGTTAAGCATTATAGAGTTTTAAGATAATCTTGATAGTATCGTAGCTAAATCTAGTCATACTCCAACAGGCAATAGTGGTTCCACCGTAAAAATTAATGGAAATTCAATTAATGAATGTGTTAAATTCAGCATGCAAGTATATGAAAACAATGTCAACAAGTCAACTCTTTGGATTTGCTGATAGCTGTTCTCCATTAACACATATTCACATGCTTTCCCACGTGTCACGATCATGCATTGCATTGTCCTATTGCTGTTTGCTTTTGCTCTATGATAGTACTAATGTACTATAGTGCTCTCTACTTTGTACTACGGAGCATATGTTTGTATATCATAATGTTTTCCGTTTTGTCCACTAAGTTTGCTATATAGACCGATGAAGTTTTGTGTTTACAAAGGACGTTATATGCACTATTGCATTTTTGATACACCATCTTTAATCCGCATTGATCGTCCATTATCATTGTTTATAGCATTCATCACCACTAACTTTCTCTTTTCCAAGGTTTTTAACATTTTTCAATTTCCCCTAGAGAGCTCTAGTCTTCATTAGTTAGGAATTAGCTAGGATCACGGAGGCGACACGTAACGCTTGACAAATTAGCTTATTGGGTCTCGAATTCAATACTCTAGGATAACGGTTTGTCTTAATCTCTGGACTCTGGAGAGCTACTAATCGGTTCCATCCCTTGTGGCGACCCTAACGATACATACAACTTTTGGAATTTTTTGTTAGGCAATATATATATTTTTTTTGAATTAAACTTTGTTAGGCAATATTTGTTATTAACGTTTTATATAACTACTTATTAGTAAAAAAATATTGAATGTTATTAATATTTTAAAAAAATGATGTCAAAGAATAACAACATACCACTAATTAAATTCTTTTTTGTTTGTGTGTTATATCGGACATGCCATATAGTACTACCAAGCATTGATTAGTACAACTTTGTAGCTAGTTTGGTTAATGGAGTAATACAATGTAGACATGGCCCCCTATAGGCACCACTGAATTTATACAACGTCAATTCGTGCTTGTGGGTAATGTGTCGTTTGACTTTGGAAGTGTGAAAGTAACTTGCTTTATACGACGTATCTTTCAGCATGTGTATAAATTATGGTCACAAGAAAGAGATATTGTCCGATTCTGTGGTGTTATTATGCATATTATATCACCTTTCTTGCTCAAAAGCTATGGGCTTTAGAGCTGGAATTTGATTCGAAATGCTCAATTATTGGAATCTTGGAATAATATAATTAAGATGCTTATCCCTGGAGCATTTAAGCATTTCTCTTGATAAATGAGTTGAAATGGGTGATTAAAAAAGGGCTTGTCTGCTAATCTTGGACAATGTTAATGTAAAAATATGTTGTTATTCCATCGTTTTAGCTAAGACCATATATTTTGTGCGATCCATAGCTTTGGGAAATGTACGTGCTGTTATATTCTATGTGCAATATGCTCCAAGGAAGCCAAAGTATGTTTTTGACAAATTAAGTTTAATTAGTGTTGTGTTTAAGCTTCCGTCTTATAAACTGGTTGGCAAGCAATATGTCATAACTAATGGCAAAAGCCCTAGCTAGCCATGGAAGCCTTGTTCACTAAATCGGCAACAACATAGCTTCTACTTAATACGAATCGATATGCTTTTGTTATTCGGTTCACCGAACTTTATCATCAATCTCATGGTTTTTGTGCATATGTTAATGGGTAGCGTGTTCTGCTAGTGGGGTCGGAATCCTCCAAAAAGAAAGCGTTAGCGTTTTCTTTCTTTCACTCTCTGCTACCTGCCCAGACGAACGGAGCCGTAGTATATGTTAATGGGAGTAGGTGGTGAGTATTGGTAGTAGTCCATTATCATCTTCACCATCAATGGAGCCACTTTAATGTATCACCAAACCACTTACATTAACTTAGGGTTGCATTGAGAAGAGTTCCTGTGGCTGGAATCTGCCCTTCTTTCCGCCTGCTTTCACAACATTAAACGTTTTTACATTTCCCAAAGCCATATGATCTTCACAACTTTGTTGTCTCTATCTTTTTTTTGGTCGAAGCTTTGTTGTCTCTATCTATCAATTTGCAAATGTCACTTGCTCAATCCATCCATGCCTTTTTAAGGTAAAGGAGTTACATAAGACTACCTTATTCAATACCGAGTATTATGAAATTTGATTTATAAAGTAGTACAAAATATTGGAAGAGGAAGTACGAGACTCGATCGACAACCATGTTGATTTAAGTCGATACCATATAGAGATCAAGTGTTTAATTATGATTGAGGTCTAGAGCATGTATTTATACAAGAGATAGCTTAGAATGCAAGATATTAAACCTACTACACACAATCTCGCTATCATAAGAAAGGCAACTATATCTATAATGTAAAAGATATACTAAGATTCTATCTCAATATATGGAAAACGAGCGGAAAAAACAAGTGCATAAATTAAAATCTTGTTTGACAAGAATGGATAACTTTTGGCTTTTCAGGATTTACTCTTAACCCCTTATTAAAAAAACTTTAAATGGGTGCTTATGCTACTTCCACCGGTTTGATAAGTTATTATTTGTATAACTTATCCCTTTTTTTGGTCAAATTTGTAGCATAATTTATCTTAAGTGGATGGTGGATGGTGGATGGGCGTTGTCGAAGCGTTGACTTCTATTTACATACATGACTAACACAAAAAGTTATATTCGATGTTCGGACCTACAACCCTTGTGGAGCAAGGTTTTGGGCTCAATGGGCCAGAATGAGGCCCAATTTAGCAAGCTAAGGCCCAAGTGTATGATTTTTGTTTGGTTTGTATCCCTAAGGCCACCAATGATGTTTTGCATCGTTTATACTTTTTTTGAGCCATCGTTTATACTTGGGATACGTAATAAGATTGCGAATTGTATGTAAGGCATGCTACCACAGATCATAATTAATTTGGTATATGATTTTCCTAAAATATCCTTAATCTTATGGGAAAAAAAAACTCTTTTTGTTTATATTTATGTAAATATATTTTTAATCAATGAGGATAGTGTCGAAAAAATCGTGGTAAAATATGTAAAATGACAAGTATAAGTGAATAAGAGAATCAGGCTAAAACGAACACAATTCCTGAGGTTAATCTACTCTAAATTCTAATCTAGGAAATATTTGTAGGGTCTTAACTTCTTAGCACTAGATTTCTATGCATCCCTTTGTAACGTTTGTTTTTGTGCTCCATCTCTTACCCTTTGTACAAAAAAAAGAGTAAAACATACACTTCAATTAGCATTGCGTATTTGTGTCATTTAGTAACACGGATACGACGACGATCAAAATTAGCTTGCACTAAATTTTGACATGATTATAGGTCATTATGCTTAGTTGCTTACTAATCGTAGGCCTAACTTTTAAGCTATTAACAATAGAGAAGTTTAAATATACAAACAAGCACCTTAAGAACGTAACACGTAAAACACTCGTTGCATTTTCCATTTGCCAACACATTCACAAATCAACAATAATTCATCAAGTTTCAAATCACACTAAAAAACGTACATCCACGAGAGCTCGTAATTGATATAAGAAACGTGCCATTGTCACCATAATTTATTTTAAGATCCCCTTTAATTTAACTCCGTTTACGCAATTATTAACTAACCAATATATTAAAAAAAATGAAGAGTGGAGCTTAATTAACTTGGATCCGATTCCATCGGTTGAGCTCGTGATATTATTATTTGGGCATGCCCACCAAACCCAAATCACATGTTCGGGTTGGCCTAGCTACCGATCGACTCATTTTATATACTTTGGGCTTTAACTCTTCGGTTTATTAATGTTTTTCAACGACCCCCTCTTCGTTTAACATGCATGTGGAATGTGTTTAAGTCGACCAAAAAAAAACATGCATGTGTTTAAAAATAGGCCCCTATTATAATTATGATCTCATGCTTGTGATTGACTTAATGCACGATATGAAAGAGAGAATATTTGAATCAATTAGCAAAGACATGACATATGTACTCAATAAGTATTAATTGGCTCAATGTTATATGCATTTTGTGATTGGTGGTTCGACGATAATTCTATGGGAAAAAATTGCCAATGTTTGATCGTTAAATATCCGAAGACTTCCTTAGCGAGTTTAAATATGAGGTGTCCATAGTTGTTCGCTAAAGCCTATCGTGTACATCTTCTTTGATCTTCTCCTAACGATTCATATACATTGTACGTGTTTCTTTACTTTGGACCCAAGTCACCCAACACCGATCGATCAACACCGGCCTCTCGATTGTATATCGTGTTATTTTGTGCGTTTTTCCGCTCGTGGCAATTAATTCGGCTTTAGATTTTTCGGCTTTTCGATCTGCGAGGCATGTCATGTATATCGAACTCTCAATCTAATTATATATATATGGTAATGTGTGATTGGCATAGAGATTAATTAGCTAGCTCCGTGATGATGTTAGGTTTGACCGATTGGATACTTAGTGAGTAGGTATAATGAAAGGTCTGATATGTATGCTCACCGTAGTATTTGCATATACACCACGTTTAGGTCTCTATCTAACATTTTAGAAATTGTTGACTTGCAAACTAAGTACATTGCTTATGTGTAAAGAAAAAGATCAAGGGAATGAAATATCTTATATTATTATATCTTTGTGTAATACGTACGTGTATAAACATTACCACATTTCGGTTTTAGGAACATAACTAATTAATTAATTAATTAGTTGAATAATTTGGGTCCATTACGGCGGAAAATCTATTCTTGGAAATGGTAAATATATATATCATGATAAAAGTGTAATTTAAGATCGGCAACTCGAAGCAAGTACAAATTCACCCGGAATCGTCGCTAAATTAAGCTTCCAATAATTCAAGAATCCACCAATAACCTGTTGGTCTAGTGGGATGAGGTATTGGGCCCCTTAAGCGTTTGTTCAGGAGGTTCGAAGTTCGAATCTCACTAACAGCGTGTATGAAAAAAACAGAATTGTGAGGGTCGCCTCCAGCAATGGGCCTCTACAGTACCCACTCCAGACGTAGATTGACTTTGACTAATTGAACCGGGCGAGAGATTAAAAAAATTCAAGAATCCGCATTCTAAAAAATAATCAACGAGGAAGAGAGATGAATTCAATCACATTAGTTGGGACACGTAAAACAATATACTGCTCGTACTCCGTATATAGCAATGTTAGGTTGACGCTTGTTTGAACAATTAATTAAGGAACAAAATTCTAATCACCAATCGATTAATTACGAAAAAAAAGAACAAATTTGTGAGAAAATACTACGTATTTTTTTAACTTCACTTAGTGGCGTCATATCAACCACATGACAACGTAATCGATCACATGATCGACAATGTATCGATCAATTGTGTCCGGTTGGTGAAGCATTATTTTCACGTTATAATAGTCAAAAAAATTGTAAAATTTTCGTACTAAAGTAGGTCGATCGAATCTTACTTCCTATCATCGTAAAAGATTGAACAGGGACAAACCCTTCTTTTTTACTGAGCTAGTACGTCTTTTGATTTATTTAATTAGTCTTGAGCTGAGTGGGATTAGGTTTCACTAGTTTCGATCGAGCTCTTTAATCTCTTATAAAGAAAATTACGAAATATATATGACTCTAAAATATAGTACTAATAAAAATGATGATATACTCCGTACTAAAATAATTTTGATTTGGTGCATGCTACAAGCCAAAGTGTAGTGTTGTTGGTGTCACGAAAGGCACCAGTGTCTTTCCGTGTCTCAACAGAAAGAGTAATGCATAAGCTACATTAATTTGTCAACTTGTTAATAATTATGTCCTAAATTATGGATTTATTGGTTGGTCACTTGTGGAAGTAGGAATTTGCTTCCGAAATCAAATATGAAATCATCCACCATATAAGTACATGTACTACTTCCCATATTGCCAATTAGTTTTAGGGTGGAACCTCATGTGCTTATGTGTCGGGCTTACCGCGCATATGCGCACGAACCGACGTGTAAACCCCTCACGTCATATATGGCCCACCGAGATTTAACATCACTAGTAAATGATACAGGTCGGCAGGTTTATTGTAACAGTTAATTACTGTTGTAGACGTTATTTACTAACTTGTGGGTGGATTTAAAATCTATTTACTTATTCTATAGGAATTTTCATTTTTCATATGAATTTAAATGAACCGAAAGATACACTTTTCTACTGACCAGCACACACGAGAAAGAGAGCAGAAAGCAATATTACAATAAATTTACTTGACATGTAGGGCTGAGCACGCACGTACGGTTCGGCCAAACTGAAAAAATAGACCGAAACTGACAGAGTTCGGTTTGATTTTCGGTTTGATAAATTTCAGAATTTAGGTTTCGGTTCGGTTTGATTTTGAAGCGATGCTTAACCTACCGATAGGCATATATATATATATATATATATATGTGTGTGTGTCTGTCTGTGTATGTGATATGGATAAAATATGATGTACTCAGTAAGTGATTTTTGTAAAGATAAAGCACTTCGTTTTCAAATTTGGAGCTAATTATTAGGAGATTAAAGGTTTTAAAAAGATTAATATATCAAAACACTTGAAAGTGGTGATGCTTAGCATTCGGGGGTTGGTGGACCAATCCATCACTGAGATTTATCGTACCAATTTTCCGCTATCATGATGGCATAACATTCCAATCATACGTAAGTTTTATTTGTGTACGTAATGATCGAAGATCCAAACAATAAATTGCTCTTACTAAATATATAGTCTCTAAATAAGGATAGTTGTACGTACGTAATATTGTTTGGCATGCGTAAGAAGAACGTCGACATTAGTGTATCTCATGGACCCAGATTGGCATGTTGGCCAAACACGGTCTTAATTACCATAATTAAAGCCTTCTTAATCATACACATAGTCAATATATAGAAGAACTCACCTACCACACCCCATTAATCCATCTTAGTGTGTCATTATCGTGTACATAGCATCAATGTCACTTCGTCAAATCATCTTATGCTTGTACGTTTTTTTGGTGGAAAAAATCATCTATATGCTCGTTACCTAATAATTACAGTATTTCTTAAATAACCTCAAGGGATTAGTCTAATGGAGCAAGATATGTAAATCCTTGTAAGAGTTCTCTGACTCCTTAATTGGATCTTTCATGTCCTTAAACTGGGACACCATCCCTTCACCCTAAATTTTCTTTGACAAAATAAAACCAGTATTTTTTAAATATATTCTTTCTCGGTCTTCGTCTTTGGCTTACCTGGTTCGATCGATCGATCCTCGAATCAAATACTTAATTTGTAGCACCCTAAAAAGGGAGGATTTGAACTCAAATATATGTTCTAAACAGTGGTTAAGAAATCTACCACCACTTTAATTACCTAGTAACCGGCTAATTAGTTAATGATTTACTCAGATAGAATAGAAGTGATTTGCCGACCACACCCTTAATTGATCCAGCTTAGGTAATACACGTAAGGTACTTGAAAGTCCCTAAAGATAAGGCTGCCTAAAACATTTTGAATGAGTTGCTTAACTCCTCTTAATTACAATTTCTTTTTTTTTTCTTTTTTTTTTTACCTTCCCCTTAATTTGGCAAATGTGCAATCAGTGTGAATGGCTGTTTGGTAGGAATCACCTGATCATCTAGACGTCAATACTAATTAATTGTATTCCGATCACAGCTTGCTACAATGTCAAAAAAAATAAACAAAAAATTCCTCTATTCGCTCTTGCTTTTGACTGTTATTTTTTTGTACAATTCAAATTGTTATAATAATAATAAATTTTATACTAACAAATAGGTACTATATGATATAAACACTCTACTTGTATTATTTAAATAAATACGAATTTTTATACTCTTCAAAAATATCAGAATTTAGAAGACCAGAAAGATTCAGCTCAGTACTTACAGGTACAGCTAGCTAAGAGTTGCAAGTTATGCGCATTACCATTACAAGGACGGTTCAAATCCTTTTAGGTACAAAAAGTTGAATATGTAAACGTATATATATTACAACTTGCGCAAACTAAACTATGAATTTAATCAAGACGTGCTTCTACCTAAGTTAATTTGTGAGTAACATGAAAGTTCGCTCGATCTACAAAGTTGAACATGCATGATATATAGTTTGAATATAATTGTCTATGGTTGACGATAGTTAGCTCCACAAAGACACGTTCTAATATCATATACTTTCTTTGTCCAGTATACCTCGGAAAAGTACATTAAGGTCTCCGTTTCGACTTTCGTATAGTTAAATCCCGAGTTATCAATATATGGTCTCATATCATATACTTTTGTATAGTTAAAGACATCTAAATTCCTCGCACGGTATGATCCTCGTCCACTCGCAATCCGAAGAGATCGAAGTCCAAATGGAAAATGAAAAAGATGGGATAAAAACCATATTGTATTTACTGTTTTTGTCATCTTGATCATATAATGATAACAATAGGTCCAAAAAAAGAACGATGGAGAACCAAATGGAAAAGTACATTAAGGTCTCTATTTCGACTTTCGTATAGTTAAATCCCGAGTTATCAATATATGGCGAATCTCATGTACACTAACATAGTTACGACAAATCTAGCATGTCTTGGGCTATTATCGATCGGCCTGAAGAATGCGCGCGCACTTGCATACATCTAAATTCCTCGCACGGTATGATCCTCGTCCACTCGCAACCCGAAGAGACCGAAGTCCAAATGGAAAAGCAAAAAAAAAGATGAGATAAAAAACCATATTGTACTATTTACTGTTTTTGTCACATTGATCATATAATGATACCAATAGTTAAAAAAAAAAAAAGAACGATGGAGAACCAAACGTACAATTCTTGAGTTTAATCGAGACCAAACCATTCACAGCTACATTTACATCCTTTGTCCCAAAGTGATACACGAGTACCACTACAATATTCTCTCTTTTCAAAGATTACAAAAAAAAACAAGAAAGCAGTTGTAATTTGTTCTACTAACAATTAATTAAATAAATTATTCTACGGCTCCCCTCACTCCACGGCCATTATTGGTTGCGCTCCGAAGTTTGTGGGAATCATTCAAGAGAGGACTGATCGAATTTCACACATTGGAGATATTTTTTTACCAGATAAAAAGTAAAAAAAAAATGGACGGTAAAAACAGAGCAGAGGGGTAGGTGCTAATCTGCGCGGGAGGGGCACCAAGGGGTCATGTCGATGGGATAACTGCCTAACATCCTGAGGAATGACGTGTACTCCTGGACCTCGGACAGCGCGTTCTGTGCACGCGGCTCGGCCATGGACGCCTCGAAGTCCACGTAGAAGAGGTACTCAAAGTGCTTGGCCTGGCCTCCGTTGGTGGCGGTGTTGGTGTCGTCGTCCTCGACGATGCGGATGGGGCGGTTGCGGTGGGGCCGGCTCTCGATCTTCGTGAGGCTGATGTTGCGGAAGGCGAAGGCCGAGAGCACCTTGAAGAGGACCGAGGTGCCCTGTATCAGGAATAAATATCTTTATATTATTACGCTATAATAGAAATATTATATCATGACCCTTTAGATTCTGCATGAGTGAGACTATCTGGGTAAAAGTTGTTATATATATTTACTTGTTCTCTAAGTAGTTGTACTCTCTATATAAAAACATCAATGACAAACTGTATTAATTACCTGGTCGCCGCGGTGGGCGAAGACGATGCTAGTCTTGAAGGGGCGGTCGGTGCGGGGGATGATGGGCTCGCGGGCGAGCATCACGAACCGCGTGACGTTCCCGGAGTCGTCCTGGATGCCGTCGGCAAGGATGCTGAGCCCGTAGAGCTCAGCAGCCCGCGCGGACGCGATGGCCGCCGTGTCACGGAGGTTGTTGGCGGAGACGTACTCGGCGGCACCCGCGGTGTCATCAACGGCCTCGCGGGTGGCGCTGAGGCCGAGCTTCGTGAGCGTGTGCTCGCACTGGGCGAGCGCCTGTGGGTGCGAGATCACGCGCGTGACGTGGTCCTTTCGCACGCCCGGGAGGGCGAGGAGGCAGTGGTGGACGGGGAGCTGGACCTCGCCCACTATATGGAGGCGGTGGCGGAGGAGGAGGTCGTAGTTTCGGTGGATGGACCCGCCCAGGGAGTTCTCCACGGGGAGAACGGCCCTGTCGGCGATCCAAATCTCGACGGCCTGGAACGCCACCTCGAACTGGTCGCAAGGGATGGCCTCGCAGCCCGGGTAGGCCTTGCCCGCGGCCGCCTCCGAGTAGGCGCCCGGGACGCCCTGGTAGGCCACGCGCAAGGTCGACCCGTGCATAGGGGCCGGGGAAAGGTCCGATGTGAGCGGCTTACGGAGATTCTCGGCCGCGGAGACGGTGGCGGAGGAGCCGGCGGCCACGTGGACCAGGTCGAGGGTCTGGTGGCCGTTGACGTTGGATATGACGTCGTCTTGCTGTTGCGAGACGGCCACCTTGCTCGAGAGGATCGCGCACGAGCTTTGCCAGTCGGCGCGTGTTACCTTGTTGTTGTTGTTGGTGTAGGCGCATTGGACCTGGCTGGCCCGGCTCGGTTTGATTAAGAACCGAGCCGGGCGAGCCAGGGACTTGAGGCTGTTATAAGCGGTTGACGGACACGAGAGGGCCTCCATTTTTTTTAATCTTTTTTATGTCGTGTGGGTAGAGCTCGGAAACGGAAACGGAATCGGGATCGGGAGGTTTGTGTGCTTGGTAGTTAAGAGAAAGCTTGGAGTTCTTGGGTGAAGAACAGCAAGCTGAGAAAGGGAGGAGTTAGGAAGGGGAGTCTTTATATGAAGAGAGTGAGTGGTTAGGAGAAAAGGGAAACGTGCTGGGGGTTAGGTGTGAAAATTGACCCAAACTACCATAACCCCGTTCACATAATTCATTTTCCTGTGTATATCCGTGTAATTTCCTGTAATATAAGGGAGAGTTGTGCGTAATAATTTTATTTTTAGGTGCACTTATGGAAAATAATAGCCCTACAAAATAATATCCCTGTAATTTCCTGTAATGTCATTTGATTGTTAAAGATACAAAAAAATAAACTTATTCAATTGTTATAGGTACTTTTATTATGGATTTGTCAATATAAATTTTGAGGGTTTAAGATGAAATTTAGGTGTGGTAAATTAGTATTTGGGCCCAGCAATACCAATGATAAAGTAAGCAACAACAAACAAAGAACGAAAATTCAAACTAGGAAGAAAGTAGGAATCTTCCCTTAAAAAAATTGAAATGAAGTGAGTCAAATACGAACAGGATGGAGGCAATTCTAAATGAAGTTTGGACAAATTATAAGCAAAAAAAAAAGAAATAAACTCGTGAACGATTTTCCAAGAAGTTGGATTCAATTTAAAATGAGAATTTTGATCAATACTCCAACAATATTTGAAAAAAAATCCGAACCAAAATACAAAAAATGAACCGAATAATTTGTTTGATGGTGTCTAGTAAAGAATATAAGAATATGCTAGTGGTGGCACACAATCAATTTTTGCCAATACTATTACAGCTCAATCTAGTCAAGTGCTACATGTTCAGAGCCTCAGTAGCCAATTGAATTGTTTGAAGGAGATCTTGAATCTATAAGCTCAAGTTTTTGATTCAGTCATGGTCCACCATACAATAGTTATTACTCTGGCACAAACTTGTACCACTCCTACTACAAGTTCAAGTGCTCCATACTAATAGTAATTGCTTCATCAATTGTATTATTAGATGGACTTATAAGTTTTCAAAACATAAATGAAGTATGTTTCATGATTCATGATTTTAACCTTATAATCTATCATAAACTCAGTCGTTTGACGCATCAGCTCACTGATTGATCACTCATGTCAGTCATGCGTGTACCATGAGGTGTCGGGTTCGAGACTCCAAGACAGCAGTCTGCTCTGATCTCATCCCTTGTGGATGCTCTAAACGAGTTAAAGTAGTATTTGTGACGACCCTAATTCATTTCTTTATAAAAAAAATCTATCACAAACTAATCTCTTTAATACCGACCGTTGGAAAAGACATGGATTGATATTTCTTTGGTCTACTTCCTTGAGAAAATCTAGTAAGGGACTACAAATTTGCCCTTAGCCCTACTTATTAGAGATTTTTTTGTATTATTTCATTTTTGGAAGAATGTCGTCATCGTGAAATTATAACTATTGAATTGCATAAGATGACCAACATGCGTATTTTGAATATTAAAATTTGATTTCAATGGTGATGAATTTATATAACGTGGGGTATATGAGTGTGTCACGTATCTCACCCACCCACTCATTGTCACGTGTTTGTCTTTTCCTTTTGGTAAATCATAATGTACTCTCCGTCGGGTGCCATCTACTTTTACTTGTGTAAAATTCTTAGAGCCAAACAAACAATGTTATAGTTACAAACGTGGTTAGGCATATCCGAAAATACCCTTGGGAGATCGATCTTATTATCTCAAACGACTTCACTCAAAGAGTTTGAGTACGTCAAGATTAAACATGTGGGTAGCAATTGTAACTTTTTTTGTTGAAAGGTAGCAACTGGAACTCTGAAATCGATAAAATTATCAAATAGGGTTACGATCTCCCTATTGAATACATATTGAATACATAGTAGATCACTTAGTGCTCGACAACCATGTTAGCGAGGACCTTCCAATTACTACCCATATAAGAAAAATGATAATAATGGATTCCAAAAGAAGAGGAAAAGTTAGGTAATCATAATACTTAGGAGCCCATTTTTTGTAGTGAACGTAAAGAACTAAACAAAGTTTTGAAAGATGTCCTATTTGGACAGAACATCCAAAAAAATCAGTTTTCTTATTGGGCCTTAAACAAGCCCAATACGGTTAAAAGACAAAATGTGTTATTTGGGCCGAACGTCGATTGGATCCAGGCCCATATTTGGCTAGCAATACCTTGCTTTTATTCTCAGGGCCGTCTCGTCTTTACTCCATGCATGATCAATTTCCGCCTTCAATTTTCTCCTGCAATTAGCATGTAGTAGTGTAATGTATCGCTTTTATTGCATTTCAAAGAAATTTGAATGCCCTAAATGAAACCAAATAAAAGTGACACTTCTTGTGACACTTGGTCTGACACGTTAACGGTACCATATTTAACATCAACTTCCCTAGAGTGGTTTTAGCTTGCATGCCGACGTGAATTTAAGTGTTCCTAGGCAGGCTGAGAGTTATTGTACCAAGTACAACAAGTCACATTTCATTATTGAAGACAACGATTGCAAGCTAGCTACCTAGTTGGTCAAATCAACATTATGTTCAGTGTATTGATTAACTTTGTATGTATTTCTTCTCTTGTATATCTTCGTTTATAACTTATGGACCAAAGCTCCGCTCGGCACATCAAGCTTTTCATCTAGTTTGAGCTTTTTCGTAACTTTTCAGCTAGTGTTTCAAGAATCTACCCTTCTTTAGGTCCTGGATTTTTAGCTGAAGATGCTAAAAAAACGCTCCGGTTAGTTTAAAAACGACACATGCATACCGAACGGAGCCCAAGTTAGGTCGTCTAGGGTTGTACATGAAACATATAGCAAACTCAAGAGCTACC
This sequence comes from Polygonum aviculare, assembly GCA_934048045.1. Classification (NCBI taxonomy): domain Eukaryota; kingdom Viridiplantae; phylum Streptophyta; class Magnoliopsida; order Caryophyllales; family Polygonaceae; genus Polygonum; species Polygonum aviculare. The sequence goes on from OW204024.1 coordinate 1,028,795, forward strand.
CCTTTTTTTTCCAATCTATGTGCCCTGGTTCTACATCATAAATGGTTTTTTTATATTGGCCATGAAAATATGAAATCATGCCATGCTAATTAAGAAGCTTACAGGGCCGGAATAAAAAAATGGATTATTTAAAATCATAAATAAATAATTATATAATAAGTATAACGCCGCCCGGCCTGCATTATAATTTATAAATATTTAATAAGTTACATAATAACGGCATGTGTAACATGAAAAAGATGGGATCAATTGAAGATGAAGATGCCAATTAAGAAAATAGACGACTTATAATGCAGCTTGCATATTTTGGTACAATATAAACATTAGTTAATATACATAGTGAACAGATACAAGGAACATATATAGTACTAGTATATAACAAGTCGCTTTCTCCGACCAAGCCCTTGTAAAATGGTGTTGCCATATGCATCTTCCAAGAAGTAACTACACAAAAATATATACTCCTTATGTCATTCTGTTATATTTTGCATAAGATTGACTTGCCTCAATAATTTATTGAGAATTCTGGGCCGTCCTTTTTTTGAAATAAAATAAAAGGAGCAAGACTAAGTTGTTTAGTTAATTAGCTATATATATACTAATACTACTAGGCCTTTAAGTGTTGCACATGCTATCAGAATTCAGAAAATGAAATGTGCTTTTAATTTGATGGGAGATGAAGAAGAAGATCATTTTTTTGATTTAGGGATTTGGCCCTTTCCAAGTGTAAAGTTTGTAGCGTATCACTCTAACAGATCTTAAGCAATTAATCTCGATCATAAGGATTAATTACTCCCATGAACTAGCTTAATCAAGATAAAATAGTTGGTTGTTTGTTGTCTGGGAGGCTAATTGGAGAAATAGGGCTGACCAACCGAAAAAATTGACCAAACCGAAACCGACAGAGTTCGGTTCGGCTCACGGTTTAATAAATTTCATGATTTCGGTTCGGTTTGGCTTCAGTTTTAGTTATTTTTAGTTTCGGTTCAATTTTTTCAAAGAAAAACCTTATATTTTCAGTTCGGTTTTCGATTCACAAATTCCCGAATTTTATACGTTTTTGAATCAATTCGGTTTTGAACCGATGCTCATCCCCTTAGGAAGAAATGAAAGTGTGCAAGCATTACATTTGTACATACCATCATTAATTTTGGACCATACAATATTTCATTCCTCCTAATTAAAGGCATGAACTTGAGACACTACGTTACATGCATGCATGATTCTTTAAAAAGTACTAGTAGTAATTATGCTCTCCCTCAACAGCTAGCTGTACGTGAGATTGTAAAACTGTGAGAAACAATGTTCAACTTCAAGTTTCTTTCTTGCATATAAATCCAGTTTTCATTTCATTATGCCAGCCTCATTTTACCAATTTCAGTTACATTCATACATACACTGGCAGGTTTTATGGCCACAGCTCTACATGTGCTCTCATTTATTACTTCACATTGTTAAGTCTCTTTTTATTTCTTCAGGGTATGGTAAGACCCATTTTTTTATTTGTGTACGTAGTTCAATTTAACCATTTCGGTGGGCCGTGTTTAGATGAGTGATGTATCGGGGTATATAAGGTCGGGATATGCCTTTTAACCAAAAAGCTTAAGGGTCAATGGGTAGGAGCTTTACCATTCTTTATATACTAGTGAATCTTTTATTTATTTTCCGGTGTGGGATTAATTCTCTAACGCGCCCCCTCAAACGGTAACTAGCTAGCGTGACCTAGGTAGTACTTGATCAATTTTTGTTTTTCAATGGGTCTAGCATTCTCAATCTCTTTATGGCTAGCCTAGTTTAGTTTTTGTTTCGGTTTAGACGGGTTATTAGCATCTTATTCTCTTTTAGCTATGATCCAGTTTTTTTTGTTAACAGGAAAATCAGATCCAAATCGGACTCGCTCTGATACCATGTTAGATTGCGGAGGACCGCGTTTAGATGGGTGACGTGTCGGATAAATTTAGTCATGACATATATAAGGTCGGATGTAATTTTGTTTGATATTTTTATTAAATTGGAAAAAAAATCACTGCTACTTTTTTCCCCTAATGTGTTTAATTACCATGATGTGTTGGAATTACAAATCCTTTTTTTTTGTCTCAATTCTTAAAATTTGTTGTTAAGTAGGGTCCTGAAATGTAATATGTGTTGGAGGATGGGCCTTTGACGAAATATATATTTTTTTTTGGTCGGATTGACGAAATATATATGGGTAAATTGTTGTGCACTCGTAGCTAGATCTGCCTTTTGTTAGTTAATCACCGTAGACACAAAGCTAAATAAGTTAGTTAATCTTAGCTTGATCTGCCTTGTGTCTCCAATCTCATGTTGTATTTTTGTACGACTTGACCCACTTGGAGTATAGTTGACTATTTATTTTATCTTTTGGCGTAATAAGAGCTTAAAAACACGAGTTTAATCTTAATTATGTTAACTTCCTCAGTACGTCGTCCTTTACATATAGATTATTTGTATTTAACCTAGTTTCAGTGATTTAGCCTAAAAAAGTTACGTGACTATTTATATCAGTGGCGGAGCCAGAGATTTTTGTGAGGGGGGTCACAAATAAAATAATATATAATAATAATTTTTTTAATCAAAATAGTTACAAAAAAGGTTCCTCAAAATAAAATAGTAGCGATTACGAGATTCTAAAACCTATAACTATAAACGAGGTAAATCTAGCCTACGAGTTTTCATACTCTGGAAATGCTGCAAAATAACTTCATTTTCAATGCTTCTAAATACATCCTTCTCTATATAACACACTAAAGAATCGGTCAGAAAGTCATCTCCCATCTTGTTGCGTAAATCTGTCTTTATGATATTCATTGCAGAGAAAGCTCGTTCCACTGTAGCAGTCGCAACTGGCAACACTAAAACCAACTCGATAAGAAGATATACCAAGTGGAAAGAAGTGTGGATCCCTACCTCGACCATCTTCTGAGCAACATCTCCAATATTTTGCAGAGTGGAGAATTTTTCATTTTCTCTCATTTCATAAATCCACATGTTCAATTGCTGTTGAAGCTCTATTTGATCACTTGGTGAGAAATCTTGTGGATAGAACTTTGCAAGTCTAAGTAGATTGGCCTCATTGAAATTGAAGAATGAATTTTTAGGATCGAGGCACGAGATACATGTGAATAACTCTGTAGATGACTCATCAAAGCGATCATCCATCTCTTGACAAATTTGGTCAACAACCTACAAATGTAGTCTTATATTAACTTCATAAATAAAACATAAAGTTAAATTTAATAGTTAACAGAGAACGAGTAAAGTACCTCATGGAATATGTCAATCCGAAAGTGATGCTCATATGTTGTAGCTTGTCTAGACCGAAAGCGACCTTGAATGTTATCTGTCATGTTGAGAATGACAATACTATTCTTAGCACAAAAATTGTTGACACTTGTGAAGAGATCATCCCATCCATTATCTCTCAAATCTCGCAATTTCTTTTTGGTGCTTTGAACTAAACTCATGGCCTCGATAATATTTTGATCCTTTTGCTGCAAGAACTGTGACAAAGCATTTGTCAACCCCAATACTAGATTCATCAAATGGGCAATGAACACAAACTGATAACTCTCCATTTTATTCATCAAGCTACCGGCAACTCCTCGAGTTTTTTTTTCGGTTCCATCATAATATATGTTTTCAAGAACTTGGATGGTTGGGGACCACGAAGATAGTAGGCGAACAATGGTTGTGTAGTGAGAACCCCAGCGTGTAGCTCCCGGTCGAGCTAAAGTTGTTTCTTGATTCAACCCTCTGCCAGTAGAAAGCTCACCATTTTCTAACTTCTCCACCATGTTTTCATGCTGTTTTTGTCGAAACTCATCTTTTCTCTTACAAGAAGCCCCAACCATGTTCGTAATCATACCCAAGTACTCAAAAAAATCACTCACACATTGATTCATATGTGAAACTGCCACAACGACTAATTGGAGTTGGTGAGCAAAACAATGGATATACCGTGCATTTGAATTTTCATTTAATATCAGAGTCTTCAATCCATTAAGCTCCCCTCTCATATTTGAAGCCCCGTCATATCCTTGACCTCGTAATTTGGAGATGGATAACCCATGTTTGGCAAAAAATTCATCAACACCACTTTTCAAAGACAATGCGGTAGTGTCCGTGACATGTACAACTCCAAGGAACCGCTCCATCACTACTCCCTTATTGTTCACATATCTTAAAACAATAGCCATTTGCTCTTTGACTGAACTATCACGAGCCTCATCAATTAACAAAGAAAAGAATTTGTCCCCAATGTCATTGATTATGGCTTTTGTGGTCTCTGATGCACACGTTGTGATGATTTCCTTCTGAATTTGGGGAGAAGTAAGTTGATGATTTGCCGGTGCATTCTCATTCATCACCTTCCCAACATCATCGCAACGCAAGCTATACCATTGAAGAATTTGCAAAAAGTTTCCCCTATTTAGGGAGTTCACAGACTCATCATGTCCACGAAAAGCTAATCCTTGCTCGAGTAGTAATCTAACAACATCAACACTTGCAGTCAGACGAGTCCGGTATGCAGCATTCAATTCTTTTATTCCAGAAATCACCTTTCTCGTAATACTTTGCCTTTGATCTTTAAATGCAAAATATAATGCACGAGCATCATTATGTGTGCTACCAATTGCTCCAACGTGGTCTCTGAATTTCTCACTAGCCTTCTTCCAATTACAAAATCCCGTTTTCACAAATGTATCATGTCCGGATCTTTTGTCAACATCTCCCTTAAAAAGGTAACACCAGAAGCAAAACGCGGCATCTTTGGATACACTATATTCCAACCATTCCCATTTCTTAAACCACTCGGCTTGGAAGCTCCTCAATTTTTTCCCACAATCTTTTTTGGGAAAATCATGTGAAAGTGGTTGACAAGGACCTTTAACTACGTACTCCCGCCTAATATCATCTCTATCTCGGGCATCGTATTCATTGAGCGATTTCCGCAATGCCGGATCACTAACAATATCTCTTTCACATGTATTTTCCGTTCGAGTTCTTTTCAACCCAGAGCTACCAACATTTGCATCAACCCTTTCAGACTCGTTATTGAGAGATGGAGGCTCAATGCTTGGAACGGAATCAACGAGTGGTCTTTTACCCCTAACCACAAACTTGTCCATCACTTTACAAAACCTACAAGTTACAAAATTAAACAATCAGTGCATTAATCAATATCAAACTAAATTCTCAAGTTAGCTTTAATTTATCTATATAGTATATGATCTAAGTTAAACAATCAATTAAACAATTTTATAAAAAAAACCTATAATCTATTAGGTAATGTAATAGTAGTTTTCAAACCTTAGGTAATAAACAATTAAGCAATTCTATAAACAACTAAGCAATCAATTAAACAATTCTATAAACAATAAATTAATAATAGTCTTCGAACCCTAGTTAATAAAGCCCTAAAAATTGAAATTTGCAAACTATATCAAATCAGCACTAGCAGTGCCGGATTTGGCCGGATTAGGGCCGGTCGGCCGGATTAGGGTTGGATTAGGGCCGGTCGGCCGGATTAGAGGCGGATTAGGATCAAACAAACACACGATTTGGCCAATTAAACAATTAGATCGATTCAAATCAGCAATTGACCGGATTCGGCCGGAACTCCGGGATGAGCAGCCGCGGTGGCCGGTGCAGGCAGAAGCGACGTCGGCGGTCTTGCGGTAGGGGCGCGTGCTCGGTGGCTCGGTCGGTGCGATTGGCGTTCCGCGTTGGCTTGAGAAGCAAGCAGCTGTCGTGAATTCGGAGACGGAGAGAGCGCCTGCGTAATTGGTTTTATTTTGGTTTTTTTTCATTAATCAAAACGACGTCGTTTTGATTCTATCTTTAAAATTAAAAAAAAAACCTTTCTTCAACCTTTCTTATCAGGCCGATGGAAGCCTGCACGCGGCACGCCGGCCCTAATTTCCGGCTTCTTCAACCTCCTCCTCGGCTCCTCCGGTATCCCTATACTAATATATTCTCCGGCGGGTTGGGGGGTCACCGGACCCCCCAGGACCCCCCCCGCTCCGCCCCTGATTTATATTTTACCTAGTTTTAGTGATTTAGCCTAGAAATGTTTGCACACATGCTATAAAAAATACATGTACAATATATATAGTTGCAGTCTATAAACACAATCTAAAGTCTTTGCCCACGACACTAATTAAGGACACGGTTCTATATTTACAAAATCCATGAACTAAAAATGAAATTAAATTGATCACGCATTACAAAGCTTGAGACGTTCATATATGTAGTATAATCTCATGTGCACTCGGAATAGCACTATACAAGCACAAAACATAAATCCTTGTAAAATTTTACCTAAAAATGTTCATTTTTCCAAATAAAATTCAAACATGACGATTTTATTGGTTCATAGGAAACACATCAAGTCATTGCAAGTGATGCTTAGGATTCGCACTTTTTCCCATAGCTTGACGAAAAACAGCTAAAGTTTAGGCTTCGTTGTGGAATAGGTAGCGTGTTCCGTTAGCGGGAGCGAAATCCTCCAAAAAAATAGCTCTTGTACCTCTAAGATAATTGGATTCCGCTAGCGTTTTTCTTCTTCCGCTCCCCTCATCTGTCCAACCGAACGGAACCTTAAGTTAATTGCCCTGCCGCTAGTACTATGCATTAAATTAATGTCCTCCTTGCCGTTATATTATTATCTTGTATATTGTGTTACGTAAAAGTTACCAAGACAAGACGTATGGCACAAAAAAACATAATTGTTTTCGACAAAGAAAACATAATTATTGTGAAGGGGGCCTCGCTCATATCTTTTGGTTAATTATACACCTCGCAATGTGTTTTTTGTTAATTAACCGATCAACTTAGGTACGTCAACTTTAACATGTAATACAACTCTTGAAGTTATTTGGTTATCATCTAACAGCTTTTAAAACTATAGCTTATAATATCTAGTTGTCCTAACTACTTTTGTGAAAAGAGGTTTATGGTCTAAGTTGCATGTATTTGTCAATTATGTTCGAGCTTTCAATGTAACTTAATTTAAAGTCTTTTTTAATGGCTATATAAAAAAGTCCATCATTTGTGCTAGGTCTAACTTATGACTTGTTGGCTTAAACCTCATTTTGACGTGACAATTTGATGGTAGACCACCCTAAGCTTTTGTGAAGATAATGTTCAATAACTCTAGTAGTTTGTTTTCATAATATCAAACTCTATCGATCTTATGCAAAGATTCGAGTGTCTGTATGTATATATTGTATGATTTCATTTGTAGGAATAAATCAAACTCCCCATGTGCTAGCAACGTACGTTTAACCCTGTTTAAACAAATAATTAAGTTTAAATGAACACAAGTTCACAAAAGATTACCATAAGACATAGATTTGGTTAAAAAACAAGCTAGATAATACTCTTTCTGTTTCAAAATACTTGTCCATTCGAACATTTTACACATACTAAGAAATAATTCTTTTTCCTATTAGTCTTATAACTAGAGTTAATTATTAGTGTAAAAAAACATGATAAACATAATAACTATGATAAAACTAATTATTATGAGTATAAATATGAAATGGAAAAGTATGGTGAAAAGAGATGGAAAAAAAAATAAAATAGACAAATATTACAAAATAAAAAAAAGTTATCAAATAAACAACTATTTTGAAACGGAGAGGATACAAATTTTCATTAGCAACTGCCAACTTAGAAGTTAGAAAGCCAACTTCATTTTAATGGCCAAATTTTGTGGGTACCGTTTGCTTTCCATTATTAAAGGGACAAGCTTGCATGGTCCATAGTTTCAGTATGGACCCATGCCTCTATTAAGATCAAGACCGAAAATTAAACAAAGTATAATAACATTAGGTAACGAACTTTCACATGATATCAATGCAAGACCAATCTTAGTTATTTGTTTATTTATTTACTAGCACCACCTTTTGTCGGACCATCTATAAAGTATAAACGCTAAATTAAGATTAAGATTAAGACTAATGAGATGTTGAACTCATGTTTTAGTGCCAACCGAATTAAAGCTTGTTGTATAAGGTTACTTGGTCGCTCTTTTAAGTGCTAATTAGTGGATTAACATTTGTGAACGACTCCTAATTATATATCGGCCCACATACATGCGTAACTCTATATACGTTGCTCACTCGATCAGCTTGCATCTAGGCTTCTTATGATGAGCTTCTTTTGTTGGTGCCTTTACACGTTTATCTTAGGTTTTATATAGTACAATCCTTTATAGTGTACCAAACAACTTAATACCTTCTTTTTATTTAACTTCTTATTGCTTTATATTACAAAGAGCTAGGGTCCATGGGACACCCTTTCTTCCAACACCAACTTAAGTTTTTTTTTTTTTTTTTTTTTTTTGTTGTAACGAGAGATCGAACGAGAACAATATATTATTATGGAAGACAAAATTCGGATTACAAAGGTTTAGTTATTTCGAGACTTTATTTAAAGACTCAGGAAATCCTTATTATATATATGGGCCGCAGGCTCAAACAGATTGTGACAAGCCCAGAAAACAGAAAACATAATATAGCGAGAAACCGTACTATCTATCGTAGTGCGTAATCCAGATTCAAAGCATATTAACATTTGTATTGGCTTAGAGGAGCATTTCCTAAGCACATACTTAGAAAGTTGTTCAATCCTAAAACAAACTGTTGTAAAGGTGTGAGTTAGACCTGTGTATTGTAAAGGACATGGAAGCTTTAAGCTCAAAGTTCATTCTATATAATCATCATTATCATCCTTTTTTTGGTCGAAATCATTATCATCCTTTTTAGCACAACATAGTTATAGAAATAGCTTTTGAAATCCCAAAAAATGTTTCAAAATCTTCATATTAGCTTGGACCAATTCTACTAGATCTTGATGTGCTCTTGACTCTTAACTCTTAAATCTTATCTCATTAAATCATAGCTATCTTGTATTGGGGGAGGTAGGAGTTGGAGTTTTAAATATTTGTGGGGGCCTAATTTCATTTTCATGCTCATGTCATATACAGTTTCCCACTCATCCCATTTTTTTCCATTTTATATAATATCTCTTTTCTTGCATTTGTACCAAAAACTCACTTTTTCTTGCATTTTTACTAAATAAAACTCACTTTCAAGTTCAAGCTCCTCTTAATTAATTTGATAGGAAAGTAAAGAAAGAAGCAGAGGATCTTCGAAGAAGCAGAGGCAAAAGGGGCTTGGCAAGTGAGGACGGATGCAAATGAGATGTGGGGTTCGATGGCAGAGTGTATTCGTCGAGTTGCGTGTGGAGTGTTAGGCATGTCGAGAGGCCGACCAGGGTTCAGGAGGTCAGTTGCTTGGTGGAATGAAGAAGTTCAAGAAAAGATTAGGCAGAAGCAGCTAGCGTTCAGAGCTTGGGTGAGGAGCAGTGACCCGGACAGAGTGTTGAGGGCAGTAGAGTACAGAGCAGCGAAGAAAGAAGCGAAGAAAGCAGTGGCGAGTGCAAGGGAGAGAGCTTTCGAGAGCCTGTACAAGGCGCTTGACGAAAAGGGTGGAGAACGGGTTTTGTATAGGCTCGCGAGGGACAGGGATAGGAGGAGTTCAGATTTGGACAGGATACGGTGTATCAAAGATGAGCACGGGAATGTGCTAGTGGGAGATTCAGAAATCAGGCAAAGATGGGAGAGATACTTCTGCGGCCTTCTGAACGAGGGTTGCGAGACAGGGGAGAGGCTCCCAGTTGTCGGAGGTCAGGCTAGTGGCGTGTTTGGCAGTCGTTTTTCTATGGCAGAAGTGAGTGAGGTGATTCGCAAAATGGGCAGTAAAAGAGCTGTAGGTCCAGATGAGATTCCGGTAGATATTTGGAGATGTTTGGGTGTAAGAGGCTTAGAGTGGTTAGCGGCACTTTTCAACGTTATAGCCAGGACAGGTAAGATGCCGGAGGAGTGGAGATTGAGTAAGTTAATCCCAGTTTACAAGAACAAGGGAGATATTCAGCAGTGCAACAATTATAGGGGTATAAAACTCCTCAGCCATACGATGAAAGTGTGGGAGAAGGTAGTTGAGTTGAGATTGAGGAGGTTAGTTCAAGTGTCAGAGAACCAATTCAGTTTTATGCCAGGGAGGTCATCCATAGAAGCTATTCATCTCCTGAGAAGGTTGACAGAAGCGCACAGAGAGAGAAAGCGGAATCTACACATGGTGTTCATAGACATAGAGAAGGCCTACGACAGGGTTCCCAGGTTGTTGATTTGGGATTGCTTGGAGACCAAGGCGGTTCCAGAGGAGTTTATCAGAATCATTCGAGACATGTATGAGGGGTCGAGGACGTGTGTATGCTCACAAGGAGGAGACACAGAGTACTTTAAAGTGGGTATGGGATTACACCAAGGTTCAGCCCTAAGTCCCTTTCTGTTCACACTAGTGTTAGACGTGTTGACAAGGGACATCCAAGGAGAGGTCCCAAGGTGTATGCTATTCGCAGATGATATCGTCTTGGTTGAGAACTCTAGAGCTGAAGTAAATGACAAGCTGGAAGTGTGGCGAGAGAGGTTGGAATCCAAGGGGTTTAGGCTGAGTAGGTCCAAGACGGAATATATGGAGCTCCGGTTCGAGCGAGATATAGAATCTTCAGGTGAGGTGCGACTGGGAGGCGAGGTCGTTGCGAGAAAGGAGAACTTCAGGTATTTAGGATCTGTTTTGCAGAGCGATGGGACTGTTGATGAGGATGTTAGATACCGGATTCAGAGAGGTTGGCAGAAGTGGAGGGCAGCTTCAGGGGTTTTGTGTGACAAGAAGGTCCCGCTCAAGCTAAAGGACAAGTTTTACAGATCTGTTATAAGGCCTGCGATCCTTTATGGTGCAGAATGTTGGCCTACAACCAAGGCTCAAGAACAGAAGCTCGCAGTTGCAGAGATGAGGATGCTCAGATGGATGTGTGGTCACACGAGGATGGATAGGATCAAGAATGACGAGATCAGAGGCAAGTTGGGGGTAGCAAGCATAGGAGACAAGCTTCGGGAGTCGAGACTTCGTTGGTTCGGTCATGTTCAGAGGCGTAGCCTTGACGCCACAGTTAGGAGGTGTGAGCACTTGGACTTTGGGGTCTGTAAAAGAGATAGGGGTCGGCCGAAAAAGCGATGGATGGATAACATTAAGCAAGATATCAGCATGTTAGGGATTTCAGTGGACCTAGCTCAGTGCAGAAAGAGTTGGAAGGAGAGGATCAGAGTGGTAGACAGCGAGGCAGCCAGCTGATGGAGTTTGTCTTCTTTTATTTATTTGTTTATTTATTTTTCTCTTGCATTTCTATAATGCTAGTTGTTTCTCGATTCTTGGGTTTTCTCGGGCGCATTCCATCTAGGTCTGGAATGTCCCCATCTTGACCCCCCAGACCCTGCTCGCGCGAGATTGACTGGGTAATGTTGTTGTTGTTGTTTGAAAGTAAAGAAGAAAGAAAAAAAAAAGCCATCATTTTCTTCCCTTCCAAACTTTGTTTTCTTGCTGTACACTTGTATTGTCTCGTAGCAATTGAGCCAAAAAGAAAATCATTATTTTTCAAAAATTCTCTGCTAAACTTTTGCCTAATCACTAATCAGCCATAACAGAATCACAAAACAAAGCCAACCCAGAATAAAGTATTGATCTCTCTATCATATGCTCCAAGATCAATCCTCCATATTCACAAAAAAACTCAAGATTTTTTGATTTAGAATCTATTAAACTTTTCTCTAAAATATATTTATAAACAATTTTAGTCCCTATACAAACTATAAAGTACCTCTTTGATTCTTTCTACCTTCTCCTTCCTTAATTCCTCTCCCATTAATTCCTCAAATGAAACTGCCCAATTGAGTAACCTTAAAAAAAGTAATTAAAAAACCCTCCAAAAGTCTTCCTCACCTAATTCTTCTATTCCTTTCATCCCTTCTTTTATATCATTAGATAAATTCCTCCATTGTCAGACAGAGAGAATCATCTTAATCACTCACATATGCATTCATCACTAAACTAAACCTCAAATTTCCCTTTTCCTTTCCACCCTCTTCCCCAAATCCTCAAACCATTTTTTCCTCCCTCTTCTCATTCCAAAAAACCTCTCAAACCTTTCCCCCTTCCTCCACAAAAATGAGAGACATGGCCTCATGTTTCAGTGAGCATGCCATCAGAGTCTCAGAAACCACATGTTCAAGCTACAACAACACAACAACATCAACAACAACAAGTTCAACAACAAACCCTGCCCTCCAAACATCAGTCTCTCTAATTTACAAGATTACCCTCTCAACCCTCAAACAGCTTCTTGTGACAGTAACTTGGTCAAGCTCAACCATGGGCCCACAAGCCCTCACCATAAGCCTCAATTCTCAAGACCCATCTCCCCAAACCCCCATTTTCAAGCTCAGCACCACCCCAAGACTCTTCAGGAAGAAAAAGGGCTCAAAACTCATAGACCTTGAGTCCTCCAATTCAAGAATTGAGCTTTTTTGGGACCTCTCCGACGTCGCCTACACCGACTCCCAAGCCGAGCCCACAAAAGGGTATTTCCTCCTCCTCATGGTGGACTCAGAGATCGCCTTAATCTCGGGCGATCTCGCCGCCTCCAAGAAAATCAAGAACGGATCTTTGATGGCCAAGAATGTCCTTGTTTCAAGAAAAGAGCATTATTCCGGAACTACCCTTTACTCGACACGAGCTAAATTCAGCGAAGACGGAGCCGAACACGAGATCTTGATCAAGATCAGCGGGCCGGTGTTGGTTGTGAGCATGGACAAGAGGACGGTTATGAAGGTGAAGAGGCTGCAATGGAGTTTCAGGGGGAATCAAACCATTTTCAGTGATGGGTTGCTGATTGATCTGTTTTGGGATGTTCATGATTGGTTCTTTGGGAATGGGAATGGCGGATTGGGCGTGTTCATGTTTCGGAGGAGGGATGGGGTTGAGAGCAGGCTATGGATGGAGGAGAAGTTGGGATCAGGGAAGAAGATTGAAGATCAGGATAAGAGTGAGTTTTCTTTGTTGGTGTATGCAAGTAAGAATTGAATTGAATTGAATGGTGGTTATTTTTTTTTACTGTGGGTAATTTTTTTAAGGTTTAACCGCTTGGTGAATGTAAGAGGGAAGAAAGGAAATTTTTCCATTTTTTTTGATGGTGAAATTACTGAAATTGGTGTGTGATTATGAAATACAGTTGATATAGTGTTTTTCTTTATTTCTAACTGTAGAGTTTGATCAATCCATGGAAGTTAATTAATTTCTCTTTTTTTCTGATTTTTGTGGTGTTATTTGGTTTGTATTTTAGCGGAATAGGGAATTATTTGGTCCAAAATCTTGAAAAAGGAAGAGATAATTAAAAAAAGGATTTTGGAATTTTTGGTTGTTAAAATTATTAGTATCATATTGACACATTTTGTTGTCCCCTTTTATTATGGTAGTTTGTTTGGTTTCTTCCGTCACATTATTCTCATCTTGTGCCAAATGCCAAAGGGTGAGTTTTAATTTTGATTAACCCCAATTAGCCACATTATGAGATCAGCTCTTGATAGAAGAACATAAAGATTTAAAAAATGATTTATAAATATGGGATTCAAACATCAGACGTGTTGTATGGTAGTATGAGTTAGAGAGATATAGCAAGGCATCATTTGAAGTGTTTGGTAACAAGGCAACATAAGACGTGTTATACACACCTGATGTCTTCTGAAAAGTTTGGTAGTGAATAAGAAAATTTTGCTAAGGGAAAAAACCATTAAGGCGCTCTAATTTTTTAAAATATATATATAAGTTAAGGAATTATGATCGTTGCAAATACTACTAGTTTTGAAATCAGTGAGCTGATGAGTCAAGATTAAGACGCTCTGATTCGGATACAACATGTTCTGATTGGATTGAAAAGTACGGGTTTTTAAATTTCTCCTCTTAAAAGTTGTTCATTATTTACCTTCAATATGGCTACAAGACAAAACATCTTCGAGGGTACACGACAAAAGAATACATTTAGCTAGCTCAATATAGGTGTTTTAGTTTTAATTTGATAGATAAATAAATTTCCCTAATTTTATGATAGATCTTGTTTATAGGGTCAACTTGAGCATTGGCAAAATTAGACCTATAAACTCACTTGCGGATGGGTTACAACTTACAAGGAACTTGTTGCAACTTAATTACAAGTGATCTTTCCAATAAGTTGCCTTTAATAAAACTCATTTGAGATAGAAAAAGTTAAAGTATTGTAGCTAATCATTTTGTTAGACTATTTTATCCTCTTTCAACCCGCATTATATATCTATAAAATAAAAATAGCCCACTATGGTGGAAGTTAGACAGATTTTGAAAAACGACTTCAAATTCAAGCTAGAGAGTTTTCTAACTTATGTCCTTGAAGACTTGAAGTATACATAGATGGAGTATTCTCCTATTTGAAAATATATACTAGGTTTGATTTTCTTTACTAGAGTCATTTAAATTGTTTATACAAGGTTTAACATGTTCTTATTTAGGGTTACTATATTCCTTTTCAGGGTTTTGTTCATAAAAGTGATTTTTTTTTAATGTACTTAAAGTTAAAAACGGTTAAATATCGTAATTTATTTTTATTTGTCAATATTTTATAATGTTCTTGAAACGTCATGATCCAAATTAAAGTAGCAAAAGCTGACTTTCTATACGTTAAAAACACGGTAGTTTAGCGATCTTGATTAGTGAGTTGTTATGGATGCAATATTGCTGCAATGGCCTTTACTTCCCATCTACAATTTTTTCCACAAAGTTGAACGTGTGGGGATGACTAATAATTGCATTTGGTTCTACAAAAGTCCAGTTTCGTATTGAAGTGATTTTTGGGTCATAAAGTGATCTAAGTAATGCAACTTTTCCTACCAAATGTGTTTACCTTTTAAATGTTTGTGTAAGTCAAGGGAGATGACACTAGTCCTTTTTTCACAAAGATATAAAGTCGACTTTTTTTTTGTTGCGGTCACAATAATTACATACAAATCCTATGTCCCATTTTAGTATCCACCCAACTCATAGTGATTGATTTATATATTCTTTGAAAATTTTACTCAATAAATAATAATATTATTTGATCATTTTTTTTATTTTTTTTCCAATTTTTTAAATAAACGAAACAATTTTATTTTTTTGAGCTCTATTTCTCATCTAAAGGATTCAGCAGAATCCACCTTTCACGCTTCCACTTTTCTTCTCTTTACCTAAGTTGAATATGACTAATATTGACTATTACCAATTCCAAGCTAAAAAAACACTTTTTAGGCCACCTCCAACAAAAAAAATGAGAGGTACGTCACCTTCAATTATATTCATATATGCATGAATATATATGTATATATAAAAGAAAAGAAATGCCCAACTCTAACGGATTGAGCATGTCAACTTTGAATTGATATAATAATATAATCATAATTCCAAAATTGATTTTAAAACCTTGGAATTTCATTCAATTTTTTTAAGGTTTTAATATAACAGATAACATAATAGCCTATATACTAAGGGTAAGTTAGAGGAGTAGAGTAATCAAGTAATTTTATCTGAGATCTTATTTCAACAAAAAAAACAAATTGGATAAGTGTTTAAGAAATTGAGTAATTTGGTGAAGTTAAGAAGGAGTCAAAAGAAAAAGGGCCATTGAAAGCTCCTTTTTTCATGTGGAAATAGAGAGTCCAGTTCACAAGATCAGCCCAACTGATCTTTGGGCCCCTCCTTTATCATCCAATAATTCCTCATCCAAACCCAAGCCCAAGCTACTAAGGACTCGTTTGGTTGTAAATTTTTTTAAAAATTGTTTAGTGTCTTATTACATTATAAAAAAAAGTATTGTCACCCGACTCCAAAATTTTCATTCGTTGTCTTCTAGACTTGGACACACAATTATATATAACCACGAGTAGGACCGGATTTTTGGACCGGACCGGCATAGACCGGTCCCGGTCCGGTCCCCGGTCCACGAAAATGGGAGTTCCCGGTCCCGGTCCGGACCGGGAATTTAAAAAAAAAAATTAATATAAATTGTGTTAATTTTAATACTATATAGTTTATTTTTAATATTTAAGCTTTATATTTATATTATATACTTAATAATATATTTTTTTTCATTAATTATATGTGATTTCTTTAATTATATTATAATTTTTTATATATAAAAAGTATATTTTATTTTTTTAAAAAAATATTTTTTTAAAAAATGGGAGTTTCCGGTCCTATCCGGTCCAGGACCGGACCGGATTTTCCCGGTCCGGTCCCCGGTCCACAACTTTTCAAGTTCCCGGTCCCGGTCCGGTCCGGTCCGGTCCTGGACCGGTGCCCAGCCCTAACCACGAGTCAAGAAAAAAAGGTTCATCAATATGACATAACACTAAGTGACCTAAGATTCATTTAATTTGCATCTAAGTTTCCTAGTTTGTCACTAAAGTGCCCTTAAATTATATTTGTACACTGGAATCTAGAACACATAATAACAAAAGATCAGATTTTGCATCCAAATGCTTGTATTTAAACTTGTAAATCTTGAGAGCACTTGATCACCAAAATTTGCATCCCAATACATGCATTTAAACCTGCAAATCTTGAGAGCACTTGATCACCAGATTTTGCATCCAAATGCATGCATTTAAACCTTGAAATCTTAAGAGCGTTTGATCACCATATTTTGCATCCAAATTCATGCATTTAAACGTGCAAATCTTGAGAGCGCTTGATCACCATATTTTGCATCCAAATGCATGCATTTAAACCTACAGATCTTGAGAGCGCTTGATCACCAGATTTTGCATCTAAATGCATGCATTTAAACCTACAGATCTTGAGAGCGCTTCATCACCCGATTTTGCATCCAAATGCATGCATTTAAACGGTTAAACCTGCAAATCTTGAGAGCGCTTGATCGCCAGATTTTGCATCCAGATGCAAGCATTTAAACTTGAAAATCTTAAGAGCATGCACTTGATCACTAGATGCATCTAAACTTGAAAATCTTAAGAGCATGCACTTGATCAATAGATTTTGCATCGGAATGCATGCATTTACGCCTGCAAATCTTGAGTGGACTTGATCACCAAATTTTGCATCCAAATGCATGCATTTAAAACTATAAATCTTGAAAAAACTTTATCACCAGATTTAAATCTTGAGAGAACTTGATCACTAGATTTTGATTGGCCTTCAAAATTTCTAGGGGTGTTTAACGGGTCGGGTCGGGGGTCGATTTTTTTTTCAGTTTGCGAGTCGCAGGTCGGGTTAAACCCGGGGGTTTGCGGGTCGACCCGCTACCCGTTACATTTAAAAAATATTTTTATTGTTTTCTTAGTATTAAAATATATTTTTTTGAAAAAAAACTCATCGTAACTGGGGTCAATCTGCAATTTATTTTCGTATTGCATAAAACACATTGGTTTGACCAAGTCAAACGGGTTGACCCGTAGGTCGGGTCGCGCGACGACTTTTTAAATTTTTAGCGGATCACGGGTCGACTTGACCCGACACGTTGAGCACCTCTAAAAAATTCTGTTCTTTTAGTATTGCACTTTTTTGTTCTTCAAAACAATCAGTGCAAGGCCAATGTAATGTAACATGCTCATATTCATATATAGAACTTAGTCATTTTTTTGGCAAAACTATTGCTTTTGCCTCTTTATGAGATCAGTATTTGAAAATGGATAATCAAAACTTCAGTAGAGAAACACCATTAAATTCCAAACTATTACATAACCAAGGATATATAAAATAGGACACCTTCAAGTATCCATACATTTATATGTATATTATTCTTAAATAGCACAAGCCAGACATATTTTAACTTCTGAGTAAAATACATATGATCTTCATTCTTAAATTTGTGGGGCTTGGATCCAATCAAGCTGCAGATGGTTTCTTGGCCTGAACAGCAGGGAAATTAAGCAGAATAGCATTCTCAATGACAGCAGACAAAGTAGCAGAAAATTCAGCATGTTTTGGATGAGCCAAGAACCCTGAAAAATCCTCTGCATTCTTGAATGTCATCACAAATGCATGTGTAAACCCTTGTCTTACCAACTCTGGGCTTTGAACATCCTGGCCCCTGTTTTGTATTTCAGAGATTGATTAGCCTCAATCATAATACCAATACAAAGAAGTTTAATAATTAGGAGAAGATTAAGACTGACCATTCAAAGGAAGAGACAGAGTCAATTTCAGATGCAAGGGTTTCCATGCCTTTGATGACGTCTTCAATGGCGACGCCTTCCTTGAACTTGGCCACAACCAAATGCTTCATTTCGGCCATTGAGCTAGAGAGCTTGAGTGAGTTATCAAATTGGTTTCTCAAGTTTTGAATGTGTATGAAAATCTCAAGGGTTGGCCTCTATTTATAAGTACATGGAAGTAGGCACCGAGTTAGAATGGGCTGGGTTGGATTGTAGCCCACCCTAAAAAATAATACTATTAGTACTAGTAAAGAGAAATATATTAAACAAAATCAAGGTAGTTGCAAGGAGAACAGGGTTCGATCCTCATTCCCTTCATTAGCCAGTTTTATTCCTAATTCAATATTTTACTACAAAACTAATTTTGTTTCTAATTAATTTTTTACTACAAAACTAGCCCACCCTATTTTAAATTCTTGCCTCGGTCCTTGCATGGAAGGGTATTGAAGATAAGAGATTCAAACCGGTGATATGTTAGTCACATATGTCAATAGTTAAACTTGGTACTAACTTTGTTAAGCAGTACTTGTTATTCTAGATATTTTAATACTCCCTCCGTTTCATAATAAGTGTCGTTTTAGCACTTAAAATTTGTTTCATAATATGTGTCGTTTTAGGTTTTCAAAGTGATTTAATAGGGGTGAATGATGATAATTTTTATTGGAATGTGTATTTGTTGACTAAAGTTGTTCATGCATTGGCCAAAAAAATGTAATGAGTGGTAAGATTAAGAAAAAGTTGTAAGTTTTAAAGTGAATGATTGATTTTCTTAAAAACTGTGTTAAGAGCTAAAACGACACTTATTGTGAAACGGAGGGAGTACAATTTTTCCAATATTATTCTTACTCTTATAAGAATTATCTAAATCTATAATAGAAAATAAAAGGTTATAAGATTGAGGGTATTGAAGTCAAACTATTTGACTTCTTAACTTTTAAGAAAAATCTTAAAACGACATGTATTTCTTAACGGGGGAGTGATATGTCTGATATCGTATAAGGCGGTTATGAGTCTTATGTCTAACCACTTCAATTCGTTAAGAATGATCTAAATCTATAATAGAAAATAAAAGCTTATAAGATTGAGGGTATTGAAGTCAAATTATTTGACTTCTTAACCTTCAAGAAAAATCTTAAAACGACATGTATTTCTTAACGGGGGAGTGATATCGTATAAGGCGGTTATGAGTCGTATGACTAACCACTTTGTGCATACTTAACCAAAAAAATCCAACAAAACCAAATAATTATAAGTATATATATATATAACCAAATATTTATCGTAACAAAACATGTTGATGGATGTATTCATGAGTCCCACCACTTGCTATTTCGAATTTTGATGATTTCCACCATGCATATATTAGTTGTACTCGATTGTCCCTACTTCACGTTGTCCTCTACCTTTTGGTTTTAGGGTTCCATACATTATAAGTTTTGAAAGCTTCAAGGAAAACCATCGAACCGACTCTACGTATACATGATGATTGATTAAATTCCTTAGCGTAATAATAAAGAAACAACAAACACGATTGCATAAGATAGAGATCCTTATAAGATATGTGGGGTATATATTTGTAGAATTATTGCTCTTTTATTATCATTTATCATTTTCATTTTATGTTTTTGAGCTTTATAGGGACACCATGATGAACAGAGATCTGGCATCTAGAGTTTTTTTTTTTTTTTTTTTTTTGAAATCTAATGCTAGAACAATATTGTCATGTGATCCGGCCTAAGGTTCGTACACTATTAACGTGATTGTATAGAAAAATTTAATGGGAATTTTCTGATAGGCTTAGGCTTTGCATGTGCCTGAAAATGACAATTAAATAAATAAGTTTGCTCTTCAATTCGTACCCTATTGTTACAGTCTCGGTCTGGAATATTATGAATAATTGAGACAATAATTTTGGTTGGTTTGTAACTACTATTTGCTCAATAGTTCACATGCATAAGTTGTGCATCCCATTAGAGATGCAAACTTCTTTTGAACTGGAATATTATGGCCATTGTAGACCCGGCCATGTCCATATATTGTAGACTAATTAATCAATTTGTACGTTACTGAAAATAGTATGCAAATCTTATTTGATATCACATAGGCCGTTAACTTTAAGAAAATCTCGTATTAGGCTTTGTTCGACGTTAGCAAAATGGGTAGTGTGTTCCGCTAGTAGGAGCAGAATCCTCCAAAAAATAGTACCTTTGTACCCCTAAGGACTGGATTCCGCTAGCGTTTTCCTTCTTTCGCTCTCCGCTACGTGGCATGGCTGAATAGATCCTTAATGATAAATCTTCACAACTTGTCCCTTAGTCGAGGTTATTTAGCATAATTCTGAAAACTCGGTGTGTATTCTGTAATTATTTCTAAACAAGGGGTTAAGTTTTAAAATTTTCACTTATCGAGAGTGAGCCACGTCACACATGCAAGCAGATCGGCAGCTGTCAAAAGAACAGGCCACGTGTGGTGGGGGTACACCTGGAAAAAAAGTATTTCAATTTGTACACTCAAAACTCAAAAGTATTATATGAATGGGACCTAGTACTAGTAGTGACTAGTGTAATAATAGGGGCATTTGATTTGTGTGTTCATAGTGACCTTTGCTTAGTCTCTTATAAAATTTTAAAATCTCCAATAAAATACCTTTATTTTCACTTTGAAAAAACGAGCAACTTTCCCAAATTCAAAAGGCAATACAATAATATGTTTTTCGATCTCCGAAAAAGAGAGGGACAACAACAAAGCTAAATGTGGAAGGACGATTCGAAATTACGACCTAATGATCACGAATGTCATAGTATGTTTGTTCCAAGCTTGTAACTTTACAAGTTGTCTTAGGAAAAGTGAGAAGGAGATGATGAAGTGATCAAGTAAAAAAATGCATTTCAGAATGCATGGAATAAATGAAACTTGGACTTTACATAGGAAGTCATTTCAACATGTGGCTTTATGTAGAAGAAGCCCACTTACAAATGAAATGTGGCCCAATTAAGACCAATTAATGGGCCATCTTGTTGATCCATGGGGGCCCAATAAATTTTGTTTGGTTTTTAAATTACAAAAGAAGAAGGTTTATAATTAACTGACGGCATTTAAATCACGTACTGATCTCGGATTATGTATGGATATTGATTAACCATCTTATTTAACGTTGTAAAAAACTCTAATTTGGCTGAGTTCGAAGGACCATATATAGCAATTAAGTAGCCCTAAGTTCGTGTTTCATTGATTTTTATATACATGTATATATGTTGAAGATGCTATATATTGGTTAATCGACCTCCGACCTAGCTAAATTAATTACGATTTGATAGGTTAAGTGATCGAGCATGCATGTACTTAATTACACACGTTTAATTACTTGCATATTTAGGGGTGGACCTATCTAGGGGACTTGAGGGACTGACCGTCCACATTTTTGTTCTCATGTTCATTATACATGTAAGATGAATTTTATAAATTCCAATAACGATTGGTAAACAAACATTCCTGATTATTATATGTTTATCATCGGCTACGAAATTATGAATAAAAAAGAAATTATATTCGGAATAAGAGGTTGTCGATTGGCTTTATTCTAAGTGTTGTAAGGGGAGGGCGAACGAGAACAATAAACATAGTCGATACAAAGATTTACGTGGTTCAGTAACGATGTGTTACCTACGTTCACGGACAGAGAAAAAATATATTATTATTATTAGAAGACAAAATTCGGATTACACAATTCCAGGTATTTCAAGAGTTTATATAGAGACTCAGGAAAAACTAGTTACAAATATGGGACACGGGACCAAAACAGATTGCGAGAGACCCAAATTAGAGAAAACATAGTATAGTGTTTGACGTCGTTGTGCTACGGTGCTACCTGTTGTAGTGTGTGATTCAGAATTTCGAATATTAATTTCTATTGAATCTCAAAATGTTGTAAAAGGAATGTTGTAGCCTTAAGTTCATGCTTTCTCGCATGTGTATCTATATATATTAATTCCATGTAAGAAAAAGGTGTACATTTGTATTAAGTCTCGTGAGTAAAAATGGACGTAAAAAAATACCATAGAATAACATTCCAATACAAAGAGCTTCCACATTTGCACTAAAACTAAGCTATAGCGTACCATATACCGGCCTTTCGCAAACAAGCTAGCAAAGGGCTTCACTCTCTTTGTAACAAGAATAGCATGACTTATACACGTACATATATGTAGGTAATTAATTAATAACCCCAAAGATTAAAATCATGATCTTCGTCGCAACTAAAGTAGTTCGGTTGTTTGTACGCCGGCGGCGTAAGGAGCATGGCCTCCGCCATCCTATCCATCAACGCCGGCATGTTAAACACCGCCTCCTCGTCCCAAAACCCCGTCGTCGTCTCCGTCTCCGCCATCACCATGCCCACGTCACCCTCCCTCGACTCCGGAGCCTTCTCGGGAGCCGAGGAGCTAGGGCACGAGCCTAACGAAGACGACGACGTCGTGGGAACCACCTTGAGCGCGGCCGCTCGAATGTCCGAGGCCGAGCAAGACTCGGCTCTCGGGACGAGCCAGGCCGAGTCTCGGAAGTTGAGCTGAGCCTCCTCGTCGCCCTTCAGGGCCAACGCCGCCACGTCGTGGGCCCGGGCGGCTAGCTCCGGGGTTTGGTAGGTCCCGAGCCAGATCCGGGTCTTGTGGACCGGCTCGCGGACCTCGCAAACCCACTTCCCGCCGTTCCTCGACCGGACGCCTCGGTAGACCGGGTGGCGCGTCTCCCGGAACTTCTTCCGCCCTGCCTTCCGCTTGCACGCCGCCGCGGAAGGCGGTGGCGGAGAGACGGGCCGTTGTGAGCTCGCCAACTCGTTGCTCATGGTTTGAAATATGACTTGGTGTGTTGTGTGTTTGGTTGGTGGAATGAGGAAATTAGTAGCTAGCTCTTCGTGCTTATATAATAAGTGTAACGGGTCAAATGTTGACTATTGTGAATATTAGTATTTTCGTGATAGTCTTATTAAAGAATTAATATAAAAAATGATTATTTTGTAAGAATATATTTATGATTTTATAAAAATAAAATTTTACCAAAAACAACAAACAGATAAAGTTTGAAAAACAGTGAGAAAACTACTGTAGAACTATATGTTTGTTTTTATTTTCTATTGTATACCCTAAGAGGCTACGAGCATATAATAAATACTTAACAACAGAAATTAAAACCCTAAAGAGAAAATAATAAATCCGTCACAAAATAGCTAAAAATCCCAAAATTTATAAAATATTTTCATTATTAGCCTCTTATAATGTAGCATTATGACATATGGTAGAAAAATTCATATTATTTTAAATCTTGAAATGAATGTCTAGTTGTTGCAAAAAGAGGTGAGTTTTCATACAATAGAAAAGGTATTATATCGTGACCTCATGACATATCACATCATTTCATTATTCACACACTAAAAGTTGTATTCCGATGAAGAACAAGAGAGTACATGTTTTTTTCCTTGTGATAATAACTTATACGGACTAATAATAAAAGTACGTACTTTTTATAACACGAGCAGTTTAGCAATGTCGTAAAATGGCACGTGTTAGGAGACAAGTGAATGGCTCGTATAAACTGGTTGTCTTTGAGAATTCTGGTGGTAAGAATCGAATGAAATGTCGAAGTTAGGTTTATTGACCGTAATACAGTACAAAACACGAGTTTTGCATGGTGAAATAATCGCACGTGGAGCAACAAATAGTGAAGAAAAGGGGCACGTGATTGAAAAGGTGGACACGTGGAAATTGCAGGCGAGGAAGAAGAAGAAAAAGACGGCAGTCGAGGACGGTACAAAGGGCCAAAGACCCGCTTTTTTGTATGGGACGGAGAAATACCTTATTATACTCATGCAAAATAAGACAAGATTAATTTTTTGGCCAAAATTATAGTCATGCAAAATAGAGAAAATTTATTTTTCCATAAACTAATACTACTATTAGACTAATTTTGGTTTTTAAAAAATTGATATTATGGCATGGTGGTCAGAGTGATTCTTAAACATTGACCAGTAAAGCATATTGTACGTACATTATTCCTTCAATTGATCAATAGTATAACAGAAAATTAAGGCACATTATGATTTTTTATTATCAATGATTTTATGTTTTAGTACATGATGTATGGTTGTTAAGATATTTTAAATTTTAAACCAATCACTATTTGTCCTATATGACTTAACTAAGAGAATGAATGATATCAGTGTAGAATAAGGATAGAGATAGTGCATCTATAATACAATAAAGAAGGAAAATTTGCTGCAATAAATGACCATCATTTTATACATATAACATTGTTTTTATGAGATTATACTTTGGCCCTACTTAATCCCCCTTCAAGATCAAAATTAAAAAAAGAAAAAGAAATTTACCCTATTTAATTACCTTACTTAGTCAAAAAGGCATTAATATTGGCTTAATTACGCAGGCAATAAGGGCGTCCGTTTGATCGTTTTTGGATGAAAACGGCTGAATGAAATGGTGATTATGACCAGTAGAAATTAACCCAATATTAACGTAGAGTAACGGTGGAATTTATTCGCCCACCAAAATTGGCCTTCCTCCCACATTTATACCGGGTGCAATTCTTCTGCATCTCTCACCCCCTTCTCGCCTCTCTCTCCGCTCCCTCTCTCGACCGGAACCCACACCGCCGTCCGCTTCCTTGCTTGGCTCGATCCCTGCTCTCCCGTAACCCGAACGAAGACCACCCCTACCTGGGCAACCCGACCTCCGACTGAATTCCCGATCCGGCTCTACCCGATGCAACCCCGGCCCAGTGGCGACGGTTCCTTCTACGGTTGAATTCGCCCGACGCCTGCCCTTGACAACCAACAACCCGACTCTGGCCTGACCACCCACCAACGCTCGAGCCTCACCCGACGCTAGAGCAGAGAGTGAAACCGGGGAACCGACCGGTGTAATCGAATTATCTTTCTTCTCAATTTGCCTTCGAGCGGGGTAATCTAATTCCTCATCGGCGGCCAACACCGCCCGCGATTAGGAGGCCATGGCCTTCGATTCTGGGAGTTGCACAAGAAGAAGGTATTTCTTACTCTTTTCCCCCTTCCCGATCTCTGTATTTCTCTTATTAGGTTCTTGAATTCGAAACCCTAATTTTCACTTGATTGTCCCCCTACTGATTTCAATTATGCAATCTGTGATTCCTTTTCCTGTTTGTTAGGAAATGGCTGTTATAGGAGATGATAAGATATTGCTAATGGACCTTCAAGCCATGGGATTCCCACTCGCTCTTGCGCACTAGAGCTCTTCGTTATTCTGGTTTGTCAATGCTTGCCCCTCTTTAAATTTCTCCGGATGGCCATAGTTGAGGATTGAAGGGTTCTAGGGATGCAAACGCAGCGGAAAAACATTAACTTTGATCCCAAACCCTAGCCTAGGATCCGTATGATAACGTAGAACATGTAAATAGTTCAGACAATTACCTCAAAGAAGAAACCGAATTGCAAGTTCAAACCTTTCTTCGTGATCACCAAAGAGCCCCAAGTGTTGCTCCTCTAGCGGTATCCACGCACACGAACGGGACGGAACTCTGCACCGAAAACTGCTTGTTAGAGCACTAATCAGTACGCATAGAGAATCGGATTTTTGGAGAATTGGTGCCGGCACTATTCTAGGCTCTTGTTACGTGAATCCCAAGCCAAAATCCATATCCAATATATAGACAATTGCAAGATACGTATATGCCTATTAGTGGATTAAAATCTTAACTATTATTATCTTATCAATTTGTTAAGATCTTATCTTATCCACTTGCCATAAAAGATAAACTTCTATCTATTATCTTTTATTGATCTAATTTTCTAAAGTTATAATTAATCAAATATCCTTATGATTAATTATAAATATCTAAGAAAATAATCTTATCTCCAAATTTATCTCATGGGTCTAATTAAGACTAAGACCCATCAAACCCGACCCGGTAAAAACTAGACCCGATAGCTTGGTTATTGTGCATAACTATCAATCTCCCACTTGCACTATTACCAAGCTCAAGTCATTACCGCATTAGTCTTAGGTTTAATGTCAACTCTCAATTTCAAGTTTCCCCATCTATCGTGCTTATGCGTGTGACCCTCTAGGTTTCTATCTCGAAGGTAGTGTTATCCAACACAAGTCAAGGTAACCGTCTAGCAACAATTGTTGACCACCCAACAAGATAGAAATGGTTGGTGAACCATATACCTCTATGAAGTGATTACTGTGTCATTCAATCTCTTCATCCTCAAATATCTAGATCAAGCTAGTGCACAATGCGTCACCACTCGGCTCAATCAATTTACTTGGTTTAGCAGAGATAACCTAGACTCAAAATATTCTACCATGGCCATGGATTTTAGAGTCACTTATATCTCAACCAAGTGGCCCGCGATATCAACTCTCTAATCCAAGAGAGGGATGAATCCTTTCTTGACTCAACCACTATCCTCTCTACACTTTGTCTTAGACCTAATAACCGCCTTAATTGTAACTCATCAATAAGTTACGTTGAACGGCATCAAAGTTAAGACTCCATGCATAGGATTATGTGATACTCTCAAGTCATGAGATCACTTACACTCCTTCATTTAGAGGAGGAACCAATGACGCTTGATACATGTGGTATCCTCTAATTCGGGTCAGTCCGGTGGCTCTACATACACTTGAGCACCCACATGAATGACTTGGAAGAGCTATCCCTCGGTTCAGCGAGATGAACCTGTAGTCTATTCACATGTTGGTTTATAGTTTCGATATCCCCTCTCGATACTAATCCAACCAAGGACAATTTAAGAATATAACCTTGTTGTAAAATTCTCACTGACAATAACCACTATATTGTCATTTTACACAAGACATTATACTCTATGGGATTTTATCAACATTATATGTTAGCATAAAACAAATAAATATGATAAATACTGCCTTTTAAATAAATATATTACTGTCACATAAGTAACTCTTGTTCGACAAAATGCATACTATAAAGTATCTCGCATAAATCAATGCCAAACTCTAAGTCCTAAAGCCCTCACATGAGAGTCATGTTTCTGCTGAGGTAAGGCCTTAGTCAATGGATCTGCAGTGTTTTCATCACTTGAAACTCTGCTCAATGCAACATCTCCTCTTTGGATTATTTCTCTAATGATGTGGTACTTCCGAAGTACATGTCTGGATCGCTGGTGAGATCTTAGTTCCTTAGCCTGTGCAACGGCTGCATTGTTGTCACAGTACAAACTAATTGGACTCTCAATGCTAGGAACCACTCCAAGCTCTGCAATGAAGTTCTTGAACCAAACTGCTTCCTTAGCTGCTTCTGAAGCTGCTATGTACTCGGATTCTGCCGTAGAGTCGGCAACTGTATCTTGCTTGGAACTCTTCCAAGAAACAGCTCCACCATTCAGGCAAAACACATAACCCATTTGCGACTTTAGATCATCTTGATCTGTCTGGAAACTAGCATCAGTATAACCTCTGACCACCATATCCTTGGTTCTTCTCAAATATTTGAGAATGGTCTTCACAGCACTCCAATGTTCCTCGCCTGGATCAGACTGATATCTACCCGTCATGCTTATTGCATACGAGACATCAGGCCGTGTACATGTCATGGTGTACATAATGGACCCAACCGCAGAAGCGTAAGGTACATTACTCATCTTGTCTCTCTCTTGTTGTGTCTTTGGACACATCTGCTTAGAGAGACGTACACCATGTGACAAGGGCAAAAATCCTCTCTTGGAATCTTGCATTTTATATCTGTTCAAGATCTTGTCAATGTACGTGTTTTGACTTAGACCAAGCAGCCTTTTAGACCTATCTCGGCGTATCTTAATCCCTAAGATATAGGTTGCTTCACCTAAGTCTTTCATGGAGAAGCACTTACACAACCATGCCTTGGTAGCCTCCAAGAATGGCTTGTCTTTCCCGATGAGGAGAATATCATCCACATACAAAACTAGAAACACTAATGTGCTCCCACTAACCTTTTTATAAATGCAAGGATCTTCTGAATTTCTAATAAAGCCAAATTCCTTGATGGCTTCATCAAATCTCAGGTTCCAACTCCGAGACGCTTGCTTCAATCCGTAAATGGATCTCTTCAACTTACAAACTTTATTTGTGCCTATGGACGATTCAAACCCTGGAGGTTGTTCCATAAAAACTTCCTCTATTAACTTCCCGTTTAGGAAAGCGGTTTTCACGTCCATTTGCCAAATCTCAAAGTCGTAGTAAGCTGCTATTGCAAGCAAAATCCTGATAGACTTTTGCATGGCTACCGGTGAAAAAGTTTCCTCATAGTCAATTCCATAACG
Source organism: Polygonum aviculare (assembly GCA_934048045.1). Lineage (NCBI taxonomy): Eukaryota > Viridiplantae > Streptophyta > Magnoliopsida > Caryophyllales > Polygonaceae > Polygonum > Polygonum aviculare. Next base: position 1,057,285 of record OW204024.1, read on the forward strand.
CTGAGTAAAACCTTTTGCAACCAACCTCGCTTTATAGGTACTTATGTTACCATCCATGTCTGTCTTCTTCTTGAAGACCCACTTGCAACCAACAGGTTTTACCCCAATTGGTGCATCTACCAACTCCCATACTTCGTTGGAATACATGGAGTCCATTTCAGAATTCATGGCGTCCAGCCATTTCTCAGAGTCAGGTGAAGCTAATGCTTCCTTGTAGGTTGAAGGTTCATCATCATTCTCGATGAGCAACACTTCACCTTGCTCAGTGACGATAAGGCTCATTCTTTCCGGCTCCTTTCGCACTCTTGAGGACCTACGTAACTCTTGCACTTCCGCAATCTCAGGTTCTGGCTCGGTTGGCCTAACCAATTGCTCTTGTTCCAACTCATTTGTCGAATCTTGAATCTCCTCAAGACTTACTTCACTCCCACTACTCTCTTTAGAGATGAACTCCCTTTCCAAGAAAGTAGCATACCGAGCAACAATCACTTTATGCTCATTTGGAATGTAAAAGTAATATCCTTTTGTTTCCTTAGGATATCCAACAAATGTGCATTTAATAGATCTGGCTGCAAGCTTATCTGGATTTGAGCTCTTCACATAAGCTTCACAACCCCATACTTTGAGATAAGACATGTTAGGCTTATGACCTAACCAAATCTCATATGGTGTCTTATCTGCTGCCTTAGTTGGGACACGGTTTAGTGTGTGGATTGCTGTTTCCAAAGCATAACCCCAAAATGTCAATGGAAGTCTTGCATGACTCATCATTGATCTTACCATGTCTAAAAGAGTGCGATTCCTTCTTTCAGAAACACCATTCCATTCCGGCGTTCTAGGAGGAGTTAGTTGTGAGACTATTCCACACTCCTTAAGGTAATCAATGAATTCTTGGCTCAAATACTCGCCACCTCGATCTGATCGAAGAGCCTTTATTTTCCTGCCAAGTTGATTCTCTACTTCGTTTTTGAACTCTTTGAATTTATCAAAGGTCTCGGACTTGTTCCTCATTAAGTAGACATATCCATATCTACTTAAATCGTCTGTGAACGTTACGAAGTAAGAATAACCACCTCTAGCTTGAGTCGATAGAGGTCCACATACGTCACTGTGTATGAGCTCTAGCAACTCTTCTGCTCTCTTACCTTTCTTGGTAAAAGGTTCCTTAGTCATTTTTCCTTGTAAACACGCCTCGCATCTATCTATGGATTCAAAATCAAAGGAATCCAAATAGCCTCCAGAATGGAGTTTAGCGATACGTCTCTCGTTTACATGACAAAGTCTGCAGTGCCATAAGTAGGTAGTTTTCGAGTCATCATTTTTCTGTTTCTTTTCAACGATGCATGATACTGACTTTTCTAAGTTCAAAAGATACAGACCATTATATAATATTCCACTACCATAGAACAAGCCATTCAAGTAAAACGAAAAGGTTCGATTTCCATACTCAAATGTAAAACCTTCAATATCCAAAACTGGAACTGAAATAATGTTCTTGGTAGAACTAGGAACATAATAACAATTGTTCAAATCTAGAACTAAACCACTTGGCAAGGTGATAGAATAAGTCCCGACGGCTAAAGCAGCAATCCTTGCTCCATTAACACCTCGTATATCCACCTCGCCTTTGGAAAGCCTCCTGCACCTACTTAGTCCCTGCAAATTCACACAAATGTGAGAAAAGCAGGCGGTATCCAATACCCATGAAGTAGAAACAGACATACTGCACTCAACTAAGATACCTGATCCAGTATCTTTGTTTTTCTTCTCTAAGAAGCTTGTGCAATTCCTCTTCCAGTGACCCTTCTTGCCACAATGGAAACACGTAGCTTCTTTCTCCTCAGCTACAGGTTTCTGCACCCCTTTCTTTGGCTTATTGTCTGTCTTCACTTTCTTGGCCTTGGAATTTCCCTTTCCCTTTCCCTGTCTCTTGTTCTTGTTCACATTAAGAACTAGTGAAGACTGTTTTGCTGATTTTGACGCTTTAATGTCCTTTTCAGCAATTCTTAGCATAGCCAAAACATCTGGTAGAGTTTTCTTCATGTCATTCATATTGAAGTTCATGATAAACTGTGAAAAACTCTCCGGCAATGATGACAAGACTAGATCCATTGTTAAATCTTGATCCATGGCTACCCCCAAGCTTCCGAGCCTCTCTATGTACCCGATCATTTTCAGGACATGAGTCTCCACTGAGGTACCTTCTTCCATCTTGCAGTTAAACAGGGATCTAGAGGTATTATAACGCTCAACCCTTGCATTTTCTTGGAATAGATCACGTAGGTGAGCATCAATTTCCCTAGCACTCATGCCATCATGTTGCTTCTGCAATTCAGGAACCATTGCAGACATCATGATGCATTCTACGTCTATCTGATCATCCATGAATTTCTTATAGGCCTGTACTTCGGCCTCTGGGGCGCCTTCACCCGGTTCGTCCGGGATTTCTTCTTCTAGGACGTATAACTTTCTTTCATGTCTCAAAACAATTTTCAGTTTCCTGAGCCATTCAAGATAGTTAGGTCCACTAAGCAAATTATCCTTATCCAGGATATGTCGTAATGTCAAGGTTACATAGCTGTTACTCGCCATGATATCTACATCAACAATGCACAGAGGATTAGTATTCTCAACAAATACATTTAAATAAAAGGACTTTTATAATATGTCAAAGCTCCCACTATTTTAATCAAAATCAATAGCCCTCACTAATGATCTCGGAGAATTTTGTTGCACAAATTCTCTAGCGGGACTGAAACCCCAACTTGTCTAGTTTGCACACAACTTTGGCTGTACCTACAAACTAGATTCATTAGGTAGGCCTTAACTTTGCCAATTACAATTCCATGCAACTTTCAGTATCCGTTGGATGGCTATCTCGCCTATAACTCAAATCCATGAATTATATATCCAACTCTTGCCCCTTGGACTACTCAACCTTAGCTTTGACTAACAAATTGAATATCCAAGATAAGTCAACCCATCAATTAGTGAAGAAAAACTATAGATAATTTTTCATATGGGCCCACAACTGAGCTGTACCGACCCATATAAGAAATTATATCTATTTTCTCAACTCAATTAATGGAGGGCAAAATAAACTTGACTTAATATTTGTAACGAGGGATTTTTTAACCTGCACAATAAGATCTCACCAAATACATACACACTAGTATAAATTGAACCATGCATGCTTATATATATATTTCACTTAATAAGTCATGCACACAGAACAATATATATACAATCATGTACGTAAATATGCAAACAGCGATATATGCACAGAGAGATGCACGTACGTGAACCGTCATGAATTTACATGTACCAACAACACAATCATGACCGGCAAAAACTATCAAATACTGCATGCCTACTAATCATAATTAACAAAAACTTTCAATTACAATTAGATTTAACTATACATGGCAGCACCGATGAATACATAGTGTACATGGCAATTCTATCAATCATGTAAAATCAACACGTATTATATAATCGCATGCAAAAATTAAGTCTGATCAACATGTACCGATCAATTAAAACTTAATCATATATACTTAGATAACCACAAAGATATCACAATTCTCAGCATGCAATTACCGATCGATCAAGCACGAATCATACAACAATTAATTAATTCCAAAGTCAAAACTTAATTTTAACTGTATGAAATATCGTACGAAATATAATCGATCAACAAGACCTTATTGAACATGCTTTTCTACGCATACAATCATACAAGGCTCTGATACCACTGAAGGGTTCTAGGGATGCAAACGCAGCGGAAAAACATTAACTTTGATCCCAAACCCTAGCCTAGGATCCGTATGATAACGTAGAACATGTAAATAGTTCAGACAATTACCTCAAAGAAGAAACCGAATTGCAAGTTCAAACCTTTCTTCGTGATCACCAAAGAGCCCCAAGTGTTGCTCCTCTAGCGGTATCCACGCACACGAACGGGACGGAACTCTGCACCGAAAACTGCTTGTTAGAGCACTAATCAGTACGCATAGAGAATCGGATTTTTGGAGAATTGGTGCCGGCACTATTCTAGGCTCTTGTTACGTGAATCCCAAGCCAAAATCCATATCCAATATATAGACAATTGCAAGATACGTATATGCCTATTAGTGGATTAAAATCTTAACTATTATTATCTTATCAATTTGTTAAGATCTTATCTTATCCACTTGCCATAAAAGATAAACTTCTATCTATTATCTTTTATTGATCTAATTTTCTAAAGTTATAATTAATCAAATATCCTTATGATTAATTATAAATATCTAAGAAAATAATCTTATCTCCAAATTTATCTCATGGGTCTAATTAAGACTAAGACCCATCAAACCCGACCCGGTAAAAACTAGACCCGATAGCTTGGTTATTGTGCATAACTATCAAGGATGCACCTTAATCCTATAATGTATTTTGCCAGATGTCGTTTGCATGTGTTTCATCCTGAACTTCTATGTTGGGAGTATAATGAAGTGAATGCATAAATCTGTAGTTTAACTTTTTTGATTTCTTAATTTTTGAATTTAGATACCTATGGACATAGATATTGAACCTCCAAACCTTTCTGACATTACAGAAGAGGTGCAACAGTGAGGAGAGGAGTTGAGGTTTTTGTTTCTAACACACCCTATCTTTTGAGTTAGTGCTTAAGATTCTAACATTTGATTTTGCAGGAGAAGGAAAAAATCCGTTTGAAAAGAGAAGCCAAGTTGAGAGGAGGTGCAAAAGTATACCTTCGAATCAGGTGCTGGTGCTGGTGGAGTTTATAATATTGAATGCAAAAGTTTCTCATGCTTTTATTTGTAGAGGAGAAGAAGATCAACGAGGTACTATTCATTAGGTGACGAAAATTATGCAAAAGTTTATCATACTGAGTATTTACATACTTTTGATGTTCTTGTGAATTTCGTACTTTTTATTAAGCCTGATCTTATTAGAAGGCCAAAGATGGAGGATTGGATGTTATTCAGACTTATGTCTTGTGGAATGGGCATGAGCCTTCTCCTGGAAAGGTTTTTCTTCAATCTGGGTCTCTCATGATCTTGCTGTTAATATCTGAATTTCAGTTCATTTGACTTGAATTGTTGTTTTGTCTGCAGTATAATTTTGAAGGGAGATATGGTTAAGTTCATCTACAGATTTATTTGGTCAATCTTTTACTCAAAGCATTTGCAGATTTCCTCACCCCAGATTAATGAAACGCATGATATGCTTTTTTATGCTTTCATTTTCCAAAAATTGCTAGGATTCTTCTTTTGAGGTTTTTCCCTTTTATTAAGTCAAGAAGTGATTCAGTGTTTCATTGTCAAGATTAGTTCTTTTATTAGTCTTTTGTTTTTGGATCCAATTTTCAGTGACTGAACATTTTCGGGGTTCGGCAGCAGGTGTCTTTCAAACACTGCCAGTAGTTTTCTTCTTCTATGATCTATCTCTAATCAAGGTGAAAACACTTGATCTTGGCCATGCATAAAATGTATCATACATGAAGCAATGTTTGTGAAACTTTTAAAACTCTATGCTCATGTTTCAGGTTACTTTCACAGAGGAACATGTTTCATTTTCCTAAAGGTAATTAATATCCAATTCCATCATATGCATCGAATGGTATACAATATATAGCCTTGAATGATATTATTGAATGGGCGTGCAGGTGAAAAATGAGCTGCCGAGTACATTCAAGGCGTACAGGTACCAACAGCACAGGTGGTCGTGTGGCCCTACTAACCTCTTTAGGAAAATGGTCTTAGAGATTGTTAGGAACAAGGTACACATACATGATTCTATCTGTTATACACTTTTGAAGTGATTCTATATGTTATATGGTTACGTTGTTGATGAATGAGTTTGAACATGGTGGGTGCAGAAAGTGACAATGTGGAAGAAAGTGCATGCGATATACAACCTCTTCTTTGTAAGGAAGATAGTAGCCCACATTGTGACCTTCGTCTTCTATTGCGTCGTCCTGCTAGCCACCGTGCTGGTCCCGGAGGTCTACGTCCCCACCACCCTTACTCTCCTCCACGTCGTTGGCACGCTTGAGACCAACTATAGTAGTTTTCCTAATTATTATTGATCATGATATATGTATTGTGATCACTACGTATACAACCCCAGGCATCAGCCAAAGCAGGAGCAATGAGCAGGTCATCGTCCACCGCCACGGCACGGCCCCATCCGGATCAGCGCTGGAAGATTGCGGTCGTTGTCCCGGCGAAGCAACAGCAACGACCAAGCAGCAAGTGGACATTCCATTGCATGGGAACATCTCCCTGGGATCCGCAAGACAAGAAAACCAGGGGCGCTCACGGACATAGTCAGCACGATCACGGAATGGATCATAAAGGGTGTTGAAGAACTAGGGGGTTGATAGGCAGAGCAAGTTTTTGATGGGCTGCTCGAGGGCGTTGATGTCGTTTCCAAATGAGTCCTTGGCAATGAGTGGCTGTAATGAGCAACTTTTGCATGGTTCAGCATACAAATGTGATTGAAACGAATCATTGGTGGTGGATGAGTGTCTGTAATGGAAGCTATGGAGTGAACGCAGAGTGTTTGATCATGTAAACTACGTCACAATGGTTCTGTGTTTGATCATGTAAGCTATGGTACGTATGTATAAATTGATTAGGCAATCAAATCAATAGGTTACATTCTCTGTAGTATATTTTTTGTAGTACCTTCTTAAAGTTGGATAATACTTTAATAGTGGACCTATATATTTTTAATTTACTGTTTTCAAATTAAAATCTATATACCTATAAAAAAAGGGGGGGACATAACAAATACCAATGAATTTATATGCCATATTTTTTCATACAATTAATAATAAATTTTATTCTATGACCAAAAAAATAAAATTTATTCATACAATATTTTTTATTGGATAAATTTGTACCTATATAATCTAAATTTATAAAGTGAACATATGATTAATAATTTCTACTATACAAAGAAAAACTTTGTCGATATTTGATATAATTTATATCTACAATATTATTTTAGGGTTGTTTGACCAAAGTTGTTATTTTTTCATTTAGATGAGATGAATTGTGCTAATGTTTTTGGATTTTCATTATTTTTTAAGTGGTAGTATTGCGTATATAAATAATGTTTGCACAAAATAAATATGAAAAAATAATATAAAATTAATTTATGTTAAATCTCTCACATCTTCTTTCAAACGAAGAAGATTCAAATGGACTAAGGTAATTAATTGAAAGAATTGAGTGCCCTTAAATCAATTTTGACTAACCAAGAAACGTTTGATCACACAAATTACTTTGTAGAATCCTTTATTGATTTTGGTTACTCTCAAATCAATTGATCACTTAAGAAAAGTCCATAATTATGTATTTTAATTTGCTTTGCCATATACAGTTATACCGCATGACCTTACAATTTCCTTTTCTTAGTTTTCTTAGTTTTATCAAAGCTCCTTTCAATATAGTGAGAATGAACACTATCATCTTAAGGAAGTTACAAAAAGATGAAAAAGTTAAAGAGATATCACATTATAACTAAAGAGAAATCGATTTGGTTTTTCCTCAATTGAGAGTCCGAGACTTAATAGGAGAAGATTTTGTCCATTTTTCTTTTTTCCTAAAAAAATCTATAAACACATAAACTTATAAGAAATTTGACAATAAATGCAAACTACTAAAGTTTTGAATAGTCAAACAATTAAGATGAATGAGTTAAGAGTGAATTTATTTCATAAATAATTTATTAGGTTGGTTATAAATCATTTTTGTAGTACATTTACTTTATTTTCACCTTTTGATATTCTTATTCTCTTACTACATACTAACATAAAATCTATACTATACTTATTAGTTAACATAATAGTACAAAAAAGTATATTAGTCTTTCGACCAAAAAAAGTATATTAGTCTAATTGTATTCAATTGTTTTACAAAATCTTATACATACTATTTATTTATTTTTATCTTTTGAAGTCATATATTATTTTATTCTTATAACATTACATGGATAATTTTCCGGATAATTTTCCAAACTATTAACATTAACATGTTCACTAAAAATAAAGCATGGATAATTTTCCGGTAAAATTTTGGATTATTGGTATTATTGTACGTTCCTTATATGTAAGTTAGTGATATACTTCAAGTAGATTTAAGTTTTGAGAAAAAACAATCAACAATAGGATCATATTTTACTAAGTTTTGAAAGTTCGATCTCTTAAGTATACATATGTAATTTTTCACATTATATTAATTTATACTTTTATTAGGACCTTATATATCTATAGTGGTTTTTCGATAATTTATTAACTTATTATCTTATCAAAAATCATCAAATTTTACACTAGCCCAACTTGGGACCAAAGAAGAATATTAACTTACCGCGTTTATTACTTTATCGTGTATTAATTTATGGAAGTTCTACTATAAAATCATAAGATGATGAAACTTCTTGGTCTAACTTCTACTACGCATATATCATGGATGGAAACTTTGTAAACACTTCGGCCATCAAAACATGATCATATTTTTATGATATACACAATTAATATCTTTAATTTCTTTCTAAAGCAATAATCATTCTGTTGTAAACAAAGCCCGTGCATCGCACGGGCACTAATCCTAGTACTCAAATATTATTCTGTACGGATATAAGCGTTTTATAAAATTGCCTATAATCATCTTGGGTGGTTACTGGTTAGTAATTTAATTAATATCATGTGAGGACGTCCAATTTGCATACCAATATAATCATATATTATATAAGTAGTTTCAATTAAACTGTAGATACTAATTAGAAACCGACCTCGTGAGAACCGTGGTCTTCACAATACATTATGCATTAATATTAAATCATATTTATGGAATAATTTGTATCACATTGAGGGATCAGTAGTAGACAAACATGAGAGCTAAATAATACACGTGTGGGTAAGGATTAGGGAATTTGAAGGGTGACTTGTTGGAATAGAGTTCCAAGATTGAAAAGAATATTAATTTGGATTAGACACTAATTAATAAGATAGGATTGTAATGCTTTGGTCCGATTGTAATTGTGTTGACGAGATTCTAATTCTCACCGTTTCAAAAAAAAAATATGAACCAAACTAGGTAGTTAATAGTTACACACTTACACTTCTATATGAGCATTAGTTACATCAAAATTTTGAAAATGAAAAATGCTACTACATATTGTGATGAATTACTCCATTGGCTAGCTTTGTCACTAACATATTAGCATCCGTAATTTTGTCAGAATGCGATCAAATCAAAGCATACGTGATAATTAAGACCCATTTCATCTTAAAAAAAACACTTTAGATTAAAGTTAATGTGAATTAATATGAATCCAGCATGCCCAACTCTGTTTAACTACTTAACCTAATCGTCTCTCCACGTTGTTGGACCATGAACTCGTCGATTAAAGTTAAAATCGAGTAAGGGAATGTTGAAATTACAACTAAAATAAATATCTAAGCCGAAGTGGTCCATGACAAAAAAGTTAAAATATGTTATTGTCTCCCATCTTTTTGTGGGATCACACTGATAAGTTTTATGCTAAAACACGTTGGTTTAAAATGTCACTTTCGAAAGTAGAGATCGAGGACTGTTTTTCCTAACTAAAACGGGTATTTTTAACTTAATTATTGTTGACAAAGATTTTGGGGTTTCACTTTTTGTTAGCATATATTCTAAATTAGCTTCAAAATCCCTTAAGATGGATAAAATTGTTTCATCAACACAAATCGCATGTTAAATGTTACTTTAGCCAAAAAATTATTATTTATTTGTGAAAAATCGTCAACCCTTCAAAAAAAGTTGGGGAAACTTTGAACAAATTTGCATTTCCTCATAGCATTGGACTACTTTTCCCATTTTTCCCCTCGCAATATTTATATCAATTTTGTGACCAATAAAATTCTCAACAATATTTAACCCAAAAAAAAAAGATTTTCAACAATATATTCGTAGTTCAACCACCAAGTTAAAATACCATCAAAAGAGAGGACTATTCATGTGGCCGAGTGATCGGTGTTGATTCAGAGCCATGGCGAGTCTGCCTCCGGAGTCGCGCAACTCGTTTTCGGTGCCCACGGCCTTGTCTGTGCTGGTCCCATTCATGGTCCCCTCTCAACACCCTGTTCTCGCAAGCCTGTTTCCACAAACAAACACCAGTCCTTATCAAAAATCTAGAATCATTGAGAGATCTAACAATGGCCAATGAGTTCACACTTCCATCACATTGTGAACTATATGCTCCAAGGACTATCTAATTTCAAGAACAACAAGCCCCCCTAATGCCAGATTATTGGACAGAGTTTCAACATTAAAAATGCATCTTAATCTATGTTATGCGGAAAGGAGAAATCGAGGAGTTTTACTCTACAAATGAGTTTCCAATAGAACCACTATCCTATTAGACTTTCCGGGCACCATAGATCTTACTTACCTCGCAAACATATTGAGTCCAAAGGTCTCTTTGAGTTACATTTGTCCCCATTCCATCTAGATCTGGTAATGAGACTTCATCATCATTGAGAAAAGATCGAATAATATCTGCCGAGGGTTCCACAACTTGTGCTATCCAAGAATCATCTGAAGAGCCTGAAATTTGCAAAAATTGCACATTCTGTTGTTTTTAATGTCATCATACAGAAGACTTTTTGCTACTGGATTCACGTACGGGAGTGTTTATGTACCAAGTAAGGCGTCTGTCGAGTCCACGTGATGTATGTTCCATCCGAATAACTTCTGCAATCGCGCAACCCTTCTTTTCTGTAAAAACATAAAGATTAACAGATTTCAACACCCAGAAATGGCAAAACTACTTCTAAATAGAAAGGGCTTTTTACTTGTCGTCGAACGAGCCTCCTGGTGTTGATTTTTAGCTTGCTAACGCCTTCTTCCAGCAGGATTCTTCTAGGATCGTCGAAAGAAGAATACTCAAGAAACGCTCTCAACCTTTCTTTTAAGTAACACTGACTCTCTGTAGTTGGAGGCGGTTTTGGTTCTAAATGAAGCATCTCGGCTTCAAAGTAGGCTTTCAGAAACTCCTCAAACTCCCTGACACCAATAGCTTGTCTTAGACCCCGGGTATAATCAGCGTTCAGCATGTAAACATCGCAGACCTCCTCTAGCAAACCCGCTTCAATCATTCGGTCCACCCTTTGATCCACATATTGGTCTAATGCAGGAAGTGATGCGTCGACACAGATAAAACAGCAGTCGTATCTTGAATTATCGAGTCGGCCCCAATTCTGTCTGACACAAACCAAGTGAAATTCATTGGTAACAGCACGATGTTATACCCGAAATAAAACAAAACTTGGAAACAAGGATCGGGAACTAAGGTGGCATATAACACAGTAAAATGACAAACTCTATTGCTTCATAATACCTCTGCATTCTCCCCACGGAAAAGCTTGCTAGGAAGAATTCCAAAGCGCTCATAGGAATATATGTAATGCTTAACCTGTAACAGAGTTCACAGGTCAATGAACCCGTGCAATGATACTTGACAAAGGAAATCAATTCAAGAGACACAAAATCTTATCTGTTAGCTTACTTTTCTGTGGTCGTTTGGATGAATTCGGTTAGCAGCAAGAGGATCGATGGCCTTAAGCCGTTCAAAGGTGTAATGATGGTCGCTTTTCCCACTATTGAATTCAGAATCTGTTCGATCACTTTCTGCAAGTAATGATAAAGTATTAATAAAACACCTGTTTCCCTTAATAAGCAAGACAGTATATACAGGTGTGATTGGTATTTACCTGGAGAATCACTTATGGCGTCATCACTTATATCGTCTGCCTGATCATCAAGAAGGAAGGGACTAACAAGAGCCTGACCATGACCAAGGTAATAAAGAAGAGGGAGAACTGATATCAGGTTCAGTATGCTGGTCATCAGAATATATAGGAACTTTAGTATTCAACCATTTTCACACTCCACACTCAAAACTGTTTACAGACTTGAATCACTTTAGGCTGACTGCCAAAATGAAGAACCGGCTTGTGAAATTGTACATCACAAGCCAGAAGAAGTTCTAAATTCATATAGCTGGAAATCTTTAGCATGAGTCAAATTCGATCCAAATTGTTACATTCTCCACGTCGGGTTTTCCCCTTTCAGCAAGTTATCAATAGCTAGCGGCCAGGACCAAAGTCCCGTTGATAACAGATTCAGCGAATAGCATACCTGGATATAGAAGTTTGTGCCACCAACAATAACAGGCAGGTGATCTCGAGCGATTATGTCATTTATAAGCTGAAAAGCATAGCACAGAGATATAATCACTAACACAATTACACAATAGCATAATTTATCCCAGTCTAACTTAGTACTAAAACCTAATAAATGCATACATGAAAGAAACAACACAACTCTCATGAAGTTCAGTACAATCCACATACCAGCATAACACCAAAGTTTCCATGGATTACAATACTAACAACAAACAAACTAGGGTAACTATTAAACTTGAAACTGAACTGAGAAATAAAGTAAAGCAAACTCACACTGGAAATTCATATATGAAAGAAACAACACAACTCACGATTAATCATGAAGTTCAGCACAATCCACATACCAGCATAACACCAAAGTTTCCATGGATCACAATACAGAGAACAAACAAACTAGGGTAACTATTAAACTTGAAACTGAACTGAGCAAAACAGTAAAGCAAACTCCCAATGGAGGAATTCATATATGAAAGAAACAACACAAGGCAAGAAAGTTCAGTACAATCCACAGAACAGCACAAGATCAACGTTCAGTACTATTAAAGGCTCTGACCTAATGCCATCAAATACCAACTGAACACAAGAATCTAAACAAACGATACAGAACAAACTAATTAAACTTGAAATTGAACAACTCACAGGAACAACAGCATCTCGAAAATCCTTGCAAGTGAACTCAACATCGGGGCTGATGATCCCCAAAAGGTGATGTTCCACTCCTAAACCAAAACCCCCATCCAATTACTCTTAAATCCACAAAAACCTAAACGCATACAGTTCAAATTGAGTTCAAATAGAGACAGGGAGACGAACCTTTCTGCTCGGAGATGGCGACTTTGTTGGTGAGCACATCCAAGCCCTTGTAAACTTGCATGGAGTCGGCGTTGATGACCTCGATCGGAAAGTGAGAGGCCAAATCAATGGCGAGCCGAGACTTTCCGGAGCCGGTTGGGCCCATTATCACTACGATCTTGGGCTTATGAATGCCATCTCCATTGCCGTCGTCGCTTGAATCGACGCCGCCACTTGCCATCTCCGTCGAAGCTAGGGCTCGATCTGCCATGCCGGTCGGTCACTTTCCCCCTTTTCTTTGTTCGAATTCAGACCCTGGCCGGGCCGGTATCACTTTTAAACGGCGTCGTTTTTGCTTACATGTAACGCTACGCGGTAATAGACTAATAGAGGCGGTTGAATTTATTTTTTTTGAAATAAAGGCGGTTTAGTTAGGATTTATTATTTATTACGGAGTATTGGTTTTGTATACGGAGTATTTGTTATCTAATTTATTTTTTACAACTAAATTTAAAGACAAAAATTTGACCAAAAAAATTTAAAGACAAAATTGGAGTAACTTTAAATCATACGTATAATATTGCGCTTTTATTGTTGTTAGTAGATAAATAAATTAAACCCTAATTTAATGGAGTACTGAGTAGTTACCACGTAATTTTTTTTATAATTCTCAATCATTATATTTAATATATTGATCGAACATACTTAGTTCCAATAAATCCAGATTTTCTACTAGTTTCATTAAGGCCAATCCAGATTTTCTATTAGTTTCATTAAGCCCAAAAATTACAAACTTTTGCCTTTATAATATTCAAACGTTTAGATTTTTTTTTTTTTAATCTATAAACAAATTTATTATTGTAAGAAAAATATCTACATGAAGTTTGATGGAAGCCTAGAAACAAGCTGGGCTCCCACACCCTTCTGAATGCAAACGTTCAATCTATGAAGAATAAAAGCACCACTCTTAACATTGTTAGGGTGACTAATAGCGAGAGACTTAATACGCGAGAGCGTGTCTAAAGCCTCCTTCTCGGCTTTAATGTCTAAATATATTTTCTAAATACCCAAATATCTTAAAGTAGTAACCATTCCCAAACAAAATTCTCTAAACTAGTAAGAATTAAAGCCGGCTTTTATAAATCCTGAGTTATTGTTGCTTGAGCTGGAATAATTAATTAATTTACTAGATTATGTGAATAATTATTAATGCTGTCGAAAATAGCTAAATATATTTCGACAAAAAAACAACAACAAGAGTTATAATAATGCCTTAATTGAGATTACACTCGACAGAGGAGCACACACAAAAAAAATTAACCAAACTCTCGAATATGAGTACACCACAAGAAGAAGACTCAAAAAATAAATGAAATTAACCAACTGTTTCACAACTATAAACAGCAACAACAACAACAGTATTTCATTTCAGTAATTCAATATTCTTGCTTAGCTCTTCCAGCTTCTTAAACCTCAGCTTCTCACTCTCACCTGCAAGCTGCAGATTTATTTACCCAATTAGTAAAATTAATGAGTTGCACATTTCCTCACCCAAAAAAAAAAAATGAGTTGCACATTTTAAAACACAAGGAAAATTAAAAATACATTCTCAAGACTGATATGATGAGGACCCATTTTGTACAACTTTAAAGTCTAGGCTATTTTCAATAAATAAATACAAAGATGTGGTTGCATTCTGCAATTTCACCAAAACAAAAGGAGTTTAGTAGAATCTAATCATGTGTACTTACCTCCATGAGTTTTGCAACTAATTGAGCCTTTTCCCTGCTCTTCTCATTGAAGTCAGCAAGTGCTTCTTTGTACTCCCTCTCCTGTTAAGATCAACTTCTTTAAAGAGCCTAAATCACAATATACTATTAGTGCTAAGACAGGATTAACAGCTATAACTTATCCTTAATCACCTTCTTCTGACAATTCAAGCCGAGTGGCCTCAACTCCTTATTGACAGTGTCAATCCTTTTCCTCACAAATGCAACCTCCTTTCTCATTGGATCTTGCAAAGCCTCAAGCTCCTAATTAACCAAATGACAAGAATTTCATCTAGTTAATTACAAGAATTTCATCTAGTTAATTACAAGAATTTCATCAGTCCCTAAGTCAAACCATCGGCTCTAAGTCAAACCATCGGCTCTGATATCACTTGTTAAGAGGGGAGACAAACCCAATATATTGCCAAGTTCATGGGTTTCATCCAAAAACTAATTGGCGATAGAATGAGTAACTCAGGCAAGATTCAAGCTTTCTAATGAAAAATTAATAGTAAAATTTACCTCTCGAATCTCAGCGAGGCGTTTAGTCTCCTCTTCAACACGGCCCATCTGAGCAACGACCTTCTCCTTCATCATCGCCTTCCTCCTCTCGATCTCCTCTTCCTTTGCTCGGAACGAGTTCAAAACCGACCTTGAAAGCTCGTCGTCCTTGCTATGGTCGTCCCTCACAGGGCTTCCATTCTGGCTCGCAATCGCCCCGGAAGTCTTGATCAACATCATCTTTAAGTGTTGCTCTTCTTGTTGCTGTTGTGTTGCCATGATTATAGGATCCCTTCAATTCCTTGAGCTTAAAACATTGTAATAGTTGGCTTTTATGGCCAAGATTGGCTTTGAAGGCATGAAACCATGCATTATTTTTATGGCCCAAATTTAATATAGTTTCATCATGAAGTAGCCCAACTGCCTACTTTTGAAGAAACAGCAAGTTAAAGGATTAAAATGTTGTGCTTTCCAGCTAAATCAGTGTTAGATCATGAATTGAAGAAACTAGCTAAGCCTTTTAATAAACTACAACCGTTGGTAAGATGGGTATTTTCTGAGGTTGCTGAATTGTCAATTCAGCAAAAAGTGATACCAATGTCTTTTTTGTATGTACATTTTTTCACTTTGGGTGTTAGGCTGTTAGCTGGAAGGGAAATTTCTAAAGAGAAAATGGATAATGTATTGATGTGTGAAGAATTGGACAGTAAGGGTTCAACATACTTCAACTACACCACAAAAGAAAGACTTTATGGACAAGACAGGGGTTTTATAAAAGCATCATTTCTCAAGCATGTGCTGGCTATGATAAATCATCAACTTTTCACCTAATATTCACACTTAATTCTCTTATGATCTAGGCCTACATCTTGGTGGTACTATACTACTATGTTATTGTAAGGCTCTTATATACCATTTAAGTTACAAACCCATCCACTAGATATAGGGTTGTTCGTCTAGACTGGAAAACCGGACCGGACCGAATATGAAAAACCAGACTCGTATAGACCCATTGTAAACTTGTTTAGTCTCCGATTCAAGGTATTTGCAAAATCGGGTTTTCGGACAATCCAAACATGAAAAATTTCAAGTTCAATCGCGATGGATTGGAGATTATTTATTTTTATTGAAAAGTTTTAAAAAGAAATAAAGAACGATACATTGTAATTTCCGGTTTGGCACTACTCTAAACCGGTTTGGTTTTTATGGTCCGGTTCAAGTATAAATAAATACTTTGAACAGAAGCCCATTTGATCCATTAGTTTATCGTTTAGGTACGTAGAAACTATCAAAATAACAAAATCATTCATTCTACATTAGTTACTTTCTATTTCCAGGTTATTTTGAGATTTTTTTTTTGAAAATATATAAATTAATCCGCATGGTTTCATTATGATTTGTTATTTATCTTATTTTCAATATATAAATTAATCCGCAGACGCGGGATCTGGGGGGTCAAGAATTCAGGATGAGGCAAACCAGACCTAGATTGAATGCGCCCAATACAACCAAAAAGTGATACACCTGACCAACTCTACAAACTACGCTAAAACAAATTAAAAAAACATAAAACCACAAAGGAAACTAAAACTAAGTATAAAAAAAAAACTAAACTAAACTAGAGGGAATTAAAACTAAAACTATACGAAAACAAGCTCCCTGCTCTTCATCGTCGCGCTCCAGAATGCTCGCTTCAACACCCAGACGGCTAGCCATCCAACACTTTGATTCTCTCCTTTCAACTCCTGCTTGATGTGATGTAATTTTTATGTAATCCCAATACAACCCAAGTTATTTGTATGAATAAGTTTATGTAATTTTTAAAAGTAATTTTGAGATTTCTTAAATGATTTTTTATGATTATTTTTTAAAACAAGTTTTATGTAACTTATTTTTTGTCCACAGTTTATGTACAGTATTAAAACTATTAAATATAACAAACATTACCTTTCAACATATTTTAATATGGGACTCAATACATTTTTTTTATCAAGAGCCGTGATGACATGTAAGCAAATCGATGTGAATCTGACACGTTGATAAAATTGACTATGCTTTAGTTTGGTGTGTATATATATAGACTGATAAACAGTTGATCCAAATATTCTAAAATAGGACGTTTATCAAAGTTGTTGATGTATTTATCCTTATGCCCAAATGTGCCATAAACATCGACTGAAATATTAGCTCGGTTTCATATAAGAATTGCTCTCAAGAAGGGTTGCTTCCATCAAGTGTCAGCTATAATTATATTTTTTTCGATCAGATCATAAGTGTCAGCTAGAATTATGTTGCGTGGAGCTAATAGTATCAATTTGGGTTTTTTTGCGAATATTATCTATGTTAAGACTCAGGTAAAATGAGTGTCTTCTTACTTGCATCAAATCAGAATTATTTTAGACACCGTCCTATTAAACACGCTCATAAATCCTCCTGAATGATGTTGCTTGCATCAAATCATGATTGTTCTCAGAATTGTTACTTGCATGGAGTTTATCCCTCGGTGATTTCTTCATTATGGAGTAGTAAATATTGAGAAACTCTTTTGATTCCAATCACAAGATGCTAAGGGAGAAGTCAATGGATGACTAACAAACCACCAAAACATGAAATTCATTGGAGGAACATGTTTGTAGCAGCAATTTCAATATTCAAACTACAACGTTTCAGTTTTTCAAATTTTGATTCTAACGGGAACTTTGACATGTGTACAAATTTGATCTTTATCATAGTTATTGAAACAAGAAACTCCTTCATGATTCATTATCGAGAATTTCCTATTATCTTTCTTATCTTTTCGATCTATGATAATTAGTAATTAAAAGAGACAACAATTTAACAAATTGAAGAAAATATCAAAATAAATTAGGGTTGTATCTTCAACACCTTGAAAATTTGATAATAGCAAAATAAAGCCAACATTAGCAAACAAATAAAATAGTTGTTTATTTTTATCCTACTTAAGTGCAATGGGATATATCTTCTTTTATCTTTCTTGGGTGATTATGAAAAGTAACCAAGTTTCTAACTCACACAAATAATTTTTTTTGGGTTGAGGGCAATGTCCATGAGAGTCGAACCGATGACCTCTGGATACTACCATTGGAGGCATAACTGTTTAACTAAATGCCTGAAGGCACTCACACAAATAATTAAGACCGGCAATAACATGAAAAGTAACCGAGCTATATATCACTCACTTAACCCAAATCACCCTCACTTCATTATTAAAAAGGAAGTAGAAACTCAAGCCAAACAAACACGGACTCAATTTCCTCAAATCAACAAGCAAACTCGTACCAAACACTTCAATTATTTACATCAATAAACAACATAAGTACAATCAAACAAAGATCTTTCCCCATCCAAACCTTCCAAAATTTTAGCAAAAATATCATTTCAACCATGCTACATTATTGCCCCCCTCCCCAAAACCCGGGAAAACCCAAAAAGCCCGCCCATCCTTTCCCCCACACTCATTGGGCCCTACAAAACACAATCCCTCTCAAAAGCCCAATTCTAGGCCCAATTCCTCATCCCTCCCCGCTTAAACCAGTGTTTTTTTTATTCTTTATTCGTTTGCTTTCTTCTTTCTTTTAACCTTAGTTGTAGTTTTGGTTAGCTGCTGGTTTTTATACTTTTTGGAGTAGGTTGTTGAGTGTTCCGGTCGGTCTGTGTCCTTTGAGTCATTTTTTGGACGCATTTCATCTAGGTTTAGAATGTCCTTGCCCTTACTCCCCAGATCTTGCTTTTGTAGGAGTCCCTGGTATATATGTTGTTGTTGTTATTGGCGGATATCAGCTTGCTAGGGATTTCGGCGGATTTGGCTCAGTGCAGGGAGAGCTGGAGGGAGATGACCAGGGTGATGGATAGCTAGTACCCTGGTTGACGGAACAACCTTTCTCAACCTGAAGGTTTTTAACGTAGGCGTTAGATTAGCTAGTTTGATTTTTCTTAATCTTTCTTTTACTTTGTGTTTCATTTTCAATTTTTAGCTCCAGTTTAGGGTCGCTTAGCTTGTTGGTTGTAGTTATTGGATGGTTTTGAGCTTTTATCTTGGGTCTTTTCGGGCGTATTCCATCTAGGTTTGGAATACCCTCACCCTGACCCCCCAGATCCTGCATCTGCGGGACTACCTGGGTACATGTTGTTGTTGTTGTTATTGGGCCCTACAAAAACAATCACTCTCAAAAGCCCAATTCTCGGCCCAATTCCTCACCACTCCCCGCTTAAAAACCCCCAATTCCCCAAATCTCCCTCAAAATCAAACCCAAAAGCCATGGACGGATTGGACGGCGACGATCTCCATAGCACAAGCTTCAACTCCACAAATCGGAGCCCAAGCTCCTCATCGGAAACAACATGGACGGCCTCCTCCTCCTTCCCAACCTCCTCCATCTCCTTCTCCGACGTCCAATTCCTCACTCGCCTCGGCTCCGGCGACATCGGCTCCGTCTTCCTCGCCGATCTCAAATCCGAAAATGGCGCCTACTTCGCCGCCAAGGTCATGGACAAGGCCGAGCTCGTAGCGCGCGATAAGCAAGGCCGAGCGAGGACGGAACGGGAAATTCTGGAGTTGATCGGCGGCCATCCTTTTCTGCCGACGCTTTTCGCCGCCGTCGAGTCAACGAAGTGGTCGTGCCTGTTGACCGAGTTCTGCCCCGGCGGTGACCTCCACGTTCTCCGTCAACGTCAGCCGTTGAAGCGGTTCGATGAGTCCGCCGTCAGGTGCGCACGTTAGCAACTTTCTTTGTGATTGCTCTTCTCCCTGCGCACCCCCTTTTCACTCCGTTACGTTCAAATATTTAAATAGTAGTCCTTGTCCCCTTGTATAACGCTCATGTGCAGCTTTGGGTAATTTAAGCAGTTTGGTGTTGAGAATATTATGGTAAAATCATTAAAAAACGGTTAATATGGTGATTTGAAAGATTTGGTGGGGTAATATTGTAAAATTAAAAAAGAGAGGGATAAAAGTAAGTAATTTGAAGGATTTAGTAAGGATAGTATAATAAATTTATTTGTCTAAAATGAAATGAAATGGGAAGAACTTGTTGGACGATGAAAACAGAAATCAGAAATGAGACTTATATTATGGGACGGATGAACTGATGAAGTATCGGTTTTTTTATTGGGTAGTCCGCCGGTGCACCGTAATCAGGTGGAGTCGAGGTGTATTGTTGCTTACTGTGGTTAAAGAATAGGATCGGTGGGGCCCAAACAACATGAAGAGTATGAACTGTCAGTCAGGGGGTGGGGCCCAGGTAGTCGGTTGGCTAATATGGACGAAATTTTGGGGCGTCGTTTTTCTATTCTACCTGCATCCGATCACACTGAATTATTACACATACAGTGTGGTTATATGTGCATTGTAGTCATATTTGTGGTGAACGGGGTTATTAGATTAGTCGACTAGATCTATGGCATGTGGTAGGTTAATAGCTCGATTTACTGCTGGTTTTAACCGTTATTGTACGCCATTCATCAAGAGAATAGGGCTGAGCATGGTTCAACCGAAACCGAAAAAATTAACTGAACCGAAACCGATGGAGTTTGGTTCGGTTCTCGGTTCAATAAATTTCAGAACTTCAGTTTCGGTTACTTTTTGGTTCGGTTCAATTTTTTTTAAAAAAAAAACTTATATTTGTTGAAAATTGCAAAACCGAAGCGACCAAAAATTCGATTCAATTTTCCGTTCACTAAACTTTTAAATTTCAGTTTCGGTTCGGTTCGTCTTTGAACCGATGCTCAGCCCTACGAGACTAGTTGATGTTATAAGTTCTCCTTGGCGGTGCTATTTAATATTTAATTAGGTGAATGCATCGATCTCAAGAACGTAGTTTTTTTTAATCGTTCTTGTCAAAGGGCTAAACTACAAGGAAGCTCGTATATAAATAAGTAAATAACGTGTTGTTAATGCACCAACGAATGTTACTCCATGTGCCAACAAAGCGCAACAATTAAGTATTGTTTCGTGTAACATATACTACAAAGGCGAAAGTAACAAATCATGTGCCATCCGGCGCCACTAAATCACTAATCATATTTTAACGCCTATTAATCATGTAATTAACTTTCTTACTTGTTGGCTCAACAGATTCTACGTATCGGAAGTGATCATGGCTCTAGAGTACATCCACATGATGGGCATTGTGTACCGTGACCTAAAACCCGAGAACGTCCTCGTCCGATCCGACGGCCACATCATGCTAACCGATTTCGACCTCTCGTTGAGGTGCGACGGCGCGTGCATTCCCACGCCCCGAATAATCCTAGACCGAAAAAAAGACCCGAAACCGACGAAACCCGAAAGCTCCTCCGCCACTCAACCGTCGTGTATTCTCCCAAGCTGCATTGTCCCGTCGATCTCATGCTTCCACTCGAAGCGCCACCGTCGGAAAAAGAAGGAGGCCCGGGCCCGAGCCCGTGGGCCCGGGCGGCCCGAATTCGTGGCCGAGCCTGTGGACGTTCGTTCGATGTCGTTCGTCGGGACCCACGAGTACTTGGCGCCCGAGATCATCTCGGGGGAGGGGCACGGGAGCGCGGTCGATTGGTGGACGCTCGGGGTGTTCATGTTCGAGCTTTTCTACGGCGTGACCCCCTTTAAAGGGGTCGATAACGAGATGACCTTGGCGAATGTTGTGGCGAGGGCGCTCGAGTTTCCGAAGGAGCCGAGTGTGCCCGGGCCGGCTAAGGACTTGATAGGGCAGTTGTTGGCTAAGGACCCGGATCGGAGGCTTGGGACGAGAATGGGCTCGGGTCCGATTAAGAGGCATCCGTTCTTTCATGGGGTGAATTGGGCGTTGTTGCGGTGTACGAAGCCGCCGTTTGTTCCGCCGCCGTTTAGTCGGGATTTGTTGTCGGAGGAGGAGGATGGTTGTAGTAGTAGTAGTTGTCCTGATACGTCTGTTGAGTACTATTGAATTGGGCATTAGTAGTACAGATCAGAAATAGAAAGGGTCAAATTGTAGATTATAAAGAAACACTAGAGCATTGTTATAAGTTAACCAAACTTTGTTTAGTGACAATCATACTCCCCTGTTTAATGTGGTCTGTCAATTATCATGGTGGTTGAACTGAATGGGTTTTAGAAGATTTGAGTTTATGAATTCTGATTGCATCTTCGCCCCACAATCCCAAATTCCCAACATTCCCCATGTGATTTGTTTCTTGTCTTAGCCATTACACTGATTCGCTATCAGCTAATTAATGGCCTTATGAGCACAATTGGCATGACGTGATGGGTTAAGAAACCTTCCCCATATAAGCAGGGGATTAGGAATCTGTTGTTTTTGTTATCAATACAGAGACAATTTCATTGAATTAAAATACCCTGAATGATTAGGGCTGTGGAAAACGATTGTTTCCAACTGATAGACACTTACTTTATCACTTCCTCTGGTCTAAACAGCTTCAATAGAAACCAACTTCTAAGGACTATGTGCATTCTGGAGAAACATAATGGCAAGCAATTGATACATAAACAGAACTAGGGTTGAGCATCGATTCAAAACCGAAACCGAAACCGAAATTCGGGAATATGGTGAACCGAAAAAATTCGATTTGGTTTGGTTTCGGTTCGGTTTTTTAGTTTTTGATAAATATAAGGTTTTTTTTGGAAAAAATTGAACCAAATCTAAAGTCAACGGAAACCAAAATCCTAAAATTTCTCGAACCAAAAACCGAACCTAACTCCGCCGGTTTCGGTTAGGTTCGGTCGGTCCGGTTAACTTTTTCGGTTTCGGTCCAATGATGCTCAGCCCTAAACAGAGCCGCAAGGCGTCTAAAAGACTAAAAAGACAAGGCTATAATAACCAAAAATATAACATAACAAAATTGATCGAAGTTTTGGTAACACGATCTAACTGTAGCATCACAAATCCTACAACGCTCCAAGAGTGCACACTACAACGCTCCGACACGCGACCAAAACTCGAAGAAAAATAGTATGCTAAATTACCAAAGTAAACTTGCAAAGATATCGAGATCTGCTTCCTTAATCGAAGAGGCTGAAACCCATATCCTACAAAGACACAACAAAACACAACATAGAATCGTTAGACCAAAGGGTTAACAACACAAGTGAGAAAACAGAGGAGGGAAAGGGGACACTGTTGGGCCATGGAGAAACGGCCCATATTGGAAGCGGCCCATGAAGAAGCCCAAGAAAGGGCCCCTTATCTCCAAGAGAAACCTCATCTTGGGAACCATTTTGTATACCACACATTTCACTTTCCCTCCCTATGAGAAGTGATCAAAACACCTTGGAGATAAGATTTGTGGTGAGAGGAATAAAAGAAAGGCAGCTTGAGCAGACTGATGGTATCCACACAAACCAAATAATTAAACCAAGCTCGCTCTCTTTTGCTCGTTTGTTGTTGATTTGCTCAAGCTTGCTATAGCCAGGGAGAGTCGCAAAGCATGGCCGGCTCGAGCGTTACAATGTGGGTGTCATCAAAGATCTATCCGTCATCGGCCTCGCTCCAGGGGTGGTCGATGACGGTGCAAGAGGGGCGGATGGGATCGCGGCCGAGGAGGCAAGGGATCGTGTGCGGGCTCAGGGAGCTTCGGGACCGGATAGGGTCCGTGAAGAACACGCAGAAGATCACGGAGGCGATGAAGCTGGTGGCGGCGGCGAAGGTGCGGAGGGCGCAGGAGGCGGTGGTGAACGGGAGGCCGTTCTCGGAGACGCTGGTGGAGGTGCTGTACAACATGAACGAGCAGCTGCAGACGGAGGACGTCGACTCGCCCCTCACCAAGGTGCGTCCGGTCAAGAAGGTGGCGCTCGTGGTGGTGACGGGCGATAGGGGACTCTGCGGCGGGTTCAACAACTTCATCATCAAGAAGGCGGAGGCCAGGATCGCGGAGCTCAAGACGCTGGGGATCGAGTACACGGTGGTCAGCGTCGGGAAGAGGGGCAACTCGTACTTCATCCGGAGGCCGTACATCCCCGTCGACAGGTGATGAAAAAACTCGAACCCGGAAATTCCATTAACATAATTTCAACTCTCGGTTTTTCTCTCGTACAACACACAAATTGTCTTTACGTGTCTTTACACAGGCATTACATTCGCCTATAGGGGTGGCAAACGGGTGGGTCAAGCGGGTTGTTCGGATTTCGGGTTGTTCCATATTATAGTGAATGACCTGTAATCAGGTAATCGGGATTGGTCGGATCGGGTCGGTTTTCTAGTTGTCGGGCGATTCGGGTTATCGGTTACAAATCGGTGAGGTGTTTCGGGTTTCGCTTTAGTCTTGTTTCGCCTAAATTGGGCTTCGGGCGGGTATCAGAACAATATATTCACCCCGTTACAATTTCAAAACAATACCTTCGTTCCGATCACTCTAAGCAATGCCTTCGCCCTCGCATCTTACATCATCTATACATCAAGTTACATAACTAACTTTCTATTGAATTAATAATAAATCAAGTTTAATTTTCCAACAACAGGTTCATGGACGGCACCAACCTCCCCACAGCCAAGGAGGCGCAGGCGATCGCGGACGACGTCTTCTCCCTATTCGTGAGCGAGGAGGTGGACAAGGTGGAGCTTCTCTACACCAAGTTCGTGTCACTCGTCAAGTCGAGCCCGGTGATCCACACCCTGCTGCCGCTCTCCCCCAAGGGGGAGATCTGCGACATCAACGGGGTGTGCGTGGACGCCGCGGAGGACGAGTTCTTCCGCCTCACCACCAAGGAGGGGAAGCTGACGGTGGAGATGGACACCATCAAGACCAAGACGGACGATTTCTCGCCCATCTTGGAGTTCGAGCAGGACCCGGTCCAGATCCTCGACGCCCTCCTGCCCTTGTACCTCAACTCCCAGATCCTCAGGGCCTTGCAGGAGTCCCTTGCTAGCGAGCTCGCCGCTAGGATGACCGCCATGAGCAATGCCACCGAGAACGCGAATGAGCTCAAGAAGAACCTCTCCATGGCTTACAATCGCCAGCGTCAGGCCAAGATTACTGGTGAGATCTTGGAGATTGTTGCTGGTGCCGATGCTCTCGTTTAATTAGCTACCGAGGGCTATCCCCAATTCCATCCACGAGCATTCATACCTTCTTTCTTTCTTTTTCATTTGATTTCACCGTTTTTGTCTTATCAATCAATTCCCTCCCCTTTCATCCATCTTCCTCCCATCTAATAATGTATGTATTATATAGCTAATGAATACGTGAATGCATCGAGATCTCAAGAACGGAGTTTTTTTTTAATCGTCCTCGTTAAAGGGTTAAACTACAAGGAAGCTCATATATAAATGTATGTGTTGTGTTAATGACCCAACGAATGTTACTCCATGTGCCAACAAAGCGCAACAATTAAGTAGTTTTTCGTGTAGCATATACTACAAAGCCAAAAGTAACAAAGCATGTGCCAACTAATCATGCAATTACCTTTCTTACTTGGTTGGCACTACAGATTTTATGCATCGGAAGTGATCGTGGGATTCGTGGCTCTAGACAATTTTGACAACACGAGTTTATCACTTCCTCTGCTTAAAGCAGCTTCAATAGAAACCAACTTCTAAAAACTAAGTGCTTTCTGGTGAATCATAATGCCAAGCAATTGATACATAAACAGAACAACAAGGCATCTCAAGGACTAAAAAGGCATAACTATAGTAACCAAAAAAAATAACAGGAATTGAACGACTTGTAAGTTTTGGTAACACAATCTAACTGTAGCATCAAAAATATCATTCTCATACGACATAGTCCAAAAAGAAGGCTACTGAACGAGTGCACACTACAATGCTCCGAAAAGCAACCAAAACTTAAAGAAAATAATACGCTAAATTAAGAAAGTAAACTTGCAAAGATAACGAGATCCGCTTGCTTAGTCGAAGAGGCTGAAACCCATGTCCTGCAAGACACAACAAAACACGAATATTATAACACGTTAGACCAACGGGTTTTGTGACGACACAAAGAAGAACATAAGTGAGAGAACAGAGGGAAAATCTTACATCATCAGACTCCTCCTTCTCCTCGACCTTGGCTTCCTTCTTGGCCTCGGCGGCAGGGGCAGTGACACCAGCAGGTGCAGCAGCAGCAGCCACTGCAACACCACCGCCACCGGCGGGTACGGAAGCAAGCTTCTCCCTTCCGGATGCAATGAGTTCAGTGATGTCCTTTCCCTTCACTTGCGACAAGAGCAGCTCAATCTTGTCGTCATCAGCCTCGGCACCAACTGCAAAACAGGAATAGTTCACATTGAGATTCTTAAAGAGCCCAACATTCAATCACAACAATAGCTGAACTAAGTTGAAAGATCAAAGACATAACCATTGTAATGTGATTGAGTAATTCCTAGACAATGGGGCTAACAATCAAGATATTTAGAATTCAGACATTACCACCGCCCAACGTTCAATCACAACAATTGGAATGCTGACCCTAAAGCTTCCAACTTTAGGGCAAACTTGATGAAATTTGTGCAAACAGCAATTAAACTAGAGTTGTATAGTCTTTTAAACTGATGAAGTAAACAATTCTAATGCATAACCAAGGAAACCCTAATTTCAACTACAACATGCGTAGAGCTATAGCAATCTATAAACGAGTCATTATCGCAAGACAATTCAAGGTTCCAACATAGCCACCAGATACAGCGCAAACTCAAATCGGACAAGAAACAAATACAACCTGAAAAATCGATAAATTGGCGACGGAGAAGATCGATAAACGTACCGGATCCGAGAATGTTCTTGATGTCTTCGGCTGTGGGGGTAGTGTTGCCACCCAAAACGGCCAACAGATAAGCGGCGACAACCTTCATATCTGAACCGGAAAAGAAGCCAAAAGGTCAGAAATCGGAGTCAGGCGAGATCGAGGAATTCAAAACTGGATACGAAAGAATGAAAATCGAAGAAAGAAAGCGCTTACTCGATGATCTGATCTCTCGAAAGCTCTGCGAAAGGTAGAAGACGCCCTCTAGGGTTTCCGCTTTGTACAACGAGATTGAAAGCCTGCGAGTGTTTGGAAAGGTTAACACGCCCTAGGGTTTTATTGCTGTGACCGCCTTTCTAAAGATAAAACGGCCGCGTTTTGTGAGTTTTGTGATTGGGCTTTAAGCCTGGTTGGACCGAACGGCCCATATAGAGAAGAGTCGGCCCAATAGGCCTTGTATGTGTGTTTGTTTATCCATTTAGGCTTGGTTTTGTTGATGAGCAATCTCGGTTAGAAAACTGTGGAAGATTTTTATAAGGTTATAGATAGACCTGTCAATCGGGTCGGGTCGGGCGGGTTCGGGTCGGGTCGTTCCGGGTTCGGGTCGAGTTCGGGTTCGAGTTACGGGTCAAACTGGGTCGAATCGCTTCGGGTCGGGTCGGGTCAACCCAACGGGTCAAGAGTATCAATTTTTTGACCAAAATTTAAATAAAATATTATTTAAATAATAAAATATAATAACAAAATCTTAT
The DNA here is from genome assembly GCA_934048045.1 of Polygonum aviculare. Classification (NCBI taxonomy): domain Eukaryota; kingdom Viridiplantae; phylum Streptophyta; class Magnoliopsida; order Caryophyllales; family Polygonaceae; genus Polygonum; species Polygonum aviculare. The sequence goes on from OW204024.1 coordinate 1,085,010, forward strand.
TTTTAAATATTTTAATAATAAAATATATCATAATTTTCCAAAATAAACTTTATATATTGTAATATAATTAAAACCTTTGGGTGCACAATTACCCATCAATCTGTCATTTCATTATATTAGAGTGTATTCTAAAATAAGTTTTCCGCCATATAGATTTCTTGACCCAGCGGGTTGACCCTGACCCTAACCCAGAAACTTTCGGGTTTACCGGGTTCGGGTTCAAACTGGGTTTCGGGTTCAAATTTTCGGGTTGAAACCCAGAAATTTTGGGTCGGGTCGGGTCAGCTTTTTACAGGTCTAGTTATAGACAATCAAAGGGATTAGTGTCAAATGGGTTAGAAGGTATTAGATTATCAAAAACGATAAACAGGGCGTCTGATACGAATTCGGGTATAGGAATGAGACAAGGTTATGAGGTTTAAAACCCATACTTATAGTTGGGTGCTTGGTAAAAAAATGGGAATGAAATTAAGTTTCTTATTGAGATAAAAAAAAAATCTTGAAAGAACTTACTATAAAGATTGTCCAAGAGTCGTTAATGATCAAAGATAGGTGATATTTGATGAAAAAAATAATTGTTATGTAGTAAATATGGACTTCAATCTCATACCCAAGGTGTAGGTATGATATATGAAGCTCATACCTGTTGGGTTTGGGGTATAGATTTGGAAACCTAATATTAACAATACCAAACAACAAGTATGGGATTTTCATTTCCGAACTCGTACCTTTATCCCCGATTCCCACTTACCAAACAACTCCGAGGGATTTGGTATAGGCATTTGCATTTTAGCTAATTCACATAAGTCTCCATTGAACATGTATATGACTTATTTACACTAAAAAAGTAGATAATACTAATACATTATGGTAGGCGGTGTTCAGGAGTCATCGTGTAGCTAGGCCTAAATTTAGGTCATTGACCAAAAGTTTTGTTGTTAATATGTAGTACTATTCACTAGTATGAATGCATTATTTGCCCAGATTGACACTTATTTTTATATGCACAACTAGAGATTTATGATGCCTAACAGATACGTAAACTTGGACAGTGCCTCTCTTATATTGGCATACTGCCCAATCTTTTGAAGATAATTAACTACCTAGCTTCTTGGTTGAAAATTGACATTCTTGAGATCCGTTTTAAATTAAATAAAATTAGGGTTAGTGGCTTGCAACTTGGCAAGTATGAAGATTATAGGGATCGATCTATTACTCACAAGTCAATTGAAGATCGTTTACCAAACAAAAAAAGTCAATTGAAGATCGAGCTAGAACCAAAAGTTGGGCAAAAACCCATGAAAATCTTTAGCTCAATTAGCTTCCTCATTAAAAATCCATGTATACATATATTTGTTTTGGTATGAACCATATACACGTACATATATAAATACCCATGACCTCCATTTCTTCTCAACTCATCATCACAAGATCATTCATTTTCTACAAACCACTAGAGGGTAAACCAATTATCTTGGAGCTTCAAGCCCTTCAAAAAAAATGAGCCACATTGGTGTCTACGTCGTTCTCCTCCTTCTCGGCTTGGCTCTAGCTGAGGCGACTCCAAGGCCAACATATCAAATCAAGCCAAAACATGCAAACAAGTGCAATGATAAGAGATCACCATGTTACCATCTCAAACCCTATTGCCCTATTCATTGTCCCGAAAGTTGCGAAGTTAATTGTAAGACTTGTCGCGCTGTTTGCACCTCTAATCCTAAATCTCCTCCGACTAAGAAGCCATCTCATTCACCACCACCACCAACAACAACCAAATCTCACCCGTCGCCTCCTCCAGTGCCAGTGTATGTCCCTCCAGCGACTCCCACCACCACCCCACCACCACCAACCAAATCTCAACCGTCGCCTCCTCCAGTGCCAGTGTATGCCCCTCCAACGACTCCCACCACCACCCCACACGGACCCAAGAAAGTCCGGTGCATGAACAAGAAGTATCCTTTGTGCTACTACAAGGAACATACTTGCCCTAACTCTTGTCCCGGGAGTTGTGAGATTGATTGTGTCACTTGTAGCCCCGTTTGTAGTGAGTTCCTCTAAGGTTTCGTTTGTCACAACCTTATTATGGTTTATAACATGCCTTACAAACGTTAATCCTTTTTTTTATGATTTATCTTATAGATTGTGACAAACCAGGAGCGGTTTGTCAAGATCCAAGATTCATAGGAGCAGACGGTATCACATTCTACTTCCATGGTAAGAAAGAGCACGACTTTTGCCTCGTGGCTGACTCCAACCTCCACATCAACGGCCATTTCATCGGAAAGAGAAACGGCAACATGAGTAGGGACTTCACTTGGGTGCAATCTCTCGGGATCCTCTTTGACCACCACAAGGTCTACATTGGAGCTCAAAAGACCTTCATTTGGAACGATGCTAACGATAGGCCTAACTTGTCCTTCGACGGGAAGCCCATCTTCTTGCCTGAACTGCGTGGCGCTACTTGGAACTCATCCAATGGTGACCTTACCATGACTAGGTACGTACAACTCCACTATATGCGCATCCATGTTTAATTATGAAACAATTGCATATTGGATAATAAATTCCAATCGCACGGTCAAAAGTGATAATGATTTTGAGTTAGGATAAGGTTGATGCTTTACTCCTTCTATTATCAATTGGTTCTAAAACATACGAGGATATCTATCAGGACTCAGAACGCAAACGGGGTGGAGATGGAAGCCAAGGGAAAGTTCAAGATCAAGGCGGTTGTAGTTCCCATCACACAAAAGGAATCTATCCTCCATAACTATGGAATCGAGAAAGGCGACGATAGCTTTGCCCACCTTGACCTCAGCTTCAAGTTCTACTCGCTTAGCTCTAATGTAAGCGGCGTCCTTGGCCAAACCTACGCCTCCTCGTACGTTAGTCGTGTCAAGATGGGTGTAGCCATGCCCGTCTTGGGCGGTGATGAACTCTTCTCTTCTTCCTCTCTCTTCTCAACCGATTGCGCAGTTTCGATGTTCTCCGGCGACAACTCTGCCTTTGAAGAGAGCAACCTTTTCGCTGACCTCAATTGCGCCACCGGGGAAGGTCAAGGAGTTGTTTGCAAACGCTAAAGAAAATGGAGGGCTTGAAGTTATGTATGTCTTGGTAAACCAGTGACATTATAATCATATTATTATATACTTTGACATCACCTTACAATTCTTGCGTTAATTGATTTGTAATCCTGTTATTATTTTGAATCTTTTTGATTCCTTATCTTTTGGTTTAATTTGTCTAGTGTGATATGATCGGGAAATGTTGTTACATATATGTTGTCTAGTGCATTTGTGGTATTGGATATAGACTGTGAAAGAACGCAGCTGTGAGTGGAACAAATGTTATTCTTTGTGTCAAATTTGTAACAAAGTTCTTGATTAATACTATTTACGAAGTTGGATTTCTTTCAAATTTTTTCGTATGACTTGACAAATTAAAGATTGGTAAATTTAGTTAGGAAAAGTTACATTTGCATCCCATCAACCGATTATTAATGTTCATGATCAATACCGCTATATCCGTTGAGGGGATTCGAACCCTCACACAAAACGCCATTACAAAGCCAAACAACACTCCGGTACCACTGGGACAAGCTTGTTTCATTGTATTATGCTTACTACTAATAATTACATAGTAAAATTTTGGGGTGGGCTACAACACATCCTAGCCTACCCCTAAATCCGTGCCTGTTCATGATATACTAGCATATGTGATATCTATGCACAAATATATACTAATTTGGATCGCTTTTATGATTCGACAAATGATCGATATTGGAGAGAAGGGTGAACATCGGCTCTGAAAAGGAAAAACCGAACGGAAACCGAAATTCGTGAATCTGGTGAACCGAATGTCAAACGAAAAAAAATCGGTTCGGTTCGATTTTTCCAGTTTTCGACAAATATAAGCCTTTTCTTTGAAAATTTTGAACCGAATCGAAACTTAACCGAAACTAAAACCGAACCGAAATCCTAAAATTTATTCAACCGAACTCCGTCGGTTTTGATTTGGTTCGGTCGGTTTGATCTATTTTGTTTGATTCAGACTGGACCGTGCTCAGCCCTAGAGAAGGAAAGTGTAGACGGTACTTGTAATTCCACATACAAAAATAAATATGTTAGACAAATTGATACGAAGTGTGAACCCATTGAATTATGGGCGGAGGAAAATTACAAAGTGGAATTAAACAAGTTGATTATATTGATGAAGTTATGACTAGGTGAGTTGTATTTATAGAAAATTCGGCCCACACAAGAATTGCATAATCTGGGTGAGCCTAGACCTGTAATAAGTAGCCCATTTAAAATGTAGGCCCAACAATAGATTAGTTTAGTATTTTCTTTTTCAGGTTGTTCGTTTTTACATGTTCATAATATAGGAAATTGGGTTAATCAATAATCATTCCATTTATAGGTGGATCTATCTTGATTTTTTTTTTTTTGACTCGGTGAGAATTAGGAACCGTACTTATATAGGGGAGGACCTAGAACATCCTTTCGGATGAGAGCTAAAAGCTCATGGTGGTTCCAAATTACTTCCCATGGGAGACTGTGACCCAAATTCGCGATTTTATCGGCCACAGCATTACATTGTCTATCCACATGAGAAAGTTTTACTATCTCAAAATCTTCAAGAGATACAATAATATCCGCAATAATTCTCTCTATTTCCCAGACACAACTTTTATGTCCTTGCACGGTTTTGATCACTCTTAGATTGTCTCCTTCAATTTTTAATTTTCGTACTCTTCTATTTTTTGCTTCATTGATTCCATCACGCAAAGCCAAAGCTTCTGACACAAGAGCTGACACATTCTCATATCTGTTTACTGTCCCACTTAATGGGCAGGTGGATCTATCTTGATTGAGGGGTAGTAGTGAGCTTGCTTTTGTTGATGCCATTTAGCCTAATCAAAAGTTTAGCACGTGCTTAATATTGAAGATGGGCAAATATTCCTAATACCTATCATTAACTAAATTGACTAATATAGATAAGTGTTGTGACATTATCCCACCTCTTCTAGACTCATACATAAATTCTAGTGCTTATTTTATCTCGGTTTTGTTGAGATTTTACCTAGAATCATAATTAAGTATGATGGGATTTCATTAGTGATACTTAAGGACCACAACAATATTCATGTAAAATAAGGGTGGATCAATAGAGATATTTGACAGCCAATAGAATTTGTATGGTTAGATAGAATAGTGCATGTTCGTGTCAGCTCTGTGGGGTCAAAAAAATTAAGTGGTTGTCCTTACCAGTTTGATGATTTCGTGAGCTTTTCTACGCTTAACTATTCAAATGCCAGATTTAATATCATGTTATGTAATGATAGTGAAATGATGTAAAATTTCAAAGGCCTGGCTTGTGTTAGTAATATACTGCACTACTTACAAACTAATTCATTTTTCTTCAAATGATGGCTTTTTTGGTTGATATTTTTCTTGAAATGATGCTTTTTTTGGTTGATATTTTTCTTCAAATGATTGAGAGAGCCTTTTAATTCCACTATATATATGGTTTATAAAAAAAATCATTTGATTTCTTTTTTTTGGTGGAAAAAAAATCATTTGATTTCTATATGTTTGGCTTTTGGGATTTTTCTTCACTATTTATGTATGTTTAATTCAACGATCTACTTAATTATGTCAAACACAATCACTTATCTGGCATTATTGCAGATAATGTGTTGCATTATCCGAATAATTAACCACGTTGACTGATAGAGTACTTATTACTACTACTATTATTATTATTATTGCTATAGCGGGTATTTTTATTACGATATTTATGCATTACAATCAATTTTACCCAGCCTACTCATCATTTTATGGTGGGAATAATAGAATTAACAAAATTGACAGAGAGATTTGCATGGTTCGTCATCGTTACCTATGTCCATGGGTAGATAAACGATGTATTATTACGAAAGACAAAATTCGGATTACAAAACTCTCGGTATTTCGAGAGATAATATAGAGACTCATAAAACCTAGTTACAAATATGGGTCGCGAGCCCAAACCAGATTATGACTGACCCAGAAATAGAAAATATAGTGCAACATTTAGCCCGGAGGCTACCTGTCACAGTGTGTAATTCAGATATAAGGAAAGCCTTCGTAGTATAATGTTTTTTTAGGCATTAAGTTAAATATATATAATTGTCCTAATCAATTCGCTAGCAGTATCAGATTAGCAGGCTATAGCAGCCAACAAAATATGTTTAATGAAATATGAATCAAAGTGGGCTATGCTTAATTGCTTGTGCACGTTAAAATATGGGTAGGAATTTGCATCAAAGTGAGTACAAACCTATTAAATTAGCTCAAATCAGTTAAACTTTAACATTAGCTAAATTTGTCTTGATCCCAATTCAATACTAAACAAGTCCGAACTAATTAAATACTTGTGTTTAAGCTTGAGCAAACTACGGATATGTTTGGATTGTAGGGATAATTAACAATTTAACTTATCATACTTTATAAAGTGAAACTTAAAATAAAATACTACATAAGTTAATTATTCGTGTGATCCAAATACACCCAATACAGACTTTGACATCATGGCTGATGTACGCCGAGCGCTTGTGGGATAGTGGGAATGAATATTTGATAACACTGATTTTGACATCACCCACTATATATTTATAAGGTCATATTTATCGCATAACATACCACCACATATGTTACTTCATATTTAATGAGACCATATTATATTAAAAATATCTTTTTATAGAGTAAGAATTTAAAATATCAAATATATATAGCGAGTGAATTGAGAGATCGAGATAAAATCCAATAGTATTAGTTCCGTGCCTTCAAGGCACGAATTTGATTTAATTAAAAACTTAATTTAAATAAAATTATTCAAAAAAATAGCTTGATATAAAATCTTGTATTATTTTATTTAATGGGATTTATTTTAATGATACATATAATTTTTTAATCGAATAAGGAAAATAATCTCTTGAAGAGAATAAACTAAGAGGATTTTCACGTATTTCTTGATTATCTTCAACCTCATGTCATTCTATCATCTTTTGGTAAGAATTTCTTAATTATCTATCATTCTATCAAAATTATGTATAAATTTAAGGTTTATTTTTTTAAAAGAAAATAATAAAAATGGAAATCAAAAGATAAGAAGAAATCTAATGTAGGATCTACAATGAAATTTTAACCAACTAGCTTAACCTGTCGTGCCATGCACGACTATTTCACTTAAAAATATTAAAATAAAATTATATATTTATATGGAAAATTTTATATAAGTTTTATTATATTCACATTTTTTTTTTAAAAAAAGAGTGATATTGTTGTTTAAGTTCATATAACCCAAAAAATATACTCCTATATAAGACATAATGTTTTCACACATTTGTATATTTTTATAAAACCTAATTATACGAATATAAATTGATATTTTACTTGCAATTTTTAACATATATTAATAACGACTATCATAAATGTAAAAAAAAATTAAAATGTCATCAAATAATAAACTGATAAAGTTTATAAAAATTTAATAGATATTGTCAGAAACCACAAATTTACTTGTATTAAAGACATAAGTTGAATCCAATATTTATAGATTTTTCTTAATTTGTTTGTGAAAGATCTTTTCCTATATGCTTTAAGAACTAATAATTGACAAAAGATTTTTCTTATAAGTAGATAAGAAGAAATTCAATAGGAAAAAACTATATAATGCGAATAATAAAAAAAATTGTTTTTTAAATATATGAGGTAGGGTCAAAATTAATGTGGTGGTTAAAAAACGACCACTTATATGTTTGTGTTAGGAAAATAAGGGGTGTTTGTATAATTTGAGAAAAAGTATAGGATTATTTTATAAATAAGTAAAAATTATGAAAAATATGTACGTTATCAAGATATAAATCGACATTATTATTTGGTTAAAAAATCAAATTTGTTATCTAGATAGAAAAAAACCAAATCTAATGGGTAAAAAATATAGTAGATCATGTAACTATAGACAATAATTAACTTAAGCTTAAAAATGCTAAATTTGTTAAAGTAAAACAAATAATAAAGTAAAAAAATAGTCTTTCTATCAAAAAATAATTTAAAATTTTATCTTAAAAATTATAAATTTAATTAAGTAAATCAAATATAATTAGTTCATGGTAATTATATTTCGAAAATTCAAGATATATATTAGAGTCATGTTTTTCAATTAAGTGATATATTAAAAAATATAGAATATCTTACCAGAATTCAAAATTTTGAATACATCTTTTGCATAAATAGATAATATAATTTTATCAAATTAATTGAAATACCACAAATAAAAACTATTTTTTTTTATCAAAAATAAGGTGGGTCCAAAATCAACTTTAGAAAAGATAAGTGATATATTAAAAAGATAGAATATCTTACCAAAATTTGAAAATTTGATCATATCTTTTACATAAATAGATAATAAAAAACATAATTAGATAAAGATTAATTGAAATAACATAAATAAAAGGTTTCTTTTATCATATATGAAGTGGGGTCAGAATCAACTTAGTAGCTCGAAAACGGTCGTCTTTTATAATATATATTGATATTGATTAATATATATATATTGATGATGATTTGAGTTGGAAACAAAAATTAAACTTGTATTTGAATTTTAAGGAAAACATTCAAATTAAGGCGCCGTCAAAAACATTAAAATAAAATTTGTTTTTGAATATATAAAATTAAAGACTATTTCAAAATTAGTCGTGAGTTTTATTATCCTAGTCGAATTAACATGTTACCACTATAAGAATACGTATAATTTAAGTGCGTGATAACGCCGTAGTTGTTAATTATTTAAGGTATAAAATTAAAGATAAATATTATGGCTCTAAAGATAAAATTGTGGATTAGATAATTAAGGAACATAAAAGATATAGAGTTGTTATTATCTAAGGAAAATAAAAGATATAGAGTTATTATTATCTATTTGAGTTGAAAAAAAAATTAAAATTAAGTGGGGCCAGAATCAACGTGGTGGCTCGAAAACGGTCGGCTTTTATAATATATTATGGCTCTAAAGATAAAATTGTGGATTAGATAATTAAGGAACATAAAAGATATAGAGTTGTTATTATCTAAGGAAAATAAAAGATATAGAGTTATTATTATCTATTTGAGTTGAAAAAAAAATTAAAATTAAGTGGGGCCAGAATCAACGTGGTGGCTCGAAAACGGTCGGCTTTTATAATATATATTGATTAAACAAATTGAATTATTTTATTAAAGATGATTGCTATGGTCTAATGAGAAGATGACACGTGTCGGGCTAAATATTACTTTTAACCTCCGCTTTAGTATATAGAGTCCGTTTGGCTGCACCTTTTTTAAAGACTTATAAGCACGATTTTGCTTATAAGCACAAAATAAGCAATTGCTTGATGTCAAACGCGTTTTTTTTAAGTGTTTATAAGCAAACTTTTGATTATAAGCAACGAAAATGAAAAGCATCTCTCCCCATACTTATCAAAATAAGCACTGAATTATCAGCACATGCTTATTCCCAAATTCCACCTCCTGCCCCTTTCTTCTTCGTGCATCTCCTCACCTCCATTTTCTTCCATCTTTATACCTCCATTGCTTCCTTCTACAAACCACCATTTCCAACGACCCACACCTCCACCTACACCTCCGGCGATTCAAGCTAACGCCTCCTCACCATGACCCCCCCACCTCCGCCCTCGTCGCTTCCGACCACCTTCACGTCGATTCAGGCCACCTTCTCGTCGAGGGCGACATCGGTGGTGGCGTTGGTGGTTCTGGCGGAGTGTACCACTGCAGAATTGATTCAAATTCACCAAGAATCAAACCAGGCCACCTTCCCAATGCCTCCTCGCCACTAACCCCCGCTCCAGATCTGCACTGCCCCTTCCCAACTCTCGACCTCCGGCGTGTGTGCTTTTCGGTGTATTTCCGGCCCGTGGAGATCAGAGAGCACAAAGCAAGCTATGGAGATCCGGCCGACGAACGGCAACATCTCGGCCGAGAGGATGCCTGCGACGGAAGGGACGAGAACACTCACCGGAGCCATGGAGAACGACTATGCGACGCCGGCCAGGGAAAGAGATCCACGATGCGGTCGCCGACGAGGAATTTTGCGGAAGTCTGTAAACTGCAAAGACGACGGTGACCAGGCGAGACATGGACGGCGATGACATGGATGAACGAGACACATAGAAAAGTAGAAAACCCTGATTTTGATTTATTTAATCTTTTTTATTATTTTAAGGGTAAAATGGTCAAATCACATTTCATACATACAAAATCAGCAAACCCTCTTTACCAAACACCCGATTGCTTATCCAAAAAATAAGTTTTCAATTTATCAGCAATTAATATCAGCATCAGCAATCGATCAGCATCAGCAATCGATCAGCATCAGCATCAGCAATGATTTGCCAAACGGACTCATAGTTGTAATGATTAAAACACAGAATAATTAAGATAGAAAAAACTTAAAACAAAAAAGTCGAATAAAGTTAGGGTATCATAAAAGAAAGATAATTTGATCGAGAGACTAAAAGAAATATAGTACAAGCATATAAAATCCTCAATAATGATTATTATATATACATGTTGATTATCGTGAAGTGTTGAGATTGACTTGGAGTAGTATAATATATAAGACAACTTATGTTAATCAAATTGTGTTTCATTAGATGCTATTGTTTTACATGTCACGTGGCGAACTAGTGTATTCACAATAGAGATCGAATTTATGTGAACAATTCGACCTCTTCTAGAAGACATCATACATGTCAAATTCAAATGTAATTGTCTTACTTCTGTCTCTTTTATCACTCTGCTCTTATTTTTGAAATTAAACACCAAAAAAGCAATAAAAGTCCCTCATGTTAATTAGTATATATGTATATATATATATATCTATATGCATAGAATAGCAATTAGCAACCGTCGACAAGGAAAAGGCTGCTTAATTGAAAAGGCCAGTTATTGTCGCTTGAATTATACTGCTTACTAATATTAAAGAATTTGACTTTGCCGGTTAACAAAAAATTAGTCTAGCTTAAAATCAATATATATATTATAAAAGTCGACCGTTTTCGAGCCACCACGTTGATTCTGGCCCCGCTTGGTTTTTTTTTTCCAACTTAAATAGATAATAATAACTTTATATCTTTTATTTTTCTTAATTATCTAATTCTCACTTTTATCTTTAAAGTCATACTATCTATCTTTAACTTTATTTTCCTTAAATAATTTTATCTTTAATTTTCTTCTATAAATCAGTTTAATCTAATTTTATCTTTAATTTGCTACGAAATAAACAAGTAATCCCGTCACACAGAATTAGGCGGGGAATTGAAAAACATGAAATGAAGAACAAATCCGAGTGATCAAGAAGATAAAAATCCGAGTGAGTCAGCACAGTTAACCCTTAAGGAGTTAGGATTTACAAAATCATGAATGTGCAACTATGAAATATAGTCCATACCTCAGTGGTGGGTGAAGATTATTTTTAAAAGTGAAAAGGTAATATTCAAAAAATACCATATTTTGGAAAATCATTTTTTATTTTTTATTTTATTTCTATAATTACATGATGTGCTAACTATCTTTTTTTACCATATACCATTACATATTTTTCAATCTTAATACGTGGAAGTGTATTTACAAAATCTATCTACAAAGGTCTTTAATTTGCTACGAAATAAACAAGTAATCCCGTCACACAGAATCAGGCGGGGAATTGAAAAACATGAAATGAAGAACAAATCCGAGTGATCAAGAAGATAAAAATCCGAGTGAGTCAGCACAGTTAACCCTTAAGGAGTTAGGATTTACAAAATCATGAATGTTAAATAGAATATATGATACTAATATAAACACAAATAGAAACTAATAAAATATAAAAAGATAGGCAAATAAGAGATAGTACAAAGCATAAAACACATTATTTTCATAACAAGTATTGATTTTTTCTTTGCCACGTGCAATGTCAATTTCATTCAAGTACTTATTCTTTCCCTTTGCATTCATGTACGTTCGTCATATTTTTATATGATTTTAACATTGTTTTTGATCTACTTATTTTTATAGTACATTGTTTTTTTATGTGATCTACTAATTAAATATAATTGCAATATAATGTAAATTATTGACTATAAAATATTAGTACGTGATGTGCATAACAATATATTCTTAATCAATTATAGAATAATTAAAGACTTCTAATTTCCATGAAATTAAATTATGCCAAATTTTTTATTATACATTTTCACAGTAATATTCTATTTAACATATATTAAAAAAATTACAAAACACGAGTCGTGCATGGCACGACGGGTACAACTAGTATCATAAAAATATTAATACTATAAAATAAAAAATATAAACACAAATAGAGTCAAATAAAATATCTCAATTTATATCATATAGACTATCAAGGTTTCAACTTTAGGATAATAAGAATAAGGATACATAATGATTGTTATACTAAAATTTAATGGATTAAAAGGTAAGTGTATTTTATTTACCTTGAAATATATTATATTTTAATAAGATATATGTTTTTTGGTCTATTCTATATGTTTCAAAACTTTTATTATACATTTCACATTAATATTCTATATCTTATATATCCAAAAATAAATTTAAATTTAGTCGTGCATGGCACGACGGGTATAACTAGTATTACTAATAAAGGTGGTTTTGCCTAAACGATGCATGCATGTCTACACTATCAGCTAAACTTAGTGTGTCATTATCCTTTGTCGTGCTATAAATTCAAAAAATAATCTTCAGCAAAGATTAAAAAATGTACGTGTATGTGAAAATCAAACTGATTAAGCGTGCATTGAAACTTGGAAGTATATATCCGACTTAATCAATTCGAGATCGAAAAAACAAACCTCGCACGCACCTATAGACTATAGTGATATACTGATATGTATTAGAAAACATTTATCACATGCTGAATAAGAAAAGTCACAAATCTACAGCCTACAACAACACTACAATTAGTCTTATGGGCGGCCTAACTTTGTGTTTGACAACACTACAAACCTAGCTATACGTACCACCTTTTCATACATGCATGAGGTAAGTCAGGCAACGTTTAATGTGTTTAGCTAGCGTGAGTTTGAATTTTGGCCCGATAATCTTAGCATTTACGGCGCTTAATTAAAGTCTTAAGTGACGAGCACAAAAATGACTAATTATTAATTAGATAAAAGTAGGCATACGTGAAATGGCACATGGGGATGCATATATGATGTGATTATAGTTTATATAATAAAATATGACTTTATTAATAACAACTAGAGCAAGCTTTTACTTGTTTTTGTCCTATCACATCCTTTAAAATGAGTTGTTGAAAACTAATAGAGCAACTTGGGTTAAGAAAACATGAACCATATATGACCATGTTCATGTCACAAAGTCATTGAGATGAACGTTAAGTACACTACACTAATAAATATGAAAATGTTAGGTACACCCTATATTCATATATGTGAACAATTTAGGTACACTACTAAGTACAGTACTCCCTATATAATTGCATGAGCAAACTATATAACGAACTTAATTTAGGCACACCATTTATTGATAGAATGATAGATGTGAAAAGTCACAAAACTAGAGTCTAGCTATAATACTAGTACTATTCAAATGGCCTAATGTTGGCCTAGCCTTGTACGGAGTTAGTAAGATAGCCTAGTAGCTCATAAAAAAAACAGTGGATCAGTTAACTTTATCTTTTTAATTCTTGTAATATACTCCCTATAATGACCAAATGAATTGAAATTAGGGAAATTATGTGCGGTACTCTCGAGATTTTGATATTTTTGGATAGTGTCTAAGTAAAAAACTTATTTTGGAAAATACCCTTAAAATCTTGTAAAAGCTCGGCTCGTAGCCTTACTTGTAATTTTTGTCTTATATTTTTCTAAAATTCGTTTGAGAAATAAATTTTTTAGCCAAAATAATTTTTTTACTTGAATATCATCCAAAAAAGCAAAAAATCCGACGGTACTGAACATAATTAATTTGTCTTGAAAATAAACTATTATTACCATCTTTGTTTTGATTTTATTATCTACTAAAATACAGTATAAAGCAGAACCCAAATCTTTGTAAAAATTTACACCACGTCATCAAGTATGAATAAAATAATGATTTTACTTTTTTGCATTATATTTTCTAAGAATAACCCATTTATCTACTTTATATCTTATCCAATTTTCTTATATATGTTTGATATCTTACCCAATTTTTGATATCTTACGATTTTTTCCTAACTTGATTTTTTTAATGTTATATCCTTATTTGACTAAAATATATTCAAGTAGTTATTTTGATAACTTAACAATTTTTCCTTATTAATTAATATTTGTTTTTATCATTATTAAATCTTGAAGAATAGTGAAAAAAAATTCACATATGTCAATAATATACTAAATAATAATGTAAATATGAAAAATTGAATATAATTTTTTTAGAATTGACATTGTATTAAAAAAATTAAATGTATAGGCCAATATGTTCGAATTGTGGTCTTTCGAGTTTGGATTGTAAATTCTCGAGTTAAAAGCGAATACGTGTCAAATTTTCAATCTCAAATCGGGTAATCGGATTTATATTTACATCACCTGTACATAGTACGAGATTTGTACTTAGGCTCTGTTCGGTAGCATTAGCTGGATCAGGAACTGGACTGGATATATAGCTGGAGCTAGAACAGGACTGGATTAGTAACTGGATTTGAAATTAAAGTTTGCGAGCTGAATTATAATTGGAGTGTTCGGTATTACGAGCTGAATAATGGGCAAAATTACCAAAAAGGGTATAGTTATTTTATTTTCATTATCCTAAATAATCAAAAAATCAACTCATAAGGTTATTTTATTATTTTTCTTTTTCCTTTTCTTCTAATTTGACCAAAGACCATCGGTCCATCACCTTCTTCTATCTTCCCCGACTCTTCTTCTCCAAATCCTATCTTCCACTTGATCTCTTAATTAAGCAGCATCTTTAATTTTCTATTGCTTCTCCTTCCTCCTTTATTTCTTGAAATTTCAATGGTTTCATATGATGGAGGCGGACCAAGGTTGTAGATCTACCGGGGTTTACAGTGGACTGTCCGAAGAAGCTAGACGGCGGCACAACGACGGTACGCTGGAGGTGTAGAGACGACAACCAGATCTCGATGAGTTTTTTCGCCCAGATCTCGATGGTTCCGACCGGCCGGTGTGGAGACGACAACCAGGACAAGGGTTCCGATGGATCTCGATGCCCACTTTTGGTGCTCGCTTGCTGTTCGCTTCCTCCAATCCCTTTGAAAGACAAATGATGAAGGAGGGTATCGGGGTCCAAAAATCTTTGAATAGTACGGGAGGAGCTGAACAAGCTCATAAAGCTTGGGGGGAGGAGCTCGATTTTTCCGGCGAAATTCAGCCACGGTCAGCTCTTAAAGCTCCTCGACAAGCCATTTCACCGAACAGACCACGGAAGCTGACCGTGGCTGGAAATTGTGATTTAAGTCAAGCTAAGCTTTGAGAAGCTGTGAACGAACGCAGCCTTAGTTAGTAATAATAATAAAAGAAAAGGGGAATTAGGAAAGGGTACGTCTCTTTCTGGTTGTGTGGAGAAGCAGGTGCACACGCCAAGGCGGTGGGCCCGGGCCGCCCGGCCCACTTGTGAATTGCGGCCGGGACTCCCTATTGGCCACGGCGCCCACTATCTATATGTCTTCACTTTCTTAATTGTTTTATGAATGCCCTAAACCAAATAAGTAACACACCATGCACAACTAGTGTAGTACTCCCTCCGTTTCAAAATACATGATCATTTGGAAATTGTACATATATTAAGAAAAAAATGTTATTCTTATATTGCCCCTATCAAATTTAGAGTTAATTATTTGTTTAGAGAAATATGAAAAAGTGTAATGATTATGATAAAGATAATTATTAGGGGTATAGATGGAAAGTGATGGAAAAAAAATGTGAAATGGTCAAGTATTATGAAACAAGCAAAAGTTGCTATATGGTCATGTATTTTGAAACGGAGGGAGTATTATAATTAATTACAACTAGCTAGAAATGGAAGAGATCATTACACCTAGGTGATCATTAGGATGATCATCTGCCTTCAACCTCATGCATAACGAATTGTTAGTTTGTTATATACATGGACAAACCATTTGAAAACTTTTAGATAAATTCTGCGTATTAGCTTATGGGGATGAGCATACAATTATCATTTCGCACATCCAATTTTTTTAGTCAAATGAGGTTTTATTAATAAAAAAGAAACTTAATACATCCATTTGGACCGGTCAACTTTACTACCTTTGACTAGTATAAATCCCGTTTTTTCAGATCTTTATTGAACTGGTCACTAACCAACTTTAAAGAGAATAGAACAAATCGCCGTTTTGGAGTCTCGAACCCAAAACCTTATTTACTACCATGAACCTTAACTAGTGAGCTGATACGACAAGCGCTCAGATCTTTATTCTTTTAGCACGTGCCAGGGGCGGAGCCAGGATAGAAGTATTGAGGGGGCCGACTGTATTGAGGGGGCCGACTATGTTTGTTAAACATAGTAAATTTATAACTTATGCTAAGTAAATGACTTAAAATTGGTTTACAAATATTCAATCTTCAAATATTCATAACTTTTTGTGTAGATATCGGATTAAGGCATATAATATATCAAATCGAAGCCCCGAAATAGAGGAACAATATAAGGTAAAAATAATTGGATTGGGGGGGCCATGGCCCCCACCGGCCCCAATGTAGCTCCGCCCCTGGCACGTGCAAACAATTAATATATTTATATACACAGCTTAAATAGCTTAGGGACATTAATTAAATATAGGAATATAGGATGGGTGTGAAAAGTTAAGGTTAAAAGTTTATTTTGTCGGATGACAAGAAAGGAAGACCTAACTTCGTCAATTTAATTATAATAAAATGCTGTTTTTTCTCATCCATTTGGATAAGAACACTATACCAGCATTTTCCGATTTTTACCCAATTAGTCGTATGTGCTGATTTAATTGATTTTATTCTATTACTGTAAATAATTTGTTCGGATTATAAGAGAATCATATGTCACTAATCACATTTCATGTTTTTTTTGGTCAAAATATTTCATGAATTTTATGTACATAGGCATACTTGCACGTGAAAATGTAAGAAATAAGAATCAACGGTTGTGTGTAACAGGGGACAGGTGGCTCCCATCCATGCGCCCTGCTTACGTCAGCAGTTGACGTACTTAACGGCGTGCGCAAATGGCAGCAAGCTCTGCTAAGCTAGTTCGAATTCCATCACGTGGGAAAAACTAAACGAATAAAGAACCACATAAAACACGTGCTAATCGTGCCAGACCCTCTCGCCCTTCTTTATTAAGTCAGGTTTCAACGCCACGAGCTTTATACGGTAAACAAATCACGTCTTCGGCTTTGTAGAAGTTGGACCAAGAACCAACGGTTTTTGTATCAACTTTGATCATCATATTTACCAAATCAAATGACATTTTTGGCCTTTTAATTACATGTTTAAGTGAATATACGTATATCAATAATACACAAGGAATGGCCACGAAATTTAAGACTAATATGAAAGGATTCAAGGTATTAAAAGACTGTAAGCTCACAATAAGGCACATGGAATGGTCACGTTCTTGTGGGAAGATAGATTACGTACAATCGTACATGTATAATTAGGTCCGGAATATAAGTTTAACAGGATTCTATTATAAAGATAATTAGTCGGAGGAATTGGGGTGTTCATACTTTGTAGTCATGGGTTCAGTTTGGTTCAAATCGGCGAACCGAACTGGAAACAAACCGTCAAAAATGGGAGGTTCCGGAAACCGAACCGGCAGTTCTGTTTAACTCACGGTTTCGGTTCAGGGGTTCCTTGAATTGCCGACAGTTTGACTCGGTTCCAAACCGCCGGTTTTTCTATTCTTATTAATAAGTAGACCCTCACTCGCGGTTTACTGAACCGCGCACGTGGATTTGTTTTTTAAAAAAAATAAAAATAAAAATTGGTTCAAGCCAGAAATTGAAACTGTCTGCAAACCGGCTTGGAATTGGGAAAATCGGAATCGAATCGACAGTTCCGTTCAACTCACGGTTCCGGTTCCGGTTCGGGGGTTCCTAGAACCGCCGACAATTTGACCCGGTTCCAAGCCGCCGGTTTTTCTATTCGTTTTCATAAGCAACCCCCGCTTGCGGTTCAGTGAACTGCGTGCATGGATTTGTTTTTTTTTTTTAAACAATTTGATTCAAGCCGGAACCGAAACCGTCTTGAAACCGGGTTGGAACTGGAAAAACCAGATACGAACCACAGGCACTGGTTACCTCTCGATTCCGGTCCCGAAGTCCGGAACCGGACCCATGACTAGGTGTTCGTCTAGTTAGAGTTACGTTAGGTAATTTGTTTTTGGCCTAAATTGATCCAACAAAAAACAGTGTTACCCGAACAAGAAAATAGTGAAAAAATTTGATTAAATAGGGTTAAAGGATGAAATTCGGTAGGTAAAAGGTTGAGCACCATGGTCCATCATATCGTTCGGTCATTGTCCGACCCGAATTTTACCAGCTGTATTTTTAGCTAATATTATTGCACGATTATGATCTTCTCATAGAAATAGAAGGGCATTATCTTATCTTTAATGATGTAGCTAATTTTGTCTTGTATATGTACGTATTTGCCATATTCTCTTAGTTTATGAAAGGGCGAGACTCACGTTGCTGTGTGCTAGGTCTTTCACTAAAATATATACTTTTAACGCACCATCCAAAAGATGAATTAAACACGGGTGAAAAAGTTTAATGTAATTAATATAGTGATGGTTGATTAGATATACATATATAGATGTGTATAATAATAGTACGTGGACCAAGTTGGAACTGAAAGTGATCGCTACTACATATACAATCCGGCCATCAATTAATTGTCTTACTTACAACAAAGTGACCACATGCCCATGGACCTACTCGAACTTACCCACAACAAAACACGACATGGACCACTTACTATCCTTTTAGCATTAAATAATTTTGGCTGATCAAATCACTATAAAATCTTCTCCATTTTTTTTATATAAAATGCCGTAATTAGTACCTCCCATCCGACTTAAATATATTAAAAAAAGACTATTACGCGTTTGGTACATTAGCTCACTGGTTGAACACTCATGGATGTATCATGAAGTCTCAGATTAGAGAGGTCGACGGTTTGCTCTATTATCTTTAGAATTGTACTTGTGACGACACTAATCCCTTTTCTTATCTAAAAAAAGAAGGTACGTACTATAGATAGATAATAGTATTAGAAAAAAAATAAAAAAAATACCATTTTCCACTATAAGATGGCAACGTTTTCCCAACCATTTCCTCCTCATTTCCCATAGCACTATCATATCAAAATCCCTCCTCACTTTCCCTAATCACCAAACCCATTAATAATCACAAAACCATGTCTCCCTCCTCACACTCCTTCTTGCTCTACTCCACATTAACCATCACAACCCTCCTCCTCCTCGTCGTCGCCCTCTTCCGTCGCGCCCGTCGCCTCTCGTGCAAATGCGACACATGCCGGGCCTTCGTGGCCCGATCATGGGCCGCGTCCTTCCCGAGCCTCCCGGAGTGGTACACCCACCTCCTCCGCCAGTCTCCGACGTCGACGATCCAAATCCACGTCCTACACAACACGGTGACCGCGAACCCGGCCAACGTGGAGCACATGCTCAAGGCCAACTTCCACAACTACCCCAAGGGCAAGCCCCACTCGGTCATCCTCGGTGATCTCCTCGGCCGAGGGATCTTCGTCGTCGACGGCCACCACTGGCGCTTCCAGCGCAAGCTCGCCTCCCTCGAGCTCGGCTCGGTCTCGGTCCGGTCCTTCGCCCTCGACACGCTCTCGTCCGAGATCCGGCTCCGGCTCCTGCCCATGCTGGCCCACCTCGCCCGAGACGGGGCCCGGGTTGACCTACAAGACCTTTTCAGGAGATTCTCGTTTGACAACATTTGTAGATTCTCGTTTGGGGTCGACCCCGGGTGCTTGAGCAAGGGCTTGCCCGTCTCGGAGTTCGCCGAGGCGTTCGACGTCGCGTCGAGGCTCTCGGCCGAGAGGGCCTTGGAGCCGGCGCCGCTCGTATGGAAGGTCAAACGGGCGTTGAATATTGGGTCCGAGAGGAGGTTGAAAGTGGCTCTTTGTAAGATCAACGTCTTGGCCCGGACTATTATTCGTGAGAGGAGGAAAATTGGCTTTTCAACCCGTAAGGATTTACTATCAAGGTTAGTTTTTGCCCTTTTTTTTTACTATTGAAAAATTACAGAAAATGACCCATGTTTTTCAAAGTATCGCATGATCATCACGCTAGTCCGTTTTTTTTTTATCGAAGGAGAGACGACACTCTTCGTACCCTCGAGGGACATTTTATTAATTAGAAAAAAGAGGGCTAAATAGTCATCAAACGGGGAATAACCGGATAACCTGACTCCTTACATCGTTAAGCAGCAATAAAGAAATTCCCTCATACGGGCACCCAATACATGTAAACCTAAAGGAAAATTAAAAGCACTATTCCGTTTTTTTTTAGCCAACTACTAGTATGTTTAAATATCGTTGAATGTGGTGAATGGTCGGTACATGTTATCAAAAGGTTTAGGTTAGTTTTCGTAATTTAAAAACAATTAGGCTATTTTCAGAAACTAATATATATATCGGGCATTTATGTATAATTTTATGTTTTTTTTTTTACTTTTAACGAAAAAATAGGTATTTTTTTAATAGTACCGAATATTTTGTCTCTATTGTTTATTCTTGTTATGATCACGTTTGATTCCATTCTAATATAATATCTCAAATAATGGCAGCTATGGTTTTCTTTAATGAAATTAAACGCTGTGGTATCTATAAATAGCACCTTTCTTTTTTGGTGAAAATGGTTGTTTCCTTTAAAAAAAAAGTAAAAATATGCTTATAATTTATATGTTGGATCGGTTTACTCGTGAATTGTCATTTTACCGCCCATTGAAGACACGGAGATTGACGCTAATTCGTATAACAATATATATAAAGGAGTTCTTTTATAATCAAATATTTTGCTCTACCTAGTGTACATACTGTTTTTTTTGTTGTTGAAGAAGAGGTGATAGTCTCCGTACCAGTGTACGTACTGTAATTTGTACATGAAATTACGTTTTTAATGAACTAAATTAATTATGGTGGTGATATCATTATACACGTTGATGTGTCTATATAAGGTCTAGAAAGGTTCCTTATCTTTGTTAGGATCGGGTCAAAATTCGCAACTGTGATGGTCTTTGTAACAATAAAAAAAATACAATAAATTCGTAAAGTTGAAATCGAACAGTGGGAAATCCAAATAATTACATGATCCAAGGAGCACCACTTACAAAATATCGACAAACTATATACATGCATGTAGATGTAGGCCATGTGTATAGTAGTATGTTCCATCCCTTGACGAAGCACATATATATGATATTGGCCTACAAAATTGTCGTCCACAAAAAGTGCTCGAGTCATTTTCCTCAACTAGGCTTTGATAAGAGATCGCAAAAGATGCTCATTCTCTGACTCAAGTTCAACGTACTAGGATCCACCAATATAACATATATATCAAATAATTGAAATATACATGGTCTTTTAATTTGGAACAGTTAATGTGATCGAGAAATCGAAATGCATTAGACCGGTCACATGGGTCAGGCGGATTCGAATAATCGGATTATCAAACTTTACGATCGATTTGTTAATCAATTTTCGAGTCGGTTTTAGCCCATAAAAATGGACGAATCAAGTCATATCGGGTCATATTTTGACATGTCGTCGTATGGAAATTTTCTAAGAAAAAATAACATTTACATAATTTATTTGATTTATTTTGCAGATTCATGGGTTCAATTACGGACGAGAAGTACCTTCAAGACATAGTCATAAGCTTCCTATTGGCCGGGCGCGACACCGTGGCATCAGCCATCACGGTGTTCTTCCTCTTGGTGGCCCAAAACCCGGAAGTAGAGTCCAAGATTCGAGAAGAGAGCGACCGGGTCATGGGCCACCAAGACCGGGCCCAAATACCAAGCTTTGACCAACTCAAGGACCTACATTACTTGCACGGCGCCTTACACGAGGCCCTAAGACTCTACCCACCGGTCCAAATTGACTCCAAGTATGCTGACGTGGACGACATCTTGCCAGATGGCACATGGGTCCGCAAGGGTGACAAGGTGTCATTCCACCCGTACGCGATGGGCCGGATGCCCCAAATATGGGGGCCCGACTGCCTTGAGTTTCGGCCCGAGAGATGGTTGGACAAAACCGGAGTTTTTTGTTCGGTTAACCTATTTAAGTATCCGGTTTTCCAGGCCGGGTTCAGGGTTTGTCTAGGGAAGGAAATGGCGCTTGTGACAATGAAACTCGTGTGCTTATCAATTGTTAGGTCTTTTGATGTACGGCTAGTGGGGCCCGTCGGGCCCCCGAAGTTCGTGCCTGGGCTCGCGGCCACCTTGAAAGGCGGGCTTCACGCGGTGGTGAGGAGGCGGGAGTGATGTGGTGGGCGGTGTACAAGAATAATATGGTGAAAGTTTGCTAGTGATTGATCGGTATGTAGATGAATGCGATGCTTGTACATGGCTCCAAAAAAGGAGTGCCACTTGTTATTTTTGTGGTAAATTATGTTCCTTTTGGAATCAAACAAAATCTCGTGGTTCCACCAAGTGATTCGACGAGACAAAACAATTTGCGATCATCCGTTTTCTAGAGTGGAAATATGACAAGCCAAGTGAATTTGATGTTTCAAAACAATTCTTGCCACAATCATGTCACACATGCAAGTTGTTTTATTACGCAAAAATTAGTTACTTTTTAGGGTTTTGAGGTAAAACAAGTATAATTTTTACGAAAAGTATTTTTGAGGGCAAGGTGTAGTAAGGCCTAAGTTGAATGATTTATAAATATTCCAATTTTAACCTTTGGGAAAATTAAGGTAAATTATAATAAAATTGTTGTGCAATATGTCGTCGTATAGAAGACCCTTATTAAAAACATGATTGATTAATTTGATGGATTAAAAAAAAAAAAGAATTTAGTGCATGTTCTTAGAGTCTCATTATTTTTTAAAAATAGACTTCTTATTCTAGTTTTCGAGCTCACTAAATTTGGTATTTAAATAAAAATCGGTTTTCTAGAACAAATAATGATGTCCACCATCAAGGAAACAAGTCTTGAATTTGGGGGGCTCTCCCCATTTCAAAGTGGATTCTTTCATCTCCTACTAATTCATTCTCTGAGTTTTTAATGTTATTGCTCCATTTTCAATCAAGCTTTCTAGAACTTAATGATTAGGTAATCCTAATTTCAATTACATTTGCATTTCAGGGAGTGTGTAAAAGTCAAATGTTGGATGAAAAGAGTGTTGACTGTGGTAAGCAATTTGCTCCACATCCACGAGGTCTAGGGTTTAATTTTTGTGAATCTAAAAAGAATTTTTAGGAGACTCACTCGTCAAAGAGAGGTGAATTGAGCTGCACGTAACCAAAACGAAGTTCTAGTGAATTAGTAGGGAAAAAAGAGAGTAAAATGTAGGGAAACAAATTCCATACTTTGTATAAGTATGGGCCGACCCTTAATGCGGCCCAAAATGGCCCATTAATGAAGCAAACTTTTAATTTAAAACGAAACAGAATTCACTCTCTACTCAAAAAATAAACAAATCACATTTCAGACTGGTATACATCTTGCAATCTTGCCTCTGTTCCACATTTTAACATGAAGATTCATGGAGACATCATGTTTTCTAATATGATCGTGTTGGCAAAACAAAGGGCTAAGAATTTAAACTTAAACAACTTATTCCAGAGATCACATTGATAGCTTAAGGTGTCTTAAACCGTAGTACAAATTCTGACCCTCATAAATCTTAATTGTGCCATAGAAGTAAAATCAACAAATTAAGCCATTCTCATTTGAGCACATATTTGACAAGGCCAGGAAGATGTGTGCCGAAGAAATAGTCTTCCCAGTTAATGCACTTTGGATCAAAGAAAAAGACGTCGCTTTCGACTCTTCCTTCTCGCGCACGCAATCTTAGCTTCTCGGTGTTCATGTCATCAAAACTGCGAAAGAAAACACATAAAATGTCAAGTTTATCGGTTTTTCCAAGTCATTAAGAGATTATATATACATGACTTGAGATGAAAAAACTCACAAGCCCTTGAAGAACAAATATGGTTTGTAAATATCAAGCAATCTTAACACTAGGTTTATCTTTCGCTTGAGATCAGTGTATGTCCCATCAAAATACTGGCAAAACGCAGTGTTCACCAGTTTAAGTCCCTGACAATAATAGAGCATGTATTAGATGCAACAAATGAATACAATTCTTGCATGGTACGAGAGTTCAACTAGTATAAAATAGCAGTTACATTCTAACCTTTAATGGTATGAGATAACGCATGGAAAGATATTTGTAGAAGCTATCCATGGAGCCAAGAACCTTACAATGGCTAACTATAACAGGCTTGCCTTCTTTGTCGATGTAAGGATGCTTTCTGAAGTAAGTATACACTACCTCGTGAAAAGCTGCAATTTTGAAAGGGTTTCTTACAGAAGAACCTACATGATAGATGGTAGGCTCGCCATGTTGGCTCGCATGGGCCACCATCGCAACTAGAGTCGCATTCACCACCATATCTCCCGGAATCTACACACACAATGTATATGAACCAATACTTTAAAACCTAATGCACCTATCATATGATGCATTATATTATCTTGAAAAGACATTAGAGCACGCATGTTCAATCGAAATCAATTGATTACCACATCAAGCACAGACTCTGGATCACCCGCAAAGAATGTTAATCTTCCTTTGCCATATCCGACTGCTAAGCTATCAATTGTCCTGTTACGAATAAATGATTATTTAACCCTTAGTTACAAATAATAGGTTAATGTAATAATTATTTAAGTTTCTTCTCATCGGGTATTTATTTCTAAGGACATAGGTTAAAAAGACCTAAAAATATGTTACCTAATGCCTTCAACCCAACCGGGAAAGGGCTCCTTGTAAGTACTAGTGACAATGGTGGGGCGAATGACGACGACCGGAATGCAATCTTTGTGTTGCATCACTAGCATCTCTCCAAGTGCCTTGGTGAATACATACACATTTGGCCATCCATACTTTCTTGCCCTAGAATGGGTGACAATGTCAAATTACATTAGGGTTTCTACAATCACATTAAAGTCAAGGAAGAGCACAAAGTTTGACTAGGTAATTAAATCAAACTTGTTCATAATATGGTGAAAGTTTGGTAAGTAATCCACATAAATATGTTTGGTATAAATGTAGGATCCAAGAGCATGTTAGTAAAACTATTTTTAGTACTAGTTTTTTCCAGCTGGTGTTAGTGGACCAATTACAACTAAATGAGAACACTTGCTCTGCAGACCCTGTCCAACTTTCAATAATGGTGCTATTTTTGTTTTTTACACATATGAATACAACAAGATTAGTACTATAATCCTTAACTCATAAATTGCTTGCCAAATGCCAGTAATTCTTTCTTCTCATCCATTTTTTTTACCACATTCTAGGGCTCATAACTCACTCACCCAAAAATAATGTGCATTAAATTCATGGAGACAACTTGGCTCATTTAGCAGGGAAATTACTACGTGATATTTACTATTTATATGCAATTCACCTATACTTGGATTTTATCCCTGCAGTCTTCACGTGTTTTGAGTAATTGTCCCTTCTGTCTTGCCAGACGGAGTAAATAAATTTTCCGTAGGGCTTGATTATTACTACCTCTGCCCGTAACCGTTTGTCCAGTGTCCTTTTTCGAACCTTCTTTTTTATTTGTTCAATTTTACGGTTTTTTTTTATATCATATTTTTCTTACAATATTATTCTCAATCAATCTCCTATATTATCTCATTATCCAACATTTTCATTAATTTTATCATATTTTATCACATGTAATTTCATATATTACCCTCCCAGTGGTTTGTTTTGTAAACTTAAAAGGATATTTTTAAGGAACCATTATTAAAAAATGATATAATTTTATTGGTTGTATTATATATATATATATATATATATGTCTATTGTGAATCAGATGTAATCAACATCATTCAATCGAATCAACTAGAGTTCAAAATGAGCCAAGAGTACCTCTTACGATGTTTTGAGTAGTCTTCATATAAGGGTCAAACCGAAGATCTCTTGATAATAATGGGTATGCTTAAACGATTGACTCAATGTCCGAAGCCTAGCTAAAAGTACTCTTGTATGGTCAATTTAAATAGTTATGTTAAGCTAGATATATAGTTAGGTGTGTTACTAAATGCCCGATCAATACATCTATGCCATCTCTCACAAGATTTGTTTTGTTCTTAAATGTTACTCGTACGTACCTACCAATTAATGGTTCACTAAAACAATTGATGGTGACATGATAATTATCTCAATATATTGCATCAAATGAGAAATAACAAGTAACGAATTGAAGATAAACTATAGTTATAGTACCTCTCAAGGCCAAAATCCTTCATAGCCAATTTGACAACATGAGGAGCAAATCCTCCTTCTTGGAGATCAATTAGCTTGCTCTCCAAAACCCTCTTTTCCTCATCAATGTCGAGTCCGATCGTGTCGTTCAACGTTTCTCCCATCTTGTAGGATTTCTCTTGTATCAATCCGCCTCTTTCGCCCGACACATATGCTGAAATTGCAACAACAACGTACATGCATAGAGACATATTAATTCTATGTAAATCTAGACCAATATATAGCATATAAGTTGAAAGTTTAGAAGAATTATAACCACTAACCAGTGGACACGTGGACAAGAACCTTTAAGTTGATACATTTCTTGGCAAAGTCCACAACATTCTTTGCTCCAAATGTGTTAAGTTTCAAGGAAATGTCATACCTGCAAAATTAAGGCTCCAAGTATATCTGTCAAAATGATTAAGCCTTTAAGAGTAGTACCTAGAGGTCACCTGTTCGACTCTCATAGGAAGTGTATATGTCAAAACCTAGTTTTTTCCGATAATAGTAGAATATAAGGTTGCGACTAATGATTATATCTCTCGATTTATCGGTCCAAGAACCTAATATAAATATAAGACGGGTTTGGACCTGGATTCGGATTGTACTTGACCCAAACTCACCGGCATTCAGAGCACACGGACCCGTCTATGGGCATGGCCATAGGTAGACGTGGGTTCAGACGACATTAACGACCCGGGTTTGCAGTGATCTGTATATCTTCCTTATCTAAACCCGACCTAATTCAATTCATGGGCAGAAGGGACATGCATATGGCATACTATACCCATCCAAACTTGTTTAGGTCTGATCATGTTTAAGGTAAAAGTTACATAAAGCTGTTGTACCTTTCATCAAAGTTTGTATTGGCAGCCAAATTTATGATGACGTCCAAGTTTTGGAACATCTCATCCTTAAAGGAGGCATCTTGTATGTTCAGATCCTGGCAAATGATATCGCCTGCCACCATCTTCACCTTGTCTGCTATGAAGCTCTCGAAATTCCCTCCCATCTTTTGCTTCAGAACTTTGAACAGATCCTTTCCTACTATCTGAACAATGACAACATGACGTCATTTAAGTACAAGTTAATCGTCATTACCAAGTTTCTTAAGGTACATCACATAAAAGTACCCATCAACAAATAAAAATCAGTTTTTCATTAACAACTTTAAACAATTATACGTTGACATACCTTTAACAACTATAAGCAATTTGTTAGGTAAAATATTACATAAAATTACCGCTGTAAAATAATACGGAGTAATTCATTTTTACATGTTAGTTTGGTGTATACTTAATTACTTACCCAATGCACTAAATATGTCGGACTTTCAAATATGAGACAATAAATGTGCATATGTAACATATCACTATACAAACTAAGGAGTATAGATCTTTTTTTCTATATATTTTAAAGTTAACTAATTTCTCTACTTCTTTTTCCAAACTATGCTACAATGTACTCGATCGGTCAATCCTACAAGCTAGAAAAACATGCCGGGAAATTATTTCACACTTTTATTTATTCTAAAATATGTACTGTATAATATAACTACTTTTCTCACATTTTTAGATAAATAGAAAAATATTGTTCTTTTTGTTACATAAGAAAGTTTGTTAATTCTACCAAAAAAAAATAAGAAAGTTTGTTAAATTTGTACCTCATTTTGCAAGCGTTGGTTGGCTGACTTGGTATCCTCTGCTCTTACCAGAAGGTAAAGTTTCTTCACATTTGGTTGAGTCCTCAGTACTTTTTCCACCAAAACTATTCACACACAAAAAAGGATGAAAAATCAGATATTGACAACGATTGAACAAGAACAAAAGAAACCAAATAAAGTTAGAAGAACAAGTAAACAAATATAAGAGGGTACAAAATTTCATTACTCTTTGATAAGAAACCAGTAGCTCCAGTTACCAAAAGGGTCTTATTCTCAAGAAAATTGAGAATGCTTTCCAACTCCATGGGTGTTTTTGAGACTTGAAAATTTGATGTGCAAGTTTTGAAATGGAAATTTGAGAAGAGATGAAGAATTTGGGAGGCTGTGCTCGGAATATATACACAAGGTTGAGTTGGGTACGTCCAAAATAAACTAACTCATGAGCAAGAGTATTTGACATTTTTGCCCTCATTATTCGACACGTACATTCAATCAAACGAGAAAAATAGAATAGTGGGCAGCTATTAGATGATGGTTGTTAACCAATCAAAAAAAAAATTAAAGGAAACTTCGGCTGGTTGATGACATTTTTTTTCTCGATGGATGTTTAGGGTTATCCATTGATTATGTTTGAGAAAATTATTTGTATTATATACTTTCAAGTTATTAGAATTCGACTTCAAATATCGAAATACATATATTCATCACGACTTGAGTTTTAAATCCTCGCATTTTTTAGGGTTTTAAGACTAGCTCCCTAAATATTTAAAGCCTTTATTTGCGGTCCTCGCTCTTCAAGCCGCCTCCTATAGAGGAGACGTGTCCTCTAGTGCTCCGTAACATCTAAGTAGTCGAGTCACATTATAGACACCTTCCCGAAGTTATAAAGTAAGAAAAAAAAAACTAGAAGTACCAACAAAAAAAATGAATTAAATTTTTGACACTAAAATAGAAATATCCCAAAATTATGGGGAACTAAGCGAATTTTTCCAGGTGGGTAGCTATTAGCGGAAGGCTGTTGTTAATTACTGGTCATTGGTCAATCAATTAAAGAATACTATAATTACTTGTGTCTGGTGATTATTGGTACGCCGATAAGAGGAAATAAGTAAATTGATTTTCTATTATAGTGCAATTGATGATGACCATGGGCCAATCACACACGCATTTTGATTATGATGACAGATGACAGTTTCATTTTGTCATAATCATTTCCTAACATCAAGAATCCATGTGTAACAGTTTTTTTTGGCACAAAAGCCATGTGAAACAGTAAGATGATTATGTGTGTTCTTACCGGAAAAAAACCATATTAGTAGCTCCAAGCACATGGTGCATGTACGTAGCTTCACATTTGTGTTCAAACACAAACATTAATATTAATCAACGTCATTAAATTCCTCGACTCAAACACGTCCTAACCAACAACTGTAACCTAAATGCAAATTAGTTCGACATAAATTTAGGCTAACCAACAACAATGACATAAGTGCAAATTAGTTGGATAGAAGTTAGCCTAAGTTTTAAAATTGTCCCGTTGACAATTCTAAGGCAAGTCTACTTTGACTTTCAAAACTACCCATGAATGACTTGAAGGTATAAAAGGCAAAGTGTTCATTCTTACTATGGTATCCATAAAACCACCATCCAAGCCAACCAAATCAAGAGTTTCAGTTCTGTTAAGAGAATTCAAGACCCAACTGATGTGCTCTAAATGTGTCTCAATAGAAGGAAATGCTGTATGTGATCTTGCGATGTTGCTGTCTCTCAAAGGCGGAAACCATGTCGTCTATACTGTCTACCCAAGATTCGGTTGCTTCTAGCTGTGGAAAATTATAAACTAATGTCATCTATACACCCCAGAGAAGAAGAATAAAAAAACGAAGATATAAACTATATGCACCTGTTGGCACATCTCAAGGGCGACACGAGCACCTGCAGCAGCTTCCTCATGGTTATCTTTAACCTCCAGATTTATGATCAACACGGGCTTCAGAAGGGTCTGATCTCGGTTACTAAGATCTGCAGAGCAAATTCCATTCAATAAGATTATGCCCCTGAAAATCAATAGCTATCAATTTGGATTCATGCTATCCTAGGAGCACAAAAGAACAAATTTTTGTACAAAGATTGAAAGATCACCTCCAAAGCCACAACTTCAAATTTTATCAGGCAATAAACAGAATGTGGAGCTACAACTTTTATTTGACATGATAGCCAAAGCTAGCACAAGGACAATTTTTAGAGGAATGATGAAATGTTATGAATCACTTGAGAGGAATTTGCATATCACCAGGATAGGCCTTCAATAGTGAGTCAGCTATACAAAATAACTTTCACTTGTAACTAAGATCTTAACTCTGCAAATTGAATTTTAAAGTGGCAAAGAGATGCAAACTGCTCTATACAACAATATACTACCAAAATACCAATAACATGGCCACACACAACATCTCAATCCTCTATGAAATAAGCTCAACAGTGAGAAAAACAACACAAACGGAACTCCAAACAAGCACAAAGATAATAACTATACTTGAGTAGAAATATCTTTCTTTACCTTCATTAACCAAATCAAAAACCTTTTCCTCAAATGTTATCACCACATCAAATACACCATCAGCAGCGTTGTCTTGCCAGCGCTGAGGTGCCAATTTGACAGACAAATTCCGCTTAAGCATTGGCAGTATACCATTTCGCTTGTATATGTTCTACTGTTAAAGGCAACATAGCTTTCAGATAGCCATTAATAACAACAAAACAAATCCCAATTTCAGTAGCAGAACAGAAACCATGGCAACATCTATCAAAGAAAGGATACAATTCAGGGTCCTTGCGCCGCAATTCCTCGAACATTTGCTTATAAGGAGTGCCGAACTCATACACATTCGGCTCCCTGATCGACGGCCCGGGAAGCTTCACATGCTGTCCAGTTCCATATGAGGAGACATCAAAGCCCTGCCTCTTCATTATACAATGAGCTTCCATGCTCCTGTTCTGATTCGACGAGCACACCATTGCATATCGCAGCTTCATGATACAGACCTATCCTAACCCTAGGTACACAAACATGAAACGGAGCAAGATGAATTGCAATTTCAGACTCAAAATACAAGTAATCGTTCCAATTTAATCGTTAAGAAGATGAATTCCGTATCGCAGTTTCATGATACAGACTTATCCGTAATCTAAGATACTCCTTGATTCAGAAACTCAATTCGTTAGCCTAGCCCCCACTCAGCTCGCCAATACAGACGAAACCCTAACCCTAGGTACAAAAACATGAAACGGAGCAAGATGAATTGCAATCTCAGACTCTAGATACGAGTAATCGTTCCAATTCAATCGTTAAGAACAGTACGAAGCAGCAACTCGACAATTTCGACCGAGAATC
Organism: Polygonum aviculare; assembly: GCA_934048045.1. Classification (NCBI taxonomy): domain Eukaryota; kingdom Viridiplantae; phylum Streptophyta; class Magnoliopsida; order Caryophyllales; family Polygonaceae; genus Polygonum; species Polygonum aviculare. The sequence continues at coordinate 1,116,676 of OW204024.1, forward strand.
GGCCGGAGCGATAATTGACTAAGGAATTCGGAAACACCAGAACAGAACTATGATATTGCTTAAGCAATGAAGCGAAAAAAGGTAGTACCTTTGATGAATAAGCTAGTGTCGCTAGTGGTGTAACGACGGAGGCGTTTCCCCGAGCAGGTGGCCGGAACCGTGACAGTGATTATCGGCCGATTAGAAGAAGACGGTGGTGGGAGTGTGGGACGATGAATCCCCAATTTTACAATTTTTTTTTTTTCGATCAAGTTAAACTTATATTTTTGCTCTTACCTGAGCATGGTTGGACCGAACCGAAAAAAATGACCGAATCGAACGGAATCGGTTAAAATTTTTTCAGGATTTTGATTTTAGTTATTTTTCGGTTCGGCTCAATTTTTTCAAAGAAAAGCTTTATATTTATCAAAATTCGAACCGAAAAAATTTAATTCGATTTTCGGTTCACCAAATCCCAAATTTCGATTGCAGTTGCCAGTTAGGTTCTTTTTTTTTGGTTCGGTTTGGTTTTGAACGGATGCTCAGCCTCAAAATATTCAATCAGTAAGATAGAAACCGGCAATAATAAATAAGTAAACCGGATTTGGATTGTCTGATCGGGTCAGTATATATAAAAAAATCCCAAAACAATTTTACAAACCGGGTTCAGAGTGTTGGCGTAGTTCCCACGCGAAATTTTGCGCGTAAAACCCACGCGAAATTGACCGACGTAGGCCCCACGCAAAATCTGGTAGCGTTAGCCCAACGCAAAATTTGCCTATATAAACATTACCGTTGTACGCCGATACATCCTGCGCAAGATTTCTCGTTCCAACGTAGTTCCGCTAGAGTAAGCCTATCCATTAGGACTGGGCACGGGTGGTTAACCGGATTTCCGGTTAGTTGGAAATTCGGTTATTGAATTTCGATAGCCATAACCGTACCGGTTGTTTCCGGTTAACCGGAAATCGGTTAATTGGAAATTCGGTTATTGAATTTCGATAACCGTAACCGTACCGGTTGTTTCCGGTTAACCGAAAAATTCGATACGGTTTTTCGGTTACCCAATAACCACATCTTAAAAAAAGTTTATAAATTATACTATTTAGTGGAGCGTTAACCCGGTCTTTAATACATATTGCACATCTTTAATATCATTTCACAACACATGAAACACAAAAAACAAACATTGTCTTTTTATAGCATAAACATGTCCAAATGTATCTTCAATCGTCAATTGAAATGGACTCGTCAATTTCCATCAAAGGTTGCTCCAAAGTCAACTTTCTCATTCCTATAAATTGTAATAAATGTTAAAGACACAAAAAAACGTTGCACTCATATAAAAAAAATTAACAAATATAATAAATTAAGCTTCTTCCATAGCTTCTAATTAATTCAAGTATATTTTCTTCGGTGGTAAAATATGTAAATGAAGTGCGCATCCAATCATAACCAGAAACTAAACCTTTCACCATTCGAGGCGTTAATGAAGTACCGAAAGAATCAAATATACGACTTTCGTAAATCATGAACAATGTTAGAAATGAAAAAAACCACCAAACTATCCATGAAAAGAACAATTGTCTAATATCACTAAACCTACCGCCTTGTATAATGTATATTATTAAAACATGTCTAATATCATTAAACCCACCGCCTTGTGTAATGTATATTATCAAAATATGTCTAATATCATTAAATTGACTTAATTATATTGTTCTCTTTCTAAAAATATATATATTATATATTATATATTCGGTTATTCGGTTATTCGGTTAACCAGATATTGAAAAACTAGTAACCGTAACCGAACCATTTAACCGGAAAATAATTCGGTCGGTTAACCGTAACCGGTTTTTCGTTTTTTTCCGGTACGGTTAACCAAAAAAAGTGATCGCTTACCGGTTATTCGGTTACGGTTTTTTTGCCCAGCCCTACTATCCATCTTATCCTACGTCAGTACCAAATTTCCCTCCTCTACCCAATTTTAAATACGGAGGTCTAATTTCCCGATCTCGAATTTCCTCCCCATCTCAATTACGCGGTAATCCGATTTCGAATCAGCTTGAACGCTCAAGAATCGTGCGAGAATGGCTGAGTTCCTCCGATCACGAAATTCCTGTAAGTTCCATTCCCTCCTCTTTTCTGTATAATTCGTATTCCAATTTTCTGACGGCGAATTTTTAGGGTTTGATCTATGTTGTGAACTAGTGGTGTTGATAGCGTGGATCTGATGTCGGAACTAGTGGTGTTGATAGCGTGAGTTTCCGGACTGAATAAGAGTTGCAAATTCTAGGGTTTAGTACAGTAAACGGAAAGTATTTTCGCCTGAGATATGAACAGTGTTGAAATCTGAAGATCATTCCAATAATTTTGGTAGACTCTCAAGAAATGTTATAAACTAGTTCTATATTATTGGTAATTTTACTGCATACATCGAAAAGATGCTCCTGATTATGCACTATTTTGCTTGATGAAGTTCAGTTACAGTCTTTGGCTTCTTATCTGTTGTTCCTGATTATGGACTTCGGCGACTGGATTCTAAACAGTATGAAGAGCAACAGGGTGCTATTAATTTTTCTTGTTGTGCTATATTCACTTTCCACTCCTCTGTACTGTATAGTTATTGCCTTTTAGAGTTGAGCATTGATATAGTATCATATATATGTTTTGCAGGCTATTGCAGTGCAGGCTATTGCACCTTGTTGTTGTATTCAAACACTGATCAATCTACTACACTCTTCCAGGCATGTGAGTTTGAGAGTTTCTGTGACCAAAGTGACTATGCAATGTAAATAATGATCTAATTGTTTTGTCTATACATTGAGGCCATTGTTACTGATACATGATCTTCCAGGTAAACAAAGTTGAGTTGTCGATATGCCTTCAACCATGTGCTATGATCAAGAACTTCATCCGAATCTAAAACTGGTCAACACGTTATCTAAATTATATTTAAGATGCTTGTGTCATTTATATATGTACAATGCTTATAATCCCATGATTTTTTGCTTTTGCAGTATGCCACTTTTCCGCAGATCCACACTGAAAATGTGATGCACAATATGGTGCGATTCTTATGCAACATATGCTTCTGACTTTGAATTTCGAAACTAGAGGTGTTTCCGCGGTACATGATCCAACTTCATTCGCAGCTCAACTTCTATATGATAATTCTTGTTTACTTATTGATCAACATCTGTTTTTTATTTACATTTTCAGGAGATAGGGCTTTACACACCAATTTTGTAATCCCTTGTTGCTAACCCGGGTTCCATATAGAGTTGCAAGAGGGTAATTATATGAGTTGGTGGATCAATTAGATGGAGATTCAATGGTTGATGAGGATGATATTCCTTTGTATTATGCTTTAGGCAAGTACAAACCTTCTTAATTACAGAGATACACATGAAATGATCTGTGCATCAAATGTATCTTACATGTCCTCGGTATTTGCAGTGATTGCACGCCTGGTGTACCACCTTGCCCGGTGGGATTTTGATTGGTAATGTTGAAGCTTCTGATTCTTCATATCTTTTGTTTGAGAAGTTTTGGTAACACAATGCCTTCTCTTTGGTTTCTGTACAATGTATAACATCAGCCACATTTTTTTTTTCCAATGTTGTTCAAGTTCTTTCTTGTGGATATAATGTTAAATAACTTCCTGTGCTTTTCTTTCTAGGCTGCTTTGGAGATCCATATGTGCTTTTCTTTCTAGGCTGTTTTGGAGATCCATATTTGGAGGTACAGATGAAGATGAAGTTGAACGTCAACAGGTATTATTATCTTAACTAACACTCTTTCGTTCCTACCATGCACTTTCATTTGTTTGTATTGAGCCAATAGGAGAAATCATGAAGATGTGAACCTTTTTGTTGCAGTATTGAGCCAATAGATCATAAAGTTGTCAAGATTCAAAGGCAGGTATTGAATATATGCACTTTTGTTAGAAGCATTATGAGGGTAAAAGCATGAAGAACAAGGCTTCAGGCTTTTGTACTTCTCAAAATTTCTCATATCTGTACCTAGCTATTTTTACAACAAGGAAGTTTTGTTTTGTAGTTAGGGGATAAAGCTTAAAAGAGTTACATACAATCTCGGTGTCTTTGGTGGATGTGGACTCTTACTTCCCATCATAACAGGACTCTCCGGGGTCAATGTTGGCGGAATCTCTGGCTTTGATAACACGCCTAATAATGCCTTTGTTTTTTCTTTACTATATGAAACTTTTCTCATGTGTTTTTGTTTACAGGTGGACACGTAAAGTCAAGATAACAACTGCATTTGAGACTCTTTTAAAGGAATTTCTAACTAACTTTACTGCAAATTTATGAATGATGTTCTATAATGGATGGTACAGAGAGCAAAATGCGAGGATAGGGGAGGATCAATTAGCTATGACTTTAGTCATTTCAATTGGCAAATTTATGAATGATGTTCTATAATAGATGGACAATTCAGAAAGTAAGTATTACTATGACTTTAGTCATTTCAATTGGGAAATTGGGAGTTGCATCCCGGGTTCCAATTAGAGTTGCAAGAGGGTAATTATACGAGTTGGGTGATCAATTAGCTAGAGATCCAATGGTTAATGAGGATTATATTCCATTGTATTATGCTTTAGGCAAAGCACAAAACTTAATTACAGAGATAAACATGAAAGGGTCTGTATCAAACATTTTGTTTCTAAGTGCTCCATTGTAGACATTCTAGAATTCTAAGTTTCCTTTTATCTTTAGGAAATTTCGGTTGCCGGAGGTTTATTCCTCCCAGGAGTCCAGGACAACTTGCCGCCTTGCCCGACGAGATTTTGATTGGTAGTGTTGAAGCTTCTGATTATGCCTTTCTTTTGTTTGAGAAGTTTTGATAACACAATGCCTTCTTTTTGGTTTCTGTACAATGTACAACACCAGCCACATCTTTTCCTCCAACATTGTTCAGGTTCTTTCTTATGGATACATTGCTAAATAACTTTCTGTGCTTTTCTTTCTAGGCAGTTTTGGAGATCCATATTTGGAGCTACAGATGTAGATGAAGTTGAACTGAAGTTCGTCAACAGGTATTGTATCTTACTTACACTCTTTCATTCCTACCACACACTTTCATTTCACCTCATCACTTGAAATATGTTTGTCTTAAATATCAATAGGAGAGAAATCATGAAGATGTGAACCCTTTTGCTGTAATATTGAGCCAAGAAAAACGGTTGAAGAGCAAGAAGCATTACAAGGTCGCCTATTCACCATTCAATATGTCACTCAATTCCTCTCAGGCCTATTTGTTCTTCTCATCTAAAGTATAACTTAATTGTCATTTTCACTTTTTTTAACTCAAATTTTGACCAAAACATGTTTTTTTGGATAAGTACTAATTCAGTAAGCTAATCTTTTATTTGTACAGATTTTAAAGCTGCTCAATTCACTAAGATGATTCGCCAAAAAAATAGATAATTCATTCATTGCAACTCACATTTACCTATCAGATTATGCCACCATTCAAAATCACATCAATAATTTATGTCAAAAAAAAGAAGTCTGAACTTGCACTTTCTAGGTTTCTAGTATCAGCTTACAACAATCACAATCTTAAACCCTCAGCAATTGAGCGCCAATAGAACTAAAGCTCACATTAGCCTCAAGCACTACAAATTAAATCACTATCACTATAAGATGAATGCTGGTTAAAAGAGAGCTTTTGTACAGTTCCATAGCTCAGTTTCTCTCAAGAAGAACCATTAGGTCCTTTTGCAGCCAGAGCCACAACCACTTGTTCCAACCTCGGTGCATCGACGTCCATCTGATCAGACGGTACGGGATTCGCTTCTTCCGATACCGGTGGGGTCGGATCCGTTGTGGTAAGATCCTTCCCATCCTGTGTTGGGCTTGGCAGATCTTTGTCTCCTGTCGGAGTTTCGTCAACTTGATCAGGTTCCGAGTCGGGTACCTCCATCAGATTCAGGGCTCGATCCGGTGTTGCAGAGTCGGACGTCTTTAGGGCACTGTTTGGATCTATAGGTTCGGTTTCAGTTTCTACAGATGGCTGAACCGAGTTCGTCTGATCTTCGTTTGCGTTGCTCGGTGAAGGGATTGGTACCGGTATTGTTGGCCGAGGTGGGGCCAGGGTTTCGGTGATCTCGTATTCTGAGAGAAGGTCCATGAACTCGTTAAGCAAACGTTGAACTTTCCAGTTTGTGGCCATTGCTGGCAATATGTCTTCTTTTAGAAGCTTGTGCTTCTTCATTCCCTGCAAACGACACAAAGGAAGCTCGTCATGAAAGCAGCTTGTGGGTTCGCACCAGGCTTCTACATTACTAAACCAAGGTTTGAGCAAGAATGGAGATCTAAAGTGTACCGCCAAGAGAAACTTACAAGAACACAAGGATCCCATGCTAGGTTCTTTGGATCTGATGAACTTGCTTCGGCCATCCCAGTAGGTGGTCCAAGAAAGCCTTCACATACTTCCCGTAATCGGGATTCATCTGCTTCTCTGTATTTAAAACACCATAATCTTTTAATCAAATTCCGAGACAAAGGGACGTCTAAATTGAAACAAGCGACAGACTTTCAATAAGGCAACCTGGCTAAGAACCGAACGTATGAAAGGAGGCATTGTCGGTATTCATTAGCTGACTGCAAAGCCAAAGCAGATGCTAGCTGAGATTCCAAGTGAGCACGAGTCTGAATGCCATCATCAGTCACCCTAAACAAGAACACCAAATTTTGATTACAGATTACAAAAGTTGGCTTCTAATTAACATTAATCAAAGCAAGGATTAAAATTTTCAAAAGCATGCAAAAATACCTGGTCCAGCCAGGCTTTCTGGCCAAAAATTTCCTAACATCCACCTGAAGTGCGGCCAATTCTCCGTTATGAGCAGAACCCAGACTCCAGGAGCTTGCGAAATTTGAAGCAGGAAAGCAATCGTCAGCTACCCGTAGCCAACACTTGAGGCTCGCATCAAAGAGAAAAGCATGGCGAGTAGCCAAGACAACTATAGGAGAGCCAGATTTGGATAGCTTTGCAGATATCACTTTGATCGTGCCTACACGGAAATATTGTTGGTGCTTACTAATTAGTGCCATCTATCCCAAAACTCGAAACAACAAATTGAATAGAAAAAAAAACATTGTGTTATCTTTTTTCAAAAGTGAAGAAACATCTAACATAAGCATTACGAAAACGATTCCTTTTGGTTGAAATTTGTATATGTTTCAAAGAAGAAGCAACTTCTACCTGCATCCTTGGCAGATGAGAGTGAATCTAAAGTAATCAGAGAAGTCAACGAGTCATGAAGGAGACAAGTCCTGTTGAAGAGATCCCATACGTACAACGATCCCTTCCTCGTGACAAGCAACAGCTTCCAGCATTCATCACAATCGATAAATACTGCTGCAGAACCCAGCATCATTGTTGGCATAGCACGCCTCCCACATTTTGTGTAAACCTTCAAATGGAAGAGTATAGTACGAATTAACAGGGTAAGATAGCACAGCTTTCTGTTTTGGTTTACCCAATAATAATAAAATATCCAAAATGTGGAATTATTTCTTATAACTGATCCTAGACACATCAACAATGAATCTTAGTAAATCCAAGAATCTCAGCCACTGATAAACTATGTCCCAAGTGCTAGCACATAATTCATATGGAAAAAGAACATCTCTGTGAAAGAGCCTAGATATTTTACTGGAAATAGTACACCGGGTACTAATTGAGGCTATATATATGCTGAAAAATGTGATTCAGGTATGAAAGGATTATGCACATTGTCCTTGTTCAATTTTCCGTGGCACAAGATATCATACTCGGTGATTGACATGATGTATTAAATTACAGCATGAAAATAACAACCAGCAGGAATTATGGTCACAAAAGATATAAAAAAGATAATGAAAGTTCATGCTGGCACTAAGAAAAAACAGACACCTAACCTTCTCATTAACATAAAATCAGCAATGGAGAAACCCTTAATACATGAAATCATACAGGACAGATAGGTTTAGAAAAAACACAGAGACCTAACCTTCTTATTAACATACACTCACCAATGGAGAAACCCTTATACATGAAATCATACAGGACAGATGGGTTTATTAGAAAATATAACTCCTCTCATTTTCATATTCCAATGACACATTACAGAACAAGAAGGGGTGAAAATTACCTGTAGACAGCCATCTTCACAGCCAACTGCCCAGAAGTTTGCATTTCCAGCCAAAACAGAGACCTTCCCCAACATCCTGTCCGACCAAAGAGTTTGTGATCCTCTAGTGCAAACAATCTCTGACTCCTTCATCATAGACGTGCTCGACAACCCAACAATGCTACTGACAGCATGCTCCTTCATGTGAGCTTCCAAGCACATTGGTAGAGCAGCCGCCCCCTCTTTCTTATCAATGACCCTTATTGCAAGAGAGCCTGAAGCTTTTGCACCGCCCAACTGCTCAACTGTTGCAAGTCCATCTCTAGCTGAAGAAACCGGCACCTTCTCAATAACCAAACTATCACTAATGGTAGTCCTTGCAGAAGTCCCACAGCCTCCGGCAGAGGTTTTCCTAACAAAAGCATCTAGAGTTGCATTGGAATTATTTTGACAATCATCAGAACCATCCATCCTATGAACCTGAGTTATAGTAGTAGTAACATTATTTTGCTGAGGTGGGCCCCCAACTGCTTCTGGAATAATTCTCTTTCTTCCATCTGAGCGCCTGTACTCCTTCTGCCTAACAGGACTGGAAACTCGGCCAGATGATGACCCTTTATTGACTCCATCAGCACTGACTACTCCTTCAGCTTTTTTCCCATTATCGACCACAGACTCAGGAGCTTTTCTGGCTACAGTTAAGGCAGTGGAGGACTTTGCAAGCATTTGATCTAGTTGTGCATCTGATGTCACCTTTTTGTTCGACGCTTGCTTAGCTGCCGCTGCTTCAAACAGCAATTGAGCTGGACTCTCAGCTAAGTTAACCTGGCGCCCCCTCACATGACCATAACGACTCTCCTTTAGCTCATTAAGTTCATCCTCAGATAGCTTCTGACCAATTTCTTTTACTTCAAAATGGAATGTGGCCACAGTGCCATCCAATGAACAGGCAAAAAGTGAATATCCATCAGGACTCCTGGACATAAGCAAAGAACTTAATGAGCCAGGGAGCACAAAAAAAAATGATAAGCCAGTCAGGGTAGTTGTGGAAATTACCATGTCAAATCAACCACACTTTGAGTGAAGAAATGCTTTGCCACAAAAAGAGGGCGGGGACTAGCAGTTGTCCAAACAGTAACTGTACGGTCCTGACTGCCAATCGCAATCACATTATAAGGCTGTGAATCTTTTCCGGCCTTAGGAGCTCCATTTGCCCACCCTGCAGAGGCCTCTTTACCATCCTGTATGTTGGAAGGATGTCTTCTGAACATTGAATGATTGAATTTCACCACTATAATGGGAGCATTATGCCCCAAGAAATCAAAGGTTGCAGCCCATTCACCTCTTTCGAGTACAGGGGCAGAGTGTCTTGGCTTCTGGAAACCATGTGTAGTGGTTATAAAATGACCACACGGTGACCACCCAAGCCGTCTAAAGAAAGTTGACCCTAGCTGCAATGGAAACGAATGAGTTTTAATGCTATAAATCCAGCGGCATTAGTATAAAACTAAAATTGTCGATGAACATACTGATTTTGACCAGTGGCCTTCAGTCCTATGGGCAAGACTCCAATCACTTGTTCGCCATATAATGACAGTCTTATCATCAGACTGACTGGCTAGGAATGAGCCAATTGGATCCCAAGTAACTCCTTTTACCAAGCTGGAGTGACCCCTTAGCACAGCAGTACACATCCCGTTGCTCATATTCCAGATATGAACTGTGTTATCCAAGCTTGCACTAGCAAGTATTGAATCATCAGGAGACCAATTAAGATCCACCTACTTCAAACATGCAACACCCCTTTGGTTAGATACCAGCTCAAACCCAAGTAAGATTCATCAATTAAACTTCCTCAGAAAACAAAGACGACCTATCTAGGAAAATACCCATAGACACTAGACAGAAGATAAGCATTACACAGCACCTAAAAATCAAGAAGAAGAGTTTTCATTACCACATCAGCAGTGTGTCCCCTTAAGCTCATAACAACTTTCCAATTCTCAACATCAGGAGGCTCCCCACTTCCGAACTCGGTGGTTCCAGAACCGGGTTTTCTCTCATGAATCTGAATCACCTGATCATCTGACCCAGAAGCGATGTAGCGACCATGTTTAGCCCACCTTACACAGTTAACTGACCCAAAATGATCTCTAAGTGTGGCGAGAAGCCTCTGAGTAGAGTCCTCCTTTCCAAACTCTCTTCCCACATATTTCATGTCCCATATTCTAACCTGCATACATCCAATTACACATCAAATCATCATGCACAACAACGACAAACTTTGAAAAACATATCTGCTATGTAGCAATACAGAGAGGCAATTGGCTTCTTCACAGCAGACAACACAGACTATATGCAATAAAAGATCAATTAGCATCCAAATACATTGTCCAAAGATCTTTCCAAACATCATCAATGGCATCACCAATACAAAATGCACCCAGCAAAGATTGTGTAATCAAAAGGAGTTAGGGATTTTGGCTGATAATATTTGGCTATTGAGTACTCATCAATGCCCTGATAATTAATGAGTCACTCTATTGTGAGTCAGGACTAATCTCTACTGAAGTTATACACACATATATGTACTAAACAGCCAATCAAAGAACATCACTCCTGAAAAAACCTTGAGCAAGCCCATAATCAAAAAGATAATTGAATTGAGATATGGGGAAAGTAGAGAATTGCATACCGTGTGGTCACAACCACCGGTGGCGAACCTGACACCGCTAGGCTGAATGTCAATGGAGAAAATCTGCAATTCCTTGTGCCGAATCCAACTGGGTTTCTCGGCAATCATTGCTATTCAGCTTATTGAGCCCGGAAAACAACAAACAAGGCTAAACCCTAGAAGGGTTGGGGAAAAAGCCCTAGATGGAGTGAAATTTTTTGGGGAAAGGGGAGAGGGATCGAATCTCGACTATGGCTCACTCTGTGTTGTAACGTTCAAAAATTAGTGTTGGGTAAAATTGAGAGAGCGGAAGAAGTGAAGTAAATTGGAAGCCTTTTGTTTGGCTGCTGTTTTTGCAAGTCTTTTCGGAAGGTTTTTGAGGTTGGGCTGTCTCAAGAATTGAAGCTCTGCAACTCGTAACTCCAATTTTGGTGCTTTCACAGAGTTTCAGTACTTGCCCTTGCTTTGAGTTAATCTTCCCCTTTTTTTACTTTTTGGATTTGGACTTGGATTGGGATCATATTTTAGCCCATAAAAGAAAAGTGTAGAGTCTTGCTTCTAGGCCTAAGCATGGTTGGACCGAAACCGAAACTGAAGGAGTTCGTTTCGGTTTGATTCTCGGTTCAAGAAATTTTCGGATTTTGGTTTGGTTCAATTTTTTCAAAAAAAAACTTTATATTTACCGAAAATTGAAAAAATCGAACCGAATTTTTTGGGTTCACCAAATTCCCGAATTTTGGTTTCATTCGGTTCAATTTTTTCGGTTCGGTATGTTTTTTGAACCGATGCTTAGCCCTACTTTCCTGTGATAGAAGCTCGTTTAGTAATTAGCAAATATAATAATTATATAGGTAATATTATGAATTAAAACTTGAAATATAATATATCTATGAACTCATATCATATATTTTATTAGAGGTTGATTCACATGAAAAGCCTCCTTAAGATATAAACTGTAAATAATTAGGAGCCATTAGATCAAAGAAATGAAGGGCTGAGATTGGATGAGGGCAAAAAGATGAAAATAAGGTATTAAATACACACGGTGGCAATTTTACAATTATAGATAAAAATAAGGGCATAAGAGGGATTTCAGATCTTTCAGAAATTAAACACACGAGTTACGTGAATATTTCTTCATTTCGGCACTCAACTGAATCATCCCTAGTTTTGCTCGATTTGCAATGAATTTCGCGACTGTTTTTTGCAATTCGACATAAATCATCCCTAATTTTGCTCGATTTGAGGTGCATTCATGGCCGATTTTCGCAATTCGACATGAGCCATCCCTAATTTTGCTCAATTTGCCCATCCGATTTTCGCAATTCAGCATGAATCATCATTGGCTTCTCCATTTGAACCCTTGTTGCACTATCTGTCGCCCTTTTTTACTTCGTTTGTTGGGTTCGAGATTGCTGAAGAATGAAGGCTTTATAGCATGGGGGTCTTAAGGAAGAAGATAAACAGATAAAGACCTTGTTAGAAGAGATAAGAACAACTACCCACTTGCTTGTGCGTGACTAAGAACTGAGTGATGCAATTTGTGAGCCCATCGTTTATTCTCAAATCACGACAAATTCAAATGTATAATAAGCATGTGATCTCTAACCTACTGAAAATCATATTTTTATGCATGTTGGATATGGGCAAGGTATAACAATTCAAGTGGAAAAGCGTGGAGGAGTTGAATTCATGATTGTGGTTCGTTAAAGCGTAGGAACATTGAATTAGACTTTCCATTGCATTTTTTCATTGTACCAAAACAAAATCAGTAGTGCTACAATGTACAATCTTCTAAAAATGCTATTAAAATGAGAAAAAGGGATGAAACTCCAATCTTGAGTTTTTCTGGTAACAAAGTTAAACCTATGAATGGTTTTTATGTTCGTTATCTTGTTCACGTTTTTTCTTTGGATATTCACATATTTGATGGAGTTGTTCACATATTTCATGTCGACGTTCACATCTTAGTAAAAGATAGTATATGAATGCAAAAATGGTTTTTTATGTTCGTTATCTTGTTCACGTTTTTTCTAAGGATGTTCACATATTTGATGAAGTTGTTCACATATTTCATGTCGGCATTCACATCGTAGTAAAAGATGGTATATGAATGCACAAACTATTTTTTATGTTCACATATGTGTTCACGTATTTTAGATGTACGTTCACATATTTGAATATAATGTTCATGTATTTTAGTATCATGTTCACATACATTGAAAGGGTTTTTTATATTCACGTTTTTTATTTGGATGTTCACATACCTGATGGAGTTGTTCATATATTTTAATTCGGCGTTCACATTTTAATAAAAGATGGTATATGAGTGCACAAACGATTTTTTATGTTCACGTATTTGAGTATTATGTTCACGTATTTTAGATGTGCGTTCATATATTTGAGTATAATGTTGATGTATTTGAGTATCATGTTCACGTATGTTAGATGTGAGTTCACATATTTGAGTATAATGTTCACCTATTTGAGTATAATGTTCACGTATTTGAGTATTATGTTCACGTATTTGATGTGCGTTCACATATTTGAGTATAATGTTCACGTATTTGAGTATCATGTTCACGTATTTTAGATGTGCGTTCACATATTTGAGTATAATGTTTGTGTATTTGAGTATCATGTTCACGTATGTTAGATGTGCGTTCACATATTTGAGTGTAATGTTCACGTATTTGAGTATAATGTTCACGTATTTGAGTATCATGTTCACGTATTTGATGTGCGTTCACATATTTGAGTATAATGTTCACGCATTTGAGTATCATGTTCACATATTTTAGATATACGTTCACATCTTTGAGTATAATGTTCACATATTTGAGTATCATGTTCACGTATTTTAGATGTCCGTTTACATATGAAGAAGTTGTGTTCACGTATTTGATTAACATGTTCACGTATTTTAGACGTACGTTCACATATAAAGTACTTGTGTTCACGTATTTTAGATGTATGTTTTGATTAATGCTATCAAATTCTCGCACTCATATATGTAAATTTTTCGAATTTGCACAATTATAAAGCATGATCTCTTTCTATATATAAAATTATACATTGACAAGTTCGGCTATAGTGCAAACAAATGCAGCAAGCTGCATTTGTAAGATAATTCGATGGAGATAGCAAATAGAGATAGAAAAAAGGTTGATTGCTAAATTTGTAATACATTCAAGTTCATGCATTATATGACGCATAAATAAGTTTCAATGGGTGAAACAATTTATTATGTCAATTTTCATGTTCACATTTTTTCTTTGGGTGGTCACATATTTGATAAGTGTGTTCACATATATTATGTTGTGGTTCACGTAATAGTAAAGATGGTACATGAAAAAAGAAACAATTTATTATATCCGGTTTCATGTTCACGTGTTTTCTTTGGGTGTTCACATATTTGATGAGGTTGTTCACGTATTTTATGTCGGGGTTCACATCTTACTAAAGATCGTAGATTAATCCCATTCACATATTGCATGCCTATGTTCACATATTCCATGTTTTTTTTATATTTCAAATATCAAAATTTTCACATATTTCACTCGTATGTTCACATATTCCATGTTTTTTTTATATATTTCAAATATCAAAATGTTCACATATTTCACTCGTATGTTCACATATTTTATGCAGGTGTTCACATATTTCATGCGGGTTAATTCTTTAAGTGATAGAAAGAGAACTCAAAACCAAGTTTCACGAAGACACAAACAGCAAAAGCAAAGAAAACCAAAGATAACAACAAAGCACTCAAAGAAGCTACATGAATTTACATAGATTAAAGATAAGAAAAAGTTTATACAAGAAAGCTACATGTGCAACTATCCAGTAGGCATGAACGACATTGTGTTCTGGATCTTTATTTCTCATGATACAAATCCAAACTAAACAAAGGTAAGCATTGAACAACATGTAAGATGCTTCTTACATTCTTGACCAAAGGCGGGTCAAGCTCGCCTGTATTGATCCATGAGGCTCATCTGTGGATAGGTATACATCATCCACAAACTACAAAAACATAACACGAAAAAGTGAACAAATCTGATTATATTTATACAGCATTTCCTTAGACGATAATGTTTATATATATTGGAATGGCATGATCAACCTTGAAGCCCATCTCCTCAAACATAACTGTCATAACTTTATGGACAAGAAGAAAGAAACGAGACTAGTTGGTAGAAGCCATCGGCCCATCACGAATGCATTACGCAATTTGAGTTTTTTTGTTATACAATCATGTGGGATTAACCTAACAAATAAGTGAAATAACCCTCTAATCAACACGTTTTTCATTTTGCTCAATTAATAATCCATAATATACAATTATACATGCATGCAACCTGAGGTATATATAATATAAAAATGATTAATTCCCTTCATTTTTGTAATAACATTTTTCTTAATTATTATAAGGTATTATATCATTTTCTAATAACTTAATAACCTAAAGTATTATATCATAAGGTCACTATCATTATAATTAGTATGGTCCTATAAAATAATTCCCTCTTATACAAGTAACGCAACATATGCCTAACTGACGTGATTACCAGGCTGGCCGTCCAACTTGAACAAATTAACTAAAACGGGTGGAATCAGATCTCAATTCCGATTTAAAAACGAGAATCTTTTCCACCTTTTTCAGAAGAATAAAGAGCACAAAAATTCAGGTTTTCCCAGATCTCCCCTCTTTCTCTCTAAACCCGGTTCGGTCGCCTGACTTTCCGGCGACCGCTCAGTCGCCGGAAAATCAAGAACCACTCGATTAGATGGTTCTAGAAACTCCCAAGACGGCGACGGCGGCGGCGGCGGATCTCAAATCCACCTCCAACATCTGCCTCCTCCCACACCGGCCTCTAGCATCCCTCCTCCGGCGACTCTCCTCCGCCGGAATCTCAACCGGCTCCGTCCGCCCTCTCTTCACTCTCCTCCTCCTCCTCGGATTCATCGTCGCCGCCTTCACCTCCCGCCGCTCCCTCTCCGCCACCGCCGGGGCTCCTCTCCCTCCCGCCACATTCAACTCCACTCTCCTCCACCTCGCCGAGTCCGATCCCGGCGAGCCCCGTCTCCGGCGAGAGATCTCCCTCCTCCTCGAAGGCGACCTCGACAAACTCGCTCGCTTCCGCCCCCTTCTCCTCTGGCGGAGGTTTACCTCCGCCGTAGACCTCCGCGGCCGCTCCCTCGGCAACCTCCGCTCTCCGGCCTTCCACCGCCTCTACCTCAATTTCCAATCCCTCCTCTCCGCCTGGTCTCTCCGCCGCCAAGAGCCTCCAGAAACAATCCTCGCCGACCTACTCCGTCTCCTCGGCCGTCAGGAAAGGTACTATTAAAACCAATTGGCAATAGTAAGAGTAACCCATTATTTTATATACTAGGCAATTTTGTCATTCAACTTCAGTTGTGTGATGGTTTTGTATTGTTTTTGGACAATAGGTACTCCTCATGCGCCGTCGTCGGAAATAGCGGGATCCTCCTCGACTCGGACCGCGGATCCGAGATCGACTCCCACGCGGCCGTCTTCCGCCTCAACAACGCCCCAATCGCAGCCTTCTCCACCAAAGTCGGCGAGAAAACGACGATCTCGTTCATCAACAGCAACATCCTCCACCTCTGCGGACGTCGAAGGGGCTGCCCCTGCTATCCCTACGGTTCCGGCGTCCCGCTCCTCCTCTACATCTGCCAGCCGATCCACTTCCTCGACCTCGCCACCTGCAACTCCACCTCCTCAAATCGGGCGCCGGTTCTCGTCACTGATCCAAGATTCGACCTCCTCTGTGCACGGATCGTCAAGTACTACTCCCTCAAGCGCTGGTTCAGCGCTCCGGATCCGGATCGGAACCGGAGCTTGGAGGGATGGAGCTCCGCGCACGACGGGATCCTGTTCCATTACTCGTCGGGGATGCAGGCGGTGGTGACGGCGGCTGCTGTTTGCGAGCGAGTGAGCTTGTTCGGGTTCGGGAAGGCGACGACGGCCAAGCACCATTACCACTCCAACCAGAAGGCGGAGCTTCCGCTCCATGATTATGAGGCCGAGTATGAGTTTTATAGGGATTTGGTGGATAGGCCTCATGTCATCCCGTTCTTGTCGTTGAATCCAGGGTTTAGATTTCCTCCTGTTCACATTTACCACTGAAAAAAGCAAATTTTGGGGAGGTCTCGAAGAGACTGAAAGTGTAAATTTCCTCATTTCAAGTTCAAGTTCATGTAATTGATCGAAAATTTGCTTTATTTGAACATAGTTTCTTGTCTTTACTGTCAAATAGTAGAATCAGTTACACACTCACACTTAGTTTTGGCTATAAAAAAAGTTACGGCTGTGTTAGGATACAATGTAACGGGTAGCGTGTTCCGCTATCGGAGGCGGAACCCTCCAGCAAATAGCGCTCTTGTACCGTCAAGGAGACTGAATTCCGCCGGCATTTTTCTTCTTTCGCTCTCCGCTACCTGACTTGCCGAACAAAGTCTTAGTTAGAACCCAAAGATGAGATCTTATTGTGGTTGATTATTACTCAATTACCACAGCTCAGAAAGTTCTTCCATAGTTTCCATTTACGTGCTTCACACGTTACTAAACCCACTTTTGTCAACTATATTTCGTACATACTAATTAGGCTGTAAATGGTCAAGGCTTTTACTACCATTGACAACAAAGGGGCATCATTAAATGGTGATAATGTGATCACTTAGTATTAGTGTAGTCCACGTATTTGTTATGGATGTTTAATTGGAATCCACATTGAGTTTTGCCCATCTTTTGTTAGTTGGAACATTTGATTGGCTAGCTCATCTAAAAATTGCGCATATACATCTCTATTAAAGCAGGTAAGGTTGTTCTTAAGCCTAACTTTCATATTCAATTCATTTTGTGGACAGAGAAGTTATTATAGGATTACGATGTTTCATCTCTCCATTTTTTTTCCTTTTAAAATGCATCGTCTCTGCAAACTTGTTGGTTGGCATGGGTCCAGAGATGAGTTGAATGTTTGGAGAAGTGTAATTTCAAGAATTCAATCCAATAAAAGTTAAACTTGGTTGAATTTTCAGATGAAACTAGTCTTTTGATGGGCTTAGTTACAATGAATTGAGCCCAAAATTAAGCCCATAATGACCCATTTGTTTGCGGGTCAGTCTTTGTCTGCTTGGCGTTGGGTTGTCCAATACATGAATTACTACTAGTCTACTTCAACTTGGTTTGAAGAAATTATGCTATGGCCATTTGCTTTTGACAAATCACACCAAAATGTTCTTCTTTTTTACTCAACTTTTGCTTGGTAACATGCAATTGCCTTCCTATTAAGTGTTAGTACTACATGTATTAGTCAACCTAAAGGGATTAGTCTAGTGGAGCAAGACAGAATATCGATTTGACAGGTTGCATGTTTGATCCCCGACCATTAGTCATCACTTAGACCTGGGCACTATCCTCTCATCCTAAAAGTGATGTATTAGTCCAAATGTTATATATAGGGTCGTCGTAAATGGTTTTAATGGCCTTGTGCAAATAGTTTACGAGCGACCAAAGTTGGTATTAAACGTAGATTTGATTACTATGTAGTATTAATCTAGATTTAGCGGAAACAGCTGGAACCTTTTGACGACTTTTTTTTACCATAAATAATAAAATAAAATTTTTGAAGAAGAGAAGGCCACCATGAAATTATAATGAACTGGTTATTGTGCCATCGAACTCTTTTGCACACCCTTTAGATGAGTCTAGATATGGATCAAGCACTTTAAACATAGTATTTTCCGTAATAATACAAAATCAAGTGTAGTAGCTTGTGAAAAACACTTCCCATCAAAACCCCTAAGGTAAAATGTTTGATAATAATTATGTTTCTACATTACCTTGAACTTATTCATAATTGACGTGATATAAACAACATGGTGATGATCTCTCCATTCCCAACAACAACACAAAGAAAAAAGAAAAAAAAGGATTATGATTAAGATTTGGATTTTAGATAATGGGGGTCCAAAATCACAAAAGGGGATTTTCAGAGTGTGGTTAAGTAGACGGTGTTAGGTTAATTAGTGCAGGTTGTTGGGGGTAGGGTTTGGTACTTTAAATTTAATAAATTCATGCTTAGTAATATTAATTATATTATATTTTTATTTTCACAACTTTCATCCTAACTTCTCTCTTTTCACATTTTTGCCCCCCTCTATCCCCACCCTCCGACAAAGCTTGGTGGCTAGCGCTCTCTAATCCCTCTCCCCTTCCACCAAAACCTTTTTTTCTTTACAAGGGTTTCTTTTATTAATGTACTAATTGTTTGGTTTAATTAGTTTTGTAACTTTTGTTTGTGTTAGCGTGCCTTAAATATGAATCACACACGATATACTATACTTTCTGTTCCTGATCCTATCACAATCTATTTTGGACTTGCGACTCATATTTATAACTAGGGTTTTCTGAGTCTCTATATACAATCTTGAAGTACCTAAAACTCTTTAATCCGAATTTTATCTTTCATAATAATATAATGTTTCTCTTACCATGTACATAGTTAACACACCGTTACCGAACCACGTAGTCTCGTTACAACAGTTTGTTTGTGTCAAAATACCTTAAAGAACAATAATAATGCCCGTTTAATTAAATTTAGCAAAAAAACATGGTTAAATAGATTAGATTCCTAATTCTGCAGGTACCACTTAATTAACCAAGTGGCAACTTAGTGGGATCGATTTAGAGTACGTGCTTGGAATATGTTGCATGTCGTAAGTTTTGGGTTAGCTACTTTGAATATTGAATTTGATTTTCATTTGTTTGTGGAGAATAAACCCCAAACAACCAAGACTATTACAATCCTCCTTCACACTTGCAGTTATATATCTTTATGTAACTATCTTCATCATGCATCCACATGTCTACAAAGAGGGATTTTTTCTTAATTTTAATTTCAAAGATTAAGAAAAGTAAAACACTTTTTGAAAGGGAAAATCTCTAGCTATCTAGGTGCACCTTATAGAGTCCAAATTAGGTGAAGGAGTAGCATAAGACTGCTGATGTGTATGATGATGTATCCACTTATAACATTTTAGTTTGAATATATGAAAATGTTTGTTTAAAACGGTTATATTAACGCACTAGTCTAACTGGCGAGTGATTTTTGTATTTTTTTATAAGGAAAGGATTAGGGTATTGGATAGCTCTAAAGGAAAATAGGGCAAACCGTTGCCATCGAGTCTCGAACCCGAGACCTCATGGTACTACCTTTAGTGCTCAATCAGTGAGCTGATGCGACAAGCGCATAACTAACTGGCGAGCGATGATATTCGTAATTACTTAGATGTAATATATATTGAGTTTGAACCTTTTTTTTTTTTTACTGTGATAGTTAAATGCTTGGTATACGACGAAAAAACACACTACAATCTACGGAGATCAATGTGTTCGAGTTAATCACGATTCTAAAAGGTAAAGAGCTTAATCCGATACATTAAATTCTTATCTTACAAATAAAAATCTTTCTTTTGAAAAGGGTTGGTATTTAAAAATAAAATTGGTCAGGAAAATGGGTGATAATTGAGCAAGTCAAATTTGACGACGTCATGCATGTGTTGCTCTTTGGTAGATTGATATTGTATTAAAGAATAAGTATGTTGACAAATTGAGAAGATTTGGCAGGAATCCTAAGCTAAAAAGGAGGGCTTTGTATAATATGGACTGTAATTTCCAGCTCGAGGGGTCGAAGAAGCACCAAATATGCAAATGGGCCCAGTCTCCGACCCTCATAATTTTCCCACTTTGCATATGGAAATGTAATTTTTTTTAACTTCGAGTTTTATCTAGGCAGTTTTAAAAGCAAAAATAGCATGATAATATAACAACAACAACATTTATCTGTACAGGCACACAGACGCAGATCTGGGGGTCAGAATAGGGGCATTCCAAATCTTGATGGAATGCGTCCGATACAATCCAAGAGATACGCACCAAATTAACTCGACAAGCTAAAACGAAAAGCATATAAAGCCACAAAGAAAAATAAAACTAGTACTCGAACTAAAAAAAAGATTAGATATTTGAAACCCTGCTCTTCACCCTCCAGCTCGAAAATGTTTGCTCCATCAACCAGACGACTAGCATGATAATGATGTAACGATCAAAACTAGTCTATTTTAAAACCCTAATGTGAAAATACACTTTTTTTTTTTTGATCAACAATGTGAAAATACACTTCAACCTCTACCGGACGGTCACTTTTATTTTTATTACCTTGATATATACGCAATTAGTGTGTTGTTTGGACAAAAGTGCCAATCAATTCAAATTAACATTTCTAGAAGTGATTTATGAAATTAAAATGGAAATGTCATTCACATGCCTACATGGCTTATGAGTTATGGCTACAGATATCTATTGATAGATTGGACTATGCAAACTCACAAAGATTTGATTTACCATAGTTTTGAATTAATTAACTTGGATGATCGAAATGTCATCCCTTCGATCTATATTATCCTTAGGGTAAACTGAAACTAAGGAATGGATTAAGGGTGTGTTCGGTAAATAAGTTAAGATATGATACTGATAAGGTAAATGATACTGATTCGATCTATATTATCCTTAGGGCCGGGTAAACTGAAACTAAGCAATGGAATAAGGGTGTGTTCGGTAAATAAGTTAAGATACTGATTAGGTAAATGATACTGATACTTATACTGATTTAGACACTAATACTAATATTGATCTTAAAGTACTGATAAGTTCAATGATATTAATGTTTAATGGACAAATTTTTGGATGATTATAATTTATACCAGCCAAAAGAAAATTCACCTACTTCATCTATCACTTTCTAGTTTCTACGTACCAGCAATATATCCACCTAGCTTATTTGAAAGCATATACCAAACTCTAGCAAATTAATCTAATACTCCGTATATAAAGACTTAATTAATTACGGAGTATGATATAATCATCTCGATTATAGGAAAAAACATACAAGAGACATGCATGAATTACAAACATCCGGTTCATGATTTTTTGTTCAAGCTGGGCTCCTTGATCATAAGCATCCCAAATCCTCGCAAGTGCTCATTAGCAAACCGCTCCCCTATGAGAATTTTTTGTTAGTGAGCACAAGCATGAATATGCCTGATTTGGATGCATGAGCCCTAACTCATTACTAGCTAGTTACAAAGACAAACTACAATGACCAAAGTGTTTAGATCAAACCATGCATCATTCGAAAAAACAACAACACCAAAGAAAAAGAAGTTAAAAACCGTCGTGATAAATTAGTACTATACCACCATACACGTGATGCTAGCAAACCAAGATGAGATTTTTGAAAATACTACTATAACTCCAATGACAACCAAACCTTAGTAAATAGAAGGTTTGGTCGTTCATGTGGATTTGATCTAGTATGATTTTGAAAAATCTCATCGGTTTGATCAAGACATGCGCGTGCGGTGTTATAGTTACTAGAGAGCCCAACCGAGCTAACTAGCCAACATTCACTCATCTTCAGAGGAGGCCGTTGTTGTAACACAATCCATATCAAACCCCTCGAGAGAAGGGTGGGGAGAATGGCCCTTGCCAAAGGACCTAATGTGGTCCTTAAGGGACCTCTTGTGCTTGAAGTCGGACCCACAAGTGCAGTACCAGAGCTTGCCACAGTTCTTCTCGTGGGTCCTCCAATCGCCCTTCACGGCGAAGCTCTTGCTACACTTCCTACACATGAATGCCTTGACGCCGTGCTTCCTCTTGAAGTGGGTTTGGAGGGTCCTGAAATCCTTCAATGGCTTCGCCCTCGGGTGGTTGATGTTGTTCTTGCATCCTTGGGCGCAACAATAGCATGGCAGCCTTAGCATGGCTGCCGGTTGTGTCCCCCTCAAGGATTCGGGTCCCCTTCTGTACTCGGATCCGTGTCCCCACATGTGCATCTACGTATATGAAAATCGCGGTTATAATGATCCCAAAAAACGGGTTCTCAACCAGAGGTCTTTAGTTCGAATCCTAATTCCTAATACCCATTTGTACATTGCAAAATGTAAAAGATTTCATAGACAAATTAAGTAGTGCATGTGTTACGTTCTTTTTGTAGAAATGACTAACCTGCATGTTATTGTAGCGGTTGAAGGTCTTACTACATATGGAGCAAGAAAATTGCATAGGGCCAATAAGAATTTGTGCAGGGGTGGGAATCCAAAACCTACTCTCCATGTTAAAGTTAGACCCACCGTCCTCTTCCCCTTCTAACTCTTCTTCCACATCAACTTTGCCTTCAAGATCAATAGTCTTGTCATCCATTTGCTTATCCATGTCAGCCTCTTCATCTCGATCATCCTCTTTCTCATACAAGTTAGTGATCTTCATCTCTTCGACGGAGTCACAAGGCAAACCGATGTGAAGAGCTACACTCTCAACTTTCTCCTTCTTGATTGTACTAATGGTCATCTCATCGTCGCCATAGTTAGTGTTGTTGGTGTTTTCAAACCGGCTTAGGAGAGGCAGGGTTAACAAATCCCTCCCTCCCCCTCCTCCTCTATTAGGGTTTTGTTGTTCGTCGCCCCCTTCTGGTGGTTGCTTGTTATAAAAGAAGGGTAACGTCAGGAATTGGGCTTTGGATGGAGAAAACGAAGATGAAGAAGAAGATGATGATGATGGGGAGCTCGGTTTGAGCCACTCTATGAACGTCACAGGAGTCGACTGGATACGAAAATCGATCATGTTTGTGGTGGAGTTAGTGTTGGTGGTAACAACATGGTTGTACAAATTCTCCCTTATGACACCCATCATCATGTGCTTCTTCTTCTCTTCAAAGTAAGATATTGGCTTTAGAGGTAAAAAGAGATCAAGAGGAGGAGGAGGAAAGGTTAATTTTTCATAATCAAGATGGTGTTACAACTTACAACTAAAGCCTATTTATGTGGGAAATTATATAAGCTAAGGGATAGGTAGGAAGCTAGCTTTCATATGTCTATATCTCTATGGGTAATTATATGGAAAAGAGGTGGGTAACTTAATTGGTTTCAACCCTTTTGAAACATGCTTTTGATTTCCTCGCACACTTTGAAGGAGAGAGGATTAGTAGTGGGGTTGATTCAAGGAAAATGACATCCAAATTTTAGTCTTCTTTTGTTTTGTGTTTGTGTGCGAGAGGAATCCTAGAACAAGCTTTAGCTATAGTTAGATTTCATATCATCAATAAAAGTTAAATGGATTTGGATACTATGGAGATTAATCATATTCTAAATCAACTTTAAATGTGGATTTTATTTAAAATTATCTTGATTACATAGATAAATAGTATAATGCATGCACGCCCTTATTAATTACGTGAAGCTACACCTTTTATATGTTGAAACTATAATTAATCAAATTGGATTTCATCTAATCTTACTTTCTTGACTTATTGCAAAGCTACTTAATTAATGAATTAATCTCTTTATCTAGCCTTTATAGTTCTGTGCAAGCCCATAGCAATATTTTCTTAATGATGTGTGCTATTTCTTATATAAAAAAATCTAAGATTACGGCTAATTTATTTAATTATAAGTTTGGAATAATTATATGAACATATAAAAACCAGGTCCGGGTTTAACAATTGCAATTTGCAGATTTATATTAATTAACCAATATTGGGTTATTATAAGATTGCTAATTGAATCTGTGTCTTTATATATCAACAAGTCCATTTCTTCTAGATTGCATGCATCCAATTGGAGGACTAAATAATTATTTATTGATCAACGTTCATCATTAAATTAATAAAGCTTTATTTTATTCTACATTTAGCAATTTCCTATTCGATCAATTCACAAATTAAAATACTATTTAATTAATGGAAAATTATTGAATCAAAGTTCGTTGCTTTAAACTGTCGTCAAATTGTTTAGGTGGCAAAAATGTCATTAGTTTTGACATAGCATGCAATCGGTTTACACATGTACGAGGTATATATTCTCATTTATTATGCTATGATCGTTATTATAGGATAAGATTTAAGATTATAAGCATGTAGCATAACTTAACCTGCATCTAGTAGGACTCTTAACTCGACTTATATGTATATGGATTTTCAATTCGAAGTTTCGAATAGAAATATATGTTTAATCAGCCAATCTTAATTGACTATTGCGAACTAGGTTTTACTTTTTTTTGGTGGTAATAGTCTCAATTAGGTTTTGCTATTTTATTTATATGCACCGATGTATGTACGTATAACGTAAGTGTTATATATATATATATATCAATGTTTAAATCAATTATAGTAAAGAACATATATATTGTAAGAAATATTGCCATAAAAATCCAAAGTATTAACATGCATAAAATGAATCTTGTCATCTATATGCAAATCAGATTTTATGCTCAAAGTTAGGGCTTTTCCAACTAAACTTAATAAATCATATAAATGCTCAAGGTTAGGGTATTTCGTAATTTTATCAAATTAAGCAAAGTTATAAATAGATTAATCTTCTATCAATTTAGGAGTTGGATTATCTCCTGTTTGCATACTACTTAACCCCTTTTCATTTATTAATTAATAAAACGCCTCTTGAGAACACGAAGACTACCGTCGTTCATTCGATAAAAAAAGACGAAATGATAGGGGAGTAACAGGATAATCTGATAGCGATGAGTTCACAGAAGATAAAAGATTGCGAAAAAAAGTTTTATTCTAAATCAAAAAAATCGCTAGTACGCGCCCCCCACGCGCGAAATATTGGCGATTAGGGTTTTGCGTGCGACTTCGGTCTCCGATGAGTGGGCCGCCGGCCTTGGTGGGTGGTGGCTCGCAAGTTAACCCTGGCGGAGACAACATGGTGGTGGAGGGTGCGGTTGGGGCGATGGTGTCCCCTGCTGAAGTTCCCAACGTCGTTGCTCAGCCATGGAAACAAATTTTTAATGCTGATGGTATGGTAGAAAGACTCGTATTGAAAGAAGACTATGTTCGGGAGAGATTAGTTAAGTCTTTCCCCGATGGTGAGGAAGGAGATCTAGTGTTTCGGATTAACCCTGAGATGTACAAAACCCTTGCTACTGTATGGGAATCTTCCCTTGTGATCAAGCCGCTTGGTACCCAAGTGCAACACTCGATCATGGACAAGAAGCTTCGAGAGTTGTGGAACCCGACTGGAAAGTTCTCGGTTGCGGATCTTCCGAATGGCTACTACGTAGCTAGGTTCTCTGTTGAAGAAGATTACATGAGAGCGTTAACGGGAGGTCCATGGATGATCTTTGGAAATTATCTCATTATTCGCCCCTGGAGCCCGGAGTTTGACCCGTTCACGGACGTGATTAACACGACCCCTGCTTGGATCAGGATATCGGGTCTCCCAATGGTTCTCTATGAAGAGACCACACTGTTTCAACTTGCTGAGGGGGTCGGTCGGCCGATCAAGGTGGACAGGAGGACGCTATTCTCTGATCGGTGCAGATATGCTCGAGTTTGTGTGGAGGTTAATATTTCTAAACCGCTGAAAGGTACGATTACCGTGGATGATCGGCGCCTGCATGTTGAGTATGAAGGCCTACATATAATATGCCTTAAGTGCGGTAAGTATGGACATCAGGACACTCACTGCCCTTTTGTGTTCAAAGCGGGCGAGCCACCGGCTGAATCCACGCCCCAGCCGGTTCCGCCTCCCCCCCAGCCTTCTCCGGCAATGCAGGCTGCTGATGGGGCTAGATATGGTCCTTGGACCGTGGTCCAGCGACGGCGTAAGGGTAAGGCGCCTTCTAGCAATGGAGCGGAGGCGCCCAAAAAAGATACGCCGAAAAGACCAAGCAAAGGTGATGATGCTCAACGTAAGGCCCAGGGTAATCATGATCCAGGGAAGCAAAAGTCCAAGTCGGCGGTGCCTTCGACGAGTAGCCAATCTGGTGCCGGGGCCAACAAGATGAAGAATGATAAAGGTAAGGCCATCATGGTGGAGGGCTCGGGAAAGAATCCGCCGCCTACGAGGGCTGCCGAAAAGACTGCTTCCCGCCAGCCGGGTTTGACCATTGGTCACGGCACGACGAATCGTCGGGCTTCCAAAAAGACGAGTAATACTGCCGGAACCTCAGTTTTTCCGTCGGTTACTCCGACCACTGGCAAGCGAGCGAGGGTTGAGAAGGCCTCGCTTGACTTTTCAGATGTGAACTTTCCACCGTTGCCCGTGACTGAGGGTGCGACGGGAATGGCGTGGAGTCAGGCGCTGACCGTTTCCACAACTCCAATAGCTCCTGCTGCTTTGCCAGGTAATGCTACACCTTCTAACACTTCTCAATTAATTCTTCCCGGGTCCGAGCAGCCCGCTAATTCCCCCGGTTGTTAATGAATTGCCTTCTCTGGAATTGTTTTGGAGCCCGGAAACCGGGCTTCCGCAGGGCCGTCAAGTACTGGGTCCGCAAGCATAAAGTTGATGTGTTAGCTATCTTTGAACCTCGTATCTCGGGAGAGGCTGCTAGGGACGTTTGTGGGCGTCTCAATTTCTCCAAGCAGGTTCGGGTTGATGCTTCTGGTTATTCTGGTGGGATCTGGCTGCTCTGGCAAGACAGTATTATGGATCTGGATGTTGTCAAAGTCAGCAGAGGCTTTATTCATGTTATTATTAAGAAGGGGACTTATCACTATCACCTTTTAGTGGTGTATGCCCCACCGAAGCCGAATCCTCGAAAGCTGTTGTGGCGGGGGTTGCTACAGGAAGTGGATGGTATCTTGGATCCTTTGATTATTGGTGGCGACTTTAACTCCATCTTACACACTGACGAGAGGCAAGGCGGGTCAGGCCGACTCTCTGAAGACTCCGCAGAATTCAATGAGATGGTGGATGGTAGTAACTTGGTTGATTTGGGCTTCTCGGGTCAGCCGTTTACTTGGTTCCGTGGGAACTCGCCGCGCACGTATGTTGCGAAGCGGTTGGATCGGGTCTTTGTTAATCCCGTTGGTCGTATTAGCTGGCCTGCGGCGTCGGTGCGTCATCTGCCTCGCATTGCGTCTGATCATGTGCCGTTACTTCTCTCCTTGGAACCGCGGGTGGTCTTTGACAGGGCTCGGCGTCCGGTCCGGTTCGAGGCGATGTGGTTTACGCATCCGCAATTTCAGGAGTTTGTTACAGCTTCTTGGCGCCGGGACTGCCCGATGCATGAAGCTTTGGCGGATCTGATGTCTAAGCTACTTGTTTGGAATAAGGAAGAGTTTGGTCATTTGACCTTGAAGAAAAATCTTCTTACGCAGAAGATTAGTGAAAATCAGGCTTTATTACATTTGGGGGCAACGGATCGGTTGCTTGAGGAGGAGAGGCAACTGAATGCAGATTTTGATAAGATTCTTGAACAAGAGGAGCTAATGTGGCTACAAAAATCTAGAATCCAATGGCTTCAGGCTGGGGATAGGAATACCCGCTTCTTTCATATGTCTACCGTTATTCGTCGTAAGCGTAACAGAATCGACACGCTTCGTACTAATGATGGTAACTGGATTTCTGATCGATGTAATCTTGAGCAGCATGCGGTTAGTTTTTTTGCTGATCTGTACTCGTTAGACCGTACTCAGCATTCTAATCCCGTCTTGTGTAGTGGTGCTTTCCCCTCGGTTTCCTCGGCTGAGTGGTCGGACCTCTGTCGTAGCTGGAGTGATCAAGAGATTCACGATGCTGTTAAAAGCATGGGCGCGCTGAAAGCCCCGGGCCGGGATGGTTTCCAGCCGGGTTTTTACCAGAAATGCTGGAGTCAAGTTGGTCCGTCTGTGTGTAGGGCAGTGCGGGACTTTTTTGCCTCTTCCAAGCTTCCCGAGGGTATCAACGAAACTCTAATCACTTTGATTGCCAAGGTTGATGAACCCGAGAGAATTAATCAGTTCAGACCGATTAGCCTTTGTAACGTCTTGTATAAGATCATAACGAAGCTCTTGGTCGGAAGAATGAAACGTGTGATGCCGCGACTGATCAGCCCCGCCCAGGGGAGTTTCTTGCCCGGACGTCTTGCTACGGACAATATAGTGGTTGTCCAAAAGGTTGTAAACTCGATGCAAGCTAAGACGGGTAGAAAAGGGTGGATGTTGTTGAAGCTCGATCTTGAGAAGGCCTATGATCGTATCCGATGGGATTTTGTCATTGATTCTCTTCGGGATGCGGGGTTTCCTGAGTCTTGGGTTGGATGGATTGATGAGTGTTTGCGGACTACTTCTTTCAGGCTTATTTGGAATGGGGAAATGACCGATCAGTTTCTCCCAGAACGGGGAGTTCGTCAGGGCGATCCAATCTCCCCTTATCTTTTTCTGCTTTGTATTGAGAGACTGAGTCATTTGATCAATAAAGTTGTCGGTCTTGGGCGATGGAAGCCGATTCAGCTCTCTCGTGGTGGCCCGCTGCTTTCGCATCTTTTGTTTGCTGATGATATTATTCTTTTTGCGGAAGCTTCTATTGAACAGGTCCGGGTTGTCAGGGACGTCCTTGATGAGTTCTGTGGGGCTTCTGGTCAGCGAGTTAGTCCGTCCAAATCCAGGATCTTCGTCTCTAGTAATGTGTCTGAGGACCTTCGTGATGCGCTTTGTGTTGAGAGCGGGTTTGCTTGGACCTCGAACTTGGGCAAATACCTGGGTATGCCGATATTTCATGATACCGTTAAAGCCGAGACGTTCACTCCTCTTATTGAACGGTTCTCGTCGAAGCTCAGGGGATGGCAGGGGCGCTTTCTTAGCATGGCAGGTCGAGTCACTCTTGCTCGATCCGTTCTTTCGTCTCTTCCGGTCCACATCATGGCTGCGGTCTCCGTTCCTCGGGAAGTTTGCTTGAAACTTGATGGGATGGTGGCTCGGTTTATTTGGGGAGGCTCGGAAAATCAACGACGCATCCATCTTGTTAACTGGGATGAAGTTTGCCTTCCGAAAGAGTGTGGTGGACTTGGCATTCGGAGGATGGCTGATATGAACTTGGCTTTAGTAGGGAAGCTTGGGTGGAGATTCCTTACGGAAAAGGACAAGTTGTGGGTTGATGTTGTGCGGTCGAAGTACGTCTCCTCGGTTCGTACGGAGCGCGCTCATTCGTCGTATGTTTGGCGGAGCATCAAAACCGGTACTTCGAAGGTAGTTGCTCCGGGTTCGAGGTGGTGTGTGCGGGGTGGCCTCCAAACTCGATTCTGGACCGATCCCTGGCTGGATGCTCGTCCACTTATGGACTTTGTGTCGGGGCAGGTTCCGGCTTGGGATAGGGAAAAGGTTGTGCGTGAGTTGTGGATTCCCGATGTAGGATGGGATTGGACTCGCCTCCATGGGTGTTTGCCGGCTAACATCCTTCTCAGGCTGGTTGCGGTCCCAATCAATTCCGAGGCTACTGCTCATGATATATTGAGCTGGTCGGGCACGTCGTCAGGTGCGTTCTCTGTGCGGTCTGCTTATGAGTTTATCACTAAGCAAGCGGTTCCTTTGTCGACGGATAGGCAAGTCTTCAAGCGTCTTTGGCGTCTCCGGGTCCCGGAAAGACAAAAGATGTTCCTCTGGCTCGTTATCAAAGGTGTTATTTTGACCAATCAAGAGCGGGTGAGGAGACATTTAGCCTCGGACGCCCTTTGCTCGAAGTGCAATATTGAGGAGGAGTCGTTGACTCATCTCTTGCGGGATTGCGGTGTCGCTTCCCGTACTTGGGATGATCTTCACCCTCCTCTTGCCAGGGGAGTATTCTTTCATTCTGACTTTGCCTTTTGGGTTCGTAACAACATTATGTGTGGTTCTTCGAGCTCGGGGCAATTGGGATGGGCTGAAATTTTCACCATGACTTTGTGGTGGACTTGGAAATGGCGTAATCTCTTTGTGTTTCAACAGGAAAGCTTTCCGGGTGACCGTGCGGCCTTCATCAAGGGGTACGCCAAAGAGTATGGTGATGCGGATACCTTGAGCAGAATTACCGAGTCTCAGCGACGAGAGGAGGTGGTCAACGTCCAGTGGATTCGACCTCGTCTCGGGTGGGTGAAGGTCAACACTGACGGCTCCGTGAGGAGTGATGGGCTCGCGGCTGCGGGTGGAGCTATTAGGGACGCCAATGGTGAGTGGGTTTGTGGCTTTGTTCATAATATTGGCATTTGTACTGTCCCGATGGCGGAGCTATGGGGAGTTGTGCAGGGATTAGATCTTGCTTGGAGCAGGGGCTATAGGAGGGTCTCCTTAGAAGTCGATTCGCAACTGGTGATTCTACTTCTGGGACGGCCTATAGAGGATAGTCATCCCTTAGCTAGCTTGATACGTATGTGCCAAAGCTTTATTCGTAGGAGCTGGGATGTCCAGTTCCGTCATGTTTTTAGAGAAGCAAACCGTGTTGCGGATTTTCTTGCTTCTTTTGCTTTTTGTTTTAACATTGGTTGCCATGTTTTGTGTGACCCTCCTGAGGGTGTTATTTCTTTGCTTCTAGATGATGTAAGGGGTCGGGTTATCCCCCGTGTGCGTACTACTTAACCCTTTTCTATTTGAATAAAACGCCCCTTGAGGGTACGGAGACTACCGCCTCTCCTTCTACCAAAAAAAAAGGATAATCTGATAGCGGATTTTCAGGAGTTAAGTGCAAAAAAGGAAATAGTAGAAGAAATATGAAGCCAAGAATGATTCCACATTAATTCCTGGTTTATCTTTTTGCTTTTGTTTAGCTGTGATTCCACATTAGTTCCTACCTCCAATACCAATCCACAATAAGCCTCTTTTATTTAATTTTTTTTCCATGTTTTCAGACACATATCAATCGATCTCTAGCTAGTTGTTGTCAATGCCTTCACATTGCTGGCTATCTAAAAGCTAAAGTTTAAAGACCTTTGCTTTTGAATATATACGTGAATTGTGGTGCACAAATGAACACATCTTTAATTAATAATGTTACGTAAAAAAGCAAGATTTATGTGCACGAATACCCGCTAATTATGTAGGCAATATATATCCATGTCAACTATGTAGGTGGTATATATATATGTTCAAGCATCTCACTTTTAACATTTAATTTACAACTACATATATTAGTTATACTGCCTCTTTTTATTAATTAAGGGTGTATGTATTAGGGTTAAGTTCCTAATTATGGCGTCTTATACTAATAAATTTGTATGAAAAAGAAGTTGCCTTTAAGTTTGCAAGATCGTGAAGAACTAGCTAGCTTTGTTAATATTTGCATGTGAACTCCAATAGCCGCTCTAAGCAAGTTCTTTGCCATTTTGATTTGGTGTTGTTGTTACTTGGTTGTTGTTTTTTTTTTTTTTTGACTAGGTAAAGATTAGGAGACCACCTTTTACGGGGGCCATCCTAGCGCATCCTTCCGGATGAGAGTTGTGAGCTCTTGACAGTTTCGGATGTGTTCAATAGGGTAATCATGGCCCATTTTAGATATTTTATCAGCCACGACATTAGCCTCCCTACCAACATGCGTAATCAGAACTGATTCGAACAGTTGGAGTGACCTCCGAATGTCCGTAATCAGGATATCAATCTCCCAAGGATAATTCAGAGCACCCTTGGAGGCATTGATCACAGTTAGGTTATCACCCTCAATTTCAATATTTTTTATTCCCATGTTTTTAGCGGTTCTAATCCCATACCATAATGCTAGAGTTTCCGCTTTAAGGACAGATATCTTTCCATATTTTCCAACTGCCATCTCTATGACTTGACCATTGTTGTCTCGTATTACAAAGCCTGAAGTTGTCTCTCCTGATAATATTTTCGACCCGTCGAAATTCATTTTGTAGACATTCCGAGGGGGTTTAGCCCATTTGGCAATCTTTTTAGTTCTTTTACTTCGTGATTGTATTTGTTTATCTAGCTCGTCTTCTTCCTCTGACCACCTCTTCGTTTTTTTCCAAGATAGGAGTTGTTGTTTAATATAGGTTTCTAGGTTCGCGATAAAGTCATTTGGTGTTTGCTGGAAAGCCAATTTATTTCGTTGTGTCCAAATACACCACCAGATGGTTGCTAGCTCTGTAAACTCTTGTAGGCCCAATCTCTCTTTTAATTCCGCCAAGATTTGTCTCGAAGTTTTCTCCCTAGTATCAATGGCTCTTAAGACTTGGTTTGTGGGCATGATATCAATAAATGTTCGGTGTGTGGGCATGATATCAATAAATGTTCGGTGTTTTCTAACCTACAGCTGCACATTAAGCAATCTGGGGTTACATGGATATGTTTTTGTAGTAGTCGGGCCTTTGTGGGAAGTCCATTCATGTCAACTTTCCATAGAAAGTTCTTTACTTTAGGGTATGTATCTAGTTTCCAAATCCATTTGTTCGGGTTTTGAACTTGTCTTTCCTCCTTTGCTATAAGTTTAATGGCCGATGCTGTCGAGAACCAACCGTTCTTGCTTGGGGTCCAATATAGTTGATCTTGTAGGTCGTTTTCCGGTAACTGCTCTTCCAATACTTGCGACGCTATTTCTAGTGGCAATACTTGTTCCAACTTTGTTTTATCCCATTTCTTTTCTGAGTTAAAAAACTCACTGACGGTTGCTTCCTTGTTAATCATGGATTGGCCTTTAACATATGTTAGTAGAGGACCCTTAGCAGTCCAACTGTCTGTCCAGAACCTAATTGTTCTTCCGTCTCCTATTTGCCAATGCAATCCTTCTCGGAACTCTGATCTTAGGCTCATAAGTTTTGACCATTGCCACGATGTATTAGTCTGTTTTTTGTAGCTAAATAGTTCCGTACCTCTCAGGTATTTTTCGTTTACAATTCGAACCCAAATGTTATTCGGTTCGGCCATAATTTTCCATAATAGTTTCATTTGTAAGGCCTTGTTCATATGTTCTGATTTCCTAATACCTAAACCACCTAATGATTTGGGTTTACATATCTTGTCCCATCCTATCAGGGGCTTGTGTTCTGGTCCTTTGTTCCAAAAAAAACTTCTATTAACTTGATCAAGTTCGTTGTGTATGTTTGATGGTAAGAGGAAACTTTGCATTAGGTAATTAGGTTTGCTGTTAAAGTGGCTTGGATCAAGGTTGTTCTCCCTGCTTGAGAGAGGGAGTTTGCTTTCCATTTTGTTAGTTGATCTTTGGCATTTCCTACCGTGTCCCTAAAGGTGTCCTTGTTAACTTTGCCATTTATTATCGGGCATCCAAGATATTTTTCCAAGTCTGTCATCGTAGTAATGTTCAGTGCCTGTCGGATAATTTGCTTTCGGTGATTATTTACTAGTTTGGAGGTTTGGAAGGCTGATTTATGGTAGTTAACTTTCTGACCAGATATTGAGCAATATTCGTCAATGGTCCTTCTTACAAGAGTACAAGCGCCTTGAGTTGCCTTGGTAAATATGATAATATCATCTGCAAAAGCTAAAAAAGGAATCTTAGTTCCTGATCTAGCCAATGGGATACCCACAGTTTTGTTGTTCATATTGCACATTTGTTGAAGTTTTCTAGCCAATAGTTCCGCTCCAATAACAAATAAGTACGGAGATAAGGGGTCTCCTTGTCGTAAACCTCTCTCCGGTTTAAAAGGCTCTGTAGGTCCATTATTTACTAAGACTGAAAAGGAAACTGTCTGCATGCATTCTTTTACCCATTCAATGAACTTTGGGCAGAATCCTAGTTTTTGAAGTACTATTATTAAAAAAGACCAATCCATTCTATCATACGCTTTTTCCATGTCTAATTTTATCGCAACCCATCCGTCTTTATCCTTCTTTCCTTTAAATGAATGGAATATTTCGTGTGCTATTAGTATATTATCTTGAATAACTCTATTAGATACAAACGCGCTTTGCAATGGGTGGATTATTTTACTGATTAGTTTTTTGAGTCTTTCTGTGATTATTTTCGAAATAATTTTGTAGATTGTTGAACAAAGACTAATTGGCCTATAATGATTTGTGGATTCTGGGTTATCTCTCTTTGGTAGAAGTGTTATAAAGGTGTGGTTTATTTGTTTTAACATTTTTCCAGAATGGAAAAAGCTTTTAACTGCTTTAATTACAGAAGGGCCTACTATTTTCCAATATTTCTTATAGAATCCAGAAGACATTCCGTCTGGTCCTGGTGATTTGTCTGATCCAATATGTAGTACTGCGTTTCTTATTTCTTCGTTCGCCACAGGTTTTGTAAGTTCAGCGTTTTCCTCATCAGTAATTTCCGTATTAATGAGGTTCAAATACTCATTTAACATTGTGTGATTGATTTCTTCTTTTTTGTATCTTCTTATGAAATCTTTTTGGATTTCCTCCCGAATGTTCTCCTCGCCAATTATTTGCGTTCCCTCTGCCGATCGTATTTCCCTTATAATTTTCCTATTCCGTCTACCATTTGCTATTTTATGGAAGTACCCAAAATTGGAGTCGATCAGCTTAATATGTTTTACTTTCGCTCGTTGCTTCCAGTAGGTTCTATGGAATTTCAGAATGCACTCTTTTTTATTAACTAGGCGGAGTTGCTTTTGTATCAAACTAGGAATCGGGTTAGTTTGTATCTGTGTTTGGATTTCTAACAGGTTCTCCTCGACATTCTTTAATTGTTCGAATGTGTTTCCAAAGGTGCGCTTATTCCATTTTTTCGCATGGTTCTTAAGTACTTGTGTTTTCTTTACTAGTTGAAACATGTTAGAACCGTAGAAATTAACTCTCCATGCTTGTCGTACTACATTTTCAAAGTCCTTCCGCTGCATCCACATCTTTTCAAATTTAAATGGTAGTGCTTTGTATGTTTCTTTATTACTGATGTCTATAGCTATTCTACAGTGGTCAGACGATGTGAACGCATAGTTTTTTGTCCTCAATTCTGGGTACCATTGTAAGATCTGATCGTTGACAAGCACACGGTCTAATTTTTCATATGTGTTATCTTGCTCTGTTTTGTTTTTTCTCCAAGTAAATTTGTTCCCTTGGGTTGGGATATCAAGTAAATTGCAGTCATCTTTAAAGTTTATAGTCTTGTGAATCTTGCTTGATCAGGCACAGACCCTCCTTTCTTCTCACTCGTATCTTGGATTTCATTTAGATCACCCATTACTATAGCGGGTATGCCAAGGTTTTGTATATGTGTTACTAATTTGCTCCAAAATTCATCTTTTTCCTTTTCATGTGGAGGAGCATACACTAAACAGATTGCTATGTTGTTTTTCGTTGTAAAGTTTGTATACTTAAAGATTAAAAACCTATTTTCCTGGATGATGACTTCTAGCATTTCGTTTGTTAATTGGTAGCTTTTCCACATAGCACATATACCACCAGCCCTCCCATTAGCGGGTGACCAAATAAAATTGTCAAATCCAGCCCGACGCCAAAGATGGTCGGGGGGGATTTTCTCAGTTTTGGTTTCTACAACTGCCATTAACTGAATTCGTTCCACCTTACAAAAGGAGTCAATTTCTGGCCAACACGATTTCCGGCCAATACCCCGACTATTCCATATACTAACTCTCATATTTGACTAATTTTGGGTATTTGATGTCCAATAATCCACTATCTTTTTTGTAAACACAATAATACACTATCATTCTACCTTGCATATCACAAATATGGTCTGTTTGACTCTTGTCTTGTTTTTGTATACTTAGTATATTAAAGATCTCTTTTATGTAGAGCTTAATCTCCTTAACGACACAACCAACAAGCATGATCTCTTTTATGTAGAGCTTAATCTCCTTAATCATAGAACTTTTAGCCATGTAAACTGCCATATCCAACTTACTTTTTCTTCCGATCGTCATTACCTCTGTTCGATACCAATTGATGTTGTTTTGGGTCATTGGAACATCGCCATATACGGTCTCCTTAACCATGATAGGTTCGGTTTCAAATTGTTCACTGAGTTTTGGTTCATTGTAGTTGTTCATTTGAGCACCACCATAACTGGTCTTCTGGACCATGGTGCGCTCAAGTTGTTCAACGGATTTCAGGTCAGAGCATTGTGCATCACAGATTTTCATATCCGAACATCTTTCAAACATGTTCTTCTCTCTGCTGATGCTCTGCGAGAACCACACCCGATCAATGCATAAGGTGATCAGACAGAATAAGCGGCACACATAATCAGCATATAGATAATACGAACATAACCTATGAAGACGGTAGATTTTCAGTTTGTGTTCAGATCTATGTCCAGATTTCAAACATCCCTCTATCCTATCAAGAAGAATCAGATTTAAGAATATGACAGGGTTAAGTATACACCTAGATCTTTGAGAACACCCTCTAGCTTCTTGGATTCTAAGAGGTGAGTTCTTACCGCCATGAAAGAGCCTTCCTATGCTCCAGCCCTTCGCATGACGATGTTGGAGTGAATCCCGCTCGCCATCCCCACCTTCATTGTCGTCCGACTCTCCCCTTCGGTCTGTAGCCCTCTTCTTGAGCCCAAGCCCTTTCCTAGATCCAAGAGAGCGACCTCGACGTTTCTGCTGCTTCGTTACTCGGCCAATGGCTTTGGAAGTAAACCCCTTCAATCCTCTTCTCCTTTGTTGTTTTTCTTGATTTCTTTTCCTCTTTGGGCACTCAACTTCCTTCAATTGTAGCCCTCCTTCCATTGTCGCTCGGAGCCTTTGATTCGAATTTCTAGGGTTTTTTTGATTTTGGGATCTTCCCCTATTTCGAAAGGAATTGGCCCGATTTCTGGAGCCATAGGTGTTGAGGGGCTGTTTGTTCATAATCTCTGGTGTGATTTCAAAGGAAATTGCACCTAGCAGGAGGATCTGAGAAAGGGGCAAGAGGTGGTTTTTCTTCTCCATGGTTTTCGCCAGAGAGAGAGAGCAAGACAGGGGTCTGTTACTTGGTTGTTTGTTTGCTAGGTGACAATCTAAAGGTCTTTAAATCACGGGTTTATTTGCATATTTTCCAAGTATTTCAAAAGATTATGCCCGAGCACGGTTCGATCCTGACCGAAAAAATAGACCAAACCGAACCAAAATCAATGGAGTTTGGTTCGGCTTCGGTTCAATAAATTTCTGAATTTCGTTTTCGGTTCTAAAAAAAAAACCTTATATTTATTGAAAATCGAAAAAATGAACCAAACCGAATTGGGCTCACAAAATTCATGAATTTCAATTCGGTTCAATTTTTTTCGGTTTGGTTCGATTTTAAACCGATATTCAGCCCTACAAAAGATGGTTAAAGCACATTTTATCTTAACTAGGGTAAGGAATAATGTCTATCTATCTCTAGACTCGGGTTAATTGATCAAGCGATAAAAAGGTCGAAATGAACATTCAGAAACTGCTAAATAGTCAAGAAACCACAACACAAACAATTAAACCACAAAACAACAACCAAAGAGCTAGATCGATGCTAAGAGCGAAACTAAAAATTGTCACAGGAAGAA
The DNA here is from genome assembly GCA_934048045.1 of Polygonum aviculare. Taxonomy (NCBI): domain Eukaryota; kingdom Viridiplantae; phylum Streptophyta; class Magnoliopsida; order Caryophyllales; family Polygonaceae; genus Polygonum; species Polygonum aviculare. The sequence goes on from OW204024.1 coordinate 1,154,721, forward strand.
AACTATAGAAACAGCACAAAAATAGTAATAACTTACTTATAAGACGTAATAAATAAAAGGCCCACATTGGGGATAAGCTCTATGGAGAACTTAGAAAAATACCTAGGATGTCCAATTATTAACGGCAGAATGAACAAAGAATGCTTCCAGGACAAAATTGGAAAGGTCCAAAAGCAGCTAACCAAGTGGAAAGCCAATGCGCTATCTCAAGAAGGTCGTACAGTGTTAATCCGATCGAACCTTTCCGCAAAACCAAACTACATTATGCAAAGTTTTATGCTTCCAAAGCATGTAAATGACGAACTAGATGCCATAAATAGAACTTTTTTCTGGAATAAAGACAGGCAATATAAGCCTCTTGTTGGTTGGGATCGAACATGCAAACCGAAGGCATATGGGGGCCTGGGTATAAGGAAAGCAGAGGACATGAACAAAGCACTTCAAATGAAATTGTTATGGAAAATACTCACAGAACAAGACAATGTCTGGGTGCGGGTTGTTAAGGAAAAATACTTAAGAGGAAACTCGCTATCAGAATATAAAACGAAGACAAACAGTTCATGGCAGTGGAAACAACTAATGAAACTAAAGCCAGAATTTGAGGGCGGCTTGAGATGGCAAGTAGGGAATGGCCGGATGATCAGATTCTGGAAGGATAGATGGGTGACAAACGGACCACTTGCGGAATGGGCGGTATCAAATGAAGTAGTTAACATGGAAACCAAAGTCGAACAATTCATATCTAGTGATAAATATTGGAAAATAAATGAACTACAACAAGTTCTCCCTGGAGAATTGGTGGAAGAAATATTGAGAGTCCCGATCCTTGAAAATGGAATTGGCGATAAACTGATATGGGCTCCCAGTAGGAACGGGTGGTATTCCACAGAGTCAGCAATAAAACTTATAACGAAGGAAGAAAACATGACACCAAGTCCCAACGCTTGGATCTGGAAATTAGATACATACCCTAAAGTGAGGAACTTCCTTTGGAAAATTGACATGAACGGTCTGCCCACTAAACAAAGACTCAGTGAAAAACAGGTTGTGGTGCCCCAAGGTTGCCTTATGTGCAACGCTACTCATGAAGACACCGCTCATTTACTGATTCAATGTCCGCATACGTTGGCAATAATAAAGAGCATAAATGCAAAGACGGAACATATCATCAAAGATCACACTCCGCTACAAATGAACCCACGAAACATCCTATGCGAACTAAATATCAAGTTACGGAAGGAGGAGCTTACTGAGCTAGCAGTGATATGGTGGGGCATATGGCACCAAAGAAATAAGATACTTTTCCAGCAAGCAACAAATGACCCCATACAAGACCTTAGCCTATACATCCGGAACCAACTGGCACAATGGAAACAAGCAAAACAATGGGATGAGGATGAAGAAAAAGATGTGAGCAACAATAGTAAATCAAGAGTTCGGTTTCAGAATAAAGGGGATAAATGGAAGAAACCATCTCAGGGATATGTAAAACTGAACTTTGATGGATCCAAGCTTAGCAATGGAAATGCCTCGGGAGGATCGATTATAAGGGATGCATTTGGAAAACCAATTAACGGAACATCTAGAGTATACGGGAAAGTGTCGGTGTTACTAGCGGAAGCAATGGCACTATGGGATGGTGTAAGGAAGGCCAAGCAATTGGGAATTAGAAAACTTGAGGTGGAGGGAGACAACATGACAGTTATCAAAGCTATAATAGGACAGAATCGTTGCCCATGGGAAATTGAAAGAATTATTACAGACATCCTCGTTTCCCTCAGGGGTTTCGAGTCAGTCCGCATATTTCATGGGAGTAGGCAATGCAATTCTGTGGCCGATAAAATTGCTTTCTTGGGCCACAGTCTCTCATGGGAAACTATTTGGAACCATCACGAGCTCCTTGCTCTCATCCGAAAGGATGCCCTAGGATTCCCGCCCTAAGGCGAGATCCTAATTTTCACCGATTCAAAAAAAAATAAAAAAATAAAAGGCCCACAAATAGGGGCATAATCATAAAACCACATAGATTTGAGCATCAACAACATAATCAAACCCACGTCTAACAGTGCATGAAAAGAAAAAACTACTTTGGGGTGATTTGGTGTCATGTGATTATCAAGACCGCCATTTACTTCAAACTTACAATCTTTCCAAATTGAAGGCATTGCCCATACAACATCTTAAATTTCTCATGATTAAAGTAGAAGATCGAGTAAAGTAGGGTAACGTCTTTGTCTAAAGTCATTCCGTAAAATCATAATATTTGTGGAAATCGAGCAAGCCAGACAATTGTGTCATTTCGATTTGGGCATTAACGATTTTGATTAATTGGTTTTAAGTATATTGTTCGGTTAGATTACTTAGTAGATGTTACAACAAGGAAAGTAAGAATCCGAACTCGCGGTCACGACGTCATGCTATATTTGTCGAAATCGGGCAAGCTACACAAGTTTGTCGATCATTTTGTTTTGGGCATTAACAATTAATGTACGTTGATTGGTGTAAGTATATTATTCGGTTAGATTATCGAGGGATGTTGCGACAAGAAAAGGGAGAATTCAAACACATGCATGCCCATTACGGTGTATCATACTTAATTACCGAGTAATTTGAGAGGACTTAATGTATGTTGTACGGTTGCATTAGGTCAAGATCCATATGACATTGTTTTGATTTTAAGAATATAGTTGCAATTCAATATATAAAGTCATAAATAATATTCCCAAAATCTAGGAGTAGTTCAAAACTCTATAGTCATTAGTTTTGGGCGTTACCAACTAATGTATGTTGATTGCTGTAACTATATTGTTCGGCTAGATTATCGAGTAGATGTTGCACCGAGAAAAGGGAGGTCGAATTCGAGCACATGACCATTAGGTCATGCACGGTGTTGTTTTTACTTAATTACCGAGTAATCTAAGAAGACTTAATGTATGTTGTACGGTTGCGTTAGGTCAAGATCCATGCGACGTTGTTTTGATGTTAAGAATATCGTCGCGATCCATTACATAAAGTCATAAATATTCCCAAAATGTAGGAGTAGTTCAAAACTCTATAGTCATTAGTAAGCAAAGTCTTTGAAATGTGTAATTAGGCACACCAAATGTACAAGACAGATCGACATCAGTAGCCTAATTAAAGTGGTCATCAAGAATTGAAATTTGTACATTAGTTAGTCTCTTAAGCAATTATACAAGATTTCACCTGATGAAAACTTTGCTTAATTTCTTCTGCCGATATTTCTCAGTACAACAATTTCTCCACATCGCCGGCGTATTACGCGTTTGTTCAGGTCAACGGAAGACTTTTTTGGGTCGTCGGAGGGATTTTTAGTGGTGGTGGTGGTGGGTGCATTTAATTTCCTAAATTCTACGGCCACACACACCATCAAATTAGGTTTATGAAAATCTAGAAAAAAAAAAAAAGATGAAAGAAAACAGGGTTTTCAATGTGTTTGATTTTCTTTAGTTAGATTAGGACTAATTTTTCACTTAAATTAAGCTAATTTGGGTTTGTTCTATGTTATAATGATTAGAGGTTGATCAAATTTCTAACTTCCAACTTCCTGTGTTGAATCTAAGCACACTTTGAGTTAACTTCCCGTGTTAGCCGGTGTAAGTAACTAGGAAGGATTTGATTAAATTTTAATGATTTTGGATATTAATTAAATCAGTTTTTTTTTTCAACCAAAAAAAATTAAATCAGTTTTTTTTTTTCATTCTTTGCGCCAAAAATAAATAACATAAGTAGAAATTCTTATGGACGTTAGAAAATTTTATATTTAGAAATTAAATTGAAAAGGGGATGCATAAATATTAATATAGCACTCCATAATTAACTAAAAAAAACCCTTAAGTAAATTACTGTATTAAAAAACCCTTAAGTAAATTATTTAGTCGTTTCAAAGATGGGGGTCTTCCACTCAATTGACTCATTCCGTCATTTTCTTTGAACTGTTCAATCTTCAAATTGCTTAATGTTAATTACTTGTCATGATCTTCCATGGAAAATCCCCTTGTTCACTTGCAAAAAAAAAAAAACAGAAATAAAATGCTTGCAAAAAAAAACAGAAATCTTCAAGCAAGTTCCATATTACTCATAATTCGAATTAATAATCATTCCTTCAAAAATCATTTTTATTCTGTAAAAACCAAAAACAAAATATTTTTATTCAAAATTGCGAAAACCCTAAATTTGGCTAAAAATGGCGACCTTCACAACACCTTCACTACCATCCTTACTCCCGGAATCAACCATTCTCATGCTCGGAAACTTTAAAACGATGACTGAAATGCGCCAAGTGCAAGCCCAATTGATCAAAACAAACCTAATCAGCCATAATTTCACAGCTAGCAAGATCGTATCTTTTTGTAGTACCTCCCCAGGTGGTCTAAGCCACGGACTATCAATTTTCGAGAGAGTTACGAGTCCCAATTTCTTCATCTACTTCTTTCTGATCAAAGGTTTTTCTAATAGCGAAGCCCCTTTGGTGTCGATCGTTCTCTATGTCCATATGCTCTGTAGTTTGAACTCGTTTGATGGGATCGAGAATTCGATTCCTTCGGTTTTGAAATCATGTGGGAAAACAATGGCGATCCGAGAGGGGATGCAGATTCATGGGCAGATTGTGAAGACCCGGTTTGATTTGGACCCGTTTGTGGCGAATTCTCTGATCAGAATGTACTCGGAGATTGGGGAGATTGAATGTGCACGGAAGGTGTTCGATGAAATGCCTAACAGAGATGTGATTTCTTGGAACTCGATGATGTCTGGGTATTTGAAAGCGGGTGAGATTGGGTTAGCGAGTAAGGTGTTCGATGAAATGCCTAGCAGAGATTTGGTTGCCTGTAATGCGATGATCGATGGGTATGGGAAGTTTGGAAGGTTTGAGCTTGCTGAGAGGGTGTTTGATGAAATGGAGGTGAGAGATGTGATCACATGGACGGCCATGATCACTGGTTATGTGATCAATGGGCGTCCAAAGAAAGCCTTGGACTTGTTTAGGAGAATGCTGATCTGTTCTGATGTGAAGCCTGATTGTCCGGCGATTGTTGGCGTTCTTTCGGCCATAGCTGACTTGGGTTTTATTGAGGAAGGCAAATGGATCCATGCTTATATGGATGCAAATAAGTTCAGTTTGAAGTATGGTTTCATTGGCTCTGCTCTCATAGACATGTATTCTAAATGTGGATACATTGACACGGCTTATGACATTTTTTCGAGCATATCTCACAGGAGAAACGTCGGCGACTGGAATTCCATGATCACCGGATTCGCATTCCATGGCCTTGGCCAAGAAGCTGTTAATCTGTTCCAAGAGATGGAACTCAATGAAGTGAAGCCTGATGAAATTACATTCATCGGGCTTTTAAACGCGTGTAGCCATTCGGGCTTAGTAGATGAAGGTAAGCATTACTTTGAGCTGATGAAGGAGAGATACAACATTGTCCCTCGGATTCAGCACTATGGATGTTTAGTCGACCTCTTTGCTAGATCGGGCCGTTTAGAGAAGGCCCTTGAAACCATTGAGTCCATGCCAATGGAGGCTGATGTCTTGACATGGAAATCAGTTCTTACAGCAAGCTTGAAACATGGTTATTATATATTGGGAGAGGCTGCTGCTCTGAAAGCAATTGAACTGGCCCCAGACGACTCGAGTTCTTACGTTCTCCTGTCAAACATTTACGCGAAATCAGCGAAATGGGATGATGTTTATAAGGTTAGATCAGCAATGAAGAACAACGGTGTTAGAAAAGTTCCCGGTTGTAGCTCTATCATGATCGATGGCAAAACGCACGAGTTTCTTGCTGGAAAGAAACTGGACGCAAGATCCAGTCATTCGATTGCGGTGAAGATTGAGGAAATGGTTTGTAGGTTAAAGCTGGAAGGTTATGAGCCTGATTTCTCTCAGGTTTTACTGGATGTAGAAGATGATGGTAAAGAGAGCTTGCTTAGTCTTCACAGCGAAAAAAAGGCGGTTGCGTTTGGACTCGTGAACAGGAAGAAACGCGACGGCCCTATTCATGTGATGAAGAATTTAAGGATATGCTGTGATTGTCATGGGTTTATTAAGCTTGTTTCCAAGGTTTATGAGTGTGAAGTCATTGTGAGAGATCCCAACCGGTTTCACCATTTCAAGAATGGATCTTGCTCTTGCAAGGACTATTGGTGAGTGAATGTCTCTTTTGTTGTTCCAGATTGTGTTGTTGTATGTGCATATTGTCATGGGCTTAAAAGACTATTGGTAATTGGGCTGTCTGTGTGAACCTTGGTGGGCTGTAATTAATATGAGGTTTATAGTGCTCTCAGACTGTTCAATTTTCATCTATTCAGAACCGAACCAAATCGAATCAAGAATCAAACTTTGGATTTCAATGAACTGAAGGCCAAACCGAAAAATACCCAGATCGAAAACCGAACTAAATCGTATCAAGAATCAAACTTTGGATTTCGGTGAACCGAAGACCAAACCGAAAAATACCCGGATAAAAAACCGAACTAAATCGAATCAAGAATCAAACTTTGGATTTCGGTAAACCGAAGACCAAACCGAAAACTACCCGGTTTGGTTTCGGTTTTGAACCTTTGAAATAATGCAAATGTGAATAAAGAGGATGTGGAGTGCATACAAATTACACTGGTTTTGTGTTCATAACAATCTGAACTATGGAAAGTTACAATATCTTTTCATAAGAAAGTTTGAACTGTACATCTAATTCTTACCCTTAAGAAAAGGAAATTGGATATTTTTTATGAAGATAAACTGAAATTTGTGAAGTGTGATGATTGAAGGTCAACCTCAACAAGAATTATTGAAGACAGTGTTTGGGCTATTATCACGTTGTAATCATTAAACAACAAAGCCTGCAAGAAAACATTAAACCCATAACTACAACGTTGATCTCACCCATTATTCCATCATATATTCCTAAATTTATTAAATCCCAACATTACACACTTTACTGATTTGTATGATCTTGTTTCCTGTATAATTTCAAGAGTTTTTGGGACAGATTCAAAGGCATGAAATATGAATGGAATACTAAAAACATTTGCAGTATGCACGTAAATAGTATGATTTCCAACAACCCACGTTCCCAGTTGGGTTAGGCCGAATAATAACGGGGCCCACGTGACCCTAGTTTTGATTATAATTCAGATTTCATAAGATTGATTCTAATGTGAAATGAATCCCTAATCCCTCTTTTTGATCGCATATTTTCGTAGAACGTACGATAAGATTTGAGACCACTAAGATAAAATGGGGCAGAGATTTGCATACCCTTTTTATCACCCTTTTACAATGTTTTTACCCTTTGTGTAAGTGTCCAAACTCAAAGGTAAATTGACTAGAATTCAAGGGTGATTTGGTGATTATTAATTACGTGTCAAATTTAATTTCCATAACATAGATGGAACTCAGATACCATTTTTTTGACGTCTTCTCCTTCTTCTTTGTACCAGATAGCGCCTTCAATTTCAGTTTCAATCGATCACTAATTTCACAAAATACTGTAGTTTTTTTTTTAATTTTCCTCTTTCCGCGTTTTGATATGAATAATAAATATCTTTCCCTCTTGAAATCAAAACCCAGCCTTCCTCAGATTGTCCAAGATTGAGAGCAAGGCACTCAAAAAAAGAAGCAATTTTTGTCCACTCAATTCCGATTTCTCATCATTCTTATCAAAGAAGAACTCAATATCAAGGTAAAAAAAGCTGTTAATCCTTCTCATATTTCTCTTACCAAATCTGGGTTCTTGAAGAAGCTTTTTTTTTTAATGGGTAAAGGTGACATCTTTTTTGACAGATGGGTAACATTTCTGGGAATCAGAGATGCTCAAATCCCATGGAAGAGCCTCTGATTACTTCGCCCAGGATCAGGCTGAATGATGGGAGGTTTTTGGCTTACAGGGAAACTGGTGTTCCTAAGGAAGAGGCCAAGTTCAGGATCATCATTGCTCATGGCTTTGGGAGCTCAAAAGATATGAGCTTTATGGCACCTAAAGTAAGAATCTTTTTTATAGTTCTTGGACTGAATCTTGTTTTCCTGTTGAATTCAGCATCTGGGTTTACTTGTCTTGAATCTTGCCCAAAAAATTTGATCTGGGTCTCAACAGATCTTTGATTCTGAGTTTCATGAGTTGACTAGCTTACTTCTGAATTTGAAAGGTTCCTAGTTCTTAGGAATATGCTTCTTTTTAAGTTACTTGGAACATACCTTAAACTGGCATATTCTGAGATTCATGTTGAGTAGCATTTATGGAAGTTTTCCATTATTTACAGAGATTTAAGTTTCCAGGAGCTAATTGAGAGCTTGAAGATACACATTCTACTATACGACCGAGCTGGGTACGGCGAGAGTGATCCGAACCCGAAAAGATCAGTAAAGAGTGAAGCACAAGACATTGAAGAGCTTGCAGATCAGCTACAGTTAGGTTCCAAATTCTATGTTATTGGAGTTTCATTAGGATCATACCCCATTTGGAGTTGCCTCTACTATATACCACACAGGTACTCAATTCTCAACAGTCAGCTGTTATGGTTTGTGAAGTTGTTATGTGAAATTTATGATATGGTTTTGCAGGTTACAAGGAGTCGCCTTTGTGGCTCCGGTTGTTAACTACCGTTGGCGGTCTCTTCCAGACAGTCTAACAAAGGATGACTTCAGGAAGAAGCTTGTTAAGTTAGGAGTGTGGGTGCTGAAACACTTGCCCGGTTTAGTGTATTGGTGGATGACACAGAAGTTGTTCCGAGCTACGAATGTAATGGAGAAGAACCCTGTGTTTTTCAATGAGAGAGACCAAGAAGTCTTGAAGAGGACACCGGGTTTTGAACTGCTCAGTGAGGTAGAAACTTTGTACATATGAAAACTGGATTGTGCTTATATGACTTCTTCATTCTGATAGATTCCTTATTTTTTTTTCAGAACAAGCTAGAGAACAAGGGTGTGTTTGAGAATCTTCGTCGCGACTTCATGGTAGGACTTGGGAAGTGGGAGTTTGATCCTTTGAAACTGAGCAACCCATTTCCACAAATGGAGAGATCAGTACACTTGTGGGCAGGGTATGAAGATAGAGTGGTGCCAGTTGAGCTACAAAGGCACGTGAGTGGGACACTGTCATGGATGAAACACCATGAGGTTCCTCATGGTGGACACTTGATTGTGTATGATAGTGAAGTCTGTGAGTCGATTCTAAGGGCTCTTCTTCTCGATGAAGAACCCGCGTCTTTCGTACCCAATTCAGCCATTTTGGTAACAGGATGATCTATGCTTGTAAATACAACTTGGAATTGTAAAGGAGACATACTGATGTTTGATTTTGATGTTGGCTTCCTTTCTTCATTTGGTTTAGACTTCCATTTCTTATTACTTTGTTTCATATTTGAACAAAGAATTCAGCAGTGAATTTATCTGGAAAGAATTGACAGTAGTAGTGACTGACATATTGAATAGAAAAGGCTCCTCTTGTAATCACTTGCATCTTGTCTTGAGCAAATATACAAGGAATGAAGAAGAAGAAGTGCATTTGCTAAACATCCAAAAAACCCTCAAAAACCTAATATAACAGAAGAAGCATATACACAAAAAAGCCTAATATAACAGAAGAAGCATGTACAAAACAGGGATGAATTAACAGACAGATAACTATCACCAGACAAAAGCAATGCGCCTAAACAACGGAACAGAACCGAGAACAAATTTGTTCTTAAATAGCAAAAAACCAGCAAAAAGAAATAATTCAAGATTACAAGGCCAGAGCAGAGATTTAGCCTGAAGTATATAACTAAATTGTTCATCTTGGTAGATCCAGAAGTCCATCCACATTGAACTAAAAAGAGTTTTAAGCCTAATTTGAAAGGAAAAAACAGCCAATTACCTTGAAATTCCATGCGGTCATTCTTGAAGGAATGCCTATTCATAGGCAAACACCGCATCAACATTCATATGCTTCCGCAACATTTGTACCATGGAACCTGTAAAACTGGCTAGCAGTTGGCAATCTTCATGGCTCTTCATGTCTGAAACAGTGCCATGAATAAGCAACTTCGTAAGATTAGGGCAATGATCCAATAATCTTTCGATCCAGTATGCAAAGCCATCATTCAGAACTGAAGATCCAACTCCAAGGAACACCACATTGTTAAGTGAATAAGACCCCCCTGGTGCATAATGAAGCATCCCATCTTTCAAGTCATAACTCAAAGAAAGCTGGGTTAATCTCGGAAAACAAACAGCAATGGCTTCCAGCTCCACAATCTCATCTTCATCATCAAACATGACGTCCCAAAGACGAAGAACACTCAACTTTGATGACTTACAAATCATTTGGTAGAACTTAGGCCAGACAATGGTAAAGTTATTGATATCCACAGTTTCAAGATTCTCAAAAGATTCACCGATATCAAGATGTATGATACTAACATCATCGATTCTGAACTCCCTCAGTGACCCTTTCCCTGAGAACTCGAAAAGCTCCAAGGCACTATCTTTCAAGTGCAAGCTCTCCAATGAATCAGCCTCCAATGCAAACTTGTCCAAACTAATGCCTTCAATAAAAATGCTCTTCAAAGTAGAGCTACACAGCTCAACATTCACCATGGCATCAGAAATAGCAATATCCAAATTGACAAGATTCAAACTCTGGATCTTCGGGCAAGCGGTGAGCAGGAGGTTCAAATCCAACGCCGAAATACTCACATGGCTCAGAGAAAGCGACGCGAGGCAAGGGAACCTCTGATAGCAAGGATCCACACCGGTTATGTTATTATTCGACAAAGACAAGGTCTCCAGCCTCTGCCTACCACAAATGTCAAGAATGTTTATGGTCGGCATAACCCTAACATTATAGTGCAGCTTCCGCAAGCTTTCCCTAGTGTACATAAGCCAGGCAATGACAGTGGAAGCCGAGAACTCGTCGACCTCCTCCATGAGGATCGTGAGCGATTCAAGACCGGTCGTTTGGAGAATCGTCTGAGTGATCAAGATCTCCAATCGGCAAGTTGTGAACTCGTGGTAATCCGGCCAATCGGCCGGATTGAACGAGATCGAATGAAGGTGCTTCCTGAACGCCTCTCGCCATTTCCTACACGTTGCTGATGCTATCACCACATCACGAGCCGCCCCCAACCGAGATAGAATGTTGCCTACCACCTCAACTGGAAGATGCTCCATAACCTAATCAATCAATCAATCAACCAAACCGAATATGAACTCCGAATTTTCCGACAATCGACATTGTTTGAAATCAATGTTCTTAAAAACGCTAGGCGGCCTCTAGACAGAGAGGGACTGCCTAGCGCCTAGGTGGTCAATATGGTTGCCGCCTAGACGGACACTTAGGCACCGCCTAGACGGACACTTAGGCACCGCCTAGGCGGACAAGAGCTGATTAGCACCTAGACGGGGCCTAGCCTAGAAGGAATTTTTAGAACACTACTTGAAACTCAACACAGAGAATCTAAAATTGCAAATCCAAGACCTAATTCAGATCGCAACCGAGTTATATGAGATCAAAGAAGTTGAATTTCTACTCGACCGAAATCGGAATCGCGTAGATTCGGAATCGAATTGAGAATCGGAAATCCCAAACAAAGCAAACACGATCGGAATCGGAGATTGGGGACAGAATTGAGCACGTACCGAGATGTGAAGATGTTCGAATTCGATCAGATCGGAGCGGAATCGAGGGAGTGGCGAGTGCGAGCAGGGATCAGATCAATTGATCGAGGTCAGGGAAAGCTCAACCGGAATCGAGTCATCGGATTGGTACTATTATCGACGGATTGCTATTTCTAGGGCATGTTTTGGCGTTTCCCCAAAATCTGAAAGAAGGAACCAAATTTATTTTCAGGCGGCGAAAAAAGGACTTGGATAAAATTAAAAATAAATTATTATTGATGGAATATGAGCATTAGTGGAATAGTACAACGTTATATGTAAGAATCTTTTCTCTCCTCCATGGTTTAATTACATTTAATTAGTTAATTATTCTCTTTGTGTAGATTTATGAAGGAATAAAATATAACATTTGTGGCAGGAGATGGGATCAAAAGGAAATTGCTACATTTTTTAATTGAAAAGTGTGTTTTTAATAATCATGTAATATGATTTATAAATTTTTAGTGATTAAAGGGTATTTGATCAATTTCCTTAATATCACCATCATATCAAGAATACTTAACCCAGCATACAAAATGGTGAACTGGGCTTTTTAGTTCGACCCATATAATTTGATTTGGGCCCAAAATAAACACCTAAGGTGAGCAAACTTCACTTGATTGGATGATGGTCGGTCTTAGTCAGGGTTGTTTATCGGTTCAAAATCAAACCGAACCGAAAATCAAACATCGAAAATATACGAATCGAAAACCGAGCCGAATTACCACGGTTTGGTTTGTTTTTTTTTTCCGATTTGGTTCGTTTTTGAACCGCATGAACTGATCACTCAATATTGGTTATTTTTATAATAGGTAAACCCAAATCCAATTAAGACCCGAACCATTAAAAACCGAACTTAAACCAAAACGAAACAAGACCAAAAAAAGGAAAGGAACATGGATGTAGTAATGTGACTCATTTAAGTGAATCTGCATCATAAGTTTTAAGCCATAATCAAAATTTATAAAAATAGTTCGGTTTGGGACTAGTGGTCGGTTTGAGACTTTGGGTATTTTCATTTTTCACTATTTTGATTTAAAAAATGTTTAAATATAAAGCTAGTTTGGTTTAATCGAATCAAAAACCGAACTAGTCTAACACATAAACCGAAGACCAAACTAAACATATGCTCAATTTCAGTTCGATTTAGTTTGGTTTTCGGGTTTGTTCGGTTTAACCGAACCGATAAACAACCCTAGTCTAAGAATTGATCGAATATATATATGCATATATGGATCAGCTCAAGCCAACTTGAGGTGGTAGCCTAGCTAACAATCTCGAAATTTAAAATTTGGTCTTCTCATATTTTTGCCAATGTTTTTTTTTTATATTTAAAAAATGTAGTTGGTTCTCCTCATCTAATAAATCTAATAAATTAACACCTTTTTTAATTGTGGATATCTTTGTCGACGAACTAGAGCTAAAAAACTAACCCTAAAATATAAATCAACAAGATCAAACTGCTTCCACACTGGCATGATACAAAGTTTGACTGGCATAAAAGATGTCATTACACCTTCAACTTGATTAGTCGACGTCGCTCAAACAGCAATTTCGAATAAAATTTCCAAAAAGTAAAACCACTTTTCATATAAAGCTAAACATAAACCATACTTTTAGTAGATTTCAGCACCAAATCATCACTCTCCCAATTTTAAACCACAATGGATGCAACAAAAAATTGTTACTCCATCGTTTCCCTTTTTCTCCTCATCCTCACACTCCAAGGTTAAAATTTGCCGAACAAACTTCAATTTTTCATACATCCAACGTTACTTTTTTGTTAAATCAATCTTGTGTTATAGGTCCAATGGATGCAGATGGTGTGGGAATAAACTACGGCCGGATCGCCGACAACCTCCCATCACCGGCGCAAGTCGCCGCCTTACTCGCGTCGGTCAACATAACCCGAGTCAAGCTCTACGACGCCGAGCCCTCCGTGCTATCCGCCTTCGCGGGCTCGGGAGTCGACTTTGTGATCGGACTCGGGAACGAGTACCTCCAAAACATGACGGACCTCTCAACGGCCAAGCAATGGATCCAGACCCGGGTCCAGCCTTACATAGGCCGGACCCGGATCAGCTCCATCACCGTCGGCAACGAGATCCTCACCGGAAACGACACCCAACTCATCTCCCTCCTCCTCCCGGCCATGCAAACCCTCTATTCTGCAATCTCACAACTCGGGTTATCAGGTCAAATTTCCGTCACAACCGCGAACTCCGTAGGAATTCTCGGTAACTCGTACCCGCCCTCATCCGGATCGTTCCGACCCGATTTAGGGGCTTACATCCAGCTCCTCTTGAACTTCCACTCCATGGCAAAATCCCCTTTCCTCATCAACGCCTACCCGTTTTTCTCCTACATAGGCGACCCAGTAAATAAATTAAACATATCAAACTTTTTACGTATTTCAAGACAAATAAAAGTATTACATCACCTAACACTCTCTTTGTTCTTATTCCGACTAGGATCATGTCTCCCTCGACTACGTTCTGTTCCGGACCAACCCGGGCCTAACCGACCCGGGCACCAACCTCCACTACGACAACATGCTATACGCCCAAATCGACGCCGTCTACTCAGCGATCAAGGCCATGGGGCACACGGATATCGAGGTCCAAGTATCCGAAACGGGCTGGCCTTCCAAGGGCGATCCGAACGAGGTCGGGGCGAGCCCGGAAAACGCGGCAGCCTATAATGGGAACCTGCTACAAAGGGTTCAGAGGAAGGAAGGGACTCCGGCGAACCCGGGTTCGCCGATCGACGTTTACTTGTTTGCTCTGTTCAATGAGAACTTGAAACCGGGTCCGACTTCGGAGCGGAACTACGGGTTGTATTATCCGAATGAGTCGCCCGTTTACAACATCGGGTTGCAGGCTAACACTAAGTTTGTGACCACCACTAGTTACTCTGCCTCTGCCCCAAGAAAATTAATGGTACGAGTTACTAATACCAATTTCATATATACTTAATTATCTGCTAGATTAATACTAAGCAATGATAAGCTTACAATTTTGTTTCCCTTTTTGGCAGGATTTGCTGGTTCAGATTATATTGAGCTTGATCATATCGTCATTAATTTGTTGGAAAACATTGTAAGTTGATTAATTTGTGTATGCAATTCTTTGTTTCATATTGCAAAGAAGTAGAATTGTAGAAGAACTCGATGCGAACAAAATGCAGATCAAGTACATTGATTACACAGACAGTAGCTAATTATAATTCGTGGATTAAAAGTTTAGCTTAGTTGCTTCTATGATCGATACTTGTGTTGTAACGAGAGATCAAACGAGAACAAGATACAGATTTACGTGGTTCGGTAAAAGTGTGATAATTACGTCAATGGACAGAGAAACAATATATTATCATAGATACATAATTCGGATTACAGAGTTCTAAGTATTTTGAAAGCTTATATAGAGAGTTAAGAAACCCTAATTAGGTCCAAAACAGATTTTAACAGGTTCAGAAACAGAAAATATGGTATAACATTTGGCGTAGGGGCTACTCTGCCACCGGACCCCGACCAGAGGGTGTGTCGCTCTCCTAGACTCCCGTGCTACCTGACGCTACCTGACGTGATTCAAATTTAAGACATATTAAGATGATGTAATAATTGGGACGTTTAAAACTCGATTTGGGTTTCACAATTGCCGATTCGTGTTGTGAATGTGACGTCATTTGTCAAAGAACATATAAAAATAACAGTAGCACATAAACTCGACCAATTGTACAAGAAATAAATATAATGCAACTCACCAAAACATTGGTGTACATACAAGTGCCTACATGAATGACAATTAATTGATATTACAATATATGTTTTCATATGGTTGAGTGTTACACTATCATTTGAATATGCAACCTCTTATTAACATATGAAAATATATCAGACTAGCTAATTATTGAGAGTGACACTTTACCTTATAAGCTAATTAATCAACTTGTTATAGCTCCCTGTAAGAAAATTGAAATTAATTAACTACAATTCATCACCATATCTGATAATCCATTTCCGAATGGTCACATGCACGTAAATCTCGTACGTGCAAAAGGGAAATTCTTCTTGTCTAAAAATTGCCCAAGTCTCATATTTAAAGGTCCAAGTTGGGTTCTATGTACATTAATGTAAAACGTGCTTAATTTAGTCATGTATTTAGTCAATGTAAAGGTCCAAGTTGGCCCTCAAAATGAACTCTTGTGAGCAAATGAGATTGCTCAACTTGGTTGACAAAATTAACCCCTTCTAATGAAGCCTAAAATTGTCTTAATTTGGTTTAAACTCAAAAAAGCACCTATTGAGTCAGGTGTAACTGTAAACTCGTTTTTGGCCTTAGCATGTCATGGCCATTGCACCGGCCGAACAGAAGCTCACAAGTCACCAAAAATGCATGTTCTCATCTGAAAGGATGTTCTAGAATACCTCGTAACGATAGTCTCCTAATCATTACCTTTAAAAAAAAAGCTCACACGTTACAAATTGTGAAAAAGCTACATAAATACAAGACATAGGTTAGAAGTTGATTAATCAATTAGGCCTTATTAAGGATGAACTTTTTTTTTTGGTTGAAGGTATTAAGGATGAAGTTGGCTATCAACTTGTTGTTGGTATTATATAGCTGTCACCTCTGCTTCTTTGTGTCACATTATTTATTACAATTAACGTGTAATGGACTAAATTAATACTTGTGATGATGATAGATGACTAGTAGTTTAGAACCAGGCCGCCACTCACCATTTTGTTTTACATGGAAAACAAAATTAAAGATGAGAAACGTCCAGGAGCTAGTGATCTCACTAATCGATTTAATTAAAGATAACTAGTAGGAGAGATGTTTGGCATGGATATTCAAGGATTGCTTTGTTTTAGATTTGGTCGATCTCTCATGTTTATTGAAAAATTAATTCAGATACATACCACATTGTTGTGTCGTTTAATCAGACATCTTCCCAACCTCTTTGTTCTGATCCGGTCCTCTAAGATCTCATTCGTGGGAATGCTCTAGAATAACTCCCGATTGGCCGAGCCTAGCCTAATGTTTTTCCTTAAAAAAAAAAACTAATCAATCTCGTTATTCGCTACTATAATCTTAGATTTACTCGAAATTATAGGATTATTGTAGCCAAGCGGTTAAACAGAGTGTATTATTGTTCAAAGTTCCTAACATTTTATAGAATTACAAAAAAAAACACCTTTTTTTTTTGTATAGGCTGGATGGTGATTGTTTGTTGACATATTAGCTTAACTTTTTATCTTAAATTTAGGATTCAATCCTTAATCATGATATTGAAAATTTACTGAATCGTGACAATTAATGATATTGTTATAAGGCTTTTATTCTCTCGCCCACTAGCCCAGTGGATGTACTAAATTACACGAACATGATATATTTTCATAATTTCATTATAGACATTAGACTCTTCAAGAAAGAGACAATTACTTAAGCTCTAAATTACATAATTACTTGGTATGGCAATGTCCTTTACATAAGCGGATGTAATTAATGGAGGACATATATCACTTAGGTTCTATCTACACTGATGACAGATTTAAATAAAAGATGTTAGCAATGATGTCAATATTATGAAAATGGAACTATAACAAGTTAGTTATTCATGATTTCATAATATTATATGAAAAAATAGTTTAGTTTTTGTCATAATTCTAAAAAATATGCATAGTGCTATTAACAATTAATATATTTTACATATATAGCGCTAATATAACCATTCTTAAAATGTAAAATTAGAAAACCAATTTCATATATAAGCAAATTACTCGACTAAAACTTTTTTCATCACGCATTTCTCGTTGGAAATTTGGAATCGACTTTTCTCTCCTTTCAAGCTACATTTTGGACCCCTATCTTCTCCCTTTTATATAAGAGTGATTGGGTACGTAATGCACTATTCTTTAATTTGTAAAGAGAAGAAGAATCTTTTATAAAGACATGTTGCACATGGGCTAGCTACATACACTTTACAAAAGAAGTTTATTATACTTCTCCTGGTTTCATACGCAAGTACAAAAAATTCATTGTAACGATATCATACTATAAATGTTTAACCAACTCCAACGTACACCATATACCGATCAGTTACAAGCCCTCTTACAACAACCATACATATTCAAACTGTCTAGCTAACCACATTTCCCGCCAAAACACCCTACCCGCCAACGACGACCGCCGAACGCCTCCGTCGGAGCGATGTACATCCCCTTGCACTTCCCGCGGTGGCTGACGACGATCAATGGGAACATCCTCACCAACCTAGCCCAGCTGAAGGTGCTATGGAGGGTGTGGGACCTCCGAACCTTCACTCTCATCAGCCTCGGCCTCCAAGCCGTCCTAATCCTCGTCGCCCCCTTCCGCAAGAAATCGGGCAATCTCGCCATCATTGTCTCCATCTGGCTCGCCTACCTCTTGGCCGACTACGTGGCCACACAGGCGGTCGGCCTCGTCCCCAAATCCGCCTTCAACAACTCCACATCCGACCACACGACGACCGCGCACGCCCATCTCAATAGTTTCCCGCTCAGCAACAATGTGACACACATGGCCCCCCACGCGGACCTCATCGCCTTCTGGTCGCCGTTCCTGCTGGTCCACCTGGGGGGCCCGGACACGATCACGGCCCTGGCTTTGGAGGACAACGAGCTTTGGTTGCGTACAATGCTCCACCTGGCCACCCAGGTCACCGCCACCTGCCGAGTCTTCTTCCAGGCCCTCCCCAACAGCCTCCTCTGGTTCCCGACCGTCATCATGTTCGTGGCCGGCTTCCTCAAGTACTTGGAGCGGAGCTTGTCGTTGTACTACGCTCGAATGACCAAATTCAAGTCGTCCATGCTCAAGGATCCGGATCCGGGACCTAACTATGCGAAGCTCATGGAGACGTTCGACTCGTATAAGGAGTTCAACCTTCCGGCCAAGTTCAGCACCAATCTCGAGCCGGATCAGGAGGTCACTCCTTACGAGGAAGGTGTGCATCTCGAAACGGAGGAGGAGAAGGACGAGGATGTGGCCATTGCTTCTGACCGAGGCGGAATTTGGAGCTGGATAACCGGTCTTGGTGGTGTGCTTAGGAGGCGGAAGATGAAGGTGCCCATGAAGAACTTGCAGCTGGTAAGGGACTCTTACGAGTTCTACCAGAAGTACAAAGGCCTGTATGTAGATTTGATATTCAGCTTCCGTGATCGGATCCAAACGAGGGATTACTTCCTCAAGGAGCTTCGAACCGCCGAGGAGGTCTTCAAGGTGATCGAGATTGAGCTCAACTTCACCTACGAGGTCTTCTTCACCAAGATGGTGGTCATCCATCGCCACTACGGAATAGTCCTACGCTGCATTTCCTTCGGTTGCGAGGTGCTAGCTTGTGTGATATGGATCCTTTTCATCAACAAGGAGAAATTCCACACTTTCGACGTTAGGATCACCTACACTCTTCTCGGCGGAGCCATTGTCCTCGAAGTGATTGCTTTCGCTAGGTTGTTGCTTTCCGATTGGACAATCGCGGTCCTTAACAAAGAGTCCGAGGTGAGAGCTTCCTTTTACGACAAAATCCTGTCCTGGCGAGATCGGACTTGGGGCAAGTTCTGGGAACCCAAAGACTGTCCCTTCTGGCCGCGTCTGAGGAGGGTCTTGTTCCGGCGCTGGTGTGAGTCGGTCCGAGGATTCAACTTGATAGGCTACTGCGTGGATCCGTGGTCCAAATGGGCTGAGTTCTTCTTCTGGATCGCACCAATCCAGGACAAGTTCGAACAAGTGTACGTGACCAAGCAATGGTTCGCTGATGATTTGAGGGATTTCATCTTTGAGGAGATCAAGTACAAGGCCGAGATAGCTGAGGACCCCAAGGATGTAGAGGAGGTCTGTGAGTCCAAGGGAGATTGGATCCTCCGTTCTTTGGCCGGATTGGACCATCTCGACCCATTTCAGTTCTACCCGTGGACTGTGGATGTCGAGTATGATGAATGCTTGCTTCTTTGGCACATTGCCACTGAGCTATTGTACCAAAAGGAGCTCCCCTCGGACCTGGACGGAAGCTCAAAGAAGGCCACAAAGGATAAAGAGGAGGAGGAGGAGAAGAGAGCCCACGAAAATGAGAAGAAGGAGAGGACAGAGGAAGAATACAAAAGGTATTGCAAGACTCTTTCGGATTACATGATGTATCTCCTCAACCGACAATCGGAGATGATGCTAGCTGTTGCGGGCATCAGTGAAGTCAGATTCCGCGACACTTGCGCGGAGACAACCAAGTTCTTCCAGAGGGTGTTGCCCAAGGCCAACCGAAAGGAGGACAAGGCGAAAAGGCAGAAGGACGCTTGTGAGAGAATCATGTCAGTGAAAACCGAGAAAAACCCGAGAGACATCAAAGGAGATAGGAGCAAATCTGTGTTGTTCGATGCGTGTTGCCTGGCTAATACGCTGGAAAAAATCAAGGACTCGAAGGTGAAGAAGTGGGAGTTGATGGCAAAGGTGTGGGTGGAGTTGGTGAGTTACTCCGCTACGCATTGTAGGGCGATTGCACACGCTGCTCAGCTCAAGCAAGGCGGCGAGCTTCTTACTCTGGTGTGGTTGCTTATGGTTCATTTGGGGCTCGGAAGGCAGTTCCGTATCACACAGGGGAATGCTAGGTCTAAGCTCATTATCGAGACGTAATTTAAGACTTACTTTTAAAATGTAATTTTATTAACTAACCTATTCTCTATTTTTGGAACATTGTTCCGAGTTGTTTGAGATTTCCTTGTGTTTATGTTTGTTTGATTGACTGTAACCTTGTTTTTTGTTGTATTAGTGGTGTTCATGTTCATGTCAAGAGTCTTCTTGACCAATATAAATAAAGAATAATGCTTCTACTTTGCTGGTTTGTCTAGTAAATACTGATACATACATATGACCAAGAAAGGAATAAAAAGCCATATTCACTTAGAACGAATTCTTTGTGCCACTTTCTCATGTTAAAAACACCAAAGAAGCCTTATATATTTGCAAGCTTCTCCAACTGAGCAACTTTGCCCTGAAGAAGCTCCACCTGTTTCGCGAGCAGCTCTTGTTGTTGCTTGTGAAACTCGACCTCCATCGCAAGCTGTTCTTGTTTCTTTCTATCCTCCAAAACACACAACACAAGATGATCACGCACATTTCAGCTCCTTGGAAGTGTTATCTACATAGATTTATATGATCATGACAAGATCTTTGAGATATAATCACCTCAGCTCTCTGCTTGTTTAATTCCTTCTTCCTACGGTTTCGTGTACTTAAATCGAAGATAATAGCAGCCGCAACAACTTGTATACAACTTCCGAGTTTGAGCAATGCCAATCATCACCGATGAAGAACATGCTCAAATAACAAGGCAAGCATTTGGCGTTCGGAGAGAAAGAATATTACAAAAGGCACTCACCAATCTTGGCGTCGATACCATTGTTGGGAAATCGACCCTCCCAACACACTTGTACACCCACCGAACCCTACCGAGACAAAGACACAATATTACAAAAAAGACTTTATATACGGAGGAAATGTACAAGACTAATCTATACGGGTGTCTCGTGACTCTTTATAACGTGGGACACTTAGACACTCTATTTTACACGTGTGACCCTACCCACACCGACACTCGATCAAGCCAACCCAACACTATTGCTTGATCTATTCTAACCATGCTTGATCAGTCTAACATGAGTGATGCCTTAATGAAGGACTACAATTGCCTATTTATAGGCGATCTATGTTGGCTAATCAAGCCTTACAAAAACACGACTTTCACCAACTATAAGGAGATAATTACATAACCTTCCCTAGATTTTTCTAGATTTGTCCAACTAACCATACTTGATAAATCATTCTAAAATTGTTCTTAAATAATATCTCTCTTACATGGGCTATTGACCCAATTAAACTACGCAAGAGGCCCACTTATAAATTTTAATTAACCTCTAATAATTCGGGCAAGATTTGCGCACTCCGTTTTTTCATTTTCACACACCGATTTGTGCGGATCCACGATCCGCACAAGTTTTTTTTTAAAACCGAGTTCTTCTTGTGCGGATCCCGGTTTTCTTTTTGAACCGGTGTATTCTTGTGCGGATCCCGGATCCGCACAAGATGTCCGCACAAAGTCCAAGAAATTTAAAAAATATGGCATGGTGCGGAAAATAACCCCCCTCTTGTGCGGATGACCAGTCCGCACAAGAGCCCCATCTTCGACCAAAGCCAACGGCATAACCAGAAGTCTAAAATATAAAACGAAATGCTAAAAAGGTGGCCCCTAAATCAAAGTCTTCGTCTTCAACCTAACCTAGATATAAACCTAGCCGCCGTCGAGCGGTATCCACCCAAAATTCGATTTTGGTTTTTTTGTCTTTCAATTCTTCCATTCACAAGTCAAATTTCGATTTATTCTCGCCTAATATTGATTTCAACAAACTAGATTTGTCGACGGCTTCGGGTTCCGCTCAAGAGCCGATAACTTCGTCGGGGGGTCGGGCGTTCGGTCTCCACCGAGGTCGGGCGAGCGGTCTCATCTTATTATAAATTAAAATTCACTCATAATAAACTTTGTGCTATAAATTACTACTACAAAAAACACAATATACACCGGGCGTTTCATGAAATATACACCGAAAAGCATCCGGGGTATAGGTTGCTGGTGTATTTAGTCTAGTGACTATATACTCCGAACATAAATTTTTCAAGCCCGGTGTATATTATTGTAGATATTTTCATCCTTGTTTTGCTTGAACAAAGATGTCCGGTGTATAAACATACTATATACTCCGGACGTATATAGCTTTGGTGTATTAAAATGGTATAACATCCGGAGTATTTTGATAAGTATTATACTCCGGACACACTCGGTCCGGTATATATAGTGTCTGGAATTATAAAAAAAAATAATAATGAAATTAAGCAACGAGGCCGTTAAATACATTAATTTACTCGCAAAAAACTCACTAGCCAAGTGTACTTACGAGTTGCGTAAGTCAATGTATTCACAACATAGCAAAACTCCAAATATATCCCCCACTCTTTACAAGAAAAAACTTAACACTCTAATGCATACACTAGTTACTAGAAATATTCATATAGAAAGAATTTAATGCTCTAATCTAGCGTGAGCTAACTAGTTTTCACCTCCTTTAAATATGCAAAATGATCCCTGAGCCGCGCAAACATGAACTTTGCCGCTTAAATTAGGTGATGGGGTAAATAGAAATGCCTGCAACAGCAACATATATTGAATTAGGGGAAGACCTTTTGGGAGGAAACAAATTAATTAATCAAAGTAATGATCACAAATTAATTAACCAAGCTCACAAGGCACTTTCGTTTTAACAATAACTAAAAGGGAGCCTCTAGTGAAAGACTCGTAGGAAATCAAATATATATGTGCTAGATCATACAAGTATTTAGACAAGAATGATAAACTTACTAATAGATGGATCCATGGAGCCATCTTTGAGGTTTGTGATGCTGTTTCATATATCAAGAAATGTAGCCTGTATTCAGCAAGTTATGTCCAAATTAATTAAAAAAACCTTTATGATAAATACTTAAGCAAAGAAGAGAAAAAGGGTTCATACTTAATCTGCTTAGGAGTACCGCCAGAAGTGGCATTTGATATTGCCCATGCAGCCTCTTTCTTGATCTCAAACTCAGCAGTTAGGAGAAGATTCACAAGAGGGCCAATTAGACCAACCTCAATAACACCCTAAACAACATTCAGCAAACAAACAGTAAGCACGTAATTGAATTATTAAATCATGATAGACAAACAGTATTCTAAAACAATCACAAGTTCATGAGTATAGTAGCAAATTATATTGCAAGCAGTATTCTAAACATGGCACTAAAGGAGGCGGAAAAATCTCTTATCAAGCATTCAATAGGCAAGTAATGGCAAGAGAAAGAGCAAGAAATAGCCCATAAAGCTTGCATATTGTTTTCATATACTAAATCATCAAGTAATAACTAATATTAGACTCATCAAAGAGTAATTCTATATCCTAGCTTGAAGACAAAGAACTTTCAAATTTTTCGTATATTCTACCCAATGGCAGGATATCGTGACTTCACGAATAACAACAATCCTTTTCAGCACAAACTACTGATTTCCACTACCTATTTCTTAATAGATTACAGCTGCCACCCTGCTGGCAATCTAGAACTTTCAGATAAGCACATGTTAGTATGGAATTGGGGAATTAAGATGTACTCAGCCAAGATTCTTTGTAGCACAGAAAAATTTATTGTAGGGCTTAAAAATGACAAGACTGTTGTAAGTTAATTTACCAGATGTGTTAAAAAATTTCAAGGTGTCAACTTCTAGCGCACAAAGTAGTGGCTGGCACACACCAGCAAAACGACACCAACAAGCCTGAACATTGTATCATCAAAGCAGAAATCATGGATCCATTAGAAACTTTAGTAATGGAAAAGGCACACGCCAGCATCATATTGCCAACCTTAACAACGTTGCATGAAACTAAATAGCATGAAGGGTGCAAACAAATTCCCAGCCCCATTTACACTCTTACAAGGAGGCAAACAAATTTAGCTATGGCAATTCGTCAATATATACAGCATGAAGGGTATCATAGTCCCACTTTCCCCACACAAACCATGGAAGAGCATAAGATAGGCACATTAATTAATTTTAACCTTTTTCACTAGATTGAAAACAATTATACCACTCAGTTCAGCTTTTTAAATTCCTCAACTCACCAAAAGATTTTTATAATACTAAAATCAAATGGGTTTTATAATACTAAAATCAAAGAAACTTGGGTATTGTCTATACCACTCAGTCCATCAGAAGCACTACTAGTTCTCTATAGCATTTCTTTTGTAATTAAACAAGTGAGCTCCATCACTGGTTCAGCTAGTCCTAAATGTACCTAGTCCTAAACTTTTTAAATTTCTCTATAGCATTTTTTTTTAATTAATAGTTGTTTCTCTGGCTTTGGATTGTTGAGGAGCACTTTAATAAAACTTTTTAGCATGCAACTTCTTAAGTCGAACACAAGCTAATATCAAACTCCATATTGAAAAAACCAGCCCACTCACACTTTTGTAGGCATTAATGGTTTTAAGAAAGGTGATTAATAGCAAAATGATGTAACTATACATCATCACTTGTATGCATCATGCATGCCGGCAGCATTTGTCTCCACGTACTGTACATTAATAAGCTATTGATTTTTCTCAAATTAAAGTAACATATTGAGCTGATCAATCTTTCTACTTATTGTTATCCAAGGGCTCAATCGGTTGATAATATTCTTTTCTTATTTTGACTTTTCATCTTTGTACAGTAACTAAAGTTTCTTGATTCAGTTGAGAGGAATTTCACACTTGACAGGGAACCCAGGTAAGAAAGATCAAACAGTCAATATATGTTTTTTTTTGAAACAAAAAAAAAATTCATAAGGGGCTAGCCAGTGCAAAGAAACAAGCCAATTAGCTTCAAAACATTACTCATTATGCGTAAGAAATAATGCAAACATGTTCAAAAATTCCTTATTATCTTTTGCCAGCATATAAAACAGCTATGAACAACTGTAAGAGAAAATCAAGGACACTACCAAATGTAGAAGCTTAATTAAGATTGATAATAATGCAAATTTCATACAGAATGAAAAGATTCATGTAAGAAGAAACAGACAGCTGTGTGAACATGAATAGAAACTTTGACTTGGTGTCAAGCAACATATTACTATCAATTCAAGTACGAGAATGTCAAGCAGCATGTCTTGAATTCCAAGGGACATATCTTCATGAGCAACAAGAGCTCAAAAAATCTAGAGTAATACAATCGTAAAAGGAGGACTAGATACATGCTCTGCCTTGAAGTTAGTATTTTTGTCACCGATCATGTTGTTGGGATACACTACACACAGAAGCTAGCCCTAATTAGACACCCAACCTAGGTCACACATAACTACAGAGAAATTCAGAACTGCCATTCGGACCCAATCCTAAATTCAAAACTCAAAACGCACGTTTCTTCTATCGGCGACAGGAAGAGTTGATTTCTTCGAGCCTAACCCTACATATAACTACGTACTTAAAAAATCAAAGCTGAAATTCGAAATTAAGCCTACAATGTGTTGATTTCTTCTATTGGCTAAGCTAATTAAAGTACTAGTTTTCAACCAAGCAAAATCAGTAACACAAACCCTAAATCGATCTCTAGTAAAAACAAACCAATTCAATGGAAAATTGAAATTGCATGGAGAAATTAAGTACCTTGAATACCTTGACAGCAGGACCGAAGGAGAAAAACCCCAAGGGAGAAGACACGCCGCCGAGATCAGAGAAGAGAAGCTCAAATCGCTCGGCTTTGCCTTTCGAAATATTTTGGACGAGAACGAGGGACGAATTTTGGAAACCCGCGTTTTCCTATGTACAATTTTTTTTTGAGCGCTCCTGAGTACAATTTGATCGCTTTAGATTTGCTGCAAACCATATATACCGGATACGGTTATTATGATTTTTTTTATCGAAACAAATATTCCGGTGCTTATGTTTCTGGCATATCTTATGTGATTTTATACACCGGGCATGTATGTTATGGGATATTTGCTTAAAAACCAATATTTTTTTATAACCATATACCTCGGATATGTATTATATCCGGTGTATATGTGTTTGTATTACTTTTTTCCGGCTTTATACCTCATAAATTGTAAGCCCGGTGTATATTATACGGTATATATTGTCATTTCTGTAGTAGTATATTATAGTTTGTACATTAAAGCATATTCAAATATCTTATAACATTGTCTAAAAATGATACAATGAAAATTAAGATGGATGAACAATTGAACATGAAGCTATATAATTTTCTACATTAAAAGGAAAATGAATAATTATGTGAAGAACATACCTATGATATATTTAAATATCTTATATATATTTTTATTTTAAACAATATTTCGAATCAAGAAAAAAATTATCAAAGCAAAATATGATATTTCTTTCTTAACCCCAAATAAAATATATACTATGCTTCTTTTAAAATAATAATATTATAATTTAAGAGTTGTACATGTGTATGGTAGTTTAACAAGTTAGTTATTCAATACTATATGAAAAAATGAAATAAAATATAAATCTAGTATTACACAGTTTAAAGCATAATCCAAAACATTTAATAAGGACGAGGGTTTAGAGTTTGTTAGGGTTTAGCGGCGTAGGAAGGGTTAAGTGATGGGCACATAGGGTCGGAACTAAAACCCTATGTGCGGATCCAAGATGAGCACATAGGGTTTAGGGTTGGAACTAAAACCCTATGTGCGGATCCAAGATGAGCACATAGGGTTTAGGGTACGGTTTAGGGTTTAGGCGTTTTCTTTTGAAAAACATTTAATAAGGATTGATCACATGCAATTCTCGTACGTTACATATATAACTATAGACTAACTCTTCGAGAAACATATCAAGTATGCTAATCTTTATCTTTATGAGTTGGACTCGAGCTTAAGTGAGGTTTGAATCTAATCGAGTTGGACTCGAGAAACATATCATGTATAAGAGGATGATACATGGACATAAACTTTCGATATAGATATAGTATTGTAAATCATGAAATTCGTGAATGTACATGGTTGAACAAGAGCGAGTCCGCACTTGAACTCAACGGTTCTTGTGCGGATCCGGGATCCGCACAAGGTGCAGAACCCTAGCTTTGTGCGGATCCGGGATCCGCACAAGAGGGGTTGTTTCTTTTTTAGTGGGCGGTATTTAAAAGTCAACTTGCGCGGGTTAATGATGCGCACAAATGGGCCGATATTTTTACAAACCGCTCGCCCTTACATATGCGGATGGACATGTTCCACGATAAACCCGGTTTAGCATGTGCGGATTGTGGATCCGCACAAGTCGGTGTGCAAAAATGAAAAAATAAAGTGCGTAACGGAACGGCCTAATAATTTAGAATCGACTTTTCTCTCCATTCAAGCTACATTTTATACTTATCCTCGATCTTCTCCCTTTTATATAAGAAAAGTGATTGAGTAAGTAATGCAAAATTCTTTGGTAAAGAGAAGAAAAATCTTTTGCAATGACATGTTGCATATAAACCACGTACACTTTACAAAAGAAAATGATTATACTTCTCGTGGGTCAAACGCAAGTACAAAAAATTAATTGTAACAATATATTGAACATACGCCACTGAGGCTTTACGTTTCCCTACATTCAAGTAGCCTTTATAAATCTTTAACCAACTCGAACGCACACCACATCGATCAGTTGCTAGTCCTCTTATAACAACCATATACAATATTCAAACTTTGTAGCTAAACACATTTCCCGCCAAAATCCCTACGCGCCATTTGGGCGATGTACATCCCCCTCAACTTCCCGCGGTGGCTAACGACATTCAATGGGAACATACTCACCAACCTGGCCCAACTGAACGTGTTGTGGAAGGCGTGGGACCTCCGGACCTTCATACTCATTAGCCTCGGCCTCCAAACCGTCCTCATCTTCGTTGCCCCCTTCCGCACGAAATCGAGCAATCTCTTCATCACCCTCTCTATCTGGCTTGCCTACTAGGGCTGAGCAAAATCCGGTCCGGACCGGATTTTTGGACCGGACCGGACCGGACCGGTACCGACCGGGACCGGACCGGGGCACTTCCGGTCCGGTCCTCGGTCCATCAATTTTGGAAATCCGGTCCCCGGTCCGGTCCCGGTCCGGTCCGGTCCGGACCGGATATTTATAAAAATTAAATAAAAAATAAAATTAAATAAAAATTATATTAATTTTAATGTTTTTATAGTTTATTTTTAATATTTAAGTTTCACATTTATATTATATACTTAATATTATTATATTTTTCATAATTTATATATAATTTCTCTAAATAAATTATAATTTTTTCAATAAAAAATTAATTTTTAATTCAAATAATATTATTTTTTTTTAAAAAATAAAAATCCGGTCCAAAACCGGACCGGACCGGGACCGGACCGGGACCGGGACCGGACCGGACCGGAGTTTTCCGGTCCGGTCCCCGGTCCACATTTTTAGGGGCATCCGGTCCCCGGTCCGGTCCGGTCCGGTCCGGTTTTGGACCGGTGCTCAGCCCTATTGCCTACCTCCTGGCCGACTACGTGGCCATACAGGCCGTCGGCCTCGTCCCCAAATCTGCCTTCAACAACTCCACATCTGAGCACATAGCCGAGCACGCCCTTGTCTCGGGTCTCAATTCCTCCCTGAGTAATGTCACACACATGGCTCCCCACGCGGACCTCATCGCCTTCTGGTCACCGTTCCTGCTGGTCCACTTGGGGGGGCCGGACACCATCACGGCCCTGGCTTTGGAGGACAACGAGCTTTGGTTGCGTACAATGCTCCACCTGGTCACTCAGGTGACAGCCACTTGCCGAGTCTTCTTCCAAGCCCTTCCGGACAACCTCCTTTGGTTCCCAACCGTCATCATGTTCATCGCCGGTTTCCTCAAGTACTTGGAGCGGAGCTTGTCCATGTACTATGCTCAAATGACCAAATTGAAGTCGTCCATGCTCGAGGAACCAGATCTAGGCCCCGGTTATGCCAAGATCATGGAAAAGTTCGACTCCTACAAGGACTCCAACCTTCCGGCTAAGTTTAGCACCAATATCGAGCTAGATCAAGGGGTTATTCTCTATGACGAAGTCGTGCAAAGCGACATCGAGAAGAAGGAGGAGAATGTGGCCATCGAGAAGAAGGAGGAGGATGTGGCCATCGCCTCTAACCGACAAGGATTTTGGACCCGTCTCAGTGGTATGTTGAGGAGGCCAAAGATGAGGAACACCACGAAGAACTTGCAGTTCGTAAGGGACGCTTACGAGTTCTTCCAGAAGTACAAAGGCTTGTATGTAGATATGAGATTCAACTTCTATGATCGGAGCCAAACAAGGAATTACTTCCTCAAGGAACATTGAACCGCTCAGGCGGTCTTCAAGGTGATCGAGATTGAGCTCAATTTCACTTACGAGATCTTCTTCACCAAGATGGTAGTCATCCATCACAACTATGGAATAGTCCTACGCTGCATTTCCTTCGCTTGCGAGTTGTTGGCCTGTGTAATATGGACCTTGTTCATCAACAAGGAGAAATTCCAAACCTTCGACGTTATGATCACCTACACTCTTCTCGGCGGAGCCATCATCCTTGAAGCGATTGCTTTCTTTAGGTTGTTGCTTTCCGACTGGATAATCACGGTCCTTAATAGAGAATCGGAGGTGAGAGCTTTCTTGTATGACAAGATCTTGTCCTGGCGAGATCGGACTTGGGGTGCGCACTGGGGACCCGAAGATTGTCCCCTCCGGCTGCGTCTGATGAGGGTCTTATTCCGGCGCTGGTGTGAGTCGGTCCGAGGATTCAACTTGATAGGCTACTGCGTGGATCCGTGGTCCAAATGGGCTGAGTTCTTCTTCTGGATCGCACCAATCCAGGACAAGTTCGAAGAGGTGTACGTGACCAAGAAATGGTTCGCCAATGATTTGAGAGATTTCATCTTTGAGGAGATCAAGTACAAGGCTGAGATGGCTGAGGACCCCAGGGATGTAGAGAAGGTACGTGAATCCAAGGGAGATTGGATCCTCCGTTCTTTGGCCGGATTGGACCATCTCGACCCGTTTCAGCTCTACCCGTGGATTGTGGATGTCGAATATGACGAATGCTTGCTTATTTGGCACATTGCCACCGAGCTATTGTACCAAAAGGATCTCCACCTGGGCTCGGAACCGAAAGGAAGCTTAAAGAAGGTCATAGAGGATAAAGAAGAGGAGAAGATAGTAGGCGAAAATGAGAAGAAGGAGAGGGCAAAGGAGCTAGACGGAAGCTCAAAGAAGGCCATGGAGGATAGAGAGGAGGAGAAGAGGGTAGAACAAATTGAGAAGAAGGAGAGGACAGAGGAAGATTACAAAAAGTACAGCAAGACTCTTTCAGATTACATGATGTATCTCCTCAACCGACAACCAACGATGATGCTAGCTGTTGCAGGCATCAATGAAGTCAGATTTCGTGACACGTGTGCGGAGGCAACAAAGTTCTTCAAGAGGGTGTTGCCCAAGGCCAGCCGGAAGGAGGACAAGGCGACAAGGCTCAGCGAAGCTTGTAAAAGAATCATGTCAGTGAAAACCGAGAAACCCCCGAGAGACATCAAAGGAGTTTGGAGCAAATCTGTGCTGTTTGATGCGTGTCTCCTGGCTAATAAGCTGGATCAAATCAAGGAAATGAAGGTGACGAAGTGGGAGTTGATGGCAAAGGTGTGGGTTGAGTTGGTGAGTTACTCTGCTATGCATTGTAGGGCGAATGCACATGCTGCTCAGCTCAAGCAAGGTGGTGAGCTTCTTACTCTTGTGTGGTTGCTTATGGTTCATCTAGGGCTTGATATCACATATGGGAATCCTAGATCTAATCTCATTCTCATGACGTAATTAGGTTTTAATTAAAATGTAGTTTATTAACTAACCTATTCTCTATTTGGAACAGCAGGATCTGTCCCTCTTCCGGGTTGTTTTAGATTTCGTTTATGCTTAATTGATTGATTGTAACCTTGTTTTTTGTTGTGTTAGTGGTGTTCATGTTTATGTCAAGAGTCTTCTTGACCAATATAAATAAAGAATAATGCTTCTACTTTGCTGGTTTGTCTAGTAAATACTGCTACATACATATGACCAAGAAAGGAATAAGGGGCCATACCCACTTAGAACGAATTCTCAAAGATCAGAAAAGCATCACAGTAAGCATTCAGAAATCAGAGAAGTGATCCAAAATTTCCTAAACAAAGCTTTGCCCTTATGTTTATCTACACCTGTTATTTATATGGCCAGATTGTTACCAACAAAAAAAATGACATAAGAAATGAGGGGTTGCCCTTAACTCTACCGTTCTCAAGCTGCTTTTGCTGTATCTGCATATTCTTTGTGCCACTTTCTCATGTTAAAAACACCAAAGAAGCCTTGTGCATTTGCAAGCTTCTCCAGCTGAGCAACTTTGCCCTGAAGAAGCTCCACCTGTTTCGCGAGCAGCTCCTGTTGTTGCTTGTGAAACTCGACCTCCATTGCGAGCCGTTCTTGCTTCCTTCTATCCTCCTGAACACACAACACAAGATGATCACACCCATTTCAGTCCATTGGAAGTGTTATCTACATAGATTTATATGATCATGATAATCACCTCTGCTCTTTGCTTGTTTAATTCCTCCTTCCTGCCGTTTCTGTGTACTTCGAAGATAATAGCAGCCGCAGCAACCTGGATACAACTTTCAAATTTCAGCAATGCCAATCGACGCCAATGAAGAACATGCTCGAAGCGTGTTCATTCACATCATTTACTAATAACAAGGCAAGCATTTTTGGCGTTCGGAGAGAAGAGTTACCGCAAAGACAAAGAACTCCCCGAGTAGCTCTGATGCCGCCTGAACAGCTCTCTCCTCGTTTAGAGGGCGGATTGCGACATCAGTTGCTCGTCCGTAGATGCGCCTTTGCAGATTTGTTGTTAGCCTATGATTATACTGTCACCATCAACAGAGTAAAAACATCAGCATGTTCTTCTCTAGATGCTTAACTGAAATTTATCTAATCAGGAATCATTCATTTGAAACTCAACCAAGCATTATCATCATTTCCATCATCTTAGGCACAACTCCTCGCCTAATACCTGTTCATCATGAATGATTCCTCGCCTAACACCAATTCAAGCTACGTACGTCAAATTGACGATCCTAGACAGCAAAATTTCAAAATAATCGCACCAATTCGACTATAACACTTCAATTTGAAATCAACAAGTCCAAATGTGCGCGATTATCGCCAATTCGATTCTAGAACTTTCCAACAGAGTTCAAACAAATCCAAATGTGTGACTATTTCTTCTCAATTTGCAATTGAGAAGAATCAAAGCACGTAGATCTAAACAAAACGGAAACGAATCTGATTTTTACAACACCTGAGCGAGGCCGATGATGAACTGGCGAAACTTGGGGTGAAATCCGGCTTCCTTCTTGAGCTTGGTGGCGAAGGGTTTGGCAACTTGCCTGAAAGCGAGGGTTCCCAATTTCAGCAGAGGAAGTACCATCCCTTGCCTGTGGATCGTTGTTGGCTGATTTGATGAGTTGGAAGTGAAGAGCATCTTTCCTGAAATAGAGAATTCATCCAAATTCCTTTAAACCCTCCATCGCCATTTTCGCCATTTTCTTATTTTTGAAAATTGCCCGGCTTTCTTGTCTTGCGCGAAAAGATAACAGGCTCTTGTAGTGGGCCCGGTCCAATCCACGCACTCGCGCGAAAAACTAGTTGGGCTCAAAAAAACATACTCCGTTTCAAAAACATACTCCGTTTCAAAATATATTAAGGAATTTTCATATTACCTAAACTACCCTTGTACTATAATAATAATCTCAAGTAAAAGTCATGCATGCTTTTTCTTTTTGATAAAAAGCATGTTTGTAGAGGCAGGCAATCATGAGGGGTATATGTGGAAAGAAGAGGAAAAAAATATAAAATGGTCATTTATTTTGAAACAACTTAAATTGTCTAAAAGACCATGTATTTTGAAACGAAGGGAGTATAATTAAGCCCTTTATTAATCCTAAATCAGGTGTTATTTGTTTATTATGTTAAGTCGATATGAATTATCAATGTAATTTAGCTTGGATTTACTAATTAAAAAAAACGGACTAACACATGAATTTTGGTAAGATTCAATTAAACATCTCAAAATCTACCCAAAAAAAAAACATCTCAAAACTAGAAGGACTTGGTGGACCGAATTAACACATGAATTTTCGCTCATTTTTATTTTAAAAACTAGGAAATTCGAGCTAAATTGGTTTTATAATTTATATTGACTTCAAATAATAAACAAATTACACCTGATTTAGGAGTAATCCTAAAATTGAAAATCTCAATCGGATAATCTCTAAAAGGACCTAATTGCATACAAGATTAATGATAATCATCATGATAGGGCAAACTTTGCACGCAAGAAAGTCTAGATGATGCATTTGACTAATTTGCATGTGATCCCCGCTTGCAACAAATAATTACATGTAGCATTACTGACGTGGCCATTTCCTAATTATAGCCTTTCAACATTTACGTTAAAGAAAATGCCTTGCAAACAAGTGCATTGCTTCACTCCTTAAATTGCTTGTAACTTTATCAAAAAAAAACATGAAAAAATTGCTTGTTACATTCAAATTAACACTTCCTCGATCTAATAATTAAAGATATTATCAGCCCACAATACAGTTATTATGCATTTATGTCTAACCATAATATATTATTAACTTTTTTCCAAGGATCAATTTAATTACCCTAATTCATATAACACGTACCTAGTATACGTACCGATGCCCTATTATCTCTAATCACATTTAGAAATCAAATAGTTATACATAATGCTCTACTTGTAAATGATCAATCTTTAAGCAAGTCAAATCCGCTCTAACAAATTCATTAATTACTAGCAACTTGCTCAATTAAACTGTAGGCAACAAGCAAAACAAATTAAAAAGTCATGCAAGCAAGGTATTGAGTAGAGTAGTTTGAGAAAACGGCAACCTTATTCAATTTCTTCCCAAGCCAGCAACAATTATAGAAGTTTAGCAAAACAATTATTGTCAAACTATTGCATTTCAGAGGAGCTATAATATCAAAGATCATATCATAGAGAAATTGATTGATCATCACAAAAAAAAGAATATGAAATTCGAAAAGGAGATTTTGGACTTGATCCTAGTCCCGAGTGGGCTTATCATCATGTTCGGCTACCACCTTGTTCTCCTCTATAGATATCTCAACATGCCTCACACCACCGTCATCGGCTTCGAAAACAATGACAAGCGCGCATGGGTCCAAAAGGTCATGCAGGTACGTATTCGATTTGTTAAGATGCCTTGAATCTCACGCTATGGTGATGAAACCCGTCTAGGGTTTACAACTTCTGATATTTGCATGTGTTGTTCTATTGTTTACCGTTATCATTTTGTAGAATTACGATAAGAATAACAACGACAAACCCTTATCGATAAGAATAACAGAGACACACTCTGACGATTAACCCGTCTAGGGTTTACAATTTCTGATATTTGCATGTGTTGTTCTATCGTTTACCGTTATCATTTTGTAGGATTACGATAAGAATAACCGAGACAAACCCTTATCGGTGATCTCCTCCAACACATCGGCCGCGACCTACCTAGCATCGATCTCGCTAACCCTAAGCTCATTGATCGGCGCGTGGATAGCAAACAACTCCATAATCTTCCAAGGAGGGCTCGTTTTCGGGGACACAAGGCCGGCCACGATGACGCTCAAGTACGTGAGCCTATTGGTGTGCTTTTTGTTGGCGTTCTCGTGCTTCGTGCAGGCCACGCGCTGCTTTATCCACGCCAACTACCTCTTGAGCATGCCCATGAGCCCCGACGAGCTCCCCGTGGCGTACGTCGAGAGGGTGGTTATAAGGGGAGGCGAGTTTTGGTCGCTCGGTCTTCGAGCTCTCTATTTTGCGCTCACGATGTTGTTGTGGTTTTTCGGTCCGATCCCTATGTTTCTTTCGTCGGTTTCAATGGTCACGCTCTTGCATTGCTTGGACTCGAATACGACGCCGTTGCATCCCTATGGCACCGCGTATGTGGCGGCCAAGAAGCCGGGCCGGCGGCCCCTTGAGGTTTAAGAATGGTTGATGATGGATCGGTTGTGTGTTGGAATCCGATCAAGTTGCGTATAAGCATTGTGTTACGTGCGTTTATAGCAAGTAATGCAATGGTGGTGAACAAGGAAAATGGGATTGTACTTGAAGGAACTTCATAAGCGCAAAAGATGTAATATTATTAACGGTTAACAGTAGGGGTGTTTATAAATATCCGATCCGACGATCTGATCAACAAAAATCCGAGTCCAACAGAAAATTATCTGAACCGGTCCGATCCGAGAAAATTAGTCGGATAATGGTCCGGATACGGAATAGAATTTTACCCCTAAAATCCGACGGAACGTTATCTAATCCGACCCGATAAAATTATATATTTTCTTAGCATAATGTCATATTTTCGTGTTTTAAACTTTTTTTTTTTGAAAATTACATGTCAAATGGTAAACCGGATATCCTATCCGAATATATACGGATCGGATACGAATATCACTTTTGAGAATTTTTATCCGGTAATATCCGATCCGTTTAGGCTAAACGGATTGGATATCCGTCCATGAACACCCCTAGTTTTTTTTTTAACAGAACACCCGCCCTATTTAACAGTACGTGAAATTGAAAAGTTTTCTTTCTTGATTTTTAACGGTCGAGTTGCAAAATTTTAAATTTGGATTTTTTTTTAATGTGAAATATGTAACTTTAATGTCAAAATATTTTTGAAGGTGAAGGGAGACAAGGTGTCCGAATACTCACCTTTAAAATTTGCACAATCGTTGAATAAAATGGACATAATATAAAACTAGAGCACAATATAGAGCAATGTAATTGAATATATGCATGTGTCTCATCAACTCTTTATGTACATGATCAATATCCTTTTAATGAAAATATATGGATTCAGTAATTCCTAGCTACGGTATACGTACGTATTGAACAAGATTACAAGAAGTATAAGTTTGCTGCATATCATTTTGTCACACCTTGCTAGATAGGCTAGATTTTGTCTAATAAAATTGTGAACCCTAGTATCTATATGACCTATTGTACACTATGTATATTAAACCTGATCCTTTTGCTTTCCATCCAAACTAACAAAAGAAGACCCATCTCCAACCACAAATTGATCATGTTGACCAAACGAAATCAACCGAGGTTGTTCTTGCTGATGATAATACCCAAGACTAGAAGACCCAGCTTGTTGCAACATCAATTGTTGTTGCTGAGGATACTCGACTAGCGGTTGCTCGAAGGCGACGGCGTGAGGTTGAGGAGGAAGAAGGTTAACGGTGTTTCGAGCCTGCGTTTGGTAGAACACTTTCGAGAGCACGAGCTCTCCGTCCTTCTCATCCTCGACGTGACCAATGTGGTATTGGTGCATGACCCACTTCGTCTTCTCGGGCTTCTTTTGTCGCCCGTAGTTGGTGTAGAGCACTAGAATCTTCTTGAACCCTTTGACCGACCCGTTGACCACCACTGCTCGCGTTTTGCCCGTCTTGTGCCACCTCGTCTCACCCACTGAGCCATCGTCCTCGTCGTTGCTGCTCACCTTCCTTCGCTTTCGCGTTCCGGTGGTGTAAGCCTTTGATGGGCGATGGAAATAATGGCGTATTTGCCCATCTTTGCTCATTCCTTCAAGTAATTAAGCGTGAAATTGTTAACAATAAAGACAAGTCACAAGATCAACTGAATTTTAGCAACTGATTTTATCCCTAACGTACACTATAAAAAATTACCAACCTTCAAGTGTGACATTTCATACCATAACCAATTAAGGTTGGCTAATATAGGTATTTTCTTGTACGAAAAAAATATTTTTTAAATCATCCTTTAAAGTATTATTTATTTATTTTTTCTCAAAAGATAGTACTCTTGTGCTTAAAAATACTAAAATTGAAATGGAAGCTAGGCATAGCTCCAAACTATAATTTTAACGCAACTAGCCAAACTAATGCAACTAATTATCAACTTTAATTTATTCAATTAGCCCATAGCTCCTAAACATGCTATTGCTCAACCATGTCTATACCAAACTCTAGCAAACTAGCCATTTACTAGTTTCCTTTCCCTAAAGTTCCTCTTCCTTTAATTTTATCAACTACACGATAATGTTTTACAAATGAACCAATATGGCAACCTATGACACTACATAACATGCAAGTCAATATTGGAAATTCTCATCAAATTCCACGATTAATCACCTTTTTTCTTCTACATATTTTTCTCAAATCGATTAACATCAATTTCTTCCTTACCAAACTATATATTGTTAGGTCGTCCATGTTTATTTCTTGAAGGTAGCATGTCATGCACCTATACCAATCGTACACATTTCTTAAGTAGAAATCAATTGCAAGTGCTAATTAAGCCAATTACCAGATAATATCTCCAATTACTCCAACTAACTAATTAATGAAAATTAATTAAGTCCTTAATTACTAGTACCTGGTAGCTTCTCAGGATGAGTGTAACAAATCCCATTCTCATCCTCTAGCGTCGGGATGAACTCATCGATCAGCGGATGCAGTTTTCGCAAATCCGATCGCACTTTTGCCTCCAAATGCTCCAAAATCTCGACATCCGTCGGATCGAACTTCACCCCCGCCGGCATCCCGGGCAAATCATTCAATATCCCCGCCTGTACATCCACAATCAAATCAAATTACCTAACAAATCGATGAAT
This sequence comes from Polygonum aviculare, assembly GCA_934048045.1. Lineage (NCBI taxonomy): Eukaryota > Viridiplantae > Streptophyta > Magnoliopsida > Caryophyllales > Polygonaceae > Polygonum > Polygonum aviculare. The sequence continues at coordinate 1,192,720 of OW204024.1, forward strand.
GAATTGAACTTAAAGGTGCGTTTGGCAACCATCACTTATCGACTTAGATTTAATTCAAAATAAGCAAATTTATAACTGTTGCTTATAGTATAAGCAACTTATAATATATACCAAACACTCAAATTTATAAGTTTATAAATGAAATTATAAGTATCAATGTTTATAAGTCTATAAGTGATTTACCTGATTGCTAATCGGGATCTGATGAGCACAAGCCGGACAAGCGATTGTTCGAAGCCGACCTACGAGATTATTCGGAAGATCCGTACCGAACGAAGAAGACGACGGAGAATTATTCGATCCCTGTATCCGAATCTCGACTTCCTTCTCCTCATTCGCGTCCGAATTTTCTTCGGACGGCCTCGATCTCGCCATCCGATTCGGATCCGCCTCTGTTTCTCTGCTCTCCGCCATCGATTACGAGCAAATCCGGCCTCGTTTTCGCTCTCTTCTGCGATTCTGCTTGCTCAATTTTGAAACCGATGGCGGATTTTGCCAAAAAGCTGATCTAGAAACAACTCAGTGATGGTGTCCAACAAGATATTCCGTTCTCTCCTTTTCGATCCCTTGCCGAAACCAAACACTTACTTTTTCTTTCCTTTTCGCTTGCGTGTGGATTACGTTAAACCGGTGTCTTCTTCTTTTTCTTCTAGTTTGTTTGTCGACTTGGTTAGGGAATGAGTGCTTCGTTTTGAGCTGCTTTCATGGTGTGAAGAAGAGGGACGTGATCAGATCGACCAGAAATATAGAGGTTTGGAAAGGAAAGAAAAAAAGATTATTTTCCCATTTGCGTTTTATATTGAAAAAAGTTGCTTGGAAGACAAGTTTTGCTGACGTGGAATTTTATAATGTTCAAACGGAAAAGGAAACGGGAATAATGAGAATACGGGAAATATTCCAATGTACGCAACCATGCATAGTGACGGCTACGGGTGGCAACTGGGATAATCCGATCTAGGGTCATTCGGATGTTCCGTCATTCGGATGTGAACAATGACGGATATGGATGTAAACTTAAACCTTATCATGATTAATATTAGGATCTTCGATCATGCTTTTAATTACGAATATATACCAGTAGACATCGTGATTGAGAGGACAAGGATGATGGGATCCGATCCGATAATCACAATACACCGAGCAATGGAAATCGCCTTCTCTCTCTTAGCCTCTTAACCCTAATATTTTGTGAGTTATGCAATACGTAATAATGACCTAATGATGAATCTTGGGTCACTTATATAGGCAGAGAGAGGGGCCAAAATCCTCTAAAGATATATTTCAACCTATCATCAAAGTTGTTCAATAATAGATATATCTTTACTTTATAGAAAATCATATCTTCTATCATCATCCTTATCTTATCAAATCAACATGTTCCATAAATAAACCTAATGTGATATGGACCACATAATGAGATCTTATTAATATTTATTAATATCTTACATTCTCCCACTTGGTCCATATGACAAACACTGTAGTGGTCATATAGGAACAAACATAAGGCGCGCATAAATGCTGAAATGATATGTTTAATAGGTTTATCTTAATTACCCTTAGTTGATTTGAGTCATCAATCAGGATCATAGCGGTTCTACATTAATTAAAGAATGTAGTCCCTTCCATGTACCACTGGCTGACAGTCAAAACAACTAAGTCTGTATAAGTAGAAGTAAACATAATGGTCCCCATTAATGTCTTGAAGAAAGACTAGTTCTGTTATCATGCATTTGCTTTAGTATGTACATAAATAATCCATAATATGAAACAAAAATTTCAGAAGTTGCAATAATGAATATTCAAAACCAATGTCATAACAAAACACGTAGCAATCCATAAGGGAGAATGATATTAGTGACCACCCTCAAGACCCGTAGCATCAACATGTTGCTTAAATGTCTTAGGGGGTAAGCCCTTTGTTAATGGATCTGCTATATTAGCACAAGTGTTGATGTGCTCAATTGACACTTTCTTCTTCCGAACTTCATCCTTGACTGATAAGTATCTCAACTCCATGTGTTTTATACCTTTAGAATACTTATCATTCTTTGAAAAGAATATAGCTACGGTGTTGTCACAATGAATTTTCAGCGGCCTAGCAATGGAATCCATGACTGTAAGCCCTGAAAGGAAATTCCGCAACCATGATGCTTGAATTGATGCCTCAAAACATGCTACAAACTCGGCCTCCATAGTGGATGATGCAATGATGGACTGTTTGGAACTTTTCCATGAAACAGCACCGCCCGCTAGCATGAACACATAACCAAAAGTGCTCTTCCTAGTGTCCACACATCCAGCAAAATCTGAATCCGTATAACCAACCACCTCAAGATGATCAATTTTCCTAAATGTGAGCATAAGTTCCTTTGTTCCTTGTAAGTATCTCAGCACTTTCTTTGCAGCTTTCCAATGATCAATACCTAGATTGCTTTGATAGCGACCCAACATGCCAACTGCAAAACTGATGTCTGGTCTAGTGCAAACTTGTGCATATCCCAAACTCCCTACAAGAGACGCATAAGGGTAGTTTCTCATTCGATCACGTTCTAACTCAGTTTGAGGACATTGACTTAAGCTGAACTTGTCCCCTTTCTGAATTGGAACTGCATTAGGATCACATGACGCCATGCCAAAATTTTCTAAAACTTTTGAGATATAGGCATTCTGAGACAATCCTAAAATCCTACGTGATCTATCACGAAATATTTCTATCCCGATCACATAGGAAGCGTCTCCCATATCTTTCATTTCAAAGTTTTGAGAAAGAAAGTCCTTGGTTTCCCGTAATAAGCCAAGGTCACTACTTGCTATTAGGATATCGTCAACATATAGAACCAGAAATGCAAACTTACTCCCACTGATCTTCAGGTATATACACTGATCAACTATGTTTTCAGTAAACCCAAAGGTGGTAATGGTATCATGAAACTTAAGGTACCATTGTCGAGAAGATTGCTTTAATCCATATATTGACCTTTTTAACAAACAGACCATGTTTTCCTTTTCATCTATAGTGAAGCCTTCTGGCTGAGCCATATAGACTTCTTCTTCTAAACTTCCATTCAAAAATGCCGTTTTCACATCCATTTGATGTAACTCTAGGTCAAAATGAGCTAGTAAAGCCATAATTATCCGAAGAGAGTCCTTCTTAGAAACTGGAGAGAAGGTCTCATTATAATCGGTGCCCTCTTCTTGATGGAATCCTTTAGCCACGAGTCTAGCTTTATGTCGTTCGATTTTACCAAGAGAGTCGCGTTTGGTCTTATAGACCCACTTACAATCGACTTTCTTGTGTCCTTCTGGTAAATCGACTAACTCCCAGACTTTATTTGTGGCCATTTTTCAGAATTTTCACTTTTCATGGCTTGTGAATACGTGGCCGGATCTTTCTCCAATCCCATGTTAAATTCACATTCTTGCAAATACAATATAAAATCATCTGAAATAGCTGGCCTTCGTGGTCTTGAGGACCTCCTTAATCCTACTTCAGGTGCTGCATTCACATTCGGTTCTATGGCGATAGGCTCATGATGGAGTGCATGATCATTGACATTTGGTTCTACATTATTGGCTGGGCCAATAGCATTAGGTAGAATAGTGTCAGTCGAAATCCCGGGCACAGGAATTGGTATTGGTGCCCGAATCTCTCTAATGACCACTTCTCTGACTTTATCACTCCCACTGACTTCGCCATTCTCAATGAATTTAACATTACCGGTCTCTACAATTCGTGTACTATGATTAGGACAGTAAAACTTATACCCTTTTGACCTTTCTGGATACCCAATGAAAAACCCACTTATGGTTTTTGCATCGAGTTTCCTTTCATGTGGGTTATAAATGCGTGCTTCTGCTGGACATCCCCAAACACGTAAATGTCTTAAACTGGGTTTCCATCCTTTCCACAACTCAAATGGTGTCTTAGGAACAGCCTTACTTGGAACTCGGTTCAAGATATACACAACAGTCATAAGAGCATGCATCCACAATGATATGGGCAAATTAGAATTACTTAACATACTCCTAACCATCTCCAAAAGTGTACGGTTGCGTCTCTCAGCAACACCATTCATCCATGGCGAACCAAGCATTGTGTACTGAGGTACAATCCCTAATTTTTCAAGAAGTTTAGCGAAAGGACCAGGACGTTGTCCTGACTCATCATATTTTCCATAAAATTCACCACCTCTATCAGACCTAATGATTTTCACCTTTTTACCTAATTGTCTCTCAACCTCTGTTATGTAGGATTCTACTGCATTCACAGATTGAGACTTGTCATGCAAAAGGTAAAGATAACAGTAACGTGAACAATCATCAATAAAGGTAATAAAGTATTTTTCTCCACCAAAGGATGGATAATCGAAAGGTCCGCATATGTCTGTATGTATAATTTCAAGCAGTTCAATGCTTCGTGTGGCTCCTTTCTTGGTGTGTTTAGTTTGCTTACCCTTAATGCAATCTATACAAACCTCAAAGTCAGTGAAATCAAGACTCGGAAGAATCTCTTCTTTCACTAATAACTTAACTCTTTCTCTGGATATATGACAGAGCCTCTTATGCCACAAAAAAGCAGAATCTTCACTTGACCTTTTATGTTTTAAATTCACTTTAGGATGCAAGGTTACTAAGGATTCAGAAAAGGAGTTATCAAGAGTAATTTGATATAAACCATTAACTAAAAATCCTGAACCAACTAAATCATTATTCTTAAACAAACTGAAACGTCCATCACCAGTAGATGAAGAAAAGCCATCAAGATCAAGTTTAGACAAGGAAATCAAATTGCGAGAAACTGTAGGAACATAAAGAGTATTCTCTAAATCTAAATGAAAACCAGTACTTAAAACTAAACAAAAAGTTCCAATGGCTTCTACTGGTGCTTTCATCCTATTTCCCATGTAAAGGTAAGCTTCATTTGGACTTATGTTCCAGGTTGTAAGGTATCCTTGCATCGAGTTTGAAACGTGAACATTAGATCCAGAATCAATCCACCATGTATTAGAAGGTGCTTCTACAAAGTTTGATTCAAAACACACAAAAGCCAGAGGCTTACCCTTCTTTTCGAACCATTCTCTACGCTTTACGCAATCCTTCTGAATGTGCCCATTCTTTTTGCAAAAATGGCAGTTATCATTCTTCTTAGCTTTCTTTGGTGCAGATTGACTGGACTGGTTGGAAGAGTTATTCTGATTGGAGGAACTTTTCTTAATGTCCTTCCAATTTTTCTTTCCGAATTTGTTCTTCCCATTCCCATGCATGTAGTTTGCGTTAGGCACATGGCTGCTTTGTTGCTTAATTCTAGCCTCTTCTTGAACCAGCTTATTGGTCAACTGATTCACATTCCATGTTTCCGTAATCGTGTTATAATGAATCTGAAAAGGACCATACTGTTGAGGCAAAGAGTTGAGGATAAACTGGACTAGGAATGAATCCTCTACTTTCATGCCCAGTTTAGCCAATTTTGCAGCCAAGTTAGCCATGTCAAGTACATGTTGCTGCATGGTCTTAGTACCATCATAACGGGCAGTGGTGAGTTCAGCCATAAGTTTTCCAGCAACAGCTTTGTCGCCAGGCTTAAAGCGTTCAGTGATTGTCTGTAAGTACCCCTTAGCGGTTAAGGTATCACTTTCAGGAATGGAAGACTTAATGTTGGATGTTGTGGTGAGACGTAGGAACTTCAAGCACAGTTTATTGGCTTTAGTCCAAGCTTGATGGGCAAGTTTCTGTTCATCTGTGGACTCAGCTGTAAGATCAGCTGGTTTATCCGCAGTCAAGCCCGAGTCTATCTCAAGCACACCCAAGTAAAACTCCACATGTTCTTTCCACTCATTATAGTTAGTCTCATCTAGTTCAGGAACTGAGTTGACAAAGGAGTTAAGCTGTGCAGGTTGAGAAACTGCAATATATAAAGGAATCATCTCACAATAATTAAATTTCGAGGCAAAATATAACATACATGACTAAGATTTGAACATATACGAATGATTTACATCCTACAATTAAACAAGTATGATATCTGTGGATATCCTATACATGCTCAATCGCATAAAAAAAATCATCTATTTAATGGTTATATTCTACTTATGATGCATAGTCTACCTGTGGGTAGATCATTATGCTAAGAAATAAACCAATCAATAATATTACTTAGTCTAACATCCAAAACATACTTTGAATCTACTGTGGCAGATTGCAAACAATAATATGAATGTCATTCAATGATAGAATACAATAAACACATATGATTTAACATCCAAGACATGCTTTGAATCTACTGTGGCAGATTGCAAACAATAATATGAATGTCACTCTATGATGAAATACAATATACATGTATTGAATTGTTATCACTGTGGTGAATTTCAAAACAATATAATATGATATTGTATATCAGAATACAGAAATCCCGGTATTGAACATGCATAACAAACAAGCAATTAATCAAGACGTTTTTTTTTTAACTTTACTTCATTAGGTTATACATGTTACCAGGATCAATAAGCAATTCGTAAAAACATCATACGAATTTTCTATCATCATAAAATAGCATTACAATAATTGTCGAAAAGTCGAAAAACGCGATTTTGAGGGCTTAAACGATGGAATTCGGCTAAAATCCGGTCTACGCATTGCATAGCAATGATCTTGAAAGATCTCGCCGTTTCCGATCGACCATGCAAATTTCGTCAAATTCCGACATAATTGCGGAAAACACTAATTTCCAGTCGATCCTAAACTTCCGGTTTTTCTTATGCAATTTTCGGCCATAAATTCATATTATATACACGTAATACAAAAACATCATGCAAGAATCAAACTAGATAAAAGCGGAAAACATGATACTAGCATGATTCTTCTATGATTTCGAACTAAAAGAATGATCTTCAACCTAAAACCTGGCTCTGATACCACATGTAAACTTAAACCTTATCATGATTAATATTAGGATCTTCGATCATGCTTTTAATTACGAATACATACCAGTAGACATCGTGATTGAGAGGACAAGGATGATGGGATCCGATCCGATAATCACAATACACCGAGCAATGGAAATCGCCTTCTCTCTCTTAGCCTCTTAACCCTAATATTTTGTGAGTTATGCAATACGTAATAATGACCTAATGATGAATCTTGGGTCACTTATATAGGCAGAGAGAGGGGCCAAAATCCTCTAAAGATATATTTCAACCTATCATCAAAGTTGTTCAATAATAGATATATCTTTACTTTATAGAAAATCATATCTTCTATCATCATCCTTATCTTATCAAATTAACATGTTCCATAAATAAACCTAATGTGATATGGACCACATAATGAGATCTTATTAATATTTATTAATATCTTACAATGGACGAATAATCGAGTGTATTCGGGTTGAGTTAGATCGGGTCGGATATTCAAATTGGATAATCGGGTTGAAATCGGTCAATTTAATCCAGGTTTCAGTTGAATCGGAATCGGATTCGGATTGAGTCAGATTTTTCAAATTTCGATTGAATGTGATTTCCGTGGAATCGGCTTAATAGAGTCTTAATAGAATCGTCTTAACTGTATTTTGATCGGCTTTGGTTGAATCGGTTTTTATTAAATCAAATTTTGATTGAACTGAGTCTTAATAGAGTTGTGTCTTTAGAATTAGGTTTTAATAGTTCAAACAGCGGATCAATCTATTTTTTATTTAACTATATTTTACATAATGTATTTTTTTCAATATTTCAAGGGTACAATATCATTAAGCATGTATCAATATAATGCTATTAGTATATCCAGATCTTATACATTCTTAAAGTGTCATATGTTATTTATGTGTATCTATCTCTTTTATATCATTATTAATTATTGTACCACCCATCCACATAGAGGAGAAATCATAATGTAAAAATAATTTAATGGGTAAAAAAGAATTCATAGTGTATATTTATTTTATATTATGTTTGAATTCGGGTATCATATATAATTGTCAGATATGATCGGGTTCCGGTTCTTTCGAATATCGGGTATAATCAAGTTCAGATTGTTTCAAGTTTCAGATATAACTCGGGTCGGTTATATTCGGGTTTCGGTTTGACACCGGATTGAACTTTTCGGATGTAATCGGGTTCGGGTCATTCTTAGCTTAAACGGATTGTTTATACCTCCGAGTTAGATTCGGTAGAATTGAGTCGGTTTCGAATTTCATTTTATAATTTATTTTCCGAGTCTCAGTCGATTCTCGAATCGGATCAGAATTTGCCACCTAGCGACGGCCATATAGCCCATATCAATTTTTTCAAATCCTTAATATATACTCATGAAGGTGTATTCCTTCAATTAGACTATACACTATACATGGACATGGAATACTAATATAGTATACTTTAACTGATGTATATATAGTATGCTAAAGTTGAAATTGGTTGATTCGTGTATACGTAATAGTACTATTGTGGTGCTCAAAAAAAAAAATAGTACTATTGTGGCTGAACTTACAAGTTATTCCTTCTTTTATTGCTTCCTTAATTAATTTCTTAAATGTTCAGCAAACATTCAATTCATTGACTAAGCCAGCTTCAAATACTATAGTACAAAATAGGATTACTTCAGCTATAATTACATGTATCAATCTTACTTAATTTAGGAACCAAAACGAGGGTATGAAGTTTCTCATGACTAAAATTCAATATTCTAAATAAAGTTTGTTGATAAACATAATCTAATTAAGTGGTGATACATCAATTCCATTGACCGATAAGAGTTTACGTGTCGCGTACTTAAAATTATAATTAACCACAAATAGATAACCCCGATCGAAATTAGCAAGATTACAAAAGTTAATTATGCTTTAATCAGAATGCCACGACTTCCATCCTATACGATTAATACATACACCAAACGGGATACATATAGGAACGTGATCACACGTGACATGTTACATGAAAAGAGGCTTAATTAATTAATTAATTAATTAGAATGTATTATTTGTATATATAGTTTGGAGTGAAGCTTACGAGAGAAGCAATGCAGCATGAAAAAGACGAACGCTTGTTCCATAAGCTTCTATATCAACATCAAGTTGTATAGCTTTAACGTGTAGACTCGGATTTTGGATTTTGCGATGAGATTTGACAAATTTGATCCTCTCATAATGTCATTATACACTTCTCCACCCTTGAAAAGTACTATAATTATGTATGTTCGTTGTGAATACGCTTTTATTTTTTCAAAGCTCACCCACAACTTGAGTATATGTACACCCTTAAGAATATTTATTTAACAAGAGGTAAGGATCAAGGTCGTCATAAATACTTATTGGACTCGCAGTATAACAATCAACGACGTTGTTTGTTTCGCAAATGCTTTACTCGATCACTCTTTTCTCCGAACTCGCTTACAATTGTTCACGTCGATTTTGTCTGTCGTTCTCGGCCTCTTCATTTATGTTGCTCATCTCATACTTTGAAAAGCCAAAATAAATAGGACGAAAATCTTCTGTCCCCCCGCACGTCCCACTCCTTCCTATTGGTCGATGTTATTTATTTCGACAGAATTAAAGGGAAAATATAGGGGGGAGACCCATAATTTCGACCAATAGAAAGGGAGGGACACGGGAGTGGGACGTATTATGGGGACAGAAGATTTGAATCTAAATAAATATACAATGTTGATATGTGAGTACACTTGAAAATTAAATGATTCCAAATTGGTCCAAAATGCTGCAATTGTCAATTAGACGAGGGCCCATCTAGTACATATATTGGGCCAAGATCGGATAATCCAGTCTTTGGCCAATTTGGGCCTTAATTATTAGCCGGACACCTCTAACAATATTATGATTTACTTATGTTTTGCTTACAAACTAGTTTAACCCCCGTATTATGTACGGGTAATGTGATTATAAATCCAATTTAATATCGATATTTAATGTCAACGATCATGTTAAAATTATAGGATCATGTATATATATATCTTCGTATTTTGATTAGTGATTTTTTTATCAATAGTAAATCAACTCATAATATAAATAAGTTGAATTTGTTTAAAAATTACTTTATGATAAATATCAAGTTTTATTAAATAGTAATATTTATGGGAAGATTATAATTGATTCTTGGTAAGTGATAATTTATAATTTTCGGGATAATTCATAGTTTTTGGTAAATTTTAATCGATTTTTACTGGATAAGATTATATTAGATTCTAACTACCTAAATTGTATAAAGGAGGGTCCAACTGATTATTTTATTGTTGGAATGACACGTGGCGCAAATATTTGTGAAGACATTGTCTCCGCTTTATACTATAGGTAGTATAGATAAAATATGATTGAATGTTAATATTCATTTAATTAAATCGACGTTTATTTATTATTTATTATGATTTGTATGATATTTTCAATTTGAGTAACAATATGCCACATTTGCATATACGAAGTGCTTTATGGTCAGTAGAGTTTTATGTCATGAATCACCTAAAGCGTAACAAACCAAACAGATGGGTAGGTATATCTAGTATCTACCTAACTATACATAACAGATTCTCACCCAAAAAAGATATAAATTTATAATTTAAATAATATGCTTGATACTCACAAATATGCAACCTTGCTGTCGATTGGCACGATGAACAAAATGTCCCTTTTCGAGTTCAAGTTACGATATTACGCTTCATGTCATAAATAGGAACTTGAATGAATTAATGGACACCTAAACCCTCCAAAAATCAAGCCACATTAGGAGCAAATGTAGCAACAATCATATCATACTTTATAGCTCTCAATATACATGTATTCGTCACCAACGGTATATTTCATATTTAAAAAAAAAAAAAACAAGAACGTGAAAGAGAGCTTATGCAACACCGCTATACAAAACTTTCATGCTCCAAACTGTTCAAAATGGAAGCAATTTCCACAAAGGAAGGCCTGTTCTTCCTAGAATTGCCAACACAAGCAGAAACCACCTTTGCCAACCTTACAAGAGGCTTAATGCTAGTTGGAGCCACTAGCCTTGCATCCAAAAGCTCACCAAAGTTCATTTCTTTGATCAAAGGCAATGCCCACTTCACAAGCAACCCGTCTTCACTTCTCTTGCCACTTAAGAGCTCCAACACAACCACACCAAACCCATACACATCACTTTCTTTACAAGGGCCACCACTCGCCCCCACAAGCCAATACTCGTCGTCAACATACCCAACAAGCCTTGCATCCTTCTCCTTCGTCGGAGCCAAGAATCCAAGCCCGAAGTCACAAACCCTAGCACGCAAATCGGAATCGATGAGTATGTTTGAGGGCTTGACACTCCCATGGACCACCGGTGGAGCCATCTTGGCGTGTAAGTACTCGAGCCCACGGGCCACCCCTGCTGCAATCCTCACCCTTTGGGCCCAATCCAAAAGGGCAGGCTTGCCTTGGCCCGAGTCATCATGGTTTAGGTAGAATTGATCAAGGCTCAGCGTGCTTACAAGCTCGGTTAAGATGATCCGCTCCCCTGGTCCCTCTGAGTATCCCACTATAGGGACCACGTGAGGATGCTGGGCCGAGGAGAGTGGCTTGATCATCTTTGAGAAACCGAACCCCGTGTGCCTAAGTACAAGGCCCGGGTGGATCCTCTTGGCCGCAACGAGTAGTCCTCCTTCTAAGACGGCTACATAGGTTGTACCAAGGCGGCCCTTGCCAAGGACTTGTCTAGGATTGAACCTATCAGTGGCTAAGTCAATGATGCTTAGAGGGTAGGGTTGGGCACCGGGCCTTGTAGTTATTGGGAGGGTCTCCTCGGACTCGACGGGTTGCTTCTTGCAAAGAAAGATGAGGACAAGTGCAAGGACAACAAGAGAAGTGGATAGAATGGCTAAGGTGAAAGCATATGCTATTTGCTCATGAGTATTGAAGCCCATTTGTTTGTACCTTGTGGTTGGCTTATCTTGTGAGTTGTGAGGATAAAAGAGTTGAACTTTGGAGTCTCTAGAACTTATTTGCTAGTCTTGGAGTGACATAAAAGGGTGGATGTGTGTATGTATATATATGGTAGCTAGATGAGCACTTTTGTGTGAGTGTGGACCAATTGATTTAAGGTTGTATGAGTATCATGAAAAAAGAGTTGGATTAATTAAGAGAAATTGAATGAAGTTGAGTAGAATCTCAAACTTTTTGGAATTTTTTGGGTTGTGTGGTTTATGAAACCGTGTTGTGTTTGACAATTTTTTGGGGCCTTGAAATAATGTTGGTGAGAGAGGTTGGACGTACAAATTTCTTGGTGTTTGGTTCAAGGTTGGCCGCCGCCCCTTCTTCTATAATTTGTTAATTTAATCACAATATACATGCTCACACTATAGAGTTTGGATTATAAAAACATTATTGTAATACAAATGATTGAATTATTTGAGGCAGATCGAGTGCATGAGTAATTAAAAAAATATTCCATAATTGTTTAGTGTGGGAATTTTCCTGCTGTCGGGGAACATTTTAACCATTATTACATGGACCAAAACAATAGAAAAAAAAAAAAAAACATTAGAATATATTTGTGATGTTTTGTGCTCCCTTTAATTTCAGTTCATCTCATCTACCTTGAATTAATTAAAAGTATTATGTAACTTTGTTGCCGATTAGGGCCATTTTAGATTGATATGTTTTTAAAACAAAGAGGCAAGACTGCGTTGGTTCGGTCATGTCCAGAGACGGAGTCCAGACGCAACAGTTAGGAGATGCGAGAGGTTGGATTTAGGGGCTTACCGGAGGGATAGAGGCCGTCCGAAAAAGCGCTGGATGGACAACATAAGACAGGATTTCAGGCTTTTAGGGATTTCAGAGGAGTTGGCGCAATGCAGGAAGACTTGGAGGGAGAGGATTAGCGTGGTAGACAGCTAGTCAGCTTGCTGGTGGAGTCAAGTGGAGTTGTTCTTTCTTTTGTTGACCGTCAGTTTCTCGCTTTGTGGACTTACTCGTGGAGTCGTTCATTCGTTGTCTTTCTTCTTTCTTTTAGCCTTCGTAGTAGTTTTGGTTAGCTGTTGGTTTTTAAACTTTTCGGAGTAGGGTATTGAGTGTTCCGGTATGTGTCCTTTGGGTCGTTTTTGGGCGCATTCCATCTAGGTCTGGAATGCCCCCGCCCTGACCCCCCAGATCCTGCTTTTGCGGGAGTTCAGTGGGTATATGTTGTTGTTGTTGTATGTTTTTAAAACAAAATTGTCAATACACATTCCATTTTCAAACAATACAAGACTTCAATATTGAATTCTTAGAACAATCCAAAGTATATAAACATGGTCGAGCAAATTTGAGACCTTCAGCCAAAAAGTTAGGTGGGGAGTTTCAATCAATTATCATTCAATCAATCCACCGGCACATAGTTTCAATATTGACTTGTTTCGGATATAAATGAAGTGGGTTTTGATTCTTATTAATGGCCCGTTTGGTATCCAACGGCGGAAACGGAAACGGAATGGAATGGAATAGAAATGAACCTAGTCCAATTATGGGTCACTATACATTAATTGAAAAAAATATTTTAATTTGAAACTTTGAAATTTATGTGTCTAGAGAAGGGATGAAGGGAATGATTGAGGTGTTTTGTTACCCCACCCTTAGATTAGGGAATGGTTGAGGTGCCACAAGGGTACCGCAAGCCTCCCTTGCGGTAGTTTTTGAATGAAACTTGAGGTGACTCATCATGTATCATGATGCTAATGTGGACTAGATTTGTTTCCATACCATTCCATTCCGTTTCCGTTTCCGCCGTTGGATACCAAACGGGCCCTAAGTGGAATAGTATCTTCTTGGCTTGTATTCGAAATAATTTACTACAAATTGCACACTCGAATGTTGATGTAATGTACACGAGTAGTCAATCGATTGACTCATTTCGACCCGTAAATTGATTGACTCGAACTTAAAACCTAACCTAAACCGACCCGATTTACAGGTCTAAATGTACCACAAGTAGAAGCTAACGAACGTGAAACAACTTCCAAACTCTATGTTGATTGGTTGGTCAAATTCTATTATTATTAATTATATTCACTTTTAGTTTAAAGAGTGAACATAAATTTCGATCATCATATCATTCGCTAACTATGTTAACATGTCCAATGCAACCACATGTAAGAATAAAGAACCTCGATATGATTTTGGACAAATCCATTTTTGTAAACAAGGCATGCCAGGCCCAAACCTAATATAACAAACCCAATCCGAATCAACATGTTATGGAAATTATCATTCACAAGTTGATCCAAATAGGGGTTATAGGAAAAAAAAATAGGGTGTTCGTAGGGTTTAAAACCGGCTCAAACCGAAAAGGAAAAAAAACTAAACTTATAACAAAAATCTTCTCATATTTTACAAAGAAATTGATTGGGGAAATTTGTAGTTGAACCAACCCAACTTAAATCATACCAAAACACGCGATACGTTTGGCACATCAGCTCACTGATTGAACACTCATGACCTTACCATAAGGTCTCGGGTTCGCTTCAGATGCTCCATATATTTTTGATAATTTTCTCTTATTTGTAAATAAAATTGTAGCTAAAAATGACCTTTAATTGCACAAACCAAGATGTGAATTGGATTGATAGTGATTGGACGCAATTTGCTTGATTATGAATTTATGAGGTCTACCGACAACCTTATCGACCTCAAATCGTTTTCGAGCAAGTGTGTACCACTTGTCATACATTGCACGGTTACAAGTCAAGTCAACTTCAAAATGGGCCGATGGGCTCAAAGATAAGCAAACCCATCCTTTATTGATTTATTGGGCCGGTCTTGGGCCCACCATTATGTGACTTGAACACTTAGTTAAATCCTTCTCTCATTTTACTTTTTCACTCAGATTTATCCAAAGAGCCTAAACTTTTGGACAATCTATTAAATTGCTCAATTAAGAGTGGTGTAAGCTATAAAGTGCACTTTTAGGCTGTATATAGTACCTTAATGACTAAATTTAGCACAAAAGCTAGGGCACCTTAATGATGATAACAAACCTCCCACAAATGAGGACCACCCTTTAAAAAGCAAATTTGCTATGATTAGGGTTCATCATAAAAAGTGGTTTTTTACTGAATTTTTTGCAAGTCTATGAAAAGGGAAAGTTGAGAAAGTCATAAAGGTGGTTTTGGGCCATTTTCTGACTGGGCCCACGGGCCCATTTTGGAATAATACCATCACCAACCTCACATTTACTTCCATTCTTTTTTTTTGGTCGGAACATTTACTTCCATTCTTATCATATCATATGTTATCATATTAGATTATAAAAAATACTACTGAGATGTACAATAATTGTTGCCCACCATTCCAAGCATTAAGATTTAAGATGCAAGCAAAATTGAGAAATAAAACAAGGACAGCAGAAACAGTTACAAAGCTGAAATATCTAAACAAGGCTTTCTCTGGAGTATAAGATTTGTAATGCATCAGTGGATTCAGAGCAGAGGAAGCAATCCTTTTGTTTGTCTTGTATTATCATAAATGGAAAATTACCCTAGTTGAAAAGTAGGAAGGTTTTTAACCATGCACCCATAAAAAGTGGGTGTCAGTAGATTTACCCCTCCAGATCAGGCAGTGAACAGTAAAATTAATGGAAATTAATCAATGCAGGCACTGAGCCTGCAGGTTGCATCTTGAATCTGGAACTGTTGTGTAGTGAAAAACAATAACTGGTTCACCCACCAAATTTTACTACTCTACTACTTCCATTTTAACTTCACACTTCCTGTACCAAACTCCTAAACACACTTTTGCAACCTCTGAGCTCAATCTAAAAAAGACAGTAAAAAAAAAACTGATAAGAGGGTCAAAACATTTAACTTTCAAGACCCTCTTCACCTACTCACACAGTCACACTACAAACATTTGCATCAAAGCAAAAGAAGATTAGACAGTAAATTAAGTTTTACCCTTTTAAGGTACACTTCCATGATCAGAAGCATCTTCATAGTAGTAAGGAGTTAGCTTGCCATCTTTACTCCCTGACTTGCCCTGATTCTCACCACTCACCTCTTGCAACATTTTAACAACCCTCCTCATCGAAGGCCGGTTTATCGGGAGCGGGCTCGTGCAGAGGAGGCCAATGTTGAGCACCTTGCATATCTCCTCCTTGAAACACGAATCGAGCTTCGGGTCAAGGATATGGTCGACGCCCTTTTGGTCCAATATGGTGCATACCCACTTGACCAAATCTTTCTCTCCGTATTCTGGATCGACCGGGAGTTTTCCGGTGATCAGCTCCAAGATCACCACTCCGAAACTGTAAATGTCGCTCTTCTCGTTTACCCGGAGGGTGTAGGCGTATTCTGTGGTACAGATGCATTGTTAACATACTGATATTTTTGAAGTTCATCAAAGAAAATCTATATGGGTCATTACTACACATGTCACATCTTATGATAGTATGATTAGAAGAGGACAGATAGAGACATAAGAGTAATCAAAACTGGAATTACTACCCACTAGAAATTTCAGCAGAAAATTGAAAAGTGGTAGTGGCAATTAATGTAAAAGGAGAGGGCGGTTGACCCAGATCAACGCTATTCCTGTTCTAGACATACAATGTCCTATCTTGAATTTTATCTACAGGAGCAAATGTGCTCATACTAGTAACTTTCGCTATCATGTTCATGTTTTCCCTTATAAGCTAAGATCTAAAACTAGACGTTAGTAAACATGAAAAGGCAGGCAGACAGCAAGCATATGAGTTCTGTACTCAATAGTATATGAATTAAACATAATCAATAAGTAATTAAAAACAGAGAAAGAGCAGCCACTAACCAGGGGCAATGTATCCACAAGAACCCGCAATCACGGACATCGATTTCGTCCCTCTACCGATCGCCTCGACAACCTTAGCCACCCCGAAATCCGCCACCCGAGCCCCGAAATCCGCATCGAGCAAGATATTATTCGACTTAACATCTCTATGAACTATAGGAGGAACACAATCATGGTGAAGGTAAGACAAGCCCTCAGCAGCATCAAGAGCAATCCTATACCTAATAGGCCAATCCAACATCCCACTTTTACTCCCATGCAACATATCACCCAAGCTCCCATTCGGCATGTACTCATACACCAGAAGCTTACAATCCCTAGTAGTACAACTACACCACAACCTCACAATGTTCTTATGCCTGATCTTCCCCAACGTTTCCACCTCCGCTTCGAACCCGTCATCAAACCCGCCCTTCTCGATATCTCCATCCGATTCGACCACTTTGTTTTTCGTCCAGAGCCTCTTGACGGCAACCGCCTCGCCACTGCTCAGAACAGCCTTGTAAACCTTCCCAGAAGCCCCACTCCCAATCACATTATCTTCATCCAAACAATCCAAGATCTCATACTCACTGAAACCCAGTTTGTGGAATGACATCAGTGTCCATTTAGACCTATCAACCCCTCCTTTAATCTGCTTAAAGCTTCTATACTTCAAATAGAACCACCCCACACCAAGAATCAGAACCAAAGCAGCCAAAACAAAGATCAACACCCACATATGCCCTCTGTTCTTGAACCCACCAACTTTGCCCTCACACAAGCCTTCTATATCGCTACACAAACCCGGGTTCCCCAAGAAACTGCTCTTGTAACTCTCTTTATCATACAATGGCGGAAGCGCTCCGGAAAGCCGATTGTTAGACAGATTAAGCTGGTTCAGCTTCAAATCCTGAAGCTCAACAGGCACCTCACCAGAGAACTCATTACCAGACAGATCAAGATAGTTCAGCCCAGCTAAACTCCCGATTTCCGCAGGAATCGAACCCGAGAGCCCATTGCCAGCCAAATTAAGCTCATTCAGCTTCTTCCACTGCTTAATTCCGGTCGGAATCTCACCCGAAAGCTCGTTATTATGCAAATCTAACTGACTCAATTGAACCATATTAACAATCGAGTCCGGCAACGGACCCGAAAACCGATTATCACTCCCCTGAAGCCTCGCAAGATTACTCAAAAACCCGATCTCTTCGGGAATTCGACCCGAGAACCGATTATTGGAAATCACAAGCATGGACAGATTCGTAGCGGAGGCTATCGCCTTCGAAATCGATCCGGAAAGATCGTTCTCTACGAGCTCTAGCAACGACACGTGGGGAAGTCCCCAGAAACCTTCCGGAACTTCCCCAGAAAGCTTATTGTTACCCATCCGAACACGCTCCAGGCTCCGGCATTGAGCCAGAGTCGCCGGAATCTCCCCGGAGAAGGAATTGTAGATCAATAAAAGCTGCTGTAGCTTTCCCTTTGCGCAAAGACTCGAAGGGATGGGACCTGAGATCTCGTTATTCGAAACATCGAGCAGACTCAACGGCGAGTTTGCCCCGAGTCTGCTCGGTAGCTCGCCGGAGAGGCGGTTTCCGAACAACTTCAGCTCGACGAGGTTCGGCGAGTCGGCGATACTCACCGGAATCCTCCCTTCGAGTTTATTCTCGTAGAGGCTCAGGGAGGCGAGTTGAAGCCGAGTCAACTCGTCGGGAATCGGCCCGGTCAACTCGTTCATCGACAAATCAAGATTCCGCAACTTAGCCAGCCCCGACCAGGCCTTCGCCGGAATCTCCCCGGTCAGCGAGTTGTTGTAGAGTTCAATCTGGACGATTCCGGTCAACCCCGAGAACGAGCCCGGGATTGACCCGGTCAACGAGTTCAACGCCAGGTCCAAGTTGACGAGTCTCCCGAGTCGACCTAGCGAGTCAGGGATCTCGCCGACCAGCTGGCAGTCGGTGAGCCAGAGCTGCTCGAGCTGAGCCAACCCCCCGAGTTCAAAACCGAGTCGACTCGGTCGGAACGGGTTGTAGGAGAGATTTAGCTCCTTGAGAGTGGAGACATTCGCGAGGAAGTTCGGGAAGGGCCCGGAAAGAAGATTCTCGACGAGCGATATGACTTTCAGGTTTGGGAACGTCCCGAAGCTCGCCGGAACGTCGCCGGAGAAGTTGTTACCGGAGAGATCGAGGTAGGTGAGGGTTTTGATCTCCGGGAGGGTGGATGGGAGTTTTCCGGTGAGGAGATTCTGGGCGAGGTCGAGGTGGGTAATAGAGGAGCAATTCGAGATTGTCTCCGGGAGGGTTTCGTTAATGGAGTTGTTGTAGAGGATGAGGGAGGTGAGATTTGGTAAACGGCAGAGGACGGTGGGGAAAGGGCCGGCGAGGTTGAACGAGGAGAGGTCGACGGAGACGACGGAGTTTGATGGGGAGCATGACACCCCTTGCCAGAGACAAGGGGTGTCGTCTCGAAGGTTCCAGGTGGAAAGAAAATCGTCCGGGTCGGAAAGAGAGAGCTTGGCCTGGTGGAGATAGAGGCCTTCTTGGTTCAGGGCGGTGGCCGGAAAGAGGAAGAGGAGGAAGACGGTGATCGGAAGGAGCATTTTTGGGGGCGATGGAGGAACATGCACAGAGGGGGGTGGTTGTGGAGTGATGGGATTGAGAGGGAAATTTGTGTGGGTTTTTTTTTTTTATGGGGATAATGTAATGGGGTTTTGGTTTTTGGGTTTGAAATTTAAATGGGGTTTTTGTAAAAATGGGGAGTGGGTGGGTGGGGTGGGGGGTTGATTTGGATAGCGTGTGATTTTGGGAGCGGTTAATTTTGGTGATTAAGCGTTGCACTTGAGTGGTAACAACTTTCAAGGGAAGGTTGTTTGTTTGTGTTGGGGAAGAATGAGGAACGAGTGAAGTGAAGTGAAGCATTGGTAATGTGTGTTTTTGTGTTTGGTGGATTGGTTGTTACTTCTTTTTGGAAGGTAATAGCCCATGTTGAGTTAGGCAAGAGGATTTGTATGAGGCTAACAACTTGTTGGATCGAATCTCTAACCATAATAAGTATACAAGGATAAGAAGAATGAAGGCAATGAGAATACGCTAAACATGATCGGAAAGCCTAACAAAGCTCGGGTGTGGATAGAGTCTCTAACCGAAGCGGGTGGACCTCGAGAGAGAACCGGAGTATGAACAGTTTTTCACTTGACCGACGTTGAAGTAGTTCGTGCGTCGTCAGGGTTGCTGCCTTGCTGGAAGGGAAGTGGAAGAATCGGAGGAAATGGGGTTTTTTTTGTTTTTCTTAAATGAAAGGGTTTAATGATTTTTTATTTATTTTAATAATGATGTGGAATGTGACGTGGTATTCTCGTGACAATTATTTTTGTCATGTCGGTGTACAAGTGTCTAATCGATCACAAAGTGTTGAGTATTGGTGTCAAAATGAACACCTGTGAAATTGAGGTGCTAAAATGACTAATCTGTGCAGCTTCAGGGACTGAGCATATTTTAGGCCAATTAGAAATATGACCGAAACATGAGACAATAGAACACGAGAATAGTGTTAGCAATTGTAGGGTTTTGAAATTAATCCACAATTACTCCATGTCTTTCTAGTACGAGTTACGCTAGATGACTACTTAGAGATTCAGACCGCCTCTCGTTGTGACATGGTGGGAATCGGCTCGACCTTCCGTCCAGTAAAAATGTGGATAGGTAATAAAAAGAGACAATGATATTGACACATTGCGAGTTACGGGCAGGAATTAGGCAAATTTTTGTGTAACCGTAGTTGGGTAAACTCTAGGGGAGTAAATTTACGTTACAAAACAGGCAAAGTCACTAGTGACCTATATATATTGTATGGTACATGTTACGTAGGAATAGGCTTGTCTCGTGATTGCGAGGTACGTACGTTACATCTATAAACTATCAATAGCATAGCACAAAACGTGTCCCTATGTATCGCAGGTTTGATTTCCAGGTGGGTAAGTTTTGGTTCACTCCAATAATTCCACCTAATAATTAATGCTCCCAAACATGCCATGTCCAACTCAATTTAATTACAGATGTAGTGTAGTGTATCAACATTGGTAGGTCCTTAGGAAAGCTGTGTACAACTAAATTTTGTCCGTGATCGGTCGTGGGTTAATAGTTAAAACCTAGAATGTGTACATGCCAAATACAACTATTGTATTTTTGTCACTAATTAACTCAGTTTAGGGTTAGAAATGGAGTAAATGGGTTTGCCATCAAAGATGAATTTATGTTACTACCAATCTTTTTTAGTCTTAAACATCGGTTTCGGATTCGGTTCTTATCTACAGGGCCGAGCATCGGTTCAAAATCAAACCAAACCGAAATTTGAGAATTTGGTGAACCGAAAACCGAACAAAACAAATTCGGTTGGGTTCGGTTTTTTCGGTTTTCAACATACTCAGTCAATTTTTCCGGTTTTGGTCGAACCATGCTCAGCCCTATTGTCGAGGCCTCGTTCAACGGGGTATAAACCATATCCCACTATTCTCGTTTTCGACATAACCTTTGTTTTCGGACTCATGATCCTTAACGACTAGATCACATACCCAAAATTTATCATAAAGGTGAGTTTGTCGTCGTAACAAGAGAAACGAAACTATGGAAAAGAGGACGAGTGGCAACAGGAAACAGGGAGTGACAAGGACGAACACTGAAGGCTAAAGAACACGTACTCATCCAACTTATACTGTACAATCTTTGAAACATCTTCGCTTTCACATTTGTCGACAGCCTGTTTCTCTCTACACTCCAGATTCTGCACTTAATCCAATCAATTAATAAATCTTTCTTATCTAACAAAACAAAACCCTTTTTTGTCATCATTGAAGCCAATGAGGTCAATGGTCAACGGACTCAAAGCTCATCGACTAAACACAATTATGTATAAACACATTTGAAAACCCCCATTAATTGACGGTGGGAAACTAGAAGACTGTGCTCTGTCTTCGATCTCGTCCAAAAACAGCTTAAGTTTCAATGTGTTATTGTTCACACAGGTGTGTATTAATGATCTTGTAACAGTGTTCGTATATTCGAAAGCTAAAACTAGCAACAAAAAAACAAGGTCTGGAATCTGGGCAAAAAAACAGATGATGGGTTTGAAAACTTTAATTTATTACTCTTTGGTCACTGACTCTGTACAGCTACGTCAATCTTCTTCGTGTAAGGGTTTTCTTTTCGCTGTTTTTTTGTAACAGGAACAAAGCAAATAAAAAGCACTGAAATATTCTTCTTCCAACAGTTTCCGAGCAATTCACCCTCTTTCGACCAGCTAGCTTTGCTATGTGTATATCCATCAATCTCTCAATAAAATATACAGTATATGATTAAATTGTGGCTTTTTTAATTACAGTTAACACATAGTTCGTATACATGTCAAAAACTCACTCGAACCGCAAAC
Source organism: Polygonum aviculare (assembly GCA_934048045.1). Classification (NCBI taxonomy): domain Eukaryota; kingdom Viridiplantae; phylum Streptophyta; class Magnoliopsida; order Caryophyllales; family Polygonaceae; genus Polygonum; species Polygonum aviculare. The sequence goes on from OW204024.1 coordinate 1,214,885, forward strand.
TTAATCCGATTTAATCAGGAAATTTTGAGTTTTAACTCAAAAATTTAGACCTATGATCCACCTTCAACCCGACCCAATAGAAACTAGCCTCAAACCCGTTGGGTGAGACCCGAATTATTATAATTTATAATATTTTACAATTTATAAAATTTATTCTGAAATTTGTGTTCCTTTTTATTATTAAAGAATTTATAAAATATTTTATTTAAATATTCGTAAAAAGGTGATACTCTTGACATATTGGGTTGATCCGATCCGATTCGAAAACTTGCAACAATCTGACCGAATCAACCCGTGACCGATTCGAATCGAACCCAAGATGACCCAATCCGATCGACCCAACCCAGTTGACGATATCTATGTCACGTATTCTTGAGAAAAGAAAAGGAAACTTTAGAGTTGAAAGGTGAGGGCGCTAGAAAACAAGCAGGCAAGCAAATGGTTGTGAGATGTAATGTCAATCTTTTCTTGGCGTCAGCTCGCCGGTGCCCTCTTTCTAGTGGGGATAAAAATATACGACACACATTTTCCGATATGAAGACCAACTCTCTTAATTAAAATATGACAATTTTGTGGTTAAATGTTTATATGGAAGATATTACGTAAGTTTTATTATATGAACATGTTTTTTATTTTTTTTAAAAAGTAATATTGTTTTTGAAGTTCATATTCCCAAAAATATATTTAAGACATAATTTTTTCACTCATTTATATATTTTGATAAAACTTGATTATAAGAATATAAGTTGATATTTTACTTACAATTTTTATCATATATTAATAGCGACTATCATAAATGTAAATATAATTAAAAAAGTTCATCAATTGATAAATTGATAAAGTTTATAAAAATTTAATAGAAAATGTCGAAAACCACAAATTTACTTGTATTAAAGAAATAATTTGAATCCAATATTCATATATTTTTCTTAATTTGTTTGTGAAAGATTTTTCCTTGTAATGCTTTAAGAATTAATAATTAACAAAAGTTTTTTCATATAAGTAGATAAGAAGAAATACAATAGGAAAACCATATATAATGTGAATAATAAAAATTCTTTTTTTTTTTTAAATATATGAGGTAGGGTCAAAATTATTGTGGTGGTTAAAAAACCACCACTTGTATGTTTGTATTAGAAAAATAAGGGGCATTTGTATAATTTGAGAAAAACTGTGGGATTATTTTGTAAATAAGTAAAGATTATGAATAAGATATACGTATGCACATTTAAAGTATATAAAAATACTTTTGAAAATAAAAAGTGTGTGATATATCTATGTATTAATTAATTGGGTATAATGATAAGATTGAGATTTATATGTTCGGATAGAATTATTAATTAAACAACTCAAATTATAAGATAAAACTTATATCTTAATTAAATATGTATAAGATTATGATAAAATCAAGATTTAATAAGATAACCTTTTAAATAAGGGGGTTGATGTGGCGCAATATGGTGACAAATTTTGCTTCCGAATTAGTATATAGTAATATAGTTATAGATAGATTATAATAGATAGAACCCCTTCATGTATTCATGTAACATTCCGGTGAGATCTTATAAAAATAAAAATCATATCGTTTTAAGGCATACTTTTCAGGTTAGTTACGTACAGTACTTAATCCTACTTCTTGATCTCTCTTGTACTACGTATGCGGTAAAAAAAAAGTATTTCATCTCTTAGCTTAAAGTTTGAAATATACTTGAGTAATCTAACCATTATCTATCAACTACAATTGAACCGTATTTGTGATCACTTTAAATAGAAGAAAATCAATTCTTGAATGATAAAATTAAAGATAAAATTATTTAAGGAAAATAAAATGACTGATTTAAGGAAAATAAAATTACTGATATAAGGTATGACTTTAAAGATAAAATTAAAGATAAATAATTAAGGAAAATAAAAGATATAAAGTTGTTATTATCTATTTGAGTTGAAAAAAAAAATTAAAATCAAGCGGGGCCAGAATCAACGTAGTGGCTCGAAAACGGTCGGCTTTTATAATATATATTGATGATTGATTGATTGATTGATTTTATGACATAAAGTTTTTCAGCATACAGTATAAGATATAACTATTTAATTATGTATTTGCATAAAGACTTGCTGTTGACCAACACACTATTATTAAGTGGGGCCTAGGCCCAAATATCTCCGGGGCCCAATCGATCTGTGGGGGGGGCTTTTGAGAACTTTGAGGCAAACCAAATAATATTGTAATAAAAATTTCTATTTTATTTTCTAAAAAAGATTGGAATATAATTTTTTTTAATTAAAAATAAAGGCTAATGGCGGTAGTGGCTCCAATGCTTTGTAGTCTAACCCATGCTGATCTGCTGCTATCATAATTGTCATCTCATGGGCTCCAAACTTCGATCAAGTTGATTACACCATTAATAATATCTATATTTCCTAAAGAAAAATAGATTAATTTGTAATTATGAACATTTTTATGTAGAATAAAAATGGTGTAACGAGATGTCGAACCAGAACAACATAATCAACACGGTCTTTTACGTGGTTCGGTAACGGTGTGTTAACTACGTCCACGAACAGAAAAACAATATATTATTATGAAAGACATAACTCGGATTAAAGAACTCTAAGTATTTCGAGAGTTTATTTAGAGACTCAAACATGGGTCGCAGGTCCAAAACAGATTGTGACAGACACGGAAACAAAAAATAATGTATCCCTTACGATCCGGGAGCTACTCCGCCTGATGCACTCCCTCCCCCTGTATACCCATGCTGTCCGTCGCAGTGTATTATTCAGATTCAAGGCACATCCCCCAAAAAAAAAAAAGACGGCACATGACATTGAAGTGAAATTTACCTAGTTAAATCGCGGCCAGTTTTTGCGCACTCTATTTTTTACTTTTCGCACTCCAATTTATGCGGATTCCAAATCCGCACACCGATTCTCCTTGTGCGGATCCCGGATCCGCACAAGTCGAAGTACGCAACGGGAAAAAAGAGTGTGCAACTTAATCGCCTTAAATCGGTATATTGTAGCTAATTAAACTTATCGATAGCCGCCGTCCATGAGCTAGAGCCAGCCATTTAACCACTTTACAGATCATTTTTTACAACGATGGTTAAACTCAAAGCATGCTATTTGTATACGTAACCACGCAGGCCAGAACATGCCGTACTTGCTAATCTACAATCTCGATCGATCTTGTGATCAAATCTTAGTCATAATTAGCTCATTAATCTCACTTAACTATTAATGCAAAAAGAATCTTGATAATTAATCAAAGATTTGGTTCAATGGTCATAGTTGCTTAGCCAGATAGCTAAGCAGACAATTGTAATTAACAAAAACCAAGAGTTAGATTACCAAACTACTATTAGTTTATGAGTTTAGAACTCTAAATTAAGCTTTGCAAGTTGCAACCATCATTCACCTAATCTCTCGGAGTTTTTATTTCTTCCAAATGGTGGCTCACTGGCTTGTTTAGTTGTTTAGCGATTAGGCGTAGTTTATGGTCGTAATTAATTATTTTTACACGTAATCCACATCGATCAAAGATACTATTAAAAACGATGTTTGTTATCTTCTAAGGGCATATATGCTAAAGGACTTTAAAATGAATTAGAGTTTTTTTCGTTGTGTTTATTCAGATTTGTTCAACTAAAGCCATCAGGATTTGCAAATATAAGAAAAAATATCTTCTAGATTAAATTGTACTACTATTAGTAATCATAATCATTAACATCGTAATCATAAACTGAGAAGGAAGCTTCCGTTTTGCTACGAGATAAGGCCCCACAATGTGGGTGGGCCCATACAATTACAGGCCCGTCTTTTTAAAAGGCCCAATAAGAACAAAACCTTAGTAACGAAGGGTAATTATTCCAAAAAAAACACAAATGAATGTTTTTTTTTGTAACAATCAAGATCAAAATATATCCGAACATAGGATAAATTTTATTTTATTTTTTACTACTAAATAGATACACTTATTACATTAGGAAATAATCAAAACATAACTATTAAGTAATGAACGGATCAGTATGATCAAAATTCTAGCATCCTTTTAAAAAAATGTTAAACTTGATGACCCTTTTCTATAGACCGAGACATCATGTTTGAAAAGAGAAGTTGATAAATCATGATCACCTTTTTTTTCCCCTGATCTTGGATTTTTTAACACATTTTACAGTAAAAATAGAGGCGTGGTAAATTTTGCTACATATTGTCTTTTGCTAGGAAGAATCCTAGTAGAATAGTGACAACATGAAGAAACAAGTGAAATGAAAGAGCGAAGTGATTGCGAGGTAAGATCATAAAAGAGAAAGACTAGAGAGGGCCATCTAATATAGGTAGTACGTGAACGTTGTTGTTGAAAAGAAAGAGACCAAATTCAATGGCTAATTGGACAAAGATAAAGGTTTCAATCAAATCTCAAATATCATTTTGGAACTTTTCTCCACAACTGGCATAGCATTGTCCCAACCGTATGATTAAATGTGTAAGGCCCAACACCCATAAACAACACGATATACAAAGTAATCATAGGGACATAATAAAGAGCATAAACATTAAAACGGAACGCGTACTTAGAGAACATAATTTATCGCAAAGGAACCCTTAAAATGTGTTATTCGAGCTAAATAGCAAACTAAGGAAAGAAGAGTTCATTGAGTTAGCAGTGGCTTGGTGGAGCATCTGGCACCAAAGAACTAAGCTACTTTTTCAGCAAACGAATAACGACTTCATACAAGACCTAAGCCTTTATATCCGCAACCACCTAATGCAATGGAAACAAGCAAGAGAATGGCATGAGGATGAAGAAAAGAGTCTGAACAAGGGTGTCTGTCCAAGAGGTCGAGCACGAAACAAACCACCAGGTTGGATAAAACCGCATTGGAACTATGCAAAATTAAATTTTGACGGTTCTAAACTTAGCAATGGTAATGCATCCGGAGGATCGATCATAAGAGATGAGAATGGTAATCCAATTATCGGGTCAACCAAATCATATGGAAAGGTATCGGTCTTAATGGCAGAAACATTAACATTATGGGATGGAGTGAAGAAGGCCAAACAGATGGCTATAAGAAAACTTGAGATAGAAGGGGATAACATTATAGTCATCAAAGCAGTCAAAGGACAAATTCGTTGTCCATGGGAAATAGAAAGGATTGTTACTGACATTCTCGTATCCCTTCAGGGTTTCGAGTCAGTCCGTATTTTTCATGGGAAAAGGCAGTGTAACTCTGTGTCCGATAAAATTGCTTTTCTGGGTCACAGTCTCCCATGGGAAACCATTTTGAACCATCACGAGCTTTTAGCTCTCATCCGAAAGGATGCCCTAGGTATTCCGCCATAAGGCGCGATCCTAATCCTCACCGGCTCAAAAAAAAAATAAAAAAAAATAGGGACATCTCGTTTGGTATCTCGGAGTTTAAGGGTATTTCGTTTGATGTCGTAAGTATCAGATTTCTTACGAATGTTACTTAGAGACTTTAGGTATCTCGATTAGGGTTAGTTTCGGTTTGAATAGGTCCGACTTGAGCCTATCTTTTTGTTTTTGGACTAGGTAAAGATTAGGAGATCACCTTTTACGGGGGTCAATTTAGCGCACTCTGAGCCTATCGTTATCTTGAATTTGTAGGGCGTCTGATTCTTTAAGTCATAGTTCAAATAGTCATCTTACTACGAAGTTACCACGTTCCTTTATCTCTTGACATCTCGTGAACCGGACAACATTAAGTTGCACTTAAATGAGCCCATTTACACAATATTTGATCAAGAAGAACACCCGCTATCTTGACGAAGGAAGCACATCTAATAAAAATTCTAAGAACTGTAGGATCGACGTGTTAGAATACAGACCCTGATCCTTGTGGGATCAAAGAACTGGACAACGGAAGCAAACAGGAAACAAGTAGCAAGCAGAGTAATGATCCTTAGCAGGGATCAATCTATCACGAAACGAAAACAACACACACAAAGGACACAATATTTAGAGAGGAAACCCAAAGCAACCAACTAGTCACTTTAGTAAAACCTCTACCTTCCTTAGAAGGATTTTCAATGGCTTACTTACTTTTATTGATTATCACGAACTACAACGACAAGTTAAGGTACCAGCGTAAACTAGACTCCTCCTAGAGTACTCTCCTAACTTCTAGCTCTTAGAACGCATAAGCAACTCAAAGTAGACCAACTATACCTCAGAAAGCTGACCTCTCAAGCTTCAATGGGTTCGAGTCCTTGTTCAGTATCAACAAGTGCGTTTGTTGTTACTGATCCTTGAGACTGTGCAGATCATTGATCCTCTGAACAACGACGGTGAAGCTCTCCTCTTAGAGCTCCAATGGCTGGTTAAGAAGCTTTGAAAACTCCTTAAAGTCGCCGCCTTTCTTCTCCAAACGAGGTCTCCTTTTCTCTCTAGTAGAAGAACTCCAAGCGGGTGATTTCCAACCTTAGAAAAACCCTAAACTCTATCCTAATTTATAGTAAACGATTAGGTCTAATATGATATTATTTTCTTGCCATAAAATAATATCTTTCCACCTAATAATTAACCATACACGGATTTACACAATAAGATCTTCAACAAGATCTTCTATCATATCTTCTTGACTCCTTGGGCTCCAAGTAATTACCAAATCCATAAGATATGCTTCCCATAATTATTATCACCCTTTTAAAGATAATAGCAACTTCATCCAGTTGTAGATACACGTCCTTAAGGAAGGAAACACGCTCCTTTTTTAAATAGGCCTCTATCACGTGGTTGACTGGCACATTGATCCCTCTGGGACCAATCTCTCTTTCTGCTTTTGTTCTCTGGTTCTCTTGTTCCTTCTGCACCTGTTTTCTCCTGAAACACTTTGCAAAACTCAAACCATTAAACCTTAGGTGTTTATCATCATCAAAACTCATGGGACTGATCTCGAGAAATCACTTGATTGTTCGACTGATCCCGAAGGAACATCAGTCCAACAAGAACACTAATATCTAAAATTAAATCGTTAATTTCAGAACACCAAGATAAATATCTTTACATGCACTCAAGGATAAATTCCACGTGCCATATATAATTATTTAGATTTAACATGCGTAGTTTTACTATTATAGAATAGACATTGCAAGTGCTTAGCTTAGCTCGAATAACCTTTAGACATAACCCTGTAACTTTTGTTTTATTCTATTGTTTTGGCTTTATTCAGTGACAAGCAAAAGCATGCACTTACATAATTTTAACACAGAGAAAAGTCATATAATATGATTATATGAACAGATAAATTTATAGTAATCTTATTTAGGATTTTGTTTTTGCTTGATCGACGTACTATCCAGCTCACTGAGATGATGAAATTTAGTCTATGATTTATGCAAGAATACACTAAGGACTGTTTTACTTAATTGATTATAGAGCATTAATGACTAATATAGATAGTGATGGAATTTCGTTATTATTTTTGCACGAGATTAGTCTTAATTGACGGAAAGATGGCCAAATTAGTCAGCTGATTAATACTTGGATAGAAAATGAAAGCTAAATTATTATGCCTCGCATTATGGAGCCATAAGCTTCTTCCTTATTCATCCAAATCCGTTAATATGGGCCCAAAGCCTTCTTATTCATCCAAATCCGTCTATATAATACTCTTGGAAACGTTGTAATTTTCTTTTAACAAAAAAAAAGCAGATTATATTTTCGCTTGATTAAATTAAAATGTTATTTTTTTCTAAAATTAATCATGATTTCTTACATGTTAAAATGGTAAGACTTTATGTTAGGATCCTAGATATTAGCAGAATTCGATTCAAAATATAAATATTATACACTACTAATCATAAGTATAGAGCGAGTTTTGTAATCGTTTTCTTTTGCTTAATATAATTACCCCTTTTATTCAAAAAAAAAAAAAGTATAGAGCGGGTATAATATATGTAGATCCAAAAACAAGAAGCAATCGTGTTATAAAGTTAATAAAGTAGGATGAGTTCCAGAATTTCCATTTTGTTCTGAATTGATTGAAACCAACAACGTACACATCAAGTCATCAACCTTTCCAAACACATATACGTACAAACAAATTTAGCTACAATAACTAAAGTCATTTATCGGTGAAAGGGCACCAAATTTAGCTATTATGAAGTTATTTATGTGCTAAACATGTATACAAAGATCATACGGAGTACATATGTATTGCACTCTGCCTAAAATCAAAGAAAAATACATATGCATAGACCATTATTTTGTGGTCGAACATATGAATAGACATTGACTTATAGCCTCCTATGTAAAAAGTGTCAAAACTTTATAATACTTTTTATTTTCTCTCTCTTCCTGTTAGCACCTACAAAGTTGATTATGCTCATTGCCCAAATGCTATGTACGAGAAAAAAACCATTGTCTAGCCGTTAGCTTTTGAATCGTTATTATTTTGGCTCTGTCTTTACTTAGATTCTCTTATCTTTCTTTCCCTTTTTCAGAGCAAAACAGTCAAGCTTAGGTACTAGATTTATACAGTAAGATTCTTATTCTTAGGTCAATCGAGATTGAAATATGTCAAAGGCATATTAGCTTTTCAAACATTACACCTTGAATATGTGTGATACTTCGAGAATAATAGTGATATTTCTTGCTCTTCATGTTCACAATTTCACAAGTAAACTGACCAACCAGGCCCAATACGAGCCATAGTCTTTTGTGATTGGGCCTAATTAGGCCCGGCCCAACATGCTTTATGCATGAACCTTAAATCCATGCTGATAACGATACAAGCAAAAACCTTTTCATTTTGCGCACTTTTTTTTTTTGATCGAAGCATTTTGCGCACTTTGCTCTTGCATGGCAAGGTTTAGTTTTGGTGTGCACTTTGCTCTTTGCATGGCATGGTTTGGTTTGGTTTGGTTTTGGTGTGCACTTTGCTCTTGCACGGCATGGTTTGGTTTTTTGGCAGCCATTTGTGTAATTTTGTAAACTTTAGTGACTACGCAGGATATATTATGTTAGTAATTAAATAGGTAAAAATAGCACATTTTTTCCCTTCTTTCTTTCTTAGAGCGGGATGAAGACTACGTCGTTTTAAGAGAGACTAAAACGACGTATCGTAGAAGCTGAGATTTGGGGTATCGGCACCATTAGACTCTCTTTTGTCAGCTCCTAGATCTTACCTAAAAAGTCCGTTTCGCGAGATCTATGACCACCTACTACCGTTTAACTAGCCGTTGGATTGTCGTACTATGAATCTTTTTCGTTTTAGGCATGTTCGTAGGTAGGTAATTAGGTCATTCATATAATTGGGAAACAGTTTCAAATGAACGGCTATTCATAAACTAAAAACAAACACATCAAATACCGCAATCTAAAATGTATCAAATTAAAATCCAAGGCTCCTCCCGCATGCCTGCTCCTAAATCTTACCTAGAGAGTTTGTTTCGCTAGCTCATAGCCAACTACTAAATTTTAGTGGCCGTTGCCCGTTGGTTTGTCATATTATGAATCTCTGTCTCTTTTAACAGACTAATAGAACCGTTAACACCAAAATTCAAATAGCAACGCAAAATAATCCTCAAATAAATTGCTAAGCATAGACTAAAACACAAACACATCGAATATCGCAATCTAAAATGTATCAAATTGTAATCCAAGGTTCCTCCCGCATGTCCGCTCCTAAATCTTACCTAAAAAGTTCACTTCGTAGGATCCAAGGTTCCTCCCGCAATCTAAAATGTATCAAATTGTAATCCAAGGTTCCTCCCGCATGTCCGCTCCTAAATCTTACCTAAAAAGTTCGTTTCGCTAGCTCATAGCCAGCTACTACTTTTCAGTTGCCGTCGGTTTGTCGTATTATGAATGTTTGTCGCTTTTACCCTAAAATATCGCAACCTAAAATGTATCAAATTGAAATCCAAGACTCCTCCCACATTCCTGCTCCTAAATCTTACCCAAAAAGTTCGTTTCGCTAGCTCATAGCCAGCTACTACTTTTCAATTGCCGTCGGTTTGTCGTATTATGAATCATTGTCGCTTTTAACCTACTCATAGAACGGGTAACAATGACATTCGAATAGTTAGGTAACACAATCCTCCTCAAATAAACCACTAAGCATAGACTATATAAAAACAAACACATCAAATATCGCAATCTAAAATGTATCAATTTGAAATCCAAGGCTCCTCTAGCGTGCCCGCTCCTAAATCTTACCTAAAAAGTTCATTTCACTAGCTCATAACCAGCTACTACTTTCTAGTATCCGTCTGTTTGTCGTATTATGAATCTTTGTCGCTTTTAACCCAAAATATCGCAATCTAAAATGTATCAAATTGAAAACTAAGACTCCTCCCACGTGCCCACTCCTAAGTCTTACCAAAAATCTCCGTTTCACTAGCTCACAGCCAGCTACTACTTTCTAGTATCCGCTTGTTTGTCGTATTATGAATCTTTGTCGCTTTTAACCTAAAATATCGCAAATGTATCAATTTGAAATCCAAGGCTCCTCCCGCGTGCCCGCTCCTAAATCTTTACCTAAAAAATCCGTTTAGCTAGCTCATAGCCAGCTACTACTTTCTAGTACCCGTCGGATTGTCGTATTATGAATCTTTGTCGCTTGTAACCTACTCGCAGAGCGGGTAACACCGACATTCGAATAGTCAGGTAACACAACCCTACTCAAACAAACCGCTAACCATAGACAAAAAACACAAACACATCAAACATCATGCAATGTAAACTGCATCAAATCCAAATCCAAAGTTCCAAAAGAAACACCAAATTCATGAATCAAATCAGCAGAGCTGCTAGCCAGAGCCAATCTCATTACCAGAGGCCGCCGCCATTGACGTTCCAATCCCATTCCCTTCATTCTTAATCTCAGAGCGCTTACCCAGAGCTACCAGATCTCGAAGCCGAAGCGCCGTGCTCTTGTGCATCTCCTCCATCGTCACCGTCATCTGCTCCATCTCATCGGCGTTCAGATCCTCCACCGGAACATCCCACCACCAGCACTCCGCCTTGTCTCCCTCCTCCCTCAGCTTCCTCTTAACCTCCTCCGCCAATTTCTCCCCTTGCTTCTTCAGCCTCTGCAAATACTCGCTCGATTCGTCGCAATTCCTGTTCAGATCCTCCAATTTCGCCCTCCGGTAAGCCTCCATATGTCCTCCTCCTCCGCCGGAGGCAGAATCGCCGGATCTGCTCATCAGCCTGTTCGCGATCGACTCGATGTTCGGGATCCCGTACGCGAACGGCTTTCCGGCCGGCGAGAAGATCAGGACTCCGACCTCGGCTCCGCACAAGGTGCTGATCTCCGTCGCCTTCTTGTAGATTCCGGTCCGGCGTTTTGAGAAGGTGATGAGACGGTCCTCCTCGCTCTGGATCTTCCGCATCGGGATCTTTCGCCGCCCCTTCGGTTTTCGCTCCGCCATTGCTGAGGGTTTGGATTGTGGGGGAAGCTTCTGGTCTAATTGGAGAGTCAAATGGTTTATATAGTGGAGGTTTTGAAAGATGCAAATGATTAAAATATTATTAAATTAGCATTGATGGTCAAATCGTTCTTTGAGGAAGGGAAACGGATGTCAATTAGCTTTCCGGTTATGGTAATTGCTTTGCTAATTGAAAAAACGTGGTCAGCACTCGGCGCCTTAATTGTTATACTGCCTATTAGGCTGTCACTGTATTTGAACAAGTTCAGTGTAACGGCTCTATTTGTAAATGAGTCGAGCCAAACAACTCGAAAAGATAAACGAGCCGAGCATGAATTCATGAAAATTCGATTTTTTTGAGAACAAGTTCGATTATACGTTCGTGAAAAGTTCGTCAAAATATTCATAAACAATCTAAGATATAAATAATGTTGTTAAATTTTTTTTAGTAAACATATTAGGTCGATTAGTTCGCTCGCAAACATGTATACATATTTATTTGTTTGTTTACTTTTCTTTTTACCTAAGTAAAAGATATAACTTAACTATTTGCATTTAATTATATGTAAACATATTAGCTCGATTAGTTCGCTCGCAAACAAACAAGATGAACTGTTCGCGAACCAAGCTCGAACTCAATGAACACTTAAATGAACCGAGTCCAAACAAAATTTTGAGCTCGAACCAAGTTCGGGCTCACCTATTTTTAAATGAACGAAATCTGAACAATATAAAGTTCGACTCGACTAGCTTCCATTACAACCCTATTCAGAAGCAACTTTATTATGAATCCACTTCTTGTTTTTTTCTTATATAAAAAATCCGGTTCAAAACTGAACGGACCTGACAAAACGAAACCGAACCAAAACGTCTATAACCGATTAACCGGTTTGGCCGACTCGGTTCGGTTTTATTCAACTCGGTTGGACCTTAAAAAACAGGGTCGAGCTGAACCGGACTTAGTTGATTCGGCTCTCAATATTCTATTCCTTCCATCGCTAGATCGGCAATGGCTACCAGATTAACCATGGCTTACGAGTTATGCTCGTTACTAAAGAACCACCAACTCTTTGCCCTTTGAGTTTTGATTATCTATACTACAGTTTGTTCTTGAGGCTTCGAAGTGAGGGATGAGTTCGAGAAACTTCCATCAATGGCGTAGCTTCGCCAAAGAAGCCATTGGGGTGACCTCGCTCCTTTTCAAGGGTTTCTGCTTCCTCCAAGTCACCAGAAATTACATCTTCAATTTCGCATTCGTAATATCCCTCTCTCAATTTCTTCAATTTCGTATAGTAGCTCAATTCTAGAGAGAGGAAATTTGAGAATTTAGGGCTTTCTGTGTTTGCAGGTCTCAGGGCCTAGCATGCTTCCCACTTTCGATTTGCCTGGCAATATGGTCGTCGTTGACGCCCTCTCTCGTCGGCGGGGGAAGCTCGCCGTCGGCGACATTGTTGTGGTCCGTTCTCCGGAAAACCCTAGAAAAGTCGTGACTAAGCGTCTTATTGGAATGGAGGGCGATCGTATGAGTTTTAATGCTGATCCCAGAAATAGTGATAAATTTGAATCTGTTGTTGTATGTCTTCTGTCTTCTCTCTTTGCCTTTTGATTTGTCCATTGCGTTTCATTGTTGATCTGAAAGCCTATGTTACGCGGAAAAGGAAACGGGAACGAAACGGAAACGGGAAAACTTGTTTTAGTGTATAAACGAGTTTCCGAGTTTGAGTTTCCAGAAACTATGTTACCCGGAAACTCCAACCTGGTGTGGCGAACGGAAACACGGAAACTTAGAAACTCAAACCCCGAAACTCGGTTTTACACTAAAAACATAAAATTCATGTTTTTTTCCCCGTTTCCGTTTCGTTTCTCTTTCCCGTTTCCATGTGATATGAAAGTTCATGATTTTGATTTGTTGTTGTTGTTTGTAGGTGCCAAAGGGACATGTGTGGGTGCAAGGGGATAACATATATGATTCAAGGGATTCTCGTCAATTTGGGGCGGTTCCATATGCTATGTTACAAGGCAGAGTCTGTTGGAAAGTGAGTTATGTTTGTATGGTTTCAGTAATCTCTTCAAGTTGAATCCATTTGCATGTTTTGAGTATGCTTTCTGAATTCTGCAGGTTTGGCCCCTGAAAGATTTTGGACCATTATGATCACCAGATGAAGTGTTTTGCTTAGAACTTGGTCACAGTTTATGAGTTTTGTAACAAATTTTGCTCAGATGGAGGGAAAAGTTGTATCTTGATAAGCTTGGATTTCAATTACTTGTAAGCTGCACTCTTATTTTCATACATCAAACTGTTCCAACAGAGCTTACAATGGACTAAAAAGAAGCATTCAAAATTTCATTTCATGCACCAGTCTAAAGAGATTCAGTAGTGGTAGTTCTCCCCTAGTTTTGTCTTCCTCCTTCTGAGATTACAGTGGTTAAGGATTTCTATGTACACAAACGCCAGAAACCGACGACAGGCTTCCGTTTCTTGCCTGCTGTTTGCAGTCGAATCCCGGCTTTTTGTTCTTGATGATGAGATGGTAAAGCAAGAATCTTTAGTCAAGGGCATCAACACTTCTCATTTATATAGGGCTTGCTCTTGAGACCTGCACAACAAAGGTTGGACTGTTGTATGTCACTTGTATAATAATACCAAATTTTTTACAGTGCACCCAAAACAGTCAAAAGAACCTGAACCTGATTCTGTGAGGAAGCAATAGAAGTCCAGCATTGAGGATTATTTACCCCTGTGGATTCTTCGGCGGCGACGAAAGTAAGAATCCTGGAGTCTTCGCGTTTGATGGCCATGGCTGGTGGTGGGAGCTCTCTCATGATCCACAACACAAATGCTGAAGGTACAGATGAACCTGGAAAAAGAAGAAAAGATACCGACTTTAAATTCCCCAACTTTGATATGTAAACAAAACAAAAACAACAGATGAAGGCGGTTTCAATCTTACCTATGAAGTAATACAACATGACTAATAAAGCAGTGGCAACTCCTATACCATACTCGTGATGCCAGCGGTAAAGCATCTGCAACAAGGACAAACATGGAACAACAACATCAACGGTGTATCTTTACTATCTTGCACGAGCATAATCAAAGAGCATTAAGGGGCGAAAACGACAGCAAAAAGATCACACTCAACACACAAACCGCACAACTGAAAATGAAGTATGTATTACAAGGCCGAAAACAGAAATTGGATAAATGAAAGACGTACTGGTGCATCAGTAAAAAGGGCGACCAAAGAACTCGTAGTGAAACACGAAACGGAAACAGTAGCCAAACCAATCACCTGAATGCCATATAGATGTCAGAATTTTGGGAGTCACAAGAAGGAAATTGGAGAATAATTTGTCCAGAAAGGATTCAGCATACCTTCCGCATCTCAATTGAAGATCTTTCAGATCTTACATTGCTCATTTTCACATATATGAGGATCCCTGTGAGACATTGAAGAGGGCAATATAAGAGATTGCATGAAAAATACAGCATAAGCAAACATATAACGCGATGTTCCTAAAAGTAATAATGCAGCTTTCTTTTTCCTAGCAAAAATAATGCAGGGTTTGACATAACATTAAACAATCATCAAACAGGCTCAGCATTTTAAATGATAGTTTCTTACCATAACATGCTAATGCCCCTCCTAGCAAAAGGATGAAAATTGAAAACACATCTACATATACCTGCATTGTGATGTGCACGTATACCAGTGAATGAAGACAGACAATAAAGTAATGATGGATAGGACCACTAAAATTTAACAACTTAAGAGATTCAAAATTCTCCATAAAACAGTAGCAAGCTATATGAAATGGCTAATATTGGACAACAACTAGAATCCATACTCGAGCAACAGTTGTGGAATCAATCGGGTTCTTTCCCATCCCGATCCAGATCAGCAGATCAAACACTATCATTAAAATGAAAGTAACAAGTGCCACCTGTGATAAGACAGAACAATAACTATTTACCAAGCAGTTAATAAAATATACAAAGCTTACTAAAACAATCTTCATAACAAGCCATTGTTAACCATACCAGAACCACAATCTTTTGTCGGTTTCCAACATGTATGGAGGGTATGGTAAAACACTTTTGGTGGGCATCAGATACTGAGCTGTCACTTCTATTTTCTAATAAAGCTTCACGAGAATTAAATTCATCATCATCATCTTCATCATCCTGATGACAAATGTCAATCCTACAACAGCCAAAATTGATTACCAACTTCAAGAGTTACACCTCATCATCCCTTTTTATAGTAGCTAGAGGATAAGCACTTTACACATACCAGAATGACAATAACAGAAGAAATGCTGCAAGAAATAGTATTTCTGGAAAGGCTGCACAGCAAAAATGTTGATGGTCAATTCTCCAGACATGTAATCCAGATGACAAAGTGAGTAAAAGATAATGGAAGCTAACCCATGAATACAAAGCCACAAGAGTTGGCCCAACATTTCCAGTCCTCGCAAGTGGCAGTAAGGGTTAAAAGAAAGTAAGTAAGATAGCCTGCAAGCATAAGTTTAATTGTTTTCAGATTAATCAATAAAGATGACGATGTAAGATGAAATAGTAGAGATCACTTCCTTCTTGTGAAATATGGTACGTAGCAGAATTAACCTAATCAGGCAATACTAAACCTATTTGCTGTCTACTAAAAGTAAACAATTCATAACATGATGAACAAGCACGCAAAAGAAACACCACATTGAACACATTTCATCTTACCAAGATTACAAAAGCCGATCACGAGATGTAACACCTGCAATTGCAAATGCACATGAATAAGTTCACACTATATAATAAAAAGCATGCAAAAATATGGTGAATACCAGCCAAAATAGCATAAGTCAGACGGTTAACCATGAGCCATAAGGTGGCACTATGCAGTATACATACAGAACAATAGTGACAATGAATATATTCTAGTATATTAGACAAACATAAGGATGAAAAGGTTCAACCTCTA
This sequence comes from Polygonum aviculare, assembly GCA_934048045.1. Classification (NCBI taxonomy): domain Eukaryota; kingdom Viridiplantae; phylum Streptophyta; class Magnoliopsida; order Caryophyllales; family Polygonaceae; genus Polygonum; species Polygonum aviculare. Next base: position 1,231,261 of record OW204024.1, read on the forward strand.
CTTTCAATTCTTGAAGAATGAAGTCCAATTTGAATAAGTTCAACAGTTTCAGGGCTCAAGGAAGCAGTTTGATATTACGAGAAACCTTGAGGCATCCACATTTAGTTTTACAAAAATTTGTATAATTTAGATAGACACAATGTGATACTTTCAAGTAACTTAGCCCTGCCTGAACCATCTAAGTTTGGTTCCATTTACAAAATACACAAGTCTGTAAACCAAGTAATCAACAGCAAGACAGCAAGTACAACCATACTAGCTTAATTTTCATACACACTGGGACGACAAAATTCAAGCAAAATCCACAACGACCAAATCAAGAAAATCATAGGATACTACACTTCACTAACCTTTTGGCGCGTCCAGCCAAGGTGCACAGTTCTAGAGTGGATCCTTAAGAACTGTTGCAACAGGCAGAAGAATTACATTCAACAACCAAAATGTGGCAAAGCTCTAAGTAGCACAATATTATATAATCTAGCACAAGCACAATATCATATAACTACAAACCACCCCAGGAAATCTTCATAACTAAAAGTGAGGAATCATAACAGCTTTTACAACAAAAATAGACATATAAAGCTAAACTTTTGGACTTCATCAAAGATGCACAACTTTGTCTCCACTCTCCACACTCTAAACACAGGTGGGTATCAGATACCCAACACAACACTACTCAACTAGACACCCTAAATTCAGCAGGAATCAGAATATTGCACTTTGTAAACCTAATTAGTGGCATTTGGAATCTCTTACATCAACATCACCTACATAATCTAAGTCAAACTTTTAACTCAAAATAGAAGTCCCATTCGAACCAATGTGGTAAAGATCTTAATCAGCAGTAGAATATTATACAATCTAGCACAAGAACAGTGCCATATAACTACAAACCACCCCAGGTAATCTTTACAACTAAAAGTGAGGAATTATAACAGCTTTTACAGCAAAAATAGACACATAAAGCTAAACTTTTGGACTTCATCAAAGATGCACAACTTTGTCTCCACTCTCCATATTCTAAACACAGGTAGGTATCAGATACCCAACACTACTCAGCTAGACACTCTAAAATCAGCAGGAAATCAGAATATTGCACTCTGTAAACCTAATTAGTGGCATTTGGAACCTCTTACATCAACATCACCTACATAATCTAAGTCAAACTTTTAACTCAAAATACAATTCCTATTCAGTAGAATTTAAACCCAAATCTATGAAAAGTAATTGGGAAAACTAAACGGTGAAATTCACCAAGAAACAGCAATTTCACAGCAAGAACAAAGTAAAAAAAAAAAAGAACATCGAACCTGCCAGAATGCAAGAGCGGCAATAGCCCCATCAACAACGGAAAGAGCAAGATAAACAGAAATCACAGCGCGTGGGAAACAAGAGCTGCCCTTTAAGCCTGACATTGCTTTCTTCTATCTGTTCGAAACCCAATTGTACAAAACAAGAGAAACCCAGAAAAGCCCAGAGAAAATTGGAGTTTCAACTTCTACTCCCTCTTTCCATCAATCATCGTTGAGAAAAAAAAAAAGCTCGGAATGGAAAATTTCCGTATCTGTTGTACCAGATCTGCGCGCTGATTTGCTCACAAGGGCTTTCGCTCGTCGTCGTCGTGGTCTGTTCTGCAAAGAGGAGGGATGAATAAGAGAGAGAAAGAGGACGAATTTTCTGGATTTGATTATAATTTTGATTGGAAAATATATGGTCACGCACTCGCAGAATAGGAAATTTGTGGATTTATTTTATAGCTTTTGTGAAGACCCGAGGGAGATCGATGATCATATGGTCATCGCCGAGGCGAATATTATACACTTTCCATAGATTTTTTTTTATCGATACTTTTTTTTAGAATAAATGGGATGAGAAAAGATTCTGGGATATTCAACCTCGTGTTAATCGTCTCGTTATTTTTTAATTAATCACTTAATTCTGAAGGAAATGAATTTGTTTAGTTTACTTCATTTTTAGAAAGTAAGAAAATCTAGAAATTGAAAAAATAGAGCTACGACGGATTCTACTTAATATCTATCTATTCTATTATTATATATTAAAGTGGAAATAAATTATGCAAGTATGTTGTGTCATATCACCTCCTTTTTAAAAAATTATCTTATCAAACTTAATTTTTTCTTAATATCTAATTTTATATTTATATATATTAAATTAAAAAAATAGTTTTATTTAATATTATGTCTTGTGAGGGTTTTGTTGCCGCTATAAATCATAAGGACTTCTTGTGAATGTTTTTTAGCACAAAAGATCTCAAGGCTAAGATTGTTCCTTTAAAACATACAAGTTTTTATGTATATCACATTGCTTGATTGTATAGTTTTATTTTTGTTAATATATCTGTTTGATCTTTAAAATTATATCTTTTTTTATAAGAGAAATGGGGTCCCAAATGAATGAAAGGAATATGGATGAGTTGTTAGTTTGTTTTAGTCTTCTTAGCAACACAAATTCATGGGGACGTTGGGTTACAATCATTGTGTTTCTTTTCTCTTTACACCTATTTTTTAGTTTTGATATATACAAGTTTTTCATTAGTAATTATAGAAAAATGCCATTATTTCATGCTATAATACAATCACCTTTGTTTTGGTCAAAAGTAGTGTTCGATATATATCCTTATTAGGTAAGACATTCAAGCTTTAATCCTCTTAACATTATAAGGGTCGTCACAACTCACAAGGAATAAAAATTGGTTACTATTTAAAGAGGAGGACAAACCGATGCCCCAAAGTCTCGAACGAGTGAGTTGATATGCTTATGCTTTAAACAAAAAAGTTATAAGTCAATAGTCAATACCAATCGATTAAACTAGACAAATTACAAAAGATGACTAAAACTTAACCCTTAAAAATTGTAAAAAATATTTCTTTCTATTGTTATGTATGAAAAAGAAACTCATATTAATAATGTCTTCTCTAGAACACGTATATACATTAGACATAAAATATTTTTTTAATGGAAAATACTATCTATAAGCGTAAAAGCGATAAACTCTAAATACTATTATCGACATAACTACTAGTTGATCTTCGAATGCGCTTGGCGCATCAGCTCATTGGTTGAAAACTCATGATTCTTGGGTTCGAAACTCCAAAACGGCGTTCTGCCCTCTCCTCTTTCGTAATCAATTCTACTTGCGACGCTAATCCCTTACTTCATTAAGGAAAAAAAAAGAGTCGATTCTCGAACGTTAAACAAAACTAAAAAACGATCAGAAACGAATGCTGGCGCCAGAATCCAACAAACTCGACCCAGCGCTACTACTAGACCGAGAACTAACCCTCCGCGCATCTAGACTCCGTTGAACCACAAAAACAGACACATCGATGACGACATCAGACGTCACCAACACCTCCCCAACCACCCCCAACTCCGGATCCTCGCTCCACTCCGCCAACCCCGCCGTCATCGGCGAGTAAACCTTTTCCCCTCTCCCCACCACATACAAATCAAATCTCTTATGATCCATCCCCCTCAGCTTCGCGATCGTCTCCTCCCCGTTGTTGGACCTCATCTCCCAATACTCGATCCGCCTCTCGATCTGCCTCTGGTTCAAACACTTGTGGATGAAATCGTTGTCGATCATCCTCTCCGCCTCGCTCTCGATGTCAATCGCCTGAACTCCAGAATCCTCCTCCTCCTCGCCGAAGCTCGCCATCGGCTCGATGCTCGACGGATCATCGCCGGCGACGAAGTGGATTAGCGTTAGGGTTACAAGCGGGTGTCGAGCGAGTCGCATCGAGAAGGCGAGCGCCTCTCGGTCGTCCGGACCTCCGAAGTAGAGCATCGCCGTCCGGACTTCGCCGATCGAGAATCGGTCGGATCCGGAGCCCTTGCGCGTGCTCCCTCCAGCCTGGAATGATGATAGCGTCCGACCGCTCCAGTCAATTAGTAGGCCGACTGAACACGGTGAGGTGCGCATGACGTTTTGATTTACAGTGCGGAACTCGACATTGCTGCAATCTTCTAGGTTTCCATCCATCCCCTTGCGCTTGTGGTATGGCAACATAATCATGCTTACTTGCATCAAGAATCGTGTTGATTATATCGGAATTGAGGGATTACGTGAGGGCATCTCCAAGAGATGCTCTAAACTTTTCTCCAAAATGGAGAAATAACAACTCTTTTTCCAAAAAAAAAATTTACATCAATTCTAACAGGTTCTCCATTTTGGAGATCTATTAGCTAGGAACAATTTTATATTTGTTTGCTTTGGAAAAAAAGAAAAATAAATAAATGAATGAAGAAAGGGGAATTAACGATTTGGAGATAACCTCCTCAAATATGGGGATGATCATCCTTATTTTGGAGATTTTCTCCATTAATGGAGAAGCAAATGAAGATACTCTTGGGACTAAAAAACACCCCAAAATCTCCAAATTTGAGTTGTTAGGGTTAGGATTTGGTATGATTGATTACCTGTTTATCCTCAACGATGTTGAATATGTCTTCGTGCATTGAGTCCATGGGAGAAAGGACACTGAGTGTTTGAACAGTTGTTGTGCGCAAGTGTTTTTTCCTGAAGTTGTCAAATGTAGAGACGATTTGGTTTGATTGGGCGTTCTGCTTGCTGAAGAAAGGGTTGTCATTGGCAAATGCATCATCTCCACTAGCTTGATGAACAATCAACATAGCAGAGGCTTTGCCGATTAGCTCCGTCAGGTGGACTCCGAACACGGACATGGGCGATTGATCGGAGTTGTTGATCTCGAGGAGGGTGAGTATACCAGGAAGGTTTTGTGTCTCTTGTACGCAAGCCACCACGCGAAAGTCGTCGTAGGGCTTTAGTACTCCAACGCTCTTGTGCTGATATGGATGAGTGTTTTTTCTCACCCTTTTGTAGCAGATGGACATGATGGGTCCAACTATGACTGTTGAGAGTATGATTATCAGGATCAAGACTGAGAGTGCTTCCTTTCTCAGTTGCTGCATAGCAAAAGGCATGGTGAATTGAGTAAGAATAGTGCATTCATGGTTGTTTAGTTTGTTGTTGAGTGTGATTAAGGTTTGATACACTTGCCCCCTATGAAAGTACTTTTTCAAATGAAGTTATACTTTTTCTCTCTCGAAATGCGTAAAAACTAGTTACTTTTAATGGATTTCGAGGTAAAAAAAGTATACTTTTGTTGAAAAAGTACTTTCCTGGAACAAGTATAGCAAGCACTGAATTGATAGAGGACATAGTTAGATGAGGTGGATTTACCAATCGGTCGAATCCAATAACGGCAACAGCAACCGAAGGGATACCTTTCGGGTTTTGAAGGACAGCAAGTGCAAAGGCGTCGCTATGTGGCATGGTACACATGATCGAAAACAAGTAGACACACAAAGGCTTGAGGACGGTAGCTACTAATGCTAGATCAATGTTTCTGAGCCATACAGAGCCGTCAATGCCCTTCATCTTGACTCCAATTGAGGCAAAATACAAAGGAAGTAGCAATCTAGACATGCAACTATCCATCTTCTCCTCTAGAGATTGGGATAAGGCGCCGTGTGGAATGACCAAACCGAAGAAAAACGCTCCTAGGAATGCATACGCGCCAAAGAACTCCGACACCAGCCCACATACCATCACAAAGACCAGGATACAATGGACGACAGAGTTGTCGTAGTTCTCTTCATCCTTGTAATGCTTGATCATGAAGTAGTTGACACAAGGACGAATAACAAGGTAACAGAATAAACCGAATAGGACAGTGAACGACAATACCACCATGACCGGATTCCAGCTCCATGCCTCGAGTTGCCTAGTGTGAGGCATTGAAGAGAGGGCGATCACAACTACCATAAGCACCCATGAGACTATATCATTGATCATGCAAATGCATAGAGACTCTCTACCAATATCGGTTGATAGGAGCTTTAGCTTTGCCAAAATGGCCGCCAAGGTTTGGGAGCTAGAAGAGGCCAAGATGGCTCCCCAGTAAACAAAGACGGCCTTCCCTCTATCGCGACTGAAGACTTTCTTGTAGAAGACTTCGTACAAAGCACAACCGATGGCGAAAGGGATGAGAAAGATACCAAAAGAAAGGTACAGGGTTTTCGCGCCTTGCCGTTGTGTTAAAGGGCCTAAGTCCATTTGGAGCCCTTTCATGAACATGCAGTAAAGGATCCCCAAGTTTGCTAAGACGCTCAAGTTTGAGTTGCCGTTGGAAGGCCATACATAACGTGACACTTCTTTATTGAACATCTCCAAAATGAAGGGACTGACCACCAATGCACTCTTCAAATCATACATATCAAAAAACAAATCGTCAAGTACATCATACTTTTAGCCTAAGAAATTTGATTCTAACCAACCCTATTCGTCTTCAAATCTAATGCATCTCGCAAGAGCACGTTCGGGGGGCTAAAAGGTTGCGTACATCTTGACCCCCCGAAGCCTGCTCTTGCGAGATACATGTTACGAAAACATTAAAAACATACAAAGATGACTCACAATGAGATCACAAATGATCCGAGGTTGATTGTAACGCTTGAGGATGAAGAAAAACAAAAGGTTGCTTCCAACAACAAGAGCCATTTGACGGAAAAGAACAGGAAGAGGTTCAAAGAGAGGGCGTTTTGTTCCCCACAAGACACTTTCATTCACAGCCTCTGCATAGCAACTAACGTTACTACCATACCATGACACAGATATGTTATTGCTCGTCATTCTTCGATCCGATCTCGATCCCCACAACCACCACCGCCGCCACCTCGGAGCCGCCTTCCGCAGCCCCTTGTTAATTCAATTAGGATGAACGAAGAAGAGAGACAAATGACACGTGGAAGAGAATTCAAACTCTGATGTGTATAGGCTAATCACAAGAATTATCAAGTCGTTTATTAGCTTATCTATCTTTAATCAATGGATGATACATTTTGTGCGTAACTCATAAATAGGCAATCAAGGATAAAATTAGATTAGCATAAACAAAGGCTAAAAATTGTCTCTTACTTAGTTACGTATAGACCTGTAAAAAGATGATCCGACCCGCAAATTCAACCCTTCCCGACCCGAAAATTTAGTCCTGAGACCCAGTTTCAACCCGATTCGATTGAAACCCGAACCCATTGGATTTGACCCGATTTTTTATAGTTGAAATTATATTACAATATATAAAATTTGTTTTAGAAAATTATGTTATATTTTATTATTAAAGTATTTAAAAAAATATTTTATTATTCAAATAATATTTTATTTAAATTTTGGTAAAAAAATTGATACTCTTGACCCATTGGGTTGATCCGACCCGAATACCCGTAACGACCCAACACAGTTTGACCCGTAACCCGATTGACCCGAACCCGAACTCAACCCGAACCCGGAACGACCAGATCCAAACCCGTCCGGTCCGACCCGACCCGATCGACAAGTCTACTTACATGTAAAGCTCAATGCACACATATATAGGTTGGTATTTGTTGAACCATACAACTACCATATTGACGAAAATGAACTTCATTTCATTTATACATTTGATAACTCATAGCCGATAAAACTGGTAAGCTGCTGAACTTGGTTGGGGAGATCGGAGAAAGCGAACCCACTCTCACGTGCCCCTCACGTGCCATTAGCCCTCCCCTCGGCCGTATCGATCTCCTATAAATTCGCCCCCAATCCTCTTTCTCCCGCCCTCGCCGTCGCCGATTCCTCCTCCGCCGGCCGCCGAAATGCACTCAATTCAGTCCCTAGGGCTCCGGCCGTCGCCGTTGGACTCGCTCCGGAAGAAATCCCCAATTCTGACCTCAAACCCTACCAAAACCACCAGAATCTCCTACATCTCGGCCTCCTCGGCCGTTTCGGCGCCGAAACGAGAGACCGATCCGAAGAAACGAGTGGTGATCACCGGAATGGGCCTGGTGTCGGTGTTCGGGAACGATGTGGAGGCGTACTACGAGAAGCTGCTCGCCGGAGAGAGCGGCATTGGTCCGATCGATCGCTTCGACGCCTCCAAGTTTCCGACTAGGTTCGCCGGCCAGATCAGGGATTTCACCTCCCAGGGATATATTGACGGCAAGAACGACCGGAGATTAGACGATTGCCTCCGCTACTGCCTCGTCGCCGGCAAGAAGGCGCTCGAGGACGCCGATCTCGGTGGGGAGAAGTTGGACAAGGTTCGAGAATTTCAAAATTTGTGTGTACTGCATCTTTGTTTTGTGACTAATTGTTGTTATATTGGAGATAATTCTTTCTTTGGATGATCGAATTTTAGTTAGTGATCACTCTAGCTAATTGCCAACTCCATTGTTCTTGAAGCTCATGACATAATTTGTAATCTAGCTAATTGTATAGGCATAAACTTTTTGTTTGGCTCTGCAAAAGTGATGGCTGATAAATTCATCTTACTTATTATTTTAGATAAATATGCTGAAGTTCTTGTGCTGATGCTGTATGATTCTGCAGTTGTAGTAAGCTGATGGATCCTTTTTTTTTTTGTTGGAGATATGTCATATTGAGTTATTATATATACCATAGGTTGCATTTCTATCTGTTTTGACTAATTAAAAACCTTCATTGCATGTGTAATTGTATAGACATAAACTTTTTGTTTGGCTCTGCAAAAGTGATGGCTGATAAATTCATCTTAGTCATTATTTTAGACACATATGCTGAAGTTCTTGTGCTGATGCTGTATGATTCTGCAGTTTTAGTAAGCTGATGGATCCTTTTTTGTATGTTGGAGATATGTCATACTGAGTTATTATATATACTATAGGCTGCATTTCTATCTGTTTTGACTGATTATTCTTTGAAGTGGATACATGCTCAGAACAATAATTGACTAGTTTTTCTGTTAAAATTATTGTGACTCCAGATTGACAAAATAAGAGCAGGTGTGCTTGTTGGAACAGGAATGGGTGGTCTCCAAGTATTCTCAGATGGTGTTCAAGCTTTAATTGAGAAAGGGCACAGGAAAATAACCCCTTTCTTCATTCCCTATGCCATAACTAACATGGGTTCTGCCTTGCTTGCAATTGACCTTGGCTTAATGGGCCCAAATTACTCAATTTCAACTGCTTGCGCAACCTCGAATTACTGCTTTTATGCTGCTGCAAATCACATCCGCCGAGGTGAGGCTGACATCATGCTTGCTGGTGGAACTGAGGCTGCCATTATTCCTATTGGATTGGGCGGATTTGTTGCATGTAGAGCTTTGTCCCAGAGAAATGATGAGCCTCAGACCGCGTCTAGGCCATGGGACCAAAACCGGGACGGTTTTGTGATGGGAGAAGGTGCTGGAATTTTGGTGAGTTCCTGTTCGTGGAGTGGTTGGATTTACGTAGTGATTTTGGTTTATGTAATTTCTGTTAATTATTTGAAACGGATTCAGGTAATGGAGTGGTTGGATTTACATAGTGATTTTGCTTTGTGTAATTTCTGTTAATTATTTGAATCGGATTCAGGTAATGGAGAGTTTAGAGCATGCCATGAAACGAGGTGCACCAATAATTGCAGAGTACTTGGGTGGTGCAGTCAATTGTGATGCTTATCACATGACCGATCCAAGAGGTGATGGGCTTGGCGTCTCATCATGCATAGAGAGAAGTCTAGAGGATGCTGGTGTGTCACCTGAAGAGGTATGTTTTGCCTTTCTCGTTTTAGGGTTTGTTCTCTAAGTTTTTTTATAAATACTTTGAAATGTGTGAAAGAAGAGAATAAACCCTAACTATTATAGTGGGCTTCTTTTCATGTTTTGTGAATCATATGCAAAGGAGTTCTGTTGTCTGTTCAACCACTCAAGCTTCATAGACTTAGAGTAGATTATAGTTTTTATGCTAAAGCCAAGTGTGCTATTGATGGTTTCCAGGTTAATTATATAAATGCTCATGCAACTTCCACAATTGTTGGTGATCTGGCTGAGCTAAATGCTATAAAGAAGGTATTTAAAAACCCATCTGAGATCAAGATCAATGCAACCAAGGTAAGTTTCTCATTTCTTAACCCCTACTATTTGCTGTCCACATATCAAAGTTCTAATTCTCATATTTTTCAGTTATTTATGGTAATATTATTTTCTACTTGTTGTGTACACAGTCTATGATAGGGCATTGTCTCGGTGCTGCTGGGGGTTTGGAAGCTATTGCCACAGTAAAAGCTATAACTACAGGATGGCTGCATCCAAGTATAAACCAATTCGTAAGTTTTTAAAGGCCGATTATATACACAGAATTGGATCTACTTTCAGCTTTTGATCTTTAACTTCAAAAGAATTGGAGATTGAATGATCTGTTATAATTCAAGGCATTAGCCTATAGGTTTCAGATTATTCACTACAAGAAGATAAATTTGGAGCTGGCATTTTTTTTCCCGAAGAGGTCTAAATAGAATGCTATTTGTACTGAACTTAGTGTTCCCTAGTGTCTTGCTTTTGAACTTCTCTTTACTGCAGAACCCTGAGCCTTCGGTTGAGTTCGACACTGTGCCCAATGTAAAACAAAAGCACGACGTTAATGTTGGTAAGTCGCTTGGATCTGTGTTTCACTAACACTGGATCATACACATTAGTTTTGTGTCACCTTACTCATATTCTACCGTGACCTTAATTTTTTGTAGCGATATCAAATTCCTTCGGATTCGGTGGTCACAACTCTGTGGTGGTGTTCTCAGCCTTCAAGCCCTGATCTATTCAGTAAATCTTTGATTGGTCAGGACTAGCTTCTACTAGTTACTATGTAAGTCACAGTTAGTAAAGGCTCCTTTTATTTTAGAAGTGAACTAGTTTAAGCTGAGAAAATCTACAATTGAAGTGAGAACTTGATACGGAGAGCTTAAATTTAATTGGATAATTTCTTGTTGTGCTGAAAAAATGTTTGTGGTTGAAGCACTATTTATTTTGTTTCTTCTTGATTTGAAACTCTGAACTTTTGTTGTAAGTGGGGAATCACTGAATTCTCATTTTTTGGGCAATGCATTGTGTATTCGGTTGCTCTTCTATCAGATATTGTTTCATGTCATTTGATTCTCATGCCAAAGAGAGTGTAACTGAAAAACCATTTTTTGGTGGGTAATTGTCAGATAACTGATTTCAATAGTTTCAGATAACTCTATTTTGCTATTGCTTGCAGCTCTCATCTCATGTATGTTAATTAAGTCACTTTTTGCCTTGGTTAATCATGTATATGTAGTATACCATCTATTAACAATAGCATCCATGAAAGAGCAATTATGACATAATGAATGAAAAATCAATCCAGTTTAACCAAGTCTCATAAATTCTGCAATATACATATAACCAACAACCACAGTGAAGAACATGGGTGTATTACACTAAAGGAAAAGAATGATAGAAAACACCATGAATCAATAAAAATACCACAAGCAAAACCCAGAAACAAGAACCATTAGAACTTAGAAAAGCATAGCTACAAAAGAAGCAACAGCTGCAAAAAGCCCAGAAACCTGCAAAGCCATTGCAGAGCTCTCCATAGCCGGAGAAGGCGCCACCGCGTTCTCAACCTCGACAGCCGAAGAAGAGATGACGAAGAACGCGAGAATCACAAGAATCGCAGCAGCCAAAACTGGTGAGGAGGCCATTTTCAAATCACTTGAGTTTTTTTTTTTTTATTTCTTGCTGTAGTAATGAGTAGGCTCTTTCTTGGCTTTCTGTGGATTGAATTGAGAGCTCGAAAGGGTTTGTTATATAGGCAATTTTCTTCTCAAACTTGACTGGCTTTCTAAGTAAAAGATATATTTGCCAGCCATGGAAGCCATCAAATGCTAGTTGAACCACAAGCAGAATGATTGGAAAGAGGTGTGATTTCCCTTTTAACAGGCTGGAACTTGATGGGATGAGCAGCTTAAGTATCAGTAAATAATGGGGTTATCAGGTTATGTTTGTGTGGATGATTAGGGGTTGTTAATCTTTTACAGGTGTGACTTTGTTGTCAAGTGTACAGTTTGAGTGAATCTTAAGCATATATTATTCTGTGTCTTGTAGTTAGTAAATAATGCACTTCTAGTGATTAGACCAATGTTCTATTGCCTGGAAAATGACAGTAGAATATGAACTTGTAGAGACGAGACAGCCTGTATATGTTATTCCATTGTGTATAGATAATATGATGAGAGGCTGCACATGGACGCAATCAAATCGTTGGGTCTAAACGGCTCGGCTGGATATTTTAATCAGAACTCACCACGCCAAGCATGAAAATGATTGAGCCTTGTGTTTTATGAAATGATGAACATAATCAATATAGACCAAACACAAAAGAAAGACTAATGAATGGACGCCAAGCAAAACCTATAGAAATCATTGTTCAACGAGTCATCATCATACAGATACTTCAAACATCCAACATGCTTGTAAGTTTGTAACCACTTCCTTAGCCTCCAAAAAAACCTCATAGCAATGCCCTTGACACTTTGTCGATCATTAGTGTCAAGGGAGCTAGTATAGGGCTGTTTGGTGCCTAAGCATGGTTGTTTCTATACAGCATAGCAACTAAGAATGACCAAACAAACAAATTTAAGCCTAGGCTGACGTTGTAAAACAGGATTATTGTTACTTAAGTCAATTACTATTGTTCAATAATGACTCTGTGGCCCAATGGATAAGGCGCTGGTCTACGAAACCAGAGATTCTGGGTTCGATCCCCAGCAGAATCGATTTTTTTTTTCATTTTTAACTTGGGAAAATTGATCATGTTAATTAACTTCGTTAGTTAATTAAGAGGCAGAAAGAACTAACATACAAACATTTTACCGTAGTATTCAACAGCGACTCTGTGGCCCAATGGATAAGGCGCTGGTCTACGAAACCAGAGATTCTGGGTTCGATCCCCAGCAGAGTCGTTATTTTTTACCTTTTTTTTTACATTTGCAAAAACAAATCATGTAGTTACAGCGAAAAGATGAAAGAGGAAAATACCAGGAAAGTGCTTGATCATGTAGTTAAAGTAATTAATCCCTCCGTTAAGAAATACATGTCGTTTTAGACAGCTCAATCAGCCTAAAAAGACAAGTATTTCTTAACGGAGGAAGTACTAAATAAGTTAATGACAAATTTGGTGTAGGTGACAAATTTGGTGTTGAATCATCTGGGAAATGGGATTCCATCGACAAAGAAACCTCATATGTAAGTGTATCATGGTCAGCTTAATTTCCAGCTTAGGAATTCTTTTTCGTAGTTCTCATTTCTTTTTTTTTGGTTGAATCGTAGTTCTCGAATCTCAGACTTAGTATCTTAGCAAAATGCAACCATAAATGATGATCAAGCATATTTTTCACAGGTCCTTAAGTACTGTACTGAGTAGTATTACTATAGCAGTCTGCTTCAGGAAGCTGTTAAATATTAGACCTAATGTGGTAAATGAACTGAAGATAAACATTTTATGCTGAAGCAGCTAACACGCATAAACAAACACAATCGACTACAAAAACCTCAAAACTACACAATCAAAATTGAATAACACCAACCATAAAGAGAAAAATTGCATAAGATAACCTGTGTTGTCTGACAAACTGACAATTAATAACCAAAAATCTTATCAAAAACAAAGTACGAGACAGCAACATAGATGTTTAAGCTAAAGCTAAAACCACAGTCCAAACTCACTTAAAACTTCTCTGATCAAGAGAACCAAGGCCTTACATAAACAAGTTAGGCTTGTTAGCCTTGTAAGTTGTCTTGAGCTTCCTGGTTGGTGGCCTGACCTTCCTCAACACCAACGGGAACTTGATTTTGGAGTTGTGGAACTGCTTGGTACTCTCTCTCTTGCAGAGCTTGGCAGGGATGATGGCCGTCTTGATGATCTGGATACACGGGAAACGGACTCTGTGACGAGATGCCATCTCGGTGTACATCTGGTGGACGGCGCCATTCATTGTGGTGTCACGGAACTCCTTGTACATGTTGTGGTACCCGGTTCTGCTCTGGTATCTCAGCCAGATACCGTAGTTCTTGATCTTTGTTGGGTTCTTCTCAAAGATCTGTACTCGAAACCAACATTTACCAAATCAGAAGAGTACCGAGGTCTTTGTTTATTACACTGGAACTACAAACCCTAAAGCATCAAGAAGCCGGCTACTTTTCCAGAATAGTCATATGCAAATATTTGTTGCTAAGTGAGCATTAGTATTTGATATAAACAATCAAGCATTCCATCACTATATTGCAATCAAAAATTATAAATGGTACATAACCTATTCACACAAGAACTGGCTAAATGGCTAATAGTAGGTCTCAAACACTAATGTTTCAGAACATACAAAGCCTAAGGCATCAAGAAGCCGGCTCCTTTTCCAGAATACGTCATATGCAAATATTTGTTGCTAAGTGAGCATTAGTATTTGGTATAAACAATCAAACATTCCAACTCTCTGTTGCAATAGAACATCAGTATAAATGGTACATAACTTATTACCACAAGAACTGCCTAAATGCCTAATAGTAGGTCTCAAACACTAATACTTCAGAACATATATGACTGCAAATGTTAGATTACATCAGCTAATTTACTAATGTGAATAGATTGTCTTAATGAAAGTATAAAGAGCAAATACAAACACTAAACAGGGAGGCAAAGTCAATAAAACATCAATGAAGGCTATGCAATTTCTCCACAGAAGATGTAAGATTATATCTAGCCTAACATTGAACAAGAAACACCTAAATCAATTGCTCTATTGAAAAAAGTCACACGGATTAACTTCAATCAAAGAAATCCAAACAACAACGAAACAACGAAAGCTAGGTACAAAAATCCTCACCTCGTTGATAGTGAGAACTTGTCCAACGCTCTTCTTGACCTTCTTCAGCTTCCTCAGGAAGTACCTTACATACACCAAACATCACCAAAAAACTAAGCACAAAACCCTAACATCGATAACAGCCAAAACATCAACCTCAAAACGAAAAATCTTCCTACCAGAACTTGGATTTGGCACGAACTTCATTCGTAGCCCAGAGCTTCATCCTGTAGATCTTAGGAGTCTCAACGCTCTCGGTTGGGAGAGCTCTGCCAACCACCTGGTATTGGTGAAACTGGTGCACAAAATCGCCATTTCAGTAAATGAGAAGAGAAATCGGATTCGAAATCGTGAAATCAAACACATTTTACGATCTGAATTGTATAATCAATAGGAAGAAAGAGAGATCGAGAGATCTTTACTCTGAATTGCTCCATTTCTGTAGCTGCGTATCCCTCTCTCTCCGTGAAAGAGTTCTTCCTCAGCGGCAGGCGGAATGGTTAGCTAGGGTTTTGGACCTTTGGTGCTTAAATAAAAACCTTTTTTTCCTTTTTTCTTTTTAATTGAAAAATACGAGTACATGGAATTGGAACATTTGCGTTATTGAGGATGATGATGGGCCGGTTCGCATTTGGGTATCGGCCCAGCCCATGTAATTGTAAAATAAATGTAAATCAAAACCTTGTTATTATTTTACGCTGTAAATTTGCAACTAGTTTAACCCCCGTACCATGTACGGGTAATGTGATTATAAACTCAATTTAATATAGATATATAACGTCAATGATCTCGTTAAAATTATAGGATTATATATATTTATCTTCGTATTTTGATTATTGATTTTTTTTGCCAATGATAGTAAATCAACTCATAATGTAAATAGATTGACAACAACAACAACAACATTTACCCAGGTAGTCCCGCAGACGCGGGATCTGGGGGGTCAGGATGGGGGCAAACCAGACCTGGATGAAATGCGCCCAATACAACCCAAGAGCGACACACCAGACCATAACTACAAACTATGCGAAAACGAAATAAACATAAAAACATAAAACCACAAAAGAGACTAGAACCAAGAATACGGGAAACTAAACTAAGCTAAACTAAAGGAAACTCAAATTAAAACTATCAGAGAACAAGCTCCTTGCTCAACCCCCTCGCGCTCCAGAATACTCGCTTCAACACCCAGACGACTAGTCATCCAATACCTTGATTCTCTCCCTCCAACTCTCCCTGTTCTGAGCCAACTCCACTGAAATTCCTACGAAGTTGATATCCTGTTTGATGCTGTCCAACCAGCGTTTCTTCGGTCGGCCCCTACCTCGCCTGAACGCCCCTAACTCCAGCTGCTCACACCTCCTGACTATAGCGTCCGGACTCCGCCTCTGAACATGGCCAAACCATCGGAGTCTCGTTTCTCGAAGTTTATCTCCTATACTAGCCACCCCCAGCTTGCTTCTGATCTCCTCATTCCGAATCCTGTCCATCCTCGTGTGCCCACACATCCATCTGAGCATCCTCATCTCTGCGACTGCGAGCCTCTGCTCCTGCGCCTTCGTCGTCGGCCAACATTCAGCCCCATATAGGATCGCTAGCCTTATCACAGACCTGTAGAACTTTCCCTTAAGCTTAAGCGGTACCTTCCTATCGCATAAAACTCCTGAAGCTGCCCTCCATTTCTGCCAACCTCTTTGAATACGAGACCTCACATCTTCCTCAATACTCCCGTCGCTCTGCAAAACTGAACCCAGATACCTGAAGTTATCGCTCCTCGTAATGGCCACATTCCCCAACCGCACCTCACTCCTAGAGTCGATCTCTTGCCCGAAATTGAACTCCACGTACTCTGTCTTTGTCCTACTCAACTTAAACCCTTTAGATTCCAACCTATCCCTCCACACTTCCAGTTTGTCATTTACTTCAGCTCTAGAGTCCCCCACTAGGGCAATGTCATCTGCGAACAACATACACCTCGGAACCTCTCCTTGGATGTCTCTAGTCAACTCGTCCAGCACAACTGTGAAAAGAAACGGACTTAAAGCCGATCCCTGATGAAGACCCATACTCACCTCGAAATACTCTGTATCCCCTCCTTGCGTGCAAACACTCGTCCTCGACCCCTCATACATATCACGAATGATTCTGATAAACGAGCTTGACACTTCCTTGGCTTCCAGGCATTTCCAAATCAACTCTCTAGGGACCCTGTCATAGGCCTTCTTTAGATCTATGAACACCATATGAAGGTTCTTCTTCCTCTCCCTATGCACTTCTGTCAACCTTCTCAACAAGTGAATAGCCTCTATTGACGACCTTCCTGGCATAAACCCAAACTGGTTCTCTGACACTTGCACTCTACTCCTCAGTCTCAACTCGATAGTCCTCTCCCACACTTTCATTGTATGGCTTAGTAATTTTATACCCCGATAATTACTACATTGTTGAATATCACCTTTGTTCTTGTATAAGGGAATTAGCTTACTGAGCCTCCACTCTTCTGGCATCTTCGCCGTCGTGAAGATAACGTTGAAAAGAGCCGCTAGCCACTCTAAGCCTCTGACACCCAAGCACTTCCAAATCTCAACCGGGATTTCATCTGGCCCTACTGCCCATTCTGCGGATAACCTCACTAATCTCTGACCTAGAAAATCTCCTGAAGGAACTACTAGCCTGGCCCCCTGTACGCTGGATGCCAATCCTTTGAGGACTCCCCACCGACTCGCAACCCTCATTTAGAAGACCGGAAAAGTACCTCTCCCACCGATGCCTGATTTCATGATCCTCCACTAGCACAATCCCATTCTCATCTTTGATACACCGAACCCTACCCAAATCCGAACTCATTCTGTCTCTTTCCCTCGCAAGCCTAAACAAAACCCGCTCTCCTCCCTTCTCATCGAGTGCTCTGTAAAGGCTTTCATACGCTTTCTCCTTTGCAATCGCCACTGTCTTCTTTGCCTCCTTCTTTGCTAATTTGTACTCTTCTGCCCTCAACTCTCTGTCCTGATCATTGCTCCTCAACCAAGCTTTGAAAGCAAGCTGCTTGCTCCTCACCTTTCCCTGCACCTCTTCATCCCACCAAGCAACTGACCTCTTGTGACCACATCCGCCTCTCGACAAGCCCAACACCCCACATGCTGCTCTGCGAATACACTCTGCCATCTTACCCCACATCTCGTCTGCATCTCTCCTCACATGCCAAGCCCCTCTTGCGTCAGCTTCTTCGAAGATCCTCTCTTTCAGACTCTGCCCATTTGCTTCCGAAAGACGCCACCATCTGATTTTCGGTTGCGATTTGCTAAACACCGAACTCTGCTTGCCCAAACACCTGAAGTCCAAAACTAACAACTTATGATGCGTCGACAAACCTTCAAAGGGGATCACCTTGCAATCCTTGCACCCTCCTCTATCTGCCCTCCTAACCACAAAGAAATCAATCTGTGTTTTACTCATCGTGCTCTGAAACGTTACCAATTGATCCTCCCTCTTCCTGAACCAAGAATTTACCATAATACACCTGAAAGCATCTGCGAACTCCAACAAGGCTCGACCACCCTCATTCCTGGTTCCAAACCCGAAGCCTCCATGAACCTCATCGAATCCATCCTTAGCCTTTCCAATGTGCCCGTTGAAATCTCCTCCAATAACTAGATGCTCTGAGCTCGGGATACTCCTCATCAAGCCATCCAAGTCCTCCCAGAACCTTCTTTTCTCTTCAGGACTTAAACCCACATGCGGAGCATACGCACTGACAATACTCAAAACTTTCTTCCCAAAGGCAACCTTTACCAACATCAACCGATCGCTAGTGCGCTCCACCTGCACTACATGGTCTCTCAACTTCCTGTCGACTAGAATCCCGACCCCATTCTTACTACAATCACTCCCTGAGTACCACAACTTCCACCCATCAACCTCCCGAGCCTTCCTTCCTTTCCATTTAGTCTCTTGCAAGCACGCAATTGAAACTTTACGACCTTGGAGGATCTTAACTAACTCAATAGATTTCCCTGTCAGGGTACCTATATTCCAAGAACCTATTCTCACATCACTGCACATCCTGAACTGAGGCTGAGCCATAATGTCACAACCACCCAACACTGGAACTCGCGCGAAAACGGAGCTTGCCTGCAAAGAAAAAGAAAAGGAAAAACCAAGGGGCAACAAAGAACCGAGGACAAAAAACAAACCAGTTTTTCTAAAGGAAGAGGAACCAACACAAATCAGATTATATAGCGAGCAAAGACAGGCCAATAATCAATCCCGGAACCACTAGAACACAACAAACCCACCCCAAGACAACCCTCACAAAGTGATAACATGCAAAAGCAACACTAGAAGCCACAAAGCTATAGTAACAAGCAGAATAGAGCAAGAATAAATTAAGCACACTAACCAGCCACAACAATGAGCCTAGCAAAAGGAAAGACAGAGCAAACACGAGCAAAACTTGACAAATCACTAAGCAAGTAAAGGCCTAAAAAAAACAAACAATCGCTGAGCAAGCAAACCCCCACCACCAGTCAACACCACAAACCCAAAAACCACCAAACCACCTGCACCACCGATCAAGGGAAAATACACAATTCACTACCAAAGTCCAATCAGCAAACGAAAAGAAAAAGAGAGAAACCAACTCAACCAATTGGAACAGGGGCAAACGAGATTAACCATCAATTTTTATCAAATAATAATATTTATTAGAAGATTACAACTAATTATTTGTAAGCGACAATTTATAACTTTCGGGATAATTCATAATTTTCGGTAATCTTTAAGCAGTTTTTACGAGATAAGATTATATGAGATTCTAACTACCTAATTTGTATAAAGTGGGGCCCAACTAATTATTTTATTATAGAAAAAATTAAATAAGATCACGTTAAAATAAACCCAATGACGTACAATTCCAAAATTAGTGTTTTTTATTAAATTTCTTATAAACCCAACTGATTAGTATCCTATGATCAAGTCAACTGATTATATGTTATTTTATTATCTAGTTGTATTTTGGTAAGATAAAATTCATAATTTTTGGCAATTTTTACGGGGTAAGATTATATGAGATTCTAACCACCTAATCTATATATAGAAGGGCCCAGTTGATTATTTTTATCAAATTATATATATTTATCTTTCTATTGTGATTAGTGTTTTTTTTATATACGCAAGGGCCCGGTTGATTATTTTATTAAAGATATGACACATGGGGCAATTTTTTGTGAAGACTTTGTCTCCGCTTTATACTATAGATAGTATAGATGTATTCAGTGGCGGATCTAGGGGATGGCATGGGTGGGCGGTCGCCCCTCCATGCATTGTACTCCTATATTTAACATAGTAGAAAGAAATATTATGACGATACGCTGACCCAGTGGCTAGCCCGCCCCTCCCATTTCTGTCTATGCTCCCGTGTACCGTGTTCGAAACTCCCCAGCTCCCATTTCTTTTAGTTTCATTTACTTTTTCCGTTTTTTCTTTTAGTTTCATTTCCTTTTTCAGTTTTTTCTTTTAGTTTCATTTCCTTTTTCAGTTTTTTCTTTTCTTTTTCGGTTTCAACCACTTCTCCACTTCTCTATTTTCCCTTTTCAATTGATCCATTAATTTGTTTCCCTAAAAATGTCATATAAAAACGCTATTTATATTTATCCCTAAAAAACCATTATCTAATCAATCTCTTAAAAATTTAATAAAATCCTAAGGTATAAACATGATAGGGTACAAAAGAATTAAAGGTGTGAAGGTTTTTTATATAAGAGTGTGAAATCATATATTTTTATCTTATTTAAAGAATTAAAAATCATAATATGTACACTTATTCCAACAAATAGATTTATTTTCAATACTTTTGCATGAATTTATTAATCATTTGTGATGAAAATTTTCTAATTGAATCATATTGTCATTTTAATCTCGATTTTTTATTACTACATCGAAAGAAGCTGAGAGAGGGTCAAGTCACGACTGACGTCCGGCCGTCCGCCCCTCCATCTGGACAATTCTGGATCCGCCACTGGATGTATTGTTGGATAATTATGAAACGAATTTGGATGAGTTTCAAATAGTCTACAGATTGCTGTTATGTTTTTTAGGCTTCGTTTGATTTTATGATTATCCAATTTTTACAATTGTTAATGCATTATTTTATAAAAATTGACGTACCATATCATAATCAACTTGATTGATTAAATAGCAAATTAACAAGTGCTACCTTGAAATTTTTAAAAACTACGAACAAGCACTTAAATTTTGTTTGATTTGTTTCAAGTTTGGGCAACTTGAATAGTTTCATAGTTTGACTCAACTCATGTAGTCATGTGCCCTATGTACTTCCGGTTAGCCTTGATCAAACATGTTTTCATGGGACATCACATTGACAGAGTATCAAAAGATGCATCGTGTTATACTGAACAATTTATAACAACAAAGTCTTAGTTCTTAGCTAACCATATAACTTTCTATAACAGAAGATTTCATGGGACCAAAGGTCGACCATTATGCTACTTGCAAACTTCTGTTGTGATTATTTGAAACTACAACCTAAAATGGCGTAGTACAAGCTGTACAACTTCAGTCTTCTTAAATAGATCACCAAGATTCGGCTCCTTTGGTCACTCCGAAAACAACAGCAATCATTGTCAGAATAGACTGCATATTTTGACAATTATGAAAATAAATCAACCATTAGTTTAAGATAATAAAGGAATCATTTTTCAAACTCATCATCATCAACAACAACAACAAGGTGATTTGAATGATGAACAAATATATGTGATAAGTACACAAAAAGAATGAAGGTGAGGGCTTACAGCTATCATGCACGCAACCAACCCTGGTTTTTCTTTGTAATCCACTCTAACACATAGCAGAATTATCGCCCCAACGTACCAAGGAATGGCCGCGAAAAAGAAACCAGCGAAAAACCTTCATAGAAAAGTTCCAATAATGATCATAAATACTCAGGATGTACCAAAAGGCTAGTAGTGCAAAGGTAGAACAGATGATGCCATGTAGAAGAATGTCTCAAGCTCAAGGAAAAAACGGGGAAAATTGATTTCAGCTTACAAGAGCCATCCAATTCCAAGGCCACAGCAAGGAAGCCTAGGGTCTCTGATCGGCGTTCCTTCGGCAATAGCATAACCTTTCACCAGCCAAACAAACATAGCAAGAAAACATATGCAACATCAGTAACTGGCAACAGTGACATTACATTTTACTTAATCCATTCACATCCTATAATCTAAAACACAAACCAGTGACAAATATTGCAAAAACATGATGTTATTAATCAGGAATAACACCCTGGCCTTTACCTGTTCTATCTTTTACCTCCAATAACAAATTAGAGGTTTCGCTAACCTACCCTATTTTTCGCAATGTTGTGTCAGCTCTGAATTGCTAAAGGATTGATAACTGATATGCGATTGCGAGTCTGTTGACTCGTTGATCAATGAGAAACCGACATCCAATCCTCAACCACAATCAGCTAATCCTAGCATGTGGGTTATATATGTTAATCTGTTTGTCTTATTGGAGAGATTCTGTTCATTCAATTTGCATCATTCTAATTTGACAATTCACCATTATAGATACAAAGAAGAAAGGCTGCATCATCTACCTCAAAACTCGATAATCTGATCCTAAGACAGATCTGTCAGGATTCATTTCTCATCATCTGATCACTCTCATTTCTTGCACACATTAATAAAACCTAGAAGATCAACTACATTATTCAGGAGATTCAGCTCAAACACCATATCTCCCTAATTACGGGGAAAAGCCGATCGATTTCATGGACCTCGCATGGATTCATTACTCATCATCTGATCCTAAGACTGATCTGTCAGGATTCATTACTCCTCATCTGATCACTCTCATAAATCTTCTCATTTCTTGCACACATTAATAAAACCTAGAAGATCAGCTACATAATTCAGGAGATTCAGCTCAAACACCATATCTCCCTAATCACAGGGAAAATCCGATCGATTTCATGGACCTCGCACGGATTATCTAGAAATCAAATCAAACCACAATCCAATTGCGCTAAAATCAAACATTTGGACAAAGAGGGGCGCACCTGGGGGAGGAAACGGCTGATAGCCAGGTGCATACTGATAAGATCCGGAAGGAACGGCGCCGTATTGAGAAGACTGACGAATACCGACGACGTGATGAGGTGGCAACGGCGGACGGCCGGAGCTGTAATTCGCCACCCCTTGAAACGTTCCGTAATGGTTATACGCCGGCAAAATCGGCGGATTTTGGTCGCTGATGATTCCGGCGGAAGCCATCGCCTTCGCCTTCTCCTTCTCACTCATCTCAGACCGAATCTCAATTTCCTCCTCCTCCTTTCTTCAATTGGAAAGATGGAATTTCAATTTCCGGTGTTAGGGTTTGAAGATTGGTTAAGGCGGTGGAAACCGGAAATTTGGGGGTTTGATTTTTAGCGGAGGCTTGAGGTGATCAGACGCTTGCGCGCGAAGGCTGAAAAGTGGGCCCGGCTCGGGGTTCTGAATGGGCCGTTGGTAAATGAGAGAATTTGAGGACCCGTATTTGTTATGGGTTGGTTTTTAATTTTATTTCCAAGATTGGGTTTAGAGCATGTACAATGGTGAGGATTGACTCTCCTCTTTACACTCTCTCTCTTCAAAGAGGATCTCCTCTTTGTTGTAGAAATATGAAAGAGGATCCTCTTATAGAGAGGAATGGGGGAAATCCTCCTTCTGTAGAGGATTGTGGGCATGGGCTCTTGTGCATCCTCCTACCTTTTAGCCAATCATAGTTCACCATGTGTCCAATCAATTTTCTACAACTTTCATTTAATATATTTCATTCCACCATTAATAAGTTTTTAACAAAAATAATAATAAAGTGTGACATTTTTTTTAAAAAAAAGTTCATGTTATTGATTAATAAAAAAAATTTGTCTATAAGTTGAATCCAATATTGCCCTATTTTAAAATAACTTTTATTTTCCTCTCTCCCCCTTAGATCATGGATCATCACAATGATAATTGTGATATTTATCTTTAGTGTTGTTTTTATTTTAAGTTGGATGTGCTTAAAGTTATCTTAATGTTAATAAATTATTATTATTATTATTATTTTAGTGTCTTCTTCTTATTATTATTATTATTATAATTATTATTAGCTAATATATATTCATTAATAATTTGAGATTATACTAATCAAAATAAATTAAATTGAATATATTTTGTTATTTATAATTTAAATAACTTATTTAAAACTATATGATGATATAGAATATATGATAAAATATAGTATATGTAAATGTAGAAGAGAGGAGATGATGAGGATCCTCCTTGTTGTAGGGAAAATTAGTAAAAGAGGAAAGGAAAGAGGAATGAGATAGTTGAAAATGATGTGGATGAAAGAGAAAGTGATGTGTCAAAAGGAGAAAAAGAGAGAGAAATGTAAGAGAGGATTGCACCTCCTCACCATTGCACATGCTCTTAGGGCGGCCTTGCTATAGGGGCTGGTTCGGTGCATGAAAAATAATGTACTATAAAGTATTTTTTCAAAAAGCTCTTATTTAAATCAAACAAGACACATAAATCTATGTAACAAGGGTAGAAAAGTGTGTCACTTTTCCTTATTTGATTGCGGCTCTTCGTTATAGCGCACCCCCAAATCTCGTTATAGCGCACCCTCTTTGTCCATTAAAAAGGGATGGACGGTTCATACATGACTACAAAAAACAGGTAGACAAGTCAATACTGTCCATACATTTTCAATGGCCGAGTGTTACAATCTTAGTTGAAGAATCTTGTCCAACATTTTTTCATGGACATTAAATTTCCGTCCATGACAAACATATGGAGCTTTAAACGTTGTCCATGGTATTTTTATGGACATATCACGGTGCTCCATTTATTTATAATGGACGATTTGTCAAAACGTGAAAAGCTGAAAATCGCGTTTCTCCGAGGAGTTGCGGGATCCAACTGAAGAGAGGTCGAGGGTGGCCGACGGCGGGATGGGGGTTGCGATGCCGGCGTCGGGGAGGGTGAGGCCGGGGATGCAACTGGAAGAGAGATCGACGAGGGTGGCCAGTGGAAGAGAGGTCGAGGGTTTGTCATCGCTCTTTTGGGGGCTGATTTTGGGAAGGATTGGAAGATACAAAATGACGAGGGTATCATTGTAAATAACCAGAATTAGGTTTATATAGATGCGTTAGAACGAGAAATTGGGGTGCGTTAAAAAGCAACACCCTTTGATTGGTTGGTATAAAGGGCTTGTTTGGTCTAGAATACTCCTTCCCAAAATAATACTGTAGCTTTTTTTTCATAATCACCCTTGCCACCGAACACAACCATAGTTTTTGCAAAAAAGTACTTTTTATTTGGCCAAAAAGTAGAAGATTTGCACAATTCTCAAGATAAAAAATATTACCTCCGTTTCACAATAAGTGTCTTTTAGCTCTTAACACAGTTTTTAAGAAAAGCAATCATTCACTTTAAAACTTACAACTTTTTCTTAATCTTACCACTCATTATATTTTTTTGGCCAATGCATGAGCAACTTTAGTCAACAAATACACATTCCAATAAAAATTATCATCATTCACCCCTATTAAATTACTTTAAAAACCTAAAACGACACTTATTATGAAACGGAGGGAGTAGGTACTTTTTTGCAAAAAGTACTTATTTTGGCCAACTATAGCAAGGCCTTAATTTGTTTGTGAAAACCCAATATGTAAGACAGTAAGAGATGATAAAGTGAGCCAATTACTCGTGTCCCATTTTCAATTTATCCTACAATTGTTAAATTTAAAAAAGTGAAGGTTATAATGGTTGTTTATTGCATTTTTAAAAAATGTAATTTATTTTTAATGAAATGTATGAATTGATAAAAAAAATATCTCTTCCTAAAATGAAAAAATCAATTAATTATTTAAATAAAAAAATTACTTTTTATAAGATATCAAAAAATGAATAAAATTTGAAGTCAATATAAAGATTATTTTTAGAAGTTATAATTAAAAAGATAAAATTATTATTTTATTCAACCAAAATATCGTGGTCCAAATTTTAACAAAGAATTGAGTTATGGTTTATACCATAAGTCTGTAATATATAGTAGATGGCTAATTTAAAAAAAGTGAAGGTTAGTAAAAATGGTTGGTTTTATGACATTTTCAAAAAAATTAAATTATTTTTGATGAAATGTATGACTTTCATTAGAATATTTTTTGTTGCATAATATCAAGATATCATCATATATTAAGATAAATGTATGAATTTGATTATGGTTATCATTTTTATCAAATATTTTGATTTTTTAAAATGCATCACCAGATGTTTTCCATACTTTTCTTTATTAAAATTACAACATAAATAACATGAGTCTAAAAAAACAAAATACTGTATAATTTTTAAGGGCACTGTACGCGTCTTTTTGTTCCTTACTCTGCTCGTAAAATTTTCGTAATTTACGCGTCTTATACGCATGTTGTACGCGTCTTATACGCGGAGTTCTTAACTATATAATTCTTGTGCTCAATTTCCCGATGCCTCTCATCTCAATTCACAACGCGGTCCTCCAGTCTTGCGACGAGTGTTCGCCGATCGCCAATCGCCGTTCGCCGATCGGCGACTGGCTAATCGTCGTTTGGCGATTGCCGATCGCTGATCGCCGATCGCCGTTGTTCGCTACTCCCTCCCTCAGCCCTGCGAGAATGCCCTGTGAGTTCCGTTTCTACTTCTTAATTTGATTTTGCTTTTCCTGATTCCAGTTTCATTAGAAAAGTAATAATCGATTTAAAGTATTTTGAAATCAAGCGATTGTTTTGTAGTTATGTTATATCTGCTGTGAATTATGATGCAATATTGGAATTGTCAATGTATAATTTGTATTCGGGGTAATTTTCTGGTAGTCTAAAAATTATAGAACCCTAAGATGCTTCTTTGACAAAAGTTTAAGGTTGAGTTTTAATCTATTCAAGAAAAGTCCCTTTTCTGTCCATGGCGTTGTTTCTACAGGATCAGAAGCATAGGGGACTTGGGGTGTTGTAAGAATACTGAACTCCTTCTTGTGTCATCAAGCTGCTGACAGGGGCATGCCTTGTTTTCCCATTTTATTTTTATTATATATATGTCCTTTATTCTATAGCTAAAATATGGCTGTTAAATGCTAGGGGATGCCCATTGGTTTGTCCAATCTTTTTTCGGTGACGAATCAAGGAATTGCATGGAATGTTGGTGGACCTGTGCTTGATTTCTTGTGGTCCAAGTGTCCAACCAGAATGTATGATCATGAGATTGATATGGAGCAGGTGATAGCACATAAACTTTGTCTTTCTATTTTTTATTGCCTTTTCTCCATGTCTTACTATTGTGATATTTACAGGCTAAAAGGATGTTAGGGAGAATCTGAGAATCAAGACATGATGAGGGTTTTCAACATATGGTATGAGAATATGACATTCACCTTTACATGATACATTTTAGGAGGCAACCATTTGAGACAATGTGGTATGCCTTTTGAGAGTGAATAAATCTCAGAATCAGAATGCAATATGCAAATTACAGAGCTACTCTAGTTAACTATGTCATTTGCGCTACCTAACATGAGGGTTCCATCTGAATAAAGCCAGAATCTTCTCTTTGATGTATTGTTGAAAGTCTGACTTGATAAGCATTCCAGTGGACTGAAACTCCGTACTAAAAGCCATTTATTTGCATCTTGGCAGCATCAGTCTCTGGTTATTATATACATAATATGTAGTGGTGTAACCAGAGTCACTTTAAGCATCAGCGGAGGGTAATATATTACCTTTTTATGGATGTGTGCGGAGGAGAGAGATGTAATGATAAAGTTATGTATAATGTCTTTGCTGCATTGTTGCTCCATACAGCTTGATTCTGAAGTCCTAAAAATGTGCTTGTTTATCCTTTTCCTTTTTTCCCCCAAGAGATCAGACAACAAATGTCTTAAAAGTGCTTATTAAATCTGTTATTGAACAGGTTAGAGTCGTACTATTGTGATATTTACAGGCTAATTTTCAATCAGCTAAGGTATGTTTCTAAACTATGTCCATGTTTTGTTTCAATTGTTATACGTGGACTAACAATGTCTAAGGCGTTTAATACTTGTGAAGATTATCCTTGAAAAGAAAGGTTAATGATGCCTTGATGGCAGAACAGAAGCTGGGGACTACCATCATACACCATGGAAACAAACGTTCTGCTTCTATATACTTCCCATGCCAAGATGTGGGTAAGCCAAACAACCATATTTTTCTTCCATTAGAGGTCTGTAGATTTATATTTGTATGTACATTTTTTAGTCAAGCTTTCCCAAACCCCTTTGTTACTGAGTGCTGACTTCCAGAACTAGAACTTGAAGAATCAAAGCAAAATCACTGTGTTTTTTTTACTGGTAAATAGGAGCATTTATGATGCACAACAGTGATCATGTTTTCTCATTTTTGCACACTTTTATCCCTTATGCGTTGTCTTCATTGCAGAAGGCCTTTATGATTGGAAAATCAGACTTGAGTCTGAAGAGCAGATTAAAGTGTCCTGATACTTGGATGAATCCTTTGTTGGTTGCATATGGCATATCTTTTGAGAAGAAATATATGCAGGTATTATGCTACTTCATATATTCAGTGGCCTTGATATAGCTGCATTTGGTGATGCATCTTGTTCTTCCTGATTATGCAGTATGGGTGAAGGTTGCATTGCTCAGTTTGGACAACCACCTTTATTAACAATAAGGTACTGCTTGATTGATCATGTCTTATTTATGTATCCTTAATTTCTTACTTGACAATTTTGTAAGTGTTTGATGGCTTATGCAACAAACTGAATTTGGCTTTCATATTTTTCAAGCATCTTCTCGCCCTTGTTACAATTGAGTGCTGTCACAATGAACTGGGAGCTCATGAGTTGTGCAAGGAAAAATGGTATTGTAAGTCTAATTTTAATTATTTCAAATATATTTTGTTGATGTTTGCAATATAAAGATCTTTCTTAGTTTTCTACCACTATGTATTCCTTCCTTTTGGTAGCATATTCAAAAGTCATTTGCTTTAGCTGAGGAAGATCCACGCATAAGAAAAGCTAGTCCTATGGTATGAGTAGACGGAATGTAAAATAAGTCAGTGCACAAGGTTCCAGATTTCCAAAAAAATTGAGAAGTGTATGGTATGCTTCCCAGACTGATTCTTTTTCCTTTCATGAATTTACTTACTTTTCATAAATGAGGCTGATAATATTATTCATTTTTCTTTTAACCAGGGCCTTGAAAATTATGGACTCCTGTCAAGATCACTAAATAACACCTCAGTAGTGCTCTTCTTAAGGTCATATGCCTAGGTATATTTTATATCCTCAGATATATATCAGAATTCGCACTGCACACTCACATTTAAGGATGCTTCCACACTGAGAGATGAATGGACAAGCTTTCTAAGAAGTGGTTTTAGTGGTTATTTGAGTAAGCTATAGGGTTGTGTAGATAGCAATGCCATATATGATGTCTGTTTTTGTGTATCTTTAAAACACTTTTTAAGTCTAAAACTCTCTCATGGATGCTACGCAGTATGTCCAACTTGGTGTTCTGTATTTTAATTGTGATCTTGAGTTGCTAAGTTTAGGCTTGCTGTGGCGTTGTTTAGGGCGAACTCCCCAAGTTTTATAAGCGAGCTCCTACTATAGCTTTCTTTTCCCCTTCTAGTTTTACCAATCTTACCTTTCTCATTATGTTGCAGCAGTTGATCTACCATGTAAGTTTGGGCAAAGATATTCCGTTATGTTTTTTCATTCAATAATTGGTTGCAAGTAGTTGAGGCATTTCCTGAACTCGTGATGATGGAAAACAACACAAGGTGGTTTCCTATTGGATTTTCTTTGTGCACTTCTGGCTTATAGAGTAGAAAATTGGACCACTTGTGTACTACTATAATTGATTGTTTTGTAATTAACTTCAAGACTATTGTTTGTCTGTATACTTTTTCGATAGTCTCATTTTTTTTGCATTTCAGACGAGTAATAATGCGCAATTGTTATGCAGCAGAGGAAATATAGAAGAATAAAGCATTAGTATGGTTACTGACTGATTAGGAAAATTGGTGACTGGAGGTCCAAAGTCGAGATACTATAGTGTAGTAGTTGGCTGTGGCATTGTCATGCATACTTTCATTGATTACTTGTTTTTTAAATGATTAAGGGCTTTTTGTTACACAAAGTTCAGCTCTATTAGCAAAATAGGTGAAAACATGCTTATATACAGCAATGTAAAGTGTTCATGTTGAATGCTAAAGGTCATTACTCTCTCCGAACATTACTCTATCTGAACATCTCTTCCTGCTCTAGAATGTTCATGCTTATACTACAAACCCCTCAGATTTATACGTCTATGCAGCTCCCAGCTCGGCTCAAGGCTCAGTCCCTGTGTAAGGTCTTACGAAAGCGAACTCTCCAGGCTCACGATTGTTGGAGCCGTGCACTATGAGCTGGCCTTGAGGGAGGCGGCACGGGTGGCTGTATAGCCGTCGCAGATCACCTTTCTTCCTGAATGGATGCAATGGTGGTTGAAACCATCTTTTCTGGATCCTCTGATGATCACGGCACTTTCTCCACGTGACTGGTGAGTTTTTTTAATTATATATGCAAGTTTATGAACCAATTCAAATTATCAGCAGGTTTCATGTTCTTCCTTTCCGGATTATAAATGGTCGCCATTTGATTTGGAATGAATATTGTTGGAGTACATTTAGTTCTTTTTAGATGTAATTGTAGTATCTTCTTTTATCTATGCTGCTAATGGAATATCTATTTTTTCTCGTAGTTTTTGCTCAGAATAAAGGTGAAAGAGAATTACGGAATTATTTTACTGAAGATGTTCTGAGCAGCTCAAATTCTGCAAACATACTTGCGATGACATTTAGACAGGTTCTACTGCATAATTTCTGGAGTTTCGAGCTGATAAGTCTCCTTCCTGGATCACGACGAAATGTGGAAGATCTTTCGAAGTCTCAGAGAAGTTAGTGCTGTAACATGCTCCTTCTTTCACACTAGTTTGTTCTGATGTATGATTCTCTCTGTTATAATGTAGCAGGATTATGTCTTTCCTGCAGGTTGGACATGTTACTGAGAGGTTCAGTTCTCGTATAATAACCAGGTTTCCTGCCTCTTTTTCTTTTTGCACTAAGCTCACCAGATGAAATTATCATATATGTGTTAGCTGAATCTATCTGCATCTTAGCTCTTGAAGGCATTGAGAGAAGCTTCTATGGCAGGCCATCAGGAAAAGGATCAAATGGATGTTTACAATGGGCTCCAACGACAAAAGGGTAGGTTTGAAGGATTCCTCAGTGACCATATACAGGTTTGAAGATCAAGTAGTTAACAGTGCCAAGAGCCTTCTTAAAAAGTTCAACGCAGAGAGCCGCAGTGCGTAGCTAACAGAGAAACGAATACCTTCTCGGTGGTCGTTTTACATGCACTCAAATTTGTGATGATTGGTGGACCTGAGTTGTTCTTGGACTAGCAAATATGCGTTGGCTTACACACTTAAAATTGATGCGAGGATACTTCCTGATATTACATTTGAAGGGTGAAACAATAGTGCAGAAAATAAGTGGGAAGTTTTACTGTCTCACGCACACAGACGGTATTTTTTCCTCTTTATGGACTATCTTTCAAGTGACAAATAATTTAGATTATGTGAAAGTTGAATATGCTAAAATGTTTCTAATTCAATCGGTTTTGGCTGACACTCTTAAGATATGCAGGTTGGGTTAGTAAATGCTCATGATATGTCCCTGGAGGATCCATTCACTCTACCTGATAAAGATCTATTATGTGGTGTGTGGCTGAAAACCCTAAGAAGTTGCATAGGTTAAGGTATGCCCATGCATATTTTCCTGTACCTGCCAGCAACTCTACTATAGATTTTCAAAGGCTTAAGCTATATCCTTTCTGTCAGCAACCGGTTTCGTGCCTGAAGCTTGCTCCCTTTGTGCCTGGCAGGATGAACAATTTTCTTACGTATGCTTAGTGTGTTTTAGAGAGGGTATCTCATTGTTTTTCATAACAGTCTTGAGGCATATATGAAGCTAATTTTTGCATCTAACATCTGGAAAGTGGAAACAGTCATTTTAGTTTAGACTGATACATTTTCATGAGCTTTCATATATAATCTTTATCCATAATAAATCCATTTTATTACATGTATGCATTACCTTAAAGGACTGCAGACGGATGTTACGGTTCTACATTCATCATTTTGAAATTAGTTTGGTCCAAATTCTGTTACTAATAGTTTTAAGTTTTTTTATTCTGTGTCTACTTCTGATCACAGGGAGGTTCTTCCCTTTTGCAAACTCTCTCCGTTGCACTTGTTGGTGCAGTTTTTCCTGTCTCCCTTAATGGTGTGAGGGAGGAATCCTGGATAGAGCAATTTGGCTCCTACTACAGAAATAAGTGATTTACAACCTCTGTCGTTGGAGAACTTGGAGGTATGTATTCTCCTGTTTTCTGGTTTTTACAGGGAATACAATACTTTTCTCTCCTAAGTTGAACTGACTTAGATACTCTGCAAAGAAACTACCAACTTGATGTTTTCGATAATTATGTCATTTAATGTCTGATTTGGTGCTAGTATCTATCTCATTTCTGATACTATGTCTCAATATATGAATATAGGTAATAGCTTTCGGTATTTCGATCATCAGAAGATTAAAGGCACTTATTAGGGAAACATCAAAACAATGACTTGGATGGCGAAGATGCATTTACTACTTCCACTCCATTTGCCCAAAATACTGTTAGCTGTATGAGGTTTGTCATCACTCTCTTAATTCTCTGAAGTTTCCTACCCCTATAATCTTATGCCCAATCAACCTGATCATGTGAAGTGTTCATATAAAAATGACATGTATAACACAATTCTTCTAGTGTAAAAGATTTTAGGGTCCTCTATTTGAAACTGACCTAAGTAACGCCTCGTGGAAAACTTAGCACAAGCCGTCTTTTCAAGTTATTGATCATTTCCTGATTCTTTGGACCGATGATTCAGATAAGCCTTTTGGGTCCAATTTGTTAGTTCTCTCTATTTGACATCACTTGTTCTATGTCAAAAGAAAACAATTGTGAGATCTTTATGCATCTTTATAATTGGGCGACGAATCCTCGGGCAAATGAGCTGTATGTTGGGGAGCAGCTCTCTGCAGGTAATGCCCCTATAGCTCTCTTATGCTGATTTCTACAACTTTACAATGCTAATATTAGTTAACCCTCGGCTGTTTTTCTGGCAGGGCTCTTGGAACTGAGGCTAAAGATCAGCAATCCTAATGGGGTGATTGTATTGGAACTCTTGATGCCTCTGGACTTTGCCTTGTTCAGGCCTCTGCAGTGAACTTTTAGATATCAAAAAGGTTTTCAAACTTGAGGGTGTTATTATGAAACGAAACCAAATAGCCCCAGAATCTTTATGAAACCTCCCACATCGCCAAATTGGAATGCAATACACCCCATTATAAAGGCTAAGGGCACCTGACAAAGCGCCGGGCCTAGTAACGTGGGCTTGTTATCCAAGTGGAGGCATTAAAGTGATTTGGACGGGGTTTAGGCTTTCCGGGGTCTGGCTGACGTGCCTTGATATGAGACAAGCTGTTCCCTGGCTTGTACAGAGCAGCGAATGCTTGCCTCATATCGAGGCCTTACGCCACCAGGGTCCGACCGAGCCTGGCTCGAACATACCACTTTTTGGATCTTTTTTACTAAGTATAAATTTGGGCAGATTTTTTTTGGATCTTTTTTACTAAGTATAAATTTGGGTATATTTTTTTTGTGTGTAGGAACTAATTTGATTAATGATTGTCGTTCACCTTTCAATTGCATCATATAATCAATCTACGAGTGTTGAGAAAGCATGAGCACATGGGACGTGCCCACCAATTTGATCTTCTCTGCCTCCCAAATGTATTTGGTTAGGTACCTCAAGTTATTTTATTGCCTCACCGTTTATCTTTCTCTTTTCAAATTAGGGGAAATTTAGGTTAGTGCCCCCTATAATCAAGATAATTCTGGCTGGTGTTTCATGTTTTATTTCTTTCTGACTTTTATCCTTATGTTAATCTGATATCCTACCAGAAAGTTTTAATAATTCAAAATAAAATGATACTTACAAAATCAATTAAAAAAAATACAAAAAAGATGAGTCGGTGAAATTCGGGTCATTTTATTTTATTTTTGAGCTTAGAAATAGTAGTCTATAAGACTTTTGGGCACTAGGCGGAAGTTATCAAAAAACCCGGGTACCACCAAGGTAATTACTTTAAATTCAGGGCACTAAACAAATATGTCCTTAAATCTAAACTGTGCAATCTGTGCCTCGATCCATTTACATTCAATTGATCAATGAAAACACCATAAACTGCAAAATGTTCATCTTTGTGAACCATAGTACTTGTGATTAAAGTACAAAAGATAAAGTCATTTAACCAGACTTTCTAGGTAGAAGAAGTACTAGTTCATTCATTCTATAACCAAATGCTAATGATTACTATAATAAACACTTGTTAAAAGCCTCGCTTATCACAGAAAAATCTTGCCCAAGGAAGCTAGAGCCAAAGATCAAAAACCATAAATTTCAACATCACAAGTTAACAATGACACATACATCAAACTGAATCCTCAGGCTTGCTAGAAGTATTTCCGGCATTCCGACGAGTGACACAAACGTAACAGAGAACCGAGGCCACCACCGCAAGCGCAAATCCACCAAGGATCACGTCGCCACCAGCCACCGACACCCTCACGTGGCGCTTCCCCACCAGCCTAACGTGCACCGCCGCTCCACCTGATTGGCCCGTCCACGGGCCCACAGGCCCGGGAGCTGGAGAAAGTGTTGAAGAGACAAGCTCAGCCAACTCCGCCACCATCAACACTAGCAAAGCCGCCTTTCGCCACCAGCACATGATTTTTTTTGTGGGTCTGAACTTGAAAGCCTATATTTTTGGAGATTATAAGGACTTGCTCTTGACTTGTTTTGGTACAAGTGGGTATTTATATGAGGAGTTTGGTGTTAGATTTGTTTGGTCTTACTACAGTTTGTGCCATTAGCATTTCTTTAATTGTTCAAATGGGGTGGTGGAACCCTCTAGATGAAACATGAGGCGTGTATTATTTTGTGGTTTTGTGCTTAATTAGTTCAATCAATCTCCAAATCATGTCAAGTTTTATCATTTATGTTTCTCTGAGGATCTAGGCAGAGTTATCCGGTGGAGCTAGCTTGGTTTTAATGTTATATATGTTCCATATATAGAAGACAAACTAATTAAATTGCTGTTTAGCTGTCAAATGTGGGTTTTGGACTATATAGCTCATACTGTAAATCTGTAATTAAGAGCTTTGATTAACCGTATCACCAACCTCTAAACTTCAGCAAACTTCAAGTACAATTAACTCTAGCTTCTTTAACAATTGCCCAACTACAACCATAAGCTATTTGACCCTACAACTGAATTAAACTTCATTAAATCCTCTAATACTTAATTAAGATCTTCTTAATTAGTTGCTTTCTATGATCCCTAGAAGCATATCTCTGGTCTCCTCCTCTGATCTAAACACACCAAGTATCTCCTGCAAACATAACAAGAAAACAGATCAACACACTAAGAAAAACCACACTTTTTTTCATCTCCAAAATTTGTAATGTGTTCATCTAACACCTCACCTCTAAGCAAGAAGTGAGTGTAGCCGCTCCTCTTGTCGCGGTAAAGCTCATGTCCGTCATCTGGTACCCGAACGAGTGCAAGGCCTCCATGATCCTAGTCAGCCTGCCGAATCTCTTCTCGAAAACCACCTTCATCCAAAGCTTGTCGGCGTCTATTCTGATCACCTTCACTTCAGGCTACAACATAACACAAGAATAATGCAACTTAGAATTCACACTCTAGGGGTTAGATTCTTGAAACGCTAGCTAAAAAGCTACGAAAAACCTCAAGCTAGCCGAAAAGCTTGTCGAGCCGAACGAAGCCTTAGAAAGTTTGAGATGTATGAGTGAAAAAAAAGACCTGAATTTGCAAGTTGTCCTCTCTGTCATAACTTTCTGTAACGGAATCTCTTGAAATCTTGAATTCATCTTGAATTATATCAGAAGACTCCATCTCTAGAAGCTCAGTGAGCTTGTCCACGTCCCCCTGCAGCTTCTCAATGTACGTGATCGCGTCCTTGATCGTCGTCTCCTTGGTCATCTACAACCATACAAAATCACTAACAGTTTAAAAACATTTGTAACCATTTTTTCTTGCATTTAGTTTCAAGTCATGTAAGTTTTGAGTTTGTAATAAAATGTGTAAGAGTTGAGGAGAATTGCATTGGTGATGATGGGCACGAGTGATCGGAGCTGGAGCGTGTTCTGATGGAGCCTAGCTCGACGACGACGCTCAGCCTGAAGATTCTTGGACTTGAATTGTTCGTCGCCTTCGTTGTAAACCTCTTTTCCCTTCGCCGTTTTGCCCTTTCTTCTTTTACCATACATGATTTCATCCTTCTCGTCCTCTCCAATGCTGTTCTTGATCTGTGAATTGCCCAGAAAGCTCGAATTCGACATGGCCATTGCTCTGTTCTTCTTGAAAGGTAAGAAAGCCCCCTCTGTTTTATATATAGAGGGCATGATTTCAGGTGCCTGAAATTGTGATTTTTTGTATTTCTTTTTGGTTTTATTTTATTTTGGAGGGAGAATATTTTAGTTACAGGTTGTTGGGTCCAAAGGTGAAAGTTCTCATGATGTGAAGGTGAGATTAAGAGGATCATTTTTGGCATGTGAATGAGAGAGATTGAGAGAGGGCGGGTAAATTTTGGAGGGAGAGAAAAAAAATCAGTTAGGGTTTGTTACTTGGCTAGCTGGGATTTTGATCTAACAGACTTTTTATCTCTCAGTTTCAGATGTTCTGATCTGACTGCTGGCTGCAGAATTTACGTGTGCAAATTCAAGTACAAAAGTTTGAGCTTCAGAAATTATAAAGTACAGCCTGTGATATACTGATATCTAGTTATCTACCCACATAAGTGGGCACTGATCAAATGTATTTAATATTCATTTCGCAGTGCAATTAGTATTGTTATCTTTGCCTTCGCTCTCAAAACGGTTAAGCCTCCAAGGATAGTACTCAGAGGTCACCGGTTCGACTCTCATGGGCAGCGCCCTCAACCAAAAAAAAAAAAAAAGTATTGTTATCCTTTTTTTGGTACAAAGTTATGGGTCCATGCCCATTAAGGTAAAGTTTCCATAATTCGTGCTCCTATATCCATTTCAATATGTATTTCATTGTACGGTGTTTTCAATCTTGTACACATTTTACCTTAACTAGTATAGTGCTTGTGCGACTATATATTATTATTATTATTATTATTAAAATTCCCATAATTCATGCTCCAATATCCATAATTCATGCTCCAATATCCATTTCAACATGTATTTCATTGTACTGTTTTTTTAATCTTTTACGCATTTTACCTTAACTAGTATACTGCTTGTGTTATGAACGGGACTATTATTATTATCGGAAAAGGAATTCGATATGTAATCGAGATACTGAAAATATGAATACTGTGATTTGATCAAATTAGTTAAAATTAATATAAAATATATGTTTATAATTATTTTAAAAGTTGAAGTTAAGTAATATAGATTAAAAAAAATAGTATATCTAAAGTTACAATTGTAAAAAAAATATAAATTAGCTGATATAGAATACAAGTTTTTATTCATATTATACGATTTACGAGAAAAAATTAAAAAGATAGAGGAAGATAAAGATTGGGTAGTTATTTTTTAAGAATAAAGGCGATGGATAGTTATTTTTTACTTTTTTTTTTAATAAGAAATACTTCACATACATATACGGTATGTAAATCAAGAAGTGTGTCAAGTGACTCGTGTGTTATGTGAAGACATTATTTCTCAAATTATATATAAAGAAAATGTCATGAATCAGCTTCGTTAAAATGTAAAATATATTCAATTTTAATCAGCCAATACTTATTTTTTTTTTCAAAAACAATAATTTTTTATTTTATTTTTAGCGATATATTCCTTCCGTCAAAGAAACACTACTCCAAAGGACCACTTAACATGTCTCGGGTGTGCTGCCAACTCCGGCGCATATACCAATCCAAGCCGCCGGCCACCAGGCCCGCCACCGTAGCGCCGCCGCCCACCCCCAAACCCCGCTCTCCTCAACCCACCATTTCCACCACTCAACTCTACAAGCTCCCCTGCATCGACAAGCTAGCCTCCATTATCAAAACAAGATCCATTTCCACCTCCTTCCGCAAAAACTCACAACTCTACATCTACGCAATCGACCGCCTAGCTCGCCACAAGCGATTCTCGGCCATCTCCGCCATCATCGAAGCTCAAAAGGGTTCCTCCGATATCGCCTCCGAAGGCTTCGCCACCCGCCTGATCGGGCTCTATGGAATGGCCGGGATGTTTGAACACGCACACCACCTGTTCGACGAATTGCCAATGCTGAAATGCCCGAGGACAGTCCTGTCTTTCAACGCCCTCATGGCCGCCGCGCTCCATTCGAAGGAGTTCGAGCGCGTTTGCGGGCTTTTCTGCGAGTACCCGGTTAAGTTGGGGGTCGAGCCGGATGTGGTTTCGTATAATGTTGTGGTGAAGGCGCTCGTGGAGCGAGGGTTGGTGGATGAGGCGGTTTCGATGGTGGATGAGATGGTGTGTAAGGGCCTGGACCCGGATTTGGTTACGTTTAATTCGATTCTTGATGGGGTTTATCGGAAGAAGGGGTTTGAAGAAGGGGAGAAAGTGTGGGAGTTGATGTGTGGAAGGATCAAGGGTTTGACTCCTGATATCAAGAGTTATAATGGGAAGCTAAATGGGATGGTGAATGAAGGTATGGTTTCGGAAGCGGTTGAGTTGTTTGGAGAGCTGAAGAACAGAGGTCTGGAGCCGAATACGTTCACTTACAATCAGTTGATCAGGGGCTTTTGTGACAGGGGAGATGTGGAAGAGGCTAAGAGGTGGTATAGGAGATTGGTAGATGATGGTGGTTTGCTTCCGAATTGGAGGACTTTTGAGATCCTCGTCGGGGTTGTTTGTGAAAATGGCGATACTGAGTTGGCGTTTGAGTTGAGTAAGAGCATGCTTGGAAGACACTTCTTGGTTGATGAGGGTTTGTTACAGATGGTGGTTGATAAGCTTGTTGAGGATTCAAAGGTTAAGATTGCTGAGAAGCTTGTGGAACTCGCCCGGGCGAATTTTTACTACCAGTATAGTCTGGTGATGCCTTTAGTGAAGTGATGTTAAAATGGAGTTGAATAAGTTGCTTGACATAATAATCTTGATTAGTTCTTTTTGATTTCCTTACAGATTGTATGATTGAAATGATTATATGCTTCTTATTGCTATGGTCAATGTTCGAAAATGAGCGCGCTAGCTAGCGTCCATGGAGCAACAACTCTAAGAACTTGTGTAGGCTAGGAAGATGACCATGTTCATAAGTGTACATCAGAGGCACCATCCTCGCCGAATTCAGACACGCCTTTCCGAAACTACCCGACGCAGAAAATGGATGGGGCTCCATTCGCAAGCTCTCCTTGTTCAACTCCTTCCATGCATCCTTGATCATGCCATGGACTCTCCTTCTTGCTGTATCCATTGATACGCCGTCGTTCTCCTTCATGTAGCAATTCACATACGACCCGTCGTACCCATTTTGTCCTTCATCCTGCATCCATTAATCCTTGCAACTTATGAACTATATTATTATCGTTATTAGAACTATAATTGTTATTTGTACGTACCTTGGCACTTCCCAAGTCATCAGAAAGGCGAAGAATTGTCGCGACGGAAGATATGATTCTGGGATCATCTTCCAAGAGTTGTATGGCGC
This sequence comes from Polygonum aviculare, assembly GCA_934048045.1. Lineage (NCBI taxonomy): Eukaryota > Viridiplantae > Streptophyta > Magnoliopsida > Caryophyllales > Polygonaceae > Polygonum > Polygonum aviculare. The sequence goes on from OW204024.1 coordinate 1,270,863, forward strand.
GACTATTGAGAGATTCAGCAAGAAGAAAGAATCCGTGAGATAGGATCACGGGAACACCTGAGCTAACGATTCCCATTTTGAGATACTCCGAGGTTGTGGGCGAGTATCCTGAGGCGTTCCATCGCGCCTCTTTTAGGCACGCATTGCAAAAATCTGCCCACTGTAAAACGATATGTAAGATATATGCCCTGCACGATTGACATATGTATATATAGGGATGCTCAAAGGTCCGGGCGACTCGTAACCCGGGCGACTCGTAATTACGGGTCGGGTGCCCGGTCCGTAAATTACGGGTCGGGTCACGGGTCACCCTTTTTAGAGTTTGCGGGTTGGGTACGGGTCGACCCGCCAGGTTACGGGTCGACCCGTAAATAATTTTTAAAAGTTAATATTATCGGGCTTTCGGTATTGATTTTGGATCAAAGACGGACATAATTTTTTTTTAATATTTAACACATTGTTTGATTTAAAATAATAAAAGAAAAAAATATTCCATAATAAAACGAGTTAAATGGGTTAAAAATGACATAAATAACCCATTTGACATGTTTGACCGAGTCAAATGGGTCGACCCGTAACTCGACCCGTAAAACCCATAACCCGTATTACGGGTCGGGGATCATGGGTCAAGATTTTTTTAATTACGGGTCATCGGGTCGACTCGTAATCCGGGTTACGGGTCGAGTCGGGTCGACCCGTTGAGCAACCCTATATGTAACTGTCTAGCTAAGCTAGCTTAGTTATTGATTGATTACGTACCACTTTCTGTAAGTAGTTTGTAGGGTTCCACCCATGTTTGATCCAAACTTTGTGGCTTATGTCGTTGGTGGTGTCGAATAGAGCCCTCCAAGTTGATCTCATGTAGTCGGGCAACTCTTCCACTGTCGACAAATCCCACCTCTCAACGGCTTGTGTGAAGAGAGAAAGGTGATCGAGTTCACCATAAACGTCGAAGAGATCATCGATGGCGTAGAGAAGTGAGATGGGCTTGGCGATTGCCAACCTTTCCTCTGAGAAACTTGGATCAGGCTGAGCTGCCACCGCCCATATGTACCATTTTAGCGGTTCGTCTCTCGCCATCTTCAGGTCGTCTGCTATACCAGCCTCTTTCCACCATCTAAGTACGTACAATTAGGACATATTAATCAAGAGATTTAAGATCTAGTAAAACACCTTGTTATGGTAGAACATAGAACGGATGTCATATTCATACTACTATTAAGAATATTCGATATACATGTGTTAATATGCAACAAAATGTATAGTCAAACATTTTACGATTAAATAATGGTATTCATATATTCAAAACTCTATTTCTTCATATTCAATATTCAATACCACATATTCAAATAAACATATAAGCAATTAGCTTAAATCTGAATACGTATACTACTACACATTCACACACACCAATTGAATATGCGTAGCAATCACTTGGATATAAACATCGATGCACATCCGTTTTATGTTTCACCGTCGCATCCGTTTTACTTGAACTTGGGTGCCTTGATCAGTTAAAAAATAAAATAGCTCAAATTAAATGGGCAGTACCTAGAAAAATGGAGAAACTCATGTTTGTAAGTGATGTTGGCCATATCAAAATCCATCTTGGCTAGCTCTCCAAGCTCATGAAGCCAGCTTTGGGAGCCATAATCAAAACCATGAAGGAAATCCATGGCCGTAAACTTCGCCAAGCTCTTATGACATGGAAGCTTAAGCATTGTTTGAATTCCAGCTATTTTGTTAGCATGATGAGGCTTATCAAGACTCTCAATAAGCTTTCTTGTAGTAAAAGCATTGGCTTCTTCCAAGATCTCTTCTCCTTCAACGCCCATTTGCGAAGCTTCGAACAAGCTCATCAACCCTGCAACGTTGTTGCCAAGACCCTCCTCGAATTCGCCCTTTCCATTTTTGAACTCGACGAAGATGTCTAATAAGTATCCGAAAAAGGTAACAAAACATATATCAATTTGGTGTCACTATCAAACTATACCAAACAACGAAATGCATTGAAGATATATGAGTACTAACCAGACGGGACATGGTATCCTTGTTGTCGCAACAAGCGAAAACGAAGAGAGACCTCATGGAGGGGACCATGGCGACGGCTAGTGCACCATGGACTCCGATCATCGGAGTACCATTGGATGCATTGCCTCTCCATGGCTTCTTTTATTTCGTTACGGAAGAGGTGGTCAATCCCAAGCCGTTGGATGTGATCGATCATGATCAACTCTTTGAAAGCGTTTCCTGACCCTAAGTTCATCAGCCTTTGCCTCACTTTCTTCTCATGGCTACTTGGCTTCTGCAAGTTGAAGGCCATAATAATACTTAGGAGTTAATAAATCTATGATGTAATGTTAATTACATGAATAGAAGAAGAAGAATATATCTTAACGGTAAAAGTAAAGTCGGGCATGCCCTTAGCTGTCGAGGCAACTAAGTTTTGGCCACAATTCATGACGATAATCGTGAAAGCCATATGTAAAAATGCCTTGGAACTTATTTGATATTGTATTTGAATTGAGTCCTTGCCCAAATGATGAAATTATATTTGAGAACAGCTCTTGCAATTTATAGGCAGGATAGATTTCTCAACTTGTAAATAACTAAGGTCCCGTTTAGTAACACTATCGGAATCGGATTTGAATCGGGAATCGGAATGGAATCAGGAATCAGAATGAACCATTCTAGAGACATGTTGTTTGGTACGCTGTCGGAACTATTCATGACAATTATGACTTAAAATTCTTAAGATTTAGGATTCTTAATTATGGTTTTAAGGGTTTATGACTTTTAGGAATTATGATTTAAGGTTGCGGAGTTTTAAGATTTAAGATGAATAGTTTTAATTCTTGGAATACATGATACCTATCATTTTCGATTGTAATCAAATTAATCTGCAGCCTTTGAATGAGCCATTTTTAGGAATGAAATCGATTCTAAAATTTTCTCGACCAAACATTAATAGTGAAATCATTCATTCCTGATTATCCCGGAATCAAAGCAAACGGGACCTAACATCGAGCTATGAACTTTACTATAGATGTAACATAAACGTGTTTTTAAAGATTATAGTTATATCGTAGAGATACACTATATAGGTGGACCAAAACTATTAATCGAACTAGGAGTCGCCAACTATACATACATTTGAACCGAAAACTCTTGTACAACAACCATAAATTTGGACTGATAAGGACTTTTGAATAAATGAATAACTAAAAAAGGAAAAGAAAAAAGGTATACTTAAAAGGGAACTCAATAATTCGGGAAAGTCATATTTTTTCTATCGGATAATTTTAAATTTTCGTTTGGTTGCAATCCAATGTTTCCAATCACACATCTAAGTTTGACCAAAGAAAAAAAAATATCACACATCTAAGTCGATTGGTTGTTCGACGAAATGACTGAAAGAAGATGTGAACACTCTACATCGATGTAACACTTCAAGCTACGAAGAAATGCCATCACTCATATGGCCCAATTTGCAAGAGTTCAATCCAACATTACAATCTTCCTTCTATTCACCTCAGAAAAGTTCTATTGCGCACAAACGAATGCATTTGTGATACATAAAATGTGGTTTACTATTGGCAACAGACAATAACACATCTTCAGCTTCTCAAGTGAATCTTTTGCAAGAAATGTACAACAATTTTGAACCCACTAAATGTTCCAATCTTAACAACATAAGGTGTTCTCGAGAGGTGAGAACGTGTTTACTTCTTAACTTTTGTTGGTGAAAAACTCATAGATTAACCTAAGCTAGTGCAATAAGCTTCTTTTCTAGCTGCTTAGCCCTCCGAAGAGAATCGAGCGCCTCAGCTTGCTTTCCCGATCGTTTGAAGTTAAGCGCCTTAACTTTCTCCGCCTTAATCTCAGCTTCCAACTGAACTCTCTCCTGACTAGAGCCTCCACTCTTCTCCGGGACTGAAACGGGTGGCTTTGCTGGCTGAGCCTTGCTCGGGGCCTGGGGCGTACTACTAACGTCTTGCAAACCGATTGCTCTCAAAGCAGACATAATTTGAGGGTCAAACAGATCATCAATACCCACATCACCAGCCGCTGTTGGTTCTTTAGATGACTCTCCTGAGCTTTGGCCACTAGCTTCCTCCAGCTGAGCTTCAAGAGTCTTGGCAATTTGAAGTTCAGCGTCGGCTTCTTCAGCACGGCCTTCTCTGCGTAGCTTCAAAGCGCTGCGTTTGTGGTTTAGGCACTCCCTTTGCAGTTTAAACCTTTCTTGACTAGACATGGGTTTAGGCGCGGGATTTGGCGGGCTAAGCTCTTCGTGAACTGTGGAAGAAACCGACGGAGCTGGAGGTGGAGTGGAAACTTCGATAGTGCTAGAGCTAGGAACATCATGGGTTTTGTCTTCCTCTAATTCTCTCTCTAATAGCTTTGCCTTTCTTAATTCCTCGCGAGCTTCTGCCAATTTCCCTTCTCTTTTAAGGGCGAGCGCCTTTCTTTTATGACTGAGAATCACTTGCTGGGGTGAACTTGCAATTTCTGATCTGTTTTCTGGAACATCCTTCACTTCAGGTGGGTTTTCAAAGACAAACTTAGCAATTTTAACAGTTTCATCTTCAACTGGTAGGATAGTATCAGGTACCACTTCAACTTTATTCATTTTCACTTCAGCTGGCTCTTCTTTTATCGTCGTTGATTCCATCTCAGCTAGCTTTGATTCCAACTCCTTCGCTGTTTCGAGAACTTCTTCAGCCTCAGAAGATTGTCCTTGACGCCTCAATGCCATAGCCTTTCTTTTGAGCCCCAAGAGCTCCCTCTGGATTTCAGCTTTAGTTCTTTTCTTTCCAACTTCATTGTTTCTTTCAAATGGTGGCTTGGATGGAGGAGGCACTGCAGTTTCCTTGTCCTCGTCTTGCCAACCTATATTCTTGAGAAGTGCCAGATATGCTGGATCATGCATATCTTGCTCTGTTATGTCGACTTCTCCTTCTGCCTCGTCAAAAGATGGCAAAGCAGTAGAAATATCAAGTGGCTGATTAGACAATTGTGAGACTTCTTCTGGATTTATGGCCTTCATTTTTGGAGCCTTGTCCATGTCCTCAAGCTGTTGTTCGAGAAGCTTCCCTTTGTTTAGCTCTTCCTCGGCTTCATCAACCTTTCCTTCTCTTCGTAGAGCGAGAGCCTTCTTTTTCAGTGCCAGAAGCTCCTTCTGTATCATATATCTACTCTTAGGAGCTTGTTTCGGTTCTGCTTTCAAGCTTCTAGGCTCCACCACATCGAAATCAGATTCTTTCTCTGTTGCACCCACATTGTGAGACTCAAACCCTTGAAGATCCTTCTCAAGAAGCTTTGCCTTCTTCAACAGTGACATCGCCTCAGCAACATTACCAGCACGTTTCTGGGTCAAAGCCTCTTTTTTCAAACTAAGAACCTCCTGCTCAATTCGGTCCTTGTCAACTGGTAGTGGATTGGATATGGCCTCTGGTTGATGATCATGCTCTTCTGTCCAACCAAGTGATTTCAGGGTAGCATATAAATCTGGATCATACATGTCATCCTCTGTAACATCAACTGCATTTCCAATACCAATGTCACCAGCATCAACACCGAGGTTATCAAAGTTAAATCCAGAGTCCAATTGATACCCACTAGACAAATTATCATGCTTATCATCATCCATACTCCGAATCAGAGCAGATAACTCATCATCAGATTCATCAGCATCAGCCAAGAATTCCTGCTCCTCAAGTTGCTTTTCAAGAATTTTAGCCTTCTTCAACTCTTCTTTGGCTTCAGCAAGCTTTCCCTCGCGTTTTAGCATGAGGGCCTTCTTCTTAAGGGCAACAACCTCAGATTTGTCTATACCACCCGCTCCCTGCTTATTACCACCTTTGGCAGAAGCTTCTCCCATAAGATTTAAAAGCTCACTCTCTACGCTAGTGGGAGCTGGCTTTTTCTCAACTTCATGGAGATCCGTCTCAGACCACCCCAGCGCTTTTAGCTCATCACTGAGATCATCCTTATCTTTACCTCTTTTAACTGAAGGCTTACCCCTTTCACTCGTTTCAGAAGGGGTATCCTCGTTTTTCTGGGATTGGCTGCTAGAAGAAGCCGCAGCCAAGGCCCTCTTTCGGTTTTTCCTCAGTTGCAATTCCACAGCTGCTGCTTGTCTCTCAAGTTCTTTTGCCCTTTTGAAGGCTTTCATCGCTTCAGAAGATTTCCCCTCACCTTTAAGTGTTTTATACTTGTTCTTTTCCTCCAAGGCCTGTTGGCGCAACTCCTCAGGACTAGAAGATGATGATTCATCATGAACTTTGGACAAGTCACCATCATCCAGAGTTTTCAGTACATCATTTTCTCCACCTGTCATCAGAACTTCCCCATTACTTGAACCACCTAGGAGCTCACTCAGAACCTCATCTGCACCACTTGATCCCACTTTTGAAGCTGCTGGATAATAAATCAGTATTAGCCAAAAACACATCCGAACAAAGAAGCAATACAAAGTTTTGAATGACAATAGAGGAAAAAGGAAATCCATATCACACACATGGGCATTTAAAGAAACAAAATTACTCCTAAGAAGATTATAGAAAAAACTCTTAAGGCTAAATCTTTTGCTGGTAAGGCGTAATCAAATCACCTTTTACAGCTCTGCTCTTGTGACCATATCTTTCATAGCGAGCCGCTTCCTCTTGCTTCTTGCAAGGATCACATATACGCACGGGAGAATCGCCTTGTCCCCTCAAAGCCATCCTCTGTTGAGTACAACCGTTGCAAAATATCCCCCCACACCGTCGACAGTGATGCTGAAAGAGAAGACATCAGAATGTAGTTGCATAGTAATGATGAAACCAATTTGGGCAGCTTTCAACTTTCAAGTACACATGAAATTGGAACTTCTTTAGTTAAAAAACAATTCAGTTCAACAGATGGATTTGGTCCCATTAGATTTCTTTCAAAAATAACAAGCAAAAGGCAAACGCAATTTTGGACATTCAAGAACCCTAATAACATGAATCTGGAGTATCCTAAATACATAGGCTCCACACATAGCATATATCAAAAGAGACTAGCAGGTTTCAATTAAGAAGCTACAGCAAAGTAAACAAAAATCAGCAAATATGCAAGAACAAAAAAAAGCACCTTGCGATTGATGAAGGTAAACTGAGAGGAACATCCCTGGCAATGTGAAGCATCTACCACCCAAGCGTTCCCTCGAAGAGAGGGCTTAGCTGGTAACCCTAATTTCTCTAACATTCTTCTTTACGCAAGATAATCACAGAGAAGAAATCACTCGGAGCAACGGAAATTTTGGGGCAAACGAGGGTAAAATCAATTTAGGTATAGTTCTCTTCACTTATCTGATCGGTATTTGAGATCCTTCTTCTTCAGTCAACCGCCTCGAACGATTGCTGAAGGCCGAGAAGAGTTGGATGAATTTGAAGGTGATCGAGACGGAGAAAATATACAGACAAAGCCACAAAGGCGTTGATTCCAATATTTGAGAGTCGGTTCAAAACCGAACCGAAATCGAAATTCGGAAATTTTATGAACCGAAAACGGAACCAAAATAGTTCGGTTTTTCGGTTTTTGATAATTATAAGGTTTTTCTTTGAAAAAATTGAACCGAACCGAAATTCTGAAATTTCTTGAACTGAAAACCGAACTCTGTCGATTTCAGTTCGGTTCGGTTCGGTCAATTTCTTTGTTTCGGTCCAACCACGCTCAGTTTTTACCATCGAAACCGACGAAACGACGACGTATAGTAAAAACGCGATACACAAAAATTATATTTTATTTTTCTTCCAAAGGAAGTTTGACGAGTCAACGACGAATATGTATGTTGCAGAGACCGGTTTCTATGGCCCCAAGTTGACCTATTTCCCGACGTTACCTCCGACCAACACCAAATTCAGACGTTGGGGTTTCAATCGGAGTCCAATTTCCAATCTTTTTCTTCCCAAATTCAAATCCAAACCCAAACCAAGGAGAAATTTTATGGTCTTCCGTGCTCTGAGCACCATGGATGGCAATCGTGGAGACGACGACGAGGTCCGATCTGAACAAAACGGTGTTCTTGAGCAGGAAGAACAAAGTCCTCTCTTTGGTGGATCCTCAATTGCGCGCAACGGTCTACAACCCACCCTCAATCGCCTGGTTCGTTCTTTATCTTCAGTCTAGGTTTCATGGTTTGCAAGTGGCAAGTTCCCAGAAGAGGATATTCCAAGATTTCATCTTTGATAATTGCAATTAAACTAGGGTTTAGGTAGTCAATGATGTTATTTTTGCAGTTAAAGTTTACTAGATTTTCCCGGTTTACACAAAGTGTTTGTGGATGAATTCATAGCAATGACATGTGTTTCCCGTTTTCGACGGAAACTTAGAAACTCAAACCCCGAAACTCTATTTTACACTAAAAACATAAAATTCATGTGTTGGAAACACAGAAACTTAGAAACTCAAACCCCGAAAATCGTTTTTACACTAAAAACATAAGATTCATTTGTTTCCCCATTTCCGTTTCGTTTCCCTTTCCCGTTCCCGTTTCTGTGTAACATAGCTTTCATGTGTGTATAGGCTAGGATAGTGTGGTTCCTCTGACTGATAATGGTGGGTGAATTGGGTTTGAATTCAGAGCAAATGGCTGGTGGCAGCTCTCTTTACAGCTACACTATTTGGGAGGCATGATGCTGAAGCTTTGTGGGCAGCCATGGGCTCTGTCATGAATACAGCACTCTCTGTGGTCTTGAAAAAGATACTCAATCAACAGCGTCCGAACTCGACCATAAGTTCGGGCCCTGGCATGCCGTCGTCTCATGCACAGTCCATCTCTTATGTGGTTGTCTTTGTAATATGGTCATGTAAAGTTCAATCCTCTCGGCATCTTCATTCGTATACGTTGTATGCACCGTCATGGTTCGGTTGGTAACTATCGTTGGCTTATGGTATTGCAGTGATAGAATGGCTTGGAGTGAGTGACTTGTCCTTGGTTCTTGGGACACTAATTTTGGCATGGGGCTCTTATATGGTAAGCAATGTCATTGACTGCCTTTTCCTTGTATGTTGTGTTTTTGATCAATCTTATGTATGTATGTGATTGGTCTTTCGTTGCAGTCGTGGCTACGAGTATCGCAAGAGTATCACACCACAAGGCAAGTCACAGTGGGGGCTATAGTGGGCTTAGGGTTTGCTTTTCTCTGGCTTTGGTTATGGCAAGCATTTGTTCTGAGAGCCTTTGTCTCGTCGTTGTGGGTTAGGATTGTAGTCGTCGTGGGCTCTGTCCTATTATGCCTTTGCTTTCTTGTACATGTTATTAGGCACTGGCTAAGAGAAGAGCACTGATACAACCGCCGGAATCTAGGAGAAGCATCTTAACACTTGTATGTCCACTCCATTGTTTGTAGCAGAGAGTTGAAGGCAATGTTTGAATGTGTCTTTTGGATTCTGAATATATACTGAGAAAAACTTTCAGGTGAGAATGCTACCTTCATCTCTTTTTAACTACATTTTGGCTGAGGAGATTTTGGCTTATTAAATGTGTTGGGGCTAACCTTTTCTCCACAATTCACTTACTCTGGGCCTACTTAAGGAGCTGTTTTGCACCAAGGAGATGAATTCTGTGCCCATAGTTTCTAACTTTTATGAAAATAGGCAAATGAGCTTGCTCTGAAGTGGGTTTTTGGTAAGGAAAAACTTTGCTCAATCCTCACATTGATAGTCAGTTAGTCACCAGTGGAGGTGTGGAGCACCACCATTTTGAATTATTTTACTCTGAAACCCTAATCAATATCCTATTCAAATAATTTAACACTACCTTCCCTCTCATTATATATGGTTCTTATTCTGGTTTGGTAATATATCATACATCACTCCTGAACAGAAAGCAAAGTGCCTTGTAAATTGACAAAAACCACATAATGCCCATCCAGGGGCAAATCCGTCTTTTCCAGGAAATCTTCTATATCTTGCACACATGAAGCTGTCTTCTTTATGTCACGCTACACAAAACTTCTATCTTTACTGCTTTCTTGAAGAGGGTCTTCAGAAGCCTAGTGTTTTGCAATGAAGTTTCTCCGACCAGGGCTTTGTTGCGCAGCTGTCAAGTGTCACACGCCACAACCACGACCCCAGCCGTCTTGTATTGTAGAAGCTTATAGTACAAGGCGAAGAGGAAGTCGAGGAAATAGACAGCACAGAAGGATCAACAAGTTGCAATATGAGTGGCAGCCTTCACTTGCCACTATTTTAGAAGATGGTATGGGTTTTGAGGTCTTACCGAAAATGGAGGTTCGGTTGGAATCTCACCAAGAGATGACGACGAAGAACAACAATCCGTCGACACAGAGAGCTAGTGCTTCAACATATGCTAGAGAGGCCAAGTAAGTCACAAAACCCTTCTCTAGTAAGACTAAAAATCTTGAATTTTCATAGCTTTACCTTAACATGTTCTTATACCATGTATGTGTGGAAATTCTGATTTCAGGCAAGCGAATACATTTCGTATGGCGATTCCGACATTCGTTCCATCAGCTTTGTTCTTCTAATTCTTCTGAATCTTCAGATTCTCCTTGTAGGATCTGATAGCTAGTCTTTTTCTTTTCTTTAGTTTTGCTGTAAAATCAGGGCCAGCATATGTATTATACAATTTCATGTTTGCCAATGAAATGCAGGAATTTGGGTTTCCATTTGGTTAAACAGTTTCATGTTTGACAATGCACCTAATCACTGTTGTTGGCAATGGCAAGTTCTAGAGATGTATCTATCAATATATGTATCTTCCACCAATCTCTACTTCTTAAGGTTAGAGACAAATACCATATGGTTTTTCATTCTTATGGAGGACAAATTTCAGAAAGTAAAAAGATTAAATTACATACAACCACCCCTCAACTGTCCACATTTGACAAAATCACCCCATTATAACCAAAATTGCATGTGACCGTTTATATGATTTTTAGTAGCAACCTAACCCCCCATGTTCCATTAAGAAAACAATTAAAACAAAACTCAAAACAACCCTTTACTTAGCACCGGTGATAATTTTTGAGCCATTTTGCATAATTGGTCAAATTTAATTTTGATAAATAAACATGCTCATAATTTTATAGCATTTTTTTTTTGTGCTTGTCGCATCAGTTCACTGGTTGAGCACTCATGGTAGTACCATGAGGTCTCGGGTTCGAGACTCTAGGGCGACAGTTTGCCCTATTTTCTAATACTTGCAGCGACCATAATCCTTCCCTTATCAAAAAAAAAAAATTATAGCATTTTATTTTATGATTTTTTCTATTATGTGTGCTAGAGTACACTATAATCAACTATTAATGAAAAGATTTGATAAATCTTAAATTTTGGATTTTTTATTGGCTGTTCGACGCCCATATAACTTTTTTTTAATAAGTCACACATATAATATTAAATAAGAAAAAAAATATTTTATTATGCTATATTTTTGATACGGAGTAAGATATACCTGTGTAATCTTTCCTGTCTTAAAACCTCGGCAAACCCCTGCCTGAGTGAGCAACACTAGCTTCGTTCACTCGAGAACAATGGAATTGCCCGTTTCCCATAAACCCTCTCTCTCCATTTCCAACAACATCTTACTCTCACCAAATTTCCCCTCCAAAATCCCCTTTTCCCGTTCCACCATTACCCTTGTGCCGACCCAAAAGCTCACAAACTCCCCTCCGAATTTCACCCCACGAGCAAGTAAGTACATTCTCCGCTTTAAATTCCGCAACCTTTTTGCTCGAGTTGCTCAAAGATTAAATTTTGGTGTTCTGAGATGCCCAATTGACCGGATTGGATTTTTAGGTTTTGAGCTCTGATGGGCATATCTCTTTTTTGGGGATTTTAGGCTTGAAATCAACGGAATTGGACGCCGAAGTGGAACAAGAAGTAGATGTTCAAGTCCATGATGGGTATACAATTACCCAATTTTGTGACAAGATGATTGATTTGTTCCTCAATGAGAAACCCAGGTCAAAAGATTGGAAAAAGTACCTGATTTTCAGAGAAGAATGGGAGAAATACCGAGATAGGTTTTACAACCGTTGTTGGATGCGTGCTGAAACCGAGACTGATCCTAGTCTCAAACAGAAATTGAGCAACTTGGGCAGAAAAGTGAAAAAGGTCTCTTCTTTTTTGAAATTTCAGCTGTTAGGGTTTGTTTATTGTTGTGTTTGATATGGATGATATTTTGGGTAGGAAATATTTTGGGCAAGAATTGCATGATTACAAAGTGAGGTAGGCAAAATGTATGGAGTTTATATATGACCATGGATGGCACATTGCAGATTGATGAGGAAATGGAAGCGCATACTGATCTTTTGAAGGAGATACAAGACCGTCCAACCGACATCAATGCCATAGTTACAAGGCGGCGTAACGACTTCAGTGGGGCGTTTTTTCGTCACCTCACTCTGTATTCAGAAACTTTTGATAGTTTGGAGGACAAAGATGGTAATGAATTTAGAATTTAGCAACATTTTCCAGTGATTGTGATACTGAATATAAGCATCTAGTAATAAAATCACTAGCTGGCTTCTAGTGTTGATGAATCTAATCTTTAAACTGGATTTCATGCTCTCTCACATTGGTAGTTGTTTGTTTTTGAACAGCAATAGCCAGACTTGGTGCTAGATGCCTATCTGCAGTATCTGCTTATGACAATACATTAGGGATTGTTGATACATTCGACATTGCCCAGGCCAAATTCAACGACATCCTCAACTCGCCTTCTCTTGATGCTGCCCGTGATAAGATAAAAAGCCTTGCTAAGGCAAAGGAACTTGATTCTTCTCTTATTCTATTGATTAACAGTGCATGGGCATCAGCTAAAGAGTCTACAACAATGAAGGATGAGGTATCCTATCGCTCTATTGGTTCCTTGAATTATATTCATTTTGAGCTCCATCATATCTGGGCGAATTTTTCTGCATCATGTTTTTCAGCTTATATGTTAGAATTTTGTAGGTCAAAGAGATAATGTATCAACTATACAAAACCACAAAAAGCAGCCTCAGGAGCATTGCGCCGAAGGAAATCAAGTTGCTCAAGCATTTGCTGAACATCGCAGATCCTGAGGAACGATTCTCGGCAATGGCCACTGCATTTTCCCCCGGAGACAATCATGAGGCCAAGGATCCGGATGCACTGTACACGTAAGATTAAGCCTTCAGATTAATTGTGCTTAATGTTGCAAGATTTCACTAATTCCTTGGCTTTCTCCTCAGCACACCGAAGGAGCTTCACAAGTGGGTGACGATCATGCTTGACGCGTACAACCTGAACAAAGAAGAAACCGAAATAAGGGAAGTGAAGCAAATGAGCGCGCCCATTGTTATCCAAAGGCTTTTCATCCTCAAGGAAACCATAGAAGAGGAGTATTTGGAGAAGGGCATTAAGACGGATGCAGATGCTGAGTCTGAAGATTTGTGAGCCTAAAAATCCTCATTATGTGCATTTACTTTATTAGAAAATCATATGCAGTCTTAGGATGGCTTTCTTAACATAGCTGCAAATGTTTAGCCCTTAAACAATTTTGGCCCAATTATTTATAATGATAGGCACTTAGAATATTTGGAAAAAAAGTGTCTTGTATATATCTTTGAATTAAAGGGTCAAAGAGTGAGACCCAATAGACCAGATCTCCATTTAGGTTGCCCTTATTATTGTTACATTACAGAATGCTAAGGGATCACATACAAGATGATCATCATATTAGTATCATTCTCCATAGTTTTTTCTTCCATAAAAAATGGCAAGTCTTCATAAGTGAGACGTGATTTTGGCACACCATCTCATGGCTAGCTAATCAATCTGAAGAGGCTCAATCAGCATGAGCTTGATCTGTCTCTTAATGTCGCCGTCTTGGACACCAAACCCGTCTCCAGTATGGTAAAAACAATGAGCAACTCTTGCTGTATTCAAGATCTGGTTTATGACATTTGGTTGCACAGAAGATTCTTTGAGAAGCTCAGCATTGATTTTCTTCCAAGTATTAGATATCATTTCATTGATTCTAAGCCTTGCAGCCTCTTCCGTGACACCGGCTTCTCTCATGTAGCACAAGATTGAGGAGGGCGAATCGCCTCTTTGAAGCTCCGCCTATGTTTGTACAAAAATGAGTCAATTACAGTATTTCGACATGAGAGGAGTTGCGGAAAATGATTCTTACAGCTGTTGTGGCAACATCGTTGCAAAGCCTGATTATGAGAGATGTGTAGTATATAAGATTTTGCATCTCTTGTAGTTCGATGTTGAGCTTGTCTGTCGTTAGTTCGTCGCTTCCATGGAGGAGAATCACCATGGAAAGCAAAGAACCAGATGATGACACCCATCCAATGTTCAAGTACTCTTCAAGTGTTGGAGTGTACCTTGTAGTGTACCTTTTAGCCTCTGTGAGCATTGATTTGCAGAAGTCTGCCCACTACATCATAAAACCAATTTGCAATAAGAAGAGTAACCCATCGACCAATTTGCAATAAGAACAGTAACCCATCGAAGTTAATGATGGAAGTAAAAATGTGAAGTAGAATACCGCTTTTCGTAGGTAAGGCAATGCACCACAAAAGCCACTTTCCTTTTGAATTTCTTGAGCAATCTCATTAGTAGTATCACTTAGTCTTGAGAAGCATATCTTCATGAATTCTGGAAGCTGGAAATTATCTTCCCATTCCCACCTAGAATTTATATACATCAGCAAAACTTTACTATTATAGACTATTCTTAAGAGGAAGAAGGTAGATTGAGTTCAACTGACACCAACCTATCGACAACATTTGTGAAGCACTCGAGCTCGTCCAGTGACCCATAGACGTCGTAAATGTCATCTAAGACCAGTATAAAACTGATCACTTTAGCGAGACATGTCCTTAGACGGGTATAATGTGGCTCAGGGGCGATTCCTACGGAGAACACGAAACTTTCAACCAAACGGTCCCTTGCAAAGCTCATCTTTTCTACAAGTCCAAGATTCTTCCACCACCTGAAAACAATGTAAGAAGGTAAATTTGTACAATTTAAAAACATACATCAGTACAGTTAATGAAATGTTAAAGGCTCAACATTGCATACATGGATAAATCTCTAAGGTCTCTTTGGTGGGTGGCTTGAACCATTCTGAAATTCACTTTGGCAAGCTCAAGCAACATAGAACTTCTCTCAATGCCCATCTCATATGCATCAATTTGTTGCCTGACTCCAAACCATTGTGCCTTCCAATGTTGTGGAAGCCCCAGAGCATTGCCCACTTGGCCAACAAGGTTTTGGTCTTCTAAGCCATGATACATAGCTTCTAACTTCTCATGTAAAACTACATTAGCCTTGGCCAATAAGTTTTCATCTTCCAGAGCTAGATAAGAAGCTTCATAAAGCTTAATTACTTCCTTAATCTCTTCACAGATGGCGGCCTTAACAACACCTTCCTTATCAAGAAAACCAGCAAATACTCCTGAACAAAAGAATCAAAATTTACAATAGGGCAAGACTTGACAAAGAAAACAAAAACTATTACAAAGGTCTGGCTTGCTAGCCTAGGCCGAACCCACTCAGTGTTCTAAAAAACGCTAGGTGGCTTCTAAGCAGAGAGGAGTCGCCTAGCGTCTAAGCGGAATTTTTAGAACACTGAACCCACTACCCCTCCATGTCGATGCGACACAAGTTTGCATCAAGCCCAACCCGAACCCGAACTTTTGCTGAGGTTTAATGGATTCCATTCATGAGTAGGTAGGAATTAGTACCTTGGGAGACATTATAACCATGCTGCCTAAGGAGCCTGAAACAAAGTGCAACATCTCCAATGTTTTGCATGAAGTTTTGTTTTGTCTTCAAATCTGATGCCATAACACCTAAAACCTCCATGATTTTGTTCTTGAAGAGATTGGAGAGACCCAGCTTACCTATACTGTCAATGAGCTCGAGCTTAGTCGACGCGTCATTCTCTTGATCAAGCATACAAGCAAGATTTCCTTTGAGCTTCTCTATCTGCTCACTATGGGCCACACTCTGCAGCATACACATATAGACAAAGTAAGATTTCATGAAATTGTAACAATAATACTCAAGGCCGTCCAGGATTAAAATTTTGAGTGGGTTAAATTTAGGACAAAACTCAAAATATAGGATAAAATTTATAAATAACAAAAAGTTGTCATTTGTCATTAGTGGGACTTGAACACGAGTCTGATACTCAAATAAGCATAGAGCTACAACCACTTGTGTTGTAAAGGTTTTTCTACATTTATTCATATTAATAGTAATTCATTTTATTTTTAGGGTAGGCTAGAGCAAACCCTAACCTACTCTTGGATCCGTCCTGAATAGTACTTAGAGGGGAAAAAGTGAGAATTAGTATATATATTCTTACTTTATGATCATTGACCAGGGTTTGTAGATGGTCGTAACTCCAAATGTTGGGCTTATAACATCCGATTGGACGATCGTTGTCTTCAGGAGATGATTTGAGGATTGAGTTTTCGAGATTTTTGTTAGACTCCATTGCAAAAAAGACGATGCCAAGTGATGAAGAAAGATACTATTCAGATATATTGGAAAGGCAATTAAAATAACATGTGAATGTGTACGTGTTTATGTTGCATGAATAATTGTTGGGAGGTTTGTAGGTTATGTATATATAGGCAGTTGGTATTGCTAGTTAGAGTCCAAAATTCACCGATGCAAGATGGCTTTAGATTTACGTAGTAAAATCAACTTTCAACACATAGATAGTAGGCTGAACATAAAACGTGGAATACATTTCATTAAACTGTAGAAAAGTGGTTGAAATATGTCCAATCATACGTGCATGATATATGTCCATTGGATTCCGAGGGTATCTTCACGGTAACAACAATAGTAACATTTACCCAGTTAAAATTGCGCAAAAGCTAGATCTGGGGGGTCAGGATGGGAGCATCTCAGATCTAGATGAAATACGTACAATATATCCCAAGAGGACGAACTAAATCA
Source organism: Polygonum aviculare (assembly GCA_934048045.1). Lineage (NCBI taxonomy): Eukaryota > Viridiplantae > Streptophyta > Magnoliopsida > Caryophyllales > Polygonaceae > Polygonum > Polygonum aviculare. The sequence goes on from OW204024.1 coordinate 1,287,810, forward strand.
CCTAAAAAGCTCTATCTGAAAAACAAAAATAAAAGAAAATAAAAAACCAAACTGACAAAAACTCGCTGACAAGGAAAGAACCAGCTGGTTAGCAGTCTACCACTCTGATCTTCTCCCTCTAGCTCTCCCTGCTCTGAGCCAAATCCTCTGGAATAACAAGGCGACATCCTGCTTGATGTTGGGTGGTGGAGCGGTTTTTCTATTGTGTGTTCTAAGAACACACCATAAACATACTAAATATAGAAACTAATAACCTAAAAAGAAAATAGTCAATCCGTCATCACACCAAAGATTAAAAGTCCAAAATTCAAGATTTATCAAATCTTTACATTATTAGTTGCTTATTGCGTGCTAGGGACACACAATAATAGAGGTGGTAGGACTTAATGAGGTGTGAAATAGCCCTAAGAACTCGTACGTTTAGTTTTGACCACATACGGTGTACAAATATCTAGATGGATTGATCACTTTCAGATTCGTTCATACGCAGATCGACTCTTGTAATAACTTGTGTGATGTCTAGATGGATTGATCAGTTTCGACGTAATAGTGAAAGTTATGAATCATTTTGGCAAGGAAAACATTTTTGTAGCAATAACTTGTGTAATGTCATGTTCATGCATGCATTGAGTACAACACGGTCCACACACGTAACTTCCTAGCTAGCTAATCCTAACAAAATTAAAGTGACCATAAAATATTCGTGGCATTCTAATTAACTTAACTTGGGTATCTCAAATGGATCAAAAAAAAACTTGGGTATCTCAAAAAGAAAAACACCTAACTAAACCGCATGGCCAAAAAGATCTTATTGACACAATTTGTTTTCTGTTTTACATTGAGAGAATGAGAGTGGATAAATATGCACTCCTCCGTCGAAAATCATCTCATAGCGAAGAACTCAAACAAAACGAAGAACTCAAACCACACGATATATTTTTCGAATTAAGTTCTGTCACATTCGCGCCTAATTTTAGGGGGTCGAGGATGACATAGCGGGGTTTTTGCTCAACAAAACGAAGAACTCAAACCGCACGATCTCAAGATAAGATGTGTATGGCCCTATATATATTCATGTGGCCAATTTCTCATAAGAGGACAGCATTGTAGGCCTATTATTAACTCACAAACAAAAGCTTAGTACATGGAGTTGTCAATATTAGGATGTTAGAATTTCAAAAAAAAAACTAGCGCAATGCAATCCTATAGTTATACGCCTAATTTTCTCCAATAATGTCTCCCCTAAGCCCATTTGGTCGGCTCTTATCGAATTCTTTCTTGATTATACGCCTAAATTTGAAAGGGAGAGGTTGTGCAATTTCTATTGGGCTTGTCTAATGGGCTTACTGGCCCAATTGCTTCTTTTAACTACTTTTAGGTCCAGTGCCCAATAACACATAAGCCACATTCTGGCCCAATAGCCCATCAAACAACGTTCATTGACATTTTCCTCACACACACATATATATAACCATGCTAGTGGGTTTTACAAGAGGATTAGCCATTCAAGCAAATACATAATCATCTCAATCTTAGAAAACAAGATTGAGGCTACAATGCTACATATTGGCGTTATTGAGCGGAAAGATCATACATAGCTAGGGCATAATATTGCTAGCTAATAATATTGTAGGCAGTAAAAGAAGTGATCTTTCTAGTTCTTGAGCATCCCAACTTCCTCAATGTACTCCACAGTCTCATCATAGATCTGCTCAATATCATACTTGAAATCAAACCCCTCTTTGGTAATCTTCTCAGAAGAGAGCACCAGCTTGGCCTTTGATGGGAAGCCAACAAATCTGCAAAATGACACCAAAATCATGCCAACAAAATCAGTTAGCATTTCAAAATCTTCTCTTTTGATCAAAAACTTTGATTGGTTTTGTTGGTAATCTTACTCTGTGGGGACTTTGTACTGAGGATATCTCTTGTTCAGGAACTTGGCGAGCTCAGGAACGCTCGTGTTCACAGCACAGCAGATGTAACGGCCAGAAGCCGATTCCTTCTCTGCAACGAAGATGTGAGCTCTGCACACATCCTCCACATGCGAAATGGAGATTGAGCCAGACAGCATTTGCATACCCTTCAAGGCATTTATCAGGAAATCGTTTCCTGTCCAAGGAAAAAACAAGCAATAATCAATAACCGAATCTACATCCTAACATATTCTAACCGAAAGAGTGATCAAGTACCAGTTAACAAGCCCGTAGCGATCCCAATACTGCCGGGGACATCAGAGGTAAGAGAACGGCCAGCCATCAAGCTCGGGATCACAGTAACCAGATCAATGTTGTTTTCCTCGGCGTATTCCCAAGCCCTTTTCTCAGCAATCGCCTTAGATGCAGGATAACCCTGAAAGATCAAACCTTTTTTCGGTTAAACGTTCTCCACAAAGGCATATAAATGAGCTGATAGCTGAGTACTTACCCAAGTTGGAGGCTTTGCAGTGGACAAGAACTCGACGTCGGTCCAATCCTTTTCTGTCATCACTAACCCGGTTCCATCCAGTTTGTTGATGGACACAGCAGCAGCTGACGACGTCAAAACTACACGCTTGACGGATTTCGCTCTTGCAGAGGCTTTTAGTACATTCAGCACTCCTTGGATGGCTGGCTTGATCATATCATTCTGTAATTCACCAAAGTTGAGGATTCAGCTCATTTGGAAACTAGTTTTTGAAGTAGTCAAATTTTTCACCTTTTTTCATATATACCTCTGGATCTTCGGAAGCAAAGTTGACAGGGGTGGCTACATGGAAGACAAACTCACAGCCTTGTACTGGAGCATCGAAGCTCTTCTCGTCGGTTAGATCAGCGCGGAAGATCTTCAAGTCACCCAACTTTTGCAGCTCTATGAGATGAGACACCTTATTTTTGTTGTCTGCATATATAAAAACAATTACATCTCAGAAAGAAATGAATTGTGCTTAGAAATAAAACCCCAAAGCTTCTGAAGAATGTAGATCCAATCCCAGAAGAAACGGTTTAGACATCTCTCGATTTCGGCTTAAGCTAAGCTTGGATGTACTTCCCAGAAGTCTCTATTTTACTTAAGTCATTTTCTACAGTACAGAAACCTCAATAAGCTTTTCATAATGGATTAAGAAGCAATTACTAAGTTGTTCCATGTTTAGGTGAAAATTGATTTTTGGGGTTTGTTGCTCCATATGGGCAAGTTAGGCCAACCTACCGGCCACCAGCAAGAAGAATGAATTTGGCGCTATGAAAAGAGACATAACATTTAGATATATAGCGAGCCATATTACCAGATTCAAACATTTGGCCCACTCCTGTCTGCACCTTAAAAAAAAATTTAGTACTAACTTGTCTATGGTCTTTTGCTAAACACAGAACATTTTCACAAGTTTCCTACTCAAGGTTAACTAAACCACCATTGTCCTCTAATTTCCTGTCCTAATAACTCTGAACAAGGCTTCCTCAGATTGTACTATCCTTAACTACATACTTAAACAACTGAATACTAACAAAAACAACACCATCCTCAGCTACACATTTCATCAAACAGGTTATGGGCACCCACAAAACAGGGCATAATCCGCCTACATTCACAACTATGAAAGACACCCATCAATTAGATTTAGCAGAGGAGCTAAACCAGCCCATTAACAAAGACAAAAACTCAATTTTTACTGAGAAAGATAGAATCTTTATCCATTTTTTTTACCAGGGTCTCTGACGGTGGTGTTAACAACATAGCCCTTCTCAAGGAGTTGCTTAACGAGGGTGGCGGCCACGAACCCAGATCCACCAACAACACAGGCCTTCCTCCCAACAAACTGGCTAGCCATGGACGATGATTTCGTGCAAAGCCAATCTCTTTTTTACTACTGTAACTCCTTTCAGGGACTTGAATGAGGAAGAAGTGATGAAGTTCAGTAGAGGGAATTACTGCTGAATATATATACGTTAGAATTGTGAGAAGGTGAGCACGTGTTCACTCCATACCTTCCTCATTAAGCCACGATACCACCAACCCGTAAATCACACACGAGCACAAAGACCACTTGAAAATCAACGAAGTAACGAACCCTTACTCAATTGACCCAATTTTTCTTGTTTTAGGAGAAACGAGCCAATTTTATGGCGGATGTATTAAGTATTAACTATAAATTAGGGGGTTCAACGAGTCTGGTCTCCCACGACCCACAACGATCCGACCCGCATATCATTTTTTATAAGTTTACGGGTCGTGGGTCAGGTTAGGTTAAACTCGCGGGTTTGCAGGTCGACCCGTAACCAATTACATTTAAAAATATATATGGTTTTATTAAATTATTAGTATTAAAATGTATTTTTAATAAAAAATATATACAACAACAACATTTACCCAGGGGAAACCCGCAAAAGCAGGATCTGGGGGGTCAGGATGGGGACATTTCAGACCTAGATGGAATGCGCCCAGAATAACCCAAGAGGAAACACTCAACAAACTAAATTGAATAACCTAAACACAACAACACATCTAATGCTAAAGCTAAAACGAAAATTCAAAGAAAAGAAAAGAAAGAAAAGGCAAAGCCAAGAAAATACTATAACTAACAGAACAAAGCAGTAGCTACGCCAAGCTCCACGAACAAGCAACTAGTTATCTAAAACCGAGATCTTCTCCCTCCAAAGCTCTCTGCACTGCGCCAACTCGACAGAAATACCTAACAAGCCAATGTCTTGCTTTATGTTGTCTAACCAACGTTTCTTCGGACGACCTCGAGCTCTTCTGTACACCCCTAACTCCAAACGCTCACACCTTCTGACTATAGCATCCGGACTACGCCTCTGAACATGGCCAAACCAACGGAGTCTCGTTTCTCGGAGTTTATCCTCTATGCTAGCCACTCCCAGTCTGCTTCTGATCTCCTCGTTCCTAATCTTATCCAACCTCGCGACTGCAAGCTTCTGTTCCTGGGCCTTCGTCGTAGGCCAACACTCTGCCCCATATAGAACTGCCGGCCTAATAACCGATCTGTAAAACTTTCCCTTGAGCTTGAGCGGAATCTTCTTGTCGCACAAAACCCCTGAAGCTGCTCTCCACTTCTGCCAACCCCTTTGAATTCGGGACCTAACTTCCTCATCAATACACCCGTCATCTTGCAGAACTGATCCCAGATACTTTAAGCTATTCTTCTTCGCAATGACTTCACCTCCTAGTCGCACCTCACTCCCAGACTCATCGTCCTGACCGAAAATGAACTCCATATACTCTGTCTTGGTCCTACTCATCCTAAACCCCTTGGATTCTAATCTCTCTCTCCAAGCTTCCAATCTGCCACCAACTGCAGCTCTAGACTCCTCCACCAACACAATATCATCTGCGAACAACATACATTTTGGAACCTCTCCCTGAATGTCTCTCGACAGCACATCCAATAAAAAAAATATATATATTTTAATAATTTAGTAGTATTAAAGTATACTTTTTTTTAAAAAAAATAACGTATTTAGGGCAGACCATGATTTATTTTCGTATTATATAAAACACACCGGTTTGACCAAGTCAAATAGGGCCAACGGGTCGACCCGACCCCAAATCCACAAGTCGGGTTGAGGACCACTTTTAAATTTTTTACGGGTCGCACGTCGGACCGCAACCCGACGTCGGACCGCAACCCGCGTTGCGGGTTGACCCGACCTGTTAAACAACCCTACCTTATTCCGTTTAAATAACTCGAAAGTTTAGAGTGTTTTGTTAGATTCTTAACTTAACACATTTCTAAAAGAGCTGTGTTGTTTAGAAAAAAAAATACGGCTAAATTAAATTATATAGTGGGTATATAAATGATCAGAATAGTTAGACATGTTTTTTCATATAGAACCATGATGATATTAATTATTTCTAATATTTTTTTTTGACGTAATGCATGCATATAAGGATGTTAATAATCTGAAATGAACTATATAGTTAGTAGTATAATTAAGTTTGCACACTACACTGTCTTCATGAGAGATCTATATCATTATCGTCCTTGTGAAAACGGACTTCTGGACCACCAAACTCGAAAAATTAAGCTCGTAGCTACCCTTCCCAATTTTAGTTTTTGTACATAGAAAAGTGTTAGGTGGATTATTGGACTTTCCGATCTTAATGTACTATATCCTTGCATGTGCATGTCTGGATCAACTAGGGAAAAAAAATAACCCAAAATATAGTTACGTAATTATTTATTTATAAAGTTATAAAACGTATACTAGCTAGCTCCCGTATGTAAAATGACCATAAATTGATTAAGCGTAATCAAATCCAACATTAATATGAACAAGCATGCAAGATTCGTTATAGTTCGTTCCGTTGTACGTACATTTTTTACACATACTTGGGTTTGGTGAATTTTTCTTTTTATTGTTCGTGCATTATTTTTTATGCATTATTTTAATTATTTCCTCCAAAAAATATTCATTAGTATATGAAATATCTAAAATTTGATAGCGACATAAAACATCTCAAAACAAGTACATGATTCGCTATACATGCACTTGAATAGTTTCATTTAATGATAACGTACGTACATACACAAGTCTATAAAAATTTTGTTTACACAAGGCAAGAATTCGATGTATAAAAGGTTTGTTTGTTGAGAAATTTCGACACTTTGTGAATCTCTATATTTAACAATCCACCGCCCTAATTGAGGAATATAAACTTAATCTTTACAAATTTGGTACTTAACATATGTGTCCTACTATTATCTTAGCTAGGGAAGCCCTTATTGAAAATCGCATGTCAATTTTTCGTTTTTGCAAAGTATACTAAAAAATGCTTTACCTAGAGACCATATATATACGAGTAAGTAGTAATGTGCAAAAATAACAAAAACACGCCCGTACAAATTAGTCTAAATCACAGTTAGTGGTGATTAGACCAATTGAAAATGGCAACGTATAATTTACGGCTACTTTTCCAAGTTTTGATCGAACTTGATCAATCTTTTCTGTATTTTGTTAGTTGCCAGTTAGCCGTATATATATGGCTAGCTTGTATTTTTCTATAAGGTCGCCTTCAATGTGACTCGTAAGCTAATATATATTGGTAGCATTTTTAACATTATGAAAATTTAAAGCCTTATTTAGAAATTGTCTTCGTATACGTACCTAACGTAAGGGAGATTGATCTAGGGACACGAATTTATCAGTCACTAGTCGAAGACCCGTACCATGTACGGGTAATGATCATTTTTTTTCATTAATTTATGTATCTACTATAATCTATACTATATATTACTTCTTATATATAAATAGATTAAAATGGGAATTGAAAAGTTAAGTTAATTAATATGTATCTTTTATAGAAGGAAATTTCAAAGATAGATATTACATGAGTAAGAAAAATGATAAAATTAAAGATTAGATAATTAAAGAAATTTTAAAGATAAAGAATATGCCTTTAAAGATAGATATTTGACGGGTAAGAAAAAAGATAAAGTTAAAGATTAGATAATTAGAAAAAATAAAACATATAAAATTGTTAATCAAGTGGGGCCAGAATTAACGTGGAGGCTCGAAATTCTCCGGCTTTAATATATAGTATAGATTTTGTTTATTTTCTAAAAACTGAAAATATGTGATTTTCTAAATTCGACTTTTCCTCGTAATTTGTCATTTGAAAATTAACCCTTAATTAAATTGTTTTTACAAATAAAAGTAAAAGTTTGTATGTATTATTAATATACGGAGTATTTTTTAAAGTTTATATTATTTTTATTACCTTTAAAATACTTTATATTGTCTAATTATAAGGCCGATCATGTCCTTTATGGCTCGTATATGGTTTTGTATATTAAGCCTTTAGAACTTAGACCACTGAAATGGTGCCTTTCCGTAGGTTCTTCCTACTGAGAAATGAAAATGAAGAAATATTGTGCCTTTCTTATATATTCGTTAATTTAATTTTCCCTTGTTAACAACTCCTATACGATTAAATATATTTTACAAAAAAATTATTACGTGACATGTACGATGATGTCATGTACTTATACGTAACCAATATATTATATGAAATTCTTCTTCAATACACAATTACTTACAAGTTACAATCATCTAATGTTTCATTTTTCCGGCTTTACCTTGATCATTACAGGTAAAAAGTCGATTGATGTATGAAATTGCTTTCAATTTGCGTAAGATGACAAACGTGTAGCTATTGGGCCTAATTCTGATGTAACCCTTGCCATGTGACACATTGACCCACACAGATTTGATAACTTTGTTTGGTTCCAAAACTCTGCAACAAAGTTCCCCACCTAATCAAGACTATTTCATACAAAAGAATCAATAAAATTCAATCCTCTGCTTTTTGAGATGAATCTGATTCCCCAACACTGCTGAGCACTTTGAAGGTAAGAATCCATGTATATGTGTATTCACTGTGTTGTAACAAAATGACCCAGATGGTAACAAACAGACAAAGCCTAACATAAACTACTATGAGTCTTTTAAGGCTTGCACACAATCACAAAACATGGTAACAGGGCACTTGGATCAAGTGAATAAAGCTTCTCAATGCTGTAATCAGGTCCAAATTTTCCAGCAACAGAGTCAAACCCGGATCGAGTTACTGTCTCTAGGGACTGATCCACCGGTTTCTGCACTCTTCCGGCGATAACTCTGCATAAGATCAAGGCTTTGTTCATATGCTGATCCATTTGATCAACCTGAATATATCCATTAGCCTCCTCAGCTGTGGAAGCGGTGAATACGCTTGATAGGTCAACTGATGCATTTTTGGCCTTAAACCCATGTCTTAAAATGCAACAGACATTGCATACATCTGATCTACATAAGGTAGGGGAGTTGTTGTCTCCAAGTGAGCATGTGAAAGTTGTGCCATAGAATCTCAAGAGTTCATTGCCGTCGGCTAGGCAACGCGGGTGCTTCTTGGGTAGATGGTGAGCCCGGATTATTACGGTTTCTCTATATTCTTCGAATTGAGCTAGAGTTGTCTGGAGGTTGTGGACCTTCAAGATCCTAGCAATGCGCATTGAAGTCTTAGGACTTGATCTTCCCGTCTGGAGAATCCTTTCGATTACGTTTCTGGATGGATCTCCTTCTACAAGGTCAGTCACTGCAAAAGTGGAGAGATTTGGTTTTTACTCCAAAAGTCAAGAAATCAGGATGGCAAGGCAGCCATGAAGACATAAATTTAGACTGACAACCGGTATGTTTTAGTATGACAAGAAATGAAAATTTTAGGCTGACAAAAAAGAAACATTGTCTAAAAAGGTGAGCATGTCCCTGATTTGCTTTCTCTTTTCACTCCATTAAGAAATTTTGAGCGTGCATTAAGTAACAGATCAATCTTAAGTATGCAGATGCAATACCATAGCCAATGAAAATGAATTCTAACACAAGAATTCCAGAAGCCAGATATGAGATTAGAACAGAAAAGAAGAGGAAGAAGAAGGCTAAAGATTCTCATACCAACATGCTTGGAGAGATGATGAGCTTCGGCATCTTCTCGTCTCTTTAGCGTCTCACCACATTTCTGGCAAGCTGGAATCCTAGAACCCGAGGAGGAGCCAGCCTGTTGAGAATGAGCAAACGACGAACGGCTAGAGTTTCTACTGATCTCAAGTTCAGCAGTTGTGTTGCTGAAGCGGGCCTGATGAGTAACCGGATTGCGCAATTCGCTGCTCCTTACAGACAATGGACTCTGGCTTGTCAGATTTATCTTGTGCCTCTTGCTTCCGTCGAGTACGCCTTTGAGGTGCAAAATCGCCTTGTAAGAATACCCTGACCTGCATTTTCGGATGCGAGAGCTTTTGCCAGAAATCTGAGGATCATAGACTTCTGATGCGCTTGGCTCACACCTCAATGATTTCTTTATTGCAACCCATGTTGCCAGCATCTTTTGTCTTTCCCTGTCAGTTTGCTACATCTGAGAAAGGCTAAATAGCCATTAGGGAATCATTACAGAGAGAATATGGTAAGGAGCACCTATTTCCCATTCAGACAAGCTAATCATCTTAATGAGATACAACCAGACATGTAAAGTTCATAATTTAGCTTCCAAACTTGGCAAACAATGAAAAGATTAATTCAAACCCAAAAATGCAAGCATTATTAACATGCAATTCATATCAAGTGATCACACACGTTCATAGAAAATGGTAGTATTGTTGGCTGTCATTTGTCAGTGTTTTCTTTATTATTCAAGAAAAAAATTGATTTGATTAAAATACTTGCATTTTCAGTCGTTGACCTTATAGAAGGAGACATGCGAACTAAGATGAGAAGACTCTGTAGTTTTCACATGAAAGCCAATTGAAAATACACTAAATAATAAGACTTCTATTACAATATAATCCTAAACTGAGAAATTGTGACTAGAGAAGATGGAAGTGAATATATTCAATTATTCATGCTCGAGTGGACCAGACAATGAAATTTCTAGTATGAACACTTTTTCAGATCCAAGCATTCTAATATTTTGGTATGCATGAGTGTAGAGAGCCAAGCTCTGAAGCTTATAAGCTTGCATTAGCAGCCATAATAGATTTGCTGCGTCTTCCTTTTTCTTGTCTCATATTTTGGTATGCATGAGTGTAGAGAGCCAAGCTCTGAAGCTTATAAGCTTGCATTAGCAGCCATAATAGATTTGCTGCGTCTTCCTTTTTCTTGTCTCGGTGTCTTCTCTATTTACATTATCTTGTCTTGGTGTCTTGTCTATTTACAATATAGTTTTCAAGCACAACATGTGATTAGTGTAACCAAGAATTCCAGCACAACATGTGATTAGTGTAACCAAGAATCTTATTCGTCTTTACTCATTGTTTTCATGTAGGATGACACAAGAACAAACCAAGAGAGATCCACTTCTTGATCTCCACATGATACCATTCCACTGTTATTCAATTTTCAGCTGGTGTGGGCAGGTGGTTGATGTCATGATTTTGTTCACTGGTGATAGATTTGTCTGGACTCCAGTTCAGAATAACCATGGAGATTAGTGAAGCCCAGATAGGCAAACAAAACAGTACTTAATAATTCCTGTCTCAAATTCAGCATTCCACAAAGAACTCCTTCGAACACAAATTTGATGGCCACAAAAAGTTTTACCAGACCATTGTCAGGAAAGACACTTGAACAGCTAAGAAAGACTTCATTGATAATTAAAATAACATTCAGAATCTACTACAACTGATAAAAACAACTTAAAGCACATTCCCTGATGCATAACTACTTAATAAGCATAATCCACAGCCAAATGATACCATTCACCCATCTTAGTGGCATCTTAAACAAAACATCACAATTACCTTAATGTAGCAGCTACAGGTACTACTGCTTTCATTACAAAAACTACACAAATTATAGATAACACAGCTTAACACAGCTTAAAGGATCAATTAGGTTGAGATTGTACCAAACTTGAGCTTGTAGCAGCCTATTTCTGCATTGATCTGAGGGCTTCAATTATCATCCTACTCTCCTCGCCAGCCAACTCCAACTTCCTCATAAAGAGAGCACTTTCTTCCAAATGCAACTTCCTCCATTTCTCCTCAAGCTCAGCCTTCTCTTCCTCACTACACAATTTCAATCCCGCCTTCACAACCGCCTCGCTCAATCCCATCATAACGCTCGCTTTCCCAAGAAACTGCTCAGAACTCTCCACCTTCTCCTCTTCACCAGAGTTCTCCTCCTCCTCCTCCTCCTTTTCCCAATTATAGGTGGTGCCGGCATTCTTAGATAAAGACTTGATGCCACTCTTAGTTTTAACCTCCTCATCAAGATCCTCGCTTTCCGTCTTCTGCCCCCAAATCTTCCTTGAAAGCTCAATAATCTTCCTCTCATTGGGATTACTGTAAACCTTGTTCTTCTTCTTCAAGCTAGTCTTATACCTATTCTTAAGCCTCCTCACCTTGTCCACCAACTGCTTCCGATCCACATTAGCACGCACCGAATCCTTAACGAAACTATAAAAAACAACTGAGTCCGCTAATGGCTCTTTGCCTTTCTTCTCCTTGAAAGCAATCATTCCTTCCAAGATAGCGATCTCGTCGTCTTCGCTCCATAGCCTCTGAAACAACACGGACTTCTTCTCCTCTTCCTCGCCACCAGTCTTCGACTTCTTTCCGTCCTTCTCTTTCCCCGCCGTGGCCGGACGCTTCGTCGGCGTTTTCATCGGAGTGGCCGATGGACTGGGCTTCGAAATCGGCTTATTGAGCTTCGAGCCGTTCTCCGTCGCCTTCGACCTAATCGTCTTCAATGGACGCTCAAAATCGTCGGAATCTGATCCAGAACTCACGGCCTTGCCAGCGGTGGCTTGAGGAGGGGTCTGCTTTAAGGCTTCTCCGTCGGAAGACGACGAGGAAGAGTCCGAATCGGACTCGTCGGACGAGCGCGTAACTGGTTCGGATTCATGGATCTTCTTCGCCATTGGAGAGAGGAAATTAGGTTAGGGTTTGAGAGAGCGAGGGAACGCGGACTTCAATTGCGAGTTCGCGGTTTGGGGGTTCCTGTAAACGTGACGGAGGCCGGGGTATTTATGTAATTTGTAGACGGCTTGGATGCTTAACCAGCTGTTGGTATCGGAATTCGATTCTCACCCAACGGGTATCCGACTAACCCGATCCGAAAAAAGGGACTAAAAATTGAAAAATTATGGGTTGAAATGGGCTAAGGTTTATTGGGTTATAAATCGGGTTCGGTTTCAGGTTACCATATTCCAACCCAACCCAAGTCCCCAACCCATCAACCCAATCTGCCAACTCGACCCAACTACCTATGCATGGTAATTGGACCCGAACTCGATGGATACCCGACAAAAACGACTCGACAAAGCGAACAAAAATCCGAAAAAACGCGGGTTGAAATGGGTTACGGATTTTCGGGTTACGGTTCGGACTAGGTTTAGGGTTATCACTTTCTGACCCGGCCCGACCCGCCAACCCAATCCGACTACCCAACCCGCCTACCCGCTATATTTTAAAGTATATATTATATGTTAATTCTGTACTTCAAATAAATTATTCTATATTTCTCAATCCTAATATTATACTTCGCATAATCAGATTCACACCGACCATCTCCTCATAAATATCTGGACTCCACCCGACTACCCAACCTTCATCCAACCATCGGCCAACCGTTCTCATATCCAACGCTATCCGACCGCTTCTCCTCTTCAGTCGTCGGTCTTCCGTCCTCCTCCTTCATATAATCGTCATCATCCTCCATTTGGTTTTAATTTGCACTAAATTTCAGCAAGTTATTTGGATTTGAGCATGTTGATTTATTTTGGATAAAAAAATAAGTTTTGTATACTTGTATGGTCTCATGATTTGGATCTCGGTAGGTATTTCAATTGTATATAGTGTGATCGATAGCAACCGAAAAATAACCCAATCCAACCCGAAAACTGATGGATTTCAAGTGGTTCGGTTCCGGGTCGCACCCAACGGTTTATGGGTTGGGTTGGGTTGCTGGTTTTCAATGTCATGTTGGGTCATGGATCCAGTCAATCCGTACCCGATCCGACTCATTGCCATGCTTACAACTACCCGTTATATTTTACTAATCCTACACTAATTGATTATTCTTATCCTTGATTTGCAGATATTGGCTACTTTTTATGCTATATAATAATTGTGCTTTGATTTTGATGAATTTGAGTTTCAAATGGTTTGAATTGGGTGAAAATTTTATTTTGCTTTGGTATTGTTTTGTGCTCAATCCGTACGACATATTTGTGTTACAATTGGGTTTTGATTTCAATAAAAATTTTATGGTCTAAATTTCAAAAGATATTTACAGTCAATATAAGAGATAAAGGATAAAGGCATCCGACAAATAACCCGATCTGACCCGAAAACTGATAGTTTTTTGGTGGTTCGATTTAGAGTCACAACTATCGATTTATGGGTCGGGTCGGATTTGCGTTTTACATATATAGTCGGGTCGGGTCGTGGATTACTCCAACCCGACCCATTTCCATCCCTAATATGTAAACTTTGAACTTTGTTTTTTTCATTTTAGATAATTTAGGTTTTTGTTGGCGCTAAACTTATCTTAACGTTTAAATAGATCTGTATTTTAATTCAATTTAAATTATACTATTGTTATTATAATTTTAGCTTAAAAATTTGTTCTTTTTCTCACTTGTTTCAAGTTTCTACCAATCTCTTTACCGGTTGTTATTTGACAATTACCGGAGTATTTCCCTTTGCTCGAACACCAAAAAAATGGTTGGTTACTCTTTGAGTGTAATTTGAGCCTTTTGAGGTCTCTCAGGTGTCTTTGTAGAGATCGTGCATTTTGGATGAATATATCCTCGGGCGGAGCCACATTCGATTAAGAACAATCAAAATAGATACAAAGCGTTCTTTTAGCAAATTGAAAAATTAAATGCACCAAGGTACAAACTCAACATAATATCACATAAAGCTTGTGTATGTGGCCTGTTTGCTCAACCAAGCTTGGCAAGAACATCGCTCAATGTAGACACCGTCGAGGCGTAGTACTTCTCAGCATCTGGGCTGCTCTTCATCTTTGCAGCGTAGTCCAACTACATTGTCAATTTGTTCATGTACAATCAATTAGCTTTAATTAGTAATCAGACGAATATATATTACAGGTAGCTAGCAAATTAACTAAATGTAGTAGCACTTACGTTGTTGATTTCTTGGAAGAGCTTGCCGGTGAGATCCTTGAGCGATTTCTTCTCGTCTTTGGGCTTCGCGGAGATGACGGTGTTAAGATCGTAACGGAGGTACTCTGCCTTGAGACGGAGGTCATCGCGAACGTAAGGCCATGCCTTCTTGTCGATCAAACTCTTTACGTCCACAATATCCTTAGCCGAGTCCTTGGCTCTTGCCGCGGCTTCTGAGGGTGTCAGTGGCTGAATAAAGAACCTATCCTTCAAGGGCAACTTAAGGTCCCTTGCCTCGTCAGAGTTCAAGGTCCCGGCTACGCATCAATAAATAAGACATTTTTTCTTAGATACTAGCAAGAGAGTAATATGAGAGCGAGAGTTACATCGGTAATTATTATTATTTTTTAAAATAAACTTACGTAGACCGCCGGAGGGAGGGGGTGGGGGGCCGACGGGAATGGGCTTGGCTGCGGCCAACACGGCTTCAACAAAGGAGCCCGCGGCCAAGCCGGTGGCGACCAGCCCTAGCATGGCTCGACGGCTAGTCTCCGACTCGCCTTGTTGGGCTCGAACAACGAAGTTTGAGCGTGGATTGGCGACTCGGATGGCGGTGGGGGCGGCTAGGCGGGTTGAGCCACCGAGCTGAAGGCTGCCGTCTAGTACGCCAGCCATTGAAGCCATAGCTTGAGCCATTGATCGATCTCTTTTCTTTAGCTAAAACAAAGACTCTTTGTGAATCCTTTGTGATGGGGAGAAATATGGAATTAAATTTTTTAAGAGTGTGAAGTGTATGGTTTGTGTTTGTTTTGGTCGAATCAACTCTTATCTAGATGTGTCCTAGCTGGATAGAATTGGATATAGGATCGGCCAGTAAAGAGGCTACACGTGGAGGTCTCATAATCTGATGGTGGATTGTGGTCAAATCTCACGGTCCAATCAGCATATTTATTCTGTGTATATGTACGTATTTATGTTATTGCGTGCACAATCATTCGTGAAAAAAAGGTACATTGATGTGTTATTGTGTATATGCGGTATAATGTTAGATGGAATGAGCCAACTTATGCAAATGGAATGAGCCAAAACTTTCTTCCAATTTAATGAATGACTATAGTTAAAGTTTTCACATTTACTGAAGAGGAAATTCAATTCAACAGTTACGTCTAGAAACTAGAAATAGACATGATCTCATGACATCTAAATACTTATTATAGGCCGAATTGGACATCGGCCTAGTTTTGATCCAGGTACCAGACTATAAATGAATTGAGCCATTCATGAGATGTTAGACGTTCGACTCGGTAAAAATTCGTTTGTATTTGACTCGATTTGTAAACGAGCCGAGCCCAAATAATTTGAAAAGATAAACGAGCCGAACACAAATACATGAAAACTCAATTCGTTTGTTCATAAACAAACTCGACTATATGTTCGTGAGCAAACTCGTCTAAATATTCATAAACAATCTAAAATATACATAATATTGTTAGATTAGTAAACTACTTTTCATAACCCTATATATGACGTACGCGTACACATATTTATTTGTTTGCTTACTTACCAATTTTTACCTAAAATCATAAAAGATATAACCTTATTCTATGCATTTAATTATATGTAAACAAGCTAGCTCGATTAGTTTGTTCGCAAACAAACTAGATGGACGGTTGTTCGTGAACTAAGCTCGAGCTCGAATAACACTTAAACGAACCCAACCCAAACAAAATATTGAGCTCGAAGTAAGTTCGAGATCGAATTCGAGTTCGACTATTTTTAAACAAACGAAACTTATACAATATAAAGTTCGACTCGACTTGGTTCGATTACCGCTCGTACGATCATATAATGGTTTGATTTTAAACTAATTTTGTTTAATTATAGTATTTTTTAATACCGGATTAAAAAAAAAGAATTCCCTAGCGTAAAAACTAGAAAAGATAAATTAAACAAAAAGTTATCAAAGTACCTTTTCCAAGATTAATTTGATTAAACAGGAAGATTAAAGACTAAAAAGATTAATTAAACAATTCGGGAACGCTCCACCCGCTCCCCGTTCCTTTTCCAAAACGACGCGTTTTACCCCGTCTCTTCAAAACGCTGCGTTTCATCAACGCCAACTCACTTTTAGAAGCCCGATACCGCCATAGGGTTTTCAAATTATTTTGAACTTCATAAGTTCATATCCTCCGAGGCTCCAACGGTCGCTTCCCCTTTTCTCCTTCTTCCCCAATCTTCCCCAAATCGAACTCAAAACACACCCACCACAATCCTTCCTGACCCCAAACCCTAACACACCGACCACAGGGATTCCAATCACCGAAACCCTAACCTTCACATTCGAAGCCCTAAGATCTTCAATTTCGCCCAATCTCAGCGCCAGATCCCGAGCACAATGAAGAGGAGCGAATCCACCATGACCGACAAGCGTCGAAAGGTCGGAGCCGTTAGGCCTGGGGGAGCCCCGTCGACGATGCGAGAGCGCCGGATCTTGTCGAATCTCAATCCGAATCAAGATTCCGGTGGAGATCCGACCGGAGGTGAGTTTTCGGAGCCCGTGGAGTTTACTAGTGAAGAAGTCGAGACGATGCTGAATGAGAAGATAAAAGCGAAGAAATTTGATACTAAGGTGAGTTTAATTTAGTTTACAAGGTCTGGATTTGTGGTTAATTGTAGTGAGGGCGGATTTAGGGTTTTGTCAATGTCCGGTCGTCTGGATTTGGATTTGGTGTGTTTCAGATGTTTTTATGTTGAAATTGTTTTCAATTAGATGTGTAATTTGCTCTGTACGCACTGTTTTAGGGTACTCTACAGCAACTCTCAGAGATGAACAAAAGGCTGAAGCTTTGCATCAAGTGGTTCCAAGGGAAAGAGCAGGGGCTGAATGAGGAGCTAGAAAAGCTACGCCAGGAAGTGAATGTTGCTGAGAATAGGTCTAAAGAACTAGGTAATATGGTCACTCTGCCACTTTGCATGTATGATAGTAGTTCACATGTGTAATTAGGGCATTTAGATGTTAATAATTTACCACTGTTTTTGTGCTCGTGCTCCTAGATATACTCAGGAAGAACAAGGAGGATGAGCTTAATGCAGTGATAGGTAATCTGAAGGAACATAAGGCCTCTTTGGAAGACAATTTGAAGAAAGAAGAATCAGATAAACGGGTGAGCCATATACAAAAGTTACTCCTTGCCTTTTATCTTACTGCAAATTCCCTTGATTCCCTCCTAATTATTTGTATCCCATAATGGCATTTAGGATGCAATTAAGAATTGTCAAAAAGAAAGGGAAGCGAAGGAAATAGCTGAGAAGTTAAAAAACTCATTGTCTGAAGAAATTGAAAAGGTTCGCCAAGAGAAGCTGGTTTCAGATCAAAAGGTACTGCAATAGAAATGCCTTTATGCAGTTAAGAAAAGTTTTGTAGGATAAATGCTTTCCCATTCTCTTAATGGTTTGACTTCAAACATGCAGGCGGCCTTCTTTGAGGATACGAACAAGAGGGTGCAAGAGTACAACTCTAGCTTACAACTATACAATAGCAAGATGCAAACTGATCTTGCAAATGTTAATCAGTCACTTCACCAAGTAGAAAAGGAAAAATCAGCTGCTTTAGAGTCCCTGACAAGCTTAAGGGGACAAGTTAATCAGTTAAATCAACAGCTTACTATGATAAAGGTGATTAAATGGTTGTACTTTGGTTTCCTCTCATGCTGGTACAATAATCTGTTTAAGGCCTTCAATGTTCTTGATTTTAATGGACAACCTTGATTAGGAATAATGGGAAGTTGAACTGCACTATTATTTTCCACACAGAAAGTGGTAATCTGGAATTTTATAATTTTAGTAACAGAAAGCATGGAGTAAACTAGTAGTTGATATCTGAAACACTTAGCACTGTGGTTATCCTCAAACAAGTCACATTACCCTAGAATTTTATTGTGCTTTACAGCTCACAGCTTAATGCTGTACTGGTTTTTGGGTACGGATAATGTCAAGAGGAATAAATGCATCCCAAGAGTTGTTTGTGTAGTGCGAATAATCACTTTTATGGCATGCCCTCTCTTCGCTTTAATTGCGTTTTTTGGGCTCTATGTTTCAGGCTTCTCATGCTGATGCATTAAATCAAAAGGCAGTCTTAGAAACCGAGCTTAAGTCTATCCGAGGAGAACTACAGATGCTCAGAGAAGAACGGGATAGGCAGTTTTCACAAGTCCAATTCTTGAATGGAGAAATTGAAAAGTACAAGGAGAGCACAGGAAAATCAATCTCAGAAATTGAGAAGTTATTTGTCAAATCAAATGCATTAGAGGTTGGTCCCACTTTTCCAATCATACGCCTACTCACTTCATTAAGTTACTTATTTCTGGTTTCCATTTTCAGGAAACTTGTTCTTCTCAAAGAGAGCAGCTAAACATGTTGCATTGTCAGCTGGATGCTGCAAATGAGAAACTGAAGGTAGTTTTGATTCACTTGTTTGTGTTTTGATGAAAAATATTAATATGTGAAGATTCTGGTTCATGTATTTCATGCTGTATTTTAAATTCTTACATTTTAATCTTGCTACAGATGGCAGATCTCTCTGTTTCGGAGACCTTGGTGCAGTTTGAGCAGAAGCAGAAACTTATATCTGACCTAAAGGAACGCTTGGCAGATGCTGAGCTAAAAATAACTGAAGGAGAAAATCTGAGAAAAAAACTTCACAATACTATTTTGGTATTGCTCTTATCAAGCTGCCTTTTCCTGTTTTTGCTATGGAACAGAGCTCTCAAACTTGCATTTTTTGCAGGAACTGAAAGGCAATATACGTGTGTTCTGTAGAGTCAGACCCACATTACCTGAAGATGGTTCTGGTTTGGAGCTGCCGGTGATTTCTTATCCAAATTCAGCAGAAACACGAGATAGGGCAGTTGAACTGATACAAAACGGTGAGATTGATGTTTTTAGCATTGGAAGTTTTCCCTTTATCTTTGCATTTATTCTAGTACTGGGATCTGATGCTTTATTTCCCAATTATTTCCTATATGAACAGGTAAATGTTTTGGCCTAATGACATTTAATGTTGATTTCAGGTCAAAAATATCCCTTCACATTTGACAAAGTGTTCAACCCTGATGCTTCTCAGAATGATGTATTTGTAGAGATATCTCAATTGGTACAAAGTGCACTTGATGGATATAAGGTATAGTTTTTCGTTGAGAACCTTTTTCTTTCGCTCTAGTTCCAGTGATTATTATCTGCGTTAGAATAATTGTATTTTTTGGTGAGGACCATTTTCTTCATTGTGATTCCAGTGATCTTTTTATCTGGCATTAGAATGATTGTATAGGTTATGATGAGAACAATTTTCAATGACAGGGCCTTGAGAAATTCAAATAAAACCTGTCGTTAAATTTCCTTACGGGACTGTAATACTAATAACTAAAGGAAAGCTACTATCCTTTGGCAGGTCTGCATATTTGCATATGGTCAAACGGGTTCAGGAAAAACTTACACCATGATGGGAAGGCCAGATTCTGAGCAGAAAGGATTAATTCCTCGCTCACTGGAACAAATATTTCAAGCTAGCCAGATTCTCTCTGCACAGGGTTGGAAATACAAAATGCAGGTGAATCATGCATATCCTTGAGTTTTATTTCTTTCCGTTTGTATTTGGAAGTTTTAGTATGCAGGATGGAAATGGTTGTATAACTGACCTTTTCTTGCAACTTTGCAGGCCTCCATGTTGGAAATATACAATGAGACAATACGTGATTTGCTTTCAACAAATCGTTCAAGTTCAGAAAATAGTGTTCCGGGAAAGCAGTATTCAATCAAGCACGATGCTAATGGAAATACCTATGTGTCTGATCTAACCATAGTTGACGTCTGCAGTATAAAAGAGGTTTCTTCTCTTTTGTCTCAGGCTGCACAGAGCAGGTGAATCTCTCACTTTACTCTTTTGATGTGTGAATTGCTACGGCCCAGAAAATATGCTTTTTGATTCTACTATTGATCATTGAACATGAAAGAGTATTGCTGTATGCATTTGGGCATTTTCTTCTAAAAACTTAAGCACACGTTATTCACTGCTGGCATACAAATTGAAGAACAATGAGGCTTTTAGTGTACCTTGTATTATTATTCATCTTACAGATTTTCTGCTAACAATTGCCATGTCACATTTTCTTAGTTACTATGCCCGTTCCTTTATACTTGTTGGTGCTGCTCTTACTTTTGCTTTTTTATTGTTGATGCTTGGAGAACTTTTTCTGCACTCATTTTAGTGCTGTATTAGGGCCTTGTCCTACTGAATCTTTGTGCACACCTTATTCACTGTTGGTAGCAAGGAGCTTTTGTTGGATATTGTGCCTTGTATAGTTGTTCTAATGTCTCACTAAGCTTGTGGATGTTTTGCTTTCTTGGATATAGTTATCTTTTCAAGCTAGTGCTGATCTTTTGCCTTCAAATTGAGGAAGTTACTGCCCCTTTTCATACACATTTAAGAACATGGCTTTTATTGGATGCTACACCCTTGTATGTATTTTAGGGATACAGGGATTTGCTGATAATTGATAACCTTTGAAATGTTAAACTTTCTGAATTTATTTTTCCTGCTGGTGCTATTTGCTTTCAAAATATGAATATTAACGTCCCTAATGTTGTGCTGTTTTCAGGTCTGTTGGCAAGACACAAATGAATGAGCAATCATCCAGAAGTCATTTCGTGTTCACACTTAGAATTTCTGGATTCAATGAGGTAAAGCTCTTTCACGTGTATCTCAGTTCAGTTTACAGTTGATATTCACATACACATCTCATTTCCTTTTTTTTTCTCTAGAACACCGAACAACAAGTCCAGGGTGTGCTGAACCTCATTGATCTGGCGGGAAGTGAACGACTCTCCAAGAGTGGAGCCACTGGGGATAGATTGAAGGAGACTCAGGCAATCAACAAAAGCCTGTCTTGCTTGGCTGACGTGATTTTCGCATTAGCAAAGAAGGAAGACCATGTTCCATTCAGGAATTCTAAGCTTACTTACCTGCTTCAGGTATATATATACTAAATCTGTTCAAAATTTTATGCTCTGAGTAACTGATTATCTATTATACTCACTTAAATATATGTCATGCCCAGCCTTGCTTAGGAGGAGACTCTAAAACACTCATGTTCGTCAATCTATCACCCGAGCCTTCATCCGTGGGCGAGTCACTGTGTTCACTGCGGTTTGCAGCCAGGGTTAATTCCTGTGAAATCGGTATCCCAAGACGCCAGACACAGCAAGCAAGCACTCGATCCTCTGACTCTCGTCTGAGCTATGGTTGAACTCTTAAAATAGCTGATTTCTCCTTCGAATTTAGATAGCTGCTTGCTCCTTCACTATGTATAACGTGTGTGGTCAGGCTTGACCCAATTGAAATTTGTATGTGTGAGGAAATCTGAGTACAGATTTTAATTGAGGCACACCTCCTGATTGTTGTGGCAAATTCTTGTTCTTGTGGTGTAGTTTTGTTTGTTAATGAGCAATCATCATATTTGCTCTATAATATGTACTTCAGCTATGACAGCAGGATTGGGTTTTAGCTGGAGTTATTTTATCCATGCTTCAAGTATAATGTAACATTTGTACTAGATTAGCAGCAATTATTAAGTTGTGAAGTTTTCTTAACTAGGGATGACAATTTTTATTCCCCTTAATTTGAACAAGTAAACTTGCATCATTTAACTCATTCCTAGGCAGCTATCTAATATCAAGGGCTCTGTTTGGCACATCAGTTATACAACTTCATACATTTCTCTTCAAGTTTTTTAATTTAGCAAGGCAACTTCATCCCCATGTAATTTCCTGATGTGTAGTCCCTCCAAACATTTACTGCTCCAAACCCAGTGAGTAAAATTGTACTCAAAGCCATGACTATGCCAACTGAAAATATGATAAGAGATGCCCTTCCATGCTTCCTGATGGCGTTTTGTACTGCCACCAGCCCGATCAGTGATCCTACGAAGCATGTTACTGCGAAGACGGCTGCAGTATTCGCGTGCTTCATTCCGAGCAGTAGATATTGGAATGCCGACATTGTAGATGAGAAGAAAACGATGAAAGCACAAGTTGCTCCTGTTACCTGTGATGAAAAGAAACACAAAATGTGAAGTCAGTTATGAGGCCTTGAGCTGATAAATCAGTTAAGCAGAGTTGTACCTCAGGAGGAATTCCTAGTTGAAGAAGAAGTGGGCTAATGAGTGTTCCGCCTCCAATGCCAAATACTCCGCCGACAAACCCAGCTAGTATTGCCATGAGAGGAAATAGGTGTTGTCTGGATAATGTAGCTATCTCCTGCACAGTAAAATGACAGGATCGTTCACCTATCTTTTGACATGTTAGATTTCTATGACAGTAAAGTTATGAACAAATTGCCAAGTACCTGGTGACTGAGATCTTGATCACTTTGCCTCTTTTGTGTGTGCAAGACCCATGCTGTGATGGCTATGGCTAGCGGAATCTGCAATGAAGAGATGACCCAGTATCCGACTCCACAACGCTCTATGTGGATAATACTCTGCGACATTTTACAGGGTTTTGTAAGGTACACTAATGCATCTAAGTCTAGTATTGCCTGTGAAGAGCTTTAGAACTAAAGATGGAAAATTTATGGTAAGAACAGTTGTACCTGTCCATTTTTATTCCCTCTGAGAAGGTAAATAAGTGAGAAAGACAGCCAGATAATCACTAAAGCAACCATTTTCTTCCATGGCACCCTCCTTGAATTGAAACCTTCACATTTATTGGACTCATCATCTTCTGGTAACAAACTCTCAGTATTATGATTACCATTTTTAGTTTCCTCTTCAGACTCCATTTTCCAGTACACAATCCCAATCCTGAAGGTCTTAAGTGTAGACCAAGCAAGGAAAACTGCAAACATTGAGGTGATCAACCACTCTGGGAAAATGAGGTTGCAGATCACCCCAATACTAACTCCAAGTAACATACAGGGCTGTGACAACAGCGCAATGTCGAAGTCAGCTGAACTCTTCTTACCAAAGAAGCTGCAAAACACATTGGCAACTGATGCTCCTGTCACCATGAATGCTGAGAAGCTTGAAGCTGTTTTGAGGTCAAACCCAACAACTATGGCCAGTATTGGAATGTATAGCCCTCCGCCGCCTATACCGCCTGCGCTAGATATTGAAGCTGCTATGAAACAAAGAGCACCTGCTATGAACAAACTTTCTGATTTTGTATATGCTTGGAGATCTTGGCTGTTCTGTGGCTTTTCTACATTGGATTGCCCAATGCTGGAAAGAACAGAGAAAAGAAGGAAAGCCCATAATAGGAAGTTGGAAGTCCTCATTATGTTGCTTGGGTTTAAGTGAATCAGATGCAATTTTCTGCCTTTGGTTGTTATATAGTACATGGGAAATGGAAATATCCTGTTCTGGGTGGATATTATACTAAGCAATAATTACAATGTTATTGCTGGACTGAAAGTAACAGTAGGGTAAAAGTTAAACAAGACAAAAAGATGCAGATAAGATGCTTATGCTATCCTACTCACCCAAAAATATGAGCTCAGTTTTTAAAGATGTTCCACTACCACTAGTTACACTAGTATAAAAGCTTGAAAGTTGTCCTTTTTCACACAAGTGGTGAGAATTTGGTATTTGTACTGATGTACAAAGTTAGGTCTAGATTCATTAGGCTCAAGCTCACTGTTTTATACACTTAGTGGGGATTATTTCTTTTCCAATGCTGTTGGCATGTTGGGCTATAAATTACAAGATATGTTTTTTTATTTACAGATCATAATGGCAGGCTTAGCAGATAGCTTATATTAACTTTTAATTGTAGGTTGTTTTCATGCAGATTTTTTGTTTTTTTTGGTGTCCACTTCTACTGCTGAAATCTCTGGATAGTGCAGTATGGTTAGACTCTCATTTAGTTCATAATGGCTAATTCTTAGTAATTTTTTCTCTAAGAATTATGTCTCATCTTGGCATTGATTTTAATCAGAGGGAATGTAAGTTTCTTTGGATTCTATCCATATATATTGGAAAAGTTATGTGGGAACCTATAGCTTTGCCTAGGATAAGAACACCTCACATGGCTCCTCTAAAAGTAGGGTCTTTATCAAGCTGGGTTCTTTAAAGGATCTAACTTTCAGATTTGATAAAGTGGAGACCATATGTCCATATTTAATTTGCTTGGAGAAGATTAATAGCCTTGTCTGTAGTATCCCACTCTCTTTAGGTTTAATCATCAAAGTTTGGTTTCTTGTATTTCTTTTTGATCAAAAAGTTTGGTTTCTTGTATGAATGAATGTGTTAGGAAGTTGCATATGATTGAACCACAGCAGCCTTATTTGGATGCATCATTCAATTACATAACCAGCCAATAGATTATGTGCATTTTCCAATTTCTCAATAACAACAGGATTTCCTTTACAACAATGGAAAGTGCTGAGAAATTTCCCTTGCTTCTGATGTTGTTTTAGAGTAGTATGAGCCGAAATCTCGCGAATCGGCTGGCATACTGCCTGACATGACATAAGAAGGTTGGTAGGGCTCAGCAAGAAAGAAGTCTTGTGCTGAGAGCATGTGAACTACTGAAGACATTGCTGGTCTATCAGCTGCACTATCTTGAACACACAACAATGCTATGTGTATGCATCTCCTGATTTCGGGTTTCGGGCCTGCCGATAATATCACCGGATCAACAATGTCCAAAGCCTTGTCCATGATCCATTTCCTCCACACCTGCAAGACAATGATCATTAGCACAGTTTTCACAATAAGGGAAAAAAAAAATCAAGGCTTATTGAGCTAGGCTTACCAAAGTTACTAGATCCTCAAATGCCTCATCATCATTGTGGAAGTTAATGCACCTTTGTCCAGTAAGGATCTCTAAAACAAGTACACCGAAACTGTACACGTCTGACTTGATTGAGAAGAATCCATGTAGTGCATACTCCGGCGCCATATAACCACTGCATATTGAACACTTGCATTGTAAGAAATCATTTGGTTAATGTAATGGAATAAGTCACAGAAAAAACAAAAAAAAAACACTTACTGGGTACCAACAATTATGCGAGTATCTAGCTGAGTTTGGTCTACTTGAAACAGCCTTACTGTGCCAAAGTCAGCAATCTTTGGTCTCATTTCTGTATCAAGAAGTACATTACTCGCCTTCAGATCACGGTGTATGATTCGTAGGCTAGAGCCTTCGTGTAGGTAAAGCAGCCCTCTAGCTATTCCTCCTATGATCTCGTACCGCTTGTCCCAGTCCAACTGGGCGCGTCTAGTTTCATCTGCACATCCAAATGAAACAAAAAAACAAACAATTTGAGTCAACTTAAGCTGAATCAAGCATTCACCCTTATGTAAGAATCCTTTGTCAAGCATTACCAAACAAGAAATGGTCAAGGCTGGCATTGGGAACAAACTCATATATCAGAAGCCTTTCTTGATCTTCTAAGCAGAATCCAAGAAGCCTAACTAAGTTACTGTGCTGAAGCTTTGCAACTATCAGCACCTCATTCTTGAATTCCAATTCACTTTGTCCTGTAAACTTTGTTAGCCTCTTTACCGCCACATCTCGCCCATTAGCCATAGTGCCCTGCATTAGCAAACTTTGATCATCTAGTCCTGTCTCAAACATAAAAAGTAATGAAAAAGATGACATCAATTTTGAATACCTTGTAAACATCACCAAATCCTCCACGGCCAACTTTGTTAGCCTCTGCGAAATTCCCGGTGGCGGATTTGATGGTGCCTAGATCATACTGCAAAGATTGAGCACCACCAATCTCACCATCCTCATCTAGCCTGATCATATTCTTCCTTCCCATCTTTCGTCTCCGCCTCAAGAACAAGAACACAAAGATGACAGCTAGCACAGCTAATGACACCACAACACCAACAACAATGATAACAATGGATCCACCACCTTTTCCTGTAATTCCAAAACAACACCAAATCAGACACCTTTCAACTAAAAGTCTATAACTAGGAGACATTATACATCTACACTCACCAGAGCTAGAGTTCTGTGAAGGCTCTGATGTATTTGTCACAGCAGATCCAGATGAGTTGTAGAACTTATACAGCTCATATCTCATATTACAACTCGGCAGAAGAACTCTTTCTCCATAGTAACCCGGCGAATCAGCAATGGCTCTATAAAGGCAGCTCATGCAATGCAACTGGGTCAAATCCGGAGTACACTGCATCATCATGTGGATCGACACAGAGACGTTGACACTAGCAACCTGAGCTGCAAACTTAAGGCGCGAGTCCCCAGAGGCGGCATTGTTCTTCACACTGTCCATCAAGCTGAACAAGACTGAGCTAAACTGAGCATCATTTCCTGCATAGCTTCCATTTGTTGGGTTCCAAAAGGGAGTATCCTCCCACTCGGCAAAAATGGCACGGTTCGAGTACCTCAGCATACAAGTGTCAGCCCACCCAATGGCCTCTTTCTGATTAGGACATAGCTGGGTGAGGTTAGAGATCACAGAATCAAGACAATTGTGGCAGTCTGAGACTCCCAAATCTCCTCTGCACAGAGCTATAGCGTTGGCCTGATCAGGCGCCTTGCCGGAGGAGAGATTGAAGAAGCCATAGGTGAAACTAGTGGTGGAAGATATGCTTGTGAGGAGGGTGTTGAGGTTTGATTTGTAGGTGCTGGTGCTTGTGTAGTTTCCATTGGTTTCATGACATCTGTGTGCTATCAGAGCTTGTTGCGCTGTGACAAGTGTCAAGTGCACAAGGAGGAGAAATATCAGTGCTGTTGATCTGCCCATTGGAGGAGCTGTTTTGGTTTGCCCACAACAACCTTCTGTGTACTTCTGTGAGGAAAAGGAAAGCTATTGGAAATCATGTGATCAAAGATGAGGTTGTTGAGGTCAATTTCAGCATTCATCTAGAATTCTAAGGCATGAAAATGTAAGACTTTGAATAACCGAACCGAACCGAGCTGAACCGAAACCAACGAAGTTCGGTTCGGTTTTCGGTTCAAGAAATTTCAGGATTTCGGTTTCGGTCGTTTTTTCGGTTTGGTTCAATTTTTTCAAAGAAAAACCTTATACTTATCGAAAACTGAAAAAACCGAAACCGAACCGAATTTTTTCGGTTCACCAAATTCCCGAATTTTGGTTTTGGTTCCGTTTTTTTTTCGGTTCGGCTCGGTTTTGAACTAATACTCGGCCCTAATTCAGTTCATATGTACCTAGTTGAATCAATCTCTACAAAGTTGCCAACTTGATGATATAAAATAGTGATAATTCCGACCAAACAAAAAACAATAGTGACCAATTGGAGCAAGAGGGTGTAGTGGTCATTATTATATTATATCATATACTAAACAATATGAAAGCATGGGTAATAATACATATGATGACATTGAAAAACCACAAGATAGAGAATAAACATCCCAAAGTCATCAACATGTGTCCACTTGCCTGTAGAATATGAGCTACATACACTTTGAATAATGAATACTCGTTTTAGGTGGCTGTTTTCTTCACCAAATTGGTCATATTCTGACGTGTCATGCCTCATGGGCTATGGGAACAAACCATACCATTCAAATCTGTGGGGCAAAACTATGATTAGCCCTTGCTATAGTTGGTCTATCTCCATATATAAAGCTTAAGTAATCTGCAGAGAGTACTGATTTTTTTTCCCTCTTCAATGGGCAGCTCAAAAGTTGTGTGTTTCCTCTTCTTCCTCCATTGCATAGCTTCATTAGCTCCTGCTAAAGCCCAGCTTGATCTATGGGACTATGCTTGCATTGATGACAATGGAAACTACACAGCCAACAGCACCTTCAAATCAAATCTTGATACTCTTTTCACCAAGATATCAACCACTGATATCTCTTATGGCTTCTACAACTTCTCAGCCGGAAACGATCCTGATCAAGCGTATGCCATCGGTTTCTGCAGGGGCGACGTCGGGGTCTCAGACTGCCACACCTGTCTCGCTTTCGTCACGAAGAATCTCACCGGCCACTGCCCCAGCCAGAAGGAGGCCATTGGATGGGCAGACAACTGTATGCTGAGGTACTCGCCTCGCGACATTCTTGGCGGGAAATGGGAAGAGCAGGCTCCCATTGCACTGATCAGTGGCACTAATGTTACTGGTCTGGATCATTTCATCAGTGTGCTTACAGGGCTGCTCTACAGCCTTGTGAATGAGACGGCTAGTGGCGATTCCAGGCTCAAGTTCGCAACCGGAGAGGCGAATGTCACGAGCTCGCAGAAGATTTACTCCCTCATGCAGTGTACTCCTGATCTGTCTTACCTGGATTGCTTGGGTTGCCTTTCTTCGGTGATAGACGGTCTCTCGGTAGGGAATGGCGTTCAAGGACAGACAGGGGCTCGGTACCTCGTACCGAGCTGTTATGCTCGGTACGAGAAGCAGAAGTTTTATTTTTCAGCTGATTCTCCTCCTCCACCTCTGCCATCGGAATCTGTAGCATCAGCGCCATCATCACCTGATGAAGTTCCCATGGGTTTCATGGCATTAATGTGCTATTAGAGCCTGTTGGGCTGTGACAAGTGTTGATACGGCTCGGGTACGAGTACGAGTTCGAGACCCGTCCATTATTATTAGCGTTTTATTAACGGTTCTTCGATTTAGCGCATACCCGAATCTCGTTATAGCGCATATCCTTTCTCCATTAAAAAGGGATGGACGGTTCATACATAACTACAGAAAACAGGTAGACAAGTTAATACTGGTCATACCTTTTCAATGGTCGGGTGTTTCATCAGTCTTAGTTGAGGAACCTTGTCCAACATTTTTTAATGAATATTAAATTTTCGTCCATGTCAAACATATGGACCTTTAAACGTTGACCATGGTATTTGTATGGACATATCGCGTTTCTCCATGTATTTATAATGGACGATTTATCAGAACGTGAAAAGTTGAAAATCACATGTATATAACATAACTTAACCCACAACGAACACATTTTAATCGAGTCATGTGTTTGGTGTTATGAAAATTGATGATACTTGTGTGTTTTTCTTCAAGACATTTTCAACCACATTATTCAACATAATAAGAACACTCATTATAAACGGTTCATACATGCTCATACTTTCGTATATAATCGAGTATTGATTAAAAAAAGACCCCAACAATCTCTAGAAGATCTACAAGCTAGCAGTGTCGTTTCTAGTGGTGGATTGCTCATGTACAACAAAGAGCTGAAGAACTTGCCAAAGAGCACAAACACACCAAGTGATTTGCAAGAGTTGGCAGTCTGTCCAACTAGGGTAACCTTCTTCCATTGTGGCCTTAGAAAGTGGGTCATCCATTTGTAGAATTGGGCACGTCAACAACCCATATGTGATACCTGTAAGTGCAGCTCCCAGGTAAGTCCTCCAATCACAAGCACCACAAAACAAGACAAAACCGGTCCCAATGCACCATAATCTTCAGTCTTGCAACTATACAGTAGGGAAAAATAGAAGGTTTATGAGTTTTATAAACTACATACTGATCCACCAACAGTTGGCTCCGCGGTATGAAGGAAGCTAATCAGATTGCCCGAAATCCCACCGAGTAAGCACACGAAGAAGAATGTAAATGACCCATACACTTTACACACACGAGGGCTAAAATGGAGTAGCACCCAACTAGTCAAGGCAACATGAAAGACACCAGAATGCTGCAAACAGAACACAGTTATAGGAAGGAGTATAATACAGTATGAACAATTAAGTGGATATAATTTCATGCAACTTCTTTTTGATTACGTAAGTTTGAAGATTAAAATTAGCTAAAGATAGCTACAAATAGCCCTAATTTCAACAAATTCAAGCTCAAACAGCATAACCTCTTATCTGACCAAATTGCCGCCCCAAGTGACCACCTCTTCGCTCGCCGCCTCTGCAACCCTCTTCGCTCGACGAACCTCTTTGCTCGCCTCTGCAGCCCTCTTTGATACGGATCGATGGGATCCGTACCGGGATAAGCAATACAACCTCGATGTGAGATCGTACCGAACCCTTGTTGGTCAAGGGGGTGAGACGAACCCGGTGTGGGAACGGCTCGGATAAACGCGATTGGTATTCGCGGAGTGAAGAGGCTTGTAGCCTTGGAGGGAGAGTGACGGTAGAATGGAGGGAGGATAGACAATTAGGGTAAACTTTGTTATTGATTGATTGATTGCCAAAATAAAGATTACAAGATATATATAGTTGCTGAATAATAAAACCCTAGATGCTAATGCTAACCCTAATTAAGCCCAAAACCTAATACATTAATAAAAATATAATAATTTAACGTATCAATTACTCCCCCGGTGAGACTCGACTCGTCCTCGAGGCGGAAATCAAAAACAACCCATAGAGCACAATATCCACCGGGATCAAAAATGAGTATTATCCTGCGGGCCCTCACCAAGACCAAGACCAAGACCAAAGCATTAACAAGAACCCGTATGTGGTTAAGCACCAGACTGCTTCTTCTTCGGCTGGCAGCAACCATCAAGTCCACCGGCTTAAAACACAATGGAAGGGGCCAGAAATGTACTTGTGAAAGGTCCATCTTTTGCCTAAAACCGATACTTGAAGGTGGCAAAATTATCGCTGGAGGCGTTGGCAGCGGGGAACAGGCGACGACCGCGACTTCCAGCGGCGTGAACGGGCCGGCGACAGGATGCGACGCGAGCAGGGTGGGGTCGGGGCACGCCGGAAACGGGCTGGCGTTGGGGTTTGTGGACGTTGCGAATTGGTGGCCGTTCGGATCCGCGGCAGAGGCGACAAACTGGGCGACGTGAGCGGCCAGATCTGATGCGAACGGGCCGGTAGGGCGGGCGTCGATCGGAATCGCGTGTCCGAGTGGAGGGGCCGGTGTGATTGGTTCAAGGTCGGCGACGGGCATCGCAGTGAACGACGGAGCTGCGGATCCAGAGTTTTGCGGGGGCAAATATCCAATCCACTTTTCTTCTTCAATTGCAACCCCGGAATGCTGCCTAGACAATTGCTCAACATGTGGATCCATTGTCTTTGGAGTTTCCTGTCGACAACAATCCGCGTAGGGAGGAGGGGCGAATCTCTCTAAGACGGCATCCACCAATTCATCCCAGGTATCGATGGAGTGGTTTTGTCTTTGATAACGAAACCAATCCAAAGCCGGATTATCAAATAGCAAACCCACCAGTTGAAAGCGGTCAGAGACCGTACTCTGAAAGTAATCAAAATAGGTTTGTACCGTGCATATCCACCCTACCGGATCTGTGCCATTGAAACGAGGTGCTGGCGGCGGTGGTGGCCATTGACGTTGAACTTCCCGTTCTTTCTGTAACTCTTCAAGAGTATTACGAAGTTCCAACATTAGTTCCCGAATTTCCATTGTAACATAGAGTTCGGGAATGAAAGCACCAATTGATACGGATCGATGGGATCCGTACCGGGATAAGCAATACAACCTCGATGTGAGATCGTACCGAACCCTTGTTGGTCAAGGGGGTGAGACGAACCCGGTGTGGGAACGGCTCGGATAAACGCGATTGGTATTCGCGGAGTGAAGAGGCTTGTAGCCTTGGAGGGAGAGTGACGGTAGAATGGAGGGAGGATAGACAATTAGGGTAAACTTTGTTATTGATTGATTGATTGCCAAAATAAAGATTACAAGATATATATAGTTGCTGAATAATAAAACCCTAGATGCTAATGCTAACCCTAATTAAGCCCCAAACCTAATACATTAATAAAAATATAATAATTTAACGTATCACTCTTCGCGTCCAACCCGACCAGACCGCCGCCCTCGATGGTGGTCCCAAGCGCCGCCGGAAATCCCCTCTTCCCCTTCGCTCTTCGCCCTCTTCGCCCTTCGTTCTTCTTTCTTTTGTTTTACTTTTACTTTTCCTAAATTTTAACAAGTTAACCGGGACTTTGACGAAATTTGAGAGAAGGGGCACATTCCGAACTTTTTCGAAACCTCTAGGGTATTTTGCGGACAATTTTTTTTTAGGATACTATTTGGAAAAGCCCAAAACTCAAGGGTACCATCCGAAATTTCCTATTTTTATGCATGGAGAGATTTTTGGATTGAAAAAAAATTGGCCTGAATTGTTTGACACGTGACGGAAGGAGATGGTTGGAAGGAGATTTGCTTTAAAATATATAGTAGGATTTAGGTTACAGTCCGAATTTTTTAAAAATGTCAAGGGCACCAAAAAAAATAACATTTTTTACTGAGTACCAAGGAAAAAGTCTAAAAATATGTCTAGGTCAACAAAAAGCTAAAAAGAAGACAATAGCAACTAAACACTTGTAAGGTAGTGCAGATCAAAAAAAAAAAAAAAGAGAGCAGATCAAAAAAAAAAAAAAAACACTTGTAAGGTAGTAAAGTGCAAATATACCTTCTGATGAGCTTTTCTTTGGGCCTTGGTCCAATACATTTAGCAACCCTTTTTCTATTTGATCCATGATCCAACAATATTATTTTGCAAAACGACAAGTTAGATTTGGAAAGAACTTGGTTATAGGTTTGGAAAATCTAATCGAACCAGAATATTTCAAGTTCAAAGGGAGTTAAGCTCACTCAATCAAGGAAACTCTAATGTTTCTACATATTTCACAAAAATCAAGAAGTTGAGGGATGAATATTCCATCCTCTTACAAGATTGTGTATGTGATTATGGTTCTGCTGCTGCAGTTACCAAGGTGATTGAAGACCAGAAAGTGATACAATTCTTGATGGGGTTGAATGAGTAGTTTAATGTAGTTAGAAAATCATGTGAATAAAGATGAGGTTATTGAGGTTAATTTCAGCATTCATCTAGAATTCTAAGGCATGATAATAAAATGAAAATGTAAGACTTTGACTAACCGAACCGAAATCGACGGAGTTCGGTTCAAGAAATTTCAGGATTTCAGTTTCGATTTTGTTCAATTTTTTCAAAGAAAAATCTTATATTTATTGAAAACCGAAAAGACCTAACCGAACCAAACCGAATTTTTTCGATTCACCAAATTCCCGAATTTCGGTTTCAGTTCGATTCGATTTTTTTCGGTTCCCTAATTCAGTTCATATGTACCTAGTTGAATCAATCTGTACAAAGTTGCCAGCTTGATAATAAAAAATAGTGACAATTCCGACCAAAAAAAATAGTGACAAATTAGAGCAAGTGGATGTAGTGGTCATTATTATAGTATATCATATACTATACAATATGAAAGCGTGGGATAATAATACATATGATGACAATGAAAAACCACAAGATAGAGAATAAACATCCGAAAGTCATCAACACGAGTCCACTTGCCTGTAGAATATGAGCTACATACACTTTGAATAATGAATGCTCGTTTTAGGTGGCTGTTTTCTTAAACAAAATGGTCATACACTGATGTGTCGTGACTCATGGGCTATGGGAACAAACCATACCATTCAAATCTGTGGGACAAAACAGTGATTAGTCTAGTTGGACCAAATGGTATTAACTACAACTATTCAGAGAATTTGTTCCATCTCCTATCCTCCTCAATGGGCAGCTCAAAAGTTGTGTGTTTCCTCTTCTTCCTCCATTGCATAGCTTCATTAGCTCCTGCTAAAGCCCAGCTTGATCTATGGGACTATCGTTGCATTGATGACAATGGAAACTACACAGCCAACAGCACCTTCAAATCAAATCTTGACACACTTCTCACCAAGATATCAGCCACTGATATCTCTTATGGCTTCTACAACTTCTCAGCCGGAAACGATCCTGATCAAGCGTACGCCATCGGTTTCTGCAGGGGAGACGTCGGGGTTTCAGACTGCCACACCTGTCTCGCATTCGTCACGACGAATCTCACCGGCTACTGCCCCAGCCAGAAGGAGGCAATAGGATGGGCAGACAACTGTATGCTGAGGTACTCGCCTCGCGACATTCTTGGCGGGAAATGGGAAGATCAGCCTCCCATTGCACTGATCAGTGGCACTAATGTTACTACTGGTCTGGATCATTTCATCAATGTGCTTACAGGGCTGCTCAAAAGCCTTGTGAATGGGACGGCTAGTGGCGATTCCAGGCTCAAGTTCGCAACCGGAGAGGCGAATGTCACGAGCTCGCAGAAGCTTTACTCGCTCATGCAGTGTACTCCTGATCTGTCTGAGCTGGATTGCTTGGGTTGCCTTTATTGGGTGATAAACGGTCTCTTGGAAAGGAGTGACGTTAGAGGACAGACAGGGGCTCGGTATCTCGTACCGAGCTGTTATGCTAGATATGAGACTCAGAAGTTTTATTTGTCATCTGATTCTCCTCCTCCACCTCCGCCGCCGAATACTGTAGCATCAGCGCCATCAGCACCTGTTGGATCAACTAATGGTGAGTTTTTGAATGTTTTCTTCATAGATAAAACCAATTGGCGATAGGAGGAGTAACCCACCATCTTATATACTAGGCAATTTTGTCTCACAACTTCAGATGTGGGATGGTTTTGAATTGTTTCCCAACAGGTATGAGTTTGATTGTTTATGTTTTCTTGTGCAGGAAATGGAAGTGGGAAATCCAAGATCATAATAATTGCTGTTCTTGGTGTCCTGGCATGCATGTCTTTGTTGCTTAACTTCCTTGTGTGTTGCTGGCTACGAGGGCGACGAACAAAGCCTAACAAGATGGTTGCCATGGAGTTGGAAGATGTGGATGAAGCAAGTTGCTGTGAGTCATTGCAGTTGGATTTCAGCACCATTAGAGATGCCACAAATGGTTTCTCACAAGCTAACGAACTCGGGCGTGGTGGATTTGGTGCAGTTTATAAGGTAAGCCTCAATTTTTCGACGAACGAAGATAAATCTGATACAAAACATAAAGGTGATAAACTGTTTCGGCTTTTGTTGTCGTAGGGTGTCTTGGCTACTGGCCAACAAATAGCAGTAAAGAGGCTAGCAATCAATTCAGGGCAAGGTGAGTCAGAATTCAAGAATGAGGTACATTTAGTTGCCAAACTTCACCATAGGAATCTGGTCAGGATTCTCGGCTTTTGCTTAGAGGGCGACGAGAGACTTCTGATCTACGAGTTTGTCGCTAATGGAAGCCTGGATTACACTTTATTTGGTATGGCCAGTTCTTGCTCTTTCATAAGGAAAATGTCTTAAAAGCTTTCATTACACACCAACTGAAATCTTCTTGCATTTGTTTGAGCTTACAGATGCGAAGAGGCGTAATGAGCTGTACTTATTGCTGCTGTAATTATTTCAGAGTTGGTGTGAGTCGTTTGGTGCTCTTTCGTTTCAGTGTCCTGTAATTATATTAGTGTCCCTAGAGTTGCTTGTACATTGTATATAAATTGCTTGCTGTGATAATGGAAAAAGGAAGACTTGAGATTGTCTCCCATACCTCTGTTTCGTTTCATGGTATCAGAGCAATTCTTCAATTCTCTTGATCCAAAGCCATGACAGGCAAAGATAAAATCAATCCTGATGAAGAAACCTCTAAAACTCTCAACTCTGAGCCCCAAAAACGTAAAATTCCCTCTCCATATGACCTGAATTCCAATGATAACCCTGGGAATATTATTACGCAAGTGCAATTGCGTGGTGAAAACTACGAAGAATGGGCCAGAGCTATGCGTACCTCGCTGCGCGCTAGAAGAAAATGGGGTTTCATCGATGGAACCCTAAAGGAGCCCGCTGACGAGAGCACGGAGATGGATGATTGGTTGACTGTGAATTCGATGATGGTGTCATGGATTCTCAACACCATTGAACCGAGCCTTCGTTCTTCGATCTCTTATATGGAGAATGCGAAGGATTTGTGGGAAGATATCAAAGACCGCTTTTCAGTCGTCAATGGACCACGAATTCAGCAATTGAAGACCGAATTGGTTGAATGCAAGCAAAAAGGTCACACGATGGTGACCTACTATGGCAAATTGAAGTCTCTGTGGGAGGAATTGGGTCATTACGATCCGATCCCTGTGTGCACCTGTGATGGGTGCAAGTGCGACATCAAATCAAAACTTGACAAACGCCTTGAGGAAGGCAAAGTTCATCAAATGCTGATGGGCTTGGACAATGAAGTTTATGGAACGGTTCGATCCACTTTGTTGACAATGGAACCTTTGCCATCTGTTAACAGAGTGTATTCAACCTTGATTCAGGAAGAACAGGTCAGGAGTATGAGTCGTGGAAACGAAGCGAAAGAAAATCAGATGGCTTTATCTGTCAAAGCAGGGCAGCGAAGTAGACCAGACACAAGATTTCGAGAGGAGTCGAAAGATCGAAACGTGAATTGCAGCCATTGCAAACGACCGGGGCATGAAGCGACGAGTTGCTTCCGTTTGATTGGGTATCCAGAATGGTGGGGAGACCGACCTAGGGATGACGGAAAGCCAAAAGCCAAGTCGGTGCCAGGAACAAGTCGCAACAAGGGCATAGTGAAAGCAAACGTCGCTAAAAGCTCAGGAAGTCGTGAGAGTGAGATGAATTTGGAAACTGAGGCTCGCTCCATACCGGGACTGAACAACGATCAGATTCAGGCTTTGATTGATATGCTGAACTCACAGAAGTCAGGTGCTCAGGAACGGATGACTGGTAAGCAAGATGCTATGTGGATTATTGATAGTGGGGCAACTAATCACATGACAGGAAGAAGAGAGCGCTTTAGCTCCCTTAGAGACATTCCTAGCACTTCTATTGGTATGCCTGATGGGCAAGAAGCCTTGGCAATCATGGAAGGGACCGTTCAACTTGATTCCAATTTGACTCTGGATCATGTGCTTTATGTACCAAAGTTGGATTGTGAACTGATATCAGTTACACAGTTGTTTGATGAGGCAAACTGTAATGTGTTGTTTACTAAACATCTTTGTGTTATCCAGGACCGCACTTCGAGGATGCTGATTGGTGCGGGTAGGCGACGAGGTGGACTTTACTATTTCCTGAGGGTGTCTAAAATAAGAGCTTTGAAGGCAGGAGCAGTGCAGCCGACTGATCTTTGGCATAGGCGGTTCGGACATCCTTCATGGGAGATATTGAAGATAATAACTAAGGCTGAGGGCTGTAGTGAGAACATTAAGGAAAATAAAGCTTGTGATGTATGTCAAAGAGCAAAACAATGTCGAAACAGTTTTCCGTTAAGTAGTAATATGGCGAAAGACAGCTTTGATCTGATTCACTGTGATTTGTGGGGACCTTACAAAAAGGGGTCTTCTTGTGGTGCTCATTATTTCTTGACCATAGTTGATGACTTCACAAGAGCAGTGTGGATTTACTTGTTGATTGATAAGAAAGAAGTGATGCCTACTATTTTGCAGTTTTTTGCCCTGATTGATCGACAGTTTGGAAAGAAAATTAAAGTGTTCCGTAGTGATAATGGTACTGAGTTCATAAGTATGAGAGGTTATTTTCAGGAGCATGGAATTGTCTTTCAGACTTCTTGTCCCGGAACACCTCAACAGAATGGTCGGGTTGAGCGGAAACACCGACACATCTTGAACGTCGCTCGTGCACTTCGGTTTCAAGCGAGTCTCCCTCTTGATTTTTGGGGTGAGTGTGTTCTAACGGCGGGATACCTCATCAATCGGTTGCCATCGTCTATATTGAAAGGCAAGACTCCGTTTGAAATGCTATATGGTAAGGCTCCCACTTACGGCCATTTGCGGGTGTTTGGATGCCTTTGTTATGCCCATATTCAGTCAAGAGGGCGTGATAAGTTCTCTGATCGGGGTCGCAAATGTGTTTTTGTGGGGTATTCATCAAGCCAAAAAGGTTGGCGGTTGTATGACCCTATTATGAAAGTGTTTCTTGTTTCACGTGATGTTTCATTCTTTGAGAATGAATTTTATTTTGCTCCCAGCATCTCAGTTCAGCTGCCAGCACACACATTGCCAAGTAATTGTGATGATGAAGAAGTTGATTTGCCAACGGAACCGGAATCACCTTCTGATGTTTTGCCTCGCTTGGATGATGAGATGCCAAGAGACAGGGGGGATGACTCTGTTGCTGCTGATTCAGCTGCTGTAAATGACGCTGCTGATTTTTCTACTGATGCAGCCCCTCTTGAAAATCAGCCTAATCTTGATGCTCAGATGGGTCGGGGTCAGCGTGTTCGCCAACGCTCGGTCTTGCTACGTGATTTTGTGACCAATACAACGCGAATTAAAAGGCCTACGACCTGCTTGGCTCCTTCTCAGCGTACCTCGGGTAAGCCGTATCCTCTGAATGATTATCTTTCTTGTGATCGGTTTTCCTATCAGCACCGCGGTTTTCTCGTATCAATTTCTAATACAACAGAACCGTCTTCCTTCGCTGAGGCGATGAAAGATGAAAGGTGGCGGGAGGCTATGAGCCTTGAAACTCAAGCCTTAGAGAACAACCATACCTGGGACGTTACTTCCCTTCCTGTCGGGAAGAAAGCTCTCGGATGCAAGTGGGTCTATCGGATCAAATACAAATCTGATGGATCCGTTGAACGATTCAAGGCTCGGCTGGTTATTCTTGGTAATCATCAAGTTGCTGGGGTGGATTACTCTGAAACGTTTGCGCCCGTCGCTAAGATGGTGACGGTTCGGACGCTCTTAGCGGTGGCTGCCTCTCGAGGATGGGAGCTCCATCAAATGGACGTGCACAACGCGTTTCTTCACGGTGATCTCGCAGAGGATGTTTATATGAAACTTCCGCCTGGGTTTCGGGTTGCACGTCCTGGTCTTGTTTGCAAACTCAGGAAGTCCATTTATGGATTGCGTCAAGCTCCGAGGTGTTGGTTTGCAAAGCTGTCTGCTGCATTAAAACGATATGGATTTCGTCAATCATATCATGACTACTCTTTGTTCTCGTATGTTGTCGACAACATTCAAATTCATGTGCTGATATACGTGGATGACCTTATCATTTCAAGTAATGATGGGGGTTCAGTGACTAAATTCAAAAGCTATCTGAGTACATGCTTTCATATGAAAGACTTAGGCTCCTTGAAATACTTCTTAGGGGTAGAGGTCTCTCGGAGTTTTGATGGTATTTACCTTTGCCAGCGGAAATATGCTCTGGATGTTATTAGTGAGGTCGGGTTGCTCGGAGCCAAGCCAGTTGATTTTCCCATGGATTCGCATCACTCATTAGCTCTCTCCACTGCTCCTCTCATGAATGACCCGGAGTCATATCGTCGCCTCATTGGTCGTCTTGTCTATCTGTGTTTCACTCGGCCTGAATTATCTTACTCGGTGCATATCTTGTCGCAATTTATGCAGCAGCCTACGACAGAGCATTGGCGGGCTGCTCTTCGTGTTGTTCGTTTTCTCAAAGGTAGTCCAGGGCAAGGAATTTTGCTGCGTTCCAACTCCACCTTGCATCTCAGCGGCTGGTGTGATTCGGATTGGGCGAGCTGTCCCCTTACACGACGCTCATTATCTGGCTGGTTGGTTTTTCTTGGTACATCTCCCATCTCATGGAAAACTAAGAAACAACCGACGGTGTCCCGATCATCGGCTGAAGCGGA
Organism: Polygonum aviculare; assembly: GCA_934048045.1. Taxonomy (NCBI): domain Eukaryota; kingdom Viridiplantae; phylum Streptophyta; class Magnoliopsida; order Caryophyllales; family Polygonaceae; genus Polygonum; species Polygonum aviculare. The sequence continues at coordinate 1,327,830 of OW204024.1, forward strand.
GTATCGGTCTATGGCCTCTATTACATGTGAATTGAAATGGTTGAAGGGAGTATTGTCTGATTTGCGTGTTCGTCATCCTTCCCCGATTCAGTTGCACTGTGACAGTCAATCCGCCCTACATATCGCTCGGAATCCCGTCTTCCATGAGCGAACTAAACACATCGAAGTGGACTGTCATTTTGTTCGCGATGCAATCACTGATGGAACTCTTCTTCCTTCCTATGTTCCCACTGGTGCTCAGCTCGCGGATATTTTTACCAAAGCCTTGGGGAAAGCGTCTTTTCACTCGTTTCTTCGCAAGTTGGGCATCCTTAACTTGCATGCTCCAACTTGAGGGGGGATAATGAGCTGTACTTATTGCTGCTGTAATTATTTCAGAGTTGGTGTGAGTCGTTTGGTGCTCTTTCGTTTCAGTGTCCTGTAATTATATTAGTGTCCCTAGAGTTGCTTGTACATTGTATATAAATTGCTTGCTGTGATAATGGAAAAAGGAAGACTTGAGATTGTCTCCCATACCTCTGTTTCGTTTCAAGGCGTGTCAAGTTGGACTGGAAAACGCGATACAAAATCATACAAGGGATAGCTCGAGGACTTGTGTACCTTCATGAGGACTCCCAATTCCGGATTATCCACCGCGATCTCAAAGCCAGCAATGTACTTCTTGATGCAGAGATGACTTCCAAGATTTCTGATTTCGGCATGGCGAGGCTAGTCAATGTGGACCAAACTCATGCCGAGACTAGGCGAATTGCTGGCACATAGTGAGTCCATGCACAGTTGCACACACCTTAATAAAGGTCACTTAAATTTTCTTGTTCATAGTGTAAAAAAAATTAAAATGTATATGCAGTGGCTACATGGCACCAGAGTACGCGCGATACGGATCCTTCTCTGTCAAATCAGACGTGTATAGCTTCGGCGTTCTGGTCTTGGAGATCGTCACCGGCCAACGAAACGTTGACAATACCGGCAGAGAGGCCTGTGAAGACCTCATAAACTCAGTGAGAAAATTTCAGCTCTAAATGAAGAATTTTCTTTCCTAAGAATTGAGCTAGTTGTAAATATCTGTCATATTTCTTGTGCAGGTTTGGAGAAACTGGAACAATGACACAGCTTTAGATATTGTGGATCCAATGGTTGTGACAACAGGTTCACAGTCTGAAATGACAAGATGCATACACATAGGATTGTTGTGTGTTCAAGAGTGTGCTCCAAATAGGCCTACAATGTCGTCGGTTGTTCATATGTTGTCCGGTCAGTCTTTCGATCTTCCGTTGCCTGCGCAACCAGCGTATGTTCTGATCAGCAAAAGCCGGCCACCGGCTGTTGACGGTCAGACCGATAATAGATCGTTGCAGTCACAAGGGTGTACAGACTCAATGACAGATCTTTACCCTCGGTGATGATCTATTACAGAACAGTGCCCTGTATACAAGAGTCAATCTAATGTATGCATGTTTGACATTTCATTCCTATCAAGCATAGTCAGAGAGAAGTAAACTGTGGTTTGATCTCATTCTCTGGTTAATCAGGGTAAAAAAAAATTAATTAAATAAGTTTTGCTTACAAGGAAGAAAAGCTCGTTGCAAAAACTAGTTGATTTCCGGTACATGGGAAGACACGGTAGTTGTAAAACAAAAACTTATTACTAAAGCCTTCGAATTGAATCGCATGAAAAAGTACGTGACATTGTTGCAACTATATTATCACAGCAAACCAATCCAAAAAACAAAGCTAAAAATAGTAGCTATAACTAGGCAAAAGGAAAGAACAAACTCAACTAAAATTTAATCAGAACAAACTTAACCAAACTTTGATCATTTGTTACCGACTTAACCAAAATTTGATCACTCATTTGTTACCGAGCTCCAAGCCACGGAATTTAGGGTCACCACGATCAGAAACTTCGACATAATTCTTCCAAACCTTGTGTTCCTCCCACACCGTGTGCATTTCCTCAATCGGAATACCCTTTGTCTCGGGAAGCAAAAAGTAGATGAATACGGTCATAGCGAAAATGAAACAGGCAAAGAAGACGAAGATGCCAAACTTGAGGTGGCAAAGCAACGTCAAAAATATCTGGGCAAGCACAAATGTCATAAACATGTTTACCGCCACAACAACTGATTGGGCTGGAGAGTGGAGACCGAATCTCAAGCGGGAAGATCTCACTCGGTACCAACCACCCCAGTGGACCCCAAGACCATGCGAATCCCATCACGAACAAGCATATGATCACAACTACAGCCACCCCGAAAAGCTTAGATATGTCGGTTACCGCACCCGTCGTTCCAAACTTGCTCCCTATTAGGGCAGCCACTACAATCTGCACAAAGACACCCATTTAACGTTATATAAACTAATGTTATATACATTGTAGTACTATGTTGAGTTTTATAAGAATATAAAATTACCTGCAACACAAACATTTGGATGCCACCTTCGAGAAACAAAAACCTCCTACCCTTCCTAACCACAGCGTAGATGGCCAAGAAGGTGGCCAACATGTTAACATTTGCTTGCGATACTGGTTATCGAACTTACAATACTGGTTCTTGTCCGTAGCCGCCGCCATTTGCTTGCGATACACGCTAGGAAAATACGCCTCTAGGAACACCGGCATCGACGTCACTCCTCCGGTGATCCCGAGATCGTATCCGAAGATCAGACCGCCCGTGGCTCCAGTAGACGGCATACTTTGTCAGTCGACCGGACGGTGGGGAGTCGCCCGACGTTGTGGAGAATGCACCAACGGCCATAACTTAGCCAAGAGAATTGCAAGTGTATGGTACGTGAATGAGTAGGTCCAGGATTGTGTAGAAGTGTATGATGCGTGAATGAATAGGACGGGATTATATTGAGTTAGGGGTTTTGTCAACCAAAAATAGAGTGATTTCTTTTTGCCGTTTAATAGATAAAAAAATCTTTTGTTAGACTCAAAAAAAAAAAATGACGGATATGGATTGGCTCAAATAAATATGATCATTAGATATGGATAGACGTGCTCTGATAGAAAAATCTTTTGTTTTTTGTCAAATCATAGAAAAATCTTTCACAAAAACTACACCAGGTTATAATATCTCATTTCATGTTTAAGTACTTAAAATAACCGACATAACAATTATACTGGATACCAAAATACGGGTACTTCCAAAGTAATTGACTATATGTATCCCGTAACTATGTACGTGACACGATTAATAATAACTTTTTAACGTATTATTCACTTATAAAGGAATGCATAATAATAAAGTATTACTCTCTCCGTTTCATAATAAGTGTCATTTTAACTCTTAACATATTTTTTAAGAAAAGCAATCATTAACTTTAAAACTTACAACTTTTTTTTTAATCTTACCACTCATCACATTTTTTTGTCAATGAATGAACAACTTTACTCAACAAATACACATTCCAATAAAGTTAGCATTACTCATTCCTAATTAATCACTTTGAAAACCTAAAACGACACATAATTTGAAACAAATTTTAAGTGCTAGAACGACACTTATTGTGAAATGGAGGGAGTATTAGAAATTAGAGCTTGTTGTAAAGATCTGTCATATTTCTTATGCAGGTATGGAGAAACTGGACCAATGGCACAACTTGACACTATTATGGATCCAATGGTTGTGACAACAGGTTCACAGTCTGAACTGACAAGATTCATACACAAATCCACCTTAAGTTTTCACGAGTTTTTTCATGAGTAAAGAAATATCAAATTCGCCTTTTCACAAATCAGTCTTGTGACCTCTCGCTTCCTCAATTGAGGAAATAATGCCTATGTGAGTACGTGGAGATCCAATATAAACTGGCAAACTGCAATGCATAAACTTTCAATATATGTTTGAAATCTAAATAAAACAAAAGAACTATAAATCCTGAAGTGAAACTCAAAAAGAAAGACATAAAACACAACAAGTTAGTTCAAACTGAAATAAAAATCTCAATGGCACTGCAGAACAAAAGCTGAACTCAAAAAGAACTCCTTAGTCGAACAAACTGAAGCCCAAGTCATCATCAGACTCGTCAGCCGGCTCTTCCTTCTTCTCCTCAGCAGGAGCCGAGGCAGCAGCACCACCACCGGCAGCAGCAGCAACAGGGGCAGCAGCCACGGCAAACTTGCTGGGGTCAGCAAGGTACTCCTTGACCTTGTCGGCTTGAGGGAATGAGTAGTCGGTCTCCACAGCGATGGCCAGGGCGTTCTTGTAGGCGTTGATGAACATGTGTGGGGCAGCTGCGATTGTCGGGTACGCAATGGCAAGGGAAAGGGAGGTGACCATGGAGACACCGAGAGCGAACTTGCTGATGAGGTCCTCGTCGGTAAGGTTGAGCACCTCGGGGCTGAAAACGGACCCGCTGTCGTAGACTGAGACGATGTTGAGACCGTATGAGAAGGGCCTGATGCCGAGCTTGGCTAGAAGAGCGGCTTCAGAGGACCCGACCTTGTCTCCTTGCTTGATGAGTTCGACTGGGGTGATGATTTCGACCGTACCCTTGTTAATCTTGGTGGGGATGTTGAGGACCTAAAGACAAGATACAAGGAGAGATTAGATTTTAGCAAAGCCAGTTTGACTTGAAGGATGAAACGAAAGAGTTAACTTCTTTACCTGGAAGAAAGAGGTCTGAGATGGGTCGAGACCTGTGTTGCCGGGTGGGACAACGACATCGATTGGAGCAACAAGACCGACACGAGCAGGAGCTCCAACCTGTTACAGCAAGATGAACCAATCAATACGATATAAGCCAAGAGTTACAAAAAGATCTAATCCGGTGCAGAAAACCAAGGTACACTATCAGTTTAACACAGGAGAAGAACATTATTCACATTTCAAAAGAGAAAGACAACATGCTTGTTCATTCATAAGCGTTCAAACTCAGCAGGGAATGTCTCAATCGAAGAGAATGTTAATCAAAAGGGAGAGACTGGATGTCTAATTCTGATGAGTGAAAGGCCTCTTCAATCTCAGGTTGTCCCCAATATCAACAACTTTTATTATCGAAATTAGAATAATAGCCACGAATAGTTGGTGACAGGCTATTTAGACATACATATCTATAAGTAGACAACAATAAATTGCAAGTTTCAAACACATTCTGGTCAGGCACTAAAAGCTTATTCGGTGTTATAGAGATCACCCTATTCAACTAATAAAGAATCTTCAAGTGAAGAATGGGGTTGCTATCAGTATTCAAACTGCAGTCTGGTATGAAATTCATCATTTTAACAAGTGACCTTGCAAATGCAAGAAAGAATTACTGGTCATAGCCTCAATAACAAATACGGCATTGCAGTTACAGTGTCACATTATAAGTCTTCTATAGCATTGCAATTTCAATTTAAGAGAGTTATCAATTTTTCTAAAGTTAACTAAACTAATATCTTCAGATTGGTGAAACACAAACACAACAGAGAAATCCAATCGGGTGAAACCATAAATCCAGTAATCACGAACTGACCTTGTACTTGGCAACCTCCTCGCTAACTTCCTTCAAGTCGCCCTTGGTGAAGATCAGCCCAACATTACCCTAAATATAAAATTTTGAAGATCAATAACAAACCGAAAGCAAAAAGATATAAATTTTGAAATCAAATTGGCGAACGGAAAACATACCACCAAGCAAGGGATGAGATTAAGGAAAGCATTGTTCCCGGTCTTCTCAGCATGAATCCTAACAGACCTCTTCATCATAGTGTTCTTCCCCATCAGAACAACAGAGTCCCCACGGAGTCCCTTCCGAATGTTCTGCAATTGGAGCGATCCGACATTGTCAGCGGAAGCCACAAGGATCTGGCTGTAGTCGTCGAGGAGCTGGCACAGCTTGCCATCGTAGGCGATCTTCTTCTCAGCTTTGGTCGGCTTCGGTGCCATTGGAGCCTAGGGTTTTGAAAATTCTAGATTTGGTGAGGATAGGGCAAAATTGAGGGCCAAGACGTAGCAAAGAGCTTGTCAAGGCGGACAGCGAATCAAAGCCGTCGCTTTAACCCCAAAGTTGAGACCTAATTGCCTACGGAGAAGGATGGAGGTTTTTGTTTACAGAAACAGCGGTGTTAGGGTTTAGCCGGGAAAGTTTTGTTATATAGAGGCGCTCTGAGAGAGATGAACGGAGGGGAATGTTCATGACCTAGATCGGACGGCTTATATTTTTCTTGCGGAGATGGGCTTATTTTCAAGATATAAGTTTCAAAGTTCCACGTGGCAAGTATTATACGCGTACAACACGGTCTTATTTGTTTGTATTTATACGCGCTTTCTACGCGTTTTCTACGTGTTTTTACGCGTTTTACACGCGTTTTCTACGCGTTCTTCGTAATTTGCACGCGAACGTCTTATATAAAAACGTACGCCCTTCCCGTTGCACTTCAAAATCGATCACAGACAATCTCCAATTCCCCGAATGGCATTCCGTCGGCGTCGACTCCATCTCCGAGGCGATTGAGTAGCGCTACTCCCAGAGTACGTGATTTCCCCTTTTTCCGTCGATCTTTAAACTCTCCGTAAATTCCATCTGTTGATCTTAGTTCGATTTTTGTTTCAGATGCTAGTTCCACTTTCTGGGATGAAATTGGTCGATTTTTGCCGTGATTTTGGATGAAATTGGTATTGTATAACCTAATCTTTTGAATTTTTTAGTATTGAAGTATAATCTGCTGTAACGAGAATGAGTTTGAGAATAATGTGCAAGTCTGTATTATCCCTCATGAGAGATTTCAATATATATACAGCAGAATCTCTATCTTAGAGACTATTTTCCATATCTAAATACATAGAAGATATCTATAAAATATCTATACAAATTCTATCTATATAATATATTCCAATACTCCCCCTCAAGTTGGAGCATGGGGATCGTAAATGCCCAACTTGGATCGTAAGTAATGAAATTGAGACTTGCCCAAAGCTTTGGTGAGAATATCTGCTGGTTGTTGGGTGGTAGACACATAGCGAGTTGTAATCGTACCATTAACAACCAAATCCCGTACAAAATGACAATCAACTTCGATGTGTTTAGTTCGTTCATGGAAGACGGGATTGGAAGCAATATGCAGGGCTGCCTGACTATCACAAGATAAGCTGATTGGAGTAGAATGAGAGACTCCAAGAGATCGAAGTAGAGATTTAAGCCACACGAGCTCCCCACAAGTCGAGGCCATAGAGCGGTATTCGGCCTCGGATGAAGATCGGGATACCGTGACCTGTTTCTTAGTCTTCCAGGAGACCGGAGAATGACCCAAAGTGATAAAATAGCCTGTTATAGATCTCCGTGTCAAGGGACACGATGCCCAATCAGAGTCACAGTAAGCATAGAGCCGAAGTTCACTTGAGCTGGAAAGAAACAATCCAAGTCCTGGCTGACCTTTTAAATAACGAACCACTCGAAGAGCTACTTGCCAGTGAATTTCCTTTGGATGTTGCATAAATTGTGATAGAATGTGAATAGAGTACGAGAGCTCAGGTCGGGTGATTGTAAGGTAGATGAGTCTGCCTACTAGCCTGCGATACTGCTCAGGAGAGGAAAAGTCTGGACTGTCAGCCGTAGAAAGCTGATGATGTGAGTCCATTGGGAATTCGCTCGGCTTTGAACCAAGCAGCCCCGATTCAGCAACGATTTCAAGGGCATATTTCTGCTGAGATAATAATATTCCATCTGAATTTCTTGCAATTTCAAGACCAAGAAAGTATTTGAGATTACCTAAATCCTTCATGTGGAAACAAGTGTTTAGGTAGAGTTTGAAGGAAGAGATGGCTGAGCTGTTGTTGCCGGCCACAATCAGATCGTCGACATAGATAAGGACGTGAAGCACATGATCAGGCCGAACAAGAGAAAACAGTGAATAATCAGCTTTGCTTTGTCGAAAGCCGAACGTACGAAGCGCCCTGGCGAGCTTGGCAAACCAGTTACGTGGTGCTTGTCGTAGTCCGTACAATGACTTTTGCAACTTACAGACTTGGCCCGAAGGTATACCGTCATATCCTGGAGGTGGTCGCATATATACATCCTCGTCGAGATCTCCATGTAGGAAGGCGTTGTGCACATCCATTTGGTGAAGTTCCCAATCTCGAATGGCTGCAACGGATAGGAAGACTCGGACGGTATTCATTTTAGCAACCGGTGCAAAAGTTTCGGTAAAGTCAATACCCTCAATTTGCCGGTTTCCAAGAACCACGAGACGCGCTTTATAACGCTCAATGGCACCAGTCGAGGTGTACTTAATACGGTAGACCCACTTGCATCCGATTGCTTTCTTGCCGGGAGGAAGAAGAGCAGGTATCCAAGTGTGGTTTCTTTCAAGGGCTGCGATCTCCTCTTTCATGGCAAGTTGCCAATTTTTATGCTGAACTGCATCATTAAAGGAGGAGGGCTCGGTCTCAGCTGTGATAGCTGCAAGAAAATTCACATGTCGAGAATTCAAGTGTGTACATAAAAGAGAGTTCTGAATTGGATATTGTGAACCTGAGGGCGGTGATGTTGTTGAAGGAGTGGGAGTCGGGAGTGGGGAGTCTTGTTGCTGCAGTGTATGACAGACAAAATCTCTGAGTAAAACAGATGGTTGTCGAATGCGTGTGCTCTGGCGGATCGGAATAGGCGCCAACTCAGTTTCAGATTCAGAAGAAGAAGGGGAGGAAGAAGTAGAGCTCCCCCTGACTTCAGACCTGGGTAGCGAGCTGCAAGGTGTTTGAGCTGAGACATCATCAAAAATATGTGGAGGCCGATCAGGAATCTGGTTGTTTGAGGATTCAGCTGAAGCCAAAGACGATGGTTGCCAGGGAAAAATCGCCTCAAAGAAGGTGACATCGCGAGAGATAAAGAACGCCTTGTCTTTCAAGTCGAATAATTTCCAACCTCGCTTTCCCGTAGGATAGCCGAGAAATACGCACTTTTTGCTTCTTGGGGCGAACTTGTCCCGACTCCGTGGAATTTTGGATGCAAAGCATAAGCATCCGAACACTCTAAGGTATGAGTAATTCGGTGCATTGCCATATAAGAGCTCGAAGGGAGACTTGTGTTGCAACAGAGGTGTTGGTGTGCGATTTATCAAATAACAGGATGTAAGGACACACTCACCCCAAAAATCAAGTGGTAGATTGGCTTGGAACCGAAGAGCACGTGCCACATTGAGAAGATGGCGATGCTTGCGCTCGGCTCGGCCGTTTTGTTGAGGAGTATAAGCACAAGTGGTCTCGAATTGAATGCCTTCTTGAGCAAAATAAGAGCGAAGACAAATAAATTCAGTCCCATTGTCAGAGTGAAAGCGCTTCACCTTTCGCTGGAACTGAGTTTGTGTCAAAGCACAAAAATTCTGAACAAGCTGAGCAACCTCGGATTTGTTAGCCATGAGAAAGACCCAAGTAGCACGAGAATAGTCATCAAGTATAGTGAGAAAATACGATGCCCCTGTTGAAGATGGAACACTATACGGACCCCATACGTCACAATGGATTAAATCAAACAAATTTTCAGCTTTATTAATACTTAAGGGAAAAGTAGTGCGAGTTTGTTTGGCCTGAAAGCAAACATCACAAGGCATAGAAGTATTATTCTGACTAACATGAGGTCCTAAATCTGAAATAGAAGATAAAACTGATGAAGATGGATGGCCTAATCTTTGATGCCAGAGCTGAGTAGTAGATATAGATGATGCTGCAGAAGCTGTGCAGACACTCGAAATTGATTGAAAACCACGTAGCCAATATACCCCACTCCGTTGCTCACCGACTCCAATCACCGTCCTCGTATTTGGTTCCTGAATCACGCACATGTGAGCTGTTAGTGTGATAGAGCAACACAAATCAGCAGTTAACTTAGCTAGAGACAGCAGATTGCAATCAAGAGTAGGAATCAGCAGAACATGTGGCAAAGATAGTGTATCTGTAAGAATCAAAGTCCCTTCTTCTAATGCAGATGTGAAGGTATGATTAGGAAGTTTAATAGATACAGGAGAAATAGAAGTGATATCTCGGAGCAATGTGCGATCTCCCGTCATGTGGAAAGAAGCGCCACTGTCCAAGATCCAAGAAGATATTTTACCGCCTGATGTGTTGGAGTTGGCATTGACAGAGTTAAAGAGATCAACTACAGTTTTCCATTGATCTTTGGTGAGATTTAAGGCAGCCTGATCAGTAGTAGAAGGTTGATGCGAGCCTGAAGTACCGTCGTTGCGCTGAACAGAATTAGCATGGCCTGGAGCGCCCCTGCCACGACCACGTCCAGCAGTTCCAGCACCTCTGCCGGCACCAGTTTCAGATTTGAAGTTGCTGTCAGAACGCCTAGAGCCACCAGAATCGCCACGTCCCTGACCAGAAGAAGCGGTGGTGGTGTTGCGATCTCGATTGCGAGTAAACCAATCTTCGGGATAGCCAATGAGTTTGTAGCACTTAGACACCTCATGATTGTTCAAGCCACAATGAGTGCACAACATAGATTTTCGTTGGTCTCCTGATTTGGGCTGAATAGATTTGGATTGAGCAGCGAAAGCCATTGCATCAGGATTAGAATCGCGAGTGCGAATAACAGATCGATGGCTTTCTTCTTGAGTAATAAGAGCATAGACTTGATTCAGATTAGGTAAAGGATCCCGAGCAAGAATGTTGGAGCGGACATTGCCGTAAGAATCATCGTCGAGTCCCATGAGGAATTGATGAATGCGTTCTTCTTCTCGTTGATGCTGTAGAAGTGGTGATGAAGCACAAGTGCAAGTCGTTGGAGGAACATAGACCTGTAGATCATCCCAGAGCTTTTTCAATTTCCCATAATAAGCAGAAATAGCTTGACCTTGCTGGCGGCACTGTGTAATCTCGTCACGAATTTGAAAGATTCGTGGTCCGTTTCCGACCGAGAATCGTTGCTTCAAATCATCCCATAGAGTACGAACATTGTCGCCGTATGTAATAGATGATCGCAATGTTGGATCAACAGACTGCATAATCCAACCAATAAGCATTGAATTGACGTTGTACCAGTCATCTTCTTCAATGGTATCGTTGTCCGGCTTAAGTATACGCCCGTTTAAAAATCCCATCTTGCGTTTAGCCCGGAAAGCGTTCTTCATCGCCGTAGCCCATTCTTGATAATTTTCTCCCTTGAGGACCACCGGACAGATTGAGAGACCCGGATGATCCGAGGGATGTAAGTAGTAATCAGAGGAAAGATCGAGAATTTGTCGCTTTGGAATCGATGGTTGCTGATTTTGAAGAACACCAGGAGATGTAGGATTCAAATTATCTGACTCGGAATCGGAATTGGCCATTGCCTAAGGAGACAGAGGCTTCACGAAACAGAGGGCAGGAGAAAAAAAAATTGTGAATTTGGTGTGATTGAGAAGAAAAACGGATGCAGCAGAAACGATTTTAGGTCGTCGGAAAGAGCTCTGATACCATGTAACGAGAATGAGTTTGAGAATAATGTGCAAGTCTGTATTATCCCTCATGAGAGATTTCAATATATATACAACAGAATCTCTATCTTAGAGACTATTTTCCATATCTAAATACATAGAAGATATCTATAAAATATCTATACAAATTCTATCTATATAATATATTCCAATATCTGCTGATATTCTGCTTTCCTTGATGTAACCATTCGAAGCTTATTATGATTTTGTATGATTTTGATATGCTTATGTCCATACTGGTGTACTGTATCATAAGTTGATTTCAACTCATGTTATTTAATCGAAAAGCGTCTTTAGATGTGGATGGATACTGACATGCGTAAAAACATGCTGAGATTTACCAAGATTGGATAATAGTGAGTGATCCTTTTCTAAACCACCTCTTAGTGTATTGGAACAATTAATCAAACTGTTTCACATACTAATGCAGTGAGTGCACATCTGGTTTGCCACCTTGCCTGATGGAATGATCAGCAATGGAGTAAGAAGGCGTTATGAGGTGGCCTATTCACTATTCAAGATGTCATGCAAAGCTTCAGGATTTTTTTCTTCTCATAATTTCTCATATCTCTAACCTAGATGGTTTTTATAACAATGTTTCTTTTTTCTTTTTGTAATCAGAGGGATAAAAGCTTACAAGTTACACATAATTTCGGTGTGTCTTTGGTGGGTGTGGATTCATACTTTCCATCATAACAAGACTCATCAGATCAATGTGGATGGAATCCCTGTGGTAACATCCCTTTTATGCCTTTGGTCTATTATCTGCTATGTTGTTCCTTGGTGAGGATCATCCTCATCAGATCAAAAAGTTGTCAAGAGTGATGTACTGGTTTTTGTAGCCTGCTGTTGTCACCTATAATTTAAAATTACTAAACAGAGCTTCCTTTGACATTATTGGTTTTCTAGAATTCTAGTTCTGATTATGATTTCCAAGGTGGTGTTGATGCTGAAAAGAGATTCAAGTATAAGCTATTCTTTCTCATATGTTGATATGCTTATTATAGAATTGCCTTGTATATATCTGTTCATTCTCTGTCTCCAGTTAAGAAGCTTATGCTACGCGTTTTCTTGTCAGGTTTGCAGATTTCTCTGGAGAGAGGATTCCCCCGTTAGTGTTGACGAAACTTCTGGAAGAGAAGAGTAAGATGAAAATATCCTTCTAATGATGTGACAATGTTTATGGATAACTAATATCACCTTATTGATTATACAGTGTTTAGTACTTTAGTCTCTGTGGGTTCTTCCAAAATTGAACCTAAGTTTCATTATCATTATGACATTATTGTGCAGCTACATTTACCGCCTTCAGACATTGTTACAGTTGATTGCAGTATATCACAAATGAGGCTTGAGGAGACTGAGAATGGAATTGAACAGGGGCCTTGCAACATTCAGCCACAACTTAGGATTGTATGATGTTCAAGGACCTATTCTAGTTGTAACACATGTGTTTATCCCACCAGATTCAGATTTTACTCTATGTGTAGAGCTTGAAGATGGGCTATGCCTTTGTTGTCATTTTGGTCCCCTGTATGATTTCAGTCTTTCAGCACCTCTTCTATTCTGGTTATCTCACTGGGCCTCTGCATTTTCCGTAAGATTTTATGTTATTATAATATTATATTTTGAAGCTCTTCACATCAGTTTTGTTTGACATGTGAGGACAAGATAGCAGCTGCACTTGAGACTCTCAAGCAAACAACATTGTTGGAAATATCTATAGCAACTTGTCAGCTGTCATGCACTTGGTGGCCGAGGATTCAAAGCAGCAATGGAAGCCCTTTGTGACTACTTAGGCTCAAAATATGGAAGTACCCTTTGCCTTAGGTAAGTACAGTATTAAAAACTAAAGATCTTTCCAATAGTTTGTAGCTTCCTGAACAAAACATCATATATGTTTATGTGTATTTTTCACATTCTGAGTACAATATTAATGCTTGACTTGCAGCTTCAGTAGAGTTTCTGGATTGACTAAGAGCAGGTTGTTAGCCAGTATAAAAGGTTATTGATTGTTTCAATCGAAATCCAAATTTTTACTGCTTTCTTCAATATCATTTGCAAATATTGGACAGCCATTTCATGATGTGCCTCAGGTTTGTTGCTCCCGATTATGGACCTGCACAGCTAAATACTAGATGGTATGGAGAGCAATATGCGAGTAAAAGCGAGGATGCCGACCTGCTTTGCTTCTGGAGAAGACACGTTTTTATAAAGGTCTGGTTGTTAGTTATTTACCTATTGTTCTATAGTTACTTTTCCACTCTGTGTGCTTTACAGTCGTTGCCTCCAGGCCTGAGCTTTGATATATGTTTCACAGGCTGCTGTCTCTGCTCAAGCTGGTTTTCATTTCCCCCCATAATCTAGGGACAATGTTTGGTACAAGCATTGAACGTATGCACCCATGCAGGAAAAAGGCTGTGAGTGTTGTGCTTCTCTATTTTTAAAATTTGTCGATTCTCCTTCTATATGGATTTCCTTGATCATTTATCTTCTTTGGTATCAGTTGTAGGATCACTGTAATCATTTATCTCATTCTCTCTCTATTAACCTTGTTATTCTTTCCCTGATACAAGGGAGCATTGAGACTTCTCACTATAACATCTTACTTGACGAGATAGTCTTCTCTCCCGGCGAGCTCCAAATTTTGTCTATTCTCTGTCTTATGTGTAAGTTCTTTGTCTCTTGGGTATTTTCTCTTTATTTTATTCCTGGAATATCCTAATATGTTTTAAATTTGAAAAGCATCTGCATGACCAGGGGCCAACCGAGCAATTGTGCTGCGCTAATTGGCAACTGTTTCTTCTTACTGAATCAGTCTTCTTACTCTTTAACATTAATGTGATGCTTAACTTACCCCCTCCCTTTCCAGTGGCCCATGTATTTCAGTTTCAGAAACTTGAGGGTGTGAATGAGAAACCTAAGCCTGAAGAGCTTGAAGGGATTTGTATGAGAAGCCCATCCCACCTCTCCCAGCTGCCGAGGTTGCACCATAAAGTCTCATGGTGTGTGTTCTTTTGTTACAGGATCCTTAGGTTGTAGAAACTTGCACACTTCATATTAATCTATTGTATCTGAACTCCCTATAGGAAATGAATTCTTTTCACATAATGCTAATCATTCACTCATTAATTTTTCAACAAGTCATGTATTGTACAGAGTTGCTAAGGGGGTGACTAATAGGTTATGCTCCACGCAGTCTTCATGGCAGATCTCTGTTTTTAACTTTCTTGAATACACAAGTCCTGTTTGTAAGCGTGTCTGCATATTTACGTGCATGATTATGATTTAATAGTTCAGTTTGTAGCATTAGCAAATTAATTGATCCAGTAGTACTAGGTGTGTGCTAGCAGAGAATAGGTAACTTATATATGCATCCCTATTGTCTTTTAGAATTAGCCATGTTGCCATTTAATATAATCAAAAGTATATCATTTCACAATAAGAACATCCTTTTTGCATACTGCTTTCTTTTCCACCGTGATCTTAAAGCCAGGAATTTACTTCTTGATGTAGAGATGATGACAAAGATTGCTGGTTTTGGACTGGCAAGGCCTAATAAATTTGGTGAGTAAAATTGGCTGTTGTAAAGAAGTGTATGTATATGTCTACTCTCATGTTCTTATACATTTGAGGTGGTTTTTTCAAAAGATGGCGTGTTACTATATAGCTGGCAGGGAGAAACTGGACCAACGGCACAATTATGTCTTCTGTGGTTTATATGCTCTCAGGTCAGTCTTTTGATTCTCCCAGTGCCTTCTCAGCCTTCATTCATGCCTTTAGTAGGTGGTTTTTTCACCGATTACTGATGACCATACCAATAGGCAATAGCAAATCAACAGAATATTTAGTTGTGGATTTTGAATATTGATAGGATTAGTTAGAACTTAGGGCTTTCATCTCAATCCCTACTATTTGCAATTTTTTCCTGTGATCAATTGTTGATATGTTGCAAATGACAGTCAGAGTCAAGCCACAGTAGTTATTAATTGCAGCACACAGTAGTTATTAATTACTTTGTTTGAGTTGTAACCTTAAGCTTCTTCACAGATGTGTCAGAACCTCTTACTGCTCAAGTTGCTTTCCAGTACTTTGTAGTTGTCCCCTTTCAAGGAGCTTCAAGTTTGGGATTGGGTGCTGTTGTTTTAATCTATTGATGTACCATGTAAAGACTCGAACACTATAGTAAAGCAAAGCACACACTAGGCTAGGTGATTGCATGACTTAGGGAGAATGCAAACCACAAGCAGCTTGCTTGGACACACATATGACCATGGTATGGCTCATGAGATTGAGCCATGATTTGGCTTGACCAACACTTGAGCAAACCGGTTGAATATGTGTGTTTGAGTTTGAGGAATGCTTGGGCCTGTTTCCAAGAGTGGGCCGCGTCTCTAAACATGGGCTTCCAGCCCAAACTTGACTCGCAACCCAAATTTAGGAGGAGCGTCTTCTGAGCTGTAGAACAACGTCGTGTGAGCTTGGAACCCATATAAAAGCTTTTCTAGGGTTCCTGTTCACCTGTTCGAAATCCTTTCTCACGCAGCTTTGATTTCTAGGGTTCTGGTAGCTTCTCCGAGTTGCCCCCTTGAGCTCAACGCTTGCTCGCCGGAGTTTGGGTTTTGGACAGAGAAAAGGAAAGCGGTGACGAGTAGGACTCGGCGTTCTCTGTGAGCGGCCTGAGCTTGAGCTACTCTGGAGGCTTTGTGCCTTCTCCGTTCTTCCATTTCTTCCTTCTGTCTTGCTATTGCCGTCTGTGTGTGTGCTTGCTTGCTTGTTTGTGTTCTTGTTGTTCACCTTTAGTGGATTTTGGCTGAGTTTCCCGACTGAGGCTCCGCAGAGTAGGGTTTTGTAACACACCCCTCCCACACGGGAACTGGGCTGTCAGGACCGCAACCCAATACACTCCAACCCATCACCTGGGAGGCCCACAAGCCCCAAGCAGGTAGGTTGTTGCCATGGGTCCTCGAACCCATGACCTTTGGCATAACTTCCCACATGGGAGAGATATGTCAACCAAGTATGTTGCAGCACACTTGGTTGACATATCTCTCCCATGTGGGAAGTTATGCCAAAGGTCATGGGTTCGAGGACCCTTGGCAACAACCTACCTGCTTGGGGCTTGTGGGCCTCCCAGGTGATGGGTTGGAGTGTATTGGGCTGCGGACCTGACAGCCCAGTTCCCGTGTGGGAGGGATGTGTTACAACCCGTTTGGTTTCAAACCTGAGTGTGTGAGACTTAAGATACAGTCTTCACACACAGATCTGTTTGAACAAATAGTGACAGTGGGGTCTTTGTGACCCGGCTGGTGTTCCATGCCCATCTAGAGGTGAGTAGCTTACGCTAACTCTACCCTTGGCGGAACATACATAATCTCTGCAAAGAGATTTGCTTGGTGCTCTTACTCTGAGGCTTCAATAGTTCAGAGCAAAGGGTTGTTTGTGTAGTTAGGTTCTGTCTACCTTTGCAAAAGGGTTTCTCTGCTTCTTCTGTCTAAGATCATTTTCTTAGATCGAAGGTTTTCCTTTTACTCTTGCTATTCACTAATCTGTTGTAAAAGATGTCTGAAAACACTCCCAAGGTCAAACCTTATGATGGTGTTTCAGATTTCTCTATGTGGCAGGTGAAAATGAAGGCTCTGTTGATAAAGGAAAAATGTTGGAAAGCTATAGAGGGTGTTTGGCCTCCAAACACTAAGGCAGAAACTAAGACTGAGGCCTCTGAAATGGCTCATGCTGAAATCATGATGAGATTGACAGATGATGTTGCTAGACAGGTATTGAACTATACTGATGCTAAGTCTCTGTGGAAAGCTCTTGAAACTCAATACTTGAAAACATCTCTGCCTAGCAAAATATCTCTGCTGTGTCGATTGTTTTTTTTCAAGATGGATGTCAATGTGCCTTTGAATGATAATCTGGATAGATTTCTTAGGATGACTCTTGAACTTGAAAGATGCAATGATAAGATAAAAGATGACCATCAAGCTGTGTTATTACTTAGTGCTTTGCCTTCACAGTTTGACACTTTAAAGGATGTGATTCAATATGGCAATGATAAACTGACTAAGGCTAAGATCATGGAAGCCATTATTGAAAAGAATGAAGTTCTGAAAGTGTTTAAAACTAAGGGTGAAAAGAAAACTGAGTCTAAAACTGAGGTTTTAATGGCTAAAGGCAAAACTAAGAATAACAAGAAAAATGCTAACAAGAAGAATGAGAAAAATGACAAGAATGAAAAGGAGAAAAAGGACAATAGGAAGTGTTATCACTGTGGAAAAACTGGACACTTTATTAAGGACTGCAAAAAGAAACAACAGGAAGAAAAAGAAAAGAATTCTAATGATTATGTTGCCTTGTTTGAGTCTGCTCCTAATTATCCTTTTGAATTGCTTGTCTGCTCATCTTCTGGAGATAAACATACTTGGATTCTTGATTCTGGTTGCACTCTGCATGCTACTTTTGATAAATCCTTGTTTGATTCTCTGCATGAATATGATGGTGGTGAGGTTCTTCTGGGTGATCATACTGCTTTGCCTATTAGAGGGGTTGGGAATGTTCCTCTTAGGATGTATGATGGAAAAATTAGGGTCCTGCAGAAGGTTAGATGGGTGCCTGATTTAAGAAGAAACCTGATGTCTGAATCTGTGTTTGATGATCTTGGTTGTCATATCATTACTCATTCTGGTATAAGGGAAGTAATTAAAAATGGTGCTACTCTTATCAAGAGTGTTAAGGAGGGAGGGTTATACAAAGTTATTGCATCTCCTGAATTGAATTTCTCAAAAATGTGTAATGTTATGACTCCTGATCTGACCAAACTGTGGCATGTTAAGCTTGGACACATAGGAATGAAAGGCCTAAATTATCTGTTTAAAACTGGTTTAATTGATAGAAAACCTGTGGATTTGAGTTTCTAGGAAAGTTGTGTGCTAGGAAAGAAAGCTAAGCATAGTTATGGCAAGTCTGCATATGTTGCTAAGCATGCTCTTGAATATGTTCATTCTGATTTGTGGGGCCCTGCTCAAGTTGCTACTGTGGGTGGGAGAAAATATTTCATGAGTCTGATTGATCATTATTCTAGAAAAGTGTGGATTTACTTGCTGAGATCTAAGGATGAGGCTTTTGATGCTTTTAAAACTTGGAAATTGCTTGCTGAAAATGAAACTGATCTGAAACTTAAGTGCCTTAGAACAAATAATGGTCTTGAATTCTGTAACCATGCTTTTGATGAATTTTGCAGGGAAAATGGGATAAAAAGGCATCTGACTGTCCCTGGCACACCTCAGCAAAATGGAACTGCTGAGAGGATGAACAGGACCTTGCTTGAAAAGGCAAGGTGCCTGCTCATCAGTGCAGGGATGAAACCCTCTTTATGGGGTGAGGCTGTCACAACAGCCTCATACCTCATAAACCTGTCTCCATCTTCTGTGATTGATTTCAAAACCCCACAGGAGATGTGGACAGGGAGGAAGCCTTCTCTGGCACACTTAAAACCATTTGGTTGCACAACCTATGCTCAAATTTCCCAAGGCAAGCTACAACCAAGGGCTCTGAAGTGTGTCATGCTAGGCTATCCAGAGGGCATTAAGGGTTATAAACTTCTGGTGTGTCAGCCTCATGGATATAAGGTTATCACATCTAGAAGTGTAACCTTTAATGAATCATAATTTTATTTCAAAGTGAAGTCTAATACCTCTACTGAGTGCGCAGGTACTAGCAAAGAAAGAGAAAATGTGAGGTTTTTCCTCCCTCATGAGGCAGAAACTGAAACAGAGGATGAGTTTGACAGTGCCTTGCCTCAAAATGAAGAGGAAAACAATGATGGTGAAGGAGAAAACTCCAATGACACTGTAATGGATCACCAGGAAGCTGAGGGAGCAACTCCACCCACTAATGTGGGTGTAGATTCAAGTACTGAAGACCAGTTGCCCCACCAAGCTGGTGGGGAGGTAATTTCTGAACATGATATGGGTGAAGAACATGTAGAATTACAGCATCCTTTGCATGATTATCAACTTGCTAGGGATAGAGAACCTAGGGTTAGAATTCCTGCTAGAAGATTCATGTTATATGCTGAATTCTGTGAAATTGCCAAGCATGATGACTTGATTGAGTATGCTTTCCTTGCTGCTGAGCATGTTGTTGATAGCTTTACACCTGAAACTTATGAATGTGCTATGAGATGTGTGCATGCTAAGGACTGGACAAAAGCTATGCAAGAGGAAATCATGTCTATGTATGCTAACAATACTTGGGTTCTTACTCCCAAGCCAGCCAATGCTAGACTGATTGATTCCAAATGGATTTTTAAAATCAAAGATGGTGCTCATATAGGTGATCCTCCTAGATACAAAGCTAGGTTAGTAGCTAAAGGGTTCTCTCAAAAGGAAGGCATAGATTACAATGAAATCTTTGCTCCTGTGGTTAAGTATAAGACTCTAAGATTATTGCTTGCCATGACTGCTGTGTTTGACTGGGAACTTGAACAAATGGATGTTAAGACTGCTTTCCTGCATGGTGATTTGCTTGAAACAATTTATATGAAACAACCTAAGGGCTTTGTGGATTCTGCTAAACCTGATCATGTCTGCTTGCTTAAAAAGTCTATATATGGTTTAAAGCAGTCCCCTAGGCAGTGGAATATTAAATTTGATTCTTGCATGAAAAACTTGGGTTTCACTAGGAGCAGTTATGACACCTGTTTATATTTTAAGGGCATAAGAACCAAAACTCCTTTGTTTGTGCTTCTGTATGTGGATGACATACTCTTGATGTGTGAGTCTAAAGTTATGATTGCTTCAGTTAAAAGAGACTTAAAGCAGAACTTTGACATGAAGGACTTAGGAGTTGCTAAGAAGATTTTAGGCATAAGTATTAGAAGAGATAGGAAAAAGGAAATGATGTGGTTGTCTCAATCTGATTATTTGCTTAAAGTCTTGGAAAGGTTCAACATGACTAATTCTAAACCCACCTCTGTACCCTTAGGAGGCCATTTAGAATTGTCTAAGAAATCTTGCCCTTCAACCCCAGATGAGAAAGCTAAAATGAAAGATGTGCCTTATGATGTTGCAGTTGGTTCTGTCATGTATGCTATGCTTTGTACTAGACCTGACTTGGCTTTTGCAATTAGTGTGCTTAGTAGATTCAAATCTAATCCTGCTGAGTGTCATTGGATTGCTATGAAGTTTTGTCTGAAGTACATCTGTGGGACTAAAGATTATTGCCTTGTTTACTCTGAGCATAATGCTAGAAATGAATTATTTGGATATTGTGATTCTGATTATGCTAGTAACAAGGATAACAGGAAGTCTACCTCTGCATACTATTTTACATGGGCAGGGAACTGTATATCTTGGAAGTCACAACAGCAATCTGTTGTTGCACTTTCATCAACTGAGGCAGAGTACATAGCTGCAACTGAAGCAGCAAAAGAAGCAATTTGGTTGTCTGGAATTGTCAGAGAGATTCAGCCTACACCTCTTCTTCCCATTATCTTCATGGATAGTCAAAGTGCTCTCTATCTGTGTAAGGACCCCATGTTACATGAGAGGTCCAAACACATTGATGTGAGATACCACTTTGTGAGAACTAAAGTTGAAGAGAAGGTACTGGAGATGAAGAAGATCAAGGGAGAACTGAATCCATCAGACTTTGGCACCAAGATTGTGACAGCTGACAAGTTCCATTTCTGCAGGAATTTCCTGCATATCTGGGACTCCAAATGAGCCTCTGGAGCTCATGGGCCAATGATTTAGGGAGATGGCGACCTTAATCCACTAATTTGTTGTGTGAACACATGTAACAGCATAGATTAGGAGGGCAATTGTTGTTTTAATCTATTGATGTACCATGTAAAGACTCGAACACTATAGTAAAGCAAAGAACACACTAGGCTAGGTGATTGCATGACTTAGGGAGAATGCAAACCACAAGCAGCTTGCTTGGACACACATATGACCATGGTATGGCTCATGAGATTGAGCCATGATTTGGCTTGACCAACACTTGAGCAAACCGGTTGAATATGTGTGTTTGAGTTTGAGGAATGCTTGGGCCTGTTTCCAAGAGTGGGTCGCGTCTCTAAACATGGGCTTCCAGCCCAAACTTGACTCGCAACCCAAATTTAGGAGGAGCGTCTTTTGAGCTGTAGAACGACGTCGTGTGAGCTTGGAACCCATATAAAAGCTTTTCTAGGGTTCCTGTTCACCTGTTCGAAATCCTTTCTCACGCAGCTTTGATTTCTAGGGTTCTGGTAGCTTCTCCGAGTTGCCCCCTTGAGCTCAACGCTTGCTCGCCGGAGTTTGGGTTTTGGACAGAGAAAAGGAAAGCGGTGACGAGTAGGACTCGGCGTTCTCTGTGAGCGGCCTGAGCTTGAGCTACTCTGGAGGCTTTGTGCCTTCTCCGTTCTTCCATTTCTTCCTTCTGTCTTGCTATTGCCGTCTGTGTGTGTGCTTGCTTGCTTGTTTGTGTTCTTGTTGTTCACCTTTAGTGGATTTTGGCTGAGGCTCCCGACTGAGGCTCCGCAGAGTAGGGTTTACCCGAACTGTGTTACCAATCTCTTGTGTTCAACTTTGCTTTAGTTTCCCTTTGTTCTTTATTGATTTCCAAACGTGTAATTGAGGAAGATTTGAAAACGAGCTCAACAGGTGCTGCAATTAGGTATGCTTATGTCTATGCTAGTATACTCCAAGTAAACTGTATCATAAGTTTATTTCAAGTCAAGTTATTTAATCGAAAAGCCTCTTTAGATATGGATGGATACTGGACATGCGTAAAAACATGCTAATTTACCAAGATTAAATAATAGTGAATGATCATTTTCTAAACCACCTCTTAGTGTGTTGGAACAATTAATCAAACTGTTTCACATACTAATTTTATAATTCCTACGTACATTTGCTGGACTTTATAACGCTCCCTGGCCAACTCATGCAGTGATTGAACATCTGGCTTGCCCACCTTGCCTGATATGATCAGCAATTCTGAAGCTCCTAATTCCACCCTTCTTTTGTTTGAGCAATTTTGGTAATCCAATGCCTTCTTTTTGGTTTATGTACTCAGTACAACATATTCAATATTCTTGTTTTTTCAAGAGAAGAAAGGATTAGTATTTTTGTTCGATGTTGTTCAGGTTCGTTCTTATGATTCTATTTTTGATGTGCCTTATCTTTCTAGGTTGTTTCAGAGATCCACATTTGGAGCTGCAAATGAAGTTGAACTGAAATTTATTGAGAGGTATTATATCACACGCTTTTATTTAAGCTCATCACTTTTGTTTGTTTTAATATTATTAGGAGAAATCATGAAGATCTGAATCTTTTTGGTGTGTTATAGAACCGAGAAATTATAAAGTTGTCAAGAGTCAAGACAGGTATTTAATGTACTGTGTTTTGTAGCAGCTGCTGTCATCTCTAATTGAAAATTTACCAATCAGAGCTTCCTTGGACATTGTTGGTTTTCTAGAGTTCTTGTTCTGATTATGATTTCCAAGGTGGTGTTGGTACTGGTGCTGCAGTCATGGAGTATCAAAGTTGTAGTAAAGGCATAAAGAAACCTGCTGAAGAAGAAGAATCCACGGACACTGATATGGAAGCACAGTCACTTGCTAGGGAAGACAGTACGAAGAAATCTGTAGATGTGACATCAGTACGGCACTCAGAGAGAACTGCTGGAAAGAGATTCAAGTATAAGCTATTCTTTCTCATATGCTGATATGCTTATTATAGAATTGCCTTGGACATATCTGTTAATTCTCTGTCTCCAGTTAAGAAGCTTAAGCTACGTGTTTTCTTCCTTGGACATTGTTTTCCTTGGATATATATATATCTATTAATTTTTCTATCGTGCTATATTTACTTTTCCACTATGTGCTTTATAGGTATTGCCTCTCAAAGCTGAGCATTAATATGTCATACATGTTTCAAAGGTTGCAGTTGATGTTCTAGCTGGTGTTTGTATCGACATATTTGGCGTTAACCAATGAATATACTGCCTTTCCATCCCTGACATGCCTTAGCATTGAGAGTGAGGGCACACTGTTGTTATATTGAAATACCAGATACACTGACATTTCAATATGATAATCGTAGTCTGCTGAACTTAGTGGAACGACATGGTTCAATCTTTCAGCTATTCAACTGGGCCTTGTGGTAAGGTTTGTAAGGTGTAGCATAAGTTCACATTAAGTTGTTAATGGTATGTGCCTTTGACATTTTTGTAGTGTTTGATATAGGTCAGTGGTTCTCTTTATGGGGCTCTTCTTGGATCCATCTTTGTGTTTCCCGTAGCTGCTGTCCTTGGTAATCTCTTGCTGTCCTATAGCTGCCTGGTGAGTCTGTGCATCTGTTGAAGTTTGAGCTGATTGATTAACTTATTTCTATAAAAAATTCTGAAAGGAAGGAGAAGGGAGCTGATAATAGCAGCCACGCTTTATGCACTTGGTGGCTTATTAACTGCATATGCCCCAGGCTTGGAAGTTCTCTTAGCTGGAAGGCTCCTCTATGGTCTTGGAATTGGGTTGGTGAGCTCCTCCTGACCTTATGTTTTTTATGTTATGCTTACTTTACGTGCAAGTTGCAATTCTTAGTAGAATATTTGTTTGTGATGCAGGCTATGCATGGAGCTCCACTTTATATTGCAGAAACATGCCCATCCCAGATTCGTGGAACACTTATTTCCTTAAAAGATTTATTTATTGTTCTCGAAAATTTGGTGAGTCGTGCTTAGGTATAGTCGTATAGATTTCATCAATAGCTTATTGATCATTTGAACTAATGAGGAAGGCATCTGTTCTACCAGCTCGGTTATTCTGTTGGGAGCCTGCGATTAATGTGGTTGGAGGATGTCGTTACATGTTTGGTATGAGTATTCCATTGCCATTTCTTATGGGTCTAGGAATGTGGTCACTCCCTCCATCACCGCGCTGGTTACTTCTAAGAGCAGCTCAAGGTAAGGGGGCTCTACAAGAGTATAGGGAGAAGGCTATTTCTGCACTTGGAAAATTAAGAGGCAGACCAGCTGGTGACAAAGTCTCCGAAAAGCAAATAGAAGAACAACTTGTATCAGTGCAGTCTGCTTACATGGATGGAGAACCTGATGGAGGCTTCATGGAGGTGTTTGAAGGGCCTAGCCTGAAAGCCTTCATCGTTGGTGGGGGTTTGGTTCTTTTCCAGAAGGTCTACATCTTTATTACTCAATACTAACTTGTCCTTAGTTTTCTGCAACTTCTTGGATTAAGAACCACCTCTTGGTGTGATTCTGATTGTCTGGTTATATGCCTCAGATAACTGGGCAGCCGAGTGTGCTGTATTATGCTGGTTCAATCCTTCAGGTAAGGAAAGGGTAGAAAACTATTTGTGATGCCAATGCTGGACCTAAGGTTTAAATTATTGATTATCTCTCTTGCACGGTAAAAGGCTGCCGGATTTTCTGCTGCTGCTGATGCTACGCGTGTTTCAGTGCTTATTGGTTTGTTTAAGGTAGAAACTATTGGCAAGTATTATTGTTTAAGATAAATTTGATATGTATCTTTAGCTTCCATATATCCTGTATTAGGTAGCTACTGAGATCTCATCATGTAAGGCAAGTTTCTTATCCTCTAAGATACTTGACCTAGTTAACTCTCTTGTATTTAAGCTCAGCTTTGATCAATAATACAGTAACCATATTCACAACATCTCTATATGGTATCAGCCTAACTCCTGGCCTGCTTTACAACGAAACCCTAAGCCAACCACCGGCGTTCTACTCCCACGTCCATGGCTGACTTTACCCTCACCCTCCCTAACCCGTTTCAGTCTGAACACCCCTTTGTGGTTGTTCAGTTTGGTAACATCATCAAATTAACCCCTACAAACTATATCTCATGGAAGGCTCAAGTTGAATCCACTCTCAAAGGGTTTGGCTTGTTCTCCTTCATTGATGGATCTCACCCTCCTCCACCCAAAACACACGCTGGTCCTAATGCACTTCAAGTGTCCAATCCAGCCTACTCGACATGGGAACGACAGGATCAAATCCTGTATGGAGCTCTCCTTGGCTCCCTCACCACTCAAGTTTCCTGTCTGGTAACTCAAACAACATCATCTAAGGAGCTCTGGGACGTCCTCAAGCAAACCTATGCCACGGCGTCTCGAGGGCACAAGAAGCAAGTCAAAGCCCGACTTACCTCTCTCAAGAAGGGTACCATGACGATTGCCGAGTACATGCACTCGGTAAAAGCTTCCGCTGATCTCTTGGCCTCTCTTCAGGCTCCGGTTGGCCAAGAGGACTTAACTGACTACATTCTCAAGGGTCTCGATGATGCATACAAACCCATCGTTGATGGTGTGAATATGCGGGACTCGCCGATCTCCTTTGAAGAATTGCATGAGAAGCTTCGTGTTCATGAAACCAATCTGAAAACAGAGGCTCTTCAGCATGGTGCTCCTGCTACGGCACTCACGGTCAACACAAAGGCCAACAAGAAGCATAAGGTGCCCCATACTCCTCAGTACTGGCAGTCGCCACAATACCCACCCCAACCACCACAACACTGGACCCCTAACCTACCACAATACCGCCCATCCACACCACCTAACTACCCTGTCCAAGGCTCGTCCTCACAGCCCACTCCACCATTCAACAACACCAATCCAAAACCGTTTAAAGGCCGTTGCCAAAACTGTAGAGCCGTAGGACATGTCGTCTCCCAATGCCCTGACTTTAAGAAAGACTATCCTCATGTCCGTTTCCAGTCCTCTAGTCGCTTCCCTCCCCAAGCCCATGTTGCTTCCACCGGACCATCACAACCTTGGATAATGGACAGTGGTGCCACCCACCATGTCACAAACGACCTCAACAACCTAGCCCTTCACTATCCTTACCCGGGTCCCGATGAGCTCTATGTTGGTGACGGTTCAGGTTTGCGCATCTTACACTCTGGCTCTCTCTCTTTGTTTGGCTCAAATCAAAATTTCAAATTAACTAATGTACTGCACGTACCAAAAATGACAAAAAATGTTCTTTCCGTTTCACAATTTTGTGCTCAAAATCGCCTTGGCATCCTTTTCTTACATGATCGTTTTTGTGTGAAGGCACTTTCAACGGGCAAAACAATTCTTGAAGGACCTTGCGTTGATGGAGTTTACGTGTGGCCTCGACAAGTTCCGACCGCCTATACCGTTAGCCTTCATCAATCTCAAGTTCTTCACCACAAGTTTGGTCATCCATCATCTTCAGCTTTGTCTACGTTATGCCATAACCTTAAGTTAGGCAGTCCTAGTTCAATTTCAGAATGTTCTTCATGTCAAATAAGCAAGAGTCATAAACTCCCTTTCAAGGAGTCGACAATTGCATCTAGCTATCCCTTAGAAGTTGTGTTTTCGGATGTTTGGTCTTCTCCACTTTATTCTTATGATGGATTCAAGTATTATGTTATTTTTGTGGATCATTTTTCTCGTTATACTTGGCTATATCCTATCAAAAAGAAGTCAGATACATACAAAACCTTTGTCACTTTCAAAGCTCTTACCGAAAATTTTTTTAAAACCAAAATCAAAGTGTTTTACTCGGACAACGGTGGTGAGTTCATTGCCCTAAGATCATTTTTGGCGGAACATGGAATCACTCACCTTACTTCCCCACCTCACACACCCGAGCATAATGGCATATCCGAAAGACGACATCGTCACATTGTTGAAACGGGACTTGCTTTACTCAACTTTGCTCATTTACCAAAATCGTTTTGGCCACATGCCCTAATGACGTCGGTCTACCTAATCAATAGGTTGCCCACGAAAACCCTTCAAAACAAATGCCCATATTTTATGATAACAAAACTTGAGCCAAACTACATGAAATTGAGATGCTTTGGGTGCTTGTGCTTTCCTTGGCTTCGTCCTTACGTATCTCACAAACTTGAAGATCGATCTATACCTTGTGTATTCATAGGTTATTCAAGTACCCAAAGTGCCTATCAATGTCTTGATCCCAAAACCAACCGTATTTACACTTCCCGTCATGTTACATTCCTTGAAACTCAATTTCCTTACCAAACCCTAGCCAAAACTACACCCGATGAAACATCTTGCGGTTCGGAGTGGGGTTCAATCTCCGTACCGTTGGTGCCGAGTCAACCAGCCATCGTACCCAACCAAAACAGCTCGACTGATGAGGCATGGGGTTCAATTGCCTCGGATGTCGCAGCTTCCTCACCCACACCGATTGTTCACCCTAACGACTCTAACCCCAATCTGCCCACAACGACCCAAACACCACACTCTTCGTCGCACCGCCACCCTCAGCCTGTGCCCGAGCCCACCTCACATCAGCCCACCGAAACTCAGCCCCGTCCTGCTAGAGACACGCCCGACCTGGTTGTCTACAGTAGGCAGCGTCTTCGTAACCCTAATCCGTCCATTCCAATTTCAACGCCCCGTGCCCCTTCCATGCAGCCGCTGTCCATAACCCAGGGTCCTTCTCCACCACCTGCAAACGCCTCTTCCTCACCACCAACTATTCTCGCACCTAACCCTCCTCCAAACCCGCCACCACCACCCCCTCCCCAACACCGCATGGTCACCCGGTCCCAAAACAATATTGTAAAGCCCGTCCGCAAATTCAACCTACACACCCACATCTCCCAACCCAAAGAACCTCAAAACATAACTCAAGCCCTAAAAGTCCCCGAGTGGCGACTCGCTATGCAAAAGGAGTTTGATGCGCTATGTGCAAATCAAACTTGGTCTCTTGTTCCATCTTCTTCAAATCTCAACTTGGTTGGTTGCAAGTGGGTGTTCCGTATAAAGTACAAACCCGATGGGACCATTGATCGCTACAAGGCCAGACTCGTAGCCAAAGGGTTTCACCAACGACCGGGTCAAGACTATCAAGAAACATTTAGCCCTGTAGTAAAACCGGTGACCGTTCGCGTTGTTCTGTCCATAGCAGTATCTCGTAGCTGGCCCCTTCATCAACTTGACGTCAACAACGCCTTTCTTCAAGGCACTCTCCATGAAGACGTTTACATGGCTCAGCCACCAGGTTTTGCAAGTCGAGATCATCCCTCCCATGTGTGCAAACTTCGCAAGGCCATCTATGGGCTCAAACAAGCGCCTCGGGCATGGTATAACGAGCTTCGTACTCACCTTCTTCGACTCGGTTTTGTGAACTCCTTGGCAGACGCTTCTCTGTTCATCTATCGTCGGGAATCCAAAGTGGTGTACTTACTGGTGTATGTCGACGATATCATCGTCACTGGCAGTGACTCGTCTCAGGTTCGTACTCTCATCTCTGATCTTGGTCGTCGGTTCTCGCTCAAGGATCTCGGTCAGTTGTCCTACTTTCTAGGCGTTGAAGTTCTGCCCTGTAACGATGGTATATTCCTCTCTCAAAGGAAATACATCCTTGATCTCTTACACAAGGCTGGCATGGACAGCACAAAGCCGGTGTCCACACCACTATCAGCCTCGGTTTCCCTCTCCAAATTTGGTGGTACTCCGATACCGTCGCCGACTGAGTACCGTGCTCTTGTGGGTAGTCTTCAATACCTCTGTGTAACTCGTCTGGATATTGCTTTTGCAGTTAATAGGCTCTCTCAGTTTATGCAAACGCCAAATTCAGATCATTGGGCTGCACTAAAAAGACTCCTACGTTACTTGGCGGGCTCACTGGATCTTGGCATTCACATATCAGCTTCTTCGCCTATGCATCTTCATGCGTTCTCTGATGCAGACTGGGCAGGAGATCGCGATGATTATGTCTCTACGACAGGGTACATTCTCTATCTCGGTTCAACTCCGATCTCTTGGTCTGCTCGGAAGCAAAAATCAATTGCTCGCTCGTCCACTGAGGCAGAGTACAAGGCATTGGCAGAGGCTGCATCGGAGCTCATTTGGGTAACCTCATTACTGCACGATCTTGGTGTTCCTCCTGTGCAACAGCCGGTTATCTATTGCGACAATCTTGGCGCCACGTATCTAAGTGCAAACCCGGTCTTCCATTCTCGAATGAAACACATCGCATTGGCATATCACTTTGTCAGGGAGCATGTCTCGAAGGGTCACCTGCGTGTGTCTTTTGTCTCCACAAACGAGCAGCTTGCTGATGCTCTCACTAAACCACTGCATTCACCTCGGTTTGCTCAGCTACTGTCTCGGATTGGTCTGTCTACATGGCGCCGCGATTGAGGGGGGATATTGGCAAGTATTATTGTTTAAGATAAATTTGATATGTATCTTTAGCTTCCATATATCCTGTATTAGGTAGCTACTGAGATCTCATCATGTAAGGCAAGTTTCTTATCCTCTAAGATACTTGACCTAGTTAACTCTCTTGTATTTAAGCTCAGCTTTGATCAATAATACAGTAACCATATTCACAACATCTCTATAGAAACTGTTTCCTTAAGCTTGATTTCTCATTTATCCTATTCAATGAAATTTCTAGAAACATGAGATAGCTTTGCTGTCTGTAGCTCCTTATGACAGGCATAGCTGTTTTTAAAGTTGACGATCTTGGAAGAAGACCGTTACTTATCGGAGGTGTTAGTGGATTTGTATGCATCTTACTCGCTTGTTAAGATTTTATGTATCATTTCTCATAAATTACATGTCAAATTTCTAGCTCCTTACTCCTATGTTTGCAATATGTGCAGGCTCTATCATTGTTCCTCCTCTCTGCTTACTACAAAAATTTTGGGGGATTTCCTATTGTTGCTGTTGCTGCTCTCCTCCTTTATGTTGGCTGTTATCAAGTAATTTCTAGCAGCTTAATCATAAGCCTATGCATTCCCTCTTTAAATATCTTTATCCATCAAATAAATCCGAGACGAGTTATACTCTCTGGGTAGTAATTACAAGCTTCTCGAATTCAGTCTTTATCTGCTTGTAATAAAGAGAATATCATTGCTGAGAAAATTCCCCAGGGCATGTGAGTTGAGAATTTTCATGAAACAATATAGCTATGTTATTCAAATAATGATATAACTGTTCTGTCTATGCACCGAAGCCATTGTTACTGATACATGATTTTCAGGTACCGAAAGCTGATACGTCCATATGCCTTCAAGTATGTGCTACGATCAATGACTCGTCTGAAAACTGGTCAGTTTGTTAGTTTCTGGCAGCGTTACCTGAAATATATTTAAGATATGCTTGTTCCATTTATCTATAATGCGTAAAATCTCATGAAGTTCAGCTTTGCAATATGGCCTTTTTTCTACTTTTTTTCCCATATCCACAGTATGAAAATGTTTAGCACATAGTATTTTGTGATTCTTATTCACCATAAGCTTATGAATTTCAATTTCAAAACTAGAGGTGTTTTCTAGGTATATGATCCAACACTGTTGTTAAATTACTTTATTTAAGTTGTAACCTTGAGCTTCTTAACAGGCCCATGTCAGAACTTCCTACTATTCAAGTTGCTCTCCAGTACACTGTAGTGTCCCCCTCCCAAGGAGCTTTCAAGTTTGGGATTGAATGCTACAAGTAGGTATGCTTATGTTTGTGTTACTTTTCTGTATCATAAATTCACTTCAAGTCT
Source organism: Polygonum aviculare (assembly GCA_934048045.1). Classification (NCBI taxonomy): domain Eukaryota; kingdom Viridiplantae; phylum Streptophyta; class Magnoliopsida; order Caryophyllales; family Polygonaceae; genus Polygonum; species Polygonum aviculare. The sequence goes on from OW204024.1 coordinate 1,358,758, forward strand.
AGTTATTTCATCTAAAAGCCTCTTTAGTGGTGGAAGGATATTGGACATGCATAATAACATGTTGATTTACCAACTTACCAAGATTTTTGTAATAATCCATGATCATTTTCTAAACCGCCTTGTAGAAAGATTGCTCTGTTCATTCGACGAACAACCCACAATATTTTAATCTGAACAATATTTCCCCTCTCTTTGCCCATTAATGTATGTACCTACATTTGATCCCTATGGTTAGTGTTTCTGTGTGTAGCCAGTAAATGATAATTTTAGGTGGTTGAAATTCAACAGGATGTAAGCCAGGTCCAAGAGTTGTTGCCTGGACAGAAAACACCCACCCATTTCATTTCGTGATATGCCTCAAGTTTTAAATACAGAGTAAGGATTTTTTTTGAGCTTAACAATCTTGTACATTTGTTCCAGACCTGAGTTTTCCCACAAATGATGTTCTTGCTGTCAAGTCAAAAGTCTTTAACTGTGTGCTCTTGTTCTACTCATATTCTACTCCTATTGCTATGTTATTGTATTTGTTTACTACAACTTTTTGGTGTCAAGTGACATCATGGGCAATTATTTGCATAATGCTTTAAAATTTTGAACTGGGTTTGAACAGTTTCAAACTAATATGCTTATAAGCAATTTCAGTTGTTGAATTTGGGTTGATTAAAAAACTGTTTTTCAGTACACTAATGTTATAATTCCCTCATTTGCTATCGACGCTCTAGTCAGATTTGCAGGAGGAGGATTATTTGAGCTATTGGTGCAATCAGCTCGAGATGCAATGGATGATGGGGATGAAATTCCAATTCTATTACCCTCTTGGTAAGCACACAATTTCTTAATTACGGTAATGCACATGAAAGGATCTGCCTTAAACATATGTCTTAGGTATTACAAAAGTTAAGGTTATTTAAGATACCCCAGCTGCAAACACTGTTATACCTAGCTCATTGAATATCTATCTCCAACGTGCATGGACTTGCGCCATTTTCAGACTCTAATGTGTCTCCAGAGCTATCGGAAGTTGAAATCTCCACATCAAATATCCAGGGAGTAGTTGGAAGAGGCAGAACGACGGATGGGCTGTTGAGCATTGTTATAACGGTTTCCATGTCTGGTCGTTTGCTCGAGCTTTCTTGCACGCAAAGCAGCCCGACATGAACGCACCTCATTGCATCATCTACTGAGACACTATCTCTGATTGTCGAATCCACAAACTCAAACGAGTCTTCCTTGCTCCAGAGCTGCCATGCCTGCCAAAATCAACATTCGACAAGAACTTCTATTGTCGGTATCACTTAACAAAGAGGTAACTTGTGATGAGTCAATGTGGAGTTGGACTTACTTCAAGTAGAAGATCCTCCTCCTCTTCTAGTGTATGCTCTGAGCATCTCAATCTCCCACTTACTAGTTCAAGAAGTATGACGCCGAAACTATAGACATCTGATTTGGCTGAGAAATGCCCACCTCTGATATACTCTGGTGCCATGTATCCACTACATGCATAACATGATATTGTAAACAGGCTGAACTTTGTTGATAACACTCTTTTTCTTCAAAAAAAAAGTGATAGGAAAAAGTGATCTTACTAAGTCCCAACAACTGTGCTGGTGTTGCCTTGAGTTTGATGGAGTTGAAACAGCTTTGCTAGGCCGAAATCTGAAATCTTCGGGTTCAAATCGGCGTCAAGCAATATGTTACTGGATTTAAGATCGCGATGAATGATTTTAACTCGGGAGTCTTCATGGAGATAATGCAGCCCTCGCGCAATGCCTAAGATGATTTTGTATCGGGTTTCCCAGGAAAGAGTAGAAGCCCTGTTTGCACCTACAGTTTATGAACAACATCAGATTATGAACAACATTTATATAAGAAACTTGTCGCTTAAGTTTGTACCAGAAAGGAACCGATCAAGGCTTTTGTTGGGCAAGAACTCATAGACAAGCAGCCTCTCCACTCCATCCACACAAAATCCATAGAGTTTAATGAGATTTTTGTGTTGAAGCTTAGCAAGTAAACAGGCCTCTGTCTTGAACGCTTCGCCACCTTGGTTTGAGATTGTTTTGAGCCTCTTAACTGCTATTACCTCTCCGTTTGGAAGGGTTCCCTGAAGCCATCATGCCCAATATCATTTCAGATAGCAAGACTCATTTTTGTCAAGAGGAACAATTTGTTACATGAATGGATAAATGGCCTAATGGAGCATATCTTGGTACATGATTGAAGATGGATATACCTTGTAAACAGAGCCGAATCCGCCTTGCCCGATCTGATTAGCCTCTAAGAAATTCTCTGTTGCACGCTTGATTGCAGAGAAATCAAACTGCAAGTTTTCAATGCTCTCCATATCATCCACAGCTGATGACATTATTTCAATCCAAACTTCAGCATCTTGTTAACATCAGAAAAGGCCTCTTAGACATGATTTCAATACAAAATTCAACCTTCATATAGTAGTTTTGTTGCAGATGATCCTCTGCCCTTCTGCTTGTACAAGCAGTAAAACGCGATAGACATGAACACCATTGTTGCCGCCGAAGAAAGCAAGAGCAGTAAAGCTATATATAGAGTACTCATCCCTTTCCCTGCAAGAAACAACATGTTTTAGTAAACATCTCACTTGGAAATCTCAGCTGAGTTTTGCTAAGGTGTGTCTGAACTTACTTTCTCCTCCATCTGTCGCAGACGCGGTAACTCCATGGTACTCATACCTCAGCCTGCAACTCGGTTGGAGCAATACAGCATATTGCCCACCTTCATTGAAAGTCTCAAACCTAGCAAGGGCAGTATCCAAGCATTTCTTACAGCCTGGCCCAACTATATCAGGTGTGCACTCAACATAGCTTTCCAGTGTCAAGAAGTCGGTCACATTAACCGACTTACTAGCAAAAGCTAATGGCGAATTACCCGGAACAGCCTCAGCAATCAAATCTCTCAAGGTATCAACTAACTTGTCATCAAAGTTATCATAGTTAAAGGGTCCAAGGTGAAAATAGTACACCGGTCCAGCCTCTTCAACACCAAAGATGGAACGGTTAGTATAACGTAGGATGCATTCCTCGTACCACACCATGGCTTCAACATGAAATGGGCATTGTAGTTGAATGGCCTTGGCAGCAGCCATCACACACTCATGGCAAAACTCAGCTGACTTGTCGCCACGACAAAGGAGAAGGCCATTAACGCGGCTGCTTGTTTTACCGACGGTGAAATTGTGGAATTTGGCTTGTTCGGATTTGAGTGTGAGATTGGAGAGTAAGAGGCGGAGATTCGCTTCGTATGGACTTCCCTCTGCGTAGTTACCCTCTTGTGAGCAATACTCAGTCAAGAAGTTCACCTTGTTCTTCTTGGCACCAACACGCCCTGTGAATGGCAACAAAAGGAAGAACAATGAGATGGATAGTTTTTGGAAGGTAAGCATTTGGCTTTTGCATTCAGAAAGGTACAAACTTGATTGCTTATGGTGAGTTTTTGTAAGAAGTCATAGACAGATTGAAGAGTTTGAGTTAGATTAATAGAACGTCTTTATCTGATGCTACAGCCTAGCATGATTTGGGCTTATACCATTGGTTTAAGATGAACAGGCATGACATATTCAATTGACAGCAGATCAAGAGTAAAATAGTAGAAAGATCACATCAATGGAGTTGATATCTTTTCCATGTAACATTCAACACTAGAGTTTTGACATGAATTGGCACACAAGATCATACCGTTTCCGATGAGACCTCCGGCGAAGGGAACGGCCAAGATTAAAAGTAGTACTGAAATCCCATGTTGTAGAAGATATACCATTACCATGTTGAACCTTGCCTTACAGAGGAACAATTTTGTGATGGGTTTCTGATTTTCAGTTCACCTAGTTATGATACAAGAGCTCCATCTGACATCTGAAAAGGATCTCTGCTAACAATATAGTGCATTTAGTTATTGCCTGCAAGGAGGTGAGATTTGACTAAATGAGCGCGTTTGTGTGTTCACGTATTATGTACTTTTTGATCGGATTTTTTCAGCTGTGCACATAGTCAAACTCCATAGCCTACATATAAAAAAATTGTTTAGCAGAAAGGTTAGTCATATTTCTCCAACTCATCTAGACAAACCGGCCTCTATTACCTACATTTATGCATGAGAATGTTTTAAATTGGTCAGTACTTGTACTTGTACACACATAAGTTATTACGAATTGCACGGTGATAATTTGATCACCTAAAATTTTATACTCTAGTAGATTATGTGGAAAATTATAATAATCAGTTATTTCATTTTTATAATATTAAGCTGAAATTTTGATTGTTTATGGTCAGTAGTTTCTAGGGTTCCGTCTAGATTATTTGGAAAGTTATAGTATTTGTATTTGACCCGAAGAAAAATAATTAACGCATTTGTGTCTACATCATCCTTAAAAGGGCAGTATCATCTAGATCAAGAATTTCAAATTAAGCACGCAACCAAAGGTTTTTTAATTTAATCTAAAATGGGAGTCTTAAAATTAGACTTGGGGACGTTTTGCTTAATCGGTCTGCTTTGGGGGAAAAAAGGTACATAAATAGAAGTGTTTACCCCCTAATTAATCCAGTTACGTAAACAGTGATTGATTAGGAAGGCTTGGTCTATACTTCATCCTAATTACAATTTTTTCTATATTATTATGATCCAATTTGGTACTTTTTCTTCCATACACTATACTATGTTAATCAATGAGTATTATTTTATTCAAGTTAAATGATGATTCGTTTGGTATACCAAACAAACTTTTAAAGCCATACGCAGTATTCTAACTATGTAAATTATAATGTAGGCAGTTTCATAAACTTCTATTTTCAATCACAAGTATACTTTTCACGTCAATAATGCATGCCGAATCAATACGACATCGTATCATTCAACACCAAAGACGTATCCATCTCCTCTTTACCCATGAAAAAGTCGATCATTTATACCGATTATATACCACCCTCTAGTTCTTCTTAACGTTTGCAATTGACTTTGAAACAATAACATTATCCGAAAACGACGTCGAAGACGAGAAGGGGCCCACCAACGAGGCCCGCGACATCGTCGGGCCAAGATCGTACCCTAGTCGGCAGCTAGGCAAGGCCACCTCAACCGCCCTTGACCCGCCACAACACTCGGTGGCCCGATCCACGGCAGCCCACAAGCAATCCTTGCAAGACTTTGGAGTCTCGTTTGTGCTACACTCAACCATGCCATACAAAGTGTCTAAGATCGTTACTATAATCTCCCCTGTTGCGACGGGCCTTCTCGGATCCGTGGTCACAACATCTATAAGGCTCGACATGAAGCCTCTCAAAGAGCTTTCGAACTCGTCTTGGTTCGTGACTACTTCGACGACACTCGAGAGACTATACCACCATGCCCACGGAACAATATTGTTTTCTTGGTTGGCATGATCTTTATGAGATGTAACGTAGTGCAACGTGCAATCTAGGTTCCAAACGGTGGCGTTTTGATGGCCCGGGCAGAGCCTTAAGATCGATTTCGCGGCCGAGTGGACACATTTCTTACATGCCTATGACAAATCCAACAATTGTAACAAAAATTGAACATGTTTCGGACCGTTTGAATATAAAAAGTCTCATCTCACATCGGAAGTTTGGGAAAACGATACCTTAGAAGGGACGTTTCGCCAACAATGGAATGACGCATGGACTACGCCACCTCCTTCGACGGTTGCACGATGGGATTTCGAGGAAGACGAGGAGCCAACGAGGTCGAAAAACGCGTTCTTAAGAGCTCTTTGAAAGGAGGAAGAGTTGTTGTTTGTTGTCATTGTAGGATCCGGTGAACAATGATGAGTGATGAACTCTGTTGTTGCATATATGGACGTCGGACAAAGTAGACATATTAGGAAGAATGAAGAGAGAAAAACTATACAAAATGTGTGCAATTTAGCCATTTGTAAATGGAGTGTTAGCTTTGTTAATCTTATTGAAATGAATATATGCTACAAAAATAATGCACAAGAAGTCTGTGTACGTGTGTTGAGGGCTAAATTGTCAAACTCAACGTTGAATAGGGCCGGGGTTGCCTTGTAAATTTCGTTAGCAGGCTTTGTATGACCCTATAAACTAATGGCGATGTGATGTGTACAAGAGCTTGGGGTTTAAATTTATTTCATTTAATATGGATTTTAATATGAAATGTATTCTGTCTTGATAATATCTATTCTTTGTGTGATCCATCGGTTTACGATGTTCGATCAACGAGTAGTTTTCTCATCTATTAAAATATAACTTGCTTTCTTTGTCTCATGAAACCTTTAATAAATACAAACCCTGATGTTTTAGATTGCCTGATTTTGAAATCGCATGAATTAAAAGCTGTTAAAGCTCATGACATAAATCCGAAATGGACGTGAAAATCTCATAATTAAATAATTATTTATGGCCAATTAAGTTATGTCACGGTATTAATATTATACTCGGTCAATCTAGGTAAACGAATACTATTCAGCATATTATTGGCCCAGAGTATAGCTGGGCTTAGGCCCAGTTGACTTGTTTAGAAGATGGGCCGGGACCGGGTGTTATTCGCTACTGAAAGTGCAATATGTTTAATATTTTTATCTAAATAAATAGTGATTTTAATTTCTAAAAATCATATGCCAAGATTTTATTTTTATTTCTATATTATTTAGTGTGAAAATTCACTAGCGACATAAGGTAGAAGTAGAGTGCAACCTGTTGAGTATAAAAATAAATGTAGAATAAAAGAGATACCGAGCTCTGTTCGGCATACTAGGGGCCGTAGTGGAGAGCGGAAGAAGAAAAATGCTAGCGGAATTCAATCCCCTTGCAGTAGACCAGGTAGCGGAGAGTGGAAGTAGAAAAAAGCTAGCGGAATCCAATCTTTTTGCGGGTACAAGGATACTATTTTTTGGAGGATTCCGTCCTCACTAGTGCTACCCATCCGCCAGCGTCGAATAGAGACTAAGACGTGTAAAAAAAGATTATTTAGTGCGGTAAGATTCTAAAATGTTTTCCAAAGTATATTTTTTGGGGGGAGCTATGCGATGTTATTATATGTGATTTTTTTGTTCGAATACTATATGTGATTTTTTTTTGTTAAAAAAGAGGCGGTAGTCTTTATTCCCTCGAGGGGCATTATTATATTTGATTTTTTTAGTAGGGACTAAAACCATTATTTCAGGTAACACGTCCTAATTTGATCCTACTTTTGGTGGAAAAATAATACTCCCTCTGTCTCATAATGTATGTCCACTTTTTTTTCTAGTCGTCCTAAAATGTTTGTCCACTTTCCTTTTATATCAATAATCTTCTTCCAATTTCGACCAAAAAAAATAATCTTCTTCCAATTTTACTCCTATTCAATCTCTAAATTTACCCCACTATTTAACTTTTTCATCTACTTTATCTCTTTTCAACTTTTTCCCCTACAAATTTACAAAAATACACCTATTCAATCATATCTTTTACACACTTTATTCTACTTTTTCATTTTCCAATACCACTTTATACCTTTCATTAAAACCCGCAAAAATCGTCATTTTAGACGAACATTATGAGACAGGGGGGAGTATTTCTTTTTTGACTGTGAGGTCTAAAGTGGTCACGAGCAGTGGCGGACACAACTAAGGCCCAGAGGGGGCATTTGCCCCCGCTGGATTTTATAATTATATATATATACATGTTTCGTTTCGAAATAATTATCTAATAAGGATTTGTATGTATATTAAGAAATAATTGGTTTTTCTATATTACCCATATCAATGTAGAAGTAATTATTAGTATAAAGAAATATGAAAAACATATATGTTTACGATAAAATTAAATATTAGGGTTATACATGTATAGAGATGGGAAAAAACATGAAATAGATAAATATTGTAAAAATAACAAAAAGTTGTGTTATGAACAACTAGTTTAAAACGGATGGAATATTAAAATTAAAGCACATATATATATAAACATATTAGTCATACACTTTAATTGAAATGAAATTATGTTGGTCGTAAAAAAAATTATAAGAAATGGTGAAATGTATGTTAAGTGAAGATATTAAATATTAGCTAATTTTTTTAAAAAGGGATGGATTTTTGTGCATAATATTTTCTGAAATCCACTTTGGGTTTAATAAAAACTTAAATTTGTTTAATGCTCTTTACTAAAATTATGACTAACTTTATACTCAGATTAAGTTATTTCAAAGTTCCAATTATAAACACATTGATTAAATTATACTTAAAGTAAGCTATTTTGCCCCCTTTGGGATAATTTCCTGGGTCCGTCACTGGTCACGAGTCGTCATATTATATTGTTAAATAGACCACGTGAATCATCGCAATTCGCGACCCTGCAAAAATTCCAAATAATAGAATTAAAAAATGTTGGAAAAAAAAGGCCGCTCGTTTGCGCACTCCGAAAATTCGGTCGCGCACTCCAGTATGGACGGATTACGAAACTGTCCAAGCTGAACCCGGTTTTCTGGAAACCTTGGACAGTTTCAGAATCCGTCCATAAACGAACATCCGGTTCGCTTAAAAAAGGCCCATATGGACGGGTTATGAAAATGTTCAAGTTTTTTTAAAAAACCAGCTTCTATGGGCAGGTTTAGAACCCGCACAAATACTGATTTTGAATTTTGAAAAAAATGACTCCTATGGACAGATTCTGAACCCTTCCAATTTAGGGTTTTTGAACGGCTCCTATGGACAGATTCTAAACCCGTCCATAAAGCCCGTTATACCGCCGACAGATTTTACCTTTTATGCGGCTTCGTGCGTTTTCACTATTGAATTCGTGAATGATAATGATTGATAGGTTTATTATTATGCATTGTAGTATTTTTATTTCAATACTATATTGTCATGAAAAATGGTTATTGATTTCGTAATTATTGTTTATAATTTTTTAGTACATGATTATTTATTTGAATGTTGTTGAAATTTTGCAAGTTCGTAGTTATTACGAGTTGTTTATAATTTTCATTTTATTCATAGGTTTGTCCGTCTAGTGAGCATTATGATCACACACAAGTCGACTTCTCTACGCACTTTGCAAATGACGGGTTTGATACAATGGAAGAGTTGAGACAATGGGCTAGAAAGACCGGTCTTGGTCTATCTATGCTCATTTCGACTAAGTCGTCCAAACCCGAGAAGATCATTCTTCATTGCTATAGGTCGGGTACGTATAGATCGGCGAGGAAGAACGAGGTGAAGAAAACACGGGGATCGAAGAGGGCCAAGTGTCCGTTTGAGTTGCATGGGTTGTTGAGCAAAGGGAATTCCTATACACCCTCTCGTTGGACATTATCGGTGATAAGAGGGTACCATAACCATGAGTTTCCCCCGATGGAGCCGCACACATATCTCCCATTGTGGGCCCCCTCATGGTACTTGACGAGTTGAAATATCATAAAGGTTTTCATGGCACATTACGAGTTCAACCATCGTGCAAGACTTCATGGTATAAGACGAGTTCAACCATCGTGCAAGACTTCAAGGTATAAGACGAGTTCAATGTTGTAAAGGACTTCATTGTTCATGGCGGGTTGAACCATCATCAAGGTCAATATAAAACGTAAGAGGTCCTAACCTAGTGGCTATCGGCCTATCGCTTAACGATGAAGTTCTTCATGGTCGATATAAGTTATATGTGGCATCCGATTTGTAGCTTAAGATTTTTTATGTTTTAAATGATAAAACGTTGAATTGTTGTAAAAAAGTGGATATAATTATTTGAAAAAAATCCAGAAAAACGCCCATTAGGGTAAAACCCCCATGTACTAGTCCAGAAACCGTCCATAGGGTTTAGGGTTTAGGGCTCAGGGTATGTGTACTGCCCTATGGACGGATCCGTAACTCGTTCATGGGAAGTTTTCAAACCCGCCCATGGACGGATTTGTAACTCGTTCATGGGAATTTTTCACACCCGCCCATGGACGGATTCGTAACTCGTTCAAGGAAAATTTTTCACACCTACATATGGACGGATTTGTAACTCGTTCATGGGAAGTTTTCAAACTCCGTCGCCGCCCCTCCCTGCACCATCTCCTCCGAAGCCCGCAGTTCTCCCTCCACCGAACCTCCCTCCCCGCTGCCGGTTTGGATCCCGCCGGTAGAAGTCCGCCCGGATCCGCCAGTCGCCGCCGACGTTAGTACATCCGCTTCCTTCGCCGGTGTTTCCATATCCGCCTCCTTTGCAGTCGGACTCGAACGGAATTGGACGGGTTTGGAACTGTTGGATGACCCCGATTGCAGGCGGTTGTTGGGTTTGTAAACCCGCACAATATTAGGTCAAATCTTGGACGGTTTTTGGATCTGTTCAACTTGGACGGGTTTAGGATCTGTTCAAGAAACCCGCCCTCAGGCACATCCGAACCGGGTTTATTAGATTAATATGGACGGGTTTCGGATCTGTTCAAGAAAAACCCGGTTTTCCAAAAAATCCATGTACGGGTTTGTAATCTGTCCATATCGGGGTGCGCAACCGAAATTTCGGAGTGCGCAAAATTTCGCGGAAAAAAAAACTTTACAGCATATCGGTATGTTGTTACGCTTTATTGAACTTCATTTATCAAGGATGAAACCATTTTACAACAAGCAAACTAATTCATAACAACTGTTCAATTTTACTTCGGTTGAACATGCCACAACACTGACAACAACTCTATTACAGTCTAATGAAAACTCGCTTCTCATCATCAAACAAATTTTGACAACGTCACATAGTGAACTAGTGAACAACAGTAGTGAACATGAAACAACAATTTTACTTGAGCTAATCTCAAAACCATGATAATTAATATAAGATATGTTGCCACTAGGGTTTGGGAGACTTCTTCTTCTCGTTGTTCTTCTTGGCGCCATTTGACATCTTGGGCTGCGGCTTTCGTTTCCGTCTCTCCACATCCTCATCATTCGCTTGGCTCGGGTCTGAGCGATCTAGACTCGTTCCATAGCAACGTGTTAAAAATTGCGAAACATTTCAAAATGTCAATCTTTAAGTGTACAAAAACCGGCTACGACTTACCTTCTTTAGCCTCGTTGGCCAAGTCAGCGAGGGTTTCTGTGTCCATCGGAATACTAGAAGCTTCCTTCGGAGTGTCTGGTCCTGCTTCGGTATCGTTCGGGGGATCTGCGCGCAACACATGGGAGTGAAGATGTGTGGAAACAAGTTTTTCATACGAAAAGTTGGACGGATAAAATCCCTTGTGTATATGCTTAATTAACTGTTATTTCTCGTGCCGTTATTATTGATTTTAGGATGGAATCTTATTGATGCGCGCATGTGTTGACCTTATCGTACCTATACGCCCACATGTGGACAATCAAAGTTTAACAACGCGCAGTAGCATTTAATTTGTTGTCATGGACACGCCATATACTTCGACGAGACTCATCATTAGAGCATCCACAACGGAGAAACTAGGTAGATTTCTTACCTTACAAAAATAAAATCTGACAAAATCATAAATGTGCATAGAGAGATGGAAAAAATATTTATATTGTAAGAGATAAACTAAGAGAGATGGAGAAAATTTCTCTGAAAAACCTGACACATATCTTTCCATCTTTTCTTTTATCTTTTTATTAAATATTAAGAAATGGAAAATCATTTCTCAAGTGTGGATACTCTAAGCTTTAATTGCACTTCATGCGTGTTCACTTTTACGGTCAAAACATGTCTCTTGATCATTTTCATCGGTTCCTAATTGTTAAAGCTGTCATCATCTTGCCAATACATTCATCGATCATAGCCCTACAAATCAGCAATCAGGAGGCCTTTTGCTTTATGCATAACAACATAGATTCCGGACTAATTAATTTATCCATATCTCTATCTTCCATACCAACAATGATTGTTCCATGAGCTCAAAAAAAAAATGATTGTTCCCTTTAATTAATTCAAAATTAAATTATTATCGTGTTGGAATTGTAGGTTTATTTATTATTATTATTATTATTTGAGCACACTTGTAGGTAAGTTTCGTTTTGAAGCAAATCAATTTAAGATAAAACATAGCTTCCAAATTGAGGCAAACGTTACCTTGGGAATTTTGCATGGTCTTCTTCATCTTCTGCTCCTGATATACCCAACTTAGAACACCACCGATCAACAGTCCGGCTACACCGCCCCCGGTTCCGGCAGCCGCAGCTTTGCGATTTACTTTCCTCTTAGGCCGAGGAGCTGTTCATTAGCTCATACACACAATTGCATTTATATTACATATATAAAAAGTTACTCACGTACAATAACATCTGTGAACGATATAACATAGCTAGGAATAAGGTCTACAAATCAACGTAGCATACGTACGTGGAGTAGGAGGAGGTGGCGAACGCCGTCCACCTGGACGACTAGGTGGCGGCTGACTAGGAGTAGGAACAGCCGAGGCGCCATCGTCATAAAACTGCTTCGTCTCGTATCGGAAATTGCAACTAGGAAGCATGACCCTGCCTCCTTCTTTTCCGGCCGGAAGCAATGATGCACACTCATGAACACACAATCTACAATCCTCTTGGTAAAGGTCCCATGTGCATTCTCCCAACGCGTATATCGTCGTCGTGGTGCCCTCTACCTTGGCCGCATCGGTCTTAAACTTGGGCCCATATTTCGAGTTCGTTCTCAGATCCGCCAAAATCGATTCTATGGTTTGGTTGAGCGCTTTGCCAAACTGCTCAGCGTTCACTTTGCTCGAATCGAGTGGCTCGTAGAGAGGATCTACGTAGGAAGAGGCATTGTCGAAGCGGCCGTAGAAAGACTTGTCAGAGTACCTGCTCAAGATGATCGGCTTAATATTGTGCTTCCCACATGGAGAGTTGTGAGAAAAACAACAATTTATAAGTACTTGGGTCACTCTCGATCCCATTGTCAGTTGGTTTTGGGATATTAATAATATAATGCTATCAATAGCTTGTCTAAGAGTTCACAAATTCCCTAATAAGAAGCCTACAAAGGGCAATATATAGCTCAATCTTTTTCTCTCTAAGTTCATCAAATTCACCCTAATTACCAACATTACCTGAACGAGCACTCTTCTTCATAGACAACTGCTTCCGTGCTCCACTCGCTACATTCACTCTGCGCGGCTTTGGCAGCGCGTGAGACACAATCGAAGCAGCTTTTCGTGATGATGTCGGCCTGGCAGAGGTAGGATGCGTGAACTATTGGGGTGTAGCCGTCGATGGAGCTATAGTACTTGAAGTGTGCATTGGAGTGGGTGGCGGCTTTCAGCTCATCGATTGCGAAGCCAAGGTATTTTTGGAAAATAGGGCTCGGTGGCGTGTTCCTGGCCTCGCAACGGGCTTGATCTTGCTGGGAGGTGGAAGGGCTCGGTGCGATTGATGTTGCTATGCATGGCGAGTATTGTAAGCTTACCAAGAAGATGCATAAGAACAAAGCTGTAGTGATTTGTTCTAGCACCATGTTTTTCGTACACGCTTAATTGTGAAATAGATGAGAATCATTAAAATGATGAGCACATATTTATAATGCTGGATCGAGTAGCTTATAACTTTATTTTCATTTTAATTTTTTGATCAACTTTATAGCTTAAGCAAAGCGTCATCCCCGGAGTCTCGAACCCGAAACCTCAAGGTATACTCATGAATGTTCAATCAGTGAGATAATACGATCAAGTGCAGGGCAATGCACATAGTCAAATGTTATACTATCACGTGTTATTTAAATATATAAAAAAAAATTAATTAGTAGCTATACATTAAGCCGAGGATGTGATAGGTGAGCATCATTGATGTATAGTGTGAAATTCGCCCGAGCCACATTGATGTATAGTGTGACACTGTGACGGCTCGCGAGAAGAAGACTTGGTAGTCAACTTGTGTGGGGCCAACTTTACTTTAGATGGGCCCCACGACTGAACTTATCCTTGACCTTGTAGGCTAGTAGACTTCGAAATTCCAGGAGTGACGTCATGTGTAGTGACGCTGAGGAACTACGTCAGCGCACTAATGTTGCGGGCCCGGACCATTCTGTGCCCAGCGTACACCAAGAACTCAGGAGTCACGAATGCACTATACAAAATCAACCGGCCGAAACCGAACCGGACTGAACCGGAATATTGCGGACCTGATTCGAAATAATACAGATTGGATATGTGAGTGGGTTGGTTAATGATTATTTTAGTATCGGGTTCTTTGTTATATATTTTACGGGTAACTCTTTCGAAAAGGTTTTTTTTTTGGTTGAGAGCAATATTGTCTTTGAAAGTCGAATCGATAACCTCTGGTCAGAGATTAAACCGATTGGCTAGATGTTCAAATGTTTAAAAGATTTTCTTTTTTGAACTTTTGAAAGGTGTTTTTTGGTTGAATTTTGAAAGGTTTTTTTGTATACGGTACAATTTAAAAACATTTATAACCGTGCATATTTTACGACAACAATTCAACCTTATTATGGGTGAATTTTTACAACCTAATAAGTGTAAAGCTTTTTGTTTGACTTAATTTTATCAAGGATGAACAATTTTTCCTCAAGCAAATTTGAAACAATGGTACACTCCTGCTACTAGACTTGTCAAAAGCTGACCCGATCCGCAAACCCGATCCGATCCGAAAATTTTGGGTTTCAACCCGAAAATTTAGACTTGTGATTCAATTTCAACCCGATCCGATTGAAACCCGAACCCATTGGGTCGGACCCGATTTTTCATAGTTTAAATTATATTACAATATATAAAATTTATTTTAGAAAATTATGATATATTTTATTATTATATTTTATTATTTAAATAATATTTCATTTAATTTATGGTAAAAAAATTTATATTCTTGACCCGTTGGGTTGATCCGACCCGACCCAAAAACCCGAAGCGACCCGACCCAGTTTGACTCATAACCCGATTGACCTGAACTCGAACTCAACCCGAACCCGGAACGACCCGATCCTAATCCGCCCGATCCGACCCAATTGGCAGGTCTACCTACTACACATAACTACATAAGGGAGGTAAATTATACAGTAAAAAAGATAAGTGAACACCTTTATATATCACAAGCATTTTTACCGTGGTCTATTCAAACGCACTTCCAAGAAATCAAAAACACCTTCAACAACAAGCTATTATTTTGCCCACGGCATGTGAATTTCCGCGGATAGTCACACATTTGATAAATCCATAAAACCGTAGTAAACTTGAAACAACAATCTCACTTCATTACATATGTACCATGGTAATATATTCACCAACAACCGTATGTGGTAATTAGAGCCCATTTTCCGACTAGCTAGCGTTTAGGAGCTGGCTTCTTCGCGGTGTTCTTTTTGTTGCCCTTCAACGGTTTCGAGGCCGGCTTTCGAATCCTCTTCTTCGAATCCTCATCATTTGCTACGTCCTCGGAGCCTACACGACACAACAACGTGTTAAACACGGCGAGTTGAGAATCCAAAACACAAGTTTCTTCTTCTTTTGTTGAATCTCACACACAAGTTTACCTTCTTCGGTGCCTGTAGCTCCACCGGCTGGAGGGCCGGGGTCTTCAGGATCATCGCCTGGAGACTCTTCTTCGTCTATATCAGGATCTCCTACGGGATTTGATCATACACGAGGGAGGAGCCGAGAAGAAGTTAATGTTAAGTTATATATATTAATAATAAGTATTAATACATTTTTATTCTCGTAAAATTCCAGTAGGCCGAGAGAGTTGGGTGACGTGTTGGGGTAAATGTATATAAAGTCAGGATCCACCTTTCTACCCAAAAGCGTAAGCCAATGGGTAGGGGCTCACCTTATTTATATACTATAGTGAATGTTGCTACGTATGTCCTACTTGAGAAACCACATTTCATCCCAACAATTCTTTGGGCTTTTTTGAAAACATCGTGTTGACCTAATCGGATATAAGGGTGTGTGCCTATATATCTCAAGCATTAAAATAAGCAACTTGGTTAATTAATCAAGGAGATATATTATGCGCGCATAACGAGCTTAATTAGTGAACGCTACCGGACGAAGCTCGCATCACCTTCCTCTTCTGATAAGCCCAAGACAGAACGCTGCCAACGAACAGTCCGCCTACGCCGCCCCCACTTCCGACGGCTGCGGCAAGTTCGTCGACTTTCCTCCGCGCCTTAGACTTATGATCTGAACGTACTTTAAGCATTAAAGAGCATGTAGACCATATCATAATTTCAAGAGTTTAAGCAATAAGGAATAACACCAATCTAAACCATATACATGTATGTGTGCATAAAAAAAAATGTATTTTATAATTGACCAAAATTGAAAAAGAATGCGCTAACTTTAATTCCTCGATCAACTAGAATCGAATGGCATATACACGTACCTGGGAAAGGCGTCTGGCCACCGGTGCCGTTGTAAAACCGAGTCGTGTCGTATCGAAAGTTGCAACTCGGGAGCTTGACTAGCCCTCTCACCTTCCCGGCCGTAACAACGTTCAACGCACACTCATAGATGCACGATCTACAATCTTCTTGATAAAGGTCCCACGAGCACTCTCCCATGGCATATATCGTGATATTGTCGTCTACCTTAGCCTCCCAGGTTCCGTTCTTGGGCCCATAATTAGGGCTCGATCTCAGGCTCTCCCCGATCTTCTCCACGGTTTCATTGAGGGCTTCGCCAAACTGTGAGACGCTGACGGAGTTGGGGAGTGAGTTGTCGTCAAGATCGATCCAAAGAGAGGAGTTGTCGAAGCGGCCGTAGAAGGGCTTGTCAGAGTACCTGATGTTATGAGTACAATCTCTATTAGAAGTGTGGGTGGTTCAGATAGAAATCCGATGAGTGTATATCGTAAAACCAATTGGCAATAGGAAGAGTAACCCAACAGAGAATATCTAAGGTTCAAACGTACTAAAACATGACTAGTATATAAAATTAATAAGTTACTTTGTTCTTGTTACCAATTCATTTTAGAATGGAATTCACATGAAAACTTCGATTCGTGGGTCAATGAAAACTTAATACCTGAACGTGCACTCTTCCTCGTAGACGATCCCTTCCGTGCTCCCGTTACACTTGCTCTGGGCACTTTGGGTGGCGAGCCAAACGCATCTGGAGCAGCTTTTGTCGTTGATGTCGCCCTGGCAAAGGTACGAGACGTGGACTATTCCGTTGTACCTGCCCACATGCAGTGGCGGATCCAGGATTGTCCGAATGGAGGGGCGGACGTCAGTTGTAGCTTGACTTGGAAATAATCAATGAATTGGACAAAAAATCTGTTTATATAAAATATTTTTTTAAATATAATATAATATTGTAGCATCAAAATCTAAAATTTTATCTTTCTAATATAATGGAATAACTTTTTAAAATTTATTTTTTTTGATTAATCAAAACTAACAAATTGGATAAAATAAAACAATTCTATAACTAATTTTTCTTCTTTTCCCAAAATATAGAAAAATAAAATAGTGAATCAAAAGCACACAAGTTAAATTGGTGAATTAAGAAAAAAAAAACTTAAGTTGTGAGTTGGGAAATAACCAGGCTATGGACAGGAGTACCGGACAACTGGACAGGACAACCCACTACTCTCTAGCCTAAATAACTAATGAGAGAAAATGCATACAAAAAAACTAATGAGAGAATAATAAAAGGCCAGAAGGGGCGTACCAAGGATTCGAACACGGGGTGTACAGCTTATAGATGGAAAATGGAGGGGCAGATTGGCCACTGGAACAACTGAGCTTTTGTAAACTTTCGTTCTACCCTATTAAATATATTCTGAATGGAGGGGCGACCGCCCACCCATGCCATCCCCTAGATCCGCCACTGCCCACATGGACAGGGCTATAGTATTTGAAGCGGAGGTCGGATTTCGCGGTTTGGTTCAGGTCCTCGATTCCTAGTCCTAGGTCTGTCTTGAATTCATCGGTCGAGTTGCCGGGGTTGCATATGTAGTTGGTGGAGTTTGTTTGGGCGATTGCTGCTGTTGTTGTTGTTATGCATGAGGCTACCAAGAATATGAGCAAGAACCATGTTTTAGTGGTTTGTCGTACCACCATGTTTTTGTGCTGGCAAATGTACGTACGTAAGTGCTTGTGAAATAGATGAGAATCGTTTCATGGTATTGCGCACATATATATATAACGCTGGAGTGATTAATTTCTAAGCAACTAACTTTATCGCCTAATAAGTTTTGTAACCTTTTTTGATTAATATATTTACCCTATTATTCAAAAAAATAAGTTCTAGACGTTGGGCAACCCCGGTCCCAACTCCCAACCCGTCTAGTCGATCTTCCACACTTTGCATATATACTCCAATTGTTTGAGTTTGCCTACACACAATAACGGACCCAGCAATTTCACGAAACAGAGAAATATAAAAAATACACAATTTTTGAGCAATGTTATGGGAGCAGTTAGGGTTGTCAAATGGGTGGGTCATGACGGGTTCGGACTTCGGACCCGGCCATGCGAGCAGTTAGCGAATTAGACTTATTCACTTAGACGACTGTTAGGCAACATCTTTTCACCCATGAGTTATACACAGTGATTACTTTGTATTTGTTGCTGGTTTAAACACATAAAATAACATAAAAATACTACACATAATTTTATCGATAAATGATAATAATTGCTGTTAATCCAAACAGGTTCACTCGAAAAGAAGGCTAGGTCATGCGAAATTGATCTCTCAGAAAAGCTAATGCAACAAAATTAAAGCACTAGCAAAAAAAAATCGCCTTTAATTTGAATTTTTTTTCCAAAGTAGGCACTTTGGAGATTTTATTTCTGAAATTAGGCATGGGGGAAAATAAACTCCGGAAGTAGGCACTCTGCAGGCTCGGAGACGCTGGCCCAGCCAGCGTCTTTTGCCTTTTTCTGGCACCGGATAAAGACGCTAGACCAGCCAGTGTCTCTTTATTTTATTTTATTTTTCAAAATTTCGTATTATTTTTTTTTCAAAAGTTTAATATCAAATTTTAATAAAATTAGTTCAAATTATATGCCTATCAAATTTAATAATTTTTTTGTTACGGTTTAAGGGAAAGACCGATATACTTACATGTCTGATCAAAAGATGTTATCTCGTTCGATTATCTTCCTCGTTATAAAAACTTAACTTGTGTATATCTTATATATATATATATAAGATATATATATATATCTTAGAGGTGTTAAACGGGTCTAAGTATATCGGTCTTTCCCTTAAACCGTAACAAAAAAATTATTAAATTTAATAGGCATATAATTTGAACTAATTTTATTAAAATTTGATATTAAACTTTCGAAAAAAAAAATACGAAATTTTGAAAAATAAAATAAAATAAAGAGAGACGTTGGATGGTCCAGCGTCTTTCTGGCAAAGATGCTGGCTGGTCCAGCGTCTTTATCTGGTGCCAGAAAAAGGCAAAAGACGCTGGCTGGGCCAGCGTCTCCGAGCCTGCAGAGTAACTATTTTCGGAATTTATTTTCACCCATGCCTAATTTCAGAAATAAAATCTCCAAAGTGCCTACTTTGTAAAAAAATTCCTTTAATTTCGTAACAAGTGGCCATATGCTCCATGCACGACTTATGTATCAACTACATGCATCTCAATCCAACACCTAACTAAATAGAGCTAAGATATTTGGTGGGTATACATTGAACGGATCGGACTCGTCAATTTGATCTATCAATATTCTTCATATTCACTATGAATATAAACTACATGTATCGTCCAAAATTTCGTTACCATGGAGATTAAATTTATTCTGTGTGTCCATAACCCAAGACCGACCTAATTAAACAATTTAATACAAGCCAACTAACCCTAGCTAATAGTTTCACTTCAATAAAATAAACTAAATCACTTCAAATTAACTAATCAAACAGAAATTATACAAACAAAGTTAGTTTAATAATATCAACGCAATTTACCGTTGGGTCACTAAAATTCCGCCCTAATTTTATAACATCTGCTAGCTACGGACAAATTTAGAATTGTGTTGTTTGAAAGGGTGCTAAGGAGTCGAGATATAATAAAATGTATCTTGAGATACGAGAGACTACCGTCTCTCTTCTTATAAAAAATAAAATAATTGTTCGAAAAGGGACGGACTCTCCACAAGGCGTCCATCAGCGGCCTCGTTTCAGCCACAAACACCTGCAGTGAAGGCGGACCTCCGATATAATACAAGATAGGCCTAACACACATAAGCTCATACGGCTCCACCCGACAAGAACATTTGTTCAATTTCCTGTTATGGGTTTCATTTTCACAATCGGTCATGGTTTCCGGAGTCTAGAATAATACGCTCCATTGAAAACCGTGTAAGGGAATCGGGTTCGGGGGTGGCCGGCCGAGGACCCCATGACCACTTTTATAGCTCCTATACGCCACTAATATAAGGCCAAAGAACATAACTTTATACAAGTCACGGCCAGACATAGCATATGAAAAAAGTAACCGTTGATAAATCATGCACCTAAAAGGTAATTAATTTTTTAGATACCGTAAAAATCGATCTGGTGAGGCTCCATCCGTCCATGATCAATTGATCATTGAACGAACTTATTCCGCCACTTTGGGTGTTTTGTCATTCCGATCAAATCAAGGACGGAGTGACGTCGGATCGATGACGTAGGGCTAACATGCATGGCGGGTCCACGTCATTTCATTCATTCTCCTTCCCTGATCACAGAATTAACGAGTAATTAACGAGGGTCAGTGACGAATTGGCAGGTAGGAAATAGTACTTCATTAATAAAACAGAATTGTAAAAATGTCCACTTTCTTACCTGTTTAATCATACTTCGCGCGTACGTGATGCTAATGTAAATTATAGGAGTATTCTGTATTTATTACTATGTCGTTAGAAACCAAATAAGCCAAAGCGGTGATTGATCTCAATAACGATTTCAAGTAGTTTTGATGATGATTGAACACTTGTGAAGTAAAGGTTCCGTTCGGTAATACCTAGATGAAGATGAATAAAAACAACAAGTTTCATCTAGATGTAACAAGCTTGAGGGGGGTAGGGGGCTGGAAATAGATTCAGCTAGCTGAAATTAGTTGAAATTGCCATGTTCATCTAGCTGAATCATTTTCCCGAACGCGACGAAAGTGGCCAATTCATCTTTCATCTCTCAATTTCATCTTTATCTAGGTGTTACCGAACGGAGCCTCGTTAATTAATGTAGTTTGCTAAGTGTTTTAGGATCAATCAAGCATAAATGAGTAATGGAACAAAAGCAGGATCAACCGACGGTAACAACCAAGGGAACAGAGAATTAGCTGAAGAGCTCGTTGATTCTTGATAGTATCACCATGGGATCAACGCAAAGGTCTGAAGCTAAATAAGGAAAGCTAGACCAAAACGCGTGGAAGCTGTGTATATGTTCTATTTAAGGAAAAACGCGTTTTGAGGGATCGGTTGAAGGAAATTAATTCATATCCTTGGGATTTAGAAGATATATTTCCTTAGGAAAGATTTTATCTTGTTGCCCAAGATAAGATAAAATCTTATTAATCTGTCTTTATACTCCGTATTATTTAGATAAAATCTTTGTTCTAACTAATAGTATAAATAGGGGTTAATGCGCGCTCTAGGTTATTTTTAACGAGCTTAGAAAGGTTTAGAGAGCTTTGTGCGATCTAGAAGAACGTACGGAGACTTTAATCGAATTGTGTACAAAGATTAAAGGTGTGGGTCGAGTTTGCATTGTCGAGTTACAAGGAGTACGTGTTCGGCGCTGATGGATCGAAGTCTGGCGGTTAGAAGTTGTGTACACCTAGGGACTAAGATATGCGTTTGTAAGTTCACACTTGGTAATAAGAATTGTAAATTTGATATGGAATTCCTTGTGTTCATCTTTACTTGTTTGAGTCGTTTTTATACTATTGTCCGGTTCATTGATCCCTCCTGTATTCTAGCACACGTAAATCCAACAAGTCTGTCTAAATTTGACTGTGGATAAACTTGTCCTTGCCTTGGTAAATAGAGTATATATGTCCTTCTCATGTGCATATTAAGGGCATCTCCAAGAGATGCTCTATAATTTTCTCCATAATGGGGAAAGAAGTCCCACATTCTCCAAATTTTTTATGTCCTAACTCCAACAAATTCTCCATATTAAAGAGTTATATTTTTATCATGATTATATTTATATATTAAGTACTATTATAAATTCAAAATGGACCAATTGGGAGAAGACTTGGTTTAATATACAATTAATGCTATCTCCAAATAATTTTAGGGATATCTCCAAATTTGGAGAAAGAAGTTCAATTTTTGGAGATGTTCTCCAAAATGGAGAATGTAATGGAGAATTTGTTGGACCATAAAATAGGTCTAAAATCTCCAAATACACCAAATTCAAGAATTTGGAGCACCTGTTGGAGATGCTCTAAGTGGCCGTCTTTCACTGTTTTCTCCTCCCTACGTACAAAAAGTTGAGAAGCATAAAAACAAAATAATAAAGTGAATTCCACTGTTTTTCATGTGCATATTAAGTGGCTGTCTTTCACTGTTTTTCACTTTTTTTCCTCCCTATGTCCAACGAGTCGACCCGACCAGTAATCCGATTTACAGGTTACGGGTTTTACTTTTATGGGTCGAGTTACAGGCCGATCCGTTTGACCAAGTCAAACAGGTTTTACGGGTCAAATTACGGATCGGGTCATGGGTTGACCCGTATACCCCGTTGATCCGATTATATAATTGTGCGTAACGAAGTTGTTTTTCACACTTTAAAAAATTGTGACTGTGAAATATTATTTTAATTAATATCTAATATAATAAAATTATCTTTCAACCAAAAAAAATATATAATAAAATTATTAATATATAACTCACAAAGAAAAATAAAAAAGTTATAAAATTCATACTCGAAACAAAAAAAAATTTAAACTTTTTTTATTTTACGCGTTGACCCAAATTTACGGGTCGGGACGTCGGTCTGGGTTACGGACGATCCGGACCGTTGCATACCCTCAGACCCCTGCTACAAAAGTTGAGAAGCATTAAAACAAAATAAGAAAGTGAATTTCACTACCATTTTTTCAGATTTTTTTGTATTTTTATATATATTTGTCACGAATCACGTTGTTTTATAATAACATAATGTAATGACTCGAGATTTTTTTTGTGGTAGAAAATGACTCGAGACTTTAGACGACCCATAAATTTATTCTTCATATTTTGCCTCACAATTTAGTAATATCATGGTATTCCAACCAAAAAAAAGTGTTATTATAATATTACATTTTCTTTTTCCTGAAATAATTGAGTCCCCACAACAAAAGTATATGTCTGTCGACAAAGATTCTCGGGTAGGCAGAGATTTCCTTAGATATTTTTTCAATCATAAATCTACCTTCAAATGTAAATCCAGACTTTCAACAAAAAAAAAAAAGGAAAAATGGATTCAAATAATACCAAGTGTCAACATTGAACCAATAATAATACCAACTTTAAAAATGCTTAAAAGGTATACGAACTTTTTCACGTATTAACCGAAAACGATACGAGACTATTTTCCGTTACACTTTCCGGCAGACCTGTTGACGTGGCAACCGGAAAATGACATGGCACATTTTATTTTTTTTTAAAAACAAATCTAATGTATTTTTCTTGAAGACAAGTGTACTACCAACACATTTAATTTAATTAAAAACTAAAACACATCTTAATTAAAAAACAAATCTGCTCCATCCTGCTCGAACGGTTCGTTCCCAGGACTCCGCCGGCCGGGAGAAGGCCGCCGGCTGCCTCTCCATCCTCGCTGCCACTAGCGAGGTCCTTTGCGCCGCTATCGTCCCGGAGAGTGCGGAGGCTCGTTCACTGGATCAATGATTCCATGCAATTCGAAACCCTAGAGCACGAAATGCGAGCGATCCAGGCGCTATTGAGTAATTTCGATCTGATATCGAGGTCCCTGGCTTCGTCCATGATGTTTGTGGTCCGGTTGGCGGAGCTAATCGTGCACGGCAACATCTCCGTGCAATAGATCTAGCCCGTTCTACCCGGGCTTCTCGATCAGCGACGGGAAGATGCGAGCGGCGCAGCGGCGGCGGGATGTATGGCGCATCTGGTGAAGACGATGGAGAGGCCGAAGCAGGAGGCAGCGTCGACGGCGAACAGGATCCCATGGCGGCGGCGGCGATGGATCTGGCGAACACGGCGGCGTGTAAGCATACCCGTGGCGACGGCGGAGGCCGTGGTTGGGGTAGAACCGTAGAAGTGCCGAAGTGGCTGTTTAGGTATGTACTGTATTGATTTAAATTAGATTTTGTTTTGTTTTAGATAATAACTAGTTTTACCTGTTGCGCCATGTATGACAATTTAACTTTTAAATAATAAATTATAATTGATATTTTATAATTGAATATTGTTATGAAAAAATGTAATATAAGTTTTAACATATGAACATGTTTTAAAAAAAGAGTGACGTTTTTTTAAGTTCGTAGAATTCAAAAAAATACATAAAAGTCATAGTATGTATAATTGATTACATAATTTTTTCTAAAACATTATTATAAGAATCTAATTTGATATACCTCATATTTAAAAACATAATTTTTATCATTCATGTTTATTATTATCAACTAAAATTATTTTTAAAATTAGCCTATATGTGACAACTATTTAATTATCACAATATTATCTTGATATGATTAACATGACTTGCACAACTCGTATTTTGAATTTTGTTTGGATATAATATAAATATAATATTAATACGAAAATGTATAATAAAAAATTAATATAATTTGATTGCATCGAACATTATAAGTCTTTAATTGTTCAATGATCGATCGAGAATATATTATTTAGTAACTTGATATACCTAACTTAATCATTTAGTTTTTTTAATCATAATATTTAATTCATGAATAATTTTTTTGCATCTGTAGTCTATATGCATTAATGTACCAAAACAATTATCTTATTAAAATAAATATGTTTTTAACGATCAAGATGGAAGCTTGTAATACTCATGTTGAGTGAATTTGTCACCAAAAACAAAGAATTAAATGACAATTTCTTATATGCCTACGTATATGTGATACTAAAAATACCTAGAAAAAAACCAAACCTTGAATGGTGTATGTAAATGCATATTGGGTATTTTTTATAGAAGAAAATTGAAGATAAAATTATTTAAAGAATATAAAATTAAAGATAGATAGTATCACTTTAAAGATTGATAATTAAGGAAAGTAAAAGATATAGAGTTGTTATTATCTATTGAGTTGAAAAAAAAATTAAAATCAAGCGGGGCCAGAATCAACGTGGTGGCTCGAAAACGGTCGGCTTTTATAATATATATTGATTTGAGTTGGCATTATATTTACATTCAAAGAAAAAGATTTAAAAGATGTGGAAATTATACATGTTTCATGTCATTTTTCCGGTTGTCATGTCAGCAGGTATACCGGATTTTGTAACGGAAAACAATCTCGCATCATTTTCGATTAATATATGAATAGTTTGTATAGCTTTTAAGGATTTTCAAAATTGGTATTATTATTGGTTTAATGTGAATACTTAGTATTATTTAAATTCATTTTTCCAAAAAAAAATGTAAATCCAGACTTGGGGTAATTCATCTGGCGAAGCCTATAATTTTTTTTTGGTCAAGAAACGGGGCTAGCCCCTGCGATAATCTTTATTTAAACATTGAAAATTAGTTTGCCCTCGAAAGGGCTACATAATCTGCATGAAATAAATTTGAAACAAAACTAGGAATATCATAATAAACTTCAAAAGGAGAATCTAAGCTAATAGCCAAATTTGCAAAACCATCTGCCAAAGAGTTTGCCTGTCTACTGATGTGCTGCACTTCTATTTGTCCTGAGAAATTGGAAACAAGGTCCCGACACGCCTGCACTAGGTAGAAATCCCGCAGATGCTGCGTGGAGTGTTGCTTCAAGAGTGAACAAGCCATGCTACAATCCGATTGCACGATCAAACGTTGAGTATGCAAAGTAGAAGCCTGCTCCAAACCATGTTTCAGAGCCCAAAGCTCCGCTGTCAGGGCTACACAAGAACCACAAGTGAAGGTGAAGGCCTTGATGAAAGAACCTGTATGATCACGAAAGACACCCCCTCCACCCGCTTTCCCGGGATTGCCTTTCGAGACCGCGTCGACATTAAGCACGATCCAACCTTCCGGAGGGCGTGGCCATTGAGCAATGGGCTGTTCCGTTCTAGCAGGGGCTGAAGAATGTGTTAAAACACAGCTGGCTTTTGTTTGGGCAGTGGAATAAGCTAAGGAACATGAAACCACAATATTGGACAACCGATGGACGAGATTCTCACCCTCGAAGACCAGCCGATTGCGCATCTTCCAAGTCTGCCAAAGCATGTTAGCAAACAGGGTGCTCCAGCTGTCACGTTGACGAATGTTATCATGAATCCAGGCAGCTGCATCCGAGCCTGAAAAGAAAGCAGAGGACAAACCGTTCCTGCTCAGTGCCAACCACACATCTTTGATTGCCCCACAGTCCCGAAGCAGATGCAGACTAGTCTCGTCCGCTGAGCAGCGTGGGCAAGCCGCCGAGGTAGCCAAGTGACGCCGTCTCCGAGTAGCATTGCAGAGGATCACTCCATGAGAAACAAGGAATAAGAAATGTCGTACCCGCTGTTGAGCCGGCACCGACCAGATGGCCCTCCTTCTCGGGTGACTATCACCACAGGAAGAGTCGCGCAATAGAGCTCGAGCTGAGCGAGTGCTAAAACTCCCTGAAACCGTATGAAACCACATGAATTTGTCACAAGCAGCTGCGTTATTTGACAGCGAAACAGATTGCAGATGTAAGAGAATTTCCGGAGGGAGAAGTCCCGAGAGAAGCTGCCAGTTCCAGGAATTTCCAACCCAAACTTCCGCCACCGTCATGCCACGAATATCCTCAGTAATCGGCTGTAATGTGAGCTCGGCAAGGGGTGTGTCAACTAGCCAGGGGTGATCCCAGAAGAGTGTGATCTGCCCATTTCCCACAGACATTCCAAGGCCCTTCGCTAGAGTTTGCGAACCATGTAGAATACCGTTCCACAGCTGAGAGGACCGAACTCTCGATTGAAGCATATCGATATCCAAAGGGTCACCACAGTACTTACCGTGAATAACGCGACTCCATAATGTCTCAGGTTCATTGAGTAGTCTCCAACCAAGTTTGGAGAGAAAAGTTGCATTCATGGTGCGCATAGACCGGAGGCCCAGACCTCCTGCGTCCCTAGGCTGGATGATTTTCTCCCAAGAGAGGAGATGGATCTTCCTTTTTTCCGGAGATGAGCCCCAGACAAAGTTTCGGATTGACTGATCGATTTCATCACAAATGGTTCGAGGAACAAGAGAAGCCTGCATCACATAGCTCGGAAGGCTAGAAAGAACTTTTGTCAAAGTTTACTTTTTCTCCCGAAGCCGAACAAAACTTATGCAAACAATCCTGGATTACTTGCGCTTGAGAGCTGGAGGCTTCGGCAAAAAGGACAAGGTCATCCGCGAAAAAGAGGTGAGATAGCTCAATACCACCCTCAATAATCGGCTTCCAACGACCACACCGAACCGCCCCCTGGATTAGATGCGAGAGATATTCCATACAAAAGACGAAGAGGTAGGGAGATAAGGGATCTCCTTGTCGAACTCCCCGCGTCGGTTTAAATCTGCCCGCCTTGCCCCCATTCCAAAGAAGTTCCATAGCACCCTCTGTTTGGCACTTCATAATGACTTCAACTAGATGAGATGGGAAACCAACCTCATGAAGGATACGCCTCAAAAAATCCCATCTAATACGATCATACGCCTTGGCTAGATCGATTTTCAGGATCATATGTTTGGAAGTAGAATGGACAGCTGACATGCTATGCAACACCTCTTGGACCACCACCACGTTATCAATAATTTGCCTGCCTAGAATGAAGCTCGCCTGCGCTGGAGAAATCAAAACAGGGAGCACCGGTTTCAGGCGATGCACAATCATCTTAGTGGCGATTTTGAATATGACGTTCAAGAGAGAGATCGGACGGAACTGGGAAGCAGTAGTGGGGTCCTGAACCTTGGGAAGTAGAACCATACAAGCATCACTGATATGTTCCGGTAACAGCCCTTGATTGACCAAGTTCAAAACCGTAGCAGAAACTTGGACCCCGACAAGAGACCAATTTTTTTGATAAAAGACGGCCGGGTACCCATCCGGACCCGGAGCCTTGAATGGGCCCATGGAGTTCAGCGCAGGCCAAACATCGGGTTCGGTGAAGGGGAGGCCGAGTTGCTCAGACATAGCGTTGGAAAGGGCAGGAAACTCGACACCAGACAAAGAACGAGTCGGACGCCGTCCCGATCTTTTAGCAGTGTAGAGCTTTTCAAAAAAATTCAAGACCAGCCCTTGAACCTGATGTTCATCACTAACCTAGTTACCAGACTCGTCCTAGAGACGATCCACCTTATTGGCCCTCCGACGGACCACAGTAGATAAATGGTAAAACCGAGTGTTGCGGTCGCCATCAATGAGAAAGGATGAACGAGATTTCTGGAACCAAAGCAGCTGTTCCTGTTGGAGAACCGTTTTGAGATCAGAGCGAAGGTCCCGTTCAAGCTGAATGAGGAACTCGGAAGGGCGATGAGCAAGACTGCGCTTGACCCCCTCAAGACGAGCCCAAAGTTTCTGCTTACGATGGAAGATGTTGCCAAAAACGTCCTTATTCCAACGAGCTAAGCAAGCAGAGAAGTCAGCCAAAGATGCCGGGGCTTCAAATTGGCGGTTCCACTTGTCCTAAATAAAAGAGTTGAAGCCCTCATGCATAAGCCAGGCAACTTGAAAGCGGAAAGGGCGATTTGTGTTCCTGTTCAACGGCTCCGGGGAGGTCTTAAGTAAGATGGGGATATGATCAGAATAGGGGGCGGTAAGGTGATGGACGACGGCTTCAGGGAACCTTAGACGCCAAGCATCATCACAAAACCCTCTATCCAAACGAGCTGCCTTATAAGTGTCAAGCGAACGTCCCGTGGACCAAGTATAAAGGGGTCCAGAGAAACCGAGGTCAATCAATTGTAATTTGTCAATCTCCTCACTGAATTTCTGGGAAGCATTGTTGGAAGCCTCGGAGGATTCCACACGTTCCAATTCTGTCAGAGTGGCATTGAAATCACCACCCAAAACCCACGGCCTGGAGTTCGAGAAGGCAAAGGCGGCTAAAGACGCCCATAATTCAGTCCGGGAACCCGGGTTGGGAGAAGCATAAACTGCAGAAAGAATCCAAGGCTCCATAGCCTGACGAGAGACTTCCACTGTTATGTGCTGAGGGTGTAGCGACAAGGGATTGACCAAAACCTCAGAAGTTTTCCAGAGCAACCAAATTCCGCCAGAGAAACCCGTGGCATCAACTCGGATCACACCATCAAGTCCCAGCTGTCAACAAACCTGATCAGCACGAACCCCACTAATCCGGGGCTCCATGATGGCAATCAGAGAAGGATCATGCAGACGAAGCAATTCACGCATGGTAGAAACAAAATTGGTGGCCCCTGCACCGCGGACATTCCAAAATAAGGCGCTCATTCTATTCATGGAAACAATGGACGAGTTGATAGACGAGATCAAATAACTCATCGGATCCGAAACGAAGGTTTCCGGGTCCCGAGAAAGGGCAGAGAGGCGGTCAAGGGCCTCATCAAGCGGTCTCGGTAGGGAGACCTTGCATAGGATTGGGTCCGTCACTGTTAGCATTGGGAGCATCTCCACTATCATTTGGTTTGCCAACCAAGGGAGCCGAACCAGGATCGGTCCCATCCGGTAGGTCGACACCACTGTGCTTCGCCTGCTGAAGAGGGGTAATACCTCCACCAGCGGTAGAGGGTAGTGTTCCACCACCGCCATCAACGATCGTAGTGGTGTTACATGAGGGAGAGGGGTTAGTTTGAGATGGCGTGGAAGATGGGTTCTTGGTAATCACATGTACGGCCTGGGTGGTATCCTGAATGACGCTTTCCTCAATCAAGAGAGCTTTTTTCTTCTCATATTCTTTTGTGGCAACAGAACCTTTGCTTGCAAGTCTTAGCGTATCTTTTCTAACCGAAGATAGAGCTTGAGATTTGGCATTATTTTTATCTTTCCTTTTATTTGACTTGGGCGGGACCGGTGTAACCACTTGCTTTGATTGGCTTTTGTCAGCATCCGAAGATCCCATGATACGCGCATCGAATTTGGCGACTTCGATATTCGCAGCTTGGACGGCTGCCGCCGAAATTACAGTTCTGCCCTTCTGTGACTTAGCAGCCCCGTTGCCTGATGTGTCAATGTTGCTTCCGGCGTTCGGCGGTGGAGCCCTAGGGTTCGGGTTTACACTGGGGTTTGCAGTGGCCACTGCCGCCACCTGCTTCTCAGAGGGTCCCTCCCCACTATCTAAAGCCATTAACGCATCAAAACGCGAACCTTGGGATTGATGTGTCGATTGTGATGGTTGCACAACGGGTGCTCCTTGCGCTGTCGCAACCGGTTTTGG
The DNA here is from genome assembly GCA_934048045.1 of Polygonum aviculare. Classification (NCBI taxonomy): domain Eukaryota; kingdom Viridiplantae; phylum Streptophyta; class Magnoliopsida; order Caryophyllales; family Polygonaceae; genus Polygonum; species Polygonum aviculare. The sequence goes on from OW204024.1 coordinate 1,389,159, forward strand.
TTTACGCCTTGGCTTAGTCGGTTTCATCCATGGCCCAAAGAGAGGTTCAGGAGCCGCCGGGGGGGCGACGATTTGTGGAGCTTCTCGGGCCGGTTCTTCCTCCGGATGCAGAGCATTAGCAGGACAGTTTTCCTTAACGTGGCCAATCATACCACACTCATAACAAAGCAATCGGATACCCTCATATTGAACTGTCCATGAACGATCCCGGAACCAAATCCTAGGGACGAGGGTTTGGTCCAAGTCAATCTCGACAGCGAGACGCACGAACTGACCCCGATCGGCCGCAATGGTGGTCTTGTCAATTCGAGTAACCTTTCCTATGGTGTTACCCACCTCTTGCAAAAATTCTTCATCAAAGTACTCCATGCTAAACCCCGGGATTCGAATCCATGCAGTTAGGATTTTCGGTGGGTTGGAGAACGGATCAAAATTAGGCACCCATCTTCGGATCAAAAGATAATTGTCACCAATCATCCACGGACCCTGCGTTAGAACATGAAAGTAGTCGGCTTCGTTCGTGAACTTCGCCATGTAGTAGTCATTGCCGATGTCTACTAGTGTGAACGAGCCTCGAAGATTCCATTTCAGTTCTAGCCGACGCTTGATAACATTGTATCCAGGGCCCTTGTCAAACATGTGAAGGATGAGGGACCTCGTCCAGGGAAGCCTGAGACGTCGTTTTTGTGCAGCCGTCAGACGGATGACTGGCCAAAGTGGATCAACATTTTCAACCTCCTCATCATCGTCTGTGTCATAGAGGTCTGGTCTTTCTTGCCAGATGGTGAGTGGTGGTGCCACCCAATTACGGATTTGCACACCTGCAAGAGTCTCCAAGAAGGACTTCTTAGCAGCCCCGGCAGCAGTAGGGGATGCTGGGTTTGTTGGCGGAGATGCTTGAGCAGCAGCGGCGTTAGAGAAGCAGTTGGGAGGGCAGGGAAGTCAGCATGGCTAAGGGCGCCCGGTGGGTCAAAATCCATGGCACCAATAGCCGGACCGTGAGAATGAGTAGACGGTGGCGTACCACCGCACGGCGCCATTGCCCGGCGCAGGCAGTGGCGGACAGTCGCGAAAACCAAAATGCCCTAGAGGGGACTTGAGAGCGTTTTCTTGAGAGCAGTAGGGGATGCTGGGTTTGTTCAAGATCTCTAATTCTAGAGCAACTTGAAGCCTATAATTTTCAACACTAGGGTTATTGCAACTTGTAAGCCGTATAGTGCTAAAAAACTTATAATCCGTATAGTGAATATTTTCCACGAAAATACTACCATTATATAAAGAACTCGACACGTCACCCGTCTGATCTTGATTGACTTAATTTAGGCTCCGTTCGGTTCGCAACTTAATGGAGCTGAATGGAGCTTTATGTAGCTTAAGTGAAAAAACAAGCTTAAAGTAGTGTTCGGTAAAATATAGCTGGATTACTAGATTAATGGAGCTTAATTAACCTCCATTTACCAGCTCCTATGAGGAGCTTTTCCTAGCTGAACAAAAAAAATTCCCCCGATACCCTCTGCAACAAACAAACTTCTTCCACCCCAAATTGCAATCCCCCAATTTCCAAATTCCAAAATTCTCAAATCAATTGTAAAAATCCCACATCAATTCCCAGATCTACAATTTTCCAAATCACCAAATCCAAAAGTTTGCAAACCCTATCTCTCACTACCGGCGCGGACGGAAGAGGCATCGGAGTAAGAGCCGGTGGAGAAGAGGCGGGTGGGGCGGCGGTTGGGGAGGAGGCGAGGGAAGTAGAAGGAGTGGCGGGGTTGTGGGTGTGGGATGTGGGGATGTGACGGGGACGGGACAGGGAGCGGCAACCATTGAGGGAGGAAGAGGAGGAGGAGTGGTTGCGACAGGAGGAGGCGTGAGTGGGGGAGTGGCCGTGGGTGGCGGAGATGTGGTGGCTGTGGGTGGCTCATGAATTGGAGCAAAGATGAAAGAGGCATCGGGAAAGGAGAGGGGAGATGTGAACGGTGAACAAAGGTGGAAGAAGACAAGTAATAAGTTAAAAAATAATATTATATGAAAATAATTATTGTACCCATTTTGGTAATTTTACATATTATACAACTCCTAATACCGAACACAAAAATAGCTAATTCAGTTTCAGTTTCAGCTTTCAATTCAGTTTAGCTATGTATTCAGTTCAGCTTCAGCTTTAGCTAATTTTACCGAACGGAGCCTTAACCTATGCTCTTTAGTCAGACAAACACTTTACTCATTCACCACTGTTGCCTTTTCCTTAATTATTGTTTTTGCGTTAGAGAATGAATCTGATCGATCATCAAACTAATTAATCCCGTCTGCCAGATTCATCATCAAAATCAACACTCCACAAATGGCAAATCCTTTTGAGATTCCAGATTCTGGAATCTCCATACCGTTACTCCTCCTGATTCTCGCTGGCGCCTTCCTCAATTTCCCCGAACTCTGCTCCTCCGACAGTCTCATCCAATTCAACTGCTCAGAAAACAACAGCTACTCCTCCAACAGAGTCTACAAGTTCAACCTCGACAACCTCCTCGGCGACATGCGGTCGTCGTCGTCGAAAACCGCCTTCTACGAGCACAATGTCGGCCGAAAACAGACCGTCTACGGCTCCTTCCTCTGCCTCGGCAACCTCCCAACTCAGAACTGCTCCAGCTGCGTCTACAACGCAAGCGACGTCATCGGGTCCTGCCCGAACCAGGTCCAGGCCAAGATCTGGTACGACAAGTGCATTCTTCAATACTCGAGCGAGCCCTTCTTCGGGAAATGGGTCCAGTATTGAATGATAAGCCTTTGGTAAAATGCTGTGTATTTATTAATGCTGTGAATGGAGGTACTTATACAAGGATAGAACACCCTTCTAACCTAGTGTACTGACGTACTACATTTGAGGAAGATAGTTGAGCAGATATGATATGAAAAGATTCTAACAACCATTGCCTAACAATATTATTATTAACGTTAAATAAACAGTCACTAATATGCCCCCTCAAGCTGGGCGCTCATGGAATGGAGAGACCAAGCTTGGACACGAGATGAGTGTAGCATGGCTTCAGCAGCGGTTTTGTTAGAATATCAGCTAGCTGATATGATGTAGGTATATGTGATACCCGGAAAACTCCCCATTGAACCAATTCTCGAACGAAGTGATATGCTATAGCAATATGTTTCATTTTGGAGTGGAATACCGGATTACTGCTTAGAAACGTAGCTCCAAGGTTATCACAGTAGATTATAGGTTGTTGTGGAGGGCGAAAACCGAGTTCTGAGATCAGGGACATGGCCCATACTAGTTCAGAAGCGGTGTCGGCGAGAGCTTTGTATTTGGCCTCCGTGGATGAACGAGCTACACTTTTCTGTTTGCGAGAACTCCATGAGATGGGTGTTGCACCGAGATAGAGGATGTAGCCTGAGGTTGAGACATAGTCGTCTCGATCTCCTGCCCAGTCTGCATCAGAGAAAGCATGGAGCACTGGGGGAGTTTTGGAAGAGATCATGATACCTTGATGAAGCGAGCCGGCCAAGTAACGAAGCAGGCGTTTTAATGCTGCCCAATGAACATCAGTTGGCTCTTGCATGTACTGGCTTAGCTTATTTACTGCAAAAGCTACGTCTGGTCTTGTTAGGCAGAGATATTGCAAACTGCCTATTAAGGTTCTGTAGTCTGTTGGTGTGGGAAGTGGCTGACCTGAGTTTTTAAGCAGAGTCGATGATGCTGACATTGGAGTAGATACCGGCTTTGCGGAATCCATCCCTGCCTTTGTGAGGAGATCTTGTACATATTTCCTTTGAGACAAGAAAATTCCAGAGTTGCGTGGGATGACTTCGACTCCTAGGAAATAGGATAGAGTTCCAAGGTCCTTGAGAGCAAAACGACCAGAGAGAAGTTGAATGAGAGCTTGAACTGATTTTTCGGAGTTGCCGGTCACAATTATGTCATCAACATAAACGAGAATGTAGATGATGTGGTGGTCCCGGCGAAGCACAAATAAGGATGCATCTGAGATGGAGTTTTCAAACCCTAAGTGAAGGAGATACATCTTGAGTTCATTGTACCAGGCTCTTGGAGCTTGCTTCAAGCCGTACAATGCCTTGTGTAACTTGCAAACATAGTCCGGACGATCTCTGTCAATGAATCCGGCCGGTTGCTGAACATAGACATCTTCATGTAACGTTCCTTGGAGGAACGCATTGTTGATGTCAAGTTGTTTGAGTGGCCATCCTTTGAGAACAGCAATTGTGAGGACAATGCGAACCGTTACTGGTTTGACGACGGGATTGAAGGTCTCGGTATAGTCACAGCCGGGGCGTTGGTGAAAACCCTTAGCGACAAGACGAGCCTTGTAACGGTCAATCGTTCCGTCGGGAAGATACTTGATACGAAATACCCACTTGCACCCGACAATATTTTGCGTCGGCTGAGGAGGTACTAAGGACCAAGTTGTGTTTGAACAAAGAGCCTTGTATTCCGAGTCCATTGCAGCACGCCACTCGGGTATTTTGAGAGCTTGGATGATGGTTTTTGGTTCGGTTGGTGGGGATGTTGTGACATGAAGGTTAAGTCTTTTGACAGGCTTGAAGATGTTGTTTTGGGATCGGGTAACGACTCCTTGAGGAGCAGGCGCCGGTTCTGGAGGAGGTGATTGGGGCGGTGTGTTTGGAGGCGTTGAATTTGGGCTAGGTGTTTGGATAGTAGGTGATTGGTTAGGGGAGGGAAGGTGATCGTGATTTGTGGGATTGGGGCAATTATTTTGGTGATTTGGAGAATCAGATTGGTTATGGGAAGTGGGCCCAGAATTTGTTATTGAAAAGGAAGGTGCGGATGTGGAGGCTAAATTGCAGGGATCTAATTGGTTGTTATGCAAATTTGGGTTTGTGCTAGGATTTTGGGGTGGGCTGGAGGCTACGTGATGTGGGAGATGTGGACTGTTTTCGGTGGACGGTTGAATGGTGGTGGTAGAGTGCGGATTTTGTGGGGGAGAGGCCTGGGTTATGGCCGGTTCTGTCGGGATTGAACCCCACCCGACGGAGTACCGATCCATGGGTTGAAGTTGAGGCTGTTGGACGGGATCATCCAGTGTCATCGGTAGAGAAATTGAACCCCATTCTCTACGTGACGAGGCTGAATGGGTTTGAGATGGGGCTTCGGTTTTGTATGGGAAAATTGTTTCATTGAATTGGACATGTCTAGATGTGTAGAGTTTATGGGAGGTTCGTGTTGAGAGGGTATACCTTAACAAATAAATTTGTCAAGACCCCGCTGAGTATAGCGAAGTCAGGATCGTCCACGGGAGCTAGTAGTTCTATAGTCTAGCGATCAAACTACAAAAGCAAAACAAAACAAAACGGAGCAAGGCAAAACAAGCAAACGAATGCAAGAACACAAGTCTCGGGAAGAGGTCGAGGCCGACCCTAGGGAGGTCGCGGCCGACCTATCACAGAACTTCACAACGCAAGGAAAACAACACAAAGGAGGTCGCGGCCGACCCTGCAACTGGTCGCGGCCGACCTATTCTGGACACGAAAGTGGGTTTTGTAAAATCAGGGAAAAACAACTAGGGGAGGGGATTCACAACACCACAAGCATACATTCAAACAATGATAAAGAACCAACTTAACTTGAACCCTCATGGGTGACTTTCATCACAAAAGAACACATCAAGAGCCTCCATTTACATGAAAGGATTAACATGCAATCCAACTTGTTCTTCGGAGGGTTCGACTTTCATCTAACCCGGATAGTCCTTGTTCACAACATAATCTTGCAATTAGTTTGCTAACAAGAACATTCCCCCTTCTTCAAGGGTTTTAAGCACACAAGAGGGATTTATGGGTAGAGATTTCAAGCTAAGCATGGATCCAAAACAACCAAGGTCTCAAATGCACTTTCATGGTGGGTTTCACCCCAAACCCTAGCAAGCTAACTACTCACACATAATCAAACACACAAACAAGGAAAGGGAAGAGGAAATCATCATCACAAACAAACAACTTCAATTAAAAACAAGATTCAAACTTACAAACCCAAGTAAACCCACAAGGTTCTTCCAAACACCATTGTCTTCTTCTTCTTCCTCCTAAACAACAACTAGAACAAGCTTTCCTCTTCACTACCTTTCCCTTACACAAGTTCTCTCTCTCTCTCTCAAACCCACACTCTTCTTCTTCTTCTACACGTTTCCCTTCTTCCACTCCTCAGCTTCTTCTTCCTCCACCCACACTCTCTTCTCTCCCCCCTTGAGCCTTTTCCCTCTTGGAAAAGCCCCCTTGATAGGGAGACAAAATGGGTTTTTAGCAGCCCACCAAAGCAAGGGAGGTAAGCTTCCTTCACTGCCACAAGTCTGCCACACGCCTGCCACAGCCGCCTGCTTTTTCGGGTTTCGAAAATCCCGCCAAAAGGCATTACTTGCAGCGCACGGAGTTACTTTCGGAGGCCGAGAGGGGTCGGCCGCGACCATATGGGGGTCGGCGCCGACCTTCTGCAGGACGTGGACTTTCTCGTGTTTTGCTTCGGTCTTGCTTCAATTGGTTGGACTTTTGTGGGGTGCTTTTCCCCTTTTGCTCCTTGATTTTCTTTGAGTTCTTGACTCCATTGAGGCTCACTTGGTTGCAACTTTGGATTTTGGCTCTTGACATCTTGACTCTCGACAACTATCGGTTCCTAGAAAGCTCCGAAAATGCATGAAAACGTCTCCAAAAAGCTCCAAATACCTACACAACACGAAACAACACACAAACGACTCCAACTCTCGAAAGAGAGCCGAAATCTTATGCAAAACACACAAACACAAAGGAAAACATGCAAAACAATCTAGAAAACTACCTAGAAAAACAACTAAAAAGCGCGACATCAAAATACCCCATACTTAAGCTTGCTTGTCCTCAAGCAATACCTTTCATGCATCAAGACCAAATAACAAGCTCAAAGAATGCCTTTAAGGAAAAATAAGCGCAAGATAGAATAATGGGCAAACAACTTCAATATCATAGCACGCATGTATGCATTCTAAGCAAAACCAATCCAACCTCACAAGGGCAATGTGTTTCACTCATTTTTCAAGTGTTTAGGATATATCAATGAGCACCCAATCTCAACTCCAAATGCAAAACCTCATAGTCAATGGAAATTATATTCAAAATCTTCCACCGAAGAAAACAAAACATGTTAAATCATCAAAAGAACTTAGGTGGCTCAATGAAGACTTCAAAGAAGTTTCATTCGGCCGGGTTGTAATGGGGCTCGACATTTCAAGGGGTGTGGAATAGTTTGGTTTTGTGGTGCTAATGAATCCGGGAACCTAGACTCCAAAACTCAACTTCACTCAACCAACTCTTCTTTCTTCCTCCAAACACCAAACACTTTTAACTTTCAAGCACACTTCACTTCACCTATTCTTTTGTCTTCCCCTTATGAAGAAGCTTTGGCTCTTGCACTTATTCACACAACCTCTCTTTTCGAATTTTTTTTTTCGTCAGGAGTGGGTCGGCCGCGACCTAGGGGAGGTCGGCCGAGACCCACGGAAGGAGTTTACTTTCCGCCACTAATGTGCTACCCGAGCCAAAACTACTTCTTTTTCGGTTCTTTTTCTTCTCTTAAGACAACTCCTTTAACTTCCACCTTCATCATCTCCTCATTTTAATCCCTCACCCACATCAACATCACAATCCACTCTAAGTCCTAATTCCCGGATCAATGGGGGTCAAGCTTATATTGGCTAGGAGACTTTTGTGGGGCTAGAAATAAGGCTTTAGGCTCAAACAAGGGGCTTCAAACAAGGGATCATGCATAGGTAGGATGAGAAGGATAGAAATAGGCTAATGAAAATAAGTTCAATATCATTTGATCTAACAAGTAATGAATGTATCTTCATTGGTTTCAAGCTTCAAATAAGCATGCCATTGTCAAGTGATAAATGCATTTGGAAGAGTAAAAATCACACATGAAAGAACAAGGAATAAAACATACATTCCTTATGGCCAAAAGATTTCTCACTTAGGTTCAAATTTTGTTGGATTGCTTTTACTTAGAATCATGCATGCTCAATGTTCATTATATGCTCAAAATTCAAAAACATGGTAGGCAATCTTACGAGGCAAGTTACAAGGGATTACATGATGATGCTTATAATCACTATCCTAGGACATCTTAGCAAGGGTATTTTTCCATCATAAAAAAAAAAAAAAAGACTCAATCATGCTTAGACACTCACAATCATGCAATCACACACAACACAAACAAGTAGCATCTCCCAAACCACCCCATACTTAAACATCAATGTCCCCATTGATTAAAAAGTAAAGAGAGGGAAAAGAGAAACTAACTTGGGTTTGGAGCATTGTTGGAGAAGGTTCAACTTGGGGGAGGTTGAGGGAACGGAGAGTCCGGGAACATCTTTTGTGCAAGCCAAGCACTGTAAGCAAATTGGGCTTGGCGGTCTTCATAGTACTCTTCCCGGAAGTTGTCAAAGCCTCTAGTTGCATCTTGGAAACGGGCCAAATTTTATTCGTGGTGATGTTGGATTTGGGAATACAGGAAGTTTTGTTGAATACCGAGGGCGTCCATCTTGTCGCTAAGCATCTCCATGGTTGGGGGAACTTGGGTGCTAGACTCGCCACCATGAGGCTCGAATTGAGGACCACCGGACCATTCGAATCCCGAAGGATTGGAGGAGTACGGGAACAACCCGGGTTGGGGACCCATCGTGTAGTCCATAGGATCATTGTTGCTCTGCCCTGCCTCGCCACCGACCTGGCTCTGCCCGAAGCCGACCCCATTATGCGCAACTCCGCCTGCCTAGAAGTGGCCGCGGGCGACCTCAGGGTGGTCGGCGCCGACCCCTTCCAGGGAGTCACGTCTTCCGCGTTTTTGCCTTGTGCGTGGGGTTGGGCCGTCCCTCGGGAACCGACTCGGCTGTCTTCTTACGTGCTCATCTTCCGAGAGTAGTTGATAGTAGGGGGAGGGATCTTTCGAAGGTGCCCAAGCATCATACCAATTTGGGAGGTAGAACAACTCACAATTTTCGTCGTTGAGGCGGACTTTGTGAGTTACTCCGGCGGGGTCGATGAAGTTGTTGTGGTAGCCAATTGCCTCAGTCCACTCAACCACCTTGGTATTCAAGTAGTACCGGACATCCATGCGAGTGACGGGTTTGGAGTTGTAGCGGGCGAGATCAACTTTGAGGGCTTGGGCAAGGAGGACCACCAACCAACCACACATAGTAAACTTCGGGTTCCTTCGTTGGTTGATGATGTTGTGGACGAACTCATAGGCAAAGTTCATTGTGGGGGCATTGGTGAAGAGGATGGAGGTCAAGCACGCGAGCTCTCGCAAGGTGGGGCGGGAGAGCTCGTACTTGCACCAAATAGCGGCGCCGAGGATGCGCAAGATCACCTTGAAGACCGGGCTAGCAATGTCCCGAGCGAGTGGGTTGCTCGTGGTCTCGGTCTTGCAAGCTAGGTAAGACCACATCTTTTGGACGGGGAAGTCTCTTATGGCATAGGTTCCCGTTGGTGTAGGAAGGCCTAGCATCTTGTTGAGCTTGGTGATAGTGGTGGAGTGCTTCTTCCCGCCCATTTGAAATTCAATCTTGGTCTTGCCAAAATCCGCCGAGTGTGGCCCCGAGATGGTGAGAGTGGCGGCGAATTCACAAGTAAGCGCCGGGTAATGTCTCGGGACGGGGTCCTCAAGGAGCCGCTCGGCTCCGAGTAAACGAAACGCCTCCTCCACCGCCGAGTGCATATGAAGGCTCACATGCGAATCGGGATAGTAGGACCTCGCCTTCACCGTCTCCGCCATCATGTCCACATAAAGTTGCATTTGCCCTTCGTCTCGGATCACCACGTCATCCATCACCGCCACATTCTTGCCTTTCTTTTGCTTCTTGGTTGCCCTTGTAGATGATGCCATTTTCCTACAAAACCAACAAGAAACTTCCAAGGTAATTTCCAATTCAAACAACACAATCATCACACAAGAGGCATACAACCAATTTCCAAAAAGTCACCCCATACTTGCAAGAAACACACACTTTCAATTTCATATGAAAATTCTCGACCAAGCGTGCACAATCACGAATCGCAAGCAAGAAATGGGAAGGACTCATGCTTTAATCAATCAATTCATGGCGAGAGCAACTCAAATAGCATGTTTTCAAAGGGATTACGAGACGTCCGGGGTCGGGGACGACCCATGGGAGCTCGTTCATACACAAGTACGCGCCAAAACAAGCCACATCGATGTTTTTCAAAAGTTGACGGAGGTCGACCGCGACCAAGGTGCGGTCGGCGGCGACCTGCTACAGGTCACTAAGCTCGAAAATTCAGCTTCTATGTCCTCTAATGGCTACCAAAAATCCTAGAAAAATTATTTTGACCCAAAATCATCCAAACAAGCATAGATTAAGCAAGAAAGCATGCAAAAACTCAACAATCCACAACCAAACATGTAGATCTAAGCACATACAACCCAAATTTCAACATTCATGCTCAAGAACACCCAAATCTAGATTTCAAACTAAACCCTCAAAATAACCCAAGTAAACTTGAATTTAAGAGCAAGGGAGTAGAAGAACATACCAAAAGAGTGTTAAACAAGATGAATGCAAGCAAAATATGGGTCGAAGCCGAGGTTGTGGGAGGTCGGGGTTGTGGGTTCTTGGTATGGGGGGTCCGAAATTTCTGGGATTTTGTGGGAGATTTGAGTAGAGGAAGGAAAATTACGAAGGATTATGGTGAAATTTGGAGGAAAGGAGCTAGATCTAGAGGTTATGGAGCAATGGAGTTGAATGAGAGCTTGAGGGAGGCAATGGAAGCAAAGAGGTCGTGAATATGGGCTGCTAGGTCGTGGAGATGAGGGTAAAAAGGGGTGGGAAAGGATAAAAATTGTAAAGAAAAAGTTCAGGGGCTTACTTGTAATTTCCCGAAATTTTTAGCCAATTTCCCAGAGGGGGTCGGCCGCGACCACTAGGGGGTCGGCGCCGACCAACATCAGGGAGTCTTCCACCACTTTGTTCTTTCGTCTCCAACTTCTTGCTCCCGACCAAAGCCTCGGGTCCCTACAAAATACTTATGGAAATGCAAAGCAAACTACCTATCTAGACTAAGAGAAGGAAACAACGGGTTGCCTCCCGGAAAGTGCTTTCTTTAACGTCTTTGAGCTAGACATGGGGTACCTTTACTAGATGATGGTGGTGAGAGCCCAAGTGGCTCGGATTTCTTCCTCGGGGTCCACCTTCTCATAGTACTTCTTCAACCGGTGGCCATTGACCTTGAAAATTCCTCCTTTGTCATCTATGAGGTTGGCCGCCCCGTGAGGGTACATACGATGAACCGTGAAAGGTCCACTCCACCGGGTCCTCAATTTCCCGGGAAAGAGGCGAAGCTGAGAGTTGAATAGGAGTACTCGGTCACCTTCCTTGATGTTTTTGGGCACAAGCTTTCTATCATGCCACTTCTTGGTCTTCTCTTTGTAGATCCTTGAGTTCTCGTATGCCTTGAGCCTCAATTCCTCTAACTCTTGCAAGTCCATGAATCGTTTTGCTCCGGCCGCGTCGAGGTCCATGTTGAGCTCCTTGAGAGCCCACAAAGCTTTATGTTCAAGCTCGACGGGCAAGTGACATGACTTGCCATACACTAGGTTGAAAGGAGTGGTGCGAAGTGGCGTCTTGTAGGCGGTGCGGTATGCCCACAAAGCATCATCTAGTTTGGAAGACCAATCTTTCCTTGAGCGGGACACCGTCTTTTCAAGAATGCTCTTGATTTGCCGGTTAGAAACCTCCACTTGACCACTAGTTTGAGGATGGTAGGGTGTGGCCACCCTATGAGAAACCCCATACTTGGTCAAAAGAGATTCAAAGCTCCTCTCAATGAAGTGTGACCCATCATCACTAATAAGAACTCGGGGTACACCAAACCGGGTGAAGATGTTGGTCTTCATGAACTTAGCCACCACTCGTGCATCATTTGTTCTTGTGGATACGGCTTCAACCCACTTGGAAACATAATCAACCGCCACGAGTATGTACTTGTAGGGACCCGAAGAGGGAAAGGGTCCCATGAAGTCAATACCCCAAACATCAAAGAGTTCCACTTCTAAAATTCCGGTGAGCGGGTTCTCGTTCCTCCATGTAATGTTGCCCGCCCTTTGGCATTCACCACAAGTGGTCACATAAGCTTGCACATCCTTGAAGATGGTAGGCCAATAAAATCCACTTTGAAGAATCTTCGCGGTGGTCTTGAATCCTTTAGCGTGGCCCCCCGTCGGAAGAGTGTGGCAATGACGGATCACTCCCTCAATCTCTTCATCCGGCACACAACGTCTAAAGATGTGATCACTTCCTTGCTTGAACAAGTAAGGATCATCCCAATAGTAGCGCTTGGCGTCGTGGAGGAATTTCTTCTTGGCTTGGGCAGTCAATCCGTCCGGAACAATGCCACCTACAACATAATTGGCAAAATCCGCAAACCACGGGGCTTTCACCCCCTTAATAGCATCTATTGAATGCAAAATCGGAGAAGGGGATGGAGGATTAGGAAGTACACAAGAGAGGTAAAAGATGTGACCTTGGGCGACCTCACGCAGGGTCGCTTGCATACCGTCTCGACCATCATCAACAACCGGAGAAGGGGCAGAGGAGGTCGCGGCCGACCATAAGGTGGTCGCGGCCGACCTACTCCAGTAGCCTCCTTCTTGCGCCACTTCATAGCATAGAAGAGTTTCGTCCGGGCGGGAGTCGTCGATGGGCACCATGATTCCGGACTCCGTGATGTGCTCGATGGGTAGCCGTGAAAGGTGATCCGCCACAAGGTTTTCCGCTCCCTTCTTGTCTCGTATTTCTAGATCAAATTCTTGAAGGAGGAGCATCCACCGGATCAGGCGCGGTTTAGCGTCCTTCTTATCCATGAGGTAACGGACAGCCGCGTGGTCGGTGTAGACTATCACTTTCGAGCCCACCAAGTAAGAGCGGAACTTCTCAAATGCGAACACCACAGCTAGAAACTCTTTCTCCGTTGTTGTGTACTTACCTTGGGTCTCGTCAAGCGTCTTGCTTGCATAGTAGATGGCATGAAGCTTCTTTTCCTTTCTTTGCCCAAGAACCGCACCTACGGCATAATCACTTGCATCACACATGATCTCAAAGGGGAGTGTCCAATCCGGTGGTTGCATGATAGGGGCCGACACAAGAGCATCCCGGATCCTATGAAAAGCTTCAAGACACTCGGAAGAAAACTCAAACACAACATCTTTCATGAGGAGGTTAGTCAATGGCTTGGAAATTTTAGAGAAATCTTGAATGAACCTCCTATAAAACCCGGCATGTCTTAGGAAGCTTCTAATTCCTTTTACGGAGGTGGGGGGTGGCAATTTTTCAATCAATTCAATTTTAGCTTGATCCACTTCAATTCCCCTTTTAGACACCACATGACCTAGGACAATCCCTTCTCGAACCATAAAATGACATTTTTCCCAATTTAGCACTAGGTTGGTTTCTTCACATCTCTTGAGAACTCTAGAAAGATTAGCAAGGCAAGAGTCAAAAGTGGTACCGTACACCCAGAAGTCATCCATGAACACCTCCACAATGTCCTCAATCATGTCGGAGAAGATGGCCATCATACACCGTTGGAAGGTGGCGGGTGCATTGCACAGTCCGAATGGCATCCTCCTATAGGCAAATGTTCCGTAAGGGCATGTGAAAGTTGTCTTTTCTTGGTCATCGGGGTGTATGGGAACCTGCCAAAAACCACTATAGTCATCGAGATAACAAAAGTAGTCATGAAGAGCTAATCTCTCTAGCACTTGGTCAATAAAGGGCAAAGGAAAATGATCTTTCCTAGTGGCACTATTGAGTTTCCTATAATCAATGCACATGCGCCAACTAGTAGTAGTCCTAGTAGGAATCAACTCGCCCTTCACATTTTCCACCACGGTGAGACCACTCTTCTTGGGCACTACATGAACCGGGCTCACCCACTTGCTATCCGAAATCGGGAATATGATTCTCGCATCGAGCATCCTCAAAATTTCCTTTTTCACCACTTCCTTCATGTTTGGATTGAGTCGCCGTTGATGCTCAATGGTTGGTCGATGTCCTTCCTCAAGGAAAATTCGATGCATGCACAAGGAAGGTGAAAGCCCACTCAAGTCCTCAAGCGAGTACCCAATGGCTTTCCTATGAGTCTTAAGAACATCAAGCAACTTTCCAACTTCTTCCGCATTTAGATTTGCATTTACAATAACCGGAAAAGTGGAATTAGGGCCAAGGAACTCACACCTCAAAGACTCGGGGAGAGTCTTAAGCTCTGGAGTAGGCAGGGGTGGTGTAATAATGTCATCATCTTCATCCGCCTTCAGAAACTCCTTCGCTTCGCCATCTTCATCTTCAATCAATCATGTTGGCGAGATCCTGTCGGAGGTCGCGGGCGACCTAGGGGTGGTCGGCTCCGACCTACAACAGGGGAGGTCCGCTTCTCCTTCGTCATCTTCACTCGTGTATTCTCCGAGCAACGCTTTGACCTCCATAACTTCACCGGTCTCCTTCATGGTAGGGTTGAATCGGAAATCTACCACCTCTTCTCCAATCTCAAAAGTAAGGAGACCTTTCTTCACGTCAATAACGGCACCGGCGGTGGCAAGGAACGGCCGTCCTAGAATGATTGGGACGACGGGGTCTTCCGGCATTTCCATCACAATAAAGTCGTTGGGCACAAAGAACTTGCCGACTTGGATAGGAAAGTCATCAACAATGCCGGTGGGTTGCACACAAGAGCCATCCGCCATATAAAGCCTCATGTTCACCGGAACCAAAGGACCCATGTTGGTCTTGGACCATATAGAAAGAGGGAGGAGGGTAGCACTTGCACCAAGATCACATAGAGCTTTGAATCGGTGAGCACCTATGCCAATGGTAATAGCAAACTTACCCGGATCACCAAGTTTTTCCGGGAGCTCTATAGACCGCACTTCATTGGTCAATTCGGACATTGACCGCTTCTTTGACAAGATTTCTTTGAGAAATTTGGTGTAGGCGGGCATCTCGTTCAACGCTTCGGCAAAGGGAATGGTGATGTTGAGGCCTTGGAGGACCTTCACAAAGCGTTTGAACTTTCCCTCCGTGAAATCATTAGCCTTTTTGGATGGGTAGGGAAGGACCTTCGTTGTCGGAGGCAAATGGACGGACGTCGGGACTCTCTGGGGAAGGTCGGCTGCGACCTGAGGGTGGTCGGCTGCGACCTCCTCCGTAGCAGGGACAGGGTCGGTGGAGACCATAGGGGGGTCGGCCACGACCTGTTCCAGAGGGGTCTCGTCCTCCTTTTCCGCCGGCTCTTCACTTACAATTCGGTCCGGCAACTTCTTCCCGCTTCTTAGGTGAACGGCGGTAATATGGCCTCTTGGGTTCTCATCGGGGTGGCCCGGTAAGCGCCCTTGAGGTCTTGGGATTTGAGCCGCGAGATCACCAAGTTGGGAGTCAACATTCTTTCTCCATGTGTCAAGATCTCCCAATCTTGTATGGACACCCTTCAACTGAGTGGTGAGCTCGGTTCTCACCCCTTGCATCAATCCTTCTTGCAACTCTTGGACCCATGATGGCTCCGCTTGATAACCAGGAGGTCTATAAGGAGGGCCCCTTTGTTCTTGCGGGGGAGGTGGATAACCTTGACCTTGGCCAGGGGTATTCCATTGAGGATAGTTGTTGTTCCTCCCCGCATAAACATTGTTTTGGGCTCGGTAGGGTCCCCTCATATAGTTTGCTTCCGCATAAGCCTCGGCGGCCCGGACTTGCTCCACATTGGTGCAAGAGGCGGCGGTGTGAGATTGAGAGCCGCACTCTTGACAAGGAGGGGGGGCGGACTTGAAGTAGCTCACTTGCTTCTTGAGCTTGTTGATCTCATCTTGCATAAATTGGAATTTCACATCTTGATCAATGGGCTCACTATTGGGATCATAGAGCTTTCTTGGTGGAATCCGGACGGCTTGTTGGGTCTCATACATGGCATCATAATTGGTGAGTTTGTCCATGAGACCCCATGCCTCGTCGGGATCCATCTCAATGAAACCGCAATCGTTGTGGAGATTGATGCGGTCTTTTGTTGCGGCATTTATCCCTTGAAAGAATATCTCTTGAAAAACATAGGGAGGTTGCCCATGAGTTGGACATTGCCGAAGAAGCTCCTTGAATCTCTCCCAAGTTTCAACAAAGGTCTCGTTGGGAAGTTGATGGTAGGAGGTGATGCGCTTCCTTAGCTCGGTGGTTTTGGCCGGTGGAAAGAACTTTGTCATGAACAAGTCGTGCAAAGTCTTCCATGTAGTGATGGATCTAGCGGGCAAAATCTCGAGCCAATGAAGAGTTTTCCCACATAAGGACCACTTGAACGCCTTGAGGAGAACATACTCAAGTGAGACACCATCGGCGGCGATAGTGTCACATAAGTCGGTGAAGTTCTCGATGTGCTCCATGGGGCATTCGGTGGGCTTCCCTTCATATTGAGATCTTTTGATAAGAGTGATGAAGTGGGACTTGATCTCAAAAGCACGCTCTATTGCCGGGAGCACAATAGCGGACTCGGGAACTCTAAGCTCAGGATGCATGTATTGCTTAGCGTTCCTCGGAATAGCATCAAGTTGTTCTCGGAGGCGGGCGGCCAACTCTCTTTCTTGCCGCGCAGCTGCGGCTTGAGCATCACGCTCCAGTTGCATACGCTCCATTTGAGCTCGAAGTTCGGCCATTTGATGAGCAAGAGCCTCAGCGTCGGCCATTGCTTTTCGTTCTCTTAGTCTTCGGCGAAGGGTTCTCTCTATTTCGGGATCAAAGGGGAAATGGTCAATCACCCTTTGCGAACTAGAGGGCATACACCTGCGTACAAAGCACTAAAGAAACGGATTAGTAACAAAAAAAGGGGTTCGGGCTAGTCCCTTACCCAAAAGAAAGCTAGACTTGGAAACTAAACTAACTCCCCGGCAACGACGCCAATTTGTTGAGAGGGTATACCTTAACAAATAAATTTGTCAAGACCCCGCTGAGTATAGCGAAGTCAGGATCGTCCACGGGAGCTAGTAGTTCTATAGTCTAGCGATCAAACTACAAAAGCAAAACAAAACAAAACGGAGCAAGGCAAAACAAGCAAACGAATGCAAGAACACAAGTCTCGGGAAGAGGTCGAGGCCGACCCTAGGGAGGTCGAGGCCGACCCTAGGGAGGTCGCGGCCGACCCTGCAACTGGTCGCGGCCGACCTATTCTGGACACGAAAGTGGGTTTTGTAAAATCAGGGAAAAACAACTAGGGGAGGGGATTCACAACACCACAAGCATACATTCAAACAATGATAAAGAACCAACTTAACTTGAACCCTCATGGGTGACTTTCATCACAAAAGAACACATCAAGAGCCTCCATTTACATGAAAGGATTAACATGCAATCCAACTTGTTCTTCGGAGGGTTCGACTTTCATCTAACCCGGATAGTCCTTGTTCACAACATAATCTTGCAATTAGTTTGCTAACAAGAACATTCCCCCTTCTTCAAGGGTTTTAAGCACACAAGAGGGATTTATGGGTAGAGATTTCAAGCTAAGCATGGATCCAAAACAACCAAGGTCTCAAATGCACTTTCATGGTGGGTTTCACCCCAAACCCTAGCAAGCTAACTACTCACACATAATCAAACACACAAACAAGGAAAGGGAAGAGGAAATCATCATCACAAACAAACAACTTCAATTAAAAACAAGATTCAAACTTACAAACCCAAGCAAACCCACAAGGTTCTTCCAAACACCATTGTCTTCTTCTTCTTCCTCCTAAACAACAACTAGAACAAGCTTTCATCTTCACTACCTTTCCCTTACACAAGTTCTCTCTCTCTCAAACCCACACTCTTCTTCTTCTTCTACACGTTTCCCTTCTTCCACTCCTCAGCTTCTTCTTCCTCCACCCACACTCTCTTCTCTCCCCCCTTGAGCCTTTTCCCTCTTGGAAAAGCCCCCTTGATAGGGAGACAAAATGGGTTTTTAGCAGCTCACCAAAGCAAGGGAGGGAAGCTTCCTTCACTGCCACAAGTCTGCCACACGCCTGCCACAGCCGCCTGCTTTTTCGGGTTTCGAAAATCCCGCCAAAAGGCATTACTTGCAGCGCACGGAGTTACTTTCGGAGGCCGAGAGGGGTCGGCCGCGACCATATGGGGGTCGGCGCCGACCTTCTGCAGGACGTGAACTTTCTCGTGTTTTGCTTCGGTCTTGCTTCAATTGGTTGGACTTTTGTGGGGTGCTTTTCCCCTTTTGCTCCTTGATTTTCTTTGAGTTCTTGACTCCATTGAGGCTCACTTGGTTGCAACTTTGGATTTTGGCTCTTGACATCTTGACTCTCGACAACTATCGGTTCCTAGAAAGCTCCGAAAATGCATGAAAACGTCTCCAAAAAGCTCCAAATACCTACACAACACGAAACAACACACAAACGACTCCAACTCTCGAAAGAGAGCCGAAATCTTATGCAAAACACACAAACACAAAGGAAAACATGCAAAACAATCTAGAAAACTACCTAGAAAAACAACTAAAAAGCGCGACATCAGTTCGGTCAAGGCATAGGTAGGCATGTTGAGCCGGTGCATAACCAACGAACAGACATGGGACGGAACGAGATTCAAGTTTATGATTTGTATAAGGTTTTAGCCATGGATAACATAAACATCCGAAGCTTTTTAAACTCTTATAATCCGGATTTTTGTTCAAAAGTTTAGAAAAGGGAGATTCAAGGTTAAGAATGGGAGTTGGAAGTCGATTTATCAAGAAAACAGCATGTGAAAAAGCTAGACTCCAAAATTTGATGGGCATTCCCGATTCCTTTAAAAGAGTTAATCCAGTTTCAACAATATGTCGGTGTCTTCGTTCGGATGTACCATTGTGTTCTGGGGTGTGTGGTGGAGACGTTAAATGTGTTATCCCAGTCGAACTTAAGTAGTCTTTGAGGGCTATGTATTCTCCACCATTATCAGTGTATAAAATTTTGATTTTCTTTTTGAAAAAATTTTCAACTAACGTTCTGTATTTTTGAAAGATGGTGTGTGCCTCTGATTTGTGTTTCATATGGTAAATCCAAACATATTTTGTGAAATGATCAACAAAGATATGATAGTATTTGAAACCATCATGAGAATAAACAGGAGAGGTCCAGACATCCGAATAAATAATCTCAAGAGGAAATTTTGATTCAATCGTAGACTTCTTGAAGGGAAGTTTGTGACATTTATTGATTTGACATGAACTACAATGAGATTGCGAGAAATTTCTAGGTCCTAAATTGAAACGATGAACAAGATGACGAAAAACATTTGAAGATGGATGCCCGAGAGAGTGGTGTAAGCTTGTTGGCGATTTGACTGTAGAGGCATGAACGACAATTGAGTTAATCGGCCATACATATACGGCATCTACATTGCTTCCTTTAAGAATGGTTTGGCCTGTATTGTTGTCCTTCACAAGAAAACAATCCGACAAGAAACATACAACACAGTTATTTTCAGCACAAAATTTTGAAACCGAAATTATATTTTTCGAAATTTTTGGAACGAGAAGAACATTGTTAAATTGAAATTCTGTGTTTGATTTTGTGAAAGAAAAAGAGCCGGAGTGAGTGATTTTTAAACCTGTTCCGTCACCAACGAAGAGATCGTCAGGACCCGAGTAAGGATGATGGAGGGAGAGGTTGTTTAGGTCGTTTGTAACATGGTGTGAGGCCCCACTATCCATTAGCCATTGGGATGGGTTCGGTAAGGCTGAGATGTTATTGGCTTGAGGAGAGGATTGTGAAGGAAAGCGATTGGAAGAGGGAAGACGAACCCGAGGATAGTCTTCACGTAAATCAGGGCATTGGTTGATGACGTGGCCAACTTTGAAGCAGTATTGGCAACGCCATTTGAAGGGTTTGGGTTGATTTTGTGGCTGTGCTGATGTGGTCAGACGAGTAGGAGGTTTGGATGTGTTGTTCCAGTTTTGTGGTGGTTGGGGTGGAGTGGGTGTTTGCTGCCATGGAACCGGTGGAGATGACCCTTTGTTCTTGCTCTTCCCTTTGAAAGTTTGAGTTGTAAGTGCTGTAGCCGGGGCTCCGTCAATGCTGGTGTCGGACTGAAGATCAATCTCCTTGAGAATGAGACGTTCATGAAGTTCATGAAAGCTGATCGGGGTCTCGCGATTGTTAACTCCATCAATCACGGATTGATAAGAGGAGTCGAGGCCCTTGAGAACATACTCAGTAAGATCTTCTTGATTCACCGGTGCGCCGAGAGAGGCTAGGACATCAGCGGCGATCTTCATGTTCTTCATGTATTCACCAATAGACGTGGAACCTTTCTTCATTGTTTGAAGTTTGGTCTTGAGTTGCTTTTTGTGGCCTCGGGATGTTGTGGCAAACGTTTGTTGAAGGAGGTCCCAAGCAGCCTTCGAGTTTACTGCTTGTGTGACCAAGTTCACCACATCATCCGAGAGAGTTCCAAGCAGCGCACTATGAACGAGTTGGTCCTGTCGTTCCCAAGTCTGAAACGCAGGGTTTGGAATTCTCGAACCATTGAGGCCTGGAAGGGTGGGTGTTGGTGCTGTTGTAGTGCCATCAACATGGCCGAAAAGACCATGACCTGTAAGGGTGATTTTCATCTGAGTCTTCCATGCCAGATAATTAGTAGAGGAGAGTTTGAGAACATGAGACATGTTAACAATTGTGAAGGGTTTTGCTGGTTCAAAAGGATTTGGTAGTGTGGAAGAATGTTGAGCCATTGAGTTTGTTTGGTGGAGAAGGATTTTATGAGGATCGTATTAGGCGACTGATGCCATATGGAATGATAAGCCTTTGGTAAAATGCTGTGTATTTATTAATGCTGTGAATGGAGGTACTTATACAAGGAGAGAACACCATTCTAACCTAGTGTACTGACGTACTACATTTGAGGAAGATAGTTAAGCAGATATGATATGAAAAGATTCTAACAACCATTGCCTAACAATATTATTATTAACGTTAAATAAACAGTCACTAATATCCAGGACTATGTCACTTGGTGCGACCCCGTCCGGTTTCCTAGAACCTATGCAGACCAACTTGACGTTGCCCTCAACCAAACTCTGACTAAACTAGCCCGACGATACGTATTTATTAAATAATATTTTAATATAAGTTCGGATCCATTTTTCTGCTATTATAATTTTCGGTTCTCTTACCAAACTCTGGCTAAACTAGCCCAACGGTACCTAATTATTAATATTTTTTATATAAGTTCGGATCCATTTTTCTGGTATTATAATTTTCCGTCCTCGTTTCTCTCGGCAGAGCTGCCGCTGAGCCGAGGAAGTTGGCAACCATGGAACCCAATCTCACGTTTGGCGACTCGTTGACCATGTATACGCTTGCTCAGTGTATGCCTGACCTTTCCTCGGAGCTCTGTTTGGAGTGCTTGAATCAGATTGTGACTGATCAGCCTAGCGATTTAGGGTCCAGTCTACGGTCTTGATGTCGAGGGAAGCATGGTGGGAAGACCTTGTCTTCGAGCTGTGTTATTCGCTACCAAATGTATCGGTTTTATGCGAAGGAAGTACCAGCCTCTGCCCCTGCCCGGCCTCCAACACTAGGTATCCGTGCGATAGTCCTCTTATTGCCAATTGATTTTAAACTGGAATTTTCGCTCGCTTAATTTGATTGTTTGTTTTATTGTTTTTGTTTGTAAGCAGCACCTGGGCCGCCTCCAAAAGCTGGTATGAACCTAAGTTGTAGTTGGTGTTACATGTATGAATTGCATAATCTGATATGTTTTTTTTCGTTTGATCGATTTCGCGCAAGGTTATCCGTCCGTCAATGTTCCTGCCAAGCATGGTATGAGATTTAGAAGACGGTCTCACATTCCAGAAATCGCCGCGGTATCGACAATTGTTGTGACATTACTGATCTTCGGAACGTGGTGCTATGTGCGAAAAAGGGAGAGCCTCCTCATTGATTTTCAAGGCCTAGGTAAGTATCTTGTCTATGATCTAAATTCTTGGTACATAATCGAGTGTCATGAGTTTGTGGTATTTAAATTTTTCTGAAAATGTGTTAGACATGGAAGAGATTAGAACTGTTGAGTCCTTACAAATGGACTTTAGCAAAGTCCGGGCCGCTACACAGAATTTCGCTCCGGACAAGAAGCTTGGAGAAGGTGGATTTGGGGATGTCTATAAGGTAAATTGATATGCATTGTGTAGCCTAAGTCCTCGTTAGAGGATATAACTCCAATTGCTTTAGTTGTTTTGTTACTAGGGTACATTGGAGAATGGACAAGAAATCGCGGTGAAGAGGCTTACCGCGGACTCTACACAAGGCGCCCCGGAGTTCACGAATGAGGTGCTCGTAGTAGCCAAGCTTCAACACCGGAATCTAGTTAAACTTCTCGGGTTTTGCCTGTCGGGAAAAGAGAAAATTCTTCTCTACGAGTATCTCCCGAATTCAAGTTTGGACAAAGTATTGTTTGGTATGTTAATTCTTTGATCAGCTCTAATTGCCTATGATGAGATGACATGCATACTTATGCCTAAAATGGTTGTAGATCCAACGAAACGAGCTACATTAGATTGGAAAACGCGGTTCAATATCATTTGAGGAATCGCGAAAGGACTCTTGTATCTTCATCAAGACTCGCGGCTGAGGATCATCCACAGAGATCTTAAATCGAGCAATATTTTGCTTGACCAAGTCATGAATCCAAAGATCTCAGACTTCGGCATAGCCAAGATGTTATCACTTGACCAAACTAGAGCTTCCACTGACACACTCGCCGGAACATAGTAAGATCATGCTCAATAACAAAAATTAAACCATTTCGTATCTAGAGCAAAGTTTGCATCTTTTCCACTAACCACATGTATGTATTGCATATGAGAATGCAGTGGATACATGGCTCCAGAGTACATATACGTTGGCCAATACTCCCTTAAATCGGACGTCTATAGCTTTGGAGTCATAGTACTAGAAATAGTCTCCGGTCAGAGGAACCGGTTCTACAGCCGCCCTTTACTCGAAGAGGCCTTGTTACATCGCGTAAGCCTAGCTAGCTATAGTTAGCTCCCAAGTCTATATATACCACTACACATATCATACAACAACACTAACTAATTGATTTGCTTGTAGGCATGGAGGCTCTGGAGCGAGAACGCAATCGAAGAGATGGTGGATTCGACACTGAATGGCGTCTATTCGATGGAAGAGGTAGTTAAATGTATCCACATCGGTTTATTATGCATCCAAGAAATGGCGGGAAGAAGGCCTACAATGTCCTCACTTGTGGCTGCCTTAAGTGAGACATCCATGGATCTCCCACCACCAACACCGCCTAACTTTATAGACATGAGTTGCTCGTCGTCGACGGTCACCTCTACTACCGCCACTAATGATACTCGGTCGTCTTTGCCGCCAAAATAATGATTGTTATGGATTGAAGCTTGGTTGAGACATTTTCCAGATGCATATGTTCTTGTAAGGTTTTTATTTCCAAACATAAGGCTTTAGTCAAAACCTTCTACTGAGTTAGCCTATAAGAAGGAAAAAAGAATGAGCAAACTAATAAATTTATACAAGATCTCTCCACTTAAGTCAAATGCAAGCTTGATGCCCCCTCCAACCCCTTCATCTACCATGCAAATCTGCCAAGGTTTCTCTTCCCGTTGATGAACTCGCACCGGGGTCTGTACTTGAGCATGAACCGGAAGCCGAACGCTGAATCGAGTTGAAGAAATTGGGCGGCGTTGGTGCTGGAAAATCGCCGGTTTCATCTCTGATCGCGGCCACAACCCATGCCATCTTCGGTCTCCTTGACGCGTCCTCTTGGATGCACAACAATCCAATGTGGATGCACTTGCACACCTCTTCCCTTGAATACGCATCGCCTAGTACGTAGTCTACCAACTCGAATGGTGACCCCTCGTTCCAAAGTCTCCATGCCTATTGAATCATATGCAAGATTCATTGCCATATATTAATAAGCAATGCTTGATTAGTGATTACTCAAACAGAAATGAATGGCTTGAGACTTACGCGATGTAGGAGGGCCTCTTCGAGCAAGGGGCGGCTCATGTAGTTGTTTCGTAGACCGGTGATCATTTCTAGAACTATGATCCCGAAGCTGTAGATATCCGACTTGACTGAATATTGGCCGGTTAGCATGTACTCCGGAGCCATGTATCCGCTGCATTTCGACCAATCGAATCATTTAAGTACGCGACTAACATAAAGCGTAAAAAGGGTATGTTTTTCGAAGCTCTTACTATGTTCCAACGATGGTCTTAGTGGCGTCTCGAGTCTGATCCACTCTAAATAGCTTCGCCATTCCAAAATCCGATATCTTCGGATTCATGAAGTCATCCAACAAGATATTGCTCGTCTTGAGATCCCGATGTATGATCTTTAGCCTAGAGTCCTCGTGAAGGTATAGTAGCCCTTTCGCGATCCCTGAAATGATCTTAAACCTCGTTTCCCAGCTCAGAGCCTCCCGCTTGATCGGATCTGCGCGCACACACGGCTCATTCTCATTAACCATTTACTAACGAAACGTTTCCGCAGGATCATTGCTGAAAGACTTACCGAACAGGAGCCGATCCAGGCTCGAATTCGAAAGATACTCGTAGACGAGAATCTTCTCCTTTCCCGAGAAGCAAAACCCGAGAAGCTTGACCAGATTCCGATGCTGAAGATTCGCGACAAGTAGTATCTCAGTCTTGAACTCTGCAATCCCCTGTTTAGAGTCTCTTGAGAGCCTCTTCACCGCTATATGCTGTCCATTTTCAAGCTTTCCCTATTACCAAACAACCAAAATTTTCTCAATCACTCTTATAAACAATGAAAGTGGAAAACAATAAAAAATCTAGCAGGATCAAGATTACATGTCAACAAGATTACCTTGTAAACCTCCCCAAATCCACCTTGTCCTAACTTTTTATCAACAGCAAAATTGTGGGTAGCACTTCGGATCTTACTGAACTCAAATTGCAGGGAATCCGCATTTGTAATTTCTTCCATATCTGCCATTAAATCAAACGATGGATCAGTGAAACTAATCAAGGGGAGATACATTTACACTATGCAGAGTGAAAGAGTTTTACCCTGGGAAGTTTGCATGGCCTTCCTCCTCCTTTTGTAAGTACAAAACAGAGCACCAGAAGTCACCAACAATATTACTGCTAGTGTGGTTACAACACCGGCTATATCTTCAGCATGTGATGGCCTTATCCGCTTGTGTGGAAACGTTTTACGGCCTGTTCATCAGCGCATTCGATTAAAATGAAGGTGTGTTCTTTTGTTTCCATAACAAGTTCAAATTGGAAACCTAGTTAAAAGGGGGGAAAACAACCATTCTTAGATTAGGGTTTCGTTTTCCGCAATTCTGTTCTCAAATTAGGGCTTTACTTCAATTTAAATCTAATTTTCCCTCAATTCCATCTCCAAATCAAGGCTTCGATCTGCTGTGAATCCAAGGTTTGTTAATTCATTATCTGGTTCTCAGATCTAGGGTTTGATTTTTTCCTCAATTCCATTCTTGGTTTAGGGCTGTAGTATTTTAATTTGCAGGGCTGAGCATCGAACCGAACTGAAAAAAACCGAATCGAACTGAAATTCGGGAATTTGGTGAACTGAAAACTGAACCGTTTCAGTTCGTTTTTTTCGATTTTCAATAAATATAAGGTTTTTCTTTCAAAAAAGAGAACCGAACCGAAAAATAATCGAAACCGAAATCCTAAAGTTTATTGAACCAAGAGCCAAACCAAACTCCGTTGGTTTCGGTTCAGTTGGTTCGGTCAATTTTTTCGGTTTCGGACCTTCGGTTGAACCATGCTCAGCCCTACCAATTTGTCCCAATTCATCATCTTCCCATTTCACCGAATGTTGCAAATGTTCTTGATCTAGGGCTAATGTTCTTGATCTAGGGCTTGAGCATTTGCTCGTTTCTTTTAGCGACTCAAAATATCGGTATTTTATTGGTTTGGAATGTGCTGTGAGGGAAAGGTCAATTGTGATTGGTGAATGTCACAAAAAGTAGCAAAGGTCCAAAAGATTCTTCTTTTATCAAGAAAAGTCCCAATGATTTTTGGCTAAACCGTTCAAATCCAAACACGAACTACCCCACTTAACCTTGAAGAATTGGCAGGCATGCAACCAAACAGAACCAAACAGTCTTGTTTTCGACGGCAATGAATACTTCCGATATTGAGTTTGATGGCCATGAAAGCTAAGTTCTACTAAATTGACTGGAAACTATGTGTACTCCATTCGACTTTTCTTGTATAAAGTTTACTTATTTACAATATTAGCCCAATCTAAATAAAGTTTCACACATGACCTAATATAATGTGTTTCAAATTTTAGTAGTCGTCAATTGTTTTAAACAATAAAATAGCTAAACTATTTACATGGAATGCATGGATAGTAGAAATAAAATTTCTTGATTAATGGGAATTTGTATGTGATTAATCATTAATGTAAGAAACAAAATCAACATACCTCCACTTTGATCACCTGGACTTGAGGTAAGAGGAGTACGATCAGGAGGAGGCGCTCCATCCTGTCCGCGGCCAGGACTAGGCCGACTAGCATTGCCAACTCCGGTCATACCATACGCATGTCGTGGCCCATCATCGTAAAATTGGTACGTCTCGTATCGAAGACTACAACTCGGAAACATGACTCTCCCTACCACAACCCCCGTCGAAAACCCCAAGGAACACTCACGAACACACAGCATACACTCCACTGGATTTAAGTCCCACGCGCATTCTCCCAAGGCATATAGGGTTGTCGTCTCCGTTATATTAGCCGCCATTGTTGCAAACTTGGCCCCGTCGTCACCGCTCAACTTCCCTAAGATCACATTTGTGGCTCGCTCACGTGCTACGCCAAACTGTGTGCTGTTAGGGGAGTTTTGAGCGAGTGTCTCGTCGAGAGTAGCATTAGGGGATTTGTCGAAGCGGCCATAGAAAGACTGGTTCGAGTACCTGACAAATTGTGCATGACGAATCGATATTAAATTGTTTCACGTACGTATCTTTTAATCCAAAAACTTAAGTCAATATTACCTGAACGTGCATACATCTCCCCAGACAATGGCTTCCCTACTCGAGTTGCTACAGTTACGCAAGGCGGTTTGGGTGGCGCGTGAGACACAGTCGAAGCAGAGTGTGGAGTTGACGTCGCCCCTACAAAGATAGGAGGCATAGACTATTACAGTGTAGTTGGAGATTCCATAATGAAACTTGTAAGGCTCGGAGTGGGTGGCGGATTGTAGGATCACGGTTGCGCTGCTTAGGTAGGATCGGAAACGCGTGCTCGGAGGAATATCGCTGGCGTTGCAGCTGACGAACTCTACTTGAGAGGCGGTGGTTTCTTGGGCGGTTGTGGTTGTGATGCATGGCAAGAAGATGAGCAAGAACAAAGTTTTAGTGAATTGTTGTACTCCCATGGTTTTTTTTTTGGCAAGTGTACTACGTACGTATGTGTGAAAATGGTGGAGCACTACTTTATTTTTTTGGAGCACTACTTTATAGTTTTATACGACTACTACTAGCTTTCAATATTCGAGTCAACAGGTCGTATGTACGTGCTGGAATTTGGTGCATACTTTTGTTAGTTTCTCCTATTACGTATATTAACGTGCACGTTTGAATATATAGGTAATTAAGCATCTTTTTTTCTCATAAGATGTCCTTGATTCGGTAAACTACGAGATTTTTCTATAGGGTGGACGATTACAACAACCAAATTCCATTAAGCCACATACTACGTTGGAATTTAATTTTATGGTGAAGAAAAAACTGTGCTTGGTGAGCTTACTTGTGCGAATGAGTTTAGTGAATTGTTGCACTCGCTCCCATGTTAATGTAGTTCACATCCAAGTTACACAATAATTAAAAAGGAGTTCATGTTTAATTAAGATCAAGATATCAATATATTTTAAACTATAGTATATTGTACGTGTACAAGAAAGCAATTTTTTTTTTAATTTTAGACAAACCATAAGTAGTATGTAAATTAATTTACTTCAAATGGCCAAGCAAACACGTACACGAAGCGCAAAAAATAATTCAATACGTAATTTTTTTGGTTGAAAACACACCATTTGCATATATAAAGACATGCAAAGATAAAGAAGTAGACCGAGTGATACTAAAAAATTATAAATAGCACCATAAAACAATTCACACTAGTGATAATTAAGTTTTGAGGCGACGGCTCGTACGCGTATGTATGTGGGACCATTAAAGATGGGCTCCACTTGTGAACTTACCACTCACGAAATTTACCTACGTTACGTTTACCACTTTACCCGTACATTTGTTACGCGGTTTTGAAACTTCACACTCAACGTGACAACAAATCCGGGTTACAAATTCCACACGTACGATAGTACTCCCAAACAAGGTGCCCAATTTCAAAGGGAACCGTTGTCTCATCTGGGCCCCACTTCCGTGATCGAAACCTCGTTGACCGACTTGCTAGTAGTACTGTTTGACTGGGGGCCCCACAATCCCGAGCTATAAACTTCTTCAGTCGTACGAGTTGCACCCGTATAAAACGCCGGATTCTTGGGCACGGGTAGATTGACCGATTGGCTGCTTAGCATTAAGACCACGGTCGACATTGTGGGCCTAGCTTCGATCTCTTCTTGCACGCACAACAAGCCCAGGTGCACGCATCTCTTGACCTCGCTTATTGAACACCTTCCGTCTCTTAGGCACGGGTCCATGAACTCCGTCGCCTTGTCGTCTTTCCATTGCTTCCATGCCTGCAAGAAAACCGGTCAAGAAACGGAACCGAATTGAATCGGTAAGTCGATTGGAATGGAGGAACCGGTCGCGTGCTTACGAAGCTAATGAGATCCTCGGCGTAGCCCGATAGGTGGAACTCGTTGATTCGCTTTCCGCTTATGATCTCTGGGATAAGTACTCCGAAGCTATACACATCCGATTTAACTGAGAATTTCCCGCGGTACGCGTACTCTGGAGCCATGTATCCACTGCAGGGCATTATAATGTGTTAGCTGACTCTACTCATTGGTCGAAGGAGATACGACACTCTCCGGCTCGTCAAGGGAGCGTTGTATTAATTTAAAAAATGGGTTAAGTAGTCATAAGTGTGTTAGCCGACTCTAGATGATCATCTTGTAACAAAGAAAAATATAGAAGTACTCACTATGTTCCAACGACTCGGGTTGTGTTGCCTTGTGTTTGCTCTATGCCAAATATCCTCGCCATGCCAAAATCTGAAATTTTCGGGGTCATATCGGAGTCCAATAAGACGTTACTGGGTTTGAGGTCGCGGTGTATGATTCGTAGCCTCGAATCTTCGTGGAGATAAAGCATTCCGCGAGCAATTCCTCCGATTATTTTGTAGCGGGTCGTCCAATCTAATTGGATTTGCTTCTCAGGGTCTGCAAAATCAATCATCTTGTCTTACTTGTAATACTCAATATATGATTATTAAAAAGAAGTTTGTTGTGCCATAGAGATTACCGAATAAAAAGTAATCTAAGCTCTTGTTGGGAACATATTCATACACAAGCAGTTTCTCATTCCCCGCCAAGCAAAATCCGAGAAGCCTAACGAGATTCCGGTGTTGAAGCTTGGCTACTAGCACAACCTCGTTCTTGAACTCCGGAACGCCTTGCCCTGAGCTTTGGGACAGTCTCTTGACTGCTATTTCAGTTCCATTTGATAGCTTACCCTGAAATACAAAAACATAACATAATGTTTACAAATTCAGGTCACTTCATCCAAACGTTTTTGTTGTTGTGTACCAAAATTTTGCTCTGTTTTAGGCTTACATAAGTAGTGATCCATACCTTATAGACACCACCAAATCCTCCTTGTCCGAGCTTGTTCTCATCCGAAAACTTGTTTGTGGCGGATTCAAGTACACTGAAATCATATTGCAACGACTCGGCCGCGGTGAAATCAACACTATCTGCAATCAGCCACAAAAGAGCAGACCAAATAAACTTACATACATGATCAAATTAGTCATACAACATCATCAGTAGCAATCAAGGTAATTGACCAATCTCATTGAGCTCTCACCACTTTCACCGGCATTATTCTTACCAACGACGCGATCGGGTTCCTTCTTTTCCTTCTTAGCGAGGAGTATACACACCCCTGCAGCCAGAAACAGAGCTAAAACTCCAACCGGGACACTTATGCCAAGTATCAACTTGGTATTCGTCTTTCCTGCGAACAAACCAGTTCCTCTTTCTTAAAACCAATTGACAATAAGAGAAGTAACTTTACATATATACTCACCTTTGCTGGGAGGTGCGAGAACTCCCGGTGGCGATGGAGCCACAACAGGAGCCGGAGCAGCCGTGGCAATATAAAAAGGATACGTCTCGAATCGCAGATTACAGCTAGGAAGGAGCGCTCGAGCGCCTTTCGCAGCAGCTGGAATATTAGACGCTCCGGTCTGAAGGCACTGAACGCAATCCGAAGGCGTAAGGTCAGGCGTGCATTGCACCAAGCTATAGAGCCTCTCATACTTTGAGAAGTTGGTCTCCTTGGTAGCAAACTTTTTGCCCGACACGTCGCTCGCAGCCTTGGTCGCCATCTCACCGGCCAAACTCGTGTCGATGAACTGGGCCAGCTGGCCCGGGTTCGAGATGTTCAACTCGTTGTACAACGACACTTGTGGATCCTCCTGGCCCGACCCGAAGATGTTGGCATCCGAGTAGCGGATCTCGCACTCGTCGTACCAAATATAGGCCTCCTTGTTCTTCGGGCACCGGGTGAGGATGTCCTTTGCCCCGTAGGATACGCACGTTGAGCACGTGGAGACGGAGACGTCGCCTCGGCACATGTAGAGGCCGTAAACTGGGGTCGAAGCGCTGAGGACGGAGAGGCTGAAGAAACCGTTCACGTTGGCGGTGGCGTTCGATGAGAGGCCGGTTAGGAGCTTTCGAAGGTTGGTTTTGTATGTGGAGTTGGGTGTGAACGTTACGTTCATGCATATGTGGTAGTCGTAGTATGGAAATATATGTAATCTTACTTGGGCCTTGAGGATACATGCAGGGATGAATGCTCATAGACAAGGGGGTTACAATCAGAAAAGTCATGGACAAAGCTACTCAAGTGGAGGATATCAAGGCAAGAAAGATGGAAAAAGGCCTAAGGCAGACAGTAGAAAATGTCACCACTGTAACCAGAGAGGACACCTAGTTGAGCAATGCTTCTTCATAAACGGCTTTCCAGATTGGTATAAAGGGTCGAAGGACCTTAATGCAGTAAGGCGATCTGCGAACGCTGCAGCCAACATGGATCAGGGCGTTGCTAGAATGGATGAGAAAGCCTTTCACACGTAGGTTGGAGCGGATTGGATGCCATGGATGAGAAAGCAGGTGCTTGTTGCTAGAATGAGCAAGATTGGAACCATTTCTGCTTACAATTTTGTGCGTGTTGAACCAAAGTGTTGATTTATAGTTTCATGCCAAACCAGCTAAGAAAAGGGAGCTACTTACATTAATGTAGTTAGTTGAATTTTTTTATCTTCTAATGTGGAAGGCGCTGTTTGATCAAGGAATCAAAGCCAACCGGTCATAGTTCTAGAGTGTAGTTGAATGTGTTTTTGGCTCATGTGAAAATTTGAAGATCGATTGTGACACCCTCCAATACAAAAGAAGTTAGACTTGTCTATGATGAAATATATTTCAACATGTCAGTTGACTGGAAGGCAATGGAATTTTGTTTTTGTTCGTACACACTTAGCAATAGTGCTAGGAACAAAGTTTTCTCCCTCATAATAAGCAAGTGATGTTTAGTCGTCATATTTTATCATTACTATGGCGACAAAGACGGGCAACAACCCTTAACAACGTTGAATCGCCAAGATGGCAAGAATGACTTAAATTATGTGATCCAAATCTGTCAAATCTCGGTGGGCCATATCTGACGTCAGGGGTTCACACGTCGGTTGAAGTGCATATGCCCGACACATAAGTACATGAGGTTCCACCCTAAAACCAATTGACAATAGAGGGAGTAGCCCATATACTTATATGGTGAGTGGTTTAGTTTTAATTTCCCGATGTGGGATATGTTTTAGTCTCAACAAAATCAGACACCACTTTGCGTTGATTACTATGGGCAAATTGAGAATTGAATGATTTGCAGTGGTCCATACACATATATATAATACCTTTGGACATCTAATCAAAGGGTTAATTTTCGAGGATAGTATCTAAAGGTTACTGATCGATTCTCATAGACACTGCCCTCGACCAAAAAAATCACTCACCGAGGACCCACTTCACTACTTGAGGGATCGTTGATAGAAGAAACAGACAACCTACTCGTATAGGTTTTGCCGATAGGCGAATAAAACGCCGGATTTTTGGGCACAGGCATGTTGACCGAATCGTTGGTGAGCATGTTGACCACGTCTGACATGGTGGGCCTGGCTTCGATCTCTTCTTGCACGCACAACAAACCCAAGTGTACGCAGCTCTTAACCTCGCACGCTGAATACGTTGCTCCATCTCCTCTTCTTATGCACGGGTCCATGAACTCGGCCGCGTCATCCTCTTTCCATTTCTTCCATGCCTGCAAATTTTCGAATCGATCAACCAATTTTTTTTTGGTTGAGGGCACCACCTATAAGAGTCGAACTGGAGGCCTCTGGATGCTAACCTTAAATGCTTAACCATTTGACTAGAAGCTCGAAATCAATCGATCGGCCAATTGAAACTAACATGAGAGAGATCGGTTTAAAATCCAATAAAATTTGTGCTTACATAGGTAGTGAGATAATCTGTGTAGCCTGACAGGTGAAATTCGTTAACTCTGTTTCCACTTACGAGCTCGAGGACGAGTACTCCAAAGCTATACACGTCCGACTTAACCGAAAACTCGCCATGATATGCGTATTCCGGAGCCATGTACCCACTGCACGTATCAAGATCGATATATGTTAGAATGTTGCGATTCAACAGCCCCCCCCCCCCCCCCGAAAGATCAAAAGACTCACTATGTTCCCACAACGCGGCTCGTGTTGCCCCGCGACTGGTCTATACCGAAGATCTTGGCCATGCCAAAGTCTGAGATCTTCGAGGTCATATCCAAGTCTAGTAAAATGTTGTTGGGTTTGAGGTCGCGGTGTATAATCCGCAACCTCGAATCCTCGTGCAGGTAAAGCATTCCGCGAGCGATTCCCTTGATGATTTTGTAGCGGCTACTCCAGTCTAATAGGACTTTCTTCTCAGTATCTGCATATCAAATGTGTATAGTCTAGTCTTGATTGTGATATCAACATACATATACATTACATTCAATAATAATAATAATGATAGAAGTTTGTGGTTTCAAGAGTACCGGATAAAAAGTAATCTAAGCTCTTGTTGGGAACGTATTCGTACACAAGCAGCTTCTCATTCCCTGCTAGACAAAACCCGAGAAGCCGGACGAGATTCCGGTGTTGAAGCTTGGCTACTAGCACAACCTCATTCTTGAATTCCAGAATGCCTTGTCCTGAGTTCTTAGACAACCTCTTGACTGCTATTTCCCGCCCACTTG
This sequence comes from Polygonum aviculare, assembly GCA_934048045.1. NCBI lineage: Eukaryota > Viridiplantae > Streptophyta > Magnoliopsida > Caryophyllales > Polygonaceae > Polygonum > Polygonum aviculare. The sequence goes on from OW204024.1 coordinate 1,422,711, forward strand.
GCAACTTACCCTGAATTACCAAAAAAATGTGTTCATGGTTAATTTCTTGGCCTAGTTTGGCATAAAAAATCAGCATATATACTACATACACACCTTGTAGACACTGCCAAATCCTCCCTCTCCGAGCTTGTTCGCGTGCGAAAAGTTGTCTGTGGCGGATTGAAGAGCACTGAATTCATATAGCAACGATTCCATGGACTCCGTGAAATCAACACTAGCTGCAAAACCAGAGCAAAACAAATAAAATCACATATGAGGTATAACAATCAATAGCCAACAAGATGATTCTTGCCCTTGGTCAAATTCCTTATTTAGAGTCAATGTTTCTAATATCTCGCTTATCATTAGGCTTGACGGTAATCATGTCAATTCCATGGCACTTTTTCTTACACAAGAATATGACAGCACAAGAATTACCACTAGTAGAGTTCGGAGGCGGTGGCCGGAGACCGGAAGCAGATGACAGATTCCTTGGCACTCGTTTCCTTAGCATGGGAAACAATATGACAGCAACAAGTATAATAGACAAGGACCCGGTACAAGCAGCCAGAATAATCACCGCTTTCTTGTTGTCACCTCTCTCACTTCCTGCTAAAAAACAAAACTTAGAATATAACTACTTTTAATGACAGTTATCTATTAACCTAATGGCGCCAGAACAACTAACTTCTGTCTGACTTGTGACACACAACCATAACTACTAATTACATAATATACATATAATTATTATACTAAGCTTAAATATAGCATTTTCCAGAGCAACTTACCAGTAGTAGAGCTCGGAATGGAAACATCCGAAGGCTGGAAATCGCTGGAACTCGGAGTGGAATCATTCGATAGCCGGAAATCGAAGGCGGTTGGCCGATAAAACTTGTGCTCTTCAAATCTAACAAAACACATTGGAAAAATAAATCTAGCGCCCCGCCTACCACAAAAGCGAAATGTGAGCTGCATGACCGCGCCATCGAGACATATTCGGCAATCCCTGTGGGTCAAATCGGGAGTACACTGCGCAGCTGCGTAGAGAGTGAGGCTGGAGTTAACGTCGGCTTGCGAAGTTGCGAACTTGAACCGATAATCCCCAGACGAGGCCATCCGTGGAAGAGCCCCCAACAGCTTCCACAAAACCTGTTTGTATTGGTCCGCATTTGAAACGGGCAATTTGCTGTACGTCATAAAATAAGGAGTTTCTTGCAAGACACGGAATATGGGTTCGCTAGAGTAGCGAACCATGCACTCGTCGGTCCAAGCAATCGCGGTCTTTTCGTTAGGACACATGCCCTTGAGCTTGTCGATCACAGCCGATTGGCATGTATGGCAAGTGCTTACATCGACGTCGCCTTGGCAGAGCGATATGAGATTTACGACGTCAGGGGACTCGCCTGAGGAGAGGTTGTAGAAGCCGTAGGTGATGTTGGTGTTGGTTACTCTCGAGAGGAGGGAGTCAAGGTTGTTTTTGTAAGGACTGTTGACGGTGTAGTTGCCATTAACGTCGTCGCATGCGTGTTTCCATGTGGCCGGCTCGGCCGCGACAACGGAAGGGTTTGTTTGAAGGAGGAGTACGAGGAATGTGGCCACCATGGGCATGAGTTGCCTCATTGCCATGGCTAGATACCAATACTCCTTTTCTTTTCTTTTCTTTTCTAAGTTCGATAGGCAAAGAAGAAAAACAAGAATTAAAAAAACAACAATCAAGATAGGAAGTTGCAAGGAAATTTGCTGCCTTGTTGGCAGATCTTCTAACATGAAACTGGGAAGATTTCTTTTGTTTTATATTCCCAAGTGTTATATATAATATCGATTTTTTTAACAGCTATTAATGATCTTTGGATTGGTATATGAATCTTAGTTAACCTTGCTAGGGTTAAATAAAACAAACCACTTCAAACTCGATCAGCAGCACTAAATCTACCATCTTCAATTCTTTATCACATGATAAGTTCATTCATCTTTTTTTGGTTGAAACGTGATAAGTTAACGTTAGAGTCCGTTTGACAAATCACTTATTGACTTGTAAACATTGATGCTTATAATTTCACTTAAAGACTTATAATTTTGAGTGTTTGGTATTGTAAGTTTCTTATATTATAAAAAACAGTTATAATATAACAAGATAAGTCTTCTTATTTTAATTTAAGCATGGAGGTGCCGTTTTTTTTTTTTTTTTTTTTGCTTATAAACACCAAAATAAACAAAAAGTACTTATAAATAACAAATAATCACTTGAAAAATGGTTTGCCAAAGGGACTCTTTATTCATTCTATAAACCGAGAGGAGTATAGCTGTATAGAACGGGGCATTTATTTTTTTTTTTTTTTGCTTAAAAGCTTTAATTCGATTATGAAAAACCTCCCCCCGTTATTTTTTTCTAAGGGGAGGAAAATAATCGGCGGAGTCATAACGGGACGGTACGCAGACCACCCATTAATGACGAAAATTCCGGATGGCACCAAGGCCACAAAACCGAAACGCTAAACACAAAAGCAAGCATACCTAAGGAAAAGCACGAAGGCCCACCTAACGGTATACACACAAACATCCAAACAAGGCACGAGGGCCACCAAAAACCGACAACTAGCTTACAAACAAACGCACCTAAGGGCAAGCACATAGGCCCACCTAACGACACATCCACAAACAAACAAATGGCACACACGCCAAATAACCGAACAACCTAGAAAAACAGACCGAACTACCACCAAGACACCATCCAAACAAAAGTCAGAAATTACAAACATAAGAGGAAGGAAACCTATCATGGAGCAAATGGATCACATGCGAGATGATGAGCCGAGCAACAACAAGAATGGGCATGAAATTGTCGTCAAATATCTTCGCATTCCTAGCTTGCCAAATGTAATAAACCGAAGCGGAAAGAGCAGAGCACCTACCGAAGTCAAGGCAATCCCGCGGAGTGGCCCGAAGAGCACGCCTTGACCTTCTTGAACGCCGCAGCCACCTAAGAGCGGTCGGTATGGACAAAACTTGCGCTGGAATAAAGAACTTGACTTGGACTTCCCTCCAAATAGCTTTAGCATAAGAGCAATCAAAGAAAAGATGCTCATGGGACTCCAACACATGACCACACAGCCGGCACCCCGCATCCACATCAAGAAATAACAAGCGGTCATAAGTGGAAAGTTTGCTGAGGTTGGCAAGCCAAAGAATAAAGGCATGTTTCGGTGTGTTATGAGGTTTCCAAACCTCTTTGGACCACCTCACGACGCCAGCCCTCCTTCTAATATCATCATAGGCCTTAGCGACGTTGAATCTCCCACCTAAGCACCAAGACATCATGACTTGTTCAATACTAGAATCATCATCAACATGGTTAAGCACCAGATCCCGAGCCTGAATAATGTGCTTAATTAAGGAGGAGTCACGGCGGTGCACAACCCAACTGAGAGCATCATCCACACCAAGATATCTATGGTGCACCCATCGGATCCAAAGAGAATCCCTCCTGTCCAAGACATGCCAAAAATGCTTAATTAAGAAAGCCACATTCCACATACCAATGTCGAGGAGCCCAAGGCCACCCTCGGATCTGGGCAAGCAAACATTCGACCACCTGACTTTAGGTCTCTTCCATAGAAAATCACGGCAAAGAGACTCAAGACGAGAGACCACAGTTTGAGGAACCGGGAGAATACCAAGCCAAAAGGCCTCGACGCCCTGGATAACCGTAGCTATCAATTCCCTCCTCCCCGCAAAAGAAATGGATTTCTTAGCCCAAGCATTGAGGAGGCCACCGATCTTATCAAGTAGAGGGTTGTATTGCATAACCTGTAACTTGTTAGGGCTAATCGGGATACCGAGATATCTGAACGGAAAGACGCCCTCCTTGAACCCGGTAAGAGCAACAAGATCCTGCCTATCATCGTCCGGAACCGACGCCAAAAAAATGGCGGATTTGCTCAAGTTCACGGCCAAACCAGAATAGAGCTGGAATTTATCCAAACACTCAGCAAGAATTGTGACAGAGGCAAAATCCCCACGACAGAAAAGCACTACGTCGTCCGCAAACATAAGATGAGAAAGCCGGAGACTAATGCAATTTTGATGAAAATTGAATGCGGAACGAGCAGTCTCGACCTTCAATAATCTGGACAAAAATTCCATACATATAACAAACAACAAAGGTGAAAGAGGATCACCTTGTCGTAAGCCACGTTTGCCTTGAAAATAACCATGGACGTTCTTGTTCACTTTGACCGAGTAAGAAGCAGACGAGACACACTCCATGGCCCAACCAAGAAACGTATCAGGGATACCAATATGAACCAAGGCAAACCTAAGGAACTCCCAAGAAATAGTATCGTAAGCCTTGGCAAGATCAACGTTAAGAAAGCAACGCCTCGTGTCCCTCTTGACATTGTATCTCCGGAGCAACTCTTGAACAAGAAAGATATTATCCGACATCAAGCGACCTTCCACGAAGGCATTTTGAGCCGGATCAATAAGCTTAGCCAAACACTTAGAAAGCCTAGTCGTCATGAGCTTGGAGATGACCTTATACACGACATTACACAAAGAGATCGGCCGATAGTGTTCAAGCAAAGAGGGGCTGTCCACTTTAGGCAAGAGAGCAATAATAGAATGATTGAGCTGTCGAAGGAGCTTACCATTGACGAAAAATTCCTTGACAGCCGCACATAACTCTGGACCGGTAATATCCCAAGTTGCCTTGAAAAATTTTGCGTTGAATCCGTCGGGGCCAGGAGCCTTCTCGTCACCAATAGCATGAAGAGCACTCTTGATTTCACGAATGGAAACCGTAGCCACAAGAGCATTACAATCTGTCATAGTAAGAGAAGAGCCGGGAGCAAAGCAATCCGGGCTAGGCAAGACAATGTTGCAAGGCGTGCCAATAAGACCCTTATAATAGTCGACAAAAGCAATAGCAATATCCTGCTCATTATCAAGAGAGTCGCCAAGCGGCGAGATAATAGACGAAATAATGTTACGACGCCCATTAGCTCTCATCAAAGCATGAAAGTATTTAGAGCATCGATCACTATTAAGGATATATTTAGACTTAGCTTGTTGACGGAAGAAGCTCTCCTCGGCATCATTAAGGCGATGAGCTTTGCGTTTAGCCTGCTCCACAAGTCTTCTAACATCCTCACAATCAGGATTAGACCTTAACTGCTCAAGCACACAAGCAAGATCAACATTTGCCTCTTTAGCCCTTTGAGAAATATGAGAAAACTCAGTTTTGTTGAGATTCTTAAGAGGCGGTTTCAAGCCACTAAGAAGCCTGCACAATCGAAATTGGTACGTGCCTCTAACGTTGCTCACCCACCCCTCCCGAACACAATCATTGAAGTTCGGATGCTCAGCCCACATGTTGAAGAATTTAAACAACTTCTTCCCCGGACCCGAAGGCTTACATAAGGACACAATCCCAGGCTTATGATCTGACAAGTGCCACATATCGGGGAATTTAGCAACACAATGGAAAGGAGTATTAGGCCAAGCATGATTTACCAAAATACGATCAATCCTGCTCCAAATAGTGTGGTTTGTCCATGTGAAATGAGAGCTAGCCGTGCACGGAGCATCAATAAGGCCGAGACGTTGACAAGCGTCGACCATATCCCGAGACTCGTACATGGTAACCGCATCCCCGTTGATTCTCTCGTCAGCAGCCATAACACAATTGAAGTCACCTTGAACAATCCACGGCAAAGGATGAGCATTAAGCAACCCACCCACACAAGACCAAATGCCCCTACGGTCGACAACGGTATGCAAACCATAGACAAAACAAACACCAAACGACACTCCGGAAGATTTGCACCGAACGATGCATCCGATGTGTTGTTTAGACATGTTAACAATATTCAAATCAACAAAAATAGGATCCCATATGACAAGAATCCTAGCACGAGCATCCAAATGAAAATTTGTAGCAAAGTCCCAGCCCGGAACCATACGACTAACAAGCTTGTTCATGTCGTAGCCACCACATTTAGTCTCTAAAATCCCACAAACCTTAGCATCAAAATGACGAATTACCTTGCTAACGCCATTTTGTTTCCGGGGATGACATAATCCCCGCACATTCCATGAGATGCACCTCATTTTGAACCCCTCTTAGTACGACACGGCCCAGCCTTAGCAGAAACAGAAGGTGTCGGTCTAGAATTAGACCTGACCGTAGCATAAATAGAAGGGCAGGAACGAGAATCACGCTTAGCATTCTTAGACGATCTCGTTTGCATTTGAGATTGAGGGCACTTAGAGATAGCCTTGATACCTAAAACGGGAGCATCCTTCATGGAATTAGCCCTTCTATCCTTGCGTTTTCCAGACCTGGATCTCACAGTTTCGAAAGCAGCTTCCACCTCAAACCCATGATCGGCATCAACCAAGAGAGGAGAACCATGGTCATCACTGTCAGAAGCAGCCGTGTCTCTCTTATCTCTTCTCTTAACAGAATTTGATCTAACAACCTCAAAAGAAGCCCCGATAACACTGTTTTTTCCACGAGCCATTTTGGGAGCATTATCCGAACTGCCCCCATGACTATCCGATGTCTCTGACTCCTCCACAGACGAAGAAACATCCAGATTAAGTTCAATCCCTGGCTGACCGTCACTAGGAGGATCAATTTCGCTAGAGTCCCCATCGCTAGAATAATAAGGCACCTCGGTGGTAAAAGTCTCCTTAGGATTTTCAAGAATTGGATCCAAAGGGGCCACACTAGAATCAACAATTTTTTCACTGATTTTATTGCTCTTCTTCCTCCAATATTTAGCTTTAGTTTTTCCCTTAGGAGTAGTACTGGAACTTGCAATATTGGAATCCAAAACTGAAGGAGGAGGATTTATAGCTGACGTACCAGAATTTGGAGGCAAAAGCCCCTGCCCAGCAGCTTCTGAAGAAGGAGTGGGCACGACACCAACTTGATCAGACACGGTAGCAACACCGACATCCTGAACACCAACTTGATCACCAACTACAGCCGGCTCTTTTTCAACTTGAGCATTAGGCTGCACAACTTTGGCCCCGTTCTTAGCCCTCACGCCAACCGAATCTCTCTTCTCATTAAAAGAACAAGTGGCAGCTTCATGCCCAAACGAACAACAACAAGAGCAATACATGGGTTCGTTTTCAATAAGAAAGGAACAATCCAAAGAAATCCCATCATCAAAATCAAGACCTGCTTCCCGAACAATGGGCAGGGCAAAATTGATTTCAACAAGAGTACGTGCATAAGCACCTCTTTTGCGGCCATCCGTAACTGGATCCATATAAAGAGGCTTCCCAAGCTGAGACGCCACAAGACCAATGATTTCCGACGTCCAATATTCACTAGCTAACCCATGAATGCGAACCCAAAGGGGGATGGTGGCCACATCTTTTCTATTGAAAGCAAACTTGTCGGGAATGTGCTTTAAGATAAGCGGTCTGTTATGAATTAAATACGGACCACCTTGAAGAACTTTGATTTGATCTTCCTCGGATTCAAAAGTAAAAATTAGCCAGCCTTCCTCTTCTCTGAACTTGGAGCGAACTCCCCACGTCTTCTTCAACTCATTGATCATGAAATAGCTCGGGAGAAAGCCGACATACTGACCAAGGAGAGACCAACCCCAAACCGTATGCCTCGGTATAGCGTCTGCGCATTTGATGGCCACACGATTAGATGTTGGTGGAGTATACTCAAGTTTACCTCCAAGACCCATATTCATGAACACTTTGTCTGATCTTTTGGCCCACGCATTAGGTCGCGAAGATCCAGCCCCAGTAGCAGCCGGCTTAGACACATTCTGAGCGTTCAAAATTGAGATATCAACCCCATTCTGAGCAATACTAACAGGCTGTGCAGCAGCAGAAATAGCAGGCGTAGCTGTAGCAGAAATAGGCTGAATAATAGGCATAATAGTCACAGCCTCAAAGACCAAAGAACCACCCAAATCAGGAGCCGGCAAAGGCGTAGCAAGCCCAGTAGTAGCAGCAGAAATAGTGGCCGTAGCCGATGGAATATCAGTGGAATTAATTAGCGTGGCAGTGTCAATTTCATGGCCAACATCAGCAGCACCCACAACCACAGCAGGAAGGGGATTAGAAATTGATAAATCAGAGTGTTGAACCAAATTGATAGCATTAGGATTAGGAGAAAATACCTTGGCCAAAGCACCTTTGAGAACAGAGGAAGGTGCGACCATTAGCGAAGAATTAGCGATCTGATGAGGGGATAAAGCTGGGAATTCTCCTTCATTCAGGTCGCTATCACCATCAGAGAGTGTATCTCGAGAGTGGAGGACTTCTTCCTCAACAACGAGACCAATAACACTAGCCACCGATTTAGAGCTGCTTAACTCCACCGCTTGAGCATTAATAATGGATGGATTATTTAATGATTTAGCAGCAAGATCCAACTGAGTGGAGGAGTTAGTGGAATCCACCGAAACATCCCCATGCAAAGACCTTTGACCATCGGCTTCATTACTTACCACAGAAGTAACAGCCGGAGCAAGACTCAACTTGCCTGGAAGACCACCACTCGCAGGGGAGGACCTTTTCTTGTTCTTGCCCATGGAAGAAACTCGAAAAATCAGACCTTTAAGAAGAGAAAAAAACACGAACCTAGGTCGAGCTCCCAAGTCCACCACAAGCCACCAAAAGATGATCAGAGAACAGAATAAAGATCCACGGAATCAGAGGAAGAGGACGATATAAACAAAAGCGGAAAAAAACTATCCGGCCGGAAAAAGCAGAACACACCGGCGACCACCGAAAACCCACCGCCGACCACCCTAAGGGGGATGGCTCGTGAGGATACCACCCGCCATGAGCGGGGGGGCTCGAGGTGAGCACCCACGTGGGCGGAGCAAGGAATCCGAGGGATTACCAAGCAGGGACAAGATTTGAGGACGATGGGTGAATGGAAGAAATTCGGTGGAATTGCGGAGAAATGTGAACAGTAAACAAGTCGCCCACAAATCGCCAATACGTGAACAGTAAACCTGAGTAAAGGTGGTGGTCCCGTGATGTGATAGTGACTATGTATTAATTTATTAAAAGAGGGGTGCAACACGAGGACTTCCCAGGAGGTCACCCATCCTAGTACTACTCTCGCCCAAGCACCCTTAACTTCGGAGTTCTGATGGGATCCGGTGCATTAGTGCTGGTATGATCGCACCCTCCTTTTTTTTATTTTGAACGGAGGGAGTAGACGGCGGGTTTTAGGAGTTCAGAGTAATCACCGGCGCCGGAGCATTTGACCGGACGCCGTCGAGATCGGCCTCCGGCCAAACCAGAGGGGGCAAAACCGCCGCCGGAAACTCCCACCATCCTCTGTACGGCCGCCTCATACTTAAACTAATGAGGTTTTTTTTTTAAAAGGAACAAGCTTTAAAGGGAAACAGCATTTATTATCAGTAGGCACCGACGTTCGATTTTCCAATTATGGAATAACTCAACATCAGTTGACTTGAAGTCAATGGATTTTTCGATCAGCAATTGATTTCTTTTCTTTTGATCAAAAGCAATTGATTTCTGATTATTCAAAAGTCAGAACCTTGACCAAAGAAGAAGTCAAGACCAGGCCCGCTAGTTTCCTCACCAAAGAAATGATACCATTTGTTTTGGTCAAGACAGAAATGATACAATTGATACGCAAGAGATATACATTCATACATACAGCCAAACTGGACAGATGAGTTGATTGGACAATACAGATGAGTATTAAATATTTTTGTTATAAAGTAAGAGATTAGCGTCGTCGCGGGTACTATTTCAAGACTCGGCCAAAACCTTACGATAGACCCATGAGTACTTAACCAATAGGTTGATGGGCCGGAGGTAGTATTAAATACTCCGTATATTGTAGTTTGTTGCAAAGCAAGACTAGTTATTTAATTTTTTCTTTTACCGTGTACCGACATGCGAATGGTTTAATTGTTACTCCGTGTTAAATACATTTTGTAACGTTCTTAGCTTCTTGCATGGGCCGATAAAAAGACCCCACTTAGTTTGCACATTATTTTAACAGCACAAGTTTCTGGGTACGTAAGTTGAACTTCTTCCCTGCATGATAATAACATTGTAAAAATCCATAATAAACCATATTTATGGGATAGCCAAGTCAGATTTAGTCAACAAGTCAAAGTTAGCAATAAGTCCAAATTAACTAGGTAGCTTTTTTCCTAGCCACACCAGATTCTTCTTTCTCCTTGCAAGCTTTTTGTGATGCTGATTTGGTCATTCTGTCCTCTTACAGCCAAGCAGCAATACACATTGGTAGAACCCCGATTTTCCATGAGCCCGCCAAATATATTGATCTCGACTGTCACTAGATTGAAAAATACTTTCTTTCAACAAAAAAGAACAAGGCCTAACCCACATCAGCAGTGCATATAACCAACCAAATATATCCACTACGTTGAGCTGATCGATACAAGCCAGTTCACCTGATTCGTAGTCTTTATCGGCTAGGTCACATGCCCGGGATTTATCACTGAAGTTTTTTTTTGTCATAAAAAAGAACTAAGCACGTAATCGCTGTTTTTTTTATGGAAATTCCTTTTGGTAACCTTGTGGTTCTGACAATTTCTTTTGGTGTCCTATGAAAAAAGTTATTCGTTTTGGTAACCCTATGGTTTATACATTTTTCTTTCTCTAGCCAAAACTCTATTTAAACCCATTTGAATAAAATTATTTTCCATCAAAAAATTAACTTGTGAACTATGAATATTTAAAACTAATGAGTTTTGGGGTTTTGTAATTTATTAATATCACATATACACATTATCAAAAATATATTGAGAATGGTCCAAAAATATATTGAGTTTTGGGATTTGTGAATGTGCTTAGTAGTATTTTTTATGATTTATTAAATTGAGAATGGTCCAAATTAATCCCAAAAAAGATTGTTGAACATTTTCATTTAAAATTTTCATCCAATTGTATATTATATAGTCTAAAAATTGTATATTTTGCAAGCAAAAGTAAATTCGTTTTTATTTAAATTTTAAATGAAAAATATTTTTTTTGGATGAAAAATGGGTTTAAATAGAGTTTTGACTATGAAAAAGAAAATGTACAAACCATAGGGGTACCAAAAGGAATAACTTTTTTCCTATGACACCAACATAAATTGTCAAAACCACAAGGATACCAAAAGAAATTTCTCTTTTTTTAATCAATCAGCTCAAAATTGTATGGCTAACGGGCCGGACTTAGCTTTAAATCCGATTGGGCTGGAAATGCGAGATGAGAAATTGGGCCTAGGCCCGTAGATGAAAGTCCAGGACTTGCTCAACTTGACAAACGAGACTACCTGGATTAATTCGTTCAATTTCAACCGAAAAAAAATTAATTCGTTCAATCAACGGAAAATGTCACAATCATTAAGTCAACATATGGAAGTTGTCAAAAGTACTGAATTTGGTACACGGTTTACCCCGGACTCTTTGAACCTGACCGAGTCAAATTTTATAATACTGCATGTTAACAAAATTGTCACGTATGTTGGTATCTATAATATAATGTATGGGAAAGAAACTCTTTTACCGTCGCTAAATTCAAACCTCTTCGGGATATTCAAAGTCAAACTTGACCACATTTTGTCATTTCTTGGATTACTCATCCAAATCCATTCTTGCATCCATTCACTATAAAATCATTATCAGGCGTACGCTAACAACAACATGCTCAAAAATGGCATATTTTCCCATCACAATCATATTCTCTTTACTCCTAATCTCCCAATTCGGTCCATCACAAGCCTTACTCTCCTCATGCATAACTAACTACACCGTGACCATCAACAACCAAACTCACCTAATCTCGGACCCATACCGAACCAGCCTCCTAACCCTCTTCGCGAACCTCACAACCTCCACTTCATCCTTCTACACCACCACCGCCGGCGACTCCCCCGACAAAGCCTACGGCCTCTACCTCTGTCGAGGCGACGCAACGTCAGACGTCTGCCACACATGCGTCGCCTCGTTAACCGCCTCCCTCTCCACGACCATGTCGGGTTGCAAGGAGGGCGCGGCCTTCTTGGACGACTGCATGATCCGCTACGCCAACTACTCGTTCTTCTCCAAGGCCGACGACAGAGTCCTAGGAGTCCAACTCGACAAAAACGAGCTCTCGCCGTCTCAAGAGTATAACACGACCCTAAAGCGCGTGCTTCAGGACGTTATAGCGGACGCCGCCTCTAGCGCGACCAAGTACGCGACACTAGGAGGCGCGGTTCGGGGCGAGCAGGAGTCGGTTTACGGGCTGGCTCAGTGCACGCCGGATATCAATGCAAGTGGGTGCACAGGGTGTTTGAACACGGCTCGGGCTTATCTTGAAGGTAACGTTACCGGGGTTGCAAAGGCAGCTTGGGCTTTGCTTCCGAGTTGCCAGCTGAGGTACGATAATGCCACTTTCTATGGATCGGCTAGCCCGGCCAATGCTAACTCGGCGCCGTCCACCGCCGTCGTGGTCGCCACGTTGATGTTATTCTTTGTTAGTTGGTTGGTTTAGATTGCAAAGATCATATGTTTATGTTGTGGAGATATTATTCTTTTTATTTTTTATGTTGTAATAAAGCAATTCAAAGACTAGCTTGGTGTAGCTAATGTCATTGTAGAATAAAGAAGTGATAACGAGACCACTGGACCAGTTTAGAGGTTTGGTATGAAGAAAGTGCTCTCACATTTGTAACCACGTTCCGAGCATATTAATTATTGCGTTTTTTTTTGGTCGAATATCAATTATTGCGTTTGTAAAATAAACCAGAGCGTATTAATTATTGCTCTCACATTTCTAACCACGTTCCGAGCATATTAACCCATTTAGGAATAATTTATCACAATGTCAATTAGGTGTTCTAAAATGGGTTCGAGTTTTAGAACCATGAAAGACGACGCCGACATATAACCAACAATGGGGACTGTGTGTATGGCTGCGGGGTGGAGGAGTCGCTCGAACATTTATTCCGGGACTGTAATGTGGTGAGATCCATGTGGATTGATATGTCGGCTACTGACTTTTATCCCTCGTTTTTTCAGGACAGTTTTGCTGTATGGTTCCGGCAGAATGTTGTCTGTAAGGGGAAGATTGGGAATTTGGATTGGCCGGAAGTGTTTTTGATGGGAATCTGGTGGACTTGGAAGTGGAGAAACAAGGTGGTTTTTCAAGGGGAGTCTACGAAGCTTGTGAGATCTCTCTTTGTTAGTCAGCGGGCGCAAGAGGCAAGTAAGGCTATGGATCAAGTGGACAGCAGCAGGCTAGGAAACAAGGAGGAGGTGATGATTAGTTGGAATCTTCCAGTTGAAGGTTGGATAAAAATTAATTCGGACGGAGCGGTCCAAGACGGGAGAGCAGGGGCTGGTGGTATTCTTCGGGATGAGTTTGGTAAGTGGGTCGGGGGCTTTGTTCATAATATTGGAACTTGTACGGTTCCAATGGCGGAACTTTGGGGGGTGTATAATGGATTGAGGTTGGCTTGGGATTTGGGCTACCGAAAGGTTTTACTTGAAACCGACTCTCAATTGATTATACAATTCCTAAAGTCCGGGGTGAAACAAAGTCATCCGCTCAGTAGCTTAGTCAATAAGTGTCTAGGCTTTATTCGTAGGGATTGGTCCATCCAATTCCGTCATGTGTATCGAGAGGCGAATTCGGTTGCGGATCACCTCGCGTCTAGTGCGTTTGACTTTCCGTTAGGATTCCATGTTTTGAATGCCCCACCGGAGGGGATTTCTTTATTGCTTTTAAATGATGTAAGGGGCCGGGCTATCCCCCGCTTGATAACTACTTAGCCCTTTTTTTTCCGTTTTAATAAAACGCTCCCTCGCGAGCCGGAGAGTGCCGCCTCTCCTTCGACCAAAAAAAAAAGGTGTTCTAAAATAGGGCTGAACAGGATCTATTCGGTAAGGTTTTAGTTTATGAATTTTCACTAACTTTTGGTTTGGGTTTGGCTTTTGTTCGATGAGTTCAATTTTTTCAAAGAAAAACGTTATCGAATGGTTCACTTTTCGGTTCATATTAGATCAAGTTTCAGTTTTGGTTTTATTATTGGAGCTCTAATGATAAAAACGTATGTAAAGCAAATCATGCTAATTAATTCAAGTAATGCAAACACAAGTATCAATCAATTCTCACAAAAGAATTAAACGTGTACACTTTACTAGAGATCGATAGGTATGAATCACAATCCCAGTACAAGTACTAATTTGATCACACGAGTGTTATACTACATCGACATTCAACTTAATTACAACAGAATTCAATTGAAATCAACCAAAAATCCTCTGAATAAAACAAGACACCCAAGACGGCAAGAAACAAGGCCATCAAAACCATTGGAGGATTCATGGCGCTAGCCTTACTATAGAAAGACGCATTGTCGTACCTCAACTGGCAACTCGGAAGCATCGCCCACGCGTAAGTGGCCGGTCCACTCCGCCTCCGAATGTCTGAGAAAGCCGAGCTCAAGCACTCGCTACAATCACGCCTACTAATATCGGGCGTACACTGAGCCAGCGCGTACACCTCCCCTCCGCCGCCACCAACACTACCTCTCTTGGTCGCGAACATCGTAGAGCTGTTGAACGCGGTCTTAGATATGAGCTCAGGGATAACGGCTCCTAAGGTTCGGTTGTACTCCGCGAAGGGACGCGGATTCCCGGGGCTTGTAGGTGCCAATGAACGAGTAGTTCGCGAAGCGGATGAGGCAGTTTTGAGCGTTATACGCGAGGGCGTCGCGACAACCTTTGGTCACGAGATTGGACGTCGAGAGAAAGTCGTGTAAGGAGGCGACGCAGCTGCGGCAATGTCTTAAGGAGACGTCCCCGCGACAGAGGTAGAAGGCGAAGGCTTCGCCTCGGGAGTTTTGGGCCCCGGACGTGGTGTTGTAGAAGCTCACGGAGCCGGCGTGGGCGGGGAGCTCGCCGAGCACGTTCTCGAGGTTCTCTATGTACGTATTGAGGCTAGATTCTAATGGTTCTAAACAGGACGCCGATTCTATGAACGTCGGCGATCCATCGGAAACCGCGGATTCGGAGAGGAGTAACGTGATCAAGATTGTGGTGAGGATAGTGTTTAGATCGTTCGTTGCCAAGTGCGCCATGCTTGACTTTACTCTTTGGTCTTTGATTATTTGAATAGCTCTATGCCATATATATATATATATATGCTTGGTCTATATATGATCGGGCAAACTGCCGTCTTAGAGTTTCGAATATAAAATCCCATTGTACATCTATAAGTGTTCAACCAGGAAGACGATGTGCAAACGCACGACTTGGTCTAGATATAGATTGTTAATTCCGACCAAATAAAATATCTAAGAATTGTAAATCAGTTGGCCAAGGTTAGAGGCTAAGTGTTGACTGATGGAGCAGCCAATGTGGAACTAGCTAGCTGGTTTATCTTTAAAGTAAACCATGTTGGAACTATATATATGGATAAGTTATGTATCTTGAGAATTCTGGTTGCCCAATATATATCTCGAACTTGTCTCTACAGAAAAGTCTAAGGTCAAACTTGACGCCGTAATAATGTATACTAATGGCATTGTCAAACAACATCAGTTTTCCTTGTTTGGATGGAAACAGCCAAAACAGAAAACATTTGTCAATTCTTAGAATGTTCCATATGGCTTCTTATTCACTATAAATAATGTTTGGACCAACGTACGTAGGCAATAGTTATGGTTAGTTTCACCTCGTCACACCTAGACTAGCATTGACTCAAAATCATTTGTTCCATTTGCATGTCCTATCAAATTTCATTGGTCATAGGGAATAAATTTATTCAAAATTGTTTTATTTTAATAAAATTATTTGTATATAATGAATCTAATTGAAACGACATATAAAGAGGACATCTAAATGGGATAGATAACCTAGACAGAAAATTTTGGTCAACTATTCTGTATATTCATGTAGACCTTGTAAAATAGGTCGAGTGAGTTGGATTTTGATTTTTGGGTCCAATCGGGTTTGGGTCAAATTACGTCTCAAATTCCCGATTGCTAAATTTATGGGTTATGGGCTTATCATGTGCATTGATCAATTTCTTATGGATCGTATCGTGTGCTAATGGCCTTAATTTACTTCTAATTAATGCCATTGGGCTACAAAAGCACGATGTTCTCGTTTTGGACCTGATGCAATCTTAGAAACAATAACAATGTTATCTATCACAATTCACATCAATTTTATCTACAACATATAATAATTACATGACCTTTCACCAAAAAGATACGGAGTAATAATTACATGATCAATAATAATATACAAAAAAAATACAGTACTACTTAATAATAATCACAATAGTGTCAAATACTTAATTTGCAAGGAACTCGAACCACAAAAGGCAATATAACACAACAAACCACAACAAACCTTGTACCCTCCCACCCTCAAACGAACATAGACCGGAAGAAGCTTGAGACAACCGGAGCAGCCGAGGCGGCACCGAGATCGTAGAAGCTCGTATTATCGTACCTGAGCTCGCAACTCGGGAGCGAAACCCTAGCATCCAAACTCCCCGCACACGCGGACGACTCCTTAACATCCGAAAACGCCCTCTTCAAACACGCGCTACAATTACTCCTCCCAAGGTCAGGCGTGCACTGAGCCAGCCCGTACAAGATCCCATCCTCGGAATCCAAGCTAACCTCCATGGTCCCAAACGACGTCGTTTTGTTCGATGCAACCTCCTCTAAGAGACCCTCGACCATGTTCTCAAGTGTCCTATTGAACCCTCCCGGGTTCGAGGAGTTGACCCAGCTACCGCACCTGAGGATGGACTGTCGGGTGTCGAGTCTCGAGAATATGGAGTAGTTTGCGTAGCGGAGCATGCATGTTTCCCGGTAGGTCAGGGCCTCTTTGTTGGAGGGACATTCGTCGAAAAGCGAGCCCCAAGCGGAGTTCACGCAGTCGTGACATTGGTCGAGAGGGATGTCACCACGGCAGAGGTAGAGGCAGAATTTATGGATCAAGGTGAATCGGGTCGGCTTTTTTTTTTGGTTGAGGCCACTGCCCATGAGAGTCGAGCCGATGACCTCTGGGTACTACCCTTGGAGGCTTAACCGTCTTGACTAAATGCCCGAAGGCTTCTTAATTTGACTTTTTTGGTTGAGGGCACTGCCCATGAGAATCGGGTCGGCTTCTTAGAGTAAGATGTATGCATATATGTATAATTTGTGATCATGGTTAAATTTGATTTTTATATAGGTAATACTTTGCGTATGGTGTTTGGTCAAGGATTGATTAATTTTGAGTACATAATCTACCTGTCATTTGACTAATACATTCTGACGGATGAGAGTATTATATTTATGTTTCGTAATAAAGGTCCACGTACGTACGGATTCCACAGATCGTGAACGAAGAACGTGGAAAGTCTGAAAACATGGGAGGAGTTACTTATCCAATGGCTTATACTCGTATTGGTTAATTTAGGTTTCAGAGTACATCATTTTCTATTATGATTAGAACTTTAGAAGTCTAAATTGAAATCTATATTTTACTTACAACAGAAGACCAATTCAGTCGATAAGAATGCATTTTGTCCGTATATCGGCCAGTGCGCCGGTAATCAAATCGTAATCAAAGCAGTTTTTTAGTTTGATAAGGTCTAACCGATATATTTCATATCGATCAAATTAACTTTGTTTGAATAATGATAATGACGTACGAGTTAATTTAATTTTATGCATAGCAAATTAACTTTCTCAAGCGACGTCGACCCTAGCCGGCCTAGACAAATCCACAAAATTAAATTAAAGTCCAATTTATTCAGAAGCAAACAAGCTTAAGGATATATATATAACGTTCATGCAACTGAAGTTTGCTAGTCTCGACCAAACCTAAAGTACATATACATACGCATGAAAAATATATTACAATATGACAACATATAATCAATAATCCACCGATTGATACAATGATTAACTAAAACCCTACACACATGCATGCACAGCCCATAACAGTGTATACGTAATATATGTTACATGGGATCAAGAAAGCATGACCAAATTAACCACAAACAAGAGCAGAGTCCAAGCGCCCGAAGCAGCCAGAGCATTCGAACTAGAAGGAGTACTTCCCACGACGTCGTATGAGCTAGAGTTACGATACATCAACTGACAACTCGATAGAAAAGCCCAAGCGTACGTTCTCCCTACACAACACCTCTGAAGATTCGCGTACCCTTTCTTCAAGCACACGCTACAGTTTCCTCCTCCGATATCGGGGATGCATTGCGCCAGTCCGTACACCTTCCCGTCGACTCCCCCCACGCTAGCCTCCCTCGTTGCAAACAATGCGTCGCTTTCGAAGGCAGCGTCGGTTATAAGCTCATCGACCAAGTCCGCGACGGTTCGGTTGAACTCTCCGACGTTCGTTGCGTTGACCTCACTATAGTCTCTTGCCAGGACGGCGTTGTCCCCGTTGCCAAAGAAGGAGTAGTTCGCGTAGCGGAGCATGCACTGCTCGGTGAACGTTCAGCCAAGGTTGCAACCTGTTGTAACGAGAGATCGAACGAGAACAATAAACAAGATCGACACAAAGATTTAGGTAGTTCGAGTAGAGAAACAATATATATTATACTATGGAAGACAGAATTCAGATTACAGAACTCTAGGTATTTCAGGAGCTTATATAGAGACTTGCGAAACCCTAGTTACAATTATGAGCCGCAAGTCCAAAATAGATTGCGACAGAACCAGAAACAGAAGACATAGTGTACCGTACCGTTAGTGTCGACGAAGTCGGTTAGGTTGGTTATGCACGAGCGACAGAGGTCCAATGAGGTGTCGCCACGGCAGAGGTAGAGGGCGTAGGCTTTGTCTGGGGGTTCGCCGACGGTGGAGTTGTAGAAGCTCAGGGAGGCGGATCGCGACGGGAATTGGGTCAGGAGGTTTTTGAGGTTGACTTGGTACATGTCTTCGGTTTGGTTATAGGTCTGGTTGTAGGTATCCAAACACAAGCTGGACATAGAACTTCGAGAAGCAGCCGATTCGCACAAGATCAGTAGGGACGTCAAGAAAAGTATGATTTGTATGTTTATGAGATTGATCGGTGTCCGAGGTAGGTGTGCCATATTGTCGTACGTTGTTGGTCGAACCTAGGTGATATTGATACGGGTGAAACGTAATAAGCCATCTATATATGTATATATAGATACCTAAGTCTTAAGCGGTTAATTAAAGAAATGATTAATTTGGTTGAATTCATCTGTACGTACGTGGCGGGATGAATACTTTTTTTAATCATTGTTGGGAACCCTATCCCACATCGGGATTCCTAATCTAAACAGCCTACCATATAAGTACATGGGTTACTCCTCTTATTGCCAATTGGTTTTAGGATGGAACCCCATGGGCTTATGTGGTCAGGCCCATTCGCGCATGTGCGCACGACGGTCGCCCCCTCCGTCATCTTCTCTCCGGTATCGGGCCCACCGGATTCCGACATGGTATCAGAGCCTTGTTCGTTCATGGGTCTCCTGGGTTTGATCGGGTTTCGGGCCAGGTTGTCCCCCCCGTTGTTGTCTTGTCTTGTCAAGTGCCAACTGGGCCAGGCCAGTTGCCACTTGAGGGGGCGTGTTGGGAACCCTATCCCACATCGGGATTCCTAATCTAAACAGCCTACCATATAAGTACATGGGTTACTCCTCTTATTGCCAATTGGTTTTAGGATGGAACCCCATGAGCTTATGTGGTCAAGCCCATTCGCGCATGTGCGCACGACGGTCGCCCCCTCCGTCATCTTCTCTCCGGTATCGGGCCCACCGGATTCCGACATGGTATCAGAGCCTTGTCCGTTCATGGGTCTCCTGGGTTTGATCGGGTTTCGGGCCAGGTTGTCCCCCCGTTGTTGTCTTGTCTTGTCAAGTGCCAACTGGGCCAGGCCAGTTGTCACTTGAGGGGGCGTGTTGGAAACCCTATCCCACATCGGGATTTCTAATCTAAACAGCCTACCATATAAGTACATGGGTTACTCCTCCTATTGCCAATTGGTTTTAGGATGGAACCCCATGGGCTTATGTGGTCAGGCCCATTCGCGCATGTGCGCACGACGGTCGCCCCCTCCGTCATCTTCTCTCCGGTATCGGGCCCACCGGATTCCGACAATCATTACTCCGCATTAAGTATATACGGAGTATGTAAGAAGTTGAATGGGGCTAATTGGCTTTTCTGAGTAGGATGTATATATATGCATGCATATAATTACATCATGGCTAACTTTTTTCTTGTAGATATTTTGAATTGGTCAAGATTGATTGTTTGTTCGCGACGTAATTACGTACCTGTCCTACGTTTGATATAATCTGAATTGTATCACTTGTAGGTTTCATGTGTATTTTATTTTTGAAAGTCTAATTAATTTGATATGAATCCATCTTTGCGAGAAAGTGTCAATCTTTCTTTATTTTATGTATACCAAATGTTGCAAGGTGAAAAATACCTTAAGTTACACACAAACTAAACAATAGTATACATCGAATAAATGCATCAAATTCTATATATGCAAAATAATCACTTCCAATTCATTTCATACAGATGCAAACCACGTAGACAGCAAACCAAGCTAAGTGTAGTAACGTACTAGTACTTATTTGTATAACATGATCAAGCATCTGTTTGATCAACGAATCAACCAACAAATGAAGAACAGACCCAAAGTGGCTACTAGGAAGGCATGCGCTGAAACAGGGGCCGGCGCCGAGCTCGGGGTGGTCGAGGGGTACACAAAGAAGCTCGCGTTATCGTACCTCAGCTGGCAACTCATACGCATTTCAAAGACGAACTTCGGTCTCGTTAAGTTGCTTAACACATAAGATTGAGCCGCCCTGAGACACTCGTCGCAACCGCCTCTACCGATATCCGGTGTGCACTGAGCCAGAGCATACACCGTCTCGTTCTCACTGACAACTCCTTCGTACGTAGCGAATAAGTTGCTACTATTATAAGCGGCTAGCGTTACAACTTGCTCAACCACGCCCACTAGGGCCTTCTTATACTCTTGCGTGGAAGCCAACTTGTCGAGGGTCGCTCCTACGGAGCTGTTGTCTACCCTTCCGAAAAACGAGTAGTTTGCGTACCGAAACATGCAAAAATCGGAGTATGCAATGCGCTCCGTGCAATTACCTGTTGGGAAACAATACAAAATCATCCAACATCGGAAGTTGGGAGACAAATTTATCTAGTATATAAGATGGCGGGTTACTCCGATCCTCCTATCGCCAATTGGTTTTAGGATAAAACCCCACCGGGATTGTATCTGAGCCATCCACACATCTAATATTGTATCTGAGCGGGACGTTCTAAGCCCGTTTTTTTCAAGTGTCAACCCAGTTGCACTTGAGAGGGCGTATTGGAAAGCAATACAAATCATCCTATATCTGAAGTTGGGAGACAAAATTGGATAAACTAGAGTAACATAGCCCCACACGTCTATTATTACCGTAGTCCAGCGACCGCACCCAGTTGGTTAGATTGGTCAGGCAAGAGTAACAGAGCTGCGACGAGGCGTCGCCACGACAGAGGTAGATGCCGTAGGACGTGTAGGGAGATTCCCCAGCGGTGGTGTTGTAGAAGCTCAAGGCGGTGGTGGCCCTGGTGGAGGTGAGATCGGTCAGCAGGGTTTCGACGTTGTCTTTGTATTCGTCGTCCACGAGTCCGGTTCGGTTGTTGATGGTCTCAGTGTAGTTGGATAGACACATGGTGAGATGGCCGGTAGTATTGGTATCACGATCGTAGGCAGCAACTACTTCGAAAAGGAGAAAAGAGAAAAAAATTGTGGCGGGCAGGGTTTTGAAATTGCTTGCAAGGGGTCGAACTTGAAATGCCATGTTCGTACGTTTTTGTTTTTGTTGTTGTCAATTTGTTGATGAATTTAAGGTCCAATCGCACCATGTTATATATTCGTCGAGGGGATGACAAACTGGAGATGCGAGCATATATATGGTCTCATAAGTTTGAATTGACTAATTTTAGTTCGTCGTATTAATTAGTGAGTGATCGGGAGGTGCTTTTAATGTATCAGTTTTTTGAGTTTTTTAAGCTAATAAACTTTGAGCACGAAACCAGTACGTACGTTCAGCTTTGACATTTTGAGATGGAAGAAGTCGTACGTACGTGCCATTATCATGTATTGCATGTATATCTAATCCAATGTAAGCTTTGTTTTATTTATTTTTTATTTTGGTTGAATGTATAATGTTATATATTATCCTTACGTACAAAATAGAATGAATATATGATCGTTTAATGTGCCCGGTAGATATGAGTTTCTTGGACAAACAATAATAGCGTCAAAGCGATTTTGATAGACTTGGTTTTCTTGTCAAACATTGCAAGTGTTCCTGCAATTGAATTTAATATCCCAATTATTTGATCGAATCCAATTATGGTCTCATAGGTTTGAGTTGACTAATTTTAATTAGTCGAGTATTAGTGAGTGATCGAGAGGTGCTTTTAATATACTCGCTCCGCCCCATTTTGTTTGTCATCTTTCCTTTTCGGTCGTTCAAAATGTTTGTCCTCTTTCCATTTATATCAATAATTTCTTACAATATTATCCCTATTCAATCTCACTTTTTACATCCAAAATCCAACTTTTCCTTCTACTTTATCACCTTTCCACTTTTTACACCTATAAAATTACAAAACTACCCTCTTTTAATTTCTACCTTTATCCACTTTCCCATCTCCCAATACCACTTTATCACTTCCTTAATAACCACAAAATGTGTCCTTTAGGACAAACAAAATGGGACGGAGGGAGTATCAATTAAGTTTTCCGACCAAAAAAAAATATCAATTAAGTTTTAAGCTAAAAATTTGAGCTCGTTAAAATAATCTTTATAAGACGAATTAAAAGCCAAATACATTAATGGCAAAAAGAAATTATACATATACGTGTAGTCGTGTAGCGCAGAACCTTGACTGTGTCCAAGTTTAAGCAAAGCTAGATGCAGTAACATCGATCGTACGTACGTACGTGGTTTGTACCAATTTACTACATTATTCAATACTTCAAAATTAACCATTTATTAATTCGAACACGATCACAAGTACGGATATAAACCGGAACAATTGTATCAACATAATAAGAATACGATCCAAGTGACAAGGATGAAAGCGCCTTTGATAGCATGCACATTAGAATTAGCGAGCGAGCTCATCCCATAGAACCTGGAGTTGTTGTACCTCAACTGGCAACTCGAAAACATAAACCAACCCGACGTTCTATTTCCCCGAAGTTTCAAGGAAGCCGTCTTCAAACACGCGTCGCAGGTCGTTCTCCCAATATCCGGCGTGCACTGAGCCAGCGCGTACACCTTCCCGCCCTCTCTTCCGACGCTAGCTTCCCTCGTCGCAAACAGCCCCTCGCTTTCGAAAGCAGTCTCGGCAATAAGCTCGTCGACCATGCCCGTTAGGGTTTCGTTGAATTCCGCCACGTTGGTCACGATGTCCCCGGTGTCCATGGACGCTAGAGATTCGTAGTCCGACTCGCCGAAGAAGGAGTAGTTGGCATAGCGCATCATGCAGTTGTCCACGAACCCGAAACCTGCCTTACAAGTCGACGACCCAGGTTCCTCGGTGACCCATTCGGTTAAGTTGGTGACGCACGCGTGACACTGCTCTGTCGTGGCGTCGCCACGACAGAGGTAGAGGCCATAGGCCTCGTTTGGGGGCTCCCCGACGGTGGAGTTTTGGAAGCTCGATGAGGAGACGCTGGACACGAAATTGGCGAAGAGGGTTTGGAGGAGGTTGAATTGGTTTGTTTCGAATTGAGTTTCGTTACGGGTCTGGTTGGTACAATGTGTGACCATGCCATCGGAAGCAACGAACTTGATGAGGAGTAGAGAGAAGAAGATTGTGATGGGAATGTGATTGATGGTCGATATTGTGTTATGGGAGCGAACTAGGGTTGCCATGTTGATAGTTGAATAGAATGTGGGGCTAATTAAGGGCATTTTTATAGGTGAGATTTGTATTTTGTGATGCCATCAATGACATCTTTTCTATTCGTGGCCATGACCTTTGCCATTGAATGATGCTTCACACAACTTCCTTCCAATTCTTCGAATACACACATGTTGAAATGTAAAAATCTGACTATCTATTGCTATTTGCTACTTAGTTCAAGGGCCTCAACAGCTTGTAATACCACGGACAGTCAAACCGTATATAATGAAGCTTTCGTTTGTACGTACGTATGTACTCTAGTTAATTAAATGACTAATCCTTACGTTTGTACATACGTACATGAATGCATGAATCGGATATGCTTGATGACTTTATTCCTCACGATTTTAATAGTAAATCATGTCTTCAACGCGACCGGACAATATTTCTTAATGCGAATTGAAGGGCCCGTATTGAATAAAGATTAAAATCACGTACTAGTGTTAATAATGTGATATTCTTTTGTGTATTAAGGTCCACTGATGCCGAAGATCGTGAAGAATGTGAATAGTACTTATATTGAATCCTTTGTCTTCGGACATCTAGTCAAAACGGTTAAGTCTCTAAAGATAGTACTTAGAGGTCACCGGTTCGACTCTCATGGGCAGTGCCCTCAACCCAAAAAAAGAAGAATGTGAATAGTACGTCAAACGGTCAAAAACCTCATGGTATACACTTATCCAACTACATATTCTTGTATAACTTGATGTACGTTTCACGTATTAATTATATAATCAATATAGTTTTTCAATAGATAAATAAAATATATATGTTGAAGTCCGAAAACACCGATTGTAGATTAACGCGATGAGAGCAAGAGGTTTGAACTCGACCGAGTCAACGGACGGAGAGATGGAAAGTATTTGGTCGCTTGAAGTGTTTTAACGCGATGGGGGGTAGTGTTAAGAATGCTTTTTGTATTAACTGTGGGATTACAATAGTAAACAGATGATCTCTATCGCGTTTGGGTGTGTCGGGTTACAACAATGATCTTAGCTCGAGATCTAGTGTATGTGGTTCGCGAGGTTTTCGATCCCCGTTCTGGTGCATTGAGCCCGCTATTTATAGTGGAGGTTCGAGCTGGGTTGGAGCGAGACGCCGATGTGGGACGGGTGCCGCCCAGGTACGTGTCGCTCTATCGTTGGCCCTTGGGGCGGCAGCCGCGGAGCCAGCCAGTCAAAGGCTAGGATGGGACGTCGCCGCCCACCGCTCGTCCGATGGGACGTTGCCGCCCACCCACTTGCGTGGATGGGACGGGGAGATGTGCGCGGTGAGCGCGACCATGGGGCCGGGCCTCCGCTTTGTAGGGAGTCTGCCTTGTAAGGAACCATTGGTTTGACCGCGGCGTATCCCATCGCGATGGCCGTAGAGTGTAGGGCTTGACGACATCTTTGAAAAGGCCATGGTCATATTTTGTTTTGGTAGGGTGCCTTATCTCGTTGACGGTTCCTGGTATCAACAATATATATAACAACATATATTACATCCTTTTAAAAACAATTGAAGGGTTTTCTCGTCCATCATACACTAATCGATTAGAAATGTTTATCAAAATAGTAAATATAAATTTATCGTAATGTTTGTAGGATTTACAAAACAACCACTTATATACCAGACAATATCAAGGTACGTATACAAATTACAATCACATATATAGCAAACCATTTATTAATAGTAGAACAAATCAACAAAGCTGCAAATTAAGCACAAATAGAGCCCAACTAGCAAGCGCGAAGGTTCCTGAATTGAAGCTGTGAGCAATCGAATTCGCCGGAGAAGGCGAAGGAGAAGGAGCGCCCGCGACGACGTCGTAGAAGCTGACATTACTGTACCTCAACTGACAACTCGAAAGCATATACCAAATCGACTTTCTATCTCCACAACACCTCGGAAGTTTCGAAGAAGCCGTCTTCAAACACCGGCTACACTTTTCACTCCCAATGTCTGGCGTGCACTGAGCCAGCCCGTAGACCTTCTCACCCTCGGTCCCGAAGCTGGCTTCTCTTGTCGCAAACAACAATCCATCGCTTTCGAAAGCCGCGTCCTCCACAAGCTCGTCAACCATACCGATTAGGGTTCGGTTGAACTCTTGCACGTTGACCGTGTTGACCCCACCTTCTGAGACCATTAGGATCTCGTCCTCGGACGTGCCAAAGAAGGAGTAGTTTGCGTAGTGGCTCATGCATTCGTCCATGAACCCGAATCCCTCTACGCAAGCGTTCTCGATGTTATCGGAGATCAAGTTAGTCAAGTTGGTGACACACGAGCGACAGAGCTCTGAGGTGGCGTCGCCACGACACATGTAAAGACCATAGACTTTGTCAGGGGATTCACCCGCGGTGAAGTTGCGGTAGATAAGGCTGGTGGCACTGGTTGCGAAGTTGCTCAAGAGGGTTTGGAGGTTGGTTCGGTATGTAGGGCCAGCGGGTTGGTTATCGGTACCGTTGGTCGGAGGACATACGGTTATGGAGCTATCGGAAGCCACGAATTCGCAGAAGAATAAGGAGAAGAGAAGTGTGATAAGGAGAAAGTAATTGAGAAAGATCAATCTGTTCCGGGGAGGAGCTAGGTGTGCCATGTTGGTACGTTAATGTGTCCAACTGATGACTCAATGGTTTGGTGAATTGGAAGATTTTCATAACGTATATTTATATTGTAGTGGCTTGATCGAAAAGTAAGCTCGACTTTGTCCATGATACTAATTAATGTTGTTTCCTGCGTGTAATACTCCGCATAATCAATCCATAATTAATAACCTAATAATATTTAAGGTAGAATGATTCAACCGACTGTGTATTGGATACTTGTTCCCTAAGAAAATTTGCAGTGTACGTATTAATGTGAGACCAAGAAAATAACAATGTTTGACTAGTCTTGAGTTTTCCCTAGCTAGCTTAGATCATTGAATTAATTAGTTACTCAACCTTTCAGTGTATTAAAACTTTTTATTTTTTGCTTTCGGACATTTAGTCAAACGGTTAAGCCTCCAATGGTAGTACCCAGAGGTCACCGGTTTAACTCTCTCATGGGCAAGGCCCTCGACAAAAAGAAAAGTGTATTAAAACTTTTTTTAGCTGCAAAGAGAAGTTCCTATAGGCCACCAAAAACACTTTGAATTGTGAGGTGAATTCATTCTCAACAACAAACTATCTACAAAAGCAGGCACACATATAATCAGAATAAAAACCCATTTCGCACACATAATTTGATTTTCTTAGATAGAAATTCCTTTATTTTATGTTTATTGCAATTAACCACTTTTTACAGTTTTTTTACACTTAATCACCCCTTATTTGTAAATATGTGCATTTAACCACCAATTTTGATGAAAAACGTTATTTTCTTCGTTAAGTAAAGTAAATTACGTTTTTGCCCTTCTTTTTTAATTTTATTTGCAATAAATAAAATAAATAAAATAATTTAAGAATAAATTGAGCTTGGAATGTCATCGTCGTTGGATTTAAGCCTACATATCAACCTTTTGAATCTCGAGTCGTCGTCTATCAACTTAGACACGATCGACTCCAAGGGATGCTCAAAGTCTTTGGGAGACAAAATTGCCTAGTATATAAATTACTCTTCCTATCGTCAATTGGTTTTAGGATGGAACCCCACCGGGCTTGCATCTTGGTCACCCACACATCTATTATGGTATTTGAACGGGCGTTTTGGGCCCGTTTCTTTAAGTGTCAATTGGGCCGACCAGTTGCACATGAGGGGGCATGTTGAGAAACAATACAAACCATCTCACATCTGAAGTTTGGAGATCGACAAAATTGGATAAGCAAGGCTAACATAGCCCCACAC
Organism: Polygonum aviculare; assembly: GCA_934048045.1. NCBI lineage: Eukaryota > Viridiplantae > Streptophyta > Magnoliopsida > Caryophyllales > Polygonaceae > Polygonum > Polygonum aviculare. Next base: position 1,450,462 of record OW204024.1, read on the forward strand.
GTCTAATATTACCGTAGTCCATCGACCGCACCCAGTTGGTTAGATTGGTCAAGCAAGAGTAACAGAGCTGTGGCGAGGCGTCACCACGACAAAGGTACGTAGATGCCGTAGGAGCTGTAGGGGGGTTCCCCGGCGGTGGTGTTGTAGAAGCTCAAGGCAGTGGTGGCCCTGGTGGAGGTGAGGTCGGTCAGCAGAGTTTCGACGTTGTCGTGTACGAGCCCGGTTCGGTTGTTGATGGTCACGGTATAGTTGGATAGACATGCGGTGAGGAGGCCGGTATAATTGGTATATCGTAGGCAGCAACTGCTTTGAAAAGGAGAAAAGAGAGAAAATTTGTGGCGGCCGGGCAAGGTTTTGATGAAATCGTTTGCAAGGGGTCGAACCTGGTATGCCATGTTCGTACGTTTTTGTTGTTGTTGAAGAAAGGTCCAATTTCGCACCTTGTTATACATTAGTCGGTTAGAAGAGCTACAAACTGGAGATGCATACTTATAATTAATATCCCATGGTCTCATAATTGTGAATTGACTAATTTTAATTCGTTATATTAGTGAGTGATCCGGACTGAGTATCAGCCTACGTCAATGTACCTATTTTAATTCAAGTGGTAATTATACGCAATTAAAAAAAAAAAAAAGAGCCGAAACCATCCTTTAAATCTCCTCACTTGATTATGATCTATCGCTAGAACCCTTTCATCAACAACGAGCATGGCATGCCAAGTTCGACGCCGTGTAACCGATCTAACCACCTTTCCCGCCACAATTTTCCTCTATTTACTCTTTTGCAAATTAGCCACTTCCAATTCAGGCTCCTCCATGAGCACATGCATATCCAACTACACGGAGACCGTCAACCACAAAACCGGCCTAGTCAACGACAAATTCAAGGCCAACCTCCGAACCCTGTTGACTGATCTCACCGCCGCCAGCGCCACCGCGAGCTTCCACAACGCCACCGCCGGTGCCCCCCCTCACAAATCCTACGGCATGTACCTCTGTCGCGGCGACGTCACCTCGAAGAAACTCTGCCACTCCTGCGTCACCGGCTTGATCCAGCGGGTGCCCTCGTACGATAATTGCACGGATCGCGGCGCGTACGCGGACTACTGCATGTTCCGGTACGCGAACCACTCGATCTTTGGCAAGGCCGACGACACGGCGATAGGATACGGTGGTGGCGTTTCCAAGCCCTCTCAAGCCTATAACCGGACCCTCGTGCGCGCGGTTGACCAAGTCATAACGCGTGCCGCTTATAATAGTAGCGATTTATTCGCCACCTACGAAGCGGACGTCGTTGACGAGCACGAGAGGGTGTACGCGCTGGCTCAGTGCACGCCCGATATCGGCAGAGGCGGGTGCGATGGGTGTTTGAAGGCGGCGAAATCTGATCTTAAACGTGAGATTGGAGATACAAAGACTGGTTGGGTTATGTTGGCGAGTTGTCAGCTGAGGTACGATAATACTAGCTTCTTCAACTCGGCCACCTCGAATCCGGTTCCGACTCCTATTGTGGCCTTCCTAGTTGCCATATGGAATCTCTTCTTGATTATTAATTTGGTCAAAGTTTGAGCAACAAATAATGCTCAATACAATTTGTATCGTTTCAAAAATATTATATACCGGGCATTGTTTATCATGATTTTTTTTTTTGTCGAGGGCACTGTCCGAGTCGAACCGGTGACCTTTGGGTACTACCCTTGAATGCTTAACCGTTTTGACTAAATGTCCGAAGGCTGTTTATCATGATTTTTCCATTGAACGTATGCTTGTTTATAGTATGAATCCAAACGATCCTTTCCTTTTTAATTTGCATGTGGTAATATTATATCAGCAAGTCAACGGATATATGTATATATGCACATGATTTGATCCTAATCCCGTTTGACTAACCTAACACGGACATTAATTACGGAGTACTCCGTAGTATTTTACTATTTTACCAATATCCTTGACTAGCCTAACCGGCCGGTATCGGTTTTGGGTTTGAAATTCCTCGTTGGTAATTCCTTGTTTTGATTTTTTTTGGGTCGAAATTTCTTGTTTGGGTTTTAGTAATCTCATGGTATAAAGTATTGTATAGACCTACCTACCGTTGGAAGTCGGATCGAACCCAATTCACCAACAACAAAAATGGCACACCAAGTTCCATCTCCGTTGATCAAGATAATCTGTTTTAGGAAGAGAAAATTAAGGAACGATTTTTCTATTGTGTGCCCTTAGGGCACACAATTAGCAGCTAATAATGGAAATATTTAGCAAATCTTTAATTTTTTGTTTTTTAATCTTTTTTGTGACGGGTTCACTCTTTCCTTTTTAGGGTTTTAGTTTCTGTTTTTGGTATGCTTATCATGTGCCCTTAGGGCACACAATAGAAAAACCGATTAAGGAAATATCAGATTTTTTCTGATTTGATAACTCTTTTCCATGCTTTAATTAACCTAGGTTAATCATCTTAAAAATAAGTTACATGTGTACCAATAATATGGATGCAATAGGGGATGAAATAGTGGTGGGAATAGGTGATCCGGAGGTGCTTTTATTTTCTAAATTAAATTTTATTTAAAATTTAAACGAAAATTGTATTTTTTTTTTGGGTTGAAAAATGGATTTAAATATAGTTTTGGTTATGGAAAGAAAAATGTATAAACCACAAGGGTAGCAAAAAGAAAAACTTTTTTCATTGGACACCAAAATAAATTGTGAAGAACATAGGGTACAAAAATGAATTTCCCTATAATTTAATATCCAAATTATGGTCTCATAAGTTTGAATTGACTAAACTTAATCCGTCATATAGTGAGTGATCGAGAAGTGCTTTTAAAATATCAACTCAGTTTTTCAACCCAAAAAAATATATCAATATTCAGTTTTTTAAGCTAATAAACTTTGATCACGTTAAAATAATCTTAGCAACTTCAAATCAAAAATAATCTTAACAACTAAAAGTCAAATTTCGCCAAATAAACAAAAAAAAAAATTATATACGTACGTGTACGTAGGCGTGTAGCGCAACTTACAAGACAATATCAAGGTACGTACAGAAAGTACACAAAATTCGACCAACAAAAAGAAAGTACACAAAAAAATAAAATAATTACAACATCCGGCCGGTCTGACAATCACATAGCAAACCATTTATCAATAGTAGAACAAATCAACAAAGCAACAAATTAAGCACAAACAGAGCCCAACTAGCAAGCGCAAAGGTCCCTGAATTGAAGCTGTGAGCAATCGAATTCGCCGAAGAAGGCGAAGGAGAAGGAGTGCTCGCGACGACGTCGTAGAAGCTGACAATACTGTACCTCAACTGACAACTCGAAACCATAAACCAAATTGACTTTCTATCTCCACAACACCTCGGAAGTCTCGAAGAAGCCGTCTTCAAACACCGGCTACAATTCTGCCTCCCAATATCGGGCGTGCACTGAGCCAGCCCGTACACCTTCTCGCCCTCGGCCCCAAAGCTAGCCTCCCTCGTCGCAAACAATCCATCGCTTTCGAAAGCCGCGTCCTCCACAAGCTCGTCAACCATACTGATTAGGGTTCGGTTGAACTCTTCCGCGTTGACCGTGATGGCCCCACCCATTGACGAATCTAGGGGGGCATGAGGGGGCCCGTGCCCCCCTCCCGTCGGGTTAATTTTCGGTATATATATATGTAATTTTTGATTAAATATTAATATATTTTAATTAAATTTGTATTAATATGAAATGAAAATCAACTAGTCTAGATGGTTTCTTGCTTAATTTTGGTTTAACTCCACCAAGGTTCAAATCCCCATAGCACCATTTTGCTTTTTTATTCAAATTTTTTTGGTATAAGACCTTTTTTATTCAAACTAGTTGAAGACCCGTACCATGTACGGGTAATGATCATTTTTTTCGTTAATTTGTGTATCTACTATAATCTATACTATATATGAATTCTTATATATAAATAGATTAAAAAGAGAATTGGAAAGTTAAGTTAATAAATATGTATGTATTATAGAAGAAAATTTTAAAGATAGATAATATTGTTTCAAAGATAGATATTAGATGAGTAAGAACAAGGATAAAATTAAAGGTTAGATAATTAAAGAAAGTTTAAAGATAAATAATATGCCTTTAAAGATAGATATTTGATGGGTAAGAAAAAAGATAAAGTTAAAGATTAGATAATTAGGAAAAATATAACATATAAAATTGTTAATCAAGTGGGGCCAGAATTAACGTGGAGGCTCGAAATTCTCCGGCTTTAATATATAGTATAGATTTAATGCATTTCTCCCAAAATTTTGTTTATAAACTAGCTATTTATTGCATAAATTAGATTTCATACATATCGTAATTTTTTTTTGAAAAACAAGTACCTATTTTATTACTATTTAAGAATATTGAGTAGCTAAATTTATCGATTATTCTTGAATCATTGGATCTCGTACACGAGTTGGGCGGCTGTGCCCCCCCTTTAAATCCGTTCTGCGTTCGTCACTGGCCCCACCTTCCGTGACGGCTAGGGTCTTGTCGTCGGACGTGCCAAAGAAGGAGTAGTTTGCGTAGTGGAGCATGCATTGGTCCATGAACCCGAACCCCTCTACGCAAGCCTTCTCGATGTTTTCGGATACCCAGTTGGTCAAGTTGGTGACACACGAGCGGCAGAGCTCTGGTGTGGTGTCGCCACGACAAAGGTAATGGCCATAGACCTTGTCGGGGGATTCGCCCGCGGTGAAGTTGCGGTAGCTGAGGGTGGTGGCGCTGGCTGCGAAGTTGTTCAAGAGGTTTTGGAGGTTGGTTCGGTATGTAGGGCCGGCGGGTTGGTTATCGGTTCCGTTGGTCGGAGGACAAACGGTGATCGTGCCATCGGAAGCCACGAATTCGGAGACGAATAAAGAGAAGAGAAATGTGAGCATGAGAAAGTAATTGAGATGGATCAATGTGTTCCGGGGAGGAGCTTGGTGTGCCATGTTGGTACGTTAATGCGGTCAACTGATGAATCAATGGTTTGGTGAATTGGCAGATTGTCATAATTAACATATATTTATATTGCAGTGGCTTGAAAAGTAAGCTCGACTTTGTCTAATACTCCGCATTGTTGGGGAAAAACCTGCGGAAACTCCTGATCGTTCCTGCAATTAGACGGATAGTAAGCGAACCAACACAAAAACACGAGCAATTGTTGACCCAGTTCGTCACAAGGACTACGTCTGGGGGCACTACCAAGCCAGGGAATCTCCACTAGATCAATCAGAGGACTCAAGGATTCGAAGGACACTGATCTTCAGATCTACCCTGATCAAGATCTTCCTAACCTAACCTCTCAATCTCTCTTTACAGGATTTTCTCTGTAGGGTTTTTGGTAACACACCAATTACAATATCAATGTCGAGTATAAATAGAGAACTAGAGCCATACAATATCTTTTTTCCTAAGGAAACAAAATATCCCGAAAAATTATGAAAACCCTAAGTCGTATCCTGCGGACGTCTCGAAACGCGGGCCCAACACGCCAAAGCGCGGGCGCGTTCCCGGGCCCTTGCCCGCGCTTCGCCTCCAGATGCCGAACACCCGAAACGCGGGCACCTCCCCACGAAACGCGGCCGCGTTCTCGTGCCAGCCCGCGCTTCGGTTCTCCTCCGGATGTTCACTCCGGTTTCCCTCCGGATGTTCACTCCGGTTTCCCTCCGGTGTTCCCTCCGGTTTTTCCTCCGCCTTGTCCTTCGACTTCTCTTCCTCGTCTTCGGTCCTTGGCTCGTTCCGTCTCCTTCCGCCCAATCCGAATCGGGCTCCATACTCAACACGCATAATCAATCCATAATTAATAACCTAATAATGCTATAGGTAGAATGGTTCAACCGACTGTGTACTGGATACTTGTTCCCTAAGAAAAACTGCAGTTTATTAATTTAGACCAAGAAAATATAACCGTGGTTTTTTGTAAATACATTGACTACGCTTTATAAATGTTGTTTACTATAAGAATTTATTATTTTATTTTTAGTCTTTCATTTCTAAAACGGAAAATCTCATAATATGTATTTAGGCGAGATTATAAAAAAATCGTATCTATATAGTCTTTGAGTTGAGGCCGAAATAGTCATAAGTTGCAGGAATATTTATAATTGGATAATTAAGGATGCATTATTGGCACTCGACGTACCAGTAATCAAATAATAGACCTCCTATATTAGTTTAAGGGCCTCTAGCTTGTAGTACCAAGCACAGTCAAACCGTATATAATGAAGGCTTCGTTACGTACCTAGTTAATTACATGGTACACTACAAATCCTTACGTTTGTACATACGTACATGGATGAATGATTGTTTGATGACTGTCCTCGCGATTTTAATAGTACGTAATTCATGTACGTCTTCAACGACCGGCCATTTTTGGATAGGTAAACTATAGGGCGACAAACAGATTACTTCATTTCAAAAGAAAAAAACACATTTTTAATGCAAAGGGCCCATTTAATTTGAAATCACGTCAAACAGTCAAAGACCTCATGGTATACACTTATCCAACCACATATTCATGTATAACTTGATGTACGCTTCACGTATTATTTATATAATCTATATAGTTTTTCAATATATATTTATATAAAAGATCATATATTACAAAATAGTAAATATAAAGTTACGTATCAATATAGTAAATATAAATTTATCATCGTAATGCTTATAGGATCTACAAAACAACCATTCACAAGACAATATCAAGGTACGTATAGAAACTACATCACATAGCAAACAATTTATTAACAGTAGAACAAAGCAACAAAGCAACAAATTAAGCACAAATAGAGCCCAACTTGCAAGCACGAAGGCGCCTGAATTGAAGGTGCGAGCACTCGAATCCGCCGGAGAAGACGAAGGAGAAGGAGAAGGAGGGTCCGCGACGACGTCAACTGACAACTCGAAACCATAAACCAAACCGACTTTGTATCTCCACAACACCTCGGAAGTCTCGAAGAAACCGACTTCAAACACCGGCTACACTGCTCACGCCCAATATCCGGCGTGCACTGAGCTAGCCCGTACACCTTCTCTCCTTCGGCCCCAAAGCTAGCCTCCCTCGTCGCAAACAATCCATCGCTTTCGAAAGCCGCGTCCTCCACAAGCTCGTCAACCATACTGATTAGGGTTCGGTTGAACTCTTCCGCGTTGACCGTGATGACCGCACCTTTCGTGACGACTAGGGTCTCGTCCTCGGACGTGCCAAAGAAGGAGTAGTTTGCGTAGTGGAGCATGCATTTGTCCATGAACCCGAACCCCTCTACGCAAGCCTCCTTGATGTATTCGGATACCAAGTTGGTCAAGTTGGTGACACACGAGAGACAAAGCTCCGATGTGGCGTCGCCACGACAAAGGTAATGGCCATAGACTTTGTCAGGGGATTCGCCCGCGGTGGAGTTGCGGTAGCCGTGGGTGGTGGCGCTGGTTGCGAAGTTGCTCAAGAGGGTTTGGAGGTTGGTTCGGTATGTAGGCCCAGCGGGTTGGTTATTGGTACCGTTGGTCGGAGGACAAACGGTGATCGTGCCATCGGAAGCCACGAATTCGCAGACCAATAATGAGACGAGGATTGTGATGATAAAGTAATTGAGATAGATCAATGTGTTCCGGGGTTGACCTAGGTGTGCCATGTTGGTACGTTAATGTGTTCAACTGAATCAACGGTTTGGTGAATTGGCAGATTTTCATAGCATATATATATTTATATTGCATTGGCTTGAAAAGTAAGCTCGACTTTGTCTATGATGCTAATGTTTTTTCCTTCGTGTAGAATGATTATTATCCTTCGCATAATCAATCCATAATCAATAACCTAATAATATTTTATAGGAAGAATGATTCAACCGACTGTGTATTGGATACTTGTTCCCTAAGCAAAACTGCAGTGTATTAATGTTGGACCAAGAAAATAACAGTGTTTTTCGACAAAAAAAAAAAATGTTTGACTAGTCTTGTTTTTCCCCTAGCTAGTTTAGATCATTGAATTAGCTATTCAACCTTTCAGTGTATTATAACATTTTTAGCTTGCAAAGAGAAGTTCATTCTCAACAACAAACACTATCCACAAAAACAGGCACACACATAATTAATCAGAACGAAAACCCATTTCGTACACATAATTTGTTTTTGTTAGATAGTACACACATATAGTTAACGAAAAAACTCCAACAAATCACCAAAGCAGCCGATTAAAAATCAAGAGTAGAGTCGAACAGACAATCAGCAAGGCGCCTGAAGAAACCACTTGAGCATTCGAATGGCTATAATCATACCTCAACTGGCAACTCGAAAACATAGCCCAAACATTCTTACTAGCTTCGCAACATTCCTCAACATACGAGGCAGCCGTCTTCAAGCACCCGCTACAATTCACTCTTCCGATATTCGGCGTGCACTGAGCCAGCCCGCGCACTTTCCCGCCATCTCCCCGCCCTACTATAGCCTCCCTCGTCGCGAACAAACCCACGCTTTCGAAAGCAGCGTCCTCCACAACCCCCTCGATCAAGCCCCTCACCGTTGTGTTGAACTCCACAACGTTCGTCACGTAAGCAGAACTGCAAATCGACCACACGGGTGTGTTATCGGACCTACCGAAGAACGAGTAGTTTGCGTAGTGCACCGTGCAGTTGTCCGAGAACCCGAAGCCGTCTCTGCAAGATTTGGTCTCGTCAGCGAGCGATTTGGTTACTTCGACGACGCACGAGTGGCAGAGTTTTGTCGTGGTGTCCCCGCGACAGTAGTAGAGGCCGTAGGCCTTGTGAGGGGGTGAGCCGACCGTGGAGTTGTGGAAGCTCGACGACGACGCGTTGGATGCCATGTTGGCCAAGAGATTTTGGAGGTTGATTTGGTAGCTTTCGTCGTCGCGGGAATCGTAAGTTTTTCCACATTTGATGAATGTATCACAAGCACAATATTCGCAGAAGAGTAAAGACATGAAGATTGTGATGAGAGAGTAACTGAGATTGATAAAGGTCCTTCGTGGTTGAACAAGGAGTGCCATGCTAGCTGCTAGCTCAGACCTCGAGAATATATATATTTATACAGAGGTTGTGTGGTGCCAAGCCGGATTTAGTTTGCTGGCATTTGATTTAGTTGATGCGCACAGTATATATAAACACGTTGTGTGATCATGGTTTACTTTTAGTTGATATTATTTTATGATTTTTTTTTATCTTTCGCCCGGTTCGATTAGCCGAAGCTAATCTATATCCAGATTGGGTACTCTCAGGGGTTAAGGAAGACCCTCCCCAATGCCTTCTCTACCACAGAGCGAATTTCGATCTCTTCGAATCTCGAACTCATGACCTCTTTGAGTGACCCACCCCATTTTTATGGTTTGATAGCTAGTGTTCAGTTTGAAGGATTGAAAATTTCCACTAGAAACATGAATATGCCTGGCATGTTAATTTTTGTTTCTTAAGGTCCAAGGATGCCAAGATCGTGGGCGACGTGAGAAGTACGGATTGACCACGTCATGCTCTATAGGATTAACATATCCTTGTATGGGTTGATGTATATATGTATCACATACGGTTGTTTATATATTTAACCGTAGTATTCATACGATTGTTTATTTACAATAGGAGACTAGTTGTGCCATAAATAGTCGAATGTTACAGGTATAGTATTTTATAAACGTAATTTATTACTTAATAATTAAGAGGTGTGTACTATATGGCTGTCCGGCCTGCAATCAATCATTTATATATACCTAAATTATAAGATATAAACGCATAGAGAAAAATCGACCCAAAAAAAAAACATAGATCACGGTTGCCATCATATATGCACAATATAGTTGCAACCGTACACATAATATTTCTTACAAGAACATTGAATTCGTTTGGTGCCATGACCTTATCAATAGTACGTGTGCAAAAAGCCGAGGCATAATTAAACGATCCGAAAAATCAATCACCAAAACAGCCAATGAAATAGGACGTAGCCAAGAAGAGTCCAAGTGGCATAAATGGAATTAGCGCCGGAGCTCACTAATTCGAACCTCATCTGGCAACTAGAATACATGGCCCAACCGTACGTTGTACTTCCACAACAATTGGCAAGATTCGAGTAGGCCATCTTCAAGCACCCGCTGCAGTTGCCTCGGTCGATATCTTGCGTGCACTGCGCAAGACCGGTCAACTTCCCCTGCCCCTCGCCTCCCACACTAGCTTCCCTCGTCGCATAGAGATTTGCGCTTTCTCCAGCCGTGTCCGATATGAGCTCCAAAAGCATACCATCCAGCATCCGGTCAAACCCTTCGACGTTCGAAGCGTTGACATCGCTTCCATTGGATGCACCAACTCTATACTCGACCTTGCCGAAGAAGTCGTAGTTTGCGTAGTGCAACATGCATTTGTCACGGTACCTCAAATCAAACAAATAAGAAAGATGTTCCTTAGGTTAGGGTTGTAATTGTGTTTTTCACCCGGAGAGTTGAGAGGAAAACGAACTCGTTTACAGGCCGGTGTATGGATTACTCTTTCTATTGCCAATTGGCTTTGGGATGGAACCCCATGAATTTATGAGTTGAGTTTGGCAATTGGACCCGTCTCCCCTCTAACAAGTGGTATCAGAGCCGATAGTTCGGCTTAGGGACCGGGATGGTTCTCCGTTCTCGGTCGTGAGAGATTCACAATTGAGATATATATATAGCTAATTACTTAATAATCCCTCCATCCCTATTTGTTTGTGATAAAGTTAATGAGAGTGTTAGACATGAGGGTAATATATGAGATTTGATAAGGGTAATTTTATATTTTTATAGAGAAAGTGATAAAGTTGGTAGAAAAGTTGAATAATGCGATAATATAAGAGATTGAATGAGAATAATATTGTAAAAACAGTATGATATAAATGGAAAGTTGTTTTTGGACAAACAAAAGAGGATGCCCGAAAAGAAATACTAGATAAACTTACGGAGGGAAGAGTAATAAGCTAAGCTAGGTTAGAAGATCTCATGTATATATAATACGTACCCCAAGCCGTCGCTGCAACCATCGGTGGAGATGGAGTCGGTTAACTCTGCGACGCACGAGCGACAAACATCTGTGCTGGCATCGCCCCGACAGAGGTAGAGGGCGTAGGCTTTGTCCGGGGATTTGCCGGAGGTGGAGTTGTAGAAGCTCAGGGAAGAGGCGGTGGTGGTGAAGTTTGTAAAGAGGTTTTGGAGGTTGGTTTGGTATTTGCCCTGTTGGGTTTTGTTGGTCTCGTTACATACGCTGGTGGCAACAGTGAATTTGGAGAGGAGTACCAATTGCAAAGACAATATTATTGTAATTGGAAAGCTTTTGAGGTAATTGGTGGATGTCCAAGGTCGTCCAAGTAGGTGTGCCATATTTCTTCGACGCTAGCTAGGATATCAAGTAATGGCAGATTTGAAAACACTATATATATACACATTTACGTAATTTATTTGCTTATCTGTACCGACTGTACGTAATATTTTTCGGTCACATACAATTGCGTACATAATGAAGGACAAGACTATTTTTTATTTTATTCATCGAAAAACAAACATTTTGTTCATTATGTACGTACGTGCGTACGTTCTACCGAAAATAAATACGTACGTGCATGCGTACGTGGAGTCGAGGAGAAATAACGCTCGATGACTTTCTGTAAGATTTTAATAAACTTTTTTCTATGTAATTTCATGTATCGTTGAGATCTATATATGTCTTTTTTTTTTTTTTTTTGGTCAAAGATCTATATGTCTTTAAAAAAAGCATGGTTGAGATCTAGCTAGAAGAGGTGTGTAGTGCATTCATTTGAAATCGTTGATATGAGACTTATTATATCAACAATAGAAATTTGAGACCAAAAAAAAATCAACAATAAAAATTCTCACCGGGGAATTAATTTCAAACCCAAATCAACAAAATCAAAGTCAAACATGGAAGAAGAAAGACATAGTCAAGGATATTGGTAAGCACTCATTAATTTCGATGATAACGTGTAGGATCTACGTGTGTTAGAATACAGACGTTGATCCTTCTGAGGGATCAACGAACTGGGCAGCGGAATAAAAACGATTCAAACAAGTAAAGATGAACACAAGGAAATCCAAATCAAATTTACAATTCTTATTACCAAGTGTGAACTTACAAACGCAGATCTTAGTCCTAGAACCCATTGTAACTAGACAATGCAAACTCGACCCAAATCTTTAATCTTTGTACATAACTTGATTAAAGTCTTCGTGTGTGTCTCTCTCTCTCAATCGCACTCAGCAATTGAATCTCTAAGCTTAGGTAGAATTCAATCTAGTACATGGTTCCTATTTATACTAATAGCTAGAAAGATTCTATCTAAAAATATAAATATAAACCAAATCAGATTTTATCTTATCTTGGGAAATAAGATAAAATCTTTCACAAACTAACATATCTCACAAATCTTCACAAGACACGTTAATTATTTGATTCAACTGATCAATCCACGCGTGTTTCCTTATATAGTGCACATAGCTCACGTGTCGATCCAACCTTCCATAAATAGCTTTAGGCCTTTGCGTTGATCCCATGTTGATCCTATCAGGAATCAACGAGCCCTTCAGCTATTCTCTTGTTCCCTTTGGTTGTTCTTGTCGGTTGTTCCTGCTTTTGTTACCTACTCAATTAATCCTAATTAATCCTGAAACACTTATCAAACACATTAAATACTTCACAAGTGTTCAATCATCATCAAAACTACTTGGGATCGTTATTGGGAGCAACCACCATCCCAACATAACGTCTAGGCTAGTACAGTACTAGCTTGTAATCAGGATCAAATCATGTGCATATATGCGTTGACTTCAAACTTTAAGAAATAATACTCCCTCCGTCCCATAATGTTTGTCTCATGTCGTTTTTATCGTCCTAAAATGTTTGTCCAAACCCCCCCCCCCACTTTCCATTTTTATCCACTACTTTATCACTTTTCACACAACACTTTATCACTTTTTTACCTAATAAACTTACTTTTTCATCATCTTCATTTCTCTTTCCTCCTATCACCATCAACTTTATACCCAAAAAAACAACTTTTTCCAACTCTTAAAAAAGGTGTGAATAGTGACTTAGGACAAACATAGTGGGACAGAGGGAGTATGATTATCTACCAAAGTTGTACCTAAAACGCTACTTAATTATTCGACCCAAAAAAAACGCTACTTAATTAGCCACCTTCAAACTTTAATATTATGTCCATTAACAATTCTATGTGACCACTTCTTGTAAGCAAAAGTTCATATTTGTGTAACACGCTCTGTATCATGCCATCAATTAGTTCGAACCAAGTTAATTAAATGTAAATCATATAACTTTACCAAGGAAATGATCAAACTAGTTAATTTCGTGTCAAGTAAACTAGCTAGCTTATAAGAAAACATTATACTTAACATCCAATATTTGATTAGTTTTAATTTGTAGGTTCCTAAGTCCTAACTACATAACTCTCCTAAGAAGAGCCAATAAAAGGTCATTCCAAACATCAATTGGACCAGGCAAACACCAATGCACACAATCATTGTAACCCTTCTTCCTCTTGTGACGCCAATACTGACCCGGGTGCCCGTCGGGCCTCATCAACATGGCCCATGTTATATCCAAGGCCTCAAACACCAATCCTATGTCTTTGCCCTCTTGTTTTGCTCTCTCCACTTCCTCCACTTGAGCCCTCCTCACTTCCATTTCCAATCCACCATATATTCATAAACTCATCCATCTCGCCTCCTCCGTTGCTTCCCAACGGTCTCCTCCTTTCGCAACGCCCTCCAGTCTTCCACGTGCCACCTTCAAAGTGAGATGGCGATACAGTCCTTACTAGAATCACCGTACGTTTTGGGTAAGACGCATTTTTGTTTTGTGCCATGATGTGCCCTAGAGAAGTCCTGAGAGCCCTTCTGATGGAGAATACGTGCAACCGAGAAGTAGGTTGTTTTCGTAGAGGTAGTTCTCTCTGAAGAACCATTGGGAGTCGGAGATGATGGCATAGTGGATCGGTGGCTGGTTAGGTTGGAATTTGGTGGCCCAAGACTCGTCGGGTTGGTCAAGATGGAGGTCGTATATGCCGATTGGAGAGCCGTTGATGCCTCTCTCCTTATGCTTGACTAAGAACCTTGTCCATAGGATCATTAGGGTGAAGTTGTGCCTTGGGAAATACCTATGGATTTTATAAGATAGATTCATATAGATAGCGTAGGATAGTTCGAAATATTGACTTTTTTTTTGGTTAAAAGTTCGAAATATTGACTACTGCACTAGCTAAGGTGGACTATGATTTAGCAGCATTATGAGACATTAATTGTTGATTTGTGGATAAGTATCATGGCTTATCAAAACTCATGAAATTCTCAATAGTTTTTGGAACATTTTCATGAACATGCATGAATTACTGAATCTTATAAACTTATTGATGTTTTCTTGAGATTGATATATCACTCACTTGTCATTACATATTTCAAATCAACACTAATTTGGTTGACCATAACCAATTGCTATCGAGATACCCGTCGATGATCTCTAAACGAAGCTAACAAACTCATCCATACAACTAAGAAACACACAATTACCTTTTCAATTAATATATGTCAATATTTCGAATTGATTATTGGTTAGAATTTAGAACCCTATTAGACGATGCTTAGTTAATGAATTACGCATGCATGTTGAGAAATTCCTCCTCGATCTTTCTATTCCAAACTAGCTCTCAATTCGATTAGTGAATTCTAATCAAATACCACGTGTTCAAACCTTCTTGCCTCAAATTCCCAACACCAAAAAACAAAACGACGGAGAAAGCAAAGAAAAGGCTAACCAAGTACGTGACCGATCCTTGGCGTCCTTGTACACGTCCACAGGCACCTCCGCCGTGGCCAGCATGCAAAGCAACGAGTCCACGTGGTTCCTCGCCACCGAATCCCCTACGAACGCCACCGTCTTTCCAGCCACCACCTCTAGGAACCCTAACGCGTCGAACGCCCCAGCTGGCACCCACGGCCCCCCTCGGGGGTCCACCTCCACCGGAGGAACCCAGTGTCGGGGCGGCCGTGGAGGAGGCAGTTCTTTGAGGAAGGGAGGGTCCCACAGCTGACGTTGCTATACAATGCTGGCAACGTCAGCTGTTGCGGGACCCACCGGCCCTTGAATAGGTCGCATGTGGGTCCTGCGTTGGCGGTCTTTGCGGCGGCGGTGATGGTGGTGGTGGTGGTGGGGAGGGGCGAGGGAGAGAAAATGAGGATCATGGAGAGGAGGAGAATGCATGCTAAATATGGGGATGACCGGATGATTGATTCAAAGTTGGTTGGTAGTTTGTTAGCATGGTAATTTATATATGTAGCACCTATGTTTAGAAAACGAGAGGATTTTGACTAGTATTATGCAAAATTTGGTGATCGAATTTACGTGAACGCGATGTGCGATGGAAGTTGAGGTAAAGGAGGAGTTGAAAGTTGAAACTCACGAGATGATCGATAGAGCTAGTTGATTTTAATTAAGGTCTGTGTTAACGTACGTCTAGGCTAGCTAAACTACGTACTACTCGTAGCTTGTAATCAGGATCAAAATATCAAATCATGTGCATATGTGCGTTGACTTTCTGATATAATAATACCACATGCAAATTACTGTAATTAAAAGGGAATGATTGATTGGATTCATACTTTCGTTGTATAAATAAACAAGTTTCTGATATAATATTACCACATGCAAATTAATAAAAAGGGAGTGATTGATTGGATTCATACTTTCATTGTATAAATAAACAAGCATCGTGCATCATACGCCCATAAGCCTCGTGAATGGTTCTACCATTAAAAAAAGAAGCCTCGTCAATGGGAAAATCCCGTGAATTTCGTGATACGTCCTTATACTCATCTCAATAAACAATGCTATATGACTTTTTTTTGAAACGATTCACACGATTCACATACAATTGAGCATTATTTATTGCTCAACAATTAACCAATCAATCAAGAAAGAGACTCCATATGGCAACTAGGAACGCTAGAATAGGAATCGGAGCCGGATTCAAGGTGGCCGAGTTGAAGAAGCTAGCATTATCGTGCCTCAGCTGACAACTCGCCAACATAGCCCAACCAAACTTCGTATCTCCAACGTCACGTTTAAGATAAGATTTCGCCGCCTTCAAACAGCCATTGCACCCGCCTCTGCCGATATCCGGCGTGCACTGAGCCAGCGCGTACACCCTCTCGTGCTCCTCGACGCCGTCTGCTTCGTAGGTGGCGAATAAATTGATACTATTATAAGCGGCGCGCAAGTGTTATGACTTGCTCGACCACGCCCATGAGGGTCCGTTTATAGGCTTGAGAGGGCTTGGAATCGTCAAAACTGTATCCTAACACCATGACCTTGTCGGCCTTCCCGAAGAAGCTAGGATCGGAGTAGTTCGCGTACCGGAACATACAGTAGTCCGTGTACGCGAGGCGCTCCGTGCAATTGCCGTCGTACGAGGCCACCCACTGGGTCAAGTTGGTGACGCAGGAGTGGCAGAGTTTCGTTGAGGTGACGTGTGAAATTCCGGTGGGCCGAGAGAACTAGATGACGTGTCCGGGTAAAGTTAACCACTTCGTACATAAGGTCGGGATCCACCTTTCTACCCAAAAGCTTAAGCCAATGGGTAGGGGTTTCATCGCCTGACCTAGTTAGCACTTGGACAAACGGGTCTAGCATCTCAATCTCTTTATAGAAAGCCCAAAGAACGGGTGGTGACATCTCAATCTCTTTTAGCCAACTCGACCCAAAGAACGGGCGGGTAGCTCATAATGCTAAACCCAAGCCCAAATAGGCAGGAAGAAACGGACCCGGACCGAACAGGCTCCGATACCATGTGAAATTCTGGTAAGCCGAGAGAACTAGATGACGTGTCGGGGTAAAGTTAACCACTTCGTACATAAGGTCGGGATCCACCTTTATACCCAAAAGCTTAAGCCAATGGATAGGGGTTTCACCTTAATTATATACTAGTGGGTTTCCTTATGGTTTCCCGATGTGGGACATTTTTCTTCCCAACATGACGTCGCCACGACAGAGGTACATGCCGTAGGATTTGTGAGGGGGGGCACCGGCGGTGGCGTTGTAGAAGCTCTCGGTGGCGCTGGCGGTGGTGAGATCGGTCAACAGGGTTCGGAGGTTGGCCTTGAATTTATCGTTGACTCGGCCGGTTTTGTTGTTGATGGTCTCCGTGTAGTTGGTCGTGCATGCGCTCATGGAGAAGCCTGAGTCGAATTCGTCGGAAGCAACTAATTTGCAAAGGAGTAAAGAGAAGAAAATTGTGGCGGGAAAGGTAGTTAGATCGGTTACCCGGCGTCGAACTTGGCAAGCCATGATCGTTGTTGATGAAAGGGTTTTATATCGATGAATGATGATAGATCATGATCAAATGAAGGAGATTTAAAGGATGGTTTCGGCATTTTTTTATTGCATATAATTACCCCTTGAATTAAAATAGGTACATTGACATAGAGTAATAATCTTCGTTATCTAGTGTACGTTATAAAATATATACATCACGAGTCAACACCTTCTAATTAAGGGACCGCTATTAAGGATTTTTTAAGGGACCAATATTAGGTTTTTTTTTTGTTGAAAGTGTGATCAAGCATGCAAGCTGTAGGTTCAAGTCAATTGTCAACGTGTGAAGTTTGTTTGTTCAATTCCTGGTTTGTAGGAGTTTGAATAAGTCAAGTTAGTTAGCTAGTATTATGGATTTATTTCTGTTGCATTATTTGATTCAGTTATGGCATGATTCTAGGAGATCATTGTTAGTGAACGTGCCTTTTCTTTTCAGCATTATGTAATGGCTACTTAAGCGTCTATTTTCCTTTTCAATCGAGCAAGAATTGTTGGCTAAATTCTCTGCTTTCTTCCATTCAAATACAACAATTGGTATCAGAGCTTCAGAGTATCCTAGGCTGGCAATTTAGTGTTTCGTGTGAGAGCAAGCACAGGGAAACACAAGTCTATCAAAATGCAAAACAACAATGGTGGTAATGGCACTGGGAACTCATTAACTCAGTTGCCTATGTTCAAAGGCGTGAACTACCACTTCTGGAGTCTCAAGATGAAGACTCTTTTCAGATCACAAGAGTTGTGGAGCATTGTTGATGAGGGGTTCACTGACACCCAACCTGCCGAGCCTGATCAAGACCTGAGAGACAAGAGGAAGAAGGATGCAAAAGCACTCTTCATCATTCAGCAGTCATTGGATGATGAGGTGTTCTCCAGGATTGCAGGGGCCTCTATAGCAAAAGAGGCTTGGAAAACTCTTCAACAAGAGTATATTGGAGATAAAAAGGTAATAGCTGTAAGACTTCAATCCCTTAGAAGAGAGTTTGAAAGCTCTCAGATGAAGGATACAGAGGAAGTCAAGGAATATCTCTCAAGGATCTCAAATGTTGTGCATCAAATGAGATCCTATGGAGAGGTAGTCAAGACAAGGCAGCTTGTGGAGAAGGTTCTCAGGAGCCTCACAAAGAAGTTTGAGAGTGTTGTGACAGCAATTGAGGAGTCCAAGGATATGGAAACATATACTTGGGATGAACTCAAAGGGTCTCTCCAGGCACATGGTGAAAGGTTCACAAATGGAGATGACAAGAAGGAAGAGAAAGCATTCCAGGCAAAGGGTGAAGGCTTTAGCAAAGAGAAAAGCCAACAGAACTCTGGAAGAGGTGGTTTCAGAGGAAGAGGACGTGGGAGAGGCCAACAGAATGATGGAAGAGAGGAGTCTTCCAAGAGTGGTCACAAGAATCCCATCAAATGTTACTACTGTAACAAGCCTGGCCACAAAGAAGCTTCATGCTGGAAGAAGGATGAAGATAAGGAGAAGGGAAAGCTTGAGCAAAAGTCAAATTATGCTGAGCAAGAAACTCTTTTCCTGGCTCAACACAATCAAGGAACTGAAGGGAGCATTGTGTGGTATGTAGACAGTGGATGCTCAAATCACATGACAAGTTCAAAAATTATGTTCAAGGAGTTGGATGACTCTAAGAAAGGAGTTGTCAGACTAGGTGATGGGAAGCAGCTTGCAGTTGAGGGCCTTGGTACTATCTCTATGCAAAGTGATCAAGGGAAAGCAAAGCTGCTGCATAATGTGCAATATGTGCCACAGTTGGCACATAATTTGATCAGTGTTGGACAGCTCGTGTGTGGTGGCTACACAGTTGTGTTTGAGAATGATCAATGTCTTATTAAGGACAAGAGGAATCAGGATATCTTGATGAAGATTCCTATGGGAAAAAACAAAGTTTTTCCACTGGATTTAACAAGGAGTGCAGGCAAAGCATTCATGGTGAAAGGAGAGGAGCATGCCAAGCTGTGGCATCTCAGGTATGGTCACTTGAACTCACAAGGTTTGAAGCTGCTAAGTTCAAAGGAATTTGTAATTGGTTTGCCAAAGATAGGTGAACTGGAATTCTGTGAAGGTTGTGTATTAGGAAAGCAAGCTCGTGGTTCCTTTCCAAACAAAAGTTCTTGGAGAGCAAGTGAGTGTTTAGAGTTGCTTCATGCTGATCTCTGTGGGCCTATGCAGACTACATCTCTAGGTGGAAGCAGGTATTTTATGTTGATTACAGATGATTGCAGTAGAATGTCATGGGTGTATTTCTTGCAAGCCAAGTTTGAAGCCTTTGACAACTTCAAGAAGTTTAAGGCCCTTGTAGAGAAGCAAAGTGGTAAAGTTGTGAAGGCCTTAAGGACAGACAGAGGAGGAGAGTTCATGTCCAAGGAGTTTGCTCAGTTCTGTGATGAAAATGGGATTAGAAGAGAGCTCACTGCACCTTATACACTAGAGCAAAACGGGGTGGCAGAGAGGAAGAATAGGACAGTTGTAGAGATGGCAAGGAGCATGCTAAAGGCCAAGGGCATGCCTAATTGTTTTTGGAGTGAAGCTGTAGCAACAGCTGTGTATTTGCTCAACATCTCACCTACAAAAGCTGTCCTAAATTCAACACCTTTTGAGGCATGGAGAAACAAGAAACCAGCTGTAAGTCATCTCAAAGTTTTTGGATGCATTACTTATACTATGACTAATCTAAGGTCTAAGTTGGATGATAAGGCAGAGAAGTGCATCTTTGTGGGTTACTTAACTCAATCCAAGGCTTACAGAATGTATAATCCTGTCTCTGGAAGGATTGTTATTGGCAGAAATGTGATATTTGATGAAGAAGGGAGTTGGGAGTGGAACAAAGAGCCTGTCAATGTTCAGCAGCAGAGAGTTGTGTCTTTGCAAGAGTTTGATCAGCCTGCTCAGACGTCTGCTCAACAAAGTCCACCATCAACTCCTCATATCTCATCTCAGAGTTCATCACATAATTCATCATCTCAGAGTTCACCAACATCCTCAAGCTCATCCTCAGATAATGACAGTCCACCAAGACAGTTGTCATCAAGTGAGACTCCTCCTTCAAGGGTGAGAACTCTTAAAGAACTCTATGAGCACACAGAGGCCTGTGATTTTGCACTTGTTTCAATTGAGCCTACAGGGTTCAATGAAGCAAACACTCAAGCTGAGTGGCAGAAGGCTATGGAAGAGGAGATCAAAAGCATAGAGAAGAATGACACATGGGAGTTGGTGAACTTGCCAAGGGAGAAGAATGCTATAGGTCTGATATGGGTCTATAGGACTAAGTTCAATTCAGATGGCAGTATATCCAAGCACAAGGCTAGGCTCGTGGCCAAAGGGTATGCTCAACAAGAGGGATTGGACTATGAGGAAACATTTTCTCCAGTTGCAAGGTTTGAAACTGTGAGAGTGGTTCTGGCTTTAGCTGCTCAATGGAAGCTCAAAGTGTTTCAGTTTGATGTAAAATCTGCATTTCTGAATGGTGAGTTGCAAGAGGAGGTTTATGTTGATCAACCTCAAGGCTTTGTCAGAGAAAATGCAGAAGAGAAAGTTTACAAACTGAGGAAGGCTTTGTATGGCCTAAAACAAGCCCCTAGAGCTTGGTACAACAAGATTGATGCTTTCTTCACAAATACAGGTTTCAACAGAAGTGAAAATGAGCCTACTCTCTATGTGAAGAAAGGAGGTATGAGTGAATTCATTGTAGTATGCTTGTATGTGGATGATATCATTTATTTCAGTTCATCACAAAGTATGCTAGATGAGTTCAAACACTCAATGATGAATGAGTTCGAGATGACAGATCTTGGACCATTGAAATATTTCCTTGGTCTGGAAGTGAGTCAAGGAAGTGAAGGGATTTTTATTTGCCAGAAGAAGTATGCTCAGAATCTTCTCAAAAGGTTTCATTTGGAGAATTGTGAGGTGGCTAAAACTCCTATGAATACTAATGAGAAGCTGCAAAAGGAGGATGGAACTGGAAAAGGTGATGAGAGGATTTACAGGAGGATGGTAGGTGGTCTAAACTACCTTACTAACACCAGGCCTGATATTGCATACAGTGTGAGTGTAGTATCAAGGTATATGCACAGTCCCACGAGACAACATCTAGGAGCTGCTAAAAGGATCTTGAAGTATGTTGTAGGGTCTGTTGATGTTGGCATTTGGTATGAGAGTGCAAAGGACTTTAAGCTGAGGGGTTACACAGATAGTGACTGGGCTGGTTGTGTGGATGACAGAAGAAGCACATCAGGTTCTGTGTTTGATCTTGGATCAGGGGCTATTACTTGGAGTTCAAAGAAGCAAGAAGCTGTGGCACTCTCATCATCTGAAGCAGAGTATGTGGCTGCAGGAGCTGCAGCAAAACAGGCTGTCTGGCTTGGAAAGCTACTGAGGGATTTATGCTGTGAGCAACAAGGAGCTTTGGAGATTTGGTGTGACAACAAATCAACCATTGCCATGACCAAGAATCCTGCTTTTCATGCCAGGACTAAGCACATTGAAGTGTAGTACCACTTCATAAGAAAGCTTGTCTCTGAGGAGAAAGTTGAGTTGCAGTTTTGTGGTACTGATTTCCAAAGTGTAGATTTGTTCACTAAGGCGCTGAGTCATGCTAAACATCGGTACTTTATGGACAAGATAGGTATGTGCAAGCTTGGATCAAGAGGAGGTGTTGAAAGTGTGATCAAGCATGCAAGCTGAAGGTTCAAGTCAATTGTCAACGTGTGAAGTTTGTTTGTTCAATTCCTGGTTTGTAGGAGTTTGAATAAGTCAAGTTAGTTAGCTAGTATTATGGATTTATTTCTGCTGCATTATTTGATTCAGTTATGGCATGATTCTAGGAGATCATTATTAGTGAACGTGCCTTTTCTTTTCAGCATTATGTAATGGCTACTTAAGCGTCTATTTTCCTTTTCAATCGAGCAAGAATTGTTGGCTAAATTCTCTGCTTTCTTCCATTCAAATACAACATTTTTTAGGATTTTTCTACCACATGTCATAAGAACACATTTTAAAAGCCTAATAATAGAAATATTTTATTGTGACGGATTTATTATTTAAATTTTACGGTTTTAGTTTCTATTTTTATTATGCTTATCATGTGTACTTAGAACACACAATAGAAAAACCGATTTTTTTAATTCACGTTAAAGAGCGAGTGGCATCTACTAGTCAGTAATATTTAATTACAGTAAGGCCTAACGTGATTGAACTCTGAACACATGAACCAGCTGTTGGTTTGATCATTGTGGATAGTAGAAGTGGTGCGATCATAAATTGTTTAGTTTATGGGCGACTATTATATACGTAGCATTAATTTTTAAGTGTTGGCACAACATTCTCATTTTTACTTGTGTCCCATTTCGCAAATTTATAGTAAATATATAAGTTATGCACGTATATGTGACCATTATTTAATCATAATGCTATAAACAAACCTTAAGCTTTGTAATAATAAACTCACTCGATCGCAGGACTAATTGCAATGTTTGACAAGAAAACCAATTCAATCAAAATCGATCATTTTGACATACAATATTTTATCCCAGAAATGTCCTCCAATTCAAACATACAAGAACAAAATGTTCACCGTTATATCTCATAGAAACATATACAACATTTCGACCAAAAAAAGAAGAAACATATACAACATCATTTATTTTGGTCGATGAAATCAACACGTCGGTGATCAATCATGCAATTTTGCTGCTAATTAGGGCAAACAATACCAAAGTGGCCACAATGAACGGCGCCGGAGCCGGGGCCTGACCCGAATTCGAGTTGCCCGTGGCGTATGCAAAGAAGCTAGCATTGTCGTACCTCAGCTGACAACTTGCAAGTATAGCCCATGCGAACTTTGGGTCTCTCGTTACATTATGCTCCAAGTAAGATCTAGCGGCCTTCAGACACCCATGGCAGCCAGCCTTATCGAGATCGGGCGTGCACTGGGCCAGCGCGTACACCTTCTCCGCGCCACCAGCAGGCGCTTCGTATGTGGCGAACAAAGTGCTGCTGTTATAAGCGGCGATGGTAGTAACTCGCTCAATGGCACTTGCCAGGGACCGATTATACACGTCGGAGAATGTTGAGGCGAACTTGTCGTACGTGTACATTACGTCTCGGTCATCAGCCTTGCCGAAGAAGGAGTAGTTGGCGTACCGGAGCATGCAGTAGTCACTGTAGGCGACGCGCTCCGTGCAATTGGCGTCGAACGAGGCGACCCATTGGGTCAGGTTGGTAACACAAGAGTGGCAGAGGTTCGGCCTCGTGATGACGTCGCCACGGCAGAGGTGGATGCCGTGGGACTCGCCCGCGGTGGTGTTGTGGAAGCTCGTGGTGGCGCTGGCGGAGGCGAGGTCGGTCAATAGGGTTTGGAGGTTGGCTTTGTATTCGTCGTGCAAGGTCTCGGCCGTATAGTTAGCTAAGCATACGCTCACAGAGCCGGTGATCGAAGTGTCCAAAGTATCCGAATCAACTAATCTGAAAAGGAGTAGAGAGAATAAAATTATGGTAGAAAGGGTTTTGATAGGATCGATAATTACCCGGGGTCGAACTCCTGCCATGTTCGTTGTTGATGGTTTTGATATTAGTCGACGGGAACCGAAACAGGAGTTCTGTTGGATGCCTATTTATCATTATCATATGATTTGTGTAATTATATTAGTATGAATGTATGATTAACGATAGTGATGGAGACGTGCTTAAAGTGTTTGTACTTGATTAACCTGTAGGCCAATGAAGTTTGACCACGGAACCAGTACGGTTTTAACTTTGAAGGGTTCAAAAAAAAATTGGAGGATTGAAAATTTCAATTAGATCTACATGAATATTTTTTTATTTTTTTTGAAAAGGTAAAAATTCGGAGTACCAAATAAATTTGGTAGCCCGAGAGGCCGTAAGACGGCAGCCGTGAACGGCGAGAAAATTCAAAGAGAGCCACAAATGACAAGCAAGATGGACAAAAAGAAGTACACATTTTCAAAAAGAGGAGCAAGGGAGTTTGGAATCGGGGTGAGTAAAGCACTAAAATAGTGCCGCCGACATCAAGTCGACCCATCCTGGGGTGTGCGAATGGACAGCTGACGTTCCCTCCACCGAGATGAAGGATCTTCAGAAGTCTCTGAGCACCAAGCGACTTGGCCTAGACAAACTCGGTCCGAAAAATTCCAAACAAAACTCCGACTTTTCGAAAATCTATACAGAGAGAGAAGCGCAAGCCATCCTACAAAACATTGCAACTCGGCAAAAAATTCCACTCAAAATGATTGGAGGGTAATAGCACAAATTCTTATTGCAATTCATTTTAGTACTTATGCCATACAAAAGATACAAGGGATAACTGTTAGAGCATTTGTCTACCTAGTGTAAACTAGATTTATCAACCAGGAAATATCATTTCCTTGTTCCAGGTTTTCCATGAAGCCGATGTCAGTTGAAGAAGCACAAGTTTTTTCTCAATGTTTGTTTTTTCTCAATGTTTGATGGCCAATAACTTCTTCCAAATTAGCTACTCTCCTAAACAATACCCAGTAGACATATGTGACCAGTGGACATATGTATCATTGAAGAACAATATCTTACATATGAGTACTAGAAAAATCAGATAATTGAACAACAACAATAAAATTGATCATAATATGGGCACATTGAACTGGGGTGGAAATATCTTAGGGTCAAACAACATCCGTTCATTGATCATGTACACCGGCAATCGCAATCCAATTTCCATTTCCTGTAATTGGTTCTGGTAAATCAAAGCATGGCCTAGCCAGCACAAACAATTATTTCAATTGGTTCAATTCCACTATTATTGGTTTCCTCAACCATAGTGGATATGGGGTCAATTTTTCCACATGAATATGCCTGGCAGATCTACATGAATATGCCTGGCAGATGTTGACTACCGAAACGAATACAGATTAAAATAACATACGGTGCTAATAATGTGATGTGTTATTGTTTGTTAAGGTACACAAAGCTAACTAGGTCGATATTTTTTTTTTTTTTGGTTGAAACTAGGTCGATAGTACCTCAAAGACCAATAATGTCGTATTATATATATGTATCATATGATATTTTATAATATCATATATACAAACTAACAGTGCTATAGGGTAAAAATAGTGTCATATGATATTCAAATTCCTATTTTTGAACACCATTGTCTCAATTCCCAAATGATTTCATCTAGTGCAATATAATCTTCGATCACTATTACAATCGAATTTTAGTATGAGTGAAATTACCCCTAAATTCAAAAGAAAAATACTGTCTTTAGATATATATCCATATTAGACCCGATCCGTTACAAAAGGACATTTTATAAAGAGTTTTTTCGTCCCTCCACTAGTTAGAAATGTCTATAGATTGTATATTACAGGATTTACAAAATAACCACTTAATTACATGACAAAATCAAGAATTTGACCCAATTAAGCCAACAGCAGGCACTAGATTGTATATTAATCTGACAACGTGAATGCAATGAAATGGTAAACAACATCCGTCCGGTCTAACAATCACTTAATTAACAAACCATTTACTTAATTAGTCAACAAAATCAAACAGAAAAAGATCGGACGAGTGCAACTAGCAGCCACGAAGGCGCCTGAAACTGCAACCACTCGAGCTCGCCGGAGAAGGAGAAGGAGAAGGAGGGCCCGCGACGGCGTCGTAGAAGCTGACATTACTGTACCTCAACTGACAACTCGAAAGCATAAACCAACCCGACATTCTATCTCCACAACACCCCGGAAGTTGCGAAGAAACCGTCTTCAGACACCGGCTACACTTCTCATGTCCAATATCGGGCGTGCACTGAGCCAGCCCGTACACCTTCTCACCCTCGCCCCCAAAGCTAGTCTCCCTCGTCGCAAACAATCCATCGCTTTTGAAAGCCACGTCCTCCACAAGCTCGTCGACCATACCGATTAGGGTTCGGTTGAACTCCTCCACGTTGACCGCGTTGGCCTCACTTACCGAGACGCTTATGGTCTTGTCCTTGGACGTGCCAAAGAAAGAGTAGTTTGCGTAGTGGACCATGCATTCGTCCATGAACCCGAACCCTTCTATGCACGCGTTCGCGATGTTATCAGAGATCAAGGTGGTCAAGTTGGCGACGCATGAGCGACAGAGCTCTAAGGTGGCGTCGCCACGACACATGTAAAGGCCATAGACTTTGTCAGGGGATTCGCCCGCGGTGGAGTTGCGGAAGCTGAGGGTGGTGGCGCTGGTTGCAAAGTTGGTCAAGAGGGTTTGGAGGTTGATTCGGTATGTAGGGCCAGCGGGTTGGTTATCGGTACCATTGGTCGGAGGACAAACGGTGATCGTGGTGCTATCGGAAGCCACGAATTCGCAGACGAATAATGAGACAAGGATTGTGATGAGAAAGTAATTGAGATAGATCAATGTGTTCCGGGGAGGAGATAGGTGTGCCATGTTTGGTACGTTAGTGTGTTCAACTGATAAATCAATGGTTTGGTGAATTGGAAGATCTTCATAACATATATTTATATTGTAGTGGCTTGAAAGGTAAGCTGGACTTCGTCTACGATACTAATGTTGTTTCGTTCGTGTAGAATGTTTCTAATACTTCGCATAATCAGTCCATAATCAATAACCTAATAATATTATAGGTAGAATGATTCAACCGACTGTGTATTGGATACTTGTTCCCTAAGTAAAACTGCAGTGTATTAATCAAATTAATGTAAGGTCCAAGGATATATATGCCAAGATCGTGGGCAACGTGAGAGAAGAGAAAAATTGTAATGTGGAAAGGTTCTTAATTATATTGATCACCGGAGATGGAACTTGGTGTGCCATTTTTGTTGTTGATGAATTGGGTTCGATCGGACTTCCAACGGTAGGTCGGTCTATACTATATTGCATATTTGAATATATATACGTACGTTTGAATTATATTGCTTGTAAAGGCAAGTTTGACTTTCTCTATGAATATAATTATCATTTTTCCATCATAGTTGAGAATACGTGTACCGTGGATTCATTTGACATCGTTGATATGAGACTATCAAAACCAAAACAAGAAATTCAACCAAAATAAAAAACCAAAACAAGAAATTCGACAAAAAAATCAAAACAAGAAATTATCAATGAGGAATTCCAAACCCAACATTAAACCTAATGATACCGGTTAGGCTAGTCAAGGATATTGGTAAATTGCTAATTAATGTCCGTGTTAGGTTAGTCAAACCGGATCAGGATCAAATCGATCATGTGTATACATATATGCGTTGACTTGCTGATATAATACTACCGTATGCAAATTAAAAGGAAAAGATCGTTTAGTTTCATACTATAAACAAGCATACGTTCAACGGAAAAATCATGATACTATATAATTTTTTTTGAAACGATACAAATACAATTGAGCATTATTCATTGCTCAAACTTTGACTAAACTAATAATCAAGAAGAGACTCCATATGGCAACTAGAAAGGCCACAATAGGAGTCGGTGCCGAATTCAAGGTCGCCGAGTTGAAGAAGCTAGCATTATCGTACCTCAGCTGACAACTCGCCAACATAGCCCAACCAGTCTTTGTATCTCCAACATCACGTTTAAGATCAGATTTAGCCTTCTTCAAACACCCATCGCACCCGCCCCTACCAATATCCGGCGTGCACTGAGCCAGCGCGTACACCCTCTTGTGCTCGTCGACGACGTCCGCTTCGTAGGTGGCGAATAAATCGCTACTATTATAAGCCGCACGCGCTATGACTCGCTCAACCGCGGCCACAAGGCTCCGGTTATAGCCTTGAGAGGGCTTGGAATCGCCGAAACTGTACCCTAAGGCCGTGTCGTCGGCCTTGCCAAAGATCGAGTGGTTCGCGTACCGGAACATGCAGTAGTCCGTGTACGCGACGCGCTCGGTGCAGTTGCCGTCGTAGGAGGCCACCCACTGGGTCAGGTTGGTGACGCAGGAGTGGCAGAGTTTCGTCGAGGTGACGTCGCCGCGGCAGAGGTACATGCCGTAGGATTTGTGAGGGGGGGCACCGGCGGTGGCGTTGTGGAAGCTCTTGGTGGCGCTGGCGGCGGTGAGATCAGTCAACAGGGTTCGGAGGTTGGCCTTGAATTTGTCGTTGACTAGGCCGGTTTTGTGGTTGACGGTCTCCGTGTAGTTGGATATGCATGTGCTCATGGAGGAGCCTGAATTGGAAGTGGCTAATTTGCAAAGGAGTAAAGAGAGGAAAATTGTGGCGGGAAAGGTGGTTAGATCGGTTACACGGCGTCGAACTTGGCATGCCATGCTCGTTGTTGATGAAAGGGTTCTAGCGATAGATCATAATCAAGTGAGGAGATTTAAAGGATGGTTTCGGCTCTTTTTTTTTTTTTTAATTGCGTATAATTACCACTTGAATTAAAATAGGTACATTGACCGTAGATTAAATAATCATCGTTATCTTGTATATATACGTTATCAAATATATTTATCGACCAGAAGTCAACACTTTCTAATTAAGGGGCTACATGTCAACCAAAAAAAATAAAAAAATGAAGGGGCTACATTCTACCAAAAAATAAACAAATTAAGGGGCTACATTCAACTATATTAAATTCGTGTTATGGATCGAGTGGCATCTAGTAATTAATCAGTACGAGTAATATTTAAAATTTTAATTACGGTAAGTCCTGACGTGATTGAACTTTGAACATGAACCAGCTGTCGGTTTGATCGTTGTGGATAGTAGAAGTGGTGCGATCATGTATTGTCTAGTTTATGGGCGACTATTATATTTTCAAGTATGTAGCATTATTTTTTCAAGTGTTGTCAGAGCATTTTCGTTTTTTACATGTGTCCCATTTTTAAATTTTATAATAAATATATAAGGGATAACTATTTTTTTTGTTGTCGAATATAAGGGATAACTATTTAAACTAGTCGAATTTAAACAACCTTCATTAAACCGACTATCAAAGATTCAAAATAACATAAATATGACGGTTTTAAAAACATTTCAGACAAATATTAACTCGCGTACGCTTCACGCGGCTATAGCTTGCTTACGTGTCACGCGGTTATATCCTGCGTACAATCTACGCGGATTGTGCTAGCGTAAGTTGGACGCACAATATTCTGTATATAATAAGGGCAGCTATCGCACAGTGTTCTCCAACGGGAAATTTGAATCCAAATAAAAACCAACAAATCCGCGGGCGAGGCGCCAAGCAGATCTACGCAGGGGGGAAAAGATGGCGAAGAAAGTCGACGATGGCGAAACCACTCCCGAAGTCGAAGAACGCAAGAGGCTTAATCAAGGATTTCGCCCCTCTCGCTCCATCGAAGACATACTCAAGAGATCGCCAGCGGAAGAATCGGTATCTGTTCTCTTTCCCTGGCCTCCTCGCTCCATAAACCCTAATCTGTACCTCGATTTTTCACAGGTCTAGGGTTTCTCTTTTGTCCGATCTGAATTATAGCTGTTTTTCTCTATTGTTGTTTCCAATTGATGTCGTTCTTCTTGTTGGTGTTTTGGGGAGGATGAAGCTGTTTGGCACGATCTTATCGGTGCCTTACTATTCAGTTCTCGAAACGCGACAAGAGTGTGAGATGCGAAGATAACATTGATACAGATACTATGGTTAGGTTAAAAGTTAAAACCTCCCCCTCTCTTGTAATTGTCTAGGGTTTTAGTAGAAAGTTGGGCTTCAATTTCTTTGGTTCAATTGAAAATTGGTGTTAGCGTTTAAGTAAGCTTGCATTCATATCTCTGAAAAGGCCGGAAGAATGGAGCTAAATTGATGTTTCTATTACTAAGTTCAGTTTTGATCTAAACCAGTAAACCTTGCAAGAGTGGGATGATAAGTTTCTGGTTGGATTGTTGGGATTTAATGTTAGCTTTTAACTATGACCGTGCAGACTGTGCTCTCTGAGGCTTGCTGGGTAGGCGATAAAGATGATTATCCTCAAATTACCTTTTCCCAAGGAACTATACGAGGTCCTTAAAATTAATGTATTTTTTTTGTAGCTGCTGTTGGCATCTGTAATTGAAAATTACTAAACAGAGCTTCCTTGGACATCGTTGGTTTTCTAGAATTCTACTTGTGTAGATGTGACACCGGTTCGGCACTCAGAGAGAACTGCTGGAAAGAGATTCAAGTATAGGTTATGCTCTCTCATATGCTGATCATAGCACTGCCTTGGATATATCTGTTAATTTATTGTCTTCAGTTAAGAAGCTTAGGTTACGTGTTTTCTTGTCAGGTTTGTACATTCTTCTGGAGAGGATTCCCCTGTTAGTGCCGATGAAACTTCTGGAAGAGAAGAGTCAGATGAAAATATCCTCTCAATGATGTGAGAATGTTTATGAGTAACTAATACCACATTATTGATTATAATGCTTTAAATCCCATGAATTATCTGAAGTATATTTAACATACTTGTGTAATTTATGTATAATGCTTTAAATCCCATGAATTTCAGCTTTTCCAATAGGTCCTATGAATTCCAACTAGAGGTGTTTTCAAGGTATATTACCCAATTTATCTTAGTTTATTTCTAGCTTACTTCAATTACTTTGTTTGAGTTGTAACCTTTAGCTTCTTCACAGATCTTCAGAACCCCCTACTGTTCAAGTTGCTTTCCAGTACTTTGTAGTTGTCCCCTTTCAAGGAGCTTCAAGTTTGGGATTGGGTGCTGCAATTGGGTATGCTTATGTCCATACTGGTGTACTATATCATAAGTTTATTTGAAGTCATGTTGTTTAATCGAAAAGCCTCTTTAGATATGGATAGATACTGAAGATGCAATTTTTTTCTGTTGATTTACTAAGATTTAACAATAATGAGTGATCATTTTCTAAACCACTTCTTACAGTGTTGGAACAATTAATCAAACTGTTTCACATACTAGTTTTATAATTCCCTCATTTGCTGGACTTTATAATGTTCCGAGGCCAACTCATGCAGTGATTGCACATCTGGTTTGCCACCTTGCCTGATGCAATGATCGGTAATGCTGAAGCTCCTAAGTCTACCCTTCTTTTGTTTGAGAAATTTTGGTAAGCCAATGTCTTCTTTTTGGTTTATGTACTCAGTACAACTACAACATATGCAATATTTTTTTCTTTTGTATCCATTATTTCTTTCTGTGCCTTTTCTTTCTAGGTTGTTTTGGAGATCCACATTTGGAGCTGCATATGAAGTTGAACTGAAGTTCATCAAGAGGTATTATATCACACCTTTTTATTTCAACTCATCACTTGGATTTTATTTGTTCTAATATTAATAGGAGAAATCATGAAGAGCTGAATCTTTTTGTTGTAATATAGAACCGAGAAATCATAAAGTTGTCACGAGTCAAGACAGGTATTTAATGTAACACTTTTGCTGAACCAAGACACTTCCATACAAGTTAATCCTTTCAATCAGATTCAGGTTAGCTGCAAATGAATTATTAATGCTTTTCTATTCTATGTCAAGATAACTGGATAAAATGGTCTCCTCGTGCCAGGAAGGAATTCTTGTTTGAGTTTCTCCAGAATCTTAGGGGGAGCACAGCCAGGAACTAATTAAAAGGAATAAGGAAAAGCTTAAGAGAAACGGTTGAAGATAAGAAGCGTTATAAGGTCACATATTCACTATTGAAGATGTCATACAAAGCTTCAGGATTATTGTCTTCTCATAATTTCTCATATCTCTGACCTAGATGGTTTTTATAACAATGATTTTTTTCTTTTTGTAATCACAGGGATAAAAGCTTACAAGTTACACATTATCCCGGTGTCTCTGGTGGGTGTGGATTCATACTTTCCAGCATAATAAGTCTCAACAGATCAATGTCGATGGAATCCCTGGTGCTGGTCTGCTCTGTATTTTTTTTTTTGTAGCTGTTGTTATCATCTCAAGTTGAAAATTACTAAACAGATCTTCCTTGTCCATTGTTGGTTTTCTAGAATTCTAGTTCTGATTATGATTTCCAAGGTGGTGCTGTAGTCATGGAGAATTAAAGTTGTAGTAAGTTCAAAGAAACCTGCTGAAGAAGAAGAATCCACTGACACTAATATGGAAGCACAGTCACCTGCTAGGTAAGACAGTATGAAGAAATCTGTAGATGTGACACGAGTCCTGCACTCAGAGAGAACTACTTGAAAGTGATTTAAGTATAAGCTATTCTCTCTCGTATACTGATATGCTTATTATTGAATTGCCTTGAATATATTGTTAATCCTCTGTCTCCAGTTAAGAAGCTTAAATTACGTGTTTTCTTGTCAGGTTTGTAGATTCTTCTGGAGGAGATGATTCCCCTGTTAGTGCTGATGAAAGTTCTGGAAGAGAAGAGTCAAATGAAAATATCCTTTTAATGATGTGACAATGGCACAATGCGTATGAATAATTAATACCACCGTATTGATTATACTCTGTTTAGTAGTCCAGGGCTAACTCACTGAAATTTATACCGGTTAATCATTGATCTTCTTGAAATTTCAGGGTGATTGAGGCTATCGTTTCAGACATTTAAAAGGAATATAGAAGCTGGTGATCTTATTACAAAATACAGGCTAAGTTACCTTCATAGCCTCTATGAGCGCTTTGTCCAAGTATGCTTTTTATAAAATTTCTTTGTTGAATTACTGTAGGGTCAAAGTATCTTCATGCTTTCTCTTTTTTCTTTTATTTAATTAACAACCACATCAAATTTCATTCTGCAGTGTATTAACTCCTTGCTACACTGAGCAGGTTGTTGTCTCACTAAAAGAATTGGAATCACAAAATGAAGTCAGCTTTTCCATCCTCTTTTACTTGCAAAAGATCTATCCAGCTGTGTGGGAACTGGCAACTTGTCAGTTGTCAAGCACTTGGTGGCCGAGGATTCAGAGCAGCTATGGAAGCCCTTTGTGACTGCTTAGGCTCAAACTATGGAAGTGCCTTTGCCTTAGGTATGTACAGTAATAAAAACTAAAGATCTTTCCAATAACTTAGCTGTCCCCCAATAAATATCCTACACTTTTTCCATATTGTTGATAATTTTATTTGCATAGATCTGAAAGATGTTATTTAGTTTTATTTCATTTGATCAAGCTCCTAATTAATGATTATGGACCTTGGACAGCTGGATGCTTGACGGTATGGAGAAGCATCAGAACATTATGCTAGTAGAGGAGAAGGATGCAAACCTTCCTTTGCTTCTGGAATTGACACCTCGTTACAAAGATCTCATAGGGGAACTATAAACATGATGTTTTACGGTTTGTAGCTTCCTAAACAAAACATCATATATATCTGTGTATTTTTTACATTCTGACTACAAGATTAATGCTTGACTTGCAGCAGCTTCAGAAGAGTTTCGGGATTGACTAAGAGCAGGTTGTTAGCCAGTATAGAAGGTTATTGGTTGTTGCAATTGAAATCCAAATTTTCACTGCTTTCTTCAATATCATTTGCAAATATTGGACAGTCATTCCATGATGTGCCTCAGGTTTGTTGCTCCTGATTATGGACCTGCACAGCCGAATACTAGATATTATGGGGAGCAATACGCGAGTAAAATGCCGACCTGGCTTTGTTTCTGGAGCAAACACGTTTTTATATAGGTCTGGTTGCCTCCAGAGCTGAGCATTGATAGATGTTTCACAGGCTGTTGTCTCTGCTCAAGCTGGTTTTCATTTCCCCCCATTATCTAGGGACAGTGTTTGGTACAGGCATTGAACGTATGCACTCATGCAGGAAAACGGCTGTGAGTTTTGTGCTTCTCTATTTTTAAAATTTGTTGATTCTCCTTCTATATGGATTTACTTAATCATTTATCTTCTTTGGAATTTACTACTTGATGCAGAGATGACGACAAAGATTGCTGGTTTTGGACTGGCAAGGCCTAATAAATTTGGTGAGTAAAATTGGCTGTTGTAAAGAAGTGTATGTATATGTCTACTCTCATGTTCTTATACATTTGAGGTGGTTTTTTCAAAAGATGGCAGGGAGAAACTGGACCAACGGCACAACTATGTCTTCTGTGGTTTATATGCTCTCAGGTCAGTCTTTTGATTCTCCCAGTGCCTTCTCAGCCTTCATGCCTTTAGTAGGTGTTTTTTTCACCGATTACTGATATGACCATAGGCAATAGCAAATCAACAGAATATTTATCTGAATATTGATAGGATTAGTTAGAACTTAAGGGCTTTCATCTCAATCCCTACTATTTGCAATTTTTTCCTGTGATCAATTGTTGATATGCTGCAAGTTACTAAACTGAGCTTCCCTGGACATTGTTGGTTTTCTAGAATTCCAGTTCTGCTTATGATTTCCAAGGTGGTGCTGGTACTGGTGCTATAGTCATGGAGAATCAAAGTTTACTAAAAGTCATAAAGAAACTTGCTGAAGAAGAAGAATCCACTGACACTCAGAGAGAACGGCTGGAAATGAGATTCAAGTATAAGCTGTTCTTTCTCATATGCTGATATGCTTATTATAGAATTGCCTAAGATATATCTGTTAAATCTGTCTCCAGTTAAGAAGCGTAAGGTACATGTTTTCTTGTCAGGTTTGTAGATTCTTCTGGAGAGGATTCCCCTGTTAGTGCTGACAAAACTTCTGGAAGAGAAGAGTCTGATGAAAATATCCTTTTAATGATGTGACCATGTGTATGGATAACTAATATCACCTATTGATTATACTGTGTTTAGTACTTTAGTCTCTGTGGGTTCTTCCAGATGTGAACGTAAGTTTCATTATAATCATGACTACTGTACAGTTCCAATTACCACCTTCAGACATTGTTAGAGTTGATTATAATATATCACAAATGAGGCTTAAGAGACTGAAATTGGAATTGCACATGGTAGATTAGAAGCTGTATGTAAATGTACAGCTGGTTGACTTTGATAAAACCTCAGACAATAGAGACTTGACTTTGATAGAACCTCAGAAATTATGTAAGCCCCTTATTTTCCCATGTTTGGAACTTATTGTAAATGTGGTGGGCGAAACCTTTAGTGGTTAGTAGGTGAACAAAAGTATTGATCTAGAAACCATTTTTGGAACTTATTGACTTTGATACTGCTAGTCAGATGAAATTTTGTAAAAGCGGTATTTGTGGACCCACCTCAGCAATAGCTGGAACACTCAAGCCAAAAGTCCCTCAGACTGATGCATCAGGGTCCAGCAGTAAAAAGTACCCTCAAAAGGGCAGTGGTAGGCGAGTTCAAGCCACCATATCCACCTTGTTGAAGAAAGTGAACACAAAGGTTAAATTTCATACTTTTATTTGGATATTAGCATTATTCTGGAATTAATGCTGTTTGTGGTTGTGCAGGCTATACAAACATCAAGTGGCAGGAAAAAAAAACTTCTTCTACTGAGAAAGCTGGTATTTCCTCTCCCATCAGTGTGGTTTTATTTCTTTTAGCATAGTAGCTATTTGACTGATGATTCTACTAATATAAGTCCATGAAGACATGTATCGAACTCAAATATTGACCATAGAGTACCACATATAATAGCTAGCTGACATCGTCTTGGTTCTCATGGTCACATTGATTTTAGAGTGAAGGATTTGCTACTTGTTCCATATTGCCTGGATCGTGATCTGGATCTGATACAATGACCACTTTCTTGCTAGCTAGTATGGTTTGGAAATGGATTTCTTCCTTTGTTAAATTTGAGCTACATTTTACTCCTTGGATTCTCAGTTGAGTTTGTGTGCTATGCATATTTTTATTGCTGTTAATTTGGCCAAAGGCGTCATGAAAAGGATGGTGAGAATGAGCGAAGAAGAAGAGGATTGAAGGTGATTACTACATGTCTTGTCCTGTAAGGGAAGTGCTATGCATCTTTTAAAAGCCTTATTAAGATCATGTTCCAAGACCATTAAAAGACATAAGTCCTTGAAGTCTATTTCCAGGGCTAACTCACTGAAATTTATACCGGTCAATCATTGATTTTCTTGAAATTTCAGGGTGATTGAGGCTATTGTTTCTGACATCTAAAAGGCATATAGAAGCTGGTGATCTTATTGCTAAATACAGGCTAAGTTACCTTCCTAGCCTCTATGAGCTCTTTCTCCAAGTATGCTTTTTATATAATTTCTTTGTTGAATTACTGTAGGGTCAATGCATCTTTATGTTTTCTCTTTTTTCCCTTTACTTTATTAACAACTACATCAAATTTCTTTCTGCAGTGTATTAACTCCTTGCTACACTGAGCAGGTTGGTTTCTCACTAAGAGAATGGGAATCACAAAATGAAGTCACCTTTTTCATCCTCTTTTATATGCAAAAGATCTATCCAGGTGCGTGGGAACTGGGAACTCCACAGTGATAATATCCTTTGCCTTAGGTATGTGCAGCTTTATAAACAAAAGATCATACTAATAATTTGGTTGTCTCCCAAGAAATATCCTAATCTTGCTCTATATTATTGTTAATTTTACTGCATACATCCAAAAAAGAAGCTGTTTAGACAATGTTGATTGCTGGACATGAAACATCTACAGATGTCAAAGCTTCAGGATCAGGTAGCCGTTTCTTACCTTGAGCGTTTAAGCTAGAGTTTCGAAATTTGTGTAGGCAATATTTATCTGACCTTTGCAGGTTTCTTGTAGGTTGATTCAATTATGCTTGACCGGTTTCCATCCATGGAGGACATGAAGAAACTCATGTACATCACTCGTGTGATCAATGTAGTAAGATAATGCTGAGTGTGGTATTTTTGGACTGACACATTTATTTCTGTAATTTTTTTCACACGTGCTGACCCGACCATAAATCTTGCAGGAGTGGAATTCTACATGCAGTTTCTGATTATTATAGTTGTGTTCAGTTCACATAACACAGGGGAAGTTTTATACTTTATGAGCTAGATGCTGAAATTGGACATAAAGAGCTTGACTGGAAGATGACATACAGTGGTGTAGGAAGATGCCAACAGGTACTCTGCTTTGTGCTTGACCAATTTTCCCATTTCATTTGTTCTTATCTCAGTTATTTGTATTACTATTTGGTTGCTGTTAGGTAACCTATTTACTGAAGAGGGTAACTTTAAGTTCTGTACAACTGTATCCTTGGTAGATTTTGGTTTACTGCTAATTCCTTGGTAGATTTTGGACATCTGCATGACATTAAAGCCTAATAGGACTTGCGTTCTTTGGAATACATTTTGATTGCAAAAACTGATATCTGGAAGAAAATTCCACAATTTAGTCCCTGTAAGACTGTTTTTCTAAGAACACACAGTATCACTATAGAAATTTGATACAGGGTGAAAGAGTAGCCCCCTTGACACTTAAAATAACATTTTTTTGAAAGTGTAGTACAACATGAAGTTGGCTTGTGTGCTTTGGGTGGACTTATTGACAGTTTGTCACGATTAATGGTTAAAGCTCATCTGTTAACATCTTCAGTGTTACTTCTCTCTCAGGACCACGTGTTCTGAGAGCAGTTTATTACAGTCCTAGAGGGATGTTTGGTTGCAGACCTAACTTCCCCC
The DNA here is from genome assembly GCA_934048045.1 of Polygonum aviculare. Classification (NCBI taxonomy): domain Eukaryota; kingdom Viridiplantae; phylum Streptophyta; class Magnoliopsida; order Caryophyllales; family Polygonaceae; genus Polygonum; species Polygonum aviculare. The sequence goes on from OW204024.1 coordinate 1,488,247, forward strand.
TCAAATGGCGGATGAGAATTGAAACTTTGCAGTATGGTGCTGCCTGCTCGAAATATCAACGAAATTTACGACAGTCTTGATCCTGTGGCAGCTCTTTCTATCCTTGTACGTATTGAATGTCTAACACATTATTCCAGGAAAAAGAAACGATATTATCATCTGATAACTATTACAAGTCCTGAATTGATATCTTTGCTTCCTTTCATGTTTGGTAGTAATTCCCGTGTGATATTGGCAAACAACAGAAGAGAGAAGTCCCTTGGAGCCTTGGACTCTTACCAAAGAACTTTGTCAAGCCTTTTTATCTGCACTAATGTAGGTGGATTATACTGATTTCAGCTTGTTCATACTGCCTACAGTGTTTTTCTTATTCTGGTGATATCCTTTTGAATAACATATCAGGCTGAGTGAATTACTCTAGATGATGCAGCAAAGTTGCTACTTGGTGATGGTCAAGACTCTGCTATAATGAGAAGTAAGATTTCATTTGTTTTATCCTGTATATGATTGAGGTATCTTATGTTCGGTGGCCTCATATAAAGTTGATCCCTCGGTTGTCTCGTTAAACGTCGGTCCCTCGGTTTTTTGGTTGCCTTATAAAAAGTGGGTTCCTTGGTTTTCGTTACCTCATATATGGTCGGTCCCTTGGTTGCCTTGTATAAATTAAGGTCCCTCGGTTTTCGGTTGCCTCGTATAAGCTCGGTCCCTCGGTTTTTGGTTGCCTCGTATAAGCTCGGTCCCTCGGTTTTCGATTGCCTCGTATAAATTCGGTCCCTCGTTTTTCGATTGGTCGTATAAGCTTGGTCCTTCGGTTTTAGGTTGCCTCGTATAAATTCAGTCCGTCGGTTTTCGATTGCCTCGTATAATGTTGGTCCCTCGGTTTTCGGTTGCCTCGTATAGTGGCAGTCCCTCGGTTTTCGATTGCCTCATATAAAGTTGCTACCTCGGTTTTTTCCTATTGGGTTTTATCATGCACTGTCGGCTTACTGATTCGAAATTTGCACCATTTCTGCTGAGTAAATGATTGTTTTGCTGAAGCATTAATTTGTCTACTTACTGATCAAAAAAATTGGTGGTGATTGGACGTCCAAAGATGAGATACTGTAGAGTAGTAATTGGCAGTGGCAATGGCATTGCATACTTTTTTTAAATACTTTTCCAAGTAAAAGCTGAGGTAATCGATTTTGATAGCTCCTGTGAGAAGGAAAGGCATGGTTCAACTCATGGACTTGGAAAACCTAGCCTCCACTTACCGTCCTCGTTATCAGAATCAAGGTACCTAATTTTTCCCTTTTGCTTCAAAAGTTTCTTGAGAATCATCATGATTGGCTAGAATTTTACCATAGCCAGGTGGGTTTGAAAGAAATGTCAATTATTGCCTGAATGTGTAAATATTTTTTTTGCTTACATTGAAAGTTGATATGATGCACAAAATGTAGCCTTTCTTGAGATTCTATGGATGAGAGTTGAAATGCAAGGTCTGAAAATCATAGATTTTGTATGGGTCACTGGTGTTTTGCAGTTGTGAGTGACTTATTTGGCCATTATCTCGAAGTCTAGAACTCTTGGGTGCTTGAAGTCACAGAAAATATTTCAGTAGAACATATCTCAAAAAAGGTAATAATGTGGATTTTAAGAAAGGTAATGCGATGTTAGATAGTCCATTAGAGTTTGGTATGCTTGGTTTTCTTCCGGATTCCCTTGATGGTAAGTTCTTAGTAATCAAATTGTGCTCAGCTCTTTCTTTCAATTTAAAGTATTTAACATAGATTCCTGTCCCTTGGTTTTCGTTTGCACCATGTAAATTTGGTCCCTCAGATTTCGGTTGCGTAGTATAAATTCGGCTCCTCGGTTTCCTCGTATAATTCGGTCCATTAATTTTCGGTTTCCTCGTATATATTCGTCCCTCGGTTTTTGGTTGCCTCGTACAAATTTGATCCCTCAGTTTTCGGTTGCCTCGTACAAATTCGTCTCTTTTACAAATTTGATCCCTTGGATTCATACTTTAATTCTATAAACAAGCATAAGTCCAATACATAAGGCTAGTGAATGGGAAAATTGATCGTGCATTCGTGATACATATCCTTATTCATTTCAATAAGCAATGCTATTTGACTATTTCTTGAAACGATACACATGCAATTGAGCATTACTTATTGCTCAATAATTAACCAATTAATTAAGAAGAGATTCCATATGGCAAGTAGGAAGGCCACAATAGGAGGCGGAGCCGGATTCGGGGTCGCCGAGTTGAAGAAGCTAGTATTATCGTACCTCAGCTGACAACTTGCCAACATAGCCCAACCAGTCTTTGCATCTCCAATCTCACGTTTAAGATCAGATTTAGCCTTCTTCAAACACCCATTGCACCCGCCTCTGCCGATATCGGGCGTGCACTGAGCCAGCGCGTACACCCTCTCGTGCTCATCGACGACGTCTGCTTCGTAGGTGGCGAATAAATTGCTACTATTATAAGCGGCACGCGTCATGACTTGGTCAACCGCGCCCACAAGGGTCCGGTTATAGGCTTGAGAGGGCTTGGAATTGCCAACACCGTCATGACTTGGTCAACCGCGACCACGAGGGTCCGGTTATAGGCTTGAGAGGGCTTGGAATTGCCAACACCGTATCCTATCGCCGTGTCGTCAGCCTTGCCAAAGATCGAGTGGTTCGCGTACAGGAACATACAATAGTCCGCATACGCGCCGTGCTTCGTGCAATTATCGTACGAGGCCACCCGCTGGGTCAAGTCGGTGACACAGGAGTGGCAGAGTTTCTTCGAGGTGACGTCGCCGCGGCAGAGGTACATGCCGTACGATTTGTGAGGGGGTTCACCCAGGGACGGATCCAGGAATCCAAAATAGGGTGGGCTAATTATCATTAAAATAATTTGGGTGGGCTAAATTACTTTGATTTAACTAGTTTAGTACTAAATTTACCTTATTTTTTATTTTTTATTATTTAATTTACCCTACTTTTTATTTTTTCTAATTTTTTAGGGTGGGCTGGAGCCTACCCCAGCCCGCCCTTTGGTCCGTGCCTGGGTTCACCCGCGGTGGCGTTGTAGAAGCTCTTGGTGGCGCTGGCGGTGGTGAGATCGGTCAACAGGGTTTGGAGGTTGGCCTTGAATTTGTCGTTGACTAGGCCGGTTTTGTTGTTGACGGTCTCCGTGTAGTTGGACATGCATGTGCTCATGGAGGAGCCTGAATCGGAAGTGGCTAATTTGCAAAGGAGTAAAGAGAGGAAAATTGTGGCGGGAAAGGTAGTTAGATCGGTTACCCGGCGTTGAACTTGGCACGCCATGTTCGCTGTTGATGAAAGGGTTCTAGCGATAGATCATGATCAAGTGAGGGAGATTTAAAGGATGGTTTTGGCATTTTTTTAAATTGAGCGTAATTACAACTTGAATTAAAATAGGTACATTGACGTAGGCTAATAATACTCATCGTTTTATGGGCAGTGGCGCAGTGCCCTCCACCAAAAAAAAAAATAATACTCATCGTTATCTAATATACGTTATAAAATATATATTTATTAGGAGTCAACACCTTAACCGAAAATTTTCAAGCGACTACATTTATCTATTTTTTTTTGGTAGACGACTATATTTATCTATTTAATTTTTTTGGTCGAAATATTTATCTATTTAATTTGGCATCTCCTAATCAGTAATATTTAATCATAGTAAGTCCTAACGTGATTGAACTCTGACCATGAACCAGCTGTTGGTTTGATCATTGTGGATAATAGAAGTGGTGCGATCATGAATTGTTTAGTTTATCGGCGACTATTATATACTACGTGGCAATGTAGCATTATTTTTTAAGTGTTAACCCAACATTTTCATTCTTTTTTTGTAAGTTATTTTTTTTGCACATATTATTACGAAATCATCCATAAGTAAACATGTTAAACATTTTTCTACCATCAAAATAACACCATTCACAAAAATATGAAAATATCGTAATATTAACCTAACATCGAGGAAGGGTCGAGAAAAATTAGCTCAATTTCTCCATCAAGAAATTAAGGGCAACAATGGTCATCATTTTTATCAATAAACCACAAGCTAAAAATAGATTAGATGCATTTACTCAACCATTTTCTTTCAATGTTCAATACAAATTAAGCGAGCCCTTATAGACATAGATTTTTTGGTCGAACCTTATAGACATAGATTATTTCAATGCTGAAGTACTAAACTTCAAACCGTTTAGTGCACACATAATTTGTCTTTTATGGGTAAATGGTACACATATGATACAATGAAAAGGATAACAAATTATCAAACCAGCCAATGAAAGAACAAGAGGACAATCCAACCTGCAATCAGCAAGGCGCCTGAAACGGCATGCCCATTGGCACCGCTCTTCCGATAGAAACTCGAGTTATTATACCTCAACTGGCAACTTGGAAACATAGCCCAAACACTCATCTTAGGCTCGCAACACTTCTGAACATAGGAGGCAGCTTTCTTCAAACACCCGTTGCAATTCACTCTTCCGATATCCGGCGAGCACTGAGCCAGCCCGTACACCTTCCCCTCGTCTCCCCCGACAACAGCCTCCCTCGTTGCGAACAGGCTCGCGCTTCGAAAAGCCGCGTCCTCTACCAGCCCCTCGATCATACCCCGCACCGTTCGGTTGAACTCTACCACGTTCGTGACGTTGTCAACGCTTTGAACCGATACTTTATGCTCGTTATCCGACTTACCAAAGAACGAGTAGTTTGCGTAGCGGAGCATGCAGTTGTCCAAGTACCCGAATCCCTCCCCACAGAAGTCGGTCCCGTTAGCGACCCATTTCGTTAGGTCGACGACGCACGAGTGGCAGAGCTCCGTCGTGGTGTCCCCGCGACAGTAGTAGAGGCCGTAGGCTTCGTCAGGGGATTCCCCGATCGTGGAAGTGTGGAAGCTCGACGACGAGGCATTGGATGCCATGTTGGCCAGGAGATTTTGGAGGTTGATTTGGTAGGGGTTTTGAATGGGGTTAAGGGAAGTGTTGTTTTTGCTACATGTGATCATACCATGAGCACCAAAGTTGCGGAAGAGTGAAGACAAGAAGATTGTGGTGAGAAAGGAATCGAGAGTGATAAAGGTCTTTCGAGGTTGAACATGGGGGCGTGCCATGTTGCTAGATCGGAGCTCGAGAGTATATGCAGAGATACGAGCCTATAGAACAGATCTTGTTCGAGTAAGGTCGTATCCTGCTAGCTTGATTAACACAAGCTTAATTACTAGCCGGATTTGGTGGCATTTAACTTGGTTGATGCGCACAGTATATATAAACATAATTTGTTTCGACAAGAAAAAAAATAAACATATTTTGTGATTAGTTGATATTCTAGGCTAGGGTTTAACTTTGCCAGCTAGTGTTCAGTTTGAAGGATTGAAACTTTCCATTAATTAGAACATGAATATCAGAATATGCCTGGCATATTATTATTTTTTTTTTTTGACCAAGATTAATTTTTGTTTCTTAAGGTTCGAGGATGTGAAGATCGTGAGCAATGTGAAAAGTACATACAGAACCAGATGGCATACACTTGAACATTTACCTATCATTGTTTTGATTGTTGTATGTATCATATATGATTGTTTATTTACCCAAAATATAAAAGATACAATTTTTTATTTACAATAGAGGACTAATTATAACATAAATAGTCACAAGTTACAAAAATAAATTATAACTAGATAAGGATGTATGGCCGTCCGGGATGTAATCAAGTATACCTAAATCTTAAAGAGAAAAGTAATGTTTGATCATTCGCCAAAAAAAGAAATAATGTTTGATTTGAAAAAAAATAGAAGAGAAAAGTAATGCGCGGGCACACACAAAATTTTGAAAGAGATTAATAATGATAGATTTATATAGATAAAATATTTTATTAAGTTTGAGGTATTCGTATGTACATAAAATATTTTATTATTAAGTTTATTATTATTAAGTTTGAGGTAGTATGTACATAAGTACGGCGAGGTATTCATATGTTTTTTTTTGAAAGTACGTGTTCGTATGTAATTAAGGAGAACGTTGTGTAATTTATTTTTCGGATATTTCACGTGGTAACCCTGAGGTATGGCTTAATTCATGAGGTGTATTAAAGATTGGTATATTTCATACGGTAACCCTAAACTTTATTCTAATTTTGTTTTGTACTCAAAACGTTAAACTTAACGGCTAACCGTGTTTCAAAATAAATAAATAAAAAGAATGGAAAAAAGGTGAATATGCATTAAATTTGTTAGAAAAATCAAAGCTGGTTTTTCACATATCACACTCAAACCTTAACGATCGACACTTTCACTATGAAAATAACACATTCTTAACTGTATATTCTCTTCCATTCTGCCATTCAAAATCAAATAAATAGATCATCATAAAAAAATATAAGACACTGATCATTACATCTCTACAATATCATAGATGAAGGACTTAAATCACTCTTTTTCTTTTAACAAATCAACCTATGTACATCTTTATTCAGCTCTTAAACCTGCCCCATGTGAAAGAGCTCTTAAATCAACTTTAGAGAATTATCTTTGCAAAGCCCAATTGGGCCAAGTCTACAGATTAATCACTACCCTAAAACGAAACTTCTGGAAGAGAAGAGTCAGATGAAAATACCCTTTTAATGACGTGACCATGTGTATGGATAACTAATATCACCTATTGATTATACTGTGTTTAGTACTTTAGTCTCTGTGGGTTCTTCCAGAAGTGAACGTAAGTTTCATTATAATTATGACTACTGTACAGTTCCAATTACCACCTTCAGACATTGTTACAGGTGATTATATTATATCACAAATGAGGCTTAAGAGACTGAAATTGGAATTGCACATGGTAGATTAGAAGCTGTATATAAATGTACAGCTGGGAACTCCACAGTGATAATATCCTTTTTCTGGTATCTTAGACATGATTCATGTCAAGAATTTTCTTACCATACTATTTCTTTTTCTGATAAAAAAGATGCATAGATGAATGAACCTATTTGAAACGGTTGAACTGTGGCCCTAAAGAAGATGTTCCAGAAACTGAAGATTTACCAGAAGAATTGCATCTTTGGGCACCATACAGAGGCCAGACAAATGGAAGCGTTTTGAGAGAATTCTGTATTTCTTTCACTTCATAAACTGTTTTAAACTCTCTTTTCTTCACATTACACCTAACTAAAAGTTGAGGTTCCTCTCTTCTGTTTTTTTTGGTTTTGATATGATATTGTTTCCTATGCCAAGGTTGTGCTCTATTAAGAGATCTAAAAGGTGTTGAAGCCTGGATAATGTAAGCCCAGACAAGGTGTTGATATGATATTTTATACCTATCATATTCCTTCGCATGCATGTTCTTGGCCTCAGTTGTATTTTTTTTTCAGGCATCAGCGAAGGAAGCGGAGGCATCAAGCTAAGATATATTTTGAAGGTTATGTCTGCTGCTGCTTGGGTGATTAATTTTTCCCTTACATTAGGGAAGATCCTCCATAATTTGCCCTTAAATCAGGAGTTGGTTCGGAAGCAAGTTCAGTTCAACTTCACTAAGTATCTTATCTGGTGCTATCTAGTGCACTGCTATCTATCTGCCTTCATTTGGCATGCTCTCGAAAGATCTATAAACAGGATCGTGTAATTTGATTATGTGGAGGTCATGTTGTTCAATAACTTTTCTATTTGTCACATATTGTCTTATTACCTTGTGAAACTTATCACATGTGCTTTTGTTTACAGGTGGAGACATGTAAAGACATGATAGCAGATGCCCTTGAGACTCTTAGAACCAACAACATTATGGGAGGGAGTACAGCAGCTGTTCAAGCACCTGAAGGTGTATTACTTGGTTGCGGGAGGATTTGAAGCAGTAGTGGAAGCCATTTGTAACTACTTTGGTTCAGAATATAGAAGTACCTTTGCCTTAGGTATGTGCAGTTTTATAAACAAAAGATCATACTAATAATTTGGTTGTCTCCCAAGAAATATCCTAATCTTGCTCTATATTATTGTTAAGTTTACTGCATACATCCAAAAAAAAAGAAGCTGTTTAGACAATGTTGATTGCTGGACATGAAACATCTACAGATGTCAAAGCTTCAGGATCAGGTAGCCGTTTCTTACCTTGAGCGTTTAAGCTAGAATTTCGAAATTTGTGTAGGCAATATTTATCTGACCTTTGCAGGTTTCTTGTAGGTTGATTCAATTATGCTTGACCGGTTTCCATCCATGGAGGACATGAAGAAACTCATGTACATCACTCGTGTGATCAATGAAGTAAGATAATCCTGAGTGTGGTGTTTTTGGATTGACACATTTATTTCTGTAATTGTTTTCACACGTGCTGACCTGACCATAAATCTTGCAAGACAAATGGAATTCTACTTGCAGTTTCTGATTATTATAGTTGTGTTCAGTTCACATAACACAGGGGAAGTTTTATACTTTATGAGCTAGATGCTGAAATTGGACATAAAGAGCTTGACTGGAAGATGATATAGATTTTGGACATCTGCATGACATTAAAGCCTAATAGGACTTGCGTTCTTTGGAATACATTTTGATTGCAAAAACTGATATCTGGAAGAAAATTCCACAATTTAGTCCCTGTAAGACTGTTTTTCTAAGAACACACAGTATCACTATAGAAATTTGATACAGGGTGAAAGAGTAGCCCCCTTGACACTTAAAATAACATTTTTTTGAAAGTGTAGTACAACATGAAGTTGGCTTGTGTGCTTTGGGTGGACTTATTGACAATTTGTCACGATTAATGGTAAAAGCTCATTTGTTAACATTTTCAGTGTTACTTCTCTCTCAGGACCACGTGTTCTGGGAGCAGTTTATTACAGTCCTAGAGGGATGTTTGGTTGCAGGCCTAACTTCCCCCTCAAATGGCGGATGAGAATTGAAACTTTGTAGTATGGTGTGCCTGCTTGAAATATCAACGAAATTTACGACAGTCTTGATCCTATGGCAGGTCTTTCTATCCTTGTACGTATTGAATTTCTAACACATTATTCCAGGAAAAAGAAACGGTATTATCATCTGATAACTTTTTACAAGTCCTGAATTAATATCTTTGCTTCCTTTATTGTTTGGTAGTAATTCCCGTGTGATATTGGCAGACAACAGAAAAGAGAAGTCCCTTGGAGCCTTGGACTCTTACTAACCTAAGATCACTCTGCTATAATGAGAAGAAATCCAATTTTGTGCTATCTTCAATGCCACCTTATTGAAAAGGTACGAAAAGTTCCCAGCACTCGTTATGGGATTGTTTCAACTGGTTACTTTTCTGCTTCCATGTATCAGTGATTTCATTGAATTGTTCCCAGATACACCAGCAGGAGAATTGGAAGCCTGCATTTAGATGGTGGGAGGGTAAGCAAGACAATTGAGACTGATTTTACCGGATCACATGTGGTGAAGGAGAGGAAAAAAAAGTTTGGAACTGACCTCAAAAATGCCAGCTCTAGAGAGAACAAAAATCGACTTCTCATCTGCTGAAAACCCAAAAGAAGGGATGAACTTCAATGTTCAAGTAAAAGCTCAGGTATTCGATTTTGATAGCAACCTAAACATTGTCGGATAGGGTATATAGCCAAGTAATATAATCTGTTGGGGACCATTTTCTCGTGCTAATATCGTTGGACTCCTGAAAACCGAGGGACCGAGCAAAGGAAGGTTTTTCGGTTGCCTTGTATAAATTCAGTCCCTCGGATGTTCGGTTGCCTCATATAAAGTTGGTCCCTCGGTTTTTTGGTTGCCTCATAAAAAGTGGATTCCTTGGTTTTCGTTACCTCATATAAATTCGGTTCCTTGGTTGCCTCGTATAAGCTCGGTCCCTCTGTTTTCGGTTGCCTCGTATAAGCTCGGTCCCTCGGTTTTCGATTGCCTTGTATAAATTCGGTTGCCTCGTATAAGCTCGGTCCCTCGGTTTTCGATTGCCTTGTATAAATTCGGTTGCCTCGTATAAGTTCGGTACCTCGGTTTTCGGTTGCTTCGTATAAGCTCGGTTTTCGATTGCCTCGTATAAATTTGGTCCCTCGTTTTTCGATTGCTCGTATAAGCTCGGTCCCTCGGAATTCGGTTGCCTTGTATAAATTCAGTCCCTCGGATGTTCGGTTGCCTCATATAAATTTGGTCCCTCGGTTTTTTGGTTGCCTCATAAAAAGTGGGTTCCTTGGTTTTCGTTACCTCATATAAAGTCGGTCCCTTGGTTGCCTCGTATAAGCTCGGTCCCTCGGTTTCGGTTGCCTCTTATAAGCTCGGTCCCTCGGTTTTCGGTTGCCTCGTATAAGCTCGGTCCCTCGGTTTTCGATTGCCTCGTATAAATTCGGTCCTTTGGTTTTCGGTTGCCTCGTATAAATTCAGTCCCTCGGTTTTCGGTTGCCTCGTATAATGTCGGTCCCTCGGTTTTCGGTTGCCTTGTATAATGTCGGTCCCTCGGTTTTCGGTTGCCTCGTATAATGTCGGAAATGAGCAGGTTATTTTCTCACTAAGGGAGTTGGAATCACAAAATGAAGTCAGCTTTCCATCCTCTTTTACTTGCAAAGGATCTATCTAGGTGTGTCGGAACTGGCAACCTGTCAGTTGTCAAGCACTTGGTGGCCGAGGATTCAGAGCCAGCTATGGAAGCCCTTCGTGAGTACTTAGGCTCAAAATATGAAATTACCTTTGCCTTAGGCATGTACAAGAATAAAAACTAAAGATCCTTCCAATAATTTGGTTGTCCCCCAATAAATATCCTACTCTTTTTCTATATTGTTGATAATTTTATTTGCATAGATCTGAAAGATGTAATTTAGTTTTACTTCGTTGATCAAGCTCCTGATTAATGATAATGGACCTTGGACAGCTGAATGCTTGACAGTATGGAGAAGCATCAGAACATTATGCTAGTAAAGGAGAAGGATGCAAACCTTCCTTTGCTTTTGGAGTTGACACCTCGTTACAAAGATCCGATAGTGGAACTATAAACATGATGTGTTACGGTTTGTAGCTTCCTGAACAAACATCATATATATTTATGTGTATTTTTCACATTCTGACTACAATATTAATGCTTGACTTGCAGCTTCAGAAGAGTTTCTGGATTGACTAAGACCAGGTTGTTAGCCAGTATAGAAGGTTATTGGTTGTTGCAATTGAAATCCAGATTTTTACTGCTGTCTTCAATATCATTTGCAAATATTGGACAGTCATTTCATGATGTGCCTCAGGTTTGTTGCTCTTGATTATGGACCTGCACAGCTGGATACTAGATATTATGGGGAGGATGCCGACCTGGCTTTGCTTCTGAAGCAGACATGTTTTTATATAGGTCTAGTTGTTAATTATTTACCTATTGTTCTATAGTTACTTTTCCACTCTGTGTGCTTTACAGTAGTTGCCTCCAGAGCTGAGCATTGATATATGTTTCACAGGCTGTTGTCTCTGCTCAAGCTGGTTTTCATTTCCCCCCATTATCTAGGGACAGTGTTTGGTACAGCCATTGAATTGAACGTATGCACTCATGCAGGAAAACGGCTGTGAGTTTTGTGCTTCTCTATTTTTAAAATTTGTTGATTCTCCTTCTATATGGATTTACTTAATCATTTATCTTCTTTGGAATTTACTACTTGATGCAGAGATGACGACAAAGATTGCTGGTTTTGGACTGGCAAGGCCTAATAAATTTGGTGAGTAAAATTGGCTGTTGTAAAGAAGTGTATGTATATGTCTACTCTCATGTTCTTATACATTTGAGGTGGTTTTTTCAAAAGATGGCAGGGAGAAACTGGACCAACGGCACAACTATGTCTTCTGTGGTTTATATGCTCTCAGGTCAGTCTTTTGATTCTCCCAGTGCCTTCTCAGCCTTCATGCCTTTAGTAGGTGTTTTTTTCACCGATTACTGATATGACCATAGGCAATAGCAAATCAACAGAATATTTATCTGAATATTGATAGGATTAGTTAGAACTTAAGGGCTTTCATCTCAATCCCTACTATTTGCAATTTTTTCCTGTGATCAATTGTTGATATGCTGCAAGTTACTAAACTGAGCTTCCCTGGACATTGTTGGTTTTCTAGAATTCCAGTTCTGATTATGATTTCCAAGGTGGTGCTGGTACAGGTGCTATAGAGTCATGGAGAATCAAAGTTATAGTAAAGTCATAAAGAATCTTGCTGAAGAAGAAGAATCCACTGACACTGATGTGGCATCAGTAGAGCACTCAGAGAAAACGGCTGGAAAAGTGATTCAAGTATAAGCTATTCTTTCTCATATGCTGATATGCTTATAATAGAGTTGCCTAGGATATATCTGTAAATTCTCTGTCTCCAGTTAAGAAGCGTAAGTTACGTGTTTTCTTGTCAGGTTTGTATATTCTTCTGGAGAGGATTTCCCCTGTTAATGCTGACGAAACTTCTGGAAGAGAAGAGTCAGATGAAAATATCCTTTTAATTATGTGACCATGTGTATGGATAACTAATATCACCTGTTGATTATACTGTGTTTAGTACTTTAGTTTCTGTGGATTCTTCTAGAATTGAACATAAGTTCCATTATAATCATGACTATTGTACAGTTCCAATTACCGCCTTCAGACATTGTTACAGTTGATTATAATATATCACAAATGAGGCTTAAGAGACTGAAAATGGAATTGCACATGGTAGATTTTAAGCTGTATATAAATGTACAGCTGATTGACTTTGATAGAGCCTCAGAAATTATGTAAGGCCCTTATTTTTCCATTTTTGGAACTTATTGTAAATGTGGTGGGCGAAACCTTTAGAGGTTAATAGGTGAACAAAAGTATTGGCCTAGGAACCATTTTTGGAACTTATTGACTTTGATACTGCTGGTAAGATGAAATTCTGTAAAAGCGGTATTTGTGGACTCACCTCAGCAATAGCTGGAACACTCAAGCCACAAATCCCTCAGACTGATGCATCAGGGTTCAACAGTAAAAAGTGTCCTTAAAAGGGCAGTGGTAGGCTAGTTCAAGCCACCATATCGACCTTGTTGCAGAAAGTGAACACAAAGGTTAACTTCATACTTTTATTTGGATATTAGCATAATTCTGGTATTAATACTGTTTGTGGTTCTGCAGGTTAAACAAACATCAAGTGACAGGAAAAAAAAACCTCTTCTTCTACTGAAAAAGCTGGTATTTTCTCCCCCATCATTGTTGCTTATTTCTTTTAGCATAATAGATATACTAATATTCAATCTAATTACTACAATGGTACTCCATTCGTTCAAGGAATTTTTAAATTTAACATAGGAATACCCAACTTTACGAATTCATCGAGCGTCAAGTTGACTGATTGATGCTTCGTTCGTCGAATGTGGATTCGACTTGCTCCTGGACTGATCTGATCCGAACTCCTCGCCTGACTCACTCTTCCTCATCCAAGAAACAAAGAAATCTGGCTGTTGTGGGTCAGGCAAGGCGTCGAAAGAAGACATGTTGAGCATGTGAACAATTCTTGCCATAGTAGGCCTCTTATCCACGTCCTTCTGGATGCATAGTAGCCCTATGCGAATGCACCTCTTTGCCTCGTTGGAAGAAAGCTCTGAGATATCCTTCAATGTCGGATCCATGATCAACAATGGCGTGCCCTCAGCCCAATTCTCCCAAGCCTGTGCCATTGGATCAGATTATACACAAGTATGTGAAGAGCGAAAAAACATGTTAGTATATTTTGCTACTCACATAGCTTGGAAGGTCTTCGGCTAATCCTGTTTGGTGGAAAGAGCTGTTTTTCTTGCCACTTATAATCTCCAAAACTAGTATACCAAAGCTAAATACATCTGATTTCGTAGAGTATTCGCCTTTCGTTACATACTCCGGAGCCATGTAACCGCTGAGGTAGAGAAATCAGCACAGGTAAGCAAATGAACTGGACTGTTAGTAACTCATTTGGGAGTTGAGAAGTTAAAAAGACTTACAGTGTGCCTGCAACTTTCTTGGTCTTCTCATGGGTCTGATCCGCTCCAAAAATCCTAGCCATGCCAAAATCCGCAATCTTCGGGTTCATAGCCTCATCCAACAGGATATTACCCGCCTTGAGATCACGGTGGATGATCCTAAGCCGAGAATCCTCATGAAGATAGAGCATTCCTCGAGCAATCCCACCTATGATTCTGAATCGCGTCGGCCAGTCCAGTTGCCCTTGCCTTCTCGGGTCTGTGCCAATCGTAACCCGCATTATAAATCGAACAGTTCTATGATCTTTAGAGTCGGTTTAAGCTTATCAAACGGGTTTGTACCGAAGAGGAAGTGATTGAGGCTGTGGTTCGGAACAAACTCGTACACGAGTATCCTCTCTTGTCCTGCCAAGCAGAACCCGAGCAGCCTCACCAGGTTCCGGTGCTGAAGCTTGGCTAGCAACACCGCCTCGTTCTTGAACTCCTCTTCGCCTTGTTCTGATGCCCTTGACAGCCTCTTCACTGCTATTTCCCGCCCATTTACCAACACACCCTGAGGATATGTAATCAACTAATTAACAGAATGCAACACTTCATATCTCTCATTATTTAATCCACATTATAATACTGATTTTTTAAAAAATTCTCACCTTATATACACTACCAAATCCTCCTTCGCCTATCTTGTAGTTACTAGAGAAACTCTGAGTTGCATCTTGGATTGTGTTCAAATCGAATTGCAAGGACTCAGCAGTGGTGAAATCGACTCCTGTTCCTACATAAACCAACGAAATTGAGAAGACTCAGCAAACATCTTGAAATTCATTGGGTGAGTAGAATCGCTCCTTTTAATAAATTACCAGTTTCAGAAGCTGGTAACTCCGACTTCTTCTTCCTGGCCCTCCGACGGACGATGCAGAACCATAAGCCAATTAACACCGCCAAGACAACAACCGAAATCGCGATTGCTACACCCACTACGGTTGATTTCGATCCTTTCCCCTTTCCTGTTCCACATCAATTTCCTTCAAACTCAATAAATTGATAGAACCGACCGAACCAAACCGAAACCAACGGAGTTCGGTTCAAGAAATTTCAAGGTTTCGATTTCGGTTTGGTTACTTTTCGGTTCGGTTCAATCTTTTCAAAGAAAAATCTTATATTTATCAAAATTCAGTTCGGTTCGTTCGGTTCACCAAATTCCCGAATTTCGGTTTCGGTTCGTTTTTTTTGGTTTTTTTGGTTTGATTCAGTTTTGAACCGATGTTTGGCCCAAATAAGAGAGAAAATTAAACTCCGATTTGGTCAAAAAATGATTACCTTTGGCACCACCACCGGCATCGGCAGCAGGAATCGCCACCGGAGCGGGCGCAATGGGCGATATCGGGACGGAGAAGTTAGCATAGAACGGATAAAGCTCGAACCTGAGAGTACAACTCGGGAGCAGAGCAATGCCGCCTTGGCTATGAACAGGCAAGTTTCCAATAGCCACCTGAAAGCATTTCGCGCAATCGGCGGCCGACAAGTCCGGCGTGCACTGCGCGAGGCAGTAGAGCGTCTCGAGCGGCGAGTAGACGGCCTCCTTGGTGGCGAACTTCTTGCCGATGGCGGCCGAGGCGCGTGTGGTCACGTCCTTGACGGTGGAGCCCAGGACGCGCGCCCACGCGTCGCCGGTGGCGTTGTTGACGTTGTGCATGGTCACGACGGGGGAGTCGTCGTCTTCCGTGTCCGAGGAGGTTGCGTACCGAACAAGGCACCACTCTTGCCAGACGATGGCGTCCTTTTGGCGGGAGCAGTAGGTGTGGAGGTTGGTGATGGCGAGGTTGAGGCACGTGGTGCAGAAGGCCGTGGTGACGTCGCCTCGGCAGAGGACGAGGCCGTGGACGGCTCCGACTGTGGAGTTGGCGAAGCCGGAGTTCGAGGCGGTTAGTTTGGTGGATAGGGAGGAGAAGAGGGCGTTGAGATTCGAGGCGTAGGAGGAGTTGGTGGCGAAGAGATCGGGGCCGTCGCAGGCGTATTGGGTGTAGTTGAGGGGGGTGTCGGCCGCGGCCAGACGGAGGAGGGGGAGGAGGGTGAGGAAGACGGTGCCGGCGCCGGGGAACATGGTGGCGTTGTGCCCGGTAAAGAGGAGGTGGAGAATTGGGATATGATTGCTGTTATCATGGGCCGTTGTTGTTGTTGGGAAGTGAAAAGGTCAGATTTGTGTAGCTAGCAGCACTAGTGGACTAGTTGGGTGTTGTGACATTAATTCAGTGATGGGTAAAAATATCTACCTTACTGACAAATATGTCATGCCACAAAAATTGAGGATATTAGTTCAATGATTAGGTATCGGGATAACACACCAAGGTCATCGTTTAGACACTCATCGGAATATTAGTTCAATAATTCTTACTCCCTCCGTTTCACAATAAGTGTCGTTTTAGCACTTAAAATTTGTTTCATATTATGTGTCGTTTTAGGTTTCAAAAGTGATTTATTAGGGGTGAATAATGATAATTTTTATTAGAACTAGAAGTCATTACTCGTGCTACGCACGGGTTTAATTTTTTTTTAAAGTTTGATTAATCAACTTTAATTGAAAAGTCTGTTAAATATAACTTTAAATCATAATTCAGGTTATTTTCTCGAAGCATAACATTAATTTCTTTAATTGAAAACTCTTGGGCTCCATACACTAAAAAAAATATTTTAATTCCTTTTATTCATCAAATATCAATGAGATGAAGACAATCAATCTTAGGTCACTCAGTGTCATGACATATTGATGAACCTTTTGGAATCTATGTTAACAATTTGGAATGACGCGTGAAATAAATATGAAATATCTTTTATACACTAACATGGGGAACTTTCATTCTTTATTAACTAAAAATAAATTTATTTATCAGCTTTATCCGGGTAATGATTTCTAAAAGTCTACTTCATATGTTTATTACACATATATATTAGAAATATGATTATTTAATAATACACATTTAAAATTCATTATTCTTAAATGTTGTACAATTGTTATTTTGTGACAATACGTAAACGATATACCTGTGTCTTTGATGAAGTATACTTTTTTTTTTGGTAGAATTTGATGAAGTATAATTAACAATGACTAAAATTTTAAAACAAAATTTAGATCCTATGCCCTCAACAATAGTTCAGGTTTTGTATATCTGTGTTAATTCAAAATAAAGATCGAATTAAAAACTACACAAATAATAAAAGTTTATAAAAATATAAAGGCTGATAATCGCCAAAAAAAAGTAAATATAAATTCTCTGGGTAATAAAAACATTAATATTTGTATAGAATGTTTTTTAGTATTATGCACACAACACAAAAATGTTGCTAGAGAGATTTGAACCCCCAACCTTTGGGTTATTAAACAAAGGGTTTACCGCTATGCCATTGTGATTGATTTGGTTATGATTGCATACTGTTTAATTATATAGGGAAGATTGCAATAGAAGTTAATGGAGCAATAAATAAGGACACCACCTAACTTTTATATATATATATACAACACAAAAATGTTGCTAGAGAGATTTGAACCCCCAACCTTTGGGTTATTAAACAAAGGGTTTACCGTTATGCCATTGTGATTGATTTGGTTATGATTGCATATTGTTTAATTATATAGGGAAGATTGCAATAGAAGTTAATAGAGCAATAAATGAGGACACCACCTAACTTTTATATATATATAGATAGATGTGTATTTGTTGACTAAAGTTATTCATTCATTGGCCAAAAAAATGTAATGAGTGATAAGATTAAGAAAAAGTTGTAAGTTTTAAAGTGAATGATTGTTTTTCTTAAAAACTGTGATAAGAGTTAAAACGACACTTATTGTGAAACGGAGAGAGTAGTGTATATTGTCTTATATTTTTTTCCTACAATGTCAGCGATACATTTCTTAATCAGAGAATTACCTTTGCAAGGCTTGCCTACTCGTTGCCTTTAGGCTACCACTATCTTTCCTTTCCACCTAATAATAATGTTGTCATCATCCTTGAAGATGATGTGAGGGGCCATTTTACGCCCCCGAAACTGCTTGTAATGTTTTGTGTTTAAGTAATTTGTAATGCGCTGCCTTCTTCCAGACAAAAAAAATGTGAAAAGAACTCTAAGAATGATGGATTCCAAGTTTGTTAAGCACGGTTTTGGATTGGGTTTAGTCTTGATGAAACTTGTACGGTTTGATGTTTGGGCCGGCCCTAAAACTCATCGACCCACATTTATAGCCTTAAGTTCAAAAAAATCGGTTTTATATTGTCAAAAGTTAGTTTAGACTGAAGACTTTGGAACTATACCGGAAAAATAGACTTTGATTTTTCCAGATTGTTTGACAAGTGCCGTTTGATCGACGACATGCAATTGGTCAAATTTCACAAATAAATGCCAAACCTCCCACATCTGATGTTAGGCTTGTAGAAAAATGTGACACCACGTACACTAATAACATATTTCCCTACAAATTTCTTATCAGAAACAAATTTAAATATATATTTTACATTTTTATTTAAAAACAAAATCAGTAACATATTTTGAAAATGTCTAGTCAAAGTCATATAGCTCAAATTTGTCACATCATCTATTCAAACTCATATGGTAATGAGGCTAATTTGTTTCTTATCAGAAACAAATTTAAATATACATTTCGCTCTCATTTAAAAAACAAAATCAGTTAAAACCTAAGTGTTTTGTTGGATAAATTTAACAATCTCCAACTCTATTTTCTAATAGATTTTGCTCGATTAAACGATTTGTTTTAAAATATAATTATATTCCTCTATCACAATGTCTTTTGTCGCCTAAGATATTTTGGAAATGGCTAGTCAAAGTCCTATAGCTCAAATTTGTCACATCATCTATTTGACTATCAATCAACCCTGAGCAAAATTCATATATAAATTCCGCAACTAAAATTGACCCAACAAAATATGAATTGAGCTTTCTACTGGCACAGTGGCACCTATACATCTCATAAAAACACTCGGGAAACAACATTCTCAGCAAACAAAGAATGTCCAAATAAAAACACTCAGCTTTCATCCTTTATTATGACCTCAAAAACCAACCATGGTGATGAGGCTACTTATGTCCATCATGGTCACATTCCTCGTACTCCTCCAGCAAACAGACCCTCGCGTTGTTGCGGCCAACCTAACCGTATGGAGACACGAATGCGACGACGTTAATGGCAACTACACCGTCAACAGTCCTTACAAAAACAACCTCGGTTCCCTCCTCTCCAGAGTAACCAAGACCAACATCAACTACGGCTTCTACAACCTCTCCTCGGGCAAGTCCCCTAACATCGTAAATCTCATATCGCTTTGCCAAGGCGACGTCGATATAAACACTTGCCACACATGCCAACTGGCCGTGATCGACAAGCTCAAGAGCATGTGTCCTAATCAAAAGACCGCGATCGCCTTTAGCGACGATTGCATCGTTCGCTATTCTAGCGAGCCCATCTTCGGAGTCTTGCAAGAATCTCCTTATTTTGAGATGAACAGCAGGAAGTTGCCCGTTTCAAATGTGGAGCAATACAACGAGGTTGTGTGGAAACTGTTGGAGGGTCTTCCTGCTCGGGCTTCGTCTGGGGATTCTCGACACAAATTCGCAACTTGGCAAGCCGACGTCAACTCCACCGTCACTGTCTATGCAGCTGCGCAGTGTACTCCTGATTTGAGCCAAAAGGATTGCCTAAAGTGTCTCGATGATGCGGTCATGGAACTCAAATCACGCGGATCGGGTAAACAGGGCGCTAGGTTTCTTTTTCCGAGTTGTTTTGTTAGATTTGAAGAGTACAAGTTTTATCTGTCAACCGCCTTTGATTTCCGGCCATCGAATGATTCCGTTCCGAGTTCCACCATTGGTAAGTTGCTCTGGAAATTGTGGTTTTTCAATGAGAGAGCTTGAAATGGAAGTTTTCTAAGTTGGTTTTAGCAGGAAATGAGAGAGGTGACAGGACATTAGTGATTATTCTGGCTGTTTGTACCGGATCCTTGTCCATAACACTTGTTGTTGTCATATTGTTTGCCGTTCTAAGAAAACGAGTGTCGAGGAATCTACTTCCTACCAAGCTTAATGATGAGCGCGATATAAGTAAAGTTGATTCCTTACGGTTTGAGTTGAGCAAGATCATAGCTGCAACCGAGAATTTCTCCGAGGCCAACAAGCTTGGATCGGGCGAATGTGGTGATCTTTACAAGGTACATTCCATGTGTATGGTATAACTGAACAAGTTAGATCCTTGAGTTCTTCACTTTTGTTCATAGCAAGTGATTGATGTCTTAAGCAGGGCACAATGTCTAATGGCCAAGAAATAGCAATCAGGAGACTAGGAAGAGATTCGTCGCAAGATGAAGACGGATTCAAGAACGAGCTCGCGCTAATTGCCAAGCTTCACCACAAGAATTTGGTCAAGTTTCTTGGATTCTGCTTGGAGAATGAAGAGAGACTCTTGATATACGAGTTCGCGCCTAATTCGAGTTTGGATCGCTATCTATTTGGTATGTTTTTAACTCCATATTGTCCAAGGTTGTATTCTCTCTGGATTCAACGTTGTTATTAAGGTTTGTACATTGTAGATGCTTCGAGACGAGCTCATTTGGACTGGCAAACCCGATACAAAATCATTCAGGGCATTGCTCGAGGGATGCTTTACTTACACCATGATTCTCGGTTACGGATTGTCCACCGCGATCTCAGAGCGAGCAACATACTTCTTGATGCAGAGATGTGCCCAAAGATCACGGGCTTTGGCACCGCAAAACTGTTTGACGCGGATCAGACTCATTCAGAGGCTAGTAGAATCGTTGGCAGACGGTAAGCAACACACGTTTTCGTGCAAGATAACTCATTATTTGATGTGATCTAAGCACACGCCCTGAAATGATGATTTTGTCGTCTGCAGCGCGTATATGGCCCCTGAGTACGAGTTATACGGCTACTTTTCTACCAAGTCAGATGTCTACAGCTTCGGAGTGTTGCTTTTGGAGATCGTGAGCGGTAGAAAATGTTGCGGAAGCTACACCGCAGAATCTTCCGAAAGTCTAGTAAACATGGT
The DNA here is from genome assembly GCA_934048045.1 of Polygonum aviculare. Classification (NCBI taxonomy): domain Eukaryota; kingdom Viridiplantae; phylum Streptophyta; class Magnoliopsida; order Caryophyllales; family Polygonaceae; genus Polygonum; species Polygonum aviculare. The sequence continues at coordinate 1,509,229 of OW204024.1, forward strand.
AAGTGTAATGTACGTTCTCTTGAGTGCAACAATTGATTGATTCTTGTATAAACTCGTTTGGTATAATGTAGGCTTGGAGAAAATGGAGCGAAGGTACGCCATTAGAGGTAGTCGATCCTGCCATACTGGAAGGCTCGGAAGCTGAGATTGTAAGGTGCATACAAATAGGACTCTTGTGTGTGCAAGATAAATTGGCGGACAGACCAACAATGGCGTCGGTTGATCTTATGTTGAGTGGAGAGTCGCTTGCGCTTCCTCTGCCTTGTCCTCCTTCGTACGCCATGTCGAGAAGCATGTCGCTCGATTCGCGAGCTTGGAATCATTCCATTGCAATGCCTGCAGAGGAATTGGAATGAATCAATTCTCTTCCTCTGTGATCTGTATTGTTTGGTTACCTCAATGTTACGGAACATAGATGTATTAGAAGAATGTATAGAAGTTTGGGCGGGTTTTTAACAATTAGTTTATTACAATTAGTTTTCTATAGTCTTGGTTCATATCATATGTTGTCAACATTCTGTAAATTTTCTATATATAGAACTTGCAACCGAAGGAAATACAACTCTGTTACGTGCTCAGAATTAATTGACTACACGGATTCACCCACAAATCAGCTGTGAAAAGATTTGATTACAATATACTTTCAGACATACTTATCTCAATGTAATGCCCACTTGAGCTAGAATAGTGTAAATCCTTACCTAGAAGACCAAGCATTCTCTGACAAACCTATTTACAATTCTGCAAACCAATTGAAAGTTTCAACTTTGTACACCGTCACAAAAATTTAATCTTTTTGAGGTCCTTGCTAGGCTATTTCCCCCATGTGGGGTTTCTAGTTGCAAAGTTTAGGACACATTTGCAAGAAATGTCCCTTAAGTCACGGCTCAAATATACATAGGATTGTATATATAGGGCCACAAGAATCTCTTCATTAATCAGAAATACTTAACACAAACATAAGCAAAGCTAATTGAAAATGGCATTGCCCATCTCAATAACCATCTCTATACTTCTCACAATGATCATGTCTTTCTATTCGAGTGTCGACGCCATTGCTCTTAGAGTTCACTTCTACAACGACACATGCCCTTTAGCGGAAAAGGTGGTGAAGGCCATAGCAAGCAAGCGTTTCATCGCGGATCCAACTCTACCCGCGGGCTTACTTCGCCTGGAGTTCCATGATTGCTTCATTCGAGTACGTTACATGAACAACTATTTTTAAACGGATGAAAACTACTTGTCGCATTTCAAGGTCTTTACGAATAAAAATGCACAAAGTATACGTTGCATTACTAATACTTTTCGTGTTTGTTCTTACTCCTTAGGGTTGTGACGCGTCGATTCTGTTAGATGGCACAAAGGATAAGTTGGCTGAGAAAGACGCGCCACCAAACTTAACCGCGCGAGGATTTGAGCTCATCGACGAAATAAAAGCCTTCTTGGAGGAGATTTGCCCGGGAATTGTGTCATGTGCCGATATACTAGCTCTGGCTACAAGAGACGGTGTCGCCTTCTCGGGTGGATCAGCCTATGCTCTTCCAACTGGAAGAAGAGATGGACTAATCTCCAACTTCGCCGAGGTTAATCTTCCTGGCCCATCATTTACAATTGACCAAGCTTTGGCTGCCTTCCAGACCATCAATCTTGGCATGGATGATCTTGTCACTTTGCTAGGTATAACTAATGACTTAGACGTTATAATAACTTTAACTATGTTTTTTTTATTCAATATAAAACTTATGAGCTCACATGTTATATATCTTAGGTGCACATTCAATTGGCTTCGTCCACTGCCTATTTTTCGTCGATAGGCTCTACGACTTTCAAGGAACAGGGAAACCGGATCCGAATATGGACACGGGTATGGTTGATTTCTTGAGGCAGAAGTGTCCTCCATCGGTTATGTTGAATGATGACATAAGGGAGGATGTAAGATTACCCATAAGTCCATTGTCGAGCTCGCCTTTCAGCCTGAACGTATCGTCGTACAAGGCCATGCTTAAAAAGAAGTCAATCCTTGAGCTGGATCAAGCCTTAGGGTTCAAGGGCTTTGCGCATCGGATCGCGAACGACTACGTGAAGAGGCCATGGGTGTTCAGGAAGAAATTTGCTAGGGCAATGATGAAGTTGGGGAGTGTCAATGTGTTGACCGGGAAGCAAGGGGAAATCAGGAAGAATTGTAGAAGAGTTAATAAACCAGTTGGCCTTTGAATTTCATATCCTCAAATTGGCGCCTTCTTTAACTGTTTGAGCATCATATATATGATTTAAATTTGTGTTTGTATAAGTATGTAATGTTTGTGAAATAAGCACTTTTTTCATGTATACTTTAAATTCATCAGCGTGCACACACTAGCATACCCTTGAAGCATATATATACAGATATAGTACGTTGATTTTCCTACTTTGGTTTCTAGTTTCATTTTTATTTTCTTATCACCTTGCTAGAGTTGACGATGTAAATAAATGACAATATACTGGTACAAAGGCAAAAGTCAAGAGCGCAAAAATCTTCTTATGGGTAACTTGCAAACGAGAGTTTTTTTATCATTTGATTGAATGGCAATATGGCATCAAACTAATAATAAAGAATGAGCTTTCTACAATAAAAAATAATAAAGAATGAGCCTGAAACAAGCTTAGTTGCAAATCCCACATGATAATGTTGGTTAAAAAATATGAGAATGGAGAAAGATGAGATTAAATGGGCTAGGCCCATTCAATGAAGAAAGGCCCATAATTGTTTTAGCCCAATAATTAGGCCTGCAGAAAACATGCTGATGTGCACGAAAGATACCCTTTTGGAAATGTAATTGGACTTTGACCGGGATTAATTGATTTTTTTTTGTTGGCAAGGAAATAGAAATGGATTAGAGTCGTTAAGAGTACTACCAGTTTTAAAGAAAAAGGGGTAAACTGTTATTTTGGAGTCTCGAACCCGAGACCATCAGCCCTAAAACCGGTGAGCTATCGCTTAGCGCGGATTAACCGGAATATTCTTCCGCGGTTAGCATGTGCAAATTTTATTTTAATAAAGTCATGGCACATTCAACCAAAAAAAAATGAAGTCATGGCACAATTCCACACGACAAATGGATAAGGCTAAATGGATTTTAAAAAATGAACGCGTTTTGCACCAGCACACTGTTAATATTTTACAATCATCATGTCGTGATTAGCTTTAGTTTGGATGTAAGTTGGATCGGATCTATATATGTTCAAGGCCATGATCTACACTCTACAATGAAAGATCAACACACATTAATGAGTAATCCACCAAAAAATAAACAAATCCCAATCATTTTATTCATGAACCATAGCCACATACACGTAAACAATAAACTTATTCAAATGAACCTCAAAAAAATCACCAAAAAACGAACATTATAGTAAACTCCAAACGAGACGACTCAAGGGCCGATAGAACTTAGTTGGTCTTAGAGCAAACCGTTCTAATTTCACCGGAACTTCCGGTAAGAACCCCAATCCTCCCCATCTTAACCATGGACACACCAAAGTCCTTGAAGAAGGCCGAGGGATCCCCACTTCTATGGCTCAACACGTAAGCCTTGGTCTCCGAGTCGTCGAGCAAGGCCGAGTCGGATTGGAAAAGGCCCCTCCTCTTGGACACTCCGGAGTAGTATTTTTGGTCGAAGGTCTTGAAGCTCCCTGGGTCCATCTCGGCTAGCTTGTCGGCTCCGTTTTGTGGGCACTTGCTTCGGAGGTGGGGCACGTACTCAGAGTCGAGAGTGGGGTCGAAGTCGTCGGCAGTGTTCTTGCCGGTGAAGTTGTAGATACGGCTGGTGAAGGAGGAGCAATGGGAGGTTCCGATGGTGTGGCTACCGGATAGCACCACTAGGTCCTTCGCGCTTAGGCCCTTGCCCGCCCACGCGCTCTTTAAGGTGGTTATGTTCGCGGTTGGTGGGATCAGGTTAGTTAGGGCTTCGACCAAGCTCGACGTGTTTCCGTCTCTTCTTCCTGTCTCTACTTCCCATGAGAATCCACCAGTCTACGAATGCGCATATGGATTATAAGTGGCTAGTATAGTAGTCTTAGAGACTTATGTATTGCGCTTATATATGCACGAATCCTAATTTATCGGACGTTCACAATGGAGATAGGAAAGTAAAAATATTATATATGGACGTACCTCGACCGTAACATCGCGTGCAACCAATGCGACGATGTCAGAGCAAGAGACGGTTTTAGGGCAAGCCTTTTCAAGTGCGGTCTTCACCCTGTCGATGATTTGGTACCCTCTGAGGCTCAGATTCGGGGGTGAATCCTTCTCGGCGGTGTTGGTCGACGAGTTAAGTAGGATGGAACCGTCACAACCCTGCCACATTAATATATAAGTACATGTTAGCTTCTTTATCATCCACATCCAATATAAACTTAGATTGAAAATATGGGAATGGTGGTGAATAGTATATATAAAAGTCGATACCCTAACGAAGCAGTCGTGGAAATGCATCCTAAGCAAGGGGCCAGAGAGTGAAGGAGCGACGGCCATGACTTGATGGATGACACCCTTGACAATGGCCTCCGCATTTGGGCATGAGTTCTTGTAGAACCCGACCTTTAGGCTTTGCGACTCGGCTGAGCCGGAAAGGAGGGCCACAAGAACCACCTGGACCAGGAAAAGCTTGAGCAAGCTTGAGCTACCCATCTCTGTCTAGTTTTTCTTGATCTGTGTTTATGAACTAGTGGAATGTGTTTTGGTTGCAATGGCTTGGAGTTGTGAGTGCTACCGAGTCCCTTTTATACTATACCTAGCGGTTTCAAGCTTGGACATGCATGTGCATGGTACGTAGCTAGCATATCAAGGCTGTCATTGAGCAAATAATTTGCTCTCATAGTCTCATCCAGTTGATATATAAAACTTACATATGCATGATTGTTCCCTGTCTGGCTCTTTTGTATCAATATATTCGTCTGTCATTACGGATTACTTTTTTTTTGTTTACAAAAAATCACTTAAGGATTTATACCCTATGGCCAAATTATGAATTAAGAAAAGGGTAGATAACGTACGTAAACTTTATATATTGCATTTATATTTATTTTTGGCCACACTCTTAAGTGACTTGTTATTCTTGCCAATGCGTTTTCTTAACGAAATTAGTCATCAATTTTAACACCGTGTTTGGAAGAGACCAGGCAGCAAAAAAGCCAATATACGTGCGACCTCTTGTTCTCTTCATTACACATCACATTCTCTGTAAAACTTTCACTCAGTGATGAATGTGAATGGAACTACCCTAGAGACTCTCAGAGAGAAATAAAGGCTCACATAACAGAAATGAAAAGTTGTTGCAAGATATTTTTATTGAAGCTGAAAGCTGGCTATTTATAGCCTGTGTTTACAAGATGAGCAACGAGTGCTTTACAGAAAATAAGAGTTTGTTAGAGCTAGCTAACAATTCTGTTACAAGTTGTTACAACACCCTTACTCACATCCCCTCCTCAAGTTAGGCTTGGTAAAGAAGAAACAAGACCTAACTTGGAAACTAGAAACTTGTGTTGTAACTCACCTAAAGGCTTGGTCAATAAATCTGCCAATTGAAGTGATGTCCGAATATGAGTAGGATGCAGGAAACCTGTCACCAACTGCTCCCTATCATAATGACAATCCAGCTTCAAATGTTTTGTTATTTCATGAAAGATTGGATTTTCAGCAATGTGTATGGCAGCCTTGTTGTCACAAAAAAGAGGAATCGGCAAGGGAACTGAACAACAAAACTCTGTCATTAAGCTGTGCAACCAAACAAGCTCACTAGCCACAGTAGACATGGCCCTGTACTCAGCTTCAACAGAGGACTTAGAAACTGTTTTCTGCTTCTTTGTTTTCCAAGAAACCAAAGACGATCCAAGCATGACACAATATCCAGTTAATGACTTGCCACTGAATACACATGTGCCCCAATCAGCATCACAAAATCCTGTAAAAGCAATCTGAGATTGACTTGAATAATGAAGACCAAGATCAATCGTGCCCCTCAAATATCTAATGACATGAAGAGTTGCATGATAATGAGGCAAGCGAGGCTCACTCAAAAATTGACTAAGATGCTGAACAGCATAGGAAATATCTGGCCTTGACAAATTCAAATATAGCAATCTGCCAACCAATCTCCTGTAGGACTCTGGATCAGCAAGCAATTCACCATCATCTGTGGAGAGTTTAAGACCTCTAGGCAAAGGAAATTTAGCAGCTTTGACATCCATAAAACCAGTATCTTGCAGGATATCCATAACATATTTCCTCTGATTGATTAACATACCCTGATCTGAACGAGAAATTTCCAAACCAAGAAAATATCTAATCTGTCCTAAGTCCTTGATAGTGAATTTACTATCCAAAGAAGACTTGACAGAATAAATCACATCTTCATCATCACCAGTGATTATTAAATCATCCACATATACCAAGATGATAACAATGCCCTTTAAAACCCTCTTAGTGAAAAGGGAATAGTCATAAGAAGATTTGACAAATCCTAATTCCACAAGATATTTGGACAATTCAATATTCCACTGTCTAGAAGCCTGCTTAAGTCCATATAAAGACTTTGTGAGTTTACAGACCTGACCTGGTTGTGCTTTGTCATAGCCCTGAGGAGGTAGCATATATACTTCTTCCTCTTAAAAACCATGCAAAAAAGCATTGTTAATGTCCAGCTGATGAACTGGCCATGACTTGACAGTAGCTAAGGCCAAAAACAATCTCACAGTGGTAAATTTAGCAACTGGAGAGAAAGTAGCCTTATAATCCTTGCCATAGACTTGATTGAACCCTTTTGCAACAAGTCTGGCCTTAAAGCGTTCAACTGAGCCATCAGGTTTAAACTTGATTCTATAAACCCACTTGCTACCAATAGCTTGCTTTCCAGAAGGCAGAGAAGTCAAATACCAAGTATTGTTCTTCTCCAAAGCCTGTAATTCAAGATTCATAGCAGAAATCCAGTTTGGATCATCCTTAGCCTGCTTATAGCTATATGGTTCCCTCACTGACATGACATTGTGCAGAGAAGCAACATAATCACTAGAATAAGCAGATAAATCACCAACATGCGTGGCCATAAAGGAAATGGATTCAGAAGATTGTGGTTGAATGGTAGGACAAATGAAGTCATCAAGTTTAAATGGTTTGGTAATAACTCTTGTAGACTTTCTAAGAGGTTGAACATCAGGTTGAATAGGCTGAGAAACAGGTAAATTTGGTTGAGATGGAGAAGAAAAAATAGGGGACAAAGAGTCTGTAACATTTGGTAAAGTAGAAGAAGAATGGTCTGACTGAATATTAGGAGAAGAAGGATCTGTTATAGGAGAAGAGGCACCAGACTCAGGATTAGAAGAAAAAGAATGAAAAGGAATTTGAGGAAGAGGATTATCAATATCACAAGAGGGTGAAACTAAAGGTAAAGTCACAGTTTCAGGTAAAATGACAGAAGTCTGTTTATAAGGAAAAACAGATTCATGAAAGGTTACCTCTCTGGATATAAAGGTCTTATGAGCCTCCAAGTCAAAGACCTTATAAGCCTTTTGACCAAGTGGATAACCCAGAAAAATACATTTCCTAGACCTTGAGGCAAATTTATCAGTGGAACCTCTTTGTTCCATAGCATAACATTGACATCCAATAATCCTCAAACTTGAGTAATCTGGTTTTTTATTATGCAATTTCTCATAAGGAGTCGACCACTTCAACAAGGCTGTTGGCATCAAATTTATCAAGTAAGCAGCTGCAAGAACACAATCACCCCAAAAATGCAAAGGTAGATTAGCATGAAATCTGATTGCTCTAGCTGTTTCAAGCAGATGTCTATGCTTCCTCTCCACTCTACCATTCTGTTGTGGAGAATAAGGAGCAGACTTTTGATGAAAAATGCCCTTGGAAGCAAGAAACTCAACACTAGCAGTCTGAACAAACTCCATTCCATTATCACTTCTGAGTACTTTACTTTGCAGCCAAACGGATTCTCAACATAGTTCACAAACTGAACTAAAACATTCAGAACTTGTTGTTTGTTGTTGATCAAATGAACCCAGGTAGCTCGAATAAAGTCATCTAAAATAGTAACAAAATAGCGAGCACCTGATGTTGTTGGTGTCCTATATGGACCCCAAACATCAATATGAATCAACTCAAAAATACCATTGGCAACAGAATCACTTCTTGGAAAAACTAACTTGTGATGTTTAGCCTGTATACAGGCTTCACAAAAAAGATTTTCATCAACATTCTTACAAGCTTCAGTATGCTGAATTTTAGAACAAGAGGCATGTCCTAGCCTTGCATGAAACAATTCATGACTTATAGCAGGTAAAACTGCATTACAGATCTTATTTAGCATAGCTGTATATCCTAAAGAAGAAGGAAAACTCAATGCTCCAGAAAACTGCCTGTAAAGTCCTCCAATCCGTTTGCCAGTAAAATGAACTTTCCCACTCTTAGCATCCTGGAAAGAGCAAGAATTACTATCAAACTTAGCAACCAGCTGAGAATCATCAAGAAACCTCCCAACTGAAATCAAATTTTGCTGAAATCCAGGCACAAGCAAAACATTCTTAAGTGCAAAATCTCCCTTGAGATCTATATCACCTATTTCTGTAACAAACTTGCGAGTACCATCTGGCAAACAAACACTAATGGACCTCTCTAACTTCTTTTTATTGCTTAGTAAGGTTTGATCACAAGTCATATGATCAGAGGCCCCTGTGTCTATGATCCAATCAAGGCACTCTACATTGTAACAAGAATTGTAAACAATGCAAGTATGTTTATCAAGTTTAGTACCTGAGAAACCTTCAAGTGAGCTCCCAGCTGAAGCTTTTCCTTTGAAATTTCTCATCATTTCCTGCATTTCCTTGTACATCTGCATCATAGCTGCACTATCAAGTTGTTCTCCTGCACCTCCACGATCAAGGTTAGCAAAAGGAGAATCAACTAGCTCAACTTGATTTGCAGAATTCTGTGAGGATTGTCCAGTTTCCTTTCCTTTCTTGCCTTTATACCATTCTGGATATCCTACGATTTTGAAGCACTGCTCCACTGTATGTCCTTTCATGTTGCAGAAAGAACAAAGCAATTTCTCTTTCTCCTCAGCTCTAATTTTCTTATAATCCTTCACCTCCTTCTTATCACCGGAAATTCCATTTGAGGATGAAGAACCACTATTAGAGCCTCCATAAGTGACAGTAGGTTTCTGAAAATTTCTACCAGCGGCAAGAGCACTAGCTTCCTTGCTAAAATCAGTAGTACTAGCAAGATTTTTCTGTGCCTCAAATTGCAGAATCAAGGAATATGCCTTATTAAGAGTCGGCAATGGATCCAAAGCAAGCACATGATTAACAGCATTATGATATCCAGAATTCAATCCAAGCAAGAATTGAATAACTCTCTGTCTAGTTTCAACAGCATTTAACCTTCTCAAGAACTCACAAGAACACTTGAGCAAAGCACCACATGAACAGTTCGGAATTGGCTCTAAGGTACCTATCTCATCCCAAATACGTTTAAGTTTGCTATAATATTCAGGAATAGAAAGATTACCTTGAGCTAAGACTGTTAAATTCCTCTTTAACTGGAAGAGAAGTGGTCCATTTGCTTGACCAAATCTCTCCTTGATCTCGTCCCAAAGGTCCTTTGCCGATGCGACGTACATAAAGCTATCAGAGAATTCTGGCGCCATGGAATGTGTAATCCAGCACCTAACCATAAAATCACACCTAATCCAGCGTTGCAGATCATCCGATCCAGGCTCAGGAACTTTGAGTGTTCCGTCTATGAAACCTAGCTTGTTCTTGGCGCCAAGTGCCATACGAACACCATGACTCCATGTCAGAAAGTTGCTTCCATTGAACAGATTCGTTGTAAGCTGCGCATTAGGTGAATCAGAATTCGCCAAATTCAGCGGATCTGAGCTCATTTTGGACTGAATTTCACCAAGATCTGAGCTCTGTGTGTCGCCAATTCCAGCTCCTGAAGTCGCCATTGCACTTCAAGCTTTACAATTGCTCAATTCAAGCAACAGAAACAGAGAAATCGAGCGGAAAGAATGAATTGGAGCACCTCGTGCTCTGATACCATGTAAAACTTTCACTCAGTGATGAATGTGAATGGAACTACCCTAGAGACTCTCAGAGAGAAATAAAGGCTCACATAACAGAAATGAAAAGTTGTTGCAAGATATTTTTATTGAAGCTGAAAGCTGGCTATTTATAGCCTGTGTTTACAAGATGCGCAACGAGTGCTTTACAGAAAATAAGAGTTTGTTAGAGCTAGCTAACAATTCTGTTACAAGTTGTTACAACACCCTTACTCACATTCTCTCTTCTATTTTTTTGAAAAGCATACACATCACATTCTCACATGGGTGAATGTTTGCCCTGATCATCGATACATTCCTCTCCTTCTTCCAATGCATAAATATATGCCCACTTGTTTGCATTTACTCCATATATATATAATACATAATATCACTTGTTATTCTATTAAAAAAATACAAAATAAAATTCACCCATGTGAATTTTAACAAACTTTCTATCAAAAAATATATATATAGTGCAAAATAAAATTTAACAATCTTATCACCTTTGGAGGTCAAATATATGTTCAAGTCTTACCATGTTCGTACGCCTAATTTACGGGGACCTCATTCATGTTCATGTTATTTGTGATAAGAAATTTAATAACGTATAGTTTTTATTATTGAGAACACACGTAGTAGGTAGTACGGAGTATTATTTTTTTGGTGCGGTGTTCATAATGCATGTGTGATTGATGGATCTTACTTGCAATGGCTTAATTATCATCCTCATAGATTAATTGCTAAGTAGTTAAGAGCAAAATGGTGTGACATGATGCTACATGTGCCATCGTGTCGGATACTTCTTGATAGTTGGTAGGTCATTATTGTGACATATCAAAAGTTAAACAATGATCAAGTTATTAGAAAGTTCAATTTGACATTTTTTTCCATAAAATATATAGTTTCGACCGTTGGCATGTGCAAATCCAATGTTTAATAAATTGATGCATATTTCCACACGACAAAGGGAAGAGGCAAAATGGTCTCGGACGAAAAAAAGGGATAAGGCAAATTGGATAAAAGATGAACGTATTAGTGCTTTTTAATTTTGTTGTGAATATTTTATTTTTTTTGATTGTGGTGCTTTATCTTACACCCTTCTCCTTTTTTTGGTCGAATAGGTTCTTACACCCTTCTCCTTGACATACGTCTTTTAATTTGCATGGTATGTAGAGTTATCGATCTTGTAATCCGATCACATCGATCCGTATTTTAGATTTGATGTGATCAATTCAAAATCTAAGGGCTTTTTTGGTAACCCTACGGGGCTCTCGTAGGATAAAACTGTTGTAAAAATGAAAATCTCTTTACGTTTTCAAAACTGAACTCTTAAAACTTCAAAGCGCACTATCTTTCTTTGAAAAAGTAGAGTCATATTCACTTTCATTGGTACCATCGTCGATATTACATTGATGGTCAACCCCCACCACCACCATGGCACCACCGCCACCGTCACCTCCACCGCCACCACCTCTGATGGAGGCCCTCTGTCGCCACCACTGCCGCCACCTCCACCTCCGTCACCACCACCACCGCCTCTAACGGAGGCCCTTCGTCGCCACCACTGCCGCCCCCTCCACCTCCACCTCTATCGCCGCCGCCACATCCGCCACCGCCTCTGACGGAGGCCCGTTGTCGCCACCAATGCCGCTACCGCCTCCGCCGCCGCCACCGCCTCTGTTTCCATTGTTGCCGCCACCACTGCCACCTCTGTCGTCGCCGTCACCACCGCCACAACCACCTCTGCCCCCGCCACCACCACTTCCATCACCACTATTATATCAACACCTCCACCTCCACCGTCGTCACCACTTGATCCACCACCGTCATCGCCACCACGTCCACCACCGTCGTCGCCATCACATCCACCACCTTCACGCGTTTCTTTTTTTTTCGTTATCAAGCGACAAAAACACAGCTAAGACCGACACAAAACAAATGGTAGTATTATTGAACCGGGATACAATTAAGAACCTCAAAGTTACTACACGGCCAAGATCATCACAATGAAAGATCAATACCTTAACCCACCAATAAAACAAACCAAACCCGGTAAATAATTCATGAATCATGACTAGTCCACAACAATAAACTTATTCATATGAATCCCAATAAATCACCCAAAACGAAAACTATAGTAAACTCATCCCGTTACTTAGTTGGTCTTGGAGCAAACCTTCCTAATCTCGCCCGAGCTTCCGGTGAGAACACCAATCCTCCCCATCTTGACCATGGACACCCCGAAGTCCTTGAAAAAGGCGGTGGGGTCCCCGCTCCTATGGTTCATGACGTAAGCCCTGGTCTCCGAGTCGTCGAGCAAGGCCGAGTCGGACTGGAAAAGGCCCCTCCTCTTGGAGACAAGGGAGTAGTATTTCTGGTCGAAGGTCTTGAAGCTCCCGGGGTCCATCTCGGCTAGCTTGTCGGCCCCGTTCTGTGGGCACTTGCTTCGGAGGTGGGGCACGTACTCGGAGTCGAGGGTGGGGTCAAAGTCGTCGGCGGTGTTCTTGCCGGTGAAGTTGTAGATACGGCTAGTGAAGGAGGAGCAATGGGAGGTTCCGATGGTGTGGCCGCCGGAGAGAACCGCTAGGTCCTTCACTCTTAGGCCCTTGCCCGCCCACGCACTCTTCAAGGCGGTTATGTTTGCGGTTGGCGGGACTAGGTTGGTTAGGGCTTCGACCAAGCTAGATGTGTTTCCATCTCTTCGTCCTGTCTCTACTTCCCATGAGAATCCACCGGTCTACAAGTCAATCAATTCAATATTTTTATATTTGTTACAACTTACAACTAATTGGCAATAAGAAGAGTAATTCTCGATCTTATATACACCGATTATTACTCTTTCAACTTTTTAGTCGTAGTGTTTAGGATGATTGGCCAAATTTTATATTCTTATATGTGGAGAAAATATAGAGCAATAGTATTATATAAATGTACCTCGACCGTAACATCGCGTGCAACCAAGGCAACAATGTCTGAACAAGAGACAGTACTAGGGCAAGCCTTTTCGAGAGCGGTCTTGACCCTGTCGATGATTTGGTACCCTCTGAGGCTCAAATTCGGGGGTGCATCCTTCTCGGCTGTGCTGGTCGATGAGTTAAGTAGAATGGAACCATCACAACCCTACAAGAATATGCAAGTACGTACATGTAAGTTTGTGGAGTGCACCAAATGTAGGGAAATGATAGTGAATTGAATGTCGGTCAATCGATACTTACCCTAACGAAGCAGTCGTGGAAATGCATCCTAAGCAAGGGGCCAGAGAGGGAAGGAGCGACGGCCATGACTTGATGGATGACACCCTTGACAATGGCTTCTGCGTTAGGGCATAAAGTCTTGTAGAACCCGACCTTTAGGCTTTGCGACTCGGCTGGGCCCAAAAGGAGGGCCACAAGAACCACCTGAACTAGGAAAAGCTTGACCAAATTTGAGCTACCCATCTCTAGCTAGATAGCTTTTCTTCTGACTCGAATGTATTAACCTATATATGAATTGTGTTTTTGTTGCAATGGCTTGGAGTTGTGAATGCCACCGAGTTGCTTTATATACTAGTTAGCGGCCCGTTTTGAGCTTAGCTTGAACATGCATGTGCATGGCAGCTAGCACATCAAGGCTGTCATTGACCAAATCATTTGCTCTCACCCATTTCATATTACGGAACTCAATTATAGTATGATTCTTTGTCTAACTGGCTGTTAATTAGTTTGTAATCATCTGTATAAAATGTTTTTCTATCGCACGTGAGTGTGTCCTAAGATCACACTCTAACGTACTAAATATAGAAATTAAAATGTAAAAAAAGAAATAGTGAATCCGTCAAAAAAACACAAAAATTTAAGATTTAACAAATTTTTCATTATTAACGGTTTATAGTGTGTCCTTATGGTACATGATAAAAAAAAATCATATAAAATTAGGGTATTCGGCTATCAATCGAGGTTTGTTAATCATCATTGATGGGTAGGTTCATTGATTTTGATACCGTGTTTGGAAGGGACGAGGCAGCAGAACTTCATACGTACGAAGTCGTGGGTTAAGTTAAGCCTACATTCTCTTCATTACACCTCAACATCGATCACATTCTCACATGGATGAGTTATTGTATGCCCTAATCATCCTATCCCCTTCTTCAATATATGTATAAAACTATATGCCACTTATTTGCATTTTAAGTAATGTATAATACCCTCGACAAATGGCGCAAAATAAAATTTAACAATCTTATCATCTTAGGAATATGAGGTCAGTATACATATTTTAAAGTTCATTAAGATTTAAGAGCCCCATTTGCGCGTGTTTACCCTGTGACGACCCTGTTTGTACGCCTCATTTACGGGGGCTTAGTTAAGAATTAACGTCACTCTTGGCAATAAGAATTAACAATCTTTTGACCAAAAAAAAAAAAGAATTAACAATCTTATCAACTGTGGAATTTTCTAACGGTAAATTGAAAATACTATTCAAATTAGTCCCTAGATCTAAATTAGTGAATCCTTTTTTGAAAAAAGTTAATTTTCAAAACCCATTCGCAGGCAATAGAAAATTTCTTAAAACTAGGTTGGGTTAGGCAATAGTGAAATGAATACTGTTCCGCTTGCGAGGGAGGAATCCATCAGAAAATAGGAGCTATAATTTTTACCCCCATCCAAGTGGTCTGGATTCTTTCGATAAAAAAAGGATTGGATTCCACTAGCGTTTTCCTTCTTTCGTTCTCCGCTACCTGGCGTGCCGAACAGAGGCTCCGAGTATATAGCAATCAGGTAGCTAGGTAGCCCAACCGCTCTATCGAAAATAAGAGGTGTAGAAATACCCTTAGGTCAAAATCTACCGTTATATAAACTTCACAGATCGAAGAACTAGCCGACGGAATTGAGTAATAATTACCCTAGTATTTTCTTGTTATATTAATTAAGAACCCCAACAAAATGGATATACATATATATATAGTTTATTTTTTATTTTTTAATGTTTTTTTTTTGAATTATTGTGAGTGTCCGGGGCTACTAGCACCCGACTAGACTCACGTCGGCCGTGCTTGTTGGGCCGTAGCTGGGGAGCCCTACTCTCCACTCTCAACAGAGGGGCCGCTGAGCGACCCAGAGCCGTTAGGCTCACTCTCTCTGAAGAGGGACCCGAAGACCTGAGGAGGGAGCCCATCACCCGCACCACGTGCTTTTCAAGGCGGTTATGTTCACGCTTAGGGGAACAAGGTCTGTTAGGGCCTCCACCAAGCTCGATATTTTTTAATGTTGTGTGTATGAATGTAATGCATGTACCGTGAAACTAGCTATGAATGCATGTGCCTGAAGGGAACAATTATTCGAATTTTACTACAGCTAGCTCCAAAATGTCAAGACATGCAACGTACTATATATATCATCCAATCCTCTTCAAATTTATTATTGAAGCAACATGTACCCGATGTTTCTTGATAATTTAATTAAGTAGATATTGAAAGCCATATATATATAACTCTTATGCTATACATAAAATCTTTTTGGGTGCCTGTATTTTTTGTTTGTTTCTGTTCTTGCTTTTGTTAGATCCTCATATATATATATATAACACGCCTGTGTTAGATCCTCATCTAACCCGCGGAATTGCCTTTCTCCTACTTCGTCGCAAGCTCTTCAGTTTCTTGGCTGGGTGTTTGGGTGCCTGTATTTTTTGTTTGTTTCTGTTCTTGCTTTTGTTTTTTTGTTTCGTTTTTCATGTGCTTGTTTTTCATGTCGGTTTGTCCGACTACCGAGCCTTGTCTCGGTCTCTCGATCTACTGGGCTTGTCCGGTATTTCGAATTCTTACCTTTTCAAAAAAAAAAAAAAAAAATACATAAAAACTTTTTTGGTTCACTAAATTTTTATTTTTACTTTTTCGAGTTTAATCCTTATATTTTAGAAATTAAATCAATTCCTACTAAAACTCATACAAGCTTCGCAACACTAAAAGAACCATAATTAAGAAATTTTTCATTGAACTGATTTGATCCGGATGCCCTTATTCCCATAATACAAGAATCGATCTCGACTTGAATTACTACCCCAATGAATAGATCAACACCTTAATCAATTAACCACATTTATTCGATCATGAACCATGATGATCGATCACTCGGAAACAACAAAATTATTCATAAATCTCCCCCACCCAAAGCGAAAACAATAGTAACATAGACCCGAACGAGTTACGTTGACTCGTAACCAATCAAATTACTTAGTTGGTCTTGGAGCAAACTTTCCTTATCTCGCCAGAGCTTCCAGTGAGAACACCAATCCTCCCCATCTTAACCATGGACACACCAAAGTCCTTGAAGAAGGCCGAGGGGTCGCCGCTGCTGTGGCTCATGACGTAAGCCTTGGTCTCGGCGTCGTCGAGCAAGGCGGAGTCGGACTGGAAAAGACCCCTCCTCTTGGAGACAAGGGAGTAGTATTTCTGGTCGAAGGTCTTGAAGCTCCCTGGGTCCATCTCGGCTAGCTTGTCGGCTCCGTTTTGTGGGCACTTGCTTCGGAGGTGGGGCACGTACCTGGCGTCGAGGGTGGGGTCGAAGTCGTCGGTGGTGTTCTTGCCGGAGAAGTTGTAGATACGGCTGATGAAGGAGGAGCAATGGGAGGTTCCGATGGTGTGGCCACCGGAGAGGACTGCTAGGTCCTTCACGCTTAGGCCCTTGCCCGCCCACGCGCTCTTCAAGGCGGTTATGTTTGCGCTTGGTGGGACCAGGTTAGTTAGGGCCTCCACCAAGCTCGATGTGTTTCCGTCCCTTCTTCCGGTTTCCACTTCCCATGAGAATCCGCCAGTCTGCAAATGCGTCGATCCAGCAATTTAAACTCGTTATAATTAATTGACAATAAGAAGAGTAACTCATAATCGTGCAATATACATGTGAGACAGTTTTAATCATGAGTAAGATCGAGTACGTATTGAATATATGTACCTCGACCACGACATCACGTGCAACCAAGGCAACAATGTCAGAGCAAGAGACGGTTTTAGGGCAAGCCTTTTCGAGTGCAGTCTTGACCCTGTCGATGATTTGGTAGCCTCTCAAGCTCAAATTTGGGGGTGCATCCTTCTCGGCTGTGTTGGTCGATGAGTTAAGTAGAATGGAACCGTCGCAACCCTACCATATTACATAAGTACATGTAAGTTATTTTGTTACCACAATAAATGTAGATATATATTGAAATAAGTGAATGTAGTGAGTTCTATACGAGTCATTACCCTAACGAAGCAGTCGTGGAAATGCAGCCTGAGCAAGGGGCCAGAGAGTGAAGGAGCGACGGCCATGACTTGATGAATGACTTCGCTGACAATGGCTTCCGCCTTTGGGCATGAACTCTCATAGAACCCGACCTTTAGGCTCTGTGACTCGGCTGGGCCGAAAAGGAAGGCCACAAGAGCCACTTGAACTAGGAGAAGCTTGACTAAGTTTGAGCTAGCCATCACTCTTGCCTTTTCTTTCTAGCTTGTATTAACTTAGAAAATGTGTTGTGTTGCAATGGCTTGAAGTATTGGATGCATACCCACCTGCTTTTATAGTACTTAGCTCGTAGCATGGTTTTGAGATTGAACGTGCATGTGCATGTAATTAGTTACCATATCAAGGCTGTCATAGCGCAAATGATTAGCTCTTATTCTTTTTATGCAACTATACGTTTAATAGAATTGTCGTGTGCCTGGTAGTTGGTTAGTTTATATTAAAAAAGGAAATTGACTTCCTACCGATCGATCTGTGTATTTGTTTGGTTATCATTGATTCACATAACAACAAGGAGATCGATATGAGAAAGACTAAAAAAAGAACTACAAGAAATTGCGATTAAAATGACCAAGTTGGTATTTTTGTTTGATAATTTGGGCCATATACCACTACCATACGTACTAAATTTATGACTTATTAGGTCATGCAAATTTCAGTTCAAAATGAAAGGAGAACAAACCCACCATTTACATTGATCTCAACGAAAGCTCAAAATATAATCATTTTTGGCATTGATCTCCTACTCTCCTCAAAATATAACTAACATGATAATCCACTTAAATTTTACCATGCAACATTTTCTAGCTATTGATAGACGACCGAGAAAGTTCTTAGCTATCGATCATAAAGTTTTGTAGACAAACTAAAGCTCATTATTTAATGGCTTTTGATGCAGGATTATAAAACTTTATATTATAAAATTGGTATTATAAAATTGGTATAGCCAAAAGGATTTGTTAATAATGATCAAAATGTAATCAAAATGAAGGAAAAAATAATTTTTTTAATGATTTAACGAGAAATTTGGACGGAAATCGTGTTTGGGTGGCATTGGGGTAACGGAAGTCTTATTACAGGTGGTTTGCGGTAATTAGGCATTGAAATGGTGGTTTAGGAGAATATGACATATTGTAATTAACGGTGGTTTTCGGTAAAAAAAGCCTTATTTAATTTCTTTTTTTTGGTAGAAGCCTTATTTAATTTCTTTTACTTTAATCACAGACTTTTTAAAATATATATATATATCCTATATGTCTCTAATTATCTATCCATGTTTCGACCAAAAAAAAAATTATCTATCCATGTTGGATGTGAAATTGACTTCGACTTTGCAATTATAAACCCAGCGTTAATTAGGAATATAGACCATGTGGAAATTCAATCATCTACCGATCGACGTGGTTAATTGCAATTTTTCTTCATTATACACATCATGTCACATGGGTGATCATACCCTAATCATTTATCCTCATTTTCCCCAATTCTCAGCTCCTACTAAAATGTCAACATAATTGTCAAATATTATCAGTATAGCTATAATAACGTGGATTTGAGCCTATTGATTCGAGGTTAAATTTTCTCTTCCCAGTTATAATAACTACCTAAGTACAGACAATAAAAAAAAAATGTGCCCGCTCTATATTGTTTTATTTTCGATGTGCCTTTAAAGTACGAATTTTTTGCATAAACCTGTTTCATATACCACATATTATAGAAAAAAAATGCTTATCATCCTAACAAATTATACACAAGTTGGATGATTAGATTAATAATTTAAAAATGAGAAAATGCCAAGGTGTATGCAATTATCGTCCTCGTAAGCTTCTTATATATCGAAGCAATATCTACTACATGCTACTTGCACATATGATAATTTTGCACCATTATTGTTTCAAATATATAAACAAAGTGCTTATTGATTGCTCAACCTTAAAATATAAATATCAATCCAACAAATACGATGTATATGCAACACCTTACAGGCTTACACAAATTGACAAATATACAGAAGACAAATTTGAGAAACAAAATAAATAGAGGGGCAGGACAAGTCAACAAGCCGAAACATCAGGGCATGCATTCATAATGGGCCTTTTTAGTGGGCCGCTAACCTAATACTACAAATAAGCTGAAATTGGGCCGGACCTAATTCATCTAGGGACATATAATCGTGATTACTTTTGTGTCAATTAACCAATGGTACGTGGTTCACATCTATGCATTTCTTAATCAACATTGAAACCGTATTAGCTTCTCTTTATTCCTTCTACACCTCTCGGTACAATGCTGGTTCAGGTGTTCCATTTTTTTATTTATGTCATAAATCAATGTAATTTTTTTTTAAAAAAAAAATTATTTTCATATTTTAAATGATAAGTTTATTTATTTATACATTTTTATTATTAAAGAAAATATTATTAATATTCTTCTACATTAAAACAATGAACTAATCATATTTTTTTACTATTAAAAATATTGCCGGTTTTATATCACAAAAATCTAGAATTGTATAAGAATAAATATTTACAATATGAATATATTTTTTTTAAAACTTTATAACATTATTTTATGACATAAATAATAAAATGGAAGACTGATCATATAGACTAAGTAGATCTGACCGGTCTTTATGGTCCACTAGCTATATGTGTACAATTCGGTTGCAACCTTTAATAAGTCCACCACGATCAATACCCTTTTCCCTCTCATCGATCACAAAAAATGAATCAATCATCCGAAGAGTTGTTGCAGTGTTCCAAATACCTCAAGGGCCATGTAGCCCAGGTTGAAGCCTTTGTGTTCGCCACCATAATCCTACTAGGAGCTCTGATGCTCCTAGGCGCGCTAAGGCGACGCGTTAGCTCAGGGATCCTCGCGTTCGCGCTACTCCTGATCTACACGGCCGTGTCCCAGGCTATACCGTACCTCATGGGTCTGATGAAGAGCTCGCCGCGGAACCATCAACTGTTCCCGTTGTGGGCCTCGATGTTGCTCTTCGCGTACGGGAGCGCGGACAACATGAGCGCCTACACCCTCGACGAGTTCCAGAGCACGTCCAAGTTCCTATGGGGCTTCATCCTCCAGTTCGTCTGGCTCTCCATGATCTTGTTCTTCAAGATCACAAGCCTTGGCCTTCTTTTGCCTTTAGTGTTCTTGATTGTTCTCATGTTCTTAAAAGTCGCCGAGAGAGGCGTGGCCCTCTCGTTCGCTAGTAAGAAATCAAGGCTTGATTCCGTCACCATGAGGCTCGCGGACTACATGAAAACCGAGCATGAGCTCGGTCAAGCTTCAGATCCAGTTCCAGTTCCAGTTCCAGTTCCAGATCCAGTCACGATGCGAGGATACAACTATCTAGTCGACGTCACCGATGTGAAGGTGGAAAATCACAAAATCACTGACAAGAATAATATTACCTTAGAGCAAATCTGGGGGTGCCAAGGGAGGCTTTTGAGCTCAACCGGAGGCGACCCGGATGGCCTTCTCAAGGACACTTGCCTCTCGATCGCACTCTTCTGGCTCCTCCTCCGGAAATTTTCAGGGTATCCTTTACACGAGAGCAAGCTCGACAAGACGTGGAGATTCGCTAGTACTCGGCTGCTTTCGAATCAGCGTGTCGAAGATGACCCCGCGAGAGCCTTCAGAGTGATTGAGGTTGAGCTCAACTTCCTATATGATTATTTCTACACCAAGTACTTTTTCTACTTCTAAAATAAGCACGTTATCAAGGTCCTTCATATACTCCTCGTTTTACCATTCGCTTCGCTTACCATGTATAGTTTGAAAAACTATCATCCAAGGCAGCATGATCCTAGAGTGAGGTATTTAGGTTTTGATATTGATGTACTGGTCACTTGGATTATGGTAGCATCACTAGTTGTGCTAGAGATTGTACAACTCTGCTACTTGGTCAATTCAAGGTGGTTCAAAGTCACCCTTCTTTGCTATTACGTCAAAGAAAAAGTATGGCTGAAGAAAAGGAAGGTAGATTGTTACATAGAGAAAGCCATTGAGGTCATTTGTACGGCCATCCCGAGCTCGGCGACCCTGGTCAGGCCATGGCAGCGGAAGCTCGGTCAATACTCCCTTCTTGGCTCTTATAAACGCGTACGCAACGACTTCGCCTCACGGATGCTCTACATAAATCTCAAGATCCCAATCACGACAATGAGCCGAAAAGCAGACAATGTGGAGCTGACACCTGCCGTGATAAAGGCCGTGTTTCGGACCCTGAAGAAGAATGGACCTAGACCATTAACAAATGGAATCACTAGCCTAGTGGAAAACGAGGCCGAGGCTTTGTCTTGGGCTTGCGAGTTCGAGATGACAACTGATCTCGTTCTCGCGTGGCACGTAGCGACTACTCTTTGTGAGTTTGGTTCGAAAGAGGCGACTCCGAGTGAGGCCACCAAGACGAACGCTGACGTGGCAGCTAAGTTGTCAAAGTATTGCGCCTATTTGGTGTCCAAAGCTCCAAACTTGCTTCCCGACCATGCATTCGAGTGCAAGTACATCTACAACATTGTGATCTTGGATACTAAGAGATTGCTCAAAGGATGCAACTCCATGAAAGATGTATATAATGAGCTTGTTGTCAAAGGGATGGTAGGAGAAGAGCGAAACGCGGGAAAGGTTCTGAAATCCGGCGCCAAGATAGCGAAGCACATGATAGACGAGATCGGAGAGCAAGACCGGATGTGGAAAGTGCTTGCGGATTTCTGGGCAGAGCTGGTTCTGTTTCTGGCGCCTTCGGATGAAGCAATGGCGCACGCCGAACGCCTTGCTGAAGGAGGGGAGTTCATCACGCATCTTTGGGCTCTGCTTGTCCATGCATGCTGGGATCCTCTCAAGAGATGAGCCAGATAGTAGTCATGAGGTGAATAAGATGCCTGCAAGTGAAAGGGTTGGTGTGTACAGAAGAGTCAATACGGCTTAAGTGAGTTGGTCAAACTAATTAAGGTCGTTAGTTATATATGCAGTTTGTAGCATTTTATTACAAGTTACATGAGAAATTGTAAGTTCGCCTGTGTGACTAATGTGAGATTTATCCTGATTGTTCATGTCACCTTGATTGCTTTAGTGTTTCATACTACCTGTTGTTAGTCTTTGAATGATTGTGTTGTTGCGACAAAACTTTTGATGAATTATTATTATCATTGGAGTTGTTAAGTTCATTGTTTTAGATTGTTAAATAATGCATGTGGTCCAATTTGTTAAATACTTATTCAACAATAGACCCAGTGCAATTCCCTTACGGGAATCTGGGGGGTCAAGATGGGGGCCTCCCTGGCTAAACGCAGAGGGGGGCGTCCAACAGACCCAAAGACTGTTAAATACTTATTCCTTAAATAATTTATATATGTCAATTGTTGTCTACTAACTCTCAACTCTACTAATGTCATGACAAAATGACGACCCATCTTTATCATGGACCTCGTACTTTTGTAGTGTGTGTATATGACTAATGAATATCGATAATATATTATCATTGCTCTATAGTCATTGAATATTGTATTGTTTCTTTCTTAAAAGTTAATTGGCATCATTCTCGTCAAACTTAACCAACTCTATTGAAAAAAAGGATAAAGATGACTAATAGTGCGTGTTAATTTGTAAGGTTCTGTAAAGTAATTAATTATCATTTGAAAAAAAAAACATTACTTCGTCCATTCAGAAATGTTTACCGTAACTGACACAATTATTATACACTTACTTAATACGTACTATATAATCTAAATATTTTAGTATGCTTACATTGCTAATTATTTTTTTGTGGAAGATTACATTGTTAATTTCTAAAAATTAGGTTCGCGTTCCAAAAAAAGACAGAAAAGTATATGACAAAAAATGAGATAATTAACTCCTCTTCTGTATAATTAAGGTAGCTAGGTATTCACTGGATTAAATTTTGTGTAGCCATCTACTGTCTTAATTAAATTGTACATACAGTTGTATTAGTTGTCTTGGCCTGATACCAAGCTAGCCGATCAAAACTCTTGAATGTGCATCAATTTGTACATACAATCGAACCCTAATATCGATCTCTTAACACAAATCTCAGTATCATCATTATATCGAAGGAGTTGAAAGAGAGAAAAATATATGCTCAGCACCAACTAAATATGTTAGTTCCACAAACACTAATTCTTATGTTCCTTGTAGCCCTCGGGCTCGTGTTACAACTTGCTCACTCAGACTCTCACTTCGTGGGCGTCCGATGCGCGGACGGCGAAAGCTACACGCGGCCGAGCCACTACCAAACCAACCTCAACAAGCTGCTTCAAAATCTCACGGCTGTGGCCACTACCACTAGCACTCGGTACAGCTCCAGCACGGTGCGAGGCGAACCCGATGACACGACAACCACCGTCTATGGATCCTGGTACTGCAGGGGCGACACGCGGCTCCAGGAATGCCGTGCCTGCATCGCCTCTGCCACGAGCACCATCGTGTCGAGCTGCCCGGCACAGATGGAGGCCGTCGTGTGGTACGAGGAGTGCGTGCTACGCTACGCGAACCGCGACATTATATCCGGAGCCGACGAGGCGGGTCCGTGGACGTGGCGTCGTAGCGCTTCCAATGTCTCCCAGACGTTCAATATAGACGACAATCGGTTTGGTCAAGCCCTGGTCAACGCTTTGCAAGGGCTTGTAATGCAGGCTGCGTACAACTACACTAGAAGTGATATAAGGTTTTATGGAAGCCAAACGACGAGGCTGGCGCCGACGACTCGCGGTTTAAGCGGCCTGGTGCAGTGTAGCCCCGGCGTAGGCACTAGCCAGGAGTGCGAGACGTGCCTGAGGAGGTTGCTTGGGCCGGCCATGACGTCGTGTTGTGGCCGGGCCAGCGCGTGGGCCATGGTTTTCGGCCCGAGCTGCCTCCTCGTGGACACCGTCGTCACTTCTGCGACGCCAACTCTACGCCAAACTCAATCCTCGACCTTGTCCTCAAACTCTAATTCAGGTGATCGGTCGTAATTAAAATGAATGCCTAATTACGTACGATTAAAAGATACTCCCTCCGTTTCAATAAACATGTCGTTTTAGCCATTTGCACATATATTAAGAAAGCTATAAAATGGACTATTATACCCCTAATTATTACCTCACTTTTTTACTTTATTGAAAACCACTACTAATAAACTGATAATGATTATAAGGGTAAATCTGTAAAGTAAATACCCAAAAATGTAAAACGACATGTATTTTGAAACAAAATTTTAAAGCTAGAACGACATGTTTATTGAAACGGAGGGAGTATAATTGGATAAATAACTGTTAGGAAAAATGACTTGAAATAATCTCAAGTATCAACATTCAACCAAAAATAATCTAATGTTTTGATATTGCTTTTAGCAATCCGAAGTATGTCAATATTAACTGAAATCGATATCGAAAGATTTTCCGGTATATTTTCCGACGGGTTTAATGACATGGCGGTCGGAAATGTGACGTGGCGAGAAATTCTTATTATTTTAAATTTTTAAATGTTCCATGTCACACCTTACTTGCCATATCAACCTATTATAATTATAATCAGAAATTAAAACATAGATTAACAAAAAAAAATAACAATTGAAAGTATCTAATTCATTAAGTTCCACGGCAGTTGTAATTAGAAAAGTAATTAACAATTGAACGAATAAAAAATTAAAGCCAAATAGCCTCCATTCAAGAACAAGTACACGATGAGTCGATGAAGATCCGCTGGTGGCGGGACCCCGACGAGCGCCGCCTGGGGAGGAATCAGCGAAGGCCGCTGCTGCAACCTCTGGCCGGAAGGGGACGGTAGGGTTCCCGACAGCGGCGTGAAGGGGCGGCACGAACTGGGCGGCGTTAGGGTTGGCCGCGAGCAGGGCGGGATCGGAAACTGGCCGGCGAGCGGTGCGAACTGGTGTGGCGACGTGACAGTTGCGAATGGCTCGAACTAAGGGGCGGCGGCCGAATTAGGGTACGGGATCTGGCCGGCCATGTTCGACGCGACCTGGGTGGTGAGTTTCGGGAACGGAACGGCGGCGGTCTGGGCGAACGACGGCCGATGCGCCTTCTTATGCAAGTGCTGGGCGGAGTTAGGGTTGGCCTTGAATGGAACGGCGGCATCTTGGGTCACTGGCGGGCTGGCGGCGATTCAATACCTCCACCACAAAAGTTAGTAATGCACCGGTTAATTAGATACTTTCAATTCCGACCAAAAAAAATTAGATACTTTCAACTGGTTAATACACGATGCACTGGCGGGCTGGCCGAGGAGGAATGCATCGGTCAATACACGATGAACAAATGCCAACTTAATTAATTAGATACTTTCAATTGGTTTTAATTTTGTTTTGTTTCAATTGTTAATTACTTTCCTAATTATAAATGCCGTGGAACTTAATGAATTAGATACTTTCAATTGTTATTTTTGTTGTTAATTTATTATTATAATTATAATAGGTTGACATGGCAAGTAATGTGTGACATGGAATATTAAAAAATTTTAAATAATAAGAATTTCTCGCCAAATCACATTTCCGACTGCCATGTCATTGAACCCGTCGGAAAACATACCGGAAAATCTTTCGATATCGATTTCAGTTAATATTGACATACTTCGGATTGCTAAAAGCAATATCAAAATATGAGATTATTTTTGGTTGAATGTTGATACTTGGGATTATTTCAAGTCATTTTTCCTAACTGTTAAATTGCTACGAAACAAAAGAACAAAAGACGTGCAGAGTAAATTTAACCATTTCACTTATATATGGAGATAAATGACATGTCAGATAAATTTAACGACTTCAAGTTGAGATTCAAAAACTATATGCATGCTATTGATATTTGAGTTAATATTCCTATATATGAGGATATTTGTCCAATTGTAATCTCAAACATTAATTATTAAATGGTTGCAATATAATTTTTTTGGGTATAAATGGTTCTATATAGTCTTTTATGCCTCTTGTTTTAATTAATTAAAATGTACTTTTTTAATATTTTAGTTTTATTTAATTTGAAATGTGATCAGCCAAACATGACGTAATAATGGACTATAAGGCTGGATTTGTAACTATAAAATAGATGTTAATTATTTAATAAGAAGAGTACGCTAAGCATATATAGTTTGTTACATCAGGGAAAAGATGGGTTACTATAGTGACGCTTATTGGCGCAACAAGTTTTGCAATCTTGTTTTTCCTCGTCATTTGGTGGTGCTTGCACCGGCGTCGCAACAATGGAGGCATCTCAGAGGACCCCACTCCCCAGATAGCAATAGTTGGTAAGCACCGGCTTGTTCTCGATCAAGTTTGTTCAAGTTTAATTACGAGGAAACAAGTTACTTTGCATGATTTCGTACGGATTCGTATTACTTTGCATGATTTCGTTAAATGTAATAATGGTTATTGTCATACGGACGAGATCGGGGCGGACCGAGAATTTATGTTTTGGGTGGGCTAAGTTATTATATTTTTGTCAAAAGTTTTTTTGGGTGGGCTAAATTACTATAAATTTTACTATATACACTAAATTTAGTAATTTATCTTAATTTTTGTTATTTTTATATTAAATTTACACTAATTTTTCAATTTTCACTTTTTTTAGGGTCGGTGGATCCTAACATACCGCTAGGTTCGCCCCTGGGCGAGATGGAGGGAAGCCAACCCAGGCCGACGGTTTACGTACAAAACGTGTATGTCCATAATTATTATGGTCCATTTTATGAAAAATAAGACACGCATTTGGATCCATTGGGTTGTCAACACTCAAGACCATGTTAAAGGAAGAACAAACCGGTTCAATTCGAAGCGATGATACCTGAGAATCTTTGGTGAGAAGACACGTATGCGTTTTAACCACTTTGTATATAAGTTTGGGATCCACCTTCTAATTCAAAAGCTTAAATCGATGGGTAAGGATTTCAACCTTATTTATATAGCAGTGGCTTTGGCCGACGTGGGAATCCCAACACTTACTACACCATCAAAAAAAATTAACAAAAGAATAAAAAATGCGCCAGCTCTATATTGTTTTATTTTCGATGTGCCTTTAAAGTACACATTTTTTCGATAAACCTGTTTGATATACCACATATTATAGAGAAAAAATGCTTATCATCCTAACGAATTGCACACAAGTAGGATGATCAGATTAATAATTTAAAAGTGAGAAAATGCCAAGGTGTATGCAATTATCGTCCTCGTAAGCTTCTTTTTTTTTTTTTTTTTTGAATTGGCAAAAATTTATTAAAAGAATCAGAATGTATATTACAAAGGAGGCTATCAAAGGCCTGGAACAAAAGAGGGAAAGATGCAACTTATAAGGAAAAACTTCCGCTTGAAGGCGGACGTTTTAAATTATGAGCAGCAAGGATGCTCTGAACATGGGCGACGATCGCTCTCGAGCAAGAACGGTGGTTAGGGAGGGTGTTGTTGAAGATCACGTCATTACGAGTCTGCCAAACAAAGTAGACAAGGGAGGAGAAGCTGGCAGCAATGAGTTTAGACATCAGACGACGACTTCGATGGTGATGATGAGTCCACTCAAACCAAGCATGAATAGAGGGCATCCGGTCTATGATTTGAAGCCAGTCAAGGAGGTCATCAAGAACTTTGGTGGTAAATTGGCAATGATTCCAAAGATGGTCAGAGGTTTCATTAGCAGAGTTGCAGAGAACACAAAGGGTACTCGGGATGGGAATCCAACGGGCAAGGCGGTCTCTAGTAGGAAGCCGACGATGGAGGGCCATCCAAGTGATGAAGGAGCACTTAGGGGTGTGCAGCCCATTCCAAATGATGCGGCCCCAGAGCCATTCACTGCCCCTGGTGCGAAAGAGTTCATAAGCCTTCCTTGAGGAGAAGCGGCCAGCAGAGTCGGTGATGCTTTCAAGAATAAGGCTAGGAGAGTTGTCAGCCAGAAGATGATCGCGAAGAGCCAAGATCGATTTCCAACCCCATCCATCGCTAGGTCTGATGAGAATGGTCCAGAAGGAAAGAGCAGGAGTATTCGAGCGAACCCATCGAACCCAAATATTGTTAGGAGGCCCGATCAGCTCAAGGAAAGTTCTTGTGAAGCAGGCTCGATTCCAAGCGAGCACCTCTTTAAAGCCCAGCCCACCCTCCTCGCGAGGTCTACAGATCGAGCTCCAGGCAAGAGGAGCTTTGCTGGAGGAGGAGACACCACTCCAAAGAAAAGATTTGTAGATAGATTCCACTCGATGCAAGACCTCTTTGGGAATGATTAGGACATGGCACCAGAAAGAGGTAATACCGTAGAGCACCGAGCGAATGAGTTCACATCTGCCAGCATAAGAAAGGTTTCTCGCAGTCCAGGATTGAACCTTGCAGGTCATCTTGGAAATAAGATCAGCATAATCCCTGCACGTCAACTTTCTCGAACCAAGCGGAACTCCCAAGTATTTCATAGGCAGAGTTCCAACAGAGAAGCCTGAGAGATGGAGCATTTGGGATTTGGTCGCATCGTCGACCCCTCCAAAGAAAATAGAAGTCTTGTTCTGATTGGCCTGAAGACCAGAAATAGCACCAAAAGTCTTGAGAATTTGAAGAATGGAGTTCAGAGAAGAAACGTCACCTTTGCAAAATATAATTAAGTCATCGGCAAAGGCGAGGTGGCTGATCTTGGAGCTGCGACATTTTGAGTGTCAGTTGAAGTTCGGATCAGAGCTGAGACTTTGAAGCATACGACTCAAGTATTCCATTACAAGCACAAAAAGGTAGGGAGAAAGCGGATCCCCTTGGCGGATACCACGCTTTCCCGGAAAGAATCCCTGATGCTCACCATTGACAGAGATCGAGAAAGTAGCCGTAGAGACACAAGTGAGGATCCAGCTGATGATAGTAGGAGGGAAGCCGAAGAAGCAGAGAATATGTTCAAGAAAGGACCACTCCACAGAATCAAACGCCTTCCTGAAATCAATTTTTATGGCACACCTGGGAGTAATGTTACGACGACCATAATGTTTGAATAATTCCTGACAGAGAAGAATGTTGTGCCTAATAGATCGTCTAGGAACAAAAGCACTTTGAGAATCAGCCACAATTTCGGGGAGAATACAACAAATCCGATCCGAGATAAGCTTGGTGATGGTTTTGTAAAGAGTAGAGCAACAAGAAATGGGACGAAAGTCAGAGATGGTGTTAGGGTTGGGGATTTTGGGGATAAGGTGTATGACGGTATGGTTAATTTGGCGGAGGAGACGACCATTGCGGAAGAAATCTTGGACTGCGGTAATGAAGTCTTCTCCTACAATGTGCCAGGCTTTACGGAAGAAAAAAGGGTTGAAACCATCGGGTCCAGGGGTTTTGTTTGGATCCATTTTGAATAAGGCCTTTTTGATTTCAAGACTGGAAAAATGGGCAAGAAGGGAATTCGAATGAGGAGCTGTGAGGAGAGGGCCAGGAGCCACAAGATGAGGCGGGTAAGGATAAGCAAGCGGGGAGCTGGTACCAAGAAGAAGGGTATAGAAGTCTGTAATCAGCTTTATGATCTCCATAGGATTAGAGATAAAGTTGCCCTGGTTGTCAATAAGAGAGGCAATAAAATTTTTGGATCGACGACTTTTGATGGAGTTGAAGAAGAGGGAAGAGCATTGATCCCCTCCCTTAAGCCAAGCAAGCTTCCCTTGCTGTCGAAGCATAGAGGAGAGAGAGATAGAATCAGCATGAATCTCAGAGATAAGGGTGGCTTCTTGATCATGAAGAGAGCTATCAAAGGGTCGAATTTGGGCACTAAGCTGAATAGAAGCCAAGGAGGCCTTTGAAGCCTTGAGGCGGTCAGAAATGGCTTCAATAGTTCCACTACTGAAACGTTTGAGTTTGGGTTTTAGGAGTTTCAGTTTAGTAATAATCTGAAACATCATAAAACCTTCAACAGGGCGACTCCAAGTGTCTGCAACTGTATCAAGAAACAAATCGTGCTTAGCCCAAGAGTTGCTGAAGCGGAACGGGATGCGCTTCTTGGCAGCCTGATCGTGAAAAGAGATGACGATAGGGCTGTGATCAGAGAGACCGGGAGAGGCAAAGAAGGCCCTAGCAAGGGGAAACGAGAGGAGCCACTCGTTGTTGATGAGAGCACGATCCAATTTACACCAGGTGCGATTGCCATGGGACTGCTTGTTGTTACAGGTGAATTTTGCTCCAGAAAATTGCATGTCAAAGAGCCCAGATTGGTCAAGACTGTTGGATAGCTCGCTAGAAATGGTCGGAACATTTGTTCTTTTGGAAATACGCTCAGAGGAGTTCAAGATCACGTTGAAGTCACCAATGATCATCCAAGGTTCCGTTATTTGGGAGCCCAAAAAGGAAATATCAGCCCAGAGATCAATTCTGACATTGCTGTGATTGCTGGCATAAACAAACGAGGTGTAGAAATCTGAGGCAGAGCTGCGATCATGAATTCGACAGTGGATGAGCTGAGAAGAGCTTTTGAGGACAGTAAGAGTGATTTGAGAGGGGTTCCAAAGAACAAGAATTCGGGCGTATGAACCTAAGTGGATATTAGAGGTATAATTCCACCCAGGGAGGAGACGATCAGCAATAAAAGCGAGATTCGCAGGGGCAACATGGGTTTCCAACAGGGAGATGACATTGAGAGAGGAGGTTCGGACTAGGTCGACGACCGCATTCTGCTTACTAGCGTGATTGAGCCCTCGACTGTTCCAACAGCAGATACGAGCACTACACATTGTGATGGTTGGAGAGGGCGAGACGCTCCTTGAGCGACCACCGGGAGTTTTGGGGGGAAGCGTTTTCAGAGGGGGGGAGGAGGAAGATCGGAGGCGATGTCTCGCAGGAATGCAGCCTCTAGGAGCAGCTGTCTCAGAAGGCGTAGCAGCTCTTGCATCGGAGACAGTTTGGGCGGGGGAGATTTGGGCGATAGAATTTTCAGAGGGATTTGGGGTAGGGTCGGGAGGATGAGAGGGGCTTTTGGGGGGAGAGAGATGTCAGAGGGAGTGGGCTCATTAGGGAGCTGCTTTGGGGGGATAGTTGGAGCCAAAGGGGTGGGCAGAAGGGGAGGAAGCTTAGAAGGAGGGAAGCGATTCGGACGCCGCCGAGGGGGAACTCGAGTAAAGGAATGAGTGGTAGAAGAGGTCGGGGCAGAATCAGGGCGCGGGCACTCACTATCTTTGTGGCCGAAAATTTTGCAAGAAGCGTAGTGCCAAGGGAGCCAGTCATATACAAGGCTTTGACGGATGAGCTCGCCTTTAGAGCGAAAGGTGACTTCCCGCCTCAAATCAGCTTCAGCGGAGACCTCAACAAGAATCCGAGCGAAGGACGAGCGATCTTCGTACGCAGTCGGTTTATCCATTTGAAGGGGAGTGCCGATGGAGGAACCAATACGACTGAGCATCAAGTCGGACCAAAAACGAACGTCGAGATCGGGCAAAGTAACCCAGATGGGAATGGTGCTGAGGCAAGAAAGGTCCAGGGGCATGCCAGCAGACCACCGCTTCAGAATAAGAGGGTTGCTCCCCGGAAGCAGCCAAGGGCCACGCTCCAGAATGCTCAGAAGGTCAGGTTCCTTTGAAAAACGGAAGATGAACAAGCCTTTATCATTAAGAGTAACTTTTGGCTGGATGATTCCAGACCAGTTGGCAGCTACAAACCGCTCCATAGCCCGGAAAGCGAACTTCTCCCCTAGCGGAGCCCCCACCAAGCACAAATTCCATTTACTGACTTGGTCAGCAATATCATCGTCGTCGAAGGGAATTTCGCCATTCTCGAAACCTTCTAAGAAATGGAGAGCGAGATTAGATTTGAGTTTGGGGAGGCCTCCAGTAACCTCTGCATAAGACAGCTTCGGAGGAGGGGGAGCTAAGAGCACAGCCTCGGAGGGGCCAGCAGGAGATAAAGGCAGCGGCTCAGAGGAAAGAGCTGGAGAGAGCGAAGAGGAAGCTTTTTAGGAGTCAACGGCGGTGGGGACCCGAAGAGGGGAGGTCACCATAGTTGGGGACAAAGTGGGGGCCACCAAGGGGGGAATGTTGGTGGGGAGTGGATGAATAGTGGAGGAAGATTTTGGATCTGAAAAAGAGGGTTCTTTAATAACGGGGGAGCAAGAAGAAGGTTCAGGAATATTAGATCTAGAAGACAGGGGACAAATGGAAGAGATTAGAGAGGTATGAGCAGAGGGAGCATTAATGGCCTTCATTAATGAGGGAGGAGGGCTTGAAAGAGGAGCTTTGAGAAACTTGGAGTTATTGCTCCTAATAAGGTCGTCCGGAATGGGGGAAAAGGGGCTGACGGAACCCTCGGGCGGAGAACGACCGGAAACCGGGGTGGCAGACTTGATGGAAGCGGAGGGGGCGGCAGATTTGGAGGAGCTAGAGGGAGCGGCTGATTTGGAGGAGTTAGGAGGGGCTGCGGGTTTGGGAGGGGCTGCGGGTTTGGGAGGCGGGGAAGGGGTCAAGGTCGAAAGCTTTTTGGATCGGGATTTCTTCGCCATGGCGGGCCGGCGACTGGAAAACACCAGGGCAGCGCTGGCTGATTTCTGGAGAGACGCGCGTGAGGCGCGTTCTCCTCACCTCAATAATTAACAACAAGAGGAGTTTCCTTGCCTCGTAAGCTTCTTATGTAAATCGAAGCAATATCTACTGCATGCTAATTGCATATATGATAATTTTGCACCATTCTTAAAATATAAATATCAATCCAACAAATACGATGTATATGCAACACCTTACAGGAATACAGGCTTGTATTACAAGCATGTATATACAGAAGACAAATTGGGAAAATAAATAAAT
Organism: Polygonum aviculare; assembly: GCA_934048045.1. Lineage (NCBI taxonomy): Eukaryota > Viridiplantae > Streptophyta > Magnoliopsida > Caryophyllales > Polygonaceae > Polygonum > Polygonum aviculare. Next base: position 1,542,317 of record OW204024.1, read on the forward strand.
AATCAGAGTCAATAACTAAAAACCTCTAGATTAAGGACAAATCAATAAGCCGAAGTATCATGGCAATGCACAACTAATCGCTACTTAATGGGCTTGTTCAGTGGGCCTCTAACCTAGCAAGTGCAGATGAGCTAAAATTTGGGCCGGATCTAATATAGAAACATATTCCTGGACAATGGCCCATTAGACTCAAAGCATATCTGGGCCAAAACGCTAATTGCACTGTTCGGCAAACCAGGTAACGGAGAGCGGAAGAAGAAAAACACTAGCGGAATCCAGTCCTCTTAGTGGTACAAGGGTGCTACTTTTTAGAGAATTCCGCTTTCGCTAGCGGAACACACTACTCATTCCGCCAGTGCCAAACATAGCCTTAGAAGAAACGTTGCAAGCCTAATCGCAAGGTCTTTATTTCCTTAAACACTTCAATTATCAATACCAACGGCGAAATAGATGATTTTAGTCGATGACAATAACAATATTTACCGAGAGAAATCCCGTAAAAGCAGAATCTTGAGGGTCAGGATAAGGGCATTCCAGACCTTAAACACAAATATGTGCTTCATTGGTGATGGTACACATATAGACCCGATAAACAAAAAAAAAGTTTGGAATCGGATTGTAATGAGGTACTCAAATCTAAACGAGTCATTCATTGGTCTTGTACTCTTGGTGTTTGGTATGTCACTCAAATAAACCAAAATGTATGAACTTTTTTAACTCTTAACGAAAGAATAAATATCAATGGCATTGACTACATATCCATAAAGAACCCGAAACATGAACAATACACTTTTCAAAACCAAAACGTGAGCTTCTCACTCAATCCCATGGGCTCAAAGCACACTCCTCAGGAAGAGACTGATCAAGAGCAGTGAACCGCTCTGCATCCTGGCAATAGTCATATACAACCAGATTCCTCTGCACCCACGCGAAATCCTTCTTCTGCGAATCCGAAAGGTGCCACGCGTCGTATTGATCCCACCACTTAGTCGTTGTCGTCGACACGCACGACGGGTAGGGATCCTCCCACTGGCACGCGTCGACGCTGAAGTCCTTGTACGACGACACGAATGGCGCCTTCTTCCAGTTCGTCTTCTCCTTCCCGCCTCTCGTCGCCCACTCGTCCGCGTTCCATATGCTCGAAAAGAGGTACATTGGCTTCTCGTTGGGGAAGAATGTGTTGGGCTTCAGGTTGTTCTTGTATACTCTTATTGGCACTCGGTCCACAAAAAACCTGCACCACAAGGAAACGTGACTTTAGTCTCTTAACCATTTTTTCGGTTCGAAATGGGGTAGGAACCGGTCCGAAGCACGAAAAAATAATACATTGTGGTCTATATCGAAATTTCTCGGTCCGGTTTTGAGCCGATCTTGAACCGGGCTCCATGAAATATATCTCTTATAAATATAAAGTTATATGGTATTGCTACCCATAACTCCATAAGCTATATTACCCGGAAACTCCAACCGGGTGGCGTTTCCCGGAAACACAAAAACTTAGAAACACCAACTCCGAAACTCATATTTACACTAAACACATAAAATTCAGTTGTTTTTCCGTTTTCCTTTCATTTCCCCGTTTTCGTTTCCCGTTCCCGTTCCCGTTTCTGTTTCCGTTTCCGTATAACATGACCCATAAGATTCGAAATAGAATTCTTAGGAAACTATTATCGAGTTGCAAAAAAATCATGAATCGAGGACCGAATCAATATCATCTCTCGGACAATTCCCTACCTATACTACTTCAAACTTCAAGTAAGAAAGTAATTTTCATATCGGTCAATCCAAAATCTGTAATCTAGTAACAATTAAATTAAATGAATAAAACTTACACAAGTTGGTGGTTGTTCCAAAGGACAGAGTAGGTGTGATAATCTTCAGTAGGATCAAACCAAAGACTATGCCTCATTTCCCTGTTACCGACACCGTCTTTGAACACATTCGTCTGAATCAAATACGGCTCCCCTGTTCTGTTCCCCAAGAACTCGAAATCGACTTCATCCCTCGTCGCCCCTGCCCCGTGGTCCGAGCACATCTGCAAATTTCAAGATCCAATCTTTCCTCAATCACCCCTTTCACAAGATCAATTCAATCTTGTTTGAATTGAATTGAAAAAAATAAAAAACTTACATAGTAAGCCGTTACGACTCCGGCGGAGTCGTCACCGACGAGTTTGAGCTTCATGCTGAACCACCCGAATCGGTATCTCTGTTTCGTTTGAAACCCGCAACCTGTCGACAAAAAAGACAGGTGGGTTTCCGTTTTAAAACCTGTTCCATCCTAAAACCAATTGGCAATACTGAGTAACTCGACAAACTTACCTGTATCTTTGTCGAGCGAAAGGTACCAAATGTTGCCGTCTTCTGAGGTCTTGAAATGGTTCTCGGACCACATTATGTCGAAATTGTCCTCGAAGCTTCCCTTGGTAAGAGATGTGGCTTCGTGCGATGCGATCATGGACGCCACAACAAGAGATAGAATGTAAAGATGAAGAATCGCCATTGGAGGACTGTCTCTGTTCTGAAACAGAGGCATAGAGTAAAGGGGCAATGAATGCTCTGTTTTTAAAAGGGATTATTGATCAACATCATGGGCATATATTATTCTGCGAAAAATACTCTGTATAGATCTGCAATTAGACAATTATTGACTTTCCTATGGGTTGTATTTTTCTAATTTGTACACCATTCAGCTCTTCTTATGTATTAATGATTGATTTATTCCCACATGGCATGTTTTAGCATGAACTAGCTGTGATATGATAACACAACATGCAGTGAACATAAAGTTCTATAAATCTATTTTTCTTTCCTCCCCAAGTTAAACCTAAATTAATCCATTATCCATATGAAATGTAACAGAAATTAAACTATAACCTATAAATGTAATTATTATTATTAAGGGAAAATGTTTTATTCAAAAATGGTACTTATAGTCTTATAGTGTCAAAATTAAGCGATAATACTCTAATAATTGGATAGTAAATTCGCAAATTGGAATTTGCGAAAAAGCCAGACTGGCAACGAGCTGGAATTTTCGTTAATTGTATTTTAATTGACGGTGAGAGTGAACTGGATCTGAGTGGGCAAGCAGACTGATGAATGTGAAGAGTTGTGGGGTCCGCAAAACATAGACATGTGTGTGTGAGTCTGAGAATTTTGGAAATTGCAAATTGTTGTCATGTCTATATAGATATTCACAAGATCGCCATCAAGGTTTTCAAAGTTGTCGGTTATATCCCGTTAAATTCCGTGAAGATAGTAATTATTCTGATTTGGTGAAAGCTAGAGATAGCAATTGTTACTTGGTTTAGTGATCATAATCCACATAAAACGACCTTGTTATGGTAAGAAATTGGCAAGTTTAGATTGGATAAAGCCACAATTAGAACCAATGACCAATATTCGTTATCACGTGATGCACATTTGAGCTCCTTAATTCAAGGTGTTGAAAACTCTCTTTTCTCTTCTTTTGATGTTAATCATTTGCATGTAATTTTAGATTCTTTGATAAATTCTACAGTGATAATTAACCTTTAACGGCTTTTCAAGACCAGGGTATGAACATAATCCAGGGCAGATTCCCTACAACGATAATGTGCTTTGCACATGCTAATCGCTATGATCTGAAATATAAAATATGATTGGTCAAACTATTAGTTTCACCAGTTTTCTTTGAGAAAATCTGAACCCAAATATACACAATAAGAGCCTTATGAATTTAGCCTGATAATATGTTTATAGAAATCGTTTAGGATGAACAACCAACCCTAGCAAAGATCGGGCTTAGAATAAAGTAAATTGAATAAAGTAATTTCAAGGGAAAAACGTGTGTTATTGTGTATATTGTTTGGATGTGATGTTCTCTACAATCTTGGATACCCCCCTTTATATATAGACGGAGACACCGAAAATCTATCTTACAAAGATGTCCAGAAACGATATACTACATATAATTCTATCTCACTAGATTTTCAATCTATCTTTCTCTGATGGGCTGGCCTTTACTCCTATGAATACAGTACCTTCTGGATGATATGGACTTGAATCCTTGGACACAACACCATAACTAGTCTTTTCATTGATCTTTTGGAAGCTAACGCTATTTTATGGGGTCTTGAGACTACTTTTGTATGCGGTTATATTCTTAGCTTAACGTCTGGTCAGATTGTTTCTATGTTGTTGGTTGCTCTTCTCCTAAGACGAAGGCTAAAATCCTTCATTCGCTTATTAGGCTCAAGATGTCTTTTGTTGCTTCTTGACATATTGGATCCCTTCCTCGTCTAAAGAACATCTTAGCTTATTCTGCCGCTTGTTTTGGCCTTTCCTTTCTTAACATCCCTGACAGTGACATATTGGAAGCCTTACTCTTTGGCATATAAACTTAACTTTGTTATCTCTGAATTAATGTTGCTCCTTTTCCATTAAAAAAAAAAGGAAAAAAGGGTGACCATACCGAAAGCAAGAAGATAAGGAAATCTATACTATGTACGTTATGAATTTCAATATCTGTAGAAAAGGTTCATCAAAGACGGTTTGGCCGAGTGGTCTAAGGCGCCAGATTTAGGCTCTGGTCCGAAAGGGCGTGGGTTCAAATCCCACAGCCGTCAAATGTTATTTTTTTGCTCTTTTCCGGAAGTTGATACTTCTTGTATTCCTACAAAACCTGAACAAACACTGCCATGTTCAATCCAAATGCTTCGACCTATTCAACACTCGGCAAAGCGCCTTTCCACAACTCAAAAACACTCTTCTTCTTCTTCTTGGCGATGCAGAGCGCAAGAATGCCATCTGATCTCACAAATCTCCTCCATTCTCACCCAACGGCACAATTGGCCATCTCTTCTCGCCAATCTCAACCTCACCACCACCCTAACCCCTCCCCTCTTCCGCCAAGTCCTCACCAAAACCCACCCCCACCCCCAAATCTCACTCCAATTCCTCAATTGGGCGAAAACCCATCTAGGGTTTCATCCCGATCTCAAGACCCATCTCAAATTGACAACAATCTTAGTAAAATCAGGCAACACCCATCTCGCGAAACCGATTTTGGACTCCGTGGTTGAATCCAACCCTCCGGAGCTGGTTGTGGAATCTCTGGTGCAAGCCTGTGATGATAAAGAAGGGGCTGTTTCTGTATTGAGCTTTGTCATTGAGCGGTACGCCAAAAAGGTCTCGCCTTTGGATGCCTTGGAGGCTTATCGAAGTGTTCTGGTAAGTGGGTTTGTGCCTGAAGTTGTCTGTTGCAATGTTTTGCTTGATAATTTGGGGTGTGCTGGTGAGTTCATGTTGTTTTGGTGCTCTTATGGCTCTATGGTTAGAAATAGGGTTTTGTTGAATTCGGGTACTTGGTCTGTTATTGCTAGGGCTCTTTGTAAGAGTGGGAGACAGGAAAGGGTTGCTAGATTGTTGGATTCGGGTATTCGTACTTATGTGGTGTTTAATGTGATTATTGAATGGCATAGCAAAGCTGGGAAGTTTGGAGTTGCATTTGATCAGTTAAAAGAGATGGTTTGTAAGAAGATTGAGCCTGGATTCAGCACTTATAGCTCGATTCTTGATTCGGGTTGTGAATTCGGGGATGAGAAGGTAATCGAGTTGGTCATGGAGATGATGACTAAGAAAAGACTGATTTCTGAGGATTATGATGGTGTTATAAAGAGGCTATGTGATCTGGGGAAGACCTATGCAGCTGAGATGATGTTCAAACGGTCGTTGAATAGCAGTTTAGGGTTGAAGGACATAACGTTTACGCATATGCTGAGAGCACTCGCGAAAGGAGGACGAGTGTCGGCAGCAATGGATTTGTATCACTTGATTTCCCAGAAAGGGATTGTGGTAAATCGTGTTTCTCTCAAAGTACTCGGAGATTCGCTTTGCATGGAAAATCCGTGCCCGGAAATTAGTAGGTCGCTGATGGGCTTGATCGCTCGAGGAGTTAACCCGGGTTCAAATGAGGTATCTAGATATATGGCATTGCTTTGCAGACAGAAAAGATGGGATGAAGCCGGGGAACTACTAGGAATAGTCTTGGAGAAGGGTATTCTGTTTGACCCTTCTTGTTGCAAATTGTTGTTGATGAATTATTGCTCCTGTGGGCAACTTGATTTTGCATTGTCGTTGCATGATAAGTTGGAGAAGTTAGAGATGGTTTTGGATGTAGCTGCGTATAATGAGCTTCTTCGCACGCTGTTTGGTGAAGCCAGAGTCGATGAAGCAGTGAATGTGTTTGATTACATGAGAAAGAAAAATGTGTTGAGCACAGCGAGTTTTATGGTCATGATCAGTGGCCTCTCTAGTGAAAAGGAGATGAGAAAGGCCATGAGAGTACATGATGAGATGCTGAAGTTGGGTATGAAACCAAGTCCCAAGACTTACAAAAATTTGATATCCATCTTCAGGTGATGTTGAATGTTTTGATTATTAAGTTTTTCTTCCATATGCAAGGTTTTGTATACAAAAGCGATGAATGAAATGCCATCATTGTTGATTCAGTTGAGAGCTCAACATATATTCATGCCTTTAGAGTTCAATTGACAAAGAAGGTTCTTTTCATTGGAGCTACAAATCATGAATAGGCGAAATCGGAAGTGTATCCTTTGTAGCTTGATGTGAGCAGATCAACCATAATTGAGACGGAATATGTCGTTCTGCACATAGAAGCTTCCTTCTGCAGTAGGAGCCAAATGAAACATCTGCATCATCATAATAACAGAAAATATGAGTCACTGATCCAAGTCAGAAATGGGTGGGCATCGGTCTAGACTCTAGAGCCAGACCAGATCATGACAGAATCTCATCTTAATTGAGCAATGAGTTGTTAAGTTTGAAAAGAAGAGAACCTGGCTGAACTTGAGTTGATGCTCCTCACCAGCCAACTGAAGCCTACCACTTACAAAGACGATAATGCCCCCATGGACCGACGAGGGCTGGCAATCAATGGTGGTGATGGCATGCTGGCAAGCTTCAAATGGCAGGCCGACGAGCTTACTAGAGATCTCCTCTGTGCCCATAAACCGATGACCTTCGAACGTGAGGACGGAGCTCGGCTGGTAGAGCGCTGTCAAAGACGCCCTTTGGGTGTCGAACAGGTGGTAGTAATGCTGCACGAAGGCTCTCCCGACGATCTCGACTTGCTCGCCCATCTCGGTCGGCCCTTTGCGCTTCGCTTCCTCGTCTCTGGGTGATGGAAGGGTCTTAAAGAGGAGAAGAGGTGGGGTCGTGGGATTACCATTTTAGCCTCTTTGGGATTGTGTATGAGTTAAGAAAGTAGTGATGGAGGAAAGGGCATGACAGGAATGTATGATGCTTGTACCACCAAGGAAGAATCTGAGACCGCTGTGATCATACGCAAAGGCGCACATTAGGAAAGCAAAAGTTGTGTCTGCAATGTCTATCCTGCAAAGGCCAATATGAGCATCTTTGTTATGAATGTTTAATGAAATAAAACTCAATTACAAATGTACTTTGATTAGTTCTTAGAAGACTAAGTAGTGAGTTTTAGGCCTAATATGAGACCGATTATGGGCCTGAGAATCCGTGTGAGCCCTTAAAAACATTTTGTAATGGGTCCGTTTTTATTGCTCATTCCTTTTGTGTGTGCATGTCCAATGGGAATGGCATTATGATTTCATAAGCTTTAACTTCGATGCTATTTCATAAGTTTTGCGCCGCTCCGCCCTCCTCCACCGGACCACCACCTGTGCTGTTGGCTGTCGCCATCGACTCGTGGCTGCAGTAGCAAGTGGCAACCAGCGGCGACCCCTCCGCTCCTTCGGCAATTCCAAATCTGCTTTGTGAGTTGTGGGACTTGTGAGTTGCTAACTTGTTTGATGTTATTTATTTTTTGTTAGATTTAGAATTAATTTAGGATTAATTAGTTGTTTGATTTGCATAATTGTATTTATTTACATGTTTACATAAGAGAATTGTTTGATTTGATTTGTATAATTGTATTTGTTTATAGAATACATATTGAGAATTGTTTGACTTGTTTGATTTCTATTTGTTTGATTGAGATTTGAGAGAATGAAAACAAAATTAATTTGCTCTAAAATATATATTATTGATTGTTTTTCACAGATAATGAAGAGGTTTTTTTTCACCTATTGAGAGTTCACAGAACGTAGGTTCTAGTTCTAATCCTGATCCACCGAGTGTTCTGAGTCAGTCTAATGTTGATCCGCCAATAACAGAAAATTTGTGCAATAATGTTGTGGTTAGACTTGATTGAGAAAGATGTAGTTAGGTGCATTGAAACTGAAGATGTTGTTGTACGATTTCAAGAGATGGTGAATCGAAGAACATGTTTGTAAGAAACAAATTAATACTCTTATATATTTCGCTCCCGTTAGGGAAAAATTCTGAGGTGACTACTGACTAGGGGGTAATATCTATATGTTGTTAATTCACATAGGGAACCCCATAATGACGTACCAATTAAGAAACTAGATTTTCTATATATCGGCCTCATCCATATCCTCGCGCTAATGTCAATAGACTATCAAAAATAGATTAAAAAAAAAAACAAATGCCCACACTTAAGATGAAAAAAGGGATTTTTCTACGAAGTCTCATAGGAGCACATTATAAAATATTAATAATGGAAAGATTTTATAAATCTTAAATTCTGGATTTTTTTTATTTTTTTGTGATAGGTTTACTATTTTTTTTTTTAGGGTTTTAGTTTCTGTTTTATTTGTATGCCTATAAAGGGCGCTATATTCGGTTCCATTTATGGGTTCAAGATAGCGACTCTACCATCGATTTCGTTGCTGACTTCTTGGTTTTCTTTTTCTGGTTGAATTTCGTTAGTGGTTTTCTGGTTAAAGTCCCGTGGATTTGCATGTTTTGATTCAACCGTATGAAAGTATTATAACTATTTTATTTGATGTTAATGTTAGGGTCAAATTGAACTATTGCTGATGCTAACCAACGTAAGTTAATTTTTTAATATCAAAATCTTAAGAGAGTTGTCTAGCTACAGGAAGGGACCATAGGACTTTGGAAATTGTTCTATATATATAAACACTAGCTCGCTCGAGCACATCATCACAACGTACTAATACATCAAAAAAAAATACATAACCTCTAAACTATAGCAATGGGAAACGACACACAATCTGGCTCGGCCACCTTCATAAAGCGTCAGTGTGGCTCAAGCGTGGCTCAAAACATAAAGGCACCACTCGATCTAGTCTGGTCCCTTGTTCGGCGCTTCGATACTCCCCACTCGTACAAACGATTCGTTAGGAGTTGCACCATGCAAGAAGGTTGTGGCGGTGTTGGTAGTGTACGTAAGATCATTATGTTGTCGGGTTTATCTAACACGAACTCCATCGAGAGACTTGACATGCTCGACGACGAATTGCATATCATGCAATTCACCATCGTCGGAGGCGACAGTAGGCTGAAGAACTATCGATCAACGACTGAGCTTCGAGAAGTCAGTCGTGATGGAAGCACCGAAGTGGTCGAGTCGTATCTGGTGGATATTCCCATGGATAGCAACAAGGAGGATACGTGCGTGTTCGCTAATACTATCATAGGGTTTGATCTCAAGGCTCTGGCTAAACTCGTTGAAAGAACTATGTAATTGTGCTTGTTCATGTATAATTTTATATCTATGAATCTATAAAGTAGAACTGAAGTCTTTGTAAAAATTGTGTCAAGTTATCCATCCTGAATAAAATAATAATTTTGTTTTTTAATTGTATTCTTTAAAAATTATCTCAATATCCACTTGATATCTTATCCAATTTTTGATATTTTTAATATCTTGCCTATTTTTGATATCTTAAGAAAATATAAATTTTTATTTAAATATAAATTATAAAATATAAAATACATTTATAGTTCAATAGGTTCATATTTGGGCATGGATTTTGATTATATATAAATTATCTAGGAAAAAACAGGATCGAGTTAAAATTCTAATTATTTTAGTCGGGTTACATTATCCTTACACGGTACGGAATTTGTACTTAGTTGTGATACAATATAATTTATGAAGTGTTGCGGGTCGTTATTATGTGAAAACATCACATCTCCATCATCAATCACCACTCCGGGCGTATATATAAACCGCCTTCTTTTGCTACAACATACATTTTCTTAAACCTGGCGTAGCCCATAGTCCATAGTAGGGCTGGGCATCGGTCCAGGACCGGAACCGGACCGGATCGGGATCGAGAATATGAAAATGTGTGGACCGGGGACTGGACCGGATTTTTCCGGTCCAATCCGGTCCCGGTCCCGGTCCGGTCCTGGACCGGATAGGACCGGATTCTTATTTTAAAAATAAAATAAAATTTTTTTATATAAAAAAATTATAATATAGTTAAAGAAATCATATATGATTAATGAAAAACATATTATTATTAAGTATGTAATATAAATATGAAACTTAAATATTAAAAATAAATTATATAACATTAAAATTAATATAATTTTTATTTAAATTTATTTTTTATTAAAAATTTTTAAAAATCCGGTCCGGTGACTTGAACCGGACCTGGACCGGACCGGACCGAGACCGGGACCGGGAACCTCCAATATCATGGACCGGGGATCGGAACGGGAACCTCCCGGTCCGGTCCAAAAATCCGATCCGGACCGGATTTTCCATAGTCCATAGTCCATAGTCCATAGTCCATAGTCCATAGTCCATAGTCCATAGTCCATAGTACTCCGTATTACGTTTTGGAAGTGATAACTATCAACGGAGCCGCCATACAATTGCGTACATAACTATAAACGAAGCGGTGATTGAGGGCAACTGGGCAAGTATATATATAGGACGTGGCCACATCCAATTTGGATCATTGGCTTAAACCAGTGCTAGGTGAAGTGAGGGTACGTAGCAAGTCACGTGGCTAAATCAAGATGAACCAGCTTCTGATGTCATTAGTTGTCAGTCCTATCACCTTGGTCTGCCACAATGTTGTATACTTGCACACCTGACAAGCTTGCTTGGTTAATCTGTCATCCATGTTGTAACGAGATAGACCTAGCAGATTCACTTGGTTCACTACGGTTTTGTTTTGTTCGGCGCAAACGATATACTCCGTATAATAAAGGGCCCATCTTTTCCCTAATCAATATCTATCTATCTATCTATTATCTATAGTATATATTAAAGTTTGAGAATTTCGAGCCTTCACATTAATTTTAGTCCCATCACTTGTTAAATTTATTATAAATCAATTATCTATAATATCTATAACCATAATCTATCAAATATTTTTTTTATATCTATCAATATAATATCAAAAAAATTAACACAATTAACAACAATATTGACTGAACACAATTAACGACCGACAAAACATTATTCTATCATAAATATAATTATAGACCCACGTTATTGAATAATACAATTCTCTTATTATTCAATATCTCACATTATGGATCAAAAATTAGCACAAAATCCCACATTATTTTTATCTTATACAGTAGTTATACGTTGAAATACCCTGTACATTGAAATCCCTTGTACAAAATTAGGCTAAATTCTAAATTTTGTCTTATACGTTATTTTTCTTTGAAAACGTATTATTACATACACATAATAATTTGGTAAGAAAATATCAGTTTACGTATTATGTATGAAATCAAAGGAAGATCAGTATTACAATATTGGTAAAAGTACTCCGATCCATAGGTTCCAAGATACCGAAACAGACTCCTCAATATTGTGAAGGGTAATCTAAGATGAATCTAAACTCATTGTGTTATCCGGAAAATACATCTTTCTTTAAGATTAAGAGTTATAGGGCTGTTAATTGTGAAAACACTGCATATATGATTTTGTGAGGGATGTTTTTAGTGCTGAGTGTTCTTTTAGGAGCGACTCTACCGGTGGTCCTTGGTAGCTGGGTTTGTAAGTGTTTAACATATGTGATTACCTATAAGATCGAGCTACATTTTTTTACTTTTTTTTTTAATTAGGTTGAGTCAATCGGCGCAAACCTACTTACACAATTTGCGTTCTTTATTGGCTCGATCATGAGCATAAATTTTGCCTATCGAAGGGTAGTTGCCTATCTTTAAAAAAATCTTGGATTTTGTTTCGGAGGAATTAAATGGTTTTAGATAGGATTATCTATGTTTATAAACTGAAAAGTAATAAACCTAGATGGATTATGTTTTAAAATAAGATTATAAAATACTTAAAAACTATAAGCAACACAAATATCTTCCTCACCCACAACTTGTCTCACATCAACTAGCATTTTCCAAATGGGGCAAAGCAAGATCTAACAACATTCAATCGTTCCCACACATATGTATCATACTATAATCACAACCTAATCCGACACCCGGCCACACTAGAAAGAAATTATACGTGACTCCGACCACAAAAAAAATCCCTAATTGAATATATTAATTTTGACACCTAGCTTGGCATTTTGAATGGGATTTGCCAGCTAAAATGCCTCTCATTTCAAAAATTTACAACTATCATACGATATTAACCTATATGAAAATTAAATATATACAATATACTCCTCATTATTAGGTGGAAAAGAAGTATTAAATAATGCAATTGAAAGATTCTTAGTAAAGCCAAATCAATGTAAAGTTAGGCCTCCAAGGAGGGGAGAATCTGATTTGAAAATTACAAGCTGGAAGAAAAGTACTCGATCGATATATATACATCCATATGCTACGCACGAAATGATCAAAATTAATTAATTTAATCTTTTCATAGTAGTAGTTACAGTTGAGAATCCACATATAAAATAAATTGATAAAAAAATATGATGAATACGCGCCTTTGAAATGTAAGCAAAAATTGGAAATTGACTTAATTCGAAGCACAGTATTCTTCAAAAGTTCAGTTTTTTGAAGTCTATATTTTTTACCAAAAAATAGAAATATTTAACATTAACTCATAATAAATCAACTTCCTTAAATTATATGTCGTAAACTCATTTAACTTTAGGGAGAAAATTAAAAAAAAATGGCATTGTAACATTGTGACAGCTGAAATTAATTCTTGCCCATATTGTTATAAACATAATTTTCATCAAATTATGATTCATTATCCACACTCACTTACCCTTACTGAAAAGTTCTATTTACGTATAAATCTCTAATTTAATGACAACCATAAGCAAATTAACATTGTGATACCTAGTTGCATTATTTTATTCAACTAATTCACCTTGGTTAGTTGTCTATACATTAGCAAACTTAATTAAATCTATAGCTTAATTGATTAATTCAACTCCCACACCCTTCAAAAACCCTCCAAATTGTGATGCAAATGGTTGAGGAAATGAGGGGGTGATCATTCAATTGATGCTGCTCCACATCTCTCTTTGTGGACACAACTCAACAAAAATAAAACCAATTTTTTTTCCCCTTTCTTCCTCATTTAATTAATTTGGTCCACCACATCAACACTCAAACAAACAAAACTAGCTCCTATTTTTATCTTTCTTCCTTCTCAAAATCATCTCTTCTCATCTTCTTCTTCTTCACTTTTTCCTAAAGATCCATTCTTTTTTTTGCCCACCATTTTTTTGGAGGTCCAACTTTTCTCTAAGGTATGAAACTTATCTTTTAAATGGCTTTTCAATATATAAATATATAGGGTATAGGATTCCATGCTAAGATTGGGAAGGGAAGTTTGTGTATTCTCACCTTTTGTTGGTTTTTTTTTTCTTGTGTAAAATTCCTACAACTAAGCATTTGCTACTTTTGTGCTCTCTTCATGATCAGGCAAACAAGAACTCTTTAGTTTGATTCCATTCTCTTGATCAAACAAAGCCATTGCTCTGGTGTTTTTCCCTTGTCATAACATTCTTGGACAAGGGCAGAGAGCCATGGCAACCAAAATGAAAGGCATCTACAAAGGAATGAAATACATTTCTCATCTCTTTGGTAAGTCTTTCTTTTCTTCTTCCTCTTCGCACCCGCTTCTCGTTTTCGTCTATATTACCCGAAAACTCTATGTATTAGGGCAATGTTTCCGGTTTTTGTTTCATGTCGAAAACTCGAAAACCAGAACCTCGTTTTCGTGTCCGTGTAACATAAATTTTTGGTTTGGAATTTTGTCAGTTGTGAAAGAGAGGGAGATAGAAATAGGGTTCCCAACGGATGTAAAGCACGTGGCACACATTGGTTTGGACGGCCAAGATGGAAGTGCACCTAGTTGGGTAATTTCCCTTGTCACCAATATATATAGTACATAACTTGAGAGTTACATCAAATTTATTTTTCTTGGGTGTGTTCTAAATCATCAAAGTTGAATTCATGGGGTTGACATGTATGCAGATGAATGAATTCAAAGTTGGGTCAGAATCAGGATTGTCATCAGTTGGAAGCAGCGTACGTGGATCAAAGACAGGTAGCATGATGAGTGCATCTAGCTCTAGAGATCCTACATGGACCTCCCAAGGTATTTATTCTCAACATAATAAAATTTATACATATGTGGACTTTTTTTTATTGTTGTTGTATTAATAACTCAGATTATTCGCAAAGCCTCAAATAATATGTTGTCTTCTAAATTCTTAGTGAAATTAAACCCTAAAAAAATTTGGAAAAAAAAACTTACATATGTTTTTCTCTCAAATTTATAGAACTGTTTTTTTGTTGGCTCTTCTTAGGGCTGAGCATGCTTGGACCGAAACCGAAACAATTAACTGATCGAACCGACCGAACCGAAACCGACGGAGTTCGGTTCTCGGTTCAAGAAATTTCAGGGTTTTGGTTCGGTTCGGTTTCGGTTATTTTTCGGTTCGGTTCAATTTTTTCAAAGAAAAACCTTATATTCATCAAAAACCAAAAAAACCGAACCGAACTGAATTTTGTTGGTTCAATTTTGGTTCACCAATTTTCCGAATTTCGGTTCGCGGTTCGGTTCGGTTTTGAACCGATGCTCGGCCTGTAATAATGCGTACGTCCAACTACCAACGTAGTAACTACGTACCGTTAATGATCAGAGGCATTTAAAATATGTTGTGTTAAAATTATTTGTTTCTATTATTATGCAATCACATGCACTTGCTAGGTGTATACATACAACAGTACTAGCATCAACATATATCAATGATTTGATCCTGTTGTTCCAGATCGATTCCTTGCCTACCAGGGAAGTATCATTTGCATATTTGTCAAGAGGGGGACCATAGTCACTTTAATTTAGCAGACTCATCCAAAAAAACATCAGTTCATGACACATCATTTTCTATACACTAGAGACAATTTATTTCATCATCATATCACAACTTGTACTACTTTTAAACTTGTTGACAGAAGCTAGTCTAATTACACTCAAGCTAATACAGCCTGGATCTTACCATTTTTATTCCTCACTTGTTCAAAACAACTTGCTAGCTAGAGTCTATTGCCTTGTGTTGGAACAACTTCTTGTATGATTCTTTGTATCCTATTTCCGTTTGCCTAGCGCTTAAATGGGGCCTAGAAGAGATTCTTAGAGCACTGATCCTATATGGACTAGTACATTTTGTACTGATCAATTTCTGAAGGGCATATATGTTCTTAATTTGCAGATTTCGATCAGTCGATTGGTCGACAAAAAACGCCTAATACGATCAACAACTTCCCACCCACGAGCCTCCCGAACGCACCCAAGAAGCCCAAGCGAAAGAAGACGAAGTCCTCTTCGGCGTCATCCAGAAAGTCCACCTCCTCTCCGAAGTCAAACGCCTCGTCCCCGATGTCAGCCTCGTCGAGATTCTCTAGGGCATCAAGGAAGTCCGCCTTAGGCAAGGAGACAGACAATGCTGACATGTAGAATGATAAAGATCAAGTATTTAAGACAAAACTCGAAATGGGCTAATTAAATTTTCTAACTCTCCTATATTGTTCATAAGCTAGGGATTAATGGAGATGATTGGGATCCATGATGAAGAGAAGAAGAAGTTGAGATTGTTGAGAGTGGGGAAGGGTTTAGGAGAATCAAATGAATATGGAGATTTATTCTTTTTACTAGACATGGAAATAAGTTTGACATTGAGTGTTAATTGTTAGATGGGATTAGTTAGCTCTGTTTAACTGTCTTTTTTGTTACTATATATACTATTTTATGTTTTGTGATTATGAAATATATATATGGGTCATTAGCGGTTCATGATCTTTTTATGATTTTTTTTCTATTACTTAAATGTTTCCAAGCATATGAAGGTTTGAATGTGCAACCAACATGCCAACATGGTCTCAACTCATCATTTGTATATGATTATTAGAATAATTCTTTTTTCTAAAGTATGGTTACACTAGATCGTTATGAATCACACTATACCAATACCTTAGGGACTAATATGATTTGCAAGAGATCTTTTGGTAATTTTTTTTCCCTGAGTCGCCTTGCTTAATTGGCATATATATAATGCTCTGCATTGTTATCTCATTTCATGGGAGATCCGAAACCTTTCTGATATCGGTCTTGTGATTTGACAATGATCACAATTTAATGCCACGACGAACGGAAAATCTTTATTTTTCTATCTTTGAGACTTAACCATTTGACCAGACATCGAAAAAGAGCTTAATAATTTTTCAGTGGGCCATAAATGGTATTGGGCCGAGTTCTAATGATAATCTATTGGGCCTCAGCAACACTCAAACCTGGATTTTTCAAAATGGCCCACATAGAATTTAAGAGCAATGCAAGCCAACTACTATTCGTACCAATTAATGGCAAAATTCAATCCAGTTTAGTTATTGCACATTTACATAATCATGTCAAGCTGATCTTATCCTTTTTCATGAAAATCTTCACACTCTAGAGGACTCATTTATACAGCTCTTATCCTTCTCCTCTTTAATTTCATCCATGGCTTTATTAGTCGACAGTGGCTATTAATTAATCCGAATAAATTTCTACCAAAAGACCATTGATTTCAGTAAGTTATTAGTATGAATTTCTTGGCTTTTTAAGGGCTTCTGCGATCTCTTTTAATAACGGTATTGCTCTTTTCTGAATTCATCTTCATGATTGTCGGCTTGAGATTTCGATATTTAAAGTGGTAGTTATATATATATATATGCTTCAAGTTCTTGATTATGATTGTGTTATTTGTGTGATGTGTTGCTCTACCATTGGCTGAATGTTGAAGAAATTCCTTCTAACATATATACCACTGGCATATAAGGGGGTTGAAACCCCTTACACATGGTGGATTGAAAACACATAGATTTCCTTTGGTAAATTATGTACTTATATGAGTTGAAGTTGAAATTACAGTAGTTGATGTTGAATAATTTTTAAATTTGGTGTTTGAAATTGAAGAAAAAAGATAAATGGTAAAAAAAAAGAGTTGTCATAAGCTCTCATAACATTAGATAAGCTCATTATTATTTTTTAACAGATTTATATTTTTATAAACTATAATAAGCTACTTTCGCCGAACACACATCTCCACGGGCTTATTTAATTTTCCAATAAGTTACGGTAAACTCTTTTATAAGCTTCCATGAGTGTTATTTAAGTACTTGATATAAGGGGGTTGAAACCCTTACACATGGTGGATTAAAAACATATAGGTTCCGTTCAACAAATTAATTATGTACTTATATGAGTTGAAGTTGAAATTATAGTACTTGATGTTGAAGCTGAAATTATAGTTATTGATGTTGAAGTTTAATAATTTTTAAATTTAGTCATTTTAGTATTGGAATCGAAAGAAGATAAATGGTAAAAAAAAAATTAGTTGTCGGTTTGAGATTTAGTTAGACTCATTGTTTTTTTTGACAAATTTAAGCTTTTATAAGTTATGATAAGATAGTTTTTGTCAAAAACATCTCCACGAGCTTGTTTTTTCGATAAGTTCCGATAAGCTCTGATAAGCTTTGATAAGCTTCCATAAGTACCATTTAAGTATGGCGAATGGAACCATAATTTGACGAATTTGATTGAGGGATAAATCGTTTTCAACCAAAATAAAAATGTGGGATAAATCGGTAATGTACATGCCTACACCAGTTATGTTCTTGTTGCAAATGCACCATAAACCACATGAGAATTATATCCAGCCGTAATAAATTTATGTCATCTAAACTAGTTGGTAAATATAGGTATTTTACAAGATCTAAGCTCGTTAATTACTTCAATTCCAATTCTATTTTGCTACATAGTTTCGCATATATGGATGAATAACCTAATACGTACATACATATTTGCCAGGTCCCCGTTAATTTGGAATTAATGGTCACCAAAGAGCCACGATATATGTAATACTACGTGGTATTATAATTAAGGTTAGGGTTTTAATGAAGATTTTTTATAACGATAAATAACTGCTTAGGTGCTACTTGCTACGTACCTAGAAAATGGATAAATCACAAGGAAATGAGTAAAGAAACCTTGGAAGAGTGTTATGTTGAAAAAAAACCCAGCAGAGATAAAACGATGAACAAGTCTTGAGCAAGAGAGGGAGAAGATGATGGAAAGGGTTGTTTTGTCAAAGTCAAACAAATATGGACAATGAGAAGTTTGGCATTTAGGGCTTGGGTCAACTATTAAGTTTGACCTTTGAATCTATTGTAACTTTAAAAATAGAATTCGTTGTAATAAAAAAAAATGAAGTTAATATACAAGTGGTTTTAAAATGCCTCTCCTCATTGGGTTCAAACTCGAGATTTCTACTTAAGGGAGTCAATCGATCCTTGTGGATAAATTTAGGGTTTAAGTTAAATATAATATATTTAATATAAAGTTTTAAGTTGTTATATGAATTGTGTCATATACATAGCGGCCAACATCAAAGTTACCACGAGGAATTTCACCATCCATTAGGTTAAGTATATATTTTTTGGATAAATAGTAGGGAATGAGTTTATTTTATTTTATTTTGTAGTCATAGTGGATGAGATTTGAAGTGTATATTTGGCTGAATATTACTCGCCCTTATCTTTCTAAAATGGACGTGTATTTAATTTGAAATTAATGGCTGATAGCGGCATAAAAATTTGCCTTTGGAATGGGGAGAATATTGTAACATACCAGTTTTCGGTAGAAGGAAAAGTGATAACGACCATGAAATTTGTTTATACACATACATAGTTATTACTAACATAATAACATTCTTTTTTTTTTGGAAAAGTTACGGTATGATATTATAAGCAGAGGAGGAATATACAATCAAAAGTGAGTCAAATAAGACTCCATGTTTTCCCAAAAATCAGCTGGGCACAGCCAGCAAGAGATTCCCCAAAAAAGAAAACCAGCAAGTTAGTAAGAAGAAACAAGAAGACTAGTGGCTGAGGAAGTTTCCCCATGCTCTGAGATCTCGATTGTTCTTGCCCCAATTTGCAGTGACATGTTGTTTGATGGCTTGGATAATAGTGACGCTGCACTCTGATGGAGAAACCGATCGGCTTTGGTACAAGAGAGCATTCCTCGCTTTCCAAATTAATGTTGTATATAGTGTGAGTGATGCTGCTGCAGCGCATTTGGTAAAGCAAGGATGATTTATGGTAGCCATTTACATACCATTCAAGCCAAGAGTCAAGGTCATGGAAGGTAGTGGTTATACGAAGCCAACCATGGACATCAGCAAGGACCAAATTGGTGAAAGAACACCGATTTCATAGATGCTCCTCAGTTTCATCCTCCAAATTGCAAAGCTTACAAGTGGCATCTTGGACGATTCCCCATTGGTGAAGCTTGGACAAAGTAGGGAGGCGCCTCAGCACTGCGAGCCAAGTGATGATCGAAGCTGCAGCGTGGGGCATGGAGACCTCCCCAAATACAGCTTGCCCAACTTTGTTCTTCGGCTGGCTCTTTAAGCATAAGATAGACATTTTTGGTGGAGAATTGACCAGACCTACTGCACATACTGTCAAGGAGCTCGGCAGGCGAAGTGAGAGCACACAGCTCATCTCTAACTTGGAGGATGGAGTTCCAGCACCAGCTGTCATTAGTCGATCTCCTGTAGTCCCAGATGGAGGTGGAGTTGAGGTAGTAGGCACCAGTCCAGGTGTTCCATAAGTTAGTCTGACGAGTTGCAAGCTCATAAATTGTTCTGGAGATACAAGCCCTATTCCACGATAAGAGCTCCTTAATCCCCAGCCCTCCTTCAGACTTCGGCCTACAGACATGCTCCCAGGCAACAAGGAAACGCCTCCCCTGCTCTTTCCCGCACCATAGAAAGTTTCGCATGATCGCCTCAATTTTTTGAAGGGCAGAGACTGGGAGAATAAGGATGTTGCACCAATAAGTGCTTATACTAAAGAGGACAACTTTAACTAGTTGCAACCGCCCAACATAATAACATTCAAACTGCGCATCAATTGACAATAGCCTATTTTCAATGGGCTAAAACATATGTAGACACCTTAACTTGTCCATTTTAGTCAGTTAAACACCTCACCTTTAAAACGTAAACATTGAACACCCGAACTTTCTAAAAGCTACCTATTGAACACCTGTTGGCTGACACTCTGTGATGTTGTGCACTACATGCGCGCCACGTCACTTGCATGGCGCCACATCATTTACACATGGCGCCACGTCATATTATTAATAATAAAATAAAATTTTATTTAAATAATATTTAACTAATAAATTTATTTAAATAAATTTCCAAAATAATATTTTATTTAAATAATAAATTTAATAATAAAATTTTATTATTTTATTTATTATGTAATACAAAAATTCTATTATTTTATTTATTATATAATACAAAAATTCTATTATTTTTTATCTTATTTAATAATAAATTTTACTACTTAATAATAAATATTATTATTTTATTACTAAGTCTATTATTTAATAATAAAATATTATTATTTTATTACTAAGTTTATAATATCAATAATAAAAAATTATTATTTTATTACTATGTTTATTATTTAATAATATACTTTTATTATTAAAAGAATTTTATTATTAAAATAAAATAAAATCAAAATAGAAAAATAGAAAAAAAATTTATTATTAAAAGAATTTTATTATCAAAAATATTTTATTATTAAAAATATTTTTTTAATAATATATATATATATTTTCCACGTCAATGCCACGTCAGCTTCATCACTCGCCCTCCGACGCGTCTATTACACGCACAGTGCCACATCAGCCAACAGGTGTTCAATAGGTAGCTTTTAGAAAGTTCGGGTATTCAATGTTTACGTTTTAAAGGTGAGGTGTCTAACTGACTAAAATGGACAAGTTGAGGTGTCTACATATGTTTTAAGCCTATTTTCAATGTGTTAATTGATTGATAATTTGATGAAAATCCTAACTTAAACGTCGATAAAATAACAAGATGATATTATTTTTAATTAGTCATTTTTTCTCTAATGTTATTTAATATATTTAAGTAAGTCTGTTTTATATAATCTATGTAATCACGCTTTTTATTATTTAGATTGAGTGGGAGCACCTTCCCGAATTGAAGTAGAAAACTCCTCGATTGAGTGTGGATGACTTATAGTCCGTAGTACATATTATTAATAACATAGTACTCCGTATTAAATATGATGAAATTTGTTAGTATTAAATTGGAAGATTGTTACAGAGCAGGACTTTAATTTATTTGGTGAAGCTTTTATTAATGTAGTAATATCATAGAGTTAATAAGGGTGTTTTAATGAGAATATTGAGTTGATATGTACCTTTCTACCTAAAGACTTGGCTTGATTATGTACACACATATAAAGCTGAACCTGGATATATAAATGTATAGTCATGATCGTTCAATATCTAACCCAAAGCATAGTTTTAATCTTAATTTTGATCTAGCATGGCCATTTCTTTTGTCACAAAAGAAAAAAATTATCTTCATAACAAGATTCTCCTCACTGAAACTGTAATGATATGGGCTAATTTGGTAGAATAAGAAAGATTTGGACATATTTTGTAAATAGGCAAAAGCCTATAAATGCTTAGTTTGTTTACTGTGTAGGTATGCAATTAATGATAATCAAATTTATAATCTTCTTCTTCTTCCCTGATTCTCCTTATTTCCTTGTCTAATTCCTATCTTTCTCCCTAATTCTCTCTTTCTTCTTCCTAATCTTTCCTCAATCTTTCTCTAATTCTTTCGGGTCGTAACAGAAACCTATCTTTGTTATTTTCTACACGAAATATGTCGGTGTACAAGTCTCAATTCCTTCTTCAATGACCTTCTTCTCCAAGCCTCCTTCAATGACCTAGACCTGCAAAACAATGGACAAAGGGGGCGGGGACCCCCCAATCCACCTTCGATGCCTAAGTCAGTAGAGTATTCGCGAGGGTAAACAGTAGAGAGAGGCGCAGGGTAGGGCTGAGACAAGCGATCATCAGCCCCTCTAGGGTAGTTTGTCTACATCCTTTCTACATAGCCAAGCCATGTATTTATAGTGGAGAGAGAGGGCTAGAGTTAGTTCCTTGGAGCCCAATCAACAATTCTATCTTCTTAAATAGGATAGAATCTTCCAACTACCGGATAACTACCAGGATTTAATAGGCTAATAAAGATATTTATTAGATATACTTACCTGGCAGGCGAAAATAATATCCTTAATTATGAGGGTAAATTTACCCACCTACAAAAATAAATATAGGCGTGCGCATGAAATCTATTAATTGTTTTTTTTTAAAAAAAAATTGTCACATTGTTTGTTTGTTTAATCTTTTTTACACTGATCAACAACAATAGAACTAATTAGCTGCGATTTCAGCTTATGATGTGCATATATCATAAAATTAAAGGACATCCATATCCCATGGTTATATAAATGTACATATTTGTGATATGTTTCATTATGAAATACTTACGTAATCCATACGTTTTTTTTTTTAAAAGGTAAGGATTAGGATATTCCCTCAAGGGGGACGTCCTAGAGCGTCCTTTCGGACGAGAACCTCAAGTTCTGGGAGATTCACAATGACATCAGTAGGGAGGCTATGGCCCATTTTAGCAATTTTATCGGCCACAGCGTTACACACTCTACTTACATGATTTATTCGCACAGTCTCAAACCATCTTAACGAGACTAGGATGTCCGCAATTATTATTTCAATATCCCATGGGCTTTGTCCTTCTTTTTTAACTGCTTTAATTACTTCAAGATTATCACCTTCTATTTCTAATTTTCTTAATCCCAATTCTTTGGCCAGCTTAATCCCATCTCTCAAAGCCATTGTTTCAATCTTAGGTACTGAAATATCTCCATATCGATTAGATCTGATCTGGAGCACTTTCGCATTCGGATCACGGATCACTACACCAGTAGCTGATGACCCGTTAGATAACTTAGATCCGTCAAAGTTTAATTTGGCGAACCCTGAGCTTGGTTTTCGCCAAGTAGTTTCTTTCCTATTATAATTTTGTCTCCTCGATCGTGTTTGTAATTGGTCAACTTCTTGTTCAGTCCAGGTTTTTGCTTGTGTCCAGCTATGCATTTGCGCTTTTATGAATTGAAATAGATTAGTTATTAAATCATTATCTGATTGTTGGAAAGCAAGCTTATTTCGTTGGTACCAGATTCCCCACCAGACAAATGATAGCTCTGCAAAATCTTTTGTTGCAATTATTTGACCCATTTCATAAATGATTTGTCTTGGCTTGTTATACGTAATCCATACGTTTAATGATGCACGAATAAAAGCTTGTTATATATAATTATCATGATTCAAGAAATGACGCCACTATATATGTATTGCATATTTATGTACTACTTAGCCAACTAGCATCAAAGTATAAATTGAATTAAATCAAATTTTGACCCAAAAAAAACTAAAAATTGAATTAAATCAAAATTTTGACCCAAAAAAAGTATAAACTAAATATATCGTCAATTCATTATACATCTTAATTACTTTGTGTATATGATACTTAATTGAGTATATCTTAATTTAGGCCACCTCGTATTAGATAAATTAAGCCCGTTTTATGAAACTTGCATCGACATTTCGACCAAAAAAATAATTTTGCATCGCCATTGGACACCTATATGTCTATGCAACGAGCGTATGTTCGATGTAGGCGGTAGCAATTTTATTTATTTTTTATACGAGTACAATAATGTACGTATAATTAATATGCATATCCGACTTTAATTAATTTGAGGTACCACATAATTCATAGCGTATGCATTTAGGCATAGCCATGCATATATAGAGTCCATTAATATTTATAAAAGTTATATATATAATATGATCGCCATTTATTACTATCTTACTTATACGGAGCACAATATTCATTATACGTAGGTCACGCGCTTTATAAGGCTAAAGTCATACATACTTTAGCTAGGAAAAACCCCAATGTGTCTACATAAAACATATGTTTTGGAAGAAGGGTTATAATGGGCACGGTAGAAATTGTATCAAGGTAAAATGGAGGAAGAGAAAGACTAGTTTTTTTTTTTTTTTTTTAATTGTGGAGCTACTAGCTCGAGAGAGAGACTAGGAGTTGGTTAGCTAGACTGCTAGAGTTGGGATAATTGAACGGGAAATGTCCAGTTTCCTAGGAATTTCTTTTTGTATACTTCTTGAACCAAAAATGAATAACCCGTTTCATTCGAAAAAATAAAATAACATAAGTTTTGGAAATCTAAGTTTGTACATTGTCAGCATCTTATGGATATAGGCTCATCGACTTACGTATGAATAGATTTTCAACCAAGCCTCGTGTCCCGTCATCAACCCAAATGCCTCTAACGAACGCCCCTCCCCAAGCCAGTCTCAGGATCTGCACCCCTAACAACGCTTACATCGATAGAGGTGACCCTCGGCCATTTTCGACAAACAATATTATTCGTTTGACCATGGTGCAGTCAATAAGCGATCCGATTCGGTCTCTTGAGCATTTCATCATCCTAATTTAGTCTGGTTTTTTCTCTCTCTTTTTCGTTTTAAGACACTTAGAGTCTAAATCATCCTTATAAAGACTCCACCATCGTCAAGTTTGTCAATAAACATAATACAATCATACAATTAATCATTCATAGTAATTGTATCACTTCAATAATTTATAAGGGATTGAGGTGCTCCTTATGATAACAAGGCCGGGCTCTTCCTTTTCATGACTCGAGAGTTCAAAAGAATAATGAAGTTAAGCGTGTTAGAGCGGGAGTAGTATCAGGATGGGTGACCTCCTGGGAAGTTCTCGAGTTAGCATGATATAGCGCTTCTAGTAATATCCAAATATCTCTAATTTGACTCCCCCAAAAACTCAATATTAACACCATTGGCGTGTTAGCTTAGCTATGTCCAAAAGCTTAAGGCTACGAGTCCTCTAAGAGCATTCACAATGGAGAAATCTTGAAGATTTCTTAAGTAAAAAAGAAAAGATAAAAGATAATTTTATTTTTTTCTTTTTAATAAAATAAATCTTGCAAATGTCTCGATTGTGGATGCTCTAACACCTCTTGGCTCGTGATCCTCCTGAAGCATTAGCATGACTTTTCCAATGGTTCTCATCCCTCTGCTGGTAGAACTTGGGGTTTTAATTTCATAACCCAAGTGTCAAAGTATATTAATTTTATATTTTAATTGGAAAAAACATTTTATCTATTATTATTGCAATAATCTATGGTAAACCAAACTATATATGTGCTATGTTTTGAAATTAATCGAAGTGAATCTTATAATAATCTATTTATACGGTAATTAATATATACATGATCCCGTACGATTTCATTCTTGCATGTGATGTAAGAGATGAATGTCCATATCTGCTCATAAATACAAATTTTTGTATATCTTATTCATGGCATTTCCGGATCATGATCAATATTTTAAACGAGAAAAACACTACTTTGTTTTCATCGTCCTCACAAGAATTTCGATAGTTTTTACTTGCGAAAGTTTCAACCAGTTAACTTTCTTTCAATTTCCATTTTTGCCATGTAGCCGTTGAGATTCCTTTGGTCATAATCGAGTATATACATGTATTTAACCAGTTAATATATTTGTGCATGATTTATCGGTATTACACTATTACCATTTTTATATCCTAAATTTGTTCTACTCCTTTTAGTAATTTCCCGTAAGCTTGCCAATTATACCAAAATGAAAAATTGACAAGATACTTAATATGTGTAAATATGTAATCATAATGAATGAAACTAAAAATTAATAGCTCTTCTTTTTTATTGGCACACACTTGTTTTATATTCATCATCATTATATTAATTATATAATCATAACTCATAGTGTTAGTATATCATAAATATTTTTCAACCAAGCTATAAAAGCATGATTAATATTATATATATTCAATAAACACCGAGTTTTTAAATAAACACGTACCCATACTATTACTCACACAAATTGATTAATGGCTAGCCAAATTAACAGCTAATTAGTCGCGAGTTAATAGTATACAATTACCCTATCAATTCAATCCAATTCAATGAACGGCAAAAACCGATCCAATTCCTTTGCAACGTACACGAACCTTAAGTTTGTTACATGTACCATCGAGTACATGACAACCCTGTACATGTTCCGTGTATCCACTATTTTTCTCCCAAACTTTTCCATACACGAAACAATTAATTAAGAAAAAAATGTGGGTTACATAACCGTTGTATCAATTAAAAATCGGTCTACTGGAATGAAACACTATAATTTTTTGAGCATTGTATAAACAAGTCTTTAATAGTTCAAGTTAAAATTGAGCAGTAATAAAGCTTAGCTTGACCCATATCGGTTTGGTCCGATCCACGGTCCAAATTTTACGAATTTTAATTACGACATATCCATAACATAACGATAACAAACTCCAATCCGACCTCGACCATTTAAACACCCCTAGTCGATCTCAAACATAGAACGACTCTAACCGAACGCGAATCAAACCCGCCTCAAGAGATAAAAAAACATAGCCCTAATGAACTTTAGTGGTAAAAAAAAGAAGGGAAAACAAAACAACAGTGTGAAAACTGAAAGGAAGTAAGCAATGGGGCCAGGGGTTGAACTTGTGAGGTGCTAACTCCAATGTACTACTCCGTAGTAACAATAGATCAAAGTCAAAACTTTTTAAACTCCCCAAGCATGCACACACCCACATCTTTTATCCCTTTCACTCTACATACATGCCCTTCTCCCTCCATTGCAACTCAACCATTTTTTCATTTTATTTCATTTTTTGTTTTTGGGTTTGATTTGAAAAAAACATAAAAAGAGGGAGGAGTGTATGCAAGTAATTACGCCTCTTCTTCCTACCACCTCTCACCCCCATTAAATGCGATGCGATTGCACCACCTTTCTCTCTCATTCCCTCTACACCATTGCAATTACTCCTCTTTCTTCGCCTTCCCCAAATCCCTCTCTCTTTATTTCTCCCCTTAAAACCCACTTCTTTTTTTCTTCCACAAATCCCTATCTCTTCTTCTTCTCTCAAGAGAACTTAAAACAAAGCTCGCCGGAGGAGACAAGCTCTATATATATAGGTTTGTTTTCCGGCCACCGGATTGCCGTCGTGAGTGTTGTTTTTCCGGTAAGACACCCCACTACTACTACCCTCTAATTCTTAGTGCTTGGTTTCATTTACATGGTGAAATGGGTGTGTGTTTTTGGCTTGTGAACGTACTTTGTATATTGTTTTTTTACATGTAAATGTTAAAAAAAAGCCAAGAAAATGGAAACCCATTTTGACTTTTGAGGAAACCAAATCTGGGTTCGTCGTTGAAAATCGGTACCATGTCAAAAGACAACATCTTTTGCTTTGAAATCTTCACTACTATCCGTTTTTAATGAGTTTTGTATCCAAGAAGTGGTCTTTAGTGCTAAAAAAGAATTGGTCTTTTTTTTTTGTTATTATTTTTTCCTGGTCACGTTATATTTAAATTAATAAGAGGATAACAAAAGAGTATACATACCCACCAGTCTACTCTAGAGTCAAAATGATGATTCCGTCATTTACACAAGAGTCAAAATGATTAAACCCAAAGTCTCCCTTTTTAATTAGTTCTTCTTTTCTTTTTCATCTTTGCATGATGTTGTGTGTTTTAATCCTAATTTCTGGTCTGTTTTCAGGGGTATAAATCTCAGTGTGTGAGAATCTTACAGCAATACTCCAAACAAGGGTCAATCTAGAAGAAACAACAAGAGTAACAAAAGAAAAAACAAAAACAAAAAAAGGTGAGAAGAAATTTGAGAAAAAGACAAGAATAATTTGGGGGGGACAACTATGGTGGAACTAGGGTTTCTGTCTACACACACTGTCAAAGAAAAATACAATCTAACTTTTTCTCATTTGCCCTCTTTTTTGTGCACATCTTCTAGTACAACCAAGTTCCCTTCCCATGGAATTGCTAAACCCTAATGGGCTACCTCAATTGTAGCTGAGTTTTCTCTTGTCAGGTAATCAAAATTCAATTTTGTTTCATTTTTTCCATGTTTTACAAATTCCTAATCCTTGATCTCAACCGTCAATAAAACCCCACATGGGTGGGGTTCATATGTGATATAGATATAGATATTTCCCCATCTACGCATCCTCCGTGTAACCCAATTTCTTGCACATATTGAGCTAGCCTTCTATATATGGTTGTGTGTACATAGATCTGCCAAGATTCAATCTTTAGTGCTCATTTGTGAAAAATCCAAGCCGTATAAGGTGCACATATGCATAGTTTAAGAGTGCAAGGAAGAAAGAAATTAAATCATCTTTAGAAGATTTGTTTTTGTAGGGTGCAAAGTGGTGGTGCAAGTAGGTAGACGACAACGAAGAACAGGAGCGGCTGGTTTTCGGATCGAAGATGTTTCAACCGAACATGTTTGATGGGCATCACCAACTACTCGACATGGGCGTGAACCAGAGGACGCCCGATAGCGATCTGGGTAAGATGAGGGTGGAAGATGAGTTCGAGAGTAGCCGGTCAGCTACCGAGAATCTGGAGGGTATTTCGGGCGACGATCAAGATCCGAATCAACGTCCGAAGAAGAAGCGCTATCATCGCCACACTCAGCATCAAATCCAAGAGATGGAAGCGTAAGAGATCTTATAAATGGATTGTTATGTTTATTCTCTTTATTAAGGTTATGTTGTGTTTGGTTTTAATATAGAGTTGACTTGGTTGTGGCTTTGTTTTGTTAGTTTTTTCAAGGAATGCCCTCATCCTGATGACAAGCAAAGGAAGGAGTTGAGTCGTAGGCTCAACTTGGAGCCTCTTCAAGTCAAGTTTTGGTTCCAAAATAAGCGCACTCAAATGAAGGTGATTAATTGTATTAAATTACAAGTTAGTTGATCAATAAACATAGAGTAAATGTGGTGAGCAAGCACTTGTGATCTAATCATATATTAACAACTCATTTACCAATTACTACTGATGTAGGAGATTTGGTTTAAGTTTGAAGTCAATTGTCTTTGAACTCTTAAATTTATTGTTTGTCAATGTTCAGTCCCAGCATGAACGATCAGAGAATCAGCAACTAAGATCTGAGAATGATAAGCTCCGAGCCGACAACATGAGGTTCAAGGAAGCTCTGAGCAATGCCTCATGCCCTAATTGTGGAGGCCCAGCCGCCCTCGGTGAGATGTCGTTTGATGAGCAACATTTGAGGATCGAAAACGCTCGCCTTAGGGAAGAGGTACCCTCTTATGATCCATATCTCCATTATCATATTTCTTAGTTCTGTTATTTTTGGTTATAGGGTTTCAACATATTCGTCTTATATCTTTACATATCTCAATCTTTATCATTAGGTAACAACAACAATGTTTGAAGTACTAATGTCTTTATTCATGTCAACAATGTTCCGTGTCTCCACTATCTAGTTGGTTGTTGATGTTTTGAATCAATCTTTTGCTATTTTTTACTAGAAATTAGCTATTGTTTTTGCATCGTGAAAAGAGGATTTCAGACATATATATTAGTTCTGTTATTTTTGTTATAGGGTTCCAACATATTCATCTTATATCTTACATATCTCAATCTTTATCATTAGGGAACAACAATGTTTGAAGAACTAAAATGTCTTTAATCATGTTAACAGATTGACAGGATATCAGCAATAGCAGCAAAGTATGTAGGGAAGCCATTAGCAAACTACCCACATCTCATGCCAAGCATGCCATCAAGCTCCCTTGAGCTCGGAGTCCGAGGATTCGGGCCACAGACGAGCATGATGGGGGACATGTACGGCAGCACTACTCCAGGGGACATCTTAAGGTCGGTTTCGGGGCCCTCTGAGACCGATAAGCCCATGATCATTGAGTTGGCGGTCGCGGCCATGGAGGAGCTATTTCGGATGGCCCAAGCGGCCGAGCCCTTGTGGATCGCTAGCCCTGATTCGGCCACTGAGACCCTCAGTGAAGAGGAGTACTTTAGAACCTTTCCTAGAGGGATTGGGCCCACTCCCTTGGGCTTGAAATCTGAGGCCTCAAGAGATCAGGCTGTTGTGATCATGAACCATATGAACCTTGTTGAAATTCTCATGGATGTGGTAAGCTTCTTTCATTGAGTTCTTGGACATATATTAGATTTTTGGTTGATTTTGTTTGAATTGTATGATCAGAACCAATGGTCAAGTGTTTTCTCTGGGATTGTGTCAAGAGCCATGACATTGGAAGTCCTTTCAACTGGAGTGGCTGGTAACTACAATGGAGCATTGCAAGTGGTAAGTATATATACAATCATAAAGATGTATTCTTGATTCTTAATCTTCAATACAATGCATGAACTTCAAAGTTATGTGAACTAATTCAAACACATGCTTTGGACAGATGACGGCCGAGTTCCAAGTCCCATCGCCTATGGTTCCGACACGAGAGAACTACTTTGTAAGGTACTGCAAGCAACACGGAGATGGAACATGGGCGGTGGTCGACGTTTGCTTGGACAACTTGCGCCCTAGTCCCATTCCTAGGTGTAGAAGAAGGCCTTCTGGCTGCCTAATTCAAGAGCTTCCTAATGGCTACTCCAAGGTTTATTATATGTCCTCTTAAACTATTTTCGTTTCCGTTTTCGTGTAACATAGCTTATAGTTACCCATAAATTAATTTACCTATATGTTTTTGTGTAACATAGCTTTATCTGTTTTTGTGTAACCTAGCTTATGATCACTTGAACTCTTACTAATCAAGGTTGATATGGATGATCAATTTAGGTGACATGGGTGGAGCATGTTGAGGTTGACGACAGAGCAGTGCACAGCATTTACCGCGCCCTCGTAAACTCTGGCCTTGGATTCGGAGCTAAGCGCTGGGTCGCCACCTTGGAACGACAATGCGAAAGGCTAGCCAGTGCCATGGCTAGCAACATGCCATCCGGAGACGCCGGAGGTATATACATTACATACATATAAACTAAACCAATCCTTGTTCAATCCAATGCCTTGTACTGATATTCAAATGCTGACACGATCAATGTCACTTGTGATGATCAATTTAGTTATAACGAGCGCGGAAGGGAGGAAGAGCATGCTAAAGCTGGCAGAAAGGATGGTGATAAGCTTCTGCTCAGGTGTGGGAGCCTCCACAGCACACACTTGGACTACATTGTCGAGCACTGGCGCTGATGACGTTCGAGTCATGACTCGTAAGAGCGTGGACGACCCTGGCAGGCCACCCGGCATCGTTCTCAGCGCTGCCACCTCGTTCTGGATCCCTGTCCCTCCCAAACGGGTCTTCGATTTCCTCAGGGACGAGAACTCGCGAAACCATGTAAGTTTAGACTTCGTTTCGCAAGAATGCATCACTAGTTACGGCCTATATCACCTGAGAACTCTTTCCTAGGCTCTCAAATACGTGAAGTATAGTTATATTTTGCTCTTTTCGAGGGGGAGAAAGTATAGTATTTTTTTAACACAACTATAGCAAGGCCTAGTGTGAATTCATAGTGTACTAACATTTGAATGTACATTTTGTATATGATCGATCAGTGGGACATTCTTTCTAGTGGAGGCCTTGTTCAAGAAATGGCACACATTGCTAATGGCCGTGATCCGGGCAACTGTGTTTCCCTACTTAGAGTCAATGTAAGTGCTCTACTCTTTTCTTTCCTTTATTGTTTTTTAGTAATCAAGAACCAAAGAACTCACTTCCAAGGTCAATTTGTATACAACCTTGATCATAAAGCAGAGCGCAAACTCGAGCCAGAGCAACATGCTGATCTTGCAAGAGAGCTCAACCGACCTAACCGGCTCATACGTAATCTACGCACCGGTTGACATAGTAGCCATGAATGTAGTTTTGAACGGTGGTGACCCGGACTATGTAGCCCTTCTGCCATCCGGGTTCGCTATACTGCCCGATGGGCCAACCGTGGGCGGTTCCCTCTTAACGGTTGCCTTTCAGATCCTGGTGGACTCGGTCCCCACCGCCAAGCTGTCACTCGGGTCCGTTGCAACTGTCAACAACCTCATCAAGTGTACCGTTGAGAAGATCAAGGAGGCCTTGGCATGTGAAGGAGCTTGATTTATTATTGCCTTCTGGCCCATTTTGAGATGTGGTAAATACTAAACTTATACTAACCACTACTCTATAAACATATGCCTAAGTCTAAGTTGTCTAACGTTTTTTAGAACATAATTCGTACGATTTTGTTACTAATGTGATGCTTGTTTGTTCTTTTGCAGGAAAGATGGATAATTATATATATATATATCTATGGTAAGGGGGATTGTTTGCTCGTTTTCAAGTTTGTTTTGTTTTTTCGGATGTGGTTTCGTCGCACGCGAAAGGGAAGAAGTCAAGAACGAACCGGTTGCGATCCTTTGTTGTGAGTTCTTATGGTGGCATTCCAAATGAAGAGAAGCTATCAAAGAGAATGAATTGGTTGTGGTCACCAAATTGCAAGTTCTCAATTGCAAAGCGTAATGGGTTCGGGTATTGACTTTGCCAACATATAGAGAGAAGAAGATCTTCTAAGTAAAAGCAAGGAAAATTAAAGGTACAACTGCAAATTAAGGATTTCATGGTTGCTCATGTTTCTATATATTGGTCAACAAGATACTAGCAATCGTTTTTTTTTTGTGTTAAGTTTTTTGGTTTTAGTTTGAGGAAAGACTTTGAATTGGGGTAAAACTTAAGAACCCAAAGTGCTTTGTTTAGTACTTAGAATGTGTCTTGTTCGTGGCTTTTAATTTGTTAATTCCCCCGTATCTATTTGTATTGAATTGTGTAGGATTGTTGTGTTGATCATCTTAAGTTCAGAATGATTAACATAAATCACGCTTTGGGCCAACGGTTATTTGCTTGTTTGTTTGTCTATCATCTTAAATTGACTCTTCTAGTGTAACAAGATTAATTGATTATTGTGCTTGTACATCTAACAACTAAAATTAGTTTAAAATGAAGAAAATATTTGATAACTCTCACAAAGATTCAAATCTTAATTGAACGATTAAGGCCTTGCTATACTTGTACAAAAATACATTTTTTGTAAAAAGAATACTTTTTTTTATCTTGCAAACCATAAAAAGTTACTAAAATGTACATTTTTGGGTAAAAAAACTATACTGTTTTTTTAAAAAAAACTACTTTTATATTATAAGTGTAGTAGTCTAATTTTCAAATAGTTGGTCAATACGTCTCAATTTCAACCTAGTCAATTTCCCTTGACAATTGGGGTCATACGAAAACGAAATGATGGGCTAAATATGGGCCCGGGCATTGAGAAAAGCTGTCACTCGGGCCCAGTATTCTGAACTTGGGCCTACAAAGTTGTCTAAAAACAAGTTTAACAAGTTTTGAAACAGAATTGATGACTCAGTCAACTCTAACAATTAGTCAAAAGACACAATGCAAGTTTTCAAAATATGGTTCAGCTGGAGATGTCAATTTCAGCTTCACCCACAAGATGAAAGTATCATTACATACCACGTGTTTCAAGTAGTGAATCTAATACTATGAAAGATTGGAAAATGCAGAATTCAAGTTTCCAATACACAACAAAATTGTATACTCTGACAAGATGGAGTTGATATCCAATAAACAGGAAAACCAGACCATGAATCACAGAAAACATTCAAACTAAACCATATTTACATTGCATTTGTTATTGTGTTTCTTCAACATTGCAAAGGCAGAGGATGTCAGATTAAGGAAATTCCTGCAGCAACACTAATTCCATTGAAACTACTTGATCAATCTTCCCAAGCTCTACTTCCAACACCCAAGAAACTGAAGATTCCATCTCAGATCATGTACGAAAACAACGATAACATTACACAAGAGATAAGAAAACAATCGGTATGAGAATGCCCACGATGAAAAGCTTGCCTGGTGTGATTTTCGACAGCAAGAGACTATGGAAGGGTAAACTATCCATTAACTATACATGTACATGATTCATTGGTATGTAGTAGCTCAGTCACATACCTCAAAGCTCTGGGATAGATAAATAAACAAGGAAATTTTTTGTAACAATGATACAGATGACACAGTAACTATGTTGGTATGCTAAGTCCTCATTCGTTTTCTCTGACTGCCTTCAGAACCCACCTGCAGATGCCAAAGAGAAATTTTATTCTTAATATGCGACACAAAACACACCATTCCCTCACAAAACAAACCCAATATCAAGCAGATATAAAATGGCACATCCCACATCTTAGACACAAGAATTCAGATCCCTGGATCCAAGATATTTGTTGCTAACTAATCATGAGATCAAATATTTTTATCAAGAAATATAGCATTCTTGCATTAGAGACAAGGTGAGCAGTGTATTACCTCTTCCTCTTGACCAAAATTTTTGTGGGGAGCTGTACTCGAATCTGACCTACATTTGGCATGGATAATAGGACCTAGATGAGAGCTATCCATGCCTGCAGTAGACTGATCACCTGCATTCAAATAGACAGCTCCTTTATACATCCACTCATCTGTCTCGTCACAATAGAAATCTTCAAAAGCCTCCCCGCATAATGCACATGCTTTCTGATTCTCATCAGCTGACACGGCCAACTCTTCCTCGTCCTGCTTTTCCTCGGTAGTATCAGTTGGTAAGAACCCGGGACCCGCATCAGTACCCAATGCCTCTGCACTGCTAAGCCACAAAGTTGAGCTCACATACCACTTACGTGAAGGATTCTGCCTACGGTTTTTGGCCATACGGTTCTTAGTAACATGCCAATCCATATGCTTGCTGTGCTCTTCTTGGGTCTTAAAACGGTGTCCACATGTCTTGCACTGTCTTGGTAAATCAGCATATAGAGGCCTTATTGCAGACTCGTGCATCACTTTAAGACGGTCTTGGTCGAAATCAACTCCAATGGAATTCTAAATTAGACAAAAAAACATCAAAAACTTCAGTAAGGCATTTTAGCACAGGTATTAGAAGAAACCTTAATGAACTAGTATTATAGTTTAACCAATTACCTCCACATGTGTTTGATTAGGCAATGAGATCACACCTTGGGCAACCAAAGAATTGATTAAACCTGAATATGCAACCGAAGATGAAGTGCTAGGAGGAAACGGCTGGTTTTGTGGTCGAGCAGAGAAGTAACTGGGAGGGGGAGGTGGAAAAGAAGAATTCATAACAGGCACAGGATTCATTAACTGGTGAGGTGGTCTAACTGTATAATTTGGACCCACTGATCTCTGAGACAAGGATTGAGGGTGAAGAAACTGTTGCTGGTAAGATCCAGGTGATCTGACAGAATTATGTGGAAGATAAATAGGAGGTCTAGGATGATCTGTTGCAGGTGGTAAGCCTGATGGTACCTGTTAACACAAGGGAAAACATTATATCTCGACAAATCTTATTATAAAAATACTTATAAGGAGGGCAATTTACATGAGGTTGAAATCTGACAGTAGAAGATGAAGAAGCACTATTTGCAGCTGGAAAATTCCTTTCTGACATGTTCCAGCCTCCTTGATGATTTACAGCTTCAGACTGTTTGGTCAAAGATCCACGGCCACCCTGTATGAGAAAGAGTGCAGGTATCAGTGTTGCTTCTCTACAATGAGATTAACTGCTTCAAGCACATTCTCTAAACTTCAGCTGTTGCCTGTTTTATGTTGTTATGCAAAAATGTGGCTCGTAACAGAGCCAACTTCAGTTACTTTCAATCTTAAAACTAGAAACAGTTGATCAAATTCGGGTCACAATTACATAAAATCTATAAATTAGTGCTGGTCTTCCTGAGCACATTATCTATATGCAATAGCAACAAGTGGCAAGAAATTTAGACAAAGTTAAAGAAGCATACATCCAAAAAGGTAGTTCCGTCTTCAGCAAATTTTGAATAATCATCAATGGAAGATACATGTATAGTGCTACCAGGCCAGCTCCTCCTCAAATTAGGTGCCAAAGAACCTGTACTAAGGAAACTTTGTCCTGGTCTTGTCCTCAAGTTATCAGAGGGAAGCCGATCAGTGCCCCTACTATCTGCTAAATTTGGGTTTAAGTCTTGCCAATCAAATTCTTCTTCTTCAGTATGCTGCCAGGGTCTTGTAACCATCCTTTCGTCAAAGGCATTCATTCTATGAGGGCCAGCATTATGAGAATTCACATCCACAGTTGTTTGTCCATTGTCCTGGCCATATGCATCAATCAAAGCCCTTGTTCTGTCATGTTTACTACCATTATTCTCAAATCCATGGCGGCTTTTCCAATTAACAGCCTCTAAATCTCTCCCAGACTTCATGGGAAGCCCATAAGCATCATGTGACGGAGAGGCCCTTTCAACAATCCCGATTGGAGATTTAGACCTTCTATATTCATCAATCAAAGGTGAAGAGTGCCTACCATGACCACCAAGATGAAGTGATGTATGATTACCATATCCATTGGCAGTCAATCTTTTAGCAGCAATGTTAGGCAATGTAGACACTGCTTGTCCAGATTCATAATCATCATAATCTGCAGAAGCCCCTCTCACATTATTGACATCCTGCAAGGATCAATGAAAAGCTAAGCTTCAATTAATACATGGAGATGGCTACTCTAACAAATAAGTAAACAAAAAAAATAAAATTAAGATTCAAATCTATATGAGAAGGAAGATTGAAAAAGATTCCTCCATCAAGATATTCCAATTCAATCATTGTGTGCATAACCTATTCAATCATGACAACATCCACATTAGCAGAGACATCTTACTTCAACATATTTCGGATTTACATGTATTCCATGAAGATGTCGAGGAGATTCAGAAGCCCTCACGTTGTGTAACGGCTGTTGAATTATAGACGGAGAAAATTGTAACTCAGCCTCAATCCTTCGAAGAACTGAAGAAGGAAAAACTGTTGACCAGGTTCCAAACAAGCGTCGAATAGCCCCATGCAAAGTAGGCAGAACTTGTCTATAAGCCTCGCAAAACACCTTTTTGGTATACAAGCAGGAAAAAAAACAAGATTTAATAAAAGGGTATAAACTATGATCAACCTATCTTTGAAGAACTTCAAGATAATTATTGATAACATGGAACTAAATCCAATCACCTCAGGTAACCGAGAAGCAAAGTGTCTAACATAAGCACCCCCAATGTTCTTGACAATACTGTCCAATAAATACAAAGCAGGCAACTTGTATTCCACTGGAACCTGCACAGACATATATAAGAGGCATGAAGAATACTGGTCTCAGTATTAGTAACACAGAAACTGCAACTATATGGGAAAATTATGCTGCTGAGCCACTTCTCTCGACGAACCAGACCAGGATATTGCTGGAGCAGCTCATAAACCTATCATACTCTTTAAGATTCAGTATAAAGAAATTGAATTAGACAGTCTCTGGGAATTGGTGATCCGCCATTTACACCAAGTACCATATTATAAGTGAATTCTTGTTGGACTCAGGATTACCAATAGAAAACCCCCATTAAAGTGTTTTGCTTTGATGAACCCTATAACGTTGAAGGAATTGGTAAGAATCGGCCACGAATTTTCCAAATTGCAAACGGGATCATACAACAAAAGCTCTCGCACTCCGGCCATACACTAATGATTTCCAATACATAAACTGATAAACCAAATTTCCAGAAAAATAAATAAAAAACCCTAGAACAGAAACGTACACATTCGAACAGGGTAAAAAAGAGTACATTGGAGCTAAAAAACACTAAACCCTAGACTTCCCAATGTTTTGCGCGATTGGAGCAGACGGCTAGCGTACCTCTACAATCCTAGCACAAACAGCGTCGGCAATCCCCTCGCCATGCTCCCTCTGTTCGCCGGCGATAATCGTGAGATCGGTGATGATAGGCTTGGAATTGACAGTCAGATCTGTCAACACGTCCTCATACATCCGCACAATCTCATCGGTGGTCGGAGGAGGGGGGTCGTAGGAGAAAGCCCTAGCCTCCTCTTCTCTGATCCTGAGCAGAGTGCGGAACCGGTCGAGAATTGGGGACGAGACTGGCTTCGGAGCAAGGCCCGGAACGACGTCGTTGGGCATCGCCTTGGTCGGTGGAGACGGATTGAA
Organism: Polygonum aviculare; assembly: GCA_934048045.1. Taxonomy (NCBI): domain Eukaryota; kingdom Viridiplantae; phylum Streptophyta; class Magnoliopsida; order Caryophyllales; family Polygonaceae; genus Polygonum; species Polygonum aviculare. The sequence goes on from OW204024.1 coordinate 1,580,617, forward strand.
AGGCCGGTTGTTGGTGGCTAGGGTTTCTGTTAGAGGCTTTCTTCGTCCACCGATTCTCCGACCCTATAGCCTCTTCGCAAGCATCGGAGTCGAACCATTAGAAGAGGGGACAGAATCGGAGGGATTTAATTCTAGGGTTCTTCTTCCGTTAAAGAACCGACCTTTTGGGGGTTTTCTTGGCTCTTGAGTTTCCTTTTTGGGTTTTTGAGTTACCTCACAACATTGCTGAGTAGTGAGTACGCATTCCAACATCAGAAAAGATACTCTAGTCTCTCCTTTTTTAAATTAATCCAATATTTTCAAATAAAAATTCGAGTCAATTCTATCGAAGAAATACCAATATTATAAAATTTTGATAAATATTAACATTTAATTTTTTTTAATTGTTTTTGTAACTATTTACTTTAAGGTTCAATTTTAATTTTTAATTTTTTTAAAATTTTTTTATTTCATAAACCGTAATGCATTTGATCACAAGCAGTATTGTCGTAAGACTCGTAACAAGTATTCTGAAAGTGGTAAGTGATGAATATGAGTGATTTCTCCAATTATTCCAAGATCTTACATATACTCTTTCTAATCATGTTTATTTGTTGTTTTTATCTTTTGACATACTAATTTTTAAGAATGTATTCTTTTTTTTTTAAGTTTTAATACCTTTAAAAAAATATTGATTTTCTAAAACACGCCTTTTAAATCAACAAATTAAAATTTGAACACAAGTAGTACTCTGGTAATGATAAGTTTAGTTCATATTGGCTTGTCAGCTTGTGCTATATTCTTTTCTGCACTCCACGAAACCCACTTGGATCAAATACACAGTTACAGTTTGGATTCCTCTGCAGCTCGTACATGAATTTGAGACATGCTATGAATAGTTTCTGGTTAACATTGTTTCAAGGAAGTTCAGCTTAAGTTGAAGACACCCACTTCTACAATCAGTAGCGAGGTCCCAAAAACCCAATCTTACAAATACAACAGCAGCTACTAATGTTTGTCAAAAACTTACTCAAAAATCTACTGAAACCTCTTCTTAATTCTCTTTCAGAAGTGCACGAAGAGATTCAGCCTTCTCTGTCAATCCAGCATCTACCAAAGCACCAAGCAGCCTATTATAATCCGCGCTACTGAAGACGCTGCTATTACACTGCTTCCATTCGTGTATAACTTCTCTCGCCTCTTTCACACAGTCGAGCATATGATAAACCGAAAGAACGCACATGTAATTCCGACTCGCCATCTTCTGTTTCGTCATCCTCAATGATTTCCAGATCTGATCAATCGTTTCCTTCTTCCCTAACCCAGCCTGCAGTATAATCAGAAAATCATACGTGATCCATTCTCGCAAGCTGATCCCTTCTTCAGATTCAACAAGCGAGCTAGAGCCCGAGGAGCTTGACAGCTGGGCACAGTTTATGTAAATCATGACTAGTTCCCTGTATCTGTCCCAATTTCGGTTGCAGTTTGTGTCCTGGCTCATTTCATCAAGAATGGCTCGAACGCCATCAAAGTCAAGATTTGCTGCACATGAACTTATCCATATATTGTAAGTGAATAGATCTGGCTCAACCTTACACCTTTTGAGCTCTTCAACAACTGAAGCAACCTTCTCAATTTGGCCTACTGACATGTACAGAGTCATCATCTCGTTGTATGTGATTGCATCGAGAGGCAAATCCTTTATCGTTTCAAAAAGATTTTCTGCTCTATCGGTTAATTTTGCAGCTGCATACGAGTGCAGAAGAGCTGTACAGGTTTCGCTTGTTTTTGCACTGTTTGGGAGGCCGTCAAAGTAGCGTTCAGCGGCGTCCACGCCAAAAACCTTCGTCATCAGATCAATACGAACTGCGTAATCCGAGTCTGATAAGTTGAATTCGTCATGAGAAACCATCCACTCTGAGATCTGCAATGTTCCCAAAACCAATCTGTACTTAGTTTTACCAACAGAACAACATAACTGGAAACCTGATACCCATCCACAGTATGAGTAGTCTGAAACTGAGCAATGTGCATAGGTCAGTTTGCAGCTATAAACAAGATTACCAGGTTGACAGGCTACAATGGATGGCTATTCAGCAATATGATCACAGATGTGCATCTAACTACAACTATACCTCGGTAAAGGCCATCCATCAGCGAAAACGCTAAGCCTACAGATCAAAACATAACCAATTCAAGATTGAGTACTACTCGTCTCTCAAATTCAACAGATGAATTCCAGCTATAAACAAGATTACCAGGTTGATGGCTATTCAGCAATATGATCACAGATGTGCATCTAACTACAACTATAACTCAGTAAAGGCCATCCATCGGTGAACACACTCAGCTTTCAGATCAATATATAATCAATTCAAGATTGCGTAATACTACTAGTCTCTCAAATTCAACAGAGGAATTTGATGGAAACCTAATATCCATCCCCAATAAGCCACTGAAACTGAACAAGATGCATAGAAACAATGCAGCATACTACTGAATTTACATTTACATGAATCAAAAACTACATTAGCTTGTAATTCAGCAACATGATTACAAATCCAACAGCTTCAACTAACAAAAGGGGAGAGAAAGGAGTGGAACCTCGAGAGCGTGCTTGTAGCGCTGCGATCTGCGGAGATCTCTGGAAATTGAACGAAGCTCGGAGACGGAGACAGGATTGCCCTGGCTAATCCAATTCTCGATGACGGTGGTGGCACTCCGCTTAGGAAGCCGAAGCCTGAAGATTTTGCTTCTGAGATCGTCCACCAATTCGGAGGAATCGCTCGTCTCTTCCACGGCGGAGGCGGATTCCGATCGCAAAGTCTCCGATGAGAAGGATCTGACAAATTGCGGAACCGAATGCGAAGGATTGGCTCCGCCATCGGATATAGAACACGCGATCCTGCGAAATTGAAAGCCTAAGTGCGAGGGAAAAGAGGCGTTGAGAGAGGGAGCGAGAGGAGAAGAGAGATTACCTTCGGAGATGGAGGAAGAGTGAACGAGGCGCCATGGCTAATCGGTGGCCAGAGTCTACGCCGGTGTAATTAGGGTTTTCTCGTGGCTGAGCTTCTCAGTGTCAGTATTCGATAACGTTGAATTGTTGATGGCAATAGGTGTATCGTTGGACCGGAACCGAAAAAATTAACCGAAACCGAAACCGAAATTGACGGAGTTCAGTTCGGTTTTCGGTTCAAGAAATTTCAAGATTTTGGGTTGGTTCGGTTTGATTATTTTTCGGTTCGGTTCAATTTTAAAAAAAAAAACCTTTATGTTTATAAAAAAACGAAACTGAACCGAATCTAATTTTTTCTGTTCGGTTTTAATCAAAGAACTTTTTCATTTCGGTTTCGATTCGGTTTGGTTTTGAATTGATGCTCGGCCCTAATTTTTTTCATCAGAATTTAGAATCTAAATATAGAACCATATGAAATGAAATATTTCCATGTTGTTGCAATGTTAATTTGGGAAGATATTTAGCAATTTTGATATGTAGGTGTACAAATTCTTCTGGAAATTATGACACGTTATTGGGGATTGCCTGCTTGAAAAATATTCAAAATGTGATGGCCGTCTATGAAAACCTACGGTTTAGAATAACTTGGAACAAAATTCAGCTTTGAAGGGTCAGAAATTTTTCACCAGCTTCTATTCAGCCCCACACTCTAAACGCACATTTTGTTTGATTTTACAGACTTTGATTGTTCAGAGTTCAGACTTTGATGACAAACTCTGGAAATTGGAGGAGAATTTGGGCCGTTGAATTTGCTTGGGACATGTGAGTCCCCACGGTTGGTGCGAAGCATGTGAACATGCATGATACATTATGGAGGTTGTCCGTTGAGCCGTGTTAGAGCTAACCTCAGGGGCGGACCAAGGTCGCGATGTTAGGCGGTTTTCCCATCTTACTCGGTTTGATCAGTCAGAGTCGTTTTACGTCCAGACCATTTCAGGGCGTACCCGGTTCATTTGTTGAGCTTCATACAAATATGACCGTTGCATGATTTCATACACCACCAACAACAAGTGGTTAACCCTAGTGGACAAAACACATTAGTCAATTCAATAGCCCATTTCGATAGGCGACATAGGCATTCGACTAGACGAATCAAATTTACTTGATCGTCGAATGACAACCGGCTCCTCGAATAAACGTCGTTGTAAACACGAAATCGAACGAGGTGGGAAGACCCTACGTCGTTTTCGCCACAAAAATCTTGCTTGTGCAAATCAAAGGAAGCATTCAAAACATTTCCAGCCTTTGAATAATTGAGAGTACGTCTATATACCTCCCTTGTTTTTTTCCCTGCAAGATCGTCTCTTGTTCTTGTATGCACCCCACACCAGCCCCATGCAACACACCATCAATCAAGCACGTGACGGCAATTTCTGGCCGTCTATTGACCACAACGTGGGACCCACAAATTTCTTCACTGGGTCCCATACATGCTAGGGCTACAAAATGTTGAACGTCTAGAGGACTATAGGGCATTAGGGTTCAAGTGAACATGAATCTCTTGTGCAACTCGGTTAAGTTTCACTCATGAGCAAGTTGAAAGATAAACAAGCCGAGCCAGAACACAAGAAACTAATCACATTCGTTCACGAGTAAGCTCAATTATACGTTCATGAATCACCCGTACGAACAAATTCTTAATGAGCGATTTCGTTACATGTTGAATTCAAGCCGTGTAAGTTTTTAAGTGACTCGAGTTGAGCTAGACACGAGCCCGAGCAATATAAAGCTCAATTCGGCTCGATTCTTACAACGCTAACCGTCCATTCACATCACGATGGGCGGGACCCACATCGTTTGTAGGGTCAGGAACAGACCCATAATGGTTGCACAGGATCCGGAGCTTGCAAGCTGTGCCTGAATTTGGCAGCTTCAATTTCAACCGTGAATTGTTTGGTCGAGAACGTGTGGGCCATGTCACGTGATGGCCCATTCTTCATGTGCTAATTGCTATGGCTTAAGATCTTTTTCCAGCTCAATCAATGACCAAAAATCTTACACAAAATGTTAAACGTTCTACATGCAATTTGGAGCACGCCATGGCACATCTTCTATTCATTGCAAGTACTAATGTACTATTATGACCACAGTTGCACATTTCTTGGGCCTACCTCTTCAACCAACGGCTTCAATTCAATTTCATTTGCTTCGTCTACCAACATATATGTTGCTTTCAACAGTTGAAGCCTAGCACTAATATACCCACGAATTGGAATTTTAATCTCCAACTTGTTCTCCAAATTCAATTTACTAAGGTCACCCACAATGGTGGGTTTTTAGAATATAAAATTAATTAATCTCTTCTGCACAGTTGAAAAAAATTAAGAGCTTGAGTTTTGGCCTTCAAACAAGAACCCATTCTAGAGCAGGTTTCTAAAAAATTGTGCCTACGTGGACAACCCAAATCCATTAGATGCATGGTACATCCAATGGCTACAAAAACCCACTTTTGCATTTTATTGAAACTAATTTAGACACTTTTTTATTGCACAAAAAGTGAAATCAACCAAAACAAATTTTTTTAATATTTTTATTTTACTTTTCTCTACTCATGAACACCCATGTTGCATAAGTTTTGATAACAGATAAATATTTAAATGTAAAAAGTTAAATGTAAAATAATTTTTAAAATATAATCTTTGTTTATTTTTTGCTTAATTAATTTTATGTACATATTGTGTGAACAATATAATTAAACATTTGAATTGAATAATATAACCATATTATATAATAATCAAAACCAAATAGTATAATAGGATAAATGAAGGTAAAGGAAAAAATAAAAATATAAACATTGTGGGTTTTAAAGAATGAAGTGGGGTTGTGGGTTGTGGGAATAAAGTAGAAATGAGATTTTAAATGAGGTGGAGGAGTGAGAAAATTGATTTGAGGGGGTTAAAAACCCATTTTTGGGCTCACCATTGCGGATGGCCTAATATAAACATTTCAAAATAGGCTTATTTCATCTCCCCTTAGAAGACATAAACTTCATTTAAGCCTCTATAAATTAATAAGGTCGAGATCAGGATAATTTATTAATTTAAACGATAAATTAATATTCATTAATTTAAAGAAATTTAAGTAGAATTTATTTTTGAGAGTATACTTGTGAAAACGATATTCATAAACTTAAGCTCATGATTAACGGTGTCGGCTATCATAATAAAATGGTTGTTGATAGTTTATTAAATTATCCAAGTGAAAATGTGCACGTTTGGAGGTTCAAAACTTAAAATAAATTAGAATATTGATCGTAATAAGATAAGTTAGAGACAAATTCTAGATAGACTTTAGTTTTAAGAATGAACAAACACACCAAAATCATATTCCACTAAGTTGTCTTAATTATATTTATGTAATTGTATGTAATTATTAATTTATAATTTAATAGGACCTTATATTTCTGTAGTGATTTTCTACAAATTTATTATCGTAATATCGTATTATCGTATCGAAATTTATTAAATTTTACATAAATCCAAGTCGGGACCAAACAATTATTATTTTATAATGTTTTATTAATTGATGGAGTATTAATTTAGAGAAGTTTTAGTGTACGATTAAATATAATTTGGCCTAGAAGTATCATATAGAACCCTAATCATGTCCTAACAAACCATCATGATTGGGGTAAATATGGAAAAAATAGTTCTGGAACATGGACAAAGCATGAATGGTGATCTTAGGTGTAGAATGGAAAGGTTGGTGAGTAAGCCGACTTTGTACACTTCTTCAAACCAAAACAGAACACCCTTCTCGTGTTACACACTAGCAAACAAGCAACAACAAAGCCACTTGTACCAAACTACAAATTTCCATGCAAAATTCACCATTACCCTCCTCAACTCCTATATAAACAACCTCCTCTGCAACCCCTCTTCTCATGAACAACCTCCTCCTCAAACCCTTTATTCAAATACCCAATTCGCCGACATTACAAAGAACCCCTTGATCAAGGTTCTGAGATTTCAAAGCAAAACCCAAAAATACCCACAAAGATTCAATCTTTATCAAGTTCTTTCATTTGTTTTGTTTAGTAAGAGCATTAAAAAGTGCCCACAAGATGTTCACTGTATTGCGCCAACCAACCCAGGCTAACTCCTTGATCACACTCTCTCTACAAAAGCCATCAATCCCCAAATCACAACCCTCTCTTCCCCTTTCATCTTCAACTAATCAAAAACTCTCAATCTCCAAGCCTCTGCATCTTTCCTCAGCCACATCCATATCCACAACAAACCCTTTGATCAGACACAGAAAACCCACCACCACAACTGAGTGCAATGCCTATGAGGCAAACAGATCACAGCCTCTTGACCTCAACATTGAGCTTCCCTCTGTGCAATCAGAGACTGCCCAGAGGCTCAAAATTGGCATTTACTTTGCAACATGGTGGGCTTTGAATGTTGTGTTCAACATCTATAACAAGAAGGTCTTGAATGCCTTCCCTTATCCATGGCTCACCTCCACTCTCTCCCTTGCTGTTGGGTCTTTGATGATGTTGGTCTCTTGGGCCACCAGAGTTGCTGATCCTCCAAAGACCGATTTCGAGTTCTGGAAGGCCTTGCTGCCTGTAAGTAACTAACTAACTCCTTGATCAGCTGCTTAAAAAAGAATGAATTCATGAGTGTCTACTCTAGTTTGATGAGCTAAAGTCCTGAGCTTTTTTCATGGTGATTGTTCAGGTGGCGGTAGCTCATACAATTGGCCATGTTGCAGCAACAGTTAGCATGTCAAAAGTTGCAGTTTCATTTACCCACATCATCAAAAGTGGTGAACCAGCTTTCAGTGTATTGGTATCAAGTTTGTTTCTTGGTGAAAAGTTTCCATTGACAGTGTACCTTTCACTCTTGCCAATCATCGGAGGATGCGCCTTGTCGGCCTTTACTGAGCTCAATTTCAACATGACTGGTGAGCATAGACAAACAAGTCACAAATCTTACACATAGATGTGTATAGTTCTGTGTTCTGATGATAGTTTCTCAACAGGGTTCATGGGAGCTATGATATCAAACTTGGCGTTCGTGTTTCGGAACATATTCTCAAAGAAAGGAATGAATGGAAAGTCTGTTAGTGGGATGAACTACTATGCTTGTCTTTCAATGCTGTCTCTTTTGATTCTTACACCCTTTGCAATTGCTGTTGAGGGGCCCAAAGTGTGGGCTGCTGGATGGCAAAGAGCCCTCTCTGACATTGGACCTCATTTTGTATGGTAAGGATTTTCTTACATATAAACTCCTGTTAAACTTCATTAGAGTTTGGGAAATTTTGAATTGTAATGTGGAATTGCTTTGTTTATGCAGGTGGGTTGCAGCACAAAGTATCTTCTACCATTTATACAACCAAGTATCATACATGTCTCTTGATCAGATCTCGCCGTTGACATTCAGTGTTGGGAACACGATGAAGAGGATATCGGTCATAGTCGCCTCCATCATCATCTTCCACACACCTGTCCAGCCTGTCAACGCCCTTGGAGCCGCCATTGCAATCCTCGGAACTTTCATATATTCACAGGTATATACTTATTCTTTGCTTCCAATGTTGATTATGATTGTGGACAAAAAACTACCTTATGTATGGTATAAAAGGTGGAAGACACCATATAGCCCTCCAATCTCTTCAAGGTCCACTAGAATCAGTAGCATTTATTTGTTGAGCTTGCATCTTTAAACTATCAAAATTCACATAGAGTTAAACTACTGAATTAAGTAGATTTTAAGTAATAAAGTCTTGAAAAGCATCTCCAAACTTTGCTGATGTTTTTTGAACTTGATGACAGGCAAAGCAGTGAAAGGGATGGGGAGTGTAGCACCATGATGATGAAAGTGTAATGCAAAAAACAGTAGATAAGGTTTTTGGAAGAGAATGGGTTCAAATTTGGCAAAGAGATGGGTTTCAGATGGGCAAGGATCGATTCGGATGGCGTGTCGTTGAAGGCGATTGTATGAGTTGATAATGCTAATTACTCTAGTTACTCTGTAGTTTTGTTTCAATATTGGCTTTCTTCATATTCCCCTCCTCCTGTATCTTGCCATGGATAAAGAGATCCTTTTGTATCATAGAGGTAAATAAAAATGCCACCTTCTTCAACATAACTAACCAACTCAACTTCTCAAGGAAATCAGAGCTCAGTAAAACAGTTCTGTTTCAGACTTCCACCTCACATAAAAATCTAAGTCTCATCAAGGCAGAAAAAAATTTGAAAGTCAGATGAAAGGCAAACAAAACTTATTGCACAAAAAGTTTCATACAATTTGAAGGAAGCAATTTGGTGATCCACAACTCTCAGTATAGGTGTACTCGAGGCACAAACACTAAAAAACGTAATTTATAGAATTTGGGCCGGCCCAAAATATATGGGCCTAACCAAATTAATCTGGGCTAGGCCAGATTGTCATGATATCTCACCACTCAGTTATGGGCACACCGAAAATTGAAATTCTGTGATAATGTTTTGCTTTTGTACGCATGCATTAATGTGTACATAGACAGGGTATGGGCAAAAAGAAAAACCCATAAATTATACACTATGAGTCTCGTCGAGATATATCTCAGGTTTAACGTTGACAAAAGCCAAGGTGCAGTTTATTGGAAACTGAATAACAGGTACATTTATTACTAAGGGATCGATGAAAGTCTTATCGACCAACCAACACCAAATATGTTGTGGGATTTGGAGGTCGGTTCGCATTGATATCCAGGCTCGGGGCGACGAGACGAGGGTGAGCTAGGGCTGTGTAAGACGCCCCTTGTAAGTCGTTATGTTCGATCCTGAATCCGTGATACGTTATTATTATTGGGTCTAGTTATTACTATTGGTTTTAGTTTAATGGGTCGCTTGTTGGACCGTTAGGTTTAGCGTTAGGGTTCTATCATTCGCTATATATATATATTTTGTAATTATGTTATTTGTCAATCAATTAATGAATCAGAGAACTTAGTCTTTGCCCTAATTCTCTTTGATTTCCTCCGTTCTCCCTTGCGCTCGAGCCGTCGTCCACACCGGGCGTGCGTCTCAACTCTCAACCCCTTGACCAACAAGGGTTCGGTACGTGACTCACACCGGGTCCGTATCAATCCGCCACTGAGTATAATTACCATGAGAGGAGCACATGCCACATGTGGTGTGGCTGAAACTTTGCAGTGTGCAACCATTTTCATTTACTACAACCTGTGCACAAATCGTAGCTTTTATTTATTACTAGAGGTGGATGGGAGGTTCGTCAAAGACTCAAAGTACAGCTCAGTTCTGCTACATACGATACAAAGACCCAGTTGTATTAAAAGAATTCACGTACACTTTTGATCGAAACAGTATAATTTTCCTATATAGATCGATGGAAGTTCGGAACCTAGTTTTGATACTTTAAAGCTTTAACCCTTTATAATTTTAACTAGTTACGAGTTAGTGAAACAGTCCAGTTACAGCCTGTTCGACCAAGACTGATTATCTTAACAAAGCCAAGTTAAGTGTCCAACCACTAGGGGTGTTCATAAATATCCAATCCGTTCATTCCGATCCGACGATCAGATCCACGAAAATCCGAGTCCAACGAAAAATTATCCGAATCCGATCCGAGAAAAATTAGTCGGATAATGGACCGGATATGGAATATAATTTTACCCCTAAAATCCGACGGAACGTGATCCGATCGGATAAAATTATATATTTTCTTAGCATAATGTCATATTTTCGTGTTTTAAACTTAATTTTATTTGAAAAATACATGTTAAATGGTAAACCGGATATCCGTGTTGAATATCCGATCCGATCCGAGATAAACGAATCGGATACGAATAGCACTTTTGAGAATTTTTATCCGGTAATATCTGATTCGTTTAGGCCTAAACGGATCAGATATCCGACCATGAACACCCCTACCAGCCACTCTCGAGAAGACAATAAATTAATATGCATATGCTTTCAACTCGCAAAGTAAATATTAGAGTGTCAGTCTGCAAGTTCGATCCCCCACTAGTCTTTTTGAGATGATGTATATGAAAATCCTCTTATAAGAACTTTTCGAGTCCTTGATCTTCCCTCCCCTCGGACTAGAGCATCATTCTTTCGTGCTAAATTTGTCTTGACCTAAAAAAATGGCAAGGTAAATGCGACTTTAAAAACGCGGCAAGGTAAATGCGACTTTAAAAACATGGTCAATACTTAATACTAGTAGGGAACTATTTCTGACCAAAAAATACGTACAATACTCAATAGAACATAGTAGAAGCTAGTATTTAATTTCGTATAATTAACTTAGTTGTTTGGAGGAAAACCAAGTTTTGAAACTTGGGCCCATGCTCATGAATCATAATCATACGGGTGCAAGGCGGTAAGTAGTGGTTGACATTGTTCACTTTATACAAGTACCTCATTATGATATTGATGGGTAGGTTTGGATGTGTAGAGTAATTAAAATATGATTCTTTTATTTTGAAAAATCATTCTTATCTATGCAACAGAGATTAGCTCTATGTTTTTTAGTCTTAGTCGAAAGTTCTTAGGTATAAAAGGAATTTATAAGCGACGAGGAAAGCGACCCAACGTACTGAAGACTTCAACAAAAAAAATCTAATTTGACCATTTCTCGAAGACGAAACCATGCATGTATTTAATTATTTAGAGTTGTTCCTACGAACTAATATAGTTTATTCAAGTTAAATGCTTTAAAAAAAGACGTGATTTGTGTAAGCACATATATATCACTCGTTTAATTATGTTAATTGATCATAGGATCGATATGCTGGCATCATGAATGGTCCAACTTTACTCACAACTTTATATATATATTGGTCCTGCTAACAGTGATTATAGATCATGAATGGTCACACTTAAGATTTTTATTATAGATTTAACACGATTAGGTGGTTTTATGTATACACTTTAAATTCGATCAATTAATTCAATAGTATATACTTCCACTACTACTCTATCCTCTTAATTAAATTAGGTAGGTCCGTGTTTGACTTTACAATCCAAACTCTCTAATCTTTTTTTTTTTTTTTTTATCCATCCAAACTCTCTACTCTTTAAGAACGTGTTTGGTTTAAATATATTCCGCTTACATGGCTTATTCTTTATCACAAAACACTAGCACAATATTGTAAAACCAATGTTGTATTTATGTACAACTATTTTTGGATACCTATATATGAAACCGAGGGAGGAGTGATGGAGGAGGTACCTGGTGCCACCAAATTAATTAAATGAATTAAATTGGTACATAAAGCGTAATACTGTATTTAATTTGGTAGGGCTTTGCTGGCTGGCCTGGATATATTAATTTCGTACGTAAGAGTGTTTACATATATGAAATTCAATTATGAATCCTGGCTGGCCCCTACATCAAACCAATCATCTGGCATGGAAAATGTTTGATTGATTTTTCACCGTAACAAGAACGTCTCTGGTCGAATTATTCATCTGACAAAAACTTGTATGGTCGAATTTGAGGATGAACGTTAATTTCCTTGGGTCGACGATAGTGTTAATGCGAGTCAAAATTCTAATATTTACATACTATTTTTTGAGGTTTAATCGTTAACGAGGTGTCGGATAACCAGACATTTTTTTCGAGATACAATGAACATCGAAAACGGGCTCTTTCCTGCAAAGAAAAAAAAGCATTGAAGACGTATTCATTTCCCTTCTCTCATGTGTTCCCGTTAGGTCATGTCATATATGTGATCTATACACTAGAATTTAGTTAGGTTAAACATTCTTATCGATCTTAGTTTTAATGAAAAAAATAACACTATGTTATGTACATAACTGTCCACGTTTTACTATAAACTGCCAACCTATATCGCGTATTATAATATAAAAAATATCATGTTTTTTTTTTGGTATACGTATAATTAATTAACTTATCAAGATCCTTAATCTTATACTAGTACTAATAAGTACTATACAGTATATACATCCGGACCGGGTACGTACTGCAGAGGCCCATTGCTGAGGACGACCCTCCCGATGTTGTTTATACATTATATATATACACTAGTAATAGTACATATATACTCCAAAAAAATTAAAATATATGTGTAAAAATTCGAGGGGTATAAATTTTTTTACAGCTAATTAACCAAACTCTCATAAATTTTGGTCTGGACAATGGAATTCAATTCGTTCAGTTGGTAGATACCATCATTCACTCCTCCCTCAATACTTTACAATTTCCTCCTTATATTTAAACCTAGCTAGCTCCATCTCACATTTGTTCACAACACACATTTCGGTACGTACCCAAAAACTCTCAAAACCCCAAAAACATATGGACTTAATAGACGCCCTCCTCCTCCTCCTCGCCGTCCTTCTCCTCCGCCTGTGGTGGCGGTCAGTCGCCACCACAGGCAAAACAAAAGCCCTAAACAACCTCCCACCGGGCCCGCCGGGCTGGCCCGTGGTGGGCAACCTCTTCCAGGTCATCATGGAGCGCCGCCCCTTCATCTACGTGGTCCGCGACCTCCGGAAGAAGTACGGGCCCATCTTCACGCTCCGGATGGGCCAGCGCACGATGGTGGTGGTCACGAGCGCGGACCTGATCCACGAGGCGCTCGTGCAACGGGGCCCATTGTTCGCGACCCGCCCGCCCGACTCGCCCATGCGCCTCGTGTTCAGCATGGGCAAGTGCGCCATCAACTCGGCCGAGTACGGGCCCCTCTGGCGGGCCCTGAGGCGCAACTTTGTCACTGAGATGATTAGCCCGACCCGGGTCCGGCAGTGCGCCTGGATCCGGAAGTGGGCCTTTGAGATCCATGTTGAGAGGATGAGGAAGGAAGGGCTTGAGAAGGGGTTTGTTGAGGTGATGAACAATTGTAGGCTTACTATTTGTAGCATTCTCATCTGCATTTGCTTTGGTGCCAAGATTTCCGAGGAGTGGATCAGGTGAGTGTATAGTATGTGTGTTGACATGTTGTTGAGCTAGCTTCATGTTTTTTTTTGGTCATTTATATATAGTACTTAATTAATTAATGTGTCTCTTTAGTCATATATAGAGTGAGCATCTATGTCATTTTCGTTTTAAAAGTTATAGGAATTGACAAGTAGAATTGACTCATAATCATGCTAAATTATTATGTTGCATACGTTCTAGAACACGTGAATACAATGAACAAAATTACTAAGATAGAGATGCAATTTTTGCCCAGGAAAACTATTGTAGGGTTGTTTTTGCAATTTAGTCCCTCCATGTTAGAATATCTGTTTATTTAACATTCTTTTTTAATACTCAAAGTGCGAAAAAAAGTATTAAAAAGACAAATATAAGTTATGAAATGTGTATAAAAAAAGTCCGGTGATTTTATGAAAAAGTTACTAGGACATATTATATTATAAAGAGATACTAATAGAAATATTTGATAAATCTTAAGATTGTTAATCCTTTTATAACGGATTTATTATTTTATTTTTAGTATTTTAATTTCTATATTTAGTAAGGTTAGAGGATATCCTTAGAACACACCTAGAAAAACCTAAATTATTTATGATTTGTTTAAGACAAATTTGTGACATATATCCTGATAAAATGTTTTTTTTTATCAATGATAAAATGTTAATAGAGGTATTGAGAGCGTGCTCAAGGACGTGATGATGATGACATCACCGAAGCTGCCGGACTTCCTGCCGGTGCTGACGCCACTTTTCCGGCGACAGCTCAAGGCGGCGAAGGAGCTGAGGAAGAAGCAGCTGAGCTGTCTGATCCCACTCATCAAGGCCCGAAAGGCCTACGTGGAAAGCGGTGGGGCCCCCGAGAGCACGTCCCTCACAATGGCCAGCCCCATCGGCGCCGCCTACGTGGACTCCCTCTTCGGCCTTGACGCCCCTACACGTGGCAAGCTCGGAGACGAGGAGCTCGTCACGCTCGTCTCCGAGATCATCAGCGCCGGCACGGACACCAGCGCCACCGCCATCGAGTGGGCCCTGCTCCATTTGGTCCAAGACCAAGACATTCAACAACGGCTCTTTGAAGAAGTGGTCGGAGTTGTAGGTAATTATAATAAACTAACACTAATATATTTTGCAAATAATAGCTCTTCCCTCTTTCTTTATAATTCTTTTTATTTATCTGCAACAAATGAGGTTAGTCCTAAAAAAATAAATTTTAGAAACAGGTTTATATATGTTGTTCTAGCTAGTAGTTGAATTCCTTAATGGTTTTACAAGAGCCTAAAATGATCATTCTAGTGAACATAATAATAAATTTTTTGGTACATTTGCAATTAATAACTCTACCTCTTCAAGGAAGTGGTCCTATAAAGACTGTCATTTTCTTCTTCTAATTTTTTGGTACATCTGGCCATCTATCATTTTTAGTATTGTAGTGATTGAGCAATGAATTTGAAATTTCTTATTAGAATTTACACATATTAAGTTTCATGTACTTTGATATTACTTAAGAAACGAGGTTAGTACTTAGAAGTCACTCAATTTTGGAAAATGTTTATATTGACTCGGCTTGATATATACTCCAATTTATATGAAAATCTAAAATGAAAACCCTTAGGTCAAGGAGGAAATATGGCATTTTTTTTGTTACATTTGTAAAATTAACTCTTTGCCTATGTTAAGGTAAAACCGGTAGCGTTACCGAACAGGACGTGGAAAAGATGCCGTATTTGGGCGCGATCGTGAAGGAGACATTCAGGCGACACCCGCCGAGCCACTTCATGCTCTCGCACGGCGCGATCCGAGAGACGGAGCTAGCCGGCTACACGATCCCGACCGACGTGAGCGTGGAGTTCTACACGGCGTGGCTGACCCAGAACCCGGACATGTGGAAGGATCCGGATGAGTTCAAGCCCGAGAGGTTCATGCCGGGCGGGGAAGGCTCCGAGGTGGACATTACGGGTACGAAGGGGATCCGGATGATGCCGTTCGGGGCGGGTCGTCGGATCTGCCCGGCTTGGTCGCTCGGGCTGCTCCACATCAACATGTTGCTTGCTCGGATGGTCCAGGCGTTTAAATGGATCCCCGTTCCGGGCTCGCCGCCCGACCCGACCGAGACCTATGCTTTTACCGTGGTTATGAAGAATCCTCTCAAGGCCGTTATTTTACCCAGGTAGAAATTCGGGGTTGCTACATATTGGTAGTTAATGTGACGATGGAATTCTAAACCCGGCCCTCGCAAATGGTGTGGTTTTTTTTTTCTTTTGTTTTTTTTGGAAGATAAAAGTTGTGATTTTACCGAGGTGAAATTTGTTTGACTATATAGTACGTGTTAATTAGGTTGGATGTATGTGTGAATTATAATTATTATAATGGTTTAATTCTGATTTAATTTCATTGCTAATCTAGCTATTTGTTATAATCCCTTGATTTCAATAAAATGTTGATCTTTAGTGTGACGCATTAGCTCACCACTCATTAAGTTTACCATGAGATTTCGGGTTCGAGACTCCAATAGCTAGTTAGTTACCAGTTCTCATAACTTTGTAAAGATGTTCATCGTATGGATGTATATGAGCTCGATTTAGCCCCACTCGAACAATCGCCTTGAATATCCCGAATCCTCTCTAAATTCCGCAACAAAGAAACTAGGTAAATTTGTCCCTTAATTAATCCATCTCTAAGGAAACAAATGATATTGCTAAATGTAACACTTACCATAGTTACTATCATACATAAAATTTTGACCCAACAAAAAAAAAGTAATTTAAAACAGCTGGTGCAAGTTGCATGGTGGTGGTGTGTTAAATTGCAGCAGTAATTAATAGTGTCAAGATGTATGTGGATGTGAAATTGAATGCTGGTGCTATTGGATGGAAGTTGGTTCCGTGCATGGCAATTAACTAGTTGGTCAACTTTTTTCACTATAGGGTAATTTTTCTTGTGTGGTGAACGATCATTTATGTTTCCAGACTTCAAAAGGGCAACACTAGTAGTTAATGGCAGGCCGTTGGCTGCATCAGCTTCGCTTGCAGGGGCTGTAGCGTTGACGGTTCTGAAGCGCGTGAATGGACATTATCGCTACGTTATTTTAAGGCTGTAATAATGAATGCTCGAGCTTTCTGCCCAAAGAAAAGAATGCTCGTTGTCATTGATCAATACTCCGTATTCAATAAGCTTACAAGGATTTGATCTCAAATCTCTTCAAATTGTACTTATGTCATTTTTATACTTTGACCAAATCTAAATCCAAAGTCCAAAAAAATTTCGAATAATCTATTAATCTTCTGTGTCTCACTCGACAACAAGATTTTTAGAATGAAGATGAGAATACATGCGACGCAATTCGTCTGTTTCGAAATCAAGTGCCGAAATTGTGTTTTGCACTTGATTTCCCCCTCCCCCACCTGTGCAATGCAGGCCCCCCCTTTGCATAGTGAGATTGGAACACAATTACGTTTCGTAACAGGAGATTTTCATCAGAATACATGGGGATTATCCAAACTCACAAATTAATAGGAAGAAAGTACGGTTTTTCCCCGCACAAACTTAGTTTGTTGATTTTAGTGAACTGGAACTAGTTCCATGCTATTTGTACTCGTTTCTTTGTCTTGGTATTGACCGGTCATTCATGCCTTTGGGCATCTGATTCAACGGTTAAGCCATGAGATTGAACCGAGGTTATCATTTTGAATCCCATGATCCGATTTATAATTCAAGTATTGTAGAGTCTGTAGTACTTATAACCAACATACTCTCTCCGTTTCACAATAAGTGTCGTTTTAGCACTTAAAATTTGTTTCATAATATGTGTCGTTTTAGGTTTTCAAAGTGATTTATTAGGGGTGAATAATGATAATTTTTATTGGAATGTGTATTTGTTGACTAAAGTTGTTCATTCATTGGCCGAAAAAATGTAATGAGTGGTAAGATTAAGAAAGAGTTGTAAGTTTTAAAGTTAATGATTGCTTTTCTTAAAAACTGTGTTAATAGCTAAAACGACACTTATTAGGAGTAATATTCTCTCGATTAAGCGTAGATAACCCACAAAAATTCATCATAAAGAATAGGCCGGAGCCCAATAATTGTAGCACAAGCCCAAATCCAAACCCACATTAGATGACAATATTCTTCCTGTTGGTGAGTGCTCACACGAAAGAGAACGATTGCGACTATAGTCTATAGGGAGTGTGAACTCGAACCAAAAAAAAGCAATGAGCAATAAATGGAAACTTGTATTTTTTCACAATAATAAAAAAAAAAAAGAAAAAGAAAACTAAGCGAAAACCCGACTTTCCTTGTTTGGAGTTTGGCCATTCAAACCTTCAAGACGTAGGCGTTGGTTTCTCAAACAAGCGACACTTGAAGTTTGCTTCTCCCACAATCCTTCTCCTCCAATCTCTTCTTGCTCCTTCTTCTTCATCTTCAACAATCCCTAATCTCTCTGTGTTCTCGAACCCTAAAAAAGCCAGAACTCTCCTGTTCCATTCAAATCGCGCTTGATCACGATGCAAAAGGCGGCAATGCTTCCAATCTTCACTCGCTCGCTGATCGGATCAACAAAACTCAATTCCTGAAGCCAACAAACCGACCTAAAACCTAGACAACAATGTCATGGGGCTTGGCATGGAAACGGCCGACGGAGGTCTTCCACTTGACTCTCCAATTCGGAAATCCGGAGATTCCGCCAACTCCGGCCTCCACAGGCTCGCCTACCTCCCGCCAAATCGACGATGATCAGACCGATCCAGACGGATCGAAGACGATCAGGCTTGGCTGGACCGTTGGCGACGAAGAGGACCAAATTGCGCTCCGATTGCAGTCCCAATTGATGGTGCGCATGCCTTCTCCTCGGGACACCGTTGTGGTCGAATTGTGTGGTGGAGATTCGGAGGATGTGGATATCTCGGTTCAGATGAAGGTTGAGACGAGGAGGGAGCCGTTGAGGGCGATTAGGCTGGCGAAGGCGGCGGGGTCCGGCCAGGCGAGCGACGGGATCGGTGTTTTGACGAAGCTGTTACGGTCTAGCTTCTCGCCGACGGCGAGGCAAGCGGCCGTGGTTGCTGCCAATATCAATGCTGATCCTGGCGGAGGTGCGATTGGAGCTGATGGATTGGCGAGTTTTGCTGATCAGTGGAAGAGCGTCACGGAGCTTGATCTCAATGGTGTTGGTATATCTGTGAGTCTTTCATCCTGATTAGGAGACTTGTTATGATTGTTGTTTGAATATATTGATGAGATTGATACCGTCTCACTGTTGATTATATGGAACAATATGAGTGGGGAAAGTAGAAGCTCTTGTAACCTAACGTTGACTAGAACTTGAATGTTGAATCCAGACTCTACATGAATGCTTAATTCAAAGAGATCAAGAATGTTGTCCTGTTTGTAAATAGCATTATATGATAGGTTCTTCTGAGCTCTGCTTCTCATGGTAGAACAGCTCTGATATAGATATCTATGTCATGTTTATCTGCTTCAAATGTGCGTTGTTGACCTCTCTACTTTGCAATTGACTGAAAACTGCTGCATGCACAGCAGTACTGCAGACAGAGTATATTATTCTAGGTTGAAATAAGTTTCTTGCAACTCTACAGGTGTTGCCAGTGGAGGTGACTGAACTGGCGTTGCTAGAGAAGCTTCATCTTGATAATAATAGGCTTTCACTTTTGCCCCCAGAGCTTGGCGACTTAAAAAACCTGAAAGTTCTCAGCGTCGACAACAATACGCTGGTTTCTGTGCCTGGTAGCCTGCATCTTGACTTTATCTGTTTATATCAACCACTATTTATAGCTTTAGATTCATATGTTAAAGAACTAGTCAGCTTTACACTTTCATTTGTATTACATATCATTATATCAACTTTGATGCAACATAGAATTTTACTTGACCTATTTAATTATTCTCTTGATTATGTTATACGATCCAAGCAGTAGAGCTGCGACAATGTGTGAAACTAGTCGAACTGTCTCTGGAGCACAACAAGCTGATTCGGCCTCTCTTGGATTTCAGGTTTGGAGAAAATGCTTTGTGTTTCTGCTCAAATGCTAAATTATGCTATTAAATGCTTATCTTTTTTAATATGAATTACCTGGGTGTATCTTTAGGTGTAGATATAATGTTTTCTTTTTACCCATAGGGTTATGTCTGAGTTGCGTGTTCTAAGGCTTTTTGGTAATCCACTTGAATACCTTCCTGAGATCTCTCCTCTACACAAACTTCGGCACTTGTCCCTTGCAAACATTATAATTGTAGCAGATGAATTTTTGAGATCTGTTACTGTTCAGATAGAGGTATAAAAAGTGCTTGTTTTATTAGTATTACTGGATAGCTTTCACCATATCCTCAGCTGAACAAATTATTTTCTATACTTACGGATTCAAAACAGGAAGAGGCCAGCTCTTACTTTGGCGCATCTAAGCAGCATAAATTGAGTGTTTTCTTCTCCCTTATATTCCGTTTCTCTTCTTGTCACCACCCTCTGCTTGCATCTGCTCTGGGAAAGATAATGGAAGACCAAGGGAATCGTGCAGTTGTTGGCAATGATGAGAATGCAGTAAGGCAGCTTATTAGTATGATAAGCAGTGACAACCGTCATGTGGTATGTTCATTGGCAATAGTACCTAGTTCGTTCACTCTCTTAGCACTCGCACTAAATCCTTTATTTTTCTGTAGGTACAAGAAGCTTGCTTTGCACTTTCATCTCTTGCTGCAGATGTTTCGGGAGTCATGCAGTTGATGAAATGTGACATCATGAAACCTATTGAAATAGTATTAAAAACTGCTTTGTCTGAGGAAGTAATTTCCGTATTACATGTCGTGGCCAATCTTGCTATTGCATCTGATGCCGTGGCACAAAAAATGTTGTCCAGGGATATATTGAGATCATTGGAAATACTGTGTGCCCATAAGAACCTAGAGGTAGTAGCTTGTTATCCAAGGACCTACTGAGATCTTGATATTGCATCTTTCTTTCACTGCACTCAGCTAAACTTTATACTGCAATATAAAGATAAGATGTGGATGCATTAGGTTCAAAGATTAGCGCTGTTGGCCATTGGAAATTTGGCTTTTTGTTTGGAGAATCGTCAAATGCTGATCACTTCAGAAAGCTTAAGAGAACTTCTTATGCACCTTACATCAAAGCCTGAACCGCGCGTTAAAAAAGCTGCAGCTCGAGCCTTAGCAATTCTTGGTCTGTGCCTCAGCTCACAGCTGATATTGTTCTTAAAGTTTCCTTACTGTTTATTCTCACGTGCTATTAATTCTTTCAGGAGAGAATGAGCTCCTACGGCGCACAGTCAGAGGCAGACCAGTGTCAAGGCAAGGGCTGCGCATTCTCTGTATGGATGGAGGAGGAATGAAGGGTTTAGCAACCGTAAACATTCTTCAAGAAATAGAGAAGGGAACAGGGAAACGTATACATGAGATGTTTGATCTTATATGTGGTACTTCAACTGGTGGCATGCTAGCTGTTGCTCTTGGAATTAAGTCAATGACATTGGATCAGTGTGAGGAAATATACAAAAAACTTGGTAGGTATACTGGCTGGTTTTCTCCTTTGTCAGCTTTTGCGTTCTAATCCATTAGGTATCTTGCTTATTGTATATGATCTTTAATGTGAGATCAGGCAAGCTTGTATTTGCTGAACCTCCAAAAGAAAATGAGGTAGCAACGTGGAGAGAGAAATTGGATAACCTGTACAAAAGTTCATCACAGAGATTCAGATTTGCTGTACATGGTGCCAAAGTATGTTTCCATTTCTTCTCAGTTTTTTAGCCCATTCATATGTGCTCCCATGTTATTGTCTGTCTGCTGCATGTATGTCTGTGGTATTTATAAGTATGGACACTCCCCTATATACTGCAATATTCAGACAATATGTTGCGAGTATAAATTATTAGCAGTCCTCTCCTAATCATGACAAGTTGCCCAAATACAATTTACTGTTGTATGAATATCCCATTTTACAATGGCGTTTCTTATTGAGAGAAAGCGCATTGGACTTGCCAGTGCAGTGGAGAGGATTAGGGCTTGTAATATTCCATTATCTTAATTCTTTCTCCTGTGATGGAGACTTGCTAATTTTGGATGGAAGTGAAGGCAATCATATTTTCTTTGCAGCACAGTGCAGATCAGTTTGAAAGGCTGTTGAAAGAAATGTGTGCTGATGAAGATGGAGACCTTTTGATTGATTCTGCAGTCAAAGGAATACCCAAAGTTTTTGTTATATCAACTCTAGTCAGTGTAATTCCTGCTCTGCCATATGTGTTTAGAAACTATCAGGTTATGTTACTTCGTTATCCTCCATATTGTGTTGTTGCATTTTCTCATATTCTTTCACTAACATCATGCATGGTTTGTTGTTTTCCGTATTAATTTTCAGTACCCTGCTGGAACACCGGAGATGTATCATTCATATTCTGAAAATTCAGCTATTAGCATGACTGGAGCATCTAGTGCACATCCTCAAGTTGGCTACAAACGCAGTGCTTTTATAGGGAGTTGTAGGCATCAGGTTTGGCAAGCTATAAGAGCATCTTCTGCTGCTCCATATTATCTTGATGACTTTTCTGATGGTAAGTGTTTATCATCTTACATCCTACTCTTCATGCCTTTTCAACATTCTCGATGGATATTTGGTAAATATCTGTCTCTTATTAAACCTTGTATGTTTCAGAAATCAATCGATGGCAAGATGGTGCTATAGTAGCTAATAATCCAACTATTTTTGCCATAAGAGAAGCACAGCTTCTTTGGCCTGATACGAAGATCGATTGTTTGGTTTCTGTTGGATGTGGTACAGTTCCAACTAAGGTAGTCTGTCCTTCCATTATCTAACGTTAACTTCTCTTTTTCTCTCCCTTGTCAAGTTTAGGGGAGTAACTAATGAAATGTCATCTTGTAAACATATGCACAAGGACAACGCCCTTATCTTTAGGCTATAACCATTTGTTAGAACTTTTTTCACGATAGCCATAAAAGATCAATGCACTCGTTCTTTTTCAGTTGATTTCCCAAAGATTGGCTCTAAATTATTTGTTACAACATCTTGAAGAGGAGTTGTATTTCTATGAGGAGAGAAGTTTATAATGTGATCAATAGGGTATTGATGTTTGCCTGGTGTACGGCTGTCACAGGTTCGAAAAGCTGGGTGGCTTATTTGGGATACAGTGCCTGTGCTTGTTGAAAGTGCCTGTTCAATTGAACGAGTTGAGGAAGCTTTAAGCACATTGATACCGATGCTTCCTAACATGCACTATTTCCGTTTTAACCCTGGTGAGAGTATTGATCCTACACAGTATTTACTTTGACTCTCTCAATATGTTTTTTTGCATTTTTGCTTCAAATTCAAGCTATTCTTTTGTGATATTCCTTAGTTTTGAGGAGCAAGTTAAATAAGATGGTAACGTTTGCTTGAAATCACTTTTTCTTTGTAGTTGATGATCGATGTGACATGGACCTTGATGAAACTGATCCTGCTGGTTGGCTGAGGTTGGAAACTGCAACAAAGGAATACATTCAAAATAACTCTGAGGTCTTCCAAAGTCTTTGTGAGAGACTAATGCTACCAAATCAACAAAATGAAAAACTGGCAGATAATTCAAACTCCGAATCTGTATCCAAGTTAATGGTATCCAATAATGGTATGTCAGCCGACTTCTGTGTCATTTTTTGCTGACTTCTATGGCTCTTTACTAATAACTTCATTTTCTTCTCTCTGTTGTGCTTAGTTGATGATTCCCCTTCTTTGGGTTTGAGGCGTCATGTTGTTCTTGTCGAAGCTATTCATAGTATCGACTCTGGAAGAGCTGTACACCACGTTAGGTCACTCGAGACATTTTGTAATCAAAATGGAATCAAGTTCTCACGTGTGAATGTTGCACTCGGATCTTCAAAGATGGTCCCTCCAAAATCATTGACTTCACCTTTAAGCTTTCCATCAAGCCCACTTTTATACAGCAGTCCTGATTTTGGGATTCGCCGAATTGATTCAGTCCCACATTTGAGCTTAGATGGGCATCAACCTGGAAAAATTGTTCCTTCCCCTCCAACCTCTCCTGGACCACGAACACTATCACCACCTGTGCAAGCACTTTTTGATAAGATACAAAATTCACTACGAATAGGCATTGTACATTTAGCTTTGCAAAATGATACAACTGGAGCTATACTAAGGTTCATCATTCTATTCCTTTTGATCTTCATGCTCTCTCCCAAAGGAACTTCACCGGGATTTTATAACTTTGTAATTTTGATGCTTTACATAGTTGGCAAAATGACGTCTTTGTGGTTGCTGAGCCTGGTGACCTAGCAGACGAGTTCTTACAGAGTGTCAAGATGCGTGGTTTCTCCAACAAAAGGGAAATCTCAAAGGTCAGCAATATTTCAACCATTGCGGAATTGGTCTCATATAGGCCTTATTTTCAACTGGGTTGTGTTGTCCACCGGTATATAGGTCGTCAAACACAGGTCTGCCTTATACATTCCGCATTTGATTTTTGTAACTAACTCCCATTTAAAGTGAAAATCTGTCTGTTAACTCACTTTGCAATCTGTACAGGTCATGGAAGATGATCAAGAGATTGGTGCATATATGTTCCGTAGAACAGTCCCTTCACTGCACTTGGTGGCAGAAGATGTTAGGTGGATGGTACGTTTTTTTTTACTTATTCCAAAAGTGATAGCAGAAGATGTTGAGTATGGCAATGTCTCTACACATTCCCAGAAGGGCCTAACTTAATTCGTTGTGCCCAGCCTAAAATTTACAAGAATCAAATCATGAAAAACTGCAAAACAGAAGGCCTATCCTTCCTGAATCATGACATATGAATTATACCATTGAAAGTCTTCTTTAACTGGTTTATACAAACTTTTTTATTAAATGCTAGTCTTTTGTTCCCATATATGCTGCAGTTCAATCTAATGACTTACAGTAATTAAATCTCATTCTCTGTTCGCTAATGTTCCCATTTGATGTCTATGTCTCATTTTCGTTCAGGTTGGAGCCTGGAGAGATAGAGTAATAATCTTCACAGGAAGATATGGACCAAACAAGAACCTAATCAAAGCGTTTCTAGACTCGGGTGCCAAAGCTCTTATATGTCCATCAGCTGAGCACCCAGAGATGCGCATGGGATCTGGTGAATTTGATGTTTTGGAAAACGGAAAGTTTGAGATTGGAGTGGATGAGACCGAGGACGATGACGAGTTGGAAGCACTGAGCCAACTCAGTGACTGGGAAGATATTGAAGCTGAGAAGAGTGCAGAACATCAAAAATGCTTGTGGGATTTGGAAGAGGAGGAGCTCTCTAGATTTGTTTGCCAGTTGTACGACGTATTGATCCTCGAAGGCGCGTCCGTGGAAGATGCACTGCAAAGTGCAATGGACTCTACAAGCAGGAAATTAAGGTACTCTCTTCATCTTCCAAATATGCCAAAATCAGAGTAGTTGAGAGAAGATTGTTGTGGATCTGTGCTCTAAGTATACTAGGAATTAGTAACTCGAAACTGGAAGAGTTTATAGAAGAATGAAGAACAGAGTTAGGTGAAAAAATGCATAAAACAAAGAAGATTATACATAGAGAACCAGAATAAAATGTGATATGAGTTACAGGCAAGCCAGCCATTTTGTTTATGTGGTTATTTGTTTGCCACTGACCAATAAAGTCTTTGGTGTGTTTTTTCCCAACTCTTTGTCCACAATGATGCATTGGTCCATTTTTTTAAGGGCCTACGTGATCATCTCCATCTGTTGTAGCAAAGAGTGTTTATAGAATTAAAGTATTGTAGTTTCATGAATTAATTTAGTGTTGTGATACCATGACATGTTGATCTAACTAAGAAACATGAGTGACCCATGACATAAAAAACATTTTTTTCCCTCCACTGGTGTATTGTGTATTCTGGTAATGATCTGTTTCATGTGACCATCGTTGACATATGCTGAGCTTTCCAGGCTTGAAAAATGATGGAGGCATCAAAATATTAATTTGGTACCGACCCTAAGAAATGAAATTGATTGGACGAAAATTCAGTTCCTAATGTGTCCCCATTGAGAAATTGCCAAGCTTTTTATGATGATGATTATTCTTGATGTTGCATGTGAATGGTAACATGAATTTGCCTATGGAAATATTGCTTGATTAATAGGGCTCATTAATTTATTGATTTGACGGAAAACCCAGTTGGATCAATTCAATCCAATGGGTACCTTAAGCTCTAGTTGTTGTATAGAAACAAATGTCAATTTTCATTTTCAAATTTATTACTACTAGAGCCAGGGGAGACAGAAGGGATGATTAGACAGAAAGTATGATTAATTCAGAAAATTACCCTCTATTCTTCCGTTGATAGCTGCTTAGTAGAATGGACATTCTTTACCTTGTTCCCACGTCATAGCAATTTTATTCTGCTTCAAAAAGGGGAAATTGTAAGTTCAGAACATTGGAAAGAGGGCGTGATTGCCGGCCTTTTTACTCCTTGATCGCGTGAAAGTGTGTTTTAAGATCCAAATCATGTGCACCAATGGAAAACCCCAATCATATTGAAGTGTAAAAACAGCAGTACAAAGACTAGATGATGAACTGTGATAATGATTATGCATGTTGTAATGGCTTAGTGCTTTCAAAACTTGACCCGACCCGAGAAACCCACCCAACCCAATCGATGCCGTACCCGACCGACACCCAAAAAAGAAGAGAAACTACGTAAACTCGAGATTTTCTGGCTCGAACCGGTTTGACCCGAATCCGAACCCAAAATTAATAGACTGAATCATCTAATAAACCACAAACAGCCCTCCCTAGGAAAAGATACTAATTTTGATAACGAAGCAAACCAACTTTAAATAATAGTAATATAAAGCATAAAGTAGATGGCTGAATCGGAAAGCAACTTATTCCCATCTCAATTCCCTACCATCTCATGCATACTCATCTTTTTCCTCTAACTTGATGAAGAAGCATTGTTCTTGTCTCCAACAACTCTAACCATGTTTTCCAAACCCAAGCCTCACAACTCAACCACAAAAATGGGAGCAGTTGCTCCTCTAGCAATAGGCACAAGAGGCACCATAGGAGCTCTAGTAAGGAGCGAGATCGAGTTCTTCAACAAACTCGATCTCGACCGAACTCCTTCTCATGCCAAGCGCGAAACCAGTACTAGTAGTAGTAATGGAAGCTCCACCTTTGGTTGCTTTTTTGGCATGAGTTGGAGGAAGAACAAGAACAAGAAGAAGAGGAAGAGGAGCAACAACAATGGCGGAAGCTTCTTGCCCACTATGTGCTCTGCTGTTGATGTTCATGAAGGGAACAATACGTTTGATAGGATTCCTGGGTTCAATTATAAAAGCCTCAAACTTGATATGGAGAATCTCTAAGCTGTGATTAGGTTTCTTCTTTTGCTTTGTTTATGATCTCATCAATGTCTCTCAAGGAAACTTTGTAAATATCAATTTTTTGTTCATTGGTTTCTTTGCATTTTTGCTCTTCGATCGTGGTTTGTGAGCTGGCTTTTTCTTAGAAAAATTGTTTCGCCTGATAGATGGATCGATTGATATTGGCAAATTCAAGCCTTTGCAGATGAGACCATGGTCAACATGATAATCACAATTCTCTGAGCAAGTCTGAAAGAATTTTGGTACACCCATCTACAAGATTTATTATATTATATTCACTTTTTCTAACATCGTCATAATAAAACCTTATACATTAGGTTACTTCTAATAAAATTTAAATTTAAAATTTTGCAAATAACACTCTTGATCTATTAATTTAGGATATTAAAAATACGAAAAAAAAATCTAGTTCAAGCTCTTCTTTTTATAAGATTATTGTTTTTTTATCAAAAAAAGATTATTATTATTTTTTATCCGAAAAAAATATTATTATTTTTTTTTACAGCTGGCACTGATCCAATCTTCAGACACGTATGACTCCAACGTGTCACATTGACCTCGTCCTCCCCATAAAACCTTCCCAAAAGCCCAAAAATTCCGCTCCGATTTCTCTTTACCTTCGAGCGCTTCACCCCTTACATCATCAATGGCGATCTTCAGATCCCTGAAAACCCTAATCGTACGAAACCACACCCGATCACGCCCCTTCCTCACATCCCTATCCATCGCCGGCTCCTCCCAATCCCCCTCCCCTTCCCTCGCAACCCTAACTTCGCCCCCACCGCCTCTTCTCCTCTTCCGAACCACTCGATTGCTCTCTCAACAATTCCTCCTGAGCTCTCATTCGCGCTTCCTCTCTCCTCTCTCCAAGCTCATCGTGTTCCCCTTCCACGGCCCCCTCTTCCTCTCTTCCCCGCCATGGAAGCTCTCTCAGTCGGCGACTCCGCTCCACATCCATGGCGATCTCGTCTTCTTCCCCAAGAAACTTCGCGCTTTGGAGTTGCTTCAGAGGAGCAGAGTCCAGTTTCCGATCAAATTGCCGATTAAATTACCGTTTGCGAAGACGGCTGATTTGGTGAATGAGAGGGAGGAGAAAACTACGCTGATCGGTGGCGGTTTGGCTGAGAATTTCATGAATTTGCCGAATTTGGTCTCTATTAGTCGAATGGCTTCTGGTCCCTTGCTTGGATGGTGAGCTTAGCTTCCAATTTTATTCTCTCTTCTTCTGTTAGATGCCAAAGATTGTTGAGGAAGTTTGGTTTCTTTGTGAGCTAAAGGTATAGCAATTTGACAATTTCAATACTGTTTAGGCTATAACAAAAACAATGAGATTTAGAAATCATGCTGTGTAGATTACAATTCTAGTCTAGATAGCTTTGTTTGAAACTGAGAAGTAGGTGTGTAAGTAGATCAAGAAACAAGGATTGAATGGCTGCTTTCTGTATGCAGGATGATAATAAATGAATGGTATATTCCAGCATTTGCAGGACTTGCTATCTCTGGTGCTACGGATTGGGTATGATATATTATATGTAACTTTGTGAGTGAACTGATGCGTAGCTGTAGAGAATGTTCTGAATGTTTGCTGTAATCATGTAGCTTGATGGGTACCTTGCAAGGAGGATGGGTATTAATTCTGTTGTTGGATCATACCTTGATCCCTTGGCAGATAAGGTAGGAGTTCGTTCTTCTCTCGCTGTGAGACTGCATTTGTTCCTATATTTGAGGTTTGTGTATCAATGGAGTTCTTTATCACTTTATGTACATTTATTATAAGATTTATTAGTTAATATTGGTTCAATCTTGTTTTTGTAATGCAGGTTCTGATAGGATGTGTTGCTTTAGCAATGGTTGAGAACAATCTCTTACATCGTAAGTGAATCTAGCTTGGCTCTGTAACTTGCCTAACATTAAAGTTATATGTCATTGTCTAATTGGCAAGACTACTTGAACCTTTAATGATCGTGGAACACAGAAGGGGTCTCATCTTGTCATTGTGTTATTATCTTTGATTGATATACATGTTTTATTGCCAGAGTTCATATTTCCGGTCTTTTGGCTAGCATCTAGATATTTTATCTTTAGCCCTATAGAAGTAGTTTAGTCACTCCAGTGAAGTCGAAAAGTTATTGGAACATGTTGCTCAATGTTTTCATGTTTGAAGGTACCAGTGTGTCATACATTCAGTTCTGACTCTATGCTATGAGACTTTGATTTATGACTTTCTGCTGTGTTTTTGAAGCTGGGCTTGTCGGCCTGGTGGTGCTTCGGGATGCACTGCTTGTTGGAGGAGCTCTTTATAACAGAGCTAATAGTTTGGATTGGAAGGTATATTTCCATTTGTGGCCTGCACATTCTGCTAGTCTGTATGCTATGTGTATTTAATTTGGAATGTTTTCCAGTGGAAGAGCTGGTCAGATTTTGTCAACCTTGATGGTACTCGCCCAAAAAAGGTGGAGCCATTATTTATCAGCAAGGTAAACAACAAAGCTTATGTGTGCCAATTGCTCTTCAAACTATCAATGCAATTGAGCAGAAATTGCTCTTCAAACTTGATTTAATATCGATGTTTAAGCCTTTAATTATTATTGTTAATTGTTATTCACATGTTTGCTGGCAGGTAAATACTGTGTTCCAGCTCGTCTTGGTAGCTGCAGCTCTTCTACAACCTGAACTCAGTACAGTAGAAACACAAACGTATATCAACTACTTGAGGTATAATCATGATCTCATGCCTCTTGTTCATCATACCTACAATTTGCCAAATACAAGTGTAAATTTACATTATTAACGTAATTTTGTATGCAGTTGGTTGGTAGCTGGTACAACGGTGGCATCCACCGCTGGCTATGGAGCACAGTATATGAGAATGAGGAATAGGTCTCTGTCAGCTGTCAGAAGTTGAATTACCCTTTCGTTTGTTCCTTAAAACCTCGCAAACAACATATCTGAGATAGGCAGCCGTGAAAACGCAAGGCAGCCGGCTGAGTTTGTTACAGGTCAGCATCTATAAAAAACATAAGCTTTCTCAAAAGCATGTTTTCCACTGATAGGTGATCTGAAAGGCGAATGGCATACGAAATGTAAGTCTATACTCTAGAATAGACAAACTGGGGATCGCTTTTACCCGGGTTCTGGTGATGTTTCCCAATTGCGGAGAATCCAACATTCAGCTTCAGTTTCATCATTTTGCTGATATAGAGTTGTGATGATAGAAAAAGGCTTGTATGTTACTGACATGTAAGTTGATAGTGGAGTTCAAAGTCAATAAGTTATGGAAACTCCAAATTGTTAGTAGTATTTGTTGCTGAGCTGAATGTTGGATTCTCATTCCGCATATGCTTGCTAGTTCTTACCCACAATTTGTTTTTGGTTACAATTAGAATCTGTACTGCAGAGTGCAGACCTTCGCATTGATCATGTTTCTCTATGGAAAGTAATTTGCCTCATTTGAAATTACGGTTAAAATTTGTTAGAAATTATTTTAATAATGACTTTTCGAGCTTATGTTTTAGCCTGTTAAACGTACATAACTACTATTCATAACACACTTAAACTACTAAAAAAGCATTAATTCTAAATATTTATAAGGGAAATTCCGCCCGGTAACGCGTGGTACCCAAAGGTTTTCGGTAAATTTGGTGTTTTTTTATCAAGTTTGGTGCGTTACGAATAGCATGGCCCTAAACGTATAGCTTTGGAAAATAAATCAGTTTTTTTTGGTCGGAAACCTCTTATTCATGAAAATAAATCATAATCTTATATAATTTCTGCCCAGAATTTTCACACAACCTCTTGTTCAGGAAAATTATACTGTATATATTGTAGAATGTCCGAATATCAAAAGACTATACAGCAACAATTTAAATCTCCAAACAAGAAAAAAAGTGAGATGGATAATGAGATTCAAAAGCTAGAAAAGAGAAACTGAAATAGGCAAACGATGTCACGTGCCCAAAGGGGAAAAGAGTATTTATTATTTTAACCGCTTCTTTGACGTCAATTCAAATTCAAACACCCCGACCGTTTTCTTTCCCATTCATATTTTCCGTTGCCAAGGTCGGTCCAGAGTTCAGACACCCCCTTTCTCCGTTCGCCATAGCACTAGTCGGAAAATCAAGAAACCAAATCCATGGAGTCTTCCAAACGGAAAAAGTCCCAAACGGAAAACTCATGTCGCTCACCGGCCTCAAATCTCCGTTCCTCCTCCTCCCTCTTCAGAGACATCTCCAATTTCAAGACTCCCAAGCCTCCCTCCAAAACCCTACCTTCCCAATTCACCACCCCGAACTTCACCGCCTCCAAACGAACTCCGTCCACCACCTTCAGTCGACGTCGGCCGTCGATGGCCCCCGGAACCGCCGCCTCCTCCAAGTCAAAATTCAGTCAACGGCTCAAGGTGTTAGAGCTAGAGCAGTCGCAATCCTGTCGTAAGGAGTTGATAAAGAAGGAGAAATCGATGAAGTCTCTGGCGAGTTCTCTCACCGCCTGGCTGAATTTCCTGTTCGAAAACCCTAGCCAGTGCGGGTGTGGGGAATCGGAGGCTAGGGCTGACGTCAGCGTGAGGTCTAGTGTGAGGAAGAGGGAGGAGGACGATTTTAGGGTTGACGGTTTGGGCCGGTGGCCGAAACGACAACGGGACGGAAATTGGGGCGATGGATTGGAGATCTCGAGCTTTCGGTTTGAGAATCTGCAGAAATCGTTGAGTGAGCTTTGTAGCTTTGATGATTTGAAAGGAAGGATGAGAGAGTTCTTGAGCTTGTCCGCATGTATGGAGATTTTCAATGTCATGACTCGAGTCACAAAGGCAAGCTCTATATCCATATACTTTGAATGATCAGCCTCCTAATTCCATGATAGTTTTGTATTATTAGTTTAACAATGTTGTGATTTGATCGGTCATATTGGTGTATAACTCATTGATTGTTTGTTAATCAATTAATTTTTCATGTACTAGTGTACTACCAATATTGCTAGGATTTCAGAGATGCTGCAAAAAGTAAAAAGTTGAGTTGGAATGACAATTGTAGGATGGACTTTTGAATGTTATTTTGCTTGTTGTACAGAATATTGATGAGGGGAGGTTGAAAATGAAGCCACATTGTCCTCTAGTCACTGATTTGGGGCTGAAAGAGAGAGCTGTGAAAGCTCTTTTGAGTTACAACACCGAATGGCTTCGGGTTGGACTCTACATACTTTTCGGGGGCGAGTCGCTTTTGGTTGATGGATGTTCAGCTACTGATGAAGAGGTTGGATTCTTGAAAATGGTTATGGAGAAGCAGTTATTCTCTCATGTGGGCCTAGCGAAGTCCTTTGCTTATAACAAGTTGGTTGAGGGTTTGTACAAACCGGGTTACTTTGAAATGCTCGGAAATGTTATCCTAAAGAGGTTTCTACTGCTTGTGCTAATACTCGATAAGGCCAAAACGCAGAGTAGTTTGCCTATCAAGTATGGTCTTGATGGGCTAGACGGTGGCTCTCCGTTGTTGTTCAATGTTCAGTCTAACATAAAGTCAAGCCAACAAATGATAACAGGTGATTTTCATTTTCTAGACTGCCTTTCTGTTATTGTGTTTGCAGCCTTCATGATCTGACATTGCGGTTTTGCTGATCAAAACTAGATTTCTTGATTGCTGAAGTTATGCATGGAGAAGGTAATCTTCTTGCACATTTAGTGATGATAGGGTACAGAGTATCTTATGAACAGGTAATACTTAACTTGGAAATGATAGCATAGTTATGGAATTTTTGCTTACATGAAAATGATGAAAATGATATAAGATACTTTGCGCAGCTTCCCCTCATTGAATATGACTTCAGGATTGGAGATCTATTCGAAGACATCCAAGATGGCGTGAAACTTTGTAGAGCTATTCAGCTATTGCAAAATGACTCCTCTGTTCTCATGGTCAGCTATGTTCTTACATTAATTTTGTGATAGAATTGTTCCAAGTTGTCTTCTAATACTTTCTCTCTTTTAATGGCAGAAAATAGTGCTCCCTGCTGACAGTTATAAGAAGAGACTGGCAAATTGCAATATTGCATTGCAATATCTGAAGAAGGCCGGTGTTCCACTATATGATGATGATGAAATGTTGACCACTGCGGAGGATATTGTCGATAAGGACAGAGAACTTACACTATCCCTTCTGTGGAATGTGTTTGTCCACTTGCAGGTATATAAATTTAGTTCTCAGTAATATTTCCGAGTTGTTTCGCTAGTAATTGACCAATTTGCTATACTGTCCAACGTTTGAGCTGCAGATACCTCTTCTGATCACGAAGACTACGCTTTATGATGAGATCGGCAAAATTTGCAAAGCTAATTCTGTATGTACGAGAAGTTTAGTTGTTAATATACCCTCCTTGCTTCTCACTTAATGAGCTGTACTTTTTTTGTTTCTTACTTGCACAGGAACTGAAGGACTTGAAATCTTCCAGTCATTTGGATATGCTCCTTAACTGGATAAAGGTATTACTAAATTTACAGAGGTTAAAATGCTAGGAACACCAAAAATGACTTCATTTTCCCCTAATCTTAGAAATTATTCTCTTGATAATAAGGGGAAGTGAATCTATTTAACTATACAAAATTATTGACGTCCTCCTATTTAGTACTGAAACAGCCTTATCAAAAAGTTCACACTATTTGAGAACACTTATTTCACTGGAAACTCCTTGAATTTGGTTTGATTAGAGACCTATGGATTGACAGAAATCTTGTCTTATCCATCTCTTTTCCAATGTTTAATCCTTTGACTGATTCCTTCTGACATGCGATCTGAATAAAGTTTTGATCTTTGTAGGCAATATGTGAAAATTATGGGGACAAGAAAGATATATCGAATTCAGTAGTTGATGGAAAGTCAATGTGGTGCCTGCTAGACTTTTACTTCCACACGGAACTTAGTTGTGCTTGTTCTCCAAAGGTGATCTGTTATTTGGATACATTATATTGTAGTTTCATTCCATAAGATGTAATGTCTAGTCTTTCTTACAGTATTCATCTCACTCCCAGGACACGGGTGAAACTAGTGCAGAAGAATCTGTTGTCTCTTCAGTGGATCGTTCAGATGCAGTGCACAATTTTGTATTATCACAAAAGATAACTACATTATTGGGCAATGTACCTCAGGCAAGTTCTTTGTTCTAGTTTCCATGGTCCTTGTTTGTGTATACTATGTACTGACAATTTTCTCATTTTAGGTTCTCCAAACCAGTGACATACTTGAGTACAATGGGCCATGCAACAACAGAAGCGTTATCGTTTTATTAGTCTTTATGTCCACCCAATTACTTGTCAAAAAGAGTAAGGTAGTGCAATAAACTGTAGGTTTGATCATTTATTAGAATAACAGCTGTGAAATAATGCATTTGTTGACTATATATGGTACTAGGACCAACTCAATTTCCACAAGCTTATGGGCTGTCGTTGCCAAGCTCTTGAACGAAGACGCTCAAGTTTGGATAGGCTGTCCGAGAAAACAGAAGAAGCCAAAGTAATCAAAGACAACTCTGAGGAGACAACTGCAGGTTCCTTTTTTGATATTTATAGAGACATTTCCATGGTCTTTTCTTCCTTCGTTTTTTGAATGGCTATTTGTGCATTACTTCTATATTACATGCTTCTTTCACATCATTTTTATGGTCTGCAATCTGCAGCACTGTCTCTAAAGTGATTTCTTTTCCATGCTTACTTTCATCTTGTGGACAGTGAATAATTTTCCAGGTAGACTAGGAAGGCATAATGGGAAGGGATATTATAATGGCTTGGATGTCTATACACCCACTGGTTGGGCAGTAATTAAGCAATGTGATAGCTAGGCTGGGGCAATGCAACTTATATTTCATTATTTGCTACATTGGTAGTTAAAGAATATTCAAAGTTAGAGGCATTTCCTATTCTATGCCAATGGTAACTGAAGATAGTGACTTTATGTATTGTTCGACTTACTGGGCATATACATTGGCTTTGATCCTTCAGATGCAGCAAGAAAGTTTAAGGCTGTCAAGGCTTGGTGGCAGGAGATGGCTAAACAAAATAGTGATTGCATTATCAAGCCAGCTCCTCCTAATCGATCACATATCCCAACCAACAGTCAGCTAGAAGAAATAGGATTTGTGCTTTGTCAGTCTCAACAAATTGAGGATTCAGCGGCTAGCATTATCCAGAGACATTGCCAAGGTTGGCTGGCAAGAAAACATTTTGAAACTCAGAAGCAAGCGATGAGCATTATACAAAGAAATTTCCATGGTTGGCTGGCAAGAAAACATTTCAAAATTCAGAAGCAAGCAGTTAGCATTATTCAGAGACATTGCCGTGGTTGTCTGGCAAGAAAATATTTTGAAAATCAGAAGCAAGCAGTCAGCATTATTCAGAGACATTGTCATGGTTACCTAGCAAGAAAACATCTTAAAAATCAGAAGCAAGCGGTTAGTACTATTCAGAGACATTTCCGTGGCTGTCTGGCAAGAAAATATTTTGAAAATCAGAAGCAAGCAGTCAGCATCATTCAGAGACATTGTCATGGTTACCTAGCAAGAAAACATTTTAAAAATCAGAAGCTAGAAGTTATAACAATTCAGAGGGTCCTTCGAACCCTCAGCTTGTGGAAAATCTTTCACAAGAAAAAAGTTGCAGCAAGATCTGCCATTGTCATTCAGTCCTGCTTACGTGGATGGATAGCACGCAGAGATGCTTCTAGGCTTAGGCATTGCGTTGTTGTTATTCAAGTAAGTTCCTGTCCTCCAAAAGAAATGTTAAGTTGTATGTAATGCAAGTCTGCAACATAAGTTAATTCGCCCCATGCCTATAATTTTAAGAATGTTATATTTTCTTATGTACACAGAGCAACATTCGTTGCTGGTTTGCAAGAAGGGTATTTCTCTCCCAGAAATCAGCTGCAATGGTGATACAAAGTAGTTTAAGAGCTGTGCTATTATCTAAATCATTTTCCGCCTACAGGCAAGCCGCTATTGAAATACAACGTATCATTAGAGGAAGAATCACTAGAGCCAGGCTTCCAGGTATGCGTGGGCCATTTGTTTTTGTTTTTTTAATTAAGCTGGATTGTGTACATTTCGGTTAGCTTAGATCACATGCTGCAGGAGCCACATGCATCTGTGATGCTTCTCAAAAAAACCCTGCTGTGGTCAACTCTGAAAGTCAGTTTGAGAGCACTGAACTCAAAATAGTGATGCACGCCGTTGTCAAGCTACAAAGATGGTGGAGAGGGACAAAAAGGTTGAAGTCACGAATGGAGGCAGCAGTTGTTATTCAGTCCCATTTCCGTGGTTGGGTTGCAAGGCGGGAAGTAGCTAGAGAACATCACCTTATTGTTCTTCTTCAAGTAAGTTCCTCCCGATTTAGTAGTTTGTTTACATGGGCATGACTTTATTTATGTGTTTCTTGGGCTGATCTTCGTTTCCTCAATTGTTTCGAAAAAAAATCAGGCAAATTGGAGAGGTTATACTGCACGTAGAGATGCAAAGGAGCAGCAGCTAATAGATCTGCGCCGTAGAGTACAAGAGTCTGCTGCTAATGTGGATGATGGGATGCGCCTTATTAATAGACACATTGCAGCTCTGAATGAACTCTTGAGCATGAAAAGTCTGAGCAACATCCTTAGAAATTGTGCAACTCTGGGTCAGCATCTATCTTGTCTTCAAATTTTTCTAATAAAGTTATCTTAACTTTGGAGTACCTTATATGAACTGTAAAATTAAGCTGGGTATTACTACTTGTCTATAACTGAACAAGTGATATTCCAGTGATGCTGATGCAAAAGTGCTCTATTAACATTCTTAACTTTGTTCATAATGTATTTTAACATTAACATATGTGTTCCTCTTGTAGATAAGGCAACCGGTCTTTCCAGCAATTGTTGTGAGATACTTGTGGAGGCTGGAGCAATTGACATCTTGTTGAAAATGATCAAATCTGTCAGCAGAAGCATACCAGACCAGGAGATTCTCAAACACGCCCTCTCGATTCTCAGAAACCTTGCTCACTACCCACATCTAGCTGATTCTCTGATCAATCATCGTGAATCGGTGCAGACAATCCTCTCGCAAATGCTAAGGTTTGCTACACTTTGCCTTGTTGTTTTTCCTTTCCCCACCCTTCTCAATTCCTCATGTTAGTCTTTTAGTTTTAAATATGGCTTCCTCAGGAACAAGGAAGAGGCCTATTTCATTGCTTGTGACCTGTTGAAGAAAGTTTGTACGAGAAGGGAAGGAGTTGAAGCAATGCACAAGTTGCCTGCCCTGTTGAAACGACTCGGTGTCCTTGTCGATGAGCTGAGCAGGAAAGCTAGCAAGGAGAAAAGGTGACCATTACTAGTTTATAAAAAAATTTCTGGTCTGTTCTCTACATGATTGATGAATGTTTGTTCCTGAGCTCGTAATGATTTATTTGCAGGATGATGAATCAACATAGAGCAGTAGCTACAAGAGATGGCTCAGAAAGGAGACTAAATGAGGCAGTGGAAATCCTCAATATGATCAGAAGAAATGGAAGAGGAGACTACTAAAATGTTTGAAATCTTCACACGTCGGACTATTGATGAATATTAGTGTTCTAACTTTCAATGGCTATTGAAGTAGAATAGTGTATGAAATCTTCGACATTATGTAATGTGTTGTGCTTATTTTTGCAAGCTAAAAAAGTAAGAAACCTTCACGTTATATGTGAAGCTTCACTCCACAAGTGTGTAGAAATTAAAATGTATGATGGAGCAACTATTTTTTCCCCTTTAATGAAACTAGTGTGTAAGCCGGGGTTTATCAATTTAATGAAATTAAATGACATAAAAATGTGATTACATTTAATTGTTCTATGTTAGATAAAATTATAACTTATTAATGTTTTCAGATATGACTTTTTATTTAATATGATAGGAGCTTCATGTACGATCATAAACGGCTATAACTATTGTTATTTGGTATGAGATCCAATTTTTGACAAAAACTGAAAAACAAAACCTTGAAGTGAATGACCCTACAAACCAAAAAATCAATATATATTTATTAGTAAGAGAATAAAGTGCATAAAAACATGTATAAATAATATATCACCTCTTCATCAATAAGAACCATTTGAATAGAATCGATTTCATCATCACTACGATATGATGTCGTCCATAAACGGAGAATACGAACCCTTAATAGCCACACCCGGTTAGAGGAATCAAGAGTTCCGATTCGATCAAACGGAGTGGGTGATCAGCTTTCCTACTCCCTTTATTTGGGTTCAATCTATCTCTTTTTAATAAACTATTCATCAGGGAAATTAATCTCTATGTCTCACAGTCAAATCGTAATGCAAATGCTTTGTTAAGTATATACTAACACAATTTTCCTATAAATGTAGTAGCTCTTTAGTTTCCACCTAATTTATAATAATTAGATAAAACGTAGTGTTATGATAACTTTATAATAACGATATTAGTAAGTTGATATCGTACTATATAATACTGTAAGTGACAGGAGGGGTCACGTTTAGCATGGGCAGTGTGTGGTGCTTAATGTGGGGTGGTGCGTTGGATGACTTCTTGGTGTTGGAGGAAAGGGGAAACTTAGATGGGGGAATTAGGTAATTAGTAGAACTAGGATGTGGATGAATTACATTTAATTGGTTAATTTTGTAATAGTTAGTATTTAAGATTTTCAAACCTGAGATTATTTTTGTTTGAAAGTTGATACTTAAGATTATTATAAGTAATTTTTCCAATATAAAATCCACAATTGCATTTTTATTTGTGTCACATAATTATCCATAAAAACTTCTCTAATGGAGGATCTTTTCTACTGTAATTTATTTCATTACCTCAAATTGTGATGTGATGTGATAATTAAAAAAAGAATTTCGGTCAAGATTTTCTAAATCTTCGTGAAAGATGTAATACATTCCGTAAAGTATTGTTTTTAATAAAATTGAAAATTTGTCGATTTCAAGATGTCTCGTTTGAACTAAAAAATGTGTCTATACAAGGACATTTAACTTGTAAAGTTTGGTCAATAGCTTAGCTTAGAGGCAAAGCATTTTTCGGTGGGCCACAGGGTGGAATACAAGTTCACTAACAAATGGGTGAAAACTAAGAAACACTAATTTACACAACATCTAGTCAAACGGTTAAGCCTCTAAGGGTAGTACCCAGAGGTCACCGGTTCGACTCTCATGGGCAGTGCCCTCAACCAAAAAAAAATAAAAAAATAAAAAAATTTACACATTTACAAAGGAAAGTGATTGAGCAATGAACCAATGTATTGCAGTTGCAGTTTGGCAACAGAACATCTAGCTAAACGACTCCAAAATCTGTCCTATTTACCACTCCTACGCCAAATCCACCCATCATTGCACCTGCACATGTTTTAATGTTATTAGAAGAATAAAAATAAAAAAATCACCAAGAAGAACGAAAGAAAGAGCTTCACCTGATTGAAGACCAGTCAAAGAATCGCTCAGGCCTGTTAAATCAAAATTAAATTGCATATTCAAGTCATTGGCAAACAGATGTTGTGCACACACAACAGCCAGAGCTTGTATATGATTACTGGAATTTTAAAAATATGTTTCACTGCTGCATTAAATAAGCCAAAATATGTTTCACTACAGGAGGTTTGCAATAACCTGCATATCTGTTGATGGATTCCAATCAGGGTCAAAGATGGTAACCCTGTCTGCACCAGTTAAGATTTGTCCCCAAACCACCAACTTTTGTCGTCAATATAAATATAAAGACATCATCTGAATCATTAAATTCATCTGTCAAGGTTGAGCTCTGCTTAACAGCAGTCAAACCATCCATTCTTCTGTAATTGTAGCCATTAGCAATCATGAAACTCTCCCGAATATCAAGCATCTGTTGAGTCTGTGCAAAAAGAAGAACACGATGACCCTGCTCCTTCCACATCTTGAGAACTTGAGCTATAACTTTCATTTTTCCACTACGTTCGGGATTCCCATAGTCTGGAATGGTTACAGATCTTGCGCATTACATCAAATACCATAGAGGGAGTTTTTTCTTCCATCAAACATTTGCTCAACCTCAGAGCTGGCCAAAAATGCTCTGTAAACAGATCTTTGCTCAGGAGTGAGGCTATAGAAGAGGACATGCTCAGTCTTGTTTGGAAGTTGGGCATTAACATCAGCTTTCATACGTCGAAGGAGGTAAGGCATGATCATGTCACGTAAGACAGCTGCACACCTGCACAAGAATCAAAATTTAAAGCTTGAAGAAATCAGGACTTGGCAAATGTTAGGAATGTAAGTACCCAATGAAGTAAAAATAACTGAATCTCTGCAAAATAAGGAAAACAAAAGATAAAGAGTCAAAAAGTTTGCTGAAAATTGCTTCTTGGATTTTCAAACCACCTTCTAGTGTTACATATGCCAACTGCTCATAATCTTCATCGCCAACGTCTTGATTGTCTTCTTCCTCTAAGCCAGATTCCAGTAAATCACCGGGTGCGCATGCTGCACCTTTTATTAAAAAAAAAGTAAGAAAAAAGAGTTTCATATCAAGACTAAGTAGATGGAAATCTCAAAATGGATCAAGGCAACACCTGGGTTATCTTCCTTGTCAAAACAACAATCTTTAGGTAGGTTTCTAGGATTATGAATGTTCATATGCTTTAGATAATTATCACCCCTAAATAGATGCATCTGGATTCATCATTATTGAATACATAACAAATAACAGAGGCACAGAGCCACAGACAAGGAAATTAAGGAATGAATCATCGTTTGGAAGAAAAAAGCTGAAGAAATAACAGAATACTCTACAATCTAGTAGATACATTGCACAAAGTGATGCAGCTAAAAAATGTGTGGTTACTTACTACAGAATTCGTTTTGTTCTTCACGAGAGACTCGCTGTCTCCATCTTTTCCCAGCCAAAGGCCTTTTTGCACTTTTGTCCTTCACTTCCTCATTATCAAGATTTCTGTGAACTTTAAGTGGTGCCCGAAGTCTTTGAAAGGGGAATGCTGGTGCATCAAGTTTTGGCAATTCATCAGTTTCAAGGAGCTTAGTTGTTGGACGAGCTTGTGCAGCCTCAATTCGGGCCTCGGACCGCCAATTGCGAACTTCTCCGGAGGGGGCTGGTACTGGACCAACCAATTCTCTCTGGAGATCATCTTCCATGAGCGGATCAATCGCTACGAGTGCCTGACCAACGACTCCTCCAAGGCGGTGGCCGTCTTCGTCCCCTACTACGCCGACCTCGACATCAGCCGCTACCTCTGTGACTCCAATCTCACCCTACGGGACGCCGCCTCCCTGGATCTGGCCACGTGGCTCCACCAGACTCCGGAGTGGACATCAAGCACCGAAAAAAAAGTAATATTATTATTTCATCATTTGGTGCGGAAGGAAATGGCTTGAAGAGAGATTTTTAGGCTGAAAATAAAAATTGGCTTGAATTGTTTAACACGGTGGGTGAAGGAGATGGCTGGAAGAGGATTTGCTTTAAAGATATAGTAGGATGTGATGAACCATTTGTCAACACCAGGAAACAAAACTGACATCTCATTTAGGTCAATGGATCAACTAATCGCTGCAAGTTACAATAAGCATAATAATAATCTGTTCCCCAATTACAATTTACAAAACCAAATCAGTAACATGATAATCTATCGTTCTAATCGGAATTACTAAGCTCAACCTCTGAAATACCACTAATCATAGTAGTTGTTGAGAGTAACATCAGCTACATAGCATTCAATCTGGTCTCTTCAAGTTCAAGCAGTTATCCGTTGCTTGTCTAAACAGCTCCTGAACCTCCTTTAGTTCCTTTTCTGGCATTCACTCGAAGCAAACACATGAAAACATACCATCATCAGATCATTCCAAGTGACAAAATTCAAAGATTAACATACTTGGCAATAACAAAGTAAAGACCCTTTTGAGATTTCCTTCAAACATCTTACCAGCAGCTTCCAGTTCTCGTTGCAGTTCTTGACCGACAGAGTCGTTTTCAGCCTTTTCAGTAAAATTGGACAAAGGCTTATGAGCATTGATTCAAAGTAGAAACCCTTAACTAAATTTCACAGCCAATTCCCAAATTCAGTACCTGTAGGTCTGTAATTCTTTTCATTTGAGCCTCTTCACCTCCCTCCGCCAGCGGCAGGGCGTTAACTAGTGCATCAAACTGCACTAGGCACAAAGATTTTCAGATCAACAACCAACAATTGGAAATCACTCAGCATCAAAATAACAGTGCCAATTCATCACCATCAAAGAGCACTCTTTTAAATCCCCAAATCAACTACAGACAATTCACAAAGAGACATCAACAGCATCATCAAAAAGGATTCTTACATTAGGGCTACCATCTATCCAGAACGCATTGCTCAGTAAAAAACTGTTCTTCCATTAGAAATTACTCAAGACTTATAGTGCCAAACATATTCATCCTCTAAAAAACATTCTTTATATCCCAAAAATCAACTACAGACAAGTCACACAAGAGACATGCACCATCAACAACAGCATCATCAGTATACTGAATAAAATCTATACACTTTTATTCTTCCATTAGGGCTACAATCTACCCAGAACACATTGCTCAATAAAAATCTGTTCTTTCATTAGAAATCACTCAAAAGTTGAAGGATTGGAGAGGTTGGAATACCTGCTTGGCAGCTTTAACGAGAGCAGCACTCATTTCCTTGGGCTGCTCAGTAGTGTTAGGGGCCGTCTCCTCGGCCGGATTTGCAGGAACAGGGGGCGGCTCCGGGTAATTTTGAGAGAGACGAACGGGCGTGGCATCCCTCTGTAGGGTTCCGAAGGTGTTAAAGGCGAGATTGGCGATGGTGTTCACCTGCTCTTGTAACTGAGATATTATATCCATTTCCGAATGCTCGGAAGTTCTGGAATCGAACAGAGCGAGAATTCAGCACACACACACAGATCGAAGATTGCATAGCGGAAAACCCTAAAATCCAAATGGTGTGGCGAGATTTTAAGAGCAAAAGTGGGAAACAAATATTATACTCCGTACCTACCTTTGGAAAGCTAAACGGTAGAAGTCCGACCCGAGGATGATATTGCACCGGCAACAACAGATCTACGTAAGAGAGAGGATCATGAAGAGGGAAGCCATGGAAATGAAATTTCATTTTTTTTTGAGCCAAATACGATTGAAAGTTGAAACTAGTGTACTGAATCAAAGCTAATCAATTAGCTATCAATTAGGCATACATACAAGAGCAAGCTGATTAAGACAAATCAATTAGCTATCAAGAGCAATTAGCCACGTCTGCTGATTTCCACAACAATTAGACAAATGTGTAGTGTGTACTGAGTTCTACGAGAGTGTAATTAGCCGGCGAGCAACAGGAACACACCTACAGCAAGGTCGCCGGACCTGAGCGGGGGACTCGAGCAACCGGAAGACGTCTGCGAAGGGAAGTAAAGTGAGGTGAGATCTGAGGGGATTCTGAGCGAAGGACTCGAGAGAACAGAAAAACTAATCTGCGAAGGGAGATGAAGAGCGAACCTGAGCGAACGGGGGACTCGAGCGTCGGAAACGAGTTCAGTTATTCGTTTTACCGGAGCTACAGAGCTAGAATTCTGCGTTTTTACACTACGAAGAACGAATTCCTCGCTCAATTGAGAACGACGAGCTCAAACCGATCGAATTTGAATCATTGGTTAAGAATTGCAGACAAGACGAACGAGAAGTACAAATTTACCTTTGTAGAAATTGACGAAGCAGAGAAGATTTCTCGCCGGCGATGAACAATTCTTTCTCCGGAGTCCTGATTCTCGATCTCTCTGGTTCCTAGGGTTTTGTTTTCCCGATCGGTCGACGTCACCGTTTTTGGGATATTTGGGAAATCGGTTGAATGAAATTGGGCCTATTGGGCCTGTTTCAAGA
This sequence comes from Polygonum aviculare, assembly GCA_934048045.1. NCBI lineage: Eukaryota > Viridiplantae > Streptophyta > Magnoliopsida > Caryophyllales > Polygonaceae > Polygonum > Polygonum aviculare. The sequence goes on from OW204024.1 coordinate 1,624,785, forward strand.
TAGGCCCGTGACCATCCCGGCCCATTCATTGAACTTTGTTTTGGACATTTGTTGCAAAAACGAACCTCTGAAATCCACCTCTAAACCAAGTTTTAGGTTCTTTAAGCATGTGTTAGTTTTATAATTTTGAAAAAATCGCTTAGGGTAGTTGTTGAGAACTGTTGTTGTATGTTCAAATTGGCCAACATAAATGACAAACTGTTGCTGTTTGTTCAAATTTTGGCCAACATAAGCATGTTCTATGCGTTCTGTTATCGTTGGTCGATCTCGATCGATCAAATCGGTTTCATGTAACGTTTTTGTTAGGTTTTGCAGAGCCTACGCATGAACAAGCTCTGATGAAGGAATATGATCCTCAGATAGGATTCAAAACAGGGAGCATCTAGTGCTAATTACACGACAATTAAGCGAGAGCTATTAAGGTTAACGAAGTGTATTCGTCGGTGCCGTAGACTTGCTCTTTACTTATCTTGTAGAATGCACGCCTTGACGAACTCTACCACGACCGAAACCAATTCCTTCTGGTGATTGTTGTGAAAATGATCAGCTCCTTCGACAATATGAAGCTTGTGGTTCGGTATGAGCTTTGCGAACTCGTGAGCGTCTTCAACAGGATTGATTTCGTCTGCTGAACCATGCACCGTCAAGACCCTACATTGTATTTTGAACTATGAGTTGTACGTACGTGCTACTTTGCACAAAACTATGAGTTACAATTCAGCATTCTTTGTCAATCTTCTGAGAAGCGTCATGCATGTTTGTGTTCAAGCGCTCCATCAGACTTTCCTTGGTCACACGGTAAATAATTAACTACGTACAACTAAGGCAATGCTGAAGTTAACCAGTTCTAACCTCCTCTTTTGACATCAATGTGTCCTTCCTTGTTGAGTGTTTCCATGTAGTCTTCACCCAAACGTTCGCCGATGCCTCTCTTCATATCAAAGCGACCCGAAACATTGACAATATATAGCTCGGACGTCGTGATCGATACTTTGAAGCATAGAGTAAGACATGCATCATCACCTCCTGCAATTAATGTAAAAAATCTTAAGCAATCTGAAACTCCAAAATATTCGGAAAAAATGAAAGATTACTAAGTTCACATTGCAGCTCAAAACTCAAATGCAACAACTACAATCATACACGTACAATATTAAGTCAGGTAAGTGAAGCTTTTCTTATATATCTATTTTCAAGAAACAACACAATCATACATGGGCAAATTTATATAGACAAATAAATTAGAATGAAGAACATATGCAGACTGAGAATCATAAAATATCAAATTGAATCTGAAAAGCAAAACCTTTGTATGGAAAGGTACCTTTACTGTGTCCAACAACAGCGCTCACAACGCGGTTTTCCCCGTTGAAGTGTTTGACAACGGCATCTATATCCCCTTAGCTTCTTTGGTAAAGTTGCCATATGCAAACGAACCGTATTTCTCGAAAAAGGGATTCGATTGATGGGATCCCTCCTTCTTCGCCATCTCTGAAAGTACACTTTCCCTGTAAAAATACACTTTTTCGCCGCCGTCGAAACTCGGGGTCGGGACTCGGGCTCAGGCAGCCGCCGTGGGACGTTGACGTGGGTGGAGACCGGCGCCGATCGAGATCTGAGAAGGTGAGGTCGAACTGAGCGGTGAGCGGCCTGTGAATGATTTCAACAAGGCAATCGAATGATATTCAATTCACGAGAAAGGCGAAGGATTAGAGAAGGGAGAGAATCTAAATGGGACTAGAAATTATTTTTTTGTCGAGGGCACTGCCCATGAGAGTCGAACGGGTGACCTCTGGGTATTACCCTTAGAGGCTTAACCGTTTTGACTAGATGCCCGAAGGCTAAATGGGACTAGAAATTGGTTTGTCATTTTTTTTAGGATGTTATGGAATATGATTAATAAACACTTTGGTCCATAGTTTTATCATTTCATCCTTATTTGTCCTAATTTTGGAATGAACTTAAATAAGATTCTTATTTTTATTATTTTTTTATCTATGAAAATGTTATATTATAATTGAATATACATTGAGTATACAATATATTTAGGCTATAGTTTTTACATAATGGAATGTTTCGATAGTTAAATGACTATAGAAGTTAGAATATTCTCTTTTTTTGAATAATAAATATATAACATCAAAGCAAATAGGGGTTAGGAAGTTAGTATGGATTCGAGTCAACGTTTTTTCATAACTTGATACAACCATTTGTGGGTGATAAAGTGAACAAGTGTACTCTTATTTTGGCTTACAAGAGGAGCCATTAAAATTTTCAATTATTTAATTATCTCATTTGTTGATCAATACTCTATATTTCACAAATAGATAGAACAATTTCATTTTACCTAAATATACTTTCTAATTTAAATACCTTTTAGAAAACTAATGTGCATGTTCGGAAATAATTAAAATTATAAATTAAAATATGACTAATGTGCAATCACCCTTAAAAGCATAAAACCAAAAAAATATAAAATGATTATTGTTCAATTACCCTTAAAAGTTCAAACACAAAAAAAAAATAAAAAAAGGGTACGTAATTTGGTTATATCAAGTTGGTGATTTGCATACTAAAATAAAAGTAAATATAATTTGTAAAATAATGTAAGTTATTGACTATATAATATAAGTACGTAATTTGCATAACAATAATTCCTAATCGATTATAGAAAAATTAAAGACTTCTAATATTCAATGAAATTAAATAATGTTGAATTTTTTTATTATACGTTTTCACACAAATATTCTATTTATATAATATTTAAAAAATTACAAAACACGAGTCATGCATGGCACGGCGGGTACAACTAGTTATAGATAAGAATGGGTGAGAATTATGGCCTCTTATATACGAAAATGCGATGGTTGAAGAAATAATTTAAATTACAACTTGTAGTTAGGAACAAAGTTTAATGCTAAAAATGGGCCACGAATTTGTTGGTGGGCATATATATGATCGAGAGTTCGAGACCACGAACCTTAGGATATATAGATGTACTAAACAAAATTTATCGCAATTTTAAACAAAATTTGTATTCGTTTCAATTTTAAATGCTACTTTGTAGGTAGTTTATGTTTTGTATGGACAGAAACAAAAGTTCATAAATGATTTTAACAAATTAATCAAACACTTATTTTTACAAAATAGTATGAGTTCCAAAAAGAGGGAATTGGGTCAGGCGGCTTTCTTTTGGGCCCTTTATCGAGTGGTGACAGTTACGAGTGGTGACAGTCGAGTGATGACGGTCAACGATTGGTCAATGCCGGTCAACATCGGTCATTAACTGATCAACACCGGTCAACGGTTGGTCAAATAGTGGAGAGAGAAAGTTGTTGATAGGTTATGTCATGTGTGTAAATATGACATCTTGTGGTTTTTCCTTGCTATATGGCATTTTTCCATTGCCATATACTTCATTCATTCTTCTAAAAACTGACATTTCACCCACAAAATTCGTATAAATTTGTTCGCAAAAATCACAATGGACCTACATCGAACTAATGAGCCAAACTTAATTATATAATACAATCTTATTGAATGGTCTGCTCTATTATTAGTACATGTATTTTCAAACTTCGAGCTGGATATTTTTTTTTCGATCAAAAGGGGCCAAGCCCTTGTTATTTATTCAAACTGTTAGCCAACATGTTTCTAGGATGGCCAATCCCACTAACATCAAAAGACACCAGTAAGTTAACCTCCGGAGGAGGAGCATCAATGACATGGATACCAGGCAGGAGAGAGTGAGGGAGGTTGGCGAGCTATCCCGCACCATATTGGCTTCTTTGAATATATGTCGGAATTGGATATCCCAATCCCTACTGGCGAAGTCTTGAATCCGGTGGATTAGGTTGTAGAGCGGGTGATGACCCGAGATGTTGGATTTGAGCAGATTGTAAGCAAAATTACAAGAAAAACAATATTACAAGAAGCCAACTCCAGCTGCCTCCACCTATAGAGGTGGAGGACTTCACTGAGGCGGAACTGAAGGGATACGAACACTTCTCAGGAGAGAGGTGCTTCACCATCTTCGTTTGGAGGAATGGGTATTGTATTAATAGAGGTAAGCTCTGCCCTAAAGATCATGTTTTAGAGGGGATCTACCAGGGGTACTGCCCTGGGAGTTGGATTCCCTAAACAAATATAAGATCTTTTGTAATATAGTGGAGCCACTTGCCCTATGAGGAATGGGTGCGGTGACTTCACGGCGTACGAACACTTCTCAGGAGAGAGGTGTTTCACCCTCTTTGTGTGGAGCAACGGATACTGCATAAATAGAGGTAAGCAGCTCCGCCCGAAAGATCATATATTAGAGGGGATCTACCAGGGGTACTGTCCCTGGGAGTGGGATCCCCTCAATAAATATAGGATTTTTTGTAATATTGTGGAGCCGATGTTGCCTTATGAGGCACGGGTGAAGTGATTTCAGCCCTCCACTTATGTATGAACAAAATATATATATAAACTGACATTTATTTCAAGTGGCTCGTATATTACTTACGGGTTATTTGAAACAATTGATCAATTACTTGGTAAAATTTCAATCACAAATGTTGTGCCAATGGGGCCAATTATCTCTTCATTAGTAAACGTGACTAAAGTAAGGGCTTCAGTTAGCTAGACATTATGTTGTGCCAAGCAAAACATCAATCATAAAATCACTGTTCTTATCTGTCTTTAAGATCTCGCTTAAAAGGGGGAAAAAATCCAACATACCCAACTTTCAACTATCTAGATCGATCCTAGCTAGCAACCACGTACTCTCCATGAGCACCATCTTCTCTCATAGCTAGAATTTCTAGTTGGTTGAGTGTCGTTGCTGCCTTAATCTCCTTGCAAGAAACGTCGCCTTCTTCTGTTCTCGACCTCTTGGCCAAATGCTCCAACGAGCTCGGATCATGTTCACTCGATCCATCGACTTCTTCGTCTTCATCCATCTCAACCGACAACGTAGCTAAAAGCTCAAGCTTCCCCTTTGCAAGGCTAACACGACCACTCTCCATAGAAAGGTCCATCCTTGTGTACATTCTCTCTGGAGGTTGAACCGCTTCCAACTTGGTGGAGCACGTCGTCGGTGTAGTACGAGCCCATTCTCTCTGTCGTCTTCTCTCTCAGTTTCCCGTTGATGAATGAGTTCAAGAACGAAACCGCTCAGACAAGACTCAAGAGCGAGCGAGGGATTGCTTTCCTTCAGACTTGAGAGCCGTCTGTGTTTAAATTTTAAAAATTAAAACCGGATTTTCGCGGAATTATAACAGCATCTCTTCAGTAAACACTCGTTTTACTGCGAATTAAATTAATTACCGCATTAGTACAAGTAGGGATGTTCATAAGTAGACCGGACAAGAAGTTAGACAAGAAAACCGGTCCGGAACTGTAGTAAAGCGGTCCAATCTACATTTTAAACTCTGAATCCGGTCCGGTCTAAACCGTGAAAGTTTTTTGGTCGAAAGAGAGACGGTAAACCGGGAAAGTTTCTCTCAGTCAAGTGTTAATTAAATTCATTTTTCATACAAACAAATACTGTTTTTTTTTTTTGAGCAAATAATTTCTTCTTTTTAATTCCTTTGTAATACAGTCACGAAATAATATTAAAAAAATTGCATAAAGTTGGATAGACCATGGTTCATTAGTAAACGGGATTGACCGACGATATTCGTTCGATAAGCAATGCATGTAACATTTTTTTTATAAAACTACAAGTGTTCAAATAAATGTCGTATTTTATTTAGGGGTAAGTTGAACCAATTTTTCAATTACTTGGTAAACTTTCAATGACAAATGTTGTGCCAAACTGCCAATGGGGCAATGTATCTGTTCATTGGTAAACGTGACTAAAGTAAACGCTTCTAGCGAGACTTTTTTTTTTTTTTTTTTTGGTGAGGTCTAGCGAGACATTATCTTGTGTCAAGCAAACGGTTTTTTTATTATGTGTGTGTTAAGGCAGACAATATAATCACTCTAGGCCTAATACATATATGGCTCCCTAACCTTTTAAAAAATGGTCATTTTAATACCTCATCTTTAAGTTTTACCTATTGAATACCTAAACTATACACATTGAGACCTATTAAAAACCTCTTGTGATGACATGTAAAAAAAAATTGCCATGTAGATACCACATTTGCGCCACGTGTGCACCACATAAATACTATATTTTTCCTCTAATAAAAAACTATTTTTAAACATAAAAACAATAAGATAAAAGATAAAAAAAAAAACATCTCCTCCCGTGTAGTTAACACCGAAGAAGCGTCAATGGCGGCGAACGGTTTCCGGGCCGCTAGCGGAGCCTCGAGGACAGTAGACGCCTCCTCATCGTCCTCTTGAGCGGCGGAGATCCCTTCCAGATGCTCTGGCGAGCGAGCGGGGGGCAAGGTTGGAAATCTGGAGAATCCAGCTTATGGGAGGAGCGAGCGGGGTCTCGTCGCTCGTCGGGATGAGGGCGGTCAGATCTGGAGGCTGTGGAGGGGCTGCAGTGGAGGGAGAGGTCGGATTTCGTGGTTGAGAGGGGATTGAGCTTGGTGGAGTCAGAAGCGGCTAGGGTTCCGACGTGTAGAGGGATTCGGAGTTGTTGGTGGATACGCCGGATCGGAGGGGGAGTTTGGGAGGGAGGCCGTCGGAGATGGAGGAGCACCCCGTATAGAGAGCGAGGCGTTGTCGGAGTTCAGAGTTTGCTCCGGCGGAGGCGGCGACTGCTTGAAGAATTAGTGGTGCAGAGGGCTTCGATCAGGGTAGCAGTGGCGGATGAGGAAGAAGGAGGCGAAGAGGGAGACGACAACGAGGGAGACGGCGACGATGATGAGTTTGGGTGACGTGGCAGAGTGGTGGGAGGAGGAGGAGCGGGAGTCGGGGACGGGCAGGTGGCTCCGACGGCGGCAGGGAGGGAGGAGGAAGAGGGCTGACATTTTTTATTTTTCTTATTGTAAATCTTTTTCTTATTGTTTTTAATGTTTAAAAATTGTTTTTAATTAAAGGGAAAATACAATAATTATGTGGAGCATACGTGGCGTAGATGTGGCACGTACATGGCAATTTTTTTTTACATGTCATCACAAGAGGTATTTAATAGGTCTCAATGTGTATAGCTTAGATATTTAATAGGTAAAACTCAAAGATGAAATATTAAAGTGACCATTTTGTAAAAGGTCAGGGAGCCGTACATGTATTAGGTCATTCACTCTATTAATCACTCTCATTATGTCTTTAAGCTCTCGCTCAAAAAAGAAAGAAAATGCAACATACCCAACTTTTTTTGGATGAACCAACGTAGCCAACTTTCAACTATCTAGATTAATCCATGATTCTAGTCTCCTAGCTAGCAGCCACATACTCTCCATGAGCACCATCTTCTCTCATAGCTACAATTTCTAGTTGGTTGAGTGTCGTTGCCGCCTTGATCTCCTCCCAAGAAACGTCGCCTTCTTCTGTTCTCGATCTCTTGGCCAAATGCTCCAACGAGCTTGGATCTTGTTCACTCGATCCATCAACTTCTTCGTCTTCATCCATCTCAACCGACAACGTAGCTAAAAGCTCAAGCTTCCCCTTTGCAAGGCTAACACGACCACTCTCCATAGAAAGGTCCATCCTTGTGTACATTTTCGCCGAGGGTGCAACATCATTTTCTCTTGTGATTGGCACGAGTTTCCCTGGCTCGAAAACGAGGCCTTTTAGGCAAGTTTCGGTTCCGGGCACCCTCATACTAAGGAAGTAGCCAGCTTCAAACGCACCTTCCAAGACACCACTAATCTCATTTCCTACCATCTCATTCTCTACCAAAAAGTTTGGTTTGTGGTTATGTGCTAGTGGATTTTCTTCCCTTGCAACGGCAAGTTGAATTTGCGAGGACGACATTGAAACCCTAGCTTGAGTATAAGATAAAGGGTTTGTGGGCACGAGTCTTTGTGGCTGAGAGAAGCTCTCGTCTTTTCGTGGTCGCCCGCGCCTGCGCTTGATTGATGAAGGGGTGCTTGATCCTAAAGGACCTAGACCATACCGTTGGCTCATTGTTTGTTTGTTGGGATCAATCAAAATTGAAGAGTCTTTAAAACTTCTCTATGTAATTGAAGTGATGATGAACAAACCTGAAATGACAAGGAAAATAGAAAAAGATCATGATAGAAATGAACACAATAGATCTTAGTAATCAAATACACAAATATCATAAATCAACACAATAATACAATCATGATGATAACATATAAATGAGTTATCAGCGGCCAAAGATTGATGTTAAAGTATTTATAGGAAAAAGATGGATGAAGGTGGGAAATTATTATGAAAATAACTCATATATAAAAGGAAGTTTTATCTCTTGAAACATACCTCTGAATTAGACGGGTCTTCGAGATGCAATGGATTGATGGAATGATATTCAATTCACGAGAAAGGCGAATGATTTAGAGAAGTGGAAGAACTTAAATGGGATTAGTTATAATTTGTGTAGTCTTTAAAACCGATCTCCTCCATTTAATTATCATTTTAAAAAATGCAAATCCTAAAACTTGATTTTAATTTGAAATGTTACTTGATTTTAGCTACTCATTTGAATAATTCAATTTATAGATAAGAATGGGTGAGAATTATGGCCTCTTCTACGCGAACATGCGATGGTTGAAGCAATAATTTTAATAATAACTTGTTCAAATTGAAGTAAGGAGCAAGCTTTAATGCTAAATATGGGCCACGAATTCGTTGGTGAGCACATATATTAGCAATCCTTGGAATATATATAGATTTACTAACCCAAATTTATAGCAATTTTAAACAAAATGTATATTCGTTTCAATTTTAAATGCTACTTTGTAGGTAGCTTATGTTTTGTATGGACAGAAACACAAGTTCATAATGGATCTTAACAAATTAATCAACGAAAATTTCACGTGGTAACCCTATGGTTAAGGCAATTTCACGTGGTACCCACTCATTTACACTATTTCACGTGGTAACCCTGTAGTTTTGACAAATTTTGCCAAATAACCCTACCATTATTTTATGGTTACAGATTTAATTTTTTTATTAGAAAATAGTAATTTTAAATTCTTGTTTATTATTAGAATTGGTGGATTTGGTTTAATTAATTATTGTACTTGTTTTAAATATACACATTTCTTACGTAGGATCATTTGTTGTCGATGTTTGAAAAAACTAATTTAGCTCAAGCTAAAAATAAATATTTAGAATATATTAAAATAAATTTTGAATCAAGCTAATGAATAATTTTCAGAAGTGAATCCATGAAATTTGAGGTTGGAATAATAATAATCAAGTTGAACAAGTTTAAGTTAGAAGAAGCTCTATATCACATATAATGAAAGTAAATATACATTTCTAAATTTGAAGAATTCTTATTTCATCACTCATTAGCTTGTTACTATCCTTTTAAATTTATAGAATTGAGACAATGCAGAAAAAGATATTATACTTGTAATAAGGTAGTTATTCTATATAATTATGCCAATTGAATATAAAATAGAAAAAATCATATTATACATATATGGATAATATAATTGTCATATATTATAGTAATACTAACACAACCTATCTACTAATTCTTGCAAATATGAAATTTTTAAAAAATTATTTTTAAAAAACAATTTTTTCTCAAAAAATAAAAATAAAAAAAGAACCAATTTAACATTTTAGGCTATAAAGTAATGGCAGGGTTATTTGACAAATTTTGTCAAAACTACAGGGTTACCACGTGAAATAGCATAAATGAGTGGGTACCACGTGAAATTACCTTAACCATAAGGTTACCAGGTGAAATTTCCGATTAATCAAACACTTCTTTTTACAAAATAGTATGAGCTCTAAAAATTGGCATTTCATCCACAAACTTCGTATAAATTTGTTCACAAAAATCACAATGGACCTACATCGAATTAACGAACCAAACTTAAATGTATAATACAACCTTATTTTTTGTTCTGCTCTATTATTGATATATGTATTTTCAACCTTCGAGCTGGATATATAGACACGATCATGTATTTTTCGCATTAGTCACATGGCAAATTAGTTTGCGCGGGCATCATCATATTGTCGATTACCTTAACACACACTATAATTATGGAGTAATTACGATTATTCACGTGTTTGGCCGGTTTGGAAGTAGCGTGTGAATGCTAGAGCGAAGCCTATATCGATCATTTACGTACTGATTTACTACATTTGATGGATTCGAACAAATGTTTTTAGAACGTTAATTAATTTCATTACAAGCTATAAATCAAAAGTAAATGCTTACGATCAGTAGCACGTACTTAGTACACAAGTGTATGTATAAAGTATGATATCTCCAACCCGGATGCTATGAATAATGCATATAAAACAATATTTTGACCATAATTGTTTAATGGTCAATAGTCAATGGTCATGAATCTACATAATAATTAAATGGTAAGCTAGTGAATAGTACAAAAAGTACGTGGTTATAAATTTCAAGGCTGGCTTACTTGTTATTCGTTTGTTTCAAAAGTTCCCAAGGAACATTAGTTTATGTTACTACTACTAGTTTATCAAGCAGTCAAGCACCCTAGGCACCTGTTAATTAAGAATCTCGAGTACCTTAATTGAAATGTGTCAATATGCATACTTTAATCTAAAACTTTTTTCTTTCGACCAAAAAAAATCTATAACTTTTTTCTTAAGACCAAAAAATCTACTATTTTTTTTCAATTTATTTTGTAAAATCGAAAATAGTAGGTAAAACATTATATTCTTGTTTATATGTATACATTAGAAACTTTGTAAACATTACGTTATCCAAACAGCAAGGTTAACTACTTTTTTTTGGTTGAGAGCAAGGTTAATTACTTAATAGAACTATTCCAACCTTACACGTAATCCTTTGGAATTGAAACTACTCATGATCAACAGAAATATGTATACTCTAACTAGCCCTATTCAAACTCCTAACCAAACCCCTCCTAATTCTACTTACTTTAATGTAACTATTTTGACGACATCACATCTTCTTTAGTCTCTACATTCTTTATTAATTCGGCTTGTTTTAAATTAAGGTTCATACTCCGTACTCCCTCCGTTTCAAAAAACATGGTCTTTTAGACAATTTAGGTTGTTTCAAAATACATGACCATTTGATATTTTTCCCCTTCTCTTTCTATTTATACCCCTAATAATTAGCTTTATCATAATCATTACACTTTTTCATATTTCTCTAAACAAATAATTGAGTCTACATTCTATAGGGGTAATATAGGAATAACATGTTTTTCTTAATATATGTGCAATCCTCAAATGGTCATGTATTTTGAAACCGAGGGAGTATTATTTATAATACTTTGCTAGTTGCCGGTTGCCACACAACTCTCTTAGAATAAAACAAAAATAATAAATCAGGCTGATACAAGCACTCGGTTATATATACAACCAATCAAATCCTCACAATTTCCTTGAAGCTGCGCATTCACTAATTAATCTATTATTAGTAGTATACATTATCATTTTCAACGTCCAATTTTGCAATCAAACTTATTAGATCCATAAGTCCAAGTCCAACACACAAAAAGTGTACATTGCCCGACATTCAACATGTAGGCTCCACCTCCTCCATGATTACGATTTTGAGATCGATCAAGCTCCCTTCTTTGACCCTCATGATCTTCACTCCACAAACAAAAACTCTATATAAACACTTACACATAAAACCTAGCAAGTACTCACAAAAACTATTTGCCTAACATAAAGATGGGCATCTTAAGGAACCAATCGACTTGTGGGTACGAAAGGCTAGAAGAGTGGGACCCAGAAGAGAGAGCACACCGAGAAGCCCAGTTCTTGATCTACAAGACCCTTCAAAAGGCCGATGAGATCATTGCCAAGCAATCCAAGTCATCAGGCTGGCTCGTTCGCCTCCGATTCTGTAAGGTTAAGGTTGGTCGGCGGCTTAGGCGGCTCAGGAGGGGCGTCGTGCTGAGCCTTTCCAAGGCTAGAGCTGGGCTCTCGAAACGGGTCTCTAGCCGGGTTTCTAGGCTCTGGGCCGGTGGCTCCACCGCGGCCGCGCTCCCTCTTCCGCCGATGTGATCATGTAGTTTTTTGCATTTGGTTGGTTTTAAGTATGTGGCCGGTGAAATTTTTCGGGTTGGTGGGTTTTTGGTTGAGGTTGTTGGGGACTACTTTTTTATAAAATTTGGTGTGATATTCAGATATTGTGTACTTTTGAGTTGCACGTTAGATTAGTATGTTATGTATGTGAGAATTGAGAAGGTGAGAGTAAGTTATGTATGTGAGGACGTTGAGCTCAATCTCTCTTGAATCTTGATGTTAGCTCATATATATATGGAACACAAGCATTTTAATACCTTTCGGTAACAGAAGCATTTTATCATGGAAAACAGAATTCAGACGATATATAGAGACTTAAGAAACTTTAGTTATAAATATGAGCCGCAGACCAAAATAGATCACAACAGACTAGAAACAGAAAGTATAGCATATGTTTGACCCAAAACTCTCGATCATGCTTATCTATCGCAGCGTGTGATTCAGATTCAAGACACGGTTAACAAAATCACAAAGAACAAAAAATACACAAAAAGTACTCCAAACAATACACGTACGCACGTACGGGTGAAAGAAACTTATACGAGGGAAAACATATGCATATGTTACACACTTATCAAGTAAGAGAGAATTTGTTGGATAAGTTGTTGTACTTGGTTTGATGGCATCAAAGTTTTAAAGCTAGCTAGCTAGCGTATGGAATAATGTTGTCAACTGATCAACCATTTGAAAGAAGTGGCTCTTCTTCTATGGGCGCCCATTTTTGTACCCTCTTCTTAGCCTTCTTCACCTACAAAATTAATCATACCAGATTGTCTTAATTGTGTATGTACTAACCTACATATTTCATTTCATATCATAAGATAATTAACAGAGTGAATTCTTCTAATTACCTCCTCATCCCAATCTGTCCGAAATGTTACCCACAACAAAATCAACGTCTGCATAGCCATTCCTCCTATCATTCCTGACCATATACCCTGGCATTATAGTACGCACAAAAATCATCAACTTGTGTTAGTGGAAATGGCCATGATTAAGATCGTAATTAACTTTAAACTAGGGTACACTCAACTTTGACAAACCTTAACGCCAAAGTTGAATTTGAACCCGAGAAGGCAACCAAGTGGAACTCCAACCACATAGTAACACCCCACGTTCACATACGCAACAAATGCTTGCCATCCACACCCAACAGCCACCCCTGTAATTAATTTAATACCAGAGATAATTACATATAATTAACTAACAATGATGATGATGATGATGATGATGATGGATATATAGTTACAATTACCAGAGAGGACAGGCTGAACCCCGTTGAGCACGAGGCTGATCGCCAACAGGGGACACAGCTCCGACACGGCGGCTGCCACCGTGTCCCCCGAGGTGAACGCGTAGCTGATGACGTGGCGTAGCGAGAGCACCACCGCCGCTTCCACCATGGCTATCGACAGCGACACCAGGTTCACCACCACCACCGAGAACGCCGCCGATCTAGGGTTTCCCGCCCCTAGCTCGTTGCTCACTCTCACACTTGCCTCGTACATTTTTCACTTACCTTAGTACTTTATTTTGTTGGAATAACTTACATTTGTAACTTGAAATTAAATACATGTACAAAAAATGACTAACCTGGCTGCTGCATTGAAGCCTACGGAAACCATGAAGAGCAACCCAAGAATAGACATGCTGTTTATAAACCAATTATCAACACATGAATTTTCAAATCAAATCGTGAAATCTTAAGATTAGAGATACATTGAAAGTATAATGTACTTAATAGTCTATAGTATATGGTTCATTTTGTCATCCTCTATATTGTTGGACCCGGCCCAACACAGTAGACCCAGAATAGAGAAAAGGCCTATAAAGCTTCAATTGTAACTAAAATTGGATAGAATTTGTCAGATATGGCTAGATATGGGGTTCTACATTTAATAAAATTATTTGGAAGATAGACTTATTGTACCTCGTGCATATTATAAATACACGAGACTTGCAGTACGATAATAGCTCTCTAGAAAAATCATGCTCTAAAGCTCTCATCTTGCTCTTCATTAAATTCCAGCCTTAGTTGTCAAGATTGTCCAAATCAAATCATCCTTGATAATGACCTAATCTTGGTTAGAAATCTTCCTTGCGATCGAGCAATTTTTAGCTAAAACATGTATTAAGCCTTGCTTCACTTCCTTTGCATAAGTTTTTTTTTTGTAAAAAATATACTTTTTTGCTTTGAAATTTGTGAAAAGTAACGTTCTCACAAAGTTCTAGGTATAAAAAGCATACTCCCTTCGTTTCAAAATACATGACCATATGCTAATTTTTTCTTGTTTCATAATATTTATCCATTTCACATTTTTTCCCTTCTCTTTCCATTTATAACTCTAATGATTATCTTTATCATAATTATTACACTTTTTCATATTTCTCTACACAAATAATTAACTCTACATGTGATAAGGGTAATTCAGAAATAACACTTTTTTCTTAATATATGTGCAATGTTTAAATGGTCATGTATTTTGAAACAGAGAGTATTTTTTAACAAAAAGTAGTTTGAAATGGGAAGTATAGCAAGCCCATTATACGTTTAGCTGGTCTATACTTTGATGAAATTAGAGAAAGGTGAGTATCATAATTTATACCATACGGCAAGAGCGTCTAAGGCCAGCTCAGGATCCTGAAAGAGGCCAACAAGGAGCACCAACACTTGATAGTACCAAGTCTCCAAACAGAGCATAACAGCGGACCCCACAGACAGCTTAAAGAACGCCCACAGCCCACAAAGCGCCTCCATCCTAAACCCGGTCCACGTCCTCGCACACGTGTCACTCCTCACTATGTAAACAAACTGGGCCGCCACAATGACCCACATCGACAGGCTGAGCACGAGGGCCAGGCCCAATAGGCCCAGGCCCAGTTGAAAGACGACGGCCCAACTGAGCAGGAAGTGGAGCGCCAGCGTGGCGGCTGAGATGTACGCGCTGGGACGGACGATGCTCTGCGACTGGAGGAACTTCTGGATGGGGAAGTTGCAGGCGTAGGAGAAGATCTGTGGGATGAGGCCGTAGAGGAACACCGCCGCCGATGAAGCCAGGGCCGTTGATTGGCCCATCAGGATCAGGAGCTGCTTCGAGAAGCAGTAGATTAGAGTCAGTGGGACCCCTGCTAGGACGAGCACCACCGTTGATCTCTGCAGGTAGATCCCCAGCATCGAGTATTGGTGGGCCCCGTACGCTTGCCCACATAGCGTTTCCACTGCGCTTCCCATTCCTAGCTGTAAAAATAATGTCAACCGATCCCGTTTGACTTTTTTTTCTTTTTTTCTAAATTAAAAAATAGTTTGTTAAATGTTGTCCTATGATCTTTTCATGACATGTAATGTATGTATGATATATTATAGTTTGCCAACTAGATTAGTAAGACATGACTTAGTAAGACATGACATGTAATGTAAGTTACTTAGGATGTTATACAGTATTATAAACAATAAACAACAGTTATAACATAACTGGATAAGTTTATTTGTTTTGAATTAAGCATGAAGTGTTTTTTTAAGTGTTTATAATCAATAAAATATGTGAAAGAGTACTTATAAGTAACAAAATAAGTCGATAAATGAGTGATATTATCAAACGTACTTATTCAAATTGAGTCAATGTAGCCCTATAGTAATTTGATAGAGTAGTTTAGTTATACCATGAGACCATAGGCAAGCAACTGGACGCCGCTGTTGGCCAGGGAGGCGGCGGCGAGCTCCAAGTTGCCAAGGTGGCCGGCGAAGACTCGGGTCACCAGCGACATGAAGTTGTTGATCAAGTACCCCAACACCGCGGGACCCGCCAGTCGGAACAGGGTCTTGAGCTCAAGCCACGTGGCAGCCATCGCCCTCTTGTGCGTCGGAATCCGGGAGTTTGTTAGTATCTCTTCGAGCTCCGACCTCTCCTCGTCGCAGGCCTCAGCGCCTGCGGGTGAGTCCTCTAGGTTCTCTGTGGCGTTGGCCATTTCTTAAATGTACGTAGCAGAAGCTATAGCTAGAATAGCATGCATTTATATATGTACGTACGTGCTTTTATGGGGTTGCATGAGAGAATAAGAAGAGCTTGGGTCATCTTATATAGTGTATGCTATGTGTGATATTTTTCATTATTGGGGTTGATTTTTTGGTGTTTGGTTTGTATTTTGTATCCTTTAGTACAGTGTACACATGTACGTAGCGCCGTAGTAGTGGGCATACATGTAAAGAAAACGATTGATCAATCAATCGCCCAATGATAATCCAAGTGAAAACGATGCATAACAAATTCATAATCATGTAAACAATCTTAGAATTTATTGCTGATCCATCTACTCCAACATCATCAATCAAAGGAGTGAAAATTAGATGCAACTTAGTATATATCCTAGCTAGCTAGGTTGATGAAGCAATAGTCAGTTACATTAATCAACAACAACAACAACAACGTGACATATATAGTACTATTTAATTAGAATTCAATGTGCAAATCAAACTCTCACAGATTCAAACAAAATGAACAAAGGAAGCTCATGGTCTAGTCTTGAGTGTCCAAGAAAGACACCCTTTTGGTTTCCCATTTGTCTAAACGCTTATGTGCTTTCTCCACCTGCAAAAGTTAGCACATCATTTCAGTTCCAACCTAACAAATCAATGACAAAATGTACCGTTGGAACGAGAGATCGAACGAGAAAAAGAGACAGAGATTTACGTGGTACGGTAACTACATGTTACTTAAATCCATAGACAGGAAGCAATATATTATTTTGGAAAACAGAATTCGGATTAGAGAGCTCTAGGTATTTTGAAAACTTATATAGAGACTCAAAAAACTCTTGTTACAAATCTGGGATGCAGACCCAAAACAGACTGACAAACTCAGAAACAGAAAATACAGTGTAGCGTTTGATCTGAGGGCTACGTCACCCCCGACTCCGTGCAAACTGTCCCAGTGTATGATTCACTCATTCAGATTCAAGGCAAATTAACCTGTACATGTTAGTTTGATCATACCTCTTTGTTCCAATCGGTCCGAAATGTGACCATCAACAGAATGAAGGTTTGCATCGTAGTCCCTCCTATCATTCCTGACCATATACCCTGCATCATATCATTTGTTCATATATATATCTACATTAAATGTCAACTACTAATTACCTCATTTATAGATTAAATATTTGCACTTTATAATATTTGTACGCTCTATACAAATTCGAACCTTAACACCAAGGTCAAACGTGAAACCGAGAAGGCACCCTAGTGGGACCCCGACGCCATAATAACAGCCAACATTCACATAAGCCACAAAGGTCTGCCATCCACACCCAACCGCAACTCCTAATTGTACTCAATAACAAGTTAATAAAGCCAAATTACGTTGTTAATAAATCAAGATTTATACATCAAATTGGATGTTAACATGTATAGTACCGGAGAGGACGGGTTGGACCCCGTTAAGGATAATGCTGACGGCCAAAAAGGGGCAGAGCTCCGACACGGCGACCGCCACCGTCTCCCCTGGCGTGAACGCGTAGCTGATGACATCACGGACGGAGAGCACCGCCACCGCTTCCACCACCGATATCGCAAGAGACACCGCGTTCACGACCGCCACCGACATCGCCGCCGACTTGGGATTCCCTGCTCCTAGCTCATTGCTCACCCTCACACTTAATATTGTGTTACGTGAATTCGTTACTCTCAATTCATGTACCAAGAATTTTTTTAAGCTTAGGTTTTAGAATTTGATGATGGTAATTGAGGAATCAATGCTAACCTTGCTGCTGCGTTGAAGCCAATTGATACCATGTATAGCAAGCCCAAGACTCCCATGCTGCACACATTTCATTGATTCATCAATCATTCGTTTAGTATGTATATTCATATTAATTACTCCCTTCGTTGTCGTTTTAGTTGATTCTATTGTTCAATAACATTTGTCTTTTACCATAATTTTTCCGATATTATTCTCATTGATTAAAAGTAATTACATAAATTTATACTATAAGGTAAAAGATCTTCACAAGATTGAGAATGTTTTAAGAAAATCATATAACTCCTTAAATTTAGAGACAAATTCTAAAACAACTACTCCCTCCGTTTTTAAATGTGTGATGTTTTAGCCAATTAGACTTGTTCGAAAATATTTGATGTTTTACACTTTTATGTATCTATTTTTTCAAATTTACCCCATATAAATCTTTCCTTAACATATTCTCTCCTTAAACCACTATGAAATTAAAACAATTTATTGAGGGTGATTAAGTAATTTGATAGACTTTCTTAATTTCATGTTAGAATGCTAAAACATCAAACATAAATAAACAGAGGGAGTAATATATTTGAACGGAGGTAGTACTTTCTTTACAAGTTAAGCGTTATGTTAATGCGTTAAGAATGATAGGCAACTCTGATACGGTTGTCTAGACGACTCAGACGGACATGTACATATTTTTGTATAACAAGGGTAGGGATAAAATTACCATATGGAAAGAGAATCCAAGGCAAGCTCAGGGTTCTTAAGAAGGCCAGCAATCAACACCAACACCTGAAAATACCAAGTCTCAAGACAAAGCATCACTGCTGAGGAGGCAGAGAATTTAAAAAAGGCCCAAAGCCCAGTGAACCCCTCTGGACTAAGCCCAGTCCAAGTCTCCTTACACTTCCCACTCTTCACAATATAAGCAAATTGGGCCGCCACAATGATCCACCAAGAGAGGCTGAGAACGAGGGCCAGGCCCAGAAGGCCCAGGCCCAATTGATACACAACGGCCCAGCTGAGCGCCACGTGGAGCGCCAGCGTGGCGGCTGCGATGTACGCGCTGGGGCGGACGATGCTCTGTGATTGGAGGAACTTCTGGATGGGGAAGTTGCAGGCGTACGCGAAGATCTGTGGGATGAGGCCGTAGACGAACACGGCCGCTGATGAGGCCAGGGCCGTTGATTGGCCGAGGAGGTGGAAGATGGGATTCGCTAGGCCGTAGATTAGGGCGAGTGGGACCCCTGTTAGGATGAGCACGACCGTTGATCTTTGGAGGTAGATGCCTAGCATCTCGTAGCGTTGCGCTCCGTAGGCTTGTCCGCACAGAGTTTCTACCGCACTCCCCATGCCTAGCTATTGGATATATTATAATTATATCACATGCATTATCACAACAATTAGTTAATTAGTATTTGCGACAGCATATTTGCTAGATTAATTAGTGATTGATAATAATGTAGTATATCATTTGAAACCCTAATGGTGTTTTCATTTATGGATGAAGTCTATAATACTCCCTCCATCCCATAATATAAGACTCATTTGAGCATTTGCACAATTTTTAAGAAAAGTTTGAGAAGTGGGTAATTTAGATAGTTTAGTGAGGATAGTACGGTAAAAGAATAGGAGAGAGGGATAAAAAAGATGTAATTTGAAAGATTTAGTGAGGATAATATAGTAAAAGGAGGTGAGAGAGGGATAAAAAGGTGGTAATTTAGATGATTTGATAAGGGTACAACAACAACAACAACAACAACAACATTTACCCAGGGGAAACCCGCAAAAGCAGGATCTGGGGGGTCAGGATGGGGACATTCCAAACCTAGATAGAATGCGCCCAGAACAACCCAAGAGGAAACACTCAACAAACTAAACTGAAAGCCTAAACGCAATAACGCATCTAATACAAAAGCTAAAACGAAAACACAAAGAAAAGAAAAAAAATAGAAAAAGAAAGGCAAAGCAAAGAAAAGAAAAAGTGCTATAACTAACATAACAAAGCAATAGCTACGCCAAGTTCCACGAACAAGCAACTAGTTGTCTAACACCGAGATCTTCTCCCTCCAAAGCTTTCTGCACTGTGTCAACTCAACAGAAATACCTAACAAGCCAATGTCCTGATTTATGTTGTCTAACCAACGCTTCTTCGGACGACCTCGAGCTATTCTGTACACCCCTAACTCCAAACGCTCACACCTTCTGATTTGATAAGGGTAATATAGTAAAAAGAGAGGAAAGAGGGATAAAAAGTAGGTAATTTGGAAGTATAGTAAATTTATTTGACCAAAAATGGGAAAAAATGGAAATGAAAAAATCATTTTGGGATGTCAAATAAGGAAAACGAGTCTTATATTATGGGACGGAGGGAGTATATGTGAAGAATAATTACTTAATTTAGCAAAAAAACAAAATGACCACTTTTGATTGTAAGGAAAAAGGCAAGACTGTTTGATTGTGACTAGGTAAATAATTGATAATCTTCTTCTTTTTTGACTAGTATGTCTTCTTTGATTATGTTTTTTGAGTGGTGCAAAATGAGGGAGATCACTTCATCACTCCCATTAATTTTGTGTGGATTGTTCGGGTTTATGATTTATGTATACAATAGTTTGATAGGTATGATAAAAATAAAATTATTATTTTATTCAGTATTGATTATGTAATGTAAATAATATTTTTTTATTTCACGTTGATGAGGTGGTGTAAACATAAGTTCTGATTTATACTGTATTAATAGATAATAACATCTAGAACATATATTTTATTATTTTCGGGCAACAACATTTCTACCCTTGACATAGCAAAAAAAAGTTAGTGTACCATGCACCTTCGACTATATCTGAAAATACGTACACTTAAGGTATAACGTACGTAAATGAATTGATGGAGCTAGATTAAGGAAGGTAATTACGTACCATGAGGCCATAAGCGAGCAACTGGATGCCGCTGTTACCGAGGGAGGCGGCGGCGAGCTGGAGGTTGCCGAGGTTGCCGGCGAACAAGCGCGTGGAGAACGACATGCAATAGTTCACAAAGTACATGAATATGGCCGGACCCGCCAGCCGGAACAGCGCCCTCAGCTCCATCCACACCGCCTTCCTCGCCTTCTCGAACGCCCCAACCTGGCTGTCCGACAGCACCCGCTCCATCTCCAACGAGACTTCATCGTCCACTACACCTGGTTGCCCGAAGAGCGGCTTGTCGAGCTCCTGGTCAGTACGGTGTATGACGGATGTGGCCATGTCTAGCTAGCTTAGCCTGATGAGTGACAAATCTATCCATGTATATATAGGGAAAGTGCATGCATGTTAAGTGTTATTTAAAAGAAAAGCATTACGAATAAAGTTTCGGTTTTTTTATTATGTGCCCTAACTCAAGCGTTACGAACAAAGTTTCAACTTTCGTGCACACTTGTAATTCATTAGTTTATGTTTTTATAAAGTACTTTTTACTTGTAAGCTACATATTTATATTGTTATTCATGGAATATATATTGATATATGGACTCTTCTCTAATAAAAATTGTGCTTACTTAATTTGTAGTTCAACTTGGCCTTGGGTCCTAAATCCTAATCCTAGCTATGAATTTCTCTGTTTGTACCCTTTTATTTTTCGGAAAAGGGATACGGAAAAAAAAACATAATGGACAGTGTGAAGATTAAAAATGCTCTTTACCAAAATGGGCCGATAAAATAGCCAAAATGGGCCACGTATACCCTATCTCTCACATCACCAACTATCCAGAACTTAACGTTCTCATCCGCCTGGATGCTCTAGACCGGCCTCCGTAAGGGAGCCCGTCTAATTCTTACCTATATCAAAAAAAAAAAATAAAAAAAATGCTCTTTACCAGTAATGTGAAACATGTGTGATGCATTTACGTGTGAATGCGATAAATTGACATGGAGTATATATAGAAATGAACTAAGAATCATAATGTCAATTAACGTCAAATCACAGAAAGTAAATGATTCGTTAACTTCAACGGTCGCCATATTAATGCGCTTTGTTTATGGTAATTATTGGAATGTAGACAACCCTTAATCAACGTATTCCATTACATTTGCTTTACCGAACAATCAAACAAGAGAAATAAAATCGATGGCCGACCAAGTACAATACTAGAGATTTGGTTAATTTGTTGACTGGAATTTGTAAAAGTCTTGGTGTGTACAAAGTTTTTTAGATAAATTAAAAATTGTCTTACTTTAATTAACATAATACCTATACCACACAATTTAAAATCCAAGCGATTTGCTAAACCTAGAACGCGACTTTTGTTCATGATATTGGGGTGAAAGATTCGTATGTGATCGATCTGCACCACAAACAAGTTTTGACCAGCCCCTAGTATGTAATTCCTTGTGTATTTGTTTAGTAACCCCTGGTAATCAACTCCAAGGTACGTAATTAATTAAGTACAACGAACGATAGTATGAACAAAATTGCCAACCTATGTAGGAATAAGTTTGGGCTGAAAATGACAAATGGGCTGATGGGCTCACGAGTCACGAAATGAGGCCTTTTGACTCGTGGACCGTCATGGAAGGATTAGCATTACAAATTAACACTGTTATTATTCTTATTAAAGTTCAAGAATCAGGCTGTGCATGTTGTATGTTTTTCCTAGATATTTTATGAAGTTCATGGAAAGTTTGTGGCATAGCGATGAATAACCAATTCCTCTCATAATGATCTTATAAACAAAATTGCATGTCAACCCTATAGCTACCCTTAGTTTTGATAACTCAAATTCCTTAGTTTTTAAATCATTAAAACTTGGAATAAACCGAAGTAGCTTAATCTAAAGTATAAAACGAGTCATAAGCTGTGTAAAGAAATTGTAGCAAATTTAAGTTTTTGTTAAAACCAAAGATGATTTCAGAAAACATTATGATCCAATTGACACGTTAAAAGTTCAGACTGATAAATTTTAGAGACGAATCTGCTTTGACGAGGGTCAGTAGACAACTCTTTCTTCTTATTGGTGGTTAGTAGTGATTCCAGCGTGGAACTCGATCTTTCTTCCGGTTAACAACATAGGTGACCCATGGTTGGATGGGCAGATGGTGTCACCGTCGTAGAGGTGAGTATAACTGCAGATATGAATCGGTTGTCAAACCCAGGCGGGCAGATCTTAGGCATACAGGCTGGTCCTAACAAATTAGAGGCCCTAATCGAAAACTAATTAAGGGCTCTTTTATATACATTTTATTTCATTATTAAACACAAAAATCCATCTTTTTTTCTTACAATTTTTTTAAGGCCAAATAACTAAAAATTCAATTATAGTGTACGAATAATATGTTTGTTTATGTATGTGTTTTTAATACTCCACCCATTTCAAAATAGTTGTTCCTATTACCACTTTTTCTAGTTTCACAATACTTATCCATTTCACATTTTTTCCCATCTCTTTTCATTTATACATCTATAGTTAACTCAATCATAATTATATACACTTTTCCATGTTTATTTACACTAATAATTAACTCTACTTCAATGGGAGTAATATAAGAAAAATAATTATTTCTTAACACTAGAAAGCTTGGTCCGTCTGATGGACGGACAAATTGGTTTGTCGTAGATGTTATGTCATATGATTAATCAATACTTTGGTCCATAATTTAAGCATTTCATCCTCATTTGTTCTGGTCTCAAAATGAACTGAAAATAAGATTCTTATTTACATTATTTTGTATTTATGAAAATGCTATATTTTAGTTGAATATACTATCATTTAGACTATAGTTTTTACATAATGTAATGTTTTGATAGTTAAATGACTATAGAAGCTGATATATTCTATTTCTTTTTTTAAATATTCAATATGTAACATCAAAGAAAGTTTGTATTAAGAAGCTATTATTGATTCGAGTCAACGCTTTTTCATAACTTGATACAACCATTTGTGAGCGACGGAGTGAACAACCATATTCTTATTTCGACTTACATGAGGAACCATGATAAATTTCAATTATTTAGTTATCTCATTTGTTGATCAATACTATTTATTTCACAGAGTATTCATAGAACAACTTCATTTTAGCTAAATATACTCTCTAATTTAAATACATTTTAGAAATAGTTTGTAATTTAAATACATTTCAGAAACAGTCGTCTTCCATTCATTGTCATCGACTCCTCCTCTGCAACTATAGCCAAACTCGTAATTATTTTGTCAATCTTTGACATACACAGTTAACTTTTAAAAAAATAAAAACTAATGTGCATGTTCGGAAATAAAAAAATTAAAGTTATAAATTTAAATATGACTAATGTGCAATTTTCTTTAAAAGCCCAAACACAAAAAAAGAAATTAAAAACTTGCATTTATTGGACAAGGAAGTCAAAAATAAGTGTTGTAAAGATATGTAATATTATTATTTGGACAACTATTTTAGAACGAAGATACTATTATATTAGTATATATTAACGGTTTAAAAATTTATAAAATTCCAGCGGGCACTACATGGTTCTGCCTTGTCTTTGATCATTATAAAAAACAACTAAATTGAGATTACAACTGTCCACATGAAAGTATGAAACTGTCCATATTTCCTATAATTTTTTTTAAAACGGAGCACTTAGAGATCATACTCTTCAAAAAAAAGTCAATTCAACTTCAACAATTTCCTTATTTTAGATAACCATATATTTATTATATTAACTTTATATGTACAATATTTTCTAAATACTAATTTGACCAATTGTTGACATGATATAGTTTCTCATCATAACTATATACTAAAGCGGAGGTTAAATTTAATATTTAGCCCGACACGTAATACTTTCTCATTGGACCACGTCACTCATCTTTAATAAAACAATTCAATTTATTTGATTGGTTGAAATTTTATTGTAGACCCCACATTAGATATCTTCTTATCTAACCAATTTTTTTAAAAAAACTCTATCTAATATATTGCTTGAAATAAAACAATATGTGTTGCACAAAAAAATCTAACAAAAAAAATCTATCTAACTAATCTAACGAAAAAAACATCTATATAGCTTACCAAATCTATCTAACTAATATATCCAATTCAAATATGAAATTTATAAGATATAAAACATCAAATTTATAGATAAATAACCAAAAGTTCTTAATTCTGTTAAAATACAAATAATTTTATTAGAAATATCTAAATGAAATTGGATATGTGCAAAACTACTAAAAATAAATAATTAAAAAAAGATACTCCATAATAACAATTAATGAAACATGGATAATTTAATTAATTCAAGTCGTGCCCTCCCGGGCACGGGCACTAATACTAGTTGTATTTTCAAATCCAAATGAAGAATTCTCCAAAGATAGGAAAACTACATCAACTCACTACCTCCATCTCAATTCTAGAGATTTGGATAGAGAATTTATTGGACCAGTAACAAGATAAAATTCTTCAAAATACACATATCAATGTATATAGAGGAGTCGTTAATTGGACTGTTCTCCAATACCAAATTAATAAAGTAAGAAAATTAATCGTTAATTATTTTTTACACCGAGTTTAATGATTTCAATTTATGAAATAGTTTAGATAGTTTCTTCCAAATTTGGTATGATTAGTGCGTGCTCGTTGACACACATTATAAAAAGATCGATTTTACATGAGTAATTAAGTAAAATATTACTTAATTAAGTAAGGCTCTCTTTTTTTTGGTGAAATAAGTAAGGCTCTCTTAATTGGTCTGATCTCTCTTCGAAACTATTTTACATGGTATCAATTGGTTTACAATTGTCGTAGCGTTATGTTGTTGGTCGCTAGTAAAATATTACTCAACAAGTGGTCTAATTATTTGCATGTAAAGGAGCACTCCTCTCTTGTCGGCGATCGTGCAAGAAAATGCATGTCAACAAATTAAATACTAGGAACATGCACTTATCAAAATTGTTTAATTTCTGTATTCATACATATCCAAACCATATAAGAGAGCCTGAGTTAAAGGACGTTGTCGTCCTCTGTTATCAATCGATGGAGTTCTTGTAGCTCCATCCATAGAATTTGATCTTTCATACTCTTTCATGCACGAGTACGTGTTCAATCCACATTCATTTAATTTCGAAGAGAGATCAGACCAATTAAGTAAGGCGATGCATGCATGTACGTTCGTTCGACCAAACTAAGGTACGTATATATTCCACCTAATCCACGTAATCGTAAACCCTTCTTTTTGATAATGTAAGGGATTAGGATCGTCTGTCCTGAAGTCTCGAACCCAAGACATCATGATAAACCCATGAATGCTCAACTGATACGTCAAGCGTAATTGCACTCTTTTTGAGTCTTGACTATGATAAGTACTTGTAATTGAAGTAAATGATAAGTACTTGCAATTGAAGTAATGAAATGGATCACATTTGGAAGGATAGCGAAATATTACTTTTTTTATTTTCAACCCAATATATTCCACGTACCATTTTGTTTATAGATTAAGTTCGTTCAATTATGATATACCATTTGCGATTTTGGGGTGAATGGATCGACCTTTGTATTGGATGCTATTTATTTTTCGGAAAAATATTTTAGGCTATTTATTTAAGTTCGTTCAAATTTCAATTTGGACATATTAGGTCTTTTTTGTTGCAATTAGAATAAAGCATGAAAATCAATTAAGATAACGGTAATAAATTAAGTCCTATGTTATCTGTGAAAACCTTAGATTGATTTGATGATTGATGTTGTTGATAGTTTAGGTTAATTAGAATTTATGTAGGGGTGTAAATAATCATATTCATATATGCAAGTTCACACCCAACAAAAAGAGACTAGTCTGATCCAAAAACAATAATAATAATAATAATAATAATGATCCAAAACCATTTTATCTATTTATGAAAAAATGATTTATTTATTTATTTATTTTTTTTGCATTTTTGTTCGCACTTATATTGTTGAAATGGATGATTTGTCAAAAGTGACTTTTCTTTTTTAGTCTAGTACGTGAAAATACATAAAATGTGATTTTGTACAAACAGTTTTATAAGGGGTGATTTTGGGTAAACAAATAATAATGGCTTGCTATTACATATGAGAACTAACCACGTATAATTAGAAATATAAGATATTCGTTTGCCCAAACCTTTGAAAGCTCATACTAGTTTTTGCAACTAGCCTCAAAAGTTTGGGTTACATTCTGCAATTCCCTCTAAAAATAACGGATACAAATAAATATCACTCGTTAGTGTTAATGGTTTTGATACGTACGTGTGTTCTTGCATCCAGATGCCCCCAGCTATGGCGTAACAGAAGATCGAATGCTGCATAGAATTTGCGGAGGATCGTCATCAATCACACCATGATTGGTATGTACGTTTGCTTTGCTCTCTAGTTCATTGAGAGTGATCGAGTACATTACGGCCTTGTTTCACTTGTGGTGGTGAAAGCATTTTTTGGCTGAAAAGTATAGTTTTTGGTGAAAAATTTGTCTCGAAGAGCATAAAAGTAGAGATGTCATATAAATTGTAGAAAAAGGTAAAATAAAATTTTTGGAGAAAAAAATTGTTTCGAGGATAAGTGAAATAAGGCCACATATAGCGCAGTCCGATTACTTTTCTATACGGTACAATCCGATACCATTATGTGATCAGTTGCTTCTTTAATTCACCCCTTTTGCAATTGACTAATTTGTTGGATCGATCAAAACAACCTCACAGTTGCTGAAGTATTCTCCCTCGGAGCCGCCATCATTGGGCTCGTCTCAGCCATAGTAGGGGCATCAGCGTGCGCTCACAACTCCTCAAGTACATCCAGAACCAACCTAGCCTTGCTGAGTGAGAAAGTGCGAGCTTTGGAAGCCCTGATTGATAGAGTGAAACAACTTTGCAGCTCCACGGCCGAGTTTCTCCACGACCCGATCCCATGGATTAAGGAAGCAGAGGGGTTAAAAGCCAAAATCGATGAATCAGAGGTCGACGTCCACTTGGATGAGAAATGTATGAACGGATGGCTACCTAGCGTGTGCGCGCGGCAAAGAGCTCGGAAGCTGGTTCAAGAACATATAACGAAACTCGATCTTCTGCTAAAGATGGGCTCTAGTATACCAGCCGAGAACGTCAAGGGCCATCACCAGCCCACGGTGGAGGTCATTGGCATGCAAACATCTGCATTGCTGAATAAGATTTGGCAAGGTGTATCGGGATGCAGGGCCGGAACGATATGCATACACGGACTAGCCGGTGTTGGCAAGACGGCTATTGTTGCTGAGATCCACAACCGAGCTTTAGTCGAACCGTCGCTCTTTGATTCTGTCCTGTGGGTTCCAGTTCAATATGGTAGCACGCTTTGGCAGGTTCAAGAAGCTGTTTCGGCTAGTCTGTCCATGAACATTTGCGAGATTCAAGATACCGGTGAGCGGGCTCAGAAGCTGTCCCGGGCATTGGCGCAGAGGAAGAAGTTCCTGCTGGTGTTAGATTCGATGTGGCAACCTTTCTCTCTTGAGGAAGTCGGGATCCCAGAGCCGAAAGATGGGTGCAAGCTGGTAGTAACTTCTAGAGTACGTTCTGTCTGCACAAGCATCAAAGCGAAGGAGCTTTTTGAAGTAAGGCCTTTGATCAAGGCCGAGGCTTGGGAACTCTTCCAGAGTGAAACGGGGTCCGTGCTAAGGCACTTGAACGATAGAACACTGGTTAGAACAAGTGATGTTGTAGCTGGACAGCTAGATGGGCTTCCGGCTGCGATTAAGATACTGGCTCTGAAACTCAATGAGGTGTACGAGATCGATCCTTTAAGAGTCGATGCTGAGTGGGCCGAGGAGTTGGATGCATTAGACGGGAATGCAACCTTTCATAACCGTTGGATCCAGGATTCGTTCGAGTGTTTCAAGCAGAGCTACTTCAATCTACCATCTGAGGTGCAACCCTTTCTCTTGTTTTGTGCTGTGTATCCGCCGGGTTGTGTGATCGGCACGAGTGAGCTGATAAGCTATTGGGCGTTAGGGGATCTTCTTGGTCCAATAGACTCGTTGCACTCCTGCAAGAAGAAGGGGAAAGATGTATTGAAGGGCCTTATGAACGCTCATCTATTGGAGAAAGAAGAGGAGTGCCAGGAGGAGTCAGTGAAGATGCCAAACCTGGTTCGACTTATGGCGATGGAGATCATATTTAAAGAGAAACACCAGCTCTTGATCAGGTCAGATCATTCACTCTCTTCATTCCCACCGGCGACAGATTGGCCACTCGACGTTGAGAAAGCTTCGTTTATGGACAATCAGCTGAAAGCTCTCACTCTGAATGGAGAGTTGCCCCAATGCAAACAACTTTCCATGCTATTCATCCAAGATAACCTCCTTAACTCTCCATGTTCCGGTGCCTTTTTTTATCCCATGCCCAACCTTAAGGTCTTGGACGTCTCGCGCACGTCCTGTTTCTCTCTTCCAAAATCTCTTGGCTCCTTGGTCAAGCTGCAAGCACTCTTTTTACGCGACTGTACTAATTTGAAGTTTATCCCTACATTGTCGCACCTCCACGAGCTAGTCGTATTAGACCTCTCCGGCACTCGGTTGGATCGCTGGCCAGCAGGGATCCAGTATCTGCAGAAGCTCAGATGCCTAAACCTTTCAAAACATAGGATGGAGTTCATTCCCACTAAAGTGATTGGTAATCTAAAGTTGCTGGAAGAATTACTACTAAATACAGATTATGGTCCAGCTTATCTATGGGGTTCGAACCAAATTCGGGAGGCGTGCATCGAAGAGCTCGCGGAGTTGAGATCTGTTGCGGTTCTTGAGCTCAGCTTTCAGGATGCAAAGGTGTTTAACAAGTATGCAATGAACCATCTCATGTCAGGTGACCAAAGCGCACACGCACCGGCTAGCTTCAGATTCCGCGTTGGCCGTGTCAGTTGCCAAGGCCGCGAGTTTGGCAACAATAGCATTGTGGCTAGTGGAGATTACCACGTCGTGGTCCCAGAAAGGACGTATGAGCTACACCTGATGATGAACTGTGAGTTGATGTTCACTTTGACGTTGACCGGATGCTTGAAGGACTTGAGAGTCTTAGACATATCTGATTTTAGCGGATTGAGGTATCTGTTTACAGTTGAGACGATGGGCCATCTCGAGAACCTTGAAAAGCTCTGTGTAAGACAATGTAGGGAGCTCAGAGGAATAACGCAACCGCGAATGGGAATCACCCAATCACCTACGCTTAGTCTACCTTACTTAAGGGAGATGGTTTTGTATGACTTGCAACTTTTGGAGAGCATATGCCAGGGACTAGTGCTCAATTGTCCTCTACTTCGCACAATCGAGGTTCGGAGGTGTGTGAACCTGAGGTTGCCTATGATCAGGCTACCTGAACATCACAAGATTGAGCTCAATGGAGAAGAGAGTTGGCTGAGTGACCTGAGATGGGATCATTCCGATCCTAATTTCTATGGCAGCCCTGATCCCAAGTCCGTCTTCAGGCTATCGCGCCCTGAATCCGTTCAACACCTGTCTCGTAGTCTTACTCCTCGGTGTGTGAGACTACAACTGAATTAACTTCTTGTTCAGCTTTCTAATCAAATGGCACCTTAGTGTTCTAACACGGTTCTGTTTCCGATTCATAGGATGTCAAGGAGGGAAGGTAGCACTAACCGCAGCGAATCGGAAGGTGCACCTCGTACTAATAGCAACGTCGAGAGTGGAACTTGGTATCTGGTAAATTCCCTTCAGCCCCTTCATGAATTCATATAGAGAGTGTGTGTGTGTGTTATTTTTTTGGCTTCCTGATCAAGATTGTTTTCATGCAATGTTATGCTATTATTAATTCAGTTTTTCTATTGTGTCCTAAGTATACCAAAATAGAAACTAAAACCCTAAAAAGGAAATATTGAACCCGTTACACAAAAAAATTAAAAAATCAAAAAAATTAAGATTTGCAAAATCATTCCATTATTAGACTCTTATATGCCTTTAAGACACATGGTACAAAAATCCTTATTAACTTGGCTTCGTGACAATTGTATTTTTCTTGTTGACAGCGTTGGCTAAGCTCATTGAGACAACCACTGAATTTGGTACCTACTTAATTCTCAGTATTTCTTATTTGTTGTCGATCATCCTATTTTACAATCTTTCATGACTCCTTCCTTTTTCTCTGACTTGCATTGTGAGATTTTATACCATAGATCCCTGACGAAAATGCATGATGGAATTTTACTCAGGACATTAATGGAGATCATCCCTAGTGTAGAACAACCTCGAACCACCTATGAAGAAGATGAATAAGTGTTCAACATTAATTCTTTCCCTTTTTTTTGGGGGGGGCTCAAGGCAAATCTATAGTTTTTGGCTATGTGGCGTGCAAGAGTTGTAAAATCTTCCAACATTTTTCTTGTGTATCTTTTTTACCACATCAGTTATGGCAATTGAGATGTTAGTTACTCCATATAACTTGATTTTGTATTTGTTGGCACCCAATAGTATTTGTTACTTGGTCAATCAATTCTTAAACCATCTTGTTTATAGTACGAAGCATATATTATAGCTTAACAACTTGACTTTGTATTCCGTGAAAATAAAAATCGTCATTCATAAGGGAATCGGACCACTCATATGGGCTGCAAATATTGAAGAATGGGCTGATAGGCCTTGTTGGGTTCATTTTTCTAACAGAGGATTCTGCTTGTCTTCCCATCTATTTAGGCTTCGTTCGTTAAATTAGCTGAAAGCTGTAACTGAAAGCTGAAAGCTGTAACTGAAAACTGAAAGCTGTAACTGAAAGCTGAAAGCTATAACTGAAAGCTTGAAATGGGTGTTCGGTAAGATAACTAGCTGAATCCCGAAAAATGTATGCTAAAAAGACCAAAATACCCTCACATTTAAAACAAATAATAATAAAAAAAATACCCTCATTTTAACAGCATATCCATGAATGAAGTCTCGACCAAAAAAAAAATAGATGGATGAAAATGGAGCAGCAGAAGTTTAGCAATTGAATCATCAATGAAGGCAATTGATGAATTAGCTCATTACCAGACACCAATTCAACGATCCACTAGGACCAATCTCATATTAAACAAAATACATTGCACCCAGTGCACCAAAAACAAACCAAAACTTTCACAAGCAATTGCAAAGACTGCACAAGGTTTTTTCTTCTAACCCTAGATCCCAAATTCCACAGTTCATTCGTCCCCCTTCTGAATCTCTTCGCCGTGGACGACGGCGGACTATCTTCCGAATCTCTTCGTCGGCGAACTCCACTGCGACGGCCACGACGACGCCGGCGAACTCAAGGCAAACGCTTGCAACGAGCTAGGGTTCTTCGAAGCTTCCAGATCTGTAACGAGACCCCAGGGGTAGTTTGTGGAAAAGGGGCAAAAGGAGCGGACGAAAAAGGGGCGAGATGCTACCATTTCCGCTGTCCCCTGGGGGTAGGAGGGGACAGCGTCTCGCTGAATTCCGGAGCGGAATTCCTCTCCCGCTCCTCCGCCCGCTGCTCGCCGAACACCATCTGAAGTAGCAGAAAGTTGGCGATTCCGCTTCCGCCGGTTGAGAACGCTACTAACGAACGAGGCCTTAGCCGGCTCAAAGCTTTTTCCACCTACAAACCATGAATCCACAAAACGTTATTGAAGGTTGTATACGTATCTCTATAAGTCGTCACATTTTATAAAGTGTTAAAAAGTAAAAAAAAAAATAAAATCAAAAGAAACAAACTTGAACCAAACGATAAAGTTTCGAGTTTTAACAGGCATGCTTGATCCATGTACCAGATTCTTGGTCATCCTTATATATAGATCAATTTTGTCTTCTTTTTTTGTTCTTGTTTTTGTGAGTATACATAGGTTTCATGTTTAATGTTTTTTGTCTATATATATGCGATGTCCTGGCCTTTGGATAATGACGTTTAGTATAAATGGCCATTCTAATATTGTGGTACACGATAAACTCTTTACCACGGAGTATCAATTATCAAGACGTACAAATTAAAAAAACAGAAACAAAAGAAATGTAACTAAAATGTGGCCTGCCACAAATCGATATAGATTTGAATCTTTGTTCGATCTCACATCGCGATCGGAGTGTGGGCAAAGCAGTTGGCTGTCTTCTCGATGATAAAATCAAGGAGAAACACAAATTGGCTTCTTGTTGGATTTAAGCCTCTTGATACTATATAATAATGTTTCATAGAGGTATAATAACATTTGAAAGAGATTGAAAAGTGATGATAATCAAGCCTCCTTGTTGGGAACCCTATCCCACATCGGGATTCCTAATCTAAACAGCCTACCATATAAGTACATAGGTTACTCCTCCTATTGCCAATTGGTTTTAGGATGGAACCCCATGGGCTTATGTGGTTAGGCCCATTCGCGCATGTGCGCACGACGGTCGCCCCCTCCGTCATCATCTCTCCGGTATCGGGCCCACCGGATTCCGACACTCCTTTCTCAAAAATATGCTCTTGTAATACTCCCTATAACTTCTTTGGTCAAAGTACGTGTATATATATGAAGACTGGTAGCTAGTAGGGCTGGGCAAAATCCGGTCCGGATCGGACTTTTGGATTCCGGTCCGGTCATAGGTCCATGAAAGTGGACATTTTTGGTCCGGTCCGGATTTTTATAAAATTAAATATAAAATTAAATTTAAATAGATTTTAATTCTAATGTTATATAGTTTATTTTTAATATTTAAGTTTCACATTGATATTATATACTTAATAATACTATATTTTTCTTTACTCATATATGATTTTTCTAACTATATTATAATTTTTTATAAAAAAAAATTTCTTACAAAAAATTACTTCTTTTTATGAAAATAAAAATCCGATCCACCAGACCGGATTTTCTCAGTCCGGTCCGGTCCAAGTCTGGACCAATGCCCAGCCCTAGGCGCTAGCTACCAATTTTGTAGATAATAAATCAAAACCAATCATTGTAGCTCACTGTTTTTTCTAGGGATGAGCATCGGTTCAAAACCAAACCGAAACCGAAATTCGGGAATTTGGTGAACCAAAAATCGAACCAAAAAAATTCAATTCGGTTCGATTTTGGTTCAGTTTCATTAAATATAAGATTTTGCTTTAGAAAAATTGAACCGAACAAAAACCAAAATCCTAAAAATTATTAAACCGAGAACCTAATTGAACTCTATCGATTTCGGTTAGTTCGGCCAAAAGACGAGCTTTCACAAAACAAAAGAATAAAACAATATGAAAGACATATATTCGAGGAATAAATAAAGTACCTCTTTATCCCAGTTTGTTCGGTACGTGACCACTATAAGAATGATAGTTTGCATGAGGGTGCCTCCAATCATTCCCGACCAAATTCCCTAGTAAAATAATAAAAACTAAATTAAACCATAGAATAATTTCCCAACCAACATTCAAACTGATAAACAATCAGCCTTCCCCAAAATATAAAAGTTTAATCCAAATTAAAACAAGCCATGCATGCATGTACGAAAGAAGACTTATATATATATATAATTGACTGAATTATACTCCCTCCGTTTCAATAAACATGTCGTTTTAGCCATTTGCACACATATTAAGGAAGCTATGAAATGGACTATTATACCCCTAATTATTATATCACTTTTTTACTTTATTGAAAACCACTACTAATAAACTGATAATGATTATAAGGGTAAATCTGTAAAGTAAATGCCAAAAAATGTAAAACGACATGTATTTTGAAACAAAGTTTTAGAGCTAAAACGACATGTTTATTGAAACGGAGGGAGTAATACCTTGATGCCATAGTCGAACTTGAAACCAAGGAGGACGCCAATGGGGATGCCAACGAAGTAGTAACAGCCAACGTTCACATAAGCCACGAACACTTGCCATCCACATCCAACGGCCACACCTGTGTACGTAAGTTTCATTTCTACATGCATTAAATTTCATTGCATATGCTGATATGCATGTTGTCGGTATTTGTTACACCGATCTGACATTATAAATTGGCCAAAACACATTGCCATGTTAATCAAGTAATAATGATGAAAAAATTATTAATGTGGTCCTCGAATCGGTCTTCAAACAAATTAAATGAGGTCCTTACATTTTGCGTTTATTATATAGTCCAAAATGTCTATTTAGATAGTCGATCATATTAGTAGTAGTGATTAAAGAGCAATATTATCAATTTGCGCGCATTAGATCCTAATTATCATTTTGGTAAGCCCGTGCAAAAAGAAATCAAAATAAGAATAACGGTTTTTCTAATATGTGCTACCATGAGAATATAATAATAAGTACCGGAAAGAACGGGTTGGATGCCATTGAGAAAAATGGAGGCCGCCAAAAAGGGAGAGAGCTCGGCGACAGCATCAGAGACGGTGGCGCCGCTGGTGAAGATGTAGCTGAGGTAGTGTCGGAACACCAACACCGGGATGGCGATGAGGGTTGCGATGACGATGGAGCTGGCCGTCACAACCACCACCGATAACTCTGCCGACTTCGGGTGCCCTGCCCCTAACTCATTGCTCACCCTTACACTGCATAATAAAATACGTGCACATTAATTGATTCAACATAAATAATTAAATATATACTCCCTTCCTTTCAAAATACTTGTCTAGCTATTTAGATATTGGACATATATATGTTAAGAAAAAGAAATGTTATTCTCATATTACCTTTATAAAATGTAGATCGAGTTAATTATTTGTTTAAAGTAATATGAAAAAGTGTAATAATTATGATAAAGCTATTAGGGGTATAAATGGAAAAAGATGAAAAAAAATATCAAACGAAGAAGTATTACTTATGAAATAAGAAAAAGTGATCATACTAACACTAATGTAAATAACTAATTAAGATGGTGATCATAAGGATGTAACGTACTAACCTTGCAGCCGCATTAAATCCAACTGAAATCATAAAGACCCATCCAGTCATCCAGATATTGTCATGCTGCAACACGTACATAAACAAAAATTAAATCACAGGCTAGCTAGGCTAATGATGATTATTTAGTTAAAAAATAGATTAGAGAATTGTTTACCAAACGGAGAGAGAGTCCAAAGCGATCTCGGCGTTCGGAAGCAAACCGGCGATCAAGACCAGGATTTGGTAGTACCACATCTCTAGGCACAGCATCACCGCCGACGCCGCCGACAGCTTCAGGAATTCCCACAGCCCACTAAACGCCTGCCACGTAAACCCCTTCCACGTGTGCTTGCACCTGCCTATTATTTATTTTAAAACCTCTTAATTTGTTTATCCATAATTAATCATTCCAACATACTTAAGGCTTAATTTGGATCGGAACATAAATACAACCGTAATATTTGACCCTCACTCAATCATCATATAGGAGAAGCCCATGTGAAGATACTTTAATTTATGTGTTTTGGGTATATATGTACGGCAGTGTTCTAAAAATCCCTTTTGTAAGATTTCGTCTAGGTGTTAGGTGATCTCCGTTCGCCTATTTTTTCAACCCGTTTAGACGGTGTTAAGATGTCCGTTTAGGCCGTCTAGGTAATCGTAGTCTGTCTAGTGGCCGCCTACCGTTTTATATAACGCTACGGGACGTACCCAAAAATTCCCAAATCAAACGTATTAATTCGATCATAACGTGTATATATATACTAGTAGACCCGGCAGAGAGTGACCCGGACCCGAAACCCGAACCGAACTGACTCGACCCGAACCCAAAATTTGACCCGAACAACGAAAAATGAACCATCCGAACATGGCCCAGACCCGATCTGAACCCGAACCGAACCGAAATGACCCGAACCGAAATGACCCGAATAAAATGTAAACCGAACTGACCCGAACCCGAATTGACCCGAATCCGAACTGACCCGAACCCGAACTGACCCGAACTAAACTTGACTTGAAATAACCCGATCCGAAATGACCGGAATATTATATTTTGTACATATAATATATTATACATAAAATAATATAATACCTATTAAAATGGATTAAATTGTCGCGTGTGCCATGTGCGGATCAAGTAAGCGTGTCAGATCGGGTCGAGGTCTCGGAGATATTATCACTCTAAAGTCTAAACGGAACTAGATCCCTCATTAAATTCTCCTAAGAAACCGTCTTAAAATAATTTATTCAGAAACCGACCTATGTTTTATAGAAAAACATTGACATTATTACTCAAACAAATTTGTTGTTAACTTATTAAGAATGATGTCTCCATCCAAAACAATGTTATCAAACGTGTTAACTATCTGATTGGTCAAATCAAGAAATTGATTTAAAACATACAGAATTAAGTTTGCATTTTAAAAAATTATGATTATGAAATACTTTTAATAAGTAAATAATTAATCATTAAGAAAAAACATAGAGTTTAAGAAAATAAATTAGATAAAGGTTATGATATAATAATTATTCTTTATATCGTTATATGTTAAAGGTGAAAATATATCCGTAATTCCGTCAAAGGTACGTACGGCCCTACGGGTCATCGACTAGACGGTGAAAATATATCCGTAATTCCGTAAAAAAAGTTGAATCCAAATAACACCCGAATCCGAATTGACCCGACCCGAAATGATCTGATTCGAAGCAATCCGAAAAGGACCCGAACCGAAATAGACCCGAATTGAACAACATCCATCTGAAATGACCCGAACCCGAACTAACCCGAAATATTACGACCCGAAACGACCCGAACCCGAACGAAACCCGAACCTCTTTGTTTATCAATAATTAATCATTCCAACATTAATTCCAGACATATTTTAGGCTTTGTATCGGAATATAAGTACAACCGTAATATTTGACCCTCGCTCAATCATCATATGATTCACATAGCCATATAGGGGAAGCCCATGTGACAGATGTGAGGATATTTTATTACTACTAAAGTTTTGGCCGGGCACGTACGTACGTACCCAAAAAGTCCCAACTCAAAAGTATTCGATCATATATAGCGTAAGTGCGTACTAGTCTCTTACGTACGTACCTAGGGCTGAAGAGGATGTAGGCAAATTGCGTGAGGACGACGAGCCACCACGAGAAGCTGAGAACGAGGGCGGCGCCGAGGAGGCCCCAGTCGAACACGAACAACACCAGCCACGTGAACGGCAGGTGGAAAACGAGGACGGCGGTCGAGATGTAGGCGCTGGGGAAAATGATGCTCTGCGCCTGCAAGAACTTCTGGATGGGGAAGTTGCACGCGTACGCGAAGATCTGCGGGATGAGCCCGAACACGAACATGGCCGCGGCGGATGCGATGGCGCTCGTCTCGTCGAGGAGTAGGAGCAACTCCTTGGCGAAGACGTAGATGAGGGTGAGCAGAAAGCCCGTCACGATCAACAGGATCGTTGACCGTTGTAGATAGATGCCTAGCATCTCGTACTTGTGGGCCCCGTAGGCTTGCCCACATAGCGTCTCCACCGCACTCCCCATTCCCATCTGTATTCATTATAGTTTTCATCACACACATGGCATAACAAAAAAAATGAAAAATATATCATTACCTATATTAATTACACGTACAATGTTTAGAAAAAAAATGAACTAGATTCGAATGTCATGGAACTTTATATTATATACTCCATATGATAAGGTAATAAGTTTTGCCTTACACAATGGTAGAATTCAATTAATTAAGAGATAGAGGGGAGGGACGTAGAAGATGATAATTAGAGAAGGGTTTTTTTTTTTTTTTGAGGGTACTGCCCATGAGAGTCGAACCGGTGACCTCTGGGTACTACCTTTGGAGGCTTAACCGTTTTGACTAAATGCCCGAAGGCTTAGAGAAGGGATTTAGAAGATTGATAGGAGGAGGAATAGAGAAGTAGGTGGCTGCCTACATAGAAGAAGGAGAGATAGAGGGAAGAGGGATAGGATTGTCAAAATAATAAGATTACAAGATATATATAGTTGTTGAATAATAAAATTCTAATGTTAATGCTAATCTTAACAGTTCAATAAAGAAAACCCGAGAAAATAACCGTAAAGAAAACCCGAGAAGAGGTAATTAAACCTAACAATAAAATATATTAACGTATCACCATATATAGCAATAAAAAAATATATACTCCATAGCAATAAAAAAACAACAATAGTTTCTTCGATCTCCTAAATGAAACCCATATTGACAAGGGTAAAAATGAAGCTAAAATTACCACTCTTGCTATTTTAAAAGGTAATTATATTAGGGTTGATTTGGAAGCTCATTTCGATCCCTTTCTCCGGATAGATAAAAGTTTAGGAACTCTGTCATGTTTCATTTCGACCCACCTTCTATCTGTCGCAGTGTGTGATTTAGATTCAAGGCATATTAACAAATCGATTACCAGAAGACCGTAGGCGAAGATCTTGATGCCGTTGTTGCCGAGGGAGGTGGCGGCGAGCTGGAGGTTGCCGAGGTGGCCACAGAAGATCAGGGTGGACATGGAGATAACGTTGTTGAGGAGGTAGACGACGACGGCCGGAGCTGCCAGCTTGATGAGGATGCCGAGCTCGATCCACATGGCGATCCGGAGGCGGCTGAACCCGGTTAGTTCCGGGTCGGTTAGGGTCTTCTCTAGGCGGTCGCTGATGACGAGCATCTCTCTTGAGGCGTAGGGTTTGAGGGGTCTCACTAGCTCACTATTCTCTTCCTCCATTGCAACTGATTAAGCTAAGCTAAGGCAAAGAGTTTGTGTCGTTAAGAGTTTTGTTAGTGTGTGTGATATTGTGTACGTAGCCGAATTGGGTAATGTCTATTTATATCGTAACTTTGAGAAATAAAAAACGGTTTTTATAACTGTTTAGTATGTGTATAGTTCTGAGTGTAACAAAATAAGATTGGATAATTTGTGGCTGACGAGTACGATATCGGCCGTGAAAGCCGCATATATTCTTAAATTGTGAGAAATTATTAATAAATTATAAAAGCTACTTTTAACCAAAAGAAAATAAATGTTAAAAGCTACATATACTAAATACCTATGTTACCTAATGTATATACAAAAAAATTGCGCCACGTGTTATTTCTATAATAAAATAATCAGCCGGACCCTTCTTTATATAAATTAGGTAGTTAGAATCTCATATATTCTTATACCGTAAAAATTGCTTAAAAATTATGAGTTATCCGTAAAATTATTAATTATACCTTACCAAGAATTAGTTGTAATCTTCCAATAAATAATATTATTTAATAAAATGTGATATTTATCGTAAAGTAATTTTTGAACAAATCCAACTTATTTATATTATGAGTTGATTTACTATTGGTAAAAAAAACATAATCACAATACAAAGATAAATATATATAATCCTATAATTTTAACATGATCATTAACATTATATATCTATATTAAATTGGGTTTGGGTGCAAATTATTGCTTATAAGTTGCAAGCAAATTGACTCGAAGCTGATAACTACAAAATGTACCTCGCAATCTCGCATGGCACGTATGTTTCATATCCTTGTCATTTTCCAATATATTATATGTGCACTTTACAATTTTTAAGTATATGTTACTGTCAGACCTCCATCAATCTAGCTAACAAAAGTTGGTGCCCAAATTATTAGGTTAGATTGTGCACC
The DNA here is from genome assembly GCA_934048045.1 of Polygonum aviculare. Lineage (NCBI taxonomy): Eukaryota > Viridiplantae > Streptophyta > Magnoliopsida > Caryophyllales > Polygonaceae > Polygonum > Polygonum aviculare. The sequence goes on from OW204024.1 coordinate 1,665,061, forward strand.
CATAACCCAATTGTTATGAGACTGATCCTCTTAAAGTATACATTTATATATATTGACCCCTAGCCTTTTAAAGTACACATGACTCTAAATAATTACAACATTTTGCATGGACTAATAGAGAGATCATCCCTAGTATAGAACAACCTCGAACCACCTACGAAGATGATGAATAAGAGTTCAACATTAACTCTTTCCCTATTTTTTTCCTTTTATTTTGGGTATTTTTCTTGTGTACTTTTTTTTTACCCCATCAGTTATGGCAATTGAGATGTTAAACCATAAACAAGATGGTTTAAGAATTGATTGAACAAGTAACAAATACTATTAGGTACCAACAATTACTCCGTATAACTTGACTTTGTATTTGTTGGTACCTAATAGTATTTATTACTTGTTCAATCAGTTCTTAAACCATCTTGTTTATAGTACGAAGCATATATTATAGCCTAACTTAGACTTTGTATTCCGTGAAAATTAAAATTGTCATTCAAAAAGGAAATTGGACAATTTGGGTAAGGGGCGAATGACAAAACCAATCATTATGGGCTGCAAAATTGAACAATGGGCTGTTAGGCCTTGTTGGGCTGAAAATGATAAATGGGCCGATGGGCTCATTTTTCTAACAGAGGGTTCTGCTTGTCTTCCCATCTATTTAGCCGGCCCAAAGCTTTCTCCACCTACAATCATGAATCCACAAATACATTAATCTATACTGTCTATAGTATAAAGCAGAGACAAAGTCTTCACAAAAAATTGCGCCACGTGTCATATCCTTAATAAAATAATCATCCGGGCTCTTGCATATATAAAAAAACACTAATCACAATAGAAAGATAAATATATATGATTTAGGTAGTTAAAATCTCATATAATCTTATCTTGTAAAAATTGCCGAAAATTATGAATTATCCCTTACCAAGAATTAGTCGTAATCTTCAAATAAATATTATCATTTAATAAAACGTGATATTTGTTGTAAAGTAATTTTTGAACAAATCCAACTTATTTATATTATGAGTTGATTTACTATTGGTAAAAAAACACTAATCATAATACGAAGATACGTATATATGATCCCATATTTTTAACGTGATCATTAACGTTACATACTAATTAAATTGGGTTTATAATCGCATTACCCGTACATGGTACGGGGGTTAAACTAGTTCAAGTTTATATTATTTATCTCCATAAGTCGTCACATTTTATAAAAGTGTTAAAAAGTAACAAAATCTAAGGAAAAAAACTTGAACCAGACGAGAAAGTTTCGAGTTTTAACAAGCATATATGCTTGATCCATATACCACATTCTTGCTTATCGTTATAGATCTAGTTTGTCTCCCTTTTTTTTTTTTTGATAGTTTTCATGTTTAATGGTTTGTGTCTATATATATATGCTATGTTCCGGCCTTCGGATAATGACGTTTAGTGTAAATGACAGCTCTAATCGATCTTGTGGTACACGATAATCTCTTACTATCATTTATCAAGACAAATAAAGATATGTAACTAAAATGTGGCCTGCCACAAATTGATATAGGTTTGAATGTTTGTTCGACCTCACATCGGAGTGTGGGCAAAGCAGTTGGCTGTCTTCTCGATGATAAAATCAAGGAGAAACACAAATTGGCTTCTTGTTGGATTTAAGCCTTTTGGTACTCGTACTATATAATAATGTTCCATAATGGTATAATAATATTTGAAAGAGATTGAAAAGTGATGATAATCAAGCCTCCTTTTTCAAAAAATATTCTCTTTTAATACTCCCTATACTTCTTTGGTCAAAGTACGTGTGTATGAAGACTGTTAGCTATCTACCAATTTTGTACATAATAAATCAAAACCAATCATTGTAGTTCATTGTTTTTTCTAGGGTTGAGCATCGGTTTAAAAACGAACCAAACCAAAACCGAAATTCGGAAATTTGGTAAATCGAAAAGCGAACCAAAAAAAATCGGTTTCGGTTAGCTTCAATACATATAAGATTTTTCTTTGAAAGCATTGAACCGAACCGAAAAATTAACCGTAAACAAAATCCCTGAAACTCATTAAGCCGAGAACCGAATCGAACTATGTCGGTTTCGGTTCGGTTCGGTCAATTTTTTCGGTTTCGGTCCAACCATGCTCAACCCTTGTTTTTTCACCTCGCTTAATGATTAAATAATCTTAATTAGCTTGAAGAAGGTTGAATAAAACAAAAGAACAAAACAATATGAAAGGCATATATTCGAGGAATAAAGAAAGTACCTCTTTATCCCAGTTTGTCCGGTACGTGACCACTATAAGAATGATAGTTTGCATGAGGGTGCCTCCAATCATTCCCGACCAAATTCCCTAGTAAAATAATCACAATTAAATTAAACCATAGTCTAATTAATTTCCCAACCAACATTCAAACTGATAAACAATCAGTCTTCCCCAAAATATATAAGTTTAATCCAAATTAAAACAAGCCATGCATGCATGTACGAAAGAAGACTTAGGTCCATATATATATATATATATATAATTGACTGAATTATAATACCTTGACGCCATAGTCGAACTTGAAACCAAGGAGGACGCCAATGGGGATGCCAACGAAGTAGTAACAGCCAACGTTCACATAAGCCACAAACACTTGCCATCCACATCCAACGGCCACACCTGTGTGTACGTACGTTTCATTTGTACATGCATTAAATTTCACTCAAGTAGCCATGCATATGCATGTTGTCATTCTTGATCAAAAAAATAAATATGCATGTTGTCAGTATTTGTTACACCGATCTGACATTTTAAATGGCCGAAAATACATAGCCATAACATCAATCAAGTAATAATGATATATTGTATGAAATAATAATGTGGTCCTTGAATCGGTCTCCAAACAAATGTGGTCCTTACATTTTGCGTTTATTAATATTATATAGTCCAAAATGCCTATTTAGATAGTCGTCATATTAGTAGTAGTGATTAAGAGCAATATTTATTAACTCAATATAATCAATTGCGCGCATTAGATCTTAATTATCATTTGGTAAACCCCATGCAAAAAGAGATCAAAATAAGAATAACAGTTTTTCTAATATGTGCTCCTGTAGGAATATAAGAATAAGTACCGGAAAGAACGGGTTGGATGCCATTGAGGAAAATGGAGGCCGCCAAAAAGGGGGAGAGCTCGGCGACGGCGTCGGAGACGGTGGTGCCGCTGGTGAAGATGTAGCTGAGGTAGTGCCGGAACACCAACACCAGGATGGCGATGAGGGTTGCAATGACGGTGGAACTGGCCGTCACCACCACCACCGATAACTCCGCCGACTTCGGGTGCCCTGCCCCTAGCTCATTGCTCACCCTTACACTGCATAACAAAATACGTGCACATTAACTAGTTGATTCAACATAAATATATGTACATTTAAGACAGTTGTATTAACTAATATAAGATGGTCATAATTAAGGATGTAACAAACCTTGCAGCCGCATTAAATCCAACTGAAATCATGAAGACCCATCCAGATATTGTCATGCTGCAACACGTACATAAACAAAAATTAAATCACATGAGGCTAGCTAGGCTAATGATGATTAATTAGTTAAAAAATAGATTAGAGAATTGTTTACCAAACGGAGAGAGAGTCCAAAGCGATCTCGGCGTTCTGAAGCAAACCGGCGATCAAGACCAGGATTTGGTAGTACCACATCTCTAGGCACAACATCACCGCCGACGCCGCCGACAGCTTCAGGAATTCCCACAGCCCACTAAACGCCTGCCACGTAAACCCCTTCCACGTGTGCTTGCACCTGCCAATTATCTATTTTAAAACCTCTTTGTTTATCTATAATTAATCATTCCAACATTTATTTTTATTTTTTTTGGTAGAAAATCATTCCAACATTTATTCCAGACATATTTAAGGCTTAATTTGGATCGGAACATACATACATGATACATACAACCGTAATATTTGACCCTCACTCAATCATCATATAGGAGAAGCCCATCCCATGTGAAGATATTTTACAAGTTTTGGGTACGTAACGTACGTACCCAAAAAGTCACAATATTAAATTAACGTACTTATTAATTCGATCATCATAACGTCTATATTTTATAAGTTTTTAGAGATGTTCTATCTCTCATGTGTTCCGAGAATTTAACACCGTGGCGGACTACATTGCGACGTCTTTTCGACCTGTTTCTTCATTGTCACTGTGTTTCGATCCGGTACTCCAGAACCACATTCGTAAGGATACTCTAGAATCATAAAACTTTTGTAATATTAGGTCGATCTAGCCCAATTCTTTCCTTATACAGTATATAAAAAAAATACTAGCCTCTCTTAGGTACATACCTAGGGCTGAGGAGGATGTAGGCGAATTGGGCGAGGACGACGAGCCACCACGAGAAGCTGAGAACGAGGGAAGCGCCGAGGAGGCCCCAGTCGAACACGAACAACACCAACCACGTGAACGGCAGGTGGAAAACCAAGACGGCGGCCGAGATGTAGGCGCTGGGGAAAATGATGCTCTGCGCCTGCAGGAACTTCTGGATGGGGAAGTTGCATGCGTAGGCGAAGATCTGCGGGATGAGCCCGAACACGAACACCGCCGCAGCCGATGCGATGGCGCTCGTCTCGCCCAAGAGCAGGAGCAAGTCCTTGGCGAAGACGTAGATGAGGGTGAGCATAAAACCCGTCACGGTCAACAAGATTGTTGACCGCTGTAAATAGATGCCTAGCATCTCGTACTTGTGGGCCCCGTAGGCTTGCCCGCATAGCGTCTCCACCGCACTTCCCATTCCCAACTACTCCGTATTCATTATAGTTTTCATCACACACATGGCACAACAAAAAATGAGAAATGTATCATTATCTATATTAATTGCACGTACAATTTTTAGAAAAAAAAAAAACTAGATTCGAATGTCACGGAACTTATATTATATAAACTCTATAACAAAAAAATGAACCCCATATTAATAAGGGTAAAAATGAAGCTAAAATTACCACTCTTGCTAATTTAAAATTTATTAGGGTAATTGTATTAGGGTTGCTTTGGAAGCTCATTTCGATATCCCTTTCTCCGGATAGATAAAAGTTTAGCAACTTTATCATGTTTCATTTCGAACCCCGTTCTACATGTTGCATCGTGTGATTCAGATTCAAGGCATATTAACAAAACGATTTATTTTATACCAGGAGACCGTAGGCGAAGATCTGGATGCCGTTGTTGCCAAGGGAGGCGGCGGCGAGCTGGAGGTTGCCGAGGTGGCCGCAAAAGATCTGGGTGGACATGGAGATAACGTTGTTGAGGAGGTAGACGACGACGGCCGGAGCCGCCAACTTGATGAGGATGCCGAGCTCGATCCACGTGGCGATCCGGAGGCGGCTAAACCCGGTTAGTTCCGGGTCGGTTAGGGTCTTCTCTAGGCGGTCGCTGATGATGAGCATCTCTCTTGAGGCGTAGGGTTGGAGGGGTCTCACTAGCTCACTATTCTCTTCCTCCATTGCAACTCAGCTAAGCTAAGCTAGCTAAGGTAAAGAGTTTGTGTCGTTAGAGTTTTGTTAGTGTGTGTGTGTCAGTGTGTGATATTGTGTACGTAGCCGAATTGGGAACGTCTATTTATATCGTAGCTTTGAGAAAATAAAAACGATTTTTATAATTGTTTTAGTATGTGTATAGTTTTGAGTGTAACAAAAAAAAGATTGAATAGTTAGTGGCTGATGAGTACGATATGCCCATGAGTAGTTGAGTACGATATCGGCCGTGAATGGGCACATATATATATTAAAGGGTTTTTCTAACCCTATAAAAGGCTAATCATGGAAAATTTTAGTTTCTATTTTTTAAAGGGTTTTAATTTTTTTTGACGGATTTACTATTTCCTTTTTAAAGTTTTAGTTTCTGTTTTTTTTTTGTTGAAGGAGAGACGGCACTCTCCGAGCCCTCGAGGGCGTTTTATTAATTAATAAAAATGGGCTAAGTAATCCTCACACGGTGGATAGCCTGACTCCTTACAACATTGTGCAATAAAATTAAAATCCCCTCAAATGGGGCACGCAATAGAAAAATCGATTTTTCAACCAAAAAAAATTAAAAATAGATTTTTCAACAATAAAAAAATAGAAAAATCGATTTTTAAATTATGAGAGCTTATTCATAGATGTTAAGAGCGATACTATTTTTGTGTAGCTTCACACGAGGGTGCAAATTATTGCTTATAAGTTGCAAGCAAATTGACTCGAAGCTGATAACTACAAAATGTACCTCGCAATCTCGCATGGCACATATGTTTCATATCCTTCGCATTTTGCAATATTTTCTATGTGCACTTTGAGATTTTAAATATTTTTTGGTAGAATGACAATTTTAAATATTCTATGTGCTCATCATAGGATTAAATTTGTTATATATATGTTAGACGTCCATCAATCTAGCTAGCTAGCTAACAAAGGTTGGTGCCCATTATTAGGTTAGATTGTGCACCCATTTATGATGAGGTACATTTCTATCGGCCCCTTGCCTTTTAAAGTACACATATTAGACTCTAATTAATTACAACATTTCGCAAGGACTAATAAATAATATTGTTCATCGATCACGAGTATATGGCACAAAATAAAAACATGCATGTTGATTCATGTAACACAACAACATTAATGAAAAAATATACTCCATATATATAGTGAAATAAAATTGTAGTTCCTTTTGGTCAATCAAAAGGCTAGCTAGGTTTGAAATGTAGATGGAATGGGTCAACTATATATATGTGATATTTTGTTGCGCTACCAATCGTTTAACTATTCATTTATGCATACAAGAAATCGTGCCCGTTCTGAGCATCTAGTCACCAATGAGCAATCGATAGAACCATATAATATATGGTTAAGGATGCAAGCCCTTTTTTTCAATTTCACTAAATAATTGAGACAAAAAAAAACATTCTATGTGTGATTTGTGACTTTCGATGATACATTATCAGGAATAAAACAACCTTATCAGGCATCAAGAAGACAATTGAACATGCATTTCGACCGTAATCTAACCAAACATTCAAACCATTTTATAATTTAAAATTCATATTCTCATACATATCTAACTTCTTACAAGCTAGATTTTAGAACATTATGACCAAGTTGAATATCTTGACTGATGAGGTAGCTACAGTGTACCTAATTTTTCCTTTATTATAGTGAGGAACCGGAAATGTTAGAGATAGTCATATAAATTGAACAACATAGTAAACTTAATTATTGTTTGTTTATGCATCTTCTTGTCTTCTAAATGATTTGTTTTGTAGCTAAGGATCTCTTGAAAAATATGTATATTCCACCTCGCCCTTTAGGGACTTGTTGTAAAATTAACATTGGATCGTAATGGGCTAGCCTCATTTGGGCCCAACTTGATGACAGAAGGTGGCCCACAATGATAAACATGATAACGATCACTAATTCAAATTACCTCTCTCCTGTTATAGTTTTTTTAATAAGGAAAGTGATTCGATGTACCAGACATACTTGGTAGATTGAGAGGCTAAATAATCCGCAGTCGGTCAAACCGACAAGTGAAAACAAACAGCAAAAAACACAACAAAAAATGACAAAAATTTAACAGAGGATCAAAAACCGAGCAGCGATGCTTGAGCCAAGCACCAAAGAAAAAGTTAAAGAGTGGTCAATAGACAATAACAGAGAGGTCATTAAATGGAAGATGAAAAATTGGTTGCTCTATTTAGGCCAGGTTGTTGTCATTTTCTAACTTGGTAAAAAAGGATCATGCTTAATTGCTTGGCACCATAGCATGCATCAATGCTAATATTTCTGTGATTGCATCCATATTTTCTTCTTGCATTAGGAAAGGTTTTATATTTGAACAATTTTGTACTCTACTAGAACACACATGATCAGTTGATAGAGCATTCTACCTCTTTTATTTCGGTTGCCTGCGTGCTCAAACTGACATGCCTTAATTAAGATACAGAGAGAGCCTTACAATATAATGGCACAAAAAGTCCAAAAGAAATTGTAATTGATTTACATTTAAGTAGTACTCCTTCCGTCTCGAAAAAATTTGTCCATAAGGCATAAAAGCTCATAAATTAAGAAAAAGTTGAAAAAGTATGGTAATTTGGGTAATATGTGATTATAGTTGAGGGTACTTTTGTAAATTTATAGAAAAAAAGGTTGATAAGTGATAAAGTTGATGGGAAAAGTGGATAACTGGGGGTAATATATAATATTAAATGAGGGTATTTTTGTAATTTTATAGAGATAAGTGATAAAGTTGATGAGAAAATTGGATAATAGAGGTATTATTGTAAGAAAAATTAGATAAAAATGGAAAGATTGAGGGATAGACAATCATATTGGAACATCGAAAAAGGAAAGACGGACAAACTTTTAGAGACGGAGCGAGTAGTTAAATTGGTTGAAACAATTTCACTTGGTAGCAACAGATTTTGAATCACAACATACTTGGATATGCATATCCATCAAGTCAAAGAAGTAAGTAAATTCCGACCAAAAAAAAAAGAAGTAAGTAAATCCAGTGCATTGAGATATTGTCGGCCCAATTTGATGTTTCCGTTTGGCCCAATATCTTCCGGCCTGGTTATTTATAGCCGTGAAAGAAGATGACCCATAAAGATAAAGATAGTGGCATCTACCCAAATAGCCCGGATATTATTATCACACTTCACTTATTTGAGATACGTGATCCTATGTTCAGTTGGCAATTGCTTTGTATTCAATCGTCATAGGAAAGGCAACACATGATTATAATTAGCAAAGATTGGTTTAGTGGGCGCGTAATGTTTGTCAAATGGAATAAAGTCAGTTGTTTCGTTGATGAACCTACGTCACTAACTTTGGACTAAGGACGAACCAACGACTAAAAAGCATCATTTGATTAATGAAAGGCAAGAAAGAGATCCAACTTTTGATAAACAGGCGGTAGCATCTAATCCAACGTGCTTAAACCCTGTTCATCGGACATGGATTTCAAATATAAACAAGTATATATATGTGATGGATCATATTAATACATATAATAACACAATTTCTCAATATCATGTGCTATGCACTAGATCATTTTTTTTTTTGTCGAAATTATGGACTTGATTACTACAAATAATAACAGAAAACCACAAACACTTTTTAAAGTTCACTTATTTCTGTTTTAGATTCACATATAATACTTTATATTCATGTATTTCTATTTTATGTTCATAATTTTCAAGTTTGTAATGAAAAGTTCTTATTTCTCTTTTTTCACACCTAAAAAAAAAAGAATCCTTATCCACGTCTAAAAAGCAATGGAAAAAAGTGTATTAATTTTTTGATTTTTATAAAGAGTATTTACATGAAGTTGGAAGGGAGTCTAGAAACAAGCTGAGCTCCCACCCCCTTCTGAATACAAAAACTCAATCTATGAAAAACAAAAGCACCACTCTTAGTATTTTTTGATCATAAAAAAGTGTCTATTAATTTAGGGTAAATTTATCACATAGCACATGAGTACATATGGACAAAGCATACTTCAATTATTGATCGAAAGTTTGCTAAATATATATATATATAACAAGCTAGATTGAGCTATTAACATAGCTAAGTGAATGTTTTATTTTTAACCAAATGCTACATGCATTTTAACATTCCTTATACCTAGAAGGGTCCAACATCGAGTGTGTTTTTTCTAAGGAATTGAAAAGTGGTGTTGTATTATTCTTTCAATTCCAATGGGTCCTAAATTCCACTCTAATAAGCTTTCTTTTATACTTGGGCTGAAAGAATTTTTATCTACTTTAATACAATTATACAAAATCAATCATGGTTTTACATCAAATCCATTGACAATCGGACGTGCATTATATCTCACAAACAACTGATAATTTGTATTATTGTGACGTAAGTTAATCTCAATCATCAATTATTTCGTCCAGTCTAAGCTCGGATTAGTTTAATTAAGACACGATTTATAAGAATATTAAATTGAGAAACTTACTCCTGATAATAAATTAAATCATAAACCTTATAAAAAAATTAAACAATACTGAAAATTTACATCCAACCCAATTAACTTTCTAGCTACATAGAAATTCATACTCCGTAGAACATTTTTTTTTGGTGAACATATTCATAGAACATATTTATAAGAAAATATACCAATGTAAGTTAAACGTACTTGAGTTAATTTTACTGTTAAGTTTTTTTTGGGGGGGGCAAGAAATTTTACTGTAAAGTGATAGTACGCACATGAATCTTCCAAATTCCTTGGATTAACCATAAGAGACTAATCAGGGGTCCCAAAAATTAACCTAAAAATGGGAAACAAACAACATCAGAAAGTGAAATCACACAATGAGCTAGAGCTGTCAATCCACTCAATTATAAACCACACATATGCATGTGCATGATTGAGCCCAACGCCTTGGATATGGATATACTACTATCAATCATATATGATGATGATGAAAATATTTCTATAATACGGAGTAAATAAACATTCATGCATGTAACGATGGGTCCCAGACTGTACCTGAGGAGCAGGATTCGATCCTGAATCCATGAATATTGGTGAATAATGAATATACTCTAGTCCATTTCTTATTCGTACCTCCATAATTATCGTTAAAATTAGGTCCTTTGTTTTGTTTTGTTTTGTTCGTATTTAAAAAAAATGGAAACTTGCTCTTAATGTGATCGTTACATTGGATTCTTGAATCTTGATCAATTCCTTCTTATGACACCTTCGTAACCCTAGTTTCACCGACAGATAATGGACCCTTATTTGTATTGTTCTTTCTATTATGAGGAAACAATTACGAAAAGTGAGTAGTCTAAACAAAGATAATGGTCGATCTTCTTCAAATGATCAAGATACATGCGTCGAGGGAGGTTATGAAACGACCAACTTTAACCAAAAAATCCAATCTTTAATTACTACATGCTATGTGCCACGCATCGACCGTTTGAAAGAATCTCATTGCATTGTTACCTAATCAACTCAAATAACTTCATCATGTGCACATCATTTTTTTCTATATCGATGTTGACATTATGTTGATTGCAAGTAGTCGATCATTCTAGAAGGGGCCATGGTAGTGTTCATTTCTATTCAAGGCCAGTCTTCATCCATCATTTATCAAAGAATCCATGGCTAGATTGGCTTCACGTTCACACATCTTAAAATTCTAATGGAGTCTGATTTTAATGATTTTTCACTTGAAACATAGACTCTGATGACATATGTACAAGAGTTTTTTTTTTTTTTTTTTGGTCAACAAAATTTAGGGTGAGGCGATGGTGCCCCAATCCAAGGTCAGGGAAAACTCAAGGGCTAAGAGAGCTCTTAATTACAAGGGGATTTACAAACATATGTACAAGAGTTATGATGATGTTGATGTGCAATTGCACTTGGATCATAAACGACAAAGTGACAGCAGTGGGACCCATATATATATGTCATGTCCAGCTAAGGTCCCCACAAACCACACAGGGTTAATTCCATCCATTATCAACCATCCATTGTGCCACACTATGCAATGATATACACCGACGACTACACCACTACTAGTGGTAAAAACGGTCTTCGATCTTTTCTTTGTGTATTACTCCCTCCGTCCCTAAATATTTGTCCAGTATTTTTTTTTGGGCGTTCCCTTTTGTTTGTCCATCTTTAGAATCTTTCCATTTATATCATATTTTTCTTCCAACATTACCCTCATTTAATCTCTTATATTACTCCATTATTCAACTTTCTCACCAACTTTATCACTTTTTCTCTACAAAAATACACAACTACCCCTATCTAATCTCATATATTAGCTCGATACCTAATATTCCCATCAATTTTATCACTTTTTTTACTCTTTCCCACTAACTTTTTCACATACTTTACACATTTTCTTAATAACCGCAAAAACCGTCATTTTAGACGATTTTTTAGGGACGGAGGGAGTAATTGATTGCACCTAGTTTTTTACTACGAGCTTTCTTCACTGTAAAACTGCTTTTGTAATGTTATTAATGACGATTTGTCCACAATAAGTAAATACTGAACTTGTTTTGTCAGTTTATTTCATGACGTGTAATTGAGAAGAAATGGACTCTACTACATTAGAGAGAGGGACATGTTAGCGTGAGTTGACACGTATTGGGCCATGATTGGACACTGATATGGGCCCTGCCCACGTGGACGGTGGGCCTCTTTATATATCGATCTTCTTCTATCAATAATATGGCTCTAGTACAACACTGGTTTTGTTGCATTCTTGGATTGGAAGCTGATCGAGATAACAGGGTATCTATAACTCAAACAAACACTTACATTGTTGTACCAAGATATCAAACAAGAACAATAAATAAAATTGTCACAGAGACTTACGTGGTTCGGTATCAGTGTGTTACCTACGTGATTTGGTAATAGTGTGTTATCTACATGGTGCGGTAACAAAAAAAACAATATATTATTATGGAAGACAGAATTCAGATTACAAGGCTCTATGTATTTCGAGAGCTTATATAGAGACTCAAAACACCCTAGCTACAAGGTCCAAACAGATCGCGACAGACCCATAAAACAGAAAACATAGTATAACGTTTGGCCCAGGAACTACTCCCGAGTGCTACATGCCGCAGTTTTTGATTCAGATTCAAGTCATATTAAAGTATATATACCACCATAGTAAAAGAGAAAAATATTCAAACTTAACCATAAATATTTGTAGCCCCATAGTTTTATTGTTGGCTTGTATATAGGGCCAAAATGTAACAATCGTAAATGATGACGCACAACAATGGACAAGAAGGCCCGTTGTACATCACATCTCAAGGGCTCCATAAGTATTCACAAACTGTTCTTCCCCACGCGCCCTCGTCCACCCTTTAGGCCACTTCTTCTTCTTGGTACTCAATTTCTTAAATGGTGTACGTAATTTTTTCAACGTACTAAAACTTACCCTGAATGTTGAACATGAAATTATTAAGATACTGTAGGATCTACGTGTGTTAGTATACGGATGTTGATCCTCCAGAGGGATCAACAAACCGGGCAGCGGAATATGAAAGCAGTTCAAACAAGTTATGATTCACACAAAGCAATTCAAATCAAGCCAGTCTTTTGTTATTACCAAGCATGAACTTACAAACGTGAATCCTTGATCTTAAGGTTTACACAATACCTTCTACCCAGATCTAGATCCCTCAGCGTCGGACACACTTGTAACTCGACTCAACGGACTTGACCCACACCTCTAGCTCACGTACACAACTTGACCTAGAGTACTTCGTGTGTTCTTTCTCTCAATCACACTCAGCAATTGACTCTCTCAGCATCCGTAACAAATGCAAGTACATAAACCCCTATATATACTAAAGGCTAGAAACCGATTCTATCCTATAATATAAATCGGGATTTACCCTAGAATAATCTTATTAAGAGAAACAAAATATCCCCTGTTTGAGCCAAAATTCACCCAAGGGAATCCTGGCCTAAATCGGGTCTGATCGAGGGGAATCACGAAGAAGACGAACGATGTAAAAGTTCGTGAATTGTATTCAAAGTATGATTGAATGCGTAAAAAGCATGATCTTGCCCTAAGGCTTACAATCGGGTTTTATAGCACCTTTTAGGATCGATCTATCTCATGGGAAAAGATAAGAAAATACAAGATTCTAACTAATCGTGATCTTAACCAAATATCTTAAAGAAATCTATCTTATATCTTTAACTCTATCTTGCTTAACCGACTTTGGTTCTTGCCGCCTCCCGCTGGATTCTGAGGAAGTATCAAAGAAGTCTCGATCGGGTATCAATACTTTGCTGAGGAAAATCTGGGCCCAACAATACCCCTAAATGTAGCGTTCGGATTTTGAAATCCTTTCAAATTTTGAATGGTGCATTTAAGTGATTTGACGTTGTGGTCAAGCCTCGGTTTTCGGGATTTGCAGGCTCCATTCTTAAACCCTCTCTTTCGTCCTTCTCTTTCCATCTTTGCCTTCAGTTGTGTCCGACTTTCTCTCTTCTTCCTTTGTTCTTCGTTCTTCGATCGCTCCAGGTACTTCTCCAACCCTTCTCGCTTCTCTTTCTTGCTTCGCATGGCTCCAAGATCTCCCTTTACCTCTTCTAAAGCCCTCAGCGAGGAAGACCTTCTTCCTTGCACCATGACCCGAGATGAAATCAGCGAATGGGTCAAATTTGGGGGTTTCCCTAATGGGACCCGATTCCATGCTCCAACAATCGAAAAGATCGATTGGTTTCGCAAGGGCTGGGTCTGTTTCTTGGATTACCCATTCACCCTAGGTCTGAAGTTTCCCTTTTCCGATTTCATTCGTGAGTTTATTAGTTCCCTAAGGGTCTCCCCTTGTCAAATTCTTCCCACAACATGGCGAACCCTTGCCCGTATCGACGAGCTTGCCACGGAACGCGGGCTCAAGATGTCGATGGGGGAACTCCTCTTTGCCTATAAAATCGTCCCACAAAGAGCCGGCCGAATTACTCTTCATGCTAGGGATGTGAAAAACCCTTTAATTCCCAAAACGAAAATGCCTTCCCAGAGCTTGCAAGCTCGCTTCTTCTTCATCGAGTTAGAATCTCTAAGGGGTTTAGACGAGGATGTATTATCGGTCTTTCGAGATGGGTGGAACACGTCCCGTAAGGCTCTGAGCCTTTCTTCGCTGTTATCCCCTGTTTTTGCTTTTGCGTCTAATCCTGACTTGGTTTTCCTTTCTTCTTTGTGCAGTTCCGGTAGGAATCAACTCCAGGAGTACAGATACAGGCGTTTGCCGGCGATTGTTGAAGGTCAAGGTTGAAAAACGTAAGCCTAAGAAGACCAAACCCGAACCTGAAGAACCTGCAGAGGAGGTGGGAGCATTGGAATTTGAGGACAAGACCGAAACAAGCTAAACTTCGACATCTTCTGATATGGCGAGTTCATCTGGAAAGAAATCAGGTCTGAACCCATTTATTCGAAATCTTGCATCTTTGAATTCTTTACTATATCTGGGTTACTAACTTCTAGCACCGGGCAGGCGCTAAGATTGATATGTCCGCCGCTGGGATGGTGAAGAGATTGAGATCCAGTGGGATCAAGGCTCTGGCATCCCCGACTCCTTCCATAGACTCAAAGAAATCTCAACCGCCAAAGCGCAAGAGGACTGACGAGACCCCATCCCCTGCCGCGAAGAAGAGGGAGCCGAAGGACCTTCTGAGTGCCTTCGGCGACAAGCTTTCCCCCAATATTAAAGCTGAGTTCCAATCGTTACCCCTTGATGCAACCTTTAGCCATGTGGGAACTACCCTTAGACTGGTAAGTCAATCTTTTCTATCATATTTTATTAATACTTCTTCAATACCCCGTACTCAGCAGGTCGTGCTTGTTGCAGGCTTTTCAAGAGCTTATGGCGACCAACAACCGCACTCATGAGGAGTTGTCGAAGCTGGAGGCCGATACTAAGAGTGCCAGAGACGCTGCCGCTGCCTCCGAGAGGAAGATCCGTAAACTCCAATCGACCATCGACTCCTTGTCGATTTAGGTGGAGGACCTTCAAGCTGAGAAGGCCTCACTGGAGTCTTGGATGCGCGAAGCGAAGAAGTCTGCTAAGCACTTTTCGGAGGTGGTGACCCAGGTGGCCGGGTATTACACTCTGAAGGCGCGGGTGGAACTTCTTCAAGACCAGGCAGAGGGAAGAGGAGAAAACTGGGTGTTGGCCACAGAGCAGGAAGCCCTGGAAGAGTATTTTCCGTCCTGCAACCCTCCCCCAGGCCAAGAGTTTATTGAGACTGCCGAACAGGTGGCCGAGGAGGAAGACTCGGAGAAGACCAGGGAGGCCGGGACTCCGGGTACCGCTGCTGAGAACCCTGGCGCTGAAGATGGTGGTACGGCCACTGGCGGTGAGGAAGATGCCAATGATGGGGACGCCAAGGACAAGACTGAAGGGAGGGCGAGCCCGAATGATGATTGATCACCCCTGCCCTTTTCTTATGCACAGTTTATGCTCCTCTGCTAGTTTCTAAGACTTCTGGTTGTTTGAGACTTTTTCAATACTTTTTTGGCTACCGAGCCAGTACTATTTTGATATTTTCGGCCGTAGGCCGGAAAATATTAGACTTAATCGTTTTGACGCCCACTGTATGGCGCTTTTGATTACCTGTCTTGTGATGCATTTTGTTCGCGTTTGGTTGTTAATGTTTGATAGTTTTTGATGCGTTAGTAGGTCAGCATCCGGGGAAGGCGTTATGTGACTCCTCCCCAGCGCATAATTATTACGAAATAGGCTTTCGGTTATTGCGCTTGGTTTGCTGCAAAGGGCCGTTCATACTCGTTTTATGTTTAGGCATCCTTTGGATCCATAAGGGTGGTGCCTTAGGATGTAATGTGTTCACGGCATCCCGTGAATGTGGCCTTGGGTATCGGTGCTATAGCATTCCCCTTCCCGCACTAATCCAATGTGACTACGTTGATTGAGCTTAGATGGGGGGTAACCAACTTATGGGTTACTTCATCACGTTGTATGCGTGACGACATCGTCTTATTTAGACGGTACAACCATGCGAACGTACAGTGGTTGATTTGAGTAAAACGCTTTTGGTCGCGCGTAAGTTATGACCGTGAGGATGTTCTGTGCGAGATGACTTTGAGTTGTGGGAGAGTTGTGTTCTCACGAAACGTATCAAATCATTAACAAAAACAAACCCTAGATCGTATATGAAAAGAAATAAAGAAAACAGTGCATCGACGTCGGGGGTGAAGACCCCGGAGTCTCTTATTTGAAAAGAAAATAACTAGGTCCTAAAGAAGTCTCACAAACTAATGCTAAGGAAGGTACTGAAACTTTATTGTGAACAGCTGAGTTTAGAAGTAATACTTCTTTAGGTGCGTTGCGTTCCAGCTTCGGGGGACTGCCTCTCCGTTTCTGGACTCCAACTGGTATGCTCCATTTCCTGCTACCTTGATGATCTTATATGGCCCCTCCCAAGTTGGTCCCAGTTTACCGGCATTGACTTCCGCGGTGTTCTGAAATACTTTGCGTAAGACCCAATCTCCCTCTTGGAAGCACTTAACGTGAACGTTCTTGTTGTAGCTCCTTGCGACCTGCTGCTGGTATTTCGAGATACGTGCATGTGCTACTTCTCTGAGCTCTTGGACCGTGTCCAGGCCAGCCTCCAATTCTTCTTTGCTATCTGCGGATGTTGTGAGTCCGTAGCGAGCGGTGGGCACCGTAACCTCGGCTGGTATGACGGCTTCGCAACCATGTACCAGGGAGAAAGGTGTTTGGCCGGTCGCGCCCTTGGGTGTAGTACGGTCGGCCCATAGGACGAAAGGTAGCTCTTCTGCCCAATTTCCCTTGGCTTTTGCTAACCGCTTCTTCAAGTTGTTGATGATGACTTTATTGTTTGCTTCGGCCTGGCCGTTAGCCTGAGGGTATCTAGGTGTGGAGGTGACCAAGTCAATATTCCAAGCCTTGCAAAAGTCGCGCATCCTTTTGCTTATGAACTGGGAGCCGTTGTCGCAAGTGATCTCTGCGGGCACTCCGAATCTACTCAAGATGTTTCTTTTTATGAAGGAGATGACCTGCTTGTCTTTGATTTCCCGGAAAGCCTCTGCTTCAATCCACTTGGAGAAATAGTCCGTCATAGCCAGGAAGAAAACCTTCTGCCCCGTGGAAGGGGGTAGTTTCCCTACAATGTCCATTCCCCATCTCATGAAGGGCCAGGGAGTTATCGACGGGTGGAGGACTTCCGGTGGCTGGTGAGGTACTGGGGCGTGGCGCTGGCATGCGTCGCAAGATTGGGCGTACTTGTTAGCGTCATGACTGATGGTGGGCCAATACCACCCCTGCCTGAGGATTTTATTGGCCAAGCTGCGACCCCCAGTGTGGTTACCGCAGTCTCCGCTGTGGACTTCTCTCATGACCTCTTCAGCGTCTTCTTTCTCTATGCAACGTTGAAGGAAACCCGCTGCTGACTTGTGGAATAGGATCCCGTCAACGATAGCGAAGCGCGTAGCCTTTGACCTCAGGGCCTTGGCTTCGTCTTTATCTTTAGGAGCTTCCCCTTTGACAAGCCAATCGAGGTATGGTTTTGTCCAGCTGGCTTCGGCATCTTTTCTCGCCCCGTCGAGGTCTTGATACTTCTTTGATACCCCAGTTTCCGGGGGAGGATCCTTGCTCTGCGCTACTGATGCCTCAACGAGGGCTGAAGGCAGAAGGTGGACTAGAGGCCCGCTGCTGAACTCTCGGGGGTCCAAGGTTGATCCAAGCCCTGCTAGGGCGTCGGCTGGAGCGTTTAGCTCACGAGGGATTTGCTCGAACTCGATTTGGTCAAACCTCTCGGATAGTGTTTTGACTATCCCGAGGTAGCTGATCATCCTGTCATCCTTAGCTTCAAAGACCCCTAAGATCTGGTTGATGATGAGCAAGGAATCGGCGCGTACCTTGATTTTCTTTATGGATAAGTCAGCAGCTAGCTCTAGGCCGAATATGAGTGCTTCGTATTCAGCTTCGTTATTAGTTGCTTCGAAATTACATCTCACTGCCTGGGCTATCAGATCCCCCTTTGTCGACTTCAGGACAACCCCAAGCCCTGCTCCTCTTACGTTCGAGGCCCCGTCGGTGTGCAGTAGCCACTCTTCTTTTTCATCGTCGTTGGAGGTAGCTAGGACCTCTTCGGGTACTCTCTCTTCGGGGGTTGGGGTGAAGTCGGCAACGAAGTCATCCAGAACTTGTGATTTGATTGCTCTCCTGGGCTCGTATCTGACGTCGTATCCGCTCAGCTGGATCGCCCACTTCGCCATCCTCCCCGAGAATTCAGGCTTTTGCATGATTTGTCGGAGTGGGTAGTTTGTCAGGACTACGATGGTGTGAGACTCGAAGTACGGCCGTAGTTTGTTTGAGCACATCACTACTGCTAACACCAACTTCTCGGTGGGGGAGTAGCGCGTTTCTGCTGGTACCATGGTTCTGCTTACGAAGTAGACTGGTACTTGTAGGCCTTCTTCATCCTTAACTAGTACCCCGCTCAGGGCATTCTCTGATACTGCTATGTAGAGCTGTAAGACATCTCTAGGGACCGGTTTGGCCAATAGCAAGGGGTTGGCGAAATATTTCTTTAGCTCTTCGAAGGCGGCTTCGTGTTTTTCGGTCCACTGGAAACTCTTGTTCTTCTTTAAAACTTCGTAGAATAGCCGGCACCGGTCCGAGGATTTGGAGATAAACCGGTTTAGTGCAGCTATTTTTCCGGCTAGCTTTTGTACATCTTTCACACTTCGGGGGGATCTCAGGGAGGCGATTGCTCGCAACTGGTCTGGACTGGCCTCAATCCCCCGTTTGGTCACCACATGCCCTAGGAAAGTACCGGACTGTACCCCGAAGATGCATTTCTGCGGATTTAGCTTCATGTTGTATTTCTCCAGGATTTTGAAGGTCTCTTCAAGGTGGCCCCTATGTAGGGATTTCTCTGTGCTCTTTACCACCATATCGTCAATGTATACCTCCATGGTTTTACCAATCTGGTCCTTGAACATCCGATTGACCAGTCGCTGGTAGGTTGCGCCGGCGTTCCTAAGACCGAATGGCATCACTCGGTAGCAGTAGGTGCCTTGTCCTGTGATGAAGGAGGTCTTCTCTTGGTCTTGGGGCTCCATTTGGATCTGGTGGTAGCCGCTGAAGGCGTCCATGAAGGTGAGTAGTTCGTACCCAGCCGTGGCGTCTACCATGGTGTCAATGTGCGGTAGCGGGAATGAGTCCTTGGGACAGACTTTGTTGAGGTCGGTGAAGTCCACACACACCCGCCACTTTCCGTTCTTCTTTGGTACTACCACCACGTTGGCTAGCCAATCTGGGTACTTCACCTCCTTGATCTTTCCTGTTTCTAACAGCTTCTTCACTTCTTCTTCGATCGCTTGGACCCGATCTGGCGCGAACCTCCGCCTCTTCTGCTTAACAGGGGGATGTTCGGGGTTGACATTGAGCTTGTGAGTGATGATGGAGGGGTCGATCCCCGTCATATCCTCGTGGCTCCAAGCGAAGCACTCTTGGTGACTTTTCAGGAACTCTACTAATTCTTCTTTTATGACTGGCTCTAACTTTTCTCCAATCTTCACCACCCTTCCTTCTTCGAGAGTCACCTCCTCCGCTTTTTCTTCGGTCTCGATTTGCGCAGGTGGAGGGGTGACACTCTGTAATTGCTATGCTTGCGGTCTTAGGGTGGTTGGTTTGAGGGCCGCTTTGTAGCACTCCCTAGCCAACCGTTGATCCCCGCGGATTTCCTCTACCCCCCAGGGGGTCGGGAATTTCACCGTCTGGTGGTAGGTGGACGCGACGGCTTTCATGTCGTGCAGCCATGGACGTCCTAGGATGACATTGTAGCAAGAGGGGCAATCCACTACGAGGAAATTGACTTGCATATTAATCCCTTTGGCGAAGGTAGTGAGAGCAATGTCTCCAACTGTGTGTTTAACTTCGCCGCTGAAACCCACCAATGGAACCGGATGCTTGTGGATGTCGTTCTCGGACAACCCCATCTCTTTTAAAGCATCTAGTGTCATGAGGTTGGTAGAGCTACCGGTGTCAATTAGGATTCTTTTCATCAGAACGTTCCCCATATGTAGGGAGATCACCAGGCCGTCGTGGTGGGGTTCGGCTGAGAAGTCCGCGTCGTTGTCGTCGAAGACAATAGCGGACCCGGATGAACCCCCACCGGTACGTCGCGGGCGATCGAAGCTGCTTGCGCGCGCGTGCCGCTTTGTGATTCGCTCTACTTTGTATAGGTTAACTCTTGTATTTTAGAGCTATATTGAGAGTGTTTAGGTTAGTTTTGAGCGTAATTGTAATATCAAGACCGAAGACACAAGACATGAAGAATCAAGAGTAAAAAAGCTTAAAGAAGAATCGCCACTGCATGGATACCGCGGACGCGTTACACATGGCGCGGGTGCGGTCGAGTGGAGGAGCGAACCAACCAAAGGAGTGAAGGCCGCGGACGCGTTGCTCATGGCGCGGCCGCGGTAGAAGCTGACCCGGGACTTAACCAAGTGAAGGCCGCCGCGGGCGCGGATCTGGTGCCGCGGGCGCGGTGGTAGCTGACTTCCAGACGGACGAAATCTTGGCGTTTCTATCTTGTTTCCTTTCTTATCTTTCGGTTTCCTATCTTATTTAGTCTGGAAAGGTTGATCTTTTGGGCTATATAAGGGGGACCTTTTCTAGGTTTTAGGCATCCAATTCTTGTCAATCAATTGTAATTCAATAAAAACTAGAGTTTTCTTTGTAATGGAGAACTAACTCTCCTCTGGAGTTTATTCAATCAAGGAAGCTTTATTATGAAGTTGTGAAATTCTGGTAACCTCTTTATTCTTAGGTCTTTATTGATACTCTTGTGCTTAATCCCATGATCTATGTTTGATTTTATGAGCCTGATCAACTTGTTTGATTGACTTAGATCTATTGTTTGAATTAGGATTGGTTGTTGTCTATGCATCTTTCCTATTCTCGAAACAACTCTATTCTAGGACTGTGGACTAGTTTAGGGAAGAGTATTCAATGGTTAAATTATGCATGAGACTCGTAGCTTGATTGCATGATTTGATTTCCTATTATCCCTGTGCTCTATGCTAATTCTAGGTTAAGTGTCCTTGCCTAGGGTTATAGAATTGCTTGGACCGTGGACTTGCGATTTCTAATGATTGGGATTGGAATTGACCTAAGCATATAAAGAGGTGGATGAATTCATGATCAACAGATTAATAAAGTGGAATTGATTGAATGAACTCTGCTTGATCACTTTGATTGAAACCGACTTTCAAAACCCCCCTTTGATTACTTGCATGAAAATCACATAAAATCTGAATAAAACTGATTCCTTTGGGTTCGACCCCTTGCTTGCCTAGCTATACTTGTTTTGCATATTTGGGATTTATTTTTGATAAGGGAACAACGACTTTGCCCGAGTCAAATTTTGGCGCCGTTGCCGGGGACTCTTTTTCTTGTTTGGATTTGTGTGCGTTTTTCGTGTTCTGCGCCCAAACGTCGCCCGCGGCCCCCTCGGCGCGCCCGCGGTTTGTACGCAGAACCATCCTTTGGGTTCGGACCTAACACATGGTCCGTACCCGGTCTACTAATTCTTCTCCTGTTCGCTTTGATCCAGAAATTGACAGGACTCTTCGGAAGATAAGGAGCGCCCCCAGACCTTCTACCTCCTACAATCTTCTTGAATCTCTCTCTCTCTCTGACTCTGAACCAGAAGACGCCATGGCAGAACAAACTATTCGCCAACTCACGGCGCCTGATCTCTAGCAACAACAGCTCGCTGTTCAATTCCCCGAACTCGGGGAGGGTGTGAAGTTCGAGCTCAAGTCTGGCCTCATCCACCACTTGCCCAAGTTCCATGGGTTGAGCGGGGAGGACCCGAACAAACATCTCACTGAATTTCACGCGGTGTGCGTGAGTATGAAGCCCACTGATGTGACGGAGGATCAAATCAAGCTCCGGGCTTTTCCCTTCTCTCTTGAAGACACCGCCAAGGACTGGCTCCTTTATTTGGTGCCAGGCTCTATCACTACTTGGGCAGCCATGAAGAAGGCGTTTCTTGAAAAGTACTTCCCCGCTTCCAAACAAACATCTATCAAGAAACAACTCAGCAGTTTGGAGCAAGGGGAAGACGAGAACCTCTACGACTATTATGAGCGCTACAAGAGGCTCATCGCGAGTTGTCCCTACCATGGCTACCAAGCCAAGGATCTTATTTGCTATATCATTGAGGGACTCTGCGACAATGACAAGAGGATCGTGAATGCATCTTGTGGGGGTAGTTACGAGAACTTAACCCCCGCTGCAGCTTTTCAGAAAGTGGAGATCTTGGCGGAACAAGCCCGCAATCAAAGGTCTAGGACCAATGTGAGGTCCGTTAGTGTGGTGAATGAGTCCCTGAATGCTGAAGTAAGGGAGCTCAAGGATCTTATGAAGCAATTCCTCACAAAGAAGACGGCTCAGCAAGTCAACGCTTGCGGTCTGTGTTATGATGCTAGCCACCACACGGATTAATGCCCTACTATTCAAGAGACCGAGGAATCGGTCAATGCTATTGGCAATTATGGTGCGCCCCGGCCCCGGAATGATCCTTATTCTAACACCTACAATCCGGGGTGGGCAAACCATCCTCATCTTAGGTGGAGCAGCCAGCAGCAGCAAGATCCACCACAACAACAGCAGCAGTACGCTCCTCAGGGCCAGCAACAACAATTCCGGTCCAATAATTATGCCCCGAGAGCGCCTGCTCCATCTCAGAATGATACTATTACCGCTCTCTTGAAGGAGAACCAAGAGACGAGAGCTGCTGTAAAGAATCTTGAGACTCAGCTGAGCCAACTTGCTACCATGATCAATCGGCTCGAGTCTAAGGATTGCGGGAAACTTCCCTCTCAACCGCTTAATCACAAGGAGAATGTGAGTGCCATGAATTTGAGAAGCGGTAGAACACTGGCGAGCCGGACATCACCCACTGGTGAAGTACCGCGCCCGCGTTCCCCTGGCCGCGACCGCGCCGGGGCGATAACACAAGAGGCCGAAGCCTCTGTAGAGATTCCGCGCCCGCGCTCTCCCCTCCGCGCCCGCGGAATTCTTACAGAGAACATGGAGCACGAGAGTCATAGCGACCCGCGCCCGCGGAGTCCGGACCGCGCCCGCGGTAAAGAGGCCGAGCGAAATTTCGGGGCTTTGCTCGATTATGCTTTCAAGAATTACTCGCCTCCTCGCCCAAGCTCCCCTAGACGGAACCGAGCTCCAGCAGCAGAAGAGGACGATGGCTATGTGGCTCAACCTCTCCCACCATTGGATTCCTTCAAGCCATCCCCTCCGTTCCCCGAGGCTCTCAAGGACACAAGGAAGCCGGCTCATGACAAGGAACTCTTCGAGACCTTCGCCAATTGTCGGGTAAATGTTCCTCTCCTTAATCTCATCCAAAGTGTCCCTCGTTTTGCTAAATTCATGAAAGAGCTATGCACCATAAAAAGGAAGAATAGGACTAGTCCTAAGATTAAAAAGGTAGCTCTAGTTGAAAAGACTCAAGATAGCAAAATTGAGAGTTGTAATTTCCTACTCCAGAAACAATTGCCAAAAAAATGCTTAGACCCAGGAAGATTTACCGTCCCTGTTACTATTGGAGAAACTAAAATTGAGCGAGCTATGCTAGATTTAGGTGCCTCCATTAATGTTCTTCCAGCTTGCATATATGATAGGTTAGGCCTTGGTCCTTTGAAAAAGTCTGATATTGTTATTGAGTTGGCCGACCATTCTAATGTGCACCCGAAAGGGTTAGTTGAGGATGTCCTAGTGCAGGTGCAGGGTTTGATCTTTCCTGCAGATTTTTATGTGATGGAGATAGGCGAAGGGCGGTACGACCCGGTTCTCTTACTTGGTCGTCCATTCATGAAAACCGCCAACACGGTCATTGACGTTGCCAATGGATCTCTTTCCATATCCCATGGTGGCAACACGGTCCGAATTGATGTCGATGAGGACCCGTCTTGATCGTATCCACGTCGAGCCAACGACGTTAAACAAAAGCGCTGCTTGGGAGGCAACCCAAGGATTAGATTAGATTTGTTTTTCATTCCTAGCTTAGGATTTGCTTGTGTTTTTAAGCTAACATGCAGGTACTAGGTCCGAAAGGACACGCCTGGCGTGAAACTGCGCCCGCGCCGCCTTGGCCGCGCCCGCGGTGGACCGTCAGCGCGCCCCGACGAACAGGTACTAGCCCGTGTTCGCGGCAACCATACTGCGTCTCGGTTTTAGCTCGTTTTTATTTTGAAAAAAAAAAAAGAAGATGACTTCTTGGTCACATTCTACCTCTATATTTTCCATTCATCTATATCCTTTCTATTCCATCATCTATCTTTCCACCATTCTATTTCTTCTTTCTATCCATCTTTGTATTTTCCATTCTTTGGCTATGTGTAAAGCCTAAGTATGGGGGAGCTTTGTTTCCCCGGGATTTCATCTCTCCACGGCTCGAGTTCGAGTATTGATCCATCTTCCTAGAAGACGAGCCAAGATACGAAGGGTTTCTACACATCGCACTTTTCGAGACGAAATCGACGACCTCGTCCCTGCACGAGAACCGCGCCCGCGCTACAACTGCCGCGCCCGCGGTGAACACCCGACGATGACTTCGCTCTCTGTCACGATTCCGCGCCCGCGCTCTCCCCTTCGCGCCCGCGGTATTGCCACAGTTTGGAATTACGAAGTGTGTCATTCTACACCCTTTGAAGAGTTCTTCCATTCCACCACTCTTCATCGTTTGTGAGTCTTCTGATATACCCTTCTTCCTTACTTCTATCCTTTCTCTTTGCTTCATTGAGGACAATGAAGGATTTAAGTATGGGGGAAGGAGTACTCGCATTCGCTTATCCTAGTTAGTTAGTTAGAGATTTGCTTCAGATTTTTGATTTTCTTCTTTTCATGGAGCACTTGCACCATACTTTTTGCATAATAAAAGAAAGAAAGAAAAACAAAAAGATAGAAAAAGCCATAAAAATTGAAAAAAGGCATATAAAATCCTGGGATGAGTCGAAAACCCGAAAGGGCGGCTCAGGTAATAAGCAGGTAACCTGGACCAGCATTAGGCTGGGGTAATATGAGGTTTATGAGAGATGTGAGTATTTGTGAGCACACCCTTGAGAAAAATGAAAAGAGCGGTTAGGTGAAAACCCGAAAGGGCGCCTAAGCAGAATTGAGCGGTAAAATTCGAGTGTTTAGGATCATTCTTGCTTGGGGACTTTGGGGCTTATATGTTAGATTTGGGTAGATCCTAGGTTGCTCTCTTTCATATTAGAGCTTGAGTGTTATATCATGTTGTGAGGTGTGTGTTTGAGCCTCATTGTTTTATGCTCATGATTTCTCTATATTTTTGGGTTCGGGTTGAGAGTTGAGTGTTTTTGTCTTCCCTTGTATTTCCTGAGATCGTAGATGTGCTTACTTGTTATATTTGTTTTGAGCTTACTCGAGGACGAGCAAGATCTAAGTATGGGGGAATTTGATTCGCTCTACTTTGTATAGGTTAACTCTTGTATTTTAGAGCTATATTGAGAGTGTTTAGGTTAGTTTTGAGCGTAATTGTAATATCAAGACCGAAGACACAAGACATGAAGAATCAAGAGTAAAAGAGCTTAAAGAAGAATCGCCACTGCATGGATACCGCGGACGCGTTACACATGGCGCGGGCGCGGTCGAGTGGAGGAGCGAACCAACCAAAGGAGTGAAGGCCGCGGACGCGTTGCTCATGGCGCGGCCGCGGTAGAAGCTGACCCGGGACTTAACCAAGTGAAGGCCGCCGCGGGCGCGGATCTGGTGCCGCGGGCGCGGTGGTAGCTGACTTCCAGATGGACGAAATCTTGGCGTTTCTACCTTGTTTCCTTTCTTATCTTTCGGTTTCCTATCTTATTTAGTCCGGAAAGGTTGATCTTTTGGGCTATATAAGGGGGACCTTTTCTAGGTTTTAGGCATCCAATTCTTGTCAATCAATTGTAATTCAATAAAAACTAGAGTTTTCTTTGTAATGGAGAACTAACTCTCCTCTGGAGTTTATTCAATCAAGGAAGCTTTATTATGAAGTTGTGAAATTCTGGTAACCTCTTTATTCTTAGGTCTTTATTGATACTCTTGTGCTTAATCCCATGATCTATGTTTGATTTTATGAGCCTGATCAACTTGTTTGATTGACTTAGATCTATTGTTTGAATTAGGATTGGTTGTTGTCTATGCATCTTTCCTATTCTCGAAACAACTCTATTCTAGGACCGTGGACTAGTTTAGGGAAGAGTATTCAATGGTTAAATTATGCATGAGACTCGTAGCTTGATTGCATGATTTGATTTCCTATTATCCCTGTGCTCTATGCTAATTCTAGGTTAAGCGTCCTTGCCTAGGGTTAAAGAATTGCTTGGACCGTGGACTTGCGATTTCTAATGATTGGGATTGGAATTGACCTAAGCATATAAAGAGGTGGATGAATTCATGATCAACAGATTAATAAAGTGGAATTGATTGAATGAACTCTGCTTGATCACTTTGATTGAAACCGACTTTCAAAACCCCCCTTTGATTACTTGCATGAAAATCACATAAAATCTAAATAAAACTGATTCCTTTGGGTTCGACCCCTTGCTTGCCTAGCTATACTTGTTTTGCATATTTGGGATTTATTTTTGATAAGGGAACAACGACTTTGCCCGAGTCACTTTTCCGCTGAGTACGTGAGGCCGCAAATGCTTGAACCCCCTGAGATGACATTGACTACTCTGTCGGGCGTTGGGGGATCCCTCCTTTTCCTTGGCTCAGACTGCAGATTCTCCACTACTTCTCTAGGCACTTGAGCATCTGGTGCTACATCCTTGATTCTCCCTTTTGAGATAAGGCGGGCCAGTTCCTTTCTGAGCATGATACAGTCTCGGGTCCAATGGCCGTGATACTCGTGGTAATCGCACCACTTGGTGGTGTCCCTGTCTGCTTTTGGGGCTTTGTCCCGCCGAGGCCACCTCACGTATTCCCCTTGTTTTGCCATGTTCCGTAGAAGCTTATCCGTGGAGATATTGAGTTTGAGTGATTCCAATGATGGTGGCGGCGGGTCGCGGTATTGATCGTCCGCTTGTCGCGCTCTGGCCGCGTTCACCTGTCCGTGGCTAGGGCGCGGCTACGGGTGTGCTCGACGATCTTTTCGTTGATCGAGCGAGCTCTTACGGCCGTCAGTTGAGCCTCTCTTCTCGTACTTCTCGAACTCCGAGGTTCTTTTTCGCAAGGTCCTGTCTTCCTCCAACCTGACGTGGGCCAAGGCCTTGGCTTGAACCTCCTCGAAGGTGTAGCAGGGATGTTTGGTAAGTTCCTTGTATAGGCCACCATCGGGGATGACCCCTTGCCTGAATGCCTCCACTGCGGTAGTAACGTCACAAGACTGTATCGAGACTTTTTCGCGGTTGAACCGTTCTAGGAATTCTCTGGTAGTCTCGTGTTGTTTCTGACGGATCCGGTAGAGGTCGCTGGATTGCCTCTCGAATTTGCGGCTACTGGCGAACTGGGTGCGGAAGGAGTCTGATAGTTCGGCAAAGGAACCGATGCTACCGCGTGACAGCTTTATGAACCAAGTCAGCGCCGGACCTGTCAAAGTTGTGACAAACCCCTTGCACATCACTGCCTCCTTGGAGTATGACGGGACCGGGCTCGTCATCATCTTCTGCTTATAGATCGCGACGTGCTCGTCAGGATCGGCGGTACCATTGTATGGAGTCATATTTGGCACGGTGAATTTCTTTGGTATTTCCACTCTGGTGATGCGACGGGAGAAAAGGGACTCGTCGAAACCATCGGGGGCTTCTGGTTCCAGAGGTTGGAAACTTTTTCGACCGATCCGGAGTTGATCAGCGATGACCCCCATTTGCTCCGTTACCTTCCTTCGTATGGCTGCGTCGAGGTCTTTGGGCCCCCCCTTTCGAAATCCTCTTCATCGGTCTCTCCCCTGTCCGGCCAAGCATCCCGAGGTGGTGTTCGGTGTCTCCTAACCTCTGACCGGGGATATCTTGGCGGGTCCTTGTTAAGGAGGACTTCTTCGTGGCGGTGTCGAGCGAAAGCTTCTGGGGCATCTTCTGGTAACACTGGTGTCTTGTCACATGCGTCCGGAGTTTCGTCCCCTTTGGAGGTTCCTTCGCCCGCCCCAAAGTCAAGTCTTCTCACTATGCCGTCGGTGCGGCGATTGACACGGAGAGATCGGCGGCCCGTGGCGATAACCTCGTATTGTTGCTTCAGCTGACTATTTTCTCGCGTGAGGCGTTCCACATGGGCGTCGTAGAAGCTTTTCTGGTCGCTCAGCTCTTTTTGGAGGAGTTGCATCCGTTCCCTAAGGTCGGTCATCTCTTCGTCTTGCGACCGGTTCTCAGGGAGCACGGGATCCTTGCCGTGGTCGGCGAGGGGAGTTTTTGGTGTCTCGTTTCCATCGCCTAACATTGTCGCCGGGGAGCTTGAGTTAGTGTGTCTTTTGCGTGATTGTTCCGATCACGGCCCCACGGTGGGCGCCAAACTATTTGAGCCAAAATTCACCCAAGGGAATCCTGGCCTAAATCGGGCCTGATCGAGGGGAATCACGAAGAAGACGAACGATGTAAAAGTTCGTGAATTGTATTCAAAGTATGATTGAATGCGTAAAAAGCATGATCTTGCCCTAAGGCTTACAATCGGGTTTTATAGCACCTTTTAGGATCGATCTATCTCATGGGAAAAGATAAGAAAATACAAGATTCTAACTAATCGTGATCTTAACCAAATATCTTAAAGAAATCTATCTTATATCTTTAACTCTATCTTGCTTAACCGACTTTGGTTCTTGCCGCCTCCCGCTGGATTCTGAGGAAGTATCAAAGAAGTCTCGATCGGGTATCAATACTTTGCTGAGGAAAATCTGGGCCCAACATCCCCCTTAACAATACTATCCTAACAAGAGAATTATCTTCAAGCCAAAGATCTGATTCTCTCCTTAATCGTCATCCATCAACGCGTCTTTCCATAGATAGAAAGATCCCTCGCTAGCGCTCGCGCGTTGATACCCTTGCCAAATATAGTAACTTGCTTCAGCGTTGATCCCTTGCTTGCGCACTCTGGAATCTCCGCGTCTCAGCATTAGCTCTGTTTCCTTGGCACTTCATGACGATTGTTCCTGCTTGTGTTCCTTTGCTCATATCTCCTAGAATGATCCTGAAACACTAGCAAACAACATTAAATCTTTCTCAAGTGTTGTATCATCATCAAAACCTTACGGGATCTATTATTGGGATCAAGAACATCCCAACAATTTCCCCCTTTTTGATGATGACAAACACTTGGGAAAATTTAACATAAATCGAATGGACAAACAACAAGTACAAGAGTTCCCCCTGAGTAGGACCTTCGACAAACCTACTTACCAGTAGCATAGTTCCCCCTTAGCATATGGATGATCCTTCTGTACCAAGAACTAGACGCATCTCTGCAATTTTCCTAACTTCCCCCTTTTGGCATCATCAAATAACTAAAATTTGATCCTTATAGAACATTTTAACACTTAAGCACATAAGCAAACAGAAACTAAGAAATTTCATTCATTACTTATAATTTTGGATTACATAGCCAGGGAGCAAACAAAAGATGGGATCAAAGACAGTCATAAAAAGAAAACATAAAAACATCACAGAAAAACACTCAAAATATGGGATCATAGTAGGCTAGGGTGGGTGGAGGGGATCACTCAAGACTTGGACGGGGAATCAGCTGTATCTTCTTCACGCGGAGCAGCCCCGTCTCT
The DNA here is from genome assembly GCA_934048045.1 of Polygonum aviculare. NCBI lineage: Eukaryota > Viridiplantae > Streptophyta > Magnoliopsida > Caryophyllales > Polygonaceae > Polygonum > Polygonum aviculare. The sequence continues at coordinate 1,695,358 of OW204024.1, forward strand.
CTGTTGGTCCCTGTGAGTGAGCACAGCCACCTGATACTCTAGAAGTTCCCTGACTCGAGTAAGCTCACCAAGAATCAACCCCAACTCCTTTCCCTTGATTGATCCCGACCCCTTGACAGCAGATTTAAGGTTCTTTGGGTCAGGATTGTCAATGTGAGCCATCCGCACAATGTTGTGCTTGGCTAAGGGAAATCCGAAGCTCACCTCCTCCTTGGGCTGGTAGAGCCCCTTCTCCTGGAGGATCCTTTTCACGATCCCTGGGTAAGGCAGTGAGTGGGTCTTGCCGGAGCACTTATGCATGTGTAGCAGAATGAGCTTGGGGAGGTCCAGCTTCTCCTTTCTCAGGAACTGATCCAGCAGGACTATGTCAGCAATGGTTGGATTGTTCCTCTTCTCTTGGCGGGGGACCAACACCTTTGTCAGATACTGGTGAGCGATGCGGATTGGGAGAGACATCTCGGCGGTGGCGAGCTTGGCTTCAGGATTACCAAAGACTCTCTCCAAGATTTCTTCTTTGCCCACCGGCCAGGTGCCGGTAGCAGGGAGCACACCAATACCTCTAGATGGGAGCTGGAGCCAGCTTTCAATTTCTGCACTAGTGAGGGCCAGCGGCTTGTTCCCAATCTGTGCAGAACCCATCACACAGAACGGAGTAGAGGCGGCAGAGAAGGTGGAGTAGAAGGAACGAACGAGATCAGGATCAACCAATACCTTTTCAATGCTGAGTTCCTCCCAGCCTTGGAATTTGATGAGGGTCCACAGCTCCTCAAGATCGTTCTCCTTCAGCAACTCCTCATTGATAATCAGGGGAGCAACGATCTTGCGGTCCTCAACGCCGCTGTCCTTGGGATCTTCTTCAAGCTCAGTTTGGGTTTCGGCGGGGGCTTCGGGAATTATGGCCAAGGACTTGCCTTTGTCCTCCGCCGTCAGTTTGGCTTTGCTCCTGGTATGGCGACCACTGGAGGCCGGAGTCGGAGGGAGCGGCTTTGACTTCCTGGACTTTTAGGGGTAGATTCCCCTGTTTGAGACTCTGGTGGAGATACTATCTCCACGTCAGGATCAATCTCCTTGCGACCCCGCTTGGGAGTCTTCCTTTTAAGAGGAACCTCTTCTTCCTCCTCCTCCTCTGGTTTTTCCTCTTCAACTGCCGGGACCTTGGCCTGGTCTTTCTCCGGGCTGTGAGCTTCTTGATCTTTGACCACCGCCTTAGCCACGTCGGCGACGGAATCAAGAGAGGTCATGGGCAGAGCTTCCGTAGCCCGTCCCGATTTGGATTCGCTCTCTTTCTGAGCGGAGAGAGCAGCGATTTGAGCTTGGAGGAAGGCTATCTGTTCATCCTTGGTTTGTGAGGCCATGGATTCGGTTGTTGTTGGCAAGATTTGGGTTGAGAAGAGGCAATTAGGGTTTGGAGAGATTGTGAGAAGGTCAGAGCTTTTGAGGGTTTATAGAGGGCGAGAGAGTCGGTTATGGCAAGATTTTAGCAAGATTTGGTGAAGGGATTTTTGGGAAGATATGGGTGAGTATTTATGGAAGAGGTTGGGATATGAAAAGATATGGATAGATTTTTTACCTCAAACGGCTCCAAAATTCTCGGCCTATCCCTGACTGATCCCAACGGCCACCACAACTCCAACGGCTCTTTGTCGCATCTCAAATTCAAAGCCCGAGAAGCATTCAATGTTCCCAAACGGCTCTTTTCTAGCCGTTTCTACCAATCTCCAACGGTAATAAGCAATTTTCTCCAATTTCTGACCGTTGTCACTGATCCTCATCAATTTCTCACTGATCCTCAAATTTGCCACCTTACTGATCCTTCCTGACTGATCCCAATCCTTGTCTTGAGTGATAAAAAGGTGGGTTTTGGATAATAACAAGGTAGAAACAAATAAACTCACACGCATATCCAAAACAACTATGCATCACACAAGCAAGGTCAGTAAATTGATCCAGATAAGTAAATCCCGTAAAGAAGAGGTATCAAGAAAATTAAGTTCATAGGAAACGTTTACCTGAATCAAGGCTTAGGACGGTCTCATGACTAACTATCATTTCGGCTTATAACATGGGATAACAAGATCAAGTTAGTCATTTTGGGATCAAAGAAAGAGGTTTTCATGCTTCAAATTACTATGTCTCATAAGTGAAAGCGAACGCACCAAGGATCAATAACCAAAGAAGCAAATCATCATGAACACTCAGAATCAGGAAAACTTATCACTTATATGTGTTGTTCCCCCTGGATCAAAGAATTATTCTAGCCAAGCATTGGGGGAATAGAGGACCGGGACTTGTCTAGTTCATGGTGATCATTCCTAAGAGTATCCTCAGATGCTCAAAGGGTTTTCTGTCCAATGCCTTGGTGAAAATGTCTGCCACTTGGTTTTCGGTCCTGCAATGATCCAACTTAACCAAACCGTTATCAACATTATCTCGTAGAAAATGATGGCGAATTTCAATATGTTTGGTACGAGAATGATGAACCGGGTTTTTGGAGATATCTATTGCACTAGTGTTATCACACCGAATGCTAGTGGTTCCAAGAGACATACCATAATCCACCAATTGCTGTCTTAGCCATAGTACCTGGGAACAACACGCGGCAGCCGCGACATACTCTGCCTCGGCCATGGACAAAGCAACCGTGTTCTGTTTCTTAGATCCCCAAGAAACGAGACAAGGTCCTATGAAGTGCGCCATTCCCGACGTACTCTTTCTATCCACAATATGCCCAGCATAATCAGCATCAGTGTATGCTAGACGATCAAACTCGAACATCTTAGGGTACCAAAGGCAGAGATTGGTAGATCCCTTCAGATATCGAAAGATCCTTTTCACCTCTTTGAGATGAGATTCCTTGGGATTTGCTTGAAACCTGGCACATAGACAAACACTAAACACAATATCTGGCCGACTGGCCGTTAGGTATAACAAGGAACCAATCATTCCTCGATACGTCTTTTGATCAACATTGATCCCACCTTCATCTGCATCCAAACGAGTGTTAGTAGAAATAGGTGTATCAATGGGTTTCGTGTTGTCCATGCCATATTTCTTAAGCATTTCCTTAATGTATTTCTGTTGATGGATCCTTGTTCCCTCCTTTTCCTGCGAAAATTGAAGACCAAGAAAAAATGATAGTTCCTCTATCATACTCATGTCGAACTCGCTACTCATAAGAGTTTTGAACTTTTCTACAAGAGTTGGGTTAGTGGAACCAAACACAATATCATCAACATACACCTGTACTACCAGAATCTCACCGCGTTGTTCCAGGAGGAACAACATTTTGTCGATTGCACCACGTCTATACCCATTAGACAATAGGAACTGAGTGAGCCTATCATACCAAGCCCTGAGAGCTTGCTTGAGCCCATACAGCGCCTTGTCTAACCTGTACACATGGTCAGGACAATCAACATCTTCAAAGCCAGGAGGTTGTTCCACATACACCTCTTCTTGGAGGAATCCATTTAAGAATGTCGTCTTCACATCCATTTGGAACAGTTTGAAGCCTTTGTGAGCTGCAAAAGAAATTAGCAAACGGATTGCCTCGATCCTGGAAACAGGAGCATAGGTCTCGTCGTAGTCGATCCCTTCCTGTTGGTTGTAACCTTTGGCAACCAGTCGCGCTTTGTTCCTCACTACAACTCCACCATCATCAAGTTTGTTCCGGAAGACCCATCTGGTTCCAATTGCCTTCTTGTGCTTTGGTCTTGGTACTAGTTCCCACACCTTGTTCCTCACAAACTGGTTTAACTCGTCTTGCATTGCCACAACCCAATCCGGATCACGAAGAGCTTCATCGATCGTCTTGGGTTCTACAAAAGAGATAAACGCATGGTATGCAAAGAAAGTACGAAGTTGGGATCGAGTACTTACACCTTCCTTCTCTAACGGAGTTAGAAGATTGTCAAGTGGGTCAGCAACTCGCTGTTGATAATTCCTGACTTGAATTGATCCTTCTGTTGATGTACCTCCTTCTTGTTCCCCCTCAGCTTGTGGATCACTTTCAACATTGGTTAAAGGGGGATCGGGAGTGGGATCAGAGGAGACACCATCTTCAGGACCTTCATCATACACAGGATCGCCCTCCAGTGATGGCATAGATGCATTGGATGCACCATCATCATCATTTGGAGGATCATCATTGGAATCTGTAGGATTATTGACGTTAGAGCTTCCTCCACTTCCACCTGTCCGCCTTGGTCCTTCATCTTCTTCTTCTGAATCATCCTGCTGAAGGTGCATCGCGGGATCAAGAGATGAGGTGTGATGATTTCCAGCCATAGTCTTTTCATCAAATACCACGTGAATACTTTCCTCCATCTTCCTTGTTCTCTTGTTGAAAACCCTGTACGCCTTGCTATCTTGTGCATATCCCATAAAGATGGCCTCATCACTCCTGGGATCAAACTTCCCGAGAGCATCCTTGCCATTATTATTTACAAAGCACCTGCAACCAAAGACTCGCAAGTGTGCAATATTGGGTTTTCTTCCCCTAAGCAATTCATAAGAAGTTTTCAAAAGAATTGGACGAATCATAGCCCTATTAAGGATATAGCAAGCCGTGTTGACGGCTTCGGCCCAATAGACTTGTGGAAGTCCACTATCAATCAGCATGGTCCTGGACATGTCTTCTAGGGTCCTGTTCTTGCGCTCTACCACTCCATTCTGTTGAGGTGTGTGAGGGGCAGAGAAGTTATGAGAAACTCCATTGGTCCTACAGAACCGTAGGAATGAAGCATTCTCAAACTCCGTCCCATGATCCGACCGGATAGCACCAAGTTTCTGTCCCACACGAACCTCCAGCTGTTTGACAAGCACTTCAAACTCTTGGAACGCCTCGCTCTTGTTCTTGAGAAAGATGGTCCAAGTGTACCTAGAAAAGTCATCAATAATAACAAAGATATATCGACTCCCGGAAAAGCTGGCCACCTTCATTGGTCCACATAAGTCCATATGGAGCAATTCCAGGGGACGTGATGTGCTCACAACATTCTTCGACTTGAAGGAACTACGGGATTGCTTCCCTGTAATGCAAGCATTACAGATCGATCCCTGGTCTTGTTGAATACATGGCATTCCGGTTACTAGGTCCTGTTTGAAAAGCTTGAACAAAAGGTGAGAGCTCGCGTGTCCAACACGCTTGTGCCAGAGGGCACTAGTATCAGCAATTGTTACCAAACAAATTCCCTGAAGTGGTTTGAAAGAAGGATCAAGAATGTAAACATTGTTGAACCTGTTACCTCTGAGTACCACTTCTCCATTCTTCCTGTCTTTGACGAGACATTCCTTGGATGAGAAAATCACTTCATTGTCTCCTTGATCACAGATTTGAGCAATGCTAAGTAGGTTGAATCCAAGATTATTCGCAAGCTTTACATCCTGCACTTGTACACTGTCATTGATCCTTATTGCGCCAATCCCTAAGATTTTGCCTTCATTCTTGTTGCCAAAGGACACAGCTCCTTTAGCACTTGTTTTCAGTGAGTTGAGGTTGTTTCTGTTACCGGTCATGTGGCACGAACATCCACTATCAAAGTACCACCTGTTCTCCTCACTCACAACACCCTGCATTTAAAAGATTAGTCCTTAACGACCCAGACAAGCTTCGCTTGACCAGGTCGAGCAAGATACTGATACTTTCTTTGTTCCTCAGGACTAGCTTCATAAAAATCAAGTAGATTCACAACATTGCATGCATTTTGAGAAGCAAGTTTCTTGATCCTAGGTGGACCTTGGTTAGCACGCTGAAAATTCCTAGGGGCTCTATGAGGGTTGTTCCTAGGTCCATTGTTTCTAGGTCTATTGTTCCTAGGTCCATTGTTCCTAGGAGCTCTATTCCTAGTAGTTCTGTTCCTAGGGGCTTCCTGAGAGGTACTAGCTTCATTGGTCCTATTCTCACTCTTCTCAGCTTGGGACTTTCTCTTCTCACAGTCAGCTTTCCTATGTCCCCCATCACCACAGTACCAACAAGTCATAAAGTAAGCTCCCATGTGATACTTAGGGTGTGGTTTCTAGATTCTTCTCTCATTGATCCTTTCCTTGTTAAGGTCCTTAGGCTCACTTCCCTTAGATTGCTTTATGAACATTTTGTGGGCTGGTTTACCTACATACCACTCAGTGTCCTCACTTGGATTTTTCTCCTCGCCTTGCTCTAAAACCTGAATTCTTTTGGTCAAGTGCAAGTTCCTATCTTTAAGGCTCTGTAGTTGCCTACCCCTCTGTTCATATAACTCAGCAGCATCAAAGTTCTTATGAGCTCCATCCTTTTCTTTGTCTCTTGTGTAACCTATCCCGAATCTCTGGGGAACAAAGGTAGGACCTACATCAACAACTTCCTGTTTACCCTTAGCAATATCAAGTTTAGTCAACAAAACACCTTTTTCAGTATTCAATGCAACAATTTCATCATTTAGCTCATCAATAGTGGTAGTCATGTTGAGAATCTTAATTTCAAGTTCAGGGCAATGCTTGCAGGTATCAACAGATTTTTCAAAAGCACTTTCAATAGATTCTTTCAGTTCATTGCACATGTCATTAGCTTTAGTGAATTCTATCTGAGCCTCAATAGAATCATGATGCAATTCAGTGATTACTCTAACCAAACTTTCCCTAGATAGATCTTTCAAAGAATCAAGGAACTCAGATTCAGGTACCTCAGATGAAGAGGACTCTGGCGTAGCAATAGCCATTTTGCACGTGTGGTGCTCTTCTTCCTCGTCCTCCTCAGCATCTAATCCCCATGCAGCTAAAGCTCTTTCCTTGTTCTTCATCTTGTTGGGCCTTTCTCCTTCTGGTCCTTTAGGGCAATACTTAGCATAGTGGCCCTTGTCACGACACCGATAGCAGGTGACGTCCTTGCTGTCTCTTACTTCATCATTGTTCATACGTCGCCCACCGGAGTTGTTGGGGCGACTCCCTGGGAACTTCCCTTTGTTCCACAGCTTTCTCATTGCTTTAGTGAAGAGGGCAGTTTGATCATCAGGATCAACAGTGTCCTCCTCTCCATCCTCCACGATGTACCCAAAAGCTTTCTCGAGTTTGAGAGCTAGGGACTTAGGCGTCTCCTTTCCTTCCCTGATACAATTTCTTTCAATTTCATATTTTGTCAGCTTAGCAAAGAACTCATGCAACTTAAGAGACTTGTTCTTATCATTTTCATGGAAGGTTAGACGACTATGTTCCCAATCACCAGCAAGTCCATTGATTAACACTCTAACTTTAGTATTAGTCGATATCTTGTCATCATTAAGACCTAGACTAATCATCTTAGTATCAAGAGTAGTAAATCTAGATTGATAGGAGGATACAGTTTCCCCTTCCTTCATCTTGAAGGTGAGGAATTCCTTCTGGGTAGCAAGGATCAGATCATCCTTCATCTCAGTAGTGCCGTTGTGGATGTCACTCAGAGCTTCCCACATCGCCTTGGCATTCTTCAGGTTGCCAATCTTGTTCTTGTCTTCCTTTGTGACCCCACAAGAGATGAAGGTCTTAGCAAGGAAGTTGGCTTCCATTGTCTTGAAATCATCTGGTCCCATGGTTTGGGGATTAGCTTTTTTCTCAGCATCAACTTCAAAGTCTCCTAGTTCAATAGCCAACCAGGATTGGAAGTTCTTTCCCTTGATCCAATCAGACATAGCGTCTTGCCATTGATTGTACTGACCCGGGAGCAGCAACGGGGGCTTGGAGTTAGAGACACCAAGTTCTTGAAGTTGTTTCTCCATCTCAAAACCTGTTTGACACAAACACACAAACTAGAGCACGCAGGCTCTAATACCAATTGTAGGATCTACGTGTGTTAGTATACGGATGTTGATCCTCCAGAGGGATCAACAAACCGGGCAGCGGAATATGAAAGCAGTTCAAACAAGTTATGATTCACACAAAGCAATTCAAATCAAGCCAGTCTTTTGTTATTACCAAGCATGAACTTACAAACGCGAATCCTTGATCTTAAGGTTTACACAATACATTCTACCCAGATCTAGATCCCTCAGCGTCGGACACACTTGTAACTCGACTCAACGGACTTGACCCACACCTCTAGCTCACGTACACAACTTGACCTAGAGTACTTCGTGTGTTCTTTCTCTCAATCGCACTCAGCAATTGACTCTCTCAGCATCCGTAACAAATGCAAGTACATAAACCCCTATATATACTAAAGGCTAGAAACCGATTCTATCCTATAATATAAATCGGGATTTACCCTAGAATAATCTTATTAAGAGAAACAGAATATCCCCCTTAACAATACTATCCTAACAAGAGAATTATCTTCAAGCCAAAGATCTGATTCTCTCCTTAATCGTCATCCATCAACGCGTCTTTCCATAGATAGAAAGATCCCTCGCTGGCGCTCGCGCGTTGATACCCTTGCCAAATATAGTAACTTGCTTCAGCGTTGATTCCTTGCTTGCGCACTCTGGAATCTCCGCGTCTCAGCATTAGCTCTGTTTCCTTGGCACTTCATGACGATTGTTCCTGCTTGTGTTCCTTTGCTCATATCTCCTAGAATGATCCTGAAACACTAGCAAACAACATTAAATCTTTCTCAAGTGTTGTATCATCATCAAAACCTTACGGGATCTATTATTGGGATCAAGAACATCCCAACAGATACACGTACGTTCTAGCAACTAACAGACCTAAAGATACAACATATATAAAGATGCCATAAAGCCTATGAATTTAAGGCTATTGAAAATTTACACGAAAACTATTGTTCTACTAACGTCCCCCCACGTACATAAATGAATCTTCCGTAGCTAACTCCTGATCCGAATCCGATCATGATGAATCCTGATCATAGTTGAATACTCGATTGGACCCACACCATTTTCATTACAAAATATATTAATCAAATAACAAACTTACCAACGTCCAACAAAAAACGTTATATATACTCGTCCTTGGCTAAAATCGCCCACACATGCAGGAAAAAAAACTCCCTCTGCCAGAATTTCGCCTAACTTAATTAAACTTCTCTCCAATCAATGGTCATGGCGAAAGGCAGGAGGCTTACCACCAGCTTAAGCGAGCGCTACTTGGGAGCCTACGCCGGCCACTCACACACCCACGCCGTGTCGGCCGACAGCTCCGATTTCTCGGAGGAGGACGTCGTTTGGTCGTCGACGACGGTAGACAACGGCGGCGAATACGACTACTACGAAAACGGCCACGCGCCGGCGAGCGAGTGGGAGTCACGCGCCTCCCACGCGCCCCGGAGCCCTATGGCGGGCGGGCTCTCGCTCGCGTTCGAGGACGCGGGTGGAACGACGCCGTCCCGGATCGTTCGCCAGCTCGGCGCCCAGGACGGCGTCGTTTTAGGGGCGCGTAGGCGGCAGCGCCATATGGCGACGTCGGTGCCCATGAGCGTTCCGGACTGGGGGAGGATTCTCCGAGTCGACTCGGCCGAGTCGATGCAGGAGGACTCAGACGGTGGGTGCTTCGCGGACGAGCTTGACTCGGGCCCACCGCACGAGTACCTTGCGCGGAGCCGGAACTCGGGGGCCACGTCGGTGTTCGAGGGGGTCGGCCGGACGCTCAAAGGCAGGGATATGAGCCGGCTCAGGGACGCGGTCTGGAGTCAGACCGGGTTCGATGGATGAGATTAGTAAATTATAATCTCTTCGTGAATTTATTAGTGTAATCGTTTCGTGCACATATGCGCGGTAGACCTAAATCTCAACATATATAGTTTCATCTATGAGTTGCTGATTTCTACAAAACGGTCAGAGTACGAGTCATGTACGTGTACGTTCTATATGGTTTACGTACTCTTGGGGCAATGATTCAACTCAGACGATCGACTCGGGATCGAAAGCGAGTCAACTCAGTAGTTTGTGAGCCCGATCACGGAGGATTTTCCTACGTGTAGTCCTCGGTCTTTGGTATGCAACTACCAATTTTATTGTAATTTTTGAAGATTGTGATCGATCAATCTCGTAGTGTGTATTCTGGAAACAATTTGGTGCACTAATTATTGTACAAGTCAGATTGAATGCCTACATGGCTTAATACCATCTTTCCAATCAAAGCTCGTTTTTTGTAGTATAATACTAAATCGGTATTTGCTTAGGCAAGCACGATTTCATGCATATATATTAGGATTTAGTTACATGATGACGTGCAAGTAATTAAACATGAATTTACTAAATTAGGCATTTAGGCATGCATTGCAGTTTCAATTTTGATGCACCAACATCTAGCAATGTTGCCTAATTGAATAAGGTTTCAACTAGGCATGCATTGCCTAATTATAATCTTAATTAATATCAGCTGTCAATTGGTTCCAACTACCGAGTACAGTATGAAAAGTGACTTGTATAATTACAAAAATGAAATTGTAAAAATTGAGCAATCATTCATGTTTGTATGGCTGTTTTTGTGAGAGTCACAAATTTAGACTTTAATTGACTTATGAGCTAGATACTCTCCTTTTTACGTGTCCACACCATTTTCCATAATAATTAAGGATGACATCATCTTTTTTTATTTCCTTATATAGGGTTCGTGCTTTACCCATTCAATTATGAGAAATTTGAGCTAGACAATTGAGAGACGATTTTATCATATAAGTACTTATAAGTTTTGTCGCCTATGTTAGTCACTCCCAACATCAGAGGCAAGTTGGGAGTGGCTAACATAGGAGACAAACTTCGGGAAACAAGACTTCGATGGTTTGGACATGTTCAGAGACGGGCACCGGACGCGATAGTGAGGAGGTGTGAGCACTTGGAGTTTGGGGATTGCCGGAGGGGTAGAGGTCGCCCGAAAAAGCGTTGGATGGACAACATTAAACAAGATATCAGCTTGTTAGGGATTACAGTGGATTTGGCTCAGTGCAGAGAGAGTTGGAGGGAGAGGATCAGAGTGGTGGATAGCTAGTAGTCGGATTGGCAGAGCAGACTTTCTGAACTGAAGGTTAAAGCATTGGCGTTAGTTAGCTAGTTTGTTTATTTTTAAGCGTTCCTTTATGTTGAGTTTCATTTCTAGTTTTAGTTTCTCTTTAGGGTCTCTCTCTTTGTTGGTTGTAGTTTTTTGGTTGGTTTGGAGCGTTTGACTTGGGTCTTTTCGGGCGTATTCCATCTAGGTCTGGAATATCCCCATCCTGACCCCCCAGATCCTGCAACTGCGGGATTACCTGGGTAAATGTTGTTGTTGTTGTACTTAATACAATATATACATGTATGTAATGATATATAGTATGTTAGTACAAATTAATTAGTGACCACTTGACGAAGCTATAGATCCTCTTTTTAGATGTGTTAGTGCCCAAACCTATAGTATTTGTCGGCAATAAATAAATTAATATGTAGTTATTGTTACAAATTAATTGATTGAAGGGGTTGGGGTATGATATGAATTGAGCACGTTTAGTGGTTTTGCATACATGTACTCATTATTTTACGTGTCTATGATGATTTATTTGACCTAGCTAATGATTAAATAACTTATCTAAAGTTGAAATTAAACTATGAACGAAAGTGACCTTTAATTGATCAACACCATTACTAGACTGTTGCATTGAAGTGAGTGGTTTGATTAAAAGTTTGTTCATAATAACAAATGGTTACAATGGATTTGCCTTACCTTTACTCGATATATAGCTTATTTCTATTATAATATCAACTTTAGTACGTTATTTTATGAGCTTGGATACATGGTAACAAAAATATATGTTTCACTAGTCAATTATACAACATTGTCAAGAAAAAGTAGAGATGAAAGCACAACCGAATGAATATGATATGTGTGATTCTTGACAAATAAGAGCCATGTGGGTGATGATGCTGACTGACTTATATGTATTAATTAAGTACAAAATGTATAATGACAATCAACTAATTTAAAAAATATTTGGTATGTTCAATTCATTGTTTCTTAGTGAAAGTGGATCATTTTTTCCAAAAATCAACTATATTACGTAAACACTTATTCATTGAGCTATCAACTAACTTAAGTAAACAAACTGAAATTGACAAGAAGGGTTAAGACTAGGAGTCCGTAGCTGGGGAAGGACCTCGTGGGAAGGGTTGGTAGGATCTGGCACACTAGAGCGCCAGGGCCGAGGAAATGACTCGAGGACATGTAACCGGTCAGCAACCTTCTCGACCACCGGCCAAAGTTTAGGCCGGTTCAAGGCTTGAGTTTGTCCCTAGATGGGGAGAGTGAGAGCTTGCCTTCAACTAGAGACAAGGCATATACCTCGAGAGATGGTTTGCATTCGAATGTGTCGACGCCATAGAAGGACTTGAAACGATCTAAATCGTTCACTAGTTCTTCCATTTCGGCTATATGTATTAGGGTTGCATATGTATTGGCTCAATCGTCTCGGACTCTCGGTCTTCCGTTTCTTGGAATTTTCTCTAAAAATATTAGGGATTATAAAATATAAAATCGTATCCTCTAAAAAAATTAATTAGTTAAAGTTCAATAGCTTCCCATAACAGGGTGTTGCCATATACAGTATTAGACTACATTATTTATTTTTCACAAATATCATATAATTTAATTTGACCAATTAGATGTTGCCATATATTAGACTACATTATTTATTTTTCACAAATATCATATAACTTAATTTGACCAATTAGATGTTGCCATAAATAACACTACATTTAATTTTCTTCTCCAAATATATATTTGGGGATTTCCTATATATAAGAAAAGTTCATCCTTTTTTCTTCCTCTACTTCCATTTTGAAGAATGAAAAAGAGAATTTGTTGGATAAAAAAATCTCCAAAAACACAACTTTTAATTTATATAGAGACTCTCTTGGAATTGCTCTTAACATTCATCAATGTGTGATTGGGCCTTAATAGAGGGGGAAAGTGTGAGAGTTAGAGTTTATAATATCAACTTTAGTAGGACGTTACAATGGGTTTGATTAAAAGTTCTAAATGTTCATAATAACAAATCGTTACAGTGGGTTTGACGTATTTTCACTCGATATAGACTGCACTTTATACTTATTTGTATTATAATTTCACTCAAAGTGATCATAGTAAACTAATTAGACGCGAATATATTAAAATAGTTATAAATAATATAGAAATTGGAGCAGTAAGTCTACAGACACGATAAAGAGTAATTATGAAGTTTCCCTTTCTAAAGATCACTATACTACTAATGCAACAAGAGGTACATGTTTTTCTAACTCAAGCCTAGTTGATCAGGCTAATTCAACAAACACATCGTTCAGTCATAGTGATGAGTGTTGTGGCTAACCCCTCCATTTATCGTATGACAATAGAGGGTGAACTAAACGATGTACCAAAATATGTCGGTATTCGGGTCGGCGGTGTCCCACTCCGGGGGACACTCGCCTCTCTCCAAGCAGAGGATCAATGCTTCGTTTTCTGGCCCGAATTCTTCAAATTCACCTCCATCCACGACAAAACCAATGTCCGGAACGTTGAGGAGTAGCTTGTAGACTAATCTTCATCGAATGGTCTGCAGCTAGACACGATAAATGAGAACCCGAACGTGGTACGGTTAATGCTTCATGCTTTGGTTTAATGCTTTGGTCAATGCTTTGCTTAATGCTTTGGTGTGTGTTTTGCAGTGGAAAGATGACATTGTGCATACGTTGTTTCTGTGGGACACTGGTTTTGTCGTGGATGGAGGTGAATTTGAAGAATTCGGGCCAGAATACGAAGCATTTATCCTCTGCTTGAAGAGAGGCGAGTATCCCCCGGAGTGGGACACCGCCGAGTCTGAGGTGTTTTGGTATGTTGTACACCCCCTCCTTCCATATGATAAATGAAGGGGGTGAAGATGACACCTACCACTACCACTATCAACCAGGGGCTCCAGGAAAGACAAAGTTTGTAGAGTATACTAGTTAATGCTTAATGCTTTAGTTTTATATCAATGTAAGGGATGAATACTATAGGCAAATGTTTTCAACAGATCACCCTAATCACATCATTACATTTTTGAGAAAAACCATGTGATACTTTCTCCCACTAAACTACGTACCTAGAAAGTCTATCAAAGAAATAGCAGGCATTGTATCCTGAAAGACGAAATATGCATGATCAAAACTTAATAAGAGTAGAGGGACAGGTGAATTCGTACCCGATCAATTCATAAGTCAGTTTATGCACATTACACGCCATGAAGTACCTATAGAAATCCTACTAAAAATATAAGGATATTTATGTTGCAAGGTCTCATTGACCGTCACTTTGATCATAACCAATAAAGTAGGTATAGAAATCATAAATTAGAAAACTTTTTCTTGAGGCTGACTTACTACAAGCATAGACATGTAGATATTCACTGACCATGTATAGCTCGCACAAAGCAAGGAAACATTGAAAGCCATAGAGATCTCTTTTGCATAGCTCCAGAAACTTGACGAGATTCAGCAAGCCAGTACTAAAACACTGATGCACCTATTAAGATATGCGACTGTCGATGGGTAAACCATAAAAAAGTGTATTGAGAAAACCATTATGAACAATAACCAAAATATTCTTTTCCATACCAAGAGAACACTTTCCTGATCACCTACCTTGGTAATACACAGGTCAAGAGCATTTTACCTTTAATATCATTAAGTAGCAGATAAAATATACAACCGGAAATTTCGTGTGATACCCTCCAATTTAAGGCAATTTCGCGTGGTACCCAACTAGGTTTAAATTTTCACGTGGTACCACTCACAAGTAAACGAATTTTGCCCCATGCCCTCTTATAAGTAAAATTTTGTTTTTTATTTGTTTTTGGATAAAAAACATAAACTTTAGCTTTAAAATATTGGTATGTTTTCACTCTTTCTTGTCAATTCATTTCTCCAATGCTACTTTTGATTTTTTTTTTGTTATCATTATGTTAATTAAAAGTCTATTTTTTTTTGTTTCTGATAGAAACATAAATTTTGGTTTTAAAATAATGATAAAAACACAATAATAACTTTTCACTCTTTTTTGTTTTAAAATAATGATACTTTGTTTTGTTTTTGGATTAAAACGTAATTTTTGATTTTAAAATAATGATAAAAACATAATGATAACTTTTCACTCTTTTTTGTTTTAAAATAATGATAGTTTTACTTTTTTTTTGTTTTTGGATAAAAACATAAACAAAATAAAATAAAATTTAACTTCAATTAACAAGGTGGATATGAGGCAAAATTTGTTTAAATGTGAGGGGCATCACGTGAAAATTTTATTCTTGGATATAATCACCAGTTTACCATTTTTTATAAGGAAATAAATGATTAAATCAAAGATATGGTATATGACGTGTCAATTCAAAGGAACAAAAAATAAAAGAAAGTTACACCTTTATCATTTTAATGCTTGAATTTTCTTCTTCATTCCAATTCATTCTAGCTTGATGCACATCTTAATGAGCTACAAAATACAAATAACCCCATGATTTAGGATTGAAGATTTACAAAACAATGTCTTTATAGAAATATGTTATATTGAGGAGACATGTATCCTCAATATGTTGAGCATTGGGTACTATATTACTAGTACTAACTGCCTTTTAGAAATATATATCACTATAGAAATCAAAACAAAAATTAAGAAACTATTTATTTTTATCTAAATGTTCTTTTATAATAACCTTTTCGGGATATATTTTTAAAACTCAAATTGAAAATGTTTTGTTAAAATATATAAAATAACAAATATTATCAAACAAACAAATGAAATTAAAGATACATATTTTTAAATGAACAAAATACTATTTTTTTCTTCTAAGCCCCATACTGCTAATTTTTAAAAATATGAACACATAATTGCTACTTAATAATAAGGTGAAACATCTATTCATAATCTTTATGCAGTTTTTTGATTAAAAGTTAGATCCGAACTTTATTTAATAATAATGATAATAATAATAATAATAATAATAATAATAATAATAATACTCCCTCCGTCCCTTTATGTCTGTCCATCTTTCCATTTTCGTCGTCCCGGAATGTTTATCCACAATTCTATAAAATCCATTTATATCATTACTTTTTTACACTTTTACCCTTATAGATTCTACTCCATTACATATTTACATTCCACTTGCAAGTAAATCGACAACAATTGTTTGTACTACGGTGTTCCAAATGGGTTGCCATATCACCGGCCCCACAAGCCATCCACGTGGCTTTCATTCATTGGGCTGCTGAATTGACAGCTAATCACGTGCCCCACACTCTCAATAAGCAACGGCTGTCCACACTCCATCAAAAACAAACCACAAAATTCGACGGCTAATGATCACACTCCTCACAACACTACCCTGCACCGCCAAGCAGGAAATCAACGGTTCAAATTCCAAGCCTGCGAACGGTTCCCATTTCATATTCCCAGCCGCTCACTCATCTTTCATCTCTGATTTCTGAATTTCTCCATTTCGCGTGTTTAATTTATTTATTAAATTAATTCAATACAGTAGATTTTAGAATTTAAATTATAATAAAAAAATCATTGGACTCCATGATTTCACCCTCTCGAAGAGCGAACTACTGATCGGAGTGAGTTAGTGGAAATTCGAGGAGGAATAACGGAATCCGCCATGGATCCGGCCTTGCAAGCTCCAAGATCGCTCACATGTTGCGGTTTCACAGATTATCCTCATCGGCTCAGTGTCAGGCCCGTTCTCGGCCTCTGTTTGTATCGGCCTATCACTCGTTACTCAAAGGTGCGTAATGGAGTTGTGTTTCTTGATTTGTCTGATTTCTCCATTCGTGATTTCGATTTGAGGTTCAATTTGGTGTTTTGTGATTTCGATTGCTTTTGATTTGATGTGTTTGGTGTGGTGTGCTACAAAATCCAGTCTCATACATGGTGTATAAAGTGTCCAGCCAATGGAGGCTCTCTTCAAATTTCAGCGAGTTCAGGTTCTGATTGCTCGGCTTTTGGACTTGGTTCCTTTTCGGCTTTTCCTTTTTAGCCCGATTTTGATTGATGTTGTTGATATTCACAAAAGTTTTGCTGCCTATGGATTTCTAGAAGCTCCGAAAAGGAAGCCGAGGAAAGCGTCTTCGTCTAGGGCTAGAGGATCTGGTACTACTGCAAAGAGGTTTATACCAAAGGCACCAGTTGAGAAGGGAGAAAAGAGGAGCAGTGTTGATGAGGATGGAAATACTGTGAGTGAAACCAATGGAGTGAGCCAAACAGCACCTGGAATTGGTGTTACAAATGGAATCAAAGTTGAGGGGCAAAAGGGAAAAGAAACTAATGGTAAAGTTGTTGGGAAAGTATCACTTGCAAATGAAGAGTTGGTTGGCGATAGTAGAAGCCGGTTGAAGCAAAATGGGAGTCCCCGGCTACATGAGAATGGTGATGGGTCAGTGAGTCCGGCAGCAGCTGAGGAGATTGTGTTGTCGTCTTCGGAAAATGAAAAAAGTATAATAGAATCAGGAAATGATGAACAAAGTCTTGTTATGCTAGGTGGTGATGATGAAAGTAGTTTAGTTCCAGTGTGCGAGGAGCAAATGAGTTTGGTAGCGTTGGATGATGATACGAAAAGTGTAGTGTCTGCGGAAAGTAGCTCTGTAGGATCTGCATTGGTTGAAATTGGACTTGAAGGAAGTGAAACCGATGCTGAAGATGATACGAAAAGTCTAGTGTCTGCAGAAGGTAGCTCTGTAGGATCTGCATTGGTTGAAATTGGAGTTGAAGGAAGCGCTGAAGATACAACATCTCAAAGGGATGATGAAGAGGATCGTCGTCTGCAGGAGATGGAAGCACAGAGGCTTAAACAAGTGGTTGAGGAGTTAGCGAAGGCAAATTTCTTAACCCAGAACAGATTATTTACGTACCCGCAAGAAGTAAAGCCGGGTAAAGACATAGAGTTGTTCTTTAACAGGAGCCTTTCTGTTCTCAAGGATGAACCGGAGGTTTTAATAATGGGAGCATTTAATGATTGGGGTTGGAAATCATTTACCATTAAAATGGACAAGAGTGATCTGAATGGTGATTGGTGGTCTTGTAAGATTCAAGTTCCTAACGAAGCTTATAATATCGATTTTGTCTTCTTCAATGGGAAAAATGTGTATGACAATAACGACAGAAAGGACTTCCACATAAATGTTGAAGGCGGAATGGATGCAGTTGCTTTTGAAGATTTCTTGCTTGAGGAGAAAAGGAGGGAGCTTGAACAGTTGGCTAGAGAGCAAGAAGAGAAGGAAAGGCAAGCAGAAGAGCAGAGGCAAATAGAAGAAGAGAGAAATGCATGTGAAGCTCACAGAGCACAGGCCAAGGCTGAAGCTCAGAGTGGCTTGGCAAAGTATAAAGAATTGACTAAATCAGCACAATATGATGATAAAGTGTGGTATCTGGAGACTTGTGAAGTTCAGGGTTTGTTTAGGCTGTACTATAACAGGAGTTCTCGTCCTCTTGCTTATGCTAATGAGATCTGGATTCATGGAGGGATCAATAATTGGAGAGATGGACTCTCTATCAGTGCTAAGCTAGCTAAATCTGAGAAGGATGATGCTGACTGGTGGTACACTGAAGGTACGCTGCGTGCTCAACTCTAATCCTGTACATTTTCACCATTTTCATAACCTCTTTCACTTCTAATCAATTAATCTGTTTAAGTTGATATAGAAGAATATTGTTGCCTAAATATAGTTATTTACTGATTATTCATGTATAATAACAGTTGAAATACCTCATGAAGCACTAGTTTTGGACTGGGTTTTTGCTGATGGACCGCCTCAGAAGGCAAATGTATATGATAATAATAACCGCCAAGATTTCCATGCCGTTGTTCCACAATCTGTACCCGAGGAGCAATATTGGGCTGAGGAAGAGGAAAGGATATTCCAAAGACTTCAGGATGAGAGGAGGATGATGAAGGAGGCCATACGTGCTAAGGTAAATTCTTTGCCAGCTGATTGTGGTTTTGCAGCTCAACTGATGTTTTATAACTTGTATGTGCTTACCATTTCTTGCTGCAGGCTAAAAAGACAGATGAGATGAGAGCTGAGACAAAAGCAAAGAGCTTGAAAAGGTTTTTGATGTCTCAAAAGGATGTAGTCTACACTGATCCTTTGGATGTTCAAGCTGGAGAGAATGTGACAGTTTATTATAATCCTGCTAACACAGTCCTTAATGGGAAACCAGAAGTTTGGTTTAGGGGCTCTTTTAACAGATGGTCTCATCGTAAAGGCCCATTGGCCCCTCAAAAGATGGTTCCTGCTGAAAATGGCTCCCATTTCAAAACCACTGGTGAGATTGATTTTAGCTACACAAAAACGCAGCTTAAGATAAACACACACTCTTCCTTTTCTAATTTATTCCTATTAATGTGATTGTAGTCAAGGTTCCATTGGATGCGTATATAATGGATTTTGTATTCTCTGAGAAAGAAGAGGGTGGAATTTTTGACAACAAAGATCGAATGGATTACCATGTTCCTGTGTTTGGTGGAATTACAAAGGAGCCACCAATGCACATAGTCCATATTGCAGTTGAAATGGCCCCTATTGCTAAAGTTGGAGGCCTTGGAGATGTTGTCACTAGCTTATCCCGTGCCGTTGAAGATTTAAATCACAATGTGGATATCATTCTTCCAAAATATGATTGCATTAACCTTGCTAATGTAAGATTCTCTGTATTCTACCTACTTCGTTCACCATGCATTGTAGATAACAATTAAAGTAGATTGTCTATAATTCATACAACTTGAAAAGTAAGTATCTTGCTGTAGGTAAAGAACTTGCACTATAAGATGAGCTATCACTGGAGTGGGACGGAGATTAAAGTTTGGTTTGGGAAAGTTGAAGGACTGTCTGTCTATTTTTTGGAGCCTTGCAATGGGTAATGATGTTAATATCATTTTCTAAATCTACTGCTATTGTTTGCTGATTGTAAATACAGATTTCGTTAATGGCGCGTGCCTTTTCTGTGATGTCCTAATTGCATATATTTCTCTTCCATTCCGCACAGATTTTTTTGGACTGGTTGCATTTATGGCTGTAGGAATGATGCGGAGAGATTTGGTTTCTTTTGCCATGCTGCACTAGAATTTTTAAAACAAAATGGATCACATCCGGTGAGTCGTGCTATGTAGTTCCATTATTAAGTTTTGCTTGATGAAATTTCCTGAAAATAATCTATCAATTTGCTAATGAGTTAGTACTAGTAGGGCTCATGTACATGGGATCGACTGTTTGGAATATATTTTTTAACTGTAAATGTAATTCTACTATTATTTTGTCCAATGAATAATCTTGTATCTTGAATAATGACTAAGGAGCATTGGTTTTCAACATTGTTTACTGAGGATCCTTGGTATGTGATATTGCAGAGAAGTTGTTTATCCTAACTTATAGCCAATATATTCTCTCTTTCCTGAACAGGATATAATTCATTGTCATGATTGGTCAAGTGCTCCTGTTGCATGGTTGTATAAGGACCACTACCAACAACAAGGTCTGAGTAAGGCTCGTATAGTTTTCACCATTCACAATCTTGAGTTTGGCGCTCACTCCATTGCAAAGGCCATGACATATGCAGACAAGGCTACAACTGTAAGTAATATTATCCTTGTGTTTTAGTTTTATCAGTTTCATCAATGGATGCTCAAAATTTGAGTTTGCATTGTCTGTTCTGTTTCCTACCTTTTTTTTTTTGACATCTTATTTTAACAGGTCTCCCAAACTTATTCAAAAGAAGTGGCTGGAAATCCTGCAATTGCTCCTAATCTTTTCAAATTTCATGGTATAATTAATGGGATTGATCCAGATATATGGGATCCTTACAATGACAAATTCATTCCTGTAAGTAATAATCTCCTCTTTCAAAATTTGATAGTGGTACTGATGATTCAAGCTTGCAAAATCTTTTCTTTTTCCATGAACATTTCTGCAACAGATTTTGTATTCCAATTGTTTTCATCAAACTTGTCCACTCATTGTTATGTACAATGATATCACAGGTACCTTACACCTCTGAAAACGCCATTGAAGGGAAACGAGCTGCCAAGGAAACTTTGCAAAGAAGGCTTGGGCTAAAGGTTGATGCAGATATGCCTTTGGTAGGAGTCATATCTCGCTTGACGCATCAGAAAGGGATCCACCTCATAAAGCATGCCATTTGGCGCACGTTAGAGCGCAATGGACAGGTGCTTATTCATTCTATAGTGCCATGCAAATTTCATCTTCAATCTACATTTAACTGACTTTTGAGTGATGCAAATGGCAGTTTATACTGTTAGGCACCGCCCCAGATCATCGCATACAAAACGATTTTGTTAGCCTTGGCAACCAGTTGCATTCTGCCCATAATGACCGTGCTCGCCTATGTCTCACTTATGATGAGCCACTTTCCCACTTGGTATATTATTTGGTATTGGTGCAAATATTGTACTCTTATCATTATGGTGTAAAGCAGATATTTTAAGTTGTGGTTTATTTTTTCCTGCTATGGATGCAGATATACGCCGCTGCTGATCTCATTCTAGTACCATCAGTTTTCGAGCCATGTGGATTGACACAGCTTATAGCCATGAGATATGGCGCTATCCCAGTTGTTCGTAAAACCGGAGGTAACCACTTGTACTTATCTAGTACTGTATAAATTTGAAGCAAATGAATTGTGCTTAGTTATAGGCTGAAAATGTTTGTGCAGGACTTTATGATACAGTATTTGATGTGGATCATGACAAGGAAAGAGCAGCAGCTCAAGACCTGGAGCCGAACGGATTCAATTTTGAAGGCGCAGACGCATCTGGTGTAGACTATGCTCTCAATAGGTGAGTTGATTGCATGTATTGGACAATCAACCTTATAAAGGTTTAAAGCTAACAATACAACTTGTGTCAAATTAAATTCAGGGCGATTTCAGCTTATTTCGACGGTAGAGAGTGGTTCGAGTCGTTGTGTAAGCGTGTGATGGATCAAGATTGGTCATGGAACAGACCTGCGCTTGATTATCTTGAGCTTTACCATGCTGTACGCAAAGACTAGGCCAGGTGAACCAATTTTGAGGCTACTCCCAAGTGCCAACCACCACTTGAGATAGATTTGTACAGTGTTAGTTGTTAAAGTTTAATTGTGTTATTTAAGGCAAGAAGATGGATAGCTTAGTTGCATGTAGCATTTCCAAATAATTGCATGTAGCTTATGTTATAGTAGATCTGAAGCTGCTAATAATATTTCTTGTTCTGATGTGGAATAGCAGTGTATATCAATAAACTTGTATTTAAGTAGTATTAACATGTTGAATGCTGTTTATTGATCAAAGCCATAGAACTTGCATGGCAAGTTGGTACTAGAAAGTTTTGCTCCCCATTTCAGGTCCAACTTCAATTGCAAGGGAAATGAGTGCAATGTCATCAATATGATGACATGATTGATTTGATTTGCTTATACTGTTTGGTGTAAGATACGGAGTAAAGTTCTTTCTCTTGCAGAAGATTAGAAGAAAGGGCTATGACACCAGTGAATGAAGGACCCAATAATGTTGTATGGTTTGAGCTTTAATGTGTTCCCATTTTTGTACCCAAAGTTAGGTTTACCAAGAGTATGTAGAATATATATATATATACACATCATTTGTCAACAATTTACTCTATAAACTCAACATAAGTATACTAATCTTATATTATCTTCTACACATTTCATTTGTCCCTATCAGCCAGAAACTGGAAACTTAGGATCCATGAATGAAATGTATAATACAAACAAACTCAGCTCTTCAGTCCTTAACTCTTACCAATGTCCCTATTATATAATTTCCCAAAACCCAGAAAGCCCTGGATACATCAATTTCTTGGAAGTAAAAGAGAGTTCCAGTTCTGCTTCCAACTCCTCCACTCCCAATGTTTTAGTAGTGTTCAAGTTTCCCTCACAATCCCAAGTTTAATTTACTCATATTTTACACTTAAATATAATTTTTTTGATGAGTAATGTTTTGGTTTTTCTTTTAAAATAATAACAAAAAAAAAGAGGGAAAAAAACAACTACTGTACTGAACTAGAGCAAATACAGAATACAGTAATTTTTTTTGTTTTGTTTGGCCAGGACTAGGAGCAATAAAAAACAGTTTTTTGTTTAGTGATGAGCAGAGCTTAATTATGAAATGGGTGCGTTGTGGATAAGGTTTCTCTACTGTACAAATTCAGTGATGACTGATGATGAGTTATGCCCTTCTGAGTTGACACCAATCCTTTTCTTCCACCAAATTTCACCCTGTTTCAAAAAAGTGAGCTGCCACCCACTGAATTCAAATTTTTTTCATTTTTTTTTGGCCAAAACCCACCAAAAGAAGAAACTGAAAATATGAGGCAGAAAAAGGAAACAGAAGAAGCAGCCAAAATGTCCTTTCAATTCCATCTCTTTTCAATCCAAAGAAGAGTCCATCTCTGACAATCCCTTCTTTTTCTGTGTTCTTCTTCTTCTTCTTAATGTAATAATTTCAATCCCTCCTTTGTAATTCCCTTACACAGTTACACTAATCCCCTCTTCATCTGGTTAGCTTCTTGTTTTTGCTTCTTTTGTGTGGGTAGTTTTGATTTTTTCTTCATGCTTTCTTTCTTCTTAAAAATCATTTCTTCTCCATTAAAGTTTTCATCTTTAACACTATAAACAAACACCCATCACTTTCATTTGCTTTTTTTCCCTGAAAGTAGGTTTCTTTCTTAAAACCCTGTAAACTCACAGACTAGTACTCACATTACACCTTATCCCTATCAAGCATTTACTTTCTTTTGTGCAGGGCTTCAGCCATCAGTCCTAGAGTATTATTCCTTCGAGATCCGTGATCAGTTTTGGATCTATTCTATTTAATCCCCCCTCATTTCTCCTTCTGCAGTTTATCCCCTTTTACTATTTCCTTCTCTTAGCTGTCCTCTCTTTGGGAAGAAGAATCAGTGAAATTCTGTGTTCTAGGCTTCCCTTTCCCACTATTTTATTAGGGGAGGCATTTTTGTAAAAGGATAAGGTAGATCCCTTTTTTTATTCTCTTCCTCCTTTAATAAGCTTTGCCCCTTTCCCTTTTGCAAGGTCATCTCTTTGTTTTAAGAAAAGAGATACAAAACACACCATTCCAACCCATTTTACACCAACCCATCAAGCTAAAACACTTCAAGAACACATCAAACTCATCCATGGCTAGTGGGCATGTCAAAAACATGAGACCCAGATGCTTCAAAGATGCAGACTTTCAAGAAGAGGATGTTTGGGGCTTAATGGAAGAAGATTCCAAGCAGAGGAATCTTAAACCCTCTTCTTCAAGAAACTTGGCTTCCACTCCAAGGATGATACCAAGAAAGGAGATGAACCCAAGTAAGGAGTATAGCAAGAGATCATCAGCTCCTGTCAGGATACCAAATGGGCAGATGATGATGATGGTGAATGGGAATGGGAATGGGCCATCATGGGTAGTTGGTGCCTATGATGATGAACATGGTGATGGTGATGATGGTGGTGATGATGATGGGATTGTTCCACCACATGAGTACATTGCAAGGAGGATGGCAAGGGCTCAGATCTCTTCTTTCTCTGTTTGTGAGGGCGTTGGAAGGAAGCTCAAAGGCAGAGATCTTAGTGAGGTCAGGAATGATGTTCTTAGAAAGACTGGATTTCTTGAAAGATGATGATGATGATGATGAGCATGGATCATGGGCATCATCAGTTTTGCATTATTAGGCCATTATATAAGCTGTCTCAATCCAATCATTTCCGTCATACGTTATCATGGTCATGGCTGTCTCTTTTTCCTAACATAAGGTCCGAGATAGTGCTCTTTTTTGTGATTTTTCTATATTTGTTATATTCTTGGTGGTGTTCACTGTTCACTCTTCTAGTCTTGTGAGCTATGAGTATTATGCATTTTCATGGTTTATTAGTTTAGGTTTTGTTTAGCTAGAGAACTTTAGAGATATCGGATTGATGTCAAGAGATAGCCAAGTTTTGTGAGGGGTTTAGGGGCATTCTCTGCAATTAATAGGTTTTGTATGAATCTATGATCACGGTGTTTTGGAAGCTATGTTGAGTATTCTAGTGATATTTTTATGTTTACTGCCATCTTCTTTTCATGAATTATTTCTTGTCCTTTTGACAATGGATTTTTTGTTTTTGCTCAAAGTTTGACAGTGGATATGCATATTCTGATTCTTTTTATAATTGGCAAGTGGAATTTAACAAAAAAAAAAGAAGATCTTTTGTATGTAAATGTAAGTAATTGTCACCATTGATGACATTATCCTCTCTTTGATTGTCATATTACATGTGGGTCTTGCTGTTGCCGTTTGTAGATGGACTAAATGCAAACATTTTGTCAATAATAGACTATATATCAGCCATTAAACACTTAAAAACCTAAGAATTATAGCCACAAATCAACTCATTCTCCTTGCGTATTACTAGCATTTATACCAACAATTTTGTTGATATATGGCTGGTGCCAAAAGAAGAAATGTTATTAACTACTCAACCATAAATCATAATTATAACCTCCACCATAAAACGTTTGATATTGTGTCTATTTAATATCCCAATCGCGGGTCCCAAAAGAAGAAATAATCATTATAATTAGTGACTTGAAATGCTCTCCTTTTTTTTTTTTTTTTGAGTTACAGGTTCAAGAACTTACGTTCCGTCCCGCACCTCCACGCACCCTGCCCTGGACAACGTGGAGGGGGTAAACCGCGGGATGTGCAGCAGCAGCGGCTAGCCTACTCACAGAGGGCATCTATCCAAGGGAGCCTACTCACCGGCAAGTGAGTCTCTCACATGCTCACGGTGGGACTCGAACCTTGGACGTGTTTCACACTTGTGAGCTCTCTATACCGTGCGCCATATGCCCCCGGGGGCCAATGCTCTCCTTTTTTCATTTGAGGAAGAAATGCTCATTTTTGGTTACCCTTACTTTTGCCATTTTTAACTATTTGATTATGTTTCAAAATAAGTAGTCTTTTTAGACTTTTTACAATCTCATGATGGGATTAAAACTAATAATTGTCAGGTTGGTGTGGGTTTAACCGTCAATATACAAAGATGCAATCCTATTAATGATTTTCATCATCAAAATCATTGAAGTAGAAAGAGGAACGATCACTAAAATTAACTTATTAGTGGAGTATTAATGGATGAAATAAAGTAACAAGGAAAAGAGGATGTGTGGTGGTGTTTCATGTTTATGATTAAATAACATGTAATTAGCATCCAACTTCATGTATTCTATCTCGTCAATTAAGTGGAAACCATGTACTCAAAGCATTTAAATTTGTACTCCCTCCGTCCCGAAAAGTTTATCCATAAAGCACATTTGCACGTAGATTAATAAAAAGTGGAAAAGTTTGATAAATAATGGGAAAAGGTGTTAAAGTTGATGGAAAGGGTATAAAAAAGAGTACTTTATAAGATTGATTGGGGATAATTTTGTAATTTTATAGGAAAAAGTAATAAAGTTGAGAGAAAAGTTGGATAATGGGGGTAATATATGAGATTGTACGAGGATAAGATTGTAAAAGTGTAGTGATATATGGAAATAAAGTAGAGATGGACAAACTTTCCGGGACACCCGAAAAAGAAAGGCGGACAAACTTTCAGGGACAGAGGGAGTATAACCTAACCACCAAGATATCATACTAGTTGTCTTGTCCGTTGTTAATTTACTGATCTTTTGATTCAAAAAATATTTGATATGTCTAATAGGTTGAATCTCTACCTTATAAAAAAAATGAAAATCACAAATAATGGAAACACCAATTTTTACCCCTCAAATGGTCTAATTACATTTATGGTTTTTCATCCGTAAAGCAATCAAAGGGAGGAATGTTCAAAAAAACAAAAAAAAATAATTGGGAAAAATCAAAAGAAAGGATGTGAAAAGTGGTAGTCAATGGAGAAATGATTGATCAACCCACTTAACTTGTGACGATCGCGACCCAACTTTTGATCGATTTGCACTACAAATTTCACTTCCCAAGTGCTAAACACACGTACAATTCTTCTAAATACATTCCAAAGCTTATTCTGATTCTTAATTACACAAGTTTGATTGGTTAACACACACAATAACCACCACAAGTTTGGTATTTGGTAAGTATTAGAATCAATGTAGTATATGACAAATTTGGAAGCTTGCCCACAAGCCATTAATATGACTAGTTTTCATCAAGATGCCCAAAACACCAACAAAGGAAAAAATTAAATTTCTTCATCACAAATTCACAAATAGAGCTCAACCCACCACCATGTGCAATTGTTCCGTTGGTGGGTCTTCGTCCATGGCCCATCTCAAACGTCGCATTGTCTGAAGAGGAGACGTCAAATTGGCAAACCAACCAATTTCTAGGGATTCAGACATCCCAACCATAAACAATGTCTAGTTCTATTATACCACTACACCTAACCAATTTTAAACTTGGACACTTCACTGATTTCTCTCAAATCTTCTTTGTTGGGTTCTGAACTCGGATTGTGGAATTGGGTCTAAATCAAATGTCGGTTATGAACCGAGTTGAAGTAGCAAGGGGAGGAATTGAAACCCCTTCCAAAAATGTCTTGTCTCGGAAATTGGCAGTTTTTCTGTGTGTTGGTAGCTTCTGGGCTGGAATGTTCTTCACTAATAGGTACTTCCAATCCCTAGCCCCTCTCTATTTCTTGCAATTTGGGCAATTCATGGCTTCGTTAGAGAAAATCTCTTTAGTTTTGTGTCAATTGGGTGCAATCTGTTTGCAATTTGCTGAAGCTTCATAGCTGCGTCGGTGACCTTGCCAATAAAGATTCAAAATTTGATATCAATTAGAAGAAGAAAAGAACACATTTTGATGTGTAATGGATTGAGAGTTTGCCTGGTAGCTCAGTTTTGCAGCTTTCCAAGCTCAGACTTGCAATCACTATATTTGGGTATGTTTCATAAATGCTTGTTTTGCTGAGTATGTGGTAGCTTTTGATCCTAGGATGTGGATGGTTCCTGAAGCTCAAGATATAGAAAATGTAGGCAAAAGGAAAGAAGGAAGCATTGTCATGGATTATGATCCCAAACTAGTGAGTATATCTCTTAGCACTTTGCTTACATCAGTTTCCATTTCTGTAGGATAGGCTTCATGGCACTTGATATCAAGTTGGTGGTCAATTATTTAGCTTTAGGGCTGTCTTAAATTTGATTTTCTGTCCCACAGAATGGCATGCGCAAGGAATCCGGTAATGTTTCGGAAGAATTCTCGACGACAGACCACAACATAGTGTAAGATGTTTGGAGTTTTTATCAAGATAACTAAGTGCAGATGTTTTGTGTGTATTTCTGTGGGTAGTCTTGAAAAGGTGTATTTACCGGCTACACGAATTCACAGAACTCTTGAGAGGACAATATCGAAGCTGGAAATGGAATTAGCCGCTGCCAGAGAAGCTCAAGATACTATACTGAATGGCTCCCCTGCAATAGATAGTACGAAGATTCTGGATTCGGCTACCAAAAGGAAGTATTTGATGGTTGTAGGAATAAATACTGCTTTCAACAGTAGGAAAAGAAGAGATTCGGTTCGTTACACCTGGATGCCTCAAGGTCTAATCTGTGTTTTTTAACTTGAGGCTCTTCGGTTTCTTGCGCGCTTTAATCTGTAGAAGCTCATGTGTATTGCTTTTCTTGCTGATTGGGCTCATCAGGTGAGAAGAGAAAGAAGTTGGAGGAAGAGAAAGGCATTGTAATTCGTTTTGTCATTGGCCATAGGTATGAGTTACACCAGCCTCCATAAACAGATACTAGCTGAAATTATGAGCACAATTTTAAAGTTTTTATATTTTGCCATCTCTAGTTCAATTTCTGGTGGAATTCTTGATAAAGCTATTGAAGCAGAAGACAAGAAGCATGGAGATTTCTTGAGACTGGTGAGTTCATAAGACCTTCCTTATAAAACATGTAGACAGAGTGACAGACGGCTTTATTTATCGTTGCATCGGTTCTGATATCTGTAGGAACACGTCGAAGGCTACTTGGAACTATCTGCAAAAACAAAGGCTTACTTTGCCACAGCTGTTGGTTTGTGGGATGCAGACTTCTATGTCAAAGTCGACGATGATGTTCATGTTAACATAGGTAAATCTGCATACACATTGAAGAACTCTATACAAAATGAGCTTTCTAAAAAACTTAAATACCCATAAAAGAATCTGCAATAATGAACTTTTTCGTTTGCTCCAGCTGCGCTCGGGAGGACCTTATCTAGACACCGGTCAAAGCCAAGGGTGTACATCGGGTGCATGAAATCTGGTCCTATACTAGCTCGAAAGTACTTGACTCGTGTATTATTATCTCCTTACTAATTTCTAAATTTGAAAAGTTGAGAATTCAAAATGTTGGTGGTATATATATTTATTTTTGGATTAGGGGAGTGAGATACCATGAGCCGGAACATTGGAAATTTGGCGGTGAAGGAAACAAGTACTTGAGACATGCTACAGGGCAGATCTATGCTATTTCAAGAGACTTGGCCACTTACATATCAATAAACCAGTGAGTTGTTACTCATTTATACATGTATCTAATGAAACTATAAATCGTGGTTGGCTTTCAAACTATGCTTGAAGCTTGTCTAAACCTTGCCTTATAAAAAAATTTAAAGCATCTGCTTAACATTGATTTATTCATGTTAGGCATCTTTTGCACAAGTATGCGAATGAAGACGTGTCCTTGGGAACATGGCTTATTGGACTCGACGTCTTGCATATTGACGACAAACGATTATGCTGTGGCACTCCTCCTGGTAATCACTCTCTTAAACAACTTCTGCATTATTTTCCACAAGCTTTTGACCAATTGAAACCCTTCATAATGGTAAAAAAACAGACTGTGAGTGGAAAGCTCAGGCAGGCAACATTTGTGTGGCCTCATACGACTGGAGTTGTAGCGGGATTTGCGAATCTTCCGCGAGGATCTATGAAGTTCATAGGAGATGTGGAGAAGGTCCTAATGCTGTGTGGAAAACCGTTTTCTGAATAACGTTTCTCAAACGTTGGAGCTTTGTAAGTAACTAAGACAGTCATGATATGCAAATACAACAATCAATGTGTGTAAACCTTGTTGTATTTGCATATCATGACTGAACATCAATAAAGCGGTGAAAATCATGGAACGAGCCATGAGTTTCGGTTTTTCCTAGGCCGGAGGAGTAGCGTTTTTTAGTGTCGTCTCTACTAGGCTAGTGACCGAGCATTCGAACATGTACTCTTAACACCTTTTGTTTTTTCTCTTGTAGTTTGGTCATTGAAGATCAGTTTCAAAGTATATTGGAGTGTTTGCTGTAAGAACTAGAGAAACCTTTACAATTTACAAATGTACATTCTTCTTCAAATATTTGAGCCTAAGTTACAGTAAACCCAACTCTTAAAACAGTGACATACAATACACATTTACATTCTTCTTCAAATATGAGGAAATCAAGGGTCACTGAAACTGAAATAAGAAAAAGATAGAACTGATCTTGTAAAAGTAATAAAAGAACCATCTTTGTAATGATTTGCTTAGATTCTTCACTTCTTCTGACCAAAAAATGGTTAAACTCCTTGTCCAAAGGAAAAACCTGCAAGTAAAGAGCAAAGTAAGCCATCTTTCTACATAAATACATACAAATTCACAACTGAGGGGCAAATTTTTATGAAAGAGACAGAGAATATTGAATATAACACATCATTTTCTATTCTTAATCCAAGTAATGACCACTCAACAACTTAGGATGTATGCGATATTGGCACGGCTCAATCAAATAGAGGAAGATCTAGCTACTAGAACGTCGTTTTCTGATTGAACCGCACCAATATCCCATACTCGACAACACAAAAAAAAACACCATCAAACTCAACACAAAAGTAAAACAAAATGTATATATAGGAATGAGAAATGTAGGAGATTTAGAAAGTGGGTTTTTGAGATGAATTGTTTGCTCTTCTCTGGTGAAGATGTGAAGAGGAAATGGAGAGCAGATAGAGCATTGTATAGGGGATGATCCTCCTGTATGGGGACAGGGGAGCATTGAATTAAGCCAACAACCCAATGGCAAAAAGAAGGTGATCTTATTAAATGGCCAAATTTGTGAAGGGGAAAGCGTTCAAAAATCAAAAACACAAAAACAAAACTGTGGAAGCCTGAAAGGGGCTGATGAGGGCAAAGAGCTGCAGACTTGAATTCATTGCTTGGGGGGGAATTTAATGAGGAGGATGGCACAAGAAAGAGAGGGCATGGCATGGAGGTGAAATTAATTAATTTCCCATTTGGGTTTTTGGTTTTTCCAAAAGTTTGAATTTTAGTTTCATTGTTTGTTGTTTCTTGCTTTTTTGGTAGGTCAGCTACAATATTCTTATTGTATACCAATGTTAGTTCAATGGTTTTATTGTGTGTGTAGTAGTACCAGTGGGTTCTGATGAGCTTCAATGTGAAAAAGCTTAGCAAAGTTTGTACAAGTTTAAATAAATCTTTGTTCAGTTTGTCATTGAAGTCAATGTAATGAAACACACTGTTGTTTTGCTGATATTCAGTTAACGTTTGAAATGCAAGTGAAAGTGCAGTTGCTGTACTAATAATGCATTATTGTCAAATTTATTGGTGAAAACTAGACTCTGGGGAAATGAAGATTTTGATTGTGAGAGGGAAGATCACAATTTGACCTGCCCATTTGATTTTATTTTTTTTGATAAAAGCCCATTTGATTTTTTTCTTTTGATAGAATTTCTGAATTGGAGAATTTAGGTCTGGGTTGGGTAATTTTTTGAACTATGTTTTGCTGTTGCTGGTTGAATTGGCGTGAAAAATGAAATGTGTAACGGTTGCTTTATGTCCCGCTATTGAAGGGCGTGACGTGGATTAACGGAGTGAGGGGCAAATTGGGGTTTTCACTAAAGACGGAGAATTCACTTGACGGTGACGAACTTACTGACGGTAAGGCGGTGAAAGGGAAAACCCTATATTGGACCTAATTATTTTCTCAATTAATCGATTTTAAATTTTAAATTTTAAATTATTATAATTACGGTTAAATGGGTTAATCGATTATAAATTTAAAATTCAATTATTTTTATATGTTATCATGGTTTAGATAACAATTCCACAATGTACTTATTACATGAAGATAGACGAGAGCCTAGAAATAAGTTGAGCTCCCACACCTTTCTAAATGCAAAAAAATCAACCTAGTATTTTATAATTATGATTTTTTTTATTGTGTACACAACATTAACGTAGTATTTTAAATCTCAAATTAAACCCTAAATATAGTGAAAAAAGAAATTAAACCCTAAAAATAAAATAGTATACCCATTAAAAAAAAAATAATAAATCCCAAATTTTAAGATTTAACAAATTTTTATACTATTGATATCTTATCGTGTGTTCTTCCTAATAGAAAAATCCTTATAATTATTTATGAAATATTAAAATTTGATAATAAAATTGCTTGTCTTTTTTTTTTTTGAGTGAGAAGATATATCTATACTACCTATAGTATAAAGCGGAGACAATGTCTTCACAAAAATTTACGCTACGTGTCATTTCAATAATAAAATATTCAGTTGGACCCTCCTTTATACAAATTAGGTAGTTAGAATCCCATATAATCTTATCCCGTAAAAATTGATTAAAATTTACCAAAAATTATGAATTATCCTGAAAATTATAACTTATCACTTACCAAGAATTAGTTATAATCTTCCCATAAATATTACTATTTAATAAAACGTGATATTTATCATAAAGTAATTTTTAAACAAATCCAACTTATTTATATTATGAGATGATATTGATTAAAAAACCAATCATAATACGAAGATAAATATATATGATCCTATAATTTTAACATGATCATTGACATTACCTATCTATATTAAATTAGATTTATAATCACATTACCCGTACATGGGGGTTAAACTAGTCAATATATATTATAAAAGACGACCGTTTTTGAGCCACCAACGTTGATTCTGGCCCCACCATATATTTAACCAATATAATTTTTAAAATCTTTTAATTAACTACCATAATTTTACTACGCAAATTTTCAATCTTTTAATTAACTACCTTATCAACAATATCTATCCATACATATATTTAACCAAAATAACCAAAATTATCTATCCATAGTATCTATCCACCAAAAATTGCTACGTAAATAGCTTAATAGCTTAACCCCTTTGATTTAATAGCTTAATAGCTTAATCTTTGTAAATAGCTACCAAAAGTTATTAATGTTGTTTGTATGTTGTGTTTCAACCCCTTTGATCTTTCCTAATATTTTTCTTTGTGTAACCTATAATATATGCTACGTAAATGTTCCACCAAAAATTGCATATTAATATTATCTATCCATATTCAATATATATTATAAAGTCGATTGTTTTCGAGTTATCACGTTGATTCTGACCCCATTGCATATTTGATAAAAATAGCTTTTATTTATGTTATTTCAATTAATCTAATTATATTTCTTATTATCAATTTATGTAAAAGATATAATCAAATTTTTAAATTTTAGTAAGATATTCTATCTTTTTAATATATCACTTATCTTTTCTAAAGTTGATTTTGGACCCACCGTATTTTTGATAAAAAAATAGTTTTTATTCAATTAATTTGATAAAATTATTTTATCTATTTATGTAAAAGATGTATTCAAAATTTTGAGATTTAGTAAGATATTCTATCTTTTTTAATATATCACTTAATTGAAAAACATGATTAAAATATATATCTTGAGTTTTTGAAATATAATTACTATGAATTAATTATATGAATTAATTATATGAATTAATTATACTAATTTTGTTACTTTATTATTTGATTTACTTGAATAAACTTAGCATTTTTAAGCTTAAGTTAATTATTTTCTATATTTACATGATCCACTATATTTGATTTTTTTCAATCTTGATAACAAATTTGCTTTTTTAGACAAATAATAATTTCGATTTATATCTTGATAACGTACATCTTTTTCATATTTTTACTTATTTACAAAATAATCCAATAATTTTTCTCAAGTTATACAAACGCCCTTTATTTTCCTAATACAAACATACAAGTGGTCGTTTTTTAACCACCACATTAATTTTGACCCTATCTCATATATAAAAAAAGCTAATTTTTATTATTCACATTATATAGGGTTTTCCTATTGTCTTTCTTCTTATCTACTTATATGAAAAAGCTTTTGTCAATTATTAATTCTTATAGCATTAAAGAGAAAAATCTTTCACAAACAAATTAAGAAAAGTCTATGAATATTGGATTCAACTTATTTCTTTAATAGAAGTAAATTTGTGGTTTTTGACATTTTCTATTAACTTTTTATAAACTTTATCAATTTAAGAGTGGATGATTTTTTTTACTTATATTTACATTTATGATAGTCGTTATTAATTTATGATAAAAATTGTAAGTAAAATATCAATTTATATTCTTATAATCAGGTTTATAAAAATATATAAATGAGTGAAAAAAAATCTGTTATATATATATATATATATTAAGTTATATGAACTTCAAAAACAATATCACTCTTTTTAAAAGATAAAAAAACATGTCCATATAATAATACTTATATAACATTTTCCATATAAATATTTGAGTATAAAATATATAATTTTATTTTAATATTTGAGTATAAATTGTCGTGCATGGCACGACAGGTTAAGCTAGTTTTGATCGAAGCCAAAAGTGTGATAGAACGGAGGGAAATCCCGAAACAAAACAATAAAAGAAGGAAAAAGAAAACCCACCAAAAACAAATAGAAAAAGGGTTTCGTGTAGGAGTCCAACCCAACCCAAGAGAAGTTCTTTCTACTCTTCTTGGATTAAACGCCACCCACAATTTCCCGACGATCCTAAACTTGCAATCCTCTCAATTCAGAGTAATCTTGCTTGTCGAAGAGGATCACACTCCTCCTTTTCAAGTTTCTTTCTTTCTTCTTTCATCAATTTTGTCTCTTTCTCTTTTCTGATGACTCTGTTTTGATCATCTTGTGGACGATTGTTGTTTCGTGATTGCAGATAAGAATAATTGAAGATGGCGAAAAGCTCTTTTAAGATGGAGCATCCCCTTGGTAATTTCGTTTCCCCCTTTTGATCGTCAATTTCTGCTAATTAGGTATAGTGGCAAAAGGGGGAATTTTGAAGCTGTTTGTTTTGGGTGTTGAATTGATCATCATGGTGGCGAGTTCTTGCTTAGATATTCGAATTTTGCATCTTTGTATCATTGATGGGCTGGTCTTGTAGACAAATTGAAGTTTAATTGGTTTGAAATTTACGCCCTTTTGGGCAAAAAGAGTTGAATTTTGTCTTGTAGACAAATTGGAGCTGTTTGTTTTGGGTGTTGAATTGATCATCATGGATGGCGAGTTTGTGCTTAGATATTTTTGTATCATTGTTGTGCTGCTCTTGTAGACAATTTGAAGTTTGATTGGTTTGAAATTTACGACCTTTGGGCAAAAAGAGGTGAATTTTGTTGGGTTAGGGTTTTCAATGGGTTGTCTGTTATCCTTAAATTACCACAACGGTAAAAACATGATCTTTGAACTCTTTTAACCAATTAGGTGACTTCTTCTGAATTGAAAAGAACCCTTAAACTAAAACTAAAACTAATATGGGGCTTTAGCAGTTTAATCTAAAGAGATAATTGTGATCTAGGTCTAATTCTGTAGATTCCTTGACCTAGAAAGACAGGTGGTATGGAAATTGGTTGAACCTTTAGTAAATAGTTCTGTTAACTTTGTTATATCACTTCTATCTCAGAGAAGAGACTTGCGGAAGCTGCCCGCATAAGAGAGAAGTATCCAGACAGAATTCCTGTAAGATTTCTGTATATTGTTGTGAGAATTTGAATTCCACTTCTCTTGCTGTGTTTTTTTCCAAATTATTCATCTGATTTGTTTCCCATTGGACTGTGTGTGTATTAGGTGGTCGTGGAGAGGGCTGAACGGAGCGATGTTCCGGATATTGACAAGAAAAAGTATGTTTTTTTCTTTCCGTCTCGGATGAACAAAATAAAGCTTTACGCACTCAGCAAGCATGAATGGTGTTTATGGCCATACATATATCAGAAATCACCGGAAACGATATTTTGCCTGTGCCTTTTGAAGAAACCAGTTTTTTAGCTCAATAAAGTTTGCAGATTCTTGCCTCTTTTAGATTTACCAAACAATTCTAATGATCATGTGTGAAATGCAATGCAGGTATCTTGTTCCTGCAGATTTAACAGTTGGGCAATTTGTTTACGTCGTACGGAAAAGGGTCAAACTCAGTGCTGAGAAGGCCATCTTTGTGTTTGTAAAGAACATCTTACCTTCCACTGGCGAGTGAATCAATTTATTTACAAGTGAACTCATCTATATATGTTACTACTTGGCCAAGGTTATTCATATAAGTGCAATTGTTTTTACAGCTGCTTTGATGTCTGCAATCTATGATGAGTACAAGGACGACGATGGCTTTCTATACATGACCTACAGCGGAGAGAACACGTTCGGTTTAAGTTCCATCGAAAACTGATCCTCGTCGCCATCAAACTCCCTGCAAATACAGTTCTATTTACAGCGCACGTATGTTCTGAGCCCCTTTCTCTAGCATGCCACGTCTCTTGCACGCATAAGACGGGATCTGCATTGATATTTCGATTGTACCTTGTTTCTTGGATTACTTGATCATTTCTGGTTTTTTCGGTTTTTAATGAAGTTGGTGAAGCCCTTTCTGGAGTTGCTTTTGAATTATGGTATCTCTTTGGGTTTGCTTTTGTTCTTAATTTTACCTTTACAAATCAAAATTATAGATCTGATCATCATTTGCATAACCAATTAATATATGAACAATTAGCCTTTACCCCAGTCTGCTGTTGGGTTTTTCTTGGCTGATATAGTAAATTTATGTCTTGAGTGTTATTTTTGGTGAGCTAGACATTTGGTTTTATATTAGAACATGAAAATTTTATTGATCTGTCTTGTTCTTCATCATCATTATAAAGAGATTTCCATCTATAACCACCTCGAAACGCTAATTTCAAGGTGGGGTATAAATAGAAACCTCTTTATAATGATAATGAAGAACAAACTTTGAGTAATCCCAAAACTTGTTACAATGGATCAAATGAACAAAAAAAACTAATACAGG
Source organism: Polygonum aviculare (assembly GCA_934048045.1). Taxonomy (NCBI): domain Eukaryota; kingdom Viridiplantae; phylum Streptophyta; class Magnoliopsida; order Caryophyllales; family Polygonaceae; genus Polygonum; species Polygonum aviculare. The sequence goes on from OW204024.1 coordinate 1,732,429, forward strand.
GAAATTAAAGAATGTTCCTAGTTGAAAGAAAAACCACTAGGGAACATTGTTACAGGACGGAAAACCGGGATCCGATCGGAAAATAGGTCATCGGGATCGGAGGTGTACTGGCTTTCTTCTTTGGTTTCTCTGCTGTTGGTGATGATGGCTTGCTCTGCTTATCTTGATCAGCAAGAGCAAACTGGCCTTGTACTTGCTCATCACATGCAACCTTACTTTCAGTGGATTTGTCAGAAAAACAACCACACAAAGCTGAAACAAACGCCATTTTTTCTGTTTTGTTTGAGGTTTGGAAGTTTAGGCTGTGTTTGGAGTGCGTTTTTGAGAGTATTTGAAATATGCAAGTTATGATGAAATTAGTGGAAATGGAGTGGGGTTATATATATAAGGAGTAAGCTTGGGGGCTACGGAAATTTGAAAAAAGAGGCAGTCAAACGTGCTACGTGTTTTCAAAGAAAATGACTTCTCATCGCCACTTGGGAATTGGGATCGATCTTAGGCCATGAATATTCATGATACCATAATACCCAAAAATTCACCACTTTTATCATTTTTCTCTCCTTCACATAATCTCATACTCTTCCAATTTGATTTTGTGATACCCACTTAAATATCAATGAACCCTTAAAATCTACTTTTCCACTTTCCTACTTTCCAACACTTATTTATTTACCTATATAAAATTTCAATTATACCCTTGATTAATTAATTCACAATATTTCTTTATGTAATTAAATATCATTAATTTATTCTAATATTTTTTTACCTTATATAAATTTTTTAAAAGAATCCAAAAATATACAAAATTAATATCTGTGAATAGATAAAAAAAATAATGAATTATGATATACATAAATTATTTTTAGTTTAATCAAAACTTAACAAAAAATACAAATTAACAAACATAAATTACATTAACCCATATTCTTCCCCTCTTTCTTTTCACGTGGGCTAAAAAAAAAAGAGTATCGCCGAGCGATACTCCAACGTGAGTTTCGTCAAAAAAATTAATTTCCCTTTATTTTTTTGTTGTGAAACTGGCGTGATACAGGGTTTGATCTCCCCGATATTCATGCTCTTAGAAAGCACCAGGAAACAACGCTCCCATAATTGTGTGATTTACCAATTCAAAAGTGTTTTAGGGAGTATAATTATAGAATAATTATACTGATAGAATAATTATACATGTACTAAAACAGAGACTAAAAATAATAATTATCATGGTACGTGCCAGTTTGGTTAATTTTAATTATAGACCCCACATGTATGTAAAATATAAAAGAATATATATATATATCATTGAAATGGTATCTATAAGCTTTTCTTAAATATATATTTAATTAATTTACTATAAACTAAATTGGATATTCAAATAATAATATAGAAAAACATATGCCAACTTCAATTTAATATGTAATCATAATTATAATCCATAAACCTTACAACTTCGGTTTAAAACGGCTTCAATCCTAACTACATTTCATAAAGAGAAACTATAACACGGATAAACAGGAAAAATGGCTTGTTCTGTTACCAATTTTTTTTTTAACCAAATAAAATTATTCTATAATACATCTCAATAATTACATAAAATTGGAAGGAAGCCTAGAAACAAGCTGGGCTCCCACGCCTTTCTGAATGCAGAAACTCAATCTATGAAAAATAAAAGTACCGCTCTTAACATTATTAGAATGACTAATAGCAAGAGCTTTAATACGTGAAAGCGTATCCAAAGCCTCCATCCATAAACATTAAAAATAATGTCTACAAATGCTCAGAGTTTTCAATTCTCATATAAAAATTATAATCCTACAAATTTTGGTTTGATTAAAAAAATATATTATAAGAAAAATATTATACATTAGAATAAATCCAATAAAAAACAAATTAAATAAAATAATACAAGATTTTATTATCAAACTATTCTCTTAGATAACTTGTATAAAATTTAAACTAAGTTTTTAGTTAAATCAAGACTAATGCAAGTTTTTAGTTAAATCAAGACTAATTTCAACCAAAAAAAAAAAGTTAAATCAAGACTAATGCTAGTTAAATGGTGGGATCAGTGATTGTAGTGTTTGAACGTTGAATATTCCATTTGGTTGTGGATTGACAAGTCACAACATAACATAGAGGAAATTAAAGAATTAAGGAAGGTGCAGATGAAGACTTTTCTGCATTTTACTCTCTGTCGCACTTTTGTGTAGCTTCCAATAGGGATGTCAATGGGGCGGGTTCGGGTCGGGGGATACCCTCCCCGTCCCCATACCCATCTAGAATTTTATTCCCCATATCCATCCCCATACCCATCGGGTAATAAAATTTATACCCATGAGTATACCCGTCGGGTCCCCGTCCCCATCGGGTATTCCCCATACCCATTTAATTTTGCCCATTTAAAATCCTCATGGGTTTCCCCTCATAGTTTGTACATGGCTTTTGATTTAAAATCACATAAATTCTACACCAATTCACGATCTAACTTATATAACATGTAACAATACTTTCAACAAAAAATAAAGAAAAATAATATTTCAAATCAACTAGTTATATGTGACAATTAACTAATAAAAAATAGACAAAATAACATTAATTGCAAATCAAATAAGACAAAATAACTAATAAAATATTTAAATTACCAAGAACTAAAAACAAACTAATAAATAAAAATAAAATAGACAAACTAAAAATAAAATCTCTACCGGAGGCCCCGGGGAATTCCCCACTGAGCCTCCCGACGGGGATTCCCCACGGGTTCCCCCGGTGGGGTCGGGTCGGGTTGGGGAATAGGGCGGGGTCATCTATCCCCATACCCGTACCCATACCCATGCGGGTATCTATTTCGCCCCCCATTTCATCCCCATCCCCACTAAAATCCCCCCGTCCCTATCCCCATGACGGGGATTCCCCACGGGGAATGGGGAATCCCCGCCCCATTGACATCCCTAGCTTCCAAGCTTTCTTCCATCGTCACTCTTTGTTGAATCTATCTCCCACTATTTGGCGCTATATATACTTAACCAACTTGCATCTCAAATCTCAAACAGATCACAACTTAATCAAGCTCAATTCCTCTGTTCTGAACCCTTTCTAGCTCCCAATTCGATCTCCGGAATCGATGGCGGTTTTTGCAAGCTTGTTTAGTTGCTTCTCAGGCAGAGTTGGGTGTGATCAAGAAGACAACAATTCTTCTAAATCTCAGCAGATAAAGCCGTCGTCTTCGTCGCCGACGAAAGTGGGTAGCAAGCCTCCGATTCCGATGACCTACTTTCCGGTCGGATCCCGATTTTCCGTCCTCTGATGATCATCTCAGCTCCTCGATTCGTCATCCGTTTGTAGCTATAGTTGGATTTATTTGTTCATTCTTTAATTTCACATAGATCTACGCACTTGTATTGGTTTTCTGGCGTACCGAGTTTTCCCTTCAATAAAGTTTACGAATTTATTTAGTCAATCGTTACCAATTTTGATGGGACTAGCAAATTGGCGCTTAGAAAAAGTATAAAATAACGGCACAAGATTTCTACCAAATAAATACATGCATAACGGCACCAAAATCTTTACCGCGCTAAAATGCACTCTAACTTTATCCTCCGAACGGTAAAAATCCGGATGAGTACGATGTCATGGGCTTCTTACAGCCTGAACGAGATTGTTGGCGCCAAGCCTTCTAATACAATTTGAGAAACTTGAATAGAGAAGGAACAAGAGAGGAAACTGAGAATGGAGCAAAAGCATCGAGCAAATTCTCATTACTTTTTTTGGGTCAAGAAATTCTCATTACTTTCAGAAAGAGAACCAACAGTGCTTTTATACTTTACTTTACTTTATAACCCAGTGGAGTTCCCCTTCCGGGGAATTTAGGGGGTCAGGATGGGGGCACTCCTGGCTTACAGCGTTATAAAAAGAAAGGATGAATGATGACGTGGCTAAAAAACCAGTACACAATGGAGGGGAAAAATGAGCTCATGGAATTGAATATCTCTGGTTATATGGAGCTTTTTGGTAGAGATTTCAAGGACTTTGTAACCCTTTGTTCCATGTGGATAACCAAGAAAAACGCAAGGTGTGCTACGAGGCTCAAATTTTCCTCTATCCCTTCTAAGGTGGAAATGAAACCGAGACAGCCGAAATATTAGACGTGTGGGTGGCCCAGATACAAGCCCGATGGGGTTCCATCCTAAAACCAATTGGCAATAGGAGGAGTAACCCACCGTCTTATATACTAGGCAGTTTTGTTGCCCAACTTCAGGTGTGGGATAGTTTTGTTTCCCAACAGGCCTGAGGTGGGAGTATAATGGTGGTTTGCCATATAACATCTCAAAAGGAGTAAGGAAATTTAGGCTGGCTAATGGGTATCGATTGATAAGGTAAGTGGATGTGAGAATGCATTCCCCCCAATATGAGTTAGGTAACTTGGATTGAAATAAAAGAGCTCTAGACTACACCGTTTTGTTGAGGGGTATCGACACGAGGTTTGGTGTATGATTCCATGGTGGGTGAGAAAGGTTTTAGCATCATCACTACAGAATTCACTTCCATTGTCAGACCTGATGGTCTTAGCTGAGCAAGAAAACTGTTTTTCAACAAACATAATGAACTGTTTTAAGTAGGTAATGGCATTACTTTTGTGTGTAAGAAGATGCACCCAAGTATAACTAGTGTAATCATCTACCATAGTCAGAAAGAAACTAAAACCATTGTAGGTTTTGACTCTATAAGGACCCCAAATATCTGTATGAAGCATTTCAAAAGGATAAGAAGTTTGAATGCTACTAACTGGGAAAGAAGTGAGCTCTATGTTGGCGAGCTTTAGGACAAATGGTGCATATATGATGTTGTTTATCACACTTCAGTTCATTGAAAAAAAGGAAAACGAGATAGAGAATCAAAAGGAACATGACCAAGTCTCAAATGTAGCAATTCCATGGTTACAACAAAAGACAACTTGTTTGTAACTTTATTACAAGGAGAAAATTTAAAGATTTGATCATCATTTGGAAACCTTCTCATATTAATTCCATAACCAATTACTCTATGACCACTTAACCAATTAATTCCATAACCAAGTGTTGTGAGCTAGACATTTAGTTTTATATTAGAATTTAGAACATGAAGATTTTATTCAGCTGTCTTGTTCTTCATCATCATTATAAAGAGATTTCCATTTATAACGACCCTGAAATGCACATTTCAAGGTGGGTTATAAATGGAAACCTCTTTATAATGATAATGAAGAACAAACTTTGAGTAATCCCAAAACTTGTTACAGTGGTGGACTAAAGGAACAAAAAAAACTGATACAAGGAAATTAAAGAATGCTCCTAGTTGAAAGAGAAATCTCAAGGGAACATTGTTACAGGACGGAAAACCGGGATCCGATCGGAAAATTGGTCACCGGGATCGGAGGTGTACTGGCTTTCTTCTTTGGTTTCTCTGCTGTTGGTGATGATGGCTTGCTGTGCTTATCTTGATCAGCGAGAGCAAACTGGCCTTGTACTTGTTTATTAGATGCAACCTTACTTTCAGTGGACTTGTAAGAAAAACAACCAAACAAAGCTGAGACAAACGTCATTTTTTCTCTTTTGTTTGAGCTATGGAAATTTAGGCTTGTGTTTGGAGTGCGTTTTGAGAGTATTTGAAATATGCAGGTTGTGATGAAATGAGTGGAAATGGAGTAGGGTTATATATATAATGAGTTAAGCTTGGGGGCTACGTAAATTTGAAAAGGAGACAGTCAAACGTGCTACGTGTTTTCGAAGAAAAATTGAAAATGACTTCTCATCGCCACTTGGGATCAATCTTAGAAAATTGAAAGGATAATGGCCGATGTGATTGTAAAAATGGGTCATAGTCTCCCAAGCACTATCATTTCAACATTTTCAGAACTTTTTGTTCTCATCCGAAAGGATGCTCTAAGGCGCCCCCGTAAGGGGCGGTCCCCTAATCTTTACCTTTTCAAAAAAAAATCTTAGAAAATTGAAACAACGCTCTCAGGATATATTGTTGTGATTTACCAATTCAAAAATGTTTTAGGGGGTAGAATTATAGAAAAATTAAGTGCTAAGATTAGTGATTTTAGTGATTTTAGTGTTTGATATAGGGTTGAGCAAAATCCGGTCCGGACCGGATTCTCGGTCTGTGAAAACGGAAATTCTCGGTCCAGATCGGATTTTTATAATAAAAAATCTAAATTCAAATAAAGATTATATTAATTTTAATGTTATATAGTTTATTTTTAATAAGGAAATTCCGTATGGTGCCCTCAAGTTTTTGCCTTTTTCGGATGGTGCCCAAGTAAAAAACTTATTCCGGGAAATACCCCTGAACTTTTGTAAAACTTCGGCTCGTACCCTTACTTGGAATTTTGTCATATATTTCACTAAATTTTGTTTATTTTCTATAATAAAAACATTGTTTTACATTTATTAAGTTAAAATTCAATTATAAGATAAAAAAAATTAAAATAAGTTTAAAAATATACCCTATAAAATTATTATATAACTTATGTTTTCAATTGAATTTTTGTTATATTTAACGAATCAAAACCAAACATATTTCAATACTTACATATATATTAGTCTAATACATTATATAATTGAAACTTATCATGAAAATTGTACATAGTAATTTTTGAAATTTTTTAATATCAATTCAAACTTTATATATAAATATGTATATATGTTGATAGAATATATGAATTTTCATTTCTTAAATGATAACATAAAATACAAAATATTTTTTTATAATAGTAAATTACCTTTATATATATGTATTCAAAATATAAATAAATTTTGATATAAATATTGAAATATTTTGGTTTTAGTTTGATAAATATACATAAATTAACTTGAGCTCATAGGCTAAATAATATTTTTATAGACTATATTTTAAAACTTATTTAAATTAGATTTTATAATATATTTGGTTTTTTAACTTAGTAAATATTAAAATATTTTATATTATAAAAAATAAACGATTTTTACTATAATTTAAGCGAAAATAAACAGTAAGGATATGAGCCGAACTTTTACAAAAGTTCAGGGGTATTTCCCGGAATAAGTTTTTTACTTGGGCACCATCCGGAAAAACAAAAAACTCGAGGGTACCATACGGACTTTCCCTTTTTAATATTTAACTTTTTTCTTTTTTTTGGTTGAAGATTTAAGTTTTATATTTATATTATATACTCCCTCCGTTTCAAAATACATGACCATTTAGACACTTTTTCTTGTTTCATAATACTTGTCCATTTCACATTTTTTACCCATCTCTTTCCATTTATACCCCTAATAATTGCCTTTATTATAATCATTACACTTTTTCATATTTCTCTACACAAATTATTAACTCTACATTTGATAGGGGTAATATAGGAATAACATTTTTTTCTTAATATATGTGCAATGTCAAAATGGTTATGTATTTTGAAACGGATGGAGTATTTAATACTAATATTATATTTTTCATTAATCATAATTTCTCTAACTATATTATAATTTTTTTTATATATAAACGTATTTTTCCTAAAAAAATTATTTTTGTTTTTTAAATAAAAATCCGATGCAAAATCAGATCGGATCAGATCTGATTTTTTCAGTCCGGTCCACAAGTTTGGGCAATCCGGTCCCGGTCCGTCAGGTTTTGGAGCGGTGCCCGCACCTAGTCTGAACGTTGAATATTCCATTTGGTTGTGGATTGACAAGTCACAACATAACATAGAGCAAATTAAAGAATTAAGGAAGGTGCAGATGAAGACTTTTCTACAGTACATTTTACTCTGTCGCAATTTTGCGTAGCTTCCAAGCTTTCTTCCATCGTCACTCTCTGTTAAATCTATCTCCCACTATATATACTTGTGACTCACGTAACCAATTTGCATCTCAAATCTCAAACAGAACACAACTTCATCGAGCTCAATTCCTCTGTTCTGAATTCTGAACCCTAGCTCGCTCCGTCAATCGCTTCCCAATCCGATCTCCGGAATCAATGGCGGTTTTTGCAAGCTTGTTTAGCTGCTTCTCAGGCAGAGTTGGCTGTGATCAAGGAGACAACAATTCTGCTAAATCTCAACAGATAAAACCGTCGTCGCCGTCGCCAACGACGAAAGTGGGTAGCAAGCCTCCGATCCCGATGACCTACTTTCCGGTCGGATCCCGGTTTTCCGTCCTCTGATGAGCATGGCTCTATTCATCACCCGCATGTAGCTATAGTTCGATTAATTAATTCATTCTTTAATTTCATATAGCACTTGTATTGGTTTTCTTGATTACGGGTTTTACCATCAATAAAGCTTACGAATTTATTTAGTTACTCCATTGTTACCAATTTATGGGATTAGCAAGCAAAATCGGTGCTTAGAAAAAGGATAAAATATTTAATTAATTGCAAATTGGTGCTTAGAAGTTAGAGGAAACATTTACCGTACTGTATCCTGTAAAACGCAGGATGTAGTAATCAATAAAAGAAAGGGGAATTAGTACCAAATGCCCCTATTTGATAATTTATTTGCAAATATGATCTTTTTTTTGTCGATTTGCAAAAATGCCTAAAAATATTGCGATTTTGCCTAAAAATATTACATTCATGTCCAAAATGACTAATTTTTATCAAATAAAATAAAAAACGAAATATTTTTTAAAAAATAGAAAATTTTTATTTTTATTAATATTTTATTTGAGAAATAAAATATTTTAACAAACTTTAAATTTTATCCAAATTTGAAAAAAATATAAATAAAAAGATTTTATAAATATTTTAATGTTAAAAAAGATTTCGTTTTGTATCTGTCCTTTTTTAAAAATTAAAGGAAAATTGAAAATCTTACCGAAATCCTCTCGGTGGGCCGAACAAAAAATCTTACCTAAAGAAGAAAATGTTACCTAAAAAACAAAAAAACAAAATCAACCAAATTTCTCTCGCTCGCTCGCCGAAAAAAATCTTTTTATTGTGACAGGATATTTCGTTGTGTATGACAAGATGTTTATTCAGGGTGACAGGATGAATTTTACCATACTTTGTGATGAAACGAAGATAATAACGAAGAAGGTTGAAACGAAGATAATCTTCAACAAAAAAATCTTCCACGTGTATTTACGTTTTATATTTTCAAAAAATATCTTCAACAATATCTTCCACCATATATTCTACAATATCTCATTATTTCCTAAAAATCTTAATGTTCTAAAACTATTTTCTTTTTCTTTTTCTATTTTTTAATTTTGTATTTAAAAAGAATTTCCAGAATTTATGGCTAAATATTTTTATTGTAATTATAATAATTTTTTAATAAACTTCTATTTAAAAGAAAATACAAAATAATATAAATTTTATTGCAAAAACGCCCAAAACAACATGCTTCGCTATTTTTTTGTTTTAAGGGGTGTTTTTGCAAACCGTTTTTCTGGACGGGGCATTTTCGCAAATTGCCCTAAAAGAAAACTACGACAAAGGCTAAAACAACTTCGACAAAAGAAAAAAAAACTAGCAAGACTTGGGCAAAAAAAACGGCACAAAATCTTTAGCGCGCTAAAATGTACTCCAAATTTACCCTCCGGACGGTAAAAATCCCGATTACTGCGATGATATGGGCTTCTTGCACCAAATTTCAACCCAGATGGAAGTTGCCATTTCTCAATCCCTACAGCCTGAACGAAATTGTTGGCGCCAAGCCTTCCATTGAACCCGCCTTGTTGTCCTTGAGGCCTTGTTCTACTCATACGAACGGTAAAAATTCGGGCTCCAATACGAAAAAGGTTGATTCTTCACCAGGAGGTGAGTTTTTGTGATGTTTTGCTATCTGGGTATTAGCTCAAATGTATCAATGTCCCTGTTTTTTTACTGAAATCGACTGTCAGTTTTCTATGCCTGCAAGGTGCTCGAAGAAATGCCTGAAAGAGGCTCTTGCTTGTATCTGTTATCTGTGCCTATTTTTTGACGGATCAGTTTCTATCATTTGACTAATTGTAGTTTAGCAATCCCAACAGAAGCTGATGGTGGTCTATCCAAATCATATTTTTGACAGATAAAGATGAAGCTGATGGTGGTCTATACAATAAGACCGTCGTTTTAGAGAGCTTTGAACCAAACAAGGATGATTCTTCACTCAAGATTCTTACATACAATGTTTGGTTCCGCGAAGATTTGGAGTTGCAAGAGAGGATGGATGAAATCGGTGGCCTTATTCATCTGCATTCTCCCGATATCATTTGCCTCCAGGTTCACATATACATACATACCACCAAATTTCCTCAAATCTTTGGTCAGTAATGTTGGGTTCTAGGGATGCAAACGCAGCGGAAAAACAATAACTTTGATCCCAATGACTTTGATTATTGTGCATATACTATCAAGTAACAGTCTAATATTTCACCAATTCTCTTTAAGTTCTGTATCTTCTTGTCTACAGGAGGTGACTCCTGATATCTATGACATATTCCAAAACTCTAGTTGGTGGGGACTATATCAATGCTCAGTTTCACATAACATGGCTTACTCAACCTCATACTTCTGCATGCTGGTAATAAGTAATAACTAATAATACTCAGAATTCATGAGTGGGTCTCAAATTATTATGTTACCATCATATTCTCACTTTGAGCCTTGATTTCACAGCTGGTTAAACGCAAGCACCTAGTAAAAGCCTTCATTCACAAGCCCTTCAGCAACACCAGGATGGGAAGAGGACTCTACATAGCCGAGCTCGAACTCAATCCGAAAAACTCACTAGTGATCGCCACCACCCATCTCGAGAGTCCGTGCCCGGGCCCTCCAAAGTGGGACCAAATGTACAGCAACGAGCGAGTATCCCAAGCCGAGGAGTCCATCAACTTCCTAACCAAACACCCGAACGTCGTCTTTGGAGGTGACATGAATTGGGACGACAAGCTTGACGGAAAGTTCCCCTTACCCAAAGGCTGGATCGACGCCTGGCTTAGTCTGAGGCCCGGGGAGAAAGGGTACACGTACGACACCAAGTCGAACAGGATGCTGTCGGGTAATAGCAGTTTGCAGAAGAGGCTGGATAGGTTTCTGTGCAAGCTTGGGGATTTTAAGGTTAGCGGGATCGAGATGGTCGGAACGGAGGAGATCCCGGGTTTGGTGTATTGGAAGGAGAAGAAGAGCAAGAGTGGAGTCAAGAAGTTGATGTTGCCTGTGTTGCCTAGTGATCACTATGGCTTACTCTTGACGATCACCAAGCTTTAAGGCCATGTTTTGCACTTTTGCTTACAATGTTTGCTTATAATTTCAAGCATGATTTTCGGAAAATTGCAGAGAATGACCCCTAAATTTGAGATGATTGCGAAAATTAGTATGAACAAGATCACAACCTACCATACAGGCTACACTTAGATTTGTTTAGGGTTGTTCATAGATTCGTTTAAACCGAAAACCAAACCGAACCAAAGCGAGCATGTTCGGTTCGGTCTTTGATTTATGTTTTATATTAGTTCGGTTTTCGGTTTGGATTGGTTCTGTTCAGTAAAACCAAACTAGTTTTATATTTTTTAAAAATAGTGAAAAATAAAAATACCCAAAGTCCCAAAATGTAGACCTGGCAATTCGGGTTGTTCGGGTCAGTTTGGATCGGGTTGTTCAGTTCGGGTCAGTTCGGGTGAAATAGTTATTTCGGGTCTTGTTCGGTTCGGTTCGGTTCGGTTCGGGTTCGGGTTCGGATGTTGTTCAGGTTCGGTTGTAGTTCGGGTTTGGGTCGTTTCAGATTGTAATATTTCGGATTAGTTCGGATCGGATGTTGTTCGGTTTTGGGTCTAGTTCGGTTCGGGTCCTTTTCGGATTGCTTCGAATCAGATTATTTCGGGTCGGGTCAATTTGGATTTGGGTGTTATTTGGATTCAAATTTTTTTTAATTATAAGATCACCCCGCAACGGTGAGTTTTTAACGTAGAAGGTTTGGGCACTTTAATGAGTACTTTTAACGTGTCTTGTAATAAAACATAGTTACTTTTTTTTTTTTGATCAAATAAAGCATAGTTACTACTTACTACATATTATTGACAAAAATTTAGACGTAATTTCTAATTAGTTAATTAAAAAATTAATTACTATTTATATTATATACATACACATACGTACGAGAAGAACAAAATACAACTCTAAAATTAATTACTATTTATATTACTATTTAGATGTAACTTCAAGTTTAGTTCGGGTCAGTTCGGTTTGGTTGCAGTTCGGTTCGGGTCAGTTCGGTTCAGGTTTAGTTCGGGTCTGTTCGGTTCGGATGCTGTTCGGTTCGGTTCGGATTCAATTCGGGTCTGGATCGTGTTCGGATTGTTCATTTTTCGTTGTTCGGGTCCAATTTCGGGTTCGGTTCGGGTTTCGGGTTCGGGTCACTTTCTGCCGGGTCTACCAAAATGGGTTTGAATCGATTTTGGCTTAAATTTGGTGTTGTTCGGCTCGGGTTTTAATTGGATTTTGGTTTACATGTTATAAAAATAACCAAATTTTGAGTAATCAGTTCATTCGGTTCAAGCCCATACCGAACCAAATAAAACCGAAACCGAACCAAACTGTGGTAATTCGGTTCGGTTTCCGGTTCATATATTTCCAATGTTCGGTTTTTGGTTTGGTTCGGTTTTCTGCTGTTTGGTTCGGTTTTAACCCGATAAACAACCCTAGATTTGTTAGTCCTCAAACTTTGAAAATTTTGTGTAATTTTGCGCAACTCCAAATTAAAGCTGGTGTCTAACAACTGACTCTATACATATATACAAACAGAATTGGGGTATTGATTGTTTCGGGTAAGATCGAGTCAGTTGTAGGTAATTAAGTAGTAACTCTGTGACACATTGTAGGGCCCATTCCAGGTTCAGTTCAATTTGCAACTCAATGGAAATGGAACAGAATCAGAAAAGAAATTAAAAAAGAAATCGATAATGGGAGTTACGTGGTACGTGAAACCGGGAAATTCTGAGAGCCTAAACCGATCGCACACTTAACGAGAAGAACAAATTACAGTACGTCATTTGGCGAACGAAGGAGATCGATCGGCGCACTTCTGTGAACCGACCAAAACCGATTCAATGAACTTACTAAGAACTGAAATTTTTGGTTTGTGACCTCATTATTCCATTTAATTAAATTCTGGGGACGTAGGCTGTGATTTCTTACTAGTCGGTGCCCCAAGCGTGTGCGCTGGCTCCGCACGAGCGAACCACGTACGATGACCCGACCCGAAACCCACGTGGATTTCAGTTAGGCCTTGGGCCCACCTTACGTCATCTTCTTCTTCTCACTAGCTCACAGTCTCCAAGCTCCAACCAACTTCGATGTCTCTTCTCTCTCCTTTTTTTAACCGGGTCGGGTTTAATTCTCTCATCAACTCATCATAGTATTAAACAAACTTGCAATTGTTCAAACACAATGAATAATCGCGTTTAAAAAATGAATCAGGATCCTCTTATATATGAGACTTATCATTTATAATACAAATATAATTATTTTTTAAAAAACTAATATTAACTTATAGTTTAAATAATAAAGTGGAGCACCGAAGGTCACACCGAGAGTTGTAGAAGATCCTTACTGTTAAAGAATAGGGTAAATTCTAAACATTTTAGATTGATTTTATATTTATGGGGTGTTTGGTTAATTACAGTGTCGAGAAGAGTTTACACCTCATGTTTCATAAAAAATTAGTTTAAGACCCGTATCATGTAGTTCATTATGTTAAAATCATTTATTTTAAGCCGAGATTTTCACTTGGTATATAAGATTTGTATCCTTTCGTTTTCGCTTTCCAAGTTATAACTATGTTTTTTAGGGCATCGTCTATCTTCCTATATATCTTAGATATAGGGTTGTAATGGTTCGACCAAAAAAAAGCTAGGGTTGTAATCACTGGCGGAACTACATGGTGGGCTGGGATTTTAAATTATTTTTATTTTTTTAGATTTTATATTTTAAGCACAAATTTGATTACTCCACATCTACCTCTTGTTTATTATGCTAATTTTATACTATGATTAAGCAATTTTTCTAAAAATTTTGAAAAATAAATGTAAAGGTTTGAAATTTGTTTGATTTTGTTTACTCATAGTAGCACTAATTTTATACAAAGATTAAGCAATTTTTTTTTTAGCAAAAGATTAAGCAATTTTGAAACTGAAGACATTATTGAGAAAGATATTATAAGGTGCATTGAAACTGAAGACATTATTGTACGATTTAAAGATATGATAAATTGAAGAATGTTATTGTTAGAAACAAATTAATGTAATTTTAGTATTTTTTATATTTAGCCCCCTCTGAGACAGATTTCTGATTCCGCCACTAGTTGTAATGGAGTTGATCGTCGAGACGAACTTTAAATTTCTAAAACTCGGCTCGGTCAATTAGAGATGTGCTCAAGCTCGGTTCATTCAAAAGCCGATTTGAGTTTGAGATGAAAGGGTAGCAATTTAATTACATGGCACTTTGTTACGTAAATGTAGGCAAGACATGTATAAACTTCAATACAAACATTATTCTCTGTGAAATTTGGCATTTGAAAAATATAACGGGTAGGAGTCACATTATTGTTCATTTCCTTCCCCATTTGAAGATGTTTGTTTCGATTCCATTTCATTTGTTTATTACTCTTTTTCCCACGTTATTTAATTGTACCACTCACTTTCTTATAGTTTTCCCCCTATGTACTTGAAACGGATCCACAAAATGCTTATTTGTACGGGTCCAAAATAGCATAAGGTGTGGGTGGACGGTAGATGTACATTACACCACATTATTCCTATATTAATGTTATAAGTCTAGCTACAAGAAAACCCAATCTCGCAAAATTAGGAAATTTACATTTATTATAGCACAAAGTAAGTGAAATAAAAACAAACGTGAGTTTCAGCCAAAAAAAAAAAGCGAACGTGAGAGCCATAAGCTTCTTCTATGGTATTCAACAATAAAAAAAAAAAAAAAAAAAAACCTAGGTATGTATGCATGCTTGCGTAAGAAAAAAAATATTTTATTACGTGCAAACGCAATATTCCACCAAATCGTTACACAATAGTTCTAAATCTTACTTTACTTAAACCGAAAAGGGATTTATTTTGTTAATTTATTTGTGTTTTTTTGTAAAATTTTATAGATACAATATAGTGTATGGAGGTATGGCAATTATTAAACATGCATGCTCGCTCACGTTATATTCGATCCAGCTTCAAAGTTACCGAAAAAAACAAGAGAGGAGGCATGATGGTCTAGTGTGAAAAAACAAGAATGCCTTGTGCAAGAAACAACAAAGGAATCTCCATGAAATCACCTCTGCTACACCTATTTATTTTATCCACTATTTTTTTTACTCAAATGGTAATTAAATAAGTGTAAATAAGAGCCCAATTTCAACTAGTGCTTTGAGTACTTTCTGATCGATCTAGGACACTTTCTCTTGGTCATTTCCATATATATGACTAGCTTCTTTCATTTTTTATTTTGGAAACAAAAAAGTTTGTTAGGAAAAATAAATACGGAGTATAAGAATTCGGCCTCAATAATTGTTTGCCTCGATTAAGCATCTCCCACTTTGAAACGTATGTTGAGTTGGTCAAACTGTAGCCTACTCAGTGCACACATACATATATTTGGAATGTGGATATCTATCTGACTTTATATTTAAGGGATAGTAACATTATACAACTGTAAATCGATCTATGTTACACGGAAACGAGAAACGAAACAAACACGAAAAAAAACAGAAACTTCATGTACTATATATAGGTGTACGTAGCCGATGGTGGATTTTTCCCAGGCCGAAACAATATTGTAATTGATATTTAATATATTTACGGTGTTTCATTTTTTTCGATTTTGGCAGGAGTTCATTTAATCGCCCCGGTTGATTACTAAGAATTATTTTTTTGGTCGAGGATTACTGAGAAATTTGTTGGTCAGAAAATTGCGAATCAATTACCGTACGTATATAAGACACAAATGATAAAGTTCTTGCCAAAATCTTGAGCTTGTTGATGATAATGTCCGGGAATTTTTGTGCCAGTTAATTCCAGTGCCTGTGTTTTGTTTTTCTGATTTTCTTTTGGTAACTCGAACCTTTCACTTTCAGGCAATCATGAAAGCATTTTTGAAGCTTTAGAGCATCTAAAATTCCGTGGAGGAATTTTTCCATTTTTGAAATGAATACCCCTAGAGAAACTTATGTATGTAAATGACCATCCCCGGCCACATAGTGCCAAATCAATTCCCTTTACCAAACTATTCTTTCTTTGCACTTTAGATAATCTAATGCGATTACGAAGTTGAGCATTCGAACAAAACCGAGTGACGGACGAAACGAGTTACGAGTCAGATAAAATTTTACACTACTGGATTGACGAATATATTTATATATAAGGTCAAAGTTTGTTTATTTAGATAAAACTTTTATTTGTTTACAATTTAGTTTATTCAACACGAATGCAAAGTTCAGCATTCGAGCAAAACTAAGTGACAGGTGAAACGAGTTACGAGTCAGATAAAAATTTACATTATAGAATCGACGGATATATTCTATCATATCATAAGGTCAAAGTTTGTTTATTTGGATAAACCTCTAAAGGCACTCAAGCCCTAGCTAATTATTGAACGGTCAAATTTTTAATTACAACAAATTCAACCCCCATCACCACCTCCCAATTTATTCCTCCAAGAAAAAATAGTTAATATTAAAATAGATTGACATTTGACACTATTTATTTTCCTTTAGTTTTTGCAACTACGTTCACACTCACACACACCTAGCTACTATCAATTCCCATATCTCAAACTCTCCACAACTCTCTCTTTGCCGGTTTCCATGGAGCCCAAGCCCGCCTCCGCGGTCCGAGCCCTCCCCTTCCTCGCCTCTGAAGACGTCGTAATGGCGGATCCCTCGGCGGTTGGATCCCCTCTCCGACGAAGGCGACACTCGTCCGTGGCCTCCGACGAGGCCACGGACGCCTTTAGACCCGTCCGCCCTTACCGAAGATCCGAGCTTCCTCGGCTCCGGTGGGCCGACGATCTCCACCACCAGTTTGTCCATGCAGTTGAAAAACTCGGCGGCCCCGACAGTACGACGTCGTTTTATATTATTCCCAAATTTTTGAATTTTAAGACTTTCTTTTTATTAAATTTTAAGATTTTATGTTTTTTAAATTTATTTTTCACTTGTTTTTTTAATAATTATATTAGGATCTACTCCGAAAATGATTCTGAGTTCGATGGAGGTTGAAGGCATTACGATTGCCCACGTAAAGAGTCACCTCCAAGTATGTTTTGGAAACCCTAATTCCATTTCTTCAAATTTACCTTCCCTATTTCGATCAATAGTTTTTATTTGGTGGGGTTTGGGGCCAAATGATTAAAACTCTGCGTTTTGGCTTGTGGGTCTTGCATCGGGAGAAGCTTTATCGAAGTATTAAGCAAGAAGAGATGATCCAAGGTAATTTCACAATCATCGTTCTATTTAATTTGTGTGTTTCTACCTTGTTTTAACGCTATTTTTATGTTTAAATTAGGCTGATTTTCCTAATTTTTATGTTTAAATTCGTCACTTTGAACTTTGTTAAGTTATAGAATTATAAAAAGCCAGGTAATAATGTTGTACTTTGATTTTTTTTATTTTTTATGAAAAGTGGGTTTGTTCCAACTTCTAGGAGGGATGATTTGACTATCATTCACGGAAATCATCCATGGAAAGAGGAATTCATAGTAAATGTTTTGACTTAATTAATTATATGCATTAGTACGTTATAAGAAGAAATAGTCCTTTATAGATAAAAGTAATATAATGATTCTGTTTTGTATTTATTGAATTCCACACATTCTTTTGAATTTTGTAGGTAGAGGAATGCATAACCTACTTGACCATAAACGTAACACGAGAGGCGTGTTATTTTGTTAGTTTGCATGGAGGACACTTGTATTTTGGAATATTTCATAATCGGTTGTACTTTAAGCATATTATTAAAATCTTGAAAATAGAATAAAATCAAATAATAATGTGCATTAATTCTGTAATACCCACAAAATTCGGTTTCATTGTCTGTAACTGTAAGAGAAAAAAAAAGACTCCTAATTTCCCAATGTTGAAAATATTAATTAAAAGTTGACGTAGTAGTTGTGGTGCTGAATTACATAAATATCTACATATTAAGATTAATTCATCTGTTGGTGATGTTTTATGGTACGTTTATTTCTCTAGAATTTAAATACCCGTATTTATTCATTTCTTAATTTTAATCCCATGCATCATCACCATCGCCCTTATATTTGAGTATTAGTTTCTTCAATTTATTAAAAAAAAAATAGAGGAGGGGGTGGTTAGCTAGCGAACAAAAGAAGTATAGTCATCACCGGTTACTAATTTCTTTCTTCTTTTTATTTTATTTTCTATACTCAAAACACATATTCCTAAAATTCTAGGATTTGCTCAAAAAAATTCTAGGATAATTTTTTTTTGTGAAAAAATTATAGGATAATTAATAAAAGCACCCTTTTATTGACAATATTATACTTTTGCCATATCATATATTTACAACATTATAACACCCAACTTATTTCGACGCTCCTTGTAAAACGACTAACAACAGGATGAAGAAGAAAAAAGGGGCAAGTTAGTCTTTAAGTACGTATTGTTACACATTCATTTTCTTATGCAACTTGCACGAGAGCAAAATGTCTGACACGATACATGTTCTTTATTCTCATAGCAAAGATGAAGTGTTTGTAGGTGTACGTTTGAAGATTCACCGAAAAAAAAAGGTGTACGTTTGAAGTGTGACAAAACATGTACAAAATGAGTAAATGACCGACCTAGTTTAGTATAGTGAATTAGTGATCATTCTGTGCAACTTACCCTAAACATTTCCCTTCATAAAATATCACTGACTTCATGATTTCTCTGATCTCAATTAGTCCTCACTTAAAAGAAATTCGAACTCGTGACCTGGTAGTCGCAAATATCATTATCTATCACATAGACTAGTGAGGTTCGACATGTAGTACTCGTTAAAATGCCTTGAATCTTGAATGTGTCTTCCATAATAATACACTGTTTCTCTGCCCGTGAACGTTGATAACACAACGTTACCAAATCACGTAAATCTCTGTGTCGATTTTGTGTATTGTTCTCGTTCGATCTCTCGTTACAACTTACAACAGTACTAATGAATATCATCTGTGTGAACTGTTTGTACTTAGACGTACTCATAAAGGCGAAGGGAGCGGGGAGCAAGGCGGAGGAGGCGAAGGTGTTGGCGGAGATGCCAGGCTACTTGGCAGGCCGGAGGGGGGCGTCCCGAAGGCACGTCCGTGTGGAGAGGCTCAAGGCCCTGCTGGCCCAGACCACCACAACCACGACGGTGGTGGCTCCAGCTCCACCTCCGGAGGAGAGGCGTGGCGTAGACCAGAGCATGGTGGCCGTACACATGCCTGAGCAAATGGGAAGGAGGTCCCACTCTTACATCGTCTTCAAAGACCTTCTTCTTCCTACCAACCCTCTCCTTCATCCAACCGTAAGTTATGCTCTTTCTAGATTATTTTCCTTAATTGCTTGCCGATATATTAATATAATTGACAATTGAATAGTACTAAGTAGTAGGACGTAATTCCTTTACATTTAAAATAGTTGGTACGTCTGGATCAAAATTCTAGGGTTCTAGGAATCTTGTGACGATAGCCATGCCCATGGGTATTGTAATTTGCAAGAATTCTAGGAATTGGAGTTAGAAATGTGAAAAGAGTATAAAATAGTGGTATATGTTTTTATTTACTTTTGTTAGATTTCAGCTAGCTGGAGTTTTCAAGCGGTTTGCTATTTTATATACATTAGACATATGTGGATCCGACACACATTAGACATAATCACTAATGAATAATAACTTAATTTTTTATACCATGATTACACGATGTGTGAAAAAAATGAAAATAGTTAATGTATGTACGTGTATACGGTCCATTAGTATAGCATAATATATGTTGATGATCTATATCATTAAAATCGAATAGTGTCACAAATAATATAATACCACCAAACGAACCCTAATGATTCAAATTGGCCAGGGGCAGGAGGGAAAGGACAAGGGAACTGTGGACGTAGCTGGAAATCAGTATTCAACAAATTCCGGTAAGAGCACGGTGGTGTTAGCATCTTCGTCGTCGACTGTGGCCACCGCTCCGTATGAAGATGCCGTCACGTTTCCGGCCTTCACGTCCGACCACGCGGTGTTCAACCTCTCCCTCTCAATGAGCTAGCTTGGTCGGAGAAAGAACTAGAAAAAAACTTGGTAGAATACTTTCTTTTTTTGGTATATGAACTTAATTAGCAGAATGTATGAACCTAATTACTAATTAGATAGCTAGCCAAGATTATCAAGAAGAAAGGGAGTTGGCTAGCTGTTTAGCTAGAAACTAAGTAATTAAGCTTTGATATGCATGTCCGAAGGAAAGGAAACGTGCATGCATCATTTTCGAAAATGAGTGATAAAGAGCTCAAGCTGCTCAACCGAAGCTTCAACATACTACGGAGTATTATTTAATTGTCCACTGTTATCGTGAGCGTAACTAAGCGGCCGATTTCTTAGCCAAGCATTCCATCCCAGAGTCGTTTTTCGAAGACTATGTCACCTACGCACACCACTGCTTGAGAAATATGAATTTCATACCCTCAGAAGCTGAGAACACCGACATTCTCCCCCTTCTGAAGGAGTTTAGTACAATCATTTGTAAGGATGATCTAGTTGACCCTACTTTATGTAGGCAGGCCAAGGTTTACCTTGTTCAAAAAAAAACATAGAAGATCCTTAATCTATAACATCAACATGGTAACTCTTATAGAGTTTAGAGCGGATTGAGATTAATTTGTGTGGAGCGGGCTTTCTTTATGAAAGGCATTCTTGAATGAAGACTGACATGGGCTCCCAACAGCCTTGAAAGGCCCAATTTATATAAGCGTTGGACTAATACTTAGTTTTGGCATCGTGACTTGTATGCCAAGTTTCGTACAACTATATTATTACAGCTGTATGTGGTCTTTTGCCACCTTGGCTGTATGTGGTCTTTTGCCACCTTGGCAAGTGATACGGGGTTAGCCGTGTGGATGCTCGATCTTCGACGTTCACGACTCAAAAGAAATACAAATGGAACAATGGTCGGAAACAAATGGAAATGAGGTTCGGAAATGAAGAGCACGACTCAAACAATATGGAAATGACGCAACAATGGAAGCAAACTGAAATGAAGACTCAATGAGAAAAACGAATGAAGAGAATAGAAGGATAACCCTTCGAGACAACTATTAAACCCTTGGTGTATACAACCAAGATCCTAATAGAATGGACGAAGAACCAACATTTACAATCCTACACAACAAGGAATGAGACCTTGAAGCACAGGAAGAGGGCTCGTGATTGTTGATAAGCACCAAGCTTCGAAGAGGATTGACACAAATCAAGCAACCCAAGCTGCAATTCACACACATAATGAAGCTAAGGCTTCGAGCTCTCTCTTTCAAGGAGAAACAATTTCAATAATCAAAGTTGTCTAAGTGTTCCAATCTGACCAAAACAATATTTATATGTTCCAAATCTGAAATAAAGGAAATAATAAAAAGTCTAATTCAATCTAAGATAGATAGACCCAAAACAGAATAATAGGCCCAAAAAAAAGGTGAGCACACCGAGTGCCTAAAACAGGCGCGCCAGTGCCCAAACGAGGCACTCCTACAATGCCGCTTGTGCCTTGGCTTTCCTCTTGGGCTACGCCAACTTTTGCTAGGCACACAACTTTGACACTTGGCTCCTTGCTTGCTCTCGCCTCCTTGGCACAAGTATAGCACATAAAGGTAACCCAAGATTAAATTATACGGAGTATAGAACTAGCTATAACCCCGGGCCTCCCGGGCCAACTTTGAATTGGCACAAGTAGGCTTCCCACCGACTAAATCATTTGGGCCAAACGACCCAGGCCCAATAAAAGATCCGTTTTAACTCCGAAAGCCCAAACGATCTCACTCAAACCCAACCCTTGCCTAGCAATCTTCTGCTTCCTTTCATCATTCTGTCAAAACCCTAACAAAAACCCCCCTTTCTCCCATCGCTCTTCAAACCTCGCAAAAATGGCGGACGTCGTCCAATACCGTATGGAGCGGATG
Source organism: Polygonum aviculare (assembly GCA_934048045.1). Taxonomy (NCBI): domain Eukaryota; kingdom Viridiplantae; phylum Streptophyta; class Magnoliopsida; order Caryophyllales; family Polygonaceae; genus Polygonum; species Polygonum aviculare. The sequence continues at coordinate 1,754,564 of OW204024.1, forward strand.
GTCCCGGAGCTCGAAGACCTCGAACGGCGTGGCCTCTTCTCCAAATCCGAGATCGACGTCGTCGTTCGCACGAGGAGGGACTACGAATACCGTCTCAAGCGTCCGAGTCCTCTGAAATCGGACTTCCTCGCCTACATTGAATACGAGAAGAGGCTCGACTCGCTCCGCCTTCTTCGCAGAAAGATGAAGTTCCGTGAAATTAAGGAGAGTGGAGGGAAACGGATGAAGAAATCGGTCTCTGACTACGCCTGCTCTCGTAGAATTATTGAGATTTATAGAATGGTGACTACTAGGTTTAAGGGAGATGTTGGCCTCTGGTTTCAGTATTTGGAGTATTGTAGGCAGAAGAAGAACGGTCGCCTCAAGAAGGTATGGTGTTTCTCCTTCTTCTAGGTTTAGGCTTGCTGTATATGGACAATGTGGATTTAGGCTGAGTTCAAACTTCAATTTGAGTAGGATGGGGAATTTAATTGGACTTATCTTCACAAATCTATGCATGGATCATTGTATATGCTCTATATTCCTGTTTAATCAATCAATCTTAATAAAATGCTGCTGTTATAATGGATAATACATGAATGCTATGATTTTTGCCTTATGATGATGTTTCTTGTGCTTTCATTGAGATTTAGGTTTAGGCTTGTTGTATATGGACAATGCTCTTTTAATTGGAAATAGCTATGAGACAAAAGATTGCAATGAGTGGTGGATTTAGGTTGAGTTCAAACTTCAATTTGATTAGGATAGGGAATTTAATTGGACTTATCTTCACAAATGTATTCATGGATCATTGTATATGCTCTATATTCCTGTTTATGCCTTATGATGTATCTTGTGCTTTTATTGAGATTTAGGTTTGATGTTATGTTCTTAAATTTTGGTATGTCTAGGCCTTGTAATTGGACATAGCTGTGAGAGAAAAGATTGCAATGAGTTGTGGATTTGGGCTGAGTTCAAACTTCAATTTGAGTAGGATAGGGAATTCAATTCGACTTGGATGAAGGGCTGAGCATCTGTGGACCGAAACCAAAAAAATTAACCGAAACCGAAACCGAAACCAACGGAGTTTGGTTCAGTTTTTGGTTCAAGAAATTTCAGGAGCTCGGTTTCGGTTATTTTTCAGTTCGGTTCAATATTTTCAAAGAAAAACCTTATATTTATCGAAAACCGAACCAAAAAAATTCGGTTCGGTATTCGGTTCACCAAATTCCTGAATTTCGGTTTGATTCGGTTAAGTTTTTTCTTGGTTCAGTTTTGTTTTGAACCGATGCTCAGCCGGACTTGGATATGCTCTATATTTTTGTCTAATTACTTTACTTTACTTTATAACCCAGTGGAGTTCCTCTTCCGGGGAATCTAGGGGTCAGGATGGGGGCACCCCTGGCTTACGCAAAGGGGGTGCGCCCGAAAGACCCAAAGAAAAGAAAAGAAAAGAAAACTGAAACTCAATTATGTGCCAATCATAACTGAATTTAGTTAAAATGCACCAAAATTAATGTAAGGGTCATATCCAACTCAAAGGCACTATAACAGCCAAAGAGCATGAGGATTAGGCCCCATATATTTTTGTCTAATTAATCAATCGTAATATAAAATGCTGCTGTTATTATGGATAATGTATGCATGCTATGGTTTATGCTTTATGATGTTTCTTGTGCTTATATTGAGATTTAGGTTTGATGTCATGTTCTTAAATTTTGGTATATCTAGGCCTTGGCTCAGGCTCTTAGATTTCATCCGAAAATACCGGGGCTGTGGATCTATGCTGCATCTTGGGAGTTCGACCATAATTTGAATGCGGCCGCTGCAAGGGCCATTATGCAGAGTGGATTACGAGAATGCCCGACTTCAGAAGATCTTTGGGTTGAGTATCTTCGGATGGAACTTACATACCTTAATAAGTTAATGGCACGTAAGGCTGAGCTAGGAGAGAAAGTTGGCAGTCTTGTACGTGATGATAGTCATGCTGATGATAAGCAGTGGAAAGATGAGCACGATGATGAGTTCATGGCTTTAGAGAATGAAAATCAGATTGAGGATGAAGAGTTGGAGAAAAATCCGGAATTCTTCCGGGAGCAAGGTTATAACATTCTCCGAACTGTATACTTGAGTTCAATTGATGCTCTCCCATCTAGTTTCAGCCTAAGGAAGAAGTTTATGGAGATACTTGAAGCTATAGATTTAGCACATTCAGAAGAAATGCAAAAAGAGATTCTTGCTGACATGAAGAGGGATTTTTCACAAGACCCGTGTTACTGGGACTGGCTTGCCAGATGTAAATGCAGCAAACTGGATGTTGACGATGAAACCGTGTGTCGTGAAGTCGACAAAGCAATTGAGGTATGGTTTTCTTTATTCAGACCCCTGAAATAATGTCAGGCTTTCCCCCAATTCCCCTATGGTATTAGATGCTTGGTTCAACCTTTTGTAGGCTCTAATTCTGTTGGAGACTTATTGGCTTCTCTGGTACATTTTTTTCCCAATAAAATACTCTGTTGGCTGCCATGTTATAGGTATATGAAGAGGCTGTGTTTGTTTTGCCATCTGCTACGATGTTTGATCTGTACGTGAAATTCTTGAGAAGTGTTATTGCTCCAAAAATATCAACCGGCTCAACTCATGTATTACGTTACACTGCCTGTCTTGAGGAAGTTTTTAAACAAGCAGACAGAGTGGGTTGTTTAACCAGTGATCTTGCCCGCCGACATATTTCATTTTACTTAGAAACAGGAGGCACTTATAATGCAAGAGAAATGGTGGAAAAGTACACGGAGGGTAAATTTTCAGATGATGTACATTTAGTGAATATGAGGCTTTCAATGGAGGGAGCATTGGTAGAACATGGACATATATCTGACCTCATTCGGAATCTTCTGAAAAATGCATCTGTTTCCGATGCTGAAACCTTATGGCTCACGGTAAGCAATAACTCGTGTTTTTACACTTCCTAAACATCTATGCATTTAGCTAGTTTGGTTTAATCTAATGTATGATTATATTTCAGGCACTGAAGTCGTATGGAATGAGCAAAAACCACTTCAATGAATTGGTGGAAATTTCTATTGCTACATTAACTAGAGATGGTGGAAGTGATGATGGATTTTCCTTATCATCCGAGCTTGTGAAATCCGTTTTTCAGATCTCTGGGATTGACACGGCAAGGCAGTTATATAACCGGTATGATCCGTAGCGAACAAGTATAATGATTGGCATGTTGGGTTTAAAACCATACCCTTAGATACTAAATCGGGAAACCATCTCTTGCAGGTATTTGGTTTTACCTCGACCTGGTCTTGTTCTGTACAAGTATTGCATTGAGCTGGAGACGAATCTTGCAACGAGTGGTGACAAAGCCGCACTTGAAAATGCTCGAAAGCTGATTGAATCTGCACTTGCAACGTACAAGCAAGATCTCAGCCTTTGGCGTGACTACTACTGTCTGGAAACCAAGGTAAACTAACCCCTCAACTTGATTTTGATTAATTTCTGCTTCAAATTGGCTTAAAAAACTAGCTTTAATCTTTGATGATTCGGCTTTTGTGCAGATGGGTACATCAAAAACTGCTCAATCAGTATTCTGGCGAGCTCAGAAAGTATTGGGTGATTCAGTCTCCCTTATTTCTCTTACAGTATGATGAATCTCTTCTTCCATCACCAGTTTTGACAATTACTGATTTTTTCCGAGGGAATCCAGATGGAGCGTTGAAAGTTGAAACTAGTCCCTTTGTTTGAGATAGAATTGTAAGGTAGTGTAGAACTGCACTTTTGCTTATGGACTCATTTTGTGTTTATATGAAAAGAAAAGTTTTCAGGTTTCTGAAGGAAGATGATTATGGGACAGATAAAATTTGAATTTAATGCAAATAAATATAAAATAATGCAATATCATTCTACATCCAACCATACCCTTATTTGTGCAAAGTAAGTTCTATCTTTTCTTTGAGAAAATTGAAATTTTAGTAAAAAAAGTCAGAATTTAATAACTGCCATTCAAAAATTGGAAGCTCCTCCCCTGTTTTTCTCCCCGCCATTTTTCTTCAGCATTTCTCGATTTTCTTCTTCGATCCCATTCAGAGAAAACATACGCCCTGATATTCATCTTCTACCCGAATTTTCGACCACGATAGCATCGATAAAAAGTCCGAAGCAAAAGCACCGCCGAAGAAGGATGTTGCATCTTCTGTTCGGTATCATCTTGCTGCAGGCGGCGGTGATTCTGGCGATGGTGTTCAGGACACCGGCGAGGAAGCTGGTCATCCTGAGCCTGGACAGGACGAAAAGGGGCAGCGGACGCATCATTGCCATGTCTGTCGCTGGCACGGTCTTGGCAGCTCTCGGCTCCTCCCTCCACAGCACTGTTAAGGCGTGGAGAGTCGCAATGCATCAAGGCGAAATTGATCCTACGACGCAGGTTCTCATGGCCAATCACCTCCTCGAGGCGTCTCTTATGGGTAAACATTCCCATCTAACCTAAATTTGGATGCTTTGTATTGATGAAATATGTCATGAAAAGCATGATTTTTCCAATGAGTTTTCGAAAAGTTTCTCCAATTTCTTCATTAAAGGCTAATATTTGTGTGTTTACATTCAGGATTTTTCCTATTCCTAGCCCTAATAACAGATAGGCTACACTACTACATCAGAGAGCTTCACATGAGGAGGAGGGGCTCGGAAAGGAAGCGTGGAGACAATTTTCGCGTCGTCGAGGAGATAGTAGCCCGAGAGACACAGGTCGACACGTTCAAAGACATTGTTAGAGGCCTTGGACACGAGCTGGACACCAAAACCGAGGAATTGGCCTCTGCGGATACCAAGATCGACGCCTTCAAGAAGAAATCCGAAGAGTTGCTTCTTGCGTACGATAGCTTGCTCGCCGAGAACCAAGAGTTTCGTGCCCGGCTCGTGTCGCTCGATCAACAAGTGTCCCCAGCCAACTAAGTTGTTAAGGGTGGTGCACGGCCATTTTGTTTAAGTTCTTAAAGCTTAACTTGTACTGTAATTTTGTTTTATACTGATTTAGAAAGTCATTCACTTTGAAAATATATGTAAATATACATATAAATATTGTGCCAGTATATTAAAGAATGCCACTAATCTTTTCATTTCTAATCTAAGCCCGAATTTGAGCACACAACCGACAACAACCCTGCTTTTGAGACACCATGTAATAGCTATATAAGAGCACCTTTATCGGTGCCGTTTGTAACATCGGTGCTCTTAGATATTAATATTTTAATTGAAATGGTAGCAGATCACATGAGCATCGATGCATCGGTGCTAAGCCTCAAGTAATGGGTTTCCCTTTACACGTGTCAAAATATAATTGGGTACCGATAAAGGTTAATTTTTTGGGTATAAATAATTGGGTTAACTAGTATTAATAAAATGTAATTTTGTGTGCATACACTTAATTAAATAAAAAAATATTTTTACCATAACTCTAGATTTTTTTTATACTACATGTAGATATCCATTTTGACTATATTTGACTTATTTCAAAAACATTTGTATATTTTGGGTATTTTGGTAATTAAAAGTACAATATAAGAAATCAAAAATATGCTTTGAAAAACATTTGTATACTACATGCTTTGAAAATTGAAAAATTATACAATTTGTGACTTTGAATCATTAATTTATATTTACAATATAAGAAATCAAAAATATGTAAATTATTATTTTTGAGTATTTTGGTAATTAAAAGTACAAGTAATGTATATAAATTAAATAAAGTAAAAGTTTAATATAAAATGAAGAAGTATTATTTATAATTAAATATAAAGGAAAACAAAGTAAATTTTGGAGTGCTAGAGATGCTATTGATAAAATGGTAAAATGATATAGGATGCTTGGATGATGTGGCAGAGAGAGAAAATGGAAAAATTGAGAAAAAGTGGGATGTTAGAGGTGCTATTGATAAAGATGCTCTAAGCAATTCGGTTTTTCATATTGCGTGTCTCACGGCTTAAGCGTACTAAATATAAAAACTAAAACCCTAAAATGAAAATAATGAATCTTTCACAAAGACAATTAAAAAGCTCAATATTTTTTTGATAGCAAAGGGAAATTTTATTAATTCAAATTGTCCAAACTAATAACATCAGAAAGTTGAGCAGGTAAAGAAAAATTGTCTGTTAACAAACAAGGAGAACTAGGACGCCACTTGCTAAGCCAATTGGCTGCTTTGTTTGCCTCCCTCTTTACATGCTTCCAGCTGCACACAGAGAAGCCTTCGGCAACACTTGAAAGAATAGCAACCAAGCTACCAAAAGATGAGCGCTGAGGACCCCCATTGGTTATCGCTGCAACCAGCTTCACACAATCCGACTCCACGATCACTCTCTCCACCCCTAACGACGAGCAAATCTGGAGACCCCATCTTGCAGCCTCTGCCTCTGCTACAGCAACATCGGACCCCTGCTGAATCCTTTTCGATCCCACAAACAGCACCTCTCCCTCCGAGCCACGCCCAATTACCCCGACACCACACAGGCCATCTTTCACCGAGGCATCACAATTAACCTTGATCCAGCTCGCCTCAGGTTTCGACCACCTCTGAACAAGGCGACTTGCCTCCGTGGATGTACTCCTCGGCCCTGTCTTCAACTTTTCAAAGGCTTCCAGCTCTTGCACACTAAAATCCAGAATCTCAAAGCATCCTATGGTTACGCCTTCAAACAACGCCTTGTTCCGAGCACGCCAAATTCCCCAACACACCATCGCCCACATATTGCACTCCCGCACACTCAGAAGCTCCAGCACTTTCCCAGCCCAATCCAAAAAAACAGAACACTCAAAACTACACGCACAAATACTTGGAAAGGAGTTCCAGACCTCCTTTGCCAATTTGCAGTACAACAAACAGTGAACAATTGTCTCCGGCCTACTACAAACCTGACAAGCATCACAATCAATAACTCTCCTTCTACACAGGTTTGAACGGCACGGAAGAACTCCCTTACAAGCCCGCCACACAAAAGATTTCACTCTCGGCGGAACTTGTAACGACCAGATTTTCTTCCACAGCTTTGTCCTACCGCAATGATTCGCCGAATCTCCCCCTCCCATTGAGTATTTCCGCCCTTCGAGCATTCTGTAAGCCGACTTTACAGTGAAAATTCCATCCATCGTAAAGAACCAATACAACCTGTCAGGGATTTCAGGATCCACCAGATGAATTGAGAGAACAGAGTCTACATCACAAGGGGCCAACACTTCCTGCACCAAGTCATTCCGCCACTCCCCTTTCCCCCAGTCAATCAGATCCGACACTCTCAGCTCTGAGTCAGCACCCGAAAAATTACCACACACCTTGAAAGAGAATGGTCTCGGAATCCATCTATCTTTCCAGACGTTCAAAGTGCTTCCATTCCCTACTTGCCAAACCAGACCCATCTCAAGAACCTCTCTGCCCTTCATGATGCTTCTCCAGGAGTAACTTGGATTAAAACCAACTTTTGCATCCAGGAACACACCATTCGGGAAGTACCGACTTTTAAGCAGTCGAGCTAATAAAGAATCTGGCTCATTCAACAACCTCCAACCTTGCCGAGCAAGAAAAGACAGATTGAAGTCCGACAAAGATCGAAAACCAAGACCCCCGTCGCTCTTCGGTTTGCACAGACGGGACCAACTCAGCCAATGCATTCCTTTTTTATTCTCCTGCCCACACCAAAAGAATCTGCTAAACATTTGCTCAATCTCTTCACATAAAGACTCCGGAATAAGGAAGCAGGACATCGTATAGGACGGGATTGCCTGTAGAACCGACTTGATTAAGACCTCCTTTCCAGCCCTCGAAAGAGTATGCGCTTTCCACCCCTTTAACTTCTTTCGAATTCTCTCCTTAAGCTGGCCAAAAATGACTTTCTTAGAGCGCCCGATCATAGTAGGCAGGCCTAAGTATCTCTCGTGCTTCTCGACCTCATCAACCCCTAGAACATCCTGAATTTCCTTGCGCTTCTCCACCGGGACATTCTTGCTGAAAGGCAGTTCGGACTTCACCAAGTTAACCTGTTGTCCAGACGCTGCTCCATACTTATGGAGGATATCAACTATTTCAAGTGCATGTTGACAGTTCGCTTGGGAAAACAAAATACTATCGTCAGCAAAGAATAGGTGGGAGACTACCGGCGCACTTCTTGCAATGCGTATACCTTTGAAACGCCCCGCAAGTTCACTTTGGCGAATCAGGGCCGAGAAGCCCTCAGCACAAATCAAAAACAGGTATGGCGAAAGCGGGTCGCCCTGCCTAAGTCCCCGGGTCGGAACGAAAGTACGTGAAGGACTCCCATCCATTAAGACCGAGAAAGAGACACTTCCTACACACCTCATAATCAGACTCACCCACCGATCATCAAAGCCCAAAGCCTTCATACAGCTTTCTAGGAAATTCCATTCCACTCTATCATAGGCTTTAGCCATATCCAGCTTTACAGCCTTGTAACCCTTCCGCCCCACTCTTTTGTGTTTCATGAAGTGGAATAACTCAAAAGCCGCCAACACATTATCAGTGATCAGCCTTCCTGGGACGAATGCACTCTGACTAGAAGAGATCACCTTACCGAGCACCACCTTCAACCTGTTTGCTAACACCTTTGCCACCACCTTGTAAAGAACATTACATAAACTGATAGGACGCAAATCCTTCATACGAAATGGGTCAGTGACTTTTGGAATAAGCGAGATAAAAGTATGGTTAAGCCCTTCAGGGAAAGCTGCACCATTAAGAATTTGAAGGACAAAAGAAATAACTTCAGTTCCAACAATATGCCAGTGTTGTTGAAAAAACAACGCTGACATACCATCAGGACCGGGAGGTTTTGTGGGATGCATTTGAAACAGAGCAGCACGAACCTCTTCTCCGTTGAAAGGCCGAAGCAGCTGAGAGTTATCCGCGTCGGTTAATATAGACGAGATTCCTTGAGGAGCCGTACTTGTGTGTGTGAGTAACTCAGTTTTAAACAATTCCTGGAAATAGTTTACCGCCACTATTGTTTTATGCTCCGAGCTCCTCCACTCCATTCCTTCCTCATCCACCAGGCGCTTAATGTTATTTCTCCTCCTCCGCCCACTCGCCTTCTTGTGGAAGAAAGCCGTATTTCGATCACCCCATTGTAATTCGTTTGCCTTAGCCCTCTGAAACCACATCATCTCCTCCTTTGCCATCAAATCACTTTCTTTTCTTTCCAGCTCCCGCCTCCTACCAACCCACTCACCCCTCATACCAGACTTCTGCATCACTCTCAACTCCTCCCTTATTTCCGCCAATTGCTTTGAAATATTCCCAAACTCCTTTCGATTCCACTCCCTCAATTCTTTGGCACATCTCTCCAGCTTTCCCAACACCCCACCTTCCAGATTGCTCCCACTTGGATTCTTCCAGCAATTCTCGACTACGACTTGACAGCCTTCATGATGAGTCCACATAGCCTCAAAACGAAAAGGGCGAGGACCCTTCTTTCCCGACTCCTCCCCATCCTCACACTTGAAAAACGAGAGAAGTATTGGGAGATGATCCGAGCCTTGCCTTTCTAAGTTCCTCAAACAGCCCCCAGGAAAGGTTTCGAACCACTTTTCATTCACAACTGCCCTATCCAACCTTTCCTGCACAAAGTCATCGCCTACCCTTCCATTGTCCCAAGTGAAAGCCGCCCCCGACCAAGAGACCTCGCTTAGACCACACTCGTCAAGTGCATTGCTGAACTCGATCATCCCATTCCAATCCGGAACAACTCCCCCTTGCTTCTCACTCTGCCTTAGAATCTGATTAAAATCACCTATGCACGCCCAGGCCTCATGATCATCCTCCGCCAACCTCCTTAAAAGTTGCCACGAGAATTTCTTCTCTTCTTTTGCTGGCCATCCATAAAAGCCTGTCAATCTCCATTTCCTGTTGTCCTTATTCTCCTCAACAACAGCATCTATGTGATGAAGGGTATACGACTGAATATCAACCTTCACTCCTCCAAACCAAAGCATTCCTAAGCCACCAGATTTTCCAATACAATTTACAGCAAAACAACCCTCACAACCTAACTTTGAACTTATCTCCTCCAATCTCTTATGGTCACATTTTGTTTCCATAAGAAACACCACCAACGGGGCCTCCCTTCTCACTAAATTAGCGAGACGTCCAACTGCCCGGGCCGTCCCCAATCCCCGGCAGTTGTAGCTTAGGATACTCATTGGTACCGGCAAGAGAGACTTCCCGTCTCTCCCGCCGATGACATTAGTTTCTGCGATTTCCCTTTTACACACTCACTGTCAACCTCCATAAGTTCATCCCCTTCAAGCTTCTTCCTTTTATTGTTTCCTTTCCCGTCGCCTACTCCCGTCTTACTCACACTACGTGCCATGTATTTCCACTTTTTTTTTTGCTTCCCCGCGCCATTCCCACCATCATACCTGCACTCAACCTCAGTTTTGTCTCCTTGCAACAACCCCTGACCTCCTCCTTTTGCACCCTCCACATCACCAACTTTCTCACCTCCTACTTTCTGCATAATCGGAGGCCCACTCACCGCTTTCCTTGCCTTTGAAGTTTCATTCCCTACATCTCCATCATCAGAATTACCACCCTCTCCTATTGAAAGGTTCCTCACTAATTCTCCCACTACAATTGCTGCAGAATTCACATCAGAACATGCGTGCTGATCGTTCTCCTCCTCTACTTTGTTTTCGCCAGATTCTCCTTCCTCCAGCAATTCTAGCAAAGACTTGCGCGTCCTTTCTGACCTGCTCCTTTGAGTCTCACCCTTTTTCACCACACTCCCTGCACCACGCCCCTTGATTATAGCTCTCTCTTTCTCCTTCTCCATCAGCTCTCTAACCTGGGGCTGCTTATAGGGCGACGCTCGAAGAAAGTCTCCGTATTCTCCATTCAACTCTCGAGCCCCATCATCATCACAATCAACCTCAACATGACCAACTCTTCCACAAGTGTAACAAAAATTTGGAAGCCTCTCATATTTGATCTCCATCCACATACGCTTCCCTCCCAACTTCATCATCAACCCTCGTCTCAACGGCTTTGAGATATCAACCCTAACCCGGACCCTGATGAACTTTGCACACATCAATAAATCCGCATCCTCCACTTCCTCCATACCTCCAAAACTCCTTCCTATGGCCTCCACTGTTTCCATGTTCATCGCCTCCAATGGGAGATCATAAACCCTTATCCAGAACAGGACTTCCTTGATCACCATACGCGAAGGCTGTTCCCCTTTCGGCTCCTGTAAAGCAAGGAGAGCACGATCAAAAGCCCAAGGACCTTCTTTCATCACCTTTTCTTTATCCTGCAGATCTGCAAACTGGAAGAGGAACAAATTGCTACGCAATTCCCTGAAGACGAAGCCATGACGTAGACGCCATGCACCTTTCATGGTCGCTTTTAGGGCATACGCATTAAATGGCCGGTTTGTGATCAAAGTCCCGACCAGAGTTAAAGAACTCTTATTACCCTCCGACGAGCCAAGAGATCCATCGATCTCGATACACTCCTCCTCCGTTAAATGAAGATCGCGCCCTTTACTGCCTTCTCCCATACCTATTCCAGAAACTGTCTTCCACCAAGCGAACCACACACACAAGACGGTGAATCCCGCACGAGATCGACGGGGTGAACCCTAGCTCCCACAGCCAAACACCGGAGAGAAAGGAAAAGCGATCCAGAGAACTCCAGAGGAAAGTCGCCGATCGCCTAAAAGCTCAATATTTAAGATTTACCAAATCATACGCACTGGAGAAATCCTAAGCAATTAATGACTATTTATCAAAAATCCTCACTGTACACTGCACAACACAACACCTCCAAAATAAATCGGCTTGCAAATTGTGGCTATTTTAAATTCAAAATCATATACAAAGCTGTCAAATTGCAACGAAATGGACCTACATAATTCACCATCACAATTGACAATATTGCCAGTTGCAATTGTGGTGGCAGAGCTACAATTTGTACCAATAATGCTACAATACCCATCTCCAGAATAACTAGTACAATCATTCTCACAATTTCCCACGTCAAAAGATTCACTTTCTACCTGGACTCTATCAGAAAAGCAAGCTTTACCACAATAAGCTCTCACGGTCACCCAACAGCTTTCATCACACGGATCCGACCCGGATCCGGTACAAAAACCGGGTCGAATCAGTTTCCGGAGCCTCTCTTCGGGCGATTCCATCAATCGGGTCGGATCCTCCTCGGAACGGGTCGACGAACACAACTCATCCCATTTCGGGTCACAATTTAGCACACTTGTCGGGCTACCCGAACAAAGCCCGTGATCCGGATTTACCGCGGTAACAAACGGATGCTGAAGAAGCTCCTTAACCGACCACCTCTGTTCCGGGTCCTTGTCCAAACACTTCCTTAAAAAGTCCCTCGCCTCGTCCGACACGGATCCCGGGATTTCGGGTACTTGACCCGAAAACCCGATTCGATAAATCGCAGAGACCGGGTCAGAAGCCCCGGCCCACGGAGCCTTCCGGGTAACCATCTCGATCACCGTGCACCCCAAGGCCCACACGTCAGCAGGGCACCCCTGCTGCTCGCCACGCGCCACCTCAGGCGCCATGTAGACCGGCGTACCCGAAATCCCCGCCACGTCACCCGCCAGCCTGGCGCATCCCAAGTCACCAATCTTGACATTATTGCCCGTGACCAAAATGTTACTAGGCTTAATATCGCAATGCGCGATCCCTCTCGAGTGCAAGTACTCGAGCCCCATGAGAATCGACCGCGTGTAAGACCGGATCGTGAGCTCATCGTGGCGACCGGATTTCGCAATCGATTCGGACAAGCTTCCGGAAGAGGCGAACTCCAAGAAAATGTTGTACATTGGCTTACCGTTTTCCACCGTGACATCTTGCCCTTTGTACTCTATGATGTACGGACACCGAATCGTCGAATGTAGGTTTCGTTCGCGCTCGAGGATGGTCCGTCGCGTTAGCTCGACCGACTTCACCGCCAAGATCTCGCCGCCCGGGTGGACCACCGCCGTGGAGACGGTGGCGGTCGACCCGCGGCCGATGAGTGGGCCCCTAGTCCACTTCATTTGAGCGAACCGAATTGTGGGCAAGTTTTTAAAGAGAGAGATTTAATGAAAGGTTTGATGAACAAGGTTGAAATCAAGTTATTTATAGAAGGCAAAAAAAAAACTTTTGAGATTGGATTTTAAACGTTGTCCAATGGGCTGGCTTGAATGGGGGAAATTGACGGCTGGTTTAGGACACGTGGCGGAAGAAGAGCGGTTAGGTGGGGCCTAGGGCGGCGGCGGTTACTTAGTGAAATACGAAAATATCGTGCGAGTATGTGGTGGGCACGTGACAGGCCGCGTTGTTGAGGAGTTGTCAAAGCACGTGAGTTAAGTGGATTTAAGGTCGAATGTTAAAAACAGCTGGGAAAACATGGGATCTCAAGGCCATACCCATCATTATGTGTTGGTGTTACTAGTGAGTTATTAGGGGGTTTAATTAAGGGGAAAGGCTGGCTAATTGACGAGATAAGGTTAAAGAAATGGGCTAATCTGAAGGTGGGGTGTGATTTGGCTGGAGGATTAGGCATGTGACAGGTGGGATTAGGCGATTAGGTGCTTTGAATCTAGCTACTAGCTTGTGTTGGTGAGTTTTGTGATTGTGATTAAAGAAATGTGAATAAGGATTTAGTGTCTAAGTACACAGTACACATAGTACACATGATATATATCATTGATTTGTTATTTTTGAATGAGAATTGGCACCCACATGGCTAAGATGATTGGTAAACTTGTACTCATCCGGATTTGAGGTCTTAGCAACATAAACTTGCATATTTTTGTCACTAACCCCTTTTACAAGAATACAAGAGAACTGATTTATATAAACGAAACTAGTAATCAGGCCCGTGCATACGCACGGGTCTTTCGTTATATCAAAATGCAGACTTATATTTCATACTATTTTGAAGTCTTTTCACAACAAATGTGACATTATATATGTTTTGTGCATTTTAAGTATAATGACTAAGTATAAGTGTAGTAACATTTTTTTTATCAATGAAAGATGAAATATTAGTTTTTGACATATTAAAATCAAAATTAAAAGAAATATCAAAGTATGTAAACCTGATTAAATAAGTTGTTATATATTGGTGATTTTTGTAATAAGTGGGTCTTGATTAAGAATTTATCATTAGTGATAGGTATATATTGTACAAAGAATTCATGTAAAATATAGGGAAGTAGATGAAATTCGTCATTTCAACCGGAAATCAAAAGGAATGTGTAAAAATTGATTAAATCAGGATGAGTAATATTAGAAAGCTACGAACAACTACTCATTGCTCAGCTTAGGTAGCTCTAATCAATCAATTTATGATGCTAAGATCACGAAGAAACAAAAGTAATTAAGATTTAATGGTTGGTAAGCTAATACTCCACAATTATGCCATGAATCTTATCATTCTGGAACTTATTCCAAATGTAACATAAGAAAGCAACTATAAGCATGGAATTTATCAATTGAACCACGAACGATTAAACAAAAGACATGTGATTTGAGGGAAGAGATTACAATCTGGATAAAGGGCATTGACCAAATTAAGAAAAGGGAGCAACTTGAATTTGAGATCAAAGACATGCTCTTTCTGCCTTTTCCATTTTCTCCTATTTAGAATCGGCCCACCAAGTGTAGTTGAGGTACACATTCGACATGCATATATATAGGAAAAGGAAAGGAATATGCTTATGGTGGATGTTTGAAATTGAGTGAATGTGTTGTAACGGTGGCAATGAATATCAATACACATTCAATTTGATTAATTATGCATGCTAATTTTGTGAGGGTTGTTTAGAAATGAAATGTAACCGTATCATTTATTTTCAAATGGGTGATTATGGATCATTATAGCATCAATTGATTATGGATGCTAATTTTGTGGGGGTGTTTAGATTTGAACTTGTAAAGTATGAATAGAGACATTTTCAATTTGCTAGGGATGATACACTATTTTCAATTTGAAAAATAATGAGTTGCAAACTTTATCTAACAACAATATATACATACAAATACCTCATCATTCTACGTTTGAATGTAGTATTTCGTCCAAAAAGAAATGTTCTAACGCAATATGTATGTAGCTCTTTATAGGGGAGAAAATGTTAATTGGTATACATTTCTAATATAATACATTTTTCTCTTAAATGATCATGTTTTCTAATTTAATACAGTTTCTTTTTAAGTGATAACTGCTTTTTAATAGTTTTTTATATATTCATGTCTAATATAATAACTATATCCCATTTTTAATACAGTAGTTTTGTTCATATACATTTATAATATAATATAATAGTTTTATTAAATGATCACATATATGCTTATCTCTAAATGCTAAATGCTATTCATTTCTGATATAATAGTTTTCGGCTTTTCGCTCTTAAATCATAACCTCTTTTTTTTAATTTTTTTTTATGCTCATTTCTAATACAATGGTAGAAATGATCACATATATTCTTATTTCTAAATGCTAAATACTATTCATTTCTAATATGGTGGTCATAAAATAATTAATGTGTGATGAGGGCATTAAATAGCCCTCATGTACACAAAATTATATAGATAGTATAAATTCACTTGGCTAATGTTGGGCGCCTCGTTCAACATTATTGAGCACCCAACATTGAGCCACAACCACCACGACTATAACCCGGTTGAATCACCTTAAAATGTTAAAGCAATCGGGAAAAAAAGAATTATAACTAAGCAACTAACGGTCCGAATTTTCTTCTACGAAATATGCTATTGATGTTGTCTCGTAATGTCCGGTACTAAAACTATACTTTATACGGAGTAATACTATAGTAAAGTACAGGTACATTATTATCACGTATGACATAGGATACTAATACTATCGTTACGAGACGACATCGATAACGTATCTTGTAACAAAAAAACGGACAAGCCAACTAGACTTGTGCGTATCTAGTTCAAACCATATGAGAAAACCAGCTATTGGGAGTTTCAAACTTACCACTTTTTATTCCTTCAACCTTTCACTTTCTTCTTTCTTAATTCGTTTTTGGGCAATTGCTTCACTAGGAAGAATCGCTCCACGACAATCCCACCAGCTTTCATTTTGTTACTTTTAATTAAATAAATAAATAAGGGTTCATTTTTTGGTGTTCTTTACCATATAGAAGTTATCCAAATTATTCTAATGGAATCCAAGTCTCCTTCTACTTTGTTTTTACTTCACTTCTTTTATAAAACTTGCGGCGATCCCCTACACACCACTGTAAGTCTGTACATGCATTATTGCTTTTTTTTTTGTTTACATTTATCCACAAGCAATATGCAAAACTTTACATCTCAAAAGGCTTCCATTTCTTCATAGTTTGTGTAAGACATGGTTGGTTTCTTTAGCTTGAAAATTTATACAGCTAGAAAGCCAGACAGGTTAAAATGTGAAACATTCTCAGCTTGACAGTTTGGATGTGCTAGATAATAACATGTAGGCTTCTTTTGTTTTTCTTAATAAATTTACGTTGGTCGCGATAAATAATAAAAGGGATAAATGTTGCATAAATGCCCAACACAAACAAAGTGAATGGATACCAGACGGAGTTGGCTCAGATGATAAGCGGTCTGCTCCATATCTATGAGGTCTGGGGTTCGACTCCAGTGAAGGTAAAAAACTCCTTTTGCGAGACTCACCTGCCAAAGCAAGGTGTGCGACCCGGATCGAGCTGGACGTAACCAAGGCGAAACTCTCGTGAACGAGTGGTCAATCGAAAAAAGTTATTAAAGTGAATGGATAGCTCGGGTATTTCTCTAGATTTGCTTGAAAAGATCAATTGCCAACATCCTAATCACGAATTGCAGAACGGGCACATATCGGTGTACACACCTTGACAACCCACTATTTTTGTTGGATCCACATATTGGGCCAATGAAATCTTGCATTTGGGCCTAAATGGGCCCAAATTTGGACTGTTCACAGGCTTGATATCTCCGTAAACTTTAACACATTGTTTGTTATGTAAAACTGTGGGTCTTTCACCAAGAATTACCGAATTCACAAACTGATTCCTCGATCCCAGAAAGACTAATGGATAAAAAATCAGTACACATTTATCATGGGGATCAGTATCGATCTATTATTAAACTTATGTGTGTTGAGTCTTTCAATGTGACCAAATTCAGGCTTTGCATGCAATTTTCACACTTGTGTACGTAGTTTTACCTAATACTATTTGTTTGTAATAAACCCTTTTATGTTGCGGACTTAAACTTATGATATGTTTACATTTCGTTTTAGGGCAAACAAACAAGGTCACAAAACAAGTACCCAAGGCCAAAAACTAAAGTGGCACAAGGATGGTAGAAGAAAAACAACAACAACAAATTAACAACCAAAATACGACAATTTCTTGCAAATTAGTATACGTACAAAATACCTAACAATAAATACAATAATATCCATTTGTTTCTCGTAGATCTGGATTAAGATGTAAGTGGGATATTATACGAGATTCACATCACATGGTTGCATGTGTTGACATGAGACATGGGCAAGAGTTGACTTGTAAGAAATTAAAGAGGTTGTTGCCATTGAAGAAGAAGAAGATCTAGTCATGTCCAAGAGACGGATGTACGGTGGATCTACCAAAGTCTCTTCCACATCTTTTCACGTTCTTTTTTTATTAATTATCGATCTAACTATTTTATTTCTTTATTCGAATTGAAAACCCTACAATTACGGAAAATTAAATGTAAAAAAATGGTAGCATGATTGGATGGCACGTCAACTCTGCACGGAAAGTCAAAGTTCCGTAATCCCACTCCCTCTGACTTATTCTTGAAAACAAAAGTTACATTAATTCAAATATATGATGTATATAAGTATTAGAGTTTATACATGGAACCCGTATATGAATTGTCTACAATTTTTATATATTTTCGAAAAATATATTCTGTCATCCTGTTGGCTGAAGTTTGTCCCATTGGATTTAAACAATGTTGGAATTTTCTGATCGAAGGGCTAATTAAGCAAATACCTACAATATATAGGTAATTGCCCGGAAATCACACTTTGTCTTCCTTGACTAACACTTTGCCGTTACGTGTCAGACTTCTATTAGCTGATATTGTTGACCTTGACAATGGAAATAGACCTTAGACTTGGCCCCATTGATTATGTATACTGCTATTATTAATCTAATAGTAATTGAATCCATTTTATCTTATTTGATCTTCTTAGACTACCCCCATACTAGCTCTTGACGTCGACCTAGCCAGACTAATAATAAGTTAGGGCATATTATACATACTGGTATATAGCTGAGTTTCTTTAGATTATTACATTGATCCTTTTCATGGTAAATAATCAAGGTATATCGTTAAACATAACTTTGCTAATTTGAAGAATAGAAAGGTGGGCTCAAATTAAAAGGAAAATTGAAATTAATACACAAAATAAGTTCGATAACATACACGAAACAACACATTGTTCTTTCCCCTTTTATCTATGTGCCATCTACCTCGGACGAAATTGTACATGATACAAAATCATATAAAAGAATGGAATTGTATATGCCCTTTATATAAGCTTACTATAGCTCTAATTCACCCATGCATGTTTTCGCAGACAAACCAACCCCACCAACCCCAAAAAGAGAAAAAACTTTGTATGAACAAACAAAGCGATATCACCATATTCAAAACACCAAAAGCATGCACTAATCGTTTTAAAAACTCTGTCGACAAGCCCTTCTTTTCCCATTCAAAAAGCACGTGCCGATTCAACTAATTCCTTTTACTGTTGCATGCTACTCGAATTCCCGTTCGCTGAGTTCCCGTTCCCGTTCCCATTGCTAGCACTATTATTGTTATTACTCCCTTGCCCGCCGCTGATAATCGACGAAATCGCGGCCGCTAGAGCCGCCGTGAACTTCGGGTCGGAGGCGATGGCAGCCGTGGCCGCCGAAAGAGTGTTGGCGTCCATTGTTTGACCTTGGGAGGAGGAGGAGCTATGTAAGCCTGAGAACTTTGACTGATTATACAAAGCCTGACCTAACAAAATTTGCGAGAGCTGCTGGGACTGGGCCGGGCCGGGTAGCCCGTGGGCTAGGGCGAGGGGGAAATGGGCCGTCGGCAGAGGTGGGGCCCGGTGGAATTGCTGGAGAGGGTTGTTAAGATTGGATGACGTGGCGGCGCCTGAGTGGGTCAAATCCAATGTAACAGTTGGAAAGGGAGCGGAGGCCGAGATTGTGGCCATGTTCGATGAACATGGGAGGATGGTTCTTGCTAGGAAGCTAGGGTTCATTAGTGAGGCCCCGTCCGAGCTCGGCATCGATCCCGAGAGGAGCATGGTGGCTGCTGCCGACGTCGTCGAGGCCATGGCCATTGCCGCTGGCGGGAGGGGGTGGTTGTGGGTCCCCTCGTAGGTTGTTATTAGTATGGATCTGTCCTCTGCACACCTTTGTACCTACACAATTCATATATTTCATAAGTTTTTGTTACTATAAAGCTTGAAATGCCTGAAGAGCTATGTTACACGGAAATGGAATATGGAACGAGAAAAGGAAACGGGAAAATGCATTAATTTTATGTTTTTAGTGTAAAAACGAGATTCGGGTTGGAGTTTCTAAGTTTCCGTGTTTCTGACGGAAACGGGAAACGCCACCCGCCGGGTAACATAGCTGAAGAGTATGAGCAAATTACGTACTTGTTTACGAACCGGACACCCGACCGCCATCGTGCACCGATAATAAGCTCGAGGGCACGGGTTTCCCTTGGCCATTTTCTGACCATATTTCCTCCATTGACACCCATCACTAATCTGCAATATAATCATCCATATATCACAGTTAATCCAAAACCCTAAATTATAGTATTCACATTTGAAGTTCTTTAAACTGCGAGCAAACTACTAACCATGGGTGCTTCCGATCGAGCTCGAACCGAGACGCGAGCCTTCCTCATAGTCGCCTCAGTAGAAGCACTCGCCTGTTGATTCTCCGCCTGCGCACCCGGATTCAACTCAGGACTCAGCTTCTGCGCCTTATTTGCCACCCACCGTTGGCTCTCGGATTCGGGGGTTTCGTCCCTCTTACGAAGACGATCGTCCGCCGTCCGCTCCTCCAAGGAGGTCTCATCCGACGGCTCTTGATTGTCTGCCCTCGAGACGAGCTCCAGGAACTGCCGCGGCTTGTTGTTATCGGACGGCTCCGTCTTCGCTTCGTGTTGGTCTAATCGCGATGGAATTGCTTGCAAGTTTTGGTTTTGCTTTTCTTGTTGGAGTTGGTTTTGGTGTTGCATGATAGAAACCACGTGCATCTGTAGGGCGTTGTAGTTTTGGCTAACTTGCGCCAGCATTCCTTTCAGCCTCTGATTCTCGGCGTTCATTCGTTCTAACTCGGCTTGTAGCATCGCTAGCTGAACAATTTAATCAATCAAACACCACAACAGTTCAAATCAGTCAAAATCAGCTTCCTAACTCTTTTAATTACAATTTTTGGCATTATGTAATTCTTACGAAAATGATTAACACCGATCGAGTGGTTTATAATTGACATAAAAACAACTCGATCTTATCCGTGATGATGATTTAATTAATTCAGACGTCTCTCAGCAGAACGAATTCAATGGAGGCGTGGAATTTTGAAAAAATGAATTACCTCAGTTTTGGATTTCTTGTCTTCAGCGTCAGAAGAAACGCCATCATCCATAGTTGACTGATCGCTTCCCGTGTTAGTGGTGAGAAGGTGCAGTCTCGTCTGCGCAATTAATGTCCAACAAAAACATTTAATTCCTCCAAAATATATTCGATCTGCTTCCGAAATAAAATATCACGCTAAATCAACCGGAAACTTCCTGAATTTTTCTAGACAATTCTACTCAACCAATCGATTTCAAATCCACAAATCGAACAACGCTCAGATTCGAAACCAGAAATTCAGAGAAATCAAACTAAATTCAGCACTCACATTCAAATTCAAATCAGGCTTAACTTCGGAAGAAGACTCCAGATCCTTCTTCTCAGCACTCCGGCTGAACAGATCCTTCCTCCGATGATCGGAGAAGAAGTCGACCTCGTTAACCGGCCGCCGATGCTGATCTCCGGCGGCGTCGTCCGCCGCATCTCTGGGATTCAAGTTGACAGGAACCAACTGCATCCTACTGAGACTAGTTTCGCCGAACTGCTTTCTGAAGAACACCGATTCCAGATTTTCAATCGACGATTCCGATTCAACGGCCAATCCCCATCCTCTGTCCATACAACCACCAGATTCAGTATCGGCCACGCGAAAACTGGAATCAACGAGCGACGGATTTGGATCGAGAAGAGGGAAGAAAATGGGAGAAAAAGGGGCGTTGAAGAGAGACTAGATGGGGGTTGAAATTGTGAGGGTTTGTTTGTTGTTGGTTGTGTTGTGTCAAGGAGAGCGGCTTTAAAAAGAGGCAGCGTAGACTCGGCAAAGAAATATAAAGGACAAAAAGGCGATTTTGGGGATTCAATTTCTTGGAGGTGAGAACGAGAAGACTCCCAACGAGCGATTGTTTTTTTATTTATTTATGTGGTTTCCTGGCCGAGACAATTTCTTATTTTATCGGCTCACTTCCGTAATTAATTTTGTGATTTTGGATATTTAAACAAAGTTATCTCTTTTTTTCTCAAATTCGTGTCGGAGGAGTAGGACGGTGAGAAATAATATTCAAACTAAATAAGTTATTGGAATATTAGGCGTTGAATAGTACGTATATACATGTCGTTTTGAAATTCGGCGAAATAGGAAAATCGTAGTAAGAAACCCGACTTTTGAGAATGGTTGCAAAAAAACCGCCTAAACATTTATATCGTAGCTATTGGTCGTGTGATATTGTAGTTTATGCTTAAATGAGATAGATGAAGGTGAGCATCGAGATTGAATATGTTGTCGTATAATCGTAATCATTACAAATACCGGCCATCTCCTAACATATACGGGTTAACTACTAAATACTCCGTACAACCTATCCTTTTTTATTAGAAAATAGTTCAATGTACCATATAGACCAACTAATTCAAGAGACTGATAAATCCAGGGTCGCATATGAGCGCGCGCAAGAAGCCCTATAACAGAGGGCCCCTAAAATATATAAGAGCCTTATCTTTTTAATTTATACTATAAATTAAAAAATCATAATAGATCAAGGTTCTTACATTTTTTATAAGGTGTGCAAAAATCATAATTTTTTCACAATGTGAAGACCTCCCAAAAAATAGAACAAGACCCCCAAAATCTTTAAGACGGGAGTGGGTAAATCAGCAGCCCGAGACTCCGAGAGCCCACCTCAATGTAGGGCTTATTTGTTACAACTTCATAAAGTTTTAGGCTATTTTCCGCAAGGGTCTGTAAAAGTTGGGTTATTCTATACAATTTCTGCTAAATGTTTTGAGGCGATTATTATGACATCACGTATTACGTCAGAAAGAAAAGGGCGTGGGGAAGGATTTTGGGAGGTACCGTCTTACACCTGGTCAAAAAGAGAGTTGACTTGTGCGATCCCACAGCAGCGTTCCCTACGGCGCGTTCCACGTGATCATGGGCGAGTAATTGCAAAATTGGCCCGTGCCTGCTGCTTTATTAGGTTGCGCTCCCCAAACACGCCCTTGTTTTCACCTCACATTCTCTACATGTACTAGCTGGCTCTCGATCCAATGCACTCAGCCTCTTGTAGTAATTTACTAGCACACCCTATAGAAGTATAGCATGTCATTTTCCTTTAAAATAAAGTTTAAAGTCTCAATAAGAGTTTTTATTTAAAAAATTGTCATAAATAACTAAAAATTACTGTATCTCGATATATTAGACATGTCTGATATTCCGAGAGTTTGAAATAGTTGACATACAGCCAAACAGACAAGCGGAAACAAACACAATTAACTATATCTAAACACGACAAATATTTAACAAACGTCAAAATCGAGCAACGATGC
The DNA here is from genome assembly GCA_934048045.1 of Polygonum aviculare. Taxonomy (NCBI): domain Eukaryota; kingdom Viridiplantae; phylum Streptophyta; class Magnoliopsida; order Caryophyllales; family Polygonaceae; genus Polygonum; species Polygonum aviculare. The sequence continues at coordinate 1,777,527 of OW204024.1, forward strand.
TTGAACCAAGACCAAAGAATTTAAACCATTACAAATTTAATTACAATACTGTTAGTGTTTTTCTTAAACCAGGTTTTTATTTATTAATTAATCGCCATGTAAATGTAAATATCGTGAAGATTTTCAAAAATATCGCAATCACCTTATCGTTGAAGCTTTGTGCAATTATTGTATATATATTGTTGAACATTTGGTATATGCATGTGACCTTAATTATTCATCTTTCAAATGTACAAATATATGTGTGACCTTGTTTCTAAAAGACTATCGTCGTCTGACCAACTTTTTTGGATGAGGACACTCCCTATGAGAGTCGAAACGATGACCTCTGGATACCATCCTTGAAAGCTTAATCGTTGAACTAGATGCCCGAAGGCTCGTCTGACCAACTTTTGATGGTCAGGCATTATGTACTTTGTATATGGTAATTAAAGACTTGTACCATTATTGTCAATTACACCGTTTTTTATTTTGTCACGATTGGAGATTCGATGAACCCTAATTTGAACACAGTCGCTTCATATTTTGACTTGAAATTTAACTCGGTGATCAGCAAAGCTGGTGCATGCTGTATAGATCTAAAGAAGAACAGTATTATCCAGCTCAAAAATAATAATTAAGATTAATACCAGTATTAAATCAGTACAATAAGAAAAAATAATGACAGGAAAATGGAGATATGCATTGACCTGCGGGGGCCCACTGGAGGTGCAGGTAAGGCTTAGGTGGGGAAGAGTATCACAGGATGCACGCCCAGACCAGAAGATGAGTTTTCTTAAAGCGCTCGGTGGGGCCCACGGTCACTTAGTTTGACTTTTTTTTCTCGGCGAAATTGATTTTAGTTTAAATTTCGGATAGCATACCTAAGTTTATGATTATTTCAGTTCATATCCCAAGGTGAATTTTTTTTTTCCCTGATTGGCACTAATTTTTAAGTTTTCCGGTTGATGCCTCTCTTGGTTGATTTAGTTATATCAAATCCACCAAATCCATGTTTATATAATGCGTAGCTAAGTATGGGTTCATAATTTTGAATTAAACAAATGCATGCAACAACATATACATAGTGATTTAATATCATGTATAAGTAGTTGACTATAAGAGCATCAACAATGAAAAATAGGAAAAACGTGTATTATCATTTTAAAAAATATAAAATAAATTAATTAAGGGAATTTGTCCGAAATTTCAGAGAAATATTTCTTAAGTTTCAGATTTTAGTCTTATAGAATAAACTTTCTTTGTACATTTCTTTGCAAAAAGTTGATTTATCTGTATTTTTTTTATTTATTCATTTAAAAAAAATTCTCCCGATTCTCTGTTTGTGGATGCTCTAATAGTCAATTTTTTCTGATACGTATTCTACATTGTACAAATATTTTTTTCCTATTATAAAAGCAATAGGTTCTCATTTAATATCGCAAGTATGTAAACATAAGTTTGATATTTAAAACACACATGAATCAACATATATAGTGATTTGATATCCCAAGTGGTCGAGTTTAATAAACGATTATTCTGATTTTGTGTTCTACATTGTACGAATTTGTTCTTTTCACTTTAAGGACTTTTGTAACGAAATAAAAATAACAAAATATTTTTCTAATATCATTAAAGGAGAGGAAAACGTACATGATTTGGCTTACAAAGTTATCGTTGAACTTTTATGAACTAATAAATTATTGTGTGTAAAAATACAAGTCATTTTCCAACAGAATACGATCAATGGAGAGAGTAGGTGCCAACTACAGTTTTACAATATTTCCTCTCACATTTTTCATATTTTGGCCAAACATTTTTCACTTGTGCCATACGTAACTAATAATTAAGTTGTTTACACACAACTCACAATATTATAATTAAAAAAAATAGTTACGATTACTTTCTCAAGTTCTCTACCCGTTGTTTTAGAAGATAAGACATTATTTCGACCAAAAGAAATATTATATATAAGACATTATTATATTAAACTTAATTAATTCGTGCGTACGTACGAGTATGGTCATCATATAGAAAACTGTTAATAAAACAGCAATTAGTTTTGGCCCTCGTATAAGGGTGTACGTAGGTTAGGAAATTAAATTGGTACACGATAGCATAATAATATTGACCAATTAAAACAGTAGTATTTGTTATAGTTGGAGAATTAAACTTTGGGCCTAATAGTTAGCTGTGAACGAGTAATTAGGTTTGATTATGGACACATAGGATATATATAGACAAATTGACCCTTCCAAACTTAGGCCAAGATTACCTCATTCTTGAACTACTTCCGTTGAAATTAATTGGATATTTTATAATTTGACATTGCATCTATATAAGCGATAGGCATCGGTTATCACGCTTGACGCATCATCTCATTGTTTGAGCACTCATGAATTTACTACGAGGTCTCGAGTTCGAGACTTCAGAGCGACGGTTTACCCTCTTCTCATTAGAGTTGATTAGTAACCAATTATATCATCCATTGTGGATTAATCTAGACGAGCCCAAATAGTACTTAATGTATTTTGATCAAGCCTTACAGTAAATGACGAGACAGATCACATATGGTTAACTTGAGCTAATTTGTCCGCCATCCGATTTACCTCTCTAAACACATAGATGATAGATCAATCATACTCCGTAATAGATAATTATGAATTCTAAACACGTAGCGCTAGAACGTAATTAAGTATGTAGGCACGTACATTACACGGGTAGCATGATTAAGTGAATATATATAACACGTGGGAAAGCTTGTTAGACCAAATATAGCCCGTCAGTCATGTTGGATTAAGTTTGGCAATTGAAGAGAAAACATACAGAACGTACGTATACATAATAGAGAAAGACAACCCCCGTTTACTGATTACTTAGCCCATTTTTAAAAATTATTAATAAAATGCTTCTCGAGAGATCGGAGAGTGCCGTCCCTCCTTCGACAAAAAAAATAGAGAAAGACGAGATTGAGGAATTGTGTATTCATGCATGGCCGGTTTTTATTTGAAGTTTGAGCAGTTTGCTATTTTTGTGTTCTATAGTCAATTTAACGGCGCCCAATGAAATGGACGAAAAAGCATGCTAGCTAATTAATTAACAACGAATTTTGCCAGTGCTAAAAATAGAAGGTTTTAAACGTGCAATATGAGAATAGGGTGAAAACATTATATTAAATCCTTAATTTGTCAAAAAGGTGAATTTCTACCTTACAAACGTCTAACTAACGACCCATTATTTTTCATCAAAAAAAAAACGACCCATTATTGGAATTTAAAAAATTCTTGGCTATAATGTGTCGTTGAATGCATACTCAGTAAAATGAATTACTTCGAATTATATGTAAGAACAGGGAAAGTGGTCAACATAATTCAACAGAAGCATGTAAATACATTGACAAAAAAAAAAGAAGCATGTAAATACAGTTTGAGCAGATCTGAATGCGTTTTTTTGCATTTTGATTCCACCGTTCTCCATATTTCAACCCACAGCTACCTTAATTCAACACAGCAATTGGTTTTCATAAAAAAAAAAACAGCAATTGGATGGCAGTTTTAATTTAATATCTCATTAACTTATTAATTGTCTGTATTTTATTCGGATTCGACCTTTTACATTTGGACACACATTAAAAATACATAATTTTAATTATTGTTTCATTAAATATAATTAGGAAACGAAGTAAAAAAGAAAAAAAAATCCGGTTAATACCCTCGAGTTTTGTATTTTTTTTATTGGTGCCCCACGGATATATAAGCTTTTTTCGCATAATGCCCTTGTACTCTTTCATTTGTTATGTTCGTGCCCAACCGAACAAATGTAAGAGTACAAGGATATTACGAACAAAGAGCACAAATAATTATAGACAAATTTTTGAATCTAAAGTATAAGTAGAACTAAACGGATAAAAATACCTTTCAATCGCATCAATCTTCAATTTCTAGATTAGTTTATTATACAAATGGAAATTAAACCTAATTTTGAAATACAAATTATGACCACATAAGTAGTCTAAAGTAAACGTATTAGGATTGGCCCTTTCACTTATCCAAGTCAACACATGGACCTAAACTTGTCTTTTTTGCATAATATACAATCCCATAAGCTTTTCCTTTTCAAACGAATTCCCATATTGTCAAACCCTCATTGGACCGTCGATCGATATGCCATTCAATATTTCACAACTGTAATTACATGCACTATTTATTGCTCCATAAGATCGAATATTGGATAATCAACTTTGGAACCATATTTTTATAAGTTATTTTTGTTAGTTTTTCCACCTTTCTTGGGCTATGCCTAGTGGATTTAGAAACCCTAAAACTAAAATAATTAAACTGCCCATCCTCCATTGTCAAATATATATGTATATTCAAACAGCTAGCAGCAGCTATCTTTTCTAAATTCTAATTCTTCCTCATTTCACGTTCATCTTTTCCAATCTCGTCTGAAAGAAGAAACTTTGTTCTCAATTCTTAATAAATGGCGTGACAACTTGCAAAAGGACCAGAAATTTTTTCGAAGATAGGCAGTTTTTTAAAAAAATTTCCGGATTTAGGCTCGGTTAAAAATAAATTACGAATGTAGGCACTGCCTGGGGGTAAAGACGCTAAACGGGACGGCGACTTTATAGTAAAACCGCTGGTTGACTCAGCGTCTTTCACCCCACCCCCCAATTCAACAAACTACAATTACTATTTTATTCCCAAGCACCAAACACTAAAATTACTATTTCATTCATCGAATTAAAAAAAAAACGTATACAAAATTAAACTTAGTTTAACCCCGTATCATATACGGATAATATGAATATAAAACCAATTAAATTTAGATATGTAATGTTAATGATCAAGAATTAGTTATAATCTTCTGATAAATATTATTATTTACTAAAACGTGATATTTATCGTAAAGTAGTTTTTGAACAAATCTAACTTATTTATATTATTAGTTGATGTACTATTGGTAAAAAAACACTCATCACAATACGAAGATAAATATATATGATCATGTAATTTTAATGTGATCATTGTCGTTATTTATATCAAATTGAGTTTATAATAACATTACTCGTACATGATACGGGGATTAAACTAGTTATATATTTAATTTGTATCACCTTATACCTTTTTTTCAATCCAATGAATAATATATACAGTAGTATTTGTAATGTATATGGTGCTTGATAATAAGCTAGTAATGATTCTATTTGGTGTGGAATTGTGGGTGGGGTGAAAGACGCTGAGGGAGCCAGCGGGTCTATACTAAAGCCGTTGTCTGAATCAACGTGTTTATTCCAAAGCAATACACGCTGTCCGGAACCGCGTCTCCCCGCCTACAAGTGCCTACATCCGTAATTTATTTTTAACCGAGCCTAAATCCGGAATTTTTTAAAAAAAACTGCCTATCTTCGAAAAAATTTCAAAGGACCAAGGTTGAACTTTTAGGGCCCAGAAAATATGTATTAATTCAACGTAAAGTTCATGGCGTTTATTTTATTTTTGGAATAAATTTAAGCTCAACAATATACAACCGTCCAACACATGCTAAAGTTGAATATGCAACTATACTATTACCAACTGTCCACCGAATGAGATAGTGCCAAAATACGATCCTCAACCCTTCTCTCTCGTTAACCTAGCCCTCCCTCTCCATGGCGGTCGACGGTACCCTAACCCTTCGCAACCCCCTCAATCCCAATGAACCATTCATGTATGTAACCCTTCCGAGCATCCTCAAGCTCACGGCTACCAACTACATCGGTTGGAAGAGCCAACTTGAGGCAACCCTAGAAGGGCTCGACCTATTCAAGTACGTTGATGGTTCGTTCGTGTGTCCCCCAGCCACGGTGGTCACCAACAATGTCGCTGGACCTAACCCTCTCTATGTGTCCTGGCGTCGTCAAGACAAGCTCCTCCTTGGAGCCGTCCTTGGCACTTTATCTCCGGCGGTTCACGCTCTTGTGTCCCGAGCCAAGACCACTATGGAGGTTTGGAACCTTCTGAAGACAACTTTTGAGAGCACCTCTCGCGGACATATCCAGTAGGTGAAGTACCGGATCAGCCATGCTAAGAAGGGCACTCAAACAATTCATGAGTACATGAATGTCATGAGGGAGGCGGGCGATCTCTTAGCCTCTTTGGGGGCTCCACTGTCCACCGAAGACTTTACCGAATACATCCTCAAAGGGCTTGACGACGGCTATCAATCCATCATTGATGGCGTCAACATGCGAGATACCGCTATCTCATTCGAGGAGTTGCATGAGAAGCTCATCGTGCAAGAGCTCCGTCTCCAGAAGAAGGCCAAACCCGACATGTCAACTTTTTGGAATCTGAGTTCCCTTTTGCCTCGCCCTCGTCCTCATCTTCTAACACCACCGACGAGTTACATGGGGCGGAATGGGGTTCAATTTCCGTCCCGGTGACAACGTCTCAGCCTTGTGCCGTCTCTTCCAGCCCCATTGAACCGAGTGGAGCTGCATGGGATTCAATTGCATCTCCCTCGGATCGTGGAACCTTCTCCCCTGACCTAACTTGCGGCCCAAGCTTGCCCAAATCACCGAACCCTAGCTCCTCACCAAAGTCACCGGTTAATTCTAGCTTTCACCCACCTAACTTACCCCCCTCACCTCAGCCTGAAATCTCTCCAAATCACGCTACAAATCAGCCTATTAACCTCGCTGAAAATTCAAACTCGAGTGTGTCTATCACCCCCACCGATTCCTCCTCAACAAACTCCAACAACCAAATCTTATCACATCCCACCGATTTGCCAGCTATCCGAATCCATGTAGATCTTCCACCATTAGCTGAACCTACCTCATCTTTATCTCCTCAATCTTCGCCTAACCCTGTTCGCCCTTCCCACGCGCCCTCACGCGCGCCGTCAGCCTCAGCCCCGCCAAACCCTAATTTCACAAATTCTAACCCTAATCCGGTTATCACTGAACCAAACCCTAATCCAAACCTGAATCCGGCCCAACCTCTGCCCATTGCACCCTAAAACGACCCACCTATTCCATATGGTATAGTTACTCGGTCCAAAAATAATATTATCAAGCCTAACCCCAAATACGTGAACTCATCTCAAACTAAAAACCCTATCCGAAACCCTACCGAGCCCAAAACCATCACCCAAGCCCTTAAGGATCCGGATTGGCGTAAGGCCATGGAAGCTGAGTATGGTGCTCTTTGTAAAAACAATACTTGGGATCTTGTTCCGTCTTCTACAGCTCGGAATGTCGTCGGGTGCAAGTGGGTCTTCCGTGTTAAGTACTTACCCGATGGCTCTATTGATCGGTTCAAAGCGCGTCTAGTAGCCAAAGGCTTTCATCAACGAGAGGGCTATGATTATTCGGAAACATTCAGTCCTGTTGTTAAACCGGTTACAGTTCGGCTTATCCTCTCTCTTGCTGTTTCACGTGGTTGGTCTCTACGACAACTTGATGTGAACAATGCTTTTCTACAGGGTACTCTTCAGGAGGAAGTCTTCATGATTCAGCCTCCCGGTTTCTTGGACAGACAATATCCTGAGCATGTGTGTCGTTTGAAGAAAGCACTTTATGGCCTCAAACAGGCACCAAGAGCGTGGTATACCGAGCTCAAGAATTATTTGCTACAACTTGGGTTTCGTAATGCTACGTCGGATGCCAGCCTCTTCATCTATCAGCATCATGGAGTCACTTTGTTTCTTTTAGTGTACGTTGATGACATTATTGTTACAGGTACTCATTCTGGTTCCGTCAATCGGTTAGTACAGTGTCTCGCTAATCGGTTCTCCATCAAAGACCTAGGTACCTTGTCCTACTTCCTTGGTGTTGAGGTTATGCCGACGTCCAACGGGTTGTTCTTGTCTCAACGAAAGTATATTCAGGATACTCTTCAGAAAGCAGGCATGGACGACACGAAGACAGTGGCTACTCCTATGATTCCGACTCCTTTGAGTAAAACTGCCGGTGCTCCATTGCCGAGTCCGACGGATTTCCGCATGCTCGTGGGGAGTTTGCAGTATCTATCTCTTACTCGTCCAGATGTGGCGTTTGCAGTGAATAAGTTATCTCAATACATGCAGAGTCCGACAACGGAGCACTGGGGTGCGCTGAAACGCTTGCTTCGGTATCTTCAAGGTACTACTCATCTCGGTATTACTATCTCCTCTGATTCCGGACCTCGATTACATGGCTTCTCTGATGCTGATTGGGCGGGAGATTGTGATGATTACATCTCCACGTCCGGGTTCGTGCTTTACTATGGTCGTACTCCCATCTCTTGGAGTTCTCGGAAACAGAAAACAATTGCTCGTTCATCTACTGAGGCCGAATACAAAGCTCTAGCAGACACAGCTTCTGAGCTACTTTGGGTTCTTGCTCTCCTGTCTCAGCTCGGTGTATCTGTGTCTACTCAACCAGTTTTGTTTTGTGACAATCAAGGGGCATATTACTTAAGCTCCAATCCAGTATTTCACACTCGGATGAAACATGTGGCATTAGCATTTCACTTCGTCCGTGAGCAGGTCCGGCTCTGCACTTTTCGAGTGGCGCATGTCTCTACTAACGACCAGCTAGCTGATGCTTTAACTAAGCCGTTGCTTCGTCCCAAGTTTCAAGAGTTAACTTCCAAGCTCGGACTTACCCATCTTGGCCGTCCAGCTTGAGGGGGCATGTTAACCCAATATGTATTTACGTATATTGTGTTCAAGTTGTTACACTATTATAGCACAATATTGTTAAGCATATCTTCTAGTAGATTGTATTAGGGTTTCCTTATGATGTGATGTGTACCTATATAAATACACTCATTCTCCAATAATAGAATCACACAATTCTCTATACCTCTCTTTCCTTATACCAACTATATATATTTCATACATAATTAGGTTAAAGAGAATTGATATATTCAAATGCGCAAATTATTGCATGGTCTTTCTAACCTATAATCAGGATAATTAAATATCTTGAATTTAAAGATAATATTTTAAAAATATATAACCTGTTGAATAAAATATTTAAATCGTTAAATAAATAAATATAATAAATCTTTCGACAATATAACGTTTATCTTTAACCTTATGATATAAGATAGAAAATCCAAACCTTCAAACATATAATGACATAGCCTATAGAAATTGTGTTGGATGTTTGATAGAGCAAGTGGCTAGCTAGGTCGATAGAATAGAAAAATCAAATGATGTAGAATATTGATTTATAATTAGTTAAGGACTATATCATATATCAATATAGACAAATGCCAATAAAACTTAATTTTATTCAATTGTTAAGTGAGTTGCAAGTTGCAACTTAATTGGGTTAAGCCTCATTGCCTCAACTAACCTTATAAGTTGCAACCAAGCTCATTGAAATGGATAATCTTTTTTTGGGTTTTCACTATTACATGCCAAAGTCCATCTAATTAATCTAGTCGTTCATAGATATTGATCAAAGTCTGTGACTATTATGTGATATAAGTTAGAAAAACCGATAGCAGACTATATATATCTCGATCGCAACGTGAAATAAACTCATGTAACTTTGTCGTTTAGCGATATGAGCTGATAAAATGTAGGACTTTTTTACTCTAGAAGGATAAAGTATGTAATTAATTAGAGGCTAATTGGTCAAGGTTTGCCAACAAGTCATGACATTGATCGATCCGAATTAATCTAGTTGGGGTTGCCAGCTTAATTGGAAAAGTTGACCAAATGGCCCCTCCTTGATGACCTGTGAACATTGACCTTTGTGGAATAGATGACTAATTATTATCAAATCAAAACTATGGTCGCCTTATTAATTGCTATATATACACTTCCACATGGGCCATTGCAATTTGTAGGTTGAAAGAAGAAAGCCTCCCAATATAGTTGCAAAATGTAGGATTTACCCTTTTGGGTTTAGGGTTTAATTAGGAGTATGGCATGCAGGTCCCAACCAAAATAGTTAAACAAGGAATTTGGATTTCAACCATTACCAAACTCAACTGTACTCTTAATTTGGGCAATCAAGTCATACGTATTTATGAGAATGTATAGGATGAGGCCAAACTCTGTCTCTTTTGTGGGCCATCTCATATATAAAAGGTCTTTTTAACTCAAAATTTGGGGAAAAACTCTATAAATAGACTATATATTAAGTCTAATTAAAAACCATCAACTATTATTTTAAAGGCTTAATCGATTGATAAACCACACGTCCAATTAATAAAAGAATCATTACTGTCTTCGGACATCTAGTCAAACGGTTAAACCTCTAAAGATAATACCCAAAGGTTAGCGATTCGACAAGAAGTGCGCTTAACCAAAAAAATAAAAGGATCATTACCTGAGGTGGTAGTGTGGTACCTGCACCAATTAAGTCAAACCTATTTTACATGGGGTTCAACACCTTTGATTTTAGAGTCCAACGTAACCTGTGACATGACATTATCGCTTTCAAATCAAATCTTGATTGATCAGAAATCATAAACTTTGGAATATTGTCGTTTATGGTACAAGTGTTTTGTAATCTCAATCTTGTGACTGATTATCCAAAAGTCTAGTTTATATATATGTAACAACTATATACTGTATTATCATGATGGTAATATTTTTGAACATGATATATGTAAAGAGAGTATCTTATTTGGTCCGTATATATCCAAACCTGGGAATTAATTAACAATTTTTTTAAATGACCCACCCGATTTGATGTAATCTAACAATTTTTTTGTAAGCTTTCTATTTGCCATGGGTGGCCAATTCCATGAGGATTACTTTGAATTTTAAAGGGATTTTCATTTTGAGATAGATACAAAGAAATGCAAAGAACTTGTTCACATGCACGTAGGAAAACAGTTTTCTCGCCTTCTCGTTTTCACACGAATGAAAATCGATACAGATTTTAATGTCTATGGTTGGTGAAGAAACTAGCTACGTATTTTGATTTATACAGAACGTAAGCCAATTTGTTCGTTGATTAATTTTGCAAAGTAAAAATTAAACATGTGGAGATGGAGACAAAAAAAATCAGAAAATTTTATTTAAACAGTACTCCGTATAAAATTATGTCAAAAAATCTTATAAGACATTAATACGTTTAATGTGTACGTATAACAATATATGCTAATTAATTATCTAACGTCAATGCTACTACCATGCACGTTGTTTTCATAGAGCCTGACATAATCTAAGCTTTTACAATTAATTGAAGTGTATAATTTTAAATTTTTAGTCGATTTAACCCAAACATAAATTTGAGAAAAAGGAAATCTTAATTTTCCATGGCCGATGCTCAAGTTGCACTTGCAAGTTGCACCCATCATCCAAGCGTAATGCTTATTCGTGCTACTATTACGCTAGGGGGATATTTTGGCAGGTTGCAACAAAGTTTAACTCAATTATAATAAAAATGGTATTGTATGATTTGAAGTAGTTGATAATGTTCATGCAAATAACATAATTAAGTAAGTTGATAATGGAGATTAACAAAAATGGGGTCGCTTTTTTTGATTAATAGTGCATGACAGTAACTGCTCTTTTAGAATCTTGTGAACAGATTTTTCCACAACATTTCTAATTTAATGGTCACCCTGTCCATAATATAGCTGCATCTGATGTTAATTTTAAAGGTTTAAGCTAGTATTACTGGTCAACAAATGTCTTTTACATGCATCAAATTTATGGCTTTAGATCTACTTAATTAATTTGAGTTTGAACTGCCGTAGGTCCCATTGTATTTTGAATCTTAGATGGTCATGTTCGATGGAGTTTGACGAAGATATGGGGTGATTTTTACAACTTTGTAAGAAATAAGAAAACCCTACAAAGTTAATATGAACAGATAAATGTGTTTTCTTTTTTTTTTGATCAAGTGAACAGAGGGGGTGAACCGTGTACAATGTGATCAAATTCAGACCTTTGATAACTTCCATATGTTGTGTGACATTTGCCGTTAATTGAACGCATTAATCCAGGTAGTCTCGTTTGTCAAGTTGAGCAAATCCTGGACTCTCGTCTACGGGCCTAGGCCCAATTTCTCATCTCGCATTTCCAGCCCAAGCTGATTTTAAGCTAAGTCCAGCCCATTAGCCATATCATTTTGAGCATTAACATAAAAAACAACGATTATGTGCTTAGTTATTTTTTACGACCAAAAAAAACTTTCCTTCCTCCTCCACGTCCCTTTCACCTCCTCATTCCCTCTTATCTCTCTATCCGTGTCTTTTTATATTTAATTAAATTATTGTTCCCTTAAGGGACAAAATCGATAATAAATTTGACTTATTAGTCAATTAATAACCGAATGCATAAAAATAATATTATAAATTAGATATTGATATCGTCTTTTTATTTGAAAACTGAGAGACCGACTTTATACGAGGCAACCGAAAATCAAAGGGCTGACTTTATATGAGGGAATCAAAAACCGAGAGACCGACTTTATACGAGGGAACCGAGGAATCAACTTTATACGAGGCAATCAAAAGTCGAGGGACGGAATTTTTACAATGCAAACGAATACCGAGGTCGGTCATTGTACAAGGCAACCGAAAACCGATGAACCTGTCTATTTAAAAGGCAAGTAAAAACCGATGGACCGTCATTTTAAAAGGCAACCAAAATCCAAGTACCAATTATATAAGGCAATCGAAACCGAGGGACCAACTTATACGAGTCAATCGAAAAACCGAGGGACTATGTTTATACGAGGCAACCGAAAACCGAGGGACCCTCTTTATACGAGGCAACTGAAAACCGAGGGACACACTTTATACGAGGCAGGCGAAAACTGAGGGACCAAATTTATACAAGGCAACCGATAACCAAGGGACCATATTTATATAAGGCAACCAATAATCGAGGGACCGAATTTATACGAGGCAACCAAAAACTGAGAGACTGAGCTTATACGAGGAACAGAAGACCGAGGGACCGAATTTATACGAGGCAACCGAAACTATGGGACCGATATTATACGAGACAAAGGAAAACCGAAGTACCAACTTTATACGAGGCAATCGAAAACCGAGAGACCAAATTTGTACGAGGCAACAAAAAATCAGGGGACACATTTATACGAGGCAATCGAAAACCGATGGACCAAATTTGTACGAGGCAACCAAAAACCGAGGGATGAATTTATACGAGGCAACCGAAAATCAAGGGATCGAATCTGTACAAGGCAACAAAAACCGAGGGACGAATTTATACAAGAAAACCGAAAATCAAGGGACCAAATTATACGAGAAAACTGAGGAACCGAATTTATACGAGGCAACCGAAATCTGAGGGACCAAATTTACACTGTGCAAACGAAAACCAAGGGACGGGAATCTATGTTAAATACTTTAAATTGAAAGAGAGAGCTAAGCACAATTTGATTACTAAGAACTTACGATCAAGGGAATCTGGAAGAAAACCAATCATATTAAACTCTAGTGGACTATCTAACATCGTATTACCTTTCTTAAAAACCACATTTATTAGCTTTTTTGAGATATGTTCTACTGAAATATTCTCAGTGACTTCAAGCATCCAAGAGTTCCAGACTTCGAGATAATGGCCAAATAAGTCACAGCTGCAAAACACCAGTGACCCATACAAAATCAATGATTTTCAGACCTTGCATTTCAACTCTCATCCATAGAATCTCAAGAAAGGCTACATTTTGTGCATCATATCGACTTTCAATGTAAGCAAAAAAATATTTACACATTCAGGCAATAATTGACACTTCTTTCATACCCACCTGGCTATGGTAAAATTCTAGCCAATCATGATGATTCTCAAGAAACTTTTGAAGCAAAAGGGAAAAATTAGGTACCTTGATTCTGATAACGAGGACAGTAAGTAGAGGCTAGGTTTTTCAAAGTCCATAAGCTGAACCATGCTTTTCCTTCTCGCAGGAGCACCAACGCCACAGATTATATTACTTGGCTTTATATCCTATCCGACAATGTTTAGGTTGTTATCAAAATCGAATACCTGAGCTTTTACTTGAACATTGAAGTTCATCCCTTCTTTCGGGCTTTCAGCAGATGAGAAGTAGATTTTTGTTCTCTATAGAGCTGGCATTTTTGATGTCAGTTCCAAATTTCCTTTTCCTCTCCTTCACCACAGGTGATCCGGTAAAATCAGTCTCAATTGTCTTGCTTACCCTCCAACCATCTAAATGCAGGCTTGCAATTCTCCTGCTGGTGTGTCTGGAAAATCACTGATACATGGAAACAGAAAAGTAACCAGTTGAAACTATTTCATAATGAGTGATGGGAAGTTTTCGTACCTCTTCAAAGAGGTGCATTGAGGATAAGCACATTTGCAATGTCATATAACTTCTTTACCTTACTGGTAGAATGATCATAGATGAGTAAGCCAAAGATTCACAATTATATCATAAGATACCTCAATCATATACAGGATAAAACAAATGAAATCTTACTTCTCATTATAGCAGAGTCTTGACCATCACCAAGTAGCAACTTTGCTGCATCATCTAGAGTAATTCACTCAGCCTAATATGTTATTCAAAAGGATATCACCAGAATAAGAAAAACACTGTAGGCAGTATGAACAAGCTGAAATCAGTATAATCCACCTACATTAGTGCAGATAAAAAGGCTTGACAAAGTTCTTTGGTAAGAGTCCAAGGCTCCAAGGGACTTCTCTCTTCTGTTGTCTGCCAATATCACACGGGAATTACTACCAAACATTAAAGGAAGCAAAGACATTAATTCAGGACTTGTAATAGTTATCAAATGATAATACCGTTTCTTTTTCCAGGAATAATGTGTTAGAAATTCAATACGTACAAGGATAGAAAGAGTTGCCACAGGACCAAGACTTTCGTAAATTTCGTTGATATTTCGAGCAGGCAGCACCATACTACAAAGTTTCAACTCTCATCCGCCATTTGAGGGAGAAGTTAGGTCTGCAAACAAACATCCCTCTGACTGTTTTCTTTCCTCTACTCCTCATGGCTACGCCGGAAATTGTCCCCGAGACCCAACCGACGCCGGTCAATGTGAACATGCATGACACTCCGCAAACCCAACCCCCTGGGAAACCACCGGAGCCACCGCGAAATTGGAAGGAATTGGTTACGGGAGAGAAAGGCCAACAGAGGGTCGCTCTTGCCCCGGAATTTCTTGACGACAGAGTCGCGGTTTCCTTCCCGGAGGGTGAGACCGGAGACCCGACGGTGGCAATCGCCCCTGAAGTTTGGAACGCCCTGGCATCAGTGTGGCGCTCTTCCTTGATCATCAAGATCATGGGAGGCTTTGCCCCGTATGCTACGATGGACAGAAAACTAAGAGAACTTTGGAGACCAGTAGGGAAGATGGGGCTTGTAGATCTCCCCAACGGATACTACGTGGCTCGTTTCGAAACTGAACGCGACTATGTCCATGCCATCTCTGGGGGACCATGGACGATTTTTGGGCATTACCTGATCGTCAAAGCATGGTCACCGGAATTTGACCCAGACGTCGATGTCATTACCACGTCGCCAGCTTGGGTGCGTGTGGCGAAGCTACCCCTCGTTCTCTATGAGGAAGGAATACTCATGAAAATAGCTGAAGGGATTGGAAGACCATTGAGAGTTGATATGAAAACCCTTTTCACAAACAGGGGACGCTACGCTCGAATCTGTGTTGAGCTTGACCTAACTAAGCCCTTGAAAACTTCAATCAACATTAGAGGTAAGCGATACTTTCTGGAGTATGAGAATTTGCAACTAATTTGCTTTAATTGTGGCAGGTATGGTTATCTCGCCGGTAGTTGCCCACATAAGATCGCTTCAGCGGGGAGGCCGGAGGAGAAATCCGACGAGGGAAAGCCAGCAAGCCAAGGAGCAGAAGCGGTGGCGCCAGGATGTCGACCGGAGGAAAACCCACAGGCGGCAGCCAATGCCTACGGGCCCTGGATGGTTGCCCCGAGGAGACGGCGACCTCCCAAGAGTAAAGACAAAGATACGGCCTCTTCTGCAGCAAAAAGTACTGGGGGCAGCAGGTTCGCGGTTCTCCAGGAGGATTCAGAGGGTAAAGAGACAGGACAGGAGAACGTTAAGGATGGAAATGGGAAGGGGAAAGCTGCTACCTCGGTTCCTCAGGCTGAAGAAAGCAAGAAAGGGGAAGGTTCGGAGGACAGGCAGTCGGCGCAGAGACAAAAAGAGCAGGAGCAAGGTCAAATCTCCAGGTTTGAGGTTCCCAGGACCAACGCACCCGCTCCCAAGGTGTTCAAGGCGGGTACTGGAAATGACGGCCAGAACGGATCAAAAAAGAACGCAAAAAGGAGGAATAAGGGCAAGAAGGAAAACGCATCAAACGAATCGGAAATTCAAGTAAGAAATGGCCCACAAAAAAGGCCCAGAAGTAGTGTCCAGCCCAAAAGCGTGGAGCGACCCAAGGAGGTGGTGTTTCCCACTACCTTCAACCCACAACGATATCTCGTGAACCCAGATGAGAACCCTGATGTTGCGGTCCAAGCAACCAGCGCCCAATTGGTGTCGGAGCCCAATTCCGATTCGGAAAATCCCCTCCAGGTGGCAAACGATACTATCGCGGGGATCAGGAACCAGATTTTGGCCGCCGGTCAAGGATCGTGCTCTTCAGGCACGACTACGGTGGTGGATTCTATGGTTGAAGACAACGTGGACGACAACCAAGATTCGAAGGAGTCTATCTAGGTTCCCCTCCCCTTTCTTCAATCTCTTGATTTTTGTGATAATGAATTGCCTAATGTGGAATTGCAGGGGAGCTGGGAGTGACGGTTTCCGTTGTGCGATTAGGTTTATGATTCGTAAGCATAAAATTGATATTCTGTGCATCTCTGAACCGAAGGTTTCGGGTGCCAGGGCAGACCAAATTTGTGCTAGGTCCTCCTTTACCAACAATTTTCGTATTGAGGCCACGGGTTTTGCTGGTGGATTGTGGGTCTTGTGGAACGAAGCTGTAACTGACCTGGAGGTGGTCCATTGTTATAATCGCTTCATCCATTCCCGAATCCAATATGATGGTAAGATGATCAATCTAATTCTAGTTTACGCTCCTCCTAACGAAACTGATAGGGCCTCTTTTTGGATTGACTTGCAGGACTTCTCTAGAAGATTTTCTGGGCCGTGTATTTTCGGAGGCGACTTCAATTGCGTTTTGAACAGCTGGGAAAGTACTGGCACTGTTGAGCCGTTGTCGCCGGACATTGACCTCTTCCAGAGTTGGGTCGACGATGCCTGCTTAATTGATATGGAGTTCTCCGGTAGTTGCTTTACTTGGTCTACGGGTAAAACGGAGAGTACCTTCAAAGCTAGAAGGCTTGACCGCGCCCTGATGAACGCCCCCGCTCGCTTGGACTGGCCGGAAGCGGCAATCAGACATCTGCCGGCTCTTGGATCGGACCACTCCCCTGTCCTCTTGTCCTTCATGCCGGATAGGTTGACGAATCGTAAGCGCCGCCCTTTCCGCTTTGAGGCTGCTTGGATGCAACACAGTTCGTTCAAAAGTCTGGTTGAGCAGAATTGGAACGCTAATTGTCAGGCCCCGGAGGCCCTTGATACTCTCAAGCAGGTGCTGCTAAAGTGGAATTTGGAAATTTTTGGGAACATCACCAGAAGGAAGAATGCAGTGATTAAGGATATCTCGAATAATCAGTTGGCCATGACCAGGAATGTGAGTACGCATCTGATTGATCGGGAGAGACAACTCCAAGATGATCTCAACGCTATTTTTGAGCAGGAAGAAATGTTATGGTTTCAAAAGTCTAGGGAGAAGTGGATTTGTGCTGGTGACCGGAATACCTCTTTCTTCCACCTCTCAACTGTTATCAGGAGACGCAGGAATAATATCATCTCTCTTCTGGACAATAAGGATGAGGCCATTTGTGATCCTAGGCTGCTTGAGAAGCACGCTACTGATTTTTTCAGGAATCTGTACCAAGCTTCGGACCAAGGCAGCTTTGGGTTTAACCTTCCTACTGGCAGATTTCCTCAGATTGATCTTGATAGGTGGCTAGGGCTTGTTGAACCGGTCACTGATGGTGAAATTTGGAGTGCTATGAGCAGCATGGGGAATTTTAAGGCCCCTGGAATCGACGGGTTCCAGCCGACGTTCTTTAAGGGGTGTTGGAATCTTATCGGGGGTTCTATCAGGAGCTTCGTTAGAGACTTTTTTCGTTTGGGGCGGTTTCAGGATGGGGTGAATGATACCCTCATTGTGTTGATTGCTAAAGTGGCCAGACCTGAAAGAATAACTCAATTCCGTCCAATCAGTCTCTGCAATGTGATATACAAACTCGTCACGAAGATCTTGGTGAACAAGTTGAGACCGCTTCTTGACTCGATCATTGGTCCGATGCAAGGAAGCTTTATCCCAGGCCGCCTTATCTCTGACAACATCATTTTAGTCCAAGAAGTTGTCCACTCCATGAGGCGGAAACAAGGTAAAAAAGGTTGGATGGTGTTAAAAATTGACCTTGAAAAGGCGTTCGACAGGATCCGGTGGGACTTCGTGGAGGAGACGCTAAAGGATGCGGGGTTTCCGTCTAGATGGATCGAATGGATCATGGCCTGCATTGGCTCCTCCACCATGAGACTCTTGTGGAACGGGGAGATGACTGACAGTTTTAAGCCGACTCGGGGAATCAGACAGGGGGACCCTATGTCCCCGTACATTTTTATCCTCTGTATGGAAAGATTGAGCCAGCTTATTCATGACGCAGTGAACTGTGGGGAGTGGAGACCCATCAAAGTCACTCGTAGAGGCCCCTTTGTCTCTCATGTCCTGTTTGCTGATGATGTGGTTCTCATGGGAGAAGCCTCGGTGGATCAAATGAGAACTGTTATGAGGATCCTTGATGATTTTTGTAACGCTTCCGGGCAGAAAATCAGCAAGAGTAAGTCCAAACTCTTTGTCTCGAGCAATGTTAGGCCCGACTTGATGGACGCCCTGCGTGTGGAGAGTGGGTTTGAGGTCACTAGTGACCTTGGAAGCTACCTTGGTATGCCTATCCTCCACAAAGCTGTTACTAAAGATACTTTCCTGCCCTTGGTTGATAAGGTTAAGGCTAGATTGAGCTCCTGGAAAAGCAGAACCTTGAGTCTTGCCGGCAGAATTACCCTTGCTACGTCGGTTCTCTCGACGATCCCGACTTACACTATGAATACGGTGTTGTTGCCTGTGGATACCTGCAACAAAATTGATCAGGTCATTCGCTCGTTTATTTGGAGCCAGAACCCGAATAAAAGAGGGATGCATCTGGTGAATTGGAAGGACGTTTGTAAGCCAAGGATGGAGGGAGGCTTGGGTATCCGGTCTATGCATAACCTTAATGTGGCGACGAATAGCAAACTCAGTTGGAGATTTCTCCATGACTCTAAGAGCCTTTGGAGCCAAACTCTCCTGCTGAAATACACCAGGAATGGTGGTTCCGAGGTGGCGAACAGATCGGAAGTCTGGAAAGGCATTCAAGCGGGTGTGCGGGAAGTGGTTGTGAAGGGCTATAGTTGGCTCGTGGGCGATGGGAGGCAGACGAAGTTCTGGTCTGACATCTGGTTGGGAACAGAGAGTTTGCTCGAGAAGGCCTTGTGCCCAGTTTCTGATTTGGAGCTGCAGTTGTGGGTGCGTGATTTTTGGATCGAAGATAGTGGCTGGAATTGGGATCGTCTGGCTGCTGTCCTGCCAGAGGATATTTTGATGGAGATTGCTCCGGTCCGGCTGGCGGATGTGAACGAACAGTTGGACACCATGTGTTGGCGTCCCGCGGCCAATGGTAGCTTCTCAATTAAGTCCGCCTACAGCCTGATCACAAGGGCCGGAATGCTGATCTGGAATGACGGGCCCCTGTATAAGAAGATTTGGAATTTGCGCACCCAGGAGCGTATCCGCACTTTCATGTGGCTTGTTTCCAAAGGGAGTATTCTTACTAACTCTGAACGATTTCGGCGCCATCTTGCGGGATCGGATTTGTGCCCTCTTTGCAAACGCAATCCGGAAACTCTTTCCCATCTCTTCCGTGATTGTCCTATTATTGCCCCTCTTTGGACTGCCCTTGGCATTCCTAATGAAGTTATTGATGCCTCGAATCTCCCCTTTGCAGGTTGGTTTCGTAGCAACATTATGGCTCGGTGGAAGACTACGGACGGGGTCGAGTGGTCAGCCATCTTTGCGACGGCAATTTGGTGGGCTTGGAAGTGGAGGAACGAGGTCGTCTTCGGGAACGCAAGGAGGTTAGAGGCTGGGGCTGACTTTGTATATAGCCAGGCGCTGAACTATGAAAAGGTGTGGAGTGCTAGAGACATGGGACACCAAATCAAGCAGCCCACTATGATTGACGTGGCTTGGACCAAACCGAGAGAAGCTTGGATTAAGGTCAACTCTGATGGATCGGTTAGAGAGGGTATCGCTACGGCAGGGGGAGTCCTTAGAGATTCCAATGGTGCTTGGATTAAGGGCTATGCTCAGAAGCTAGGGAGATGCTCGGTGGATGCGGCTGAGTTATGGGGGATTTTAAGTGGCCTTGAAATCGCTTGGAAGGATGGGTTTACTAATGTCTGCGTCGAATCGGACTCGAATACTGCAGTGGCTCTTGTCAAGAATGGTGTTGGGGCCGGCCACCCCCTAGCCAATTTGGTGAACCAATGCCGGAATTTTCTTAGACGAGAATGGAATTCTTGTCTCAATCACGTCTTTAGGGAAGCGAATTCGGTCGCGGACTCCCTTGCCAGACATGCTCATGTCTTCTCTATCGGTCTTTTTATTCTTACTGAGCCCCCGTCAGCCTCCCAACCTCTGTTGGAGCTTGACTTGTGTGGGAGGCCAGTTCTTCGTTCTACTGTTATTTAAGTTTCCCTAGGGCTTTTGCCCGTCTTTTTCACCAAAAAAAAAAAAAAAAAAAAAAAAAAACATCCCTCTAGGACTGTAATAAACTGCTCTCAGAAGACGTGGTCCTAAGAGAAAAGTAACACTTGAAAGGTTAACAAATGAGCTTTTACCATTAATCGTGACAAACTGTCGATAAGTCCACCAAAACCACACAAGGCAATTTCATGTTGTACTACACCATCAAAAAAATGTTATTTTAAGTGTCAAGGGGGCTACTCTTTCACCCTGTATCAAATTTCTATTGTGATACTGTGTGTTCTTAGAAAAACAGTCTTACAGGGACTAAATTGTGGAATTTTCTTCCAGATATCAGTTTCTGCAATCAAAATGTATTCCAAAGAACGCAAGTCCTATTAGGCTTTAATGTCATGCAGATGTCCAATATCTACCAAGGAATTATCAGTAAACCACAATCTACCAAGGATACAGTTGTACAGAACTTAAAGTTACCCTCTTCAGTAAATAGGTTACCTTACAGCAACCAAATAGTAATACAAATAACTGAAATAAGAACAAATGAAATGGGAAAATTGGTCAAGCACAAAGCAGAGTACCTGTCGAAATCTTCCTACACCACTGTATGTCATCTTCCAGTCAAGCTCTTTATGTCCAATTTCAGCATCTAGCTCATAAAGTATAAAACTTCCCCTTTGTTATGTGAACTGAACACAACTATAATAATCAGAAACTGCATGTAGAATTCCATTGGTCCTGCAAGATTTATGGTCGGGTCAGCACGTGTAAAAAAATTACAGAAATATATGTGTCAATCCAAAAATACCACACTCGGCATTATCTTACTTCATTGATCACACGAGTGATGTACATGAGTTTCTTCATGTCCTCCATGGATGGAAACCGGTCAAGCATAATTGAATCAACCTACAAGAAACCTGCAAAGGTCAAATAAATATTCCCTACACAAATTTCAAAATTCTAGTTTAAACGCTCGAGGTAAGAAACGGCTACCTCATCCTGAAGCTTTGACATCTGTAGATGTTTTATGTCCAGCAATCAAAATTGTCTAAACAGCATCTTTTTTGGATGTATGCAGTAAACTTAACAATAATAGAGAGCAAGGTTAGGATATTTCTTGGGAGACAACCAAATTATTAGTATGATCTTTTGTTTATAAAACTGCACATACCTAAGGCAAAGGTACTTCTATATTCCGAGCCAAAGTAGTTACAAATGGCTTCCACTACTGCTTCAAATCCTCCCACAACCAAGTAATACACCTTTAGGTGCTTGAAAGCTGATGTACTCCCTCCCATAATGTTGTTGGTTCTAAGAGTCTCAAGGGCATCTGCTATCATGTCTTTACATGTCTCCACCTGTAAACAAAAGCACATGTGATAAGTTTCACAAGGTAATAAGACAATATGTGACAAATAGAAAAGTTATTGAAAAACATGACCTCCACATAATCAAATTACACGATCCTGTAAATTGATCTTTCGAGAGCATGCCAAATGAAGGCAGATAGATAGCAGTGCACTAGATAGCACCAGATAAGATACTTAGTGAAGTTGAACTGAAATTGCTTCCGAACCAACTCCTGATTTAAGGGAAAATTATGGAGGATCTTCCCTCATGTAAGCGAAAAATTAATCACCCATGCAGCAGCAGACATAACCTTCAAAATATATCTTAGCTTGATGCCTCCGCTTCCTTCGCTGATGCCTGAAAAAAAAAATACAACTGAGGCCAAGAAAATGCATGCGAAGGAATATGATAGGTATAAAATATCATATCAACACCTTGTCTGGGCTTACATTATCCAGGCTTCAACACCTTTTACATCTCTTAGTAGGCACAACCTTGGCATAGGAAACAATATCATCAAAACCAAAAAAACAGAAGAGAGGAACCTCAACTTTTAGTTAGGTTTAATGTGAAGAAAAGAGAGTTTAAAACAGTTTATGAAGCGAAAGAAATACAGAATTCTCTGAAAACGCTTCCATTTGTCTGGCCTCTGTATGATGCCCAAAGATGCAATTCTTCTTGCATCTTCTCTTGTAAATCTTTAGTTTCTTGAACATCTTCTTTGGGGCCACAGTTCAGCCGTTCCAAATAGGTTCATCTATGCATCCTTTTTCAAATAGTATGGTAAGAAAATTCCCGAAATGAATCATGTCTAAGATACCAGAAAAAGGATATTATCACTGTGGAGTTCCCACGCACCTGGATAGATCTTTTGCAAGTAAAAGAGGATGGAAAAGCTGACTTCATTTTGTGATTCCAATTCTCTTAGTGAGAAAATAACCTGCTCAGTGTAGCAAGGGGTTTATACACTGCAGAAAGAATTTTGATGTGGTTGTTAATTAAGTAAAAGAAAAAAGAGAAAACATGAAGATGCATTGACCCTACAGTAATTCAACAAAGAAATTAGATAAAAAGCATACTTGGACAAAAAGCTCATAGAAGCTAGAAAGGTAACTTAGCCTGTATTTAGCAATAAGATCACCAGCTTCTGACCAAAAAAAAGCAATAAGATCACCAGCTTCTATATGCCTTTTAAATGTCAGAAACAATACCTTCAATCAACCTGAAATTTCAAGAAAATCAATGATTAACAGGTATAAATTTCAATGAGTTAGCCCTGGAAATAGACTTTAAGAACTTACCTCTTTTCATGATCTTGGACCATGATCTTAATAATGCTTTTAAAAGATGCATAGCACTTCCCTTACAGGACAAGACATGCAGTACTTAGCTTCAATCCTCTTCTTCTTCTTCTTCAGCTCATTCTCACCATCCTTTTCATGACTGTCTTTGGCCAAATTCACAGCAACAAAAATCTGCATAGCATACAAACTCAACTGAGAATCCAAGGACTAAAATATATCTCAAATATAACGAAGGAAGAAATCCATTTTCAAACCATAACAGCTAGCAAGAAAGTGGCCATTGTATGAGATCCAGATCACAGTCCAGGCAATATGGAACACATAGCAAATCCTTCACCCTAAAATCAATGTGACCATGAGAGCCAAGACAATGTCAGCTAGCTATTAAATGTGGTACTCTATGACCGTTCTCTCTGAGTGATGTACGGAACTACTGATGTCACATCTACAAATTTCTTCATACTGTCTTCCCTAGCAGGTGACTGTGCTTCCATAGTTCCATATCAGTGTCAGTGGATTCTTCTTCTTCAGCAAGTTTCTTTATGACTTTGCTAGAACTTTGATTCTCCATGACTATAGCACCAGTACCAGCACCACCTTGGAAAATCATAATCAGAACTGAATTCTAGAAAACCAACATTGTCCAGGGAAGCTCTGTTTAGTAATTCGCTTCATATCAACAACTGATCACAGGAAAAAATTGCAAATAGTAGGGATATGAAAGCCCTTAAGTTCTAACTAATCCTATCAATATTCAGAATCAACAACTAAATGTTCTGTTAATTTGCTATTGCCTATTGATACGGTCATTAGTAATCGGTGAAAAAAACACCTACTAAAGGCATGAAGGCTGAGAAGGCACTGGGAGAATCAAAAGACTGACCTGAGAGCATATAAACCACAGAAGACATAGCTCTGGAGGCAACCAGACCTATATAAAAACGTGTTTGCTCCAGAAACAAAGCCAGGTCGTGATTTTACTCGCGTATTGTTCCCCATAATATCTAGCATTCAGCTGTGCAGGTCCATAATCAGGAGCAACAAACCTGAGGCAGATCATGAAATGACTGTCGAATATTTGCAAATGATATTAAAGAAAGCAGTAAAAATCTGAATTTGAATTGAAACAACCAATAACCTTCTATACTGGCTAACAACCTGGTCTTAGTCAATCCAAAAACTCTAATGAAGCTGCAAGTCAAGCGTTAATATTGTAGTCAGAATGTGAAAAATACACATAAACATATAAGATGTTTTGTTCAGGAAGCTACAAACCGTAAAACATCATGTTTATAGTTCCACTATCAGATCTTTGTAACGAGGTGTCAACTCCAGAAGCAAAGGAAGGTTTGCATCCTTCTCCTTTACTAGTATAATGTTCTGATGCTTCTCCATATCGTCAAGCATCCAGCTGTCCAAGGTCCATAATCATTAATCAGGAGCTTGATCAACGAAATAAGACTAAATTACATCTTTCAGATCCATGCAAATAAAATTATCAACAATATAGAAAAAGAGTAGGATATTTATTGGGGGACAACCAAATTATTGGATAGATCTTTAGTTTTTACTACTGTACATGCCTAAGGCAAAGGTAATTCCATATTTTGAGCCTAGTACTCACGAAGGGCTTCCATAGCTGCTCTGAATCCTCGGCCACCAAGTGCTTGACAACTGACAAGTTGCTAGTTCCCACACACCTAGATAGATCTTTTGCAAGTAAAAGAGGATGGAAAGCTGACTTCATTTTGTGATTCAAATTCTTTTAGTGAGAAAACAACCTGCTCAGAGTAGCAAGGAGTTAATACACTGCAGAATGAAATGTGATGTGGTTGTTAATTAAGTAAAAGAAAAAAAAAGAGAAAGCATGAAGATGCTTTGACCCTATAGTAATTCAACAAAGAACGTTTATAAAAAGCATACTTGGACAAAGCGCTCATAGAGGCTAGGAAGGTAATTTAGCCTGTATTTTGCAATAAGATCACCAGCTTCTATATGCCTTTCAAATGTCAGAAACAATACCCTCAATCACCCTGAAATTTCAAGTAAAACAATGATTAACCGCTATAAATTTCAGTGAATTAACCCTGGAATACTAAACAGAGTATAATCAATACGGTGATATTAATTATTCATACACATTGTCACATCATTTAAAGGATATTTTCATCTGACTCTTCTCTTCCAGAAGTTTCGTCAGCACTAACAGGGGAATCATCTCCTCCAGAAGAATCTACAAACCTGACAAGAAAACACGTAACTTAAGCTTCTTAACTGGAGACAGAGAATTAAAAGATATATCCAAGGCAATTCAATAATAAGCATATCAGTATACGATAGAGAATAGCTTATACTTTAATCTCTTTCCAGTAGTTCTCTCTGAGTGCAGGACTAGTGTCACATCTACAGATATCTTCACACTGTCTTCCCTAGCAGGTGACTGTGCTTCCATATCAGTGTCAGTGGATTCTTCTTCTACAGCAGGTTTCTTTATGACCTTACTACAACTTTTAACTCTCCATGACTACAGCACCAGCAACACCTTGGAAATCATAATCAGAACTAGAATTCTAGAAAATCAACAATGTACAAGGATGATCTGTTTAGTAATTTTCAACTAGAGATGACAACAACAGCTACAAAAAAAAAATACATCACTCTTGACAACTTTATGATCTGATGAGGATGATCCTCACCAAGAAAAACAGAGCAGATGATAGACCAAAGGCATAGGGGATGTTACCAACACCAGAGATTCCATCGACATTGATCTGTTGAGACTTATTATGCTGTTAAGTATGAATACGCAACCACCAGAGACACTGGGGTAATGTGTAACTTGTAAGCTTTTATCCATGTGATTACAAAAAGAAAAAAAAATCATTGTTATAAAAAACATCTAGGTCAGAGATATGAGAAATTATGAGAAGACAAAAATCCTGAAGCTTTGTATGACATCTTGAATAGTGTATAGGCGACCTTGCTTCTTATTCTTCAACCGTTTCTCTTGAGCTTTTCTTTATTCGTTTAAATTAGTTCCTGGCTGTGCTCCCCCTAAGATTCTGGAGAAACTCAAACAAGAATTCCTCCCTGGCACAAAGAGACCATTTTATACAGTTATCTTGACATAGAATAGGAAAGCATTAATAATTCATTTGTAGCTAACCTGAATCTGATTGAAAGGATTAACTTGTATGGAAGTGTCTTGGTTCAACAAAAGTGTTACATTAAATACCTGACTTGACTCATGACAACTTTATGATTTCTCGGTTCTATATTACAACAAAAAGATTCAGATCTTCATGATTTCTCCTATTAATATTAGAACAAAATAAAATCCAAGTGATGAGTTGAAATAAAAATGTGTGATATAATACCTCTTGATGAACTTCAGTTCAACTTCATATGCAGCTCCAAATGTGGATCTCCAAAACAACCTAGAAAGAAAAGGCACAGAAAGAAATAATGGATACATAAGAAAAAAAAATTGCATATGGGTAGTTGTACTGAGTACATAAACCAAAAAGAAGGCATTGGCTTACTAAAATTTCTCAAACAAAAGAAGGGTAGACTTAGGAGCTTCAGCATTACCGATCATTGCATCAGGGGGAAGGTGGCAAACCAGATGTGCAATCACTGCATGCGTTGGCCTTGGAACATTATAAAGTCCAGCAAATGAGGGAATTATAAAACTAGTATGTGAAACAGTTTGATTAATTGTTCCAACACAGTAAGAAGTGGTTTAGAAAATGATCACTCATTATTGTTAAATCTTAGTAAATCAACAAAAAAAAACTGCATGTCTAGTATCCATCCATATCTAAAGAGGCTTTTCGATTAAACAACATGACTTGAAATAAACTTATGATATAGTACACCAGCATGGACATAAGCATACCTAATTGCAGGACCCAATCCCAAACTGGAAGCTCCTTGAAAGGGGACAACTACAAAGTACTGGAAAGCAACTTGAACAGTAAGGGGTTCTGACAGATCTGTGAAGAAGCTAAAGGTTACAACTCAAACAAAGTAATTCAAGTAAGCTAGAAATAAACTAAGATAAGTTGGGTAATATACCTTGAAAACACCTCTAGCTGAAATTCACAGGACCTATTGGAAAAGCTGAAATTCATGGGATTTAAAGCATTATACATAAATTACACTAGTATTTTAAATATACTTCAGATAATTCATGGGATTTAAAGCATTATAATCAATAATGTGGTATTAGTTACTCATAAACATTCTCACATCATTAAGAGGATATTTTCATCTGACTCTTCTCTTCCGGAAGTTTTGTCAGAACTAACAGGGGAATCCTCTCCAGAAGAATGTACAAACCTGACAAGAGCTAAGCTTCTTAACTGAAGACAATAAATTAACAGATATATCCAAGGCAATTCTATAATAAGCATATCAGCAAATGAGAGAGAATAACCTATTACTTGAATCTCTTTCCAGCAGTTCTCTCTGAGTGCTGAACTGGTGTCACATCTACACAAGTAGAATTTTAGAAAACCAACAATGTCCAAGGAAGCTCTGTTTAGTAATTTTCAATTAGAGATGCCAGCAGCATCTACAAAAAAAATCCAACCAGAAACTTATCATCCCATATAGTTCCTTGGGAAAAGGTAATTTGTTTTAAGGACCTCTTATAGTTCCTTGGGAAAAGGTAATTTGTTTTCCTCAGAAAGCACAATCTGCACAGTCATAGTTAAAAGCTAACATCGAATCTCAACAATCCAACCAGAAACTTATCATCCCATTCTTGCAAGGTTTAGATCAAAACTGAATTTAGTAATAAAAACATCAATTTAGCTCCATTCTTCAAGCCTTGTCAAAGATATGAATGCAAGTTTCCTTAAATGCTAATACCAATTTTCAATTGAACCAAAAAGATTGAAGTCCAACTTTGTACTAAAACCCTAGAAAATTACAAGAGAGGGGAGGTTTTAACCTAACCATAGTATCTGTATCAATGTTATCTTCGCACATCACACTCTTGCCGCCCTTCGAGAACTGCAAAGTAAGCCACCGATAAGATCGTGCCAAACAGCTTCATCCTCCCAAAACACGAACAAGAAAAACGACATCAATTAGAAACAAAAGTAGAGAAAAACAACTATAATTCAGATCGGACAGACGAGAAACCCTAGACCTGTGGAAAATCGAGGAACAGATTAGGGTTTATGGAGCGAGGAGGCCATGGAAGGAGAACAGATACCGATTCTTCCCTTGGCGATCTCTTGAGTATGTCTTCGATGGAGCGAGAGGGGCGAAATCCTTAATTAAGCCTCTTGCGTTCTTCGACTTCGGGAGTGGTTTCGCCATCGTCGACTTTCGTCGCCATGTTTTCCCACCTGCGTAGATCTGCTTGGCGCCTCGCCCGCGGATTTATTTGGATTCAAATTTCCCGTTGGGAGAACACTGTGCGATAGCTACCCTTATTATATAGCCGTTTCATTTCGGCGCACCCCCTATATTTCATCTCAGCGCACCCTACGGCCGTTATGGCAAACCAACATCCAGCCGTTACGGCTAAAGCACTTCTGGCCGTTACGGCCCAGTCCCTCTCGGCCGTTACGGCCCAGACCCTCTCGGCCGTTACGGCCCAGACCCTCTCGGCCGTTACGGCCCAGTTCTTTACCAACAAACGACATTGAATACCATGCAATCACTTTCTACCGTCTATTACCCCCTATTACCCCTCATTACTGCCTATTACTACCTATTATAATTTATCACTACCTATTTTCACTCATATCCTACTCTTCCTCTTTCGCTATCTCCACTAATTTCACACAACCTTCCTACTCCATCTTCACCCTTCTTCCTCCTCTTAATGGATAACAATGGTGCTTTTCCACACTATA
Organism: Polygonum aviculare; assembly: GCA_934048045.1. Classification (NCBI taxonomy): domain Eukaryota; kingdom Viridiplantae; phylum Streptophyta; class Magnoliopsida; order Caryophyllales; family Polygonaceae; genus Polygonum; species Polygonum aviculare. The sequence goes on from OW204024.1 coordinate 1,806,852, forward strand.
ATGGAACATGTGGAAACTTAAATGTGACAACGAGGTACTTTTGATGGGGATGTGAAGTACATGGTCGTTCAAAGGAGATGAAAATCATGATTGAGGGACGTTATCGAATTAGGCCAAACTCATCGTTGTATTTTGCTTTTGTTGCGCTTGTGCTTTGTTAAATAAGACATTTTGACCTAGTTTTTATGTTTTTACAACAAACATTAGTGACTAACCAAATTTTTAGGTATTCAATCGAAAATAATATTCCAACAAACATAGTAATGTGTCAACGGAAATAAACAACATCATCCAACATAATCCAACATAATCAAAACATATATCATCCAACATAATCATAACATAATCTCGGACACAACATCATCAAACATGATTCTAGTCATCTACATCATGATCGTCATGCACATGTCGAATCAATAACTCATAAGCCTTCATGATGTCCTGCATGCAACTCGGTGGCATAACATCTGCATATGTCGTCCACGGAGATAGATAACCCAAAGCCGAATAGAGGTCATATCATTATAGCAACAAATAAGTTATTGCGAGTTTGTCTAATCTGAACATGGTAAAAACACCGACTTTATACCTGCTGTAGATTGGTGGTGGGTGGACTAACATATCGATGAGTACGCGGAATGAACCACCTGTGAACTGGTGGTGGGTGGTCAGGAGGTGCAACAACCGCCTGTGAACTGCTCCCCCCCTCAAACTGTGATTGTGATGTCGTAGTGGTCTGCCGATGCCTCCTCCGCTCGTAACGTACATTCGTGGAAGCGGCAGGAACTGTATCGACCTCCTCAGCCGCACTGTCTGACGAAGCCGGTGAGACGAGTTGACCTATTGCCTAAGCTCGACACGGCAATTCCTACATGCAAATCTATCCAACATCTATAATACTAAAACCAAACAATCTGACTAAAACAAATTATCAAAAGACGAAAAATTTCAAGTGGAAACAAAGACGCCTCGGCCGTAACGGCCCGGGACGCCTCGGCCATAACGGCCCGGGACGCCTCGGCCATAACGGCCCGGGACGCCTCGGCCATAACGGCCCGGGACGCCTCGGCCATAACGGCTGAGTCGTCTTCAACCTCGAGCCGTGAATTCGCCGGAGGTTTGCGAGCACCGATTTCGCCCATTTTTTTTGCATACAAACGTTAAATCTAGTAATATTGCACTATTATAGAATGAATTTGTTAAGATTCGAGTGGTATTATGGAGCAATTTTCGATTTTACACATAAACCCTAAAAACTAACTAAACAAATTCGAAATGGAGATTCATCCATATATATAGCACGTTTTTAGCAAATTCAAAGGGCAATTCGATAATAATACATATTTTGTTGTTAGATTTGATGGAATTTCGTTGTTGAAGAAGCTTGAATGGAGAAATTAATGTTATGGAAGAAGAGGAGTAGGAGGAGGAAGAAGGGAAGAAAAGAAGAAGAGAGTGTTTGGAGGAGAGGAAGAAAATAAAATGTGGTTTGGAATGTAATTTTGATTCAATTTTAATTTATACTACTATAGGGTGTCCTAAGGTGAAATTTAGGGGGTGTTCCAAAATGAAAGGGCCTATTATATACACAGCACTCTGCGTCCAACTTACGCTAGCACAATCCGCGTACATTGTACGCAACATATAACCGCGTGACACGTACGCAAGCTATAACCGCGTGACGCGTACGCGAGTTTATATTTGTCTGAATTGTTTTTAAAGCCGTTGATATCATTTTGATAGTCGGTTTCATGAAGGTGGTTTTAAATAGTTAATTTATGCTATCAAAAATGCTCTTTAAATATTCTAGACATTAACGATTCCATATTATTATGTGAAAAAATAATAATAAAATTAATCTAAATAAAAATTCATACGTTTGTTATAAATAATTTACTTTGAGAATCACCGAATCGCCTATACATTTATGTGCAGAAAAATGATCAATTATAAAGATTGGTAAGTTTTGAGTTCCTTCTTTACTTGGTCAAAATAAACACATTCTGGATCGTTACTAAAGTGGTGTTGCGAAGTCATGTGTACCGTATGTACTGCCGTACTGGTAGCTCAAAGGTAAGTTGGTGGCGTAATAATATATAAGTTTCGTAGCAACATTAATCATGTGGATGTTTTGTGTGAGTTGGGAGTCCAGTTTCTAAGATTACGTGGTTCCTTCCACCGGAGAAATTACAGAAATCCCCCGACCCGGATCCGGGTTGAACTTTGAAGTGGATGTAACCGAAACTCGATGACCAGACCCAACCCGGATCCGATTTGAATGGGAAACCTTAATCAAGAAGATAGATTAGTAGTTATTAATGGCTTAAATGTTGAAAATCACCCGTATGATATGCTATATTTCACTTAACCACCCTTATTCTGGGATATTATTTAAAAACATCCATATAATATGTTCCGTTAACGATTAACCACCCCCGAGTCATTTTCCGTTCTCTTCCGTCAAAAAACGTGACGTGTCATTTCTTTTATCTTTTTTTCTTCCAAATCCTTGCCAATTCATGTCCAACTCATACATGTGCTAATTTTAAAAACTAAAAATTAAAAAACAAATTGAAAATTATGAGAAAATTGTGATTTCCATACACTCTTCCATCTCTTCCTCCTTTCCTCTTTCTCTGTGCAATCTCTTCCATCTCCCCCATCTCATTCTCTTTCTCAGTTTCATGCCACTTCAATCATCTCTAATCCACCCTAATTGGGCACCACAGTCGTCGACATTGGCTTCCTTCACCACTGCATCGCCACCGCTCCCTTGTCTCGCTTTCGCCGTCGGGTTGTCGCTTGTCGCCCACCAGATCTGCCAAAATCCACCGCCTCCCTCTTTCATTACGGTTGCCATCCCTGCCCAGATTTGTCGCTTGTCTCAATCTCAAACTCGTCCCCGACCCCGCCCCCAAACTTGCCATCCCCGACCCCAAACTTGTCCCCCAGCCGCCTCAAAACCCTAGACTCCGAATCCATGGCGGCTAGGAGGAGGAATCGAGTTCAATCTCGATCAATTGAGCCCTTGGGGCGTGGGAGGACTTGTACCTGAGGGGGGATAGGGCAATCAATTGGGGAATTGGGGACGAGGTCGCCAGGTTAAGGTCGGGGCAGTCGTCTTGTCGAAGTCAGGGTGTGGGCTGAGGGAGTCGGAGTTCGGGGCAGGGCGGCGGGGGATGAGCAAGGTGGGTCCGGCCGTGGGGGGGGCAGAGGGAGTGCGAGTATTGGCTGGTGGTTATGGATGAAGTCGGGCTCGGGGGAGGATTTGACGAGAGTCGGGGTGGGTCGAACTCAGGTGGCGTGGCCCGGGGCTTCAAGCAGGGGGTAGTAGCGAGCAGAGAAGGCCGACCATGGCGGATCCGCAAATCCGGCGAAAGTAGGGCAGCGAGAGGTCGTCGGCATTAAGGGGGGGTGGGGTTGTCGTCGGGTTTTGGCCGGTGAATTTCCAAGTCCTACATCTGTAATTAGGGGGGTTGAAACAAATAGGATGGGGAAGAAACAACTGGGATGCTCATAAATGATGTGGCAAGAAATAAAAAAGTAGAAATAAAAACAGCTGACACGTCAGCATTTTTGAACGGAAAGTAACGGAAGGTGGTTAATCATTAACGGAACATATTGTATGGATGTTTTTAAATAGTATCGCAAAATAAGGGTGGTTAAGTTAAATATGGCATATCATACGGGTGGTTTTCAACATTTAAGCCTTTATTAATTGTAAAAATGTTCAAAAAGGACTCTCTTGCTATTTAACCCAAATAGGGGTATAGGGGTACGTATTTATTAATTTACCAACATTTTTTAGTACGTTCACGCAAATTCGCCAAATAATAATACATTTTGAGACTCATTTCCCTACCTTTTTTTTTTCATCTTTATCATGTGTTACCTGAGTGGGCAAATGTTTGTTTGTTCGACCAAGTACTACACAAGAGACTTGGTGATCCGAAGCTTTTGAAGATATTTCATTTCGATGGAGGGAATATTAGTAGTTCATTTCGCACATCCTAGTTGAAAAGTTGACTTGTCGCCTATAACGCTATTTCTTAATGTTTTACTCATGCCAACTTCAATCTTGTTTCCTGTTTTTTCTTTTCGATCGATAATTTGTACAATCCCTAGTCTGTTCCGCTTTCTTATGTGACCCTCTTAGCCGTTCACGGTTGCCCTTTTTTTAACGCTCTTGGATTACCAATTTTGTTGGCTACTCCGAATTTTTATCTTTTAATGCATCAAGAAACAAAATAAAGTACTAATACATAAGCTCATTAAGATTCAAAAAACAATCACGTTATTATTGAATACATACCGTGAAAACATTACAATTACTAAAAACCAGTACTTTGCAACCACAAATTGCAGACATTATTCTTCTAACACGAAAGCACATTAATCGTGTCACCTTATTCAACTAACAATTATACAACTCATTACTATAACAACGTATAATATATAGTGAGTTTCCAAACTCTTATTCCATATATAACATAAATGATTCATAAAGTCATGCAAATGTAAATTAACTTAGAGTACGTACGTACGTAGTTTTACATATGGTTAATTAAGCATAGCTACACATGCCATACTGGCAGTAGCTCCCCTTCTGACACGTGTTGTGTAATAACCGCTATTTTTATAAGATATTATATAATATATTCTATTAAGAGTGTAAGAAAATATTCTAATGAATTCGTTTTCATAGCGACAAACTAAAGCTTTCAAGAAAGCATGTTATCGTTAAATATAACTTAAAAGTATAAAATGGAGATTTATAGTCTAAAGATAAAATTAAGTATTTTCACTCATAAATAATTTACAAGTCTAGTGATTTTAAGAAGAAAAAGAAATAACAATACAAGAAATGTAATTTGAAAAGATTAATATTATTAATTAGCATTGATTAATTGTTATAAAATTTAATCAAGTGTTAATCTAATCATAATGGGCCAAAATTAAAAATAAGAGGATGGAGAAGGTGAGATTAGAACCCCTAACCTCCCCTATTCCTTCCCTTCCTTCTACCAACTAAGCTACAAAAGCAGACTATTAATTTAAAGAAAACTAATTTTATTAACCCACAAAGGAGTCTCCTTCAGACTATTGGACAAACTCCAATTTCTGCCATTCTCAGCCTGCGTTCTTCACTCGTCCACGCCAACATCGCTTCAGTCAAACCTTGTGGCAGCCGAAAATCCGGGCAAGCCCTCACCCCTAGCGTCGTTCCTACCATGTCCTATTCACCTTTCCTTGCCCGTGAACTTGGTAAAAGCCTGCTATAAGATGGGGGTTCTAGCAACCTTCAATTCACATCTTCAACTCCATCTTCCTTTTCTCTCAAACCCCCTGAATTCCCAGCAGTTTTTCCCCATCAATTTCAGCCAGGAATTTGTCCCAAAAACCGATCAAAATCGACCCAATTGCAAAATCTTCAAATCTGATTTTTTTTTCGTTGTTGCTCCTCGCCGGAAGCCGGGGTCACCGCCGTCTGCGGGTCGCCGGAAACCGCGGCGTGCCGCCCAGTACGCCGGCCGGAGAAGCTTCGTCGCCGGTTGAAGGGTTGTCGTGTGCGGTGCTGAAATTTCGTCGGTGTCGTGGCTGCTGTTGTGTGTTGTACGTACAAGAAGGAAGGAGAAAGGGGCTGCTCAACACAAAAATAAGGTGGGCTTCTCCTGAAATTTTTTTTGGGTTAAGTCAATTAAGCCCACTAGCTAATTTGTTAATTAAGAGTCCATTAATTAGTTTTTGTCTTGATCAATCCATTAATTAGTCATTTAAAAGCCCATTAGTCCAAAAAAATTTCGAAGGAACATATTAAAATGGATCTAATGGTAATTTTTATACTAAGGAGTGATGTTAAATAATTTTGAAAACCAATACCCATTAAAATAATTATTTTTATAAAGTGATGAAATTTATTAAGTTGATTAAAGGTATTTTTACCCATGTAATTTAGTCAATCCTTTTATAAGATAAAGTTGTACCCCTTCATAATCGGGACTTATAATGTTAAAATATTATTTTACTATGATTAATGAATTTTAGTTAAATACTTATTCAATTTCTTTAAGAAGCGTTCTTATAAATAAATTGTATGAAGGACGTTCATAAACCGATGATTTTACAAAAAAATCCTAAACCCGTTCCAACATTTTAAGAAGTTGAAAGCTTAGGGTTAGAAATTATTAAAGGACAATAATTTATACTAGCCATACAAATTATTATACGAGAACAATAATTCGAGAACTTCTTAGGATAAGAAGTAAATTAAATATTAATTTATTTCGTTATCATTCCCGTGCCTCGGATTAGGTCGCGCTTCTAGGAGAGCTCGTTCGCAGATTCCGTCTTCGTAAAGACTTAACTCTCGGAAATCAAAGGCAAGTGGATGGTTCTCTTGCTCTTTACGTTTAAACGTGAATTCCTTCCATTCCGTTTAATGTCCATATAATTGTTGGGAACACCTTGTTTGCTAAACAAAATGAACCTAGGATTATTTTCTGTGTAGAGATAATGACCCCATTGTTATTTATATTATTGCACTGCGCTAGTCCATGGACCTAGGACCGATGATTGTGACCTCTGATTGTTTTAAGTCTCTTTTCGAGACTTTGTTATGGACTAGAATAGGGATTAGGGGTGAGAGACTCGTCTCTGCTACACCTCTTGAGAATTTGTATTAGGATGTACCTATACCCTAATACCGAGTCATGACTCTTCCTGCTCTACAAGCGTAGAGAGGTGATAACACCCTAGCTAGGTGTTAAGGACTCCGTCCTTCTCTGATGTGGCCCTTGACCCGTTTTGGGTTGCTGCATCTAAAAATCTATAACTGAATGCACTGTTTGGTCATTAATGAAAGATAAGTGCTCTATGCACAACAACTAATGAACGAAGGATGTATTGGGTGTGGCCCTTGACTCTTATGAGTTGCCGCATCCAAAAACCGTTAGAATAAAGTATATTGTTGAATTGAATTGTTGTTCGAAAATCTTGATGTGCATTAATAAGTTCCCAACAAAAGAATTCTTAATCGTCTTTCGTTCTTAGGAATCACCTCCTTGTGATTTCCTATTCTCACAAGAAAGCTCGTTATTCACCTCCATTCGGATTCGTCCCTTTTATCTGAGTTATATTCGAATGAAGCCTCATCCTCTAAATTATATCACACTCTCACTCAAAAAGAACCCGATTTGTCGTGCATCGCTCAGTGCCCTTTGGACTTTGATGCCGACATACTTAGCCTTTTAAGAACCTAGTCACATTCTACCACTTGCTTAGTCTCGCGTCAGACTAATACCACTTTCTTTTCTTCCCGACATTGGTCGGCTGGTATTTCTTGCTTTTATGGAAATATCAGGTAACAAGGGCAAGACCGTAGCAGATTTAAGACGAGGACTCGAGGATCTGAAGGAAGGAAGATTTTCAAGGGATTACAAGTTATTTCGGAGGTTCCTATTTTGTTTTTGTGAAGAATCTTTTAACCGTCATTATACTTCCGCTGCAAAATGATTTATATGTCTTCTTCACTCAAACATCGATACTTTGTATCATTGATCATTGATTTCTAGTCAAGTATCAAACATTGATCACTTTTGATGTAATTTAAGTTCAACATTTCATTTTTATGAATCAAGTTGTGTTACCTATCGCCTTGGGTGACTTTGGATGGGAAAATCCGAGGTCACTGGCATGTAATACCCATGGTTTCAAAATAGGGGTGTTACAGTTATGGTATCAGAGCTAAAGGTTCCTAAACTTTTATTTATTTCCTTTCGAAAGTTTCTTCTAACAGAAATCAAGAAACTAACTATTTTCAAACCTTCTTGTCACAGAGTTCAAGAAGCGGTTTTTATCAAACCTCCTAGAGATTTCTAATCATTTAAAATGTTCTTAGAGATTTTTTTTATGACTTAGAAATTTGAAACTTCCTTCAGATCGTCTTCACCTTGCATACAGATTTGCAGATCGACGTGTCCTAACCTTCTAAATCCATCTTTAGGAAAATGCACCCTTCCAACGGATCTGCTTCTCACCAGAGGGGGAGTACCTCTAGAGCCCCTACCGCCGAGCGTGGAGGCTCTGATGATCAACCAAGAGAATCTTTCCCGGACTTAGTAACGCCAGACCTTGGCTTCGATTGGGGAGCTGGCGAGGGAGCACATGCCTTCCCTGGACTAGAGGATCCCGGGCTGTTAGGAGACGATTGGAATTCTTTTCTTTCGGACCTGGAAGAGTATGGACTGGAAAATCTTTTCAATGACCTCGAGGCAAATAGCCACCCTATAGATGGGAATTCTGAGGTAACAATTGGGGAGGAGGTGACGTCCCAAGAACGAAGGCGTGAAGACAACCCCTCCTCGCTTGATCTAAACCGGGGCCCTCTGGCGAGTCCACCAGAACTCACCTATCAAACAGTAGGTGATCAAGTGGATCGTGGCATCGAAGTGCCACGTACAGGTGGGCAGCTGCCTGCACCAGGACCTATCCCTCTTACATGCCTCCAAGTGAGGACACGCTTGCTCCGTCGGCATCAGACAGCATGGGAGAACGCTCTCCGCCAACATCGTTGGCAAATCCAAAACTTCGAAGCCGCTATAGTCAACGAGCAGCGGTGTATTGATGTTCTCAGCCGCAACCTCGAGCAAGCCAGGTGGTTATTGGAGGATGGAGGCGAGGTCTTGAGCGGCAATTTGTTCAGTCCCGGATTCCTGGACAAGTACTGCTTCCCTCCGTCTCATCCTCGTTAGATTTTCTTTCCCTCGTGTACCCCTATAAGTGCGTAGCTCTAGGAAGCGCACTTAAGTTGTCGACTATTCCTGTTGTATGGCAAGAATAGTCGGGTCGTTGTAAGGTTGTTCAAGTCTCCTCATATTAAGTGTAACCATCTTTTCCTTGTACCTGCGGCATGTATGATGATCCTCTAATATAATGATCACTTTCCTTTCGAAGGTGTTGGCGCATTCCCTTATACAAATGTTAATTGTTTGGAAACATTTGTCATTTATTCAGTTGGTTAACACTCGAGGAGACACTGCTAAGGACAACCTGAACAATGTTCCAACTGGGAACCCTTTATTTATTAATAATCACAAATTGATTTTAAGGTTTCCTTCCAACCTTCGTCTTCGAATATAGAATTACAGAAATTCTATATAAGTGTCTGACTCTCCTTCCCCAATAGGAAATAGCACCCGCAATAAGCTAGTCTTGTGAACCTTTGCAGAATATGGTTTGCACAAGACGTCAGGCTAAGGCTCAGAAGAAAGAGCTAGAGAGAGCTAAGGAGCTTGAGCTAGACAAGCGGTTGCTTAATGAGGACCACAAGGCTAAGAGGCCTGTTCGAGAGGAATCCTCACCTCAAGAGGTTCCCTCGCATAATGTTGTCCATCAATCGTTATTGGATGAGGCCAAGGAGGCAAGCATCCCTGCGGGAGGGTGGATTGATAAAAGTGTGGATCCATTTGGGAATCGACCAGCTATTGGTGACTATAAACCGAGGCGTATGTGGGTCGACAACCATATCTTAGCTAGGATCACTTGAAGGAGTGGTAGAGTATGCTAGCAGATCATGAGGAGTCTGCCCGTCAACGTGAGGTTCGTTGGGAAGAGGAGCAAGACAGTATGGTCAACTTGAGGCGTAAGATCGAGCAAAGGTAGAGTTGTTAAAAGATAACGGCTCCATCAAGGACCCAAGAAGGTTCGAAGCCTCACTTTTGGATAGGTGTTGCTATCGCTTCACGAATCCCAAGACGAAGAAGACCATGCCTACCTCCGCCTACCGAAACTCCTTTCACTCCTAATAAGCATTGGAGAGGTTACTCGTTTTAAGTCGGTTGTTAAATTCTTGTTGACCAAGTAGTAGTTATCCTATTATCAGTGAACTCCTATCCTTGTCTTATCTATATAGTATCGTAATCCTTGTCGTGTTTCGCTAAATGGAATTGTCTCAACCATCATCTTGTACTACTAGAGTGGTTGAGTCGATTATAAGGTCGTTAAGTTCCTCGTATTTTGTAATCATCCTTCATAAGAAGCAACTATAAAGTGGCGTTAATCTTTCTAAAGTGCCTTGATAAATTGTTGATCTTTGATTCATTGGTAGTTGTGCTCATTCCATGCCTTATAGAAAGGTGAGTTACTCAGAAACATTTTATATCCAACCATTCAGATGGTTAACACTCGTGGAACCAATAATCGATTCCCTCTAATCAACCCCCACCCATTAGTGTGGACAAGACAAGGTTGAGTCTGGGACTGGAGGCCATGGGGACAACCATGGACCAGATCCCGCTCGAGCGATAGCGCTTGATGCTGCAACCCTAGAGGCTATAGGGGAAATGTTTCAACAAATGAGACAAGCAGCAAACCCTCAAATTTCGCCCGCTCAACCCAACGTCATTAGGGCCGACCTACCTATGGGCAAAAGGGAGAATGACAATCATGCCCAAGGTGATGGGTCAAACTATTCTAAGGCGCTTAAGACTTCACCTCGCTGAAGCCGAAAACTTAAAATGGTCTAGAAGATCCAGCTAAATTCTCCTATTGGCTCACTCATAGCGAGAGGTTGTTGGGGAATGTTCGATGCACTAAAGTTGAGAAGGTGCACATCACAGCTCGCCAATAAAGGGTTGAAGCTAGTGAGTGGTGGGAGAACTCTTGATTGTCCGATCACTCGATGCTAAGTTGGGACATCTTCACGAACGAGATGATGTCTCGCTACCGCTCCGAGTCCATGAGGTACAAGAAGCAAGAGGAGCTTCTGTACCCGAAAGTTGAAGGACTGATTGTACTAGAGAGAGTCACCAAGTTCAACCAACTATTACAGTATGCGGGAACCTAGGTGTCCTCTGAGGCTCAAAGGATTCGTCGCTTTCATAAGTGGGTTGAACTTTACGGGGAAATAAATTCATCAAATCCAATCACACCCTAGCCTAAACTACACTAACTGAGGAGATCTTGAGTGAATCATCGTTGGAGTGGAAAACTCGTATATACAGTAGCCAGGTGCTAACAGACTAGTTACCTTAATCAGAATAAAATAATTGAATTAAGCAATCTCTTCCTCAATAAACCTTATCTCAAGTCTTAAATCGATGGGATATGCCCCAAGTGTTTAAACCACTTATGTGTTGCTGAACTTCTATGTTTGAGCTAATATATGCCATAGCCTATTTCCAAGTATGTGTAATATAAGGGGCATCCTGCAAATTAATTTCCATTCTAAATAAGTTTACTAATCCAACCTCGTATAAAGGAAGAGAGAGAGAGTCAAAGTAAAGGATTTGCTTAGCGTGATATAGTTGGAAATCATATATAAAGGTATATCAAGGCTATCCTTTGAAATTTGATCAACTACAAAGGTAAAATAGTTATTATCAAAAAGGGAGTGTGGGAGCGAAATTATTTGTTACCAAGAAAGAAGAAAGAATTGTTTCTTTTGTATTGTTTCGATATTCTTTTCTTCATAAATAAAAGAGCACCAGGAGAAAACATTCATATTGAGAGTTTTCTATGTTTTGAAGTGCTAAATTATTTTCCAAATTTAAAGTCGAACATAATCTTTGTATTGAAATTTGAACTCTCAATATTGAGATTTCAAATTTTTATAAGTCTTTTATATGATAAAAGTAATTATTATCATAAGGATTTTATGTTGGATTTCGAAAGAAAAAAAAAATGATTTCGAATTTGATAGTAATTGTCAACGAATTTCGATCTTATCAATCATTCGTCTTATATTGTCAATATTGCGATTTTTATCAGATGGGCCATTTGCATGTGTCAACTCAAGATACAATTTCATGTATTAAGTATTCCTAAGTAAGGAACTTTTGAAGTCATACCATAGTTTTTGTTTGAGAGTAATTATTAGTTTTGTAAAGCTCTAATATGATCGACAATTTTGTCTTACTATTTTCAAAGGTCAAGCACTTGTGTTTACACTCTACGATAAATTCCCTTCAATTCCAATACATTTTAAATGTCGACTTGACCGGTCAATAAATATTTTACCGTATGATCATTTATCTATGTTCATAAAGTTACTATAAGTCATTATGGTTTGTGAGTTTCATGACAACGTCGAGTATAAACGACGACCCGAGTTGAACTTTTCCTATATTAAGTTCCTATTGTATATAAAGGGTCAAAATCGTATTATAGTTTTGCTATGTTGGATAAAGTTCTTATTCTTGTAAGCTCTTAAGAAATTCCCTTAAAAATAAAACGACTTATTTCCACTTTGTTCATGAGATTTTTGAATTAAACCTTCCTACGGTTTTCATGGTGGTGAGTAAGAATGTGTTTTGTCTTCCATCCTGATCACATGGTAAGGCAAACTCACATGTCTTATTCCCATGAAAATGCTGTAAAGGATTATGCTGATTCTACCCCCCATCCTGATCACATGGCGGGATAAGATCACATAATTCCTTAGGGACAATTTTAGAAACCAAATTTCAAACAACGTATTTTGATGTATTACAATTTTAAATTTGAAATTTGGGGAATATTAACATTTTGTGTAGAAGGTGGGAGTAACCTTATTTTTCCGTTTAAAGCAACTCAAGGGAATTTTCAGTTTGTGCTATGATAATCGTATATTGTTTGTAACCACGATTCGTTTCTTATTTTTATTTTTTTCAAAATGTATTTGGCCAATCCTATATTTATACTTCGCTAGCGAGTTTGTATAAGGTTTGAAAGACAATGTTATTTTTCAATAAATAAATTGTTTCATTCAATATCCTTTAAACCTTTTTGGGTTTAGATAAGTTGCATATTTTAAATCATCAAAGTGATTGCGTTAAACCATTATGAAAAAGAAAGAAATTTCTTATAAATTTTCAATAATATTTTAGTAATCGTGATTGTAATCATAATAGCAAGGATACCTTATGGCAGTTTTTCTCCTAATATATCAAAATAGAATTTTTGACTTAGTCATGTCAAATGTTTAAATTGAATACTTATATCTTCAATAGAGCAATCATCATTGGATAAAGAACTCTGTGTATATGTACCCAGCGTACTTGTGTTTCGTGAAACTTATTCTGTATTTTACAGCTTTGAAAGTTTTATATACTTTTGATTAGATGTGCTTCTAAGGACAAGTTTTAACAAGGATTGTGTCTAAGACAATTATGTCGATTAATTTTAAGGGGGTACTTAAAGGATAAAGTAGTATTTCTTACAAAGGAAGCTTTTGAACTTATTCTTTCCTAGTTCAAAGCACCTCTAGCTCTTCCGCGTTTCGAGGACGAAACTAATTTTAAGGGGGTACTGTTGTAATAACCGCTATTTTTATAAGATATTATATAGTATATTCTATTAAGAGTGTAAGAAAATATTCTAATGAATTCGTTTTCATAGCGACAAACTAAAGCTTTCAAGAAAGCATGTTATCGTTAAATATAACTTAAAAGTATAAAATGGAGATTTATAGTCTAAAGATAAAATTAAGTATTTTCACTCATAAATAATTTACAAGTCTAGTGATTTTAAGAAGAAAAAGAAATAACAATACAAGAAATGTAATTTGAAAAGATTAATATTATTAATTAGCATTGATTAATTGTTATAAAATTTAATCAAGTGTTAATCTAATCATAATGGGCCAAAATTAAAAATAAGAGGATGGAGAAGGTGAGATTAGAACCCCTAACCTCCCCTATTCCTTCCCTTCCTTCTACCAACTAAGCTACAAAAGCAGACTATTAATTTAAAGAAAACTAATTTTATTAACCCACAAAGGAGTCTCCTTCAGACTATTGGACAAACTCCAATTTCTGCCATTCTCAGCCTGCGTTCTTCACTCGTCCACGCCAACATCGCTTCAGTCAAACCTTGTGGCAGCCGAAAATCCGGGCAAGCCCTCACCCCTAGCGTCGTTCCTACCATGTCCTATTCACCTTTCCTTGCCCGTGAACTTGGTAAAAGCCTGCTATAAGATGGGGGTTCTAGCAACCTTCAATTCACATCTTCAACTCCATCTTCCTTTTCTCTCAAACCCCCTGAATTCCCAGCAGTTTTTCCCCATCAATTTCAGCCAGGAATTTGTCCCAAAAACCGATCAAAATCGACCCAATTGCAAAATCTTCAAATCTGATTTTTTTTTCGTTGTTGCTCCTCGCCGGAAGCCGGGGTCACCGCCGTCTGCGGGTCGCCGGAAACCGCGGCGTGCCGCCCAGTACGCCGGCCGGAGAAGCTTCGTCGCCGGTTGAAGGGTTGTCGTGTGCGGTGCTGAAATTTCGTCGGTGTCGTGGCTGCTGTTGTGTGTTGTACGTACAAGAAGGAAGGAGAAAGGGGCTGCTCAACACAAAAATAAGGTGGGCTTCTCCTGAAATTTTTTTTGGGTTAAGTCAATTAAGCCCACTAGCTAATTTGTTAATTAAGAGTCCATTAATTAGTTTTTGTCTTGATCAATCCATTAATTAGTCATTTAAAAGCCCATTAGTCCAAAAAAATTTCGAAGGAACATATTAAAATGGATCTAATGGTAATTTTTATACTAAGGAGTGATGTTAAATAATTTTGAAAACCAATACCCATTAAAATAATTATTTTTATAAAGTGATGAAATTTATTAAGTTGATTAAAGGTATTTTTACCCATGTAATTTAGTCAATCCTTTTATAAGATAAAGTTGTACCCCTTCATAATCGGGACTTATAATGTTAAAATATTATTTTACTATGATTAATGAATTTTAGTTAAATACTTATTCAATTTCTTTAAGAAGCGTTCTTATAAATAAATTGTATGAAGGACGTTCATAAACCGATGATTTTACAAAAAAATCCTAAACCCGTTCCAACATTTTAAGAAGTTGAAAGCTTAGGGTTAGAAATTATTAAAGGACAATAATTTATACTAGCCATACAAATTATTATACGAGAACAATAATTCGAGAACTTCTTAGGATAAGAAGTAAATTAAATATTAATTTATTTCGTTATCATTCCCGTGCCTCGGATTAGGTCGCGCTTCTAGGAGAGCTCGTTCGCAGATTCCGTCTTCGTAAAGACTTAACTCTCGGAAATCAAAGGCAAGTGGATGGTTCTCTTGCTCTTTACGTTTAAACGTGAATTCCTTCCATTCCGTTTAATGTCCATATAATTGTTGGGAACACCTTGTTTGCTAAACAAAATGAACCTAGGATTATTTTCTGTGTAGAGATAATGACCCCATTGTTATTTATATTATTGCACTGCGCTAGTCCATGGACCTAGGACCGATGATTGTGACCTCTGATTGTTTTAAGTCTCTTTTCGAGACTTTGTTATGGACTAGAATAGGGATTAGGGGTGAGAGACTCGTCTCTGCTACACCTCTTGAGAATTTGTATTAGGATGTACCTATACCCTAATACCGAGTCATGACTCTTCCTGCTCTACAAGCGTAGAGAGGTGATAACACCCTAGCTAGGTGTTAAGGACTCCGTCCTTCTCTGATGTGGCCCTTGACCCGTTTTGGGTTGCTGCATCTAAAAATCTATAACTGAATGCACTGTTTGGTCATTAATGAAAGATAAGTGCTCTATGCACAACAACTAATGAACGAAGGATGTATTGGGTGTGGCCCTTGACTCTTATGAGTTGCCGCATCCAAAAACCGTTAGAATAAAGTATATTGTTGAATTGAATTGTTGTTCGAAAATCTTGATGTGCATTAATAAGTTCCCAACAAAAGAATTCTTAATCGTCTTTCGTTCTTAGGAATCACCTCCTTGTGATTTCCTATTCTCACAAGAAAGCTCGTTATTCACCTCCATTCGGATTCGTCCCTTTTATCTGAGTTATATTCGAATGAAGCCTCATCCTCTAAATTATATCACACTCTCACTCAAAAAGAACCCGATTTGTCGTGCATCGCTCAGTGCCCTTTGGACTTTGATGCCGACATACTTAGCCTTTTAAGAACCTAGTCACATTCTACCACTTGCTTAGTCTCGCGTCAGACTAATACCACTTTCTTTTCTTCCCGACATTGGTCGGCTGGTATTTCTTGCTTTTATGGAAATATCAGGTAACAAGGGCAAGACCGTAGCAGATTTAAGACGAGGACTCGAGGATCTGAAGGAAGGAAGATTTTCAAGGGATTACAAGTTATTTCGGAGGTTCCTATTTTGTTTTTGTGAAGAATCTTTTAACCGTCATTATACTTCCGCTGCAAAATGATTTATATGTCTTCTTCACTCAAACATCGATACTTTGTATCATTGATCATTGATTTCTAGTCAAGTATCAAACATTGATCACTTTTGATGTAATTTAAGTTCAACATTTCATTTTTATGAATCAAGTTGTGTTACCTATCGCCTTGGGTGACTTTGGATGGGAAAATCCGAGGTCACTGGCATGTAATACCCATGGTTTCGAAATAGGGGTGTTACATGTTGTTGCAACGGCCACAATGATCCTTGCTGACGTAGGGGTTGACGCATTTCCCGCCACAACAGATCTTAGAGAAGCCGCACCTCTTGGAGCACCTCCCGCAGTTGAGCCAACTCGTCGTGAGGTCAACGCATTGACCGTTGCAGCAATCGGGGCCCGCGCTGCCCGCCACCTGGCACACCGTCGGGTTGTAGTTGCAGTTCTGGTATCGCCGCGGGTCCCAGCCGTAGTTACCATGGCCATATGAAGAAGCGGAATGTGTGTTGGTTGCAAGCATTGTTGTGATCATGAAGAAGATGATGAGAATCTTGGAAGATTCCATGACCATGAGGTTTTTGTAGGTTTTAATTGGATGAGGCTTGGTTAAGAGGGGTTAAGTGAGGATTAGTAGGTGTGTTGATGAAGATTAAGGAAATGGGTTTGATGGGTATTTATAGTAGTTGTGAGTTTGACATCCATAAGGAGAGTTTGAAGTTTTGATTTGGAAAAGTTAGGCGTTAACCAATTAAGTGGAAGTGTACAAATTAGAGTTTGGTGTAATAGGACAAGTTAATCCGGAATGGTATCGTGTACTAAGATATCGATTAATTGTTCCGACCAAAAAAAGATATCGATTAATTGTGTTGTTACCTTTGCATGGCGTCGGACAAAGTAGTTTTAGTCGAGTTATAAAAAGGAATGATCATTGTAACACTTAAATTTATATGTGTAGGATTTAACTTCATGCATGCATGCATGAAACTTTATTTTGAATTTGAATTATTGTGAATTTTGAGCTAAATGTTTTTGCTATCATTTTGCGAACGAATTGAAATACGAAGTACTCAATCTTTTTTATGGTCAGAGAAATGTAGTGTGAGAGAATGGTGATCCAGTCCAAGGACAGGGAAGACCTAAGGGCTCAGAAAACATCTTACAAGGAGCTTTACATACATCTCAGCTCAAGGGGACTAATGTAGGATCGAATCTTCAACCTGTTAGACCGATACCCTATCGAGTAATACCACCCAATTGAGTTAGATGAGTGATAAAACCATGAATATAAAATATCAACTATGGAATTTTGAAGACCTTAATTTTTGTGTGTTTTACCAAAATTTGGATAATCTTGAGAAAGTCATAAACCATATGCATAATAAAGGAGTATAAACTCCAAATGACATATTGCGAGGGAAGACGAAATCTAGGGGTAATACTACTACAACCACACATTTTGAACATCAAACAACGTACTATATTTATTTTTTGGTTGAATCAAACAATATACTTTATTACTTATCAATGTTCAACGATTTTGTTTCAACAATTGCATTTGTACGTGCTGGCGCTGCTACAAAATATTGTTGGGCCGACCGACATTAGTTGATGGGCCCATCCCGCCTACCCTCTGGACCAGCCCAGGTTGCGTATACCACATTGTTAGTCCCTACAATTTCCGTTTCCAAATAAATGAAATAAAATAAAATTTTGTTATCGTCCCAAATTTTATAACCTAAAACTGCAAGTCAAAATTAGCACGAGCTCTTTTTTTTTTTTTTTGAGCAGTAGCACGAGCTCTTTGTTAACAAACATGAGGAAAAAGAAAAGAAATTTCATTCGCCATTTCCTTTGTCATCATGCAATTTTTTGTAGACATGAATCAATTCATTGTTTTTTTTTGTTCCAAAAGAGATAACACATGGTTCTCAAATTTTCATAGTTAAAAACCAGCGTTGACAAATTGAGATGTACTAATTTAAGTTGTGTTTGATTTGTATACTATTTTTGTCACTATGCAAATCTAGATCACTATAAATGGAATATATGGTAACGTCTCATATAGTACATAACGTACAAGAGTAAAAACGCACTCCGAAATTCTTGAGTAAATTCAAATTCATGGGATCATGAGAATCAATTTTCTTCACATTTCAGTTAAACAACCACTATAACATACGACCTTCTACGCATGTTGAAACCATGGAATTAATTTCATTTCAACTCCCTCTGTTTTCATTCTTTCCAAATACTAAACTGGAAAAGCATTCAATGGGCCTACTTTTATCTGGCCCAAATACAATTGGGCCTTAAGCAATTACCCGTGTATGAAAACCAACGAAACTATTTCCGTTCAAAAAAACCTCTGTTTTTACTTTTCACCCTCTCATGAGCAAGCTCAGAGCTCGACTGAGACCGCCGTTACCTCCGCCTTCCTCCGCCCTTATCTCCACCAAATCCTTCAATTCCGAAATCACTCGCCTTTCATCTGAACGCCATCAAAATGACGTCATCCGAACCTTCTCTTCTATGCTTAAATCCAACATTGTGGCCGATGCCCACACTTACCCGAGTCTTTTCAAGGCCTGTGCTTCGCTCGGGCTCTTCTCCCTCGGACGTTCGCTACACCAACGAGTCGTCGTTTCTGGGTACTCCTCCGATTCGTACGTTTCGTCCTCCCTCATCACGTTCTATGCCAAGTTTTCTCGGGTTCAGAGTGCCCGCAACGTGTTCGATAAAATGCCTGAGAGAAATGTCATCCCTTGGACTGCTATGATAGGGTGTTATTCTGGCTCGGGGGATTATGATTTAGCGTTTGGTATGTTTAATTTGATGAGGAGGGAAGGGGTCTTGCCGAGTTCAGTCACTCTGCTGAGTTTGCTTTCTGGGTTGAATGAGCTTCTTCAGCTGGAATGTGTACATGGTATTGCACTGAAATCTGGATTGGATTTTGATGTGAATTTGGCTAATTGTATGGTTCATCTGTATGGGTTGAGTGGGAAGACGAGGGCGGCCGGGGAGCTGTTCGACGGTATGCTTAAAAGGGACATTGTGTCATGGAACTCATTGGTTTCAGCATATTCTCAAAGGGGTGATTTTTATGAGATTTTGGGGGTTCTGAAGAAAATGAGGGTTGAAGGAGTGAGACCAGATCAGCAAACTTTTGGAACTCTTCTAATGTCTGCTAACATGTTTAAGAATGGTTTTGACCTGAGAGCAATACATGGACAGATAATATCAGATGGAGTTATGGTGGATGCTCCCTTAGCTACTCCCCTTGTAAGCTTGTATTTAAGGTTTGGGGATTCCACCTCTGCATTTAGGGTATTTGAGAGGGCAGCGAACACAGATGCAATTCTGTGGACATCTATGATTTCAGGGCTGTTACAGAGCGATTGTGCTGATAAGGCATTGATGGTCTTTAATGAGATGCTCTTATCAGGAGCTTCTCCCTCCACAGCAACAATGGCAACTGTTCTTGCTGCTTGTGCAGAAGTATGTGGACTCCGTTTTGGCACAGCTGTTCATGGCTACATCCTTCGCCAGGGAATCTTGATTGACATTCCTGTGCAAAATGCACTGATAACAATGTATGCCAAGTGTGGCCTCTTCGAGAAGTCCTCTTTTGTCTTTAGTAATATGCACGAGAGAGACGTGGTGTCATGGAACGCAATTGTTGCTGCGTACGCTCAAAATGGCGACTTGTGCAAGGCGTTGCTCTTGTTTGATGAGATGCGAATAAATCTTGAAAAACCCGACTCAATCACTGTTGTAACCCTCCTCCAATCATGTGCTTCTCTTGGTGCAATTCAATTAGGAAGATTGGTTCACTGTTTTGTTATCAAAAGCTTCCTTCATCCTTGCACCATGGTAGACACCGCTTTAGTGGACATGTACTCAAAGTGTGGCGACTTAGACAGTGCTCAAAAGTGCTTTGATTCGATGCCTGAACGTGATGTAGTTCCTTGGAGCACAATCATTGCAGGCTATGGCAGCCAAGGTAGAGGAGAAATAAGCTTAGAACTATTCTCAGATTTCCTTAAATCAGGAATTCAACCAAACCATGTGATTTTTCTGTCTGTCCTTTATGCTTGTAGTCATAATGGCCTTGTCTCCGAGGGATTAAAGTTATTTAGATTCATGGTTGAAGATTTCGGGATAAAACCAAGACTTGAGCACCATGCTTGTGTAGTTGATTTGCTGTGTAGAGCTGGAAAGGTAGAAGATGCATATAGCTTCTACAAAGATGCAATCTTTGAGCCCACAATTGATGTGCTGGGTATTATTCTGGATGCTTGTAGGGCAAAGGGTAAAACCGAGCTCGGCGAAATGGTGGCCAAGGATATTGTTTCTTGTAAACCAGTGAGTGCTGAAAATTATGTGCAGCTTGCTCAAGGCTATGCTTCTATGGACAGATGGGATGGGGTGGTTGAGTCATGGACACAGATGAAGTCCCTTGGATTGAAGAAGGTTCCTGGATGGAGTTATTTCGAACAATTTGGGAACATTACGACGTTTTTCATGGATCATAGCTCCCATCCACAGTATGATGAAATGATGTGGGTGTTGAATGTTATAGGCTTTGAAATGTCTAGTTTTAGACTTGACCTTGATACCAAGTGTATGCAGGATGCGAGCTGTATTGTTTGAAGATCAGTTCTATAGTTGTATAATTCTTTATAAAATTGTCTGAAGAAAGTTTATACAAATCACACCCTTTCATGTTGAATGTGTTTATAAAGACCTTTCAATGTTAGTACTCCTTTTGCTTTGATTTAAATCTCTCACCCTTTTTTTAATGTTAATCGTAGAAACGATGGAAAGAAAGATTATATACTGGAGATTAGGATGGGAAGTCAATTGTCTGCAAACCAACAATTAGCAACTACAAAATTTCAATTAGCAAGTACAAAATTTACTCTCAATGTGTTGATTAGCCTTGTGTGTATAGTGAGTCAACCATGAATGCTCTCTGATGCAGCAGAATAATCGTCGTTATCAAACAGACCGTCGCCCAAAAGGCGCATAGCAGCACCTCGAGTGAATTTTCTTGCAAATAGGAAGCAAGGAACCTTTGTAGAATTCGTTCTGCACCACTCCGTCCTAAACTCTGTCTCATAGTATACATGGTTGATGTTCTGTTGAGTTTATGTAAGAAACAAGAAGTTAGAACACCAAGTTAGACCACTGCTTTTACCTTATATACAAGAGCCATTACCTTAATCTCTAACATTTTTTTAGGGGTTGCTGATGTAGAGCTAAAGGTGACAGGATGCCATCCTTTCTTTTCCATTTTTGTAGCTGACTCGTTCCAAAGGGTATATGTTACCGTTCTTCGTTCAAGCTCATCTTCAAGCCCTTTCATCTGATTCAAAGTACTAAATAATAAGCACAAACAAATTTGGAAACGAAGAACGATGGAAAGTTTAAAATTCACTTACAGCTAGCAAAGTCTGGACATAATGTTCATCTGGAATGCAGTTATGCTGTTTCTGAAGTTTCTGCATTTAAGTGGAAACAGAAAAACTTGTTCAAGAGACATACGGTAATATCTTTATGCAGCAAATACATTCTTTGGCAATATGAAGCCAACAATAATGTTGCAAATAAGGGTAAGCAAAGAACAAATCAGCAAAATAAGGAGAGAACTCAAGGAGAAGATAGGAGCATAAAAGTTTTTATTACAGTGTAAAGAGTGTCATGACTTACAAGACTACGTTTTATTTGTTTCTCATCGAGTGGTGGACGCCTCTGCAAAAAAGCATTCAGTCAATCGATAATTGTTGAGAAGAACATCAAAAAACATATCAACGTTCTGATGATCCATAACAGCCACCAGAAAATTTGACAACTGAAATATGAAATATCTAATTCCTAGCCATTTACTATGGTCTACAATTAGCTCCCTTGTGCATGATTGAAAGAATTTAATTGGTCAACTGGAGACTCAATTGATGATAAAATAACAAAAATATGTATGGAAATGGCTAGCATGTGTTTACAATCAGAGCTCACAAGCATAAACCACAAATAAGCACACCACTTTCAAGATTATAAATGCTTCACATCATACCTTGCAGAACTTCCTAAATACAGGAAAGACTGTCTCATCATCAACAACGAATTCAGCATGCCTACGAGTCAAAGCAATCCACTGCAGCCCAAAAAGGGAAATTATAATTAATGTAGACAACTAACACGAAGAGAAAATCTGAGAGATTTTATCCATAAATTCAGCCAATTTTACAACTATGTGAGCACATGATGAATTAGCTATTTTTTTGCCAGCAGTTTAGACCAACAGAATGACACAGAAATGAAACCCATTATGAGCCACCAAAAGTATTTAGGAACATACAAAATCAACATATCCAGGAAATGAATTACGGAGTAAATAATACCATTTACAGCATTGGTTTTCATTCTATCATCCTCTCCTCGAAACATAAAATTCACACGAATCAGAAATTTTCACAGGTCAATAACTCTTGAAGAAAAAGGAGTTACCTGAGAGCCCTTTCTCCATCTTTCCCTTGGGATCTTAGGAGACATCTTAGGATTATACCGATCTCCCTTGTCATGAAAGCTAAAAAAACATACAACACAAACAACACAAACTATGCTTCAGCCAGAATCCAAAAATGACATCTAGAACTTTACCAAACAAAGATAGTAATGTAAGATTCAAGATTTCAAGCACCGTGCTACAAAAAAGCCCTTTTACCTGTCTACAAAACTTCTCTGAGAAGCCAATAGGTAGTCATATACATAGCTGAAATTGTACAAAGGAATACAGCTGCAAGCAGAAACAAATAGCCAAACAACTATGCAATTAAGACCAGAAGGCTAAATTATCACCACAGGATTCGAAGCTGTAAGCATATAATTCGGCAACTTGATCAAGTATTAAGCAGATTTCCACTATGCCTTCACAGATGTAAGGGATAAAAGGAAAAGGTTTTACAATTAACCAACCACAAATTTTGCAAGAAGAAGAACCTGTCAGATACAAGAACAAATCTCTGATTTCCAGGATCTTCAAGCGCCACATCGAACAACAATCTCTCAGCTTGTATCATACTGGCTTCTCCCCATCCAACCTATATCATAATAAATTCATCAACATAAACATCAAGTAAAATACATATTCCAGGAGCAAACTGAAAGAATCAAACACGCCTAACCTTGATGCTATGGCTCAATTGCCGACCATAAAAGAGAGGAGATCTAGTGGTGGATTCATCAAACACAAATCCAGGTTCCGTATGAATGTAAATTGAATACGTTTCCTTATCAGCAGCCTGCCAATTCCCAATAAAATCGCAAAATCACTCACCACGAACCAAAAACCCTAAAAACCAAACCCTAATTTCTCTCTCTCCACCTTCCACAATCAAGAAAGACTCAGTAATTACTCAATCGAAGATCAAAAGCACAAACAAATGAAAATCAAAAACCTCGAAGAAGCTACCCCAGAGAAAATCGAGCGGGAGATCACGGCGAGCAAGGAACAAGAACGCGATCTTCGGAGCCCCTCGAAACCGACCGTTTTCGCTCCGAATTCTCCGAACGGGAGGGAAATCCTCCTCCGGATCTGAATTCAGCTTCAAGAGAACGCCGACGAAGAGCAAGAGCGAGAACGCGAGCACAAACCCTAGCCAAACCACCCTGCGAGGAAGCACGATCGGCGCCTTCCTCATCGTCCTCTGCACGCGTCCTGCCATTGTCGCGATTCTGGTGAGAGGAAGGAAACTCAAAGCAGATAGATTCGAGAGTGAGAGATTGTTACATCGAAGTGGAGAAGAGACGACAGCCATGACAGAGAGTAGAAAAGGAGGCAAGTGGTCGGCGCCTACAGGTGGGATTGATTATGTGTCGCCTTCTCTCGCTCCACCAGTGGAAAAACTCCTTTCTTGGGGTTTCCGTTTTTCTGCAGGTGACGAACTTTCCGTTGTTCACATTTCAGGCGCTGACGTCATAATTCGTGCTTTTCAGCCTTTTTACTTTATTTATCGTGCGCGTCTTCGGAAACAGCTCATTACAGCGTCGTTAAGGTTAGTTGGCGTTTTCCTTACGCCATGTTTTGTATTGATTTTTTTTAAAGCGCTTTATAAAACATACCGTTATTCCGATTGGAAAATAACTTGGGTTTAGAATGTAAAATTGTGATATGATAAGCATAGCACAAAATGTACTAGTACAAATTTCCTCCTTGAGTGTCTTCGGACATCTAGTCGAGCGGTTAACTCTCTAAGGGTAGTATCCAAAGATCACCGTTTCAATTCTTGAGTTAGTTTGGACTGAGCAATTATGGGTACGGTTTAGATCCGATAGTCACTTTATATATGAGATAATCGTTATCCGTGAATCACGAGTAAAAGGTTAACATTAACCAACCATGTCGGGATAGACCGGATAGTTGAATCAGAAACACCTAGTAGATCGATCTCATTCCAAGAATCATACATCGAGCATATACAACATTTTCTCTTGTGCTCAAGCATTAGTAATAGGATTAGATCCATTGGCACTTTCTTGGTTAGTTGAAAAACTCATTTTTCGAGACTGTCTTCTTGTTGGGACCAGCTTAGTACCCTCGTCTTGCTTATCTTGCTCCACAAACCCTTCTTCGTCTTTCGTCCTCTTGTTTGAGAACCGGATGAACATAAGCACTCTCGAGAAACCCTTTAATGTTGAATTCCGGGTCTCTAGCGTGGTCTAGAGTGTCCTTCATCATCGCTTCTTGAATCGGGTACTTGTTAAACACGGATTCGAAGCAAGCCTTGCAAAACCGGGTGTGGAACCATATTGTTAGAAGAGGGAGTGGTACAAGAAACGGTGTCATATCGGCAGCATGCTTTGTGCTCAACAATCCTATGAGAACAACATGGGACATTAGTAAAGCGTACACAATTCTTTTGTGCACATCAGGCCAAAATGCAGCTGCACTTTCATACTCTTGTGCATACACATTTATCACCTGCCTCACAAAAACAAACTTATGAAGTAAGAAGCTTTGTTCTAAGAATGTCATACCAAAATTAATCATATAAGTTTCTCCGTTATGGATGCTCTTGGTTCGGTTTTACCTGATGCCGGTGGACTAGGTACGCGAAGGCGAAGAATATGAGAATGAATGGGAGTAAGATCGGAGTCACAACGGCGTAAACTAGACCAAGCAATATGTAGAGTTGTATTTGAGGCTCGGCAGTAGGGAATTCAATACTTCCTGCATTCATCGCATCTTTACGGTCTTTCTCAGTTTTGACCAAGAACATGATCTTCAAGTGATAGATCACTAATGGTGTTAGCCTTAAGACCTCCCCGGCAACTCCAGACCATCCATCAACCATGATAAAAGTTATGAAAAACGTCGCTTTCATAGGAACGCCAACCCCGATCGTCTTTGGAATTCTGTACCAAAGTTTAGTTTGTAGTAGGAGGTTAGAACGTTTAAGGCTCATTTGGTATCGATATATCAGGTATGATTATGGGTATGATCAAGACGTACCCATATCTATTTTTGATATCAACATCATTTTGATACCAATATTCCGTACCTTTGATATCAATACCAAACGGGCCCTAGGAAGTACGAGATTTTGGGTATGCATGATAGCTTACTGATTAGCCGATTGTTGTAGGAAAGCGTTAAGTTGTTCGAGGGCGGTTCCTGCAATGACACTTCCGAGGAATGTGTTGACAAGATTAAACAGATAGAATCTTGAAGCAGCCCTCCTTTCAAGAGAAGATACAGATGTAAGGCCTTCAAACTTCGACATAGCCATCAAAATGAATGGCAAGAAAAACAAGAAAACCTTCAAGGCAAACCCGGCCAAAACCCCTTGAATGAACGATTGCGCCAATTCCCTACATATTATAACACGTTTTAAGATCCGTTTGAACCACGTACACTAATGCATTACCTTACATCATAACATGAGACTTCGCGAATAACCAACTTACGTCTCGAACACAGGCTTCAAGAACGGAAGAGACTCTTCGAGTCCCTCCAGACTAGCCAACGATTGAATGAAACTGATAGGGATCAAGGAGAAGAAGGTGAGGAAGAAAAACGCGACGGCCATGATAAGTCGTCTGATGCTAAGGTTAACATATGGGATCTTCAAATTTGGCCAATATACATCACAAGGCTCAGGAGCCCATTCTGTTAGCCAAACTATTGGGTTCCGGGTTTGTTGAGTTTGCGCGCAAACTGCAGCCCCCCACCGTGTTCTAAACGACACGAAAGCCACTGGAATAATCGACGTTGGATCTGTTTTAAGCTTCCTTCGTTCTTCGTGTATCTGCAATGTAACGCGACGAAGAACTTAAATGGGCAAGATCCAAACACGCCCTAAGCCATGTTCTTATATCAAATTAACAAAGGGAGTAAGTAGTACTAACTTCTTTTGTTAGTCTTTGAACTTCTGTTGTATAATAGTCAAGTGCATCAACTTTTTCTCCACAAAGGCCAAGCCAACCAGTCTATCAAGATTCAAACATAGAAAGCTTATATAAGTGGTTTAATGCATAGTTCTTATATAAATTGATGTGTATGTATGTACCTTGGTGATGGGTCTTTTAGAAGGCTTTCTAGAGAATGTTATCTCAAAGGATTCAAGTTTATTTTTCTTCTCATGGTACTCTTTGGCCAACTTTGCAAGCAAATCTGCATCGTAGGCAATCTGCAAAGCGATTTGTCCAATTGTTTTAAGCTGTATCTAACATTACTTTTTTCTAGGTTAAGGGTGCATTTTAGCATGTAGCGTATCATATTTAATGTAAGTATTAAGTTGAAAATGACCTGATAAGAAACATAATGATCCGGATGATTAACCAAAAAAAAGTGTTCTATAAGCTCGCAAATGGATTCATCCTCATCTGGGGGCACATTTCTCACAAGTACCTAAAATCAAACACTTGAAAGAAATTAGTGAGAAGTTGATCACATCAAGAAGGAAATAGTTACAATCTTTAGAATAATACTTTTGTATTAATTTTTGGGTTTTTTTTATTGTGTGCTCTAAAGACACATTCTAAAACCCTAAGATGAAAATAGTGAATCCATTAAAAAAAATAAAAAAAACTCAAAATATAAGATTTATCAAATATTTCCATTAGCCCAAGTAATAGAATTTCTTAAATTTTTATAATCTTACAGTGAATTGATCTGCACGTCTTTTTTCGGATATGAGGAATTGCAACCTCATTTTTGCAACTTGTTCGTACTCTTTATACAACACATAACATGTCCACCAACTAAACACATATGCCATTAAAATATGAATCCAGAACCTGCAAAATTGAGCAATTTTGTCACGTTTTTAATTACACGAATTTTAATTAACTGATCAATATATGTGGTAAAATTAATTTTAACAGAAATAGTATCCTCACGTACCTTTGTGATCCAAGAGGAACATTTGAAATGGATAGCTTGTCAATGTCGCTATAAGTTAACTTTGATATAGATGCCAAGGTATTGTTTGTAAGATTAATTGGAACCAATATTGCCAATGCAAGAACTGTGATAGGAGCAAAGATTTTGAGTCTGCCAAAATATAAATCCCTAGTTATGAAACTAAAACGGTAGTTATATGTTGATCAACCATAACTTTATATTTTATATTTAATTCAAACAATACTACTTTATTAGAAAACTTTACTAAAAACTAAAACGATAGTTATGGTTGATCGGAACGAGAACATATTTTTTAAAGAGAACAGCCAGGTAAGTTTGGATACATCGCATCACATAATGCATAGTCGTGCATTAAAACGATGCGACCCAAACACACCCTTAATCAATCTGCATACGCTGTCATATATGCGGAGGAAATCCCTGATTACGAAACTAAAACGACAGTTATATGTTGATCAACCATAACTTTATATTTTATATTTTAAACAATACCACTTTATTAGAAAACTTTACTAAAAACTAAAACGATAGTTATGGTTGATCTGAACGAGCATATATTTTAAAAATAAAAGCTAGGTAAGTTTGGATACATCGCATCACATAATGCCATAGTCGTGCATTAAATGATGCGATCCAAACACACCCTTAATCAATCTGCATACGCTGTCAAGTATATGCGGAGGAAAACGACGGAATCCAAGCCCGCGTGCTCAATAAGATCGGACTCGGGCATTCGTAACGCTTCAGGCATCCAGTTCAAGAACTTGAGATAGGCCTTGAAATCCAAATTGACAAACTTGTTTGCAAGAAAACCTCTTTGCTCAGGGCTGGCTCTTAGGCCCTTTTGGTACCATTTGGGGAAGTAGAATTTGTCATTTACAGGCTGAAGACGAAGAAAGGCAAAGGAGAATAGGAATAGGAACACACTCGAGATATTGATCCATGCAGAAATGCATATATCTTCTAGTGTAGCCATCTTTTTTATTTCCTTCTTCTTTGGAGGAAGTTAATTAATTGCCTTCCACCAAACTAATTTCCAAGTGTGAGTAGGAAATTAACCACCTCAAAAGAATTAATTAGACCTACAATGAAATAATCTATGTCAAAATAATAACGTACATATTGATAAGCTGTAACACATTACACATATACAATGCTAATTAGCTAGGTTAGTTTTTCTTTTGGTCGAAGGAGAGATGATACTTTTCGACTTCTCAATGGAGTGTTTTATTAATGAAAAAATAAAAGAGTTAAAAAGTGGTCATCATAATTCGACCCCGTACTTCATCAATAAGCAATAAATAAATCTCCTTCGATGGGGCAAGCAATATGATAACCAAGAGCAATTAAAAGTAAGATGCGCGCGAGGGGATAATTAGCTACATTAGTTGTATTCAAAAGAATTAGACCTAGCTACGTTGTCAAATTTGGTCTATATATATGATTCATCTAAATGTCAATGATTTTGTTACAATATTTTGATGAAAATTAACTTCCGATCCCCACGTACGTAATCTCATGCACATGCATTACGGAGAAAATGAAGGATTAAACAAATGCATTCTCTCAACCTAAGTTCGAAGAATCCATGCAATTAAGTCAATATTTCTAGCAGATTAATTAGAAGCTGGAAAATTCAACAAGAACAAAAAAAAATGAACATAAAAAATGAACGTACTCTTCAATTTTGGTGGAACGAATTAAGCCTGTGAAATTGAAATAACAAAATTAATTAAAACCCCCAGATTGAATAAATCCGGAGAAATTAAACTGAGGAGTTTCTAGGACGGCATTGATTCAAATGTCACAACATTCTTCTTCCCCCTATGCTTTCTCTCTCCGCTATCAACTCCTCATTTATACAAACCCTTTTTTTTCGTATTAATTAATTAACATTGGCGGACATGATCGGACATAATTTAGCTTTCTTTTCTTTTCTAGGTTGATTAACAATTCTTTATGAGGTTATTATAGTCTTTTTTGGTCTTTACTCTTTAGTCAAGTTCAATCAATGTAACCAGTCAACGTACATGTATGTATACATATTTCTTGACAAATAGTCTAATAAACATACATATAATTCCGTGAAATCAAACAAAAAAGTCCAGCAAATACAATCTCTTAGAGTTTAGACCGCGTTTTCAAGTGGTTGAAATCGACCGTTAATCAAGACTTAATATTTATGGCCGTTGGTGATTGTCTTCCCGACGCGAGATTTCGTAGAGCTTCATCCTCGACAAACAAGCCGACACTCCAATCTTCAGTTGAGGAAGATATCGTCGCTAATTCGACAGCGATTTTTCTCATCGAGAGTCTTCTCGTTGAGTCCTCGTTCGTGCAAGTTCTAGCGAGCAATGCCATCTGAAACCGACACAGTGTCAGATCATAAAAAATCAATTAACTTGCCTTATAAGTTACGTATTATATCCCGTTTTGAGCGGGATTTTAAGGATCGAGATGTACACATACTTATTCTAAAAAAGCTCGAGAGGTTGTTTTCGAAAAAGTAAATAAAATGACAAGAATGAGATAAAACCGAATTCGACCATGTAACAAAAATAACGGAATTGTACCTTATGAAGTGCATCAAATGGGTAATCATCACCTAGCCTCGGATCAACAAGTTTACGAAGAGCCTCTTCCGAGTCGGGCGATGTAAAAGCCTCTTCGAACTACCAAGCACATAACATTCGACAATTAGAATCATAATCATCGACGAAAATCAAGGATGTGTCATGAGAAAAACACACCATGGATACTAGATTCTTGTATTCAATCGAGCTATCTCCGGTCATAACGATGGCTTGTTTCGCCGATATAAGCTCAAAGAGAACAACGCCGAATGCATATACATCTACCATGGCGGATTGAAATCCATACTGAACATACCTGCATAAAAATAACTTTTACTTTGCTAATCTAAATTACCCAATTTAATGTATTAAGTTGCATTATTTTTAAAAATAACTTTTACTCGGGTGGCATGTATCCTCGTGTTCCCTTCACATTGTTAGTATGTATAGTACCACTCTGGATTTCTGTTAACTTTGTTGTTCCAAAATCTCCAACCTGTCATCAACCAAAATTCAAGGTTTTCTTTTCATAAAATGAATTAAAAATCATAAATTCATTTTTTTAATATTAATATTCGACCTTTGCATGGAAATTTCTATCTATTAAAATATTTGATGATTTGACATCAAGATGAATGTACACAGGATTTGTCTGTTCATGGATGTATTCAAGTCCTCTTGCAGAGTCCAAAGCAATTTGGAGGCGATTTGACCAAGTCAATGACCTTCTTCCTAAAGGTAGAACACCATTAGTCCAAGATTAACAATAAACTTCATAAATTAGTTATATATTTAATCAAATCACCTCTGTCTCGCAAATGTTCAGCTAAGTTTCCATTATCCACGAATTCATACACCAAAAATAGCCCACGCTCGATGCAATACCCGATTAAACGTACCTAAAATCAAACGCAAATCATAAATTAAACTGAAATTTAAGCTGGATCAATAAAAGGTTTTTTATTAATTAGCGTACCAAGTTCACATGATTAACATTTGCAAGAATCTTGAGCTCAGCAAGAAACCCAGTTTTGTCTTGATGTTTTATCCTCTTAATTGCTGCCTTCTGCATCATCATTATAAAGAAAGAGACAATTATATGAAAATTACTCAATTTTGAAGATGCATGTAGAATTAATTAAACAAACCTGGCCTCTTAATTCGGCATAATACACTAATCCAAATCCCCCTTCACCAATCTTATTAGATGTGAAGTTGATTGTAGCCTCATCAAGTTCCTGATAACGGAATTCCACTAGCCTTCTACTTATAGGATCTGAACTTCTCAACTCTGGAATTTCTTCAACCTCAGAAATGGCCTCTGAATTATTCAAGATCTTACTTGAATCTGAAAATCACAAAATGAGGAAACTATTTTTCACGTATGTCAAAATAAACAGAATAAATTTCGATTTAACTACATATTCTGCTGAGAATTTTTACTTTAATTACCTGATTTCTTCCTTTTATGAAGGGTGAAAAACAGGCCAAATCCAACAATCAAGAATACAACAATGGAGGCAGGAATTACACCACCAAGTAGTCCAACCGGCAATCCTACCCAAAAAATTAAGTTGGTTAGTGTAAATTTCTTTCAAGAGCTGAAATGACAGAATTTTGAGGGGGCTGAGCATCGGTTCAAAATCGAACCGAACCGAAACCGAAATTCGGGAATTTGATGAATCGAAAAAATTCGGTTCGGTTCAGGTTTTGATAAATATAAGTTTTTAAAAAAAATTGAACCGAACAATAACCGAAACCGAACCAAACCGAACCGAAACCGAATTCCTGAAAAAATCTATTCGGTTCGGTCAATTTTTTCGGTTTCGGTCTAACCATATTCGGCCCTAGATTTTGGGGTTTACCAGATTTCCTGCAAGAAAGTGTTAAAAAAAACACTCTGTCAATAACCAAAGGCATTTTGATGCAAAATCAAATTCAAGCACTTTGCTTTTAGACAAGAACTACCTCAATTCTAGTGGAGGGAAATTTCCATTCTGATCTGCATCATATAAAAAATAAGACCAACCAAATAAGCAATCACATCAATCCAACAAACAGAAAAATAAAAAAACGCAGCCAAATCAATTGCACAAAGAACAACCTTTTGCAGGCACAAACACAAGCCCACTCCCCTTAGAGAACACAACTCCCTTATTGTACTCCTGCAAATACTTCTCCTGCACCCCCGAACCCGCCGCCACAGAGGATAAATCCTCACCACGACGAAGAGGGTACGTCAAGAACAACCCATAATCCTTAGAAACGCGCAAATCGCCACAAGAACAGTTGACCACGACATTGATGTCCACACTAGCCGGTATAAGATACGACGGATAAGGATTCACCTTGCCCAGCCAGTCATTCGTCGTAAGATTAGCGAAGTACGAGGAGATCTTATCATAAGTGTCGCCATTTCGTGTCGTGTAGCTGAACGAGTGGCCCAAGAAGCTGCCGTTGATGCAGTCACATGAGAAAGGCACGCGCAATCGCGATCCTGTCTTTATTCGGTCTTGACTTGGGATTTGAGGATTGTGTTGGAGGATTTCAGGGATTGATTTGGTGAAGAGTTTGCTGATGTAGGTGAGGTTTGAGTGGTTTGGTATGTAGTAGGAAGCAAGAGCAAGATCACAGGGTTTATCACATGTGGAGTGGAGTTTGAGAGGTAGAAATTGTATGATGCTAAGAAAGATGAATATGGAGGAAAGATTGAGTTTTTTTGGGCTTGGAAAGGAGATCATCTTGCAACAGAGAAAGGGTTAATGTGAAAAGATGAAAATTTTGATGATTTTGTAGAGAAAGTGGCAACAAAGATTGAATCTTTTAAATGGTCATTTTCTATGGTGATGCATTTTCTACAAGTTGGACTATTTTTAACATTGTTGAATGTGGTAGGAGTCAACCAGTCAAGCAAGGGAAAGTGTATAGGAAGGTGTTAGCTAGCTAAAAGAGACGTAATTCAACTAATTAAGCTCCACTAATAAAGTCAACAATAATTAGAATGAAGTAAAAAAGTAGGCGTAATTCACCATACTAACAATCTATGGTCAAACACTTTAGATGAGTTATTTTTTGGGGCTACATAAAAATTTGGATTTCTATGAATATTGGTCAGAAAATAATAGGTTTAGAAATTAAAATCTTAACAAGTTAATTTAATAAAAATAATCCTATAAATTAATCTATCACCAGAGTAATGGATAAAATTCATTATTTTTATTCATAGTAGTGAATCTATCACAAGAGTAATGCAAATCCTTCCCAAATTTGTACCAAACACCCTTATTTTCAAATGAACTAAAAGTCACATAGTGCTGAAAAGTGCGTGTTTAATTAGGTAAATCTCAGTTTAACGTCTCCCTGAACTTTGAGCGAAAATCTGATGAAACTTGGGATTGAAAAAGGAAAGCTTGAGTTCAACGTTGCATTCATCCAAGCTGGCGCCTTTCGCCCCTTAGAGGACCTGCAAAAACCCGCCATGGGGGAGATCAAATCCATGGCCGATTATGCGCAGATTTGAACTTCAGAAGCTATCACTCCGTACTCACAATTTCCCCTAACAAAGAGGGAAAAAGATGGCTTCTTCAACCGACGACGACCAATCGCTCGCTCCGAATCGCAAATCGAGCAATGGATTACTCGATGCCCTAGCTCTGGATCTACCAGACGACCACGTTTCATCTCCGATCTCGTCGTCTTCAAGCCCTATCCGAGTGTCTAGCTTCCAGAGATCTAATGGCCACTTGGGTTTGATGAGCGGGCACAACTCCCCTCGGAGGAAGACGAGGAAGAAGGGGGCTAGGGTTTCGCATTGGAGGAGATTTAGGGGTTTGGTCCTTATAGCTGGATTGGTCAGTTTGTTTTTCTTGGTGAACTGGTGGATGTTTCACCTGATTAACGATGCCGGTTTGAGGCCAAAAGCTAGCCCTTCAAGTATTAATAGACCCATCTCCAGTGTTATTACAAAGGTAATTGCTTGATTTGAAAAGAGTCCATGGATATTGGGTTTATATCAGTAACAAGGAAGGTGTATTGCCTTTGACATTTGTGCTCAACTTGTCTATTCATTTTCAAATGGCTTGTTTTTGCTAATTTTGAAATATTTTCCTGTGATTTGGTGAAATAGCTGTGTTTGATTTGCTACTGCTTATGGAAAACATTGGTCAAACCCTGATATTGTGTTAAATGAGACTAGTATACAAGAATTGTGGATGGCTATGCCTCTTTGCTTTACTGCATACTGTCTTTGATGTCATGTAACTTACTATGTATATCATGTCCCATGATGAATGCAGGAGGATTTGAAAAAGAAGGTAAAATTGAAGAAGCCCCAAAAGACCATGTTTGGGAGGCTGTTGGCGTTAGCCGCTCATGCCATGGCTGAGGTGTGTTTTTGTAGTGTGGGAATTGTATAATTATCAACAAGATGTTATAGCATGGTTGAGTTATGTTGGTTGGACTTCTGCCATTTTTAATCGATTGGATATTCATATACCAGGGCCAGAATAAACCAGAGCCAAAAGGGTTGTGGGAGGAACGATTTGCTCTTGCTTCAAACTGGAAACCTTGCGCTGATCAACGTAATTGGGTTCCTAGTGGTACTGTCTCTTCAGAACCCCTTTTATTTCCTATGATTGGTTTCGGGCAGTTTTTTCATCTTTGCTTATTGGTGATTTAACTTTGAGAATAACTTCGTCTTCTTTCCTTTTTTTTTTCGTGGAGGCGTAACTGACTTGTGTTTTCATTTTTCAAATTTAAACAGAGGGGAATAATGGTTATGTAATGATTACTGCTAATGGTGGGTTGAATCAGCAGAGAGTTGCTGTAAGTGATACTTAGAAAATATATGCTGTATTTTATATTGCTTTTCTCTTCATTTTTGATGATATTATGCTTGAATTATACAGGTATGCAATGCCGTTGCAGTTGCTCGGTTGCTGAATGCAACCCTTGTTATTCCAAAATTTATGTATAGTAGTGTCTGGAAAGATGTGAGGTAGGTCTCTTCTGTTTCTCCGCTTTTCAGCTTTCATAGATCTGTTCAGTTTCCTTAATACCTTATACTGTCCTTTTCTTTCTAAAAGGAAAGTGGATTATTACACGTAAATTGCTTCTCTATTTTGATGTTTCTGAAGGTTATATGCTGATGTCATGATTGATTAAATTAAGAATCTAAATCTTGCATGTGGTTATTGGCCATTTGAACTTGCCATGGCAGTCATGAGCTGTCAGATTTGTTTTGTTCTAGCCATTTCTGTTATTTTAGCATGTGATTTAGTGTCATCTCTGTATCTATCATTCGTGGTCGTAGTGTAGCTTCTTTATAGACTCCATTCCGACAAGCTTTTCCTGTGTTCTTGCTCAGTTTGCCCTTGCTTTATTGTATAAATCCATTGATGTTTTCTCTCCATGTTTAAGTAATTTTTTGTCTTATTGCTTTAAATGGAAAATTGACTGCATATATTTAATAATTCTTAGTCAATTCGGGGATATCTATCAGGAGGAGCATTTTATCAATTACCTGAAGCCTGACATAAGAATAGTAAAGGAACTTCCTCTAGAGTTGAGATCATTAGATTTGGAGGCAATGCAAAGTTTGGTAACTTTCTGACCCTAGTCTTCTATCAGCTTTACTTTGATGTTATTCGTAAACTTAATTTACCACTGAACTTGGTCATCACTGGAGTTGTTGTATCTCAGGTGACAGATGATGACATAATGAAAGAGGCAAAACCGAGCTTTTACATAAAACATATTCTTCCTATTTTGTTAAAAAATAGAGTTGTCCACTTCATTGGATTTGCAAACCGGTTGGCATTTGATCCAATCCCGTTTCAGTTGCAGGTATATTTTTTGTTTTAATCGTTCTTCCTTTCAACGGTCCTTTTTTTTTCTTTAGAAGTTTAGCCTACATCCTAATCTGGATACTTCATTTAGAGACTTCGATGCAGATGCAATTTTCATGCTCTGCAATTTGTTCCAAAAATTCAAGAGGCTGGTGCACTTATTCTCCAGAGAATGCGTCAAAATTCAACTTTTCCTGGCCCATTAGATCATTACCTTGTCGGTACATATGCAAATGAGAAGATTAAAGGGAGAGGATCTCGTGCTAAAAAAAGCTCAAGATATCTTTCCCTGCACCTAAGGTTTGAGATTGATATGGTGGCTCATTCACTGTGTGAATTTGGTGGTGGTGAAAAGGAGAGACTTGAGCTGGAAGCATATCGACAAATTCATTTTCCTGCGTTGACTGCACTCAAAATGACCAAACCGTATGTCCTATTTTTGCTTGAAAAATCTTTGGAAATTTTGGAGAAAATTTGTTTCGTAGATACAACAAATGAAACGATTGCATACGTGGAAAAGATTTAGATGCTCAATTTATGTATTGCAGGGTACCCTCTCCAGCTGATCTCAGGGAAGAAGGTCTTTGTCCACTGACTCCAGAAGAGGCCGTGCTTATGCTTGCAGCCCTGGGTTTCAACCGAAAGACGCATATATTTCTGGCAGGTGCACAAATATATGGAGGGAGGTCAAGGCTGACTTCTTTGAGCAGCCTGTATCCAAATTTGGTTACCAAAGAAAGCTTGCTTTCACCATCTGAGATTGAACCATTCTTGAACTTTTCCTCTCAGGTACACAAATCCTTCACCTTCTCTTGGGTTTTATTTTTGAGAAGTAACTCTGTGCAAAGAAGTCATAAAAGTTGTCCTTGTCAAATGTCTTTTAATTTCCTAAAAAATTGTTAAGCAGAATCAACATCATATAAATGATGCCATAATACCAATTTGCTGATGTTCTGCACATGCTCATTTCCTTCCATTAGTGCTAGATACGTCATATGCTAACCTGATTAGCATTATGTGCCTTTGGCTCTGTCTGCATTTGCTGATGTGAATAGACTGGTCAAATAGTTCTGAATGTCTAGTGGTTAAAGAAAACTTTGATAATCTGATATTTGTTTTCTCTTTGCATCCTTCGTTTAGTTGGCAGCATTGGATTTCATAGGCAGCACAGCTGCCAGCGCCTTTGCGATGACAGACTCTGGGAGTCAGTTGTCCGCTTTAGTATCAGGTTTCCGGATGTACTATGGAGGAGGAGAGATGTTAACAATACGGCCAAACAAGCGTAGGCTAGCAGATATATACAGGAAGAATTCCACCATTGAATGGAAAGTTTTTGAGCAGAGAGTCAGGAAAGCGGTAAGACAAACTAAACAAGTTCATAGTAGGCCAATTGCAAGGAGTGTCTATCGGCATCCCCGGGGTAAACAATGCATGTGTGTAGTGCAATAGCTGTTTTTCTTTTTTGCTAGTTTGCCAATTCATACTGAATGTGATTTTTGTCAACTGGCCATTATATTCTGTTGTATGTGTCATTACATGTAAGTCTTCATTTTGTTATCATTAGAGTTGATAATGGTGGTAGCTTAGTCAATCATTACAAGTTAGTACAAGTTTTTGGCTGTATTTGTTATAATTTATATGGAAATTATTCTTTTTTATAGAAGAAATAGAACTAGTTTCTTTGTGATAATACTTTCTTTGCTATCTGTTTTAATAAATGTTTTTAGGAAGAAATGTGACAAAAAAAAAAGAGGGGAAAGTCCTCAAGGCCAGCATTACTTTTCTAAACAACAAACTATCATGATATTAGAAGAAACAACTGAAAATATAGGTGTATATTACATGTCAGGAAGAATCCTCAAGGAGCTTTATGCTCTACATGTTCAAAGACGATTTCTAAGGACTTCAGTAGAGGAAGCTAAGCCAAGTGACCAATTTGAGCCATTCTTTTTAGAGTTTTTGTACCACAACCGAATTGGCTAGACCCGCGTGCTCTATGGTTTCATTGAGATCAATCAATGGCTTGGGAGGGAATCCTATGGCTTGAAGTTGGTAAGTCTTGCTCCCTCCTGACCTCAACGAGTCAATAAAGCCACGAATGTCCTTGATCGTGTGGTAGTAATTGAAGTGCGCTATCATTCGTTTCCCATCTGCCAGCCTGAGCTGAATTGAAGTC
This sequence comes from Polygonum aviculare, assembly GCA_934048045.1. Classification (NCBI taxonomy): domain Eukaryota; kingdom Viridiplantae; phylum Streptophyta; class Magnoliopsida; order Caryophyllales; family Polygonaceae; genus Polygonum; species Polygonum aviculare. The sequence goes on from OW204024.1 coordinate 1,845,026, forward strand.
GTCCGCTTCGTTTCATCAAGGACGTGGCCATCAGGACGAGGCGGAACTGTAGTAAGCGTTCTTCCCGCGCCTTCGAAGACAACGGTACTTCTCTTAGGCTCCTGTCCAGGAAAGAAAGAAAGAATGAAATTATACCAAGTGTTACCTCTAAGATCAAACAGAATCTGAATCCAGACTTATTTTGGCCCTCAGATATGTACACCCCAAGTTTTACCTCTAAAAAAGATGCATTTTCAGGGTCTTTCATCCTCCTCAAAGGATCACTATTTGTAGCTCTCAAAGGCCTAGCTTGATTCAGAATGCCACCCACAATCATGTGACTGCATATACAAAACACAAAATCTGAAATCACATAGTAAACTAACTTCCAAAACAGCTCATCATCATTCCATACAACCTTGGGGAATTATGTAGGAATTCTTGAAAGAAAACAATACAGAATACATGCCATATTTAGACAGCTCTACAAAAACAAAATTTCACCCTATGTAAAATTTCAAACAACTGAATCCAAACCTCTTCTTGCCACCGGAGTCTGGCACTTGAGGGTCGTCGGAGTCGCTATCGGAATCCGGGCACGAACGGCGATTCAAATCGCCCAGACTGCGATTTCCGCCAGATCGACTGCCATAGAGTTTCAGCGGCTTCTTGTTCTTGGACGCCATCACACCAAAGTTTTTTCTTCCTTCCTTCTTTTGGTCAGAAACACTGCTTCTAAGTCCTTCCTTCTTTTGGTCAGAAGCACTACTTCCAAGTGTTAATTACTACGTAACATATATTTCTATATAAGCACATAATTTGTATTGGGTCTTCAGAACGTTAGGTGGATTACGATGCAATACGTCCACAGATTAAGAGGTGGAAGATACCCACAACCGACAACAAGAAAATGATTATTTTATTCACTGTTTCTTCTTCTGTGGATAAACAAAAGAAAATGATGGCTGTCTCCATGAATTCTTTAGTAGTTAACGTTATCATATAGCTTGAGCATACTCAATTCATTTATTTTTAAAAAGCCCACCAGATACGATCAGTCACCTCCCTCCTATACATATTAAATCCAAGTAATCTAGGCATTAAATACGTGTATACTACAAATGTACTACATTTCATCAAGCAATCTAGTTTGTTACACCATAATTTCAGTGCAAACTAATATCATCTAGCATTGACTTATAACAGTAATTACTTGGTTTATTTATTCATCAGCTCATTGTCAAAGGTCGTTTGTCCCTAAAAACCCTCAAATCGTCCTTCTTCTGTTCTTCAATGGCCAGAAGAGAGTTCTTTCGAGCGGTTGCACATTCAATGTATTCTTGTAGGGGAGGAAGAAGCCCTTCCTCTTTTGTCCCATTTTGGGAGGATTTGCCACGAATAACCTATTCAAAAATTTGTACAAAGGTTCAAATTTGTTGCCAATTTGCCTTTGTAAGAAGTACACTAAACCAAACACCTATAATAAAAGAGTAATGGAAATTTAGCCTTCACCTTTGATGCCCAGCGGCGTTCTGCCTGTTGGCAAACGTCACGAATATCCCTTCCAGACATGCTGCGCATTTTAACAGTTAATCATACAGGTCTTCTCTAATAATAGTCTTGAAATTGAGCAAAAGGTCAATAAGACTTTTGTATCAAATTTAGCTTCAATGGAAATATGCGCAATCAGGTGGCAAGAGTTTCTTGAAGGAAAAGTGATAGAATCTATCAATTTAATAGGTTGAAGGTAAGAATCTCACTCTTCAACAAGGGTTTTTTTGAGGAATCCTCAGAGTTGTCTTTCATTCAATATTCAATGGATGATTACAACGTAGTTCTTCCTCCCTTTTATAATAGGAAAAGGAAAATAACTGACTTTACTAATTAACTAAAATGCTGAAAAATTAAGTAGTGGGACACTAATTGAAGAAGTGGAAGAAACTGACTAACTGCCTAGCATTTGAAAATGAATATAAAATAAATCAGCTAACTAAAACATCTAAAAATCAGAAACTACTAGCTAGATACGTATCAAAAAGCTTTTGAGTTTTAAAATAGTGGTCATACACTAAATTACAGGTAAATGGAACTTACCCTTCAGTCGCTGAAGCAAATTCAGTCAGCTCTGAATCAGTCAAGTGTTTAGCATACTGGGAAGCTATTTTGATCCGGTTATCCAGATCAGGCAGGCCAAAAGTAATTATTGAATCGAACCGGCTGCAGAGGAGCCACAGACCTATTAGTGGTGTGGGGGTACTTTAATTTATGTGATGCAAATCTATCTGCCGGATAAAATACTATACCTAATTAGAGCCACAGACCTATTGTAGCAGCAATTACAACTACCTTCTTATCCTGCTCAAAGCCATCAATCTGCAGGGATGATGAATCAGTTACAACTTGGATCCTTACAGAAACCAAATGATGCTTCAAAACTTATCAAAATAAAAAAATTTAACAAATCATGTGAGGATAAAATACCAAGCAGACTAACTGACAAGACCCGGTTCTACACAAGCCCAACATCTTCTGTGCTTAACAATTACCCAATGTGGAAGTACAAAGGGATTTTCTTCTTCTTTTTCAAACATCAATGAGATAAATTGCAGTGTATGTCTGATTATACAAGAATCTTGCTTAATTTATGAGCAAACATTTAAGAGTTCTTATTGCACTATTACTTTCAAACAACATTTACCATATTTCCAAGTGGAGAATATTCATGCAACATTGCTATGAAAACTTCAGAAATAAAGCAAACCTGCAAAATCTGCTGTTATTGGCAAATAGCTCAGAGCAAATGGAGTGTTTACCTGCCGCAGCAATACTGATAAAATTCTACGAGTAGCTTCATGTATTTCAGAATCACGGGCAACAGCAAAAGAATCAACCTGTTCCAACACGATATTCAAGATGATAAGGGAAGAAAAGAAACAAATGTTCTAATGAACAACCAGTGGAGCCAACGGATCTGATCTAAGTTCAGGAAAAAAAAAATAAGAAGGGAAAAATAGGCAAATCTATGACACAACGAACACAGAGAATTCAATTGTGCAAAGTATGTACCTCATCCAGAAAGATTATGGCCCCATCAGGAAGCTCATTAGAAAGAGAAAAAACTTTCCCTAAAAGGCGTTCACTTTCACCGTAATACTTTGACATGACAATCTCAAGGGGGACATACAGCAGAGGAACCCCCTATTCAACAATAAGAAAAGAAGGGTTATACATCAAAATAAAGCTTGATAGCCACAGTAAAGCCCATTAAAAAAAGTCCTAGATTTGGAATGTCAGATGAAATTTTAATCCACTCAATCAACTAATCCTAGTAATAATTACTCCTAAATGCAACCAAACTCACGACAATCAAGTAGGTCTTAGTAATTCATTCGCAACATGCCTTCCTGGCAACAGAGGTAAGCAGTCTTATGTCTTGAGTAATGCTTCATGGAAGAAAGATAGACAGCATCTATCACAAACAAGAACAAACAGAAAGAGATTTATCACTTACCGCCTGACTAGCAATTACTCGGGCAGAAGATGTCTTTCCTGTACCTGATACCAGACATAAATATATGATCAAGAACTATTGCTTTCTACCATCAAATGAGAAACAGTCTGTGAAGATGAGCGGATTGTGAGAAACAGACAAAATACTCCTTACAGGAATTTACCAAAACGACACAACAGAAGTTCACAAACTTCTCTTATGTCCTATTGTATTCATCAAAACCAAGCATAATAACAGTACCATACGTAACTCTGTTGTGCAGATTTAAACATATTATTTAGATTTTGAGCACTCATTTTATTGTGATAAGAGACTAAGAGCACATGCCTGGTGGGCCTTCAAATAGCACTGCACGAGGTCTATTGCTCTCAAACTTACGCCGAGTTCCACGAGCAATATCATCATACACCTCAGGACTTTGTAGTGCCAGCAAAATAGTATCTTCTATTTCTCTGCATTAAGGTGGTAAAAAAATATGTACAGCATCAGATTTGTTTGTCTAAATCTCTATCTAATATGAAATTCAACAAAACTATAGGCTTGCAGGAACAGCTCCTCACAAAACTGTTTCTGTTTATCACAATTTCTCTGAGTACTAATATAAATTAAGTCAAAGGGAAGAAGAAGACAAGATTAAAAAAAATCATCAGCACCTCTTTTGATGATCATAGCCAGCAATAGTTTCCCAGGATATCTCACCATTCTTCTGACCTATATGTGACTGATCAATACCAAAGATTCTCACCCCCATAGCCTCCAAGTCAGATAGAGATTTACTTGATGATCCAGAGCCTGAAGAGTGATCTCTTGATTTTAGTCCCAAGTTTTTGTTCTGTCCTACACTTTCACCAGCTAACTGTAACACAGAGGCCAAAGCATCTAGTTCACTGGCACTGAAGCTCCCTTTCTTTATGAACTCAATTTCCTGGATTTGCATAAATGTGAAGGAAATATATTTAGAAAGAAATACGAAGATGAAAGACCAAATACCTACATACCAGCTAACATGCCACATCTTAGAGAAAAAAAGATAAAATGGGAGCTCAAAAATTAATTAATAGATCAAGCATGAAAGATGAGACGATTAACTGGCTTATCAGCACTGATGAGAGACCGAAATATCAGAACAACAAGATCACCCTCATTTGAAAGCTTGTCACCATTCTCTCCACTTTGTTTTTGTTCTTGAGGCGTGCTAAGTGTTATCTGCCATGCAATTGAACTGAAATACAGAAAAAACAAGATATATTGGAGCAAAATTCAAACTTTTAACATAATTTTTTAGCTTTCTAGTACAGACCACTGCCAGTGTATGTTTAAATTTATAGACAATCTGGAATACACCCACCTATCCCAAGAACGCATCATCATTTCTGCACCGACCCCTCGATCTTCAGCCTTAAGGCCAAGATTTGAAGAAAGGTTTGCAATCAAACGTGGGATTTCACATCCCTGAGGAACTTGGAACTTGATTGTGATCTACAAAAGAGCATTATTCTTAAATCAATCTGATCTACAATCAAACCAAATGATCAAATAAAATTCAGGCATATGACCAGATGGTATGCAGAAACAAATCAACAAATTTTAAACGGCACCAGCATGGCACAATTTGTATAAGCACACAAACCGGAAAGTCAGTCAACTGTCAAATTAAAATATCCACATGTCCAAGCAAGTTTTGGACTTAAGTTCAAACAATTTTCAGTATGACAAGCAAATATCATATCAAAGAATCATGGAAACTCAAATTATACCTTTTGGCCCTTAACCGCAACATCGAATCGGGGAAAAGAGCCATAAGACTTTCCTTTACTCTTCAGTAAACTCTCTAACCGTTGCTTATCCTTCTTTGCAATTTCCTCCAAGTCCGGATGCCCTATAGGTATGTCATTGCCAGGTGAGGATGGAGGAGGTACACCTGCAGTCTGAAAAAAAGAGCACAATGTAATACTCTATCATACGATTTGAAAGATCAAATTTCTGAACTAGAATAGTAGTTTCAATTTACCGATTACACACCTCCTCACCAGCGTCTGCATAGGCTTTATCAAAAGCTCCAATTCCAAGCAAACCGAAAGCGAACATCGGAAACTTGTAGAACGGATGAGCACCGTCGCTTCTGCCACTACTGCCATCGAAGCCTTCAATTGTGTCCGGCTTCAACCAACGGGCTGTACATTACAGACAATTGAGCACTGATCCAACAAATATTCGACCTAATAACTCCACAGAGAGAAATAAAAAGAGAAATCAAAGCAAATTTCGCGAAAGAGAGATAGAGAGAGTACCGTGATACGCGGGCTTAAGGAGGAGACGTGGAGAAGAACCTAGGGTTTTGGACGGAGATGAAAGAGAACGACGCGAAGTGTTGAGGAGTCGGCGAGCCATTGCGATTATGGGATTCAGAGCTCCGGCGAGTGATAGTCTGGTCACCGGTTTGCTTGCCCGGCAAGAAGGGTTCGCTTTTAATAATTGACCGACTACTTCCAAAGTCGGTGCAAAGACGATTTTACCCCCACCCCATTAAGTCGGTAGCTGTATAGATATTAGAAAAATGGAAACTTTTCTTATAAAAAGGATTTTTATTTTAAAATTGACATTATGTTATTTGAGTTTGGTTCTGGTAAGACCAACCCTTATAGTGTAAAATGAGAAACAGTCTCTACCGTTAGATCTTTCGGATCTGACGGTAGAGATTAAAGGAGGATATAAGGAAAACGGAAAAAACGGTGGCAAACTTGTAAATAAATTGATTTTGACCAAAAAGGTTCATTGTACTCCACTTAGAGGTTCATTGTGTTCCACTTGTAGGTTCATTGTTTTTAAGTTCATGAAGTATAATTATTTGGTTCATTGAATTCGACGTAATGGTTCATGAATTTGAATCACTCGGTTCATATATGAAATGCGTAAATTGTGTAGCATAAAAGAATTTGGTTCATTGTGTTCCACTTGTAGGTTCATGTCGTGTAATTATACAGTTCATTTAATGTTAAAGTGCATAGAAGATAACTGAATCCTCAAACACACATATCAAAACATTGTTTGAAGTTTATATTCAACCGTACAAGTAGTAATGAAATAAGAACAATCTTGTGATAAGTGAAGAATGTAGGCATCGTTATCGTGCTCATCGTTATCATTATTGTGCGAAAGGTGCGTTCAGCTTTTCATGAAGTTCATATCAATCGCGGTTCATAAACAACAGGTGTTTGGTTCATTGGGTTCACCCTGTCGGTTCATGAACTTTAGTCATTCGGTTCATTTAATGTGAAACTGCATATAAGACAGCTTAATCCTCAAAACGCGATGGTTCATTATGTTCTACGCGATGGTTCATTATCTTCTACGCGATGGTTCATGAATATGAATCACTTGGTTCATGTATGACAAAACGCGAAAAGTGTGTAAACACTTGGGAAAAAAGTTGACTACATGGTAGGCTTAAAAGAAGCTGTGCAATTGGTACCGAGAAGGCTACTTAAACAGATTGAGCTAGTAAGTGTGATTTTTCAATCCAATATAAAAACTTGTGTACTTGCATCATTGTCATTCAATGAAAGTCCATCGGTACTAGCATCACCATCCGAATGAGAAATGTTAGGATGGCCGGAACTTGATGAACAACCTACAAAAGAAACGTAAAAGCTATGAGTGAAACAACATGAAAACACACTACAAATGGGCAAATACTAGTATTCTTTTGGTTCACAAAGAGTATCGGTATGGTTCATAAACTTTCAAGTAAAGGTTCATTGGAATCCATTGAACGGTTCATGTAAATTTAAGCACGTTGGTTGAGGCATTTTGTCGAACACATGGTAGGCAATCGGGCAAAACGTACATAATCAGCTTCTAGGGTCAATCGAAAACTTCAAAATCACTTTCTAATGCAATCAAATCATGTAAACACCAATCATACACCTAATCTTATGTCAAATTCACAAGTTCTCAGTTATCTTGCTCAAGGAAAACCTAAAACTAGCAAAGCATAAATTCTCACTTTCAAAAATCATAAATCGTTACCTATATCCATAGAAGCAATTGAACAAGAGCCAAAGGACGAAAATACAGTTGAAAAACAATCGAATTTTGTTGGAGAAGAGAGCCGAAGAGATCAATGAACAATTCACCAAAACAAACGCTCTGTGCGAGCGTAGAGAAACAAGGGGGAGATCGATGAACAGTAAAGCAGGGCAAAAAGACGAAAATGCCCTTCCCAGTTAAAAGCAAGGGGGAGCTGCGTGTTAAAATCAGTCCGTTGATTTGCCCAGATCTAACGGCCATAAGGTGTTCGCATTTTACACCGTATGAGTTGTTCTCACTTGATCGCGAATCTATGTTATTTTTGGGTAAAAAATTGACGCTATGTTTACATGACACCACAAAAATTAAGTTCAAATTAAGTTCACTAGTTGAAGACCCGTACCATGTACGGATAATGGTTATTTTTTTCGTTAATTTGTGTACTACTATAATCTATACTATATATTAATTCTTATATATAAATAGATTTAAAAAATGAGAATTGAAAATAGAAAGAAATTTTAAAGATAGATATTAGATGAGTAAGAAAAAAGATAAAATTAAAGATTAGATAATTAGAGAAAAAAAACATATAAAACTGTTGATAAAATGGAGTCAGAATTAACGTGGAGGCTCGAAATTCTCCGGCTTTAATATATAGTATAGATTTGTATGATTAAATATAAAATATTTTGAAATGACACCAGAATAATTTCATTTATATGATTAAATACACTTAGGATTAATTAACAAGTTATATTATCAATATCTCTTCAAAAACAAAATTATATTATTTTATTGTTACTGGATACTCACGTTGAGAACTCAATCAACTGGTACACACACTACACTCAAGTAGTGCTTATTCGAGACTCACTAGTTCCGCGACCCACAAGGGTAAAAAACACGTGAACGAGATCAAAAAACTTGCTGAGGAAATTAAACTAATAACAAATGTTGCAGTGACAATCAAGCAAAAGTTCCGAAGAAGACTAAAACACAGGCGAAAGATCAATGCCAAACTTCTCAAGCATGAAAATCTTCTAAAGCCATCAAATGAAAGGGATCCAAGACATCTGAGGTATTTCTATAGTTGAGCTCCAAGTTCCAACAGTAAGGTGTGATTTGCTGCATACGAGCTCGGGCCGAGGAACTGAACCGGACCTGTAAACAAAGGTTCAATATGGTCGGGAAACAAACCATGATGAGCATTCTTAGATTCTTTCTGTATACAAATCTCTACATTAGAGTGAAGTTTATAGAGGGCTTAAAGTGCTTAACATACCAGGACTGATGTAACAATTCTTGATCGCCCATTCGTCACGCATGGATGCAAACTTCTTGAACGGAGCACCTGCAAAGCAGAGGATCATAGCTTAGAAGAACAGAACAAACCAGTTTTAGCATGATGAGTGAATGTAAGAGTAGTAGGTAGTACCATCAAGTTCCACCATAGCCTTCTTGATCACAGGCTTGAATTTACCTGAAAAGAGAAGAAACCAATAAAAGCTTGAGTATGAAAAATGGAATGCACATCATCACACCAAAACTCAGTAGAATAAACATACCGTGTCTCCTTTCGACATCCATCAGTGCGGTCAATGCTGTTCCACCAACAGTCCACTCCTCAACTGGTGCACCCAGATTTCCCACCTGCATCAGATGAGGGTTATGTAATTTGGCCAAACAGGGAATATAAGAGCTCAAAAAGGAATTATTTTAGTTAAAAAAACAAACTTACTGATGAAATCAGCCCAGTCTTGCCAAATTGGAGTAGGGCACCAGCAGCAAAACCCAGTGCATAGCAGTAAGTAGAATCAAAATTGGTTGGCAGACCGCACCTGCCCTCATATCTGTACAGAGAGAGTGGAAATATTAATTCCCTTTTCAAAGTCATAATCGATAAGCCATGTGCTGTATATTCTTTTATATACTGGTAACTTGACTGGAAGAAAGGTTTCTGGATAGACAGGCAATCAACATGTGAATTAATTGGAGAGATTATCAGAAGTCTAAGGAAGTTGAAGTAATAATAGTTACCCAAAGAAGTGAGATTGTCCTTTGAAGTCTCCTTTGTAAAGACCTCCACTTTTCCTCTTTTCCAGCTCAGTCTCAACCATTTGGATAAGCATCTTTTCAGTCTCGATCTTTGCAACCTAAAAAACACAAAGGATAGCATAAGAAAACTGATCTTTGCATGTTCAAAAGTTCAAAAGAAGGACAGATCAAAGGAAGGATACAAACCTGAACATTTCCGTGTGGGTCTCTTTCAAGCATCAGTTGATCCTGAATTGCTGAGGGCAAGAGGTCAAACAGTTCTAAGGATTGGTTGGTAAGCTTCTTCTTCCAGACACCAGCTTCATCCACAACATCGTGAGCTAATATTTCATTCAATTCTGCAATAAGCAGCTGAACCTGCAGGAACCAAGAATGTAATTAATACGTTGTTATTCTATACCAAAAATCCAGAAAAAATAATAATACGCATATAGTACAGTACTTACCTCTGGAATGAAATCAATAAGCCCTTCTGGGATTAGTATAACCCCGTAATTGTACCCCAGCACAGACCGCTTACAAACTACATCCACAATGTGGTCTGTCACATTCTTCAAGGTTAGTTTCTCGGCGAAAACCTACAGATAAAATAGCATTTCAGTACGAACCCAGAACTTGCACTGTCTAATGTACCTCTTATCAGTTTTAAACAGGTAAACTGTCTTCATATTGATCTTAAACTTATCCAAAACTTAAACTTATATATAAAGTCTTCATATTGACCTTATCAGTTTTAAACAGCTACAATACAAATTTACACTATGTGATGTACCTCTTCTCCAATGAGAGCAATGTTCGGATGTGTTTGCAAGGCACACTCCAAAGTTATGTGTGAAGCTGCACGTCCCATAAGCCTTACAACTGAAAAGTAAATTAGAGTAAAAGAATTGGCCTTGGCAGAAACAAAGTCCAAATCATCCTCTTCACTACTTAGAGGATACTCTATCTAGGATAGGCTACAAAAAATTCATAATGGCTGATTTTGCTAGACAATGATAAATTCACAAAATATTGTTGAAAGTGTAACATAAATGCAAGTACAACACATAAGCCTAATGAAATAATACTCACAGTGATAGTACTTTCCAGTTGAACGAGCATCAATCATCACATTTCCAATCATCTCAGCATAAATCTGCATTCATGAGAAAAAAAAGAAGCAATTTTCACATGGGCACTACATGTGAAAGGTGCAATGACAGATTTTAGAAAGAAGTTATTCTCTTGGACAAACCTTGCATGCAGTATCAAAGCCAAAACTGATTGGGACTTCTTTGCATTTCAGATCGCCGTCAATGGTCTTGGGGCAACCAATGACACGTGTCTTCAAATTATTGCTCCTAATTCACACAACAACTTAATAAATCTCTACACAAATCCACCAAGGCCACATGATGCTAAAAATTAACAATGTGGAACATAACCTACTTGTTAGTATCCAAGAAAAAATAAATACTACGTTTTTCATCAGTGGAGCTAGCCAATACCTGAAGTTCTCAGCAAGGAGACATGCATTGGTATTGGAGTCATCTCCTCCAATAACAACAAGACCATCCAAGTCAAGCTTAGTGACTGTCTCTTGAGCTTGCTTAAACTGAAATCATAACACATTTGACTCAATAAGGCAAACAAGTTTAAGTCAGAGTAATACAGTTAAGACGAGCAAGGAGAGATTGTGCACCTGTTCTGGTGTCTCGATCTTGTCTCTCCCACTACGAATCATATCAAAACCACCCTACAACCAAATAACATATTTACAAGGTCACTTTCTACACAATGCAAAAGCCAACCAATACTGGTGATAAAACAATCATTTGATTAGATAATGCAGATAACAAGTGGCAGAACTTCCCTTAACTTGTAATTGACTCGTATGAGTATACATGTCTTGCAAACAATAAACATACAAAAAACCCAAAGAATGAGATTTGACCTGGTTCCTGTAAGGATAAACGTAGTCGCTAGTTAGTTCCATGTACTTGCATCTCATGATTCCAGCAGGACCACCCTTAAATCCATAAAGCGTACTCCCTGGTGCACGACTTTGCAAGTAATCTGATCAACCACAACAAATCAAACCGTTCTAATCATCATCACATAATCATCCCATCAATTAACTAACAGTCCGATCTAGTTCACTACTCACCGAATATCCCACAGATAACATTGTGGCCACCAGGAGCCTGACCGCCAGACAACACAACTCCGATCTTCAACTTCTTACTCTCCTCGGACTCGCTCGGAACCAGCATTGACGATGGCTGACCGAAGAGGCAAGGAAAAAGCTTCGCGATCTCATCTGAACAGATCAAAGCAAATTAACACAAATTCCGATCCATAGACAGTCAAATCTAGTGTGAAAAAGGCGAAACCTGGATTTCCGGCGGCGGAGCTCTTAGGGCCGTCGACGACCTTGAAATTGGATCTGAGGACGGTGGGAAGAGGAAGGGAATAGTCGAGACGGCTCCTCTGAAGCTCACTGTAGACCGATGCAAAACGGCCGGTGACCGGAGCCGGTGCGGATTTTCCGTTGGCGATAGCATTGTTACCGTTCTCTACCAAAGCAGGCGCCATTGTATGATCTGGTAGAGTTTTGGTTTCGAGAGAGTTGGGAGGAGGACGGGTTAGTAGAGCACTAGACCGTTCCTTCAAATTAGGTTTTAGAAGGGCATTCTAGGAATTACAAAAGTTAGGTGGGATATCTACTTCTCTCATGTACACCACGGGGTTGGTGATTCAAGATTTGAGATGTTTTAGGAGTAGGGCTGGGCACCGGTCCAGGATCGCACCGGTCCGGACCGGGACCAGGAACATGAAAAAGTGTGGACCGGGAAAATCCGGTCCGATCCGGTCCCGGTCCTGGACCGGATTCTTATTTTAAAAAAGATTATTTTTTTATATAAAAAAATTATAATATAGTTAAAAAAATTATATATGATTAATGAAAAAATAGTATTATTAAGTATATAATATATATATATATGAGACTTAAATATTAAAAATAAATTATATAACATTAAAATTAATATAATTTTTTTTAAAAAAAATTTATTAATTTTTTAAAAAAATGGAACCTCTAATATCGGTCTGGACCGGATTTTGCACTGCCCTATTTAGGTGATCAAACAGATAATTTTTTCCCCATCTATTTTGTTTTTATATTTTTGATAAAATTCATGGATGATTTGATTTTTCGAAATGTATGCACCATAAAAAAAAGTCATTATTATAGAAATATAATTGTTTTGAAATTAATATGTCGTCTAATTGTTACAAAATTAAGCAATGTTGTATTTTTTTTTTGGTTGAAACAATGATGTTATCTTTTTATCAACTGATTAATTATAAAAAAAATGTTATACGTACGTGTTATTTGGGAAATAATAATTTGGGATAATGTTACAACTATTATATCCATTTTCATCGTTTTAAAAATAAAAATTTATAATTATCTTTTAAGATTCTAATATAACCAATTGATTTCTAACCTAAACCTATCTTTTAAGATTCTAAACTCAATTAATAAAAAGATAAACACAAAATACAAATCATTAAACAAAAAGGTTAGAAATCAATTTTTTATATTATGATCTTAAAATTTAACTAAGAAATATTTTTTAAGAAATATTTTTTTATGTATTAATTAAATGTGTACAATGATAAGATAGAGATTTATATATTTGGATAGAATTATTAATTAAATAACTCAAATGCTAAGATAGAACTAATATCTTAATTAAGTATGTATAAGATTATGATAAAATCAAGATTTAATAAGATAGATTTTTAAATAAGGGGGTGATGTGGCACAATATGGTGGCAGAATTTGTTTCCGCTTTAGTATATAGTAAAGTAATAGATAGATATATTGATTAAACCGAGGATCAAAATAAACATTTTTTATTTTTATTTTTTTTTGAAAAAGGTAAACCTTAGGCTTCCTTTCTAAAATAGGGTCAGTCTAGATCATCCTTTCGGATGATTGTACTAAACTGCTTTAGGAGAGAAAGAAGGTCCGGGTTTCGACTTTCCGGAGTTGGATAGTTCATCGCTCTTGGGCGTCGGTCGATGAAGTTGTTGTAGTAGTCTAGGAAATTTTCCGGGATTGGATTTTTAACCAAAAAATCCGCTCCCGGTTGCTTTCTCGAAAACAGTGGTAGATCCTGACTTCGGAGAAACATTGGAGAGGAAAGACGATGTCTTGGATGATGAGCCCAATTTCTCACGGGATTTTCCAGAGCTTTTTTTATGCTGTTGATGACAGTGAGGTTGTCACCTTCAATAATAATCTTGTCCAACTGGAGGTCCACTGCCCGTCGTACAACACCTAGAAGATCAAGCGCCTCCGCTTCTAGAGCATTGTGAGCAGAACAAGGTTGTCTGCCCAAAGAGAGCACCACACCATCCGTAGAGCGCAAAATAAATGAGGTGTGAGAGCTTCCGTTTTGTTTTGTTGAAGTGTCAAATTTTATTTTTGTCCAGCCCGCTTGCGGCCTTAACCAAGAAAAAGGCTTTGTCTGGCGGATTTTGGAATTTGTCCTTAGCGTCTCTAGTGAGGTCTTCCATGTAGAAAATGTCTTGAAGACAATGTTGCTTAGCGATATTGGGTCCAATCTAGTCTCACTTCAAAAAATGATAGAGTTTCGGTGAATCCAAACCTGCCACCATGCAAAACAGAGGAGATCAAAATAGTTATTAGTCACTCGGGTCTGCTCTAGATTAGATAGAAAGTCATTATAGAATACGAGGGACATGGACACTTATTTTAGTTATAAGTTCCGTATTAACAAGGTAACACTTTTTTTAATTCTGAATCGTACATTCGTACTCTAACTCTATCCTAGTTTTACCTTTGAAAAAAAGAAGTTAAACTAAGAGATTGGGCCTGTTTTTTCCTTTCTTTTAAGATAGGCCCAATTCATTCAATTGTTTCTTCTTGCGAGGAAAGTTCATTCAAGTGATGAACGAGTAAACAACCCTAGAGAAGAAGGACCAGATCGAGAATCAGGACGAAACGACGGACTCGGAAGAAACAATCCTTCACACCCTGCATATCTTTCTCTGCCCTCGTCAAATTCTGCAGATTCATCTCCAGAATTGATCGGTTTGAACTTGTCCTCCTCAATTCAATTTCGTTTCCTACTGTCTTTTATGTCTAACGGCTCTAGTTCATATTTCTCAATTAACCAGATCCAAAATTTCCATCGTTATAACGCCTGATCACATTCGATTTCAGGCGATTGATTGATTAGCATTTCGCGGAGTGGAGAAATTATGGCATCTCCCGTTATAACGCCGGAAGATGTGTTGCAATCGTTGATGAATGATGGAACAATTGACGCTCTCAGGTTGAAAATCATCAACCAACTTAAAGCTAATGTAAGGTTATCTTCATCTGATTTTCATTGTGCTCTCAAATTAGCTTTGGGCGTTTTTGATGAATCGAATCAAGTACTAGCTCTGCAATTTTAGCTTGCCCTAAGATGAAAAGGGCCAAGAGTGATACATGTTGTCCTCAAAAGACAATTCTTCAGGGCTGTCCAACGGGTCGACCCGACCTGACCCGAAACCCGGTTTACTGGTCACGGGTCGATCCCGTTGACCCGTATATAGAAAAATGTGACCTGAGACCCGACCCGTAACCCGTAAAAACCAGGTTACGGGTCGGGTCACGGGTCGACCTGTTTCACCGGGTTTTACGGGTCGACCGGGCCAACTTATGGGTCGGCTCACCCGTAAAACCCGTTGGACAGCCCTAATTCTTCTTGTGGAAGAAGAGCAGCTGTTGATTTATAGAGAAATACTATCAGTTGGTATCAGTTTGTTTTCTGAGCTTATGTTAATGCAGGAGGAGCTGAAGAAAACTACCATAACAATGGTGGAACAAAGCAAGGTTCTTAACACACCTGGTGCAGAAAAACAAACCAAGAGAGAGCTATTCGACGCTCTTCGCCAGGAACTCGAGTACGAAACTATACATTCCTACATTTTGCCAGCCAGAAAGCCTTGTAGTGTATATAGTTTGGATTTGTTGGTATGGCAATGTGTAATACCGAATATGTACTCGGTTTAATCTGTCGAATTTTGTCTTGCAGAACGCCTGTGCTAGAGAAGGCCTCCAAATCGGTATGGGAGTTGATTCTGGAGGGCGAAGGTCTCGGCAAGGAAATCAGCGAAACCGTCGAGAGGGTGTTCTGCAAGTTAAGTGGCCAAGAGTCGCCTCTGTTTCCTGCTTCGTCGGCCGAAACACAACCAGAGAAAGCGAAACCGAAGAAGAAAGAGAAGAAGAAGGAGAAAGAAAAGGAGAAAGAGACCGAGACCGAGAAGGAGGGTTCGAACTCGAGTATAAAGAAGAGGAGTTTCAGTGAGATGAATGAAGGAAGTGAAGCTCCCTTTGCCAATGAAGTTAAGGACAATGTTGAACCTTCTTCCTCTATGAAGCCATGAATGACCCACTGTTTCTTTGAGTCTTGGCTTTTTTTGTTGGTCAAGTTTGTAGAATTAAGAGGTTCATTGTTCGTGCAACTAACTAGAACTTGTATTGTAGATTTTGGCATGGTTTGTTGATAGCATTGACTGAAGTTAACTATCACCTGATGGTTTGCAATGAGTATAGGAATAGTTCTTCTACTTAACAAACATTGAAATAAAAAAAGTTACATGAATCGGTCAAACCGTTTTCCTTTGTGAGTGATAAGTTGGACTATGGCACATTCTTTGTTTCATGATGGGCTTGGGCTCAATCAGTCCGGTCCAAGTTTTAGTCAAATTAGCTAAGAAGTACTTATTTATGATTTATTTATTCGGGTTTTTACCCTAAAGAAAACATTATAACTATGTTAAATAAGGAAACTAACCCTAAAGAGAAAATAGTAAATCCGTCATCTTATAGTGTGTCCTAAGAGCACACAATAGAAAAATCTAAATCCTAAAGTGAAAATAACAACCTGTCTTACCAAAATTTTCTAATATTGATATCTTATAGTGTGTCCTATAGACACACAATATAAAAAATCTTAGTTTAATTTACAATTTTATCGTGCGTTTTTCCTTCTTATAAGTTTGTAAAATTCTGTCAACAATAGGACGATATTGACTTCGATTATGATAAAGGTTTCTGATAATGAAAAAAATGTGATAAAGGAGAAAGCTAATGGTTTGACGTGTTAGAATTTGCCACTTGAGGTAATCATATACTGTATTCTACAATATCCTTGCAAAAATTAATGTGGCGTCACTATGTACACTTAAATTGAACCAAATAGATATGTACTCAATTAAAAGAAATATTTTTCATCGAATTTTAAAACCACAAAACTATTAAACTTTCAATTTGATATTTGTGTGGATCGAGTATATAGAGTTTTAAAGTACTACAAATTGTTCTAGATGCATGCATTTAGAAACAAAGGTGTCCAATTGGAACATATGTCCATAGTGTGGGGTCGTACATATTCTTAATCCGCACACGTACTATTCTTTTTTATTTTCTTCTAACATATGTTTCGACCATCTATGGGCCAATGGCTGCTTTGTCTTAATGTAGATATTAATCTTATATTGATATTAATTAATACTCCTTCCGTTAAGAAATACTTGTCGTTTTAGGTTGATTGAGTTGTTAAGAAATATTTGTTATTTTAGATATTTTAACACCATTTTTCTAATATTATCCCCACTAATTGAAAATAATTATTTAAATTTATCCTATAAAAGAAAAGATCTTCCTAAGATTGAGGGTATATAAGTCAAATAATGTGAATTTTTAATTTTTAAGAAAAATCCTAAAACGACATGTATTTTTTAACGGAAAGAGTATTATATATTTATCGATTTATGTTTGAGCTTTATTTCATCCAGAAAAAAAGAGATCGATGTGGTTCACACGAGTGAAAGTCGATCGACGTCATTTGTCTTTTGATTCTCATGATGTTGTTAAGGCTTAAGAATTAATCGAGTTGATAATGTTAATTAGTGGAGTATAAAGTATCATTGAATCTTTGGGTGATTACAAATGCCCACTAATTAATCACTTCTCCTATAGAAGAGGAAAATTTGTCAATTGAAAGACCGATGTGCAATTACGTTCCTTGATTTACTTCTCCATTGTACACACTATACAAGTGTTACTTTCAATGTAACAATCATATCATATCAATAAAAACATTGAAGCTTCTAGATGTTAAATCATATTAGCTATATATTGACGTTTTATACGACGAGACACCAAATCCGAAAACGGCACATAGACCACACATATATGTTACTTTCAATTACTTTCTTTTTTCTCGGAAAACGATCAATCCTGCGAAAATATTATTAAGCCACTAGTTATACTCCGTATGGGCTACTCCCTCCGTCTTATAATGTTTGTCCCTTTTCCTTCACAAAGTAAAAAAAGGGACAAATAATATGGGACGAAGGGAGTATAATATTAGCAAAGAGGAGTTCTTGAATGGCACGAGGAGAGGAATTAAAATGTATAAAATTTTCAGTGAGAGCGAGAACTATAAATTGGCTAAGGCATCGACCGATGCATTTGCCAAACGACGAACATGATGGATTTGAATGGTGGCCGGATAGTTACGAAGGAGTTACTTTCGATTTCTGATCATAGACGGACGATTGAGTAAAAAAGATAATTAAAATCTTTAGGTTGTGATTAAAAATATAAAGCACTTTTATTGGTGTGATACGGTGTCTCATGTGTGAATATAGATTCATGATCTAACTAATGTGTAAGTTGATGGTTTAAAGTATTTTAGGATAAGAGAATATGATGCGAGAATCGATTATCATCTAGGGTCCTATGGATAATGATGTTCTTAATTAATATTCTCCCGTTTCAAAATACATTACCATTTGAACATTGCACATATATTAAGAAAAAAATGTTAATCCTATATTACCCCTATCAAATGTAGAGTTAATCATTTATTTAGAGAAATATGAAAAAGCGTAATGATTATGATAAAGATAATTATTATGGATATAAATGGAAAGAGATGGAAAAAAAATGTGAAATGGTCAAGTATTATGAAACAAGAAAAAGTGTCCAAAGTCAAAACGGTTAGGCCTTCAAGGGTAGTACCCAGAGGTCATCGGTTCGACTCTCATGAGCAGTGCCCTCAACCAAAAAAAAAAGTGTCTAAATGGTCATATATTTTGAAAGGGAGAGAGTATAATTAGCGATCAATTTACGTGCTTGAAAAGAAGCCCGAAAGACTGTTGATGGCTAGCTTTAATATTTTTTTCTCGGTTTCGATAAAGCATCAAAATTGACTTTATGTTCATTTTAACGTCCATTATAAACTTAATTAAGGGTTCATATTTAAGCTTATCTACGTGCATGTAAGAACATTTTTGCGTTCAACCATTTGTGTCTAATGTATCACTATAACTATAGCTTATAACCCATTTGAGGAGGAAAACTAGTTAATAACAATTTCAATCTGACGTAATAATTTTACAACATGCAATTTCAAAAGAATTTGACATGAACAAAATTAGAGTCAAATAACACAAGCGAAAAAGAGACGAAGCGATAAATATAAAATTTCCTCACATTTTTAGTCAATTTCTGGAAGCCTAAAGATAACCCATGCATATCCAATTCCATTTTTTCACGTATAAAGTCTAATATAGGTACGGCATGAGGGAAATCAAATATAAAAAACAATAATTTGATACACCTGAATATAAAAGTATTCAAATTGATACCCCAAGACTAATTACTTTTTGGTTAGTGCCCTTAAATTTTTTAGATGTTTGGATAGGCACGATTAATTGTGTTGACAACAAATTGACAATCCAATCAATATTCATACAATGCCTTGCAACTTCAAACTTTTTTCTACAAGATCAAATGTCTAGCACCACATATCTCAGTGAACATGTAAGTTGATGACATGAATTCATTGATCAAAGTAACTCCTCGCTATTATTTCACACCAAAAAGTCTAGTTTTATATACTACTTAATTCCCATCTATTATTTGAATACTACTAATCTACAACCAATTAATTAGGATATAACAACTCAAGTTAGAAATATCAAAACTTGAGTATAAAATATGACCCAAATTAATTTTGTACATACCTGTTGTAAAAGGATTCTTGGAACACAACGGATCGATTGAAGGAATGATTACTACATTTGCTGGGTAACACTCATCACTAACTTTTTGCTCTATATGACCAAGCTAGTGGTAAACGCTACCCAGTAAATACGTGATCAAAATCAAAACACCTCAAATCAAAACACCTTTTTTCGATTTGGACTACATCGTGCTTTACCCTAGTTTTTGCTTTAAAAAAAGGAATAAGAGATCATGTAAAAACTTGGTCACCAAATAGTGACTTGGGCCGGTGGAAAACTAGTGGCTCGGACCGGAGGAAACTCAGCTTAAGAAAATTACTTTGCTAACCCAGAGTTTAAAGATATTCCAGTTAATACCCTAAAACTAATAATGTACTGGTTAGTAGTAATAGCCTTAAAACGCATTGTTCAATTAAACCCCATATGTTAGGCCATGTGCAATGGGGGTGCCTTATTTAGAGTTCTTAGCAACCTCAAGGGGTTGGTCTAGTGGAACATGATAGAGTATCGGTCTGGTAGGTTGCAAGTTCGATCTTCTACTAGTCTTCTTGAGGTGAGACATATGTAAATTCCTCTTGTAAGAGCTCTTTGAGCCTTTAGGTCTTCCCTGACATTGGACATTTGGACTGGAGCACCGTTAGCTCACCTTAAATTTTCTTGACCAAAAAATAATAATTCATTCTTAGCTATTATTATAATATTTTCAATATCCCACAAGTACCTATTTTTTCTTTTTACTCCAATAGAGCAACTCATGAAACTTATATAAGCATCCAAATGTAGAAATAAAATGAACTAATGAAAGAGTTTCATGGTGCTTATACAATAACCAAACATATGAATTCGTAACTTTTACTTTTTATTTTCGTAATAAAATTATACAAAACCCTACTATATACCTTTAGCACACTCCCATTACATGCCCGGTAGCGGCAGCCATTTACAAAACCTCTTTGAGAAGGTTCTCTGCAATTTCAACCGCCCCACACTTTCCAATAAAAAATACTTTAAAATTTTTCAAAACTCAATCCCAATCCATCCGTACACTTGGCCTATATATACTCTCCTCTGGATCACCATTTCAACCTCCCTCTTCTCCATCTTCTTCCACCTCCGAACTCAAACAAACTTTCCGTTTCCGAAATCCGCCATAGCAGCCGACCTTCCTCAGATCGCAGATCTTGTCCCTTTCGTAACGCACTTCGAATCGAAACCGTTTTACAGAGCTATGCTTCAAATTCTCGCCAACCACAGCCACATTCACCGCCTCCTCTAACAACCTCGATCGGTTCTCTCCTCCCTATATGAGATACGTCACTCTCGCTCAATCCTTCTCTGTCGCCTTCCTCTACTGGTTCTACGTCTTCTCATGGACTCACAATCTCCCTAGGCAATTCCTCCGCCTTGATTTCGTTTCAATTTTTACTGTAAACCTAATCTGAGTTGGCGCCGATCTGTCAATGTCGTCGTCGTCGGCGAAGAGCTCGGGATCGGAAGGTGCGGAGGAGAGGAAGCGGAAGAGGATGGAGTCGAACAGGGAGTCGGCGAGGAGGTCTAGGGAGAGGAAGCAGCGCCATCTCGATGAGCTAATTAGGGAGGTTGCGCAGCTCCAGATCCGGAAGGGAGAGATTTCCGGCAAGACGACGGAGACCTCTCGGAGATTCGACGCTTTGGAGGCGGCCAACGCCGTTCTCGGCGCCGAGAAGGAGCGGCTCGCGAGGAGGCTGGAGTCGCTCGAGAGTGTGGTCGAGATCGCCAGGGTGTTGGAAGGTGCGAATCGTAGCGAAGGCGGTTCGTGTGAGTTCGGGATGGCGAATCCATGGCGGCCGGTCATGGCGGCCTCTTCTGGTGGGATGTTTGAGTTCTGAACAGGAATTGAATGTTGTAGTCTTTGATGGAATGAAATTGAATGGTGTGGTCTTTGATGGAATTTGACAGTTTGACATTAGTTGTGACTTGTAAATTAGTTGCTCTGTTTGTCTGTTTGGCGCTTGAAAGAATTAGCTGCTCAGTGTAACTTACTTGCTTTATTTGCTCACTTAAATTTCCTTCTTTTTAAAAACATTTGTTCCCTTTTTTGTCCATGAGGGTAGGATTTGTTGGGCTAATCGTGTTGGGTTCATTGGTAAAGCCTGGATTACGAACACAAGTCCATGATGACATCTGTAATAAAAATGTTAGATGAAATAGGAGGAAATCTATCACTACTACTAGTATTGTAGCTTAATCTTCTACATTGTAGCTTAATCAACGAAAACCTGCGGTCTACGCCATTATTTGATGGGTGTAATAATCAATTTTAGGTAGACATTATGATAACTTGATTGGATATTTGACGTAAAATGTCTTCAACTTGTCGTGTATTATCATGAGGGTGAATGATTGCAGGGTTGATTAGGAATTTGGCAAAACCCACAAAAAAATCACATTTTCACTGCAATTTTGCTATATATTGAGTTACACAACCGCCAATTGGTTCTTGGACGTCTATACAGAATTACATGGAACAACTAATAACATAAAGCTAGTGTTATGGGGGTCTGGAAAATTACTTCTAACCATTAGTAATTTTTATGGGAAGAACAGAGAGGTTTGATGCTAGAAGAAAATTTCAAAATCCAAAACAAATGTACATTGTTGAATACAACAAGGGTCTATGGGTAACATTTCAGACTTATCACGAAAAAAATATCAAACCTTTCTCAACATCCAGAAACACCTTTCAGGAAACAAGTACCAGCACTAGTGTAATCTGAACGCATAAATTATCTTCAAAGATGGAACAGAAAAGCAAACTACTTCCCTATAAAGCCCAAAAATGATAAACAAAAGTAGAGCTATAACAAAACAAAATCCGTGTCGCTTACAAACCTAATCATACCCAGCCAATTTGAACAGAATCTGCGTGGCTCATCAACACCTCCACATTGCCTATCATCTAATGGGAGCCACCTTTTGATGCCTCTTAAGAACAGGGTCACTGTTTCAAGCGACAAAACGGTCAACCGAGTGCACTTGAATCCATCTGGGTAAGAAATGAAGAATAAAAAGCCCTATACAAAAGTTAGTATCACCAACACAACAAGACCACAAAAACAAGTCATAGTAAAATTAAATCTTGTTTTTTTGTGGTTGAGAAAACCATATGGTTACCTGGGACATCAAGCATTTTGGACTTGGCGGTGTATTTGCATGATCCACTCAGGGTAGCTACTTGCACCACCAGTCTGATCCTCGATAAGATTTGCAAGTAGATAGAATCCTTCTCTCGGTTGCTCTCCTTGCCTCACAAGATGGCATAGCTGGTAGTACGAGGGATCATCCTCCCTCAACTTACGCAGGAGTGTCATCAGCTTCCTTGACATTTCATTATCACTTGCACTAAGATCCTGAAGGTACCATTGCAGGTTTAGGTTACATGCTCAAAATAAGAAATAAATAGACAGCAAAATATATGCTTCAACATGAGTCTTCATTGAGTTATTACTAAATCATTCATGGTGCAAGAGGATACATGCTACACTACGGAGTACATGCCATTATTGAAGCAGATCAGAGAAACACACTGATAGAATAAAACCCGGTAAAAGTTTATACTTTCATCTTAATGGCATGGTCGAGATCCCTAATTCTGATTTATGGTAGTGGAGACCTATCAGATATTTGATTATAAAGATAAAACTTTTCTGCCTACGTCGGAAGCTTATGAAGCACAAAGAATAATTGCACAAATTGATCATTCACATATATCCCGATGCCCTATACTGAGGACGTTTTCAGAGAAGCCTCATTTTATCTGATTTATGGTAGTGGAGACCTATCAGATATTTGATTATAAAGATAAAACTTTTCTGCCTACGTCGGAAGCTTATGAAGCACAAAGAATAGTTGCACAAATTGATCATTCACATATATCCCGATGCCCTATACTGAGGACGTTTTCAGAGAAGCCTCATTTTATCTGAACAGCAACAGTTGCTCACATTTTACTATATCATTATAAGCTAAAAAACAGTCCATTAGAACATACCTTTGACAGATCCACGGCCAAGTCCAAATTTAAATTCTTAGCGATGTCGGAAGAAAGCATTCTACCGATCCATATGACAAAACGGAAACCATCATCGTATATATATAGACCTCTAGAGTCTAAGCTTTCGATGGTGAGTGGCAATCTTTGACCAATGACTTCATCAGCTTGAGCAGATGGCTGTAAATAAGGAATAAGCTATTAAGTAAGAAACAAGCACCTACTTTCAAAAGAAATCATGCCAAGGAAATACCTTCAAGAGGAACTCATCTAATCGAATTAGGGATGGGTACAATAGTTTAAGAAGTCTTTTAACAGGTAAAGTCATTATAGTGGATCCAACTGCACAGCGTTCATCTAACGGTGCATCAGCATAGCTCCCTCGAATTGGAGTAGACTTCCATAGTGCTAGACCATACATGGAAAGGTACTTCAATGATTCTGGGTAAATCAGCCTTCCATGCAACCGATGTTGGGTAGCATAAAGGTTACGGTATTCTTTCAGAGACTTGACAATTCTAAGTAGTGTTGCATTTCTTGCATCTTCCAGTTTACTAGATAGAGTTTTCTCAATTGCTGGAAGACAAAAGAAGAACACAAAAAGAATAAGTAATTATCATTTACGTATAAAATTGATGCTTAATAGCAGATAGAGAACCAGAAATACTCTACCTAGCCTAGCTAGCAAAGAAACAACAGCACCAGTATCGGCCCGACGATACATCTCCCCCAAATCAGCAACCACAGGGGCTGCAGCTGTGTGCACTCTGATACGTCGCTCTCCAGAAGATGATGTATATCTGTTGACTGTTAAAAGAAAACTGCGCTTTTCATTTCATTTTTACTTTTTTTTAAATCACAGTAAATAGTAAATGATGCATTACCAAATTGGAAAATTTTGGTAGTGCAAGATGCATTACAGTTTTAATAACATGCGAGCCTATAAATTGATATATAGAAAGAGAATCTCAAGAGCATAGTAGTCCATGAATTAAAGGATACAACAAGGCAACTTGGAAATAGAGGGTCTGAGTTGTCAGCAATGTCTCTTCAAGGGATAACTGCATTCCAAATGCCTTGTCACAGTCTACGGCTGGAAGTGCTAACAAATCGGTAGACCGCAGCATGAAGTTCCCGTGGTATGATGAAAATCTCACACCTTTAAGACAATTTTTGAGGTAGATCATCAGATTCCAGACTAAAGTTATAGTTCATGCAAGAAATTAAATCTTTAAGAGAAATGAACAATCATAGGGCCAACCTTTTCCACATCTTATGCGCAGGACAGCTTCCCATGCAGTCTCCCGAGTAAGATCTCTAGTTAATTCATGCTTCAACTTCTCTTGGTGAACTGCTGACTGAAAGCCAGGATAGTAGTAAACCTGTCCACCCGTGTATTTTGATAGAGTCCCTGCAGATTTTTTTGAGGCCATGGGATGGGGGAAGGGATGGAGAATTAGACACGAGAAATTTAATATGATCATGCAACTACATAAGAAAAACATGGCAGAGATGCCCAACAACAGCTCAAAGGCACAGAAACGACATCAATGCTTAATTATCAAATTTTGATGTGGTAGAAGCTAAATTACCAAATTTGTTGTACTTGAAGCTAAATTTATAAAAAATTTGACATTTCTAATCATTTTTGTGATGCAAGTGGTGGATATCAAATGCCATACTCATTTTCAGCATCAGGTAAATGAATCGAATGCCTAAAAACTGAGGAAACGACTTGGAAGAATGTCAAAAGCTCACAAGCGAGGAAAACAAGTTAGCATCAATTATCTGGGATACTAAATTACTAAGAAATACATTAACTGCAGATGATGATGGCATACCTAAGGAAGCAATGTCAGTGTACTTGTCACTAAACGCATAAACATTGACAGCAATCTGAAACTTTGAGAAATCAGCAGCCATTTGCTTATAAAAGGGATCCTCAGGCACCCTTAGTGTATGCTCTTTATCTGTTCCGAAAACACGATGATCATCTCCTCGCAACCTAAGTCGGCCAACACCAAGAGATGGGAGCGTATTCTGGAAAATCAACAATTTACCCCCAAGCTGATTCTGCATACATAATACACGCACTGTGTCAATAGAAAATAGAGCAATCAAGTAATTATAGAGTGTACCTCGGAAAATTACAAAGCACTTTTTTTAACATCAGAAGAAATTGCCATGCATTGTGGAAAAATAAACACGCACCATGACACTGAAAGCAGATTTAAGAGCAGGGCCGAAAGCAGATTCTACGTTCATATTGTTCTGAAACATGGAAGGCAAACTATCTAAGAATGTGTCCACCACACTTCTTGAATCAGCTAGGTTGACAAGGAGATCATCTGGCAAGGGGACAAATATATCATCAACATCTGAGACCACCATCATTTGAGGCTGAGTTAAAGATGACTGCAAAGAAAAAAACAGTAATTAGTTTAAATGTTACACCAACGAATAAAAACTCAAACCAAAGAAAAAGACAAGCATTAGCATGAGAGTCCACTTGCCTTCATATTATAAAAATGTAATGTGCTATCAAAAGTTATGAATCCAATTTGAGTTCGCGGAGAGCCAGGCAAGTCATCCAAACAAGACTTTATCGTTTGAGCCACCACCTGTAAAATTATTTGAGTTTATATCATGTTTCCCATTGTCCTACAACAATAGCAGTGGAAATAGATAACTGTACAGGGTAACCAACTGAAACAAAAAATATTATAGCCATTTCCAAACCAGTAAGAAAAATGTTGGGTACTCAGTTTGCTTATGGAGGAGGATATATAAAAGAAAATACACCTTTCGAATATAAGCATTAGTTTGATCAAACAATGCATAACTATAGAAACTATCAGTAACTACAAAAGAACGCAATAAAAAGTGCACCATTAGCATTGCAAAACGACTTATTTTAACGTTATGTAAATCCAGCTGTCTAGCCCAACATTGAACAAGCTGTCACATACTAATTGATGGATCATTAAAAAAGGACACTCTCACATATATATATATATATATATACATGGCAATACTATTTACATGAGTCTAAAGATACAGTATTCAAGAACCAAATAAATTCTCACATATATACAAAACATATTGCCAGAAACAACAATACAGAGTAATAATTGCAAGGAATTAGCTAGAGGATTCCTCTTTGTTTATACCAAAGTTGCTTACCTGAACCATACCACTTCGAACTGCAGGGTACGATACATCAATGAGAAAAAAGTAAAGAGGTGGCATGGGTGGCCGCACCATATATTCAGTTGGTGCAACAAATTCAACACTGCCCTGAGTAAGTTCAGGCCGGTGGGCCAAATCAGTTCTATTGCCAGCAGCATCTAGATGTGCAAAGTAATCACCAGGCACTGCATTAGAGTACAGACATGATTAGCAATTAATACAGAATTTTTTTTTACTAAAAACACATTGATAAACATGAAGCAACCAAACATGTTCTGGAGGTCATAATAGGGGTTCAATCAAGAATTCAAGATGGAATTCAGGTGATACTCGGATAAACAAAAAAGAAAAAGAACAGAAAATGGAATCTTGGCAACAGATTCATACCAATATGATGCAAATTAGCATCAACAAATCAAACCATGAGGAAAAAGCTAATCATTTTGTCCCAAAATGCAAAATTAAAGGGTGACAAGAAGAGTAGGTAGTTAAATGGAAAAGCATTTTGGAGCCCTTTTTAACAAATTTTTCAGCTAGATAAAGAACTGATTATTGATTGCTTACCCTCGTTAAGTAACGCGCATATGTTGCAACGCCACTTTCTCCCGCCATCTGTGAATGTAATATATGGGTTTATATATGTACGGCACCTTCTACAGCGAACAATGCCGGTTGAAACAAAATTTATTACAGGCACCTCCTCCTAAAACAGGCAAGCAAAGTAAGTTAGAAAGTAAAATCAGAAAGCATCAACATTTACAAATTAGAAAGTATAATTACAAACCCCATCTGGAGCTTCTGCAAGGGGGCAGACAACAGCACCGAGAGGCAAATGCCACCTTGATAGCAATGACTGTGAATTTGGAATGCCACTAGTAGTGAGTCGTAAATATTTAGGCTTGCAATTCAACGGGTAAGCCTCAGAAAGAGAAGTGGGCTCAACATCACCCTCTAGTGGCTTAGGTAATGCTTTTGGATCAAGTCCTGGATCCACTGACCCTGGCATAGTCCCCAATGAGAGAGAATTAAAGTCCTCTACCAAGCCCTGCATAACACCAGTAGGTGGCCCAGTGGGTTGTTGCATCGCTGGTCTTGACTGCATGTATTGAGGAGCTGCAGCATACCCGGCTTGTTGCCCATAGTAAGGAGAAGACGGCATCTGTGGAGGCGATAATTGTGCAGGGGGAGGCATTTGCTGAGCTGTGGCATACCCATAAGGTACAGCTCCTGTTTGAACAGGTGGTGCTTGAGCCAGGGGGCGGTATGAAGGGGGTCCGGATGCCGCTGGAACATAAGAAGGTGGTGGGGGCATACTTTGTTGCAGAGGTGGGGCCAAATTAGGAGTCACCACGGGAGGTGTTTGGGCAGGGGTTGCCTGAGAAGGAGCCGGGAATTGTGGAGAGGGGAACCGCTGGAAATAATTTGATGCAGGTGGACCAGCTGATGCCTGAGAAGGAGTCGGGAATTGTGGTGGAGTTATCCCAGGCCTAGCAGCACCAGCTGATGCATACGGAATCATGCTTGGAGGAACAGATGTAGAAGGTGGTCTGAAGCTTGGGACCTCTTGTCTAGCCACAGGCCCAGATGACATGAAGGGACTCACTACAGGTGGCTGGGAGGGTGGTGCTGCAAATGGTGTAGCAGCTGGCTTACCGGGATAGTTGGGACGGCCAGGATTGTCGGTTGCCATGGGATTGGATTTCGCCTTTTGTTTGCTCCCGTGAGACAACCACACCTATGCATTTCAAGTACACCATGGATTCAAACTCTATGTAGTACTATTCAACACACTTATACACAAATTTGTAATCAAACATCCTCATTGATAAGAAGAAGTCACAAGAAAATAGTCAAAGTAACATGACACAGCAATATGCAAGAGAAAAGGTTTTCAAGAGACTCATGAAGATATAGTAAAAAGACATCCAGTCTTTGAAAAGATAGCCTAATTCTGAGAGTATGGGGAATTAGTTTGCCTTAAAACCTTCTTCAAAAGTCCCAATCCCAACATTAACTCAAAACTATGATTAACTCCACCTGAATTACCATACGATATATTCCAAACAAACCCTACATAAATCTCACTTGCAAACCGGATCAGACTCCTCTCAAATCCACAATTCCCGTGCCCTAAATTGATCATCCTCTACAGATTCAAATCAACCGGCTCATAATGGTCAAAGAACAATAAATTACACTAGAAAATCCACAGCAGGAACCAGATCAAGCAGAAATTCGCAAACTTATGAAACAAAACTCGCAACAGGGGATAAAATTACTCACCGACGAGCACGGAGATCACGACCGATTGCTTAGATTGGAGATTGAAAGGGGTAGAATTCGAACTAGTGACTGATTCGTCGGGACTGATATTGAATCTCTCAGTCTAAATTAGATCAGTTGATCCTGTTCCTCCTACTTGCCGGATTCGCGGATGTTGAATCGAAGAGAATTGGGTTTTCACAGGAGAGCAGAGGGAGTGCGAGGGGAGAGGTTTTCGCCGGAGCGCATCGCAGAGAGAGCGAGGGGGAGAGAGATTTGAGGTTCTTCTACCTTTCCCAGATACGTTTTTTCTTTCTTCGTTTCGTTAATTTTAATTGTCATGAAATAACATAATTAGTTTTTTTTGGGGAAGAAATAACATAATTAGTTGAACCGATAAATCTATTTGGACTTACGGATATAAATATATGCTATTTATATCCAATTAATAATGTGTTATTAATATAAGACATGACGCTCAAAAAAAAAATATAAGACATGGATGATTGAACGAATTGAGTTGACCCTATAATTAAGTTAGATTAAAAAAACATTATAATTGTTTGATTATTTATATTTAATTATAATATGTATTGTTATTTTATGTCCAGTAATATATGGTTTCAATTGGGTGAAATTAGGATCAATTGAATTCAGATATTTTTTGAATAATTTTGAATGGATGATTTAGCTTTAAAATTTGAGTCAAATCTACACAAGTTTTGATTATATCATAACTAGTACAAAAATCATGCAATGTAAATATAAATTGGAGCTGACCGATTTGATATCGAATTTTGACATAAATCCGCTTTTAACTAGAGAATCTATAATCCAAATCCGATAGATCCGAGTTCGAAACTATTGGCAGATATACGTATTTTTATTTATTTTATTTTATTTTAAAAATTTTTCGTTTTTATATTATTATTTAATATACTATTGAAATATGAGAAAGTTTTTGGATTATACTTTTAGATTTAATAATGACAAAAAACATAAGGAAAAATTGTTAAGATAATAAAAATCAATCACTGGGTTTTTAAGATTAATATAATGATATAACGTTAAAAAAATTCATGTTATGGAAAAATCTTAAGATATTATGTAGATAGGAGTATAAGAAAATTGGATAAACTATCAAAAAGATATAGAAGGATTAGAAGCTATATTTAGGAAATATAATTTAAAAAATAAAATCATTCTTCTATTTAGACTTGATGATGTCAAAACCTGACCCGATCTGAACCGACCGAAAATTTAATGGTTGAAACCCAACCCGAATAATAGTAAGCAAAGGTAAAAAACGAACCCGATTGGGTTGAAACCTTGAACCCAACCCAATTTTTTCAATATATATAGAATAACTATATTTTCTTTTATATATTATAATATACTTTTAACATAAAACCTATTATAAATACAATAACATATTTTTGTAAAGATCTATTAAACAATTATTATTCAATCATAATTTAATTTTAATAATCATTAAATATTCAAATTCTTGATTTGCTAGGTACACCAAACCCACATAACAACATGTCAAAATCCGATCCAACGTAACATGTAATCAGATTGATCCGAACTCGCACTCAACTCCAACCCGAATCAACCCAACCCGTTTAACACCTCTATTTCAAGGTAATAATACATGGGGGAAGGAATACTTATTGGACTGTCCATTTGGGGTCAACACAACTAACCTTGGTTACTTAACGGAATCAGGCTCCTCTACACCTCTTGGTGTAACATTCGGTGCTTCACTTTATTATTTACACTATGAAATAACAAAAAAAAAATTATATTCATATTGTAAACGTTTATTCTTATGTAATTTATGAATTTTTGTGATATAAAGTTCGAGTGAATATTTTTAATAGCCAAAAAGATGATTAATTCATCATTTTTAATGTATAAACAACAACAACAACAACAACATTTACCCAGCTAGTCCCGCATCCGCGGGATCTGGGGGGTCAGGATGGGGGCAAACCAGACCTAGATGGAATGCGCCCGAAATAACCCAAGAAAGACACAACATACCAACTCGACAAACTATATGAGACCAAAATATAAAACCACAAAAGCTAAAACTAGTACAAAGGAAACTAAAACTAGGAACTAAGTGCAAACAAGCTCCCTACGCTTCATCCTTTCGCTGAAGAAAAAGCTCGCTACAACACCCAACCGACTAACCGTCCAACACCTTAATCCTCTCCCTCCATCTTTCTCTACACTGGGCCAACTCCACTGAAATCCCTAACAGGCTGATATCTTGTTTTATGTTGTCCATCCAGCGTTTCTTCGGACGACCCCTGCCTCTCCTGTAAGCCCCTAACTCCATACGCTCACATCTTCGGACTATAGCGTCCGGGCTCCGCCTCTCAACGTGCCCAAACCAACGGAGCCTCGTTTCTCGAAGCTTGTCTCCTATACTGGCCACCCCTAGCTTACTTCTGATCTCCTCATTCCTGATCTTGTTCATCCTTGTGTGCCCACACATCCATCTGAGCATCCTCATCTCTGCGACTGCAAGCTTCTGTTCCTGAGCCTTCGTCGTCGGCCAACATTCAGCGCCGTAGAGAATCGCTGGCCTTATCACAGATCTGTAGAACTTTCCCTTAAGCTTCAGCGGTACCTTCTTGTCACACAGAACACCTGAAGCTGCCCTCCACTTCTGCCAACCTCTCTGAATCCGAGACCTCACATCCGCATCAATACACCCGTCGCGTTGCAAAACTGAACCCAAATACCTGAAGTTATCCCTTCTTGCAATGATCTCATCCCCCAGCCGCACCTCACTCCTAGAGTCAGTTTCCTGCCCGAAGCTGATAAAATAGTTATAATAACTTTTTTTATCATAAAAGTGTACAAATGTATGATACTTATCATTTACTCCCTCCGTTTCAAAATACATGACCATTTGGACACTTTTCCTTGTTTCAAAATACTTGTCCATTTCACATTTTTTACCCATCTCTTTCCATTTATACCCCTAATAATTATCTTTATCATAACCATTACACTTTTTCATATTTCTCTAAACAAATGATTAACTCTACATTTGATAGGGGTAATATAGGAATAACATTTTTTTCTTAATATATGTGCAATGTCCAAATGGTCATGTATTTTGAAACGGAGGGAGTATAATACAAATATAATTATTTTTTAAACAATTTAAATTAAATTATATATAAACAAATTACATAAAGTTGGAAGGAAGTCTAGAAACAAGCTGGGCTCCGACACCCTTTTGAATGCAAAAACTCAATATGTGAAAAATAAAAGCACCACTCTTAACATTGTAAGGACCAGTTTATTAACTTATAGTATAAATAATTAATAAAATGGAGCACCAAAGGTTACGCCGAGAGTTATAGAAGATCCTTATAGTATGAATAATTAAGCACCACTCTTAAACAATTAACATTAACTTATAGTATGAATAATTATAGAAGATCCTTACACTACTTAACGTGAGAATAATTAAGGACCAGTTTCTTCGACCAAAAAAATTAGACGAAAATGGGTAACTAGGCTATGGGCAAGCAATATTGAAGCAAATAGGTGACAAGGAAAAAAAATGAGGTCCCATAGGCGATCTTCCCGTTTTGCCCCTACCTTTTTTTTAAATTTACAGGATGACGTCACCAATGGCATATGATGACGTCAGCACTCCTTACCACTATCGGCGTTGACCGACGTTGATCAGTCGTTGACCGTCGTTGACCGGTCGTTGACCGACGTTGACTGGCGTTGACCGCCTTGTCATCAGTCCACGCACTCAACTTGTCATTTCGTTCACGTACTCAACTTGTCATTTCGTTCACGTACTCAACTTGTCATCTGATGACAAGTCGAGGTAAAACCCATCATTCACGCAAAAAACTTGTCATCAGTGATGACCAGTTACGAAATTGACCTATGTGGGATTTGAACCCACATTATTGTGCATCAAGCACATTGCTCTACCATTTGAGCTAATAGGCCATAATTATAAGTAATATATATACAAATCTAACATACCCAAACCCATAAAATCATCCAAAAAACATTAAAACAGACCTGTCATCACCCCCAGATCCGTAAAACAACTTGTCATCACCAAAACACATTAAAAAAGGACTTGTCATCGCCAAAACCCATAAAAACGGACTTGTCATCACCCAAAACCTTAAAACACACTTGTCATCAGTCAGATCCGTAGAACAAACTTAAATTGCTCAAAACTCATAAAAAATCACTTGTCATCACCCTAAATCATAAAATCGTCCCAAAAACACTAAAATGAACTTGTCATCCAAAAAACCCACAAACTCAAAACCCCTATACCCACAACAAAACTTGTCATCACTTAAATCCGAAACACAAAGTTGTCATCCAAAAAATCCAAAAACATATCCAAACCCATAAAATCATCCAAAAGACCTTAAAACAAACATGTCATCACCCCCAGAACCGTAAAATAACTTGTCATCACCAAAACACATTAAAAACGGACTTGTCATCGCCAAAACCCATAAACACGAACTTGTCATCACCTAGAACCATATAAAACAACTTGTCATCACCCAGAACCTTAAAACGCACTTGTCATCAGTCAGATCCGTAGAACAAATTTAAATTGCTCAAAACTCATAAAAAATCACTTGTCATCACCCCAAAACATAAAATCGTTTGCAAAAACCCTAAACTCAACTTGTCATCCAAAAAACCCACAAACTCAAAACCCCTAAACCCACAAAAAAACTTGTCATCACTTAAATCCGAAAAACAAACTTGTCATCTAAAAATTCCAAAACCCTCAAAAATCCAAAAACCCAAAAATCCAACCGGTTGGATCCGGCTCGTACGAGCCCGGATCCGGCTAGATCCGGCTCGTACGCGTCCGGATCCGGCTAGATCCGGCTCGTACGCGTCCGGATCCGGCTAGATCCAGCTCGTTCGAGCCCGGATCCGGCTAGATCCGGCTTGTTCGAGCCTAGATCTGGCTCGTAGGAGCCCGGATCTGGCTCGAACGAGCCCGGATCTAGGAGAGAGGGAGAGAATGGAGAGAGAGATGGCGGATGAACCTGAGGGCGGGCGACGGCGGCGACGGAGAGGGAGGGCGGGCGACGGCGGGCGGGCGGGCGACGGCGGGTGGGCGGGGCGACGGAGATGAGAGGGAGGAAGGAGAGGGAGGGAGTGTTGGAGAGGGAGAGAATGAGGGGAAGGAGAGAGGAAGGAGTGAAAAAAAAATGAGGAGGAGAGAGAAAAAGAGAGAGTTGAAGGCTTTTATAGGGGGGGATTCACCTAGATGCTTCATTTTTTTTCAACTTCGTCTACCCTCCCTAAAAACGCCCCCATTCCACCCCCTCTACCCCAATCCCTCAGAAAATTAAGGACCAGTTTATTTATGTGGTTATTTTACGCCACTAAAATCCTAGACACCACACGGCATCAAAACTCTTCTCAACCAATAAAGGATTGCCACGTCGGATACACGTGTACAAAAAATGACGTGTCACCTCTTGAGTGAACAACAAAGTATAGAGAGAGTTTCGCCTAGAAATTCAGATCTGGTTTTGGGGCAAAACTCTCGTTCCTCCATTCTCTCCTTCGTCTCTCTTTCTCTCTTTTAGTTTTGCAATCTACAAATTCTACACAAATTTGCGTTCAACGTGTTCATGCCAGAGTTGAGAAGACGAGCCAACTTCGACGTTTGACTTTTCTCCCTTCTCCGATCAACAGAAACTCGAATTAATTCCGATTACGAAACAATGGCGGAGCCCAGGTACAATCTTAAGAACCCAGCGGTGAAAAGGATCCTTCAGGAGGTCAAGGAAATGCAATCGAATCCTTCTGAAGACTTTACCAGCCTTTGTCTTGAGGTTTCTGATCAACTTTTTATATCCTTCTTTCGTCTGGATTTTTCAATTTCTTCGTGTATTTCAGCTTGGCGTTATTCGAATTGCACGGTTTGTTATTGATCTGCGTAGAGTTTGGTTGAATTATGGAGATTCTCGAATTTGAAGATTCTGTGCATTTTTTTTAGGGTTTGAGCGTAGTAGTGGGACATTTGGGGGTTCGATCGGTTTGTTTTGATTCTTTTGTGCTCGATTTGGATCATATTTTATTGGTTGTAGGTCAAATATGTGAAATACCTTAAATTCTAGCTAAGATTACTTGAGCCATGTAAGTGTTGAAATGCTCAATTTAGGTCAGAAAGGCTGTTGATGATTTGGCCTTATGCAAATATGAGTTTGGTTTATGTTTTGGCCTCACATTTAAGTTTCTCATGTGTGTTTAGGAGAACATATTTGAATGGCAGTTTGCCATTAGGGGTCCTCGTGACACTGAATTCGAAGGTGGCATCTATCACGGGCGGATTCAGCTGCCTGCAGAGTATCCGTTCAAGCCTCCTTCGTTCATGTTGTTGACGGTAATCTCCCGTTTTCGTTGTTAATAATGTACATGGATTTTGGCCATTTAAAGGTTGGAATTCGTGTTTCCGGAACTAGCTTAATGTATTTTGGTGCTTCAATTTCGTAGCCAAATGGTCGTTTTGAGACCCAGACGAAAATATGCCTCAGCATTTCGAATCATCATCCCGAACACTGGCAACCATCTTGGAGCGGTGAGTAGGAAAATTCGCTTACATTCTTCGCGTGTTCTTCAGTTCATTTGTGGCTAATACTTTGTGATATGAATCCAGTTCGAACCGCATTGGTTGCTCTCATTGCTTTCATGCCCACCGACCCTAATGGTGCCTTAGGCTCCCTAGACTATCCGAAGAAGGAAAGACGCGTACTAGCCATTAAATCTCGTGAAGGGCCTCCAAAGTTTGGGACTCCTGAACGACAAAAGCTAATTGATGAGGTCCATTTCCATAAATTCATCATCATGGCTACTAAAACTGATTACAAATTTTTTAAACATGACATTCAACATCTGGTTGTCTTTCCCAGATTCATGAGCACATGCTAAGCACGGCACCGCCAGTTCCCGAGATTGTTCAACAGGAGCTGGAAGGTCACCAAGAAACTGAAGTTGTGAGCGAAAATCCCCAAGACAGGACCATCACAACTGTGACCACAGGCGAATCTTCAAATGCAAGTAACGATGAGTCTAGCGACCGGATTCCAGAGCAACCATCTCACGAAATCGTCAATGCTGCTCCTCGAATTGTTGCAAACGAGACTCGGCCACTTAATGATCCCAGTTTACAACACCAACCATTGCCTCAACCACGCGCAACTGGGGTTCGGAGACAAGCTGATGACCGGCTATTTACGTTGGCTGCCATTGGGCTCACATTAGCCATTGCCTTCCTTATATTCAAGAAGTTCATGAAAGCTAGTGGGTATGGCACTGTTTTCATGAACGAGTCATAAAGATAAAATTTTCCTCACTAAACTTAAGCAATTGCAAAGATTGAGAATGTTCGATCTTATCTTATCAGGGTGCTTGTAATATAATCTCGATTTTCTCTGGATTGGGGTAATCGGTTAGCCAGCTAGCAATGTCTCTTACAATAAGAGTATACTTTGGAAGCCATTTGATATGTACGGTATATAGCTTTGAGCTATGATCAAGATGTTATAAAGTGATCATATGCGTTAATACGTCCATATGTAATCATACAACACGCTAATTGCTGAATGAAGAAAATGACGTGTCAACACAAACCCCAAATATAATACTCTGTTTGTAGACTTGTAGTGCACCGAACTCGTAACATTTTCCTCATTACCGAACACACAATATCGTTCCAAAGCCAAGAAGGCAGGAAAACAATGACCATTGTCATTGTTACAATTTACAGAACACGAGCAACAAATGAGCATCACACGTAACTGAATTTCAAAGTTTAAATGACAATTGCTACATGATCAAGATTTTTTTGGTCGGATGCTACATGATCAAGATTCACAAGAAGAAATACAATGAGTTAATTGCCTCTGAAAGTGTTTGCTAGCAGCCAACCTGCCAAGTACATGTGTGCCTGGTGAGTGAGGTGGAGCCCGTCCCAGCTTAGTCGTCTCTTCGGGTTTTCACAAGCCATGACTCCAGGGGTTCCACACGACCTGCTTGCGTTGTAGTTGTAGGCATTGTTTCCATCCCCACAGCATGTCTTAAACAATCCATCTTTCTCAAATCCTAACAAACCACAAAGGGTTACAAATACATTTCCTTTGATTAACACTAAACTCTGATTAGGTACAAGAATAAAGGTTTTGGCCACTTATGTCAAAATTTGGACAGCATAATGTACTTTTAAGTGTACAACAGAAATCAGGAAGTAGTGTCAAGAGTGACTAACCAAGGGAGGCGGCATTTCGAAGAATCCATATATAGGCAGCGTAAGTATCTCCATACGAAATTTTAACACGTGGATGAAGCCGTTGAAGCTCCTTAATAGCATCCTGAAGTTTGAGATTGTGGAACTGAAATAACTCATTTAGCGATTTGATACACATGAATTCGTCAAAGACCGAGGTGTCATTTGATGCAAAATTGGCAAGGGCAACAGGACTACAACCAAGAGGAAAGAATCCAGGTACAACAACATGAATAGCACCATGATCAATCACTTCCTGCACAAGACCATTCGATTATCCAATAAATCTACAATGTCGAACTAGCAAATACAGGAAAGTACCATCTTTATACTGATAGTGCTCACCTCAATAGTATTTTTGATGGCATTAACCACATTAGGTACTAGATTGTACTGATCTGAGATTGTTCTGCCTCCACCAAAATAATAGTTGTAGTCATTTCCTCCAACTGATCCTATCAAAAAGAGGGCATCTCGAAGCCTATGCTTGCACTCTACAATATAGAGACTTATAAGTTAGAAGTGCCAGATTGTCAACAAGTATCCATGTAGATTAATTAGCATCAAGGTAAGGTGAGGAGGGTTTTTGCTGTAAACATCGAGATCAATGTGAATCATCCAGATCAAGAATAACAAATGTTTGAGATTAGAATTTCATCATATGGTGGTGTTTTCATAAATCTCTTAGAGCTTGCAGACAAAATCACAAAAGTTGTTTATTTTATGTAAGAAACTTGTTAATAAATTCCCATATAATTACTTCTATGTAATTCATCAATAGTTCAAAAAAGTAGATTGAACAAGAATGTATATAGTCATATGATCGAATGCACCAAAGTTATGTAATTAATCTGAGCAATTCATTTGTTGAATCATTTGTTTCACTATTCATCGTAACAGTTCTCTAGTTCAATTCAATCTTACCTTCTTTGGAGGAGCATATAGATTCTAGATGAGTTCTAAACCATCCAAGCTGAGAAGACAGGGAGCTGTTACCAAACACAGAAAGATTCTGTGCAGTAAAAAACGATGTCTCGAGTGCAGTGGCACCAGCGACCGCGAAATTCACTCCATTGTCAAAATTTGCATCCTTATCCAAGTACGGATTCAACAACGGGAGTTGAAAGGCCTTCGCTGATTGTAAGTAAAATAAATTCTAAAGGTCACTTAATACTGCAGTTGAAATCCATAAAAAAAAAACAGTAAGGTTGAAAACAGTATAATACCAAGAAAATCAACAATGAGAAGGCCATCAGAGCAACGGCCAGTAGGGCGATTAAAGAAGGTTTCGCCATAAGGCAGAGATGAGCAGACTGCTGGATTCTGTCTTATGGCATTTCCTGTATCACAAAGTGAATCTCCAAACTGGTAAATGGCATCAAATGTGGCAGTTGTGCCAGATGTATGAAGGAGGAGAATACAAGAAAGACACAACAAGCTTAGACTCTGGAAACCCATTTGACCTGCAATCAGCATTGAGCTAGCTACATACCACAAGGGTTATGTATATATAGATTGACCTTGTGCACCCCAATACATAGAAATGGCCATGATGAATTCATACCCCCATATTTTATCATCAATTGATGATGATTAGTCTAAGACCCAAGAGCATGCTCCTTTTTCTGAGCCGGAAATTCAGCAAACAGGAATTGAACAAGCCAATAAATGCATAAACTATAGTTGACTTGTAACAATGCTAAGGGTTCCTAAATATTCTACTGTTATTCGTCCATTGACCAATCCATAAGGCCATTAGTATTGAACTACATCTTAACCAGATGACAAGACCTGATCCAATAAACAACTCTACCTGAAAAATTCATATCCAATTGAATATTATACGTTACATAAATAGATAAGCAAAGTCAAAAACAAAATTAATACTGTAACAATTTATGGAAGACGTGACCGCTACTAAGAGTACGAGTTGCTTACAACTTGCTTCGCCGGAATTATTCCGTTGACTGGTTCTGCTCCGACAGCCCGCCGTTGACGATTCGGTCTCAAAATCGTTTTCTGATGAACATCTGTTGACAATTACTGTTTCCATGTTTTCGTCGATGGACTCCGAAATCGAATTAGGGTTTTCCTGCGAATCAATTCATGCGCAATCCCCAAAATTTCCGAAAAGTAAACCCTAAGAGTTTGACCGATCGACATTTATGCAGAAGGATATCGATACTGGATCTTAAGAAGAAAAACTTATACGAACAAACCTGCAATAACAATTCAGATACGTAACCAGTCGAAGAAGATTCGTCAATGACGATCGGATCCGGATGAGGGAAACGGATAATCGATAGAGACGCTGAGCGGGCGGGGTTTGGAGAGTAAGTTCCCGTCCAATTAAAGAAATTGGGCTTTCAAATATGGGCCGGTAACTATACACGGTTTTTTTTTTTTTCGATAAATCACAAATTGATTGTCTACGCCTAATTTTTAGTTTTTTTGGTTGAGTCGCCTAATTTTTAGTTGCTACAAGTATTTTATAAGTATTTTTATAATATAATATAATGTGTATAAACAACTTTGTGCATTGGACCAAAAAAATAAATAAATTAAAACACTGGTTTCTTGGACCCAACCCACTCGAAAATCTGACAAACGGTAGACGGGTAGATGAATAGTTTCAATGTTTCATAGATAATGGATGGGTAAAGGTTCCTCCATACATAATACGTACTACTCCGTAGTCCGTATATATGGTAAGTGAACCTCATAAATATAATTTTCAGGTTTGATATAAGCCATTTCACAAATTAAAACCACAAACAAGATAATTAGACAAGCAATCACAAGTTCTTGGAAACACGAGCATCAAATGGCTCTGAAATTGTGTTCGAGCAACCAACTTGCCATGTAGTTGTATGCTTGTTGAGTGAGGTGAATCCCATCCCAAAATATTCGCGTCTTCGGGTCTGGACACGACGACACTCCCGGAGTCCCACGATATCCACGTGTATCGTAATTGTAGGCATTGTTTCCGTCGCCACAACATGTTTTCAACACTTCGTCTTTCTCAAATCATGTTAAATGTACACTATGTTTTCTGTTTTTGGGCCTGTTGTATTCTGTTTTGGGCCTGCGGCCCATAATTGTAACTAGGGTTTCTTGAGTCACTATATAAGCTCTCGAAATACCTAGATCTCTGTATTCCGAATTCTGTCTTCCATAATAATATAAGGTTTCTCTGCCCGTGGACGTAGGTAACACACCGTTACCGAACCACGTAAATCTGTGTGTCGTTCTTGTTTTATTGTTCTCCTTCTATCTCTCGTTACAACAAGATCCTTAAGCACTTCAAAAACACATTGATATAAACTGGTTTTTTTTTTCTTGTTAAGAAGTCTCTTTCTTAACTATAAACTGAAATTTATTATGAGGTCCTTTGGAGTATAACTGGTGAACCAAATGCTCACTCAACATTGTTTTTTCTCCTTGTGGATTTTTAGATAATGGACTTATTCCCATACAAAGAATGTTTGATAACATACTCATTGCTCTACAAAGATTTCTTAAAATATGTGTGTAAGCTTAACCAATTTCATTTTCATTATGAATTTCTGAAATCTATGAATTGCAAGTGTACTATTGTACTATGCAGTTAATAAGAATTGACTATATACAGAAGCATAACAACTTTTTAATTGCTCTGAATATGCAAAATGCAGGAGTCTAGAACAGATGAGTCGGGTTTCATCAATGTCAAGAACTGG
The DNA here is from genome assembly GCA_934048045.1 of Polygonum aviculare. NCBI lineage: Eukaryota > Viridiplantae > Streptophyta > Magnoliopsida > Caryophyllales > Polygonaceae > Polygonum > Polygonum aviculare. The sequence goes on from OW204024.1 coordinate 1,886,227, forward strand.
ACTTGTCAGGCCTATTTGAGGAGAAGGTAAACTTCATTGTGATTATACTAACTAGATTATTGCCCGTAAAGTAGGTATACATACGGAAACTGAAAGGTAAAGTTCACCTCCATAGAATCCACTAAGATTAAAAGGATTTTTGCAGATCCTAATACAGTATCATCAAATTTTACACAATGCAGCTACTCATCGATAGAGAACCCAACAAAGCAAATCGACTTTAGTCTCAAGAATTTTGTATTAGAAATTTGATAAGGAATTACAATTAATGAGGTTTGTTGACCTTAAAGCTTGACATTCTGGTCATACTACCATATTCAGTCTTAGTGATAAAGGTCGCACTTACCCCCTCCATTTATCATACGACAGGAGGGGGTGAACAACATACCAGTATTCTAGTCGGCGGTGTCCCACTCCGAGGGACACTCGCCTTTGAGCAAGGAACCTATAAATGCTTCATTCTCCTTTCCATAAGCTCTAAACTCCCCTTTGTCCACCACGAATCTTGTATCCCACATGAAAAGGGTATGATAACCTCTTTTTTCAGCTAAAAAAAACACACCAAAGCAATATTATACAAGATTCAATCTTTGCCTTTGTCCCTTTTTGAATTATGAGCTATTTTGATACAACAGAAAGGCAAAAATTGAATTCTGTATAATATTGTCAACTTCACAAGACTCTTACAACTTTGTCTCCTTAAAAAGATACCAAAATTTGTGTTTTGTAGTTACTTTTTGAATATTTTTCTTAATTAAGATTAGACTCTGTTACCAGTTGGTTCCTATTAGACAAGACAAGAAAGGAAAAATAGGTCCAAATTTCTATTCAGGTGGCGATGGAGTGTTCATACAATCCATTAATTCCACCTGAATTACTATATATACTTGGATTTCTCTTTGTGGAGTGATGTTGTCGTCTATTTATCAGATTCTTGCTCAATTGTCTATAATTGTGCAGCATGTTGGTTGGAATCGGAGGTTGTGAATGCAATTGAAGGGCCCGATGACATTAGTGGTAGATGCGCAATGCTCATCCGTCTACATTTATACACGCAGAAAAGAATGAATCTCTTAATGTATGTCGTCATGTGATTCATTTCGCTACGTGTTCAACCGTGATATAATTAGTATACGTGGCGAAATATATGACATCACATATTATTCACATACTAGCGTAACATGTCGTGCCATACATGAGTATTATACTTCAAAATATTAAAATTAGAATTATATATATTATAATTCAGTATTTATATGAAAAATATAATATAAGTTTAATAAATTTGTTTCTTCTAAAAAAATTGATATTGCTTTTGAAGTTCATATAACCTGGATAATATATAAGACATAATGTTTACACTTATATATATATATAAAACTTGATTATAAGAATCTAAATTGATACTTTATTTACAGTTTTTATTATCATATTGTATATATTAATAACGACTATCAGAAATTTAGATAACCCACTCGAAAATCTGACAGACGGTAGAGGAGTAGATGAATAGTTTCATAGATAATGGACGGGTAAAGGTTCCTCCATACATAATACGTACTACTTTATATGGTAATTAAACCTCATAATTCATAATTAATACAATTGTCACGTACATATATCCACGTACAAAAACATACGTATACACGCAAATTTACTCATGACTCTGAACCAAATAACGGACTTAGACACTCAGATTTTTGTACTTATGTTTAATATAAGCCATTTCACAAATTAAAACCACAAACAAGATAATTAGACAAGCAATCACAAGTTCTTTGAAACACAAGCATCAAATGGCTCTGAAATTGTGTTCGAGCAACCAACTTGCCATGTAGTTGTATGCTTGTTGAGTGAGGTGAATCCCATCCCAAAATATTCGCGTCTTCGGGTCTGGACATGACGACACTCCCGGAGTCCCACAATTTCTACTTGGATCGTAATTGTAGGCATTGTTTCCGTCGCCACAACATGTTTTCAACACTTCGTCTTTCTCAAATCCTGTTCAACGTACTAAATTAGTCAATAAAAAACTCTATGATTATACTAATAACTCTTGGATTAATTAGGTCAACTAACTTACCTAAGGAAGCAGCGTTTCGAAGGATCCATTGAAAGGCAGAATCAAGATCTCCATACGAAATAGAAACGCTTGGATGTTGATCTTGAAGCTCCTTTATAGCCTCTTGAAGCTTTAGATTATGATACTCAGTGAACTCGTTATACGCCTTGATGCACTTATATTCGTCATATATAGAGGCGTCGGTTGATGCTACGAAATTAACTAGGACGGATGGATAACAACCTAAACGAAAGTATCCCGGTACAAGTACATGTGTAGCACCATTATCAATCACTTCCTGCAAATTAAAGATCACTAGAAAATCAATTCAACAAGAAATATGTACACAGTCTAGCTAGGCCAGTGACCGCCTTCAGACATCTAGTCAAACGGTTAAACCTCTAAGGATAGTACCTAACTAGAGGTCACCAGTTCGACTCTCATGGGCAATGCCCTCAACCCAAAAAAAATCTAGGCTAGTGACCTAGCTAGCCGAATAAAACCACGTACTAAATCAAGTAGAAGGATTTAATTAGTTGAGACAAGTGATCATATAATGTTACGTTGCTCACATTGATACCATCTTTGACTATCTCAATCACATCAGGAACAAGCTTGTAGCCAGTTTGGCCTCTCGAGATTATATAGGTGTAGTTATTTCCTCCCACCGGTCCAACTATAAAGAGTGTCCTTCCAAACCTATTCTTGCATTCTAGAGCCAAAACCTTCAAAAAGTTAGCCCCTCACGTACAATTACATACAGTGTAAATTAAATACAATGATCAATTACAAAGAAGCACATGCACCTTAATTCTTTGGAAGAGCATATATTGAATGATTTTAGGTGAGTTTTGAACCATTCAAGTTGTACAACGAGAACAAAAAAAAAACATGACAGTTTTTAGTAATATCGAAAATTAGGGTTGGGAAAAAATAGGTTTTGAACGAGAAAATTTTAATCTAACCCGGTTTTCAATCGGTTCGTAATATGTATTCCGGAAATTCGGTCATGGTCTGGTTCAAAACCGGTCCAGATTGACTTTTTTTTATAGAAGTAAAAATGTATATTTAGTAAAATTTTCATTATTTTCTTTCTTTTAAAAAAGATGTTCCGTTGAGAATCGGACCAGATCGAGAAATTTTGGTTTCTCAACCGAATACCTCGATTAGCAAATGAAGCAAAATTATACATGTAATAATATAATAATTACCCAAAAAATCAACGATGAGAAAACCATCAGAACAATGGCCCGTAGGGGGATGAAGCAGGGTTTACCCATAAGGTGGAACTGAGCACCCTATAGGGTTCTCTCTTATCAAGTTTCCTGTATCAGAAAATGAATCTCCAAATTGGTAAATGGCATCAAATGCACTATTACCAAGAGGCCCATGAAGAAGAACAACAACAAAAAGAAGACACAACAAGTATTGATGACCCCATAAATCCATTGCTTTAACTACAAATAGAGAGACGCTATCGGCATTGGAGGATTATTACATGGGATTATATATATGATGACCAAGTGCATTTTATATTCAAAAGTATTAATTTCTACGTGATCATTGTTAGTACACAAAATATGTCGTGTACAAGTTTCAACTCCTTCTTCAATGTTCTTCTCCAAGCCTCTTCACCTTCAATGACCTGCAAAACAATGGACCTAGGGGCGAGCGACCCCTAATCCACCTCCGATGCTTAAGTCAATAAGGGCAATGTCGATTAAAGGCGTCAAGCAGAGCGATAGCTTAGAACTTACCAGGCACATGGCGAATGCATGTGTATTTATAGAGGAAGGGGACAGGCAAAGGGGGGCGCGCCCCTAGGGCCGGTCGGGCCTCCTAGGGTTAGGGCGGATAGCTTGTTCCCCAAGTCAACCGATATCTTATCCCATCTAAGGATAAAATCTTCCTCCATAAATATTATCCTAATCTAGAGTAACTACCCTAATAAAGGATAAAGCATAAATAAATACGGATAAACATGATAAATAAGATAAGAAAATAAATAATATATGCTAACTAATTGATGTCGGAATCATGCCCGCCTACAATCATCAATATATATGGTTTTCTATTCGTCTTAGAAAAAATTACTTGTCTATTGCTCAAGTAATTGAAAATGTCGGTAATGAAATTTATTATGTTCGGTATACTGATCCTTTCAAATGAAATATTAGTGAGGATTAAGTCCCACACATTGTACAAACTAGCTTAACTCGTCGTATCATGTACGATTATCCCTTAAATATTAATTTCATTTTAAGTATATTATATTATTGAGTTTATGCACATTTAATTCTGCATACTGATATAATACACCATGATAGTAATATTATATTTAATTCAAATTAACTTGTTTTTTATATAAATTTTGATTATAGCATGTTTTCAAATTTATAAATTTGTCCTAATATCAATTATTGACAGTTCTTATACATCAACCTAAAATATAAAATATAAAATATAATAAATATATTCTCGATTTCTCGATAGATTATAATTTTTTTTATCAAAATTTACATAAATAAATATAATATTGATTTCCTACCAGTCATTTGTTTTTATATAAGATACATGATATAAGAGCTTTATGTAAAAAATCATATTATATTGATATAATATCGGTAATATACGATCAATTTAACAGAATAATTTTATAATATGACTTAAATACGGGCAATAACCTTCAATTAATATATATTTGTAGCTAGGTATCTTTTTCAACTACCCGCACATTCATTACTGTATCATACTTAATATTTTCACTATCGATTTTATCACAAAATAATTTTAGTATCTAAGAGATTGTATGACTTTTTGCAGCTCATGGATATTATCATTCTTTTTTCCAAAGATATATGTGTACGTAGTATAAAATAGCTAGATTGATAATTTTTTTGGATGTATTTTTTTATAGGATAAAGATCTTGTAATATTTAGATTTTATTTTAGATCTTGTACGTTATTTTTGACGGAATTGGGTTTCTAACCCATGGGGGACAAATATTGAAGCAAATAGGTTACAAGGAAAAAAAATGAGCCCCCATAGGCTTTTTTTCAATTTTGCCCCTACCTTTTTTTAAATTTACAAGATGACGACACCAATGGCATATGATAACGTCAGCACCCCTTACCACTATCGGCGTTGACCGGCGTTGACCAGTCGTTGACCGCCTTGTCATTAGTGATGGCAAGTAACTTGTCATCAGATGACAAGTAACTTGTCATCAGTCCACGCACTCAACTTGTCATTTCGTTCACGTACTCAACTTGTCATCTGATGACAAGTCGAGGTAAAACCCATCATTCACACAAAAAACTTGTCATCAGTGATGACCAGTTACGAAATTGACCTATGTGGGATTTGAACCCACATTATTGTGCATCAAGCACATTGCTCTACCATTTGAGCTAATAGGCCATAATTATAAGTAATGTATATACAAATCTAACATACCCAAACCCATAAAAACATCCAAAAAACATTAAAACAAACCTGTCATCACCCCCAGATCCGTAAAACAACTTGTCATCACCAAAACGCATTAAAAAAGGACTTGTCATCGCCAAAACACATAAAAATGAACTTGTCATCACCCAGAACCATAAAAACAACTTGTCATCACCCAGAACCTTAAAACACACTTGTCATCAGTCAGATCCGTAGAACAAACTTAAATTGCTCAAAACTCATAAAAAATCACTTGTCATCACCCTAAATCATAAAATCGTCCCAAAAACACTAAAATGAACTTGTCATCCAAAAAACCCACAAACTCAAAACCCCTATACCAACAACAAAACTTGTCATCACTTAAATCCGAAACACAAAGTTGTCATCCAAAAAATCCAAAAACATATCCAAACCCAAAAAATCATCCAAAAAACCTTAAAACAAACCTATCATCACCCCCAGAACCATAAAACAACTTGTCATCACCAAAACACATTAAAAACGGACTTGTCATCGCCAAAACCCATAAAAACGAACTTGTCATCACCCAGAACCATATAAAACAACTTGTCATCACCCAGAACCTTAAAACGCACTTGTCATCAGTCAGATCCGTAGAACAAATTTAAATTGCTCAAAACTCATAAAAAATCACTTGTCATCACCCCAAAACATAAAATCGTTTCAAAAACCCTAAACTCAACTTGTCATCCAAAAAACCCACAAACTCAAAAACCTAAACCCACAAAAAAAACTTGTCATCACTTAAATCCGAAAAACAAACTTGTCATCCAAAAAATTCAAAACCCTCAAAAATCCAAAAATCCAAAAACCCAAGAATCCCAAGAATCCAACCGGTTAGATCCGGCTCGTACGAGCCCAGATCCGGTTAGATCCGGCTCGTACGAGCCCAGATCCGGCTAGATCCGGCTCGTACGAGCCCAGATCCGGTTAGATCCGGCTCGTTCGAGCCTAGATCTGGCTCGTAGGAGCCCGGATCTGGCTCCAACGAGCCCGGATCTAGGAGAGAGGGAAGAGAGGGAGAGAATAGAGAGAGAGAGAGAGAGAGAGAGAGAGAGAGAGAGATGGCGGACGAACCTGAGGGCGGGCGACGGCGGCGACGGAGAGGGAGGGCGGGCGGCGATGGAGAGGAAGGGCGGGCGACGGAGAGGGAGGGCGGCGACGGAGAGGGCGGGCGGGCGGGCGACGGCGGCGACGTAGAGGGAGGGAGGGCGGGCGACGGCGGCGACGGAGAGGGAGGGCGGGCGGCATGAGGGTGGGCGGCGGGGATGAATGAAAATGGAGATGAGAGGGAGAGAGTGTAGGAGAGGGAGAGAGTGAGGGGAAGGAGAGAAAAAAAAAATGAGGAGGAGAGAGAAAAAGAGAGAGGTGAGGGGTTTTTATAGTGGAAGAAAAGCCTACCCACTTCATTTATTTTTAAGCTAGCCTATCCTCTCCAAAATCACCTCCAATTCACCCTCCCCACCCCAATCCCTCTTTTAGAATGCTATCTTATGTTTTTTGAACAAATTTTTGAAAAAAAAAGATAAATTTTTAGAGACTTTTTTAAGAGTGTAGCATAAATAATAGGTAATTAAATCTAAAAAAGTTAGATAACATAAATAAAAGCTCTATTTTTTTATCGAATATGTGGTGGAGGCTCGAAATTCTCCAGCTTTAATATATACTAGCAGATGACCCGTACCTTGTACGGGGTGTTATTTTATTTTTATTTTTTTTGTTTATTAATTCATTATAATAATTACAAATATTATGATATGTATTTATTTTTTAAAACGACGTAAATATTTTAAATTATAAAATAACATAATTCTTGTGTATCATAAAATATTTATATAAAAGTAATTTATTTATATATTAACTTTATTATAGATACATAAACATTGATAAAAGTTGAGGAATTTAAATTAAATTTTATAAACTGACATATATAAATAAATCAGTCATTTAAAGTAAAAATTTAGATTAATATAGTATTAGATTTTAAAATATTGAGAATATTTAATAATATTAAAAAAGAAAATCATAAATACTATAAAAGAATTTAAACCAAACTAAATCATATATAAAGAATGATAAGTTATCTCAAAAAAATTGGGAACTAATGGTCTAGAGAAAAGATAATATAACATGCTTACCATGATATACAATTATACATACATGATACATTTATTATGTTTAATCTATATCTTAGCTAAATTTGTTAACGTGATATACTATATCTTTACAATGGATATAGAATTAACATGCTTGTACATAGAGGACAGAAGATAATATAACCGGCACAACAATATAAAGTTTTAAAAAATTAACCCTTGAACAATATACTTTTTCCGTAGTGGAAATTTTTTATGTATATTTTGTAATAATATAACCGGTCCAACTTACTATTCAATTTATATAGAGAACAAAAGATAAATTTTCAAGTAGTAAAAGATAGATTTTCCAATTCAATAGAACGCACACGAATTTATAAAAAATATATTATTTTAATAAAAGGGGTGATGTGGCGCAATATGGTGGCGGAATTTGCTTCCGCTTTAGTGTATAGTAATAGATAGATAGATTATAGATAGATATGGGCGCTGCCCATGGAACCAAGCAATGCCAATAAAGTTCATATTATAAACTTGTACGTCGTAATAAATAAAAATTGTAGTTTTACATTCAAACTTATTATTAGATATCTCTTACAACTTTCCAAAGCTTCATATGCTATACAACACAAGAATTCAAAGTTGCATATTGACTTTTCATATATAATTACTCGTACACAAACATACGTACGTTCGGTACGTGTACAACCCACGTCACCCATGACTCTACGCCAAGGACCAAAACACTAAGAATATTGTAATCATGGAGTATTATTCATACATATCACGTATTAAGCACAAACAAGATATATATATAAGATAAACCGTCACATTATTAATAAGTCCACACAAGCAAATATGGTCTCGATCGATCAAATGGCTTTGATATTGTGCTTGAGAAGCCAACTTGCCATGTACATGTAGGCCTGGTGAGTGAGGTGCCCCCCATCCCAACTGACTCGCGCCCTCGGGTTCGGACAAGATGACACACCCGGGGTCCCACAGAACCTGGTTCCGTTGTAATTGTAGGCATTGTTTCCATCTCCGCAACATGCCTTCAACAATCCATCTTTCTCAAATCCTGATGCATGGTCGAATCAATCAAAAGATTGAAAATTGTTTGGCTAAAACGTATCGGGTACAAGTATGATACCCGACCGGATTATTTATAGTTTACAGGCCGAACAGATCGATTAAACTAATTAGGAGTCATTTGCATTATTAAGTTCAGTGAGATTTCATCCTAAAGTTAGATCTACTTATTTTTATTAGAGTTTGCGCAATTAATGTACGTAAGAAAGTAGGGGCAAATCAAGCAACTATTTACCGAGAGAAGGAGCGTTTTGAAGGATCCATGCAAAGGCATATTAAAGATCTCCATACGAAATCGAAACACTTGGATGTTGTTGTTGAAGCTCCTTTATAGCTTCTTGAAGCTTTAGATTATGAAACTTGCCGAACTCATTCATCGCCTTCAGGCACCCGAATTCGTCATACATTGATGTGTCATTTGACGCGAAGCTAGCAAGGATGGCTGGACTGCAACCGAAGTGAAAGTACCCCGGTACAAACACATGCGTAGCGCAATGATCAATCACTTCCTACACGATGAGATCACGTATACGACGATCCTTAATCTTTGTTTTTTGTATATTCAACTCTAACATGATTGACCGATTCGTTTGAAAAACTATAGAAAAAAACGGATCATGTACTCACATTAATAGCATATTTGATTGCGTGTATCACATCAGGGACAATCTTGTATATCTCTTGCACCGATTTGCCTCCAAAAAGAGCATAGTCATAGTCATTTGCTCCCGCTGTTCCAACTATAAATAGTGCCCTTCTAAACCTATGCTTGCATTCTAGTATCAAACGAACAGCCCATGCATTAACAGTAACACCCATGTTAATATATCATACGGAGTATATGACTTCGACCAAAAAAAGAAATATCATATCATGTATGACTAGTCAAACACAAATGTACAAATTATGGTCATTAATTTATATACCTTTTTTGATAGAGCATATGGATCTTAAGTGAGTTTTGAACCATCCAAGTTGAACGGAAATGGAGGAATTGGTATTTTGTACCGTAACGTTCTTGAGTGCAAGAGCCGAGGTGTCTAGCGCAGTCGAACCAGCTACTGCAAAGTTCACTCCATAAATGAAGTTGGCATCCTTCTCCAAGTATGGATTCGGAGACGGTATCCCAAAGGCCTTTGCTGATTACAAGTAAAATCGGCGAAGCAATAATATACAAATATACAAACGTTACTGAGCTATTCCTCCCACGGCCAATTCATTATAAGATGAAACCTTACTGGAAGTAAAATATCAAAAAACCGACGAAGAAACTAAAGCTAATTAAGTTTTTAAAATAGTATAGCTAATTACGTACCCAAAAAGTCGACGATGAGAAAACCATCGGAGCAACGGCCAGTGGGGCGATGAAGCAATGTTTCTCCATAAGGTAGAGATGAGCACATGTTTGTTCGGTTTTCTCTTATCAAGTTTCCAGTATCAGAAATCGAATCTCCAAATTGGTAAATGGCATCATACTTCTGCTTCCGACTAGCACTACTGCCAAGAGGATGGAGAAGAAGAATGAAATGAAGACACATGAAAAAATGACTCCAAAAGGCCATGGCTTGAATTGCAACGTACACTCAATTAGCATTGAATTATCAAAACTATAGGATCGATGTATATAAAGACTACGGGCATGCTAGCTGGATTCAAAGCTGCCCTGATTACGAATTCATTAATTTCATACATCTGTGTTTTTTAATATTTTGGTTCAAGTTCATACATCTGTATTTGATCACCGGTTACGTATGTAGAGAGGGAAAATGGCAATTTAAAATGCCAATAAATGGAGATCTTATATGATATAAGAGTATGTTATTAAGGAATGAGGACCATTGACATAGCACAATAATAAATTGCACGTACATATAATACTCCCTCCGTCCCGGAAAGTTTGTCCATAAAGCGTATTTGCACGCGGATTAATAAAAAGTGGAAAAGTTTGATAAATTATGGAAAAATGTGTTAAAGTTGATGGAAAGGGTATAAAAAGGAGTAATTTATAGGATTGATTGGGGATAACGTTGTAATTTTATAGGAAAAAGTGATAAAGTTGATAGGAAAGTTGGGTAATGAGGGTAATATATGAGATTGTATGAGGGTAAGATTGTAAAAGTGTAGTGATATAAATGGAAATAAAGTAGAGATGGACAAACTTTCCTGGACGCCCGAAAAGAAAAGGCGGACAAACTTTCGGGGACGGAGGGAGTATAAGTCATGCAAGGCCCAATTTCTTTATTGAGGACCATTGACGATCGGAGGAGTACTATGTAGAGTCTCTGATCCGGATGAGGGAAACGGATAATCGATAGAGACGTTGAGCGGGCGGGGTTGGAGAGTACGTTCCCGCCCAGTTAAAGTAACTGGGCTTTCAAATATGGGCCGGTAACTATACACGTTTTTTTGGGTTTTCGATAAAGCACAAATTCACGATTTTCACTTGAGTGAATCTAATAGGGATTTAATGTTTATTTTTAGAGCATCACCATCCAATCATTCGTAAGATCTATTTATCTATCTATAGTATATTAATGGTTTTTCTATTGTGTACCCTAATTCACGATTTTCACTTGAGTGAATCTAATAGGGATTTAATGTTTATTTTTAGAGCATCACTATCCAATCATTCGTAAGGATCTATCTATCTATCTATAGTATATTAATGGTTTTTCTATTGTGTGCCCTAAGGGCACATAATAAGCATTCCAAAAACAGAAACTAAAACCCTAAAAGAATGAACCCGTCACAAAAAGAAATTAAAAACAAAAAATGTAAAATTTACCAAATATTTCCATTATTAGCTGCTTATTATGTGCCCTTAGGGCACACAATAGAAAAATCGATTATAGTATATACTAGTTGTACCCGTCGTGTCATGCACGACAATGACTCACGCTTCACATTTTAAAATTATTTTTATTATAAATAGGATATTAATATGTGAAAACATATAATGAAAATTTTAGCATATGAAAATGTTAATCTTTTATAGACGAAAAAGATTATTTTTCAGATATGTAGTACCACACGTATGATATTATATAAATATAAAACATATTCTAATTATAGAACAATTTAGTAAATAAAATTTACTTACTTTTTCATCCTTCAAAGTTTGTCTCTAATGGTTAATATATATCAATTTTGAGACATTATAAGTCAATATAATATAAAATGAGATGTTTTAATTAACGTTTTTGATTTGATCTTATTTTTTATTTTAAAACAAAAATTTATTAGTATGAGATATAATTGAATTTTTATAGAATTAAAAATATCAAAATTTAGAAATATAAAATGAGTCCAACATGATTATAATGAATTTATATATTGAAAGAAATAAAATATATTAATCAACAGTTATTTTATTATGAAAGATATAAGCTAAGTTATTATGAAAATGAAAATATAGCTTAAGTAAAAGATAGTAAGCATAAATTTATTTAATATTAAATATAGGAATAATAATTTAATTATAAAAAAGGGATTCTATTTTTAAGTTAATTTAAATTACTTCTTATATAAAGAGATTAAAAAGATAACTAATATATCAAAAAAGATAGAATATCTTATCAAAATTCAAAAATATCTTTTACATAAATTAATAATACAGAATGTAATTAGATTAACTAAAATAGCATGAATATAGTTTAATTGTTTACTTATGAGAGATAAAAGCTAAGTTATTAAGAACATGATAATATATAATTTTAGTAAAAGTTAATAAATATAAATTGATTTAGTTTCAAAGATAAAAATAATAATTTATTTAGAAAAAGGGGCTTCCATTTTCTTTTTTAAATTCGAATTTCTAAGATTACATCTTACATAAATAGATTAAAATGGTAATTAAAACAATAAGTTAATTAATATGTATCTTTTATAGAAGGAAAATTTAAAGATAGATAATATTGTTAAAGATAGATATTAGATGAGTAAAAAAAATTAAAGATTAGATTATTAAGAAAAATAAAAGATATAAAGTTGTTAATAAAGTGGGGCCAGAATCAACATGGTGGCTCGAAAACGGTCGCATTTTATAATATCAAACCATAATTAGATATTTTATAATATAATATTGATATGCAAAAATATAATATAAATTTTAAGTAAGATAATGGAAAAAATCAATCAACATAAGATATTATCATAAGATATTGATATTACCATAAGATATTAAACCATAAATAACTTTATCATAAATAAAATTAGCCATTGATATCTCCTATCAATCAATCAATAATACATAAATAAGTAGATCATATAAGAAAATAGATTTTAATAATACATGCTTATATTTAAGAGATTATACGTGAATACAGATAACAAAAGTCAAAATCATAATCTCAAAAGTCAAAATAATGGATTAGATAATATTTTATGGATACCTTATAGGTTATACGTGAATGTAGGTTATACCGCTTGTACGTGAATACCTTATATTTAAGAGGCTAGATATTGTATATATGGACTATGGATAGGTCTTAGCAAAATTAAAAGATATTGAAAATACGTACTATATTTTATGGATAGATTTTGTATATGGTTTATTTATGTACTATATTTTCGGCTAGATATTGTATGGATAGATATTGTTGATAAGATAGTTAATTAAAATTTTGCAATTTATGTAGCAAAAGATTTAAAATTTACGTAGCAAGATTATGGTAGTTAATTAAAAGACTTTAAAAATTATTTTGTTTAAATATCTGGTGGGGCCAGAATCAACGTGGTGGCTCGAAAAACGGCCGGCTTTTATAATATATATTGATTAAAGCCCTTGACAAAAAAAAAGTATATATTAAAGCCGAGGAATTTCGAACCTCCAAGTTAATTTTGAGCTCGTTTGATTTATTTATTTTCAACCCAAATAGATAATAACAACTCTATATCTTTTGTTTCCCTTAATTATCTAATTCTCAATTTTATCATTACCGTCATACTGTCTACCTATATTTTTTTGTAATTATAAAATATTGAAAGATATTGTTTCACTATGTAATCTCATAGACGCTCGAAGATCGACCAAGAACTTGAATAACAACTAAAGATGCATAGCTAATAAGGTTAGCTAAAACAAGAACTTTCAATCAAGTTGATAACCTAATCTCATATATAGAACACTAAAGTACGTTTGGAGTGACGGACGTAGAAAAATGTTAAAGAGGGGTCACAAAAATTTAAAAACAATAAAGAAAAAATAAAAAAATATAACAATAGAAGTCATTACATACCAAATCAATCTTACTTTTTTGGGGAAAATTAAAATTACTAATGAAAGTATTGATTTTTAGAAATTGGAATGATATTTTAACTATTTTTTTTTCTTTTGGAAAAAATTGGAAGAGGTATTTTGGATAGTGGGTAGAAGAGTATAATGGTAAGCATATACGGACACAGGGGGGGCATGCGTGGGCCCGTGCCCCCCCTCCCGTCGGGTTTATTATCAGTATTTCAGTGAATTTTAGGTTAAATACGAATATATTTTAAATTAATTTGCATTAATATGACATGAAATTCAACTAGTCTAGATGGTTTATGGTTCTATTTTGCTTTCATCCCACCAAGGTTCAATTCCCCATAGCAACATTTTGTTTGTTATTCACATTTATTGTATTTTTCTCCAAGTTTTTTCTATAAACTAGCCTTTTTTTATAGCATAAATTACATGTCATACATAATATAATTTTATTTGATTAAAAAGTAACTATGTTGTATTATTTAAAAGTAGTGCATAACTAAATTCATTTTGTTTGTTATTCACATTTATTGTATTTTTCTCCAAGTTTTTTCTATAAACTAACCTTTTTTAGCATAAATTAAATGTCATACATAATATAATTCTATTTGATTAAAAAGTAATTATGTTGTATTATTTAAAAGTATCGCATAACTAAATTTATCGGCTATTCTTGATTCATCGAATCTCCTAGAGAAGTTGTGCCCCCCCTTTAATTTTGTTCTGCGTCCGTCACTGACGGTAAGGTAAAATCTTTTACTTCAATTTTTTATATATATAAAATGCTATCCTTCATTTAAAATTCCGGATGGTATCCATGAAAAAATATTCAAAACGTTGTATTTTTTATGACAGATTTTAACCTCAAACCTTCTTCCACCTCAAGCCTACAAACATATATGTCGATCTCGGGATTTCCGATATCAATAGAGTGGGGTCTCAATCATTATTTTCCCGGAATCCTCATTAGGTAACGTCATTCATTGGAGTCGAAAGTGGGGTCACCGGACCCCACTTGTGTCCGTCCCTGCGTTTGCACCCCAAAACAATCGGCCATCACACTATACTATCGATTGAGCCATAGAGCCAATTCAGATCAGAACCAATTAATACGTTATTCAAAAAGTCATTTGTATGGAAGAAAAGAATAACACGTAACCAATATGTTTTAAAACGAACGAATTGATCTCTTCTAAATCAAGAAAAAAAGAGCCATCGATCGATCACTTGAACTCAAACGTGGGCATAGGCGTACAATTAGGTAAATTGGGAAAAAAATTCTATATATAAAGTTCACTTATTGAAAATCGATTTTAATAAAATAATATAGAAAATCTAAAAGTATTTTTTATATGATCCAAAATTTAAACTTTCAAAATAAATAAATAATTTTTTCACCGAATAACTCTTATTAGATATAAAATCTTTAAAATTATTAAAAATAAATTATCTACAAAATTCACCTATTATAATAAATCTTTATTCTAATAATATCTAATTATAATTTAATAATATCTTGATATTTTTTAATAAAATATACTACGATCAAAATTTATATGGTAAAAACAAGTAAATGCAAATTAAATATAATGATACTATTATGATGTATTCTATTAGTAAGTGAAATTAAACGTGCATAAATTTCAATAATATAATGTATTCAAAAGAATTTTAATATTTAAAATATAATCGTACATGGTACAACGGGTTAAACTAGCATACCTATGTCTTTATAGACAGACTAACAAAAAAAGTGGTCTTCAGTTTTGATAAGATAAGGATTAGAAATGAGAATCGGTTAAGAGGAAAGGACAAGGCAAAGTCGTATATGAGTGCCCACATAGTCACATACTGTTCATCAGTCAAACTCGCTTGTTGAATGCAATATATCATTTGATACGTCGTGAGCATAATCCCATGACTTCTACCTCACCCAACGATGAAGGACTTTCTTAACGAACTACTCGGAATGGCACCCGTACGTGGTCTATATTAGATATCAAGCGAATATGGTGGCGAATGTCCTAGACAAGATGGCCCTTTCGCTAATAAACCTCTTAATACTTTTTGTTGCTACTCTTATCTATACTACCTATAGTATAAAGCGGAGACAATGTCTTCACAAAAATTTGCGCCACGTGTCATTTCAATAATAAAATATTCAGTCGGGCCCTTCTTTATACAAATTAGGTAGTTAGAATCTCATATAATCTTATCCCGTAAAAATTGATTAAAATTTACCAAAAATAATGAATTATCCTGAAAATTATAAATTATCACTTATCAAGAATTAGTTATAAACTTATAATCTTCTCATAAATATTACTATTTAATAAAACGTGATATTTATCATAAAGTAATTTTTAAACAAATCCAACTTATTTGTATTATGAGATGATTTACTATTGATAAAAAAACTAATCATATAATTTTAACATGATCATTGACATTACGTATCTATATTAAATTGAATTTGTAATCACATTACCCGTACATGGTACGGGGGTTAAACTAGTTGTTATTAAGGGCTTGCTTATTTCAAATGATGTAAGCCCGGTAGGAGATAACTTGTTTTATTTAGTAATAATATATTGCAGGGATCTCCTTGTTTCTTCATAATTAAAAAAAAAAAGAAAAGAAAAAAAAGATAAGACGAGCATAACATTGATTATTAAACCCAAGTATCAAATGGCTTTGAAATTGTGTTCAAGCAACCAAAGTGCCATATAGTTGTATGCTTGTTGAGTTAGGTGAATCCCATCCCAATGTATTCGCTTCTTTGGGTTTGGACAAGATGGAACCCCATGAGTCCCACAATATCTACTTGTATTGTAATTGTAGGCATTCTTCCCTTCTCCGCAACAAGTCTTCAACACTCCATCTTTCTCAAATCCTGATACATATATTAATAAAATCAATCATAAGGATGGAAAAATGTTGGCAAAATTACCCGAAAATTTTACATCTTTCTCAAATCCTGATACATATATTAATAAAATCAATCATAAGGATGGAAAAATGTTGGCAAAATTACCCTAAAATTTTAAATCGATTCTTGGCCGGACCAACTAACTTACCAAGGGAAGCAGAATTTCGAAGCATCCATTCAAAGGCGGAGTCAAGATCTCCATACGAAATGGAAACGCTTGGATGTTGATGTTGAAGCTCCTTTATTGCTTCTTGAAGCTTTAGATTATGAAATGTACTGAACTCATTATACGCCTTGATGCATTTAAATTCGTCGTATATGGAGGTGTCGGTTGATGTTACACTAGCAAGGACGGATGGATAGCAACCGAAACGAAAGTATCCCGGTACAAGCACATGTGTAGCCCCATTATCGATCACTTCCTGCGTACAAGGTCACTCAAAAACCAAGTCTATATAGGCTAGAATAACAAATATTCGATCAATCTTGAGTCGGTGACCAAATCGACAAAGGCCACGAATCAAGAAAATATATTAATTTGACCTAATAGAAGGAAGGATAGCGGATTTGATTTTGTCGATCACCAAAGTGACCTCCAAATATCTCGTATATCGATCTCCTCCCATTAGGTCACTCGACTAAAGCTAACCACAATCGAATATAATTGAGGCAAATAATCAATTAATCATATACTAAATTGACGTTGCTCACATTAATGACATGTTTGATTGTCCCAATCACATGAGGGACAAGGTCATAGCCATTTTGGCCTCTCGAAATAACGGTAGTGTATTCATTTCCCGCTATTGGTCCAACTATAAAGAGCGTCCTTCCAAACCTTTTCTTGCATTCTAGTGTCAAAGATCAAAACCTTCAATAAGAGATCGAGCCTTTACAAGTAGTAGTACAGCCAATGTAAATTAAGTACAATGATTAATTACAAAGAACTATACATACGTACCTTCTTTGGAAGAGCATATATTGGATGATTCTAGGTGAGATTTGAACCATCCAAGTTGTAACTGTTGGTGTATTGTAGTGTAATTCCCATGCGTGCAAGAAATGAAGGGTCAAGGGCAGTAGCACCAGCTACTGAAAAGTCAACTCCATGAACAAAATTGGCATCCCTTTTCAAGTATGGATTTAGACGGGGTATTCCGAAGGCCTTTGCTAAAAGAAAGTAAAAACATGAAAATAGTTTTAGCTAGCACAAATTTTTTATGTTATATATTGTCTTATAAAAAAAATTCATTAAAAAAAGATTATCTCATTACAATAATATTTCACATTTGGTAGAGGAATAGAATGGACCTAAAAAATCTCAATTCAGTCTTCGGTCCATAAATTATATAAATTCGGTCTCGGACCAATCCGGATTAGGTTAAGGACCGACGAACTATGATGCCCTTTCATACTATATATGTAAATCAATGAAACAAATTAAATATATACTGGTAAGATAGTATTTGTATAGTTTACCTAAGAAATCAACAATAAGAAGACCATCGGAACAACGACCAGAGGGGCGATGAAACAAGGTTTGCCCGTAAGGCGGAACCGAGCATCCTATCGCGTTCTCTCTTATCAAGTTTCCTGTATCAGAGTATGAATCTCCAAATTGATAAATGGCGTCAAATGCATTATTGCCAAGAGGATGAAGAAGAACAACAACAAAAAGAAGGCACAAGAAGTGCTGACTCCAGAAAGCCATTAATTGCAATTAGCATTTAGCATTGGGTTTATCATCAACATGGATTATATATATAAAGGTGAAAACGATGAAGAGAGATTGTTGGCTTGTTGCTTTCAGTTGAATTACTCGTGAGAATTAAGCCCCAAGCATTGTACAAATATGACCAGTGGCCACTTAACGAAGCAATGCCAAATAAATTTCATATTCTTTATTCTAAATTAAACCTAGTAGAAGTTTGCTGCCTTTTTGTTGTAAAATTAAGTCAACAATTCTGCTTGACGAATTTCTTACATTTGATTTATTAAGACTTCATTCTCTATTCTATCTTAAGTTATCGAATTTGTATAGAATTACTTATATAAATTATTTGTTACATTTTAGTAGGTCACATCTTGATTGTCTATGGTTAACTTTTTAGTTCTTATATTTTATAACTAATTTTTATAATATAATAGAAATTTTATACACAACTCTGTACATTGCACCAAAAAAATAATATTTTCATAGATAATGGATGGGTAAAAGGTTCCTCCATACATAATCCGTACTATATGGTAATTAAACCTCATATATATAATTGTCACGTACATATATATATGCACGTACAAAAACATACGTATACACGCAAATTCACTTATGAATCTGAACCAAAGAACGGACTTAAACACTCAGATACTTATTTTTTTTTATCTAACCCATTTCACAAATTAAAACCACAAACAAGATAATTAGACAAGCAACATCACAAGTTCTTGGAAACACAAGCATCAAATGGCTCCCAAATTGTGTTCCAGCAGCCAACCTGCCATGTAGTTGGATGCTTGGTGAGTGAGGTGGTTTCCATCCCAGTGTACTCGCTTCGTCGGGTTTGGACAAGACGACACTCCAGACCTCCCACAAGTCCTATTCGGATCAAAATTGTAGGCATTGTCTCCTTCGCCACAACATGCCTTCAACATTCCGTATCTCTCAAATCCTGATGATCACAAGGAAGAAAGTACGTTGTAGGCCAGACCGCCTCGTGAGAAAGCAGAACCATAACCGAACCTATTTGGTACCATGTTAAAGTCCGTGGGTCGATAGCTAGACTAGTCGTTAAGTATGATACATTAGCTTAGAGAGATTCCATCATCAAACAAATGCAAATAGGCCATATTAATTAAGATTAGTAACTATACTAACACTACTAGAAAATGCGGCCATTTCCGACAGATTTTAACGTTTTAGGTGTCAAAAATTTAAGGACCGACACAACAGCTTAGTGACGAGAAAAACGATGTCTGTATTTTCAGACGCTAACCAATAATAATTAACTAACCAATAAAGTTTACGCTATATTCAAATTAATAATCAAAGTAACTAACCAAGTGAAGCAGCATTTTGTAGGAGCCACGCAAAGGCAGAGTCAAGATCCCCATATGAAATGGAAACACTTGGATGTTGATGTTGAAGCTCCTTTATAGCTTCTTGAAGCTTTAGATTGTGATACGTACTCAACTCATTGGATGCCTTATGGCACTTGAACTCGTCGTATAAGGAGGCGTCGGTCGATGCTACGAAATTAACGAGGATAGATGGATAACAACCGAAACGAAAGTATCCCGGCACGAGCACATTTGTAGCACCATTATCAATCACTTCCTGCATAACAACACTCAAATATCAACCATACTCTATGCTAGATTGCTAGGGTAACAAATGCACAACCAAGATGACAAAAGGCATGGTCTCACGGACCGGTAATTGGATTAATTATCTAGGACTGGGCAAAATTCGATCCGGATCGGATTTGTGAACCGGACCGGCACAGACCGGGAGGATACCGGTCCGGTCCTCGGCCCATGAAAATGGAAATTCCAGCGGGAGTTCGGTCCGGTCTCAATCTGAACCGGATTTTTATAAAATTTAATTAAAAAAATTATATTTAAAAAAAATTATATTAATTTTAATATTATATAGTTTATTTTTAATATTTAAGTTTCACATGTATATTATATAATTAATAATATTATATTTTCATTAATCATATATGATTTCTCTAATTAAACTATACTTTTTTATATTTTTTCTTTTAAAAAATATTTTTTCCCCTTTTAAAAAATTATTTTTATTAAAAAATAAAATCCGGTTCAAAACCGCCCTGGACTGGTTCTTGTTCATAAGTTTGGGCCAATCCGGTCCGGTCCGGTCTTGAACCGGTACGCACCATAAATGACAAATGATCATGTACTAATGTGCTCACATTAACAGCATCTCTGATTATCTGAATCACATTTGGGACAAGGTTGTAGCCATTTGACGCATTCTGGCTTGCCCTAGCAACAGCCGTGTAGTCATTTGCTCCTGTTGGGCCGACTATAAAGAGTGTCCTTGCGAGCTTATTCTTGCATTCTAATGACAAACTTTCAATAAGTTAGCTTCTCAAGAATGTAGAACCAATGTAAATTAAGTATACAATTATTACAAACATTCAAACGATGATACCTTCTTTGAAAGAGCATACGTTGGATTTTAGGTGAGTTTTGAACCATTCAAGTTGAACAGATATTGAACGACCTTCAACTACCGATGTAATGCCCCATTGTACAAGAAATGATACGTCGACGGCGGTAGAGCCAGCTACGGCAAAGTTCACTCCATGAATGAAGTCGGCATCCCTCTCCAAGTATGGATTCAGAAGCGGTATCCGAAAGGCCTTTGCTGAAAGAAGATTTGAAAAAAAAGCACTTGACCGTTTTAATGATGTTGAAATTTGTTAAAGTTCGATGGACCAATTTTATCGTGCTGACATAAAGCCCGATAAGGTTGTTGTGTTCCTCCATGCACATATGCAAATACTATTAATCTCACGCGCATAAGTCTAGTACTGAGATTTCATACTAAAACCAATTGATCGATGATCGAAAGAAAGAGCAATCCAAAAATTTGTATGATAGTAAAGTTACCCAAGAAATCAACAACGACAAAACCGTCGGAGCAACGACCAGTGGGACGACGAAAGATGGTTTCTCCATAAGGGGGAATTGAGCAGTACAATGCATTTCCTGTGTCAGAAACTGAATCTCCAAATTGGTAAATGGCATCAAATGCCTTGTTGCCTTGAGGATGGAGAAGAAGAACAAAGAGGAGACACAAGAAGTATGGACTCCATAAAGCCATTGCTTGAACTACAACATTGATCGGCTATTGACATTGGAGGATTATCTGCATGGGCTTATATGATGACTACGTGCATGCCAGATTCAACGATATTAATTTGTGATCATCGATGGTTTACCTTTAGTATTAGAAGAAATTCCTAGTATATTGCTTAAAGCAATTGAAAATTAATGCTGATAATGGGATTTTGTTGGCATGTTCCTTTCAGATAAACTACTTGCGAGAATTAAGTCCCAACCATTGTACACATATGTCCAGTGGCCACTGAACGAAGCAATGCCAACATGTATGTCGTATTACTTGGCCGGCTTATTATTTTTAGTATCGCTTCATTCGCTTGCTACTTTCACTTTCTTTCTTTTTTGATAAAAGCATGTTTTCACACTGCGGTGCGGGTTGAATGGGATTTATTTAATATTTAGGTTTTACTTCGAACAAAAATAATATTTAGTTATTCTTATGACATTTAATTTTTAGGTCCGCTCGGCTCATTTGTAATCTTTTTTCACAATCACGCCACATTAAGGTTTTACCTTATTAGTTTTAGGATCATGGGGAGAAACGAGAAACAGATATCATATTCATCATGCTATTACGTATATTCAACTAATGAGTATATTTATTCAAGAGCATGTATATACAAACTAAGTAGTTATATTTAAACATTTTGCAATTCTACAAGTTATTCCTATATTAAAACCTTTATATACTTTCATATTCACTATGCATTCATTTTTATATTGCGCATGTTGTTGGTATATTCAAAGTTTTGATTACTTATGTTCAAACTAATAATAAGTTATAAGTAATAACTACCATAAATTGGATTTATCAAACTTAACTTTGATGGGTCAAAATTGAATGACGAGTCAACCTCAGCAGGATTTGTTCTTAGAAACCACACGAGAGATGTGATCTGTATGGGGGCTAAAAAGTACGGTAATAATTCAATTTTGATCGTTGAAGCTCTCGACCTTCGAGATCGATGGAGTTAGGAAAGCCAAACAACTAGGGTATACAAATATTGAAATCGAATGTGACAACTTGACAGTCATCGAAGCTGCTAAGGGTACGAGAAAATGCCCTTGGCAAATTGATCTACTGATCTCGGACATCTGAGCCTTTCTCCAAGGGTTCGAGTCAATCAAGTTCAAGTATGTGAATAGGGCTCTCAATGGCGTGGCTAATAAAAATTGCAAAACTGGGTCACGATCTCCCTATTGACCACATTACGAACAACCAAGAACTCAAAGTTCTCATTCGAAAGGATGTTCTAGATAATCCCGCATAGGTGGGAGCCTAATCTTATCAACGGCTATCTTATGACGAAATAAATATTTAAGTCTGAGTCAAGATAGGCGTTATTAATCTTCGACCGAAAAAAATAAGCGTTATTAATTACACATCAAAAAGTATAATTATCGTTGTTAAAATGAATTTACGGGTCAGATCGGTCCAGATTACGTACGATCCGGACCGTTGGATACCCCTAATCAACAACAACGTAAATTTACTGAAATCAATCAAATCATATTAGCACCAGAATACAATGCACAGCTTTCAAAGCTAAACATAACATATACTCCGTACATTCAAACTTATTATTAGATGGCTCTTACAACTTTCCAAAGCTTCCTATGCTAATGTAACACAAGAATTCAAAGTTGCGTATTTGACTTTCCATGATTACACGTCAACAAACATCCGTACGTCACGTCGGTGCGTGTACAAGCCACGTCACCCATGACTCTACGCCAAGACCGGAACACTAAGATTATTGGAATCATATATTATGCATCATTCTATACATATCACGCACAAACAAGATAAGATAAATCGCCACATTACAAATAAGTCCACACAAGCAAACATATGGTCTCGATCGATCAAATGGCTTTGATATTGTGTTTGAGATGCCAACTTGCCATGTACATGTAGGTCTGGTACGTGTACAAGACCGGATCACTCAGATTGTATGTACTTATTTAGTAATCACCCTTTCAACACATAACACAAGATTAAATTAAGAAAGACAAACATCAAATGTGGATGAACTTGATATTAATTATGTGCGAGCAGCCAACTTGTAAGGTACTTGGATGCCTGGTGAGTGAGATGGATCCCGTCCCAACTCACTCGCTTCTTCGGGTCTGGACAAGCCGAAACTCCTGAGGTACCACAAAATCGACTTGCGTTGAAGTTGTAGACATTGTTTCCGTCTCCACAACACGTTTTCAAGACGTCCTCTTCAAATCCTGATAAATCAATAACAAAGTTGGACATTTTCGGCCAAAACCCACGTAAAGGACGTCAAACATGCTAGTGATCGAGCATGCAATGTTAACGTACCAAGAGAAGCCGTGTTTCGAAGGAGCCATGTGAAGGCGGAGTAAAGATCTCCATACGAAATGGAAACGCTTGGATGTTGATGTTGAAGCTCCTTTACGACATCCTTGACTTTGCTATTATGGTACTGAGCCAACTCATTCCACGCCTTGTTGCACTTGAATTCGTCATACCCTAAGGTCTCGTTTGATGCAAAGTTAACGATGAAGAATGGAGCACATCCGAAATGAAAGTATCCCGGTACAACCACATATGTAGCGCCATTTTCGATCACTTTCTGCGCAAGATTATTGGAAATCAAACGTAAAAATATGGTGCAAACTATGCAACTATCTATACACCACTCGATCAATCATTTGGTAAGTTGTGGATTCAACTATGAGTAACAAATACTACAAATTAAGTGGCAAGTTGTGACCAATAATCAATTATTTGGTAAGGTGCTCACATTGATAGCATCTTTGATCACATGAGCAACATCTGGGACAAGCTTATAGACGTCTTGAATTGATTTTCCTCCAAACAGAGCATTGATGTAGTCATTTCCTCCTGTTGTTCCTACTAAAAACAATGTCTTTCCAAACCTATGCTTGCATTCTATAGTGTCAAACCGTCATTTATTAGGTCAACTATTCACATCTTATACAACCCATATGTTAAACACTAATTTAAATACAATGATTATGAATAAACACACCTTCTTTGGAAGAACATATTGTTTTTAGGTGAGTTTTGAACCATCCAAGTTGAACAGAAAGCGAGCTATTGGTATTCAGAACCGTAACACCTTTATGCGCAAGAAATGAGGTGTCGAGTGCTGTTGAACCAGCTACCGCGAAGTTCACTCCATGAATAAAGTTCGCGTCCTTCTCTAAGTATGGATTCAGAAGCGGTATTCGAAAGGCCTTTGCTGATTAGGAGTAAAGGAAAAGAAACACATAACAATATTAGTACGCCAATAAAAGCCTTACTGAACTTATGTATTGGGCTTTTATGCGCAAGATCCTAGTGAGAATTAATTACCTAAAAAATCGACGATAAGAAAACCATCAGAACAACGGCCAGTAGGGCGATCAAAGACGGTTTCTCCATAAGGTAGTGATGAGCAAAAGCTTGTTGAGTTTTCTCTTATAAAGTTTCCTGTATCAGAAATTGAATCTCCAAATTGGTAAATGGCATCATACTTATGCTTTAGACTAGCATGACTAGCAAGAGGATGGAGAAGGAGGACAAAACAGAGAAACATAGAGTTCAAAGCCATTTCTTGAACTACAATGGACACAATTATCATCAATAGTTATATAAATAAGGGTAGAAAGATTGAACTAAACAAGAACAAGTCCATACATAAACATTTTTTTTTGATTGTCAATAGTTTATTCTTCGCCTCTTGCTTATGTTGAAAGGGCAAGTGGCAATTGAAAATGTTGCTAAATGAATAAATAAGGTTGGCAAGTTTCTTTCATGTGAATAAAATTACTGAGTCCATTGACTGAGTACCATGATAAACTCCATGTATCAACATCTAAGTCATAAACAAATGAGCCAAAATGATTAAGTCAAAATACAAAATTGATCACAGATTTGGGCCCATCATTATCGAATAGCCCAATGGGCCTTTTGATCCAATCTAATTAGCACGACGATGTTGCTAAGAAAAAATACGACGATAACGTCTTGACGATAGGATATATAGTGTACAAATAGTAAGCATCCTTTTCTTGAATATTTCGTCCACAAAATCAAATTTTAGTAGGGCGCACCTAAATTTAGACTTGCGTTCTCGAATCTGATTAGCGGTCAAAATTTTCAAGCAATCTTGATTCATCATCATATGAACAAATTCCAATAATCCCTGGTCTTATATTTATTACTCTTTAGTTGACCAATTATAAATCCATCAAAATATTGGGGAAATATTGACCACTCGGGGCCATTTGGGATAAGATTGCACTATATTTTTGTACATTCACCATATTAATGTAACACCTGTAATCTTCCACACACGGAAAAAAAAGATCGAAGAATTTTGCTAACAACCCGATTGTTGTTGCCACTTGCCACCTAACAACAATCCTACATTAAATGTGCCATTCCTACTTGTGCAATATAATCATTATCTCACTTCTAAAACAGAATAATTTGTACATGACATACCTACCCGTTATATATGATAACTCAATTCCAAATTTAGTTACAAAATTAAGAAAGTACGGAGTAATATATATATTTTTTTCGGTTTTTCTATTGTGTGCCCTAATACCAAAAACAAAAACTAAAACCCTAAAAGGAAATGAGTGAACCCGTCATAAAAAAAAATTAAAAAACAAAAATTTTAAAATTTACCAAATATTTCCATTATTAGTTTGCTTAGAGCACACAATAGAAAAATTGATTTTTTTATCTCTCGCCCGGTTTGAATAGACAAAGTCAATCTACGTCCGGACCGGGTACGGAGTAATATTTTGCATTTCGAACGGTAGCACACTTAAAAAAAACGGACAGTTCCATTAACTGCTTACTCATATAAAAAAAATTAAACAAAAATCCAGCTGTCCTCCTTCCGTTGGTCGAAAAAAATCCAGCTGTAATTTCTGTAGCCTATATGGCAAGTGGTGAGATTTACGCCTGAGAGCTAACACCAATCGGATCTACCTACCCGTAACAACAAGCCCCCGTCTTCCACCGCCTACCCATCTTTCTCTCTTCCTATTTAAACGCTCACTCCCTACAATTCTGCCACTCTCGTCTATTCTCCCAAATTCGCTCCCGATCTTCCCGAGGCTTGTAATTCTCCCGCTCAGGTTAGATTTCCGAACTCTTCGAAATCTATATCCGTAATCTGCATTCCGAATTCCACATGCTTTGAGTTAATTCCAGTTTCTGCTCGCTTTAGATTCAAATTCTTGACTTCCGAATTCGATTTCGCTTGCTCATGCTTTGATTGTGTGGTTTCTGTTTGCGATTTTCTTCTGTATGTTGATTTTGAGTTGCGATCTGATGTAGTTCAGTAGTCTAGGTGTTTGGTGGATTTCTGAACTATTATATTGGCTGATGTAGCGAGTTGGTTGAGATCTGAGGCTCTGTGGTTAGTTGCGAGGTAGTTGAGAATTGTTTCTGGTTTGTCCGGTGCGAAATTTTGTTTGTCGTTGAGGTTTCTCGTTTCGTTCATCGAGTTAGTCGGTTCCTGTTAGAAAATACTCGATGTAGGAGTGAGTTGTGCCTGTGATCTTCTGCTTAGGGATTTGATTTGATTTGATCAGTACTAATCAGTATATATTTGTTGATCATTGTCAGTAATGCGTCTATATATCGTTATTCATGACTAGATTGGTGGTGTTTGATGCTGTGGATAATGGCTTGAGTATTTAACTGGAATGTTGTGTACTGCTCACAGGCCTTTGGAGTCTGAACCATGGCGACCGGGCAACTATTTTCCAAGAGCACACAAGCGCTGTTCTACAACTACAAACAACTTCCCATTCAGCGGATGCTTGATTTTGACTTCCTTTGTGGTATGTCTGTGAGCCATAATTCGCATTTGTTATCATATCCAGACGTGAAATTAGTACTGATTCAGCATAATTGAACTGTTGTCTGTGTGCTTGATGTGTCTAGGGAGGGAAACGCCATCTGTTGCTGGAATAATCAACCCTGGGTCTGATGGATTTCAAAAACTATTTTTCGGTCAGGAGGAAATCGCCATCCCTGTTCACCCAACGTATGTATTTTCCATCCACTAGCAGTTCATATACAATTTGGATATGGTGGTCTTCTAATTTCAAGATTATATGTTCACTGTGATTGATAAGCAACCTAAACTGTAAATTGAATGCTAAAACTGCTTAAATAAAGATATAAAAATGGCAAGGGAATGATATCTGATATAGCACTTTTACTCTGCTATTCTTTGTGGAAAATATTTATTTAACAAATAAGGCCATGTGCCAAAGCTGTTTTAGAATTGGACTTTTATATATCTGACTGGCAAATAAAATAAGTTACGGGATGGCTGATTAGAAAGATTTTCTACCTGTAGAGCAAGTGCATTCTAAACTATTGATTAGGAAAATCAGAGTTAGCATGCTCTGATGATCTTGATCAGTCAGTCGAATATACAAGATGATTGGGTTGATGGTGGTACTTCCAGAGAATTAAAATTCTCATTGTTATATGTCATTTGTTTGACCATGGTCTTTGTATGGCTTCATACATTCTCGTATACCTATTCAATTCATCAATAAGAGCATCTCTATGCAACGTTATTTAACAATTCCGTTCATCCATGTATACGTCTACCAGTCTTTTTTTTTAAGATGGTCACATAAATTCATGACTGGTGTTTATTTAGTGCATTCATGGTGTTGCTTCGTCTGTAACTGAACTGATGGTAGTTACTGCTTTTAATGACTGGTGTCTGAAATCTCCTGCAGAGTCGAAGGAGCCTGTTCTGCTCATCCTACTGCTGATGTTTTTATCAACTTTGCATCATTTAGAAGGTAAACCCATCCATCACTCACCATGAACTTCGAAAAGCTTATTCATTTTATCCAAAAAAATTCAGTCAGTATATGGTTCTGATAAACTTTATTTTGAACGTGCAGTGCTGCTGCCTCGTCCATGGCTGCTTTGAAACAGCCAACGATTAGAGTTGTTGCAATCATAGCAGAAGGTGTTCCTGAGGCAGACACTAAGCAGTTGATTGCGTATGCACGGGCAAATAACAAGGTAGACATTTGGTGTTAATGTTTCTGTTCTTAAAGATATTTCATTGTAATTAATGTATTTCCACCTAGATTTCTAGGATAAACTGATCTAACTTATTTGGGTTTTTTGTGAAGGTTGTTATTGGTCCAGCTACTGTAGGTGGCATTCAGGCTGGTGCTTTCAGAATTGGGGACACTGCTGGAACAATTGATAACATTATTCTATGCAAGCTTTACAGGCCTGGATCAGTTGGATTTGTTTCAAAATCTGTAATTATTTTATTCACTTTCTTAAAGATCATGTTCTTCCATTTGGATTGTAAACGCTGACTGGCCGAAATGCTAAATTAGATGTTTACCCAGCCCATTTCAATATTGATGTCTTATTCCTGCAGGGTGGAATGTCAAATGAGTTGTACAATACAATTGCACGCGTGACTGATGGGATTTATGAAGGTAGTCAGACGCCGTTATTCTGTTTTATTGGACCCATTGATATGCCATGTATACTAAGTTCAGCAAGAATATGGCTGATATTTGAAAATTTGAATGCCTCAGGTATTGCTATTGGAGGAGATGTGTTCCCGGGATCAACTCTCTCAGATCATGTTTTACGGTTTAACAACATCCCTCAGGTATTTGTTAATGGACTTCTGTACTGGGAAGTTGTACTTTTTTTTAGTGGGCTAGCCTTTGATGAACTGGTCCCTTATCCATATATTTATCACATTTTCACACTTTGAGTGTATCATTTAAATTACTTTAGGTGAAAATGGTGGTTGTTCTTGGAGAACTTGGTGGGCGAGATGAGTATTCTCTTGTTGAAGCCCTCAAGCAGGGGAAGATCAGCAAGCCAGTGGTGGCTTGGGTTAGCGGAACTTGTGCTCGGCTCTTCAAATCCGAAGTGCAATTTGGACATGCAGTAAGTTTCTGCACTGAGCTCTCTGCCTTCTAAATTCTAATTATTAACTCTTCGATATTTCTTATTACCTATTTTACCTTCCATTTGTTGTAGGGGGCAAAAAGTGGTGGTGAAATGGAATCTGCGCAAGCCAAAAATGAAGCATTGGCGGAAGCTGGAGCAATTGTTCCCACTTCTTATGAAGCCTTCGAAAATTCTATCAAAGAAACATTTGGAAAACTGGTATTGCCCTTCATAGACTCTCCTTCAGCTTATCTGTTGGCCTTCCTCACAAACACATCCTTTACTTATGTGTAAATGCACTTGTGTCAGGTCGAAGAGGGGAAGATCACCCCAGTAAAAGAAATTACTCCACCTCAGATTCCTGAGGACCTTAACATAGCAATCAAGAGTGGAAAAGTTCGTGCTCCAACTCATATCATTTCAACCATATCTGATGATAGAGGTTAAATAAATTCTTTCCTTTTATGCCGTAGAAGCTGTTTGACAGTGAGAAATTTCAGTGAAGCATATTCTAAAGTTCTCTCTTGTTTTCCCCTTTCTTTTCAGGCGAGGAACCATGTTATGCTGGTGTGCCAATGTCATCCATCGTTGAGAAAGGATATGGTGTTGGCGATGTTATTTCCCTTTTGTGGTTCAAACGCAGCCTTCCTCGTTACTGTACACAGTTTATTGAGGTTGGTTCGGTTGAGTGATGTAATGCTGGTTAATGCTATTCTGCTATATTGTGATTGTCAATATGTATTCTGCTCATTTAGATATATTATACTTTTAGTTTCCCATGCTAAGCATTTATCTTATTTCTAACAGATATGTGTCATGCTGTGTGCCGATCATGGTCCTTGTGTTTCTGGTGCTCACAACACTATAGTGACAGCAAGAGCAGGAAAGGATCTTGTGTCAAGTTTGGTCTCAGGTCTGCAAACAATTGCAATTTTCTGTCTTTATATTTGTTAACAATGCATCACTGATTCATTAAAAGACTACTGAATAATCAAATATTTCCCAACTCAGGTTTGCTTACCATCGGTCCTCGATTTGGTGGGGCTGTTGATGATTCTGCTCGATACTTCAAGGATGCTTATGATCGAGTAAGCCTTTGAAGCCGATTAAGCAAGTTTCTATATCTATTTGAACTCATTCTATCATGTAGGTTTTAATACGGCATTGTTCTGTTTATATTTCAGGGTCTTACACCATATGAGTTTGTTGAGAGCATGAAGAAGAAGGGCATTCGTGTCCCCGGAATCGGGCACAGGTACAATCACTTCCATTTTATAATGAATATATGTTTTATATGTATCTATTCCTAAGATTACTCACTAGTCTGTGATGGAAAACTGTGTCTTATGTCTTCCACAGGATCAAGAGAGGTGACAACAGGGACAAGAGAGTAGAGCTCTTGCAAAAATTCGCCAGAACACACTTTCCTTCTGTCAAATACATGGAGTACGCAGTCGAAGTCGAGACCTACACGCTTTCCAAAGCAAACAACCTCGTCCTCAACGTAGATGGTGCCATTGGATCCCTATTCTTGGATCTTCTTGCTGGCAGTGGTATGTTCACCAAGCAAGAGATCGATGAGATCGTCGAGATCGGTTACCTCAACGGCCTCTTCGTCTTGGCACGATCAATTGGTCTAATTGGGTAAGTTAACCCCTTTCTTAAACACTCATTTCACATACACATTTGATCATGAAACACTGAAATGTTACTATGTTTTGAATTTGGAAAAACTTCAGGCACACTTTTGACCAAAAGAGGTTGAAGCAGCCACTTTACCGTCACCCATGGGAAGATGTTCTCTACACCAAATGATCATAAGAAATGTGTCGTTTTGGTTTAAATGTATTGCCAATATTTATTAGCCTTGTGTTTGTTGCAAAAATTTGTAACTTTCAAGTTGGATCATAAGAAACATCAAATCATGTGTATTGCTGTTGTGTTGTTACTTGGACATTGCTGATAAACTTTTGGATATGGGCCGCCGATCCATGTATTGTCAATTTTTGTGCATGTATTGGATAAGATTGCTACCTTGTTGTGTTTTTTTTTATTTTATTTTTGAGCCCATCTTAGACTGGAAATATTTTTTGGCTGATAGCGTTGGAATTAAACATAGAATTATAAGCAAAATTTCTGAATGAAAATAACGTGTCAGAGCTGTCGCTATTCCACAGGGCCAGAAAAACAAAGCGGTCCAGGCAACCCCACCTCCCCCACGTGACTCGTACACTTTGTTCACGTGGGGGCTTCCTTTTCTATCCATAATTTCTTACCATATATCACCACATCTTTTCGTTACTTTATTTTTTGCCCTCTAGTACCAAACTTCACTGATGCGTCGGATTTAAGTCGGGAGAATTTGACCCCGAATTTTCATATTGAATTACAGTTGGAAAGGTGAAATTAGATTCATCGATTTTGTAATTTGAAATCAGTTCGTTCGGAATATTTTATGAGCAATTCGCGTTCGAAATTGATGTTTTTGAAATGTTGCTAGAACAATGCTCAATTATTTGTACGAGTAATGGAGTAATATAGCGACAAGCTCCATTGAGAAAAGGGAAAAGAACAAGAAATTTTAGTAAAGGTTATATTATGAGTTAGATTATCGATGTTTGATTGGACTTATTGCGTAATTATTGAAGCAATGAAATAATAATGCATATGGATTATCTAAAGTTCTAAACCTATAGATTCGTTTTTTATTAGACAATTGCACACTAAAATAATATATAGTGGTATTGACACTTGCATAGTAATAATAATCTTGAAGCGAAACAACTCATACAACACGTGTTGAAAAATTGAATGGGATATTTTGTCATTAAGGTGCTAAACTTTTGAACGCAACATTTCTTTTGAGTTGATCAATCTATAAAGAAACACTCTACTTAAGCAAAACTATATTTTATAATCATATCATATCATCTAATTTGGATATGGTTTCTAAAACTGAGCTTTCTAATTATTTAAACATTCACGCATTTTATATTTCATTCATTCATTCATACTCCTTCTGTCCCTAAAAAATTGTCCAGTATTTCATTTCGGATGTCTCTCTTTGTTTGTCCATCTTTAACAGCTTTTCATTTATATTACTAATTTCTTACATTTTGTACTTTCATTCAATATCTTATATAACTTAATCATCCAATTTTCTCACCAACTTTATCACTTAGTCTCTATAAAAATACAAAACTACCCCTATTTAATCTCATATACTACCCTCATATCCAATAATCCTATCAACTTTATCACTTAGTCTCTATAAAAACCGTCATTTTGGACGATCTTTTATAGGGAGAGGGAGTATATTTTACCAACCAAAACAAATGTCAGAAAACATTAAACCCCACCTTCAGTGTAAAAAAAAATAAAAAAATCAATAAAGTCATTCAAAAAAATCTCACTGGTAAAAAAATAAAAACTCGCCATGAGGACGAAAGAGGGGTCGGAGCAACCAACAGAGCCAATCAAATCCCCCCTTCTCCCTCCATGATTCCTTCCCTTCCACACTCCATTCTCATCATCACACATTCCCCCTTCTTTACCCCCAATTCAAACTCACATGCGCTCAATTCCGCTCCCAATTAGGGTTCCACTAACCCCTCACCTCCCCTGAATTCCGGCGCCGATCTCCGACGATGGCCTCCGGCAGCACCAGCCGATCATCAAAACCCTCCCCTATGCAACTCCACTCTCTCTCCACCGCCCCCGCCCCCAATCCGCCATCAGACTCCGTCTCCAAGGCCATCGCTCAGTACACCGTCGACGCCCGTCTCCACGCCGTCTTCGAGCAATCCGGAACCTCCGGCAAGTCCTTCGACTACTCCCAATCGGTCAAAACCTCCACCACCGACCCCCACTCCATCCCCGAGCGCCAAATCACCGCCTACCTCTCCCGAATCCAACGCGGCGGACAAATCCAGCCCTTCGGATGCATGCTCGCCATCTCCGAGGCCAATCTCAAGGTCATCGCCTACAGCGAAAACTCCCGAGAGCTCCTCGGCCTTAACCCTCACACCGTCCCCAATCTCGAGAGGCACGAGCTTCTAACCCTAGGCACCGATGTCCGTACTCTTTTCACCCCCTCTAGCGGACTCCTACTCGAGAAGGCCTTCGCTGCGCGTGAAATCACGCTCCTGAACCCCGTCTGGATCCACTCTCGTGTCTCTGGTAAGCCGTTTTACGCGATCTTGCATCGGATTGATGTCGGAATTGTGATTGATTTGGAGCCTGCTAGGACCGAGGATCCGGCCTTGTCGATTGCAGGCGCTGTGCAATCTCAGAAATTGGCCGTACGTGCGATTTCGCATTTGCAATCTCTCCCCGGAGGGGACATTAAGCTTCTTTGTGAGACTGTGGTTGAGAGTGTGAGGGAGCTTACGGGGTACGATAGGGTTATGGTGTACAAGTTTCATGAGGATGAGCATGGGGAGGTTCTTGCTGAGAGTAAGACGGCTGATTTGGAGCCGTATATAGGGTTGCATTATCCGGCTACGGATATTCCGCAGGCTTCGAGGTTTTTGTTCAAGCAGAATCGGGTTCGGATGATTGTGGATTGTCATGCGAGTCCGGTTTCGGTTGTGCAGGATGCGCAGTTGGTGCAGCCGCTTTGCTTGGTGGGATCGACGCTCCGGGCTCCTCACGGGTGCCATTCGCAGTATATGGCGAATATGGGCTCGATTGCGAGTTTGGTCATGGCGGTTATTATTAATGGGAGTGATGAGGAGGTGGTCGGCGGGAGGAATTCGATGAGGCTGTGGGGTTTGGTTGTGTGCCATCATACCTCTCCTAGAGCCATTCCGTTTCCGCTGAGGTATGCTTGTGAGTTCTTGATGCAGGCGTTCGGGTTACAGCTGAACATGGAGCTCCAGTTGGCCACACAGATGCTGGAGAAGCATGTGCTAAGGACCCAGACCCTTTTGTGTGACATGTTGCTTAGAGACTCTCCGACGGGGATTATTACGCAAAGTCCGTCGATTATGGACCTGGTTCGATGTGATGGGGCTGCTCTTTATTACCAAGGGAAGTATTATCCACTTGGTGTGACCCCGACTGAAGTCCAGATTAAGGATATTGTCGAATGGTTGTTGGCTTATCATGGGGACTCGACTGGACTGAGTACGGACAGTTTGGGTGACGCTGGATACCCGGGGGCGGCTGCTCTGGGGGATGCTGTTTGTGGCATGGCGGTTGCGTATATTACAAAAAAGGATTACCTTTTCTGGTTTAGATCCCACACTGCGAAAGAGATTAAGTGGGGTGGCGCAAAGCACCATCCCGAGGACAAAGATGATGGACAACGGATGCATCCGCGTTCGTCATTCCAAGCGTTTCTAGAAGTGGTCAAAAGTCGGAGTTTGCCGTGGGAGAATGCAGAGATGGATGCAATACATTCGTTGCAACTTATTTTGCGTGATTCCTTCAAGGAAGCAGAAACCACCACCCATTCAAAGGCCATGGTACATGCCCAGCCAGGGGAACTTGACTTGCAAGGAATGGACGAACTTAGCTCGGTTGCTAGAGAGATGGTGAGGCTAATAGAAACCGCTACCGCTCCCATATTTGCGGTTGATGTCAATGGACATATAAATGGATGGAATTCCAAGGCTGCTGAATTGACTGGGCTTTCTGTTGAGGAAGCCATGGGGAAATCGTTGGTCCGTGACCTTGTGTACGAGGAATCGGCAGACATTGTTGAAAAACTACTTGATCATGCTTTAAGAGGTATTATTTTCCTTATTTTGATGTCTTTATTTTGGTACCTATATGATTGGCTAATCATGATTTTTGTTGCTTTTCAGGTGAAGAAGATAAAAATATAGAGATCAAGTTGAAGACATTTAACTCAGACCAGAGTAACAAAGCTGTTTATGTGGTGGTAAATGCATGCTCGAGCAAAAATTTTACCAATAAAATAGTTGGCGTGTGCTTTGTTGGTCAGGATGTAACAGGCCAGAAAATTGTGATGGACAAGTTCATCAATATACAAGGAGATTACAAGGCAATTGTTCACAGTCCAAATCCCTTAATCCCTCCTATATTTGCTTCGGATGAGAATACATGTTGCACTGAGTGGAATACAGCCATGGAAAAGCTAACCGGATGGGGCAGAGTTGATGTCATAGGAAAAATGTTGGTTGGAGAGGTTTTTGGCGGCTGTTGTCGACTCAAAGGTCCCGATGCTTTGACGAAATTCATGATTGTTTTGCATAGTGCAATTGGAGGGCACGACAACGACCAATACCCATTTTCGTTCTTTGACCGAAACGGGAAGTTTGTTCAAGCTTTATTGACTGCAAACAAGAGAGTCAATTTGGATGGCCAAGTTACTGGAGCCTTTTGCTTTTTGCAAATAGCAAGTCCTGAATTGCAGCAGGCTCTAAAAGTTCAAAGACAGCAAGAGAGGATATGCTTCGAGAGGATGAAGAAATTGGCCTATCTTTGTCAAGAGATCAAGAATCCATTAAATGGCATTAGGTTCACAAACTCCCTGTTGGAAGGTACAAATTTGAGCGAGGATCAGAAACAATTTGTCCAAACAAATTCTGCATGTGAGAAGCAAATGAGGATGATTTTAGGAGATATTCATCTGGAAAGTATAGAAGATGGGTAATTTCTTTTTTCAGCCTTTTCATGATATCTGATATGATACTGAATTTTTCTTATACACGTGCATTTATCTATATGACTTACAAGATTGTTTATTTTAGATCATTGGAGCTGGACAAGGCTGATTTTCTGTTGGGAAGTGTCATCAATGCAGTTGTTAGCCAAGTAATGATACTGCTTAGAGAAAGAGGCTTGCAACTGATTAGAGACATCCCCGAAGAAGTA
The DNA here is from genome assembly GCA_934048045.1 of Polygonum aviculare. NCBI lineage: Eukaryota > Viridiplantae > Streptophyta > Magnoliopsida > Caryophyllales > Polygonaceae > Polygonum > Polygonum aviculare. The sequence continues at coordinate 1,922,795 of OW204024.1, forward strand.
AAAACACTGGCGGTAGTTGGCGACCAAGCTCGAATTCAACAAGTCTTGGCGGATTTCCTGTTAAACATGGTGCGTTATGCTCCATCTCCCGATGGTTGGGTCGAGATTCATGTTCGTCCTTCACTGAAAGAAATTTCCAGTGGATTGACTGCCTTGCAGATTGCATTCAGGTATACACTATCCTGCCTCTAACCTATTATTAACTGTTCATCTTAATTCTGGTCATAATTCTTGTGCTCTTTATAGAATGATCTGTCCAGGTGACGGGCTTCCACCAGACTTAATCCAAGACATGTTTCACAGCAGCCGATGGGCCACGCAAGAAGGCCTCGGTTTGAGCATGTGTCGTAAAATTCTCAAGCTCATGAACGGTGAAGTTCAGTACATCAGGGAGTCGGAAAGATGTTACTTTGTCATCACTCTTGAACTTCCCATGCCATAAACCAGGACACGAGGTTTTGTGGGTCGTCGTTAAATAACTCTAGTTTTGAAGTTGTAACCTAGAAAATGTACATGGAACCATCAACGAGTAAAGCCTCCAGAGGATCGACGGACGGGCTCATTATCGGCTGCTGCTCTATTTTAGCAGAATCCATGGAAGCTGGCTTGCCTGGCTATTTTTCAGCAGAGGCCGTTATTGCGAGAGGTCAAATAAGATGAACAGGTTGAATTCCTCTAAATACGAGTAAAAGTTGTATGCAGAAATAAGATGGATCTTTGATGTATTGCCAAATATTGTGCGACCTACTATGATTTGGGTTGTTGCCCTTTGTAGCTATCCTGCTTGTTAATGATGAACTGAGTACTTAATTCGCAATTTGCCCGTTACAATTGATTTGACTTATGCAGAATTTTGGAAGTTTGAACTAGTTTAAAATGACTTGTGCGTGAGCAATGAAGAGTGGCCTATCGTAGATATCCTTCAATTCAGCTGGAAAATATTATTTGACACAGCAGGCGTAAAATTTCTTCCAGATCGATTAAGCGTATTTTTATTTGGGCATGCATAATTAAAGAACCCATGAATGTGAATAGCCCATAACTAGTTCTGCTTGGCCCGATTCATACTGGTCTTTACTTGGCGTGGCTTTTGATTACTTTGGATAACCAAAGTAATAGAGAATTCTAAAAAGGAATGAAGAATAGGAAATAGAAGCAAAAAAAAAAAAAAAAAAAAAAAATCATTTTCTCAAGCCTTGTGAGTTACATTACTCACGCCCAGTTGATTGAAAAACATTACCTAATCCAGTAATCCTGTAAACATCACCAATAGCATAGGATTTTTCACCGTCATCATGATCCAGGCTTTTACAATGCTAGATAGTAGATATTAAAATCGGTACTTAAGTTCTTGCTCTGAAACTAAAAAAATAAATGTATATATTGCAGATGTGCCTTTGAACTAAATTCAGTTATGACCCCTACATCAATTTTGGTGCATTTGAACTAAATTCAGTTATGATTGGCACATAACTGAGTTTCAGTTTTCCTTTCTTTTCTTTTCTTTGGGTCTTTCGGGCGCACCCCCTTTGCGTAAGCCAGGGGTGCCCCCATCCTGACCCCCCAGATTCCCCGGAAGAGGAACTCCACTGGGTTATAAAGTAAAGTAAAGTAAATATTGCAGATGTCTAGCAGTTTTACGCATAGAAAAAACCCACCAAGTCACATGTATCCTTGTGGAATGCCATAGCAGAGTAAATTCTTGGTAGAAATCATTGGCAAAGATTAAAAAGCATGCAAGTATGAAACAGAAGAGAACAATATAACACTAGCAAAACTCCAAAGTGCTTCTGGTACAAAATCACAAGAGTGGAGAAGGTGCACATGGATATATCCAGCAAATTTAACATTAAGTGCACATCATGATAGGCAAGCTACAAAATGCTCTAGAAAAGTTTGAAGATAAGGCAACATATTCAGGAGATTAGATGCTCACTGATCTTGATATAAGATTTTGTAAGTGACTCAAATGTTTGCAAGAGTGATTCTAGTAAAGTAGTGACCGGATGGCAGCAACAGCATCACCTTTGTGCTCTCTTAAGGTTCTCTCTGCAACCTTCTTGTCTAACTGGAATCACCAAATTTTAATGAAAGTTTTATCAGAATCAACAGTGCATAATTTTGAATAGGCTGAAAATGTCAGTGGAATACTAACCTCGAGTTCACTTGCAATTATATCAACTTCAGCTGCATTAATCTTGACAGCTGCCAACTCTTTCTCCCTAGCACAAAGGCAAAAGTAGACTCTTCAATTCAACACACACGTTCATGCAGAATAGAACGGTAGAAACAATGTGTAGCATGCTTCTAAGAGCATAATGTAAATGTGCTATATTATTCATATATAATGCCAGCTTTAGCACACTGCATTTATCTTAGTATTTTCCACATATTAGATCTGTGATTACTGATTACTATGTAAATTAGAAACACTTGCTTCAGGAGATGTGAGATCCTTACACGACTCAAAGATGAAAGTGGAACTATTATGAATCTCAGTTCTTATAAAATCTCTGATTTCTCAACAGTTTACTTGTCACATGTACCAATAAGGCAATAAGCACACAGCATTTGACCCACATTGCCCAAACTCTATCCCTCGCTATCTTCCCCACACATACGCACACAAAACATGGATATACACTCCCAATTCAACCAAACCAAAAGCATGCAATTAGATAACTCACTTCACAAGATTGTCAACCAAACCCCATGCTTCTAACACAAGAACATAAACAGACTGTAATAACAATAATCAATTAGTGTTGCGAGCAAACAGAGACATGAATATTGTTTTTAAGCAGCTTCAAGCAGCTTTATTACTTCTTCCAACCATATCATACAGCAGAAGATGTTTTACAATACACCTCCTTCAAGAACATCTATGTTTGTTTTCTTTTCTGGAATGAGAAACATAGAATCTCCTCATAACTATGGTGGCTCTTACTTTGTACACCAGGCGTTTACTCAATCAACCTAGCACTAGCAGGAGACCTATAACTGAATTTCTCACCATCAACTGAGAAAATTTTAAAGCATTCAACTACATGTATGGATTGACAAGAGCTACGATTATCTTAACTATCATATTCAGTAATACTTCTTCCACCAATTGTACTCTAGTCCACTATTCATTCTTATCTTGCAATAGTATTAACTTTCAAAGAGGCTCTTTCTTCATACCTCATCCTTAAAGCATTTGCATCTGCTTCCGCTGATGCAGCAATAGATGCCATAGCCTACAATGCAAACATCATCCAAACTTTAACGGCAAAGCTTTTCAATCCAACCTCAGTTTTCAAATTCAATCAAAAAAGCGCGCTGACTACAAATCTAACCAAGGCACACTACAGTTGCAGTAACAATCAATTGACTGCGAATCAGGACAAATTTCCAGTTCCAACACGAGCAAAGCCATTCGAAACTACATAATGAATAGACAAATTGGACATGAGAGGGAGATTAGCTAAACCTCTTGAACACGGGTGGAATCCAACTGTCGGTCTTCAACGCGATCGGTGAGCTTGTCGAATGCTTTGCTCTGCTGTTGCAAGTCTTTCGAGTCCACGACTCGCTCGATTCCTTCATCTCCAGCCTCCATTGTTCAATTCCTTCTGCGCTCTCCCTCTCGAAATCCCAGCCCTAGTTCTTCTTCTTATGAAGTTCGCTCTTTCCTCTCTTTATTCTCTGTAAACCGGAGTTAGGACGCTTGTTTTTCTCAATAGCGCAAACCGGTCCCGAACCGGTTGGATTCTCCGCAAACCGGAGTATTTTTTTTTTGGTCGGGAACCGGAGTATTTTGTTTTGGGTAGAAACCGGAGTATTAATTTTTCAGCTTAGCCCTGTTATTTATTTTTCCCAAAATGTCAAAATGTGTTCAAACAAATAACAAAAGATCAGGAAAAAGGAAAAGAAAAAATTGAGATATTGATTTTCTTTTAGATTCTTTTTGAGTTGGGCCAAATTCTTATACGATGGCTGCTAATTTAATTAATCATGAGATTAATGCAATCCAAAACTGGCAAGTAAAACAGCCCCATTTAGTAGTTTGGTTTCTTGAAGGAATGTGTATGTGTTGAATTTAATTGTAGTCTTCGAACAATGGTGCACCGTCTGCACGCATGATGCATTACATTAAGGAAATGAAATGCAAATGAACAACTTAACTCACATGACCAAATATTATAGTTTTAGAATTAGGTAACTTTTCCCTAACAAGACTTAATATGAGTATCTATACTATATATTAAAGCCGGAGAATTTCGAGCATCCACGTTAATTCTGGCCCCACTTTAATAACAATTTTATATGTTTTATTTTACCTCATTATACAAGCTTTAACTTTATCTTTTTCTTACCCATCAAATATCTATCTTTAAAGGCATATCATTTATCTTTAAAATTTTTTAAATTATCTAACCTTTAATTTTATCCTTTTTCTTATTCATCTAATATCTATCTTTGAAACAATATTATCTATCTTTAAAATTTTCTTCTATAAAAGATACATATTAATTAACTTAACTTTTGAATTCCCATTTTAATCTATTTATATATAAGAATTAATATATAGTATAGATTATAGTAGATACACAAATTAACGAAAAAATGATCATTACCCGTACATGGTACGGGTCTTCAACTAGTAAGAGTATATGAGTATGTACTACAAAGGCTACACTCTATTTCTTAGAATTTTAGACTACTTTTTAGTTTGATAAATTTTCAATCTTATTTCCAAAAATGAAAGGAGAAGGGGAAAAAAAGGCTAACGTTCTCTAAATAAATATAATTATTTTTTAAAATTAAAAAACATTAGAGTTATCGGAAAAAGAAGTTAAATAGGTAAGAGTTCTAGAATGCCTTCGATTCATATACATAATCCCTATTAATCTATAGTTCATGGTTGTCATTGCTTTATTTTAGAGAAGTTGATGATGATGCTTTTAACAACCCAATACATAAATGATTTTAATTAGCCTAACTTAAATCAATGGACCTTAATCTAACCTACAAAGATGAAGAAAGAAAAAGAAACAAGGTTGGAAAGATCATGTGAATTGCCAAAAGCGTACAAAATGAATGAAAGTGGTAAACTTAGCACAACCTCTCTTTTGCATATTTCTTTCCCTTCAAAATACAAATTCGTCCCATTTTCAGTAATAACTTGAGCTTCACGGGTATGGCATTATTGGCCTAGTAGGACTAATTTACTAATCTGAATTTAGTGGAATCTTTATTATTACGTGCATAACCTCAGATGAGTCCTACACTCCTATCATTCCACTGTCATTAGTAATTAAATATTAAAAAATAGTTCTCATATATAAAGCTCAAAAAATCATCAAGAACATAAAACTACAATCATTCACGCTTTTCGTTAAGATTTTTCCGCTTCCTCAAAACAACAATATACGGAGTACAAGATTTTCGCACAGAGATTTAATCTATTTTATCAATTTATCTTTTTTGGTCGAAATCTATCTTATTAATTAAAACCCCTCTATATATCCTTAATAACCTTCATTAAATTTCAGAAAATCTTTATAATTCTCTAAACCCTCAACAACAACGTGTCCCCTTCCTATTGGCTTCTCGCACCACCTTTAGCAAACAGTCACGCCTCTCAAGCTCGCCCTGACTTATTCCACTCCCAGAAACCAATCACTACTCCAAAATCCCTAAAATCCTCCGGCAATGGCTCTCCCCGGCGGCGAGATCAACCCCACCGGAAACCCGATCTCCGTCTCCGATTTACCCCAATTCGACGTCATCGCCGCCGACCCGTCGGACCACGCCTACTACCGCACGCCGAACAACGGAACCGCCGATTTCCACAAGAAAGTCATGCAAGAATGGAGGGTCCTCGACGGGAATCTGCCGGAAACCATCTTCGTCCGCGTTTACGAGACCAGAATCTCGCTCCTCCGAGCCGCCATCGCCGGAGCTCATGGAACGCCCTACCAAGACGGACTCTTCTTTTTCGATATATTCCTGCCCTCCAATTACCCCTCTGCCCCTCCCCAGGTTAGATTTCGCTCTTTCGGGTTCCGGATCAACCCTAATTTGTACAACAGCGGTGACGTCTGCCTCAGCCTTCTCAACACCTGGTCCGGAAACACGTCGGAGAGGTGGGATCGCAACAAATCGACGATTTTACAGGTAAGTACACAATACAATTAAATTTATGGGTTATTGGGCCTGTTTGGTACGATGTCGGGAATCGGATTGGAATGAGGTATCAAATTGGATTCGGAATGACTATATTACACGGAAACGGGAAACCGAAACAAGATTTTCATATTTTTAGAGTAAAAACGAGTTTCCGAGTAGTTTCGTGGTTGGTACGATGCCAGAAATCGGGTTAGAACGAGAGTTTCGGGTTGGATTCGGAATGACTCCTACCCTGAGTCTACGTAACGGGAAAAAGGAACAAGATTTTCATATTTTTAGTGTAAAACCGAGTTTCCAAGTAGTTTTCGAGTTGGAGTTTCGGAGTTCCGTTTCCATCCGAAACGGGAAACACCACCTCGTTATAGAGTACGAGTTCTTGTGTATTTACACATCGTTTAGCTCGTTTCTAAACCGATTCCTTATACTATACCAGACGGACCCGTTCGCAGTCTTGCAATTCTGGCTCAGGTGGGAAATTTGCCTTTGTTAATGTTTGTTTTGTGCAGGTATTAGTGTCAATTCAAGCCCTAGTCCTGAACGAGAAGCCCTATTTCAACGAGCCCGGATTCGGTCTCCTTAGAGGGAGAAAGCTAGCTGAAAAGAGCGCGTTGCAGTACAACCAACAAGTCTTTTTGCTCTGTTGCAAGTCGGTTCTGTGCCTTCTGCGAATGCCGCCGACGAGTTTCGAGCCGTTGGTGGCCGCGCACTTCCGGGAGCGAGGCGTATCGATCTTGAGCGCGTGCAACGGCTACCGCTCTGGCATAGCGAGAGTAGGCGGCGACGTTATAGTCGGCGACAGAGGCGTTGTGCCGAAACGGTTCAGGAGATCGGTCGAGCGGATTTATAGGGAGTTGATGGTGGCGTTGGATAAGAATGGGGCTCCTGTGGACCAATTTGTCGAGCAGTGGGAGCAGTGGGCCTGCGAGATGAGGGCGAAGGCGAATGGGGTGACCGAGAAGGCGGAAGTGAAGAAGACGAAGGGGGGTTTGAAGAAGAGGTTCATGGCGATTTTGCAGAAGATTTGGGTGGGTACAGGGTTGAAGAAGAATTCTTCAGTTGCGAATGATCAGGTGGAAGTCAAGGTTGTGAATTGAGATTTTTCTATTGGTTTTTATTCGTTTTTTCTAGTTGTGTGAGTAACATATGAGTGACATGAAATTAGGGTAAATAATGACTAATGAATCTGTCTATGGGACTATGGCTCTGTTTGCATGGTACGTAGAAAGTGCTAAGTACGTGGGTTTGGTTTGAAATTTTTGGTGACCCACTGCATTACACTTTATTGTGACTTTGTGAGTATCTTTTTTAAGCAAAGCGATTGAGCATCATGATTAAAGATTGACCTTAATTAAATGTTTGCCATCTTTGACCCAAAAAAAAATGTTGGCCATCCCATTGTAACTTTGTTAAAATCTTTTTATTTTTGGTCGAAAAAGACCTTAGTATGTTTGGTTGGTGGGATTTCATGGGATTTTAATGGGTGAGGATGATTTTCTAGTGTTTGGTTTAGTTTTTTGATGGGATTGAGTGGGATCTGTAAGAAAAATTGAGGAGAAAGGATGGGAAAGTGAATCTCACCAAATTGGTGGGATTTGGTGGGAAAGGAGAATACACACTCTTAAAAGAAAAAAGAAAAAGAAAATTTATTTACATTTCCCCATCAAAACCCATCTTTATCTAAACGCAAGAAATATACATTCCCGTATGTTAATTTCCTATCATTTCTCTTCTCTTCCTTTCTCATCTTTCACCGCCCTTTCTTTTCCCATCAATTCCCAATTGCCAAACAGGTAAATGTTTCGGCTGGTTCTAGACGTGATAAATGGAAGTCTCAACTATAGATTGGGCCTTCGTCATGTAGGAAAGGGGAAGATAACTATTTTCGGTTGCATGGACTTCGTCATGCTATATGCACTAGACCGTTATATATGTAATGATCACCTTGGTTAGTAGTACGTGGTCAATATTAAGGAACTTATGAAGGAAAACAATAATCTTGTGGATAGGGATTATGTGCCTTGCATAGAAATCTATCCATTTTTTAGGTATTTTTTTTAGTGGCATACGTATTTATATTTCCTTTTCCTCTAACAATATAAGAATATTACTTTTTAGTTAGGAATTAACGCTTTGAAAAAAATCCACATGAAAGATTCAGATTCAATATATGGAATGTCGTTATGATGTTATAATATAGTATAAAAATCTTATGCTTTTGGCAAGGGATTAGTTAGCTTGTATAGAACTGTTAGTACACGAAATATGTCGGTGTACAGGTCTCAATTCCTTTTTCAATGCCCTTCTTCTTCAAGCCTCCTTCACCTTCAATGACCTGCAAAACAATGGACAAAGGGGGCGGGGACCCCCTAATCCACCTCCGATGCCTAAGTCGGTAGAGTATTCGCAAGGGTAAACAGTAGAGAGAGGCGCAGGGCTAGGGCGATCACAAGCGATGATCAACCCCTCTAGAGTCAGGGCGAGCGATTATCAGCCCCTCTAGGGTTAGTTCTTCTATCACTTTTCCACATGGCCAGGCCATGTATTTATAGTGGAGAGAGAGAGAGAGAGCTAGGGTTAATTCCTTGGAGCCCAATCAGTAATTCTATCTTCTTAAATAGGATAGAATCTTCTAACTACTTGATAACTACCAGGGTTTAATAGGCTAATAAAGATATTTATTAGATATGCTTACCTGGCTGGCGGAAATATTATCCTTATTTATGGCGGTAAATTACCCACCTACAAATGCCCCACCTACGTCTTAGTTGCGTAACTAAGACGTAGATACTCTAGGATTGACTTGGCGTGACTTATATGGATTAGGAGACGGGCACGTTTGCACGTTCATGAGCGAGTATCATGAGAACCCCCGTGAGCGAATATCACGGTCCCACCCCCCATGAGCGAATATCATGGGGGCTCCGCGAGCGAATATCGCGGAAACCACCGCGCGAGCGACGCGGGAACAAACACCGTGGCGAATACACGGGAACCTCCGTGACAAGCGATCACGGGTACCACCGCGAGCGAATATCGCGGGAACCACCGCGCGAGCGACGCGAAAACAAACACCGTGGCGAATACACGGGAACCTCCGTGACAAGCGATCACGGGTACCACCGCGAGCGAATATCGCGGGAACCACCGCGCGAGCGACGCGGGAACAAACTCCGTGGCGAATACACGGGAACCTCCGTGACAAGCGATCACGGGTACCACCGCGAGCGAATATCGCGGGAACCACCGCGCGAGCGACGCGGGAACAAACTCCGTGGCGAATACACGGGAACCTCTGTGACGAGCAATCACGGGTACGCCGTGAGCGTAAACACGAGAACCACCGCGCGAGCGACGCGGGAACAAACTTTGTGGCGAATACACGGGAACCTCCGTGACAAGCGATCACGGGTACCACCGCGAGCGAATATCGCGGGAACCACCGCGCGAGCGACGCGAAAACAAACACCGTGGCGAATACACGGGAACCTCCGTGACAAGCGATCACGAATACCACCGCGAGCAAATATCGCGGGAACCACCGCGCGAGCGACGCGGGAACAAACTCCGTGGCGAATACACGGGAACCTCCGTGACAAGCGATCACGGGTACCACCGCGAGCGAATATCGCGGGAACCACCGCGCGAGCGACGCGGGAACAAACTCCGTGGCGAATACACGGGAACCTCTGTGACGAGCAATCACGGGTACGCCGTGAGCGTAAACACGAGAACCACCGCGCGAGCGACGCGGGAACAAACTTTGTGGCGAATACACGGGAACCTCCGTGACAAGCGATCACGGGTACCACCGCGAGCGAATATCGCGGGAACCACCGCGCGAGCGACGCGGGAATCCTCCTACGTAGCTAGCATACGAGGAGTCCGTTAGTGTGATGAACTAACGTTGCGTTTACCCTTGAGCGCGTCACTTGTTGAGATTTCAAGAAAACAAAGCGATGAATAAAACGAAAAGTTTCCTGGCTAGTATTTTGTTTAAAATAGCGAAAAAACACAAAAAAGCGAAGGTTTTCAAACAACTCAACATCCGCGCGAGGGCCTCATGAAGAGTGCGCAATAGTGATACCGCCATCATGCCTGCATGGGCCGCGGTGACGATTTATCATCTTTGTCTCGCATTGCCCCTGTTGCAATTCCGTGCTCACGGATTGAGGGGTGCGGTCACGGCTCCGCGCACCGCGGTCGCCGCTTTGCCCCAGCGAAGGGGCCTTGCTCCTGACCACTCTAACGTCCGTGCAGACGTTCGTGGTCTGCCAATATGAACTCAAGATTGGAAGCGCAGGTCAATGGTCTGCCAAATCTCGAAGCGGTGTCTTGATGATTTGCGCAATGGTCAAGGACATTGATTGATCCTCCAACCCTTTGGCTCGATTTCTGGACTGCGCAGTTTGTGCCCAATTTTGACTGAATTCGAGAAGGATTCTTGTTGAAGGGTTTCTTGAACAAATAAATTTGTAGTCAAGACCCCGCTGAGTATAGCGAAGTCAGGATCGTCCACGGGAGTGAGAGTAGTGCTAGGTTTAATCGATAACTACGAAAAGAGCAAAATAAATGCAAACAAACAGAGTCAGGATCGACTAGAGGAGGGTCGATCTCGACCCTTAGGGGGTCGAACCTGAGAGCAAACTAGCACGAATCACAAAAAATAGCTCGAGCACGACCTAGGGGAGGTCGAGATCAAGGAAAAATCACAAGTCTTTAATCAAAATAAAAGGCAAATCCTAGGGCTAAGGCTACCACAACAACAACCATACATGCTTTCAACAAGAATTCACAACTATCATGCAATCTAAATCATAGAAAAGTTAACTTTCGCAAACTATTCAAGTTATTCAATCAACTTTCGCAAATCAAACAACTTTCTACCTATCCTTCAACCTAGGAATATCAACTTTCGCAAATAATCCTATTAGAACTAATCAAGCAACTAACTTTCACTTTCGCTAAGGTTAATCACAAGACATGCCTCAACTTTCGCAAAGGATTAAGCATAAGATAAGGTAGATATGATCATCTAGCATTCAAGTCATGAATTCAAGTTTTAAACATGCATGATTGTGTTGGGCTTTTGCCCAACCCTAGAATTTAAGAGGACTACTCACTCATAGCAAAGAAGAACAAGGAAGAAGAAGAAGAAGACATGATCAAACCAAACTCAAATTCAAATAAAAACCAAAGATCAATCTTACAAACCTCAAACTTGTCTTCCAAGTCTTCTCCCTAATTCTCCAAGTCTTGATTGTAAATTGATTGAATCCTTAAAAACTATAGGTTCAACCTCCTTTTATAGACAAAAAGGAGTTCTAATCTAACTAGGAAACACAAACAAAACACCTTCCTAAAATACAAACTAGGAAACTTGCACTTGCAATCCGGATAGGTGAAGTCGGTAACGCGCGATCGACCCTCCATAGGGTCGATATCGACCCCTATAGGGTCGATCCTGAGCACTTTTGTTCCTTGCGCTCCAAGTTCGGTCAAATGGCTCGAGCTCGACCTCCTTGGGCTCGATCTTGGGGTCGATGTCTTCACTTATTCTCTTGATTTTGCTTCTCTTTAGCTCCTCTCCTTGGCTCTTCAACTTGAATCTTCCTCCTAGCTCGTCCATCCTCTCCAAGTCTTGCTCCAAACTCGCTCTCAAGCTCCAGAAATACCTACAAAATGACACAAAAGCGCGTAGTTTCCGAATCTCAAGGAAATACGAAAACTTATGCAAAAAGACTCAGAAACACAAGACTCAACTACGAAAATCAACTTAAACTAACCTATCTAGACCCTAAAAATCTACCTAAAAACGCGGTCATCAATTCTCGCTTCGACTTCTGAAGATAATTTGTAGCTTATTTCCTCCTCTTTCCGGCGATATGTGGATCGTCCAAATCCGATAAGCGTAGCTCCCGAAAAGTGAGTCGGAAGCACGATCGGTAATCCTGTCAGTCTCGTACCCGCGGTCGCGGGTGATGGACCCGCGGTCGCGGTTTGCCTCAGAACAAAGGTTACGTTCTTTGGAGCGAAACCGCGCCCGCGGTTCTGCCCCAGACTGTGATTCTTCGCGAGCTCCTCCTTCCTCGCCGCCTTGCCCGCGTCTGCCGCCGCGCTCGCGGTTATAGTGCAGCTCGCTCCTGGCAACGAGCGAAGACTTGTGCGGTGGGATCGGTTCTGATCCCGAGACCCTCTTCCGAACTTGCGCCGAGTTCGTTACGACGTGGGCCCGCACTCGCAGGGCCCTGGACCGCGCACCGCAGGTCCAATCGTCCAATCGTTTAGGGTTTCATCGACGGCGTGACCCATCTCGGTTGGGGTAACGGATCGGACCGACCGCTCGCCCGCCCCGGGCTCTAGCGATCAGTTCCGTATGCTCATACGTATATCCCTGCGTTACGTACATGCGATTGTGATTAGAGTTGCCCCCAATCTAGGGTTTTCATTGGATCGACAATCAACAATGATTCTTGATTAGGGCACCCTCTTGGATCGACAATCCAAGGTCCGATCGCGATGTGGTCTATCAGCCCGAGCGAGTATCGGGTTCAACGCGCATTGGGATTCGTTCTCCGAGCGTTTTTTGGAGATGGCGTGTTCTGGCCTTGACCCGCTATCGCGGGTGACGGACCCGCGGTCGCGGGTGGCGATCCGCGGTCGCGGGTGGCGATCCGCGGTCGCGGGTTGTGAACCCGCGGTCGCGGATCTGGGGCTGCGGAAGGCGAATCGCGCGATTCGCCTGGCGCGATTGCCCCAGGGTTGTCTCGCCGGTTCGTCCGGCGGCTGTCTCGATCCGGGCTCGTGGACAAACGATCCATAGCCTCCTCAGATCGGTTCTCGTAGGGTTTACGAAGGTCGAAAACCTGTTCGTTTCCCACAAACGGCGCCAAATGTTAGTACAAGAAATATGTCGGTGTACATGTCTCAATTCCTTCTTCAATGCCCTTCTTCTCCAAGCCTCCTTCACCTTCAATGACCTGCAAAACAATGGACAAAGGGGGCGAGGACCCCCTAATCCACCTCCGATGCCTAAGTCAGTAGAGTATTCGCAAGGGTAAACAGTAGAGAGAGGCGCAAGGCTAGGGCGATCACAAGCGATGATCAACCCCTCTAGAGTCAGGGCGAGCGATTATCAGCCCCTCTAGGGTTAGTTCTTCTATCACTTTTCCACATGGCCAGGCCATGTATTTATAGTGGAGAGAGAGGGCTAGGGTTAATTCCTTGGAGCCCAATCAATAATTCTATCTTCTTAAATAGGATAGAATCTTCCAACTACTTGATAACTACCAGGATTTAATAGGCTAATAAAGATATTTATTAGATATGCTTACCTGGTTGGCGGAAATATTATCCTTATTTATGGCGGTAAATTACCCACCTACAAGAACTGTAGTCGATCGTCATGCCCGTTATCTTGGTCTCCCTACAATCATTGGCCGCTCCAAAAGAGTGGTGTTTGAAGGCATTAAAGATCGCATCTGGAAGAAAACTCAAGGGTGGAAGGAGAGACTTCTTTCTCAAGCTGGCAAGGAAGTCTTGATTAAATTTGTCCTTCAGAGTATCCCAACATATGTCATGAGTGTTTTTAAGCTTCCTGATAGTATCATCTCTGATATCCATGGCCAGTTAGCAAGATTCTGGTGGGGTTCTTCTGATTCTAAACGTAAAATCCATTGGCAGCGATGGGAGTTACTTTGCAGGCCCAAGCAGAAGGGCGGCATGGGCTTTAGGAATCTTCAAGTTTTTAATGATGCTATGCTTGCAAAACAAGGTTGGCGATTATGTCAAAATGATCACTCCCTTGTTTTTCGTGTTTTACAAGGTAAATATTTCAAGCGTAGATCCTTTCTTGATTCGTATTTGGGTCCGACTCCTAGCTACTCTTGGCGCAGTATTTGGGGTTCTAAGCCACTTCTTTTAGAAGGTTTGGGCTGGCGTGTAGGAAATGGCAAGAGTATTTCTGTCTGGGATGATAGATGGTTACCTGGCGAGGGTCGGGCTGACCCCCCTATATTGCAATCTTATTCTGATGTTGATCTCCAGGTTTCCGATCTCATTGACGAACAGGACTGTCGGTGGCGTGTTGAAGCTTTGGGCTCAAATTTCTGTGAGGTTGATATTTCTCGAATCATGTCCATTCCTCTTAGTATTCTCCTTCCGGATGACAAGTGCATTTGGTTTCCTGATCATAGTGGCATTTACTCAGTTAAAATTGCATACTGACTTGGTTGTTGTGGGCATGAGTCCAATTGGCATGTTGTATTAACTGGTGCACAAGCTGGCTTGTTTAATTGGATCTGGAAGTTGAAGACACTTCCTAAGGTGCGTCTATTTGCTTTTTGGGTTCTCTCAAACTCTCTCGCTGTTGCTGATTTATTGTTTAGGCGTCATGCACTGGTTTCTCCTATTTGCTCTAGATGCAATGCTGATGTGGAGTCAATCTTGCATGCTGTCCTTCTCTGTCCATTTGCTAGAAGTGCTTGGTCTGGCTCTTCTATTTATATATCAGCTTTGAGTTTGTCCCACTTGTCTTTGGAGGACCTATTGGTGGGTTTGCACTCTACGGATGGGCTTTCAGGGCTTTTAGATTTCTTTGCTCATGCCTGGATTGCTTGGACTATCCGGAATCAGGTTCTATTTCAGCCAATTCCCCCTAACGAAGATCTTCTAAGAGAAGGCTTCATGCGCCTTATTCGGGATTTCTCTGCTCAATCGGGGTTAAGTAATTCTTCTTCTTTAAGTGGCTTAACTCCTACGGCTACTTGGTCCCCCCCCCCCTCTAGGTCGTATCAAAGTCAATTCCGATGCATCAGTTTCTTTTGACGGTTGGATTGGGCTGGGTGTAGTAGCGCGTGACTCTTCTGGGGTTGTTCTTTGGGCTGCAGTTTGGCGTTTTCAAGCGGCTTGGAGTGCTCGTACTGCTGAGATCATGGCGGCTATTTATGGTCTTCGGGAAGCTCGTTGTCATGGAAATATTCAACTTACTCTTGAATCCGATGCCTTGGTCGTTGTCAACAATATCAATGCTGGAAATTCTTCTTTCTCTTATGACCACCTTTTGTATAATGATGTCAAGTCTATTGGCTCATCTTTTGAATTTTTTGATTGTGTTCATGTGGGTCGTAAGGGCGATGCTGTTGCTCATTTTCTAGCTAGGATTGTTACTAGGGATGCACATGGGGCCGGGGCGGGGCGGGGCGGATAATGCATTCCCCATCCCCATCCCCACCACCTATTTGTTTCCTCATCCCCGCCCCATCCCCATCTAATCCCCGCGGGGATCAGGGCGGGGAATACCCATCGGGTTTTGGTATGTTAACGGGTCCCCATTTATTGATTTTTTTTATTAAAGAGTCTTATTTACTGTTAGGATTCCTAAAAATTACTTCAAATTCTAAGCAAAATTGTAATATTTAAAATTATATAAAAAATAAAATATTTTATATATAGACTATAAAAAATAAAATTTATAATATTTTACATATAGACTATAGCTTGAGTATAAATTAAATAGTCATATAAAATAATATATTATTAATATCGGGGTCGGGTACTAAACGGGGCGGATAATGGATTCCCCGTCCCCGCCCCATCCCCGTCGGGGAATTAAAACCCGATCCCCATCCCCGCCCCACTCCCCACTAAGTCGGGGAATCCCCGCCCCATTCGGGGCGGGTCTCCACGGGTCCCCGTCCCCACGGGGCAAATGTGCATCCCTAATTGTTACCCTTAATGGGGTTTCTCCGGTCTTTGTTGAGGATCTTCCTCTTGGTTGTAATGCTCTTGTAAATTTGGATCGTTGTTAATATAATGCAGTCTTTGTTTCAAAAAAAAAGAAGCTTGTATAGAATATTACTCTTTTTAAAGGTCTTTTTTTTTTTGTGAGCACCTTTAAAAGGCCTTTTCTTAGTGTCATACGGTCATACCTCATACGTATTTATATATTGTAGGAGTAGTTCATATTAGGAGGTTAGCGACCATGGCATAGACTAATCAATCACTTCATATTTTCGATATCATACACATAAAGAACTAGTTAGATTTTAATCTTTACGATCTTAATACGTCATGACATATTTTGACTCAAACCAAATTGAAATAATATTCTAGGACTTGCTCGTTGAATGTCTCCTCCAAACAGCCTATCCCGTGGTCGCTAACCTACGTCCGATCAACACGTTCTTTATGTGTCATCGATAACGGGCTATTAACGTGCTCTCCTCGATCCGATAAGGATTACTTAGAGAGCACGTATTGTCGTCGACGTATCGTGGAAATAGCTCGTCGTTGGTGGCACAAAAGAAGATGTTGGGAAGCGTATGGCGGTCGCGACCACGGAATAGTCTGTCCAGATGTGCAGTTCAACGTAAGAAGTTGTTGAAGGCATGCATGCATGAACGTGATAACGATGCTATTACTTACGAGGAAGAGGTACGTTCACCCTCTTGTGATAATGATGATTTAGTCAAGGTTATGAAAACTTGATTCTTTGCCTTTTTATTTATTTATTTATTGTATAACAAAAGAAGTCAATACAACATTGTTAAGTTCAAGAAACGAAGAGATGTTTTTTTTTTTGTAAAAAGAAACTAGGAATTCTTAACTTGGGACATTGATAATTTAAGGCTCTTCTTCTTTGCTTACAATTCTTCGATCACAATGCAACTTCTATGAAGCGAGTGCATTACATCACGAAGTACTTTGTAAATTGTATGGAATATTTTGCAATGGGTAGCAAATTTTGTTTACATTATAGGTTTAGTTTGCAGGATTTCATGGCACAAATTCTAAAAACAATAAAAGTTGTCTTCCATTTTTTTTCCCTGCTCACACCTAACAAACCCCTAAAACCTTTTGGAGTAAATTAACTAGCTCCTTCGTTTCTATGGTTACTTCTTAAACGGTGAGGTCCTTTCTATACACCGGAGCCCTTTACTTCGTTTAGTTAACGGTATTGGTAACTTGTACAATTCAAAATCTTTGGCTCTACCCATGAATTATCCAGTAATAGGTCTTTCACAACGAGATCCGCCTATACAGTAACGGTATAAAGTTTTGAAGGTTAGCTAGATAGCTGACCTTGTTAGTCCGTTTTGCAAAAATGGGAGCATAATCTTTTTTCTTTAAAAATAGTACTTTCCCGCTTAATATATAGCATTTGCTACCAATTGGGAATTTGCTTCTCATCTTAAATCGAGCTAATCGGGGTATAGATGATCATAAAAAATATTGAAAAGGAAAAGTTATGACCTTGTTTGCAAAGTATGAGTTCGGAGTTTGCTACCAGGGGCGGCACCACATAGTGCCTAGTGGGGGTTGTAGCCCCTATTTAATATAATAATATATTATTCCCTCCGTATTAAAATAATTGTCCATATGACATTTGTATATATATTAAAAAAAATTATGGATAGTTAATTATTAGGGGTATAAATGGAAATTGATGGAAAAATATAAAATTGACAAGTATTGTAAAACAAGAAAATGTGGTTATATAAACAACTATTTCGAAACTGATGGAGTATTAAGAAAACATATATATATATAAACAAACACCATCATAATTGTTATGAAGTTAGGTTGTAAAAAAAAATGGCGAAACATATCTTTAGTGGAAACTATTAGATATTAGCTAAATTTTAAAAAAGATATGGATTTTTGTGTATAATAACGGAAGAAAATATATACAAAACGACTCTTAATTAATATTCGCTCGGGGTCTTTAAATTGTTAGGACCGGTCTTGTCTGCCTCAGATCTCTCCGCCTTCGTACGCCAACCACTTCACTTCCACATTTATGCATGCCTCCACGATGACGATGCCATCCACCCACGCGTCCAAACACGGGGCACATATGTTGTATCTAATATTTATCGGTTTGAACTTTAAACTTGTCAATTGGATAATAATGTTTCCTCAAATTAACGATTTGGTTTTAAAAAAAATAATTATGTTTCATTTTATTCACTCAGATTAAGACTAATTATATACTTATAGATCAAGCATATCAGGATTGTTCCAAGTTCAAATGATCAATGATCAAGTTTTTAACGATAAATTAAGCTATTTAGCCCCTTCTAAGCATATCGGGATTATTCCACGTTCATATGTTGTATCTAATATTTATCGGTTTGAACTTTAAACTTGTCAATTGGATAATAATGTTTCCTCAAATTAACGATTTGGTTTAAAAAAAATTAATTATGTTTCATTTTATTTACTCATATTAGGACTAATTATATACTTATAGATTAAGCATATTGGGATTATTCCAAGTTCAAATGATCAATGATCAAATTTTTAACGATAAATTAAGCTATTTAGCCTCCTCTAGGCTAAAATCCTGGTTCCGCCACTGTTTGCTACCAACGGAAAATTTATTGGCAATGAAAAAAATTAGGTTAAATAGCCTTGAAACCTAATGTGTTATTATCCGTAAATTTATCAATAGAAAATCAATGTTATTATGTTAGCTAATGCTTATATTACTACGCTAGAGTGAGGCTGATGTATTCGATAAAATCCATATTTTGGTTAATCAAATCTTTGTACGCAGTATTTTATTATGATATAAAATAGCAATCCTAGTAAGGCTTGCATTTTACGTTTTAGCCAAAATCCTTCATAAATTGGTATGGTCGAGTTTCAGTGGGATAATGGTCATTGATCTTTTTAATTGAATGACAAGCGAGAATTAGAGATGGTGATTGAGATGGGATTAAACCGGATTTGCGTGACAAGTGTTTAATACAATGCAAAAGAGAGACATTCAAATTAGGTTGTTTTGATGAAAGTGCAAATCCCTTGTTTGTTGGTCATTTATTAAATAATTGAATTAAGATCTGTTTAAACTGATCATAAAGATAACGACATATACATAAAAGGAATTTCTAATTCTAAGCTAAGATGGATAGATCACCAATCGAGAAGTGGATATAAACTGGATGAATTTAATATCTTAAGTTGATCACCCATAATCTATATCTATATATATATATACTATAAACTTAGGAGGTGTCCTCCATAAATCCTCCATATCTATACAACACTTATTGTTCTCCTTCTCTTGTCACATTAATGACTTCTCTCTAATTGTTTTTATTTTTTTTTGTTTTGGGTGAATTATCTATCTCTACAACTTTGTGTTTCTCTATTCTTTGTGTATCACGGACTGTTAATGCTTTGTGTTTCTCTATTCTTCTAGGATTCATGGGGAAACTGGTTTTGTTTTCTGTTGTTTCCTGTTGATTCTAGATTATCTCACCATGATCATTAAATGCAGGGAAGCGCAACAAAGTTAGTAAAGACTGCCCTCAAAGAGGCAGCGAGGAAAAGTGGGAGGCCATATGAGGAGTCAGGTACGATGGACAAGACAGACAGGCGCAATATCCACGACGACATCTCAGTTGTTGTGTTGTTCTTCAAACATGATGTAACCGCCTTGGGACCGCCTCTTTCAGTCAGATGTCGTTCAAGCCACTCTCTTGATTTTTGATCAGTTAGAGATTTTGTAAGATACTTAGCTTACACTTGCATCAGATGCGAAATGAAGAGGAGTAATAAAAGGAAGATGCTTGCGTTTGGTTGCTGAAGTCTTTCCGGTATGGTATAGATAGTGTGAACCCATTCATTCATTCATGGCTTCGTACCCATTCATTCCTTCATTTATTGCTTCAGACCCTTAATTTCTTTCTTGGCTTCGAATAACAATTGTATAGATGAAACCAATTCTTATAGAGTATATAGATAGATTGACACGATGAATGTGATTGAGTCCTTATAAGATATATAGATTTACACGATGCATTGCAATGTGATTGAGAGAAGCGGCCGTGTCTTGAACGGTCTTATTTTTTTTTCAGCTTATACAAAAACTTGAGGCATTACCATTTGGATGGAAATATAATAAAAGTAGACATTTGATTGAAATCTTTCGCTGGGTTTTTTTTCCATCACCCTCCTGAGTTTTTCTATTTCCCTTGTACTATCAAACATGAACATTGTTAGATAATAATGTGAGCAAAAATTATGAACATTGTTTGATATATGAAATTAGTTTGTATTGAGTACTTTATTTATAAGAAAGTAGATCTAATTAGAAAATAATTTCAACAGAATAATTTAGTAAAGACATTCTAATACCTAACACTATCTACAATTATTGGAAAGGTTTTATGAAATACTTGTGCCATAAAGCTAGTCTATTCAGTTTTTTTAGGTACTCAACACACGACCCTACCAAAACAAATCTATATATATATATATATAAAAGCCGTAAGGATTGGAGCCACCACGTTGCGCCACGTCATCCTTTTTCACATGTCGTTCCAGGATGTGTCATGTAGGATTGGAGCCACCACGTTGCGCCACATGTAGGATTTCCCATTAATATCGTTATTTAATTGATATGCCCTCTCTCTTTCCTATTTTGAATATTTATTTTTTTGCAATATCTTTTGAAGCATAAATTATCACCCACAAACATTTTCTAAAAACTTTAACATAAAAATATTTTTGAGAAGTCCAATTAAACAAAATAAAACTCCAACTCTTTAGGCATTTTAACATACCAATATCGTAGATAATATTGATTAGTGATTCCAAACAATACAGACAAATGAAAAATTAAAGTGATGAAATATTACATTAACTTTAAATACTCACTTTTCTAATCGTAGTAATGTTAAAGAACATAGTTATTAAACTTCACATCATATTTATTTTCACCTTAAAACCCTTATTCTAATTTTAGAAAAAATCATTTAATGTACAACTATAAGAAGATAAGGAATTCTACTTAAATCTTTACCTATGAATCTCCTAATTATAGCTTACCTTAATTAAATCATATATGCACAATTATTATATATATGATTTAGTGCATTACCTTTATTATATATGATTTAACACTTATATATTTAAGTTTTAAAATTTTATTTCCAAGAAATTACATTGAAGAATTGAGTGCTTTGAGATGGTACTATGTGGATTCAATATTTTATTTTATTTTATTTTAAATTGTCACTATAAGATATTTAATTTTTTTCTCATATAGGATGATCATGATAATGATCTATCTCATCTAGAATGGTTGTTTTTTAAATACATTATCGAATATTAGCAATTTAGCATCAAAGTTAGGTGCTATGGTTAAAGAGTTAAAAACTATTGACCTATATGTGTACTTTTATTCATACAATTTTAATTCAAAAATAGTTCTATTCAATATTTCAAATTTATATTATTAATGAATACACTATTGACACATGTGAAAATTTTTCACTATTCTTCAAGATTCAATAATGAAAAAACTGTATACTAATTAATAAGAAAAAATTGTAAAGAATATAAAAGAAAATCACTTGAATTTCCTTATTCGTATAGGGATACATAATTGAGTAAGATATTAAGTATACATAAGGAAATCGGATAAGATATCAAGAAGATATATAAGTTATTTTTTGAAAATCAATACAAAAAATAAAATCATTATTTTATTCAGGGTTGATGATGTGACGCAACTTTTAACAAAGACTTGGCTTCCGCTTTATACTGTATTATACTCCCTCCGTTTCAAAATACATGACCATTTGGACTTTGCACATATATTAAGAAAAAAGTGTTATTCCTATATTACCCCTATCAAATGTAGAGTTAATCATTTGTTTAGAGAAATATGAAAAAGTGTAATGATTATGATAAAGATAATTATTAGGGGTATAAATGGAAAAAGATGGGTAAAAAATGTGAAATGGTCAAGTATTATGAAACAAGAAAAAATGTCTAAAAGATCATGTATTTTGAAACGGAGGGAGTAGTAGATTATAGTAGATACCTATCGATGCTGTATTTTTTTTTTAATTAAAATGAGTATAATGAAATATATACCTGTTGAATTCCACCATATCAAAGTGGGGTATAAAATAAGAAAAAACCAAAGCATTACTTACAAGTTACAACGTTTATTATTCAACCAAAAAAAAAGGTACAACGTTTATTATTGTTTTTTTTTTTTTTGAAGGAACGTTTATTATTGTTACTCAGCATATAAATACGCATTTCATAAAAACCGAGTATTGTTTCCATAAACATATCCAAAGGTAAGTTCACACTCAATTCATCGATCATCAACGCGATTCAGCGACGAGTAAACGCTCCTCTGGATCGATGAGACCAAATCCTTCAGTTGCAATTCGTCTGTTGATCTTCACACTACCCAGCCTGCTCGAACTCGGATCGCTTGTGGAGGCCGCGGCGGGGCACAAGGCTTTCCGGCGAGATCCCGGTCATCCGCAGTGGCACCATGGAGCTTTTCAGGACGTTAGGGATAGTGTCCGCTCCGACGTCCGTCGTATGCTCCACACTCGTGCCGAGGTTTTCTCTCTGCGTATTCTTTTGATTTCTGCTTGCGCTGATATCAATTTGGCTACACTAGCTTGGCAATTTTAGGGATTCTGTACAAATTGAGATGTCATTAGAGTCTGAACGGAGTTTTCTAGTTTCCGTTGATGCGTTTCTTCGAATTGAGATGTCGTTAGAGTAGAACTCCTTTGTTTTGATCAGTATTTGTGCAATAGTATCAGCTCTTCGTCCAAGGTGATTGTGTGTGAAACTTTCAATTATACGTGGTTTTAGGTATGTGAATACGTGCATTGCTTAGTTCAGGACAAATCGGGGCCATGGATGGCTGTTTTGGTGAATTTGGATTTAGCTATGAACCTCTTGAAGGACATCTAAGTGGCTGTTTTCTCTAGTACAAAGTGGCCTGAGCACAGATGGTTGCCGTTAGCTCTTGAAAAATCAACTAATGGCTCTAAATTTGAGATGTGTGTACCGTGATGATCTTTCCTTTATCCTGCTTAGACTATGTTGGGGACTTACTATCACAACTATGCAACTGTGAGAACCACGAAAAGCAGACGAATGAAACTCTAGTTTGCCGGGCTGTTAGCACGAGTGTAAATAGAAGGCAACTGAGATCTAGTCTTAATTCAATCAGAATAGCTGGATTATTTTACATTTCTTATGTTTTCCATGAGCTTCTTTCTTCCATGCTCATCGATATCTGTTCTTATTTATTTGTGCAGTTCAATGGATAATTTCTATCTGCTCCCTAGACAGCTGCTTAATGATGAATCACTAAGCCTAGTCTGCACTTTGTTTTCAAGCTCTGATACTTTGTCTTCTGCAGGTTCCCTTTCAGGTGCCACTTGAAGTGAACGTTGTTCTTGTTGGCTTTAATGGGGATGGTGGTTTTAGATATTCCCTGGACACACATCAATTCGAACAGTTCTTGAGAAATAGCTTTCCGTATCATAGACCTTCTTGCTTGGAGACAGGAGAACCTCTTGATATTGAGCATCATATGGTTTACAATGTCTTCCCGGTAAGTTCATGATCCTAAATATTATCTAGACATGGTTTAAGTAGCAAACATCTGTATATGACCTATAATAAGGCTTTGTCTTCATTTACCCCTGTTCATATAAAAGAGGCTTGGTCTTGAACAATTTCTTTATGAAACTCTGTAATCTTCTAGTATCCTGGGCTTCATGAGCATAAGAGTAGTTTTCACACATGGCTGTAAGAAATTTCATTGGTAACTACTAACTAATAAAATTTGAGGATGTCTGTGCTTAGATAATCAACTGTGAACCTAGATCGGCTTTGAGATTTCTTGTCCTGACAGTTTGGGAAATAGGACATAAAGGTATCAGATAGATACTATCTAGCATAAAAGGAGAAAGAAGGGAGGGTTAAAATATATGAAATAAGCTGGAGTGGACAAAATGACAAACTGTAATATGTTACCGTCTAAAGCTGAAGGTAGCAGTTGCATGCATGGAGAGTTTTTTTTTTAGAAGTAACTCATTTTGCTTAGGAGTGAATCGGGTTCCAATCCACTGTATAGCCAGGAAGGATAAGGGAAGTTGGCGTAAAGATATCGATATTAAAACCAGTTTTGAACTCAACAATATGCAATTTAAGCTCTCTATTACTAACCTGCTGCATTCATTTGTTCATAGTTTTATTTCATGTTTCTTAAGCTAGTTCATCAGGCATTTATCTAAATTTAGTAGTATAATTTGAAATGATTTGGATTGATATGAGCTGCAAATATTCTGCAGGCTGGTCAAGCTGAGTTAATAGCTCTTGAAAAGGCAGTAAAGGAGGCTATGGTTCCTCATGGAACGGCTAGAGAGGTAAACTTGTTAATTAGGAAGTTTAAAACAAAGCTGGACATGTTCAAAATCAGACTTCTATGACATTATTTTGTTTGTTTTTTTTGAACTACAGACTGAATTTGGGAGAGAAGTGCCTGCATTTGATGTCGAAGCAACAGCAGTGGAGCCTGTTTTTCAGCAGCTCTATACCTATATATTTGATGCTGACAATATGGCAGACATGGCAACAGAGACAGATCGTCCAGTGCCAAATGCAATTTTTATTCTAAACTTTGATAAGGTACTATTATATTCTGGAAAGCAGTTGATGTAATTGCAGCTTAACTGGGCTCTACTTTACCTTTTCATTTATAAGAACAATTTATCCCATTCTGTTGCTAATAATTCTAAGGTGCCTTAGATTTGGTCCTCCCTTCCACAATAGGTTATTGCTCTTTACTTTTGCGTTTTATAATGCCTAAGTTTGCAACTAATTTTTAGCACGCTCATATGCTCTTGTACTCTTATAGGTCAGAATGGATCCTCAAAACAAGGACATTGATCTTGATAGCTTAATGTATGGCCAGCTTTCCAAGCTTTCTACAGATGAAATGAAGATGCAAGAGGGAGGCTATATTTATCGCTACCGATACAATGGTGGAGGAGCATCACAGGTTTGGTTGAGTTCCAGCAGGTAAAGCTGTCATTAAAATAGTACTAGATTACTTATGTGCTGATTTTAGGCTCTTTTCTGATTAATTCTCAAATGGACATGGTTGATTTTGTAAGGCATTGATGAAGTTGGACTATCTTAACAGATGGGCATTTCACTAGTTTATGTTTATGAGTCAAGCATGATATATACATATTATATATGCAGGAATAGGAGATATGTGCATTTCCTCTCTTACACTTTTTTTGCTTATATTTCTTCAGGTTTGCTGTGATTGACCTCTCAGCTGGTCCTTGCACATATGGGAAGATTGAAACTGAGGAAGGAAGTGTCAGTTCTAAGTCGCTTCCACGTATAAGGAATGTGATGTTCCGTGGAGGCCTATCCACAGCATCTAATCATCCTAGTCCTGAGATATTTCTTGGACAGCTGGGAGCACTTGTTGCAACCACAGTTGAGCATGTCATTGCTCCGGACGTTAGGTGTGTTTCTTCATATTTGTTGCTTGTTTAATTAAAACGAACTATTTCCAGCTGTTATTTCTTAATTCAAGATTGAGAAAGCTCACCTGGTTATTGCTACTTTACTCACGCTCCCATTTTTCTGTTTGTACTCTGAATGTCTTCTGAAACCAGGTTTGAAACTGTTGACATGACAAGAAGGTTGCTCATACCAATAATCGTTCTTCAAAACCATAATCGTTATAATATAATGGAAAGAGGCCATAATTACAGCATAGATGTTCAAGCAATTGAGGCAGAGGTGAGCGTTTGTTCCTTTGGTTTGGTATCCTCTGCACACATGCTTCATCAACGTATGCTACTCTTCTTTGTGTAACTCAGTTTTATAGCAATTTGCTACTTTTTGACTGTGTTGGCATTGAATTCGGTATTCCGTTGACTAGTGAAGTTAAATTGCTGTGTTACGTTTTATTGTTTTCTGCAACAATGATCTGAAATGTTCATTACAAATTTACAATAGTGTTGAGACTTGAGATTGATCTCTGGTGGAAGTTGAGATTTGACTTTTTTATATTGGAAAGTTTTTTCTCTACAAAATATGAATTCCGTGCAATGCAGTTCGATGACATATCAGTTGATCTGATTAAGAGGTTTTAGAAATTGAATTGCATAATTCATTCCGATATCCGTTATATTTATGCTTTGAGAAGAACTAAGCTATGAATTATGTGATATCCAGGTAAAGAGAATGGTGCATCCTGAACAAGAAGTGGTCATTATTGGAGGCGCTCACGCACTGCATTCCCATGAAAAGTTAGCGATTGCTGTTTCCAAAGCAATGCGTGGTCATTCTCTGCAAGAAACAAAGAAGGACGGCCGTTTTCATGTTCATACAAAGACATATCTGGACGGTGCTATACTTAAGGAGGTTGGTTCTACTCTGTTTGTAGCCGTATGATACATAATTTTATCTATGATAAATGAATAACTCATATCCAGAACCGAGTAGTATATGACCTTGTAGTTAGTTGTCCCCCTCATAGGGGTAGTTAAGTGGATGTGTTTGGGCCTCAGAAATATGGATGAGCAACTCGACTGGCTAAATTCAGCATTGGATTTGATAACCTCATAATTTGCACCGTTTGAAGAGCTGGGAAAAAAGTGAGATTTGCTAGTTAAGTTAAGAATACAGGACAGAATGTCTGAGGTGATTGATCTGGTTTGTTTTGAATTAACCAGATGTATGAGGTAACTTTTACAGGTCATAGTGCACATGTGCAAATCACAGTTTAAACTTTAAAATGCATGAAACAGGAGATGGAGCGTTCAGCTGATGTGCTTGCTGCTGGTATACTGGAGGTAGCTGATCCCTCTCTTTCAGATAGATTTTTCATCCGCCAGGTAAGTCTACATTTCTTAACTTAAATCAATTATTGTGGAAAGATATGAAAAGCTTATAAGTTGATTAGCTAATATTATACTCTAAAATCTAGTTGAGAGTGTCAACAATAATAACAATGATGTTCTGGAAGTATAGATGAGCCAGTGGACATGAATTTACAGTGTACACTAAAGTTTCGCTATCTTGGTTTATGAAAATGGAATGGCGGTTCCATCTTCCTTTTGCAGAGCTGGATAGATGAATCTATATCAAGTGATTCTATACTCAAGCATAAGCCTATCTGGGAAACTTACAGACCCAAGAATAGAAAGGAAAAAAAGAAGAGAGCAGCAAGCAAACAGGGAGACTTGTACCGGACCTATGGAACAAGAGTAGTGCCTGTGTAAGGCTTTTTTACTGAGGGTCTTCTTTTCTTTGGTATCATTCATTTTTGGAACTGCTGAGTGTTGTTCGGTGACCTTGAAAGTCTCCTGCTCTGAGCTGATTGAGCTATTTAAGTGGCTGGTAGTGTATAGTTATTACGGTTGTTTCCTTTGATTTGATCTTATAAATGAAAATAAACTCAAACATTATATCTACCGATATTTGTTCTAATTTTGTATTTTCAGACAACTCTTTAGCAAGACCTTAGTTTCCAATTTTCCATACCTCATTAGATAAGACTTTCTGGACTTCTGCCCAGTATTTCTGTTTGATAATGTGAAGAGAACAGGCCACATGCATTTTTCTTTGTCTCTGATGTATGATAATTCGTTAATTCCAAATGTATAGAAGAAATCTTATCATTGTTAGTTGGTTTCAAAATAGAGTATATAATGTGAAAATTGCTTTGAATAATTGTGAGTTTCAAGGCATTGCTTTGATTAAATGTTGAGTACAACATATGATGTGTAAAGATCCTGAGAATTGTGTCACATATTATATAACTTTAATGGCTTGTTTCTTATTGAGTCACATCTCTAAACATATTCTTTCTCTTGCAGATTTGTGCTATCACTGGCTGACGTTGATCCAAATCTTATGATGGAAGATGAAAGTCTGGTCTGGACTAGTAATGATGTGGTCATTGTACTGGAGCATAAAAATGATAAGATACCTTTGAGGTGAGCTAACATGGAATTTTCATTCACAAAAATAATTATGTCTATCTTGCTTAACATCATCAGCATTTAAAATAACCATGAGGGTGGTTGTTCAATTAACCTAGCTATCTTTATTTTCTCATTCTCGGTTTCTTCCTCATGTTCTCTTTCTTCAACAGCTATGTTTCAGAAACAGAAAGGATTCATGCTCTTCCATCTCAAGCACAGCGCCATATATTAGCCGGGCTTGCATCAGTTGTAGGGGGATTATCTGCTCCATATGAGAAAGCTTCTCATATCCATGAACGACCAGTTTTAAATTGGCTCTGGGCAACTGGATGCCATCCTTTCGGCCCGTTTGCTAATGTTTCTCAAGTCAGTCAAATGCTTAGAGATGTTGCACTGGTAAGGCCATATCAGAGTATATCATAAGTATATTCATAAAGTCTGCTTTTGCTTTGTTGACTCTTTCTTTTGTCACTTTGCAGAGGAACTCGATCTATGCTCGCGTTGATTCTGCACTCCATAAAATCCGCGATACATCAGAGGTGTTCTGCATATCTTTCATTATGACATCATATTCATACTTCATGTACATATCTGATATAATTTAAACCGCTCCTGTAAAATACAGACTGTCCAAAGTTTTGCAAGTGAATACCTGAGGACTCCTCTTGGTGAACCCGTGAAAGGAAAGAAAAACAAATCTAGCACCGAACTGTGGTTGGATAAATTCTACAAGAAAAATGTCAACTTGCCAGAACCCATTCCTCACGAGATGGTGGAGAGATTAGAGAAATACTTAGATGTAAGTTCCCATTTCCAGTCCTTTCTGCATAAACAAATTTAACTATTTTCAACCCCTGCTGATAATAAAACCTTTTGAGCGAGACAGAACCTTGAGGAGCAGCTTGTAGACCTATCCTCATTGTTATACGACCATCGTTTGCAAGAAGCAGACTACAACAGCACAGAAATTCTCCAGTCCACCATTTTCTCACAACAGTGAGTGATAATGAAAATTCGCCTTGCATCAAATGTCATTTCTTTCTTTACACCTTCCATATCCGGTGATCTTATTTGCTTCATTTTTCGGAAACATCTTTTACAGGTACGTGGATAGCGTTTTGGCTGGGGAAAGGGAGAAGATGAGATGCTGCAACATTGAATTCAAATACCCAGTGCAGACTTCGCAAACTTTTTACTATGGTGGAATCCTTATTTCTGGGTTCATAGTATATTTCCTAGTCATCTTCTTTTCTAATCCTGTCCGATGATGAATTAGGCTCTCTTGCAGCTCTAGAAATGTGATTTGAGGATAGCACAAACACATCTGCTAACTGCATTTTTTTGTAAGACTTTAGCTTATACCACATTTGGAGATGATTGCAGTTCATGTGCATGGTACAGATCTCATACCAAAGGAAAGTCATCATCTCTCCACTTCTTGCATGCTTTGCTAATTTTGATTTAATCAACCCATTGATTTTGATGTGATTGTAGCCTTTGTATGTTGCTGTTGCGTGCATGTAAAGCTAAAAAAAAGGGTCATACTACAGTTTTAAAGGCATTTGCTTACAAAGTAGGATACCAGAAAGGGAACAAAAATATGGTTCATTTTGGCATTATGTCACATTAAATTGTTCTTAACCAACCTGGATTAGTGAATGACGTAACATTAGAAGAATGGTCCTAATGGTCCTGCCCCATACCATATGTTGAAAACTTAAATAGTTACAATATAGGCAAGCAAAACTTGCAACTCAATCAATGTGTGTACAGTTTTCGTGACAACCAAAACATGCAAACTACTTGCCATGAGTATGTAGAAACTAGAAAGCTAAAAGGAAAAATGAAGAACAGTCAAATGAAATTTTCACGCCAATCAGGTGCCATCGGTAAAATGGACTTGTTTTTTGGGAGGACTGTTTAGAATTTAATGCAAGCATTATCTCAATTGCACAGTGCAGCTAAAAGAAGAGAAAATTGCAAACTTCCCAGCCTCAATCTTTCATGTACAACGTGCAAGATTCCACAAAAGATCCAAATATTTGGGAAATGTCGGCAATCACATTCATTACAATCTATTCCAACAACCAAACAAACACAAACCAATACTACAAAATACGTTCAAACTTCAAACACCTCAAAACCTACCAGTCCAAACATCACGTGGTACACTCGTATTCACTCGCAGTCTGACTTTCGGCCAAGAAACAACGAAAACAAGTTGGCTTACGCTAGCAGTGACGTCACCTCTTTCCTTCTATTAACCTTTGCGCGCAA
This sequence comes from Polygonum aviculare, assembly GCA_934048045.1. Lineage (NCBI taxonomy): Eukaryota > Viridiplantae > Streptophyta > Magnoliopsida > Caryophyllales > Polygonaceae > Polygonum > Polygonum aviculare. The sequence goes on from OW204024.1 coordinate 1,953,037, forward strand.
GAAACTCGGAAATTAAATCCCCGCAATTCCGTTATTTAAAACCTTCAAAATCCCTCCCCCAATTTCATTTCCACATCCCACCAAACCCTAAAAACCTCTGTTGCGCCTTCTAGCCGAAATCGTCGCCCAAATTCCATCAATGTGCCCCTCCGGAACAACCGCCACCGCCTCCGCCAGATCCTCGGATCTCCGGGGAGCGTTCGACGTGATCGACACAGACCGCGACGGCCTAATCAGCCGAGGCGACCTCCGTTCGTTCTTCTCCGCTGCCTACCACGGCCACCACCACGACGAGGAGCTCATCGGAGCGATGATCGCGGCGGCCGACTCCGACGGCGACGGCCTCGTGGATTTCGGCGAGTTTTCGCGGATGATTCCGAGGCTTGAAGGCCGGAGGAAGACCGGCGAGATCAGAGGCGGTTCTAGCTCTAGTAGCGGCGCCGGCGCAGGTGTGATGGAGGAGGCCTTCAGGCTGATGGATTCCGACGGCGATGGCAGGCTCAGCCATGGAGATCTCAAGAGGTTCCTGATTTCTTCTGGATTTGACGCCTCTGATGAGGACGTGGTCGGAATGATGAGGTTGGCCGGCGGAGATGATCCCTCTGCTCGTGGCGTCTCCTTTGACGACTTCCTCAGCATCTTGGCTGTAAATTCGTGAGGTTCGATCGGTTCTCCGTCGCCTAATCATCAAATTGGAAACGAATCTGGATCAGTTTTGCAGCTAATTAGCCAATGTTTTTTGTCAAACTGTTTTGATTCTCTGATCAATCTGTTTTCGTTTCTAAATGTGGCCGAGATTGATCTTGGTGAGTGATGAATGAATTGCTGATTGCCTGATTGAATGATGATGTGAGTTTACATTAAAGAGAATTTGGTGATGTTGTTGCCTTGAATTGGCCTGATTTCTATCAATCTGGAGCTGCAATTAATTGCCTGTAATAAGAAGACTATTAGCTGTTGATGTCGTGATTGAAGGTTTGAATAAAACGTGTATTATGAGTGGCTTTTGGGATCTTTCTTTACCTAGTCGTTGATTACCATGTGTTACATAATAATATTCCGAGCCACAATTGCAAGAGTGGACTCTACAAATGACCACATTTGAGGTGCTCATGTTCCGGGACCATATTGAATTAGGATGGACGGCCTAAAACAAAAAGAGAACAATATTGTCAATTTGATCTCCATGCTGGATAACTATACACCTCAGAAAGATGAGATGAGTGGATGAAACCCCTTTTTCATGAATTCGTAAGCAGTAGTATCTTGTTGCACCCAAAATCCAATGTAAAACGAATGAGTATGTCGGCTTCACTTTATTGTAGGAGCCAAAAATACTTGATCTATAGTTTCCAATTGGTCCAAGGATTTATGCCCATACATTTTGTGGCAAACTAGTGCACTTCTGAACATAACTAAAACACATAGATAATGATCTAGAATTCAAATGACTAGTTTTGGAGTTGCCATGGTATGCTAGGATCACCCATTTGAATGTGCATAACAGTATTTTTTTTTGGTCGAATGTGCATAACAGTATTAGGCTATGCTAAATGCAATTTTTAATAGTTAGTGAATATGGCGTGAGACTATTTTTCTACCCAAACAAATGCCCTCAATAATCAAATACACTGCTATCAAAAAAAATAAAAAAATAATCAAATACACTGCGATTTGTCATGTTTCATTAATATCTGTACACTGTAGACTTTTAAAGGCTCACGTGTAAAGTTAAGATTCCGGTCCAGCACAAAGAGGATATATAAATTCCACCCAAAAAATAAAAAGATAAATCAAGGTCGAACCCTGAACCGGACAATAAACCATAATCTAATTCGGTTTCCATCCAATCGTTTCGAGTTCCGGTTCATGTAATCTCAATTATTCTTTGATGAAAAGGCAGTCTAATCTTAATTTATACACCTCTAATCGAAAAGAAGATAATATTATTATTTTTAAACAAAAAAGATAAAGGCAATAATGTCATTAAGAAAGGAGGCGTGGGTTATCTCCACCATTTCCATTTCCATTTCCCCCATTCTTTTTCCTTCTCTCTTTCCCCGTTTCTCTCTCAAAGTTCATGCCGGATTTCTGAATCTGCTCTTCGTGCCAAGGCTCAAAGGTATGTAGCTTTGCTTCCTATTCAAATCCTCGTAATCTGTGCTGTCAAGAACGTGAATTACTGATCGTTATGCCCGTTCCTTGGTCCTGATTAGAGTTTTCTAGCTTTCTAATCGTTGTAATTTCGTTAAGCTAATCTCAGTGATCTTGTTCATGCTTGTTTGTATTACCAGATTCCAGATCGAGTTTCGAATATCCTAATAAAGTCTCTTTTTCCTCTCTGAATCTGACAATTAAAGCCTCGTTGTGGTACAGAATTTCGCATAGCATCGGCATCATCCGGAGAGAGATCGAAGAGCGCTAATCGATCGTATCATCGCGCAATCGATCTGTGAATTTTTTCAAGCTTCGGTCGCAATTGATCCGATGGAAACTCCAACAGCGAGCTCTAATTCGATTTTGAGCTCAGAGAGAGCACAGGAGCGAAGGAGGAGGAAGAAGATGAAATCCACAACCGTCTCCAGAGACCAGATCCAACAACACCGAACCGAAAACGACCACCACAACAGCCAGTTCTCGTGGAAATCCGAAAAGACGGAGCAAATCTACTCGTCGAAGCTTCTGGAATCGCTCAAAAGGCTCCGGCTCAGCCCTTCCTCCTCATCGCCTTCGGCTCCGCGGCGTGGCCGAGCCGTCCGGGAAGCCGCCGACCGAGCTCTAGCCGTGCAAGCGAGGGGGAGAACAAGGTGGAGCCGAGCAATCCTCGGTAACCGCCTCAAGCTCAAGTTCCTGAAGAGCAAAAAACCTAGAGGAACAGCTTTGGCCGGCGCTCGTGGAGGCCGTTCATCGGCGAGTAAGCCGAGATTGGGGATTTTGAGGCTAAAGGGGAAGAACTTTCCGGCGGTGCAACGGAAGGTTCGTGTTCTGAGCCGATTGGTTCCTGGATGCAAGAAAGAGGCGTTGCCTGAGATTCTGGAAGAGGCGACTGATTACATAGGGGCTCTGGAGATGCAGGTTCGCGCCATGACGGCTCTGACTGAGTTGCTTGCTCGATCCGGCGCCGGCGCCGGTAACGGATCTAGCTTGCCGGATCCTCCTCCCACCGAGCAGTCTCCAGCGAACTAAAACTAAAAGTACATACTAAGGTTACAATTCTTCTTCTTCTTGTTCTTGTTCTTCTTTTTCTGCTGATTGTCATCTGTTATTGAATTGTGAAGTTCTTGTGTGAATTGCTTCCACTCCATAATGGCTTGCTTGTTGCTTCTTGATGGCAAACTGAATTGAATCCATGGATTGTTATGATGCTTATGAATTGACTGAATTCCTCTGTTATATGACCGTAGGATTTAACTGTTCAGCATTTAGTTGCGTTAGGCATGCAAATTGGCAAGAACATTATGAAGGTTAATAGCTTTCATTTAAGCAGGCACCAAAATTTTGCTTGCAAGTTAAGTGCATAGAATGGATCTTGAAATTAAGGATATGATCTTGAGGGAATGTTTGTTGATTTTGTAATAGTAAGAGTCACATTTTGCAGACTACAACAAACTTCCATGGACTTTGACAGAGCTAATTAACTACGCCGCCATACCATCTCTTTATTCCTTGCTTTGTCCTATGGGTTGTTTTTGTTTCCTAGTTTTCTCATTTATGAATATTGCTGTGATGCTGTCACCATCGCTGGCCATATTTCACTGCTCCTACGGCTGCTAAAAATAGCAAATGGAAAAATTGATTAGAACGCTTCAACTACCTAACTCTATGAACTGATCGTGGGTTGAGTTCAATGCTCCCAACTCACCTAATTGGATCGTAAGCTGTGATTTCTTTTAAATGATGATTAATTAAGACTCTCAATTGTTGGTATAAGGTCAGGATTAAGGTAGTGGCGGGGGCGAGGCAATGACGTGTTAAAAATAGAAAGCACACCCACACCAATCAACAGAACATGGCATAAAGATGGTGGGGTGGGCCCCGTTTGCGTACACGAATGTGGGGCTGGACCATGTGTTTGGTGGGCATGGAGCTCTTGCTCTCTGTTGGTGGGGGACCCACTTGACGGCGGTCAAGCTCCACGTTGACTCTCCTCTTCAAATTTGACGACGTCGTTTAGTTCCGAGGCGCTCTACTACTGTCAAGGGATGCAATTTCACTCTGCCTGAATTGTTACTATATAGACATAATGATTAATGACAATTGTGACTGTTTTGTGCTTTGTATTTTCATGCATTATATCACCTGTTATTGTTTCCTAGTTGTTTGCTTTGATTTTGTTGTGAGGTGCGTATACTCTATATTAATGACTAATTCACCCTACATTTTCTTCCCTCACCCGATTAAGAAGTATTCCAGTGCTCTTTACCTTTGCAGTGTCATTTTCCTGTATCTTAGTTAGGAGTGATGTTTTATCATTGTGTGTACTATTTTACTACTATACACAACGTTAAGAGAGTTTTTACCTCATGAGCCATTAGGGCTCCGATGAGAGGTGGGCCTCCATCTGCAAGCAGTGGAGCAAATTTGATCCGGACCATACAATCTATATGGTCTATGGGTTTTCTACCCAACAACAGTTTGATGCAAACTAAAGGTTATAACCGTCTCTTTTTACAAGAATGGGTTAAAAACTTGAAAGGTGATTATCTGGTATTGTGATGGTATTTATTGGTGTTCAATTGTAAAGGTAAAGGGTCATAAGTCAAAGTATATAGACAAGTAATGGTGAAACCTTTTGACCGGGTCAATTACTTGTAAAATTAGTAAAATTACTCAGAAGCTTTTCACAGGATTTCATTAGAATTTCACTTTATATATATGAATACAAAAGTACATTTTGTCTTCTGTCATTAGTACATTTTCGTCCGCAAGTAAAGGGTTGATTCCTTTCTTCCACCAAAAAAAAGGGATGATTCCTTTCCACACATCTAACTAGACTGATTTAGCTCGTGCTCAAAAGGTGAACAGCAACTTTCACTACCTAAATATGGTAAGACTTTCTCAATCCATATAATAAGCTCTGGCTCTTAATGACCCTTGATAAATTTACTGCATATATACAGAGGACTTGCTAAAAGTGTCTTCAAATACCTTCTTCAATTCACAAATTCCGGAAAGCCATTAGGCACATGTCGCCTTTGAAGTATCATATGATCCTGAAAACCACAAATTTAACAAGCACAAATCAATATTAAGCTTTTTTAACACTTGATTTAACCAAGAACATACATAGTTTTCAGTTTAACATACCTTTGCTGGAGTGCTCCATTTCCCACTACTCCAATCCTGATGAAGTCGCAGAAACGAACGCTCAAACTCGATTTCCTCATCCGTGCTTCTAAAGTACACCCCATACTTTGAGCCTCCAAGCACTTGACACACAACTCCTTCCCACCAACCTTCGTTATACCAGACGTCGACTTTCTGAAGAGGCTCATAGCACTGAGCCTTGATTTGAGGTGGACAAGGCCGAATGTCTTTCTCATCCACAAGCTCTTTCAGAAATTCGGAGTCGTCATCAGTTCTCAAGGTCTTGTACTCAACCAGGAACTTGCTTTTCTCTTTCGGCTCCACTATTACTGCGCTAAACCATGCACCCATGAACCCTTCTTCATTGCTTTTAACCTCAACAGCCTTTCCCTTTCTGAAATCGAGACTCGTTTTCTTTCTTCTGTAAACTCTTTTCTTTATGGTCGACGTCGTGCCTAACTTTGAGCCAGATTTTCTCTGCAAGAAAAAGACAATTGGTCAATAACAGGGTTCTTCAGATTCTTAAGATGCATATGCAAACAAACAAGTAGTTAACAATTTGAATGGAAAACAATCAATTTTACTTAAATATGATATGAAACAAACAAGTAGGGAATCATACTTACCAGCAAAGGAACAACCCACTTATCATCTATCCAATCTTGGTGAAGCCTCAAACAAGACCGGCGAAACATCAACTCTTCATTTGTAGTAGCAAAGTAGACAATATAAGTTAAGTTATCCACCACTTTTGATATCAAACCTTCCCACCATCCTTCATTATACCAAACATCCACTGCTTGTCCAATCTTAAACCTATAGATTTTAACAGTCTCAGGTGGACAAGGCCTTAAGTTTTCTCCTCTCACCACTTCTTGAAGAAGTCCAGTTTCATCATCAGCTTTCAGAGTATCATATTCCACCAGAAATGCGTTGTTCATGTACGAACCGAGAATTCTTGCAGTATATCTAGCACCTTCATAACCATCTTCATCAGTTCTGACCTCCACTTTACTACCTACACTGAATCTTGACGCTAAAGGTAAACCGCTGAATTTAATCTTCAATTTTATGTTCCTAATTTCGGTTTCCGTTTCAGATCCGCTTTTCTGCAATTAGAAATTTCCAGAATCAGTTTCTCAGTTCATTGAATTAGGTCGTTTAATTGAATCAAGTACTAAATTCCTCAAGCCGAAACCAGAAATTGACAACAAATATACAGGAGAACGAGAAATTACCTTATCGGAAGAAGGCGAGATCCAAGAGCCATCAATCCAGTCCAAGCAAGGCCTGATATCTTCACAGGCGACATTAACGGCCGTCTTCTCGCCGTCGATCAGCACAGAAAACCTCGATTCTCCGCAAAACCCTAGCAATTCACCCCTACGCCAACACTCGTTGGCCTGAAACACCTCAACAAACTCGCCGATCTGGAACTTCCGAGTCTTCTCCGGAGGCGGCGGAGGCGGACGGACGGCGGTGGCGGAAGCGCGCACTACGATGCGATCACCACAACCGTTGATCAGCGAGATCATCAACTTGTCACCGGGATTTCCGGTAGAGCAGAGCACGGAAGCCGGTAGCCACGCTCCCGATCGCTTAACCTCTAGCTTGTCTCCGGCGGAGAAGATCGCCGGCGCCATTGTTGAATTTCCGATCGCAATTGGTTTTTGAGATTCTCTGGATTGGGAAGGTCGGTTTCTGCTTTTTCAGTAGGAGGGCTGACATGCAGTAAATTTGACTTGGTGTTGATTTTTATATGGAGGAGGTGAAATTTAAGGAAACTTGGTTAATACGGAGTACATTGAAACAAAATCAGATTATTTCATTAGGACACTTGTAAAGATATTGCTCTATTCACGCGGACGGCGGACCCGTTTCATCCGTGATGCTGTAAAATTTTATCTCCATAACGGAAAGCAAATAAGGTAGTTTTAAATGATTTAAATTTGTAATTTTTTTTATCGAATAGTTTTTTTTATCGAATATAGGAATTTTTCACGACTAAGAGTGGAAAACACAAATATAGGAATATTTCATTCTTTCTTCTTATTCTTTTCTTTTTTTTGATAAACACGAGAGCTAAGACTCTTGGAGTTCGTTCCAGGAAAACGAATCACAAAGGAACAAGTCGGGATAAAGCCCGACCACGATAGTCTTTCAAAAGGAAATACGAGATACCCATAAACGGGTTGTCCAAAACATGAAAACCAAGGGGAAAAGAAAACGCAAACAAAGCAAGAGAGTCCGCAACCAAATTGGTAGAGTCTGATATCCCAATTCCGATGAGGCCAAAGAACCATCAATTTGGTACACAATAGGCAAAGAATCCGACTCGACTATCACTTTTTTGAGCCCTTTGTTCCAAGCAAACTTTAACCCTTCAAGAATCCCCCATGGCTTAGTCATTGGAACGGTAAATTGTGCTAGGTCCATTCTTTTTTCTCCCAGTCGCTAATCTTTAGCCGGATCGAATGTGTAAAAATATCGGAAATAGGCATATTTATATTTAAAAAACTGAAAATGAAATTAATAGGCATTACCCTCAGATAATACTTCAATATATTCTACCATAAAAAATATTTCACTGTATTGCCTTATACAAAAAACAATAAGATATTTTTCTAGGAACCGAGATCATCAATCTATCATGGTCGCATTAATACATGACCCTAGTTAGTTATTGCTCACGTAGTCACGTGTGATTGCGAGCTGAGATAATAGTCGGCACTTGTGACAAAGTTGGGCTTGAGCAAGATTTGGGCCTTGGCCCAAAACATTCATTAATAGATTTTTTTTTTAAAACTGAATTATTGCTGCCTATTTTGGAGTATTTTAAACTGGTGGGATCCCACACCGCTGATAAATTAGACAGTATATATAACAGAAAATCCAAACATTCCAATAGCGCACACAAGACAACAGCTATACTCCAGATCTCCTTGTAAGGAATCCATATCCTTCATATGCTGATGTGTCTCATAAGAACACCAAGTTGCATTGCATCTTCCTTCAAGTACAGAAAAAAAAAATTCACAAAACAAATGCTGGAATATTGTATTTGCAGATAAGCCACTCATCTTTTGACAGCAAATGCAAGGGTCCACCTTATGCAGAATGTAGATATACTATGTCTATCTCACTGGGAAAAGGCTTTGAAATATTACAGTATCTAGCAAAAGCTGATACATCAGTAACAGCAGGTGTGAATGGCAGTGAATTATGAGTAGCACAGATGAAAAATGTTCAGCTTAGCCTATCACTCACTTCAGAGGTACGGAGTATCAACTTATGCAATGTCAAGATACAATCTTTGATATCCTAAGCCTAGCATCAAAGTTGCAAGCATTGAGATAATTGCATAGAGAAATCAGCTTGCAATGCATCAGTGAAACAAGACATATATTTCAAAAGGGAAGTTCTTGTCAATATGAAAGGGTTCACCTAGGATAATTAATGCAAAGAACGAAGAATTTAAATAAAAACCGCTCATTCGCTGCTTTTCTAACATGGCAGGCGGCCTTAAGTGGCATCCCTAACCTATGAGCACAGAAGAACAAGAAAATTACATATCTGATGAGGTTGGTTCAAATGTTGAATTTTGAAAAACAAGTAAAACACAAAGGGAAAGCCTCAGTTCCTTGCCACAAAGCATATGTACATGATAATCAGGCAGAATCCATTAGGAGGCGAATTTCTGTAGAATCTCCATATTACATCTACCTGATTGTGACAAACTTGTTGGTGCCATGCTTTGCCCAATAAGTCCTCAAATCAATTGGGTTAGAAAAGTTATATCCTTCAGCAGCCAATTTCTCTAGAACCTTCTTAAACGCTCCCAAACTCATTTTCCTGCCAGCTATTCTCGCGCCACGCCTCTTTGTACTCATTGGCAAAGGATACTGTGACATCCCGGTTGTGCAGCATGCAGATTGCCATCCACCAGAGCCCCATCTGTAGCACTGCTGAGGAGTAGAGGTACAAGAACAAACAGGTATAGGGATACTAGAGATATCCATATTGATACCGTTTATGAGAACCTCGGTCACCTTTTTCGCGGATTTTGCACGGTGAGCTGAAGCATTGCTCCCGTCCTTTGTAGCGCTCGGACCTTTCTTGGACTTCTTTGTTTTCGGGCCGTTCTCAGATTTGGCAACTGCCCTCTTTTTAGCAGGGCAGCTATTGCTATCAGTCTCAGGAACTATCTCATCCAGATGAACCACTCTATCATCAGTAGAAGATTCGGTTTGATGGAGCAGTTGCACAGGAATGTGATGAGCAGTACTTGTCTCGGGCATTAGAGAATAACTGGGGTTGCTAGGTAGCATGTCAAAGAATTTATTCTCGCCGTGGATCCAAGCACCCCTCATGTAATTCATCGGGTACTGTGAGCTTGAAACTCCATAATCCCTCTGATTGAAGCCTCCATTGACATTCGACATGTGCGTCGCATCTCGTCCGCCAAGAATTGGTTTCACATCTGGCATATTTGACAGGATCTGCATCCCACCATGGCTCTTAAGCGAATGGCAGTCGTAGTAGCCCCAATTACGCAGATCATCGCCATCCATTGCAGAGCTGGTACGTCAGCCACGATGACAGGAGCCACAAAAAAGGGGAAAACAACTCAATTAGAGATTAAATTCACAAATTTCATATAGATCGCTGCACATTTTTCAAATCCAGCAATCAGGACAGCTTCAGAATGAAAAAACCCCAAAATCATATAATACAAACAATGCATCGCGTATCCAAATCAATGAACGGACCACAATTCTGAAATCATGCTCACGAAGTCAAACATCTCCATAATTCAACAACCAATGTATCAACTAACACATTGAAGGCAGCGGAAAACAAGCTGCAATCTTTCACAATTACCGTCAACTACATGATCTAGGGTTTCGGTTCAGATTCGATCGATTTGACCAAATCGGACAAATCAAGTCGGAGATCTTAGCTTTCCGCGGGAAACACATCATTGATCGAGATCAGATCTCAAGATAAAATACAGATCTATGGATAGAAAAATTGGAAGAACATGCACATAAAGAAACGAAAGGCGAGTTCGATCTATAAGAGGGAAAAAGGAAAACGCAACATCACGCAGACAAGGAAGAGAGAGCGGAAGAGAGAGGAGAGAGAAGGGCACTTACTGACGAAGGACGAGGATTTGCCGAGTTAGGGTTCTTTCTTCAGGGAGAGAGAGAGAGATGGGAGGAGAGAGGAGAGAGAATAAAGCTCAAACCAAACGGTATAAAGGCAGATGAATCTGAACGCTTGTGCAATTTTCTCTTTTTGTTTTTATTGTTTTGAAAAACATAATTCTTAATTAATAGTCATTATTTATATAAATAATGCTGATTGGGTTAAAATTATAAAAAAATTAGCTGTGGTCATGACGTAAAAATTGTTAACAAGGAAAAAAAAGATAAATACAGTTTGGTTTTTGGTGAGCACAAAAGGTTTGGTACTTTGGTTGACCTTATAAAAAAAGTTTTTAAATGTAGTGATTAGATTACGGTGTACATTGTTTATTTGGATTAGGATGTCTTCGACACATACAAGTCCTTTATACATGGATATTCTAGTACTACTACTACATTATTATTACTAGTTTTAGGCATTTTAGTTCAGAAATCTACATTAAATTGCTTGAGATAACAAAGATTAAAACTTCTTGTCTTAGTTTCTACCAAAGAACACTTCTTGTCTAGAAAAATGCCCTTCATTGTAGCCACAAAATAGAAACTTTACAATAATTTTACATGGCCCATTATAGGAAGTTAACCCCACAGAACCCAAGTGTAAGAAAATTAAAAGCAGATTTAATAAAGAGTAGAGTAACCCTGCAACAGTCATTGCATATAATCTTCAGTAACCCAAGCCTAGCACCAAAATTCAGAAGCACTATAATAGTTGCATATATATGAATCTGCTTTGAATCAAAATCGTTTACAAACTATAGTACAGTTCAGTATAACACAACAGCCATTCTCATGATACTTGTCAATGCGAAAAGTTAACCTGGAGACCTGAGCAAAGAATGAAGAAATAGATAAGCGCTCATTCACTACTTTTCTAACAAGGCAGCCTTAGTGGCATGGCATCCCTAATCTATAGGAGCACAAGAGCAAGAAAGTTACATAGCTGAGGTCCATATTTTGAGTTTTCAAAGAAGCCGCTGTTTCGTTGCCATCAGCATATGTACATGGTTATCAGGCAGAAGCCATTAAGGAGGCTGAATGTAGAATCTAAAGTTTACATCTCGCTACCGGATTGTGACGAACTTATTGGTACCATGTTTCGCCCAATACGTCTTCAAATCGATAGGGCAAGAAAAGTTATAACCTTCAGCAGCCAATTTCTCCAAAACCTTTTTGAAGGCACCCAAGCTCATTTTCCTCCCTGCAATTCTTGCGCCACGCCTCTTGGTACTCATCGGCAAAGGATACTGTGACATCCCGGTTGTACAGCATGCAGATTGCCATCCACCAGAACCCCATTTGTAACACTGCTGAGGAGCACCAGTGCAAGAGCAAACAGGTACAGGGATACTACCAATGTCCATATTAATCCCGTTTATGAGAACTTCTGTTACCTTTTTTACAGACTTTGCACGGTTAATTGAAGCATTACCATCATCCTTGATCGCATTAGGACCTTTCTTCGGTTTTTTTGTTTTAGGGGAACTTTCGGATTTACCAACTGCCCTCTTTTTAGTAGGGACATTCTTACTCTCAGTCTCAGCAACTATCTCATCCATATGAACCAACCTATTATCATCAACTGAAGACTCACGTTGTTGAAGCATCTGCACAGGAAGATGATGATGATGAATTATGGTTGCTTCATGAAAAGCAGCATAATTAGGGTTGCTGGACAGCATGTTTAGAAATTTATGATCTCCGTGGATCCAAGCATCTGCCCTCATGTAATTCATCTGGTACGGTGAGCTTGAAACTCCACTATCCCTCTGATTGAAACCTCCATTTACATTTTCCATGAGTGTTGCGTCTCGTCCACTTGTAAAGGGCTTCACATCTGCCATCTTTGGCAGGACCTGCAGGCTCTTAAGTGGAGGAGGGGTCTCGTAATACCCCCAATTATGCAAATTCAGACCACCATTCCTATCCATAGCAGAGCTAGAACAATGTCCATGATTATGTACCATAAACAAAAGGAAAACCAATCAATCAGAATGGTTCACAAATTCATAGATCAAAGTTCACATTATTGAAATCCAGAAAAAAAGAACAGCGGAGAATAAGAATCTTCCCCTTAAATCAACATGAAGAAAAGCAATGAATCACATGTGCTGATATGCAAATGAATGGAAGATTACAATTCCATTTCATCCTCAACAAAACCCAAACAACTCGATCATTTACCAACTAATAGGACGCATTGCTTCCATAACTTTTGTTTAAACACAAAAAATGGCAACCATTTAATGCTAGATTCCATAGTGATCTGTTCAGCACTAACTCAATATTCTAATTCAGATTGACCACCAGAGTAACATAATATTTCAATTTAACACCTAATAGGAGGCATGGCTTCAAGAACTCCTATAAATGAAAATGTTATGCTAATGAAGGATCACTGTATTAGAAGGTATAAGCAAAGGTTGTTCCTTTCACTTCTTTTTCGACATTGTTACCAGTATTTTTCACTTGTAGTCATATTCATATGCCTAATTCTGTATATTTCAATTAAGAAAGTAATGATAACTAATATCACTTGCAAACTGATTTATGGTGACAGGGGATTTCAATTTTTCGATAATTTAGGTGTTTCAAGGGCATTGACATTGCAAACACACACTAGGATTCAACACATGACCAATCATTCATGCAGTTTTGTTTCATACCTAAAATGAAAGGTTGGAACTTTCATATAGCAGAGAATAACAGCATGTCAATCATATTTAGCCCCTCAAATCGCTCAAGAACCAAACTTTAACTCCTGAACTCATATTTATGATCCAAATCTAGAACTTGAAGTTTCACAGAGCACCACAACAAGATCTTTAGACATACAGATCGATTATCGATCAAAATAGACAATTCAGAGTGAAACTAGTAAGACCCATTGGCATGGACAGAGGCATCACGAAGCATTAGAACAATTAAATTATCGCCATTAATGATCTAGGGTTTCGATTTGGGTTCAATGGATTTAGCCAAATCCGACATTTCAAATTGGAGATCTTAACTTCCGATGGAAAACAAACCAATAATCAGATCAGATCTCAAGATAAACTACAGATGGATCCATGGCGACAATATACGATAGAAGATTGCACACAAGTAACAAACGACATGCAGAGTAAGGGAGAGAGAAAGAAAACAGAGAGGATAGAGAAAGGTACTTACTGACGAAGAACGAGGATTAGCCAAATTAAGTTAGGGTTCTTTCTCAAAGGAGAGAGAAGAATGGGAGGAGAGAGAAGAGACAATGGATCTGAAAATGGTATGAATGTGATTGTTAATGCGTTTATTAGCAAGGGAGAATGAATCTAAAAATCCCTTGTTTTGAGTTCGCATATGGTATTGTTTTAGTTAATGGCCCGTTTAGTTAATACGCTTATCAGTGAATCTATCTATCTATCTATCTATATATAATATATATAAAAGTTAGGTGGTGTCTCCATTAAATGCTCTATTTAGTGTATATTGCAATCTTCCCTATATAATAAACACTATGCAATCATAATCAAACAAACCACAATAGCATGGTGGTAAAGTCTTCCTTTAATTACCCAAAGGTTTGGGGTTCAAACCTCTCTAGCAACATTTTTGTGTTGTTTGCAAATTTTCTTAATATGTATTTTTTTAACGCAAATCACAAAATATGTGAACACCATAAATCATAAAATATGTGTATTTTTTTAACGTAAATCACAAAATATTTACACCCCAAATCATAAAATATGTGTATTTTTTAACACGTGTTTTGTGTGTATTTTTTGTATTTTTTGTATATATGATTCAAGTATATAAATAAATCAATAATTTTTTTAACATAAATCACAAAATATATTTATACCCTAAATCATAAAATATGTGTATTTTTTTAAATGTGTTATGTGGGTATTTGTTGTATTATGTGTATATATGAATGTTTTCTTAACGTGTATTTTCTTTCATGTAAATAACAAAATATGTGAATACCATAAATAATAAAATATTTGTATTTTTTTTAAGAAAATCACAAAATGTATATATATCCTAAATCATAAAATATGGGTATTTTTTCTTTAAACTTCTATAGTTTTCATGTATATAAAAATATTTTGAATAGCCAAACAATATTATTTTAATCTTTCATATGCTTTCTATAGTTTTCTATATCTTTCATGTGTACGTAATTGCATTTAGATGCAAATAAGGAGTGCTTCTCTCGCAAGTGAATTGTATTTTCAATTGATTTATTTCTTATGGAATATTTATTTTATACTTAATATAATCTATTATATTTTATATTATTATACCTTGGTCCATTTTTCAATTAAAGTTGATTAATAAAGCTTCAATATAGTTTTTAAACCCGTGCGTAGCGCGGGTCATGAATTCTAGTTACTATTAAAAATGATTTTGTAATGAAAGTTTAATTTTTCAAGGGTATTGTATTAGATGTCGATTCCATGTCAAAAAAGAAAGATTGATCGGAAATTACATGGCTAAGACTCCTAAGAGTAGTTGTATTAGAATGCATAGTCGTGGGTTTGTCATCAAAGACAACAAAAAGAGACATTAGCTTTGTCGGAATAATTAGCGTTTTAAGTTGAGTTTGATCTTAACATTATACGCAGTACACTACTACTTTGACATTAGCTTTGTCTTCCACACAATTTCTTTATTTAGAAAAGAAAAATAGTTGACCACAAAATTAAGAATGGCATCGAGTTGAAAAACACCCCGGTAATTATTCCAGATAAATATTCGAATTTCGGGATCTGATACTTTAATACTCCGACATTTAAAAAAAATATCACGTGAGTTAAACCCGAAAACTCCGCTAATCTTTTTCCAGTTTTTTATTATTCTCTCCCCCATCCACCTCCCGGAAAACCGGCTAATCTTTTTATTATTCTAGTAATTAGCAGAGAGAAATTTCTTCTCAAAATGGGAAAAAACAAGAAACCTAACCACATAAGTTTACCTTAACGAGTTGTTAAACAGGGTTTAATTTTGCGCGTGTAAAGTTAATAAAAAGAACAAAGTTTACCTTAATGTTCTGTGCATCAGCAAAACAAAACGACCCATACAAGCAGTTGTCTTAATAAAGGAAGATTTATTATAAATAAATTTCTACAGGCACATGTTTTTTTGCTCATCTAAAACTTCCCAAATTCAGTAAACGGAAAGAAGAAAGAGGCGTTGGGGAAGGTCCAAGCAAAATGTCATGGCAAACTCTTCCAAGATCTCAAGATCAAATTCCTCTATAACATGCTTTACTTAGTTGTAGCCTTGCCCAGAGAAGTGAAGTTCAGCCTGCAAAGTAGAGATGAACATATATGAACCCATATGCATACATGTAACATCAGATAGATAGATAGCTTTGCATCTTTAAACACAGAAAACATGTAACATAATAAAGGGGCGATAGAGAATTACCGGATGACAGGCTTTTTCTGAGGCGGTGGGGGATTCATAGGCATTGGCATCGCCAGTTCTGGAGGAGCCTGCAGAACAACAATAGAGATTATTACCAGGTTCAATTTCATGCAAATGGTATAAATATACTTTTACAGAACAAGGAGAGTTCCAAGTAGCAAGAGAATAATTTTCATTGTTTCTTGTTTTATGAAATCTACTACTAATATCACCAAGGCAAAAGAAGATTTGCTGAATAGTTAATACCAAACCAAATATGCAAAAGCCAAAGTCATTTCCTATTCATTTTCTACAACATGTAAGCAAGACAAGAAAGTGATATGCACCTCAAGCTCTTCTAAGCCTGTACTAGCAAATGGAGCTGAGTAAGAACTTTCAATTTTTGGAACAATTAACTGCTTTGCAGGGGTAGATTCAGATTCCATTTGCAGATTGTTGATGGAGCCTTGTGCTTCATTTCCATAGTCAGCATCTGCCTCTAGTTCAGTGGGCTCATTTAGAGCTTGATGCGCACTGTAAGGACCTGACATGATCTTGTCTATTGCAATCTTCTCGGCTTCCTTAGAGATTGACAAGTCATCAGGAGCAGACAATGGCTCAGAAGGAAGATTATTCTGTACAATTCCACAAACCTCGCCGTTTTTTGTATCATCAACTTCATCTTTTGTTCTCTCACCCAAATCATATCCATTTGCATCATTAGCATCCATCACAGAAGTAGCAGCTGTATCAGGACTACCCAGAGAAGCTGGCATCTTCATGTTTTTCAAATTAGGCCCAAGAGTATCATTTTCCCTTTTTCTCTTGCCTTCACTGTCCATCCCTTCTAGACTGGCATTACTTTCAGGAGATAAGCTTTCTTCAGGCTGGCTAGAGCCTTTGGGTTTCAGAGACCGCCTGATTTCTTGGGATTTTTTAGTTGTACGGCCAGGTCTAACACCTCCAGGAAATACAAATGAGGGTATGCTCCTACGTTTAACATGGGTTACATAGATCACCATTCCGGATCTCCACTCAGAGTACGAGAAAACTGCTTGCTTAAATTCCTCTACAGTTGATCTTATATCAAACTGGTGATCAGCTTCATTGGATGGAACACCTTGTTTCCTCTGCAAACCCATGAAAAAGCAACAATGGAAGGGCTTGGTTTTATCATGAAACTCAGCAGGATACGGATGGCACTGAAGCATGTTATATGTGAACCTCTCTATCTGGATTGGCATAAGAGAGCAGATGTTAGGATGAGCATGATCAACATTGTATTAGAATTAACTTAGATGAATTCACACAGAAGATATATTTGTAATACTCTTAGAGTAAGTTGACGTAGTCGAGACTCCACCCAACCCTTCCAGCTTCTCAAATCAGCAGCATTCTCTGCACTGATTTCTATCTGCAAGTAGTTCTTGTATGACTCAAAGAATGGATAGGGCTCAAACAGTTTATTCCAATCAGCGTTGTTAGCTTCCATAGCCTGAAAGTGATAGCAATTTCTCAAAATCAAAATAGCTACTGCAAACGCAGAATTGAAGCAAGACTTGCAAAAGAGCAAAGTGATTCAAAGTGAAATGCCTCACATTTAAGGCAGGGGGGGGGGGGAGAAAGATCACAGAATAGAATTTACAGATTAAATTGCAGGCAGCTACATTTAGCTACAATTTTCACCTTGGCTTCTTATGTTTTTAAAACTCATAACAGTCAAAAATAAGATAGATCACATAAACTATCAAGTCAAGCAAACTTAAATGCATGTCAATGTCACTGGCAAAATCATACCTCACATATATCACTTCCTCTCTGAAACTCTTCAGTCATAATTCTCAAAGTACTTGTGGAGACATTGTAACTGGAATTCATGCAAGGATATGCGGGAGTTATAATAGGCATCAAGTGATATCTGTCCCTTGGATTCCTTCTTGGATCCCAAACTTGAAGACCGAGGGACCCCTCTTCAATTTCGCAAAGCAAAACTGGATTTGGCCACCGCCACTGAGTGTACACCCTAAAGAACCGAGATACCAGCATGCTGGGTGATGCATTAGGGTAAAGTTGACAGATACGAGCAACAAGCAGCGCCCAATTTATGCCACCAAGAAACCCTGAAACCTGGCCACCGAAACAGACAGATGAATTCCTGGAACACATTAAAAAAAATAAAGAACAGCCCATCTGGCACGGAGCCGTTAAAGTAACGAGTCACACATACATTAGAATATACACCACGACGTTTCGCCCAGTATCTCATGCATCTAAGAGTTGTTCGAAAGTTCTGCTCCACAATAAAGCATTTAGTTATAATACAATTGTGAAAAAAAGAAACATTTATGAATATACAAATTTAAGCTGTAATATGACCGTTCCATTGAGACAAACCAAAATATCTTAGACATTGAGATTTGCAACACCTGAACATTAGGGACCAATCGCAATATTTGATCAGTAACTCTACAGCCATTAAGACTGCGAACAGTCTGCTCATCTGCATTATACAGTATTGACTCTTGAGATATATCCAAATCCTGCACCAGAATTAGAAGTTCACATCAAAACTTTGTTCTAAACGTTAAGTATAAGCATCAACATAATCATGAAGATTAGATTTGGCAAATGATCATGTGAGAAGCTTGTACAAAAAGTATTTGAATGCAGCAGATAAAGCATCTACATCACATTTCTCAACTGTTACCTCGAAGCAAATCATTAAACAAAATAGAATTTACTGAACAATCATCAACAGAATGCACTAGTAGCTTATTTCCTCTAAAATAACTACAGTCTAGATCATTGAAGTTGTAAATGAATATATTGCACTATCACACTGCCTATGTATAATTGACAATCATCTGAGCAAGTACATAGGCTATGAAAAGTTATAAGAACTCGTGAAGAAAACATTATCTACCCATCTTTACCTCAGGAATTACCCAGAGTGCCAGCTTTGCATAAAGAAGATCTATGGAGACACCACTGAACTTGAATTTCATAACAGGTACATGAGCATCTCTAACAGCCACAAATTCTGACACCTCAGGCATCTCTGACAGAATCTTACCCAGTTCATCGAAAAAATCCTCCTACATAGAGCCATTAATCAAACATACTGAGGGAAAAAAACACTAGGGTTATAGACATATAAGCATAATTAGGAGAATATCTTACTTCTCTTGTGGCATGTCTAGGACCCACACACAGTGTGTCAATATCTGCTCCAGGACCATGAACCTTACATTATATCAAAAGAAATATCAATAACAGAAGCTTGCAAGTTGTTTTGAAGTACATATTAGGAGGATTTCAGTTCAGATATCTCTCACATAGCAATTGGAATTTCATAAAAACAAATGCAAGAATAACTGATCAACATACAAGCAGACCATACCCCAAGTCTGTAAGAACCAAATGTGAAGATTTTAGCATTTGCCTCATGCACCATCTGTTCGTTTAAGCCTCTAGCACGGCTGACTTTCTTCACCCACATCTTTACAATCTGTCATGTGAAGACATAAACTCATCAAAAAAAGAAACTTTATTCAAAGACATCAAGCCAAGAGCATCAATTGACAAGAAACACCAGCAAAACAATTACTAGATGACCTGATCCAGCCGTCCCAGAACTTCTTCCCTGCTAACAGCTTCCACCTGGCTCTCATACAGCCCAGCACCTGCCAAGTACTGAGAATTCACAGTTTCTAACTTCAGCAATCTTCCATATAGCATCAACAGTAAGAAAAATCAATAAAAAGAGAGATCACGAACAACCTTTTCCAGTTCCTGGCTTCTCATGACGTCATCCTCTGCTGGGCCACCAAGTGAGATAGGTTCCGTGATGCCCAGCCGCTGCACGTTATTCTGACGATTACCTTCCTTGGCAGCCATTGTTTTCGTGGATTTCTTAAGCTTTCTAAGCTATGAATTTTAATTTCACAACTATTTTTTTTTCCCTGGTTTTGTCGTGGCTTTCCACCACAACACTCGTTTTTCTTCTCGATTTTTTTTGCTTTTATTGTTATATTTTTTTTTTCAGAATTTTATTTCTTGGATATGAACTCAAGAACAGTTATCAAAACTGAGAGAAATCGATCAACTCATAAACAAAGAATACAGAAAGCAGAAAGAAAAATAAAATACGTTCATGTACAGTTTTGACAGATACAGAATACATATAAGAGCTTCTTCTACATCCAATTCGGACTACAGAGCATAAAAGACTGAAATTTCTAACAGCACACTCACAAAAAAAGCCCTAATACATCAGCAATTGGAGAAACCCTAATTCTCGATCACACAATTTCTCGAGAATTCACAGCAAGTGGACTATAATTGGCCGAAAAACGCACAGACCGATGACGTAGGCCGATTACTCGTCTCCGTCTCTCGAATTTTTCGACACAAAAGCTCGGCGAAGTTGAGAGATTGAGAACTCGGAATATTTTTGTTCCCTTCGCTTTTCGATACGAGAGAAAAAGATAGCAGAAGGGAAATTCGAGAAGGGCAAGAAGGTACTGGTGCGAAGAAAAGAAGACCGACGCGTAGAAAAGGTGACGAAAAAGGGTGAATTAGATTTAATGGGCTTTTTTATTGGGCCGGTTTGTAGGCCCAACTAGAATAATTGGGCCTTATGACATCATGTTTCTTCTTTTGGTTAAACCGTGGAATTAAATATCAAGTGGCTTCCTGTTCGGAGTTTTGACTGGTGAGAAATTCTGAGCCACGAAAAAAGTGCAAGTCCCCACACAAATCAAGCTTAGCTGTGCTGTAGCCATGGCTACCCTACACGGGATTACCTTATCTACGATTCCTCTACACTTGTCATTTCCCGATTCGATTTGTAGGAGCTTCTACACTCCTAGATCTCTCTCTTTTCCCCCTTTCTGGTTCCTATCTTATTCCATTGTGCGATTCACAATCCGTGTCCGTTTCAGATTTGTTGAGAAATCTGCGCTCGATTGCTAACACTCTCGATTTCGGTTCTACAACAGGTGGATTTTGCGATTGTTTGCGTTTTTAGGGTTTGGATGAGCTGATTCGTCGACGAGGAAGCAAAAGAAAGATGAAGATTCAGTGCGATGTGTGTGAGAAGAGGCAGGCGACGGTGATTTGTTGCGCGGATGAAGCGGCTCTGTGTGCAAAGTGCGATGTGGAGGTACACGCTGCGAATAAGCTGGCTAGCAAGCACCAGAGGCTTCAGCTTCACTCGCTCTCCACAAAACTGCCTTCCTGTGATATTTGCCAAGTAAGGAATGCTCTTCAGTCTTTTGAACTAGATCTGTATTTTTTAAATTTATTTTTGTCTTTTGATAAACCTTTATACATTACTTGGATTCAAACCTCACAAATACACGCTATAGAAAGAATAGGAGAAGGTAGAGAGAAATAGCTCTTTAATGGCCAGGAAACATGATTTTTAGATGTTGATATGGTGAAAATTCATCAAGTTTGTGCAGCCATGGTGATATGTCAAGATCTGTTTTGTTATTGAGTCGTTTGATAAGTTTGTGTAATTACTTGAGTTCTTTGGGGCTTGTGAGATTAGTTGAAGGCAGTAAGCCATAGAAGGATAAAGTGAAAACAGACATAGCTAAAAATTCATCACACTTATGCAATCACAGTGATGCTACTCTTAAACAAATCTTGATTACCAGTTGTAATTTTGTGTACATACTACTTGCTTGAACCTGCAAGAGAAATGTTTGTTTTGTTTATTTCTCTGATAGACAGTTCTTATATTTAGCTTCAGTTCTTGGTTGTCAGATTTTTTTGACATATTCCGGATGTTTTTGGTTTTCAGGAGAAGACTGCCTTTATTTTCTGTGTGGAAGACAGAGCTCTCTTCTGTCAGGATTGTGATCAAGCAATTCACTCAGCCAACAGCCTTGCTGGAGACCACCATAGGTATCTAGCAACAGGCATCAGAGTTGCCCTTGGATCAAAATGTGCAAACGAAGCTGAGAAGAAGTGTATTGATCCATCTAATCAAAATGCACAACAAATTGCCATCAAATCAGATGTGTCTCAGCCTCCCACTATTACGTCTCCTGGATGGGGCGTTGATGATCTGCTAGAGTTTTCTGAGCTTGAATCTGCCAATAAGGTACTTAAACTTTGCATTCTAACTCTCTTTTTTCGATATCTTCATCTGCTACTATGTATGTTTGATTTACAGCTTGTCTCATGAATAATTCTTGAACAGATTTCTAATAATCCTGCCATGTCATGGAGTATAGTAATATCCGACCCCAAAAAAAAAAGAGTATAGTGATATTTAATCTTATTAAACTATAGGTGCCAGGCTTCTTAGTTCAACCAGTTACAATTACATGGAGATTTACGCAGATCACTGGAGACCTCATATTGTTATATGGGCTTGGTTTAAGTCATTTAAAGGCAGAGTATCTTAGGTTATTGGATTGTGTATATGATCACATATTCACATGGGTTGTTCATTTTTGGTTTGACTCATTTTGTTTTGACATTTGTTTTGAAAACATTCTATGTGCTTTATATGATAAATGTCAACATAAGTTCAACATGTGGAAACGAGAAAATGTATGAGTTTTTCTATGAAACATGTGGAAAGCAAAATACTGAAAATAGACACCACATATGAATTCTAGTGGTTGATAATCATGTGGTATATATCGCTGTTAACCTTGTCTTCTTCTACCTCTTTGGTCCACAGAAAGGAGCTCTTGAACTAGGTGAGATGGACTGGTGGACGGATGCCAGCTTCTTCCAAGATCAGATTCCACATGAGGCCTTAGTTGCAGCTGAAGTTCCACAACTCCCTGTGTCACAACTATACAACTCGGTTCAATCTAGGACTGCAAAAAGTAGCTTACCCAACAAGAGAGCAAGGGTTGAAATCCAGGAAGACGAGGAAGAGTTCTTCATCGTTCCTGATCTTGGCTGAATGTTCCGTTCATGAACTACGCTGGAGTTGTAATAGGTATTAACATATCTTGCAGCTGGTATGTTGACTTGCATAATCAGTAATAGTGAAATGTATTGAACGAGTATAAGTATGGCGTAATAAATGTTATAGGAGCTCGTTTTGAAGCTCTATGTGTTTGTAGCTTGAGTTCCTCCTGTGTGTATGAAGCTACAACTTCTGTTGCATAATGTGCTTGCACTTTCTTCACATAACTGCTGTAGTTCTGCTAGTGTTGAGTATATGATGCTGAGTGAACGTTCAAACCAGCGAATTTTGGACAGAATGCACAAACTGGAAATTGAATCTCAAAATAAACATTAGCAAAATCGATGCCAATCATTAGAGTTCGGTTCGAACCGCTGGACCGGACCGGAACGTACACCGCCAAAGTGGCCTGGTATAGGTTTAGGTTTAGGTTCGAGTGAACCCAGATCAGCGAACCGGCAGTTCAAACCGTCCGGTTTAGGTTTAAACCGGATAACAATCGGCGGTTTAGGATTTTTTTTCAAAAATAAATAAAAAATTATTTATGTCCGTTGGGCTGTTTGAACCGACCAAACCGCAGCCTGCGGTCGTGGTAACGTGGACCACGACCGCAGTTGTTAAGAAAATAAAATAAAATAAAATAATCGGACCTGAACCGGAAAGCATCAGATTTCCACGCGACCGCGGTTGTTAAGAAAATAAAATAAACAAATCAGACCGGAACCCCGGAACCGGAAAGCTTCAGATTTCCACGGGACCGGGAATAAAACAAGTACGAGCCGGACTGTAATATACTAATATCACCATCTGAACCGGCCTCGGTTATTTTGTCTGACCCCGGACCGGATCCAGGAACAGAACAAAGACGAGCCGGACTTTCACCATCCGAACCGGTCTCGTTTTTTTGAACCCGGTCCCATTTTGCTTACCGTTGTAAGAATGTAAGCTGTTCGTCATGCCAGGCTATTAGTTTCAACTGAAGTAAATTAGGGTTTCGCCAAGATGACGATAATCACAGAGGTTGCAGAGGTGGAAGCAGCGTTAGCGGTGTCGAATTCCTCCCTCGTCGCCATCAAATGGCGCCTTAAACCCTATGCTAAGCGTCGCCTTGACATAGGTCCACTAATTTTCTTAGCAACATTGCTTCAATTTCAGTCCTAAATTTGAAAGAGCTTGTACGAGAATTCGAAATTTTCACTTTGTTGTGCAATTTTTGCTTGCGTTAAATTCTAATCTAGATGTCCTTGGATTATGCACGGGAATGAGACCAGTTGTGATGGTCGATTACGGTGGAAAGATGCCTGAATTGCAACGACGATTATGCGATTTTCTTGCACATGCTCAAAAGGTATCTTTGCTAAAGTCTCGTGATGAGGAATTTGTCGTGCTCCCTTCTTTTTCCAAATTGATATTGTTGGTTACTTGTTTCAGGAGTCAGCTATTTTTCAGCAATTGAGAGTAATGGTTGTGGAGGACATGATATACTTGGTAAATATTGATGAATTTGCAGAGTATATAAGTTGGAGTTTAAACAATGCACCAAGACAAGTCTTTGTAGACCTTGAGCAGGATCCTTTGAAGGTACATCAAGAGAGAAAGCAATAGTAAATATATCAATTTATAATGCACTTAGAGATCACCTTTTAATCATGCATCTGTTTTTCATGTTCATATCTAGATGGTAACATTAGCAAGTGAAAACCCAGTAGCAATGCAGCTGATTTCGGTTCAGAGGTTCTTTTCCTCCGTATTCAGTAGCAATGGAGTGAACTACAAAGCACTACAACATCATATAAACTATTCTGTAGAGGACGCCAAAGCCTCTAGCTCTAAGCCTGTGATTTCCAAGTTCTCAGAGGTTATTGATCTTAGTAGTTGCTTGCAAGATTCTCAGGTCACAATACCAACTTTAAATGGGTAACTCTTTTTTTCTTCTATATTTCATGGATCACACATCTATAGTATTTGTGGGTTGGCAGATGTTAAACCTTTTGAATACAAGGCCTCTGCTGTGGGTTGGCGCAGTTTACAAACATTTACGTAGATAAAAAGCAAGGGAAAGTAAAATCTTTTGCCTTTGTACAAGCCCAGATTAAGGCTAGTTGTGCTTGCTAGTAATCTTTGTTATGGTTGCATTAGGTGGCTTCTATATTATCCAGTCGTGTACTTGTTCGGAAAGGACCATATACCAGATGCTGTGCATAATCTTTCAAACAAGTCACTCCGCATCTTCAAAGTTCTAGCCTGCAGGTATTCACAACTGAAATGCGAAACAGCTTATGTTGGAAGCCCGTCATCGTTTTGAACTTGAAATATTATGTGGATTCAACTTATTGCAGAACAATAGGTCGTAATGATCAATCTCAACTTGAGGAGTTAATGAGGTAACTTCTTTTTAATTGTGCCATCCTGTACCTCTCTGTAATTCCAAATAGATTACAGACATGGATCTTGGGCTATGTTTCTCATGGCTGATTTCAGTCCTTACTGATGTTGAGATCTTCACAGTTATGCAGTGCCATGTGACTTGAGCAAGGAAGGGCGCGATGAGCCATGGTCGGTAGATTTCTGGCAGCGCATTCAAGCAAAATGGGAAAGATGCAAACATGTTTGGAGGTCTTTGCAGATGGAAGTCGCTGAATGTAGCCCACAGGCAGTTGTTTTGTGAGTTATGATGTCAAACGGTATTTTGAGACAAATTGAACCTAGTAGTTGCACATGCCTTTGGGCTTTCTCATACCTTAGTCTCTTGGTACTGTGTCACATGTGACATTATTCATCAAAATTGTGGGAATTGAGACCTGACATACTGGGACGGGGACAATAGATCTTGCTCAATTGTGATCTTGATTGTACATTTTGCTTGAAATTAATGTTGATGACGATGACATGGCTCATGAGGCATAATGTTCTTTCGGAACAAGAAATTACAAAAAGAGATCGTCACCCAAAAAAAGGCAGTGAGAAAGCTGGATCCCAGGACACAGATTATAAGCTCATCATTTGCCATCGAAGAAGAAGAAATCCCGAATTTTTACAAAGGCCCAGCAGAAAATTTTGTTAACAGCCAAAACCAAGGGAAAATGCAATCCGATGTCAGAAGTTGGACAAGTCACTGGTAAAATCCAATAAGAACTGAATAATGGAGGACCTAGACTTGCCTGAAGAACCACCTATAGTAGTATTACTTTGGATTCTAAAGACCCCTTTTATCAAACTAGTGTAAAGCCTTTCAAGATGCGGAATTCCGTAGCCCTCAGAAAGAGCCACAAACTTCTGCTTGATTGACTCGATCTCACTCGAAGTGCTATCCCCATCAGACATTATCACGTCTTGTTGCGGGTGGATTCGACTGGCATCTTCACCAACCTCGTTGGTTTCGGATTCTGGTTGGGTGAGCTCCATGGGCGATTCGTCGGATTTTGCCTGATCTGTAGTGTTTGGTTGGGTGTCTTGTGTTGTTTTTGGTTGTGGCGCCTCCTGAGGTTGTGGTCTTTCTTCTCCTGTGGTTGCTGATGGTCATCATATCCAAATTAGAACAATGTAAGAATAATAATAACTACTAACAAGTGTGACAATGGTGCGAAAAAATATGGGAATTTTTTTATTGGTTTCCTATGACATTTGATAAGCATGTTTTTTTGAAACTAAAACCGTAAAAGGAAATTAATGAACCCTAGAAATCAATTTAAATAAAACTAAAAAGTACAAAACAACAGAAGATTTCTGATTCTAGTTTTCTTAACCTCTATGCTTTTGTCTCGTGCTAGCAGACAAAATCATGAGGAATATAGTCTGTTATCCATAAAATAAGTAATACTATGGGATGGGAGTGTAAATCTAGAATATAAAATATGAAGATGAAACGAGTTGTCTTATTGGTTGAAGCAGTTGTAATAACAATGAGTTTTCAAATTTTACTTATCTAAGAGGGCAAAACAAGCAAGAAAAAAAACGTGATCTTACTTCCATGAGCAGAGTCAGCATTCTTCTTCAGCCTTTTTAGTGTTTCGTAACTCTGATCTACATTAACCTCTGGTTGGACATTACGGAGTCTGGCACTCGCTCTAGTTGTAGTAGCAATCTGAACGACAGGTGGCGGGGGAAACAAAGAGATTCCAGAATCATGAGGCAACTGAGTGGGCCCTCCCTGAGCAGCTATTTTATCACAGAATGCTACTAGGGCAGGGTCCATTTGAGCCAGCATCCCATGCACCTAAGAAAATCAGGAAATGGATAAAGCACTTACTTCCAGATTTATGCAAATCAACAAAGAAAAAGGGGCAAAAGAGAATGAACAGTTACAATTAGAGGGCACATACTGTATCTCGAAGTTCATATGCTCGACTGACAATCCGAGATCCATTGTAATCATCACCATTATAAGCCTGGCAAGTAGATAGAGCTATAATTCATCAAATTCAGATCAACTGGCAAAGTTTAAAGACATCACAACATCATGATACAAAACCTTAACATAGGATTGCCAATTGAATAAGTTATCAGATGAAACTGCAAAAGCAAAGAAAAGAGCAAAACTTGTCTGTATCTTTCTGCCACTCAAATGATTGCTTTTTAGTGGTCTATAAAGCTACCAGATTTTACAGACATACGCTGACAGGTTTCTTGTACTACTTTGTGCAGACATGGATCTAATGATAGTAGGAAACTAAAATAAGTACAGAGATTAAGTTGCAGAATAATTAAACCCTAATTTAGTCTTGATCTTTTGATAGTTGATTCTCCTTTCCCCTTCATATCAAAAATGAAATTCAAGACTACATAGTAATTTCTGGATTTAAACACTTGATTGAACACAATAATATGTTCTAGAAAGTGGGAATTACTTCAAGCAGATAAGGTCTCATTGCACATGAGTGCATTAATTAGTCTTATCCTCAAAAGGTTCTACTCATTTGAATCAAACTTGCCCTAGCAAGAATTACATGAATCCGGCCTTATATAAATTTAACAGTAAACAACTTCCAGACCTTAGCGTTGTTCAATATCAGATCAACATCTTGCATGAAGGTTGAACACGTAATATACTGCCCGGAGTCAACATGCTGCAGCAATGTAGCCACGTCCATGGGCTTTTGAATTATGGTGCGGTAGTTTGGTGCATCCTCATCTGTTACTGGAAAATGGAACGCGCTGAAGCGCTTATCATATAACATCCTGCAGAGTTTTATGAGTGAGTTTTACCAGATCCAAAAAATATAATTATTGGCAATATTCGAGGATGTGCTGAATTGTGGAAAGTAGGTAAGGATTCATAGGATGTGCCAAGCAGGTTAGAACGGTATCAGGCTTGTAGGCCCAATTGAAGCTCATTGGTTAGGACAAAAGCAAGTTCCACTTGCAATAAATAAAAGTAATGATAGACATCATGATTTCAAGAATGGCTGGTCAATCTATACGCAATTGAATTTAAAGCCTGTATGTGTTATCTCCATTTTCAGAAGCATTTATTTATCATAAAAACATGACAGGAGGATGGCAGAAACTGAATAATGGACCCAAACGGGAAAACCGTTTCCCCAAGCTTGAAGTCCTATGTGCAAGATTCAAAACTGGTAGCAATGAAGACTTGTTATGTACATAATCTGAAAAAAAAGAGTAGACAATAAGGGTCTCACCGGTTACAAACATCCCTAAGGCACATCCGTAAGCGACGCAGTGCATGCTGCTCTGCTTCTACTTTTGATTTCAGCTCAGAAGCCTTTGGACCACTGGCCACCTTAGGGGCTTTTGGGAGTTCTGGAAGCGAGTCTTGTTCATGTGAACTTGCACCTCTCTCCTCTAAGGAAACTGATAAAGCAGCTTCGATTAGACGGTGGAAAAACAAAGACCTGTCTTCAGCTGTTGGTTTTCCCAATTCATACCTGTGAAAACCAAAGAAAAGGCAAAATAAGAAGCACAGCTGATATAAAATTTCTAACTTGGGAGATACAAAGATTTCTATACATGCAAATATAAAAGCTTAACTTTAAGATACAAACATTTACTTCAATGTTCTTTAATAGATCTTTTGGTTCTGAAAATACCTACTACAATGCCTTTTAAAGTTGTAAATTTATGCTTATTCTAATAGACGTTTTTCTTGGTTCCAAATATACTGCTACTGCTAACTCCCTTCCCACCACATCATATCAAATCAAACCTGTTATAACGACTATTAGGTTGTGTTTAGATAAGCACTGCTTAGAGGATTCATCATGCTCCAGATCCTTTCTTTATTTTTAAGAGGAACATTTCACGCTACAGAATTACTCAGTTCATGAGATCTATGCTAAAAACTGTCAAATGTCAACAAGATGTCAAAGCAGTGGATACTAGAAAACACATACACACAACGGCGAGGAAATAACGACTCGTTTGTTTCAACATCCGAAGCTGATGATGTGCCAAGCAGTAATATTGGAGAGTCAGATGGTAACTCCTCCAAGAGAGTTATAAGAACAGCCTTCAGCTGTTCGTGCGCCTGAAGCAAAATGCACCAGAGTCAGGGTGTACGTTTGAGGAAAACCCAATCATTTTTTTTATTACAAATCTTTGCACAAGAATTAGCAGATAAAATTAACAAATAAACGACGGTATACTCACATTATCCCACCACTGACTGAACTGTGGTAGATAAAGTATAGAAGGCGTGTTTCTCCTTGCTTCACCAAATATGTGTACCAATGCCTCCTCAGGTGTCTTTGCACTAGGATCAGAAAGGAGAGATGGAAGCGCGAGAGAGTGAACAGGAAACTTTTCCAGTTCATGTAGAATAGCAGGTCCTAGATGATCCTGTCAAGCTAGAGAAGTGAGTGAAAACATTCATACGATTGAATCACATTTAAGATAGAAACTACAGCAAAGATTTACCAGCCCAACACCTTCACTTCCACAGAGCAAAAAGCGAGGCCTATAGACAAGCGGTATGGTAGATCCATAGGAAAGCACTGAGAGCTTAGTTAACTCTGATATAGCTGAAACAAAGGGGAAAATATCTGAAATATACTCCATTGCTTTCCTCAGGTGTCTGTGAAGACAAGGCGCGACAACAGATGATAATGGCCTAGAATGAACAATTGAGCCTCTGTGAGCTGCAGGAGTAATTGACGACATGGCATCAACAAAATGAGATTTCAGAACCCTCACTGAATCGACATCTATAACAAATTTTTCATCACTGGTGTACACCTGAGGATACTTTTCACGAAAAGCACGAATGGCAGCTTCAGTGCAGAGAGCCTTTAGATCAGCACCACAATAACCTACACAACTAGTAGCAAGTTCTCCCCTCAGTTCCTCAGATGGAGGATGCTTCCATTTCCGAGTATGGATATTTAATATCTCTGCACGAGCTTCGCAGCCAGGCAACTGGAAGTTAAATTCCCGATCAAATCGACCAGGACGGCGCAAGGCTCCATCAATGGCATCAATCCTGTTTGTTGCTCCAATCAAGACAACTTGACCACGAGAATCAAGACCATCCATTAGAGCTAGCAAAGTTGACACAATGGAATTGTGAATTTGTTCCTGTTTACTTGACCTGACTGGAGCAAGTCCGTCTATTTCATCAAAGAAAATGATAGAAGGCTGGTTCCTCTGTGCTTCTTCAAAAAGAAGTTTCAATTGTCGCTCAGCCTCTCCAACCCACTTACTCAGAACATCAGCTCCTTTTCGCATGTAGAAACTCACTTTCTGACCTGCCTTTGAAGCAGCAGAAGCTAAAGCCCTAGCTATAAGTGTTTTCCCAGTTCCTGGAGGGCCACATAATAGCACACCTCGGGGAGGGGTAATGTTGTAACTTGCAAAAAATTCAGGGTAGAGCAAGGGAAAGAAAACCATCTCTTTCAAAGCATCAATATATCCAGAAAGTCCACCAATATCATCAAAACTCACATTTTCATCAACCTGCACAGGCTGAATATCTGCCCCACCTTTAGAGCTTGGACCAGCAGTCTGAACTCCAGACGTCAAAGAAGTATAAGCATCACTCTGATGACCCCAGCCAGATGCTGCTGCGAGATTCAATCCCCATGATGTCGGTCCATGCGCATCTAAACCACCCAAAAGCCAAGGTGGGCCAGATCTGCTCCCACCTCTTCCCCATGGAACACCAGGACCTTGGTCTAATTCATCCACAAGAAGTGAATCATCAGAATCATCAGCTCTAGTGAAGCGATGACGCTTATGAACTCTTGATCCACCCTTCCGCACATCCCTATTGATCTTAGTTCCCATACCTTGATGTAAGACTCTACGAGGAGATCTTTGTCTCTGTTTGGCTTCCTCCATTGAAAGTCTACGTACTTCTTGACGGTTTCTAAGATCATAACGCCTACGACCATCCTGCTCTTCCTCACCCTCTTCATCATCACCATCCTCTCTTTCATCTTCACCCTCACCCTCATCTTCACCCTCACCATCACCATCACCCTCACCCTCATCATCACCCTCAATTTCAACAGCATCATTATCATCCTCGTTCCCATTCTCAGTTTCATCGTCCTCCATCTTTTCTTCAGATGAAACTTCATCATCATCGCCAAATGCTAAACTTAATCGTGCTCTTGCATCTCCTTTTGAGCGGCGGGGACGTAATCCTTCTCTTCTAGGTGTCAATTTACTTCCAATTATCTTTTTACGCTTTGGTGGTGATATATCATTGTGAGTCGCAGTGCTATCAATTCGGCTTCTGGTCCTGTACCTGCCGGGTTTCTGGAAAACAAAGAAGCACAAAATTGAAGTACCAAATAAGAACACATGTTACATAATCAAGTGAAAAGAATAGCTAAGAAAACTAGCATAACTACACAAAAAATTTACATCAAAACACATGAACATGTAAAACATATATACGCACCATTAAGTCCTCATCTGTACCAGAGCTGTCAGTGTAATCTCCAAGATTGACAGAAGCCCTCCTCTTTCTGGTAGAGCGCCTAAGATTGGAGACATCTAACTGAATACAAAAGTCAATAATAAAAGATAATGAAAGCATGACATACATGAGGGCAGCATGGCTTAAACTGTATTCATTAAAAAGCAGATCTACCAATCAGTCCTAACAAACAAGAAACATAGCAAATACAAGATTTTTAATCACACAAGGCTACAAGATTTTAATTACATAATGCCAAATCTTTATGACATTGCACAACAGCCACGTAAAAAGTCTAATTTATCACCTTATGCTTCACCATTAACAAAGGCATAATCAAAATATATGTTGCCTCAAGCAAACATAAGGTAAACACTAATAAGCCTCAACTGTCTAAGATTTGCATTACTCAATCACCTATTGATCACAC
This sequence comes from Polygonum aviculare, assembly GCA_934048045.1. Lineage (NCBI taxonomy): Eukaryota > Viridiplantae > Streptophyta > Magnoliopsida > Caryophyllales > Polygonaceae > Polygonum > Polygonum aviculare. Next base: position 1,985,190 of record OW204024.1, read on the forward strand.
CTACCATGTATTATATTGATACATAATTCCATTGCCAACTAGAGGTACCGTGCAGCATTATTGAGACACAATATAACATGAAATTCTAATTTTCTTCCTCACTAAATTGATATCAGTATCAGCAAAGTAGGAACAAGACCTTTTTTTAATCGAGTGAGACCTAGTTCCCAGATATTAGTATGAAAACTGGTACCCACATCTGGAGAGCATACAAGAAATAACAATCAAACACAGAGCACTAAGTATCAACGTACAATACAATATAGAACACTAGAGCATTTTAGGTGTTGCTGCTTCCATGGCAACAGGCCCCCTAGCAGAAAACAAAGGTTTGAGCATTCATTTCAGGTTAAGAGCCTAGGCTGGCGGTGGTGGCTGTTGCATTTCAACCAAAGCCCTAATTTGTGCGCTCAATTTTCATCCTCATTCCAAAGACATCCTCGATTGCATCAAACAGGCAAACACCCCTTCTTGTTGGAATGAAGAGTGAATGGAGGAAACAACAATGGAAAATATGACAGAACTAAAAAAAAACACCCCTCAAATTCCACCAAAGCCCTAATTTGAGTGTTAAAGTTTCATCCTACACTTTCTGTGTTATATGACAGAACTAACAAGGGAGAATATGAAACAGTAAACATATCAATCCAAATCCACCCACTTTTGGAGGGAAAAACTCCTATCAGTTATGTTCCTCATGCAGTTCTTATCAGATCCACTCCCTCCTAAAATCCTCCACCACAGGACCCAAACCCTACCATCATTTCAAATCCAGCCAGTTTTGGAGGGAAAAACCTCTATCAGTTATCAAATCCTCTCTCCTCCCCTACAATCCTTCCCAAACCCTACCATCAAAACACCCAAACACCATTCTCTTACAAAAAAGATAATAAATCACAACAAACATTTGAAACACGGCTACAAGACAAACATTAAAGAAAGAAACAATCAAGAAACACATACATTGGCAGCATTAGCATCCGAATTGCGTTTCCGACGGCGCATAGAACGAGCGCCAGGCCTAAGCATCTTCGCAATATGAGCAGCGGTCGTCCTAGCCTTGGGCGTCTTCTTCTTAGTCATAGAAGACGAGTTGTAGTAGTAGAACGTCCTCCCATACACCTTAGGCCTCCTCCTAAGCCGATCGCTACTCCGCACCCCCACGCCATCGTTATTGTTCAGAGAAATCGCGCCTCCATTCTCATCCGCAGCCTGAACTCCGCCACCAGATCCTTTCGAGTGCATGGCACCTGTATAGTACTTATCCCTTCCCGCTCTGAGTAATCAGTCAAATATGCATGGCGACGCTACACGGAAGGAGCCGCCAAACTAGCGAGGTTAGGTAGGGAGTGAGAGGGAAACCCTAATTTTGGCGAGGAAGTGGGAATGGGGGCGTTTTCTGTGTCCGATTGCGCCCTAGTTCTCGGCCCCTTTTTGGGGGGGAGTTTGATATGGACAGAGGAAGGAGACGAAGGCAAAAAGCTTTGCCGAGACTTTTGCGCAGGGGTTTTGGAGAATTGTTTGAGAGAAGAAAGCGAGCCAAGATCGCTTGGTAAATGGAGGCCTCAACCCGCATAAAACGACAGCCTGGTCTCCCGTTTTTTATTTAAATGCTTTTTATAAAAAATAAATTAAATAAATTACCGTTAGCAATAAATACTGTATGATTTTTGGCATTTAGAAATCAGATTTGTTATTTTCGAAATTAAAATAAGATTTGTTTGTACAAACTTTTATAGACTTTGATTTTCTCGTGATTATTGCAAACATCTTGTGTTAGCTTTATTAATTAAGATAAGATCAAGAGAAAATTTGCCCCATATAACGATAATACCATACTTATAGGATATTACAAACATCTTTAGTATTGTAGGATATTGTATACATATAGGTATAGACCATATTTAGATTTTTTTTCCCAGCATTTTAGTAAATTTTACACGTTGGATTTTGTGTAAATTACTTATTCAATATCATCCAAAGTGTAAAACAAACATTTGAAAAATTGGCCCGTTAGAAAACGAGACCAGGCATACATGACAAACATTAAGCGCTAAAAGTCTAACTCAACATGAAATGTACACATACTACATCAAGTTCAATGTGCATATAATGCTCAGTACAGCAGCTGATTCAAGATCCAGCAAGAAGTCATTCCCAAGTTTCTAGATTCAGTTTCAAGCTACAACCATAATCACCATATTACATCAACTTCAATGTGCATATAATGCTCAGTACAAGAGCTGATTCAAGATCCAATAAGAGCTGATTCAAGCTACAACTCAACAGTCTAGATGAGTTAATCTAATTTCACCAGAGTCTGCTATGATCAAACGCCTGAAAAGCTAGCTACTATACAATGCGGGGGCGACAGCAGTTACGAGGCTGAGGCCATGTTGCGCAGCTTGGTCAGAGCTGAAGATGCTGCTGACTCCCTAGCCTCACGAGGAGAGTTGCTTGCGCCTCCCTTGTTAGAGCACTCGAAATCCACGCCTTTCACTGTAACAGAAGCCTGAAATCCGCCTAAAACAAGCACGCAAAAAGAATGGCGAAAAAAACCCACATTACAATCAAACAGGAACAAGCATCTGACATTGATTTTGCACCTTTTCATAATCTTTTCAAGTATTCGGCAATTTTTCAGTAAGGTCGTATGGGGAAAGGATGGGTGTGAGAATCTTACCATCAGATGTCGTCGATACATTGTAAGTTGGTAAGATCCAACAATTCTCTTGGCATATATCATCCAGCTCCTGCATAATATATAAATACCAGAGGACTGGAGTTACAAAGCCAAGGCTTACACAGTCAAAAACAGACATTTAGCAATAAGCATTTATAAGCTGGTGAATGGTTCACAACATTTTTTTTGTAACTGTGCTATCAAAGGAACCTGTCACGCTTTGTGAATAAAACAAATACTACTCTCTGTGTAACATTCACATTCTGCAATTATCTATCATGTAACTTACTTGACAGGGACTCAGTACACTCAAATTGGCTTCACAAAGCCTCTTCCTTTTCAGGGATTTACGTGTGTTCTGATCTACTGAACGCTGGTATATCCTCTCATGATCAGATGCACCACTGCTTAGATTTTCAAAATTGCAGCCTTCGATGATCGAGTCCAGTTTAACTCCCAAATCATCTTCATTGCCTGTATAAACATCTCGTTTGAAAAAGGATATGTGGAACATAATTAGAGTGGCAACTGGCAAGTTGTACAGCACCAAAACCGGGAACGTGATGGCATAAAAAACATACAATTTAAGATAGCTTGAATATTTCTATTACAAACGGCAAGTTCGTCCCCAATACTCCGCAGCTGATAAGACTGCATAGTAAAAAAATCATCAAAAGAAGACACAAAATAAGTCTTATAATAAGCAGAAGACTGAGGAAATATTAGATTGCTTTTAAGGAATTTTTTATATCCAATGAATATTTGAGACATTAAACCAACTCTTGTGATCATAGGGCGACATCAAAGAGACCTGAAGAAAATGGGGCAAGTAAAACTCACCAACATGTCCCTCTTTCTGTGAAGAAACCTAAGGGCAGCTTGTGATAGCGAGTTTTCTCGTGCAGAGATAACTTTATGAATCTTGTCAAGTTCTCTGGGATTAGAATGAAATGGAACCAAAGCATTAGCCTGCACTCCATCTTGACAGGACGAAACAGCCTTAACTCCGGCGGTGTTATTTTCTCCATTTAGTCCATGGTTACTTTGCAATGCCGAGTCAGTTTCTTCCTAAGACTTATAACAATTTAATCAGTTGAATGCAGCAAATACTTAATGCATCTCTTATCAAATTTTCAGGGATGAGAATCCAACGGAATCAAAGTATGAACCTGCATTCTGTGTTGACGGGACGAAACAGCCTTAACTCGGGTGATGTTGTTTCCTCCATTTTGTTCATGGGTATTTTGCAATGTTGAAATAACTTTATCCTAAGACTTATGAAAATCTAATCAGATAATGCCCCATACTATTTAATGCATCTCTTATAAAATTTTCAGGGATTAAAATCAAAGTATTAAGCTGCATTCCATTTTGACAGGATGAAACAACCTTGACTTGGGCATTATTATTTTCTGTACTTTGTTCGTGGTTACTTTGCAATGTTGAAATAATTTCTTCCTGAAAAGCAAAGATAAAATTAATCAGATGAATGATAATACTTAATGTATCCCTTATCAAATTCTCAGAGATAGAAAACAAAATAAATCAAAGCATTGACCTGCACTTTATCTTGATAGGATGAAACACCCTCCACTTTCCCGTCGTTATTTTCTCCATTTTGCTCATGACTATTTTGCAACGTTGAAACAATTTCTTCCTAGAAATATAAAAACTTAATCAGATGAAGGCATGTCTTAAGCTCGTATATATGTATAAAGCAAATATACACATACTCATACGTCTAAGGATGAATATATCAAAATTTTACCATAGTGACAATATCAGTAGTCGGGCATGTAACCATTGCTTTCATGTCATCAGCAATGTGTTCTTCATCGCAAGAGCTCCTATTTTTGCCATCCATGGAGCACCCAAAGGAAGAGGCTGGCTCATCATTTTCCAGGCTATTTGACAAACCAGATACAGAAACTTCACTATCCTTTTGTAAAATAGAACACTCTGCATCAACTTTGCTTAGCTTGCAACCTGAACTGTCACCAACTTTGTCCTTCTTCACAGACTTTTTCCGTTTTGTATAGACTACTGTCTCCAAGGGTTCCACCTTTTTATCAGCGCCCTTCACTTTTTCTAACTTTACTCCTGACCTCAAAACCCTTGAAGGTGCTTCCTTATTTTGACTATCCACCTCTAACTTACTACCGTTATTCGCCAAAGCGGTAACGGGCATTACACTTGTCTTCTCCTGTTCTGCATCAACGTTCTGCTCAGCGTTTACCTTTGTCACTGTAATCGAATTCCCAGCCTCTAGACCCTCTTTATGTGACACTTCACAGGGTGCAGCTACTTCATTTGAGATGGAGGCCACTTTTTGAGACTGCTCACTCTCATTATCTTCACCCTTAGAACCAGAGGATGGTTGCACACTGTTTTCCTGCTGTAACTCGGGTTCATGCGAGGCTTCCAAAGTTGGTTGGCTGACAGCAAAGACAGAAAAGTTGAAATGCAGTACCAAAATGAAAGGAGAAATGTGTCAAAATCAGCTTACACAAAAATAAAAGCTCTAGAATATCTAAATCCTTTTACACTATCCATTAAAATGCTCCCAGCCAAACGATGTAAGAAAAGAAACCAAATAGAAAAGGTTTGACAAGATCCAAACCAAAGGAGATTGACAATAATGATAATGGTAAAAATATACCAGAAAAGGTAGCCATATTGTTACATCTTTAGCTAAGTCAACAAACAACTTACAAGAAAGAAAATGCTGCATACATCAAGCTTATAAGGTGAAACAAGGTGTAAAATTACCTAGAAAACCAATCTGAGAGTACATCAGCATAAGGAAGTAAGTGGAAATATTCAACAACAGGGGTTGTAGACCAACCGCATGATTCTTTTGTCACCAGAGGACCTTGCAAACTGATTATACACCACGATGATTAGTAGAGTCGCTTGAATGAAGCAGAGAAAATTCAACAGATAGTATTAAAGGTAGCCATTACAATTTATATGTTTACTTTATGCATAAAGTTCAAAATGACAAAAGTTAAAAAGGACAAAGCTCTATAATTAACCTCTTTTTCATTTAAGCCATTGATTCTGCGTGTTCTATTCTATCAATCCAATAATGTATTACCCAAGAGTGCACAAGAGTCCTAGCTCTATAAGGAGCTTCTAAAATCGCACGTACAGAAATCAAGCTTTCAGATCATTCTCACGAATGAAGACTTCCAGTCCTTATTTACAAGCTCTTCTGACACATGATGATCCAATTATATCATTTGCTAGTACTATATTCCTTTTTTCAAATCAATACCGAACCTGTCAAGAACATCTCTTATTGGAACAAAGTTATCCTCGTCTTTTGTCTGCTTGCATTGCATGATGTAAAACCGAACAGCCGTCTTGGGTTTGTTAATGGAATACACAGTATGGCTATCCAGAATTTTAAGGTCATTCTGGCAATACCCTGAATATTCAAAAGAAAAAAAAGAAAAGAGAACGTTACATTATACAGAAAAACTACAAATAATTGTTTTCTCAAACTTTAACACTTGAGCATATAGATTTCCTATGATGAGTTTATAGCTATGGAGCATAATTGGGTTCAGGGCAAATATAAACAAGAACAGAAACAGTTTCAAAAGATTATACAATACCACAAATCTCCTTCACAGCGGCAAATGCAAGCTGCCGGAAGCCAGTTTCATCATTGCGGAATTCCTTCAATGGTTTCTTAGTAATCCTCTTCTTCCTACTTCCAACTTTTTCTTCCCCCACTCCTTCTAGACATAGCTTAGGAGCAGGCTCTTTCTCGATGACTGACCAAACCCCCTGAGTGTTGGAGCTATGCAACAAAAAGCAGAATTCCTTTCTAGAATCAACTAAGAAAACAGCAGCTTTCGCAATTGGCAATCCTGCAACATCAGCCTTTGAAGTTTCTAGACTTTTCGATATATCACATGCTTCCATGATCATTTTATCCGTTACCGAAAGCTGCCTGTCAAGGTCATCAACCTCAGTGCCTTCATCTTTATTCACAAACTTCACATATGGAAGGAGACTAGGCCTCAAGACCACAGCCAATTTGCTGAAGGAAACATGATCCAAAAACCCAAGCTCTGGGTTACATTTCCTATGATAATAGTCATAGAGTAGCACTACTGCTTGTACCTAAGAACGGGATTACCCAAAGTGGCTATTAGACCCAGGAAAACCAGTACTTAATTACATGCAATCTGTACTCTAATTTTCATTACCGAAACCCTAGCTAATGTACCAATCTATAGAACTATTTTGGGATCCTCAAAAAAAACTTAACATGCATTCTGGAATGAAATGAAAGCATTATTTTTAGAGCTTTGTACATAGAGACAGACCTGCTTGGCCACAGATTCCTCTTGAGCAGAAGAAGGGGCTTCATCTCTGGAAAGAGAAGACCCTAAGGGGAGCAAAGGATCCACCAAAAGCTCCAACAATGCTGAAATTGTGTCCTCAGTTGGACCAAATTCGATCCCCGCTGAAACAATACCACCTTTCATGACTTCCCTTCAATTGGAGTATAGGAACTAGGAAGCATCTAACCCTAGAAAGCAAAAACAAACAGCACAAATCTCAAACCCAAAAAACTTGCAAGGACAACTCAAAAAGGCGCATTTTTCTTTTTTAAAAGATCACAGACAATTTACTTCATTAGATGCTTTCAAGATGCAGCCAAACAGTACATGAACAAACTAGTCGCTTTCTGAAATCACTTTGTATTTTTGCCACTTACAGAAAAAAGAGCAGGGAAAGTGACTATGTCACTTCTGGGTATCCCATCAGAGGGAGAAGAGCTGCCCCTTTTCTTCTTTTTTGTGGGTTGAAGGTTGGTTGCTGTAAAAAGAGAGAGAGGATCAAGGTAAATGCAGTTCTACCTTCATGGCCTTCAATGGCCGTTACAGAGGGAAAGGGGGAAGAAGAAGTGTGAATTTAATGGAGTCACGAGCCACCTGTCTTGTCTGGTCTGGTCGTGGTGGTTGCGGAAATTTAACGCAATGCTCTATGCAGATTAGGCACAGGCTCGTTGAATTGTGACCAGTGTAATGCACCCATTGACAGGAGATATTGTGTAACGTATATTCGGTTATTGGGCCATTATTACCATATTTTACACCTTTAATTTAGTACTCCTATATTATAATTTTGGGGTTTTATAAATTCCGTAAAGTAAGTATTATAAAAGCTAAAAAAAATTACAAATTGGTAAATTTATTTACTTAATTTTTAAATTTTTAAAATGTATTGAAATTATTTAATCTATTTTATAAAACCATCCAATAAGAAACATGCGTTAATAGTTAATACACATATTTTTATTAGTTGGTTTTTTTTTATAAATGAGGTATACATTTTTACTTTTTCCTGTCCAACAGAGGCAAGCTCTCGAGGAAAGAAAAAGAACAAGGACTAGGCGCCTATAAGGCCAAGGGAAGTCCTGTCCCGAACATCATCTTCCGATCCAAAAAACCTCCAATACACTTGGGAGGGTAAGACAAGGAACGAAAAGCAACAGGAAAGGAAAAAGCAAGAGAGTCGGCGATACAATTTGCTTCCCTATGGACATGACAAAGCTGAATGGTCCAATTTCGACTAAATAAGCCTTGGCACCACGTGATCAGGCTAGAAAGGAGGTGGTGAGGGGCAGCATGATCGCGGATCAGATTAACAACGAGTTGAGAGTCAGACTCAATGATGACATGGCGGTACCTTGTACCCACTATCCCAGGCGGCACGGAGCCCAGCTAAAATACCCCAGAGTTTAGCTTTCGGGACCGTACAACCACCGATATGGTGGGTGAAAGCCGCCATTCCAGCCACCACTGTAGTCACATAGTACTCCCCCAGTCGAGGCCCTTCCTTCACCATTGACAACACCATCTGTTGTGAATTCAATTTTACAAACTTCAATTTGATAATATACATTATCTTTTTACAAATTCTTGCCATATTCTTTTTTTAAAAAATATTAATTCATCCAAAAAAACTCTCTTAAAATCTCAAGGTAGCAATTTGAAAAAATCACCCTAATTTTGACCCATTTTTCACTTAAACCCCCCTTGTTTGAAAACTTTCTATAAAATCCCCACAAGTACGATTTTTCTGTTAATCTTATTCATGACTGCGTTTGCGTATTAATTGCAAAAAAAACCTTGTATTCTTACCTACTTTTCTTTTTCACCAAACGTCACCCCACCCCCATAGCTTTGGCAAACATGTTAAACATGTAACGCACCCTGCTGGTTCAATCTAATACGGTGTGACCTAAACTGTATATCTTCCCCTACAAATTGCAAGTAGAATCTGGCTTACATTACCAGACGCTGCCTTGTAAATTGTAATTCTTCGTTCCACTTCGAAACACTCTCTCACATCAGTGAGCAAGATCGGAATTCCTTCCTTCCTCCTCAATTCACTTTCCTCTTTGGCCTTCCCATGGTTTCCGATTCATAAACCCTAGCAGCTCGGGGTTGCTTTGTCTAAAAGCGGAGAAAGCAGAAGAGCCTGAACCTAGGGTTTTGCTTTTTTTGTCTGTGGTGAATTCCGATTGTCGCTCAGGCAATACTAGAGTTCAATGATTATGGCTGAGAATCAGCGAGTGGCCACGAAGATAGTGGCCGATCGATACTTGAAAGGTGAGGTTCTCGGTGAAGGTACTTATGGTGTTGTTTACAAGGCCATCGATACCAAGGTAAAATCCTCCAACTATTAGCTTTGCACGATCTGGATTTTTGCTGTGTTCTGAATTTGTCCGTTTAAGTTCAGTTTGATTGTCTATGGTACTAGGAAGCAGAGAATTTCGAATTGGATGTGGATTTCTGTTGTCTTGTCATATGCCTTTGAGTGAGGAAGAAAGGTAGGAGAGTAGTCGGATAGAAAAGTAGGCATTTGTTGCTTTTAGATGATGATTATGGCTGCAAAAGCTTTTAGTAGAGGTGGAATTTCTCTTGCAAATGGTTAATTATAGGTGATTCATGAATAGTTTATCTCAAACTTCAAAATCATTGATATTGCTACCTTGGCTTTCAAAGCAATGCTTCAATTGAAGCATCTGACCATTTGGAGTTGCTGAGATTGATTAGCGTGGTCTCTATCTGTGTTTTTGGTGGTTTAAAACTGGTTATTGTAAATTCAGATTCCATGTATTCATACAAACTGTTGGTAAACTTGTATGATGTCTCAACAATATGCTTCAATGGACGACATTAGTGATTGGATTGTTTTTAACGGAGCGTGATGCTTGAGTTTTGCAGACAAATCAAACTGTTGCAATCAAGAAGATCCGTCTTGGGAAACAGAAGGAAGGTGTAAACTTCACTGCTCTCAGGGAAATAAAATTGCTGAAGGAGCTCAAGCACCCAAATATAATAGAACTGATAGATGTTTTCCCCCACAAGGAGAATTTACATCTTGTATTTGAGTTCATGGAAAGTGATCTCGAGGCTGTCATTCGTGATAAAAATATTGTTCTCTCTCCAGCTGACATAAAGTCCTACATTCAAATGACACTGAAAGCACTTGCTTTTTGCCACAAGAAGTGGATTTTACATAGGTACCTATTTTCAAAGCAAGCAACATTTGAAACCCATGTTTACACGATTTGAGTTTCAATACTTGCAATGTTTTAATTGTTCCAGGGATATGAAGCCAAACAACTTGCTTATAGGTGCAGATGGACAACTAAAATTAGGAGATTTTGGTTTGGCACGCATATTTGGGAGCCCTGATAGGAGGTTCACCCATCAGGTAAGTGTTATTACATCCTTCAACTCTATCTCTGTTGTTTTTGCGTAATGCAGCAGACAGATTAACTTTTGTGTAATCCTGTCTTCAACTCTTCAACTCTTCAACTCTATCTCTGTTGTTTTTGCGTAACGCAGCAGACAGATTAACTTTTGTGTAATCCTGTCTTCAACTCTTCAACTCTATCTCTGTTTTTTTTGTGAATAGGTACAGTAATTTTTAGGTATGTAGCCTAGCAAATAGTGAAAGTGACCTTGGTTTTATGCTGGGAGAGGTTCAACTTATTTCGTCTAATTCTGCTGTCTAGGCTTTTCAACCATGTCTAATTTCACCAATCTGTTGTCTAGGATTTTCAATCTGTGGTTAGTCTACAGTTTCACAATAGATTATCTATAGGTGAACAAAATCTAATAATTGAATGTTACTTCAAATAATATTTGTTTATTGGCAACATGGAGGCCCCAATGAATCATTTGCTTTTTATTTGGATGGGAGAAATATGTGTTTCTAGTGATGTTGTAGATAGTAGTTGTTCCTTCTTATCAATTTTATAAGATGTGAGCACATCAATTTGTTGTATTAATTGTATTTGAAAAGTAGTCAAAGAATCTGTAATCAAATCAGATGGAAAATAACTTTTCTCTTGCAGTTCTCTCCCTCCCTCCCTCCAAAACTAGAGGATGGCGTCTGAGCCCCAGTTACATTGCATATGAAGCTTTATTATCCATTTCAAAGAGTACTATAAGAATTCTACCTATTAAACCTTTAACATTTTTGTTCTTTACATTTACAGGTTTTTGCTAGATGGTACAGAGCACCTGAGTTGCTGTTTGGCAGTAAGCAATATGGTGCTGCTGTTGATGTTTGGGGTGCGGCATGTGTATTTGCCGAGCTTCTACTGCGAAGACCTTTTCTACCAGTAAGAAACTGTTAAACTGCTCTATACTTACACTGTGATCAGTGTGTAAATGTCAATACAGTTGCTTGGAAGCTATCTATGTGATTCCTAACTCTGTCCTGGGTTCAATATCAGCTACCATATATAATCCTTACTCACCTATAGTGAGCTTTTATTTTGATCTTTACCTTATATTTGGAGCATGCTTTGCATACAAACCAAAGAGAGCCTTGCTTGTTACTGTTCTTTTTATTTTTCTCTCATAAAGAATTCTCATTTCGGAAATAAGCATATGGATTTTTTCTGCTCCTAGATCAATTCAGAAGCTGTATGATGAGTAAATTCTATGGTCAAATAACATGTCTATTAATATGTATAGAAGAATAATAAAAATACCATACCCTGATAGGCTAAATCATGGATACCAAACCAAGATAATGGCCAAATTAGGGTCTGCTGAACATAAGTTGTATACTCTGATAGGATCTAGGAACATGGCTTTAGATTGAAGCATATGCAATTTTATATTGCTCACTCATTACGTTGCTGCTGTCCATTATATTTTATATGGATCTTTTGATTAACTGGCTAAGTTGGACATGCAGGGATCCAGCGATATAGATCAATTAGGGAAGATTTTTGCACAGTTTGGGACGCCAAAGGCTTCGCAGTGGCCTGATATGATATACCTTCCTGATTATATGGAATTCGGATATGCGGATCCAAAGGGAATGCGAACTTTGTTCCCAATGGCCAGTGATGATGCTCTAGATCTATTATCAAAGATGTTCACTTATGATCCAAAAGTGAGGATTACTGCACAACAGGCATTAGAACACAGGTAAGAAAAAGTAAATCAGTTTGTTATGAAATTAATGCATTCTGCAGAGCAATTTGTTTCTTATCGTGTTCTGATACATTCCCATCTCTTCTAAGCCCTGAATCCTTCTTGCACATGCTTAGGTATTTCACTTCTGTACCACTACCTACATACCCTGCATCCTTACCCAGACCACCACGCAAAGGGGACTCGTTGGATTCTAAGTTTCCTGTCTCTAATCCCCAAGATGGCCCCATTGTATTTTCTCCCCCCAAAAAACAAAGGAGAATAATGCCCAATAGAGGTGATGGAAATGAAGAAAGTTCTCATCATGCTGACAAGTTTGATCCTCATGTCAATGAAAGCAGACTATTGGCTAGTCAGAATTCTAGTAGGAATGACTCAATGCCAATGTCGGTGGATTTCTCTGCCTTTGGATCAACAAGGCCTCCTCCTAGACCAACTATTAACAGGTAAAAAAACTATTTAATTTTTTCCTTGAAATATATTTGTATGTGTATGAGTGAAGCTAATGACTATATCAAGATGAGCATACATTGGAGTGGTATAAATGTGGAATTATGATATACTTGAGCAGTAAGCCAAATTTCGTATCCTGAAATTGGTTTCATGTAGATTGTTTATAAATTTTTATGAATGGTAAGTGACATCATCAATTGATTTTTTTGTTGTTGTTTGTTGATTGATTAGCCTAGCTATTGACATATTGCATTCAAGTCTCAATAAATGCCTCATGCTGAACTCTTAGTGGTATTTATATTATGATGAATCATGAAGGGAGTTCCATCTGTATTTTTTTTGTTATTTAATATATACTTCCTTTCTTTGCAGTGCTGATAGAACCCATTTAAAGCGGAAGCTAGATCTTGAGTTTCAGCTACCGGAAGAAGAATAACAATTTCTTACAACACATTTCCTGATGTTCATTAATCTATTGAGGCTTTGTCACTACTATTGGCGACATTGTATAAGGTGAGTTGCTTGTGCTGGAATTTTATGCTGTTATCGGCTTGTCCCTGGTAAATCGCATTCTTTGTCACGGCCAATGTCAATTGTTTGATGTGTATAATTCCTCATAATTGCTGACAAAGCTCGGAAGGAATTGATATTCATGACGATGGAACCTGTTCATTCACAGTTTGCTTAGCTGTCTTGGCATAATTGTCAAGAGAATATTGATATTGTTATAGCAAAAGTTGGTGGTGGAAAGAGATTTTTTCTCTCTTGGGTTTATGTAGTTTTGGTTGCTTTTTTTTTTTCTGTTAATTTGAGGCCCTTATTATCTGTAACATCAGAGAACTATCCAATGAGAATTGCTGATTACGGTGAAGAATGTGAAGTTGTGATCATGATTGTTGAAGTTAAATTTTTACCGATGAGTGTTTTTTTCCTGATTATCTCAGCTTATTTCTTCCATCTTCTTTTTTACTTACACGAGACTTTGCACATATAATGTTGTAGTGATTGTTCAAAATGCCTAGTGAGTAGTGAGTTATTAAAAATAACTAAAAATTCAGCCTTGATCTTTTCTTTTCAGATATTTGATTCAAATATTTTGAAAATGAATTTTCATATGTAACTAGAATTATAATTCATTGGCATTGATTGTGAAAATATTGATATGTATAACAGCATAAGCGTATATATATTGCACAATTGCTCGCATGCCTCGTTTATTGGGATGAAGCATAACCACCAAAATGTCTACCAGAAGAACTTTCATACCAAATATAGGATTAACTAGGTTTGGTATAGTATGAAGTACGCCAACATCAGCCATATGAAGAACAACCACTCCTGGACAACTCGTATAGATTATGTAATTGTATCTTGATGAAATGATTTTCTGCACTTGGACAAATCAACAGAGTTGCTTCACCAGCAACATTGATTCATAGAAAAAAGGTGTTTAGTAGAAGCATTTGAAGAGCAAATAAAAACAATATGCACATTGAAATAAAACAAATCAACAGAGTTGCTTCACCAGCAAATTGATTCATAGGAAAAAGGTGTTTAGTAGAAGCAAAACGTTTTGAAGAGGAAATAAAAACAATACTATGTACCTTGAAATAAATTATGTAGAAATTGAACCGATCAAAATCTATAGCACCAGAGTGGATTTGTAAACCACACAAAACAACATACGTCATAACTAACGGGTATGCTCTCACTTTGTTGAGTTTATATTCTTTTTAACAAAAAAACCTCACTCCACCGTAGCCCGACCGAACTCCCATCCCAAATCCCAAAATGGAGGCCACCACCGAGCTGGAGATCAAGGTGATCTCCGCAACCCATCTACGGGCCTTCAACTTCTTCCAGAAGCTCTCCGTCTACGCCGCCGCCTCCCTCACCGGCGCCGCCGACGCCCAACCCCAGCGCACCCCCGCCGACCCCGACGGCGACGGCCACCCCGACTGGAAGAGCCACCCCATGACCTTCCGCCTCCCTCCCAACCCCCCCGACAACCTCTTCCTCCGCTTTGAGCTCCGCCACCACGCCGGCCTCCCCTTCCCCGACCGGACCATCGGCGTGGTCACCGTCCCTCTCTCCGACCTCCTCCCCTCCGACGCCTTCCGCTTCGTCGACTACCAGGTCCGCTCCTCCGACGGCAAGTCCTCCAACGGCGACTTCCGGTTCGCCTATAGGCTCAATCGCGTCGGGGGCCACGCCCCTCCGACGACGGTCAGTATCTCCGGCTACCCTCGGATCGACGACGACTCTGCTGAGAGCCTGTGGGACCCCATTCCCGTTCCCGCCCAAGAAACTCCCCCGCCGCCGCCGGCGAACCATCAGAGTAGTGATCCGCTGCCGGCGGCGGCTCACTACCCGATTTGGCCGCCTCCGCCGCCGTATTGGGCGCCCCCGGGATTTGCGCATCCCCCGCCACCGCCGTACCCACCGCCGGGGCATTTCCATTGGCCTCGGAGTTATCCGCCCCCAACAGAAAGTCAACGTAATAATGGCAGGTAGATATTTGTGGCCACGAGATTTTGACTGCTTGGTGAATGATTGTTGTCATCAGAACAAATGAGTTTGTGGGTGGAGCACATGAATTTGATTGTCCTTTTTCTTTTGAATAAGGAAGAGAATTAACGTGGCCACAAATACTTAATGAGAATTGGTGATTATGATGAAGAAGTGAAGCATGTGATGAAGCTGTGATCATGATGGTTGGAGTTGAAGTTTTACTGATGAGTGTTTTTTTTTCCTGATTATCTCAGCTTATTTCTTTCATCTTCTTTTTTACTTACAAGGAGACTTCACACATTATATAATGTTGTTGTGATTGTTCAATTTCCTAGTGAGTAGCCTTGGTCTTTTCTTTTCAGATGTTTGATTCAAGTATTGTCAAAATGAATTTTTATATGTAACCAGGGTCCAGAATTATAACTCATTGGCATAGATTCTGAAAAATATTGATGTGTATAACATTATAATCTTATATATATTGGGATGGAGCATAACCACCAAAATGTGTACCAGAAGAACTGTCATACTAGATATAGGATTAATTGAACTACTGAAGCACTATGCTATGAACATCGATACAACTTTTGATCATGTCTACGTGGACAACTTTGCCCATGTATATATGAACTACTTGTTATGCTGTTTTCCGAAATTCCCTCTGGTGGGTGGGATAGGTATTTTATGCATCATTTTCCTCCATTCTTCCTGCAAACAACAATGTGAAACGTTTCATTACTTTCACTAATCAAGATAAGAGTATGCCTTCAATTCCTCTTGATGATAATAAGACTTGGATGCGAGATATACCCGCGAACGAGTTAAGAGGGTGTTTCCGAAAGACCCGAAAATGAAACATAAAAGATGAAACAGTTGGAAGTGTACCTTCTATTTCATGACTAGAAGTGTAGGATTGAATTAACTTGATCAAGTTTTTATCACCACCAATAAGTGCATCATCTAATGGAGTATTTCCCCACCTGCAAAAGCACAAATAGTCATATGTATTGCTACATGCACATCAATTTCTTAATAAAATTCTAGGAACTTGCTAGCTAATGCATTGAACTCTATCTCATAAACTAAACTACACCAAGGTCATAGAATAAAATCTGTGTACCTGTCCACAGCGAAGACGCTAGCTCCAGCTTCTAAAAGCATGGTGGCAATGGAGTACAAACCTTGCGACGCCGCGATATGAAGTGGCGTCCTAAGATCATAACTCTTCGCATTCGGGTTGACTCCGGCCTCCAAAACCCTCCTCAGGAACTCAGAATCCTTCATAGCAACAGCCTTGCACAGGCAATCTCCAGCGTCGTCAAGAGTTAGAGAGGCACCAGCGTCCACAAGGAAAGAAACCACCTCATCATGGCCATTCTTGATAGCCTCTAACAATGGACTCTGTCCAAAATTATCTGGATAATCGACGAAGACTCATGTTTGGTACATTTCGCATACGAGAAAGATTATGCTAAATCTTTTTGATACGATAAGGATTTGAAGCTCTAGACATGTCTGGTAAATTGAGAGGCCGGCAATAGCAAGGCGAAAGGATTTTGCTAGCGATTGGAGCAATGATTACCTAGAATGTCGACAGGCACGCCTTGTTGGAGAAGAAAGAGTACAATGTCTTTGTGTCCCTTGGAAGCAGCCAGATGCTATATGTCCAATAAAAAGACAAGCAAATAAACTTGTAACACTATAATTTTAGTTATTTTAATTTATACTACATTTAGAAAAATGGACTAAAATAGTAGGACTTGTTACCAGAGGTGTTCTTCCATCATAATCTGCTTTGCTTGGATCAGCTCCAGCTTTGATTAAAAGCTTCAGCCTACACAAATCTCCATCATAAGCTGCACTGTTCATCCTCGTAGCCGAATCCGATTCGTATTTTCTGATCTGCAATGTGATCTCAGAGTCCATAAGCTTCTTCCTGATATTTGCCTCTTTGCCCTGATCATGAACAAACCAACTATACATCAGTCTCTGTACAACAAGCAATTACACTAATATCAGCTATTCAACAATTAACCTCTAAGAAGTTGTTCAGCAGAATTCTGCCACCAGTGAAGTAAGTGTCCAGAAGATCCATAAAGGGCCGTTTGTCGACTCTCAGAAGACGACATAGCTCGCGCACTTGTACCGTGCAAGGCTCAGGCATGTTGCAGAGCACAGAGATGTCTCCCAAGGAAGTGTAGTTTTGTTGATAGGGATTGGAACCTCCAATTTCATCATATGATTTCTCAACCAATTCCTGTTGAGATCAAATACAGACTTACTGATATCAGCAACTAATGTGTACCAAAAAAAAAGATAAAAATAAGGTCTTAGGTAACTCACCACTTTACCATGGCAGATAAAGTAAATTTGGTTGACAATAGTTCCTTGTTCAACTATCACTTCTCCGGGAAGAAAATCTTCCTCATGGACTCTTGTGGCCTGTTTGTTAATACAATTTAGTGCAAAAAAAGAGCAGATTCTTCAAGCTCTTTAGTAGAACAATTATGAATACATGAACTAGAAAGACAAATTGTTCCATGATTTTGCCAACACGTCTAAATCATAGACTTAAATTCAACAATGACTTGCGTACAATTTCTTTGATGAAACCAGAAGAACAACCCTTGAAAAGAGGCATCTCTTTGATGTGAGGCTCGTATAGCTTTTGCGATATCTATAAGCCACCAACAAAATGTAAACATAAGCCAAATTTTAAACCAATTAGTTAGCGTAAAACATATGTTTGGCACAACTTTGTAAGCTAACTTTAAAGCTACCTTTGCGCGAATTGAGATCGGAAGGTCACTAAGAACCGTCTCCTGAGCATAGCTACTCTCATATTGTAACCACAGGTGATGCTTTATCTGACTTCTCAAGCTGGCTCCTAATTTGTGTTTATTGATGTAGTTTATGAGATCAGAAGTCTTATCCCTAAACCGCTCGGTTCTTGATCCCTTCACTATTAGTGCAGCCATGTTACCCAACAAGTACGCGCCCAAGATCATGTCGAATGAGACGTATATCATGATGAATATCATTTCTCGAACATTAACAGCGTGAATATCTCCATAACCTGCATTTTTCGATCATATAAACCGCTCTTCTTTAGCTCCAAAGTTGTAACTCATGCATGAATTTTCAAAGTATTTGTCACCTTGACATCATTAACATAAGAATTTGACCTTTTTCCAAGTATCTCCACAAGAATACAAGTATGGAGATGAAAATAAGTAATTCTTAGTTTCTTACCAACGGTGGCCATGGTAACAATGGCAAAGTACAAAGAAGTGACATAACGTTTCCAAAGGTCAATCTCGCGGAAATTCGAGTACGCGTAATCTCCCATCTTCAAGCTACCAATCCATGTATAACCCTCTTGTGAAGCTGGTAACGTGGTGGCCAAGTAATAGAAGATGCAAGCAGCCGTGTGCGTGCAATATAGCTCGACAACGAAGAGCTTTACGATCCTAGTGAAGAGGTAATTGATTCGAATGTCCTTCTCCAACGTCTCGAAAAATTCTGTTACCCTGCACGCCCGGCTTAGCCTGATCCATAACATGTACCTTACCATTTCATGCCTTCCACTTGCCTATACTTGCAAACAAAAGTAAAGTTTGAAGAAGCTTACTTAGCTAGATAAAATAAAATGTAGAATTTTTAAGTGGGATCAAGATTTAAAAACAACTACAACAACATTACATACAATGGTTGGTAAAAATATGTTGCATTTTTTGCTAGGATTGTAACCGGACCGAGTTTTGAATTGTTCAGAAATAGACGAGCTCGAGCTCGATTTGAAACTTTGAGTACAATAAATACCTTATAAATAGCATCCCATGGAAGGCAACCAAGGAAATCAACCACAAACCGAGACTTCAAGTACCTAAATATGTAGAAATTAAGTAATGCCATCAAACAAATAACGAATCAAGTAATGCCATCAACCAAGGAGATCAATGATGAGTTACAATTAGTACCTGAGGGCGATGAGACGACGACGGTAAACGAAACGGTAAGAGGTAGAATCGCGGTAGGCGACGAAGAAGGAGACGAGAATGTCGAGGAGGAAGGCGAACTGGCCGGCGATGTCGAGGAGGAAGAGGTTTTCCGGCAAACCCCTGAAGAATCCGAACTCCATCGGCGTGAAGAACGACGAGTACACCGCCCATATCAGTATGAACTGCTTCCACGCAGTGTATCCCCTTCATTTCCATGCATAATCATCATTATTGCCAACAATTAACTTAATTACAATCTTTCGACCCAAAAAAAAACTTTATTACAATCTTAAATTCATAATGCATATTTGCAATGGTCGCATCAAACAGCCTTATCTTGTAGACTTGTTGCAAATGATATGGTTTATTATTCGTACTCAATATATATCAATGTTTGAATAGTATTAATACATCGTCAACCATTATAACAACTTATCTCCTAATCTAGGTTACTAATTTGAAGTCAATACTCGTACGTAACACAGAATTGACGATAGTCTCAGTATTACCAGCTATCAGGAAGAATAACGAATTTGTTAGACCGTCGGTTGGCGCCATTTCTTGCCGACGACGACCTATTTCTCCGGCGATTAATCTCGAACAATCCCGACGACGACTGCAATTCCTTGCTCAGCAACGCTAGGCACCACCGCTTCCACCATGGTGCCGCCGATTGCGCCTCGAGCGAATCCTCCTCCTCTTCCGACTCGGAAGAGGAGGACGAATAACGGCCGTCCGATCTGACGTTCCTCTTCATCCCGATCTCTCAAATAGTCAAATCGATTGAGTGAATTGAAATTCAATTCGTCGAATCGAAGCATTTTTAGGGAGGTGGAATGATCCTGTAGCGAATGGAATCAAACTGAAAGAACAAAAGTCGAGTCAGTGTCAAAGCGAAATGACACTCAACTGTTGGCGTTGTCTGGCAGCGGGAAGGGCGGGAACAACAGTTACCGGCTTTTTTACCCCTAAGCATCAACGGTAAATTTCCGCACGCTCACTCAATCTTAAGAAATTAATGGTCAAAGAATTTGGTATGGACCAATTTTTACTTTTTCACTTACACATGTATAGATTTTTTTCAAGTGTATGAAAATTATTTTAGAAATTCCCTTTCATAAGATCCAAATGGTCGTACTAGCTTAGATCGGTCTCAATCTAAGACCGGGAACACATGCACGTTAAACGGGGCCACTTGCCCGGTTGGCTGTTTCTTATCTTCTCATACAACTTACCAAAAAAAATGACATGTATATCATGTATGCCTTACATGGTTTTTTTGGTACGAAAGTTAATCAATCTGAAAGGGTATTCCAGCTGGATCAATCTCAATCCCATCACCGCTTCAAAACAAGAAGAATCAACCACATAGTAATTCAGGGAACAAATAACAACTTAGAAACAATTATTCCAGATATGTTATTTCAAGGAAAGAATATATATTTTAGATAGGATTCTTATAAAGAAAAAAATATTGTTGACACTATCAATGCACATTGGATACCTTGGTGAGGGAAAATGTTACATCTACAACAAAAAGGGAACGAAGCTTTGACTTTGATAGGGAAATCTGGTAGGAATTTGTTCTTTTGGTTGGAAAAGAAAAAAGGGTGAAATATATTCCAATATTTTTTAATTATTTTTGATGCTATTAGAAATTGCTTTCCTTGGTATAAGCTTTATCCTGATAACAGAATCAAATTTTGACTGTAGAATCATTATTTCAATATCCACAAATCATGTACAAAAGGCTGAGAAAACTTTACATCCCTAATCTTCCTGCAAAAAACCACAGGATTATTAAAGCTTCAAGAACTTATCAATCCTGCATTAAAAAACCATCACACATTTCATAGCTGCAGAAAGAATCTCCACTCCCAGGGAAAAGCACAATGTCATTTTTAACATCCTCCCACTTTATAACTTCCCTGACATACCTGAAAGCTTCATCAACCGAGCTACGATCCAGCGCCTTTGTTGGCCAAACAAACAGTTTCTTACCAGTAATGGAGGCGTAAAGCTCTTTGAACTTAACCGCCATGTAAAAATAAGCTTGGCTTGCTTGAGCACGGCCATTATGATGAGGCCTCACGGGATAGAAGTCGGCAAACCACTCACAGATTGTTAAGGGTACCTTGTTAATCTTTTCTTCTAATGCATCGTATTTGTTCAGGAACAGAACAAAATTAGCGTCGCTAAATGAAGGGTGAGTTGCCAAGGTTTCAAAGAGTTGCTTGCTCACCATCATTTTGTTATGATGGTTAGTGCCATCGGACCAGGTTTGGTCATAATCAGAAAGGGCAACGCAGAAAATCACAACTCTCACATCTTCAAACATTTCTAGCCATTTGCACCCGTCTTCTAATCCTTTTGCATTCAAGTGGATTAGTTGGAACCTGGGATTATAATTTATTATAATTCATGATACAATGTGAAGCCATAAAAATCATTGGCAATATTGAGAGTAGAGTAGCTGAAATTACTTGTTCAATGGTGTTGGACATTCACTGTTGTCATAGATATCTGCCATTGGGTTCCGATATGATGAGAACTCAAAAGATGCAAGACCATTGCTTTGAGGGACCCCTTCAGCATACAATATGTCCTTCTCTGTAGGTTCATAATCATTTCTGGAAATCTCAACAGCCTGCAGAAATTCAGCATTAGGTTGAATTGAGTAAGAACTCATTTAAATTCAAAATTTTCTAATTGGGTTTATTCCAGGGATTTTTAGTCAGCTTCTTATTTATAAAGAAGCAGTTACAGGATTAGTATAATCGTAGCATAAACTTTGCTGATTTTGTAAATGATCATAAATTGTTGGATGTTCAGCTTCACTAAAGTGACAACTTGGATCCTTGACAGGAAAAAGGTCTTCCCACCAACATGGGACCTACCATGACAGCTATAACAATTTAAGAAAAAATTACCAACCCTTTGTAATTATCAGATTCTAGAAGCTTAACATCTTATTTGCTGCTTATTCTAAAGGGTAAATTACTCTCAATGCAGAGAATCAGATGACATCCGTCAAATAGAAATACAAATTATCAATGCAGACATCAATGGCTGAGGCATACCCGATTTAAAAAGTACTCGGCAACATCAGGAAGAAAAGACAATTCCTCTTTTCTCTTGTAAGTCTCTTGGATAGCAACATCCTTCCAAAGCTCTTCAACAAGAGGGGCGTACTCACGTGTTGCAGCAGGAAAGATAGCATCTAACTCTCCATTAGCCATAATTTCTAATAACCAATCAGCCTGTTTCTTGAGTCTTGGTTGGAGAGAATACAGGCACATCCTCTCACCTCTTAACATGTTTCCTGAACCCAACAGCAAGAGGATACATGGTCAATAGGCAAAAATTTACACTCATCATAAAAACTTCTGTAGAAAGTGTTACTCCTATATCAAGTACTGACTTAAGTTACTTCAATTTGCATGGGAAGTTCTACAAAATATTACAAGTGATATGCAAGGCTGCATGTAACACACTTCAGGAATAAAATAGATTCAGATAGATCCATAAGGATTCCATAAGCAGCTTGTATAATGAAGTGTACGATTCCATCTAAGGTGAAACCTTTTTTTACTTGTCATGCAATTCTTAACATACTTTAAGGGCTCTTCTCTGAAAACCTGCTCATTATTTGTCAAGTAGTAGAACAACTGATTTCCTGTGAGAGCGATTATTGACAATTGGCTTGTCAAGATATTTGGCTATATGCTATACAGTGCTAAATGCAAGCTCTATGTGAAATAAATGAGAATGTGGCTTTGAGGAATGCATGATTTCCTCTCTGCTAGGATATATAGCTTCATAGGAGCCCAAGGGTGTCATCTAAGAAGCATGCCTCGGGATATATTCTTAAACAGGGCAGGTTAATTGTCCCCACATTGGGGTCAGTCAGCACTCAGCAGTGGCTTTTAGAGGATTTTATATTATGCAGTTGCACCAAGATTTAGGTGTTTCGATTTTTTTTGGCATTAACAGTTCTTAAAAGATGATAGTTTTTATTCTTCACGGTCAAAGACAACACTCATTGCCCATCTCCGCAGATCCCTATCCAGGTAAGCAATGCAACCTAAATCACGCTCTCCCATAAGTATATAAAGGCATATCCATTTATATGATTCTACTATTAGGCCGTCATAATTAAGACTAGACATAAGTTTTTGTCTGCTTTTTGGATGAGTTAGGAACCCTTCATATCAAACTAAAATGTATAGAATATAGTGACTCTTTCAGAACTTCACAATTCTTAAAGGAAAATCCAGCTTTGAATAATTTGTGCTTGCTATTCACTATTCTGGAATAATTCCAGAATTCACCCGAAAGGCACCCCTAGAGCAAATGATGACTATTCAAACTGGTACTTCACTGGTCAAGAGCAACTTTTGGCAAAAGTGCAATCCCCAGGTCTCCCAAAAGGATGTCAACGTGCCAACAAATACGTACAAAAAAACAAAATGGAGGAACAGAAAATAACCTGCAGCAGATACAGAACCTTCATCACTCATCTGCATCAAAGTCTCCTCTTCAAAACGTTCTCGACCCTCAAGTAAAACACCAAGGTACTTGTACAAACTACTCTGTACTGCTGTTTTTATATTTTGCAGCTCCTCCATAGTAAAAGCGTTTCCGTACAATAGCATTGCCTGTTCAATAAAATTTGTATAAACAATATGTCATTGAGAGAAATTCATTCCATCAGCTATATGTGTTCAAACTGCCATTTCATCACATAACTTACAGCTTTCAAACTGAAACTAAACCAAGAGAAAAATATCATGGAAATGATAAACATGCATTTTCCAGAATTGAAAATAAATCTCATGAATGGAAGCCTTATATACCATTCTCAATACCACATATCATGTGGGCCAGTGTTTAAAATGGCATGGCGAGGGCCCATGGCGATGCCCCCCCCCCCGGGTCGCCATGGCGTGCATCGATGCGATGCGAACGCATCATCGATTTTAAATGGAAAAGAACCAGTTTCAACTATAAAAACATAACTAAGTTCATTTATTGAACATTTAGAGTAGAAAAACAACATTTCAAAACAATAAATCAAGATTTAATCAAACATACGAAAGTTCAAATATAAAAAAAGCAAAATCAAACGTTAAAAATAGGAAAGTAAGTTATAGGATGGACGGTTTAGGATGGTTTAGGAAAATCAATCATCAAACTGGTCATCATAGTAGTCATTTTCGAGTATATCATCAATATCATCTTCATTCACTTCCGAGCCTGACTTGTAGGCTCCATCGTCTTCTGCCTCTTCTTCCTCTTCCTCTACTATCCTTATGGGTTGTGTTCACTAGGAAGATAACATACTAACTGAAAAGGATAGAATAAAAATGTACCAAAGAAAAGGCTGTCAATTCAAAAATAACAGGAAAAAACACCGATGCAACGCAATTACACCATGGCGCGCATCATCGCATTAGGCCGCATCTGCGCCATGGCATTGCATCATCTATGCCCAACCACATCGGGTCACCATGGCGTTGGCCACCCCATGGCGCGCATCAGCCATGCATTTTTAAACACTGATGTGGGCTTCACACCTTTTTTCTCATTTACTTGTATTTTGATTATTCAATTTTGTTCTATTATGACATATGAAGGTCTAAATAACTAGCTCAGAAAGTAAAGATGATATCCAATAGAAGAAAGGTAAGTAGAACATGGAAAGAAGTTTCCTACTGAAGCCTACAGGTGACAAAGAGGAACAAAAGCCACATACCTGCTTAAAGATTGTACTGGTCCCAGATCCTCCCAAGCCTAGCAATAGAAGTTTGTTAAGTGTACCTTGTTCACAGTATTCAGCCATCTGTGTGCTTGGACATGATGAAGTCTCTTCTCTGGGACCATCAAAACTTCCAGAAGGCACAGGCAACGACAGAAGTGAGCACATAATGCGAGTGGATGCCTGCCTAACAGAAAGAACAGGGTAATCAGAATTCAGAGCATCAGACAACAGTAATAAGGAATAGACCTGCTGTACTGACTTGGTATACCAATTATTTCAGAATTAAAAGCAAGTCATGACCTTTTCCCAAATATTTCCCTTGATCTTATTTTGACCTTCCTCCTCATACGATCCATCGTCATAAACCCAAAAGTGAGTATCAGGAGGGCACTGGACCTTTCCCAGCTGAATCACCAATGAAAGAACAAAAGTTAACCAAATAGAAGTCTATAACTAGTTGCAGGTAAAATCACAAAGGCTGGACTGAATGGCTCCAGTACAAGTTCAATAACAGGAGTCATCAATTCAAGGAGCCAATACTATGTACTTTTGCCTGTGTTAGCAATTTACCTTCAACAC
This sequence comes from Polygonum aviculare, assembly GCA_934048045.1. Lineage (NCBI taxonomy): Eukaryota > Viridiplantae > Streptophyta > Magnoliopsida > Caryophyllales > Polygonaceae > Polygonum > Polygonum aviculare. The sequence goes on from OW204024.1 coordinate 2,010,666, forward strand.
TCTGAGCTCGACCTTTGTGACCTCACGACCATTTATGAAAACTTTTGTTTTGCCGTTGCTTGCATCCTTTTGGAGCTTGCCACCAACATTCAGTTTTGATGTTATAATTCTATCAGGTTTATCCCCCACCTGAAATCAAAATGACAGAAGTAAAACAAATACTCACACCAAAGGCCAAACAAGGAAGAAACAATAATTAACCACATTAAACATAAAACATCATGAGATCTCCACTTTTACCTTTCCCCACAATCCTGAGTCTTTATCATACCAATAATGGCCCGGTTTCAAACGCAGTGGAGGCGATTTGCAACTCAATAGCTCAGCTAACTCCTCTTTTGTTAACCGGTTCCCATTTACAGCAATCTGTTCTGGTCTAAGTTGATTAGCCAAACACTCCCTCTCTGCCTTCAGAATCTGATCAACTTCTAAAGGACTAAACATCCTCGATAACAGCCGTGAATTCTTCCCCAACCTAGCACGCTTAGACTCGTCAATTGGCTGCCCAATGCAGCTTACACATTTCCTCCCCTCTGGCATTGATCCCATTGCTTTGAGAACACAGTTCCTACAATACCTGGCTCCACATACAATGCAAGTTTCTCTCACACTCAACCTGGTGCCTTTTCTGCACCTAGTACAAACACCTTTCTTCCAACTCATCCCTCGAGGTTTAGCAGCATTTACTGCTACATCAGGACTGCTAGACCTCTCAGTTGAGTGATCAAGATCATAATTCCGATGTCTCCTCTCGTTTATCCCCTTCTCTCCCTCATACGAGTGCTCTCCTTCTAAACCTAAATCCAAATCCCTAAAATCCCCCCCGTCGCCATCAGCAACATTCAAATTCTCAATCACATTACCGCTATGACCACTCGACGCAAACAACGATCTCAAACTGTGCCTCGAATCAGAGTCCAAATTGGACACCTCCTCCCCCTCCAAAACCCTAGCCTGCAAACTCTCGTTCCGAAAATCAACCTGATCACCGGAAATCGTCAACGATTTCAAGCTAAACATCGAATTGGAGTCCGAATCCTCCACATCTCCATCCCGCAACCCTAGAACTCGATTCGGCGAAACCACGGGGTCGGGAAACGTCTTAATCCCTAACTCCGGAACCTGCTTCCACTCTCTCGCCACATTCTGGCCTCGCGCTCTGCTAAACTTGGACGAAAGCCTCCCCCTGCGCGCCATGGCAGCCGAACTAGTGTTCCTCCACGAATCGGTAGCGTTCGAGGAACTCGAACCGTCTCTCTTCGCCGGCGACGTGAAAAGGAGCGGAGGACCAATGTAATCGACCGAGATGGAGTAGTCGAGGTGTTCTTCGTCGGGCAACGGCGCCCCCGCCGGCAACATTCGTCTCAGAAGCCCCTCCCATGAGTTCTTTCTCTCCTCTATTTCCGAAGGTTCCAGAGACTCCATGAACAGAGCTCGGGAGAGGAGGAGTGAAGTTTCAGATAACCATTGATTCGGAGGTGGGAAGCATGCAGAATGGAGACTCAGGGGCCAGGGACCGGGTGCAATGCAACTTACGAACATACAATTGTCGGTTTAATTTTATTTTATAAAAATCTTATCGGAATTTAAATTTCAGCTACGAAAAATACTGTACTCCGGATCTTCTTGTTAGGCCATGAATACCAATGAACCTCACGAACCCTTACTTTTTACCATTTCTCTCTCATCCACATCATTCTCTCATTCCCTAATTTTATTTCACTTATTCACCTAAATATCAATGAACTCCATCAACTCTATGAAACCCACTTTTTACTTTTCTCAATTCTCAACAACTACTTATTTTTATGCAAATTAACGGAAAAAAATTAACGACCAAATCAAACAAATAAATGAAATATATGCAAAATTTATGCAAATTAAGTAATATAAAAATTACTAATTTTGTGTACTTTTGTAAAGTTAAGAGAATGAATTGATTTAAAAAGCGGTTAGATGTGTTTTTGCTCTAATATAGTCCAAATATTAACTTAATTTTAAAACAATCCAAAGATATATAAATTTAGTGTCTATAGATAGATAAAAAAAATTATGAATTGTGATATCATTTATATTTATTTTTATTAAATTAAACTTTACAAAAAAAATTAATTACAAATTAAGGCAACTAAATAATGTACTTGTGTGTGAGTGGGTGAGGAGGTGGGGCCTAATAACTTGTCAAACCATACCCATGATACGGGTTCATGATCTGGAACTCAGGCCATGAATATCAATGAACCCCGTGAATCCCATGAACCCTTACTTTTTACTATATCTCTCTCATTCACATCATTTTCTCCTTCCCCAATTTTATTTCACCTATTCACCTAAATATCAATGAACTCCATGAACTCTATGAAACCCACTTTTTACTTTTCCCAATTCCTAACAACTACTTATTTTTATATATATAATTATTATTACATCCTTAATTTAATGATTTAATTATTACTATTTACTAATTTTGTGTAACTTTGTAAAGTTAAGAGAATGAATTAATTTAAAAAGCGGTTAAATGTGTTTTTGCTCTAATATAGTCCAAATATTAATTTAATTTTAAAATAATCCAAATATATATAAAATTAGTGTCTATGGATAGATAAAAAAAAATATGAATTGTGATATCATTTATATTTACTTTTATTAAATTAAACTTGATAAAAAAAATTAATTACAACTTAAGCCTAATAAGTATATAGGTGGAAGAAAGTACATTTGGAGGGGTGGGGCCCAATATTGTGCCAACTTTGCACCTTGAACCAGGTTTAGAATCCGAACCCCATTTCATAGTTTCACCCCTTCATTTTTCTTTTCCTTTTTTTTTGCCCATGAACTCTTCGTTGATACCCAAGGTGAACCTCCCAATATACATGCCCTCAATTCAAGAGTTCACCAGCTTATTTTTATTTTCTTTTTTCTTTTGCCCTTGAATTTGTGCTTGAACTCTCTCTGAACCTGCCAATATTCATGCTCGGATCTCAACAATAAATATCTTTTTTTTTTTGTCGAGATAAATGTATTGTAGATTTTTACCATGAAATTAGGCCAAATCCAAACCACTATTCATGCTTAATATCATGTATAATTGTTGTCCATAGTGCTCAAAAGGCAAAGCACTACTTGCGTTGTCTATACCCTATCGGGCTCCCCATTAAACTAAAAAAAACTATAGTTTCGTGGTTTGATTTACTCTTTTTTTCGATCAAGTGTGGTTTGATTTACTTGTGGGTAACGTAATTTGTAGAGTGAAAAGTAATTTTTGTTAAAATTTAACAAATTTCAAAGAGAGAAGAACAAATTTCAAGAGTATACAAATTAATTTTTCAGTGAAAATATCTTTTGAGCAATAAAAAGAATAAGGCCCGTCATTTTGATGGAGAATAAGAGTCCGTTTGACTGCACAAATTTTAAAGACTTATAAGCACAATTTTGTTTATAAGCACAAAATAAGCAATTGAGAGTTGCTAAACGCGTTTTTTTTAAAGTGTTTATAAGCACATTTTTTATCATAAGCAACAAAAATAAAAAGCACCCCTCCCCCTACTTATCGAAATAAGCACAGATTATCAACAATGCTTTTATTTCTTTTACCCATCCCTACCCCTGACATTCACGATAGAACACCGACCCTCCCTCTCGAGCAGCGCCCATCACTGGCTTCTCTCCGGCGTCTTCTCGAGCTTCTCCGGCGGAAATCCGGCGTCTTCCGACCCTTCCTCTGAATTTTTTGAATCTCGGGTTCCGGTTTTCGAAAATTTTGACCCTTCCTCTGAATTTGAAGGTTTTCTATATCTGCTGTGTTGTTCTGATACTCTTCCGTCACTGTTATGGATGTGAAGAAATTTTTGTTCCATTAGGAACAAAAACTTCGTCACTGTGTTGGCAATCTATCCTATGTGAGCAAGTATAACAACTTGCTCACATAGGATAGATTGCCAAAATATAGTACATAAGTTGAAATTTTAACTATTCAAGTGATTATAGAATTCGAGAATACAATCCACAAATTTAATCGCTACACAACACTTGAGACTTAGTACGTACTTTGAAAAAAAAAAGTAAAAATTACAAATATTCAAAATGGTCAACTTGATTAGATTATAACTAGTATCAGTCTCGTGTCTTGAAGGCACAATTTGATTTAGTTAAAAACTTACTAAATATTTATATAAAGTTACTCGAAAGTATAATCTAGTATAAAATCTTGTATTATTTCATATAATTTGCTTCTTATGGAATTTATTTTAGTGATACATTATTTATGTTATAATACATTTTCTTAATCGAACAAAGTTTTTTAGTATTATAATTTTTTCATATAAGGATTGAATATTTGTTTTTATCAATAAGTTTATTAATTTTCAAATTAATATTTTTATTTTATTGTTATTTTGAATAAAAAATCAAATCAAAATCATATGTATATATATAATTTATTTATATGTAGAATCTACAATATAAACTTTAATCAATAAAAAATAAGTCAATTAAGTGTCAACAAATCAACATGATTTGACAAAATGGTTGGTTGGATTTATTGGAATTTAAGATTTTTTTTAAAATAATCTAATTATGGTTAATAAAAGGCATTGGATATTGAAAGTAAGGTTTTGATCAATGTACTATTTTATAATTAAAAAAAAAAGATTCAATTGAAATTAAAATTAGTAGATAAGAAGAATTCTTAAAAAATACGTATAAAATCAATTGAAGTTTAAGCTTGTTTAGGAAAAAATTAAAATGGAAAATAGTAGATAAGAAGATTTCTAGAAAAATTATGTATAAAACTTAAAGTTTAATTATTTTATATGGAAAAATTTCAATTAGAGATCAATAGATAAGAAGATTTTTAATGTGGACTCAATAATGAAATTTCAACAAATTAAATTGTTTTAATAAGATGGTTGATGCGATCCAATGAAAAGGTGACACGTATCGGGTTAAATATTATTTCTAACCTCCGCTTTAATATATAGTTATGATTATAACGTATAAAAACAACTTGAAACCTATTGTGAGTCATGACTTCTTTGAAGGACTTGTTCTCGACTTAACGACTCTAACAACTTAAGTTTTAAGTAAGATTGTAAAATTGAGTTTAGGAGTGGTTCGAGTTATAATGTTGTAGATCGTAAAAACCTATAAAAACTTTGAACATTTTTTATCTCAATGGCAGTGATCGTCAACAATATACCGTTTTTTATAACATGCTTTTAGCATCGTTATTGCGTAATAATGTTTCAGTCAATCTATCATTTTACACTAACATTTAGCTCGTTAATGATTTATAGTATACTTGTATCGTAGTTCACTCTTTTTCTCCAACTTTTTTTATTTTTTGAGCCCTTTTCTCCAACTTATTGTAGTACTGTATGATTTAGTTATGAATTATTTGGCCATCGATTTACCATATATGGTGTACATTGTTAGGAGATCAAATTCTTACCTTATAGAAAAAGGGAAATTAACCATTTTAGGAAAGAAAAAAGAAAAGAAAAAAAAGGCCAGCGAATAGTCTGAGATACTCGATCCGCACTCGCCATCTCTCTCTCTCCGTTGTCTCGTCCCTCTCTGTCTTCCTCGTGTTGAATTTTAAAGCCCTAACGTTGTCAAAAAATGCCCAATTGGGAGGGCCAAAATCGAGCCAAAATTCAAAACCCTATATAAAAACCAGGGATTCACATCTGATAAAACTTCAACCGGGCGTGGAATCCGAGGCCAAATTCGGTGCCCTAACGGTGGCAAATCTCCTTCATTCTGGAAAGTGGTCGAATCTCTTCGGTGGCATTGGAATCCAAATCAACCGATTCTGAACGAGGCTGATTTTCTAGGGAGTTCTTTCCGTGCGCAATAGGTGAGACATTGCTTTTGATTCTCGAATTTAGATCTGGAGGCTTTAGGCTACGGGAATTTGAATTTCATCTGTTCATTATTACATGTTTGTTTCCGTTGGTGGTTTCTGGAGCTTCGTATTGCGTTTGAATGCGATTGTTTGCGATGCAAGAATAATGTCAATTGCGTTTAGGGATGAATGGGAACAACGACTTAGATGTTTGCTGTTGTTTCTGTATATTATTTATTGTTGTTGTAATGATTTTGAATGGTTGACAAGATCCTGTGGATGGTTTCCAAACAGATGGTGGCAGCCGAACTGCTGGTGGCCGAGTGAATGACATGGAAGAAGATGTTGGTATTGGCAATAGGAAGGATGGAGTAGATTGAGATTTGATAGGGTGCATGATGAAGTGTGGTCTTTATTGACTCTGTGCACAATTGGCAAGGTGATTTACCTTCTTTTACCTAGCTAATTTTGTAGCTCAAAGATCACTATCTGAGAAATTAGTCCTTTGACAGTTCTTGCCTATATGTGGGTTTAACACGATGCATTGTATGTTTGGAATTTTTGCATTGATGTGGGTGGGGCAAGTATGTTTGCATGAATATTACACCAGCCATATTGATATTTCTTCCTTTTAGGCTGTGTTGCTCGTTAGAGGCCTGCCTGCAGCTTGTGGTGTTGATAATTGACAATGGAGAACTTAGGTTCAATTGATACTGTTTTAGATTTTCTGCAAAGAAATGGATTTTCAAGTGCGGAAGCTGCTTTACGAAGTGAATTGGGTTCCCGCCCTGCTATAAATGATTTTCAGAAACATTTTCCCAATAATAAAGACAGCACAGAGTTGGGTCAAGCGAATGTTGGAAAGCAACTTTTAAAAAACAGAGAGCTGAGTTTTAAGCGACGAGGTGAAGCTTCAGATGAGCTCATTGTGAAAGAGATAGAGTGTGGAACCACCAAAAATGGATCTGAGAGCAAATGGCAGACTACTGTTCGTCCTGATCAGAATGTATTCACAGAAGTAACTGGGAATGATGAGAACTTCACCTTTTCTAAAGGTTTAGAAGAACCTGTGCCTGATTTGCGACCATGGGAGTTTGATCCAAATGCTGGCTCCGTTGATCCTTGTCAAAGGGGCATCAATTTTCTGAAGCCAGAACGTCTAGAATCACAGAAATCAGGCAAAAAACAGCATCACTCTGCTGTAGTAGCCGACAAGGATAAACTCGACTCTAGACCTATTCAGGAAATGCTTGTGATGGACAATCAGAGAAAATCCTGGGTGGGAAGTACTAGTAAAGCTAATGAAGCTCGAACTTGTCAGAGAAATGCCACGATTGATCTGAAAGATGTTAATAAGCCAACAAAGGATGTTGCTTCATACTCTGAAGATCCTTCAGATGATCCATGGAAAAGAAATGACACAACTTCTAGTTCAATTTCAGGCCAACTAAAAGAATGTTCAATTAAGACTGTCTTCCCATTATCTGGAATGAACGTTACAGCTTCTGATGGTTTCATTGTTTCTGGTGTACAAAAGGATGGGAATAGAAAATCAGAAGCCACTGACATTAGAACTGCAACAAAAGAACAGGTAGATGATGTCGGGCGATCTTTGTATATTAGACAGCTTCAAGGGATCTATGGTCAAACTAATCCCAGTAGTCTAGGCTTGACACTTCCTTCTGCAGACCAGAAGGAAGAATTGCCCAGATTGCCACATGTGAGACTTAAGTCAGAAGATAAATCAATCAGTACCAATTGGGAGGACAAGTTTGATCCACATGGTCAAAATTTATCAATCGATATTGGTGACAGTAACAAACTTATAGGTACATTCTTGGACATTCCTGTCGGACAAGAGATCAACTCCTCAGGTTAGCTCCTTTACAAGTGATGTTGTCTTTTTTCAATTGTTTGTTTACAAGTTACAATATGAGTACAGACGATGAAATGAGGTTTCTACTTTCTAGTCTGCACACGTCGTTTTGTTCTTGTTGATCCCCTTTCTATACTGCTACCTTTTGTTATCATTACTTTTTTGTATGAAAAAAATCTCCTTAACATCTACCTGACTCATTTTTAGATTTTTACACAGGAGGGAAAAGGACTACCGGAGGTAGCTGGCTATCTATAAGTCAAGGCATTGCAGAGGATACTTCTGGCTTTGCAACAATTGGTGATGGATTAAGTGAATCCATTGACTATCCAAATGAGTACTGGGACTCTGATGAGTATGATGACGATGATGATGTTGGCTACATGAGACAGCCTATTGAAGATGAGTCCTGGTTCTTGGCACATGAAGTTGACTACCCTAGCGACAATGAAGAGGGAACTACTGATAGAAGTGCTCCGCAACCACAGGAAAGGCCTCCTGCTAAAGTTGAAGATGATGATCAATCTTTAGCCGAGGAAGATTCTTACTTTTCTGGTGAACAATACATCCTGTCTACAAATGTACAACCAGTCTCAGCCTCAAATGATCCTGTTGGACTGTCAGTAACTGAAATTTATGGCAGAGCAAATGGTAATGACCTCTCAATTCAGTATGACGGGCAATTGATGGAGGAGGAAGAACCGAGTTTGATGCGCCATGAACCTGTATGGAAAGGATTTGTCACGCAATCAAATGACTATGGAAGACCTATGCTTGACGATATACGTGTGGATGATGATCGTCATGGTCATGGTTCTGTTCGATCAATTGGTGTTGGAATCAACACTGATGATGTTGATATTGGCAGCAATGCACGGAGAACTTTGATTGGTGGGATTGATGAAGACTTGGAGTCTGATCTTGATGCTACCCAAATGCATCATGGTACATCAGTCAAAGTTAAGAAAATAAATAAGAATACTTCTGACAAATACATCATGGAAAATCATACTGATGAGGGATTTTTGTTCCCCCCTTCAATGAGAGGTACTCAGCTGGTGGGAGTAGGCTCCAGTCAATCATTATGGTCAACCAATAACAATCCTGAAGTTGGAGATGAAACTGATGGTGATTTCAAAAATATGATGGCAAATGATGATGTTCTTTCATCCGATCGACATAGAAGAAGTAGTTTTTCACCTGCTAGGAGTTCTAGTGATGAAAATGATGCAGCTATTGTTCGATCAGCAGAATATAGTCCCTCAAATCCATCAGATTATGGCCATGGTGATAGTGAGCATGCTAAAGAGGAGGATGAAAATGCTGCTAGCTTGAGAGAAGAGGATCCTGGGGCGTCTCTTGAAGAAGAAGAGGCAGCGGCAGTGCAAGAGCAAGTAAGGCAAATACAAGTGCAGGAGGAGGAATTTGAGACATTCAATTTGAAAATAGTACACCGGAAAAATAGGTAAGTTTCTCTTTTGTTTCTACACTGAGGTGTTATTCGGTTTAAGTGAAAATTGGATGCTTGGATATCTAATTTAATTTATTTCCTAATTTAAAAAAGGATGCGGCCTGGATTTGTGAAGTCTGTTTTTTTAATACAGTATTTCAATGATCAAAATTCAGGTTTTGGGTGGGTTGGGTTTCAATCAGATTGCATAAGTTTGGTTTTGTTCGATCTAGTTTATATGTTATGCACAGTATGATAAGTTTTGATCAATTTGTTTTGCGGAGGGTGTTTTTTGTACTCAGGAGATACTTCCACACTAATGGCTAAATGAAACTGGATTCTAGGATAACACCAGATTACTAATCTACAACTTTTAGTGCTTTTTTATTTTTTGCCATATACCATTTTTTATTTTGAAATGGTAATATTTATTCCAAGAAAGCTCAAAGCTTTACAAAATCACCTGCTTAAGCTGGAAAAATATATGCCATTTGGGATCAAATTTGCTCGAGGATCAAGTTTTCAAGGGACAGTAATTCACAAAGAGTATCTAACAAATTATGAAAAGGCTATGAGGTGTATCTATATCAGTGTGTGTTTTTCAGTAGTTCTTACCTCCCTTTATTGCAATTTGTCTGATCAAATGTCTTTGCACTTATCTGACACATTTTCCCTTTATTTTCAAGAACTGGCTTTGAGGAGGACAAGAACTTTCATGTCATACTTAACTCAGTTATAGCAGGGCGATATCATGTTACTGAATACTTGGGATCTGCCGCGTTCAGTAAAGCTATTCAAGCTCATGATCTCCATACTGGCATGGATGTCTGTGTGAAAATAATAAAAAATAACAAGGATTTTTTCGATCAGAGTCTCGATGAAATAAAGCTTCTCAAGTTTATCAACAAGCATGATCCTGGTGACAAATATCATGTTCTTCGGTTGTATGACTATTTCTATTATCGTGTAAGTTGCATCAGTTTGGTATCATGTTTGCCTTTTACATCTCGAAGGAGTTGTTGATGATTGTGGACTCGTTTGGATTCCCACATTAGAATGCATTAAGTTGTATTAGTTTGCATCAAATGCTATGATTTAATACAAAATAATGCAAATCTTTAGGAATCCAAATAGGCCCTGGCAGACATTTTTTATGTGTATTTTCTCCCTTCTTTCTTTTAAGGCAAAATAGTTTATCTGATGTAGCTTTCTGGTTACAAAATTGTTAAATTCAATTATCTGATTACAGCTTCTTTTGAAATACATTTTGCAGATACATGTAAATAAAAACTCTCTCAACGTTCATGCTTAGGCAGTGTAATTATTCAATCAATCAAAAGAAAATTTGTTATTCAATAATGTTGGGTTTCTTATATGAAAAACTGACTATCCTCCTTTATTTTATTCTTTTTGGTTGAAGTATTCACATCTTTGTCTACTTCACCTGATATGTACAAAGAAGCATCTCAAAAGCTCAGGCGTCCTTCATTTTGTAGTTGTATATTTGTTACTGTCCTTTTTGCCCTACTAATACCAAAGGAAAACGCGTACAATTTGGTTATTATCCGCTGGATCTTATTATACTGTTAACAGAATGATGGCTGGAATAATGTTGCCACTTGTATAGAAGTAAATTATGTTGCCACTTGTATAGAAGTAAATATCACCGATATCTCTCTTAGAGTCATTATTATTTTGTGCTATTGTAGTTCTATTTATCATAGAAGTAAAGTAACATTGATATCTCTCTTAGAGGCGAAACTATTATTGCTTTGTTGGTATCCCTTGCCATGGTAAATCGTTTTCAAATATTATTGAATAATTTAGCATTTTTTTTCTTAACTGGAGATGAAGAATCTGATTTCCTGCTTGCATTTTGTTCTGCAGGAGCATCTACTAATTGTTTGTGAACTTCTCAAGGCGAATTTGTACGAGTTCCATAAGTTTAACAGGGAGTCTGGTGGAGAGGTTTACTTCACAATGCCAAGATTGCAGGTTAGGAATCAATTGGACTGCTTGTAGTTTAATCTTCATGATTCTCTGAATTACTAAAGTATGTTATATGGTCAATTTCAGAAAATTACTATCCAAGTTTTGGAGGCTCTAGATTTCCTTCATGGCCTAGGATTGATACATTGTGATTTGAAGCCTGAGAACATTTTGGTAAAAAGCTACAGCAGGTGTGAAGTGAAGGTCATCGATCTCGGGAGTAGTTGTTTTGAAACAGATCATCTTTGCTCGTACGTTCAATCTAGATCCTACCGAGCTCCAGAAGTTATATTGGGGCTGCCATATGACAAGAAAATAGATATCTGGTCACTTGGATGCATCTTAGCAGAGCTTTGCACCGGCAATGTGAGTTATTTCCTACATAATTATAACTATTTTGCTTTCAATTATCAATGTTATGTTTTTGGCTTGTATCGTTCTTTTTTTTTCCAATATTGTTAAACCCATAACATTAATGTAATTGGGTATGTGGTGTTCAGCTATCCGTAAAAGGTCTGATTTATTTTTGAAAATACAATTTTTGACAGTTATTTATTAACCACTGGAGTGTAGAAAATATTGCTCTGACAGCTCTTCTTATTTGAGTAGGTTCTCTTCCAAAACGATTCGGCTGCAACACTACTTGCAAGGGTGATTGGAATCATCAGTCCAATTGACCAGTCAATGCTTGCTAAAGGAAAGGACACATACAAGTATTTCACCAAGAATCACATGTTATATGAAAGAAACCAGGTATTCTTATGATTGCTATCTTACAATATGCTATTGTGGATACTTTTATGAACTTGTCATTAACTTGGATATTTACACTCGTGATTGGGGATATGCTGTTTTTTGCCAAACCCAAATCAAGTTGAAACTTAAGCTAATAAGTAATGCTTTGTTCTTCTCTTTTCTTCAGGAAACCAACAGACTGGAGTATCTAATTCCAAAGAAGACATCCTTGAAGCATCGGTTACACATGGGAGACCGAGGCTTTATTGAGTTTGTTTCCTTCTTACTGGATATCGATCCAAAGAAACGACCATCAGCATCTGAGGCCTTACAACACCCTTGGCTTTCATATCCTTACGAGCCCATATCATCTTGAGCATACAAAGGTTGGCAGCTTCTTCTTACTAAGAAATGTCACTTTTTCCTTTTACACTTTATAGCATAGCATTCCTGAACTTAATAGTCACTACCCATTTGAACTTGACACCCAGGGTCTATATTTTCCACCTCCCCTGCCATGATCGACGTCGAGGGTGTTTGTGATATTGGCTCTGGTGTTATTTTCTTCTTCTACCGACAAGTTGTATTCTATTGTTGTCATACGGTGAAGAATGTAGCCTAGAATGGTGATATTGAAACTGTGCATTTATTAGGTGTCGTCTTGGTATGCTTGTGCGAGAGAATAGAGGGAGGTGGGTTTGCTGAAGTGTTTTTGTTGTATATGAATATGACACATGGTCATTAGTCCTACTCATTTAGGCTTTGAAAATCGTTTTTGTCAGTTGATGGCGTACTTAATGATGCTACGTCGTGCTAAGTTTTGATTTGGGAGGTGCTGATTTAAGCTAGCGATTGTACGTGTAACTCGGGGACATCATCTGTGCTATTTTGAAGTAAAGCTCTGTTTCTCCCTTTCAAGTTTCTTTTCATTTGCACCGATTTTAGAAAAATGGAATATCATTGACAATATTTGAGTGAGCAAGACAGCCTTGGCAGCAAGTTATAAAAAGGAAAATCATTTTTTGTAAGGAACATCATTATACAAAAGTACTACATTTATTTTGTTTCTAGTATTTTCTCAAAGTTAGCACACGTCAACAACAAAGATGGCTAAAGCTTATGATAATTGTATAGGAATCGGAAAATCCAACTAAAATATAACAAAAAAAATAAAATAACTCTCAAGGGATACAGCGAGAAACATAAATTTACAAATCTGTCTTGAAGTAAACTACTGATGCAATAGCAATTTATAGAGGCTACTCTAGACGCAAGTCTTTGCAATGAAAATCGTCTTCTGCTCTCTGAACCAAGTGTACCATGAGACCTGGCTGGAAAAAGACGAGAGCAACCCGGGACAGACGGAAACGAGCGGCAGCCAATTTATTCACATTTGATAGATCGGTAGATATGGCGGACAAAGAACAATGAAGCGCGGAATCCAACAGCTCCCAGCATGAGGAAGAAGCCATAGCAAATGCACGCCATGTAGCCGAAGAAGAACGACGTTTGCATGAACCCAGACATGTCGGAGCGTGCATAGTAATAGTACAAGCAGTATCCATAAATAAAGAGTCCGGTTGAGCCACCACAGACGAATGACCTGTTTAGTCAAGTAGTAAGAGTGACATTGCATTTGCATTAGAATAAAAAAAGAGGCAGAATCTTAATTGTAAAAAATGACCGAAAAAAAGAGGATAATACTAACCTCCACCACCATTCATGATCTTCAGCAGCAAGTTGGAAATATGTCAGTGCCACAGTAATGAAAGCAGTGACAATGATCAGGATAATGAAAACGATAAATAAGATGCTGTAGATGGTGTATATCCTGTGGCCCCAGACACTGGCAAATATATAGTAGAGCTCTATATATATAGCACTGAAGGGCAAAAATCCAGCCATTGCCATCTGAGGAATAGTTCCCCTGTACCAAGGAAGTGGAGGAATTTCTCTAGGGTACTTTGTAGTACGACAAGGTGCTTGGAACTCAGCCTTGCTATTCTTCCCAGCGATTCCACCCAATACCAACAAAGGTGAAGTAACAAGTGTCCATATCAGAACAATCACTACGATTGTGCCAAACGGAAGAGCTGCTGTTGCAGTATAAGCAATTGCAACAGTGTTCAGGAAGCAGAATGTTAGAAACAAAGGCCCACAGAAGAGACATCCTGTTAACAAGAGATTCCTGACCTGTCATGTAAGAAAGAATGGAGTATTAAATATCTGAAGACCAGATGGCGATTAGTAATGGATTTTTCAAGGCAAAGAGAAATGAAGAAATACCCAGTTGGATCCTTCCAGTTGACAATAAAAGGAAGTTGCTGTGTAGCCTGCAATTCCTGATGTAAGTGCATATATGACAACCAGAGCGGTAAACAAGGCTCCTCTGTTATATGGATAAAATACTCCCACCAGTGCAAGCAAGAAGATGAAGATCGTTCTGACAGGCACCATAAAATGCAATTTCAGATTAAACATTGATATTATAAAGGTATAAATAGAGCACGTTAGAAGAGGGAGTGTACTCACAGAGTGAACAGCTGGGAACCAGATCCAAGAGCTGCTGCTAGCAAAGATTTATGCTTGGGATACCTGAATACATCTCCATGGATGTATTTCCATCCTGTTTCTTCCTGATCCTCAGCTGCCTCCTCATCATGTGCATACCTATAGATTAGATAGAGTAAAGCATCAATATAGCAGGGAAAGGAAATAACAGAGAGCTAAAATATCGTATGGAAGTGCTTGATCTTACTTGACAAAATCATTTTTAAGGACACGCATCAAAATTGTAGCAAGGAACCCAGTCAACAGAAGCACAGTTACACAGGAGTTGATAATAGAGAACCAGTGAATTTCAAGGTGATGTGGCAAGGAAGACGACTGAGAGTATTTATCCATCCTGTTCTCAAAAGGAGTGTTTGTCTCCTTCCACTTCACAGTGTACATGAACTCTACTTCAACTTCTTTGTCTTCGGTAATATCAACCAGAGAGTTTGGATCAGTCCGGACATTGATTTCAATAACACGATCCTTGTTGTAATAGACATCAAAGTGGACATGTCTGTACAGAAGAAACTTGAATTCCCCTGGTTCTGCTTTGCCTTCTTTGTCAACCTTTCCCAGGAAACCCCAGATTGGCAAGTCATCGTAATACATCTGGAAATAATAATCCTTAGCAACTGCTTCTCGGAACTTTTCTACCGCTTCCCTTGACAAACTTTTCTTACATATAACTTCAGAGTCTTTGTCCACTAGGAAATCCAATTTGTATGGAGCACTAACGAGGCGATCCCCATTCAATACTTCACCTAGAGCTTCTCTTTTCTCTTTTACATGCTCTGCGGTTATTTACAATCGACAAGATAAAATCATAAACTAACTCCAGAAATGAAATAAACGCAACACATTAAGACCAAAATATTCATACCTGGTGCACAGAAAGGGAGATCAAAGTAGCGGTATGTTTCACTGCAAAACATGAAAAGGACAGATTAATGTCGAAGCAAGAAATAAGGCAGGACCCTCCAAAAAATTTAAAGCCAATCTCTCATCAAATTCATTGGGAGAAGAAGAAAATTTCGAATGTCTATACTGATACCGGACAAATACCTCAGCAAGGTTTCTAGTTCAATAACAGACACTATAAAATAGATCTAACCAATCAACATGACATCTATGTGTTTAGAACCACATATAAATATATATCACATGCATGAATGCAAGGACAATGTGTTCATCCATTTTTCATGGTCCAGAATGAGTTCTTCAGTTGGTGATCAAAGCCTCTAGATAAACTGATAAAGAATATTTGTATTAGTAGCTCTAGATAGATCTTTGCCAACAAGATCACCATAAGACAGCACCAGCCACACTTGCTGAACCATATAGACGCTTTACTAGTAACAATATCCAGCAACCTTTCATAAGCTAATTCTTCAGCTGTCCGGATCAAATTTAAGAACAGTGAATGATTCAAAAACAAGGAATCCAAGTTACTTGCTGATCAATCCTTACATTCAAAAATCCAACCCCAGTTCTGTTATATACTTTATGTCTTTATGCAATATTACACTTCTATGATTTAACAGATTATTAGCAATTAAAGTCAATTATTGCACTAACGGATCAACACTAGTCAATTAATATAGTACTAACAGATAGACACCAATCCAACTCAATTATTGCACTAACGAATCAACAATATTAGTTTAAAACATCAGCATCCACTCGCACAAATCAGTCTCAACCACAAATCCTCGTCGAAACACAAACCCGCTCACTCAATTGAAAACCTAAAAAAGCGACACAGAACGAACACTAGATCTGAGCGGGGAAGAGAGGGGAGAAAAACCGAACCTAGGGTTATGAAAGGGGCCGACTTTATTGGCGTAGAGAGGCACAGCGTCGCCGGCTTTGTAGCGATGATCGGAGGCGTCGGATCGGACATGACCTAGAAAGCAGCTGGTGAGAACAACAACGGCCACAACGAACGTGTGCCATCGCTTCGCCATCGCGGAAGGCGTTCTTCCTCCAAGCGCGAAGATGGAGATCTGAGATCAGAGATCTAGGCGAAGAAAGGAGAGGGAACGGGTGGAAGATCGAGGAAGGAAAGAGATCTAGGCTTGTTGTTGTTTATAGAGAGAAGTGGATTGGCCACCGACGCTTTCAGTAAAACAAACGATGGCCTCGTAGGGCTTTTGGACACAACCGTTACGAGTTTTCTTTTTTCTTTTTTAAAAAAAAATTAGGATAAATGTTTTTATAAATGGCATATAAATTATAAAAGCCGACCGTTTTCGAGCCACCACGTTGATTCTGGCCCCACCGCATATTTGATAAAAAATCATTTTATTTATGCTACTTCAATTAATCTAATTATATTTCTTATTATCTATTTATGTAAAAGATATGATCAAATTTTATATAATCTACTATATTTTTAAGCACAAGTTATTTTCTATATTTACATGATCTACTATACTTTTTTTACCCATTATATTTGATTTTTTTCTATCTTGATAACAAATTTGATTTTTTTAGCCAAATAATAATTTCGATTTATATCTTGATACATAATTTCCTAATATTTTCACCCCACCTTAATATTAAAAGTTACATTAGCAGACTCAACGTGGATTTAAGTACTATATGCTACTTTCACCCCACCTAAACGTACATCTTTAATTTTCTTCGAATATGACAATGTTTATTCGAATATGACAATATCTATTTCTATCTATCTATCTGTACTATATATTAAAGTCGAGAAATTTCGAACCTCCATGTTAATTCTGGCCCTACTTTATTAATAATTTTATGTGTTTTATTGTTCTTAATTATCTAATCTTTAGTTTTATCTTTTTACTTACCCATCAAATATCTATCTTTGAGAGCATACTATTTATCTTTAAAATTTCTTTAACTATATGATCTTTATAATTCTATCATTTTTCGTACTCATCTAAATGATCTAACATCTATCTTTGAAACAATATTATCTATCTTTCAAATTTCCTTCTATAAAAGATACATATAAATTAACTTATCTTTTCAATTACCATTTTAATCTATTTATGTAAGAATTAATACAAGAAATTCGAATTTAAAAAAGCATTTTAAAATGGAAGCCCCTTTTTCTAAAAAACTTATTATTATTTTTTATCAGGTCGATCGCACAAGTGATCGTTTAATGCGGATAAAAATTATCTTGGGGGAGAAGTTTTTGAATGTTATTAGCGTGTATGCCCCTCACGGAGGCTTGAGCTCTGAGGAGAAAAGAGTGTTTTGGGAGGACCTTGATGGTTTGATGAGGAGCATTCCGAGTTCAGAGCAGTTAATTGTTGGTGGCGATTTCAACGGTCACATTGGTAAGGATAAGAACGGTTTTGATGATGTGCACGGAGGCTTTGGGTTCGGAGCCAGAAATGAGGGTGGTCGAGCATTGTTGGATTTCGCGGATGCTTTTGGCTGTATAGTGGTAAACTCTTGGTTTAGGAAGAAGGAGGAGGAACTGATCACTTTCCAGAGTGCAACAAGTAAAACTCAGATTGACTTCTTTGTGACCAGAAGGGTGGATAGAAGAGGGTGTAAAGATTGCAAGGTGATACCCTATGAAGGTCTTTCAACGCAACATAAGCTCTTGGTTTTGGATTTTAGGTGTTTGGACAGACAGAGGAAGGTTTTCAGCAGACCGCATCCGAGAATCAGATGGTGGCGTCTGTCAGTAGCAAATGAGCAGAGTTTGAAAGAGAGGATCTTCGAAGAAGCAGAGGCAAAAGGGGCTTGGCAAGTGAGGACGGATGCAAATGAGATGTGGGGTTCGATGGCAGAGTGTATTCGTCGAGTTGCGTGTGGAGTGTTAGGCATGTCGAGAGGCCGACCAGGGTTCAGGAGGTCAGTTGCTTGGTGGAATGAAGAAGTTCAAGAAAAGATTAGGCAGAAGCAGCTAGCGTTCAGAGCTTGGGTGAGGAGCAGTGACCCGGACAGAGTGCTGAGGGCAGTAGAGTACAGAGCAGCGAAGAAAGAAGCGAAGAAAGTAGTGGCGAGTGCAAGGGAGAGAGCTTTCGAGAGCCTGTACAAGGCGCTTGACGAAAAGGGTGGAGAACGGGTTTTGTATAGGCTCGCGAGGGACAGGGATAGGAGGAGTTCAGATTTGGACAGGATACAGTGTATCAAAGATGAGCACGGGAATGTGCTAGTGGGAGATTCAGAAATCAGGCAAAGATGGGAGAGATACTTCTGCGGCCTTCTGAACGAGGGTTGCGAGACAGGGGAGAGGCTCCCAGTTGTCGGAGGTCAGGCTAGTGGCGTGTTTGGCAGTCGTTTTTCTATGGCAGAAGTGAGTGAGGTGATTCGCAAAATGGGCAGTAAAAGAGCTGTAGGTCCTGATGAGATTCCGGTAGAGATTTGGAGATGTTTGGGTGTAAGAGGCTTAGAGTGGTTAGCGGCACTTTTCAACGTTATAGCCAGGACAGGTAAGATGCCGGAGGAGTGGAGATTGAGTAAGTTAATCCCAGTTTACAAGAACAAGGGAGATATTCAGCAGTGCAACAATTATAGGGGTATAAAACTCCTCAGCCATACGATGAAAGTGTGGGAGAAGGCAGTTGAGTTGAGATTGAGGAGGTTAGTTCAAGTGTCAGAGAACCAATTCGGTTTTATGCCAGGGAGGTCATCCATAGAAGCTATTCATCTCCTGAGAAGGTTGACAGAAGCGCACAGAGAGAGAAAGCGGAATCTACACATGGTGTTCATAGACATAGAGAAGGCCTACGACAGGGTTCCCAGGTTGTTGATTTGGGATTGCTTGGAGGCCAAGGCGGTTCCAGAGGAGTTTATCAGAATCATTCGAGACATGTATGAGGGGTCGAGGACGTGTGTATGCTCACAAGGAGGAGACACAGAGTACTTTAAAGTGGGTATGGGATTACACCAAGGTTCAGCCCTAAGTCCCTTTCTGTTCACACTAGTGTTAGACGTGCTGACAAGGGACATCCAAGGAGAGGTCCCAAGGTGTATGCTATTCGCAGATGATATCGTCTTGGTTGAGAACTCTAGAGCTGAAGTAAATGACAAGCTGGAAGTGTGGCGAGAGAGGTTGGAATCCAAGGGGTTTAGGCTGAGTAGGTCCAAGACGGAATATATGGAGCTCCGGTTCGAGCGAGATATAGAATCTTCGGGTGAGGTGCGACTGGGAGGCGAGGTCGTTGCGAGAAAGGAGAACTTCAGGTATTTAGGATCTGTTTTGCAGAGCGATGGGACTGTTGATGAGGATGTTAGATACCGGATTCAGAGAGGTTGGCAGAAGTGGAGGGCAGCTTCAGGGGTTTTGTGTGACAAGAAGGTCCCGCTCAAGCTAAAGGGCAAGTTTTACAAATCTGTTATAAGGCCTGCGATCCTTTATGGTGCAGAATGTTGGCCTACAACCAAGGCTCAAGAACAGAAGCTCGCAGTTGCAGAGATGAGTATGCTCAGATGGATGTGTGGTCACACGAGGATGGATAGGATCAAGAATGACGAGATCAGAGGCAAGTTGGGGGTAGCAAGCATAGGAGACAAGCTTCGGGAGTCGAGACTTCGTTGGTTCGGTCATGTTCAGAGGCGTAGCCTTGACGCCACAGTTAGGAGGTGTGAGCGCTTGGACTTTGGGGTCTGTAAAAGAGATAGGGGTCGGCCGAAGAAGCGATGGATGGATAACATTAAGCAAGATATCAGCATGTTAGGGATTTCAGTGGACCTAGCTCAGTGCAGAAAGAGTTGGAATGAGAGGATCAGAGTGGTAGACAGCGAGACAGCCAGCTGATGGAGTTTGTCTTATTTTATGTATTTATTTATTTATTTTTCTCTTGCATTTCTATAATGCTAGTTGTTTCTCGATTCTTGGGTTTTCTCGGGCGCATTCCATCTAGGTCTGGAATGCCCCCATCTTGACCCCCCAGACCCTGCTCGCGCGGGATTCACTGGGTAATGTTGTTGTTGTTGAACTTTTACTTAGACTTTATACTATCATGTCCCTAATAACTTAGCTTTTATCTATCATAATCAAACAATTATTTTTTCATGTTATTTCAATAATCTAATTACATTCTTTATTATCAACTTATGTAAAAGATATTTTTTGAATTTTGACAAAATATTCTATCATTTTTTATATATTAGTTGTACTTTTAATCTCTTTTATGTGAGAAGTAATGTTAAAACTTTTTAAATATATGTAAAATAATATAAATATAGAAGCCATTTTAATAGTTAAATTATTATTATATTCCTATCTTTAATATTAAATAATTTTATATTTACTATCTTTTATAACTTTATATTTTAACATTTTTCATAATAACTTAGCTGATATCCTTCATAATAAAGTAATTGTTGATTATCATATTTTATTTATTTCAATATATAAAGCCATCAGAATCATGTTGGACTCATTTTATATTTCTAAATTTTGATGTTATATTTGAATATGTTAAATAAATAAAAATTCATAGTAATTATATCTCATACTAATAAATTATAGTATTAAAATAAAAAATAAGATCAAACCAAAATAATGAATTAAAACATCTCACTTTATATTAATATTGACCTATTTTGTCTCAAAATTGTGATAATAGGGACAATGATATATATTAACCATTACAAATAAAAAAGTAAGTAAATTTTATTTACTAAATTGTTCTTTAATTAGAATATGTTTTATATTTTTATAATCTCATACATGCGGTACTACAAATCTGAAAAATAATTATTTTCGTCTAGAAAAAATAACATTTTCATATGCTAAAATTTTCATTATATGTTTTCACATATTAATATTTTATTTATAATAAATATAATTTTAAAATGTGAAATATGAGTCATTGTCGTGCATGGCACGACGGGTAAACCTAGAATATTAAAATAAAATTATATATTTATATGGAAGATATTATATAAGTTTTATTATATGAACATGTTTTTTTTCTTTTAAAAAGAGTGATATTGTTTTTGAAGTTCATATAACCCAAAAAATATATATAAGACATAATTTTTTCACTCATATGGATATTTTTATAAAACCTGATTATAAGAATATAAATTGATATTTTACTTATAATTTTTATCATATATTCATAACGACTATCATAAATATAAATATAATTAAAAAAATTCATCAACTGATAAATTGATAAAGTTTATAAAAAATTAATAGAAATTGTCGTAAACCACAAATTTACTTGTATTAAAGAAATAAGTTGAATCCAATATTCATAGATTTTTCTTAATTTGTTTGTGAAAGATTTTCCCCTATAATGCTTTAAGAATTAATATTTGACAAAAGCTTTTTCTTATAAGTAGATAAGAAGAAATTCAATAAGAAAACCCTATATAATGCGAATAATAAAAAATAGGTTTAAAATTAAAGATAGATAGTATGACTCAATTTTTTAGACACGTGTAGGACTAATTATTATTTATTTTAGAAATATTAAAATAAAATTATATATTTATATGGAAGATATTATATAAGTTTTATTATATGAACATGTTTTTTTTCTTTTAAAAAGAGTGATATTGTTTTTGAAGTTCATATAACCCAAAAAATATATATAAGACATAATTTTTTCACTCATATGGATATTTTTATAAAACCTGATTATAAGAATATAAATTGATATTTTACTTATAATTTATATCATATATTCATAACGACTATCATAAATATAAATATAATTAAAAAAATTCATCAACTGATAAATTGATAAAGTTTATAAAAAGTTAATAGAAATTGTCGTAAACCACAAATTTACTTGTATTAAAGAAATAAGTTGAATCCAATATTCATAGATTTTTCTTAATTTGTTTGTGAAAGATTTTCCCCTATAATGCTTTAAGAATTAATATTTGACAAAAGCTTTTTCTTATAAGTAGATAAGAAGAAATTCAATAAGAAAACCCTATATAATGCGAATAATAAAAAATAGGTTTAAAATTAAAGATAGATAGTATGACTCAATTTTTTAGACACGTGTAGGACTAATTATTATTTATTTTAGAAATATTAAAATAAAATTATATATTTATATGGAAGATATTATATAAGTTTTATTATATGAACATGTTTTTTTTCTTTTAAAAAGAGTGATATTGTTTTTGAAGTTCATATAACCCAAAAAATATATATAAGACATAATTTTTTCACTCATATGGATATTTTTATAAAACCTGATTATAAGAATATAAATTGATATTTTACTTATAATTTATATCATATATTCATAACGACTATCATAAATATAAATATAATTAAAAAAATTCATCAACTGATAAATTGATAAAGTTTATAAAAAGTTAATAGAAATTGTCGTAAACCACAAATTTACTTGTATTAAAGAAATAAGTTGAATCCAATATTCATAGATTTTTCTTAATTTGTTTGTGAAAGATTTTCCCCTATAATGCTTTAAGAATTAATATTTGACAAAAGCTTTTTCTTATAAGTAGATAAGAAGAAATTCAATAAGAAAACCCTATATAATGCGAATAATAAAAAATAGGTTTAAAATTAAAGATAGATAGTATGACTCAATTTTTCAGACACTTGTACGACTAATTATTATTTATTTTAGAAATAATAAATATAAGCAATGCCCTAGATAAATATTAAAAAATACGAAAATTGAGCTAGTTTATTTTTAATAAAATACGTTGTCTAATTATACTTACTAAACTAATTAGTACGTTGTCTAATTATAAATATAAGTCGTATCACATACTAAACTAATTTATACGACTCGTGCACGAACAAAATGAATATGTGAAAACCCTATATAATAAAAATTAATTTATACTAAACTAATTAGTTTATGAGATTATTTATTTTTCTAAATAATAAATAAGATTTTAGTCGTGCATGTTTTTTTTTGAGCAAAAGTCGTGCATGTTCATATAGGGGTATTAACTACGTAAAAAATAATCCTTCTAATATAGTACGTTGTCTAATTATAAATATAATTCGTATCACATACTAAACTAATTTAGTAAAAACCATAGATAGATATACGTTGCCTAATATCTATAATTTTTCTTATTTATCTTTTTCGGACATAGTGGCATCTAAGTTCTTTTATTAACTCAATTTTTCTTATTTCATTCAAGGAAAATAAAACTATAGATAGATAGTATGACTTTAAAGATAAGATTGAGGATTAGATAATTAAGGAAAATATAAGATTTGTCAATATCTATTTAAGTTGATAAGATTGAGGATTAGATAATTAAGGAAAATATAAGATTTGTCAATATCTATTTAAGTTGATAAGATTGAGGATTAGATAATTAAGGAAAATATAAGATATCTAGTTGTCAATATCTATTTAAGAATGAAATTTAATATGGAGTACTAGTTTTGATAAGATAAAAAAATCATGGTAAAAGGATGTTATATCTGGTATATAGACTGAGAAGTGAGAACCCATTTCGTGATAAAATATGAAAACGAAAAAAACGAGTAGTCATTCTTTATGTCTCGACATAATAATGAAAACGAATCATTTTTTTGTACTCGTTCTTACTTTTTCATGTAAAATTAAGATTGTTGATCTTTGGTCATTTTGTAGCTGTACAAACTAAGAAAAAGAATTAATAATGCATTATAACACCAAAGTGAAGTAGATTCATTGAATCTACATTTTCATAGCTTGCCAATTTGCCATCCAATGATGACGAAGATTCGATATGCCATCTTATAGGATGAATCCAAAACCACTAACTCATTTGTTGGGTTATCTTCGAAACACTGGGCTTGCTAAATAGGCCCATTTTTCAATAAGTTGGGCTTCAGGGGAAGGCCCATTTGTCCCGAATAATATGGTTTCATACCGGAGTATAAATTAAGATATAATTAAGTTTCCAAATCAACCTATACCGATCTTTTAAACTAGCTTAGTCCAAGTTCATAGTCTTAATACATGGTAGAAATTGATTATATATATTCATTTCAGTTTAAAAAAAAATGCTACTTATATATTTTATAAGACTATTAATTATATATAAATTTTATTTATGTACGAGATCGATATAATATTTATAATTAAAAAATATTAAACTTGAATTTTAGTACTTGAATTTTAGTTCAGTTATAAGCCATAAGATTGTTGTTCTTTCTTGTATTATACTAATGCATTTCAGTAAGTTTTCTTAAGAGTAATTCATCCTCAAAGAGTGACCTTCCGATGATTGTTTATGCCTACAGATTACTTTATTCAATGAGTGTACGTAGGCTTCTTCAAGTAGCCAATAGGTTTATTTGATTTGTATGATGTGTTATGAACTAACTAGCTTAGACTGTCTATATTAGTGTTAATTAAGATGTTTTTTCTTCACGTATGCGCTGGTCAATAGATGGCTAATTCAGATTGTGATTTCAATATTGTATATCAGTTTTCCGTCAAAATCTGATACAATATCTCAAACTCTTATAGGTTTACATAATACGACGAGATGGCTTGGGTGATCGATATTGATGGTGAAAACGATAACAGAATTGAAGATCAAGAAGAGATAGAGTCAAACTCACCCAGAAATGAAGATGTTGGTTCTGATGTACTAGATTGGATCAAGCTTTCAGAACCCGACGAATCAGCCAACTTAGAGAGCTTTGACAAATTCAGCATTCTTCTAGACGGCTCAGTATGCATCAATGCAATGTTTCCTGATGACACAAGGAAGAAATACTACAATCTTTGCACTCATCACGACTCCCCTCTCCATGAGAATCTTCACAAGGGTCTAAACCGCGGTCTAGTGGCCGGGTTGATAGCTCATACAATCAACATTTCTGATGCAATAAGCTCTTGCAAGTGTAGTGCACTTCGGTTTCGGAGAGTGGTCTTCTGACTTGTGGTGATTAGAAGGCGTTAAGACGACGTTAATTAAGCTTCTGTGTCTAAAGGAATAGGAGGTGTGTATGATCCTTTTTGAAAAATTAACCAAAGTTTTGTGTGCAACGTTTGATTCTGAATCTTCATTGAATCTATGTTTTCATAACTTGCCATCAAAGGGGTTCTAAGAAGATCTGAGAATTTAATTGTCTTATAGGACATTAACTGATTTGTTGGGCTCTCTTCGAATTATTGGGCCTTGAAAATAGGCCCATTTGTAAATAAGTTGGGCTTCAGGGTCAGGCCCATTTCTCCCGAATAATATGGTTTCACACCGATTATAAAATCACGATCATAACATTGGTTACATAACAACAAATTGAAGATATAATATAGTTTCCTAATTAACCTATACCGATCTTTTAACTTAACTGACTCGTAGTTCATAGTCTTAATACATAGTTGAAATTGATTGATTATATATATTCACTTTCAATATTCCATGTCCATACTTTTGCCAAATGGTTCCTTACTCCTTACTAAACTCAAGCTTATCCAGCTAATTAATGTAATGGAAAAGTGTCAATTAGTTTTCATGTACTTGTCTTTGGGTTATCTGACGTCGAAACTATCATATAATTATGAGTTAAGTAAGATTTCATGTCTCCAGATTGCAGTGTTAACTTGTTGATATTATGTGCCGTTTTATTGGATTCTACAACACCATTATTTTTTAGTTTCAGAAAAAGTTATGACACTACTACGTGACATTATTATTATTTTTCTCAGCACCATTATTTTTTAAAAATCACATTATCACAGCCTGAGAATCCCAGAGGGTAAAAAAAATCGTGTTAAATAAATAAATGATGGAATAAATGCGTTAAATGCATAAATGAAGCTTTTAGGTGTATGAAATTGATGATGGTGTTTTTGTATTTATGCATGCAGGAAAATTCAAATTTACAGAGAGGACGCTATTATGAGGGGCATTTGTTGCTTTGTGGGGAGGATGTTTTTTTCTCTAACTCTTTCCAAAATATTCCTCCTCTCTCATATGGGTTCAACTTCAACCTTCAACTTACATGATTGGTTCTCTTCTCTTCTCTTCATGTATGGCCAGTTGCCACTTTCCAAAACCCTCATTCAACTCTTCCCTCCCATGATATCTATCACATTTTAATTAATTAATTAATGCCCAAAATTACATTTTAGATCATTTAGATCCCAAAATATAATGTTTTAAAGTTAATTAAATCACAAAATGTTGCATCTAAATTAAATTGTTAACTAGCGCGCCCGATCAATATATACGGGTGGGGGTCGTAGTGGTAAAAAGTTTGGGAAAATGTTGTTAGGTTTCAGGTGCAACATGTCTCTTTCATTGGATCAAGTTGATAGATGCAAGTGAATTTAGTTAATTTACGGGTTTTGTCGACAGAGTTTCGAGAGGCCATGCGATTTTTTATTTAACCTAACATAATACTGTAATTCATAATATACCACGTAACAAAACGAAACGAAACAAAGTTCATTCAACGTTTTTTACCTACATTTTTGGAACTTATTATCTGTACTAGCTTCACAAATGAATCAAACCGGAATAAATCACAAAATGTTACATCTAAGTTAAATTATTGACTGGCGCGCTCGATCAATATAAATGGGTGGGCTCGTACTGGTAAGAAGTTCGGGAAAATATTATTAGGTTTCGAATGCAACATGTCCATTTCATCGGGTCAAGTTGGTAGATGCAAGTGAATTAATCTAATTGTCTTCGGACATCTGGTCAAATGGTTAAGGCTTTAAAGATATTACTTAGAGGTCATCGGTTCGACTCTCATTGACCATGTCCTCAACCAAAAAAAAGTGAATTAATCTAATTTACGTGTTTAGTCGACCGAGTTTACAATGCGATTTTTTTTAACCTAACATAATATACCACGTATAAAACGAAGCGAAACAAAGTACATTCAACTTTTTTGACCCAAAATTTGGAACTTATTATCTGTACTCCATACATGAATCAAACCCGGAATAAATCACAATCCAAAACCCAAGTTTTATCAAATCCTATACAAAACACTTCCAAACCCTTTTTACTCCTTTTTAAGAAGATCATTATTCAGTAGCAAAGACAACAACCCTACTAAGTAAAGGCCTAAAAGAAGTTAGAAAGACATCAAATTTCTCTCTCCTTTAAATATATGAAAAGCTGAAAGTTCATTGATTTTTATAAAAGCCTTTTTATAAAGCAAAGGAAAGCTGCTCCGAACCGAAAGCTGCTCCCTTTTTTTTTTTAATTTAATTTCCCTTTTTCTCCTCTCATCCCCTTCCCCCCCTCCACAAAACCTCCATTCTTGTCTCCCCTCTTTCCTCTCCTTCCTCTCACCATTTCATCACAAATCAAAAAAAAATCAATTAAGGACCACCATAAACCCACGTACACCCGCACCCACCCTATCATTCCCCTCGTTCATTACCATGTTACTCGACACCACCACCAATAACAACACCAACAACAGCAGCAGCAGCTCCGGCGAAATCCCCGCCGCTCCGATCGACAACTCCCCCGGCAACAAGCGCAAACGCCGCCCCGCCGGCACACCCGGTAAACAATTTTCTAATTTTATTTCCAACAATAATGTCTTTCTGTCGTTCGGATCTTTTGGACGCACCTCTTTTGCGTAAAGTCAGGGTGCCCGACCCCCAAATTCTCCAGTAGGGGAAGCACACTGGGCTATTGTTATTATTGTTTTTATTTATTTATTTAGTTACTGATCGGGTGGATCGGGTCGGGTCGGGTTTGGGGCAGATCCGGACGCGGAGGTAGTGTCGCTATCTCCGCGGACGCTGCTGGAGTCGGACAGGTACGTGTGCGAGATATGCAACCAGGGGTTCCAGAGGGACCAGAACCTGCAGATGCACCGGCGCAGGCACAAGGTGCCGTGGAAGCTGCTGAAGCGCGAGACCCCCGCCGGGTCGAGGAAGCGCGTGTACGTCTGCCCCGAGCCCACGTGCCTGCACCACGACCCGTGCCACGCGCTCGGGGATCTCGTCGGGATCAAGAAACACTTTCGCCGCAAGCACAGCAGCCACAAGCAGTGGGTGTGCGGGCGGTGCTCCAAGGCGTACGCGGTCCAGTCCGATTATAAGGCCCACCTCAAGACCTGTGGGACCCGCGGCCACTCTTGCGATTGTGGCCGCGTTTTTTCCAGGTCAGTATATAGTTAGCTTATATCAGTGCTCGAAAAAACATTCTTCGTATAATAATAACCAATGTTCTAAAAAATGTTAGACGATCTATACCTATTGCGGTTTCTAGATCAGGATCATAAGTTGATTGACAGTGGGTTAAAGTAATTAGTTGAAGTTATGATTATTCCGAGATTCCTATCTTTTTCAATTGGTGATTTTTTACCCATAAGGGCCTGGTGAAAAAAGCAAGGTAGAGTGGATTTTTTTTTGTCTTATGCATGTTGGGGACTGTTACTGTTTGGCGAGCATAAAAATAATTGAGTATAATGATTTTGATTGTTGAAGATATGTTATGTACGTACGCACATTGAGAAGAGTTCAAAAGAGCTACATTTATTAAGAAATAATCAAGAAAGAGGAATGGATTTAGTGGTTTGTCTTTAGAGCACATTATTAGCATTCATGGAAGGAACCAATGGCATATTATCAAATTTTCCAATCCTTAGTTTTTTTGTCTTCTAATCATCATGCTCATTCTATGAAGACAACCAAAAAACGCTGAGCTTTGTTATACCTTTTGAAGACATATCGCATGATAGCAACCCACTGTTTATCTATCGCCATCTTCAAAATCTCTCTAGTTTGTCTCCATTTGATCGCCATCTTCCGACCCATAAGAATGTACTTTGTGTGTGTTTTTTTGTATAGGGTTGAGAGCTTCATAGAGCACCAAGATGCTTGTCACATGGGCCGGCTTAAGCCGGACCATAACTTGCAACAATCTCCGGTTTGTCTGTCCCGGTCTGGCTCGATCACGGCCCGCGAGAAACATGGAGTCAAGGAGAATAGCTCGAGCGCTTTGGAGCTCCAGCTATTGCCCTCCTCGTCCAAGCACACTAATGCTATGGAGAATAGTGTTGTGAATTGGTCGACAAAGACGCACACGGATCGTACCCATTCTTCGACCCAGCTCCAGCTTTCGATCGGATCTTCGTCGGAGTTTAGTAGTGACAAGAATGATCAGTCGTCAATGGCAGTCGAGAAGCCGAAAGCAATGTCACAAGTGAGTTACAAACATATCCCTAGCTACCTTACATCAAATCATGTCATGTATATCATGATCCATAAGTATGGATGAGATATTGAGATATATGTTTCTATATTATTAAAATACATATGTGATCGATCTCACTTGAATTTTACCAAAGCTAACTTTAGAATTTAAGTTGGATAGTTGGAAAATGGGAACTAAAAAACAAAATCTTCTTAAGGAAACCAAACAAATCTAGCTAGCAAAAATGGTACGTATACTAACATTTTATACTTCAACACATGAGATTTGACCTACGTATACATCAACTTACTACTAAAGCTCTTTTGGGACCATTTGCAAATACCTTTCCTATATATTCCAAAACTATAAGACTTTTTCTAGGCATTGATTCGAGAATGCACCTTATACTTTTATCTACATTGGGATGTTACATACCTAATATATATACTTATTATCAACTTAGAGTATTTTTCATGTCGAGCTTACTCGCATGATCGATGACAAACATATAATGATCAAAACAGGCAGAGCTGGTGTCAGCGTTGAGGGAGGAAAGTGGCGAGGAGTTGAGGCAAGCGATGGCGGAAAAGGCATACGCGGAGGAGGCGAGGAGGGAGGCGAGGCGTCAGATCGAGATAGCAGAGAGAGAGTTTGCGGACGCGAAGAGGATAAGGCAACACGCGCAAGGGGAGCTGCAGAAGGCGCACGCGCTCAGGGAGCAGGCTATGAAGAAGATCACCTCGACACTGCTCGACGTCACATGCCACGCTTGCAAGTTTCAATTCCAAGCGCCATGCAACATCAACAGTAGTAGTAATAATAATAATAGTAATAGTCTGAATGATCAGGCGACGGCGATGAGCCTTCAACAAATGAGCTATGCCTCGACGAATCCCATCTTTACTGCCCAAGACGACGATGAGAACAACGAGGCTCGCCATGATCACGATCAAGACGTCGCGTAAACAAGTTTCATGGGTGTGGTTTGATGGTACGGTGTTTGTACGTTGTAATCGATGATATGTATTATGTAATGTAGTTTGGTATGTTTTTTTTTTGAGTTGTTTTGGAGTTGTGTGTGTGTTGTTGGGCACGTACGTGTACGTATAGAGAGGGGTGCAAGATCGGTATTTTATGATGGCTAGCTGTTTTTTTGTGAGTGTGGAAAATGATCTGTATTTGTCATGGACATGTATGGCCAATATTATTGTATTGTTAATTAATTAATTATTTCATAAAGCATGCATGCATGGAGTATCGGGGTAACTTTATTCTGATTAATATTAATTGTTTACGGTTAAATTAAACGTCAATTATTCCAGCTAATTATTTACAACACTGGAATCTCCAGCTAACTAAAGTGAGATGGCGCCTTTTTACTGTGTTAATGCTTTATGTCAACGCGCAAATTGTGATAGTTAATTATGTGTAACATGCATTCATAATCACAACGTAGTGGTCTTATTAGTAAATAAGCTGTAAAAAATCCAGGCAAAACATGTCTATTAATCATTATGATGGAAATAAATTTATATATATAGCCATTACTGTGGGGTTTAACCTTAGTTTTTACTATGGATTGGATGATTATTTCTTTTGTCGAAGGAAAGACGAGACTCTACGACCTGTCGAGGAGACATTCTATTTAATAAAACGGTTAAATAGTCCGCATGCGGGGACTAATTAGAAGTGGTAGTAACTTGGAAACGCAGGGTCGGATGTAAATTATGTGTAAGCCTAAATAATACGGAGTATTTAACGATCGAGAACCTTCAAGCTTTAGTTTTCCAACAATTAGATTGTTCATGCATGTTTTTGAGATAAACTCTAGCAGATTTACATGTTTAATATGGACTTAGTTAATTACAATAATGGCAAATCTCTTGATCGGGAATGAAAATGGCAAAAGAAACCACCACTCAAAATTGTACTCCACTATAAATTGAGCTGGAAAAGTCTTCTGAAAGTGTTGAGTATTATTGACCGGTACGAACTCTTTCCACTTTTATTTTTAAAATTTTTTTCACTGAATGAGATAGTTGTAAATATATATGTCCAAAAAAAAACCCATTTGAAAATATTTAAATTAGAAGAAGCCTTCTGCGCTCATACTCAATACTTTTGGTTGGGTCAGATTCTCTTTGGACTATCTGAAGATCTTTGTTGGGTGCATTCGTCAGGGAAAATGGAGGGTGACCCTTCCTGAATCATTAAAGTATTTTGTACCATCCCTTTCTTCATCATTATTTTTAATAAGGAAGGGATTAGGATAGATGTAGTATTGTTTAGACTGGTCTATAACATATACAAGGAATTAAAAATACAGTAATTACTAAATCAGTTCTAAAGAAAAAGCGCAAATCGTCACCCGAAAGTCTCGATCAGTGAGCTGATACACCAAACGGTTTCTTTGTCGTTTTACTTACAGACATGATACACTGTTTTTTTCAAAATTATTTTGAAAAATACTCTATTTATTTACGTAAATAAATGAATTGATTAATTACACTGACTGTGGTACTAATAGTAGTACAATAAATTGTGTGTAAATTTTCTGAAGAGTAATAAAAGGAAAGAAGAAGCAGCTTTTTCATTTCTTTGTCATTTTACAGTTTACACACATACCTAATACACTATTTTTTCGAAGTACTCCGTATTTATTTACGTAAATGAATGAATTGATTAATTACACTGACTGTGGTACTAATATTAGTAATAAATTGTGTGTAAATTTTCTGAAGAGTAATAAAGGGAAAGAAGAAGCAGCTTTTTCACTTTCTCCTCTCTTTCTGAGAAGCTTTTAATACGAATGAATGAAAATGAAGATGCCATGTTTTTCAGTGCCCAGTGGGTAGGAATAGTAGGATAGCAAATGTTTAATGCTACAGAAGCTCCTGTCGCTCTCACAAACTCTAGCTTTTTTTTTGTTACTACAGTATTTTTTATTTTTTTGCCCTTTTAATATAAATTTATCAAATTCAATCCATAGTACGGAGTATTTGTCCCAATTTGTTCTTTTTTAGGAAACTAATTTTAAAAAAATCAGAAAAATAGTTGCACTCGATTAAAACTTATGATGAAATGTGCGTGCAAAAGTCAGGGTTCACATTCAAGTTTTAAGATGATTAATAAGTTTGTTAATATGTCTTCAATCTGAATCACACACTGCGACAGGTAGCACGGGGGTCTCGTTGGGCCACACAGTACACTATGTTTTCTGTTTCTGGGCCTATTGCATTCTGTTTTGGGCTTGCGGCCCATAATTGTAACTAGGGTTTCTTGAGTCACTATATAAACTCTTGAAATACCTAGACCTCTGTATTCTGAATTCTGTCTTCCATAATAATATACGGTTTCTCTGCCCGTGAACGTAGGTAACACATCGTTACCGAGCCACGTAAGTCTGTGTGTCGTTCTTGCTTTATTGTTTTCGTTCGATCTCTCGTTACAACAAAGTTGATGTAGTAGAGAAGTATAGTACACAGATCGAGAAGTTAAAAAGTATATATAGCAAATATCGAGCAAGGAATGCAACACAAATTCCAACAATGTCGCAAAAAATACTACTTCCTCCGTCCCAAAACATTTGTCGACCATGCACGGTAATTAACATGAAGTTGAAAAGTTGAATAATTGGGGTAATACATAAGTATAGAAGTTAAAAAAATGATAAAGTTGATGGGAAAGGTGGATAATTGGGGGTAGTATATAAGATTGAATGAGGGTAGTTTTGTATTTTTATAGGAAAAAGTGATAAAAGTGATGAAAAAGTTGGATGATGGGGGTAATATATGAGATTGAGTAAGGGTAATATCTACGGAGTATTGATTCGGCGGTAGTTCATACATTGAGAGGTAGAAGGCTTTGGCGTGCGAATTAGCTAGTATGAAGAACACAAACCAAACAAAAAACAACAAAGCAAGGGTCCCAAAATAGTGTCCAAACCAAAACCGCATGAATAATAAGCGCCACGAAAAAATAAGATGTCAAACTCCAAATACATAATGTTACAAGCTAAGTAGATGGTGGTATTATGAAGATCGACCAAAACATTTTGTTGCCTTGATGGCTTAAAAGTCTTTTTAGATCTTGTCTGATTGAATGGATGTCTCATTATACGAGCAAAAATAATCAAAAAAAGTGTTATGGTGAAAGGTACATACCAAAAGGTGGAGTTCATAATGTTACAAACTATATAAAAAAAAATCTTTTTTTTCTTAAGTTATAAAACTTGGCACAAGACTTTCAGTTTAGAGAGGAACGACATGGAGTACAGATGATGAAAAGGAGCGCAATCACATGTTTACTTTTAGGCAATAGGATGCAGAAGACCACTCTCAAATCTCAATCCCCCTTTATTTTTCTTTTGTTTCTATTATACAAATTTAGGGTTCCGTTTTCTTTTGGATGTGGGTTTGTTTCTTCTTTAAAAGGGTATTTTTTAAAAAAATAAATAAATAAATGTTTTTTTTTCCTGATAGAGATGATGAGTGCAACCACAGCAAAGGTGAGAGGAGAGGAGCATGGGCAAGGGAAAGCCAAAAAGAAGGATGCCCTTTCTTTTGTCACTTTTCCTCTTTTCAACCATGTGCTTAGCTTTCTTGTTTCTTTATAAATATAATAACTTGTTTGTTACGTTCTTAAGTTCGATCCCATACCAACTTGTTTGATAATTATTTTATAAATTAAATGATGTTGAAATTAAAAACAATATTGTACGTATATTTTGTGACAATAACATACAATGATTTAGCTTTTATAAATTAATTGACCAATTTTAAGAAATTAAATAAATTTAGGATCATAGATTATACAGTCACAAATTAAAATCATTTTTAAAATCATTTTTTGTATTTGATTTGCTTCAAAGGAAAATGCCCCACAAAGTTATGGACTCAAATCCTCTGTCCCCTTCGCATGTCCCCTTTCCGTGTCCCTCTCTTCTTATTGGACGGAATTATTTATTTCGGTAGAATTAAAGGGAAAATATAGGGGAGACCCATACTTTCAACCAATAAGGACGGAGGGACACGGGAAGGGAACGTGGGAAGGGGACAGAGGATTTGGATCACAAAGTTATGCATTTGTTAGAGCTACACTTACAATTATCAAAGTTGTTTTGATCAACTTGGATGTCTACAGTGTCGTCATGCTTTTAGAAAGGCCATCCACAGTAGCGGACTTTCTTGCTTTACTTGTTTTTTGGTTTCTTATTGATTTTCATGTTTTGTTTGACCCTTTTGAGGGTGTATACTCCTTGCTTTTTAATGATATTAAGGGCCGGGTTATCCTTCGTTTGCGTACTAAACCATTTTTATTTAATTAATAAAACGCCCCTTAGAACATGGAGACTATACAGTCTCTCCTTCAACCAAAAAAAATCGTTTTTATCAAAAATTCACTTCTAAATTATAATCAACCATTTTTAAAACTATAACCCATGTTAGGGCACAAACTGTCTTATAGTAATATGCCAAGACCGCAAATATATATAAACCCTATAAAATTCGATAAATCCTAAAACAAAAACTAGAAAAATAAAAACCCAAAGAAATAATTTAATTACACGTTTAAGAATGACAACAAGAACCAAACATGCCCTAACAAAATCACATTAAACTATAATTATCCCTTTGAAAATGGGAGATGATAGTTAGGCTTCAACTTTTCTTTTGAGGCACACACCATGTGTTTGGATATAATTATTGTAGCAAAGTCTAAAACACCACCCAACACTCTTCTTCTAGAGGTGGTACGTTACTGATAGTGACCACCTGCAAACACAAACCCTTTCATGCATTTTTTTCCTAATTAAAATTATGTTGTTGTCCTTTTTATTCCCCCCCCCCACCCCACACACAAAAATAAATTATGTTATTGTCCTTTTTATCCAACTATATGTTTTTGCATCTTTCGTTACATAATAATCCAAGTGAAACATCACAAGTACGGTTAATGATATACATGTATTGGTTCATCACAAAACTCTAAACTTTGTCTGGTATGATTAACTATATATTCAACTAGCTAGGGTCGATCGTGTTACACGTATGCAATTTAAACCTGTGTGTATGAATTACCTAGTTTGATTTTTGAGATGCATGTGTACGTACACTTTATCAATTGCTTTCTGAGAAAAAGGGCATTTCACTCGAGCTTGAAACTTGTTGGTTGTTCTTCATTATTGTGCATCCGAAGTATTTATGGTAAGGTTTTTTTTTACCCATAAACATTTTACAAACCTAATTGTAAAACTACTCTAAATATATATAATTATAACAAAAAAACAATGCTCTAATAAGCATTCTCGATCATTTTATGCTCTAAGTGCACAGCACATTTAACGAAACTACTTACTTACCCAACTAGAGAATTTCGTCCAATATTTTCCCAAATATTCTAACCATTAAATATGAAGATGCCAAAAAAAGTTTTTTGAATTAAATTTATCGATTTTATGCACATCAGAGAAAGAAACCAACTTTTAAGAAAATAAGATATTTAACATGTGGTTTTTATAATATTTAACATGTGGTTTTTTGCAATTAGCCAAAAGAGAGAAAATAGTGTTCCGTGTAACGGATCAAGCGGATCACAAATGCCCAGAGCTGATCACAAGTACACACCATTAAGCCCATTCTTCAAATGTGTGGGCTTTTGATAAATCGAGGCCTGTTTTAGAAAATATTATAAACGTTGGGCCAGTACCGACAATTTACTGGTAGTTGGCATTACTCGAAGCTCTTGTTGAGGAACTCAAATCCTTTGTCCCGTTCCACGTCCCCTTTCTGTGTCCTTCGTTTCTTATTGGTCGAAAGTATGGGTTCTCCCTATATTTTCCCTTTAATTCTACCGAAATAAATAACTTCGACCAATAAGAAAGAAGGGGACACGAGAAGGGGACACCGGAAGGGGACGGAGGATTTGGATCCCTTGTTGAGTTGTTGTTTTTACAGCAAATGACAAACCAATTTTGTGACATTTTTCATATATGATTTGACATCCATTTCATACTCACCGCCTTATGTGAGCGGCTTTCTAGTATTTTTTCTTTTAAGGTAAGAATTAGACGAGCGTTCTTACGGGATCGGTCTAGATTATGCAGACGGATGAGCACAATCAATTTTGAAACTATATACGAGAGATAGGGGGAGGCCGAATTTAGTTATTTTATATGCCAGTATGCCACAACATTAAAGAGGTTAGTAAGTTGTTAAATGCGAATCTATACTATATATTAAAGCCGGAGAATTTCGAGCCTCCACGTTAATTCTGGCCCCACTTTATTAACAATTTTATATGTTTTATTTTTCCTAATTATCTAATCTTTAACTTTATCTTTTTTCTTACCCATCATATATCTATCTTTAAAGGCATATGATTTATCTTTACAATTTCTTTAATTATCTAATCTTTAATTTATCGTTTTTCTTACTCATCTAATATCTATCTTTGAAACAGTATTATCTATCTTTAAATTTCTTTCTATAAAAGATACATATTAATTAACTTAACTTTTTCAATTTCTATTTTAATCTATTTATATATAAGAATTAATATATATTAGTAGATACACAAATTAACGGAAAAAAATGACCATTACCCGTACATGGTACGGGTCTTCAACTAGTTGTCTTAAAATCGCAGAATATCACTCACGTAACCACGATGAAACGTGTTCTCGTCGAAGTCCAACATAATGCATTAGTGCACTTATAACAGTGAAATACCATTTACCACATTTAATTATGTAGAAATATCAATCATTATATATATGTATATATTATAAAAGCCGACCGTTTTCGAGCCACCACGTTAATTCTGACCCCACTTTATAAATTAATTTTAATGTGTTCTTATTCAACTCAGATAGATATAACAACTTTATATCTTTTATTGTCCTTAATTATCTTATCTTTAATTTTATCTTTAAAGTCATACTATCTATCTTTAACATTTCATCATGTTGATTCTGACCCTACATTATATATTAGTTTTAATATTTTCTTTTTTACCTCAAATAGATAATAAAAACTTTATATCTTTTATTTCCCTCACTTATGTTATCTTTAATTTTATCTTTAAGTCATACTATCTATCTTTAAAATTTTCTTCTCTAAAAGATAGATAACATGCATTCACGTACAAATTCACAAATTGATTTTCCTTTATGGTTCACGTTGTCAAATTCATTCAAGAATTATAAATTCACGTACGTACATTGTCAATTTGAAGGTTAAGGTATGATATATTTTTTAATTTATTTTCTTCTACGTTTCTTCTATCCTAGACAGGTTAAACATTCACCGTACATACGTATGTTTTGCATCTATACTACCTACATTATAAAGCGGAGACAATGCCTTCATAAAAATTTGCGTCACGTGTCATTTTTATAATAAAATAATTCGTTGGCTCTACTTTATACATATTAGGTAGTTAGAATCTCATATAATCTTATCCTATAAATATTGCTTAAAATTTACCAAAAATATCACTTACCAAGAATCTATACTATATATTAAAGCCGGAGAATTTCGAGCCTCCACGTTAATTCTGGCCCCACTTTATCAGCAATTTTATATGTTTTATTTTTCTTAATTATCTATTTTTTAGTTTTATCCTTTTATTTACCCATCAAATATCTATCTTTAAAGGCATACTATTTATCTTTAAAATTTCCTTAATAATCTAATGTTTAATTTTATCCTTTTTCTTACTCATCTAATATCTATCTTTGAAACAATATTATTTATCTTTAAAATTTCCTTCTATAAAAGATACATATTAATTAACTTATCTTTCCAACTACCATTTTAATCTATTTATGTAATAATTAATATAAGAAATTCGAATTTAAAAAAGAACTTTAAACTATCATGGTCCTATGTTACTTGGAAGATAAAAAAACATATAAAGTTAGATAATATATAATAGTACATATATAGTAGCTAAGTTATTAATTTTAAAGAACATATGTATTAATTAAACTAGGAACGTGATAGATATGATATAATACGTACATAGTAGCTAAGTTATTATCTATCATACGTAATATTAATTGTGTATCATCTATCTTCTTCTTCTTTCAAATTTCTATTTTTTTTCACCTAATATTTATCTATTTCAACTATTTGCTTAGATATTTTTTTTATAATCATATATAGTTTCCATATTTTGTATCATTATTTTTTTATCCCATAAATTTATAATTTAAGTAAATAATATCTAAAATATATTTGAGAAATATTTAAAAAATATATGAAGTAAATTGTGTTATGATCGATGTTTTATATTTATAGTTTTATAAGACCTATTATGATATTCATTTTATGTAAAAAAAAGTTATTACTGATTAAAATCTATTTTTCTATAAGATTTATGTAAATAAGTCATCATTAACTTAATTTATTATTTCTATCATCATATAAAAATATTATTAATTATGAAAATATATATGTTGATAAAATCTTTCAACTCAGATTTTGTATCATATCACATATGAATTTTTTAATTAATCAAATATATTTTGGAAAAAATGATAGTATTTTCTACTCCGTATGATTTTTATTTTAAGTCATATCATATAAAATTTATATTAAATTTATTCTTAACATCAAATCATGATTTTGGATCGACAAAACATTATAACGATTTCGGATAAAAAGATGACATCAAATATCTATTTCCTAATAATATTATTATGCATTCTTTTATTAAATAAATAATACGTCAAAAAAATATTATTAACCGTTTCCCGTACAGGGTACGGGTAATAATCTAGTTAGCTATAATCTTCTCATAAATATTATTATTTAATGAAATGTGGTATTTATCATACACTAATTTTTGAACAAATCCAACTTATTTATATTATGAGTTGATTTACTATTGGTAAAAAAACACCAATCACAATACGAAGATAAATATATATGATCCTATAATTTCAAAGTGATCATTTACATATCTATATTAAATTGGATTAATAATTACATTACCCGTACATGGTACGGGGTTAAACTAGTTGTCAATTTAAAGGTCAAGATGTTACGTTGTGACAGAATGATTCGGGTTATAAAAATATTATAATTGATTATAAAAAATATTACGAGATTTATAATGTACATACGTACATTATATGCATTATATAAGTGTCAAATTGTTAATTCAATCTCGAAACCGTTAATTCGGATTTAAATTTACATTACCCGTACATGGTACGAGATTTATACTAGTATACATGCAGTAAATAGAATAATTCAAACAAATCATTAATTTGTTTTTTTTATCAAATACTCTTTAATAAAGCTTATAGGAGTATCCTACTATATCTTTAAAGCAAATTCTTTTACAGACCTATTATTCAGCCACATGTAAAAAAAATTCTGCCCTTTTTCTTTTCAGCCCAAAAATCTCTCCACTCCACCCACGTTCTTTTATCCGTTAATAAAAACAACCGCTTCAAACCCACGTTCTTTTCATCCGGCCTTTTATTACCTTCTTTTTGCGATCTTCGCTTTCCAAACCCTAAAACTAAAACCACGCTCGAGGCCACCATCACTTTCCTGGCCATGGCCCCTCCGAACACCTTTCCGTTACTCCCGCCGATGAAGATCGCCAGCCAGTGCGCCGTTGACGTCGACGAGGGGGGCCGCTCCTTGGTTGAGCAGACGGCCGGAGAAGCCCATGAAGGTGGAGAAATTGGTCCTTTTATCCTCACAAGGACATTTGGATTCTCTCATCTCGTCCATTCTTCAACAAACAATAGCTAGGCTTGGTCATATATTGTTGGAGACTACGAGAATGGCAAAACCGACTCCGGTCAGCGACACGACCAGATACGCCACGTCGTAGAGCGCGTGACGGCCGAGAGGTTCGTGGCGAAGTCGATCCCGTGGCGCTTGCTCGTGCACCCTCGGGTCGAACCCGCCCATGTTGAGCTCAGGGCATTGCGATCGCTTG
The DNA here is from genome assembly GCA_934048045.1 of Polygonum aviculare. NCBI lineage: Eukaryota > Viridiplantae > Streptophyta > Magnoliopsida > Caryophyllales > Polygonaceae > Polygonum > Polygonum aviculare. The sequence goes on from OW204024.1 coordinate 2,051,145, forward strand.
CAACAGTTCATTCCTTCACCATCTTTGCAAATGTGGTGATCGGCGTTCTGTTGCTCGTCTTCTCAGCTGTCATGCCTTGTGCTCCAAGATTGGCTTGCGTGGCGAAGAGATTGATCTGTGTTGGGATGTGGATGGGGGAAGGACACGATTGGATTTGGGGCGTCTTTGGTGTTGCTGATGTCGTCGTCTTCTTGGTTAGTGCTCTACCTGGTGTTTCTAACCATTCAGTTCCTCTACTGACCACAACATGAAGAGCTTAACTTTCCTCAGTTGAAGATGATCATGTATCTGAGATCACTATTCAGCATAAATAGGTTGTTCCGATGGCTAACACTAAGTAGTAGTATTAGAGCATCTCCAACAGCATCTCCAAATTCTTGGAAGATGTGAATTTGAAGATTTTTGTCCTAATTTTTGCCCCAACAGATTCTCCAAACTCATCTCCAAAATGGAGAAGATCTCCAAAACTCATGGTGGGTTCTCCAAATTTGGAGATTTCTCTCTTTTCTCCATATTGTGAATTTGCATTAATGTTTTCTTTTCCTTTTATTTTTTTGATTAATTAAATGTAAAAAGTTGTTTTTTCTTACCTCTTCAACTCTTTCATCCAATCATGTTTTTACTTCAATAAATATTGATTCTCCAAAATGGAGAAGTTGTTGGAGTTGGAGCAATGTTTTTTTGGAGAAAGTAGCTATTTTTTTCCCATTTTGGAGAAAGTCAAGAGATGCTCTTGCTAACTTGAAGTTAATGTTTTTCTTTTGTGTGTGCTTTTGTTTTTTTTTTATCACAATCCTCTGTACTTTACAATCATAATTTAAAGGTTCATATATATGCTATTCTCATTCTCTTTTGTAATATTGATCAAAGGTCCATATATGGCTCGAGGAGATTTTGTGGGATAAAAAATATGGGATGGATATCTATTCTTGCAAAGGTGGTCAAATCATAGCTGACTTAGATGAACTGCACACTCTGCAGGAAATGTGCTCAACTACGACTTCATCCAAAAGTTAGCCAAATTTCCACCTCATGTAAACCATCAGTTGTATTTGGTGTTGTATACATAGTCACGCACGGAATTGAACATGATTTATAATGACGTGTTAGGTTTTCTTCAGGCAGTAAGAGATTATATATATATGAGGCAGAGATTTATGTCATTCATGCTTATTTTCAATAGACTTGCAAAATCTTTGAAAGCTATGTGCTAAAGATTACCTCTGAGAACAAGTACTATGCAGATGCAGATGGGCAATAGGAAAGACTAGAGAGAATTAGGATGGAACGTCGAACTCGGGATAAAAATAGCCTTCCTGAGAGCTATTCCTTGGAACAGTGCTTTCAAGTTTTCTGACGCTTAGGCAAGCGTCAGAAAACTATCAAATCTCTTATCATGGTAAGCTTATTTTTTTCCATATTACAATCTCAAGAATTATTATTTTTAATCTCAAGTTTTCTGGCACTATTTTTTATGATCCTTTCTTTTAAGTTTAGCATTTGATCATTATTCTTTCTTTCCACTATATTATTACTATTTACTACCCTTTTGAGAATATAAAGAGCTTTTATGATGTTTGAATAGATGTGTGAGCTTATTGTGTTGGTTGGAGATTTGTAAGATTGGAATTTGTATAGTGTTATATAGGGGAAAAAATTCCACATTTTCATCTTTCCTCCAATGATTTACAGAACTGGTAATTTTTCTACAAAAATCCTTTTGACAAATTTTCTCTTACTTTTCCAGATTTTGCAAGACCTTTCATATCTTGGGACTTGGAACCGTCAGATTGCTCCTTCACGCAAATAATAAATTTAGACCACTTTCTTACTTATTTGAAGCGTAAATTGAACCAATTATCTTCTCACTGAAGGTTGTCTTACAATGGAGAACATCATTCCGTAGATCTCCGTCTTGATTTTAGTGTTTCTTTTATCTCTATCTATATGTATATTTTTTTCATCATTATATATCTCCAATTGATTTTCATGTATATATCTTATTAAATTTATTTCTGAGTGAATTCTTATTATTGAATATAATATCATATGTTATTACTTTATATTGTATATTTATATATATTATATATTATCGTATTGTATACAATTCTAATAAAATGAGGATTTTCCTTGCTTATATTATTATCTATCATACCCTTATTATTAGTTTAAAAGATATATTATTGATTGAGATTCCATAATAATGATTGAGATTTCAATTGTTTTAGTAAAAAAAATGTTGTATTATAAAAAAAATGATTCATTTCGGAATCTCTATTAATTTAGTTTTGGATAACCAATGTCACTATCATAACAAAAACTTATAAATTAGGGATATAATTTTTTATATTCAATAATTTATAATCCAAATAGTACAAAAAATATGATAAAAATATTATTCCAATTATCTAAACAAAAATATATATTATTCGACTATAAAAAGGCCAATGAACCCATTTGACATACAACCATAAAAAAAACGATCAAAACAATACCAAGCAATAAATATTAGGACGTTGTGCAATGTTGATAGTTTGACACATGTATTGGAAAAATTTAAACATTAAGCCTGTTACTTCTTGATGTTTTCATATAAGTTATCTTAAAATTTATAGATATCAATTTATAGTTAAACCAAACCATAACCACAATTAAATACTTTAAATGAAATAAGAGCTTTTCCTTTCTAAACTCTTGAATTGTAAGGAGAGGCCTTATTTCATTTAGGAGCGCTGTTTTCATCCAACTACAAAAATCATAAGAGAAGAAAGGTCCACAGAAGAATCGGAGTATGCCCGGTTCACCAGGTTCTACCACTGCAGGGCCCAATCATACTCAAAAGAAGAGTTTGATCCTCGCTCAGAAGAAACGCTAGCTATATGCTTAAAACATGCAAGTCGAACGTTGTTTTCAGGGAGCTGGGCAGAAAGAAAAAAGGCTCCTAGCTAAAGGTAGCTTGTCTCGCCCACGAGGTGAGAACAAATGTTCAAAACCATTCAAATTTAAGTATAATTAAAATATTTAATATTTATAATCAATAAAATTATTCAACTTTATCCCGTGCTAAGCACGGGACTAACATAGCTAGTTATTTTTAAGTTGAAAAATAAAACAATATCCAACCTGTATGTTTTTTTTTTAAAACAGGAGAAAACCTTTTCTTGTGAAACTCGAACTCCGTACGACAGGGGAGGAAAGACGAGACTCGAGTTTCTTCCAATCACACACAGAGTTGCCGTTTTTCCTTCTAACTACGAGTTCAAGAAGACCCAGAATTTGTTCTTCCTTCGTTGACATCCGCCGAAGCTTTTTCCGGATCGAGCGAGGACGACGAAGACGGTAAAATTGCACCAATCGGTCAACGAATCGACAGAAATCAGATTTGATTCCCACATAGCAAAGGTTCGAAATTCTTGCCTTTGCGATCTGTCTATTTGTCCTCGCTTGTTTCAATTGCTAAATTAGGCGTGAAATTCGATCACGTTTGTTGAAGATTCCGTTCCCAATTTGTAACTTTTGCGAGGTTTGTTGAGAATTCGGAGTGCTAATTTGTGGTCGACCCCGGAATTTGATTCTAAGGTCCTTTCTGTTGAGAATTTGGATTAGGGAGCAATCCAATGCGTGTTGTGATTAGGTTATTCTTGAATTGAAGTCTTTGCTTTCCTTAATGTCTGATTCAATTCAATAAGTGTTAATTGGCTTTAACGAAGAAGATTACATGGCTCGCTATGCAAACTATGATATCCTTGACTATATCCTTCTCGCCAATTTAGGGTTTCGATGATAGCCTTGGTTGAACATGATGAAAATCCATAATGTGCTAGTACAACATCAATTTCAAATTGGAAATGGTGCAGGTTTGGTTCATTTACAGATTCTGTGAAAAAAATATTGGAATTCATTTGTGCAATTTGTTACAGATACGTGACAAATGAGCAACCAGCTGATGTGCAAGTAGGTGATGAGGAATGACTTGAAGGCAGCTGGTACTGTGGATTATTCTAGTACTAGTTCCTCCGATCCACCCAATACGCATTCTGCTAAAGGGGCATATCTGTCTAGTATCTTCGTTTCCCCTCTCGCCGTGTTTGAAGCACACAAGGAGAAGAAAGCTAGTGGTTCTAGGAGTAATGGCTGGGCTTCAACAATAAAGAGGGTTATGAATAGTGGCTCAATGAGGAGTTTTACAGAGCATATATTAGGATATAGCAAGAGCCATAATGTTACTTCAAACAGTGATATATGGCATTTGAGTGTGTGCTATAAGCTCTCTTCTGAAGATTCTACTCATGGCGACCCTGTGAGAAGTACCGGGTTTGCTGCTTTTGTTGAAGACTTTTCGTCCAGACTCTTATTTACATATCGCAAAGGTTTGATTTTATAAAGCCTTTTCTTTTTTAGTCAGCATATTTCTCATGCTAGGGATCCTAATCTTATGCATAAGACCAGTTCACCAGTTGAGACAGCATTTGAAATTATACTTTTCAGGTTTTGATCCTATTGGGGATTCAAAGTATACTAGTGATGCTGGATGGGGTTGTATGATCCGTAGTAGTCAGATGCTTGTTGGACAGGCATTAGTTGTTCATCGGTTGGGGAGATCTTGGAGGAAATCTGCAAATAAGGTTGGGGCTTATGTGTCTAGATTGTTGTATCCTGAACTACAAATTTGAAAGACAAGTTATTGGTAGATATTGATTAAGGAAATGGGTAAAATACCCATGTCTTCTGGTGAATTGCAAATGTGCAGGAACTCAATCAAGATTACATTGCCATTTTGCACCTCTTTGGGGATTCAGAGGAATCTTTTTTATCCATCCACAATCTTGTCAATGCTGGCAGAGCTTATGGAGTAGCTGCTGGCTCCTGGGTTGGTCCATATGCCATGTGTCGTACATGGGAAACTTTAGTTCGTGGTAGAAAAATTGGGAACTCGATGTCACTGACTTTCTATATAGTATCTGGTGATGAAGATGGTGAACGTGGTGGAGCTCCGGTTCTCTGTGTTGAGGATGTTTATAGGCATTGCACTGATCATGCAAAGCTTGAAGGCGGAGAAGTTGAGTGGTCTCCAGTCATCTTGCTTGTTCCTTTGGTACTTGGGCTTGATAAAGTAAACCCTAGGTATGTACTAGTTGAAATGAATGAAACTGCAGTTTTTTTCCGTTGAGAATAGGATAAATGAGGTTACGTGATCAATGATATTACCAAATGCCTTTGCTTCTCCCACTTGTACCAATGTTGTTATTGTTACAATTATTCAGTTTTTACTTATGTGGGTAACTTTCTGCTGTTTGAATTTTTAAATTGGGAAAAGGAATTGTATGAAGTAAACCTTGTGTTTGTGTAATTGTCAGGTATGTTCCTTTATTGGCCGCTACATTTACATTTCCTCAGAGCCTTGGGATCTTGGGTGGAAAACCCGGTGCCTCAACCTACATTACCGGTGTCCAAGATGGACAGGCGTTCTACTTGGATCCTCATGAAGCTCAACATGTAAGAGTTTGTTTTCGTTGCTTTTTTACTCTTGTTAACTTAAACTAGATATTTTGCATGTTGGGTTTCAAGGCATTTACTGAGGGGACTCATTGCTGCTATTTTACAAGCTAACAACACTTATTTTGCTGCTTTGAGTTTTCATCTAAAGGATCAGACCATGAGTAATGGAAACGGAGGTTATCATACTTTGATCTGATCATTTGATTGCCTTAATCAGGTTGTTAAGATCAAGACAGACGACTTAGAGGCTGATACATCATCTTACCACTCCAAGTAAGTAGTCATTCCATCTTATATCCCCATCTGACTTCTTATTACACTAAAGTTAACTACGAACATGCCTAACGCGTAACTTTGAACAGTGTTGTACGGCACTTTCCTCTGGAGTCTATTGATCCATCCCTGGCTATTGGCTTCTATTGCAGAGACAAAGGTAAAACTACTGATAACATACCAAATTCTCTACCATTTTCATGCTAAATATTTTGTGGTTGGCTGATGAAATTCACTATCGTTTGTTGTCAGAGGATTTTGATGATCTATGTTCACGAGCAACGAAGCTTGTGGATGAATCAAAGGGAGCCCCTCTCTTCACCGTGGCGTGTACACTCAACTCCCAAAAGTCGATGAATCAGTCTGAAGCTGTTTCGAGCAGTGGTGATGTTGGAGAACACGACGAGTCGTCTTCTGATGTAATGGTGCCCTCAGATGATGGAAAAGAACACGAAGATGATTGGCAGCTGTTGTGATGATGATGCGGATCATGTGCTTTGGTGGATATTAGTTTCTGGGTTGAACTTGTAAAGAGTTGGGTGTTTCAGGTTTGCATCACAGTTTGAGACGTCTTCTTCCTTGCAAAATTTAACTGAGCTTTCTGCATAGGTTATATTTTAAGACAAGAAGAAACAAAATTCTTTTGGGATTGTTGAACCCTGCCTATTAGCAGGTAGGCTGATGTTATTGTTCCGAATGGTAGCTTTGTATCAGCAAAATAATTTCATTTTTTTTTCTCTCTTTTTCAAATTATTCTGAAAAAAATAAATAGAATTCGAAGGCAAGAAAGGAAAGCATTGGTGATAAACAATTCCGAAAACTTCCCACTAACGAGATATTGCACTAAAAAAATATTGCATTTAGAAAAAAAAAAATCAAGCTTGATTACATGAAAATGAAAAGAATCGATATAAGCTAGATTGCAGTAGAAATATAATGTAAAAAACTTGTCAACAAGTACAGTGTGAGCACAAGCAACTACCTACACTTTTAGTGTGATGATCTAATAAAACCAAGTATAGATTAATTAAGATCCAATATTTTGTAGATATTTTTTTAGGTATTTTTTTCTTTTTATTTTCGTGGGCATATTTAGTTCCTACCTTTTTTTTTTCTATTTATAAATTCGTGTGAGAGGATCTTATTCTGTGCAAAATTTAGAAGGCTGTCCGGATATATCTCGTGCTAGATTTGGCAGCTATGCATATTAAAAATCTGACAAGAAATTCTCAAATCTTACTATTCTTAGCCTCAAATGTCTTTCTCTCTTGATCATCTTTTGTTCCTTCTCCCGCCTCTTTCTCTCTATCATACCAATGCCTTCATGATTTATCTCCTTCATTCAACCCTAATCTTGTGTTTGCAAAAACATCATTCATTTTCATTCAACTCCTCAAATTGTTGCAATGGAACAATCCCTTGTAAAGGGCCGAGAGAGAGATCAAGCTCTTGCCCTTTACCCGAAAAATCGCCTTACATGAACTAACATACCTTACACAAAAACATGACTATTTGTCTTCGTATCATCCTAATCCTATTCCTTGTATCCTTACAAGCCACCATGCCATACGCCGCCCAACCGCAAGACGCCCTTCTTAAGCTAAAGCAATCTTTGAGCAATGCTACCTCGTTATCGAGTTGGGATCCTACAATAAGTCCTTGCTCCAAGAGTAACCCGAATTGGGCTGGTCTCATTTGCTCGCGAGATGGTAATGTTTTCGGGTTGAGGCTCGAAAACATGGGTCTTTCGGGAAAGATAGACATGGACGCGCTTTCGGCGTTGCCCGAGTTAAGAGCTATAAGCGTAATGTACAACAACTTGGAAGGTCCAATGCCAAATTTGAAGAACTTGAAGGGGCTCAAATCAATTTATTTGTCCAACAATTCCTTTGAAGGAGCTATAGATCCTCAAGCCTTTAGTGGGTTGGATAGTTTGGAGAAAATACTATTGGCTAACAATAAGTTTACCGGTCCAATCCCCATTTCTTTAACCACATTGCCAGAATTGTCGGAATTAAGGCTTGAAGGGAACCGATTTCAAGGAACAATTCCGGAATTTAAATTAACATATTTATTCGACTTCAGTATGGCTAACAATGAGTTGGAGGGTCCAATTCCCATAAGTATCTCGCTAATGAGTCCATATGCATTTAGAGGTAAGCGTAGTTTATGTTTACATGTAAAAACTAGGTAGATAATCCGTGTTATTACATAAAATCTTATTTATTAGTTTTAATATTATTTAAAATTAAGAATTTATATTTTTTCGACGAAAATGCCTAATTTTGAGTTTATATTGTTGTAGTTTACATGTAAATATTAACCGAAGAAATATACTAAGTTGATAACTTATCGTTGTCGCTAATTTTGGGTTAGAATCTCATTGGGTTAACGTATATTGATCTTGATCTTATTGGGCATGTGCATGCTCTTCAGTTTATCGACCCACCGAATTATAACACTTTTTTTTTCCGGGTGAAATAGGGAATAAAGGACTATGTGGAATGCCGTTGGAACGATGTGGACTTGGTCCTAGTCCTGCGCCTTCGACGCCACCAACATCACCACCGAGTGAACCACCAAGTGAACCGCCAAGTGAACCAATAAGTTCGCCGCCACGAGGAAATTCAGCTGCCATAATCGCGATTTCCATTTCAATAGCCATCATATTATTGGTCATCCTCCTTGTGATAGCAATCATGTGTCGAAACCGTAAGCCCAAGATCGAGTCCCGAGTGCTAGCAAGCCAGCCGATAGAGCTTCAACCGATGAAGATGGCTACGACTACAGCTAAAGACGATAAAAAGAGTGGTGTAGAGGGCTTCGTCCCAAGAGGTGCTAATCCGAAGATACCAACCGACGTTGGAAAGCTTTGCTTTGTGAAGGAAAATGGAGACAAGTTTGATTTGCCTGATCTATTGAAGGCCTCGGCTCAGATTCTTGGGGGTGGATGTTTTGGGTCGTCTTTTAAGGCTATCTTGTCGAATGGGTCAATGATGGTTGTGAAGAGAATCAAGCAAATGAACACTATAAGTAGGGAAGAGTTCCAAGAACACATGATAACTTTAGGGAAGTTGGAGCACAATAATGTGGTGCCTTTGGTAGCCTTTTACTATAGGAAAGATGAGAAACTTATGGTCTCTAAATTTGCTAAGAATGGAAGCTTAGCTGCACATCTTTATGGTACGTACACATTTCTGCTCTTCTTGCTTTTGACATGGCAATTAAGTAAGCATGCATGATAAACATTGTAATCTAAGTCAGGTCCGTCTCAAATATTTTGGGGGTCTTGTTCCATTTTTTAGAGGTCTTGTATTAAGCAAAAAATTAGTTTTTTTGCACACATTACAAAATTTTTGAGGATATTGTTTTATTACGATTTTCTGATTTTTAATATAAATAAAAAAAATTAGACCCTTGTACTTTTTTGGGTCCTTATGCTATAGGGCTTGCATAGTCTCGTCTATGGCCCTTGCATAGTCTCGTCTATGGCCCTGATCTAAATGATCTAGCTCCATGTAAACTAACCATTTTTTTTCCATTCCATTTGTCATATTCAAACTTGTGAACACTATAGTTTTTCATGACCAACATATGCATGTTTTCAGGTAGCCATACAAAGGATCAGCCATCACTAGATTGGCCAACAAGATTAAACATAATAAAGGGTGTAGCAAGAGGACTTTCATACATTTATAAGGAGTTAACCGGTCTCCTAACCGTACCTCATGGCCATCTCAAATCATCAAATGTTCTTTTAGATGAATCTTTCAATCCCCAAATCCATGATTATGGTTTAATCCACATGATAAATCAAGAGAGTGCTCAAAAGCTCATGGTGGCTTACAAAGCTCCCGAGTACGTCAATGAAAGACGAATCAACAAGAAAACCGACGTATGGTCTCTCGGAATCCTGATCATCGAAGTCATGACCGGTCAATTCCCATCAGACTTCTTGGAGCAAGGAAATGAAGTAGATTTGTCTAGTTGGGTCAAAGAGGTTGTGGGAGACGATAAAGGAAGCCAAGTGTTTGATCAAACCATGGGTCTAACATCACATAGTCAAGGCGAAATGCAAAAAATGTTGAGCATTGGCGTAACTTGTTGCGAAGAGGATGTCCGAAAGAGATGGGACATCAATGAGGCTTGTAATAGGATTGAAGAGGTGAAGGAGAGGGACAACGACGACGACTTCTACTCGGTCTCCTCGTACAAGAGCGAAGGTGAAAAACGGTCTTCTAGAGGAATGTCGGACGATTTTACGACAAGTTTCGCTTGAATTTGAAAATGTGTGCTAGATGACTTGGAATAAGAAATTACTTCACGGAGGCTCGAGTTGTGCCCTGGCCCCAGATCGAAGGCTCGGGGCCTAGGCCCGAGTATTCGAGTATTCGACTAGGGCCTATGTAAGGAAAAAATGATGAGCGTTTGGTCTTGTACTTCATGTTTGTCACGACAAGGGGTGCGGAAGTACAATATAGATAGAATTTGTAGGTAGCTTTATTTGTATTAGGTTTAATGTTAGGATTTATTTGTATCTTGTTTAGGTTGTTTTAGGGTTACATTTATTCATCCACAACATCGATGAAAAGAAACCCCTGCAAAGGGAAATTGCTTCAAAATGTTGTCTTTCTTGATGCACTATAGTCTACAGTCCAAGTTTCGCAAACAAAAATCACCATAATCTTCAATACAAAAATTTGTTGATTCAAGTTTTGTTGGTTGGAAATGTGCAAAACAATTATAGAGAAAGAGGATGATGGAGTGGGATGCTAGCCCGATTATTAAATTATATCAACGTAAAATATTTGTCATTTCAATAATTCAATATGCTTTCTTTTTATTTAACAATACTCGTCATTTTTGAAAAGTAAAATTAAGGGAGCTTATTACAAAAAAATAAATTTATGTACATTTATGTGATTCCTTAAAATAGTGTTTTTTTTTACCAGTGAGCTAATGTACCAATAACATATTTTACCATTTTTTTATTTATATAATAAAATATTACTAAACAAAGTAAGTAGACCGCTAGTGTTTCACTTTTTTCTAATGTAAGTGTTATTTACCGTTCAATAATTAATTAATTACTTAATTTCATTTGAATGATACTCCGTATTAAAGTATAAAACGGCTTGGATTTTGTTGTTATATTCTAAATTAATTAATTAATCTGTGTCTAACGACAAAAAAAATCATTTGCGAAAGCGCATCAGAAATTAAGTAAAATATTAAACGGCTTGATTTATAAATAGAAAGGGTATTTTCTTGGTCGAAATAAATAGAAGGCTATACAACTCGGGCCCAAAGCTATAGCAGCAGCCCAAACGTTGATATAAAAGCCCTTCGTCTGCTGTTTTCCGACGCCAGTTTAAACCCTAACAGAAAATGGACAACGCCGTTGAGAAGGCAGCTCAGATGGCGTCCAATTTGTCGATCTCGGAGGGCGGTTCGGCTCCATCGGAACCGGAGACCCTTAGCAAGAAGTAAGTTTGCTTGAATGCGATCTGAATTGCTCCGTTTCTGTTTCATTTCAATAATTAGTTTCGCTTACTGGTTTTCTGGATTTGTCACTCAATGATAGTGCTCTCAAGAAGCAAATGAAGAACAAGCAGAAAGAAGAGGAGCGGCGCAAGAAGGAGGAGGAGAAGGCCAAGCAGGTGAAATTCCGATTCTAATCGTTTAGCTCTTGTACTTGAATTCTATCCTCAGTTGCATAGTAATTGTAATTTCGATGGAATGCGGTTGCTTTGGATCAACGCGATGGCCTAAAACCCTAGAATTACTGCCCTTCTTAATCGTACTTATTATGTGCTCATTTTCGTTTGTATTGAATTCCAGTAAAATCCAATTGTTGTATATAGAAGTCAACATTCAAACTTTCAATTGCTTATTACTGATGGTTGGGTTTACTACTTTCTCTGTAGGCTGCTGCAAAGCCAGCCTCACAGAAGACCCAAGCAGCTGACGATGAAGATATGGATCCTACTGTATGCAATTTTCTCCCATTCTCTGTTATTAGTACTTCTATATGGATTCATGGCTCCTGATGGCGTTACCTCTTTGCTGGCAGCAATATTTTGAAAATAGGCTGAAATTCCTTGCTCCCCTAAAGGAAGCTGGTATCAATCCGTACCCGCATAAATTTTTTGTGTCGATGTCCATTATGGAGTATACACAGAAATATGGAAACTTGAATGATGGAGAAAAACTTGAGGATGTTGATGTATCTTTGGCTGGTAAAATTAGTTTTTCATCAAGTTACTGTGGGTTATTGCTAGACATTTCTTGGACCTTTCTTAAAGGATTGTTTTTGCTATCTTTGAAGGGAGAATAATGAGCAAAAGAGCATCTTCTTCAAAGCTTTTCTTCTATGATTTGCATGGAGTGGGTGCTAAAGTTCAAGTTATGGCTGATGCAAGGTATTTCTTTTGTGTTACAGTGCATTTCAATTCATATAGTTCTTTATTTACGGTTGATTATATAGAAATATTCCAGTTCTGCATGACATGTGTGCCCCTAGCATATGCATGCCACATGAATAAGCTTTGAAACTGTTGTAATTATTTCTAGACTTGTGAGCATATATTTCAATGTTAGGCCTACCAGCAAGGTTATCTTGTGGTCTGGTGAATATCCAATTTAGTGCTGGCAATTTAATCCCGGTTGTTTTTTTTTGTTATATTTCGCTTGAACTCTTTCTGCATTTTACAGTAAATCCGAACTGGATGACGTGGAATTTTCGAAGTTCCACGCCAATGTAAAGCGTGGTGATATTGTCGGTGTTACTGGGTATCCAGGTTTCTTTCCTTGTCCCTTATTACTTATTATGATATTGCCAGTTGCTTATAGTAGTAAAGCAATTTTATACTGATAGTATATGATCTGAGTTGCATCATATACTGTTGTCCATTCTTGTTCATCTATTAGTGGAATAGTGCTGTAAGCCAAATCACTGCTTCTGTTCTTTATGTCTAGCTTGTTTTTGTAAAAGTTATTTTTTAACAGTATGATTTAATGTATAATCTGTAGGCAAATCTAAGAGAGGCGAGCTTTCAATATTTCCAAAGGCATTTGTGGTTTTATCACACTGCCTGCATATGATGCCTAGGCCTAAAGCTGGACCTGGATCAGATAACATTAATGTAAATTTGATTCTTTTCCACATTTGATAGTTTCTCTGTGCTTGATGGAGTATTCTAATAGATGCTCATTTTTTGTATAGAAAGCGGAAGCTTGGTTACCAGGAAGTGTGAGAAATCCCGAGGCATATGTCTTGAAAGACCAGGTAATAGCAGATATGTTTTTAGCTTTTTTAATGGGATGAGTTGGATTTAATCTTGTTAACAATGATTTAGAACAATGTACTTTTTTTTCTTCAGAATAACAGTTGTCAATGATTTCTCATCGTGTTCTGTTTCTGGGAAGTATTTTACTCAAACATGTTACTCCTTGTATCTTTCCGATACTACTTTTTCTCTAGTCACTGTTAGTTTCAGTCTTGTTATAGATTTTTAGCTTTTCTATGTCGAACTACAAAGTAGATAAGTTCACTGTTTTAGGTAGTCGTTGTGCATATAATGTCTTCACTTGTTTTTTTTGTTATGGTAAGATCAAGTCGTTCTGTTTTCAGGAAACTAGGTACCGTCAAAGATATATGGACTTGATGTTGAACCCTGAAGTCAAGGGGATATTCAAGACACGGGCTAAGATTGTCCAGTATGTCAGGAGATTCCTCGACGAAAAGGATTTTTTGGAGGTAACTAAATTTTGTCATGTTTTGGTGCTTGCTCATCCGGCAGACATTCTGACCCCGTTTTTAGTTTGTATAAACATGCTGATTAGTTGTAAACAACCTTCCATCTTCACTTTTTTAGGTGGAAACCCCAATGATGAACATGATTGCTGGTGGCGCAGCTGCTCGTCCATTTGTGACTCATCACAATGAACTTAATATGAGACTATTCATGAGAATCGCTCCTGAACTTTATCTGAAGCAGCTTGTGGTTGGTGGATTGGAGCGAGTCTATGAAATTGGAAAGCAATTCAGGAATGAGGGAATCGATCTAACTCATAATCCTGAGTTTACAACATGCGAGTTCTATATGGCCTTTGCTGACTACAATGATCTTATGGAAATGACTGAGGACATGCTTAGTGGTTAGTTTTCTTCTTTTATCCCCTCTAGGGTTTCATTTACTTGCATGGCTTTGTTGTCTAAAGTGTTAGTCTGAACAGGAATGGTGAAGGAACTCACTGGTAGTTATATAATTAAATATCATGCAAATGGACTGGACAAAGATCCAATTGAGATTGACTTCACCCCTCCTTTCAGGTTTGTTGGTTGCATTTGTTGGTATTATGCTTTCCAGTATACTTTATATGGCGACATGAAAACTGATTAGCTTGGATGTTTTGATTTTACAGAAGGATTGACATGATTGGTGAATTAGAAAAGATGGCCAACTTAAACATACCAAAGGATATAGCCAGTGAGGAAGCTAATAAATATCTGATTGATGCATGTGCAAAGTACGATGTCAAGTGCCCTCCGCCACAAACAACAACAAGATTGTTGGATAAAGTAAGTAAATTTATAAAATGAATAAAATGCTTGTGACTTTTTATTTGTCTGATCAATGCTCCCTATGTCTTGATTATATATGTAGTTGGTGGGTCATTTCTTGGAGGAGACCTGTGTGAACCCAGCTTTCATCATGAATCACCCCCAAATAATGAGTCCTTTAGCTAAGTGGCACAGATCCAGACCTGGCTTGACAGAACGTTTTGAATTATTCATCAACAAACATGAGGTGTGCTGGCGTGATTGTCTCATTCTCTATACATAGAACTTCTTCTTATTCTTCTCTGCTACAAGTTGACTCTTGAATCTTTTCTTAAACTTTCAGCTATGCAATGCATACACTGAATTGAATGATCCAGTGGTACAACGCGAACGCTTTGCTGAACAACTCAAGGTAGAATACTGTATAGCTTGATTTCTTTTTGTGCATGGTTGAAGTGTAGAATAGTTCTTGAAATGTACACTTCGGTGTATTTTTTCAGGACCGAATATCCGGTGATGATGAAGCCATGGCCATGGACGAAACATTCTGCACAGCACTCGAGTATGGTCTGCCGCCTACTGGTGGTTGGGGATTGGGCATTGATCGGTTGGCAATGTTGTTTACTGATTCACAGAACATTAAGGTAAACTTTTTACCTTCTATTAACTTGACATGCAGAAAGTAAACTGGTTTAATTGTCGGTTCCTGTGGTTTACAGGAAGTCATTCTTTTCCCGGCCATGAAGCCTCAAGATGAGCGACCAACCAAAGCGCCATCTGCTGAGTCTTAATCAGAAAAGCTCATTTTGCTACTGTCGTTTTATTCTGCTCATTCGAGTGTTTTTGATATCTATAGTAGCTCGAAAAATCCATGTAAACCTTGTGTGTTAGTCTTACCAATACAAACACCTTTAATTCTTCTTCTTTTCGTGGGGATATGTTGGAAACCAAAGTTCATTTAAGTCTGTTATTTATATTGCCACTCCTTCCTATATGGTTAGGCTTCTTATTTATTTATTTTCATTTTGAGGAAAATTTTCTAATTACTCAGCAATGTTTACTGTATGGACAATAGAAATCAATCTTGACGGTTGTGAAAGTCATATGATGGTGCATAACTTGGTTTTTTTTTTCCGGTTGAAGGTACGTCACTCGTTGAAACTTGAAAAATCCCGTCTATGAAGTTTTCAATTTAGGGCCTGTTTGGTATCCAAACTCGGAATCGGAAACGGAATGGAATTGAATGGAAATAAACCTAGTCCAATTATGGGTCACTATATATTAATTGGAAAAAATATTATACCAAACACGGAATCGAAACGGAATGGAAATAAACCTAGTCCAATTATGGGTCACTATATATTAATTGGAAAAAATATTTTAATTTTGAACTTTGAATTTTTTTTGTCTAGAGAAGGGATGAAGGGAATGATTGAGGTGTTTTGTTACCCCACCCTTAGATTAAGGAATGATTGAGGTGCTACAAGGTACCGCACGCCCCTTGCGGTAGTTTTGAATGGAAATTGAGGTGACTCATCATGTATTATGATTCTAAAGTGGATTAGGTTCGTTTCCATTCCATTTCCGATTCCGACTTTGAATACCAAACGGGCCTTAGTGTAAAACATATGGAGGTCCACAAGTGGGTGGAAGCTGTATTTGCTCTCGGGTCATATGCTCAAGCGAGATGGATCACGCCCAAAAGCAAGATCGAACAATGAAGGTCCACAAGTGGAAGTCAGGTACAAACACAAGGTTTGGCAATGGACGTCTAATTTTGAGCCAGAAAAAAAAATCACCCAGAGGCCAGAGCCCATCAACCAGGATTTAGTTTTGTTCAAAGAAAAGAAAAATTTTAGTAATGAAAATCAACTGTCAGTTAGTGTTTTTTTTTACTATGAAATGTTTAAGTGTAATGTTTTTGTTGATTTAAAAATATGGAGGGATATTAGTGGGGAAGACAGAGTTGATAAGTATAGGTAAAATAAGTGATTGTGTAGGGGTTAAAAAGTGTAATAAATATGGACGAAAAGGGTATGTAGCCCTTCTAATCTAATTGAGTTATTCAAGTTGAAATTTAATTAGACCCACATCTATGAAAAATATTTCATATGATTTAGTTTATTGAAATAAAGCGGGGTTATAAAGGAAAAAATACACAGCTAAAATAAAATAACAAAACTTATTGATTTAATAACTATCAAATCTTTCATTGAGTTTTTTTTTTTTAAAATTGATTGTTATGTACTGTATTTAAAATATTTCAGAAAAAAGAATTGAGTATTCTAAAAAACTCACTAAATCTTTTATTCATGAAAATATTATATTTTTAACTATGTTCTAATATACCTGATTAATATATTTACTAGAACAATCTAAATGAAACTGGATACGCATAAAACTACTTCAAAATAAAATAATTGAAAAATGACGTACTCCATACTCCATAGTAATTTTTTTTTTGGTTGAGCATACTCCATAGTAATTAGTAACAAGTAACAGCCGATTGATGTATTTTACTCACACAGCTAGAAAAAACGAAAAAAACCCAATAAAAATTCTCAATTCATAACCTTGACTTCCACCTGATCATTCGCGACCGAAGAATTCTTCTTCAATCCTGTACCCACCTCAAAATTGCCATGAACCTCTCCTTCAACCCCGCCGTCGTCTTCTTCGTCTCCGCCTTCTCGCACACCCACTGCTCGACAAATTGGTTCACAGGAGCCCCATTCTGATCCAACGCCACCATCAACTCCCTATAAATCCGCTCAACCGATCCCCTGAACCGTTTCGGCACAACGCCCCTGTGGCCGACTATAACGTCGCCGCCGACTCTCGCTATGCCAGACCGGTAGCCGTTGCACGTGCTCAAGATCGATACGCCTCGCTCCCGGAAGTGCGCGGCCACCAACGGCTCGAAACTCGTCGGCGGCATTCGCAGAAGGCACAGAACCGACTTGCAACAGAGCAAAAAGACTTGTTGGTTGTACTGCAACGCGCTCTTTTCAGCTAGCTTTCTCCCTCTAAGGAGACCGAATCCGGGCTCGTTGTAATAGGGCTTCTCGTTCAGGACTAGGGCTTGGATTGACACTAATACCTGCACAAAACAAACATTAGATAAATACATTGATACGGACTAGCTCGGATCCGTACCAAGGTGATCGATCAGAATAGGGATAAGAGGCAACACGAGGCCTCGGGATAAGGGTAGAGATAGGGTTAGAGAGAGTTTAGGGATAAAAGAGATATTTGATTGATTGAATTCTTGGATGATTCTCAAATAACGGAATTACAAAATATATATAGTGAATGATAAAACTCTAGTACTGATAATAAACCTAAAGCCCAACAAGCTGCCCATTAACTAGAACCAATAATACTGAATATAACGTATCATACATATGACTGCGAATGGCGCGCCCGTCCGGTATAAGAAATCGGGTTAGGAACGAGCTAAACCCATAGATAAATGCATATGAGCTCATGCTCTGGGTTACCCGGAACCTCCAACGAGGTGGTGTTTCTCATTTCGGATGGAAACACATAAACTCGGAAACTACTCGAAAACTCATTTTTACTCTAAAAATTCGAAAAATCTCATACTTTATGTTACCCGAAAACTCCAACGAAGCGGAAACTCAAACTTAAAAACTACTCGGAAATGAGCCAAGATCTTCTACACCCTACAATACAATACAACCTTGAATGCACCACTTAATTATTTAACCATAAATTAATAAGTAATTTTTTAAAAAAATTACATTAATATTCTAAATAAATATTCTTATATAATTTATATTTTTTTGGCACATATATATATTTGGTTTTGTTTTAAAATTTAAAGCTATAAAGATGATTATTTTACAATTTGAATGTATAATATATTCTTATTATAATTTCTTAATGATAAAAATTTACAAATTTATAAAACATAGTACCAATTAGAATCCTAATTTAATTTTTTTATGAGTTAAATACTTAAGTGGAACTAGAAGAATCTTGATTCCTCCGGAACTCGATTTTACACTAAATATACGAAAATCTTGTGTTCCCCTTTCCGTTTCCGTGTAACATAGACTCCAAACCCAACCGATATCTCATTCCAATCCGATTTGTGGCATTGTACCAAGCAGGCCTAGTAATCCAGAAACTTAATTGTATTGTGTACTTGCCTGTAAAATCGTCGATTTGTTGGGATCCCACCTCTCCGACGTGTTTCCGAACCAGGTGTTGAGAAGGCTGAGGCAGACGTCACCGTTGTAGTACAAATTAGGGTTGATCCCGAACCCGAAAGACCGAAATTTGACCTGGGGAGGAACAGAGGGATAAGTGGAGGGCAGGAATATATCGAAAAAGAAGAGTCCGTCTTGGTAGGGCGTTCCCTGAGCTCCGGCGATGGCGGCTCGGAGGAGCGAGATTCTGGTCTCGTAAACGCGAACGAAGATGGTTTCCGGCAGATTCCCGTCGAGGACCTTCCATTCTTGCATGACTTTCTTGTGGAAATTGGCGGTTGCGTTGTTCGCCGAGCCGTAGTAGGCGTGGTCCGACGGCTCGGCGGCGATGACGTCGAATTGGGGGAAATCGGAGACGGAGATCGCGTTTCCGGTGGGTTTGATCTCGACGCCGGGAAGGGCCATTGCCGGAGGATTTTTGGAGTAGTGATTGATTTCTGGTAGTAGAAAAAGTCAAGAGGGCGAGCTTGAGAGGCGTGACTGTTTGCTGAAGGTGGTGCTTTCGCCAATAGGAAGGGGACACGTTATTGTTGAGGGAAATTATTAAGGATATATAGAGGGGTTTTAATTAATAAGATAGATTTAGACCAAAATAAATAAATTAATAACGTAAATCTCTATGCGAAAATCTTGTATTTTGTTGTTTTGAGGAAGCGAAAAAAATCTTAACCAAAAGCATGAACGATTGTAGTTTTATATTGGTGATAGTTTTTTTGAGCTTTATATATAATAATTATTATTTTTATATCTTAACCAAAAGCATGAACTTTAGTAGTTTACTTAGCATATGATCTACACCTTGTATGGGCTGTTTTTTTGTTTTTATTATAGAGAAAGAGTCAAGTAGGAATGAGTCTTTAGGCGAGAAATAGGAATGATTTTCGTCCCTTAGATCATAACAATTTATACGGTCCAGATCAGCTCAAAACGAATGAAACAAAACGCGTGTCAAAACAACACGCCTGATTTCACACACCAGATCCCAGATCTGGTTCTTCGTCCATCTCCCCACCTTCCTCCAAAGACGACGACGAGAGCTCAATTCCTACGCCTCTGCCTCCGAAGACGACGACGGCGTCTTCCTCCGCCGTCCTCCCCACCTTCCTCCACCGCAGAATCCGCCGTCACCGACGTCTCTCGCTCCGAGATCATGAGCTTAAACCGCGATCCTACTTCTCTCGTGTGGTCGCCGTCAACCGCGTTCTCTCCGCCTCCGTTCTCCTCTCGTCCGTGTGGCCTTGGGATCCAACGGCCGATCGGGGGATCCAAACGTCGTCGTTTTGACGGAGAACGCTAGGGATTCCGGAGCCGTTGTCGCCGACGAGGTGAACTGTATGTCGGCCGGCGGCGCTGAAGACGTCTACGGCGAGGATATGGCAGATCTGGTTCTTCGTTCATCACCCCACCTTCCTCCGAAGACGACGACGAGAGCTCAATTCCTACGTTCTCAACGACTTGGATTCAATTTCCTCCTTTGAAGGTTGAATTTCGGAGCATCAATGGCGGACGACAAAGAATCCACTTCCCGGCCGTTGACTATGGGCATCCGCTGTGCCGGAGGCCTTGACGACGATGAGGATCCTCCAAAGTCGCCTCCTCCTTCTCCCAATTCCTCCACTCGTAAGGTCCTCTTCATCTCTCCTCCTCCTCCCTGTTCACTTTCCGATCGTTGACTTCGTCTAATGCGTGCATTAGCATAAATTAGGAGTGCAATTAGGAGTGCAATTTCTTCCTGTGATGTTGAAGGACTGTGTATCTTGATCTGTGTGTGAAATGGAATCTGCGATTTGTCTTTCTCAGTTCAGAATGTTTAGCTGACTGACTGACTCAATACAATGGCCGATCAATTGAATATGCAACTCTAATGAACAAAATACCATTGTGACTTTGTTTTGGGGAAGTTTGAATAAATGAGGCCGTAAAAAACTAGGGTTCGTGTTATAGGTAAGAGAACTAACGGTGGTTTTCCATAGCACTTGGGTGGTAGGAGATGACAAGGAAGTCTTATGAGATAGATCTGAGTTCAATTTATCTCGATTGTGAGTCTGTGTCTTGCTGATATGTCTCTATGTTGAAAAGTTGGCACAACACCAGCACACTTCATCACAATGGCCACGATTGGATTAGATTATAATAATCAGTGATATATTTGAAGGTTTTTTTAGTCCAATAATGGAGGTGCACATAACCATGACTAATAACGTCTAACATTAGCTATGAGATGCAAAAACATAGTAGCATCTTGCTGAATATATTCTACTTGATTTTACCTGGTTCTTTGGAATTTGACCATTGAGTTGTACAAATTTGACTATTGAGTTGCACAAATATTAATGAACAAATTGACCATAGAATTCAACACATTGACAATAGAGTTGAACAAATATGAATGAACAAATTGACCATAGAGTTGCACAAATTTGACCATTGAGTTGCACAGATTTGATCATTGAGTTGCACAAAATTTGACCATTGAGTTGCACAAAATTGACCATTGAGTTGCACAAATTTGACCATTGAGTTGCACAAATATTGATAAACAAATTGACCATAGAATTCAACACATTGACAATAGAGTTGAACAAATAGGAATGAACAATTTGACCACTGAGTTACACAAACTTGATCATTGAGTTGCACAAATTTGACCATTGAGTTGCACAAATATTGATGAACAAATTGACCATAGAATTCAACACATTGACAATAGAGTTAAGCAAATATGAATGAACAAATTGACCATTGAGTTGCACAAACTTGACCATTGAGTTGCACAAATTTGACCATTGAGTTGCACAAATATTGATGAACAAATTGACCATAGAATTCAACACATTGGCAATAGAGTTGAACAAATATGAATGAACAAATTGACCATTGAGTTGCACAAACTTGATCATTGAGTTGCACAAATTTGACCATTGAGTTGCACAAATATTGATGAATAAATTGAACATAGAATTCAACACATTGCAATAGACTTGCACAAATTGCCAAAGCGAAACAAACTATACGAACTTTCGACTGCTATAAAATATGACATGAATGCAAAATTGAACATAGAGTTGCACAAATAAGCAATAGAGTTGCACAAATATGGTTGCACAAATCGGCCATAGAGTTGCACAAATCGGCCATAGAGTTGCACAAATACGGTTGCACAAATAGGCCATACGGTTGCACAAATCTGGACGCCCGTGCCGTTTTCCGAAAAATACGCCCGTGCCGTTTTTTTCCCTTTTTTTCTTAAGCCCTTGATCTCTCCTCATCCAATGGCTATGATTCATTCCTATTTCCTACCACAATAATCATTCCTACCGGATCCGGACCCTTTATTATATATCATGTATTAGCTGTATATGAATTCACTATCATAATTAAATATTATCATATGTCTAATTTCTTTTAAAATTGTAGATATATTTTACATTATAAAATAACATAATTGTAATATATCATCAAATAATTATATAAAATTAATGTTTTTATATATTAATTTTCTATACATGCATAAACATACAGAGAACAATGCAATAAGATAAGATGTATTATTAAATTTTATAAAAAATTGATAAAAAATCTTTTAAAATTTAAATTAAATTGCATAAAATAATTTATATATATATCAATAATTTAAAATAACTTTCAACAAAAATAATAATTTAAAATAACAATTTGGATTAGTATAGTATTATAAAATATAGAGAATATTTAATAAGATAAAAAAAATCAAATTATCTTGTATATATGTTATTGTGTTGTAAGAAACTAATTGAATAAGAAGTATATAAATATCAAATAAATATTAATGAATCATTATCTTAACAAATTAATATATATTAACTAAATAGGTAACCATTAGACCTGCCAATCGGGTTGGGTCGGGCAGGTTCAGGTTGGGTCGTTTCGGGTTCGGGTCAATCTGGTTACGGGTCAAATTGGGTTGGGTCGTTAAGGGTTCTCGGGTCGGGTCAGATTAACCCAACGGGTCAAGAGTATCAGTTTTTTTTTGCCAAAATTCAATGAAAATATTATTTAAATAATAAAATATAATAATAAGTATTATTTTAAAAAAATTTGAATATTTGAATAATAAAATATAACATAATCTTAAGAATAAATTTTAATATAATTTAAAATTGAGTCCAACCCTATGAGTTCGGGTTTAACCCAATATATTCGGGTTTTAATCAGGTCGGGTTGAAACTGGGTCATGGGTCTAAACATTCGGGTTGAATCCCAAAAATTTGGGTGTTGTACTGCCATCCGAGCTGAACTTCTTGCCATTCACCAAGGTCTCAAACTGCTGGAGGAAAGACGCATCCCTCGTTGCGAAATTGAAACTGATTTGAAGGTAGCGGCCGGCTACCCTTCTGATTGATCCGCTTCCTCCGACCCACCCCGATTATTCGCTGGTGGTCCACTGTTACTCTCTAATCCGTCATTTGCCTTGGAGGGTAACAGTCCAACATTCCCCCAGATGTCTCAACAGGGTTGTTGATTTCTTTACTAAGTTTGGTTCTTCTTGTGCTTTAGACTTTATGTTTTTTTATTCTTCTCCTCCGGATATTGTTTCTGTAATTGATGCTGAATTATTGGAGTAAAAGTTTGGGCTAATCTAGCCCTCGTTATTGACAAAAAAAAAAAACACAACTAGAAAAAACCAATAGAAAAATCTCAATTCACAACCTTGACTTCCACCTGATCATTCGCAACTGAGGAATTCTTCTTCAGCCCTGTACCCACCCAAATCTTCTGCAAAATCGCCATGAACCTCTTCTTCAAACCCCCCTTCGTCTTCTTCATCTCCGCCTTCTCCGTCATCACTTTCGACGCCTTCGCTCTCATCTCGCACTCCCACTGCTCAACAAATTGGTCCACAGGAGCACCATTCTCATCCAACTCCACCATCAACCCCTTATAAATCCGCTCGATCGATTCCCTGAACCGTCTCGGCACAACGCCCGTGTCGCCGACTATAACGTCGCCGCCTACTCTCGCTATGCCAGAGCGGTAGCCGTTGCACGCGCTCAAGATCGATACGCCTCGCTCCCGGAAGTGCGCGGCCACCAACGGCTCGAAACTCGTCGGCGGCATTCGCAGAAAAATCTCAATTCACAACCTTGACTTCCACCTGATCATTCGCAACTGAAGAATTCTTCTTCAACCCTGTACCCACCCAAATCTTCTGCAAAATCGCCATGAACCTCTTCTTCAAACCCCCCTTCGTCTTCTTCACTTCCGCCTTCTCGGTCACCCCATTCGCCTTCGCCCTCATCTCGCAGGCCCACTGCTCCCACTGCTCGACAAATTGGTCCACAGGAGCCCCATTCTTATCCAACGCCACCATCAACTCCCTATAAATCCGCTCGACCGATCTCCTGAACCGTTTCGGCACAACGCCTCTGTCGCCGACTATAACGTCGCCGCCTACTCTCGCTATGCCAGAGCGGTAGCCGTTGCACGCGCTCAAGATCGATACGCCTCGCTCCCGGAAGTGCGCGGCCACCAACGGCTCGAAACCCTGCAGTGGCAATTGCATAAGGTACAAAACCGAGTCGCAACAGAGCCGAAAGACTTGTTGGTTGTACTGCAACGCGCGCTTTTCAGCTAGCTTTGTCCATTTAAGGAGCCCGAATCCGGCCTCGTTGAAATAGGGCTTCTCGTTCAGGACTAGGCCTTGAATTGACACTAATACCTGCACAAAACAAACATTTCACAATTGAGCCAGAATTGAGAGACCGAAATGAGCTAAACCACTCGGAAACCCAATCTTGTGTTTCCGGTTTCCGTGTAACATAGACTTAGGGTCATTCCGAATCCAATCCGTGTTGGGAAATCGACCCCTCCAAAGGCTCGTAATCATGTGTGAGGTGAGTGAAGTGTCCCACGTTATAAAGAGTCTCGAGTCACCCCTATAAACGAAGTCTTCTACATTTCCACTGTAATATCGGGTTTGGGTGGGTGTACAAGAACCCGATACCTTCCAAACCGATTCCTGACATGGTACCAACGAGGCCCAGTAAAATTTGATTGTACTGTGTACTTGCCTGTAAAATGGTGGATTTGTTGGGATCCCACCTCTCCGACGTGTTTCCGTACCAGGTGTTGAGAAGACTGAGACAGACGTCACCGTTGTTGTACAAATTAGGGTTGATCCGTTGCCCCCAACAGTGAAACTTAACCTGGGGAGGGCCAGAGGGATAATTGGGGGGCAGGAATATATCGAAGAAGAAGAGCCCGTCTTGGTAGGGCGTTCCATGAGCTCCGACGATGGCGGCTCGGAGGAGCGAGATTCTGGTCTCGTAAACTCGGACGAAGATGGTTTCCGGCAAATTCCCGGCGAGGACCCTCCATTCCTGCATCACTTTCTTGTGGAAATTGCTGCTGAAATTGCCGGTTGCGTTGTACGGCGCACCACAGTAGAGGTGGTCCACAGGATCATCGGCGATCACGTCGAATTGGGGGAAATCGGAGACGGAGATCGCGTTTCCGGTGGTGCTGATCTCGCCGCCGGGAAGGGCCATTGCCGGAGGATTTTTGGGGATTTTGGAGACTAGTGATTCATCTTCTGGTAGTAGAAAAAGTCAAGAGGCTTATATAGAAAAGTCCGGTTCCAAAAACAGAAACTAAAATCTTATATATTATGCGAATGGACGGGACAAAGATCCAATTGAGATTGATTTCATCCCGCCTTTCAGGTTTGTATATTCGTATTTGTTGGTATTATGTAAAAGGAATTAGCCAGTTAGGAAGCCCATAAATATCCGATTGATGCACGTGCAAAATATGATGTCAAGTGCCCTCCGCCATATACAACAACACTATTGTTGGATAAAGATAAGTAAATTTACAAAATAATGAAATCCTCATACTTGTATTTGGTAGATCCTTATGTTAATGGAATGCCTTGGTCAGAACTCAATATCATGGTAAAAGACAAACAACAACAACAACAACACTACCACTGAATCCCGCATGTGCAGGGTCTGGGGGTCAAGATAGAGCATTCCAGACTTAAATGGAATGCGCCCGAGAAAACCCAAGAGTCGCGAAACAACTAGCTTTATAGAACTCAATATCATGGTAAATGACGAGAACCTGTATTGCTGGTACATACAGTAGCTCTTTATTTTTCGGTTGAAGGTACATCGCTTAGTTAACATCATCTGTCTGAAGTTCAATTGAGTGTAAAACATGTATTTCACATTTAAATCACTTTGTCAAAATCATCTCTCTGAAGTTTAACTCAGCGTAAAGCTTATATTTCACATTTGTACACTAAAAAACGCACCACATGAGCATGAGCTTATTCTTTCACACTACACAGCACTGTAAGATCATGGCCATACTCACAGTCACAGGTGCCAGACCAAGCCATAAAGTAGGACAAAAAAGCTGAAAATGAAAATCCCAAAGTGGAGGCCTTTGAAAAGCTTTTGGTGAGGTTTTTTCTTTGTAAGATTTTACATATTCCCACCATCTGAGCTACTGCAAGTTTGATTTGGTAGGGAAAGATTCACATTTTCTCCTTCTAAGCTCATCTGCTGCACTTCTTGTGGAGACAAAATCTTTATACAGCGCACGCATCGAACAAACTCCCTGAAATGGAGGGTAGAAAATCAGCTTTCAGAGATTCAAGACACAAGGAGTACAAATAGACAAGATACACATAATGACAGGTTTGATAACTTACTCCCATGGGTCGTCTCCAACTAGTAATACGTCGTTCTCCAGGTCAACGTACACGAGCTTCCATCCTACTCTGCCTCTGTCCTCTAGCTGTCCAACTATTCCAAATCTACGAGCTAGATCTTGCTTGAGCTCTTCGTAGCCTGAATAGCGTGTAACATCAATCGATCTCCCTACAGCTCCACGTTTGTACACCTACATTAAAGTTCCCAGCTCAGTCAAAGCATAACTACAATAAAATGAAACTCATCCTTAAACATTAAAGTAGCTAGTCAGAAGCATCTTAAGCGAACCTTGGTATATGTCCTCATTCGTGGAAATTGTGGAGGCGGGGCCCACGCGCCCTGGTTCAGGAACTGGCTATCGGTGATAGCAGAGTCTATAGAGTTGTTGAATGCCATATCCGGGACTCCAAATGAATGTGTGACCATGGAGGATGACAGCTCTTGCTGTGCATCATTGCAATGGTCATAGTTTGTTATCAACCCTCCTCCTGAGGAAATGTTTGAGACTTCCTTCACCTCATTGCATTGGCTTCTGTCTCTCAGCAAAATCGATTGGGAGTTGAATGATGTTGAGTTGTTCCGGATTAGAGGAGCATCACCTTGCGAAAGAGAAGCTGAAGCTGCCGAAGATGTGTCCAGATAATCCAAATGGCTTGCACCGACATTCTGGTATGTTTGCTGCCCAAATTCCCTGAATGAGTTGTCATTAGTCGCCATTTTCTCCACACCGATAGCGTCCAGTGCTACAGAAGAAGACCGGGCCAGCACATCGCCTATGTTGCTGTTTTGAGGACCCATATGTGCAGCATCATTTGGAATATTGCATACTCCAGC
Organism: Polygonum aviculare; assembly: GCA_934048045.1. NCBI lineage: Eukaryota > Viridiplantae > Streptophyta > Magnoliopsida > Caryophyllales > Polygonaceae > Polygonum > Polygonum aviculare. Next base: position 2,078,249 of record OW204024.1, read on the forward strand.
AATCGACGTATTATTTGTGATTGAATGATCTTGTACATGAGATGTTGTCGTAGGCTGCTGTTGCTGAAGTTTTGGCATCTGCTGCAATTGACTAAACGCAAAATTACTTTCGCTGCTATTTCTGCTGATCTGATGTGCATGGATTTGATGTGCATGAGATGTTATCGTAGGCTGTTGTTCCTGACCCCCCAGATCCTGCGCTATGCGGGATACACTGGGTAAATGTTGTTGTTGATGTGCATGGATTTGATGCTGAGATAGAGTTTTCTCTGCTTGGGAAGGAATCACTGGACTGCTAAATCTCTGAGATGGATTGGGCTGAGCTGAATGTGACTGCTGATGCTGTTCGTATTTTTGCAATAACTCGTGCTGAGTTATTAGATTACTTAAACTCTCATCAAAAGCTGGCTGATTGATGCTTCTTTGAAGCTGATTATTCGCAAGGGGCGACGTGTTCTGAAGTGTACTTTGCATTTGGACTGTCGTCGGAGTTTGAGGAACCTGAGTGTGAAGTTGACCTGGTGTAAGAGTTTGGTTGACCAAGCTCTGCATAATTTGTGAGGCATCAGATCGGAACGGGACTGACGAAGTTTGCAACTGATCGAGTTGTTGAACAGGTTGCATCTGCCTTGGGATATTATACTGCAAATTGCTGTGCTGAGGAGTCTGTGGTGCAACAAAGCCTTGATCATGAGAAATGTCGGCTCTAAAACCAGGCGAGAGATTCGGCAAATTTGTTTGTGCTGAGTTAGTCAAAGATGGATTCTGAGTTTGACCCATGTTCATCTGTTGAGCAAAGCTGAAACCATTCAAAGGATGTGGCTCCTTCATGTAGGTGTTGTTATCTCTAAGCCAAGGCATTGTTCTCTTCATTAAGTGGCCAAATTCATAAGGATCTTCATCTAAAAGGAAGGGAAAAGAAGTTCTCAATAAAAAAATACATTCCAAACATCAATTAGTGAAGCACAGCAAAAACTAACCTTGTCTTGGATGCTTGGCTCCGAAATATGGGGGACAGATGAAAAAGGGAGAAATTACAGGTTCAATTTCCCAGGCAGAAACACGATTGCACCTTTCCCCACCCGTTGATTCATCCCAACCAACCTGTTCATATGAATTCATAAGCAACTACATTAATCCCATAATATGTACAAGTGCAAAGCTCTGTTTAAAAAGACTGTTTGTAAAACCAACCTGCAAATTACGCCATTGGGAGTTTTTCCACCTCACAGGATCTAGATCACTAATACCTGTAATTGTACCCATGTGCCTAATAAATTCATTAAACAGCAATTATTAGTGACTACTCTGAAACAACACACATTTGTATTGCAAATGGGTTATTGTAGTAGTAGTACCTTCTAGTCTCTGATTCCTCAGTTTCAAACTGCATCCTAAATCTCATGCCCAATGATATTTGCTGGCTATAAACAGCCCTATAGTATTTAGCAAGAGGGACAATGAATTCCGAAGGACTAGCCCTGCATTGCCACACAACATTACAAAGAAAAAATCTCAGGAAAAAAGCACTACATGATTTAGAGAGAAAAAACACTTAATAATGACGAAAAACTTTGATCACCTTGGGTTGTAAAAAATAGTAAATGGACTATTGTTGGCCGAAGCATGGGCCGCAGCTGCTAAGACGCCTATATGCATACTGTCACTCGACAACATTGAGACTGACAAATTCGGAGGCTGTCTATTAGCTCGTCTTAGGCCCAAAAGCAAATCCTTTTTCCCAGTTCTGTTCACAAATCTATCGTGTCAGCTTATGCAATTATACTATGTAGTTTTTACACACAAATTAAATTAATGTCCTTACTCCTCACCTGATAAAGAGCACTGAATCACCAGCAAGAAGCCTTTTCCCACTGATAAAATGGCTCCATCCTGTTGTGAGCAGATGCCTTTTCGGTTGCCCTTGATTAGGCAAACACATCGGAATGGGTTTATAGTCATAAATTTGCAACTTCAATAGATTGAGAGCTTAGAAATCGAACATACCACGATAGACATGGCGAAAGGTCCATAAATTATCATGCAAGTCTCTGGCGGTCAATTCTTGTGCAGGTGGTTGCATATTAAAATCCTATATGACTCAGGAATTTAGCCTACAGTTTTTCGAAGAGAGAAGAAAAAGAAATCCCTTTTTATTAATGGAGGACTTACAAGAGGTGGGAAGATCTTTTCTGCTGCTCGACGTGGAACAGAAAACCCTCCATGAGTGCTCGTATCGCTTGCAGTTAAAGTTTTACAAAAGAATTCTGTTTGTGGCTTGTTTACCCTCAGCGAGAGTTCTGACCTCAACAATGCCTCCTTGTCAAACTACAAGCAAAACAAAATAAGGCACACCACTAAAAATCATAAGCTTCGGCACAAGTTAAAACAAATTGACATCACTCATTGAGACTCACTGCAGGAATTGGTTGTAGAGTCATCTGAGCATAGACTTCGTCTGTCTCCGGATCTGCCTACAAAATCAATCATAAGCAAACTGAACAAAATACACTACAACAGTCTTAAGTATTAAACTATTAATCTAGAGAGGAAAGAATCTGGCATTACATGCAATGTGACATTGTGCAGAAGGCAAAGTAGCTTAGAGCTCAAATTCGGACAGTTTGGTATCTGAGCATCAACATTCTTCTTCATGGACGCTGCTACCTGGACAAGGAAATCGAATCAAATACTAATCTATACTCTAAACATGTACTAATTTCATCACAGAAAGCGCATCAATGCCTGCAAAACATATGTTGAAAATTCAAACAATAAGAATGTTCTGCTTATAGTAACCACCAAATCACATAGCAGATTAAGACCATTTCCATATTGAGAGACCAGGCCCTAATGCAACAACTTCAAGCATTAATGTCACAAGTAGACTCAAAAAGAAGAAAGAAACCTGCTCACTATGACCCTGAGGGAAGTAAACAACATGGGTCCCAGCTGCCGGTAAACTCACAAGCTGTCCGGCGCAAGCCTGCCATAGCTCCGGGTTCACGCTCCTTTTCTCCCCTGCCAAAAGAAACCAAAACGCTTCAGAGCTATACACGTGTCATTCTTCTATAGGTTCAGTTCTTCCTAACTACCCCCAAATTCACTCTCCATCCACATTTTCAATAGTTAGGTATTCTGTAAGGCCACGTCAAATCCAAACAAGAAACTAACAAACCGAAACCAGACCTTCGTCGGAGCTCTCGAACGACGGCGGAGCGACGGCGGCCGCCGTTGGCTGTTTCATCGCCGGATCCCGTTTAGTAACTATCAGCTATTCAGCTCACCTAACAATCCAGATCAGGCTTTACTGAAACAAAACCTAATTGAAAGAAGCCATTGGAGGTCTCAGGCGATCAAAAGGGGGATGAATCGGCACGGAAACGGAGAGGAAAGAGGAGGGAAAGTCAAGCTGAAACACCTTTTGCTCTTTGAGTTCCGAGGAGTTTAATCTTCTGCTCTTCTGGAAACCCCCAAGGACCAAAAGATACTTTTTTTTTCCCCTTTTTGTTTTTGTTTTCGGCCATTATTATTAATTGGGTGGTGTGGCTGGAGAGCTGATGGGGGCGAACATGGCCAATTGGCACAGGGATGGATGAATTATAGTACCAATTGTGGGTGGGTGGCCTAATTATTTTCGAGTTAAAATTAATAATGGTTCGTTGTGTTAAACTAAACATTGGTTTGTTAAGTTTAATCATCATGGTCAATGAGAGTTTTTAGGGATTTATTGAGTATTATCATTCGTATCATTGTACGTCATGATTGAGATTAGTGTTGAGTGTGTTTTAATGAACCATTTTTTGTTTCTTAGTTTTTTCCTAAGTAGGAAAGTGGTGTGATGGGCAAGAATGGTCAATGATTTGATGTTGCTAAGGTGACACGTCACCAACTGTTTGACCGAGACTTCTAAACTCAGGTGATGGTACTGCAACTCTGGGCCTTGTCTGGACCATTTGATTAGTTCGGCTTATTGGTCTTTTGAAGTAAATATGGGCCATCCTTGCACTGACTTTTTGGGCCTAGTCATTGGGCTTTTTGTGCAGCTACAATTGAGCAAGAATGTGTTTGGATAACGAAAGAAAATGATTTTTTTAAGTGGGACCCATTCTGTTTTTTTAATCAAGAAACGGGAAGAGTGGAAGACCCACACATTATCAAGTAGGACCCATCTTTGATGACATTGGCTCACTCGACAAGAACACAACGTAAGTAACTAGCTTGATCTAGTAAAACTAAGCCATGGGTCCGGTTTGGTTCGAATTGGTGGACCGAACCAGAACCGAATCGTCAAAAACCGGCAGTTTTGGGAACCGGAACTGGAGATTCCGGTCAATTCACAGTTCCGTTTTCGGTTCCAAACCGTCGGGTCCAAACGGCCGGTTCTAAACCGGGAAAAAACGCCGGTTTTCTAAAAGTTTTAAAAATAAGCAATCCGTCTCACGGTTTTTGAACCACGCGGGCAGATTTGTATTTTTTTAAAGGGAAATTCTGGATGGTGTCCCTGAGTTTTGGGTTTTTCTGGATGGTGCCCACAAAAAAAACTTATTCCACAAAATGCCCCTGAGATTTTGAAAATGTTCGGAACGTACCCCTCTTACCGTTTATCTCACAGATTCCGTTAGATTTCTGTAAAAAAAAAAAAGAAACGAAGGGGAACGAAAAGTGGAGTCGGAGAACAATCCAACGGGCGGCGACCATCGAGGGCGGCGGATTCCGGCGGACGCGGGTTGCGTACGGTGGTCGGGGCCGGCGGACGCGGGCTGCTTACGGTGGTCGTGGCCGGCGGACGCGGGCTGCGAACGAAGGGGAAAGAAGAGGGGAGCGCCGGTGGCTGGCGACTTCCATCGAGGGCGGCGGCATCCATAGAGGGCGGTGGATTCCGGAGGTCGCGGGCTGTGCACGGTGGTCGGGGTCGGTGGACATGGGCTGCGGACGGTGGTCACAAATTCAAGCTCTAATTTCACATCAAAACCAGAATTTAACTACATTATACTTGTAGTTTGCAACTTGAAATTACCTCATACACTACACTCACAGCTTGCAAATTTCTTATACACACAATGCAATTATTTTTTTGTCAAAAAACAGGCATAGCCCTGCGGGAACTGATCAATTATTTTTTGACCGAGACTTCTAAACTCAGGTGATGGTACTACAGCCCTGGGCCTTGTCTGGATCATTTGATTAGTTTGGCTTCTTGGGCTTTTTAAGTAAATATGGGCCATCTTTGCACTGACTATTTGGGCCTGGTCATTTGTCTTTTTGTGCAACTTTTTTTTTTTTTTTTTTTGAAACGGTGAGAATTAGGATCCTGCCTTAAGGCGGGATTCCTAGGGCATCCTTTCGGATGAGGGCTAAAAGCTCGTGGTGATTCTGGATGGTTTCCCATGAGAGACTGTGGCCCAGAAATGCTATTTTATACGCCACAGAATTACACTGCCTATTCTCATGGTAAAAATGGACCGACTTGAATTCCCGAAGGAGTACGAGAATGTCTGCAATAATCCTTTCTATTTCCCGTGGACAGCGAATCTGTCCAGTTACGGCTTTGAAGACTACCATGTTATCCCCTTCTACCTCAAGCCTCCGTATATCCATTTGTTTGGCCTTCTTCACCCCATCCCACAATGTCATGGTCTCCGCCATTAAAACTGACACTTTCCCATTCTCGTCCCTTATAATCGATCCACCTGAGGCATTCCCATTGTTGATTTTGGATCCGTCAAAGTTAAGTTTCACATACCTCTGATGCGGCTTCTTCCAACCACGTGGTTTATTTCGTGGGGGACCTCTTGGGCAAACGCCCCTGGTCGGGTTCCTTTCTTCGTCCTCCCGCCATTCCTTCGCGTGTTTCCATTGTATCAAGTGGTTGCAGATATAATGGCTAAGGTCTTGTACGATGTCATTGGGTGTTTGTTGGAACACCACCTTATTTCTCTGGTGCCAAATTCCCCACCAGGCCACTACTAGCTCAATGATCTCGTTTTTCTTTAGTTTACTATTTAGCTCAGACAACACAGTTCGAGGGTTCATTTGTGATGGGTTATATTCTCTAAGTATACGTTCCGTGTTGACATTAATGCTCTTTATTATTTCCAACGTATGAGGGCAATCAAGCATCAAATGTATCGAATCCTCATGCGTAGCGTTACACATGGGGCACCCTTGAGGTATAGCAACATGTTTTTCCATAAGCCTTTGTTTAGTGGGCAAGCCATTCATGTCAATTTTCCAGAGAAATTTTTTTACTTTTGGGTATGTGTCCAACTTCCAGATCCATGCATTAGGACTTAAGACCATTCTTTCTTCTTTACTTACTAGACTTACTGCTGAATCTGTAGAGTACCATCCATTCCTACTTGGTGCCCAGACTAATTTGTCGTTAATATCATTTATTGGAATTGGGATTCTTATTATTTTCTCTATGGCTTTACTGGGAATGATGTGTTGAAGTTCATTTATTTTCCATTTTTTGTCTGTAGAGATAAAGTGCTCGACTTTGGTTGTCATGCTAACCATTTCATTTGTGGTTGCCCACTCTGCAAGTGGTTCGTTCGTGAGTCATCTATCCTTCCAAAAATTAATAGTCCTGCCATTTCATACTTGCCATCTCAAGCCTTCCACTTGCACCCACACATTGTCTTTTTGTGCAACTACAATTGAGCAAGAATGTGTTTGGTCCGTTTGGATAATGAAAGACCCACTCTTTTTTTTAATCAAAAAATGGGAAGATCCATGCATTATCAAATAGGAGTGTAGGACCCATATTTGATGACAACGACTCAGTCGACAAAGAACACAGCGTAAGTAACTAGCATGGTATAGTAAAACTAGTCGTGGGTCGGGTTTGGTTCGAATTGGCAGACCGAATCGAAATAGAATCGTAAAAAAAGGCGATTTTGGGAACCGAACCGTCCGGTTCCGATTTGGATTAGGGGGAATCGTTGAACCGCAGTTTGACCCGGTTCCAAATTGCCGGTTCTAAAACGGAAAAACCACTGGGTTTTTTTTTTTAAAATAAGCGATCCAACGTAGGCGGATTTTTTTTAAAAAAAAAAAAATTGGTTGAAACCGAAACTGTCTTGAAATTGTCTCGGAATCGGGAAAAACCGGAACCAATTATCTCGCGGTTCCGCTTCCGGTTCGTTGGTTCTAAAATCGGACTCATGACTAAGTAAAACTAACGATAATAAGACTTGATTTTTAAACCAAGCCAATGATGACCTAGGCCTTTCTCTAAAAACACATGTAAATTAAAACTAGTTTAACCCCCGTACCATGTACGGGTAATGTGATTATAAATCCACTTTAATATTGGTATGTAATGTCAATGATTATGTTAAAATTATAGGATCATGTATATTTATCTTCGTATTAATTATGATTAGTACTTTTTTACCAATAGTAAATCAAGTCATAATATAAATAAGTTGGATTTGTTTAAAAATTACTTTATGATAAATATTCTTGGTAAGTGATAATTTATAATTTTCGGGATAATTCATAATTTTTGGTAAATTTTAATCAATTGTTACAGGATAAGATTATATGAGATTCTAATTACCTAATTTGTATAAATGAGGGCCCGACTGATTATTATATTATTGAAATGACACGTGACATAAATTTTTGTGAAGACATTGTCTCCGCTTTATACTATAGGTAGTATAGATTCCAACCCATTATATTAACAATTATCACACTGAAAACGACCTTATACTAAGAATAATCTCACTGAAAATTTAGGAGGGTAGATCTTGCAAATGTTGCCCTACACAAGGCAATCACAATCGGTCGTCACCAAGTCATTGTTACATACTTACATTATAGTTGTTGATTACTAAAATATTATAATGTTGGAAGAAACGGCTTCTTCCTGAATGTATAAGAGAATCTTCAAAAGCGAACACGCCCCCTTCCAAAGTGTCATATATACAGCAGCTACCATACCAACTGATGATCTCCTCTTACAAACACACAAAGCTCCATTTCCTCACATCAATGGCGCCGGTGGGATTGCCCCCAGGCTTCCGCTTCCACCCCACCGACGAGGAGCTCGTCAACTACTACCTCCGCCGAAAGATCACCGGCATGGAGATCGAGCTCGACATCATCCCCGAAATCGATCTCTACAAATGCGAACCCTGGGAACTCGCAGGTCCAACTCCTCCCTCTCTCTCTACCAACACTGATCAATTGAATGGCAATTCAACTCGTTTTCGCCTCCGAGTTACCAGGGTTTAGTTTTCGGGCCTTGTCTTGTTTTGGTTTGTTCTTTGTTTTCTTTGGTTTTGTGCTTTGTGCGTTGTTTTTTGGCTTGGTGTTTTTTTGTTGAGTTTTTCAGATGCTCCCTCTACATTAGCCAGGAGTGCCCCCATCCTGACCCCCTAGATTCTCCTTAAGGGGAATTACACTGGATATTGTTGTTGTTCGTTTCCGCCTCCGAATTTCAAATTCGTCGGTGAAACTGAATGTATATCGCGCTAACGCCACCAATTGGTCAATTCAACTCGATTTCGCTTCCGAAATTCAAAATTTATCGGCGACAATGAATGTATGGCGGGCTAATGCTGTTGATTGATCGATTTGATTGGTGTGCAGAGAAGTCGTTTCTGCCGAGCAGGGATCCGGAGTGGTATTTCTTCGGTCCACGAGACCGGAAGTATCCGAACGGGTTCAGGACGAACCGGGCGACTCGGGCCGGGTATTGGAAGTCGACCGGAAAGGACCGGCGAGTCACGAGCCTGAACCGGCCGATCGGGATGAAGAAGACGCTGGTTTATTACAGAGGCCGTGCTCCCCAGGGGATTCGAACCGATTGGGTTATGCACGAGTACCGCCTTGATGACAAGGACTGTGATCAGTACACTTCTGGAATTCAGGTGCGTTTTTTATTTTCAGAATTAACCCCCTTATTTTACTGTAATTGCATCTTGTGACTCACATTTTTCGAATCTTTATTAATTACCAGTATTATTTTTCTGTGTTGGATTGAATTTGTTACGTAGAGTACACCAGGACGTGCAAAACGTTGGGATTTAAATTTACAAACAAAGGAAAAAGTTGTCTCCATAAACAAATCAAACTTGTTTGAATTGGGTCTTGTTGTTTCGTACATTTTTTAATTCATAATGAATGTGTGCATTTTTGCAATTAATTTGGGTAGTAATTTTAAATCAGAATAGTTACCCAATTGACTTAGGCATCCCAACAGATGTGCTAAAAGTTTTTCTAAAATGGAGAAGCAAAAACAATATTCTCCAAATTTTTTCTATTTCAACTTCAACAGCTTCTCCATTTTACAGAATATAACCTTTCTTATTTAAGTTCAACCACTTATCTATTTTGAAGAATTCAATGTTTATTAATTATTATTTTTATTTAATTGACAAAAATGAAAATATAATACAATCTTACTTTAAAGATACTTAATTTTTTATTTAAATAATAAAGAAGTAATTATACTAAAGAATCATAATGTAAATAAGAAAATACATGCATTTACAATAAGGTGTTGGAAAGATTATATATTATTGTTTAATGGTTTTAGGGTCGGCACCGATCGACTATTATATTTATGACTTATATACACATAAACTCAATAAAATCAGGACTTATGTGAGCAAAAAGTTCATGCATTCTCGAGAAACTATAATAACTAAAAATATATATTTTATAATATATATGATGAATTTGCATTAAATATTTAACACTCAATTTATATGAACCTTCTACTATTAGCATAAATACATTTTGAAGAAAACAATAATTACCATAAATGTATTTTGGAGAATGAAGTGCAATTTTAGAGAATCCCCTACATTTAGAGAATGAAGTGCAAATTTTTTTCCCATCTCCATTATGGAGAATGAGATGGAGAAGCTGTTGGGGTAAAAAAAATGAGCTATGATCTCCCAAATCCCTCATTTTCTCTATAATAGAGAAGCTGTTGGGGATGCTCTTAGATTTACTTGAACGAACGTGAAGAAAAGGTAGCTCCGATCCGAAAGCCAAACTTGCCAAAATTTACACCCTTCTTTTTCTTTTGTGATTCTTTTGGTCTTTGGCATGTTTCACCTCTTTACCCAAGCCACCAATAAATTGGCTACACAAAATGTACAAGATAGAAAGGTTAAAGAACAACAACAAAAAATGTGTCTAAAGTCTTGGGGTAAAAAAAGCCATATAATTAGGCGATCTTGAGACTCATTTGCATGGCAAAAATAAAAGCTAGCTAAGCTCCTAAACTTGGGCATTTTCTTGCAAAAATAAAGTTCAGTGAAATTTTGATCCTAAAATCAAATTGGGACAAAATGCTTAATTGTCATGGTCTACATTTCCACTTTTGCACACAATTAATGTTAAATATTGTTACACATTGCCTTAACGTGAGAAATACAATATAAATAAATTGAATTATATATATGGGGAGATATTCTTTTCGTGATAGGGTCTAATTAGCCGTATATCTTGTAGACGAAGGTGCTTTAGACTGGCCTGTCTTTCTTCCTTTTCTTTATCAAATGAGGACAAAAGACGAACCCTTCAAATGGCTTTGATCCTTTTTTGCCATTGTAGTTTTTTTTTGGTCTTTCCCTTAGCTTGTATTTAGACCTTAGTTTATACAATGCTGATCTTAAAGGAGATCATCTCTTCTTTTACTTTTGTCACTTTATTCAGTCACACATTCTTATACTCCTAGTATATACAAAACTCCAAATTATTAGTAAAAAAAGGAAGAAGAAAAAACCACCTTACGAACCGATCATTGCTTTGAAATATTGTTAGCTGCGTGTGACAATTCTATGCATATGTATTTTATATGTTATATAAGTCCAATTTTTATGTTAACTTTTCTTAAACAAAAATGAAATATATTATCTTATAAAATGTAGGAAGTTTTTTATTAAAAAAAATCATATTTCTTGTTTTAAAACCCGACTCGACCATGCCATCTAATAAAAAGTTTGACCGATGGAGACTATAACTATCAAACGGGATCAACTGGGTAGAGTCATTCCATATTAGGGTCTAATCGGGTCAACCTGACAAGTTTCACGTCCAATCGGTCAAGTTTAAACTGGATTTCGAGTTTTGATTTTTTTACATTAAAACCCATGAAGGATCAACCTTTGACAAGTCATCATGCGCCCTACACATTTTGTTTCTAAGTAGAAAAAAGCCATTTTAATTTGCTCCTTCAAAGAAATATTTGTCGTTTTAGCCTCATTGGGTTATTAAGAAATACTTATCATTTTAGATATTTTTGCACACTTTTTTCTATTTTATCCTTACTAATTACAGTAAAAATAATTACCAAAATCAATAATAGAAAATAAAATATCTTTATATGATTAAGTGTATATAGATCAAATCATTTGACTTCTTAAATTTTAAGACAAAAGCGATATGTTTTTCTTAACTGATACCAAATTAGTCGTCCATAATCACAATTCTAATCCTTCCTTGTGGGACCAGGATTCGTACGCACTTTGCCGTGTATTCAAGAAGAACGGCATATGCAACGACATGGAAGAGGTGCATGGCGGGCAATGTAGCAACAGCACCGTACCCAACAACAATATCAACAACAGTAATATTAACTACATGGAGGAAAGCCCTCGATCCCATTCTCAGACAAGCCACAACTACTACGAAACGACGTCGTCCTCGCCCAACATGATCCCGGTCTCGTCGCCTTCGGGCGTCGAAGACGACAAGGACGAGTCGTGGATGCAGTTCATTACCGACGATCCGTACTGGTGCCCGCCGTCCATGCCCGACGACGACAGCTCCGTTTTCGTCGACTAACTGGATTGCAAAACGTGATGATAGATTCGTGACCTTACGTTATTATGGGTCATTTTGTCTAACAAAAACACACACGTACACATTTGATTTTTAATCCAATAAGAATATAGATTAATTGTTTGAAAGTGGTCGATCTCCGATCCCCTCATTTGTTTTCCCCATTTTTCGATCTTGTATGTTTCACATTGCTTGGTGGAGTTGGCTGTTTTTGGAGCTCATACGTCTTGATTATGTTGGGACGTTATGTGTAATGTACGTACGTTGTAATATGTTGAGTTAATTATACACAAAGAAGGTTTTTATTTCCGGTCCCAAATTTTAAGAGTTATTAAATATTTCTAATATTGATATCTTATAATGTGATCTAAATAAGATATCGCACAATCTTCTATATGTGGTCATACCTCGTGCACTTTTCCTAGTTATTAATTGGATTTTTGGGCCTCTATGTATTATAAACTTGACCATTTGACTAGTTGTCTGAAAACGATTATTGATTTTTTTCTTTGGTCATCCATTGACCTTATTTTTGATTCTTAGTACTTTCAAGACTTTCACGAATATTTTAAAACAGGTTTTTTAATTTTCTAAATCTAATTTATCCATTTATTTGACCTTTTAATTCATCAAGCTTGTCTGACGATAACATAATTCATAGGAGTATAAGGTTAGCCCATAGCTTGATTTCAAGAGCCCCAAATATTTGAATGAAACTTTTAGGCTTAGAGACACTTGAATTTACTAAGGTGTTGTTACTATTGTATGGCAGTTTATCGAAAAAATAATTATTTAACGAGTGATTTAATATGATTTTGCTATTTTTTCGAGCTCATAATTAATCTGTTAGTTGTATGCTCAATTTTTTCTTACATCTTATTTTCTCTAGAAGAACATATGATTAAGAACCGACTTATCATTATTCCTTATTTGGAGACGAACCGACTTATCAGTTATCACTACACTAGGGCTTGTCCATGTGTCCAGAGTTAGGGTTGGGTTCGGGATTGATAAAACCTTTTTCTTTTTTTTTCCCCAAATTGACTCGATCGTCTCTCTCTCTCTGCGCCTTCCGATCGCCGTCGCTTCCGCCACCGGAAAACCTCTACTTTCCGACATCGATAGATTCTCCTTCTGGTGCAATTCGCGACTCGACGTCATCAATCGGCTTCAAATTCAAACAACCGTTCAGTTTCCTCTCAATCCTCGCGACTTCTATATCCCACCAGTTGCCAGCGTTTTGCTTCTTCGTCTTTGCAGATTCAAGGTGCGAATTGTTTCCCTTTCCGTGGTATTGATTGGCAATTATATTTGAAATTGATTCGAGTTAGGGCTTGTGGTGTTTTTCCCCTTTAGGTTAGGGTTTTTCATCTGGCAAATATTTTATCTATTGCATTGTTAACTATGCAGTGGAACAGAGAAGCTAGAGAGCTATGGATTCTATCGCACAGACTTCTCAGGATACGGAGGTAAAGCACTTGCTTTTGTTCTTCTTGAAGTGCTATTTATTGACGAATAGATGGTATAGGGGAAAAGCAGTGTATGGCTTCTAACATAGATTTGTGTAGTTCTATGATCTTTTTCTGCTGTAGTAGGCTTATGTGTAGGTATTTATTGTCTCACAGCAGTATAAATTTGTTAACTTTCTGCTTGTTTGTTTATTGACACTAGTTATGAAAAAGGATAGCTTTCAATTGTTTCTTATCATAAACAAGGCCGAGGTTGTAGGCTTGTGCAAATGCCAACTGTGGTAGTATAGTGGCTTACCATTTACTCTTGTGGCTTGTTCTTTTCAACCATCAGATAATTTCTGCTCCTTGTTAAATGTTTGAACCATAAGAGAAGAAAGAATGAGGGCTATATGTCAGAGGGACTTGCAAATTTGAAGGGCTGTTATTAAGTCACAACTAATGTCCACCGATATAAGGCTGATTTACACTTGTGCTGATCAGTAATCAGATTTTTTTTTAATGTCATTAGAAATTTTAGATCTTTTTGATTTCTACCAATGTTGAATAGATATGTATCTCCTGTATTAATATGTCGGAGAAATGTGCAAATACTGTTTTTTTGGTCGGTTTTATGCATTTGCTTTGCTGACAACAGATTTTGCTGGAATTTCGAGCCGGTAAAATGTTTCTTGAGGGAAAGCGCGTGATGCCAGATACCCGGAAAGGACTAATTCGTTTAACAAGGGTATGAGGAATGATGCGAATGACCTTGTCTTGTACTTGATGTTCTAAAGAAGATTTTACTGATCTTGTGACCCTGTTAAACAATCTTTATTAATTTCACTCCAAATTTGTAGGGGGAGGAAGGATTGGTCCACTTTCAGTGGCTAGATCGAGTCCAAAATGTTGTTGAAGATGTATCCTTGTTCTGTGCACCTCTTGTGTCTTATTTTTCAAACATGGGCCAGAGTTTGTCAACTACATGATCTATTGATTTGGTTGTCAAAAGAAACTTGAATTGTGTGTTATATAAATGTGGTCCCTGGGACAACTTGAGAAAACATTTGACAAAGTAATCATATTCAGAATTTGCTCTTATATGGTAGCAGTCTTCTTATCCTTTGTGTCCATGTTGATTATTTCTGTCATAGTTTGTCCGTAATATATCGTTTTTAGAGGTTTTTTTTCTTGTGAGCTTTTTAATGTTTTTTCTAGGTTCTGTGTACTTGATTTCTATTGTTTGTTGCTTGCACTTTTTTTTCCTCTGTTTGCATGTTTTATATATTGCCTGAAGTTTGCTGTTCCCATCATTTTCATTGTTTGTCTTGACTCTCAGTTTTATAGGACATGATTGTCTTTCCAGAAGAAGCTACTTTTGAAAAGGTAACATACTAATCATTATCTAGCTTTTTCTAAATATATTTTGGTCAATATTTTACCAAATCCTCTTCAAGGCATATATAAGTTGACCACATCTGGAAGACTGAGTTTACTATTGCATTTGAATTTAGGTTGACCAAACATCTGGAAGGGTTTACATACTGAAGTTCAACTCAGATGATCGGAAAATTTTCTTTTGGATGCAGGTTCGGTTTGGTCAATCTTTCTTCAGATTTAAATGCAATTTCCTTGTTGTTGCTTCTTTAACCATGGACTTAATGGTTTTTGTAGGAGCCAAGATCAGATGGGGATTCAGAACTCTGCCGCTTGTTTAACATGCATATAAATCAACCATTAGGTATTAAAGAACTGGATTTATGTGAAGCAGATTTTTATGGCTTTCGAAGTTGCATTTTTCTCTTTGACAGGAGACTTTTAGCTGCAGGAAAAGAGCTAACTAGAAAACAAGCACCTTAAACTTTGATATGCTTATTGACGATTGAATAGCACAAGGCATTCTGCAGATTGTAGCGTCATATATTCTATAATAATATGCTCAATTTGGAATGTTGCTACTGAATCACTGGCAGCATGTGGAGGGAACATTTTTGTGTTAGAAGTGTTTGCTTATGGGGATATGTTTTTGCAAAATTTAATTATCTTAATTGTTCTGCATTGGTAGATTTGCTTGACGATGATGAAGCAGGAGCCTCTGTTCCTCTTGAAGACATGATTGAAGAGGATTTATCATCAAGGTAAGCTAATATTATTATTGCATATATAGTGATTATTAAAGCATTTTCAAATCATCCTGTTCATTCTGCTTCAGAATGCCTATGTATGTGCTGATTTAATACTCACTGTTTTCAGAGCTGGGAATTTGATTAGTCCAGGGATGGGTGCTGAAGTATCTAGTGATGTGACATCCTCACTTGGACCTGTTAAGTTGTCAGATCTACAGAGAATATTAAGTAATATTGGGTCTCAAGGTCCGGTCTTTATTTGCTCATTGATTATTCAATAAATTTCTAAATTTCCCAAAATTTTCTCCAGGGTTGGGTTTTGACATGTCTTGTTTTTCTTGTCATTTGTTCTGCAGATGATGCTGTAGATCCTGATGCTGGTAATAGTTCTATGATTTGTCATACATGAGTTTAATTTTGATCAGCTGAAAGTATCTGGTTGCCATTTTTTTCCTATGGCCCATCCCTTGCTAGAAACTTTTGTGTCATTATCAATCAGAAAACTGATGTTATATTCAGACCCCACCAACTTACTCTTGATGTTTATTTTTCGAGTTAAAGGAACTTTGTTAGTGAAGTCTTCAGTGTGGTAGTGGTTTTGAAGTCCAGCGTTCTTGCAACCTGAAAACTACTTAATTAGGGATTGTCCTATCTTTTAATTATAGCATAGGATGTTTTTACTGTATTGTCTTTTAAAGATTGCTCTTCGTGCATAAAAATTAGAAGTTACAGCTGGCTATCATTGCACATTTGGTAGCTTAATAGTTTATCACATGTATGTTGCTACTCAATGAAACATAGACTGTATGTTTACATGTTTTGGGCTTCATTTCATGCTCTGCTTCGTAAATTACCTGATTTTTTGGGTCGATCTTTTTAATGTAGGTCTAGGATTAGGCGATCTCTTGAAACTGGATTTGATACTTCCATTGCTTGAGCAGTTACCCATAGAAGATCGATTAGCACCTTATTTGCCAGAGGTAACAAATGAGCTTGAAGGCTAGTTCCTCCTTTAATTTTCCGCAATGCAATGTTGTTTCATATCTTTGTAATTCCAGGGTCAACAAACACGGTCTGACTTGATAGAATTATTGCAAAGTCCTCCCTTCCATCAACAAGTAGATGCCTTCACTTATGTAAGACACACAAAATATTCCTCCTTGTAAAATAAAATTGTTTCGGGCAACTACCTATAGTGTACTCATGTAGATGATTTTTTTTTCTCGTGCTTTTAGGTACTAAAGACTGGCCAAATCGATTTGTCTCAGTTTGGGGTCGATCCTAGCAAATGTAAGTTATCTGCTGGTGTTTGTGGCATATATTGTTTATAATCTACATTATTTGCAGCTGAAATTTGAAATAAAAATTTGTTCCCTTTTTGGTAGACAAATTTACCGTTCTTTCGTTCCTGGAGGCGCTGGAAGACTCAGTTACAAAGCAACTAGAGAGTGGCGACTCGACGCAGCAAGCTGGAGGTAACGATCCTATGGATGAGGGGAAGTAGGAATTTAGTGCAATTTCTCCACAGATCACATGGAGGAGTTTTTCTTATGTTGACATGGTTATTTTATGAGAATGAAAACGATTGCAAGATTAAATTACAGACTAGTCAGCATCTGTGTTCGTTGATTACTTGCAGATTGATCATTGACAACTTGGAGTGACAAATCACTAAATCAGCATCTAAGTACATGATGCTCATTATGTTGGAGTGACAACTTAGAGTGAAAAATGTCTAAATGTTTCTCCTGCTGTCTTGATATTCAAGTAATTATATTTCATCTTTTATTTATTAGATTAAGCTATTCTAGGGAGTCTTTGGAGCACTGTATTTACTATTTAGTGCAATTTAATGTATTAAAATCTTGTCAAACAAATTATGGTGCATTAAATATGGTAATCCACACGCATCCTTAAATCTGTTTAAAACGCCAATTTTGGAAGAATCCAAGTGGTCCTGCTGATTAAAAAGTCATAAATTGTTTGCAAACTTTTACTTTTTTTGATGTTCATTTCCATCATAATGTCTAGGAAAAATGCCCATATTTCCACAGTTTTTCGGTAATATATGGCAATATACAGAGCAAATAAGTGGTGGGGTGAAACGTGAAAGCAAGAGACGGGGGCAAAGAATTGACGAAAAACATATGTTTTTTACTTCTTATAATTGATTTCCTCTTGTCGAGTTTGATCGTTGGATCTCGCCTAAAAGCAAGCTCATTTTTATTTCTTCATCATTGAATAGTGTTCAAATTGCTTCATTGAAAATAGAAGCGATCAGAATACTACACGAAGTCACAAGTGGCTTTGACTTGACAATGGCTTCCTAATCTGTGTTCAAATTGCTTTATTATGACAACTTGTTCAAAAATTAAGTGCAATTGTTTACACAATCCTGTGCTCTTTGTTTTTGACGATTTGTGATATTCAAAATTGTTCAGGAATGATAATATTCAATGAAGAAAACCCCTATCATGGATGAGAACAAACAGTCCAACATATTGGTATGAGCTCCACAGATGAGAATAATTTTTAATCGCAACAACTGGTGACATTTCCTTTTTTTTTTAATGAGTTATAAATTATACTTTTTCATTTTTTATGGAAATAAGTTCTACTTTAAGTAGGGTACGGATATGATATCATAAAAAGGGAAGTAATGTCATTGATTCTGAGCAGGAGATTTGTACCACAATTTGCAGAGCTTTATCATCAGATGCAACCAATCAGACATATCCTTACAGATTATAAGGAAATGAAAGAACTAATTACCATACAGGGCCTCATAATCCTCTATTAAATGCTTAACATGATGCGATGCGACTGTATCTAGGTCTCCTCAAAACCTTTAAACCTGTTTCATATATCAGCACAAACAGCCGATAGCAAGAAAAAGTAGAGGCACATACAAGGAATGAATACACAACTACACATCAAATCAACATCTTCTTCACCTACCAAATGTGACCACAGAATTCCCATAAAATTTATAATGGAAGATGAACTGACACAAAACAAGGGACCATCGGTTCTTAAGCTTTAGTAAGCAAAGTTTGATCCACATGAATACAAGGTTAACATTACACGCGACTTACTTATCTACCAAATTTCTCTTCTTTTTTTTTTTCCTGTTTCTTTTCTTAAAATTTTACCTTATCTGTCTACTTTTGAGACTAATCCATAGTCATGGGCTGAGTCAAGCAGCCGCACCTGAAACGGGCCTTGCGAGCTGTGGTCATGATCTCGGTCTCAGCGAGCTCGAGCATCTTGACGACGTCTGAAAAGGGTGGCCTGACGTCAGGGTTGGCATCCCAGCACCGGGTCATGATCTCAGCCAGAGTGGGAAGGCAG
The DNA here is from genome assembly GCA_934048045.1 of Polygonum aviculare. Classification (NCBI taxonomy): domain Eukaryota; kingdom Viridiplantae; phylum Streptophyta; class Magnoliopsida; order Caryophyllales; family Polygonaceae; genus Polygonum; species Polygonum aviculare. Next base: position 2,096,985 of record OW204024.1, read on the forward strand.
TCGTTAGGGATTCCAGGACGGACACCTTTGTTCACAACTGCAAAAGCTGCCTGCACAGCTGTCATGTTCTGGAAGGGAAGCAATCCCGTGATTAGCTCCCAGAGAACGATGCCAAAACTGTAAACATCGACCTTCTGCGTGTACGGTCTGTGCTGTATCATCTCCCTGAATCAAAATGTACAGTCAACCAAATGCACATTAGAAAGATTGGAAACTTACACGCAATTATTCTACAGAAAGAGGACTTTTAGTTTGGTTACTGACTTGGCCTAGTTCAAGTAAAGATCTAATACATTTATACACTCATCTAGAATGAAACACAATAGAATACTGAAAGTGCAGATAGAACACAAGGACAGAGAAGGCAAAGCCAATGCACATCTTTTTGCAGTGACCCAATCATCCAATTGCCAATATATTTAGTTGATTCCCTATATCTTATTTTCAACATCAAAAATACAATCCTAGTTAAGGGTTAGTCTCCTCAACATCAAAAAGAACATATCCTGCTGAAGCTTTTCTTTGACTCAGAAAGATGGGTACCAAATCACTTCCAGGGTAATCAAACTCAGACTTTTCAGCTATTATGGATTCATTGGCCATTGACATCTATTAGAACAATTCTAACTATCTGCATGCACTCAATGCTACTATCTCTAGTGTAATCTATTGTTCCTCTAGGTGCGACAAATTATATCCTCATACACTGTCTTTTGTTTTTTTAAATCAAGGAACGGTATGGAAATGGAAGCTCATTAACTAAGTTAATAAGCGAGCACATATCAGAAAGAGCCGGGGTCATTAAATAAGCTGACGGCATTAACTAAGTTGATAAGGGAGCATAAATCATAAAGAGCTGGTGTCATTAAATATGCTGACGGTAGCTACAGTAAATGAAAAGCATAGTGCAGGAAAAGCAAGCTAATCAGACACTTGATAGTTTATAAACATGAATGGTGTGACAGAATCTGCCATATACGCTTAAAGTATTGATACATAATAGTCATGATTCACGAGTAATTAATGACCTTACAAATATGCATAAAAGATGAGGGTAAATTCAAAGGAAAGGGTAGAGCACAATATATTTGTTAATGGAGTAGCAAGTATAAGGTGAAAGAACAAGGAAACAATGTATGAAAAAAGATTCTTACGGAGCCATCCAACGGTATGTGCCTGTCTCAGGTGTCATTCCTTCAGGTTGCACCTCAATCCTAGCCACCCCAAAGTCCGCAATTTTGATGGACTTATCAGCAAAAAGCAAAAGATTGTCTGACTTAAGATCTCTATGTATCAATCCAAAGCGATGAACATACTCCATACCCCTTGCAACGTCCAAAGCTTGTTTTATTGCCACCTTTAAAGGCACAGAACGGTTGTGTCTCTTAGTTAGGAACTGTCGCACAGACCCACCCTTTGCATATTCAGTAATAATGCACCAAACCATTGGCTTCCGGCATGCCCCTATGAATCGAACAATGTTTTCATGCTTCAATGTTGCAAGCATCATGACTTCCTGTTGAAACTGCTGCTCCATATTCTGAGCCTTATCAGGATCATTTCCCGGCCTCTCCAAAATCTTAATGGCAACCTCCACACCTTCATATGTACCTCTGTAGAGCTTTCCGAACGCTCCCTGTGCAAAAGCATCCCCCATATTAAGCTTACCTAAGTCAATTGTCCACTCTTCAAAATTCTCAAGTCCCTCAGTTGGAGTACTAGTATCCATTAGAGCTTGCGCTAGTGCATCATCGCTCAATGCGTGGGTCACCCTTCCACGATGAACACTGTGTGCCACAGAGTAGTTAATGTTGACCCGTTTCAAACCTTGGCGATCCAACAAACGAGTGTGGGAATCAGTTGAACCCACACTGCTATTGTCCACCGACATAGCAACAGAACCGCCGCCAATACTAGCCTGCAAGCTAGCAAAGCTGTCGACAGACATGTTTGAACTGTCGTCAAACTTATGGTAAAAATCATGAAATTTGTTGTCATTTCCATTCAAATCTATGATTCCGGTAAATTTTGGACCCTCCATCATCTTCGCAGGCGAATTAACGATGCAAAAACCTCCGGGAATCTATAGCATCCGCCTGTCAAAACAGCTGCCTTTAAATTCTTCCCAAACCAAAAGTTTAACGGCAAAACATCTCACATACTATTTCCAATACAAAGAATTGATGAAATCATAATTCACTTATTCACCAGAAAATACTAAACAAACCAAAACAAAATGGCACCACAAGTTGCAGATTAGATTCCTATCCCGTTCCATCTTAATCCCAAACTCTTAACAAACAGATTTACAAAACCCTAGAATTTCGACACATCAAACGCATTCAATGTCTCAATAAACAAGCAATTACGTCAATTTAAGAGAAAACCTAACAGTCAAAACAACGAAACCCTAAATTTACCAACCAACACAGTGAGAACGCAACAACACAGAAAGTAGAGCTTCTAGCTAAGCTCAAGATCAACAGACGCCTACATCACAACACAACACCAAAATTTGTAGGAACAGAAGCTCAAGAGAATCGAATTCACACGGAAACAAACCAGGAAACAATCAAATTCCATGATTTGAAGCCCGTGAAAAGGCGTATAGTTGACACGCACCTTACACCGATCAAAGGTACACACCGACCGATCACGCCGATACCTCGAGCTATCACACGGACGATTCCATGCCTCCGGCCGACGAGATCGATCAGGAAATGATAGAGGAAGACGAAGATTGCGACCTGGTCAAGCCGGAGAAGACCGAGAACGAGAGAGAGGGTTTGTGAGTGGGGAAAGGAGACGGGGAAAGAGAGAGAGCAGTGCAAACAAGATGAGAGGAGAGAGATTAGTTTTTTTTTGGTGAGGCGAGGAGAGAGATTAGTAGTAGTTGGTGTTGGTCTTAATTTTGCTATTAAAAAAAAAAGGAGAAAGGAAATAAATAAAAAATAAAATATTTTTGCTGTGGGCGGAGCGAGACAGACAAGCTGTGATATTCGAGTACGTCAATGACAGCTGCGGTGGCGACACGTGGACGGATGTCGAAATCCTGACCGTTGATGAAAGACGTTTCGCATCTTGCGGTTAGCAATGGAAAATTAAAAGAAAAAAAAAGTGGTGTGTACTGGCGTGGGTGTTGGAACTTGGAAGCGTCAATTGTGTACACTTTCCATTTTCCACAATTTTACAGCGACAGTCATTTTGTTTTCCTTTTTTTTTCAGTTATTCCTTCTCAAAATTAAAGAATTCGGGAATGAATTTTTCTACTAGGCGGTTAATAATAAAAAATATTTGATAAATCTTAAATTTTGGATTATTTAATATTTTTTTAACAGGTTTGGATTTTAGTTTCTATACATAATACGTTTAGATTGTGTCCTCAGGGCATAATGAAAAAACCGTTCAAGAACTATAGTTTGAAATAACGGTTTTTTATTATACGTAAGGAAACTAGTAATAACGGTTTTCTATTGTATATAAAAAAAACTAAGCCTTAATTTTTATTATACGTAAGGAAACTAGTAATAACGGTTTTCTATTGTATATAAAAAAACTAAGCCTTAATTTTTATTATACGTAAGGAAACTAGTAATAACGGTTTTCTATTGTATATAAAAAAAACTAAGCCTGAGTACGTAGTGAGCCTGCTAAAAAAATTTTTAAATTCTCAATTTACCAAATCTTTATAATGTTAGCATCTTATAGTGTTTCCTTAAAATCCATAATAGAAAAATCAATATATATATTATAAAAGCCGACCGTTTTCGAGCCACCACGTTGATTCTGGCCCCACCATATATTTAACCAAAATAATTTTTAAAGTCTTTTAATTAACTACCATAATTATAAAAGCCGACCGTTTTTGAGCCACCACGTTGATTCTGGCCCCACCATATATTTAACCAAAATAATTTTTAAAGTCTTTTAATTAACTACCATAATTTTGCTACGTAAATTTTCAATCTTTTAGTTAACTACCTTATTATCAATATCTATCCATACTATCAAAAATAATAATTTTACTACATGAAATTCCAATCTTTTAATTAGTTACCTTATCAACGATATCTATCCGAATAATTGAAAATTTGTACGTAAAATTTTGGTACATATCTTTTAATATATATGGTATGAGCTCACGTTTTTGTACGTAAGTTTGTACGTATTTAAAATTGTTTATCTTTGTATGGGCGATATCTAACCTAACAATTCAACACAATTCAACAAACGTCTAACCTAACACACGTTAAATGCATTCCTAAAAAAAGTTGAATTAATGTGTTAGGATTTAACGTATTTAATGTCTATAATAAAAAAAAACATATTATAGCTATAGTAGAATTTTGTTGAATTCAAAAAAAAAACAAGTTGAGCATATTATTCATAGAAAAACATATTTAATGTCTATAATAGGATTTAAAAAAGTTGAATTCAAATACTTTAAATCCTATTATAGCTATAATACGTTTGTTAAACAATGTCTATAATAGCTATAATAGGTTAGACGTTTAATATATCACTTATCTTTTCTAAAGTTGATTTTGGACCTACCTTATTATTGATAAAAAAGTTTTATTTGTGGTATTCAATTAATTTGATAAAATTATATTATCTACTTATTTAAAAGATATACTCAAAATTTCAAATTTTGATAATATATTCTATCTTTTTTTAATTTATCACTTAATTGAAAAACATGATTCTAATATATATCTTGAATTTTCGAAATATAATCACTATGAACTAATTATACTTGATTTACATAATTAAATTTATAATTTTTAAGATAAAACTTTAAATTATTTTTTAATAGAAAGAATAATTTTGTTACTTTATTATTTGATTTACTTGAATAAATTTAGCACTTTTAAGCTTAAGTTAATTATTTTCTATATTTACATGATCTACTATATTCTTTTTTTACTCATTATGTTTGATATTTTTTATATCTTGGTAACAAATTTGACTTTTTCATAATTTATACTTATTTACAAAATAATCCCACAAAATTTCTCAAATTATACAAGCACACCTTATTTCCCTAATACAAACATACAAGTGGTCGTTTTTGAACCGCCACATTAATTTTGACCCTACCTCATATAAAAAAACTCAAATTTATTATTCGCATTATATAGGTTTTTTCTATTGAATTTCTTCTTATCTACTTATAAGAAAAATTTTTTGTCAAATATTAATTCTTAAAGCATTACAGGGAAAATTCGTTCACAAACAAATTTAAAAAAATCTATGAATATTGGACTCAACTTATTTCTTTAATACAAGTAAATTTGTGGTTTCCGACAATTTCTATTAAGTTTTTATAAACTTTATCAATTTATCAATTGATGAATTTTTTATATTATATTTACATTTATGATAGTTGTTGTTAATATATGATAAAAGTTGTAAGTAAAATATCATTTTATATTCTTATAATCAGGTTTTATAAAAATATACAAATGAGTGATGAAATTATGTCTTATATATATATTTTTTGGGTTATATGAACTTCAAAAACAATATCACTCTTTTAAAAAGATAAAAAAACATGTTCATATAATAAAACTTATATGATATTTTCCATATAAGCATATAATTTTATTTTAATATTTTTAAGTGAAATAGTCGTACATGGCACGACAGGTTAAGCTAGTTCAAAATAAAACCATTTGCTGTCGAGTGATTTTTAGGCTGATTATGATCGAAAGAAAGTTGCGTATGTTATTATCATACTCCAGCAAACAATTCCCTACTTTCCGGAGAACCTGTATCCATCAAACAGCAAGTTAAAAAAAGTGAAAACACAATTTACACATCAAATATATCATCTTCACCTGCCACATGTGGCCACATAAATACCAGAAAACATTAGTATAATCAAAGATAAAAAATTACAAAACACGAGACTATCACTTCTTAAACTCTATCATCACTTTAGCAGCTTGAATAGCCATGGCTTGATCCTCATTACATACAAGATTACCACTAAAACCCAACTTATCTACCAAATCATTCTCCCCTTTTCCTGTTTACCTTTCTTAAATTTCTTCATCATCTTCTACTAATCCATTGTCATGGGCTTTGTTAAGCAGCATCTGAAACGCGCCTTGCGAGCACTATTCATGATCACGGTCTCAGCGTGCTCGAGCATCCCAACAACCTCATAGAAGGGTGGCCTGACATCTGGGTCGGCATCCCAGCAACGGGTCATGATCTCGACAAGGACTGGCAGACAATCATTGGGGATTCCGGGACGTACGCCCTTGTTGACGACTGCAAAGGCTGCCTGGACAGCTGTCATGTTCGGGAAAGGAAGCATCCCGGTGATCAGCTCCCACAGGACAATTCCAAAACTATACACGTCAACCTTCTGGTTGTACAACCTGTGCTGGATCATTTCTCTGAAACAAGGCAATATGATGAAATGCAGTCAGAACAAATGAATTTGATATAATATCTGTTTTCTGTCAAGTAAACCGCAAATATATGTCAACTCTAAAAAGGTTCAAGAAATAACACAAAGCATATTTAACAACTCTACCGATAAGACGAAATTATAACCCTACAGGAGCCAATTCCTTAAGAAGTATGATGGATTCAACAAACAAAGCATATTTAACTCTATTTCTGAGTATAAAGGGTTGAGAAGGATGCTCTTGAAATTGTCAGTACAACAAAATAGTGATGCAACTTCAAAATAAGAGAATGTTACAAGGCTCACGGAAAATTTGTGGAAACCTGTATGGAAAGAGAACTTAGTATATATCCTCAATTCTCTCTAGGATTACCCAACACTTTTACATCTAATGAATATCAACTACCCACGTGTAACTCTGCTAAAAAACACAAGAAGATGGTATTTCATCCACTGACTATGATCTTACACAGGACAGAAACATTGGCCTATTTTGGAGTTTTTTTTCCCACTTTTGCTCATCATTAGTAGGCTGTATCAGATTGGCTGAAAGAGAACATTTAATCTGAACCTCAAAATTTTCCATTGATAGACAACACAGAATGTCAATATAGGGAATAATGTACCCGTCATAAACAAGCCACTACTTGAATTTGGATTTTGCAGACAGAAGGATGCCATGTATCTAAAACTTGCGCGTTAAGAAGCATGAGCACATTCACAAACTCATCTCAATATCCTTACAAGAACACTGATCATAGGAAATGTTTTTAACACCCAAAGCATCTCCTCAAGATTCTACAGTCTAGATCCAAAAACATTATCCTCCTACATCTCAAATAGTGTGACGATTTAGAAATGGAAAAACATCCACTGAGCTAACAGAGCAGCACAATAAACATGAAGAGCCAGTATAATGACTATAAAGGCATAAAGCAGATCTTTATGCAGGAAAAGCAGGAGGCAAATCTTGACATTTTCTAACGTTCATTAATTGCCATAAATAGCTCCACAAAACATGACAACAAACATATCTGTATAGAATCACCGTCCGTTAAAAGAATGAAATATTAATTGGTCATTTATCAATTTGGTAAGCACTGAGATACTAATTCAAGGAGGAAAAAACACAATGTGGATAAAAGATTCTTACGGTGCCATCCAGCGATACGTGCCGGTTTCAGGTGTCATTCCTTCAGTCTGCACCTCAATTCTAGCCACCCCAAAGTCCGCAATTTTGATTGATTTATCACCGAAAATCAAAAGATTGTCCGACTTCAGATCTCTGTGTATCAATCCAAACCGATGAACATACTCCATCCCCCTTGCAACATCCAAAGCTTGTTTGACCGCCACCTTCAAAGGCACAGAGCGGTTTTGTCTCTTAGTCAGGAACTGCCTCACTGACCCACCCTTTGCATACTCAGTAACAATGCACCATACCATCGGCTTTCTACACGCTCCTATAAACCGAACAATATTTGGATGCTTCAGTGTTGCAAGCATCATTACTTCCTGTTGAAACTGTTGCTCCATATTCTGAGCCTTCTCCAAATCATTTCCTGGCCTCTCCAAAATCTTGATGGCAACCTCCACACCTTCATATGTACCTCTATAGAGCTTCCCAAATGCTCCCTGTGCAAAAGCACTTCCCATGTTAAGCTTTCCTAAGTTAATTGTCCACTCCTCAAAATTCTCAAGTCCCTCAGTTGGAGTACTAGTATCCATCAGAGCTTGAGCTAGAGCATCATCACTCAATGCATTGCTGAGCCTACCACGGTGAACGCTATTTGCCACGGAGTAGTTAATATTAACACGTTTCAAGCCTTGGCGATCCAGTAAACGGGTGTGGGAATCAGTCGATCCCACACTGCTGTTGTCCACCGACATTGCAACAGATCCGCCACCGATACTAGCCTGCAAGCTAGCAAAACTGTCTACAGACATGTTTGAGCTATCCTCAAGCTTCTGGAAAAAATCATGAAATTTGTTATCGTTTCCATTCAATCCTTTAAATCCGGTAAATTTCGGACCATCCATCATCCTTGTCTGCAAATTAGCGATGCAAAACCTCTGGAGATCAATGTTTCTTCAGCATCAACCTGCCAAAAATAGTTGTTCTTCATGATGAGTGAATAACCAGAAAGACAAACAGGGTACTATTGAACTTCCAAAGCGTAATACTTACGAAATGGCCTAGAAAACAATCCAAACGGCGAGAAAATAGCTTATTCCCAAAATTCTAACAAAAAGACTTACAAACCCTAGAATTTTAAAGCAGCACCACGAACGATCAAGTACTTCAATTCAAGAAGAAAAAGTAACAATTGAACAGAATGAAACCCTAATCAACATTCCACATAGCGGGAGATCAAGAGACGACATCCAGAGAGCAAGCAAATAATCGAATTTTGGGGAAAAAGCAAAGCTCTCAGCTAGGAAAAGGAATCAAAGTAGCACAAAAAGCAAATGTAAGCATACCTACACAGAACAAAACCGAAAGAAATTGAGGTCGAGCCACGGCTGAATCCGATCAGAATTTGAGCTCGTCCGATTGCTGGAGATCTCTCATCTACAATTTACAGGCCTCCTATGGCGAGCTACAATGAAAAGAGCAGAGGATTTTGCGAACAGGTCAAGTTGAAGAAGACCGAGAAAGAGTATGTGTTTTGTGAGTGGGGAAAAGCCGGAAAGGAAAGAGAACAGTTAGACGTCTTACGTCACTATGACCTAATTAATTGCTCATTAGTAGTCCTATTCATTACACCTTACGAAGAATCGGATAAAACTTTCCATGTGGATTTTCTTACTTAGCCACACTTTTAAGTTCATTTTTGCACCAAAATTGAACTGTTTTTTTTTTACAACCTTACGGTGAATCAACAACTTATATTTTTACCTTACCTATTGTATTACACGAAAATAAGTGTGAAAGGAACAAATTTGACTTTATAATGATCTAATGCTATTTTAAAATTTTTATTGGAGTAAGACATGATTTTGTGAGTACTCAATGTAAAATCCATTTTTTCACCATAACTTTGACATGAAAATCGGTAAAATCAGCCATTTATCTGACCCTTGTCCATTTTACTCCGTATATTGCCTTTTGTAATGCAAGAAATTGTTTTGCAAATTCATGAACATCCGACCCGAGCAACACAAAGCCAACTAGGCCCAACTAAAAGTCCAGCCCATCAAAATCCACAGCCTTTTTTTTTTTTTTTTTGCTAGACTTAAAATCCAAAACCATCATATTTTTTTTTTTGGTCAAAGAGGGAGGCCCTCAAGGATAGATTATAGGTAGCAAGTTAAGTAGTTACAAAACGTGGCTGAGCCACTCCAATAGAATCCTGGAACAAAATAGGAGAGGCCCCTTCAGGGGGATCATACAACCAGTGGGAGCCGATGGGGACGCTATGAGCCATGGATGCCAGGAAGTCGGCGACTCGATTGGATTCCCTAAGGGAGTGGCGGAATTGGATTACCCAATCCCTACTGATGTAGCCTTGGCAACGATTCACCAGGCTGGCAAGAGGGTGCGAGCTCGCAAGTTTGGATTTAAGGAGATTGATGACCATGAGAGAGTCCGACTCGACCACGATCCTGCGGAAGCCCCTACTCCATGCTAAGTCGAGACCGTGAATGACACCCCAGAGCTCCGCTCGGGGAACTGTGCACTGACCCAAATTGCACACAAAACCGGCCACCCAATTACCATTTTCGTCTCGAATAACACCTCCCGTTGCTGCACCGGATTGCGTGACTGAGCCGTCGGTGTTGAGTTTCACCCAATCATCCCTTGGGGCCGACCAGGACACCATGATTTCTCTTTTTTCACGACTTGGCCTGCCTGCAAGTCTTCTACTCTTTGCTCCAGCATACTCTAGGGCTTGAGCGATGAGGAATGCCCGCTTGTCAAGAATGGCGGTTCCTCCTTCAAAGATCAGCTGCAGCCTCCACTTCCAGGTCCACCAGACGGCCAACGCGAAAAGGGCTGCATTATCTCCAACATAATCAAAGTTCCATTCCCCGTTGAGCCCTTTCCTCGCCCACTCCTTGAGATCCGTCATGAAGAAGCTGTCGTGGAGTCGAGAGGGTAGCAGGTTCTTCCACATTCCCTCGGCATGGTTACAATCCCGAAGAGCATGGGTGAAGGATTCGCTCTGATGTCCGCAAATGGTGCATTGCGGGCTGTCGGCAAAGTGGCGTCTGTGTCGCTCTTCATTGGTCATAATCCGACCCTTAAGGAGGAGCCAGAGGAAGATCTTGACTCGCTCAGAGACTTCGAGCTTCCAGGCCTTACAATGGAGTTCCCTGATGTCGGCCTCAATCACATTGCTTGATCCCTTCAAAAGCAAACTGTAGGCCGAGCCAACCGTGTACGTCCCGGTTGCCGACGGAGCCCAGCTGATCACGTCGCAGGTGTTTTCTGTAGGTCTGATGTTTGCCATTTGGAGGAGCTTGCTTGGGGGGAGGAGGTGCGCAAACTCTCCCCAGTTCCATCCTTCACCAAGCCACATGTCTTTGACTGTGCGCATGTCTTGGGTAATACGATGGGTTTCCTGGCAGCTCATCGCAAGCGGCTCTTGGCCCACCCATCTGTCGTGCCAGAAACTGACCTTGGCCCCATCACCTATATTCCAGTTGAGTCCCTTGAAGACCACTTGATCGAGGCCTTTCTTGATACCCGCCCACACTGGTGAGGGTCTGGTTTTGCTCGAAGTTTTGATAGAGTTGTTTTCGAAGCTAATCCCATACTTGGCCGTGAGCACTTCTCCCCATATACCGCCCTCACCCGAAGCCAGCCTCCAACCCAACTTCCCTAGCAGCGCGACGTTCATGTCACCCGTTTTCCTTAGCCCCAGGCCACCGTCCTTTTTTGGAGTGCAAACGACATCCCACTTTACCAAGCGCGGTTTTCGCCCTTCTGCAGAGTCACCCCATATGAATGAGCGTATTAGGCGGTCCATGGTCTGTTGAGTGCTTCGAGGGAGGTGGACCGTGTACATCGTGTACGTGGGTAACGCCGAGATAACCGCCTTCGCAAGGGTAACACGACCCGCCATACTCAGCGTTTTAGACTTCCAGCCTGCTAGTTTTGCTTTTGCCTTGCAGAGAAGGTTTGCAAAAGTGTCTTTGTTGACCCTTTGGTGGAGCACTGGCATCCCAAGGTAGAAGCCTAAATTTCTGGTGGTTTTAATTCCACTGATCTCCTCCAAACGCTCAACAACATCTCTATTAACATTCGGGGAAACGAAGATTTTGGATTTCTCTTTGCTGATGACTTGCCCTGAGGCCTGGCAGAAATCCTGTAAGCATTTCATCACCACACGGATCTGGGCACAAGAGGCTTCCGCGAATAGGACAAGATCGTCGGCAAAGAAGAGATGCGAGAGTTTCGGGGCCCCCCGACACACCGAGATAGGTCTCCATCTGCCAGCTTGCACCTCTTCATTGATGAGATGGCTAAGCCTTTCAATTCCGAGAACAAAGAGATACGGGGAGAGGGGAACCCCTTGCCTAACTCCCCTTTTGGGTTTGAAATCCTCAGTGACATTCCCATTCCAAAGGAGACGCATCGTCGGCGTCGAGATGCATTCCGAGACCCATCCTACCCATTGCTCAGGCATCCCAACATCTTGGAGAGTGTCAATAAGGAAGTCCCATCGAATCTTGTCAAACGCCTTCGCAAGGTCAAGTTTAAGGACCATCCATCTTTTCCCCGTCTTCTTAGCCCGCATTGAGTGGACCACTTCTTGCATCAACACCACGTTGTCCATAATTGATCGGCCTGGGATGAAGCTATTTTGGTTCGGGCCAATCAGCTTATTCATGATCGGTTGAATCCTGTTCGCAAGAACCTTCGTCACCAGCTTGTATAGGACGTTGCACAAACTTATCGGCCTGAATTGGGTGATTTTCTCCGGCTTAGCGACCTTTCCAATGAGGGATATGAGCGTATCATTTGCGCCTGGGGGGAGCTCCCCTGAGGCGAAGAAGTTTCCAACAAAATTAAGAACTGACTCCCCAATCTCCTTCCAGCAGGTTTTGAAGAATATGGGTTGAAACCCATTGATGCCCGGGGCCTTATACGAACCCATTTGTTTCAAGGCCTGAATGACCTCTTCTTTTTCAAGCCGACAAACCAGGCTTGCTTTCTCGTTGCAGCTCAGGGGAGGGAAGCCGCCTCGCTTGAGGGGCTGTGTATTCTCCTCATTCTCCACATGGTAAAGCTCCTTGAAGTAGTTGATGGCGAGGGACTCCAGCTCACCCGGACTCGAGATCCACCGATCCTCCTCGTCTTTCAAGGCTGCAATTTTGTTTCTCCGCCTTCTGATAATTGTGCTAGCATGGAAGAATTTCGTGTTTCTATCGCCAAGCTCAATCCAGTCCTGTCTTGATTTTTGGAACCAGAGCTTCTCCTCCTGGTCAAGGGTGGCTTCTAACTCGGCCCGAAGATCCCCTTCGAGTCTCAGCAGGTTGTCAGTGATCTGATTATCAAGGGCTTTCTGGATTCCTTCCAACCGAGCGAGAAGTTTGGCTTTTCTGAAGTGGACATTTCCAAAGACCCTGCGATTCCACTCTTTCAAGTCAGCTTTGAGGATTTCCAAAGCTTCAGTGGTTGGAAGCGCTGAATTCCAATGATGGCCCACAAATTGGAGGAATTGTGGGTGATCGATCCATGCTGCTTCAAAGCGGAAGGGACGCCTTGAGCCGCCTTGTTGCTCCGGACCCTTGAGGAAAAGGAGGAGGGGGTTATGATCAGAAGCCAGAGCTGGGAGATGTTTTACCACAGCTTCGTCCCATTCCAATCTGCCATGGAGGTTGGTGAAAATCCTGTCGAGGCGTTTCTCAACTCGAGTAGCAGCTGTAACACCTCTTCGCCAAGTAAAACGAGGACCCGTAAAGCCAAGGTCGATGAGCCCCAACTTGTTTATCCAATTCGCGAAAGTGGCGGAGTCCTCCGACAGCCGGTTCACCCCACCCTGCCTCTCCTCAAGGGAGACAATGCAATTGAAATCACCTCCGATAAACATGGGTTCGGTGATGCCCATGAAATTTCTCTCTGTTTCTTCCCAAAAAGCTGCTCGGCGGGCGGCAGTTGGCGGCGCATAGACGACAATCAAGTGGACGCTCTTTGTGTCAATGCACACTTTGCAGTGAATGTAATGCTGGCTCGTGTTCAGAATTTGAAGGTTGAGGGAGTGGTCGTTCCAAAGCAGCCAAAGGCCTCCGCAGAACCTAGTCGCTTGAATCATCTCACAGTGGGTGAAGTTAAGACGGTTACGAACTTGCTCTGCTCTGTCTCCCGAGATGCGGGGTTCGGCAATAGCAAGAACGTCGATCTTGTTGTGTTTCAAGAAATAACGGCACGCACGTCTGAAACCCGGGCTCCCCGCCCCTTGAACATTCCAAAGCAGGCAATTCATGGTAAACGATTTGGGGGTTTGAAGAGCCCGGGGAAAACCTAGGACCGTTGTGGGTCCGGTAGAGCCACCGGAGCAAGCTCCCCGTCCTCCATAATGTCATCGGATTCATGCTCGCCGGATCCTCCCGGTTCGCTTCTGTCGATCTTCTCTTGGGTCGCCGAATCGGGGTACGACGCCTCTATTTCTTGGGTCGTTGGCCATTCCTGGGCAGAGGGGGGGGGTACGATTGGGTAAGTGGGAGCTGGCCACTTTCTGGGGCTGAATTAGGCTGGATGTTGTTACTGGGATGGGCCTCAGGCTCGTGGGCCTGTTGGATGGAAGTTGGGCCTTGAGAGTCGAAGTCAATTTCATTGGGCCTTTGTCCTTTCATTGGTCCAAGGCTGGGCTGTTTGAGCGTCAGAGTAAAGTCTGCCTTTTGGGTATTAGCACTAGCTACCCTAGCCTGTCTTCTCTGCTTGTTACCCTTTGGGGCTTCCACCTCCATCTTCCCTGTAGTTGGCTTCGTTATCTGTTCGGCCTTAAAACTGAAAGGAGCTGCTACCATCTTTTCACCTGTCCTGGCCAATTCTGAAACCCGCGATACGCCGACTGATTTCTCTGTCCCATCTTTAGCCGTTTTTTTGCTTGCTTCTCTGTCAACCTCGGATGAACCTGTGTGGGAGTCCTCTTCCTTTCTCGACAACACACTGAAACGGTTCTGCTCCTCGCCTGCTGTAGCTAGGGTCTTTGACCCCTGACCCTCTTTTTTGCTCCTCTGCTTCCTCGGTTTCGGCGCCACCATCATCCATGGGCCTAGGTGCTCCGGGCTAGGCTCCTTGTACGAGGTGGGCGCCTCCGCCGCTTGCCGCTCCTGGCTGCTCTCTGGAGCCCTAGTTGGCGCCAGGTCTTGTTGTTCCGGCCTCCGACCCTCTTCTAGACTCACGATCTGCATGGCTTGCACTAGTCCTTCCGGTCGCCCCTCTGTCTTTTGCGAGCAGGCTCCAACAAGGTGACCGTAGCGCCCACACCCAATGCATATCTCGTTCAGGCCTTCGTATTCCACCAACACAGTTTCGCCGTTGACTAGAATGGCTCCCGTGAGTGGTTGCGTCAAGTCTATCTCCACACATACCCTGGCAAATTTCCCTCGTGTCGCGTACAGGGTGTGCTTGTCGACCCGAAGAGGCTTACCGATGCCGGATGCAACGTGACCTATCACCCTTTCATCGTACAGAATAGTGGGGAGATTGGAGAGCCTAATCCAAGTAACAATCGTGTGGATGATGTCTTTGTTTGGGTTGAAGCTGGGTTCCCACTTTCGGACCAAGAGGCAGTGGCCAAAGATCATCCACGGTCCTCCGGTGAGAACTCCCCAGAAGTCGTGCTCTTCTTCAAACCTGATCACCGAATACCCATTCTTCAAGTCCATGATCACCATCTTGCCTAGTGGCTTCCACATCTCTTTGAGTTTTCTTTCAAAAGTTTGGAAGGCTAGGGTGCGTCCTAGGAGCTTGACAATCACTGAGTTGGACCATGCTTTGGCCAGGATCTCCAGCGCCTCCTTGTTGATGGTTACCGAGGGGAGGCCTTTGTTCCCCCAGGGGCGCTCCACTTTGATGTTCTCAGCAAGGAACTTATCGCTGGCTAGCTCCCTGAGCTGTGTGGCGAATCCTTGCGTCAGTTTGTCTTTGAACGAAACTGCGCTTGGCGGTGACTGCTTTTGAAGCTGCATCTCTTGGGGCTCCGTCATCATCGTGTCCTCGTGGCGGCGTCCTGGTGGAAACGGCGGCGGCGGGGAAGGGGTTGTGGCAACGCGGGTTAGGGGGGGGGAAGTCAGGAGGGGACTTCATGAGAGAGTTTTTCTCTGCCTCGATCTCTACTACTGCTACGTTTTTTATTTTTCCAAAACCATCATATTAGATTTAGTGGTAGGTCAAAAAATGAGGGAAGCACTTTCATGAGGCCCCTAGCCTCCTCAAAAATTCAATTCACTATGAGGCCTATTTTTGCAATATAAAAGCCCAAAAAAAAAACCTACTCTCTTTCTTCATTCTCTTCTCTCTCTTCCTCCATTTCACTCTCTCCCTCTCTCTCTTCTCTCCCCTCTCGCCCTCTTTTTTTCTTCCACCGGATCCAATGGGCGGCGACGACGGCCACCGAGGTGTAGCAGCGTGCGAAGGCGGCTCCCCCCTCTTGTTTTTTTCATTTAGATCCGGTCGGCGGCGACGGCGACGGCGACGGCCAGAGACGACGACACCTAAAGACGACGACGGGCAGCGGTGTCAGTCGACGACGCCCAGAGACGACGACGGGGCAGCGGTGTCGGTGGGAATCAACCAAGGTGGTCGGCGTTGGTGGGATAGATCTAGGGTTCTAGATCTAGATCTAGATCTAGAAACCCTAGATCTAGAAAAGTGAGCGTCGACACCGCCCTTCTACCGTCGTTCCACCGTCCATCACCGCGGTAAGCAAGCAAATCGCTTCGTTATGGGTTGTGTGTGTGACAAGAGTTTTGTGTGACACGGTTTTTAGTCTATTTTTTGTGTGACAAGGGTTTTGATATAGGTTGTGTGTGTGTGACAAGTTTTTTGTTATAGGTTTTATGTATGACAGGGTTTTGTTATGAGTTTTGTGTATGACAGTGCTTTTGTTATGGGTTTTGTGTGTGACAACTCGTTTTTTGTTCGTATGACAGGTTTTGTGTTTATAGGTTTGTGTGTGTGACAGGTTTTTGTTATGAGTTTTGTGTGTGACAGGGCTTTTGTTATGGGTTTTGTGTGTGACAGCTCGTTTTTTGTGTATGACAGGGGGTTTTGTTATGAGTTTTTTTTGTGTGACAGGGTTTTAGGTCTGTTTTTTGTGTATGACAGGGGGTTTTGTTATTGGTTGTGTGTATGTGACAAGGTTTTTGGTATGTTTTTTGTGTGTGACAAGTATTATGTTATGGGTTTTGTGTGGCAGGCTTGTGTGACATAGTTTTTGGTCTGTTTTTTTGTGTATGACAGGGTTTTTGGTCTGTTTTTTGTGTATGACAGGGGGTTTTGTTATGGGTTGTCTGTGTGTGACAAGTTTTTTGTTATAGGTTTCATGTATGACATGTTTTTGGTATGTTTTTTGTGTGTGACAAGTATTATGTTATGGGTTTTGTGTGGCAGGCTTGTGTGACAGGGTTTTTAGTCTGTTTTTTTGTGTATGACAAGTTTTTTGGTCTGTTTTTTTTATGTATGACAGGGGGTTTTGTTATGGGTTGCGTGTGTGTGACATGTTTTTTATTATAGGTTTTATGTATGACAACGTTTTTGGTATGTTTTTTGTGTGTGACAAGTTTTATGTTATGGATTTTGTGTGGCAGGCGTGTGTGACAGGGTTTTTGGTCTGTTTTTTTGTGTGACAGTTGAGTTTTTGTTCGTATGACAGGGTTTGTGTTAATAGGTTTGTGTGTGTGATAGGTTTTTTGTTATGATTTTTGTGTGTGACAGATTGTTTTACTCGTGTGACAGCTTTTGTGTTTATGGGTTTTAATGGTGACATGTTTTTTGTATGAGTTTTGTGTGTGACAGGGTTTTGCTTATGGATTTTTTGTGTGAAAATTTTGGTTTTGTTTATATAGTAATTATAATCATAGCCTATTAGCTCAAATGGTAGAGCAACGTGCTAAATGCACGGTAATGTGGGTTCAAATCCCACATAGGCTTTGTGTGACAGGTTTTGTGGTGACAAGCCTTTTGTGTGTAGATAATGAACGAAAATTGGGGGATTTGTATGACAGGTCGTTTTTTATTCGTATGGCAGGTTTTGTGTGACAGGGGGTGTGAAGTGGGATGCGGTGGATTGGGTGTAAATTTTTTTTTTGTATGACAGGTCGTTTTTTGTGTGACAGGTGTGACAGGGGGTGTGAGTTGGGATGCGGTGGCATGGTTGTAATTTTTTTTTTACTCAGGGGCATTTTCGGAAAACCGGCCCCATAGCTAATTTATTTTGGAGCCGCCTAAACGCCTCCAAAAGTAGCCCTAACGGGCCACTTACCCAAATCGTCCGTCAAAAAATTCGGTCATCACATTAAAATAATAATATTTTTTCCTTAAATATTTTCATTTTACTCTACTTGATTGTATTTTCCCTTTTTTTTTCCGATAACCAAGATTTTGGCCAACCATCGTATGTACTCTTACTAGTCTTCAATTCATCGTACCGTCACTCATACCTAATTTTTTTTATTTACTCCGGTTGACAATAACGTATAGAAGAAGTCGAAAATCACTATTCTCCTGCTATTTTTTCTGTTCTTCTAGAGGGGCCGGTTTTTTGTAATGGGTATACACTAACGGACTGCTGCCAAACGAAGCCTTAGTGCAAAGAGTTTGAATGTTGTACCGGATAAATCGAATATGTAACAAGAAAACGTGTATTTTCAATGACAATTTTACAATACATCTTGAAGCATCAAAGTATATTATAAAATATTAAAATGCATACATATTATAGATAACATTTATTTCCGTACATAATTCATATTACATGCATAGTTCATCCTAAGAAATCATACTTAGGTCAATTGCGGATGGTGCCCCTGAGTTTTGTGTTTTCCCGGATGGTACCCACAAAAAAAAGTTATTCCGCCATATACCCCCGAGGTTTCACAAAAGTTTGAAACGTGCCCCTATTCTCAATATACCTTAAAACCTCCGTTAACTTTGTAAAAAAAAACAGTAAAAATAAAAACAAAAAACAAAAGAAAGAAGAACGAAGAGGGAAGAGGTAGCGAAGGAGGATTCCGGCAGCGCTTCCATCGCCGGCTGGGACCACCATCGAGAGGGCGCTTCCATCGACGGCGGCGGACGTGGGCTGCGAGCGAAGAGGCGAGCGAAGAGGGTCGGCGAAGAAGTCTCCGGCGCCGGCAGGGAGGCCGACGAACGGAATCGGGAAACAGAGGGTCCCGCTTTCTACGCACGAGCTTCATTACACACGGCGAACAGAGCGTAGGGGGAGGAGATGAGGAAGAAGACGTTCTTGCAGGCAAGGCCTGCTCGGGTTCTTAGGATTCAGCTCTAAGAGCTATGGCGCCATGAACGGGTAAAAGAGCTGGTTTAGTTAATTAATGAATGTAAGTCATGTTTAATGCTGTGTATAGAGATTCTTCGAATTAAGTATCTTATCTGAAGTCGATTGAGCATTTGATCATCCATTGGCTAATCAGGAGTTGCTAATTGGGTGAATTAAGAAAGGGCGGTGTTGGGGATTTCGATGATTAATATAAGTGCACATGCAAAACAAGTTATGATGAGCTTTATTAGCCAAATTCATTCAGTTTGCGGACTAATTGTTGATGATCATCTAGGACAAACTTCTTATAACAAAAAATATATGACACAAACGGCACAAATTAAACAGAGGACTGTGAGCTCGACAAGATCTGGATCTGAATCTACTTGAGCATCTTCTTCGTCTTCGTTCCCCTCAGCTCGTAAACGAGCAACTATTTCATCAGCCAACTCCTGCTTCAGCATCTCGTATGAATCCTTAAGCTTGCACTCAGCCAGTTCACATATACAATCATCATCTGAATGGACATTTTTTACCCAACTCAACTCCTTAAGAATTTACACTAAGAAACACTTGATCATTGTACCATCGCCACTAATCGCTTAAGTTGTTCATCGTTCATGATCACTTCTTGTTTTGTTTGTGCCTCTTCCTGCAAGCCAAATGGAACTCATCAAATAAATGGTGCACTACAAGAATGAGAACAATGTAGAAGAAATTCTACGTCTTTATACCTTAATGTCGGTTAACAGGTTGTGGGTATAATAAGCTTGCCCACCATTGTCCTCCATCAAGTCGTCGACAAGATTAGGAAGCTTCAAAAGCGGCATTGCTTGATTTCTTGATCTCGTCTTCCGTGTTGTTGTCGAAAACAACACACCGGTTCTTGCAAACCCGAAGAATCTCCTACACAAAAACAAACAAACACCATAC
The DNA here is from genome assembly GCA_934048045.1 of Polygonum aviculare. NCBI lineage: Eukaryota > Viridiplantae > Streptophyta > Magnoliopsida > Caryophyllales > Polygonaceae > Polygonum > Polygonum aviculare. The sequence goes on from OW204024.1 coordinate 2,116,794, forward strand.
ATCATGACTGCCCATATGATCAAATGATGCTGAAAGTCTTTTGAGCATAAAAGCTCTCACCTGCAGAGCCTCTGGGTAGGGCTGGGCACCGGTCCAGGATCGGACCGGGACCGGGAACATGAAAATGTGTGGACCGGGGACCGGACCGGAAATCCGGTCCGGTCTTGGACCGGATAGGACCGGATTCTTATTTTTTTTTTTAAAAATATTCTTTTTATATAAAAAAAATTATAATATAATTAAAGAAATCATATATGATTAATGAAAAATATATTATTAAGTATATAATATAAATATGAAACTTAAATATTAAGAATAAATAATATAACATTAAAATTAATATAATTTTTATTTAATTTCTTTTTTATTATTTTTTTTTAAATCCAGTCCGGTCCAAAAATCCGGTCCGGACCGGATTTTGCCCAGCCCTACCTCTGGGCAGCCAGACCCAAGATAGTTGTCCAACAACTCGTCTTTTCCAAGACAATCGCCATCCGAAAACACAACGATCATGTAATCTGTTATGTTGTGGCTCAATCTCTGGACAGCAATCGCGTCTTCTTTCGTAAACCGCTCTCTAAGGGAAATCACCAACAAAACTGCATTGATTCCTTCCTTAGGCAGCTTGTCACAATGCAGAGTCTCATTGCAAGAAAACAAGCCTGTCATGCCTGTCAAAGGCTAAAATGTCAATTGCAATACAACATTCAAGATTGAAACTTTATATAACTAAACTTATTTAGACATCAGCACATCACCTGGGGTGTCAATTACGTTCACAACTTCTCCAATCACGAGCGACGAGGAATGGCATTGAAGGTGTCTATTACGTTCACAACTTCTCCAGTCGAAAATCCAATTCATCAAACAAAGGAAAATCCAATTCATCAAACAAAGGAAGGGATCAGGTCCTGGTTACTTGGCAATTTAAAAGAGGAAGGATCAAACAGATGTATCGAGCCTTTTGAAGCAAACTGCTAAATATGTCCATTAACTAATCCCTAATCGAGCACCACAATTGCAAAAATTGCAAAACAACAAATTAACCCTAATCAAGCATCTGACCTGACCACCACACCACAGCCGTGTTGATGGTACTCGCCGCCGCACAAACCTCCGAGTCGATGGTGGTCGCCGCCACACAACTCACAGTTGCTCGCCGGAGCCCTTCTCGTGTTTGTGGGAAACGGGAACCCAAACCTACACCTCGCTTTCCCTTTTTTTTTAACCTTATAAATTTAAATTTCTTTTTTTCTTTAATCATGGGCTGACGGAAAACGTTGAAAAAATGTTAGTTTTTTGAATTTTGGGTACGGTGCGGAAATTTCCAAAACCTCGGGGGTATATGGCGGAATAACTTTTTTTTGTGGGCACCATTCGGAAAAGCACAAAACTCAGGGGCACCATCCGAAATTTCTTTTTTTTTTTTAATCAAAAACGGAGACTTATCTCCTGCGTTGTTTTACTTTTTGATTGAAAGTAGTTTTTGGTTAAAAAGTGAAGTTTTAGGTGAAAATTTTGTATCGAAATAAAAGAAGATTTGTGCTATGAATGTTAGAAAAAAATAAAAAATATAGTTTTTGGAGAAAATTTTCCAAAAATTATTTTGATGGAGAGTGAACAAAAAAGCTAGTATTAACCCGAGGACGTGCGTGGAATTACGTACGCCTTCTATTTTCATAATTTTATGCATACTTTTGGGGGCAAACCAAAATTTTCTGGATGAAAGTTTTTATCCAATTTATCAGGATAAGAAAATTTGAAAATTTGCATATATTTTCTGTTTTTTATCGAAAATTTTCTGGATAAAATATCTAAAAAACCCTAATTAGAAAAAGATGACTCCCTAGTCGGCAAAATCACCAAAAGATGGAGGGCCCAACGCCGAAGGGCAACCACGTGCTCCAAAGTGAGCCAGTCACGTGCCCCTTCCAAAGGCCACAAAATTTTGCCTGGCCCGATTTTTCGCATTTTTTCTATCCCAAAATTTTCTCCAAAATTTAAGTTTATCTGTTCAAAAAGCGAAAATTTCTTTCCCTATCCATTACGCTTTCTCCGTATTCCGCCACGTCCCCTGATCTCATCCGTCGGATCTTTATCCGCGAAAAATCAACGGTCCTAAAAATTCTACAAGCCTTTGGATGGTTCAACAGGGTGGGCAGGTTTAGAACAGATAAAGAGCAGAAAATGGGATAAGGACCACCATTATTGAAAAAAAAAAGCTTCCAAATTTCAACAGCCTGGCGATTTCTCGGGGCCTTCCTTTATTTTGCCTCTGATTTTGGTCTGCTGTGTGTGAATCTTTGCTTCACCATCTCATTTCAGATAATCTTCTGTTTGATTTTGAACATACTTGAGATTTGTCGATATAATTTGGGGGATTTTAGGGTTCTGGAATTGATTGAATATGGTTGAAACTCTGAGCTATGTTAGGGCTTCTTTGGGGGCTGTTGTTGATGAGCACCGATGCCGATCTCCGGGTCAAGTTCGTGTGATCAGATCCTTTCTTCCGATGAAGAAGGCTTGTTCTGTGAGCAGTGATTTTCATGGTCGGAAGCTTGTGATCGATCGGAGTGTGAACAAGATCCAGAGTTCTAGATCTTTTGGTCCCAAGGTTTGCATTTTTGCTTCGATTTCACGAGAATTTGTTCTTGCTCTGATTGGAAACTGATTTTTATGATTGTGGTTGTCTTAACTGATTGTGATTTGATGGTCTGGTTGGTAGATTTGGTCAGAGTATGGGTATGCATGCTATTTTGACTAGGGTTAAGAAGGGAAAGTTCTAAAATTTGAAGGATACGCCAGTTCTGGATCTGATTGAAAGAACTTTACTCTTTGGAACTCTTGTTGACATAAAGGAAAATTGGATTAGAGGCCTTATTTTTATATTGGGGGAAATCAGTTCTTCTGTTGATATCAGAGAATTGAGTTGATTGTTCATGACTGTAATGGAGTGAGGATGCATGTAGTGCAGGATTGTGATTTTGATATATGTTGCTTTCTGAGGCTCAATGTGCATATATATGAACATTGTTCATTTGTCTGTATTGTTTCTGGTTTCTTCTTGAATCTTTTTTTTCCCCACTGCCCATAGATTAGTACTGCTTGGTTAACTACCCTACTTGATCTTAATTACCATGTTGCTTTAGTTTTTCACTATGTTTTCTTAGTTCTTTCCAATCAGCTATGGTTGATTCCATTTCTGCCAGTTGACAATATTGTACTAATTTGATCTGTTTAGCCATTCATTAATTCAATGTATCAAATACCCTTTGCTTATCCATGTGTTTATCTCCCTTTTATGGAAACAGATGGCCCTAACTATTGGGAAAACCAATAAGTGGTGGGAGAAGGGGCTTCAGCCAAACATGAAAGAGATTAGTTCCGCCCACGACCTTGTTGACTCTTTACAAAGTGCTGGAGATCAGCTAGTTGTGGTAGATTTCTTCTCTCCCGGATGTGGTGGGTGTAAAGCTCTTCATCCCAAGGTACTTATATTTAACTCTTGTGTTTCTTCTTAAATCTTACGACACTGTTATGCACAAATGTTTGAATTTAATCATCCCTGGCTCTTGTTCCAGATATGCCAGCTAGCAGAGATGAACCCGAATGTTCAGTTCCTTCAGGTTAACTACGAGGAACACAAATCCATGTGTTACAGCCTTGGCGTCCATGTCCTTCCCTTCTTCCGGTTTTACCGAGGCGCTGCAGGCAAGGTTTGCAGCTTCAGCTGCACTAATGCAACGGTTAGTCTCGTGCTCCTCAAAATGCAACTCACAACTCAATAATGTTAGAAAAAACGACGGAAACTGATGTTTCTATTTATGTGAAAACTGCAGATTAAGAAATTCAAGGACGCATTGGCAAAGCACAACACAGACCGCTGTAGCCTCGGACCTGCCAAGGGGCTTGAAGAGAAGGAACTGCTTGCATTAGCAGCCAACAGAGAGCTCGGGTTCAGCTACGTGCCAGAGCCTGTGCCAGAAACACCAGAATCTGCACCGGCCCTACACGAACCAGTGGATCCTTTAGTACCCATGCCACTTCCTGTAGCCTTCCCAGCCCCGAAACCTTCAGAAGACAAATCAATGGTTGCTTCTGGAAGATGAGTTGTAGGGACTATCAAAGGAGAAGAAGCTTTATATTCCGGGTTTGGCAGATAGTATATGTACAGCTGAAAGTTGTGCTTGTAAGTAAATATGTATGTGTGTAGCTCTGCTATTTGGTAATGCAGCAGTGTAACCAGCAATGGCACCATGCGAGTCGTCGGGCTTTGGTTTTTTGATCCGAGGCCGCTGGTGTGGCTGGTAAATGAAGACTTTGGTCATGTTAAAAAGTCTTGCAGTTTTTTAGTATGTAAGCTTTGTGACAGTGAGTGTGTTCACTGTCAATTGTCAATGGCTGAGTTTAATAGCTGCCATTTGCTTCCATTTTGATGGGAGTCTGTGTTCTGTTCAGTCATCTCGAGGGTCATTAGCATATAACTTGGGTTATCTGCTTATATGGTGATCTGATGAAATGGATTGAGCATGGTTATCAATAAATGTGATTTGAGTTGTACATTACTATGATTTTGTCATCTAAAGGCATGTGCACACACTAGATGTACCATTTCAGCAAGAAATGGATTGATCATGGTTAATAAATTAATGTGATTTTTGAGTTACATAAAAGAATAATACTGTATGATCTATTACAAATTTACAACTTGCAGGATTCAGAAAAGGAATACCCAAAATCAAAATTAAAAATCTCCATAAAATAAAGATGGAAGGTCATCTTTTTCGCATGAAATCAGGTTAATTTCAAATGATCAGCCAAGAGAAGAAAATCCAAGAAATCACATAATACTTTCTTAATTGTTTGAAAATTGCTCCAAATATTTTAGCTTGGAAATAACAAAATCTCTTACAAAAATGACTAGCAATTTTTGGTGGGTGACTAACCTTTAACTTCCAAGTGAAAGATCAAAACTAATAGCAAATACAATTAGAACCAAGAACTATATAATAATAATTACATACACAAAACGTAGCTAAAACCTAGCTAAAAACCAACTAAACACAGCTGGAGAAACTAACCTTATGGGCAAGCTACTAAAAATCTTCGTTTCATATCAATAAACTAATATCTAGGCCGTTACAAGGGAGTGGCATAACCCGTAAATAAGGCGAAAAACGGGGGCAGAAAAAAGAGGAGTAGGTAAGAAGGCCCTGTGGGAATGTCCAACTGAAACCAATCTATACAGGTGGAAGAAGGGAATCTCAGTAACAACCCACCTTTCTGTGCCCAAAACGGAAATCTTTTTAGACCCCTCAAATTTCCCCCATTACCAACCAAACCCTCCTTCAATTTCTCTCAACTCTTCTCTCTCCTTTCAGTTTCGGAATTTCCCAGCACTGGAGCATTTATAAAGGTAAGCTCCCGTTTGCTGTAAATTTGTGAGTGTTCTGCTTGGATCAGATCAAACCCATTGGTTGACGGTTTTCGTTTGTTTTGTGGGTGCAATTGATGCGTTTTAGGGGTGTGGAAGAACGCTGATCTGAACTGAGGTATTTTTGCTTGCTCTTTTGCTGGCTTTTTGCCATTTGGGTGTTTTTGGTGTTTGGGCTATGGAGGTTTTTCTTGAATGTGTTGGATGGTTATAATCTGTTTGATAAAATGTCTGAACCAGAAAGAGATGCTACATTTTGTGCTTATTTTAGATGATGGGTTTTTGCCCAGATGAAAAAAACAGTCTTTGATGAAGGCGAGAACAAATGGAGTTTCTGTTTTGTTTGTGAAGTTTGAAACTTTTTCTCAACTTTGACTTGGGAGGTTAATCTCAAGATTATAGACACCTTATATGAGTGGAAATTTATGCTTTAAAGTTGATACTGAATGATTTTGCATTATCTGATCTTCATTTCATTTAGGCTTTGCTGTAGTGCTTACATGAAAACTTGACATTGCAAAGATGTATGTTGTTGCAAAGATATATGTTGTTACTGTTAGCACTAAGCACATTTAGGCTTTTTCTCACATCTCCAGACTAAATTCATGCCCATTAAAAACAAGCTTTTTCTCCAGTTAGTCAGAGTAAGCAAACATAAGTTGGCCACTATTTTCAAGGGTTTAGTCTATTTTCAATGGCGTCCTTGAGAAACTTGTGAATCTATATCTTTGATGTGGGTCATTTCACTAATTCCCTAAGAAATGAAGTCAGGATGCTACCAAAGAGATTTAACAGGAAATATAGATTCCAGCTTCTGGTAATGCAGCCAGCCAAACTATGACCTTCAACAGGTTGATGGAGAGCTTCATGTTGTGAGAGTGCTAGTCAAATAGAAATCCACAAATCCCCTTTAAAAGTATTACCAGTCAGATTTAAAACTTTCTTGCAAGAATCCACTGAGCAAATTTAGAGCGGATCACCACAGCAAAATATGTACAAGAGAAAAATGTAGTCTTAAAACACAAATAACAGATATGGGATAGTGTTTGTTATCTATATCTGCTTTGAAAAGACGATGCAAGTTTCAAAATTCAGATGCTTGTTTGGTATATAGGCTTGTCTTGACTCTTGAGTGACATTCATTTCTCTTACAACAAACTATATATTGGATGGTTGATGTTCTTCCAAACCAATTATACATATGCTGTGAGTGTCTTTACAAAACCATAGTAATTGGATAGTTCTGGGATATCCAGAAATGCAACCCCTGCATAGTATCAGTTATTCTCATGTTTTACCTAGTTCTTAATATAATAACATGTTTTATTCTAATACGATTTTATCATTATTAGCCTTGCTTAAGCTTGTTAACTATCTTTGTTTATTTTCAAGAAAGTAGACATGTATGAGCAAGAAAATGGCGACGCACAGTGCTTCGGCACCAATCCCCTTATCCCAGAAAGGTGTGGGACTGAACATGATGAAGACGGTTTTCCTCACGGTATCCTGCCTCATGGCAACCCCTTTATGTCCTCTATGCTATACGAAGACGTCCCCCATACCGTTGATCAACACCACCATCACAATCCTATGGAAATGGAAGATCATCACCAAAACCAAAAACCACATCTCGAATCTCATCACCATCCTCTTCATCTAGGCGGTCTCACTGAAAATCAGCACAATTTAATCCAGCAAGATCCCAACAACAACTGGATTGTCCCTCCTCATGGCCATGACCCAGAGGCAAACCATGTCAACAACATCCTCAATCTTCTCAACTTACCCAGGTGCTCTTCCTCCATTCTCAACACAAGCAACTACCAATCCGGCCTAGGATTTCTAGGCGCAGACCTTCAAACTGCGTTGGACCATCAAGCTCTTCCTGCATCGACGGCCTCTTCATCATACGAGGCCCCTTTGACCACAGCGTGTGACCCACAAATCTTCCACTTCAATCTGCCTCCTCAGCAGCCGCCTCCTCTCTTTCGCGACCTGGTCTTTCAGTCTCCATTGTCGTCCTGTGGCGGTAGTGTCTTGCAGCTCGCTGGTAGCATTTCGCCTTTGTTTGGTGACTCTAGGATTGGAGCAGATGATGGTGGGGAGATTAGCCAAGGTGCTCATCAAGATAGCGAGGTACTCGAGTTTTCTAAAGACCCTCTTGATTCTTTCATGGCTAGAGGAGCTAAAGAGCCCAGAGGACCCAAGAACTTCGTCAGTGAGCGCCAAAGGCGCATTACCATGAAGGACAAGTACAAGCACCTGAGGAGCTTGGTCCCTAGTCCTGGCAAGGTACTACAAACTGAAATTTCCTTAAAATATAGATTAAGAACTTTGGAATTTCAATTTTAATATATTTTGAATCTTGATTTGTAGGAGGACAGGGCATCCATTGTTCAGGATGCAATTGAGTACATAAACGAGCTGAACAGGAGGGTGAATGAGCTGAAGATCCTCGTCGAGAAGAAGAGATTCGTGAAGCAGCGATGCAAGAGGCACAGGACAAGTGTGAACGAGGATGAGGCTACAGGTGTTACTAATGGAGTTGCTGAGAATGGCAACATTGATGCCAAGACTGAGCAGATCGACGAGTCGTTCGACAACATTGGGTCACTCAGAAGCTCATGGCTCCATAGGAAGTGCAAGGACACTGACATTGATGTCCGTATTATCGACGATGAGGTGACGATCAAGCTGGTTCAGAGGAAGAAGATCATCAACTGCTTAGTCTATGTCTCGAGAGCACTCGATGAGCTTGAGCTTGACCTTCATCATGTTGCTGGTGGCCATGTTGGTGATTACTACAGCTTCCTCTTCAACACCAAGGTAATTGCTTTCAACCCAATTAAATGTTACAAGTATTGAAGTTCTGTAGTAAGTGTTCTCGCAGGTTTATGAATAAATTGCATTACTCTGAATCCTTATCAAAGTACAGTCTTTCATGTAGAGTAACACTGTTTTGTCTTGTATGGTGATTTTCTTGTAGATCTCTGAGGGGTCTTCCATATACACTGGAGTCATTGCTAACAAGTTGATCGAGGTTCTGGACAGGGAATATGTCACCACTCCATCTACAAGCTGTTACTAGATCAAGTGTCCAAGAAGAAACTAACTCCTTATAGGCCTTTTCTTACGTCTCTTTTGTCATTGCTGGTTCAAGTTAACACCAAGACAATTTCTAGGCACAAAGATGACAACTTACTTTCATTTGGCATAGGGTCATCCATATAATTCCTAAATCCAGTCAAACAAATCAGGCTGGTGTTTGTGTTTGTTTACTGACATCGTGATAATGCAGTTTCCACTTTCTAGTTAATATTTATGAAGCTCCTTGTTATGGCCTTATGGGTTCATATGTCTTCCGATCAGTGAATAACACAGCCATGAACCAAGTTAATATGCTATGTGTTCTGCAAGTTCCATTGATTGTAGCGATTAATGGCTACAAAAATTTTGAATCGGCTCTTCGATTTGACGCACCCCCAAATCTCGTTATAGCGCACCTCCTCCTCCATCCATTAAAAAGGGATGGACGGTTACAGGTGGACAAGTTAATATTGTCGAACACTTGTGTTTTCTGTGGACATGTATGAACCGTTTAATGATGGGAGAAGGGGGTGCGCTATAACGAGATTCGGGGTCGCAATACCCTTTTGAATTAAGGATTAAACGATGAATGTGGAAGGATGGAAGAGGAAGAAAATGTAGCGAAGTGTTCGAGGCCTCATTCGAAACTGAAGATTCGATAGGCACGGAGAATCGCATTTCTTTATCGCCAACCTTCAATGCAATTTTCGTCATTTCCATAAGGATTTCCGACGATCTTGCTCTGCAAATTGGCTTTCATCATCACCATCATCATCCGATCTAAGTCCACAACTCAAAAGAGATAAAAAAACCATTCGTTAATCTTCCTTTTATCAGATTTGAATTTGAAGAATCTGCGAGTGCAGATGTTGCGAAGTGTTCGAGGCCTCATTCGAAACTGAAAATTCGATAGGCACGGAGAATCGCTGTTTCTCTATCGCCAACCTTCAATGCAATTTTCGTCATTTCCAGATGGATTTCCGACGATCTTGCTCTGCAAATTGGCTTTTGATTTTTAGGTTATAAACCTTCCGAATTGATTCAAACTACGATTGATCAAATTTATTCTTGGAACTGGGACAAATTTCGATGTGGCGAAGTGTTCGAGGCCTCATTCGAAACTGAAGATTCGATAGGCACGGAGATTCGCTTTTCTCTATCGCCAACCTTCAAGGCAAGATTCGTCATTTTCCTCTCGGAATTTCGACGACCTTGCTCTGCAAATTGGCTTTTCATCCCCAAATCAATCCAAAAGAACGAAATTTGAAGTCGAAAACGTGTAATCTAATACAAACTCGATAGAGAAAATAAAGTACAGATGAACGGAAAGGGATCGATTCGATCTGGCATAATGAATCCAGAATAGACATTCATTATATAGAGATCCTATCAGAGATTTCAGTGCGATTCAGGCGGCGCCATACAAACCCTAAAACCTCCATTCAAACAAGGTTGATGATTCAGCGTAATGGGCTTGATTGGGCTGAATTACGTTGGGCCTATTCCCTCCAAAAAAAATTGAGTGCCGATCCCCTCCAAATTGGAATAAATTGACCACATTATAAAGTTCAAATGTTTCAGTGGGTAAGGAATTCTAAAATTGTCTTGTTCTTGTATACATTTTATTTTGTGTGTAAGATTCAGCATAAGATTTGTACATTCTAACTTCTAAGCCACAACAATGCCTAACTGCATAATCTTCAGTTAAAAATTGGATCAGCCAACAGGTGTGCTCTTGGGCATGCAATTGACTGGAAAATTTCACTTATAATCTAAGAGTAAGTGTAGTTTTGCCAATAAAACTAGATATTAATGTATAATTGTCAAAATATGTTAAAGCTAATGAAAAACAAGAATCCTGAGCATATATACAGCATAGTCTGTAATGTATATTTGTACCAAGCTCTGAGCACTCAGTCATTCACAAATCACAACCACGTTGGCTTTTATAACTTATAAGACAAGGGCATTACTACAATTGTTTATTAACCCAATTTGCCCGAACTTCAACCATATCATTAACCAACAAGAGTAACAACTTTCCCTAGTTCTTTGTTTTATGCAGGCACATCAACTTAAGAATTCTCAGCTTTAACTCGAGAGCTAGGCTTCGTTTTGAAGGCTAGCATCTTGTTCAATGCACTAAGGTATGCGCGAACGCTGGAAACGACTACGTCCATTTCAGATCCACTCCCACTGTTGATCAATAGGCGGAGGAATCAAGTTCTGGGACGTATTAGGGAATGTAAACAGGATAAGTGATTTAGTGATGAACACGTATTACCTGAATGTTCTTTGAATCGACTCCCCATTTGATGTATGAGTGGATGTGTAATCGTCGTCTCCACGTATTAGGACTTTGGTGGTTGCCAATGCATCTATGCCTTCTGTCACTGAAGAGAGGGAATACTCTAGGAGCGTCACCGGTGCCTGTTAATTATTAGAATTCCATTACTTACTTTGGATTCATTGTGTTACCTCTGTTTGGAAAGATAAGGCACTTTAAGAAAGAATCATTGTGTTAAAGGAAACTCTATATACCTTCACAATGATATCAATGGCATTGTATGCAGAGTCAACTGGGCCTGTTCCTACCGAACACGAAACATGTTCAACACCATCGGCATCAATGAGCTTGACAGATGCTGTTGAGAGACCAAGTGTTCCACAAGCAATCTTAACCATAAAGAAGTTCAGATAGAGGTGACCACTTGATACTGATAGGCAACAATACCAAACAAACAATTTGAATTTGATCTATTATTTACCTGCAAATCACCCAGTGACCAAATCGATTCTGGCTTGTAAAGTTCATCAGCTACTAATGCTTCAATGTCCTCATCTAAAACATGCTGAAATTATAATATTTCGATTAAAAGACACCTCTAACGAAGAGCAGCATCGAAATAACTGGTTTACAGTGATGCAGACATACTCACCTTTTTCTTCTCAGCTATAGCTTTGAACCGCCAAAAGATATCATCAAGCTCCTTGCCCTCAAAAGAGTAACCAAGCTGGAAAAGAAAGATTCTTTTATTTAAGAAAAAGTTATATGCCAGAACAGAGAGCTGTCAACTTCTGCCCTAGTATAGAGAAGAGCTCTATAAATCTCATTTTAAGGTTTGCAACCCGAAAAAAGATATACCTACCTGGTCTAACCTCTTTTTTAAGGCATGTCGTCCACTGCAATCATAATACAAGCAAATCAGGAAAGGTATTAGAAGACAAACAGTGTTTAACATGAAGGTGTTTTGGTGTCACGGCTGTTCAGTGGGAAAAGGCCACCATTTTTTGGCATGTCAAAATCATGTTATTTTGTATTTTGTAAGTAACATACCTAAGTTTTCCGAGGACAAGACCAGCTTCATCAGCTCGAACTAGCCCTATGTCTTCTGGAGATATGATCTCATAAGTGCCTTTATGTTTAAGCATACCATGCTGCAACAGCAAGTATGAGTCATACAACACCTGTAAGCAAGGGTCAGGTTAATATGAATTTGAAGAAACAGATATTATACCTGGTGAATTCCACTTTCATGCTTGAAAGCATTAGCTCCGACAATAGCCTTATGAGGTTGAACAGGCAATCCTGAATACTCACATACCTGAAAGGACACAATTGAATTAAAGAGCCATACAACACTGACAACAACATTGAAATGCAGCATAAAAACTATAGCGGATACAGGAAAGCACCATTCTGCTAGCCTTGACAATGTGCTGTGTACATATTCCAGAGTAAAGATCTCCCAAAGACTGTCCACGGCATCTCAAAATCATGGCTACCTACTTGAAACAGTAAAAATCATGATAACAATCAATCTACAAATGAAACAAGCAGAAGAATTTAACAAAAAATTGAATTAACACACACCTCTTCAAGAGAAGTATTTCCAGCTCTTTCGCCAATGCCATTAATAGTACACTCTAACTGTCTTGCACCTGCACGTGCGCTCTGCATTTAGATATACATAACATGTAAAATTAGCTGGCCTTTTTCTTCCCTTCCATTTTCTTCTACATATAAACAAGTTTCAGGAAGTTGCATACATGAACTGAGTTGGCGGATGCAAGCCCAAGATCGTTGTGGCAATGTGTTGAAATGATCACATTCTCTATCCCGGGGGTGTTTTCTATTATGTCAGCAATCAACTTTTCAATCTCAAAGGGCACGGTTATACCTACAGTATCAGGAATGTTTAGTGTAGTTGCTCCAGCCTTAATAACTTCACCAAGAATTCGATAAAGAAACTCCCTCTCTGATCTGTGATGCAACAACAATATAAAGGTTTTTGCCTTAATGCCTCAAGATGCAAAGCTAATCATCAATCAACAACAATGGCAGAAAAAAAAAATCATTAAAATGGATCTGGTCTCCACAACCATCCTTACATGTTATTATAATGCACAAGTCTATCTTCAAAGTCCTTTTTTATAAATATAGTTTCATCACGAAGATAACTACTTGTTCAGAGGATCAACAGAGTTTCATATTCAAGCTTTTGCCATCTACAGATTCATCACACAACAAGCTCATTCCCTTGGATAGACACCATCAAAAAATCTCTACTAGCAATATTCAAATAAACATCTCATCACTTTATTTCACCAGCAAAATAAGGTTGAAAGTTCAGAAACAAACTTAAATTTGAAATTTGAATTTCGGTTACCTGCAAGCATCTTCAGGGCTAAACTGAACATCATCACACCCTAAGCTCCTGGCATAGCTAACCATACTCCTCGCAATCTCCACAACCTCATCCCTAGTCTTATTCAATTTGTGCTTCAGATGAATATCACTAGTAGCAATAAAGGTATGGATCCTCGGCCTCTTGGCGAACCTCACCGCCTCCCAAGCGGAATCAATATCGCTCCGATTGCACCTAGAAAGGCCACAGATCACGGGAACATAACCGTCCTCGAAAACGGCGTTTCCGACCTCGACGGCGATCGCCTTCACGGCCTCGAGATCCGCCTCGGAGGCGGCCGGAAATCCGGCCTCGATGACGTCGACGCCGAGGAGCGCTTGCAGGCGAGCGATCTCGAGCTTCTGGAGCGGAGTCATGGCGGCGCCCGGAGACTGCTCGCCGTCGCGGAGAGTGGTGTCGAAGATGCGGACGTAGTCGGGATCTGGAATTCGGTTAGGGATGTACTCCGGCCTACGCCGAAGGTGGATTTGGGAGGATGCTGAGGAAGAGAGGCACCGGAGTCGGCGATTGGAGAGGGGAGAGGTGAAGGTGGACGGAGGAAGAGTTCGCCGGAGCTCGATTATGGCGGGTGGAGGAACTTTTGGGGTTAAGAAGAAAGTCGCCATTTTTACGAACTCGCAAGGTTTGGGTGGGAGTGGGGTTTGTAAAGAGCGATTAAATACTACTACTACCAGTGACTCAGCTCTGGGCCCACATAGATAGGTTTCGAAACGGCTTTACACGTCAAATATTATCATGATACAATAAAATTGTGGAGAATATTGATAAAATATTTTATATGATTATTTTTTGATTAAATACTTTGTACTACCTACCATATCGATTTTATTTTATTTTTAACGGTTTTTTTTTTGTCTAACTCGTGTTGTAAATGAACGATATGAAAAGGGTTAGGTTTGGAGGTGACTTTTCTATTGTTGTTTGTGGTTTTGTTTTGGTAGTTTATTTTGGTATTGATATTGATGTTTCGAGCAAATTATAAGACAACAAAGTTGCATACTTGCATGAATCTTTGCTTATCTAATTACTTTGTTCGTTTTTGTTGTTAGATATATATCCATTCCATTAGGGTAGCCCAACGGATCGATCCGATCCGTATTTACGGATCACGTATCGATCCGTATTTTTCTGAAAGTATGATACGTAATCTAATCAATATCCGAAAATACGGATATTACGGGTCAGACTATAGATCGATCCGTATGACTTAGTCAAATGGATATGTCAATCATTTCCAGATCTGTTCACATCTGTTTGATCCGATAAAACGTATATCATGTGACAATTTATATTCAAAAGATTGGAAATAATCAAAACTTAACAAATTTAAAGCTCAAATTAAGAGGTTTTAAATTTGAAATGATCTACAAACCATTCAAAACTACGTCTAATTATCCAGTCCACACAAATTTCCCGACCCCTCTTGGGATTTGCTAAAAACTTATCAAAAAACATATTAAGAAAAGTATTATTAAAAGCTTACAGATAAATACAGATCGATTTATAATCCTCCAAATTGATCCGTAATTCCAAAAAAAAAAACATCCGTCATTCGACCCGTAAATGATCGGACCGGGTCGGGTTACGGATCGCGGAGTGTTTGGGCCACCCTACATTACATTCCAGTATAGGTCTTTTTCCCAACGACTGCTAGCCTGACAAGTAGCATTTGAGTTTGATACTACAAAGTACGAATACCCCTACAAGTTATAAACACAACAATAAAACGAACATGCACGAGTAATTTACCGAGAATAGATTATCTACTCCCTTATAAAACCAAACAAAATAAAGACATGATCATGCAAGCATTTCATCAAAGCTTCCAACAGAGCTTTCACATAGAAGTCCTCGAGACAACTAAATTTGCAAGTTAATGAAACTAAGTTGAAGGAAACAATACAAAGTGCAAACCCCCAATACAATTCCAATAGTTGTAGACCCATAATTATGTGGAAGGTGGAATGATTGATATCAGATTCCACCGTCCAGATCTGAAATACAACATATTTACACGAGGATAATTAGTCGTGAAAAAACAGGTAAATATATCATTAGACCTTGTTTCAGGTTTTCCAATCGCAGTGTCGTGTCGTCTTAGCTTTGCTGGTACTCGGGATTGAATGCGAGAGCTTCACGATATATGAGTTCCCTCATCTGCTCCTCACTCAAAGCGTGCTGCTCAAAGTCGAAGCTGAAGGGAGTCATGCAGACGGGCTCATCGCTGATGTCATGCAGCGAGTTAAGGTAAGGATGGGCAAGCGCGTCTTCAACTGCACATGACACAATAGTTTGAATGGAAATTGTGAGGTTAGATGATCATTGCAGAAATCGTAACAAGTTTGGATAAATTGAAATGCAGCTGCATAACCGAATCTCTCAAGAACCATAAAAGATCTAACTAATAGCTAATTGTACAAGTTTAAATCATTAAAGCATTTATAAGATCAGCAGAGAGATTCTGTTTCACAGTTGAAACGTGATTTTGTATAAAGACAGGTAACAGTTTAGCACCAAGGACTCGTGCAATGCTTTTCAATGTGGTTTTCTCTACCAGTAGCAGATACCAGTTCCAGATGTGCCAGTAAAATAAGGACCCAACAATGAGGTGGTTGCTGAGAAAATGTGAAGCTAGCATATAAAAGATAGAGGACCAACAAGGTTTAACAATCACAGTTTTGAGTCTTTTGACATGACAATGCAGATAAGCTCAAGTATCATACTAGGTAAAATATGAAGCAGAGCTCAAATCTACCTAATGGTAATACTACTTTTCTATCAAAATCGTGAGTACCAAGTTTCCAAAGAAAGAGCCACAGTGCACCAGTTCACCTAAAGTTATAACAACTTTCTATGGAAATTATGAATATGAAATTTCCAAGCTATAGAAAACATTTGCTCTATAACCAAAAAGAAGTAGAAATCAGTTTTTCTAGGTGGATTATGGAGCAAAAAAATTGAGTGAAGGAATTTTAACTCCATGTAGTTGAAATAAATGTATAAGAAGGGAGCACTAGCTGGTTTGGATACTGTACAGGAGCATTGTATTGGCTTGATAGAATAATCGACAACTGTGTAAGGGTTATGCACAGGCATGAAATATGTCTAAACTACATAGATGGATGTTCAAGACACTTAAACAATTCTCCTTGTTATGAATTTGGACATTTATTAGAGCTTCAGAATAATTTGGGGGAAAGAAGTTACCTGTTATTCGCTGTCTAGGATCAAATGTCAACATCTTTTCAATGAGATCAATAGCTAGAGGATGAACATGTGGGAACTTTTCAGGAATCGATTGCCTTGGGTACATAGGAAGTTGTCTGATGTATCTCTTTGCATTTTCATTTAGAAATCCCAGCTCTGCTTCAGAGGGGGTGCCAATAAGCTGCATGATGAACAATACCCACATTATGATATATGTATATTTATCAGTAATCTAGAGATAACTATAACAATTAGAAGTTGTAAGAAACACCCCCTAACTTCCCTTCAGAAGATGAGAATGTCACTTTAAAAGAGGCAACATGCTGGTTTAGTCTTATAAATTTACCATTGAAGAAAAATATCCTATCCATATTCCTGAAGAAGCTTGAAAGGCACAACACTTTACACATTATATATAGCATCCATCTCTAGTCTCTACCCTATTAAGACAATGGAGAAAATAAATCAGAAGAATAAATTACCTCCATAAGTAGACGTAATTGATGGACATGATCTCTACCGGGGAATAACGGCTTGCGATCCATCAATTCCATGAAAATGCAACCAACAGACCACACATCAATTGCAGTGGTATAATCTGAAGAATTTAGCAAAAGCTCTGGAGCACGGTACCATCGTGTCACAACATATTCAGTCATAAAATCAGTTTCTGATGTAACACGAGCTAGACCAAAGTCGCAAATTTTCAGATCACAATTGGCATTAAGCAGCAAGTTGCTAGGCTTCAAATCCCGGTGAAGAACATTTGCAGAGTGTATGTACTTGAGACCACGGAGAATTTGATAAAGGAAATACTGTAACAAATATATACGACTTGGTGTGATTGTCAATGGGGAGAAATGAATTTTCAGCAATAAATCAGTAAAAACGTTTCCTAGAAAATGAATGCTTTTCCTCTTCAAGAATTAGTACAGCAGTTCCATATATTGGGATGTTTAGAATATATTAAGCAGTAAACAAGCACCTGGCAGTGTTCCTCAGACAATCCTTGATTGGAACGAATTATCTGGTGCAAATCCGTGTCCATCAACTCATAAGCAATGTAAACATCATTAAAGGAGTCCCTCAGAGGGGGTGGTATAATATCTCTTATTGCAACTACCTGCAAGCACACAAATAATTTCAGTCATTCAAAAAGCCAGCAAGTTTAGTGTAGATCTATGACTTGAAGTGGAACTGTGTGAATTTGGGAAGGTGCCTGAATATCAAAACCCATACCTTCCAGATAACTATGCATAGTGATGCAAGACACTTACTAACCAAGTTTAAAGCATGGAGCGGAATCAGCTCAATGGAAAATGTGAGCTAATATACCTAAGGTTAAGCAAACAATATAGAATTTACACTCAGATCATGAGATTGGATTGGAGTGGCGCAGCTGGCATATGATAGAAAATTAGAAACTGTTTTCAGCACTTCTGAGAGGTTTCAATTCAATAATAGTCTATCTTATTTTCTGTAGGCCAACTAAACTAATTTACTCTCTTAAAAACCTAAAGGACTTCTCTTTCCAACAGATGAACATTACAGATGCATCTTCACCTGATATTCTCAAATTGAAGGCTTCATCCAAATAAACACCAGTTTTTAGCATTGTTAAGAGCAAAGTTCAGAATTATCAGAAAGTTAAGTAGCTGATATCTTTCATAAAACTCAAAAAGACAGGGGTAAATTGCATAATAGACCAGATACTTTATTGTACAGATCATAGTAGCTGATATTGCTCATGTCATCTAGAAGAGAGCACACAATAATATCAAAGAAAATTCTCTTAAACAAACGGCAGTTCCCTAATACTGGGTATGAACTTTTTTGCAATGAATCCAACACACACAAAAAATAAACATAAAGTTGACGAGGTAATATTACCCAAAACGGAAACTATCTCAAAAATTGCACAGGCCTTGAAACAATTGACTGAGCAATAAATGAAGAGCAATAGCTGAAGCATTAAAAATCATGTTTATTTCAAATACCAATACAATAGAAAGAAAAAGAACTAAAATTCAAAACGAAAACTAACATTTTCATGGTCCATATGCCTAAGAAGCTTGATCTCACGCAATGTTCTCTTCGCATCCACCTTATTATCAAACGCGTTCGCAATCTTCTTAATGGCCACATGCTCTGCCGTCTCCGAATTCAAGGCCGAGCTGGTTCAAACACACAAAATCAAACACAAAATCACACCAAACAGAGAAATCAAAGAACGACAAGAGCCACACAAAGAGAGTACCAGACAATGCCATAGGCGCCCTTGCCAATAGGCATGATTGGCGGTTTGTATTTAGCAGTGACCTCGAAGATGTTGCCGAAGATGTTGTATTGGATGAATCGGCCGCCATGGCTGAGCGTGGCCGGGATGTTGATCTGTTGAGGTTGTTGTGGTGGTGGATGTTGCGATGGATCGGGCGCGGTTGGATGTTGCGAAGGATCGGAGGGGGGAGGGGCGGCGTCCGCCATGTCGGTGTCGGAGAATTGGGCGGCTCCGGCCATGGTTGTTGTTGCCTGATTCCGATAGGAAACCCTAGAATTTGTGAGGGGACGGATCTTTCTTTCTGTCTATCAGCTTCTTGTATTTGTTTATGGTGAAATCTTTCTTTCTTTCCCCCACTGTGACTGCTAAAGACCGTGAGCGTGCGCTGTGGAGATCCGACTTTTTGGAGGATAAAATGCCTTTTTTTTTTGGAAATTTGGGGTGAAAATGCTCAAAGTTGTTGTTTTTTAATTTGATGTTTATTTGATGAAATTTGGAAAGGAAAAATATCATACAATAATTTAATTGCAAGTGTCAACTTTCAACCAAAAATAATTTCAAGTTTGTTGATCATTACCAACCATACAAACTATCACAAAATTGACCAAAAACGACTCAGAAGCGTGTTTCGACGACTTTTTCGGTGGAATCAATGGTACGAGGATCGGAAATCAGACGTACCACTTGATATTTTACACGTGGTTGAAGTATTTTCGATCGCTATATCAACGATTTCACCTGAAAACACGTCGGAAAAAGCTTCTGCATCGTTTTTGGTAAACTTTGTGATAGTTGATCATTTTCAAACTTGAGAATATATTTGGTTGAAATTTGATACTTGAGATTATTTTAATTTATATTTCTATTTGCAAAATATGGAAGTGAAATTTTGTAATTTCTGAAGTGGTGCCCTAACTTTTGAAAATAATCTATTGGTGCAACAAACCTAAAGTGATTGTAATGATTAACAAACTGAAACTGAGATCTATCTTCTGGATGAGAAAAGGAGTGTAATTTAATAATGGACAGTTTCATAAGATTTGCTTACACAATCATAACTCATCCTGCAAAGACATTACTATAAGATTCCATTACGCACAAAAGAAGATCAATGATACGGCCTATAATCATAGCCTGCTCTGTGCAAACTTCTTTTTTGCTACTAGTACTGGAGTATTATTTATTGGGAATTTACGTTGCTATCTCTGAAATATTGCTTATTTCAAATGGTGTCCGGAAAGAATTTAAATTCCCATTGATATCCAGGATATTACATAATAAAAATAAATAAATATTTGGTAGTCAAATTTAGAAATTTCCTTATTTCTTTGAAACTACTGCTAGATTGGCAATGTTACTGAACAAAACTAGAAAATGTCATTCTCCAAGCAATTCAAATTCAGCCTTTCTTTTTAGTCCTCCAAGAAGTTAGTTCAGTTGGAATTAGACCCGGATTACCAGAAAGAACAGCTTGTGCAGTTAAATTTCCAACCCATCCATGATACAACAAACCTCTTGAGCCAAGCCCTCCAATAAGCCAGTATCTGCACTTACCTTCAATACCGACAAGATCATCGACGGAGCCCACGAGAGGGAGCGAACCATAATGGGTAACCGGTGGCATTGCCCTCAGTCCAGCTCTTGCGCCTTCCAAACACCATTTCTCAATCAGTGGATAAAAGGCCCTTGTTTTAGGAAGGAGTTCTTCGAGTGCTGATGACGTTTCCTCTGAGGAGGCGACGGTTGAGTAGTTTCTTGATCCCCATTCCCATGTTGAGCCCAGATGTAGTTTTCGGGGCCCTTGTACTGCCATCCATGCATCTGAAAGAATTGATGGGCTTTCGTTTGGATACTCCTCACTTTATCAAAACACAAGAGATTAGTACTCAAATCCTATGACAGCCAGTTCTCGTTTCCTTTCGTAAAAACTGTGGTAACTATAAGTTTCCATGTAACATAGCTGAGATCAGAGTGCCGTTGTTGGAGATACAAGAAGAAGACTAAACAGATAGATTATTACCCCATGTTATCAGGAAGTTGTAGATGAGCTATTATTCCTCTACACATTCTCAGGGGAAGCAATCCAGAAAGTTCAGGAAGCGTGTCGACTTTTGCACCAAGACAGATTATGACAGCATCATATTCTCCTACATTAAGTGTCATAACATCAAGAAGTCATTTTTATGATTCGGCTTGAGAAGTAATATTATGTAGGTTTTTTTGTAGTTGTCATTTAGATATGGCGCCAAACCTGCCAGATCATTGAGTGAGGAGATCGATTTCTTGTGAAGATTTAGACTTTTATGTGCACATCCCGATTCTGACATTTTCAAAACCAATTTCTGACAGGCTAAGAATAGGGCCTGAACAAATTAAAACATGGAAACATATTACTACAGCCATAAAGATAAAGCACACCAGATCCAGTTTGCATTGCATTGCAATTAGAAGTAAAATGCTTCTCTGTACCTGAAGGTAGGCCTGAGGGTTGACGTTTACAGCTTTGGGCATAAAGAAAGCAGCATCCAGAGGAACACAGAGATTTGGAACAAGGTGTTTTGCTGCAACTGTACCAATTGTTTCGATTTGGCAGCTTGCAAGGGAGTTCTCTGCATTCTAATGACAAGAGAAAATATCTCAAGGACTAAATAGATGGGCATTGCCATGAAAAGAAAATTTCAAAATCATCAACTTACTTGATGCATTATATCAAAATTCTTCTCGCTCACAGCCGGTCTCAGTATACCGCTGATGTAAAGATTTCAGCAGAAGATGAGCATCTAGACTATGTTTCACCACTGTCAACTTGCACATTTTTATCAATAAAGAGAGTAAAAGTAGTAGCCGGAAAAATGGCAAACCTTCTTCTAACCATGAATCTTCTGTTGTTATCATTGTCACCGGATTCTCCATAGCCAGCTGCTTGTTCGGCGACACTTAGAAGACTCAAACACTCGTTCCAGCACTCTTCGCCTCTCCACAGAAGCTTGACTAGAAATGTGAAACTGATCAGTGTCTTGTTCAAAATCCTATGTAAGCAAAGATTTGAGCTTTGTCAGACCTTTTGGCGAGTACGGGTGCAAGAGTCCTCCAGAGACGCCGGACGCACCACCACCAATGCCCACTTCATCAATAACATCAATTTGTAGGTTCATCTCCTTGGGGCTATTCTGCCATAGCATATACACATAGTTTAACTTGGTTGGTTCAACATCAAAAACACCAACTTTTACATTCTTCTTCTTCATTTCTTATGCTGAATCTCATCTGTTTGCATATTGGAAATCTCCTTTCCCATTACTCACCCACTAATTTGATATCATACCCAAAAAACCCAATTCCTGACCTAGCCATATCCCAATCAGAAGTTACAGAAGTGTGCATTTCAGTACCTAAACCCAAAATTGAAACCTAAGGGCAAAAACCAAAAGCAGTGGATTTCACAAGTGCCAAATTGGCAAGCCATTAGAGGGAGAAAAAGAGGAATTACTTGCAATAGATGCCATGTCACAGATAATCCAGCAAAACCAGCACCAAGAACAGCACACCTGAGCCTGGGAGGAGGTCCAAATCCATGGCCGTTCGAGAGAGAAGAAAAACATGCCCTCAATCTGTAAGACGGTGTACAAGTTTTTCCTGCTTCTCTGGTTTGTAAAGGTCTAGCAATAAAGGGCCTTTTTCTCCGTAGAAGCCAGCAGTTTGAGGCTGCAGAAGCGCTCAGACAATACGAAGGCGCCATTTTGATGAGCTCCAAAATACCCCTTCCTATGACTAGTGAGAATGACAATTGTCTACCGCTAAAAACCAAACCGGACGAACCGGTTTAGCATTTCTCACGGTTTGTATGTTTTTTGCGGATAATTTCGTGTTGTTTTTTCCAATTAGTCCTTTTTTAGTTTTTTATAAAAAAGGATTTTCTTTTTCCATCTATTTTAAGGCGGAAAAAAGATATTTCTTATTTCTTATAAAAAATAAGGATTTATGCCCTTAAGGATACCGATTAGGTAAATCTTAAAATTTGAGGTTTTTCTTTTATCTTAAAATTTGAGGTTTTCCTCTTATAAAAAAGGATAGGTTTTTCTTTTAGTTTCCGTGTTTAGTATGGCATACGGTGGAAAAACCAAAAAAATAATGTGGCCTTTGCCATTTGTTATTCTTGCTTTAACTTACACGATGCCACAAGATCACTGGTTTGAATTTGCAAAGAATGTTGAAAAGCCAGGGTCACAAGACAAGATTACAGGGTTTATAGCTTCCATTGATTTGAACTAATCCCGAATGACAAAAAACATAAAATCAGCAAATATTGGTTGCTTATAGTGACCATTTTAGAACCCTATGACCACAAAAAAGGGATGCTCTACCAAGTGAATGCTGGTAGAACCTGTGTAGGATAAGCCTCATGTTTGGTCACAAGATCCTGCACTCTGGCTGCATCTGCAGCTTCGCCAAAACTATGAATCCCGAGTTCGTTCGCGTGGATCCCACAGGTGACGAAAGCGGACTGGATTCCAGCTGCGTTCGCCCCCTTGATGTCATGGTGAAGGGAGTCACCCACGGCAATACAATCTGAAGCGTCCACGTTCGCCATACGCATTGCAGATTCGTATATAATCTGACAAGTTTCAAAATTCAGAAACTCGATCAATGCTGAATTTGTCTAACGAAATAGAACGTTTTGATGTATTTGATGATGATTAGTTCACCTTATCCGGCTTGCCCATCCACTTCACTTCGCCACCAAGTTGTTCATATTTTGCACCTAGTGTACCTAGCAGTCATCATTTAGTGCACAAAAGTTGGTCAGCTTAAATTACTCAATTGCCGAGTTGCGTCTATATGTTATTACAAGCAGAAACTTACCAGGCATTATTCGCAGATCTCTAGCTTCGACAGTGACGTAATCTGGATTTGCAACCACCATTGGAAGCTTTCTTGCAGCACATTTCTTTAGTATCTTTTCAAGATCCTCGACTTCCTTGGGAATCGCAGAGCCGCTAGGATGACCGAGTGCTTCAGTGCCATGAGCAAGAATGAATTCAGCCTCTTCAACATTCTCTACAACTTTTAAGTCTAGGCCCTATGAACAAGACACATATTAGGAAAAATAAACAAGCATTTCACATATACGAAACTCGAACTTTCTTTAAGGCAAGAATAATAAGCATACTTCAAGTGATATGGCACCTCGGTCCTTCCAAGTAAAGTGAATGCAAGACCGTCCTAGAGAAGCAAACCAAGCATCATCTCTCCTAATCATAGCAAATCACACAAATGAAGAAAAATCCACATTTTGAATGAATGTACAACATAAGTGTAGTGTATTGTTACCTCTCTAAGTACTGATGTGTCAATTCTCCACTAGTGACAGCGCCCACAAAGAGCGAAGGGTCAAAGCCGAGGCTTTTAAGCTTCTCAATGGTCACACAAGCGCGTCTTGATGAGTTGCTTATAATGACCATCTTAGCACCAGTCTTGGCTAGCTTCTCCACTGTTGGAAAATTAGGGAACTTTCAAAATCAGCAGACATTATAACAAACTTGCACTATAGTGTCAATTAACCAATTCCAACTGAATCTTACATGTTAAGACAGCACCAGGATAGGGCTGTTTTCCATCATGAAGAACTCCAAATTGATCAAGTAACCATGCCTGCCCACATAAATTGTTTCAGAGCAGAAATCCAAATACCCACTAATTGGCTACTAATGTCAGATTACTTGGCTAAAAGATACCCATTAATTGGCCCTAAAAGTTCTTGCTAAATGCCAGCTGCAAGTTCCTCGTAGATGATTTATAGCATCTAGGGCTGAAAACACAAATTCAAGACTAAATCTTTGCTAGAAATGAGCGAATTAGGGCAAAATTGAAAGATTAAGGGCACCTTGAAGTGGCGACTTTCAGCGAGCTGTTGGATTTCGGGCAGGCAGGTAACAGGCCGAACCTCCGATTTGGGGAGAGAGCACTTGACATTCATCTCTACAACGAACGGGCAGATGAGAAATTCACCAAACAAAACTGTGAAAAAGTAGAGCGTTTATTTTTGCGAAAAACCGAACCGAAACCGAAATTCGGGAATACGGTGAACCGAAAACCGAACTGATTTGCTTTGATTCGGTTTCGGTTCATTTTTTTCGGTTTTTGATTAATATAAAGTTTTTCCCTGAAAAAATTGAACCGAAAAATAACCGAAATGCAATCAAAACCGAACCGAATCAAATCGAACTGACTTGAACCGAAAACAGAACCAAACTCCGTCGGTTTTGATTCGGTTCGGTTCGGTTCGGTCAGTTTTTCCGGTTTCGGTCCAATCATGCTCAGTCCTATAAATTTTCGTTTGATGACCCTGAGTTTAATAATATTTTGAGATGGCGCTTATATTTCTTTTCCCCGTGAAATTCTGCCCAGAAATGGCGAACCTGAACGAATTTTCCCCATGATTTTTTTTGTTGCATACAATTCTCGAGTTCCACAATCCAATTGCTTCTCCCGCTCAATCCTCAACGAAACATGCCAAGCAAATTCCCCTTCCTCATCAACCCTAATCGGTTCGTTTCTCGTCTCCTCTCTTTGCCCTATGAAATTCTGCCCAAAAATGGCGAACAAATTATCCCCAAATTCACCCCAATCAGGCAATTCTCCACTTCCAGCCCAAATCCTGATCCGAATCCGAATCCGAATCCCTCCGACTCCATCGATGCCGGACGATCGATCCGTAAGCCGATAGCCAACCTCTGGCCAGGAACGTACCATTCGCCTGTAACCAACGCTCTGTGGGAGGCGAGATCGAACTTCTTCGAATCGAAGACCGGCGACGATCTCAATAATGGCGGAATACTGTTGAAGACCCCGGGGCAAAGTAGGACGAGCATCGATTACAAATTTTCCGACGATTATGTGCTCCGAGAACAGTATAGAAACCCTTGGAATGAGATTCGGATGGGGAAATTGGTTGAGGATCTCGATGCGCTTGCTGGTACCGTGTCTTACAAGGTATTTTATCAGATTAATTTCATCATTTCGTTTGAATTTCGTTTGACAGACGGATCACAATTCTCCCAATTTGTCTGTGTAAGAAGTTGTTTGTGGATAAATGTTTGGGAAATTTGTCCTAATTGGCTGTTTCAAGGGTTGTGCCTTGTGAATCTGATGTAAGGGTTGCTCTACTCATGACATTCTTGTTTGAGAGTGTTCATCTGTCATGTTAACATTGCCAAGTTTCTTACAATAGCTTGATATATATGTTCTTTGTCCAGGATTTAATTTGATTATTTGATTGGCTTATCAGCATTGTTCTGGGAAAAGTGAAATGACAACACCACCTATGTTGGTCACGGCTTCTGTGGATAGGATCTTTCTCAAAAAGCCAATTCGAGTTGATGCCGATCTCAGCATTGTTGGTGCTGTTACATGGGTTGGCCGGTCGTCCATGGAGATTCAGATGGAAGTCATTCAAGAAGGTACTTGCTCATCTTCTGCGGATAGGATCTTTCTCAAAAAAGTGTGCCCTCTGTATTGATAATGATCTTCTGGTATGTTATTTATCTGTGGATGAAGAAGTATGTAAAAGGGGACTCCAGTGTTCTACAGACACAAATTTTTGTTAGCTTTTGGTACTTCAAATTGGTTTCAACCAAGTTTTAGGAACACAATTTGATTGCATTCCAGTCTATTTTGCCTTCTTTGATGTTATTGAAACTAGTTTTGGCATTTGCTGACAATTGCCATTCCATCATTCTTATCTGGTGTAGAACAAGGGGAAGATCCAGTAGCTCTTGTTGCAAATTTCACATTTGTGGCCCGTGACTCGGAGACTGGGAAAGCAGTTCAAATAAATAAAATCTCACCTGAAACAGAAAGAGAACAGCGACTATGGGAAGAAGCAGAAGCTAGAAATAAGATGAGAAAAACAAAAAGAACAGAACAAAAAACCCGAATTGAGAATGGAGATTCTGAGAGGATGAAGAATCTGCTGGCTGAAGGAAGAATATTTACTGATATGCCTGCTCTGGCTGATAGAGATAGCATTCCTATAAGGACTACTCACCTTCAGAGCTCCATAATCTGTCAGCCTCAGCAAAGAAATATTCATGGTCGTATTTTCGGTGGGTTTTTGATGCGCAAAGCCTTTGAACTTGCATTCGCAACTGCTTATACCTTTGCTGGAAGAGAACCTCGCTTTGTGGAAGTTGACCATGTTGACTTTGTAAAACCAGTAAGCTCTTCATTTTGATGACCAGCCCATATGTATTGTGATATTGTTTCTTGATAGAAAATCCAAAAATTAGTATTGTCATAAGAGTAGATCTTTTACCTTTCTGAAAACTGATTGTGTACATTTTCTATATGCATTCTCTGGGACTAAACTGGCTACGTATTTTTTGTAGGTTGACGTGGGAAATTTTCTGCGGATGAAGTCCTGTGTTCTCTATACTGAACTAGAGAATCCTGTTCAGCCTATGATTAACATTGAAGTTGTAGCTAATGTTACCCGCCCTGAGCTCAGAACTAGTGAGGTAGCTTTCTAATCATCCATGAAATTGTGTCAATCTTTATTTAATGCCATTTAAAATGATCTAAGGTGTAAGTAATAAGCTAGTTGAGTAAGCTTCAATGAATTCTCCAATTTAGGTATCAAACAAATTCTACTTCACCTTCACCATCCGGCCTGAAGCCATGACAGACGGATTTAACATACGCAACGTCGTTCCTGAAACAGAGGAGGAAGCGAGGCGAGTGATTGAACGCATGGACGCCGAACACTCAAACTGCAATGCACCTTGAGATCATCAGGCAATGTTCACAAGCTGCACAATCATGAACGTACAAAGAAATTCTGTGCCTAAATCTTCAAAGATTCAACGGATGAGATGAAGCCAAGCTCTGCATTATAGGTGAATTCAATAGTCTCTGCTACCACCAATTCCCTTCTCTTTATTCATCATTTTGACTGTTAGAACAAATGGGTCTGTTTTGTGGGTCAATTGGTGGTGCAATGCATTAATAATCAAAGGACTAGGCAGCTAATCATGATGAATGAAGCTAGTGGGGTCTTATCAAGCTGATGTTTGGACACAGTTGGGCCTTAACAATTTGTAGGCTTTAATGCTTTGTAGATTTGAGACATCAATTTTCAATTTGTGGGCAGTTGTGGTTTGGGAAGTAGATGAGATAATGAACAACAATAGGCCCATATCAATTAACAAGGGTAATCATGTGAGATTTGGTCCCCATATGTTTTCTTCAGAGGATTTTCTACAATTGTCTTTATTCATGAATTATATCTTTACTAACTTTCTTTCCAAGGAGCCATCACTTTCTGTTGAAGATGATCAAGGGTCTCAAATTACCCTTTTGACCTCCATGCATGCATGGTAGTTTTGCACAGATGAAATCTAACACGCACTATGGTCATGCAAAAGAGTGAATTGGCCACCTACTCACCTGGGAAATAAAATGACTAAGATGACAATATGTATAAGAAAAATATTTTATGAAATTATTTGCTGCTCTGTGCCAGAGTCCTTGTGACATTGTCTTCAACAAGATTGACCATTAAATTGTCAGGAGATGACAATTAATTCCATCCAACAACATCAAATTTAAAATGATTTTCTTGGAGTCTTTAAAAGCTTGACTTCAAATGTTACATAGCTAAGCTGAACCTGACTTACTCTGGTCTGATTTAGTACTTGCACAAATTTTGCATATTTTAATTCAAATATCTCACAAGAAGCAATGTCCCAAACCTTCTGCATATCTACACAACAATATTACAGATCAAATACACAAACTGAAGCCAAATGAGGTACATTTTTCATCATCCAAACCAAAACACAGAGCCTTGATTAGCCCTTGATACCCGTTCGGACAAAGTGAATGCCTAAGACGACAACTCGCTTTCTTCATCCCGCCTCTCACCATGGCTATGATCAGGGAAAAGCTGAGGCAGATTAGGGTTTACAGGCATGCCACAATTCCGGTTCGAGCTCATTATAGTCCGTTCGTTTACTTTCGCTACCTCCTTGCACACCTTGTCAAGAATCGAGAGGAAATCTCGAACCACCATGAATATCCTCAAACGGTGCGCTTCTTCCTTAGCTGAGTTCCCATGGAAGTACTCTGTCAACTCCTTCACCTTCAAAAGTGAACCACTTTGAAGCTCTTGAATCTTCCCAATCTCTCCACTCGCCTTCTTTATAAACCCGCTCATCGAATCAGCAAATCTCGTTCGGTGACTATCGTTTGATAATCCGATCTCCATGTTCAGCCTTGCAACCTCTTCCACTTTAACTATTCCTTGAACGAGCTTATGAACGTCGTTGGCAAGCACATCGGAGTCCATTGCAGCGGCTTTTTTAACATTCGTAAGCTCTCCACACAAGCCAGATACAATCTGCAGCCCTCGTTTTTTCATCTCCATGTCATCTTGTAAAGACGAGGAACTATTTATAGAGTTTCCCTCTGATTTGATTATCTCTTGCACCACAAAGTGTAAGAGTGTGGTTTTACCATCTGTTCCTTTGACATCTACAAGCTTGAGAAGGGTGTCAAGCTTGAATGCCTGAGCGTCACCCCGGTTTGTTCCTACGTTCATTCGGTTACCTGTTTTCAGTACTGCTTCTAGAAGCTTCAGGAACAATCTGCTGTTTCTTAGCTCCTCACACGCCACCTGCATTGTCAAAGATGTTACATCATAGCTTACAAGGGGAAAAAAATCGCGGGCTTAGATTATTGAAGATGTACCTCCAAGGCTTCAAACGATCTTCTAAGATGCTCGGCTTCTGAATCGAAGTTGGCTATGTAAAGCATTGCGTCGACCCGTTTGAACGCAAAGGGTATATCGAGCACGGCCTTGAGAAACTTCTCAGCAGGACCGAGTTTCAGAGGCGACTCGTCTTTGTATTCTCTTAGGTTTCGCTCTTCCTCTTGAGTAGGGGTCATTTTCAATAGACTCTCTAGTAGCTCTGTCCCTAGCATGTCAGCATTGCCTGTTCACCGAAATCGAAATTTCAACAAATGACCCAGGACAAGAGTTATCTTCATGCAAAGGACAATACTTTAGCATGTGAATTCTGGAGTTTTGATGGGTCATATCATTGTTTGGTAGCAAAACACAAAGATTCCTATGTGCATATGAAGCAACCAGTGTAATCAATAATAGAAATGAGCACAAAGATGTATACATATCTGTTAATTGGATCTAGTTGGCTATGAAATGTCACCTTTCAATGCCTTAGTAAATTTTTTGATAGATTAGGATTCAAGAAATTTCAAACAGAGAGACTCACCTTCCAGAAGGGAATCACAAACCTCCTCGACAGTGACGTTCAATGCACGCAACAAAATCGCGATGTTCTGAGACTTCTTCGGATCCAAAACCCGATACTCATGGTTCATCGTCTGCATCATCGGCCGTCGATGAAGATCCTTTGCTCCCATGTTTGTTGTTGCATTGGCCGTAAACAATGTCTCCATCATTTCCTCATTCAGCCTACATTCACCACAAACCCATAATCAGCATAACAAGAACAAAACATTCTCTAAACCCTTCTTTGGAAGTCCCAATTAAACCGTTCTTTGTCTGAACAAATTAGGAAAATCCCAATTTATTTACCCGCCCTTATTTGCAACCAAACACGCCTTAAGAAATTACAAAAAACAGAAATTCAATTTATTTATTTTGAGATAAAAAAATAAAATATCTTACGCGAAAGAGCCAGCCTCGAGCTGATCCCAGACTGTGACTCGGTCAGAGCTAGCTCTGACCTTATCCCAATGTAACCCTTTCAATTTCGGCTTCCGAATTTCATCACTCCATGGCTGAGCCTGCGAGTTCTGCTGTTGCTCGCCGCTTTTGAACGACCTCGAAGGCTGCGGAAGGACGGGAGGCTCCGTCAAGATAGCTCGCCCCTTCGCCGGCGGAGGAGGAGGCGGAGGCGGAGGAGGAACGCGGAGGATTATCGGCGGAGGTCGCATAATGTACTCCGGCGAGCACGAGTTCGAGCTGTCGGAGGCCGAATTGACGAGCACGGAGGGGCCGGAGCGGGCCGAGTGGGCCGGGGAGGACGAATTGGAGTCCGGATAGGACGAGAATTGGAGGATTTTGGTTTTGGAGTGGTGTTGAAGTCCTTCGATCCGTGCTAGGGCTTCTTCGGAGGCGCGTTTGGTGCTGGAGGATCTGAAGAACTCGATTCTGCCAGAGGAGTTCGCCGGCGAGTAGAACTCCTCGGAGTCGGTGACGTCGGTGGCGTCAGAATCGGAGTTTCGGAGGAGGTTGTGGTTAGGGTTGTGGAGAGGCCTTAGGGGAGGGAGAGGCCGGATTTCGGGGGACTCGTAGTGGTTTTCGTGGTGAGAGGGCTCGAATTCGGTGGAGTTGGAGGCGGCTAGGGTTCCGATGTAGAGGAATTCGGAGCTGTTGTTGGATCGGAGGGGGAGTTTGGGAGGGCGGCCGTCGGAGGTGGAGGAGTAGGGCGGATAGAGAGCGGCGTTGTCGGAGATCGGAGTTTGCTCCGGCGGAGGCGGCGGTTGTTTGAAGAAGTGGTGGAGAGGGCTCCGATCAGGGCGGCGACGGCGGTGACGGCGGATGAGGAAGAAGGCGGCGAGGAGGGAGACGGCGATAAGAGAGAGGACGACGGCGATAGCGATGAGTTTTGGTGACGTGGCGGAGCGGTGGGAGGAGGAGGAGCGGGAGTGGGGGACCACCAGGGAGGAGATGTTCGCCGGAAAAGTCGGGAGGCTGCTGCCTTCGCCGGCGGAGGCCGCCGCCGGCGAAGGCGGTGGTGGTGAAAGGGAAGGGTAGTTTGGGAAGAATGGACTTCCGGGGGTTTCGGTGGTTGTTCCGGTAGCAGGAGCGGCGGAACTGTCGCCGGCGACGGCCGGAATGGAAGATAGCGGGTGTGCGGAGGACGTCGGCGGCGAGTGGTGGCCGGTGACATTGGGTTTGGTGGCGTTGGGCGGTTTGGCCGGCGCCGGAGAATCACCGGGGAAGAGAGGGTGGTGGTGGAGACGGCGGCGGAAGGTGGCGCCGGTGACGGTAGTGGTGAGTAAGATGAAGGCTGCTAGAGTGATGAAGATGGATTGCTTGGTCGCCATTGTTGTTGCTCTTGTTTCTTCTTCTTCTTCTTCTTGAGGAGTGATCAGTTTTTGTTGTTGCAGGGGAAGAGAGGGCTACAGAATGGTAGCTCAGAGGCAGAGTTCAATAAATTCATACTGATAATAAATCAGTAAAAAGAATGGCAAAAGGGTAAATCGTACCTAAAAATGTGCATATTAATGAGAATGATTGTGAGTACTGAAGAAGAAGGTGTGAAAAGAGATAAACTGTAGTGGAATGAAACGAAGGGAAGAACAGTGCTACTCGGGTGTAGTGAAAATGGTCAATTTTGTCAATGAAGACAACCCTGGGGTGGGAACTGTAAAGTGGGGAAAAGAACTGGTAAATTTTTTGAAAAAGTTACAAAATGAGTGACGTCCAGATATGCAATTCTGTGCTAAGGCGCGTTTGGCAGTTTCACTAACTTTGGCCCCGTATCTCACTGTCGCGTATTCCGTACAATATAATTAGTAATCTTAAAGTTTTATTTTGTTTTGTTACGTATGAATTTATGTAAATTAAGCTCTGATACAAACCACAATGCATTATTTAAATTTCGGTAGCCCCAGGCCCCCAACACTGATGTAAATTGTAGGTACTGTAGTACACCCTCTGTTTTAAAATACATGACCATTTGAACATTACACATATATTAAGAAAAAGGTGTTATTCCTATATTGCCCCTATCAAATGTAGAGTTAATTATTTGGTTAGAGAAAATATGAAAAAAGTGTAATGATTATGATAAAGATAATTATTAGGGGTATAGATGGAAAGAGATGAAAAAATGTGAAATGGTCAAGTATTATGAAACAAGCAAAAGTTGTTATATGGTCCTGTATTTTGAAACAGAGGGAGTAGAAAACAACACAAAATATGAGAAAACAAACAAGGAACAACCCAAGAAAAAAAGGGCCTTGGCTCTACCTTGGGATTTAACAGCACATATCACGGGCTCGTTTCGTAAATTTTTTTTTTTTTTTTGGTCGAAGGGCTCGTTTCGTAAATTAAGCTTGAATAAAGCGAAACCAATAATGTGTTGTGCTGATTCAGTACCATATATCATGGCTCATCCGCTTTCGAGCATCGTCTTGCGACTCGTCGGAGAACAGGCATTTATCGGTGATGAAATTTACATTGTCGGTAGCGTTGAAGCTTAAGGATGCTAAGCTCGATAGGTTCAATAAATTTCCATAAGCATCATGCTTTTTTTTGGTCGAGGGTATCACATATGAGAGTCGACTCGGAGACTTCTGGATATTACCATGAATTTTAACCGATCAACCATGTCACAGAAGTCCAAACACTTTCATCGTGTTTGGCTTGCCAATTTACCATAAATTACATAATTTACTCTACGGGAATATTATTTATAACATGTTTTTTTCACCTAAGGATAAAAAGTCTTACAAAACAAAAATTGCAGTACGCAGAGGAGGCTCGTGAAGGAGGTGCAGCTGAAATTGGGGTCACTCCTGAAACGTGGTGGTGGGACTCGTTTCCTTTTGGATTTTGTCAATTGTCACCTTTCATTTTCTATCAAAAAAACAAAACAAAAGATGATAATGGAAATTAAGTTTTTTACATCCAACCAAAAAAAAAGTCGAAATAAATTTCTTTCGAAAGTTAAAAAAAATTATTTTTTTGGGCTCTTTTTTACTTGCTTTAAAACGGGGGCCCAAACCACCATTTGTGCGGGTAGCTGTGTAGCTGCTATTCTTTTTTTTTTTTTTTTGCCCGCATATTTTGCCTTTTCACCGATTATTTGCATCAAAAAGAGGAGCCAAATACAAGAAAGCAGCCCAAAAAATCAAACTAATGTTGTTCATAGTCAATTCTAATGATTATCATTTCGTATCAACATACTGCACACACCCTTTTTTTTGGTTATGTGCATGGGGTATTATTATACTATTTGTCAGTCACTTTACATTGATTGACATAAGTTATTATAATAGTGATTTAGTTAAATTTATTATGCACAATTGTAACAAGTTTTTGGTTATTTCAATTTAATTGTAAAATATGGAAAAAAAATTGGTACGTTGGAAAAATGTAGCTCCCAAAATAAACGACATTTATAAAATACAATGAGTGACAAATCTAATGCGGAGTCCTTCATAACTTGCTTATTAAGAGTTGATTAAGGAGAGGCTAGATCATTAGGCATGAATTCAAGATATAAAAGAAGGCAATCAAAGTTCAAAAAAGTGTTCAAATCATTACAAATTGTATCAAAAAGTACGTGGAAAAGCACTTTTAATGGAGCCCATATCTTGAACACTACATACAAATAACAATATAAAAATGTTTGTGTAATTAGGCTCCTACTTGCTCGCACTCGCCTCAATTAGAGAGATTTACGTGGTCATTAAAGCATATCCTAATCCTATGCATATTAGCTCAAATTATGTTAGCTTGGGTTTACATATAATTATAGAAATATTCATACTAAGTCAAATTGAATTGAATATTTTATGAGCTTCATTTTAACCGATTAAATTCAAGAAACTTTGACATGGGTCAGGATTTAATATTTATTTTATCCGTTTTATGAATTAACATGAATCTCTATTATTTTGGGAATCTAGTCAACATGAACTACTAAAAAAGTCTCCACAAAATCCGGTTCTGTGCTTCGGGTCTTGGGCTTTTAGGAATCGGGTTCACCGGTTCAGTCCAACTTTATTACATACTTGCAAAATACCAGCAGCTTGCAAAGTTAACAATCTGGAAATAACAATGCAATTAATGTTTAATGCCAAAAAGAAAACTATGATTAGGCAATTGTCGGATTGGTAATGTAGTTATGGGATGAATTGATTGGGGTCAATGTCATATTAAGGTGTCATGGCCCTTCAAAATAGCATGACCTGTACGTTTCATGTTGCATGGTATCGACTTAAGTACAAAATTAACATGATCACATTTATGACAAAGATGATGGTTTAACTAATGTAACGTACTAATATCTTAAATGTCAAGTTGTCAATCCTCAAATCAATCCCTTATTAGTAGTTTTGTAGACATTAAACACAACTTCACCTGGCAAATGATATGTACATGCCATTAAGCTAACCATCATTATTCATTCTGTACAAAAACAGCAACATATATATAGACATGAAAGATGCATCAACGTAACAAACTCAACCGTTTTGACAAGAAAGGATTTTCATCGCTCTTGGCTTCAATGACCTTGGTCACCAGCAACCGCCATTTCGCCTCGTCTTTCTTGCTCGGACGCTTCAACCTCTCCTTGAATTGCCTGTATCAACACAAGAATCAACAATGCAACAATGGTGTTTCTAACTATGTTACACGGAAACGGGAACGGGAAAGGGAAACGAAATGGAAACGGGGAAACATATGAATATTAAGTTTTTAGTGTAAAAACGAGTTTCGGGGTTTGAGTTTCTAAGTTTCCGTGTTTCCGTCGGAAACGGGAAACGCCACCCGGTTGAAGTTTCCGGGTAACATAAGTTTCCAACTTATGTCATCCCGAAAACCAAAAGATGTGATATTAGTATCAGCCCTAAGTATTAACACTTACCAACAAAGGGGCACGGTGCAGGGCTCGGGATCATTACACATGCGAGAATGTAGCTCAAGGAGCTGCCAAAACCTATTGCAATGCACACATCCCCCACGAACCCGTCTCTTACACCCTGAGAAATGGCGAACTAGCATCTCAATGCCTTTGCAAGCTGATCTTTTACATCGGATCTGGCCTTGTTTCAGCGTCTTGCTGTGTCGAGGACCAATGCTCCTACAACCGTCTTTACATATGTGAACCAGCGCCTCCATTGCCTCATTCAGTTCCACATACACCCTCTTCTCTTCTTTCGCCAATTGCTCTTGCTTTCTCTACCAAAAGATTCATTTTCTTAAACCAGAAAACTAAATAAAAACGAGAACAGTGCAAGAAATGTGATATGACTTACAGAATCTGATTCCACAGCTGATTCCAAAAGTTCTTGTTCAAGGGACGGATCGACGATTCTCATCACCTTCCATCCATCAGTTAACGAAACAGATTTGAAGTCTCTCAAGATCATGCGAATGCATTTCAACGAGAGTCGAGGCGCATCACAATTTCTAGCCAACTGAAGCACATCTATCACATTTTCAGTGTTCAGCCATTTCTGTTCCAGGAATCGTACACAGACCCTTTTCAATCGGGGAACAGAAAAGGCGTGCGATAGAACCAAAAGATGCAGAACATAGTTCTTCACATCATCTTCTTCATAGCTGCATTTGAACAATAGAAAAAAAATGTCAAGTAAACTACATTTCGCGCCCTTATGAAAAAGACTAGCCTTAAACAAATTTCCAATACCATGAGGAGTACAGGAAACGAATAAACGCGTAAACAGCGGCATGAGGCATCCCGGGAAGGTTAAGATGTAATTTTCCATCTTTAAGTTTGGATTGCTGAAGAAAGTT
The DNA here is from genome assembly GCA_934048045.1 of Polygonum aviculare. Lineage (NCBI taxonomy): Eukaryota > Viridiplantae > Streptophyta > Magnoliopsida > Caryophyllales > Polygonaceae > Polygonum > Polygonum aviculare. The sequence continues at coordinate 2,153,051 of OW204024.1, forward strand.
TTCTAGCACAGGTGAAACAGCCCTCTGCATGAACAGCTAAGATACTGATTAATAAGCTTAATTGCAATTAGCTTAGGGAAACAGCTTAATGGAGTTTTAGGAAATGACCAGAAAGCTAGAATGGGCAGGAATAGTTGAGTTGCTGTCTGTAACAATACAAACATCAGCACCATATCCTTGTTTGAAGATTCTGTCCCATGTATCCTTTGTCTCTCTACAGATGATAGTTCTATACTTACTTGGTTTCCTTTGATGCCTTTGACTTAAATATGAAGCATAATCAGATAAAGGAGGAGGCTCAGGGATGTAACTCTGATCAGATGGGTAATCAACCACCTCTAAATAGGTTCCATAATCATCGTCATCGTCATCAGCTGGCCACATACATATGATTTCAGGTGAACCCATAAAATTATTGCTGTCAATGAAACAGAGGAACAACAAGAATGAGCTTCTCATATGAAAATGAAAGATCATAAAAGATCAGATCTTTACACTACAAACAGCTCAAATTTATCAATTCCACCCCTTCCCCATCTGAAATCAGGTTAAACCCTAATCAAAATTTCAATCAAATTTCGAATTACCTGAAGTGGCAACAAATCGGGTCTAGCGAATGGAGATAGCAATCCCATCAATGGAACAGGAGGAGAAAAAAGAGAGACTTGAATTGGGGGTAGGGTTTTAATGTCGGGGAAATTGAATTTAAATTGAATTTGGGGCGAGATTGTGAATGGAATTGACGATCGGATGGGCTGTTTGTCGGTTTCCGCCGTCCCAATCTGAAAGATTCTAGGGTTTGCTTTCGGAGGCGAGTGGGTGGCCATGGCTTCTTTGTCAGCAGACGAAATCGAAGCCGGAAACAGACAACAGAAAGTTGAGTGACATGGTGTGAGGAGCCGTCCATTCTTTAAATCACGGATATAGTATGAAGATTGGAGAAAATCGTCATTATGAAGTTCACATTTTTATCTCGCCATTACAGTTGGTACAATGAACTGTTTTCTGTAGCATTGAATTCGTTGAACCTACATTTACAAGTTGTGTATCTGGTTTTTGCAGATGACTACAATTATGAGGAGTGTATCAACAGCTGTCGTATACTTGATATAACATTTCTCGTAACAAGGCCTCATTTGCAATAGTTCGGTTCAAAACCGAACCGAACTGAAATTCTGGAATTTGTTGAACCAAAAAAACTCAATTTGGTTCGGTTCGGTTTTTATCGGTTTTTGATAAATATAGAATTTTTATTTGAAAAAATGAACCGAACCGAGAAATCAAACCGAAACCGAAATCCTGAAATTTGTTAAATCGAGAACCAAACCGAACTCCATCGGTTTCGGTTCGGTCAGTTGAGTCAATTTTTTCGGTTTCGGTCAAACCATGCTCGACCCTAGCAGTAAGAAAAAAACTCAGGTAAATTCGATGTTGTCTGGCCGAATGTTTAGCTGAATACAGATGGTAAAGAGAGAATATTTTCAAAATTAGATTACAAAAAGAGGGAGGATTTATGCAATCCCTCATAAAGAACCGTGGCTTGTGCAGAGGATTGAATTATCTACAACAACGACTAGTACTACCAGTAGAAGCTACGAAACGCTCTTCTTCTCCGGCGCCACCACCTGCAGGAGCTCGATGTTAAGCTGGAACGTCGCGCCTGGCTGCAAATTCAGATCCAAGAAAATCAAGCTCATAGAAGAGAAAACAACCCCTCGATGTTATCTGGGAGTTAGTTATCGAGCAATTACCGGGATCTCATTCATTCCTTTTTTCCCATATCCGGCTTCCGGTGGAACTATCACTGTTCTCTATTGATCATTTGCACAAACCCAACAGCATCAGAGTATTATCAAACCACTAATAGCATTGCAGGGGTCGGAACATGTACCGTAATACTTGTACTTACCTTGCCTCCTACTCTCATTCCTTGTGTTATCTTATACATGGCTGGAGGAGGTTTTGGAGATGCTTGTGCTGAAAAGAGCCCGTTCGGATTGTCGACAAAATCGCGCTTTCTTTCTTTGCCCGGAGGGGATCCGACCTTGAACTCATATGGCTGTTAATATCAACAGTATAGGCGACACATTAGTGGCCATTCGTTTTCGGGTTTTCAAAGTGCTTGGAAAGAGATGCATTGCATTATCTGTATGAATAGAACTAAGATTCGATCAAGGCATAGAGAATGCACGAACGAATGACCTGTGCAATTGCGCGATTACCCGCCAAAAGCTTGGACTCTCGACTCGACAGAGCAGTGATACCGCGATAAATGCAATCAAAGTGCACCTACCCAACCACAATGTGCAACATAAGGCAATGAAAAACATACACATTGAATGGAACTAACACTACATTAACAATTGAGAAGACGAAGATGGCACAAAACCTGAACTGTTGTTCCAGGGTCAGCTTCAGGCCCAGAGCCTTGAACAAGATCAAAGTACTTGAGCCCATCAGCTGCACTCAAGATTAACAAGTTATACGGAGTAATAAATTAAGCAAATAAATAAATTTAAAAAAATCAATTTCAGAGAATCTGTTGGGGAAGCCCTAACAATGGCAACTCACGGCCGGTGAGATAGTCTTCAGGAGGAACGGTTCTCCGATTGCGCCTTTCTCTGGCGAGTGCTACCGACGAAATCGGAGACGGCGAAACGAGGCCGAGACAAGCCAAAGCCGAAGCCGCCATCGCCGATCTTCTCGAGCTCAATTTCACATCTAATTGGTCTGTGTTTGGATCTCGAGGTTTTGGAGATGAACACATTTTGACCGTCCATCTGGCCAGAGTTTGAGTGGAAGCCATGGCCATCGTTGCCTAATCGAGATTTCGAGGGTCGCCAATTCTGCCCCTTTTCGGGCTGAAATCAGTTTAACCTAATCGAAATTTCAACCAAGTTTTCGAACATTCAGGAATGGGAATTCGAGAGTAGTCAATACCTGAGGCAACAAATCGGCTCTAGCGAATGGAGAAATAACAGAACACAGCAGAAAGGAAGAGATTTTGATTTTGAATGGCTGGATAGGGTTTTTAATGAATATGAAATTGGGGCCAAATTGTGAATGAAATTGACGATCGCTTGGGTTCTTTGTCAGCCACCGAAATCGAAGCCAAAAACCGACAATGAAGAACCCGTTATTATTATATAGTTTAGGATAAAGTTCACATTTTTATCACGTAATGAGTAGTTTAATGAGTTGTTCTTGTAGCGTTGAATTGTTTAAACCTAGATTTACAAGCTTGAGACCGTGGTAAGGTTCAAATTTGACCTGAATGAACTTGATGATTCCTCAATACTTGTCACAGACTCCAAACTCCTTGCCTTTTTACACTTTGTCGATCATAACGGCTAGTCCAAGTGTCAGCTTGCCACGCCAGGCTGGCATCCGCCTTCCATAGCTTACATCCTGAGCCAAGAATCAAACCCAAAGAGAGGTTACGCGTCCGTCCAAGAAGCTCTGAACCGAGGGCGGTTAAAGACAAGGTTCGTGTCCAAGAAGCTCTGAACCGAACGCGTAACAGCCCGAATGGTGTCAAGTTTATTGCTGGTGATGAGATCTGGTATGTGGTCTTCCTTAAGAGTGGCAATATATTTGCAATTTTGCATTCGCCTAAAACAGTTTCAAACTCAAGATCGGGGCAAGAATGAAACTGTGAATGCAAAACAGACAAATATTAGAGTTGCCATAACTTAGACCTTGTGATTTTGCTACTTATATTCAGATCTACACAAGTTACAATTATCCAAGTTACAAGAACCATTGACAGCTAAAGCAAGAACAACAACAAATTACCAACTTATCAAATGGGTCTAAAATGACTAGCACTTTTCACTTATTTCCTGTAGCCTAAAGAGAAAATGAAACACAAATTTTGGCTGAAGCTGCACAGTCTACTTTACATCAAGCCTACAATACCAATAGAACAAGCTATGAGCAATCCTACTTGCACAGAGTTTACACCTTTCTTCAAATATATCTTTATGCCCTATGATTATTGCCTCATATGGCTTGTGCTTGGGAGAATCGAGTTGGCAAGCTCTTCGTTCAACTTCACGGGAAGAGGCGGCATTTGACTCATTATTTCTGGTGTGTCATTCAAGCTACAAGTTGCAAGAATCAAATGTTAATAACCAAGAGAAAAACAGAGGAGGCAGAAATTAGTCAAGAAGAAGAAGAAGAAGAAGATAATGTATAGGCAACGTACCTGTTCAAAATTTTTACAATGTTATCCCGAGCTTGACAGAAAAGGTTAATGTTCTCCTGGAACTGTAAGAGAAAAGAGAACAGCTCAACTCAATGTTTAGTTTAAAAAGAAACTGCAAAAGATCAATAGATAAAGAGTTCTCTACAATGTTCTCCTAATCTCATGTTCTCCAAAATCTAGAAAGGAAACAATGGAATTAAAGTTTTTATAATAGCAATAACCAAACATTATTACAGATCAGCAGAAATGGAGCAAGAAAATGATTTAAAAAATTTGATAAAATTTACCCGGTAAGATGAGAAATTTGCAGATATTTTGTGAAAAGCTTGTACATTTAGCTCAAGCAACTCTCCGATAGGACCACCAATTGCTGAAAATGACCCAAGAAACAAACAAATGCATGGTTAAAGGGTCATTATTTCATCCATCAAAAAATACAGCAAGTGGTACATCATTCCATATTGGCTGGGCCCAATTATGGCGTAAAGCATTGTCTTCCCTAATTTTAACAAAATGTAAAGACACTCCAGCTTCAAAAATTATGTAAGCCACAGTATCTTTCTTCAAGTACATCAACTTAGTTAGGGTTCTAACTTATTAATACCAATTGTGGATTACCACCCTATGTTCTATGGAAAAAACAAGTTTTAGACTACTGAAGGTCTAAATTAAGGGATTGTGGAAATGTCTAATTCATTTGAGTAGTAAGTGTTCAAATCAAATGTGGTAAGACTATTTTTGATGTGTCACAAAATTCATTCCAACAAGCAGTTACATATTCATGGAAATTCTATCAGACATGATTTCATACAAAGCACACATGACCAGTGGACAGATCCATTTACTCCAGTAAAAATGTCAAAGATAAGATTTTACCTTTGTAAGAGACTCCGTCATCATCAAGAGAAACAGAAGGCACAGGATAAGGATGATTGCCAGGCTGAGATGGCAAATGAGATGGATTTGATGATGGTTCAGTGACTTTTTCCTGCCAACAAAACTTATATCAGCCCTGAAGGCATGGGAGAATGCCAGTTCATAAAGTCGTTTAGCAGAATATTTCTGTTTATGCATTTTATACCAATACATGATGAGTTGCCTAATTGGTTCCTTTGCATGATGCAAGGTGATGCATGTTTTATTTTTAATTTACATTTTATTTCCTGCAGACTTGCTAATTTGCTATCAACTAAAAAGTTAAGAAAAACACATATTTAGTAACCTAAACGAAAGCAAAGTCAATTCTCACAGAAATTCATAAGGAAAATTCGCAATGGAAAAGTCAAATTTTGACATTTTCTACAATCAGACGTACTAAATATTGAATACGATCCCAAAATATAACAAAACAACATGATATAATACCCTTTTATCTTTGCTTTTCCTTGACGGATCATCTTTCCTTCTCTTGCTGATCTCTTTTTTCTGAACAAAGTATTCAGACAATTAGAGATTACCAAAGATAACAATATAAATACATATAATATGCAGTTGCTCACTCCTCCCAGACATGTTAACATTCTGCAGAAGCTTACATTCATAAATCTGCAGCGTAATGCCACATCTCGAACAGTCTTATCAGGTAGCGTTAGCGCAATCTTTGCATACCGAACTACAGGTGCAAGCCTAGAGAACCTGCAATTCAGTTAAAGAAACAGTCAGAAAAATGAGAAGAGGGCAAGAAAATCATCTACATCTAAAACCACAGTGAATTGCACGTTGCAAATAACATTAAGATACAAACAACAATATCACCAACGGTTCCCTGTAAATCACACCATGTACCCCCTGTTCACTGTTGTATCAGTCTAATTTAGACATTTAATCATCTTACCATATAAAACCTGGCTTCTCAGATGAAATTAGGACCTAGAATTTCATACCTATGAAATCAGACCATACTAAACGGCCAAATACCGTCCAATACAACACCACAACTACAAAATTCACCAGCCTACTACAAAATTCTCCACACAAATTTCAATTTCAGCCAAACAAAACCTCAAAGCACGAATCAAGTACACAGATTAGCTTATAAACAAACAGAACCCGTAAAAATCAGATCCAGGATCGAAAGCCTTACTTAGTAAGGCCTTCTTCCAGTGTAATCTGCTCATCGGAGGTCCAATCCGTAGCAATACCAGGCGAAGGGACGTGCGACATCCCAGAATTGTCCGAATTGCCATTACCAGCAGCGGAAACGCCATTGAAGGCAGAACTAACCGGATGGTTTCCGGAAGGGTTTGCACCGGCCGCCATCGAAGAACCACTTCCTGAGAGCTTCAAAAAAGGTAAGAGCACAACAATCAATTGCAAAATTCGCAGAGCGGAGTCGGAATCGGAAGTTTTGATGTCACATCGGAGGTGGATTTCCCGCCATAAACATCGACACGCAGAAGAAGAGATTCCGAGAAATTGGAGACACGAATTGGTGTGTGATTGTTGAAGGTTGTGGAGTGATGATAAGGATTTGCGAGTGGATGGGGTGGGAAGAGGGAATCTAGAGGGAGTTGTCGACGAATTTGAATTGGGGATTTGGGGGTTTTGGAGAGGAGGAAATGCTTTCTTTTTCTACAGTGGTTTGTACGGAGGAGGAGGAGTCGGCGCCTCCAAACGTAATGTTTCAGCAATAATATAATGAATGATGGATTACGGCAACACCACTTGCGGATTTTTAGATAGAAGACAAATTTACGTAGAACTACACACGGGATCATAAAATATTATTTCATCGGATGGAATGGAAATATTAAAATAGGATATCCTTTTAATATTCGACACAAATTTAATATAATTTTTTTAACATTAAATATTCAATTGTTTTACTTAATGAATATAGAAAAAGTGAATAAAAACCTTTTTATAAGAATTTCGTTATCTTTATTTTTTAATTGTATAAACAGTTAAAATAGACTTGATCGGAAAGGGCGTACCCAATTGCACACCGATTATCATGATTACTTTGATTAATGAGTGATTAATGCATATTTATTGGAAATCATGTATATCCACTTGGCAAATCCTCCTTCATAGCTTCTTCACACAAAACTTTTGCAACCTTACGAGGGGCGAGACATGTGTAAATGTCCTCGTAAGAGTCTGGAATCTTACTCTTAGACTAGGACATTATTTCTTCACTTAAAAATTTTAAGACAAAAAAAAAAACACAACCTCAAACAAACTCTTACACTTTTTACACAAAACATTATCTTTTGTATGTTCATAATTATTAAATATGAGGAAACCAAAAATCGAGGGATCAGATTTAATACGTGAAAAATTGAGAAGCAAGAGACTGAATTAATACAAAACATTGTTATAATCTGAGAGACTGACTTTATACGAGACAATCGAAAATCGAAGAACCAACTTAATATGTGGAAACCGAAAATCGGAGACCAATTTCATACTAGGCAACTGAAAACTATGGGACCCACTTTATATGAGGCAACCGAAAATCGATGCACTGACATTAAACGAAGCAATCCAAAACCGAAGGACCCAAATTATACCAGGCAATCGAGGACTGAGGGACTAACTTTATAGGAGGTAATCGAAAACCGAGGGACCAAGTTTGTACGAGGCAACCGAAACCGAGGGACCGACTTTATACGAGGTAATCGAAAACCGAGGGACCGACTTTGTACGAGACAAAGTAGACACCGACTTTATATGAGGTAACGAAAACCAAGTGACCCACTTTTTACGAGGCAACCAATAAACCGAGTGTTTGAACCAAAACTTACCCAAGGAAGAACTTTGGCTTAAATCGGGCCTAGATCGAAATAAATCAAAGAGAAGGACGAAAATCGTGTTTGTATTGATGAGAAAAGCGTATGAATGTGTAAAAACATGGTACCCCGCTCTAGGGTTTACAATGGATGCATGAAGGTATGACCCCCCTTCAAGGGTTTACAATGCATGCCTCTGGCGAGGGCTATGGTGTATGATCTGATGTGATATGCTATTCTCCTCCATCTATCCTCCCCAATTTCGTGGGTTTACATGGGTATTTATAGACAAAAAGTAGGAATTCTATCTTAAACAAGGTATAAATCTATCTTAACTAACAAGTCTTCCGGAAAATCTATCTTATATCTTGGATGCTCTTTATCCATTCTGGCAGCGAATTTATCATATATTAGAAGATATCTTGGAAAGATTCTATCTTGTTGCCTCGGATCTATCTTCTTTAACCGACTTTCCTTTCGCCGCAAGTCTTGTCTTACTCTGAAGAGGTAGCAAAGAAGTACTAATCGGGTCTTGATACTTCTTTGGCTCTGGCTGGGTATTGATACTTCTTTGACGCTTCTTTGCCTAAAACCTGGGTCGAACAGTATCTTGTAGCTGTAAGGCATTGGGACTTCTCTGGTACTGGGTTGCCTCCTGCTTGGATTATTTCTGGGTCCAACAATACCCCAAATTCATCTTGGTCGTTGAGGCAACGAGATGGGCAAGATGGATTTCACGCCTTTGACATGAATCTTCGTTAATTTCAAGAGTTGTTCGCTGATATAAGCGATTGAGTTTCTAGACAGCAGACGTCTTCGTGACAGAGGTGTTTACAAGAGGTGCGGACTCTATCGAAGCCGTCAGCTATAGGCACGGACATGATCGAAGCTTCTTACCGCCAGCGTTGGTGTGATCGTAGTTGTGTAGCCGTGGGCATGCTAACTTGGCGATAACCGTGAGCATCGGGTGTTAGCCTGATCGAAGTCTCTAGCCCATAGCATAGACTCGACTGAAGTCACAAACCAAGAGCTTACACTCGTTGTCGTGTAAAAGTAATACTTGAGAAACTGAAGATATATGTCTCGGATTGAGAGCCTATGTCTTGGAAGCTATGTCTCGAAGGTACTCTTAAGGTAGTACACTTGACTGTTTTTAAGGTTTGCATCGGAGATTCTCCGCACAAGATAGCGAATACTCGATGAGTTATACTATGCTTGGGAAGTGAAGCTGTGAGAAGCTATGAAGGTGAAGTAGTGTTTGTTCAACATGGTAGTTAGCATGGTTGCGTTAGCATTTGATGGAGCTTCGCCCGGAGATTCTTCAAGACTAATACTTCAACAGTAATGGACCCCTGCCTCCTTTGTCATGACGGGTCTGATTCATGAGGTTGAGTTAACCCCGTAGAATGATTTTTTGAACGCAGATGTTATGTGCAATCTTCATATGTTGATCGATTATTAACTAGGCATGGCTAGATAAAATTGTCATTTAACCAAAGAATGACCAGAGAAGTACTGACGCGTGATTAGCGAGTTCGTCTGAGCCTTTTCTGGTGAATCTTCACCGTTTAACCAGCGATGATGCCGGCGCAAGTAAGGAAGTCAATGGCGAGGAGCCTTCGGACGAGGCAACTTCTCTAACCCCAGCCACTGAAGAGTGGCTCTACTGTTTTTCTTGTCGCTTATTTGACTTAACTTCGTTGAGTGAACGAAAGCGAACCCCTGATTGGGTGTATGTTTGTTTTGTTTCGACGCCCTTGTATGGAGCGCTTCTTTCAGTATTGTCCCTGCACTAAAATAAAATAACTTTGAAAAAATGTTAGTATAAGTAGATATCTAGAGAATATCAAGAGAAGTATCGCCCGTTGTAGGGGATGTGATGTTTACTCGTATTGAGCTTCGTCGCCACGGTATGGCGCTTATATATATGTTGTTTTGCTAGTACCCTTTTATTTGCGTTAGTTGGCAAATGTAGAGGGAGGCGATGGTCATGGAGATTGTCCAAGGACGCATCTGTGTGTGTATGGATGCGTTAGTAGATCAGCATCCGGGGAAAGTGTTATGTGGCTTTCTCCCATGGCGCATTAATTTGACACTGAAAGGGTTTCCAAGTCTTTGCGCTTTGTGTACTGCAAAGGTCCGTGCATAATTGCTTATGATTAGGCGTCCTTTGGATCCATAAGTTTAGTCCTTAGGATGTAATGTGTTCACGGCGTCCCGCGAATGTGGCCTTGGGTATCGGTGCTATAGCGTTCCCCTTCCCGTACTAATCCAATGTGACTACATTGATTGGCTTTAGATGGGGGGTAACCAACTTATGGGTTACTTCACCACGTTGTATGCGTGACGACATCGCCATTTCTAGACGGTATAACCATGTATGTATACAGTGGTTTTTTGTGTGTTGTTTTTCGCGTATTTATTTAGTCGGTGAGACGTAAAATAGCGCGTATGGTGCGTTTGAAGCGGTAGTTGAGTTGTGGGAGAGTTGTTTTCTCGCAAAACATCACAAATAGAATTGAAAAGCTTCTGAACTATGAATTAAAGACAATGTATCGACAATGGGAGCTAGCGCCCCAGAGTCGCTTATTAAAATAAGAATCAAAGAAGTTTCAAAGGAGTCTCAAAACAAAGCTACGTATTGAGTAGAATTTTAATGAGAACAAACCGACTCAGAAGTGATACTTCTTCAGGTGAGGTGTGTCTTAACGCGTGTGAGTCGTGATCGACTGTTGTTAGCGTTGGCTCGTGAATGAGCGGGAAGACATTATAGAATGTAGGAAGAATGAGACCGAGTAATAAAGTATAGATAGTAAAAGTAAGTACCTTAGTCTTGTAGCCAATGTTGGCGTATAGCGCCTTGGGACTGTATTCAGGCCGTGGTTGACCATTGACGTTTTGCATGGTTGGATAATGCATGATCAAGAAGTCAAAAATAGGTGATCACGGGTTTTCCCCAATGATCCTCCAAGGCTTAAGTTAGTAATGTCTTTGTAAGAAACCGCAAAGGGAAAGCAAAATGTAAAACAATAGTTTTAGGGAGTGATACGAATGAACCTGCATTTTTCCAGTGATTGGATCATGTTAGTGACAATGGTTGTTGTCATCGTTGTCCTCTCACCTGAGGTTCATAGATACCGACTAACTGGATGATGATTCTCTAGCTGCAGCCTGGCGGCTATCTAGCGATCAATCAACGAGTGATCGACTTGGATTGTTCCTAGAGAATGGGTCCAAGGAGTGTCTTAGTTAGATCAGACAACCCCTGTTGTCTTCTTGCAACCATCAAAGTCTGTCCCTGAAGCTGTCTTCACAACTTCTTTGGAGATTTTCTAGCAACTGCCTAGACATTGTCTAGAGGCTGACGATGAGCGACTAGCCTAGCTGGTTGCCCAAGCAAGGATGTTGGAGGGGTGTTGTAGCTTGTTCTAGTGTCGAGGTCGCTACACCCCTGACATCTTTTCGCGGATGAAAATGTTTGGCCTTGGAGCCATCTTCTAAACTTCTTTGGAGATTTTCCAGCGACTAATTGGAGATTGCCCAGAGATTGTCTAGGGATATGCCAACTTGTGCGATCTTCTCTGTAGAAAGCTGCTCGAACCTGATTTTTCTGAACTAGAGGAGTGAACCCCTGACCGTGGACAGTTAAGCCAATCTCTTGTTGTTTATTGGTTCAAGTAATCTCAGCTCGTGGTGAATTGGTACTTTGTGAACCGATCGTAGCAACTTTGCCGCATCATCTAGAGTGATTTGCTCAGTCTGATATGTTATTCAAAAGGATACCAACAAAATAGAAAAACACTTAGACAGTAAGAACAAGCTGAAATCAGTGTAACCCAACTACATTAGTGTAGATAAAAAGCTTAGTAAAGTTCTTTGTTAAGAGTCCAAGGGACTTCCCTCTTCTGTTGTCTGCCAACATGACACAGTAATTACATGGCTTTTTATTCTCTACGACAGTGTTTAGGTTGCTATCAAAATGGAATACCTCAGCTTTTACTTGAAAAAAGTACTTAAAAAGAAGTATGCAAGGCCAATGTCACTGCCAATTTCTACTCAATAGTATCTCATCTTTGGACGTCCAATCACCACCAATTTTCCTAATCAATTATTCAACAGAAGCGGTGCAAACTACGGATCAGTAACCCAACAACAGTGCATGATGAAATCCAATAGGAAAACAACGAAGTGCCGATTTTATACAAGGCAATCGAAAACCGAAGGACCGACGTTATATGAGGCAACCAAAACCCGAGACTGACTATTTACGACGTAACCGAGGGACCAAAATTATACGAGGCAACCGAAAACCGAAAGACCGGCTATTTACGAGGCAATCGAAAACCGAAGGACCGACGTTATATGAGGCAGCCGAAACCCGAGAGACCGACTATTTACGACGTAACCGAGGGACCAAAATTATACGAGGCAACCGAAAACCGAAAGACCGGCTATTTACGAGGCAACCGAAAACCGAGGGACCGACATTATACGAGGCAACCGAAAACCGAGGTACCGACATTATACGAGGCAACCGAAAACCGAGGGACCGACACTACGAGGCAACCGAAAACCGAAAGACCGGCTATTTATGAGGCAACCGAAAACCGAGGGACCGACATTATACGAGGCAACCGAAAACCGAGGTACCGACATTATACGAGGCAACCGAAAACCGAGGGACCGACACTATACGAGGCAATTGAAAACCGAGGAACCGAAATTATACGAGGCAACTGAAAACCGAGGGACCGAATTTATACAAGGCAATCGAAAACCGAGGGACCGAATTTATACGGAGCAACCAAAAAACGAGGGACCGAGCTCATACGAGCAACCGAAAACCGAGGGACCAAGCTTATACGAGGCAACCGACAACCGAGGGGCCGAGCTCATACGAGCAACCGAAAAACGATGGACCGAATTTATACGAGGCAATCCAAAACCGAGGGACCGAGCTTATACGAGGCAACCGAAAACCGAGGGACCGACTTTATATGAGGTAATGAAAACCAATTGAGATCCCAACAGCAACCAGTTCAATTGGGCCTGTTTTAATAGGATTTGTAAATATTTTAAATAGAATATACACCATTTCATGAAGATGAGAAAAATCATAATACAGTAATACTTACCAATATGGGCAATGAAAGCGATGTCTACTCGAGAAGCAATTGGATCAGCTGCCAAAGCCATAGCTGCAGGAAGTGCAATCTATGCAAATTCACGGCCAAGTCATGGGTTCATATTTATATCATAGGATACCTAACCTTACCTGTGCAAAAAGCATAATATAATAATTCTTACCTTACCTGCAAAATGATCTTATATTAGTATGTCACTGGCATATTTATATGATTATTCTTACCTTACCTGCAAAATGATCTTATATTAGTATGTCACTGGCATATTTATATGATTATATCATAAGACGCCTCAATAATATACAGGACAACAAAAATGAATTCTTACTTTTCATTATAATAGAGTCTTGACCATCACCAAGCAGCAACTTTGCTGCATCATCTAGAGTGATTTGCTCAGCCTAATATGTTATTCAAAAGGATATCAACAGAAATAAAAAAGCACTGTAGACAGTATTAACAACAGAAATAGAACAGCAAATGAATGACTACCAATATTTTGTACAATACCACACTTTGATCCTAAAACCTGCTGACAGTTCCAAACTATTTGCAAACCCTTCTTTACAATCTTTTCAAAGAACACAACAATACGAATTGGCATGAGCATAATGACACACCCTCCACAAGGTAGAACCAAAGTCTTGTGACCATGTTCATGTCCTGTATAATGAAGAGCAAGGTTACTGTTTTAGTGCCCAGGTTTATTTTGGTTAGTTCCAAAATCTTGTAATTAGTTGCAAGACCTTAGTTTCGAAACAATCCTCTCGAGAATTAAGGTCGCAAGTTAAAAAAAATAATTTGGCAATTGAAATGCAAACCTTATATTTTGAAGCACTCTTCGTCGTCATCATCTTCATCTGCTGCATCATCCCAGTCTACTTCAAATGAGCTTGCAGATAACATCAATTCTATCAACCCAGTAAGATCCTCCAAATAGGTAGGATGGTTAATTGCTTGTAGAAGAAACTCTATTCCTCAATCCCGGTATTCTGTAACAACCTGGAAGCAGTCCATTCAGAAACACATTATTTTGCTACCAAACAAGAGCAGAATACACAAGATTATTAAATTGAATTCATAAGATTGTATGAACCCTGTGACTAATACATCAAAGCATATCTTTATGGAATATGAATACATCAAGCATATTATGACATCATCAAAGTACAAAAATGAGAGGTGATTAAGTGGTTTCAGAGAGCTTCAGTAGCTATTTTTTGATGGTCCTTTCCTTTGGATTATCAAGACACACATGAAAATCAAGAGAGACGGTAAAAAGAATCCGTGTCACGAAAAGACTCACTGTTGAGCTACAAGCTGTGCAGCTATTTGAAGCATGGCCAACCAATGCCCTTTGAGAACAATGATAGAGGGACCCACGAATCTGATGTGGCAATATACCTGGAGATTGATCACTGTTCGTGATTCCATTTGAGCTTGAAGTTTCACCTTCTGCATACATCCTGAACAAAAGGACGTCGGTTTATTAATATTGGAACAAAGTAGACAGATTGACTGACTCAGAATCCACCATCGTGCATGCATATACAAATCACTTTAGGTTTTTCAGCTAGTAATAGAAATTCTATTCTGCCTCCATTGGAACTATTGAGTTATTACCCAAGAGAGCAATTACTACCAAGGGACTTCTCTCTTTGTTAACAGTCCAAGACTCTAAGGGACTTCTCTCTTCTGTTGTCTGCCAATGTCACACGGTAATTACTACCAAACATTAAAGAGAGCAAACAAAGGAAAAATTTTCAAGCACAAAGCAGAGCACCTGTCAACATCTCCTGATGCCACTCTATATCATCTTCCAGTCAAGCTCTTTATGTCCAATTTCAGCATCTAGCTCATAAAGTTCATAAAACTTCCCGTGTTATGTGAATTGAGCACAACTAAAATAATCAGAAACTGCATGTAGAATTCAGTTGGTCCTGCAAGATTTATTTGCAATACAGAAATAAATTTGTTTGCAATCCAAAAATATCACACTCGGCATTATCTTACTTCATTGATCACACGAGTGATGTACCTAAGTTTCTTCTCGTCCTCCATGGACGGAAACCGGTCAAGCATAATTGAATCAGCCTAAATTAAAACTGCAAAAGTCATATAAATACTTGAATGACTAATTGATCTCTACATTCCTGATTCAAATATATATACACAAATATAAGCATATTCAAAGCAACCTAATAGTTAGGTGCAACAAAGTAACACATCCAGCAAACTGATGAAGCAACAAATGTCCAACAGCTTCGCCGAAAAAAGTTGTAAATTAAGTAGCTTCTACCTTTCTGTATCTGCTCTCGACAGAACTCCATACCAAATTGCAAAAGACCACCAAAAAGTAGATTCCGGGATATAAAGACACTGCAAGATGATAATTCATAAAACGTTCAAACAAATCATCCACATCTAGTCCTAAGCCTCCAACTATAACATTGCTTGAGTGATTGATCATGAAGGTTTCAAGAAATCATGACCTTGGAGTGGACCGAACCGGGACACATCACTCATTGCACCACATATAAACACATACAAACAATTAAAGAATCTGACTATCAGTAGAGATCTATCAGAATCGGACACACAATTTCCATGTACGAATTGAACCGATGAATAGAGAAAGGCTTAGGGTAACGAACCGTGAGGAATTCATCAGGATCGAGTGTATTCGCAAGGGAATCAACCACCGTGATCAACGCTCCAGCCACCGACTTCGACTTCATCGATCTCAACGCCGACGGAATTCCGATCTTGTAAGCCGCCGACTTAAGCACGGACTCCTCTCCGACAATCCGGCGCACGAAGCTGCAAACCTGCATTCCACACAAAACACCTCGATCGATCAGGCCCCCTGAAACCCTAGATGGCCAAATCAGGCATGCAAATTCGGGATTTCTTTGCCAGATATGTAAAAAGAAGAACAGAACCTGGATAATAGTTGTAATGGGAGATGGATCCGATCAGAAGAGATCGCTGCTCCTCGGCTCCTCCTCCATCATTAAGCTGTGATCTGCACGAAGAGTGGAAAAACATCAGCAGAGAACGAGGAGGAGGAAATCGGGAGAGAGGGAGAGAGAGAGAGAGAGAGAGAGAGAGAGAGAGAGAGAGATTCAACCGTTAAAGCGTTGTTTGATGCAAGGGAGGGAATGAATGCTTTATAAGGGAGACCCGCCGACTTAAGCACCGACCTTAAGCACCGACTTCCTAATTGAATTTTCAACTAAAAGATCTTGTAATATCCACTATGGATGTTGTCATTAATTAGTAGTTCCAAAATTGGAAATAATATAACCGTTTACGAAATTCGAAATTAAGGTATTGGGGCACAAAGAAATCCTTGTATAGTAGTATATTACATACAATGTATTACACTTATGTTAAGTCTTTTTAAACTTACTCTATAAAATTCATTATTTCCAAAATAGCTATTAACTGATATTCAATCTTTATGATATTCTACTATTTTATATTTAATTTTTAAATTAAATCCTTTTATAATAAAAATAAATTTTAACCAAAATATCTAGGATTCAAATTTCCTTAATAATGACATTTTTTCATTATAAATGAATAGATTTAAATTATCTTATTCTTTTTTATTTATAATATAATTTTTTTTCAAACTAGAATTTTGGTAAACAAAACGTTTAAGCCTCGTAGCAGATCCATAAATACTTTCCTAATCTAATTATAGATGCTTCAAAATAAACCCTCCTAAAACATCCATCTAGAAGACGTATCAACTTAAGCAACAAAATTTATTATTTCCTAAATTATCTATTATAGGATAATGCTAAACCAATAGAGCATGAATACAGTACTTTATAGAGCTACAGTATAATACTAAAATTCAAACGGTCAAAATTTTCCATTCAAATTTTAAATCGCCTTCTATAAATTCTACCAAATCCATGGCAGACAATCGTCTAAGCACGAGAGAGAACCTCTGCAACTCAAGCCCATATCCATAGAAGACAAGGCCATTGCATCAACGGCAGAGAAGAAATCTACGACCATGATTGAACAGGTCCTTTCCTTCGCCCCCAATTTGAAACCCTAATTTTTGATGTTAAGGGTTTTTCAGTACACTGACAAAATTGCTCTGTTTTTTGCCCTTTTTATTTCCAAATCAAAGTCCTCGGCAATGAAGAGAGCTGAAGAGATTCAAGCAACCCTTCCATCTGAACTCCCAAGCTTCATCAGATACATGCTTCCTTTCCACACTACCGGTGGCTTTTTCCTCGTAAAGTTCCAATCTTTTCTTCTGTGTTCTTCTCGTCTTGTGTAAGGCAAATTATTGACTGTTGTTGTTTGTTTCCCTGTTGTTGCTTGATAGAACCTTCCAAAGAAATTCTGTCAAGACCATCTCCCGGAATCAGATGGCATGATGAAATTGATCGATGAAACCGGAAACATATCGAATGTCGAGTATTCGGTTGGTAAGGCTATGCTTATTGGTGGATGGAGGGGATTCGCCATTGCTCATAGCTTGGAGGAGGGCGATGTCGTAATTTTTCAGTTAGTCGAAAGAAACACATTTAAGGTAAACTATGGTGTGTAATGTTTGATGAAAGCAGATGTCAGTTACATTGACAATATGAGTAATGTTTGATTGCTTTGATTTCAAATTTGACGCGATTCGTATGATCCTTTAGATTTACATAATACGAAGCGATGGATCGGGTGAAACTGATGGCGGTTTGGGGCCTGATGGCGGTTTAGGGCCTAAGAAGTCGGAAACTTGTGCTGATGAAAAGACATCAAGAACTGATGGCGCTTTGGGGCCTGTTAAGTTGGAAACTTGTTCTGATGAGAAGATATCAAGTAAGTTGATCATCTAATGAGTTGCTGAACAATGTCTTAAAAGTTGCAATTATGTACTAATCTCTTGCTGTTTTATGTCCATTTTTGTTGGAGCAAGCACAATGCACCCATAGCAGTGACTGATACGGCACATAGCACCGACGACGAGGTCAAGACGCGACCCGCGCGTGAACGGCGTCGTCCTTTATGCTATCAATAATATTTTGTATTTATTTAGATGTTTTAGTATTTTATTTTAAGAACAAATTTCCATGTTAGAGTTTTATAACTCTATTTCCAGTTTCTATCCGGTTATTTCCTGGATCGCTTTTTGTTGAACCGGTAAGGGATAGCATAAATCCCCTTGTATGCTAAAAAGGAATTCATTCAGAAATATTCTCCTTTGCTCTAATTCTCTTGTCTCTCTACCAATTACACTATCAATGTATTTTCGAGTAGTTCTCAATTCGAGAGCGACTCATCCCCTTGACCAACAAGGGCTCGTTGATTCCACACCGGGTTCGTAACAGTGATGAAGTTGATTTGAAAAGAGCAGATTTGGCCAAGCTTTCAGGACCGAGATCAGCGAGCTTAGAAAGTTTTGAAAAATTCAGCATTTGCTTAGATGGATTAGTGTCCATTGACACCGAGTTTCCGGACCACATCAAGAGAAAATACTATCATCTTTGTGTCAATCAGAACGCAGTTCTCCACAAGAACATTATCAACAAGAGCCTGAACGGCGACCTCATTGTGGGGATGATAATCGAGATCATCAACATTTCGGATGACATGAGATCGAGAAACGACGATGACCTCATGCGGGTCCTGCAGAGCGACGAGCTTTGGAGGTGGGAGAGGATACTTGCGAGCTTTGAGCTATTCGGAATGAACGTTGGCTTCCTTCAGGTGCAGCTTCAGCGGCTCATTGGACGCGTTCACGTGCAACGAGAAACGGGTTCATCGGATGATTGATTCTGATCTTGTGTTGGATTTGGTCCAAGCTTTGTTGGTTTTTGAATGCCTCTGCCAAATTATTCAGCACATTGACATTTACCCTTGATTTTAGGAATAAGCTGTTCTTTCCTCTCTGCCTTTGTTAAGTTAGTTGTGCAAATATGGCCCAAAACGGAAGTACAAAAATTTGTTATCAAGTGCTCAGCAAACCAAGCCATAAACTCCATAATGGGAATCTTAATGCATGATATAATCCACTGATTTGGAATAAAGGCCTTGTACATATTCTGAAGCTATTTCATAGTTGGAGTTGGAGCTTGATTGGTTAATGGAAAAGACATTGATGAATTTAAGTCGTTCACAATTAATCATGCGTTATTCTTCCTTGTTGAATTTGTATTGGCTAAAAACACGAACTCTCTAGAGCTGATGAGGAGTCAAATCCATGATAAATTGTTTGGACCACGTTCATTGGCAAGTGCAGAGTGTATGAATATGATATTCCATCAAATCAACTCATTTATAGTTCATATTTCAACTTGTAGTATGAACGTACTTTTTGGCCCATGATCGACTTTAATAGGTCAAGTGCGCTCTAACTAAAAAGTCTGGTTCCGTAATAAGTCAGAATGTGATCGAGAAGATAGAAGAGGATACATCATACACGTGAATGAAACAAGCCTAAAAAAAATAAAACGCATCACAACTTGTCAAGTGGGTTAGTCTAGATTCGGATCAACACGGGTATGTATGGTCGGGTCACAAAAATTTCCAGTCCAATTGTGGGTGGATCGCTTCGGTTTTAGTTAAGAGTTCTTACTTCTTAGATTAGTGGATTAACCTAGATTCGGATCAACACGGGTGAGTATGGTCGAGTTATATAAATTTCCGGCCCAATCGGGCAGCTCGCTTAGGTTTTAGTTAAGAGTTCTTACTTCTTAGATTAGTGGGTTAGTCTAGATTCGGATCAACTCGGGTATGTATGGTCGAGTTATATAAATTTCTGGCCCAATTGGGCGGGTCGCTTCGGTTTTAGTTAAGGGTTCTTACTTCTTAGTCAATCTAGCACGTAAAATATTACGAAGCTATATGATTTGACGTAAAAATATATCCTCAACTTTGCTAGGATCTTTCCGATAGAATATGTCAAATAACTAGTCTTCGTTGAGAGAAATAGTTTCTTTTTCGGGTCAACCGAACCGTATTCGATTTCATGTCAATTTGCCATTAATAAACTTCGGGTGAACCGGGTCGAGTCGTCGAATCAAGTTTTGATTAGTCTGACCACAGTCTATTCAACTTGTTTATAGGCAACAAAGTCAACAGCTTTGAAAGGAGGAAGTTTAGTTAGGGTTTGACTAGCCACTTTGAGTACAAGAAGTGTATAAGTTTTAAAGTAAACTTTATGAAGGAGTACTATACATATGGAGGCTCGTCGATCACATCGTAGTCATATTATGTTGTGCTTTATATGCGTGGCGAGGGTGTGAGCTTTCCACTATATTATTAATCCTTATCAATAAAGCAAATCACTAACCATCGGCGAGATATTATTCCCCTTCCTTCATTTGGAATTCATTTTGATACCCTTTGGGAATTTATTCAATTTGATCACCTCAAACTAAGAAAATATAAACATCGGTCGATTGGCAGAAAAAAAAAATTGGGCTCGTAATACGAATATATAAGGCCCACTTTGATACGATGTCAATAATCGGATTGGAATGAGGTATGGGGTTGGATTCGAAATGACTCATACCCTAAGCTTTAGTAGAGTATGAGTTCATGTGTATTTTGTGGGAATGAGAATTACTCGTACCCAAACCTAAAGCCAAATTAAACACATCAGCCAAAGCAAAAACAGGCCTAAACCGATCCTTATATCCGTGGTATAGAAACAAACAGGCCTAAGTCGGTCGATCAACAAACAAAAAAATTAATTGGGCTCATAATACAAATATTTTTGGTTGAAGCTCATAATACAAATTTAATAATGAGATTTTGTTATCAACCATAATAGTCTCAAATTCAGGGCTATTATTAACAATATAAATTCCTTATTAATTTGAAAAAACAAAAGAAAAAAAACAAACATGAACGTACTGGGTTTGAAGATACGAAAAGATCAAAAGAAATCAGAAATTGATATCTGTACACTCACATGCATGCATACGTAAGAGCAACAACAGAACATGAAGCGTGAATTAATGAATTTGTTAGAGGAAGAAGACCTGGTCAGCTCGGATTTCAGTACAATTTTTTCCATGAATTTGTTGGTTCATACCTCATTTAGAAGGATCCCGTATCACGAGATTTCAATGCGAAGATCTCTAGCTAGGGTTTGTTACATGTACCAAATATTTTGTAATAAATTGTATTGGTTGAGTGTGGTTGTGGTGGTCGGCTTTCAAAAGTGGGTATCAGGAAAAAAAGGACACCTATTACACATTTGCATGAACGTACAGATTCATGCCAAATAGCCCTTTGAACCCTTCTTCTTGTTCTTCTATAAAAAGCCCCAAAATGCCATTTGCATGCTATTATTATTCCCTTTGAACAGTTCTCTCTTTGTGTTCTCTTATATATACCCATTCCACACTTGGTCAAGATCACAAAATTAAAAACCAGAGAGACCCTAATGGGCTTTTTAGGGTTTTGTTTGTGTTGGGTTCGAAGATTAGAGGAGATAATAATTGATTAACAGAGAGATTAGGGTAGGGGATTTGGGAGTTGACAGAAGATAGAGGGCACCAAGGACCAATTGCATGGAAGAAACAATTATGTAGTTAGCGAGAGAGAGAGAGTTGAATAAAACGACGACGTTTGAAGTTGCAATTGGAAATTCCTTAGTGCTCTCTATGCTTCTGTCATCTCCTTCCAGAATTAATCCCCTCCGTTTGATTTCTCGTTGATTAATTAGTCTTTCCTTCATCTTCTTTTTAAATTCTGTAGTTTTGTATCTAAACACTATTTTTGGGTCGATTAATTTCTTGAGTCTTACACGTGAATTTGACTGTTTTGCAGATGCAGCTATACCAGAGGTTTATTAATTTCATGTTGGAGCAAGGATTTTGATTTTGATGCACCAAAGGAATTTTGGATAATTTTATTTTGCACATATAACGTCAATTTTTATTGCTAAATATAGATTTTCACCAGTTTTATCTAAGTAACCGAAATTTTAGAAATATTCCTTTTCTTTTTTACCTCCTTAGTTCAATTTTTCTTGCTAGTTTATTAATGGGATTTTTGTAATTAAAATAAATAAATTATGAATGTAAGTTTAAGTTGGAACTCTCAATGATCTCGTGCATGGACACGCACAACTTCCTTTACTGAAGAGGAAAGGGTTTTGATCACTTGAATTGCATGTATTTGATGTGTAAGTTTGTCCATATGTGTGGTTGAGTTGTCGCATATTCGACGGTGAAATTTTGATTTTTGCATGATATTCTCAGAGATAATGATCATCATCGTGTCACGCATGCAAAAAACTACTCCCTCCGTCCCATTGAGTTTGTCTCAAATTAAGGAAGTGATAAAGTAGGTATTGAGATATGGGAAAGTGGGTAAAAGTTGAAATTGAATGAGGGTAGTTTTGTAATTTTATATGTGTGAAAAGTTGAAAACGGATAAATTAGAAGGAAAAGTTGGATTTTGGATGTAAAAAGTGAGTTTGAGTAAGGGTAATATTGTAAGAAATTGTTGATATAAAAGGAAAGAGGACAAACTTAAGGGGACGTCTAAAATGGAAACGAGACAAACTCAATGGGACGGAGGGAGTACCTAGCTAACTAGGAATACAGGAGTACAAAGTTACAAAAAAAAACAAATTTGACTTGACTAAAGTTCTGGTTTTTGTTATCCACTGTTCACTTTTAAAAAATTCAAGTTCTGTAAGAACTCGAGTAAGTTCTGATGTGCACAAACTTTTTTATACAGTAATTTTGTTAACGTGTCGGGCTTGTAGCTTTGTATTGATGGACCTACAGACTTCCCCGGCCCATGATCTACCTTTACATATATTTGTATTTTTTTTTATGTAAGTTTTTTTTTAAATGACTCAAAATAATCTCAAATTTGAAAATCACCATCAACCATACGAGCTATCATTGAATTAACAAAAAATATCCGAAAACCTTTTTCGATGTGTTTTCCGATGGAATTGTTAATACGGCGATCAAAAATATTTTATTTTAATAAGGTTTTCAATTTTGAGCTAATTATGTGAAGGATCGTTAGAGGATTTTTTAAAAAACATTTCAAGATGAGAACATCTGTACAATGACAAGAAATTTGAAGATTTGCAAGCAATCATTCTATCAATCCACTAGCTAAAATTAAAAGAGTTCCATATTTGCAGTTAATTCACAAAGGAGATGAACTAACTGATCACTGTAAATCACAATGGATAAAAACCAATTCTTGATCATCCATTTGCACTTGAGCCAAAATCACATCTCTTCACATACACAACACAACACCATAAAACAATACTTACCCAGATGTCAGAAACGCCAAATCACAAGTATTTCAACGCAAGATGAGAACAAAAAGTGTAAAAAACACACACAGCCAAATGGGTCTGTCAACATTCCACAATGAATGAAATCCTTTCTTCTTCTTTGTGTTTACAATGAACGCTATATATCGTGTCGTTCAGTTAGCAGATGCTTCGGCTTTACAGATGGGGCAGGCGTTTTTCTGGGCGAGCCACTGTTTTATGCAGTCTATGTGGTACATGTGCCTGCATTCCAATCGCCCCGTTTCATCATCCGTCTCATACTCTTCCTGTATCCGACAGAGAGCATAGCACAATAATGGATACAAAAGGTCAGTACGACGTTCAGAACTCGTGCATTGTTTGACAGTATATCAATGCTCAGGCACTTACCTGACAAATGGTGCATTTTCTATCAGATTCAGTTGCAATAGGTGTTTCCGCCTCTAAAGAGGGCGAGAGTTTGGTTTTCCTGATGCAATGGCCCATCTCGTCTTCCTTTAATCCAGTATTTACGTACCCAATTCTATCGCCAAGCTCCAGCAACTCCTGTGATCACGGACCAACGGATTAAGCATTGCGCCGGATTTCATTATAGTTGTGACAATGGCAAAGGGGCAAACCTCATAGGACATGTTCTCAGTGTCCAGTCGCAGCTCCCTGTATCGGTCTAATCCGTAGGATCTAGCTCCCATAAATAGACGACTTTGGAACATCATGATCTGCATCGAGAAAATTTACCAATAATCAGTTTTAGAAACCTACAAGGATTCCTCTTCAAAGTACAAACTAAGTCATTGTTGTATCAGTCAAAATGAACTAGGATTTAACCATTGCTATGCTACAAAACAGAGTATGATGCAGAACAATCA
Organism: Polygonum aviculare; assembly: GCA_934048045.1. NCBI lineage: Eukaryota > Viridiplantae > Streptophyta > Magnoliopsida > Caryophyllales > Polygonaceae > Polygonum > Polygonum aviculare. The sequence goes on from OW204024.1 coordinate 2,177,281, forward strand.
TTCAACAGATGTTTTTTCGAAATGGGTTACTATTGTTATCTAAGAAATTGAATGGCAAATACAATTGTGTATTGAGATAAGGTTTGTGAAGTTGAACATTAGAGCTTAGTTAGAGGACTGTATATTTTCCATGTATGAACACATGTTGCCAGAAGAAGTTCCAAAAGGTGTCCAATGCATAAAATTTAGTAAAGCCACAAACTTTTAAAACTCCTGAGAGATTTGACACTGATTGATTGAGTTCTCTTTTATATTGAGGCAATGCAAGCTATATTTCTAACCAACTAAACTCATTCACAATTCAAACATCAAAAACATGGTTTCTTAATCCGGATTTTACGACTATTTTTAGGCTCAACTAACAAAAGCATTTTGCATATCCCAATACATGCTCTGGAGTGGATTTATGGAGCCTTGTGAAATCCATATGTAACCACTCTTTTCAGGGAGTCCTAAGTCAAATAGGTTGGTAGTCTGTTATATCACTAAAGACACATTAATTCAAAATGTTTAGAAAGAATAATATAAATTTCAGTATGATTAGGATCCAAGGCCCACAATGTTTATGTGAAATAAAATATAGCTCTTGGACCAAGCTACAGTCCAAGTTCACATACATTATAGAATAAAATAGTAAAGATTCTCAATTGCTAATGTTACCAAATGCTTAATACTATAAAACTCAGAATCAGGAGAATACCACCAAATACATATGAAAATTCTCCAGATTTCCCGTGTAACCTTAATCAGACTGATACTATTATAAAAATTCAGAAAGATACCTCTGATAATCCTTCAGGAGAGCGGTTTCGAAGATGATGATAGTACCTAGCTTCGAAAACATCGGACCCGAACCGGGGATTTTCCGAGGCAGAATCCCCATCCAGGTCAGGAAAGGTATCGACATTCCCCCTCTGTCTAGGTGTATACGACGGACGCTGCAAAACAAACGCACATTTCCCACCATTTTTAGGTGTTCTAAAACGAGAAACGAATGTTGACTTGATCACTCAAGCTTGTTCAAACGCGACGGCCTTAGATTACGAAAGGCACTACGTTTGAAAGTCAATGACAAAATCTAAGTCAAACACCAGAAACCATCCATGGGAAACCAAAAACTATACAACTAATACAAGGATGAGGGATTAAACAAATACAGATTAGGCTTCAACGGGCCCAATCTAAAGGAGAGTTAGGCAAACTAGCAATGTCATCAATCACATTATCTTATTTGTAAGATAAAGATTAGTTGAAATATCATAGTGATTATCCCTTATCAGCAGGCCAATGTCCACTTGTTCATCACAGCAAACTTCAAGCAACATTATCTTTCCTAAAAGAAACATACTTTCCATTCCTGACAACAACTCCTTGAACTACATGGCTAATGGTTCATTCATAGCATAAATCCAAAAGGCAACTAGTAAAGATTCAACACCTCCATGATCTAGGGCTCTATCACTGAACATTAGCAATCAAAATACACTCTTTGCATCAGGCAACAACATGAAACAGTTAAACAACAAAACCCAGATCACAAAACCAGAAACAGAAACCTTACCTCTCTCTGATGAATCTCATCAACATCAATCTTGCCTCTGGAGGAAGAAACAGGCCTAGTGGAAGCAACAAAGTCATCACTACAGAACCCAATTCCGGGCCCACACCAAACATCCTGAACTTCCAATAGGCTTTCCCTCTCCTTCTTCTTCTTCTTCTTGCCCTTCCTCTCCCCTTTCTCCTTCCAATCCGCCGACGACCTAATCGCCGGGATCGCCACCTCAGGCTGAGCCGTGCACCCAAAACCCCTCAACCCAGAATTCCTAAAACCCTTCTTTTTGCCATCATTCCCATGGCTTGGGTTTCTGCCTGAGCCGTTGGGGTCTGGGCTATGGGCAGTGTTTGTGAAGGTGGAGAGCAAAAGGGAGGAAATTGAGGATTTGCAGGTGGTGGATTGGATCAAAGAGGGGATATTGGAATGTGGGTGCCTCGGATCTGTGGTTATAATCGGGTTTGGCCTTCTGGGTCCTCGCAATCTCATGTGCTCCGCCATTGTTGAGCTCTCTGAGGGAGGTGGCATGGTTGAATTTGGGGAGAAGAGACAGATTTTGGGCTAGTGGGGGATGAAATGAGGGGAAAGGGGGGATTTTTAGAGGGGGGATTTGGGAGGGGGAGTGCAATTGCAGAAAAGTAGTGGAATATTAAACACTTTGATTACTCGGATTATTAATTATTAACTGTTCTTCCCCCTCTTTCCTCTTGTGGCCTGTGAAAACTATTGGACAGTGGGTGGGAATCGCTTTGTCTTTTTGTTGCCATTTGTGGCTCTTGTAGAATTCGGTCTTACCCTCGAATCGTATTCGGGAGGTTGCTTGGGAATTTTTAGGGATTTGCAACATTAATTCCGGTTTCCAGTCTACCATTTTTAGAATTTACCGGTTATGCCCGGATTAAATTTATGATTGTAAATTCACGACCCTAATCACATTTTCATACAGTATGATTGTAATATTTTTATCGTAGTTATTTTATTTTTTCATGTTTTTTATACTAATAATTAACTATATAAAATTATAGGGGTAATATATAAAAAAAACTATTCTTTTTTAATACGTGTAAAATGTTCAAATGAACAACTAATTTGAACCGGGAGATTAGTATATAAAATTTTAAAATGTGTACATTTAATGGTTGTATTTGATGTAGGAACTTAAACCTTTTTTTGTGTATTGTAATTTAAGAAATCTTCCAATTGTCTCATTTACTAATAGCATAGTATCAATCAAAAAGGATCTCAAGAATATATAAGATGGACATGGAAAGCAAGCAATCAACCTAAAGAATAAAAAAATGAAGCAAGCAAGCATGGAATATTAAGGGGCTTGTCGACCAAAAAAAAATATTAAGGGGCTTGTCTTCATTCCACTCTCTAGTTTGGCTTTTCTATTGTCTTCTTTTCCCTGGCATGCTTGCTTGACATTAGAAAGAGTTGTGTAAATTTGCCCTTTTCTGGATTTTTTTATATCCTTTTGTGCTCCTTAATTTCAGCAGAGAAAAGGGCCACACATAGAAAACTATAAATTTTTTTTATCGCATTGTACGTATAATTTATAAATTTGTATTTTAGTACCAGTATTTTTGCAAAGTCAAAAAAGCCAACAATAAAGTAATGGCGTATAAAATTTTCTTGAATGGCGTGTTGTGTATGTCTGTGCCTTTTGGATTGTTTGTGTGAAGGAGTATACCGACACTAATTTTAATGGGTAATTTTATATACGTACATTCTCGCTTTGTTTGGTCTTTGCATGTGTACGATTTTATGCTTTTTTTTTTTTTTTACTCTTCTAGTACTAAACTAGTCTATTGTTGCGAACAGAATTCACCGTGTCCTTTGACCCAAAATAAAACCTTGATTCCATAAATGTGACATCTGTGTATCAAAAATAAGAATACGACCCGACAAATGACTATATATAAACACGTGACTATTATTAAAACGCTTTGTCACGGAATCCACCTACCAAATAATCTTTAGAAAATTTTATTCAAGCACTATAGTTTACAACAAAAAGAATCAACATGTAAGCCTCTATACTAACTTGATAGAAGTAGCATTCATTGCCAAAACGCATCACAAATAAATGAGCACAAAAGAATCAACATGTAAGCCTCTATACTAACTTGATAGAAATATGAAAGGGACATGTTCACGTTCATCACAAATAAATATTTGTACGTACTACTTTGGGTAAATAGTAAATAGTAGCACTATATAGTAAATACTGTTTTCATTTGAGTGTAACGAATTGCACCATAAAACAGTCCCAACTCTGTCTTTTTTTTTCTCAAAAAAACTCTGTTATTTTTGGTAGAATAAAGAGCTGACTTCGAGTCGCATTCTATTGGGCCCTAATTAACAAAGCCCAATAAATTAGACCCAGCCCAATAACGTCCGATTGGCCCAGACCGGCCCAAACCATATTCATTATCATTTCATTTTCCCTTTTCTCTTAATGCCAAAATTAGGTCGGACGGGGGGGTCGAATCGGATCAATCGGTGGATGAACGGGTGGCTATGGCTAGCAATCTTTGATCAAGGCCGATGAATGAGGTCTGGACAGATAAGGCATCATCCAATTTCGTCTTCAATCACCACCATTCGTCTTCGTCCTCAATTCAAACCCGCCATCACTATAACACCAATCTCCACACATCACTAAAAAACCTCAAAGACTCTTTCTTTCCGGCCTATCAATGGCGGGCACCATCTTCCCCAATAGGCCAACTCTCCCATTACACCCCATAAAGCCAACGACTTCAACTTCCCCGAAATTCAACTCCAACACATTACCCCTCCCTCCACAATCCCCTTCCCCCCCTTCCCTCGCCCTCGATTCCCTCGTCCTACACCTCTCCGCCATTAAATCACCTTCCCGGAATCTCTCATCCAATAAGGACGAAGAAGGGGTTCAATTTCTGCAGAGCTCGTCTCATCTGTTGTGCGATAAGGGTAAGCTCTTTTTCATATCTATAGTGCAACGGCCATTGTCTGAATTAGGGCTTTACTTGGACTCTGTTAAGTCCGAGTTGCTTGGAGTTGATTTCGTCGGCCTTTTGAAGGCTTTGGATCTCTCTGGGAATTGGGAAAGGGCTGTTCTTTTGTTTGAATGGGGCTTGGGGAACTCCGAGCAGAGATTGGATTACCAGGCTGTTGAGTATGCAGTTAGGATTTTGGGTAGGGAGTCACACCATAAGGTTGCACACAAGCTGTTCGACGTTATTCCTCTTCAAGAGTACTCTCTAGATGTCCGTGCTTATACCACCATTCTTCATGCCTATTCTCGGGCCGGCAAATTCGACCGGGCTGTGGAGCTCTTTGAAAGTATACTGGACAAGGGTGTTGTCCCAACGCTGGTTACTTATAATGTAATGCTGGATGTGTATGGGAAGATGGGTGGGTCTTGGGATAAGATATTGGCTCTTTTGGATGATATGACGAGCAAAGGGTTTGAGTTCGATGAGTTTACGTCGAGCACGGTCATTTCAGCTTGTGGAAGAGAGGGTTTGGTGGATGAAGCAATGGGGTTCTTTGCCCAGTTCAAGTCTCGGGGCTGCGTTCCGGGAACTGTGACTTACAATGCTTTGCTTCAGGTGTTTGGAAAGGCGGGAATGTACTCGGAAGCGTTGGGCATTATGAGGGAGATGGAGGAGAATGGGTGTCCAGCTGATTCAGTAACTTATAATGAGCTCGTGGCTGCGTATGTACGGGCGGGTTTACTCGAGGAGGGAGCGAATGTTATAGACACAATGAGCAGAAAGGGAATTTTGCCTAATGAGATTACGTACACTACGATTATTGATGCGTATGGGAAGGCGGGTAAGGAAGATCAAGCGTTGGTTCTTTTCAACCATATGAAGAATTTAGGTGGCTGTGTTCCTAATGTTAGTACCTACAATGCGATCCTTGCAATGCTGGGTAAGAAGCTGAGGTCAAAAGAGATGATAGAGATTCTTGAAGACATGAAACGAAAGGGCTGCTCCCCGAATCATGTTACATGGAACACAATGCTTGCAATGTGTGGGTATACGGGTATGCAGAAGCATGTGAACTGGGTTTTCCGGGAGATGAAGCTTCGTGGGTTTGAGCCAAATAGGGACACATTCAACACCTTAATTTCCGCTTATGGTCGTTGTGGGTCCAAAGTTGATGCTATCAAACAAGTGTTTGAGGAGATGGTCAAAGTTGGGTTTAGTCCTTCTCTCGCCACGTACAATGCACTCTTAAATGCCCTGGCTCGAAAAGGAGATTGGCAGGTTGCAGAATCTGTCATCTTAGACATGAAGAAGAACAAGGGGATTAGGCCTAATGAAACCTCCTACGCTTTGATGATTCAGTCCTATGCTAAAGGAGGGAATTTGAAAGGGATTCAAGAAATAGAGAGGCAAATTTATGACCAACGGTGTATCTTTCCTAGCTGGGTTCTGCTGAGAACCCTAATTCTCTCAAATTTTAAATGCAGATCATTACAAGGCATGGAAAGGGCGTACGATGAGCTCTGTGGTAATGGGTACAAGCCTGATTTAGTGATCTACAACTCCATGCTATCGATTTTTGCAAAAAACAAGAGGTATGATCAAGCTCAGAAAGTCATGGACTTGATTCGTGACAGTGGCTTGAAACCGAGCCTTGTAACGCATAACAGTCTCATAGACATGTATGCAAGATCAGGCGACTGTTGGAAAGCCGAGGAGATTCTAAGAGGGATTCTAGAATCGGGAGGAAGGCCTGATTTAGTGTCGTATAATACTGTGATCAAAGGGTTTTGTAGACAAGGGCTTATGCAAGAGGCTATAAAGACCATGTCAGAAATGACAGCTAGAGGAATTCGGCCTTGTATTGTCACGTATAACACATTCGTCGCGGGTTATGCAGGAAGAGGTATGTTTGAAGAGGTTAGGGAGGTGATAGGATACATGTTGCAGAATAAGTGTAGGCCTAATGAGATAACTTATAAGATTGTTGTTGATGGGTATTGTAAGGCAAAGAAGTTTGAGGAAGCTGTAGAGTTTGTGTCAGGAATTAGGGATACTGATAGCTCCTTTGATGATGAACTGTGTTTACAGAGACTAATTTCTCGGATTAGGGAGAAATTGCAGTTACTTGAGAGTAATGGACATTCTTCAATTTTGTAATTGTATCATCATAATCTATCCTACTTTGTAAATTTGTATTTTTTACATTAAATGTACCTCATTTAATTCTTCCTACTGTATGTAATCTATTATTGTTTTGTAACTATATTAGGATGTTATATGTTTTATATTATATATTATATTATCATTGTTATGGGCATGTGGAGTAATTCTAAAAATAATAGAGCGTCTCGAACACGAGACCTCGTGGTACTCCACTGATGGCGCATTAGGAGTTACTTATGTAATCCAACAATATATACAAATAAATCATTGTTGCTCTTAGCTGTCCAATAGTCTAAATAGTTGACAATGCAAGATATATAAGTATGTAATCCAACAGCTCAGAGCACTGAGCATCTAGCTAACTACCAAATATGATCATTAACATACCTGTAAGTTCTATAATCAGTATTTTATACCTGTAATTAGGTATTCAAATCTGTTCAAGATTAAATAACGTATCTTTCACTGGGCATCTATAATAGGTATGTTTCACTGGGCCCAGTCCAATTGATTATGCCAAACCCCAGTGAATCTAATCAGTTTGGCCCAACCCAAACAAACACCTAGTAGCTTTTTCCTTTAATTATCTATTTGTGTTTTTTCTTTTGTTAATTATAATTATCATTACGGTTTAGCTCTAAGTGGTGGTGGTGGTTGTGCACTAAACCACTACGCCTGAATAAGTATGATAATAATAATTATAACTAAATATAAATGATGGAAGGCCTCGGACATACTCACACACACATGAATGAGGTAGCTAAAAACTTCGATAGAAAAGATTTTGTTTTTATAAGGAAAACAATCAGATATACCATAGATCTAATAGATCAAGAGGGAAAGACAACTTTTTCGAACAAATCGATAAGCAAAAATTAACAAAAAAAAATGAATCATTTTCATAAAAAAGAGTTTAAATTTTAATAATGATATAATCTAACCGGTTTCTTTTATTTAATTATTTAAGTCCATGCCTCAAAATATAGCCTTTTTTCAGGAAGACTTTTACATAGGTGGGATTTTTATTTAATACAAACAATAAAAAAAAAAAAAGGACTGATACGTATCGAAATCGCCAAAATCAACTTCAATCTACAAGATCTCACACATATACGTACAAAAAAAAGGAAAAGAAAATAACAATTCAAAGTCGCCAATTTATACATTTTTTTTGCTTGTCTATTGATTACATAGAAAAAGAATTAGGTAAGGAAAAAGGGTGGGAAATTTTATACTGTATGATTAAAGGAACCTACTAGTAGACTACGTCACGCCTTGTCCACACGAAAGTCATTTTATATGATTAAATCAATTAAACATACAATAATCAAATTTTCAAGTACCAAATAGTACATTTAAAAATTGTAATTTATTTAAAACGTTAGGGCGACTTCAAAGTAGCCCATATACAACGGATCTCACCGATTTTGTTATAATATTATTCGTGGCATCGATCTATAAAGTTTGAGTACGTGGTTGCCTTAGCTCCTTTTCTATTTTAAATCTCTCATTTTTATTAATTTTTCTTACGTGCATTGAGATCTTACACGCAAATAGGGAGTATAAATACATAATAAATAAATAAATATATATATATATTATATATTGATTAGTAAGTTTGATGTCGATATTATTTTTATCATTTATAATAAGATGATATATACATGCATGCAATGCAACTATGCAAGAGATGAGTTGTATTGTTGACAAGTCTCGAATTTGAAACCCATAATGGACCAGGATTAATTTTTTTTCTCGGAAAAATTTAGAAGAAGGGGATAGTAACCCAGACCAAGGTCAAGGAAGACCTAAAGACTAATGCGGGATCGAACCTGAAACTTGTCCGATTAATGCTCTCTCATATTCCACTAGACCAACCCCTTGAGGTTACTCTATACTTATTATATATGAGCGAATATAATAATACTTGTCACATGTTATGTGTCCCTTCTGACACTTTCAATTTAATGTAAGCAACAATTAAACCACCATTTACCTCAAAAAACAAGCAAACCACCATGCCCATTTCTCGGGTCAATTATATATTGTTTGAAAGTCCTACATCAAATGATCATAGAGTGAGTGGTTAGCCAAAACTTGACCTATATAATTTCGGGCTCAAACTCTAAAAGATTAAAATGACCTTAAATATTGATCCCAAAGTGTCATTACAAAAATTTAGAAAAAACCTACCGATAGCTTAAAAACTTACCAAATGACTCAATTATGGCGAGTAGTTGTAGTATTTATACCTAAATATATTGATCATATATAATAACTATTTGTAGTAACATAAATAGTATTGTTATAAAAAAAAATATATTTCAATTTTAGGTTAACCCGGGCTTGCCCAATGAACGTTACGAACCTATACCGATGCTTATATTAGGCTTAAATTTTATCGGGTCGGTCGGAATAGTCCGCAAATTTGTACTAAGCCTTAGTCAAAACAAACAATATATAGCTTTGTACCTTCAAAAGCTCATCCAGTACGTCATCTTGGTTTGCAAATTGCAATTGATCAGATTATCATATAAGTAAGTCTAGCTTATTATGTTAATTCAGTCAATACAAACCGGATTATCAAATTTAAGAGTTTTATATACACGAGCCTAAATTATTTTATCAAAATCAATTGTTTGTTTCTAGAAAGATACTTAGGTCTTGCTACACTTGCACTAGAAAATATATTTTTCGTCAAAAAATACTTTCAAAAACTCTTAAAATACGTGTAATCTCTCTATTTTTTACGTTTTTCAAGAAAAAAACACTATTTTCTCTAGGGGTGTTCAACGGGTCGGGTCGGGTCGACCCGCGGCCCGCAGTGCGGGTTGCGGTCCGACCCGCGACCAGCAAAAAAGTTAAGAAGTGACCCGCAACCCGACCCGTGACCCGATCTGCAAACCCGCGGGTTTTGCGGGTCGGGTCGCGGGTCGACCCGTTGGCCCGTTTGACCTAGTCAAGTTGGTATTTTTTCTACAATACGAAAATAAATTATATATCGATCCCAAATACGGTGAATTTTTCAAAAAATATATATATTATAATACTAATAAAATTATTAAAAGACATTATTACTAAAAAATACATTTTAATACTAATAAAACAATAAATATTAGTATCAAAACATATAATTTTTCTTAAGAATACATTTTAATATTAATAAAACAATAAAAATATATATATTTTTTAAATGTAACGGGTCGCGGGTCGACCCGCAAACCCGCGGGTTTAACCCGACCCGATCCGTGACCCGCAAACTTAAAAAAACTCGACCCGCGACCCGACCCGTTATGTGCGGGTCGGGCGCCCGACCCGCGAATTGCGGGTCGGGTCACTGCGGGTCGCGGACGACCCGACCCGTTGAACACCCCTAATGTTCTCCTAAAAACTACTTTCTCTCGACAAGTGTAGTAAGGCCTTAATTACAGGACCAACATTTTAAGATAGTTCAATCAAGCTCTTGAGTGTAATGCCATTCACACAAAAAATCTGAAAGATTCGTTGCTTCTCAAGGCAATGAAATGCACTATAAATCTATAATATATTAATATGTATCATTGAAAATGAAAAGGGATAATCCTGCACATGGTCTAACTTGATTTAATTTAGCGTCGTAAATAATTATTAAATGCTTAATATATGTATTATACGCTTCTTCCAGTTGGAACCGGCCCATCTGCATCACATTAATACTGTCAATACGTGATTGTTCACGCTATTAATTAAAATACTACTGATTAACATGACCAAAGAAAATACTGATTTAAATATCCATGTGTATAATGCTTAATTTACTGTTAAAAATACATCTAAAAAGGTGTAATGGAGTAAACAAGTACACCCCCAAAGTTAATCTACCCATCGCTTTCGCAACTACTCCTTATATCATAAGATTTTCCGGTCTAAAAGTATATGAAGAATGTTATTTATAAAGTTATCAATACTCTAACATATCTTATAACAATTAATCGTACCTATAACAATTTTAAATCTAGGGCTTGGTCCTATTTACACCTACAACTTCCCCTCGATTATAGAATATGTTACAATTTTTTGTGATAATAATGTTTATATAAGATGTTCCTGGTTAAGCATATTAAAACTAGTGGGAACTAAAATTCAAAACCAGCTGATTTGTTTAGTATACCAACTCTATCTAATTAACTTTACTGTATATTTTTAATTGTCAAGGCTTTTTAAGTACAAGTTGGAACATCGTATTTCGTCATGTGTATCGAGAGGCAAACTTTGTTGAGGATTAACCCACGCTCAATGCGTTTCACTCTCCATTTGGAGTACATCTATTGAGTGCTCCCGGAAGGATTTTTTCTTCTCTTATTTGATGATGTAAGAGGTCGGATTCTCCTCGCTTGATCCTCGCTTGATGACTACTTAACACTTTTTTTTTATATTAATAAAAAAAGAAGAAAAGAAGAAAAGTTACTATATTTTTATTTAGCGACAAAACCAACTCTATCTAATTAAATTAAGATCGGAATACAAAGTTTTACTCTACAAAATATAGCAACGACGCTATTAGTTTGGCCACTTTCATTATCTATACTATATATTAAAGCCGGAGAATTTCGAGCCTCCACGTTAATTCTGGCCCCACTTGATTAACAATTTTATATGTTTTATTTTTCCTAATTATCTAATTTTTAACTTTATCTTTTTTCTTACCCATCAAATATCTATCTTTAAAGGGATATTATTTATCTTTAAAATTTCTTTAATTATCTAACCTAGCTTTAATTTTATCTTTTTTCTTACTCATCTAATATCTATCTTTGAAACAATATTATCTATCTTTAAAATTTCTTTCTATAAAAGATACATATTAATTAACTTAACTTTTCAATTCCCATTTCAATCTATTTATATATAAGAATTAATATATAGTATAGATTATAGTAGATACACAAATTAACGAAAAAAATGATTATTACCCGTACATGGTACGGGTCTTCAGCTAATTTTCATAATATCAGAGGAATATATCGGCAATATAAACTAACTTTAAACTCAAGTCTCACCCGTACAACTAACATTTAACACACAAATTCAAATCAGGTTGAAGCTTTGTGAAACTATCTAGGTTTTCACTTAATTAAAGTTCATTATGCATTTAAGAGTTAAAGACATCATGTGCATGTGCATCTATATATACAAACTAAATTTATTATATGCTTTCCATAGATCTATTTCCATTATTGTCATGAGATGGTCAAATGTTTTTTTTTAAAGATTATTTATTTGGTTTAAAGGTCGATAATTGATACTCCTACATTATTTTTGGCTGAGTTAAAAGGTGTGTGAAAATATGTTTTTCCAACACTTTTGTATTTCTCAATTTAACTTCATCCAGGTTAAAAGCATTACTTACCCAAAATGAATTGTTTTCTTAAAATAGTATATACCTTACTAATAAAAAGTTACGTCAAGATTTTCAAAATCTGTTGAGATTAAAACCTATCCCACACCGGGAAATTAAACATAAACTACCAACCATATAAGTATATGGGCTACTCCCCCTATTGTCAATTGGTTTTAGGGTGGAACCTCATGTGCTTATGTGTCGGGCTTACCGCGTATATACTCCCCCTAGTGCACGAACTGACATGTGAACCCCCCACGTCATATATGGCCCACCAAGATTTAACAAAATCCGAAACAGTACAAAATCGTTAAATTTACAGCTCATTAGCTTGCAATTGGGCCATAATGACAAAGACGGAGTCAAAACATAACATTTTCCGAGCACATGATAATCTATCTTAAGAATAATAAAAAAATTATTCTATAAACTAATGCAAATGTGTGATTATACATAACTTAACTAAAATATTCAATAAAATATAACTATTTGATTAATTAATCTTTCCAGGAAGTGGAAAAGGCCGCTTTGGATGCCGATACACACATGGCCATGTCTGTAATCCCGGATTAACAAAACCATTTCTTCCAGAGACTCGTATATTTAATCTAATGACAGTACACAGACGTATGTTTATTGTATTGAAGCGATTAGTAAAATAAACATATTCATTTTTCAATGCTTAATTTTTAATCATGAAGCACTGTCTTATTACAAAAATCGATGATATTGTCCTTTTTTTTATTCAATTTTCTTCATCATGGTTTAATGATATAAAATTAGCAGTTGCATCTTCCTTGATCATCTACAATGTATGTGCAGAAACGGAAGAAGAAGAAGATTTCCAAGTGTTAGACTTAGCTTTTTTGTTTTGTTTTGGCTTGGCTTGTTAGTTTTTGTCACCTCTGGCTCAATATCAATGGGAGGCTCTGGGCTCCAATGGTCGTTTTCGGGCAAACCCGATAACCCGTCTCAAATCCTGTCGTTTAAGCCATCATCAGAAGGAGGGAATCATTCAATTTATGCTCCTGGATTTGTGCAGGTATTCATCTCCAGACCCAGATCCTTTTTCTTATCAGAATGGCCATGATGAGTTGGTTCTATACTTAGTTTTTTTTTGATGAATTTCTCAGAAGGCTGTGTCTTCTGAGAAGATAGTCACAAGTAGTAGTGGCCTTGTAAACCGACAGCCTCAGAGTTATGGCGCGTTGGTGGCGAAGACGAGCCGAATGAGTCCTTTGAGTTCTCCACATGGTGTCAATGGAGTTAGTTGCAGAGTTAACCCTGAGTCAATTGGATCTGCATTTAAGCTGCCTTCTAAATCAGGTCCTGTTGTATCATCATCAGCTGTTGTTGGCTCCACCAATCTATGGTACTTTTTTTCAAGATTTCCTTTGAATTGAATGTTTACCTGCAAATGCAATCATAAGTTAACCCTGAGTCAATTGAATGTTTATCACAGCGGCGAGAGCTCGTTCAACGGGCCGTCTCAAATGACCATCTTCTACAATGGATTGGTCTGTGTTTACGATGATGTAGCTCCTGACAAGGTACATACACTTCTATCCTTGAAATGTTGCTGTTGACTTCTTGTGTCTTTCTTCTTTTTTGTGGTTTAGTTCTGATGTTTTTTTTTTTTAAATGAAGGCTCAAGCTATAATGTTGTTAGCTGGCAATGGAAACTCAAGAAGTCAAAACCCAGCAGAGCCCAAGGCCAAAGCTCAGCTGAACGTTGTTTCTAGCCCATCTTCAACCCACCCAAAGCCAATTCCTCTTGAATCAATTCATGCTGATTTGTCTGGTTCAAAGTCTGCTCCTGCAAATCATCATCATCCTAATGATCCAGTTTGTTCCAGTAAAAATGAAGTTAATCCAAGAAATCCACCACCAAAGTTCTCAACTCCAACACCAAGCCCTCCTGCATCCAACCATATTCGCCAGGCGAATTCAGGTATGAGTTTGTCAGTTATGAACAATTGAACACATTCATCTGGCTCATTAAAAAAAAACATCTTTTGATCACTTCAACCATGTTTTGTAGCTCTTCCGGTTGATCGGGCTTCATCTGGTGCATCTACTAGCTCGGTTGATGTCAGCCCGAAAAATCCAGTATCAAGGTTTCCAAGTCCATCATCAAATCAGATTCGCTTTCACCAATCAGGTATGACATTGTCAGTCAAAGACTAGTTTTTCTTTTATAAGTTCATCTTTTGATCTCTACATGATTTTGCAGCTATGCCTGTTGATTTGGACTCAGCTGGTCCATCTACTAGCACAGTTGAAGTCAGAAATCCACCTCTGAGGTATCCATCACCAGCAACAGGCTCAACTAAGACAAATCGGTTTCGATTTTCCCCATCAAACATTACGATTGATCCGGTTCTAGCTGCCGCGTCTATTAGCAGCTTCGACACTCTGAATAGTCCAGCAACCAAGTTTACACCCCCAGCAACAGGATCTGTTGCATCAAATCAATTCCTTGAGCGCGCATCCAATCAGTTCCGCTTTTCCCAATCAGGTATGAATGCATGATATTGCCGATATCTCAAAAATCTTGTTTCTGCAACTAATCTTGTTGATTGTTTTCCAGCTCATGGCTCTACAGGCAGAATTGAAGCCAGTTCAAACAATTCAGCAACAAAATTCCAACCTCATGCAATAGGTTCTGTAGGATCTAATCAGATTCGTTTCTCCCAATCAGGTACAGCATTTTTGAACTCACAAAACTTCGAACTCATGAATGAAATGTTCAGTTTCTAAACTCGTTCTTCCTGTTCATCCGATTTAACAGATGCATCTGTCATTGGAGCTAATCCGAAAAACTCAACATCCAATTTCACGCCCTCAGCAACAGGCTCCAACGGATCGAATCAAATCCGTTTCTCCAGACCATCACATCCTATTGATCATGGCTCAGCTGGTGCTCCGATCAGCATAGTCGAAAGCAATCCGATTAGGCCAACGGCGAAGTTTCCAGATCCATCCACGTCCTCTGGATCGAACCAATTTCGATTTCCCCAACCAGTTGAAAGGATTCATCAGCTTCCACAAAACACGATCTCTGTCACTACTACTAAAGATCCGGCTCCAGCTAGGGTTTCAAATACAACAGTCGAAACCAATCCGATAAAGCCAATAGCAAAATTCTCAGATCCAGCGGCGTCATCAGGATCCAATCAACTTCGCTACTCGCACTCGATTGAAAGGAGTTCCACGAAGCCGGTTGAGAGCAATCCGATAACGGCAACAGCGAAATTCTCGGATCCGAAGACAAGCTCTGGATCTAGTCAAATATGCTTCTCGCAATCAAGCATTGCAACGCCAAACAGAGAGAGATCGGTCTCAAATTCGTCAACTTCCGATCTCGTGAAACCTGTTTCTCCGGCGACGCCTGCCGATCGGACTTCAGCGAGTGCGTCGACGAGTAGTGTTGAAGCCAGTGAGGCGAAGTCAACACCGAAGACTCAAACTCCGGCGAATGGCTCCGGCAAACCTAATCAATTGCGATTTTCGCAATCAGGTATAAGATTGTGTAATTCAACGATCGGATCATCGTTACTTTTGTTGATAAAGTTGTTTAAGATGATGAAGCTTACGAACTTTCGTCTCTTGCAGGGGTTCCGCTTGCTCGGAAAGCTTCCTTGGCAAGGTTTTTGGAGAAGCGCAAAGAAAGGTGAGTGATGAACTCATTGCATATATCATAACGGTCGAGAATTTGAAAATAGGTTTCGGGTGAATTTGACAACGGTAAATATGTGACTCATCCGCAAGTTCGTATGAACCCACTAACTTCACCGTGCTTTTTACTGTTACCGTGTAACATGAAATTACCTAACTCATACATCGATTAATTCATGACGTTGTTGAAAAAACTCAAGTAATAATTCATCGATTCTATAATCTTGTGCACAGGCCAGGCGATGTGGACTCTCTTGGCGACATTCCACCTGCAAAATACCGTTCAAATGTAAGCTAACTAAGCATCTTACAACTCAAATGCATATGCATAGCAATTTGATAACAACGTATATGAAATATTTGAGACTTTATTATATGTAAATGTCATTCTGTTTGCTGATTAATGTGTTGATTTGCTTGTGTTAACAGAGTGAATAATGGCGACGCCGTATTAGTAAGCACCCAAGAAGCTAACAGCTGAAGATTGACGTCTTAGGTTAATGACAGTTCATTCTAGATTGACGACATATTAGTAGAAGAACTCGAAAAAAATCTAAGAATTTTCGAGGTAAGAAATAGAATGAGTGAAGATTGATGTATAAAGTGAAGATTGACGACATATTAGCTTAATGACCTTAGTTCATTATGTGTAAAGTCATTCTGTTTGTACTCTTTCCTGCTATAAGCAATAGGGTTTTGCTGTTCGATTTTCTACCTTTTAATTTGGTGTGTGTAGTTTGGAGATTGAAGCTTTAGCTTGGTCCATGTACATGATGTAAAAACAATGTGAATTTTTCAACAGAAAAACAAAAAAAGGATGTGATTTGAACAAGATATAACATTTCATTCTTTCATTGACTTCTGGCCTTCGGGCATTTAGTCAAATTGGTTAAGCCTCCAAGGATAGTACTCCAAAGTTACCGGTTCGACTCTCATGGGCAGTGCCCTCAACCAAAAAAAAAAATTCTTTCATCGACTTCTGCTGGAAATTTAATCATGATTTGAGATTTTAATTAACGATCCTAGAGAGTATGCAATATTATGAACTTACTAGAAGTTTACCCCGCGCGATGCGCGGGTCTAGGTCGCTATGTATAATAAAGTGTATTTTAAATAGGTTTTACTATTGTCGTCCCGGGGACGATAAATAAGCCCCTCGCAACACGAAGTTTTGATAAAGATTGAGTTATTTAATCTCACTCAATCTTTATCGAAACTTTCCTCCAAGAAATTTCTTAATAAAAATATAAATCAATTATGTATTAAATTATAGAAAAATTTGTGATTGTAAATATGTTTATGGCTTTTAGTTTGAAGCCATGTAAATATATGGTTAGTGATTCAACCGACTTCTGTGCTTGAGGTTTGGTTAAGCTTAAGTAGTTTCTAACTTTCTATATACGGATTAGAATTTAGTAGGACTTGGGAAAATGCCATAGCATTGCTTGTATTCTTGCCTTTGTTTAAGCCACTGTATGCTTCATAAAGAAAATATTCTTCTTTTTTGGAATCAGAATTTGTTCTCTTTTTTAGTCCACCAAATCAAGGGTACACCCAGGATCCTCTTATGTGATAGGTTCTTGCTCACTTCCAATCTAGAGAAAGCGACACATAAAAAGTGCTATGGGGATGAAGAAGATCAAGAAATTGATCCCTCCAGCCTGGCATTGCCCAAGTCAAGTAAATGAAACCACCATGTAAAACAAAATGCTTAAGGTACTATTGAAAAAGAATGCTTTAGATCAAGAAGTTGGAGTGTTTCTGAAGTTGTATGATATTTTGTAGCCGAAGATTTAGGAGTTTCCATGACTTGGGAATCAGGTTAAAACAGTTTTACTTGGCATCAGCAAGTTGGCAACTCATAAACAACATTCTGTATCCAAATTCTCTACCTTCCAAAATCCATGCAGCTCAAACCCACCATCATCATCCTACAATGTTTCTGCATCAGAGAATGAGAGAGAAATTTACAGTGACTTTTTTTTATGTATTTCAAGACAAATTCAAATTTAATCCGTTTAAATTCCATGCCCCCATTTTTCCTCCTAAAGTTCACAACTGACAGCTTCATGGGTCTGTTAATCTGATCCTTCTGAACCCAATTCAAATTTCAAAGCTCAGTATTCAATCAAAATCAGCCCAGGCAACGAACCTCTTGGGGTGGATCCAGTTAATGCTATATGATAGAAGAGTAAAAAATTGTTGCATTACAATCTAACATTGTAAAGGACTTACATAAGTAGTTCAAATCAGAAGATCACTTACCCCCCAATCCGGACAATGAAAAGAAGCTTAGCCTCTGGTTCGATATAGAAACCTCCTCTCAGCTTGGTTTCTCTTTTCAAACGGATTGTTTCTTTCCCCTGCAAAATCAAATGTTAGAAACTCACGCACTAACTCAGATACTCAGATGTTTGATGAGGATTGTTTATAATAAGCTTGCAACTTTCAAGAGTAGAAAAGGACAGACTGACTTTCATTGGAGGTACAGAAAAGAAAAGACAAATGATAATGGGATCATGTGCTCATTAACATATCTACAGAAGATTAAAGAGAAAGTAAAAACAGCAGTATGTTATGAATACTTATAAAATGAAGGTTCAAGAAACCGTAAATATAGTAAAGTGGATATTTAGGCTACAATGTTGACTTGGATGCAAGACTATGTTCTATTGTTTTAATATTGTGAGGGATATTGATGTAGAAAATAAAAGAAGCTTATAATTAATTTCATAGTGGAAGTACTAAAATCTTTACCGCAACACCAAGAATAGTGCTCGTGCAGAAGAGGTAGGAAAAGGTTCCAAACAGATTTAAGATTGTGATGGCATTAACATCGCTGAAATCAAGTGATTGGATTGCATTGAAAAGCACTATAGAGGTTGCATCATTAACTACACCCTTTTTGAATACAACACTGTATAGAAGAAGAAGAGACACACTCTTGACTGCACACCGGTTGTTGATACATCCATCATTCATATTATGTCTAAAACTGGTGTCTGAAAATAAGCATTAGAGTCTCACAACCCAAATCAATTTCCATGCTATTTAAGTATACTTGCAAGGATCAAATTGACAAATTATACCAAAATAATATATAGTACAACATTTGTTGATAGATAGCTTACCATCTTTTCCAGGCTTTTGCTTTTTGCCTTTGGTTGTATCAGACTTTCTTATAGATAACTCCATTCCATTCAATGTACTTCTGTTTTTAGCTATAACTTCTTTCAGGTGTGTCTCATACACTCATCAGAGAAGTCAACATAAGCAAGTCCCTTCCCACATCAATAAATAATGGGCCAGTAAGAGAAGAGGCTATGGAAGGGGGGACTAAAGGAGTACTCAAAAACATAGTCAGATTTTATATCTACTGGAGCTTTGGCTTCTCTGGCCTTCAAAAACTCATAAACACCCATGTTCCCATAGAATTTAGCATGAATACCAGCCTGAGTCACCTCTTCGTTTGAGTACCCAAACATGTTCAAGAATCCCGGGCTTGCAAACACAATAGGGTGCCCTGAAATGCAAGGGTCAGTTATTGTGAAATTTTCAGGCAATTCATCCAAGGCCTCATGAACCCAGTTCGAGTATTGACTGTTAAACAGTTTTTCAATAAGCTTCAATGGTGATTCCATTCTTTGATTCCTCTAGTGTAGTTGTTCTCCTTGTTGTTGAGTAGCAGTACAATCCCATCAGGCAATTCAAATCACCATAATGCAATCTTAATTTATGTTCATTTCATGTACCTGATTAAGCACCAATTTGGAATCCCAACTAAGATAATATAAGATTACAAAGTAGTTGAAATAGTACTCCTTGTAAGAGTTGAAGAAAGAAAGAACCTCGAGACTTTCAACTAACTTTGGTTGCATGCAACAGCTAGGAAGCTTACCAAGTTAATAAAAAAAACTCAATAATAATCAGCTTTTAACACTATATATATGCCTGCATAATCCTGATAATAACTTCTAGACCGTCTTTCCAAATATATACACAAATATGAGCGAGGAATAGGATTCTCAATTGACTTCAAGCTATAATAACAGTACATCTCACATAACATCAGCAAGAGCACATCAAATGGCCAAAATAAATTATATCACATTTGAAAAGAAACAGTCAACTTCACAAATACAATCCTTCTGAAGAAAAAAAAAACTTAATCCACTAAAGACATTGTTCATTTAACTGGCAGGTAAAAATGTTCCTTCAACTGCTACTGATTTTGGCATTTTGCTCCTTTTGAGCCCATCAGCCAATTCCCACCATAGAGGAGGAAGCCCTTGTGGAATCAGAAAGAGCCCCACAAGAAAGATTGCAGTGACCGTCGATCTCGGATCGCTTACAGGCAAAGAGTGGGCGCTAGCAATGAAGATTGCAGTCAGAGACATCAATAGCTTGACTTGTGCAAAATTGGCATTGCATGTGTTGGACAGTCAGCCTTGATAAATAATTCCATTGCTCCCACCTCACCTAAGACTTTCAAAGAAAAGATGAAGGCAAATTCAAAATTCAGATACACTACATAATAAATCAGATAAATCTATTACCAGGTAAACAATATAAACTAAGAACTGCACTAATAATTATACTAAGACCGGGTTCACTAACCAAAAAAATATAAATTATAAAATTGGTTCAAAGAGAGGATTTGGGACTCCTTTGAATAATTTTATTTCCACGGGATTATAAGGCTGTTAACTTTTTTTTGCTCCGCTATTAGCTTTTCAATTAATTATTGCTCTATGGTCTCGCTCTATTAGCTTTTCAACATGAGAGTGGTAGAAGTATTCAAAAGAGGCCACCGTATTTCAGATGAAACCTGCAAGATTTGATTAGTTATCACTTGTATCAAAAAAGGTTTATAGTAGAAGCCACAAAATTTGAAAGCTAAGGTGAATACCTTTGGAGCCCATATTTCTTCATATTTGCAGGCTATGAGCATTGCACCAATAACCAATAACTGCAACCGATCATATCGTACAATCATATAATAAGCAAACGATTGAATGGTTTACCTCGCTACGCATCTGTTCAGCAAATGCATCTGGTCAACAGCATATTAGCAGCCATATTCTACACGGATTTCATTTTAGAGGAAGATTGAACAATAACAACCATTAATTGTACAGTTTTACTCATGAACACGCATATTAGAAGGCTTTCTCTCGGGCATAGAAGATAGACTACGCCTTCTCGATAAGGTCATTTTGTTCAGTTGTAAATAATAGACAGAGTTTATTACAAAAAGAGCCAAGAAAAACAACAGAATTTGTAATGTAGTTTCCTCAATTGTGCTCATGTACGTGTTAATACTTCCAAATTTGAGGCTAACACGGAGACTATGGGCTTTGAATTTTGTTACTGCTGGTTGTTCAACTTGGCTCTAATTCTATATGCAAGTTCAAATCCATATATATAACATATAGTTGACAACCTGATATAATAATCAATTTATAATAAAAGCTTACCTTTGATAGGATGGATTCAAGCTTCTCCCTTGATTTGGACGACCTGAAGACACCAATTATACAAACCAGAGTCGAATCGTTGCATACGACATCAGCGTTTGATGAGCTCAGAATGGGTATCTGATTATCTGAAGGCTCTGATGTCTTCGGCTTTTTAGCCCGGGAGGAAGCCACCTTTTTGTTCTTCATTTCAAATCGTTCTACTAAATGACCAAGATCCTGTACTGCTGATTCCATGTCCTTCACTATTATACCCGATTTTAATACATGCTTTTCTCCATTTGATAACCAGCCAACCATGGTAGGAAATGCATCAACTCCGAGCTGCTTTACCTTTGCATCAGAAACATCAATAACCTACAGCAAAAAATAGGGTTTCAGAGGGTGTTTGGGGTAAAAAATCATGGCAAATATTCTTTAAAGCTTCTACTCCCGACATCGCCATCGAATTTGCAAAACCTAATTCACAGAGCAAAACCTAGCCTAGCAATTAGAATTTAAGCATGAAATTTGAAAGCTCAAAACAACACGAAAATATGAAGAGCCATGAGGAATCACATACCGAAACCATCAATGGCGATATCAGAAGTAGAAGCGGATGTAAACCCAATGGCATAACTTTCGTTGATACTGCGCAAGTAACGATCAACTATAGACGATGAGGCGGCCAAAATACTCAACAACAGACCGCCTGTAGCATGGAACATTATAAGAGACAATAGGCAATAGGAAAACAAAGAATAGAATTAGCTGGTAGGGGCAAAAGAAAGCATACCCCAAAAACGTGTGGAGGCCTGAATCCTTGCCAAATACTCTATGTTAGACTGCCCAGGCTTTATACCCCGCATTCTTGCACCCATCTTATTCAAATAAGAGACAATAGAGCAAGAACGAAATGAATAAATAATTTCAAATTTTCTTTTCACCATTACAGAAGAGCATGAAGCAGAACACCAAAAATGTGAAGATACACATGCAAAACAACTTGAAGTGAATAGACAATTCCATACCACATACCATCTTCGCATTCACAGGATCTCTATCCCCAAACATATGCATAGTAATCCGAGCAGTAGTCTTTTCAAAAGTTCCAGCTTTTGCAGCGGCTGCACTTCTTTCGTGTACGGAGGCAGAAGCAGCATCAACTATACTAAAAGTTTGTTTGCTTTCAGTTTCCCCCTTTGATTTGGCTTCCTCTTTGATTCTTGATCTTGCAGCACATAGAGCGGTTAGTGATAGTCAGCAACCTATACACAAAAAGACAGAAATTTGTTCCCATATAATGCAAACAGATTGCAATAATGTCAATATGGATAGAGCAATTGGTTTAGACAATACCATCAATGGGGGTAGCAAGCTTTGCCCGATAAGCGAATGCATAATTATAGATTTTCCAATACATAAATAAGGTCTCCAAATCTTTACTCCAGCAAGACTGGAACCTTCAAAGCCTGCAGTTACACGTTCACATAGTCAGATTGAGCCCTAATTCAGTTCCCAAAGCCTCAAACACATTCAATTAGACCTAATTTTACACTCAATCGATCGAGAGCTTGCGGATTCCGGTTTAAATCTACAACAGAGAAAGAGAGAGGAGAATTGCCTAGACCTTCTGTTGCATATCAAACTTGATTTCCTCGATTGAGTCGAGCAGCATCCATCCTATAATCTACCCTATTAGATGTATGCAGAGATCAACCAAATTGAAATAGATTTTGAAATTCAAAACCCTAGTTCCCAAAAAACACAAATAAAGGTAACAATAAGGAGCAGATTCAGAAAGTTGAAATTGACCTTCATGATTGACAGCGGTGCCACTGAATCCCCTAAAGTTTTTAACGACGGTGACGACATCGGCGGTGTTGAAGAACGGCATCAATTGGTCGGCGAAGAACATGAACACGCAGACCACGGCGACAGGAGGATGACCGGTCGCGCCAATGAAGGTGACCCAGGTGAGGAAGTAGCCGAGGAAGCATAGAATAGAGCTGGCGAGAATGATGACCTTTGGGCCGGCGAGGCGAAGAGGCGGTTTCAGGGCCGATTTTGGCCGGCGAGGCGAAGAGGCGGTTTCAGGGCCGATTTTGGACGGCGAGGCGAAGAGGCGGTTTCAAGGCCGATTTTGGACGGCGAAGATGTAGAGGAATCCGGCGAGGACGCCCATGTTAGCTTTGGGAGGACGGCGATTTTAGGGCGAGGACTCCGGCGAAGGTGTGAGGACGGTGATTGTTGGAGTAGCTCTGGGAGGATTTTAGGGCAGAGAAGTAGGTGGACGGAGTTCCGCTCTATTAATTTGTATAGGACGGAATGGAGTCTAAGGCGGTGGGAATTGGGTTTGGGGAGATGCAAGTGATTAGTTTTTTAGGGGAATGGGGAAGTGGTGGGGAAGGAGAGGAAGAGTATGGCGGGAGAAAGGCGAAGGGGGGAAGGTAGAGAGATAACAGGCGCCATTGAAGGAGGCTGCTCTTTCACATTCTGGAGTGCGTTACACCTCCACTCATAACAACAGAATTAATGCATGTTGGCATCAATACTCCTAACAACAGAATTAATGCATGCTGGCATCAATACTCCGTGCAGTCCAAAGGTCTAAATCGAAAGGATGGGTTCAAACCGTTATTTCTTGTCAATTGAATAGCATCGGAATAGAAAACAAATTATCTTGATAACATTCAAGGTAGACCAAATAAAAACCTTAGGATTGTGATAAAATGATGAGCATTCATTGCGGATTCCGACTGTAGTTTATAGTATTACTAGGTTTCCGGCCCGTGCCGATGGCACGGAACAACGTTCTTATCATACGGAATTCTTGTATCTTACATATATGCAGGGAAGGTAATAGATTGAATTATTGTTTAAAAGGTAATGTAAATAATGGTGTTTCTTTTCCCAAAGACCTGCAAGAGTGGTAATATTGGTTCATAATTGGAAGATTATATATTTTTTTAAAGGCAATATCTTTTGTTTACATATATGGAAGAAATCAATAGAGTGAAAGTGTAGTTGACTTTCCGTACATATTGGTTTCACATATATTAAAAGATAAACATTGGTAAATAAAATATTCATATTATGTAATAGTAAAGATGTTGCACCCACATTAGTCGTTTGCTATAGTTGTTTTTTTTTTGGTCAAGATAGTTGTAGTTATTGGTTCAGGTGTCGGAGACTTGTTTTTTTTTTTTTGATAAAAGTCGGAGACTTGTTCTGAGTGAAAGAGAAAAGAAGTCAAAAAAGGGATTGTCAAAGATGGGTTTCTGTGGGCAATGAAATTGATTTGTTAGGTTACAGATCTGAGAGTGAAAGGTGTGAGAAGAGAATGAGGACTTGGGTAAAATCTGCTAGCTTGAAGAGGATGGCTTACTTGGAGCCCTTTTTTCCCCTGTTTCGTACAAAGGGATTGGACATGGTAGTGCAATTGTAGCTCACCAATTGCATGGTTTGGTGGCGCAGAAGTGCTTGAAGATCACGGCGAGGGTTGTTAGGGCTGTTTTTTGGCGGAAATGCGGGCGTATCTATTGTTGGGGTGTTGGTTGATGTGTGCGTGCCTACTCTTTTGTGGTCTGGCTGGCAGTTTCCCAAGTCTTCCTTAACTTCTGCAGCTGTGTTTCTCCATTTGAGGTGCGTTTCAGATTAAAAAGGCCCCACTCTGTTGCTCATCTCTTCCTCGTTCCCCCTCATGTGCCCCTCGTCCGCTCCTCCAAACCATTCAATCCGGTCATGCAGTGGCAGGATTGCACGTAATACTTTACAATATTTGTTGGTGTTTTGATTATTAGTGTGGATTATTGTGCAGTTGCGCATAATCGGTCTTGCATTGTTAGGGTTTCTTATTTGTTAATCATTGAATTGCATTTGTTGGGTGTGCTAAACGCCAAGTAATTTGCTAGTGTGATCCATTATCTTTCCCTTGTTTCAATCATTGCTCTAGCTATCAGGATTTGGCATTTAAAGTTGAATTGGTACTCTGAAATTGGGGATCTTTGAAGTAATGTATGTGATTTAAGGCTACCTTAGTTCTGCTGAAG
Organism: Polygonum aviculare; assembly: GCA_934048045.1. Lineage (NCBI taxonomy): Eukaryota > Viridiplantae > Streptophyta > Magnoliopsida > Caryophyllales > Polygonaceae > Polygonum > Polygonum aviculare. The sequence continues at coordinate 2,202,546 of OW204024.1, forward strand.
ACAATAGGAATGTAGGTCTCTTGAGCTGAAATCTCATTTTTGGATATGCTAAATAAATGCAAGGAACGGAAGGAATAAGAATTGTCGTTGTTGTAGGGTGAAGATGGAAGTTGATGTGCCTGCTTCTCTTGCCTATAAATGATTGAGGATCTATGTTAATGTTTACCCAGTTATCTCAGCCTGACCAGGTTGTGCATCACCATGTTCAAACATTGGTAATGGCCTCTTCACAGTTACAGCAGGAGTTGGCATATCAAGTAAGATGATGGACTGCTGCTTATGTTTCGGCCGGCTGAAGTTTGCTTTTCCCTGTATAGAAGGAGCATAAAAGACTTTAGATATGTGACCAGAACGCATGTTATATAGTTGAAAGTGCGCCACTTCAGGTATACGACCCAAGCTTTTAACCAATACTTGTAAGGTTCGCACCCGTTAACAATTCTTTCATAATTTGGTTATTTTGAATTGCTGGCATTCCATTGGCTCTTTTTTTACCACTGAACCTGGTGAATTGCATTATTCAACTGTCAATGTGCCTGCCATGATATGTGATTGCTATAGCTCTGAACGCTTCATTCGTAATTTGGTTTGATTACTACGCTAAATGTGAATATTGGCATATTTTTTAAATAATCATATTCAGCCTGCATTGTTTAGGTGTTTCTGGTCTAGGCGTTACATTTAAGTGCTGGAACCTCGAATCCTTCTTTTATCGCTTTTTTTTTGTTGTCAGCCTGTCACATGTTATTTTGGTTAAATGCTTTTCCCCGTTCACCGGTTCCATGTTTGGTTCTGCCCTCTTTATGTTTTTGATGTTACAGTTTCAGCACTGTCAAGTATCATGCAACACTTTTTCACATTACCGAGTGTGTAGGTAAAACACCGAAAAGAACAAAATTGGAATGTTGAAAACAGCTAAAAAATCTTGAACCTGAGTTTGTTAAAATGCAGAATATGAGCTATTACATCAGAAGCTACCTCTCCTTACCAAGGTAGGAGTCTCAGTTAATTATTGAAAAACATATGTGTGTATTCGTTTTTGACACAAAGTACTGATATTGTATGTACCAGTTAAGTCCATCGTATTGGTATATTATATACATGTGCATGACCACACGAAGACTGGGAAATTTTATGTCTTTCCTCTTGCCTACGGGTCTATAGACATCACACCGTAGGCTTAATCGCACTGCTGTATTTCTTCCATTGTTTCTTCCTGCGCATGTAGGTAATGTGGAAAGAAGGGAATAATTTAAAATACGTGCATCGGTACATAGTATATGTATTCATCCTGAGATATAGGAGTAATCGTTATTACCGGTGCAACAATGGTTAGGTTGTTGAACGCCTCTTTAAAGACGATGTTTCTTGTGCAGTTGTTACTTCCAGGCTCACTATCCAGTAGAGCAAATTTGAGCCCAGACGGGTCCGTCACCCTTGATGATGCGACGTACAGCTGGCCATGGCAAAATACAGGCTTGGGCAGGTAAACGCCGACATAATCTAAGGACTGACCTTGACTCTTGTTTATAGTCATCGCATAGCACGTTTTCACCGGGAATTGCCTTCGTTTCATTACAAATGGCCATTCACATGTTGTAGATGTCATTGTTATCCTAGGAATCAGGACCTTTTGTCCTACATGGCTTCCTGTAATAATCATAGCTTCGATCACTCATTCGCCTAAATGCTCAACGATCAGTCGAGTCCCATTGCACAACCCTTGGCTAGGATTGACATTCCTTAGTAACATGACTGGGATGCCTTTTTTGAGCTTGAGCATATGAGGGGGCATACCTACAGCACAAATAAGTTGACGTGGGTTAAGAAAACAATAAGCGTACTACATCCTGTCATGAGTTGCTCTATTAGCCTAGGCAAATACCTGAAAATTTCAAAGTGTTCAGAAACTCGGTAGGATACAATGACTCCTGGTCTGCAGAATCTGCTGAGGCTTTACAAATTTCATCCGAACTCATGTATGCTTTTGGTTCGCTGTTTAATTCTCCATACATATGTTCATTGATTTCATCTGCATCATCATTCAATGGAGTTAGGATCGCTCTCTCACGAAGGAACTGTGGATCCTTTTGTCGTATGACAAAATCTGGAAAGATCTCTTTCGTTATCTGCCGTATTGGCGATTGTTCTGTTTTGATAATGAACTGGTCTGGAATTGTAATCCATGTCTCTTCATCCTCCCCTTCCCTTGATTGAGTCGGGACCCTTCCCTCCCCGATATCCAAGACCCATTTATTGAAGTCCTTCCTTGATATGTTTGTGCCTCCTTCAGCAGTGGTTTCATTCACCCTCATACTTTTTGTAAGGGTCAGTAGCTTACAATGAGTCCAGAGATCTGAATTATTGATATAGGACTGTACAATCTCTTGTCTATTTCCCTTTGGAATAACCGGCAAAATCTGTCAGAAATCACCCCCAAGCAGAAGTGTTATACCACCAAATAGCCTACCCTTGTTTGATTCATGTTTGCTTGATCGAATATCTCTAAGTGTCCTGTCGAGGGCCTCGTAAGCAAATCTATGTGTCATGGGAGCCTCGTCCCATATAATCAATTTCGCTTCATTCATGAGTTGAGCTAAATGAGTGTTTTGCTTGATCCCACAAGTGCTATTTTCCAGGAGCTCCAACGGAATCACAAATCTGTTATGGGCCGTCCTTCCATGTGGCAGCAACAGTGAAGCGATGCCTGCATTTTAATCCCCCCAAAAAAATTACAGTAGTTAAGTATAGAGCAAGGGTGAGAGTATATTGACCATTGTCTGTTATTGACATTGATCAATGCAGACTGCCTAGCTGATTCATGTTCATTATTCCGGCTTAATATTTTCCAAACACAATTAATGGAAATGTCAAATATAGCCTCAACTAAGCAGGAACTTAATAAAATGACCACTGTCATGTTCACCACTTCTGACCCTCTATTGTATTGTATTTTACCCAGTTGTTTTTGTACGGCCATTATGATTACAAATCCATTTATTGCAATAGGCAGGAATTTAGGACACACATGTGATATCATCCTTTATGATTGCCGTACACAGATAAACAGGGCTCTGTGGCAAAGATCATGCAGAAGATGTGCGTGCTGTGACCTCAAACTCTTCCGTCTAAGGACTGTACATTTCGCATGCATAGGTACACGTAAGTCCATCTCATCACCTTCCCTTTTTCCATTAGTTGCTGGATATAGTAGTTGTTGGATATATTCGTTTCATGATGAAATTCTAAAACTCTGTCCCCGATACTTCTGTGTTGGAGAAATATTACCCATATAGTATGTATGTACAGCTGAACTAAAGCAAGTAGGTGTAATAATGACAAATGCGTACACGGTATACATAATCTCAGCATGTACACCAGGAAGTAAACCACAAAACACCCAATTTTTAACACCCAACACCTGATAAGTTTAAATTAAGATGATATATGAAGGCAATCATACCTGACGAAGCAACCGCCAATACAATATGTTTTTCGGAGCGCAACCGCGCAATGATGGCCTGATAAAGAAAAGTTTTTCCAGTTCCTCCAGCACCATAAACGAAATAAAATTCACCTCTATCGTCGTACACCGAAGACACGACTCTTTTGTAAATTTCATTCTGTTCTGTATTCAGAGCAGAAAACAGAAGTCGGTGTTGTTCAACCAACTCTGATACATTGTAGTTCAACTCTTCCAAGAGTAGCCTGTTCTCTGTAGTAGATATCAGCGTTGCATCTGGCATAGGAATACCAGGGTAATCAGCTAATGATTTGCCATTCCTATTCAGCATCTCTTCTATTTCCAACAAACAATAATTCCGGATCTGCTCCTCTGTCAATTGTAGATCCGGGAAATGATATCTGAACTGTTTTTTTTTCTGGTATGGAATGTCCTCTGACAGAATCTTCCAGTTCTCTTGCCACAGATGGGCCGGGCTAGTAACCTCACAGAATAATAAGATTGTCACAAATAGCTCACGGATCTGTTTGCCCAAGGCAAAGTGATGTGCTTCCACTATTGCTGCAGTCCATTCTCTATCATCGTTCAGTACACCTCGCATGTAGCAAGCTTCTCTAAAACTACTATATATTTGTCCATCAACCATCCGTAGCTCATCAAAAGATGTCGGACCTTTTACAATATTAAGCAACAATCGCAAATAATACCTTTCGCCAGAGGTTGGGTGACAGTAAATTATCCAACCAACACTGTCACCTTGCTTGCGTCGTTGCCACAGTTTCTGGTCTGCTTTCCAGACATATTTTCTTGGTATGTCTGCATAAGTATATTGCCTTGCCTCAGCATCATTTTGATTTGGTACAAACCATTCTGTAAACATTGTGTCTTTCACTCTTTCCCGCTGGACCACATTTGAAAGGTCGTGTGTATCATGAACGGTCACAATATTTTGATCTGGCAAATGAAATGTTAGTCGCATCACCGTAGGGGTGGAGTAATGAATATCAAAACCAAAGATCCGCCAACATGCCTCGCATGGGGATAGATATCGACAATCCAGATAATGTCTGATTTCATCCACCTCTATCACCCTTTCCCCTCCAGTTGCACCTGTGCGAATCACATTTTCTTGTATGATTGCCTTTGCCCTGTTTGGCCCCTTGTTCACATACTTGAATAGGTACTTTATTGATCCTGACTTGTTGCACCACTCGACGTTAATGTGTGCCCAGTACCTGAGCAGGAGGTATCGGTTATACGGTACAATAAATCGGTTGTCAAGCTTTTTCCCTGCTTTAATCACTGCAATCCCAGTGTTTCTCCGTTTGTACAACGGGAAACCATCCTCATTGATAGTTGTCTGCAACTGGAATGGCTTGGGAAAATGTTTTGTGCATCGGCCATCGGCCATACACGGTGAATTTGGGTTGTTCTTACCACACGGCCCGTGCAACATGAATTCGGTTACGGCTTGGAAGCCAGCAGGGTCTGTCTCCCTGCATGGGAGCTCAGCAGATATGAGCCTATCAATGTCCTTAGACGTTTCAATTCTCTCTCTCCGCTATTTCAACCAAACTAAAATATGTGCATGCGGTAGACCCCGTTTCTGGAACTCAATTGTGTAGATAACTGTAAACAGTAGGGAAACATTTGTGAGTTTAGAGTACAATAAAACAACATCATTTAAAAAAAAACGTAAGCATGCTAGTATATAACCCAAAAAGAGGCATTAATGTAAATAATGGTGGACCTTTTCCCACAGACCTGCAAGAGTTTTCCCAAAAATCATGTTTTTTTGTATATCTTTCAATAGTTGAACCAACTTCATCTTGAACAAACGCACTATTACATCCTGTCTATGCATAGGATCCTGCCCAGGTATTTCCGATAACATTTCCCCTACCTCAGGCCACTTTTGGTTTGCGGTGAATGTAATAAACAAAGTTGGATTTCCAATGACTCTACAAACAGCCATTGCGTCCTGAAAGTGTTGGATGTAATACCTTGGACCCCCGGTAAAGCTAGACGGTAACACAATGCGTTTCCCAACTGCAGTAGCGTTTGTGTCCCCTCTAGTGACTGCATCACACATATTCTGATATAGGTCAGCTCGTAGAGCCAGCTGGTTCAGCCTCATCCACCGTAATCTCTCTTCCTCAATTGCTGTATACGCGTCCACTACATACTGTTGGTACAACCGCCCACCACGAATCAAAGTGGTCCCTTCATTTGCCCTTTGCTGAATTCGGTAGGAATAGTACTCTTTCATTGTCACATATCCTCTTTTCGTTTTCTTTTTTCCTATATTATTCCTATACGGAATCCGCTCATGGTAGCCATCCTCGCCGTATGGAAATAATAAAGGATACTGCAACGGCATGTAGAGAGGATGTAGTTCTGATATCCTCTGCAGTCCACCCTTCCTACCGTGAATCACAACATCTCGCCGTCCTCCACTACTGCCAAAATCACCAATAATGAGGGCCGCTATTTCAGGAACCTGTGGCTTATTATATTGACGACCAGTTTGCTTGCGTTCTCCTATGAGTCTGATGCTTACATCCCTATGGTTGTTAGATACACACCAATCACGTGCCATACGAAAGGCCTTGGCAACACAACTGTATGAGTCTAGCATCTTGAGCAAATCATTCACTAAATCTTGATCAACATCCCCTGCATCCTGATAACTACATGCCAGCCTGTGTTGCAATTCATTCTCTGTGTCGTAGAAATACAACTGTGTAAATGTAGGCCGACTTCCATCAACCGGGAGTAGTGATCCAAACCTGTGGTAGTTCTGTCCAGACATCCTAAACGTATAAGGACCCCTAGACCTATTAATTGAATTATCAATCTTTCCTGCAAACGAAGTGAAACAAAACAAACAATTGTACACCCTTATAAGCCTCCTGAAGTTCATCGAGACCGGATCATCAGTGTAGTCTAACAGTTGATCGAGGGGTGGGGGAGTGTCTGGGAGCTTCTCTAAATGAACCTTCCCCCCATGACAACACATAGACGATGGCTGTTTCAGATTTTCTTCATGCCACATACTGGCGTTGCAGAAGGAGCATTTGTAATCTGGCCATTGTAACTTGTTATATAAGATTTCTTCCACTACCACAGCTCCTGTCAAGAGATAGAATCAACCAAAGCTGCTGGCAAATCATATTTTCAGAATAGGATCAGTGTAAGCGTTGAAAACGTAACCTACCATCCGAAGGAATAACTGGGTTCGTAGATATTGAGCCTCCTCCAGCGTGTTCTGTTTCCTGCCCTGTGTGTAGGGATTTATATCGAAACACAAATTGTAAGATGGGAAAGATCATTGTATATATAACCAAATCTAGCTATTTACAACTTCATCAATCTCTAGTTTGAAATTATAGGTGTTGATAGCCAAGCTGAAATTGTAAAACCGCATTAGAACAGGATAGTTTGGAATAAACGTACCTGTAATTCCATTGTCTTCTTGAGTAATCCTGAATCCGCAATAATTGTTAGTATCCCCATCAGAATGACCAGTGCCAATAGAACCATAGGTCAATGTAGTGCCCGCCTCAGCTGGCGGTTCACCGACGGTAGACCCTGCAGTGGTGGAAATAATAAGCACAGCATACTCAACTGGGTACGATTCCTGTGATTCCAAACCGGCTCACCTGTATTCATTTTGAACTGGTGGACCACTATTACTTCAATCGTGCCGTCTTCAGTTCCCTGTGGTGGTAAACGTCAATAATGTGAAAGATACACCTATGTGTAAAACCACCATTGTACATTTTGATTCAAGGGCAACTCTGGTCTGGTTCAAACGGCTGGCTGTTACAAAGTCATAATTGCAGTGCCACATAACAGTAACACTAACGGTCAAACGTACTTATTAAGATTTTTATATTAAGATTTTTATATGCCCACTTTGCCCCAACCAACACAGCAGTACCCTATGTGATTGTTAATCCGGTTACAAATAATCCAAGTGTAAAAAAAAGCCCAAAAACGTATAGAAGGGAAATCTTGAATTTTGTTTGACTTCTGGCTGTTGAATACAATACCCTGCAAACCAGGATGGCTTCTCTCACTGATTGTGCTGTAACATTGCATATCACGTTATTGGTCATACATTTGTTTCTCTGTATTCAGAACTAATATTATCATGACTTCTATTTAATTTAATCTTGGTGTACTGTTTTTCCGCTTAGACCTTAAATGGCTTCAGTGACTTCTTCTATGTGGGTTCACATGAGCGAATAAAATGGGAAAGACGCATTTGGATTATATATACCAGATAACGTCACGAAATCCTTTTTTTATATGGTACGCATCCCTCAATCTTGGTAGTTACACAATAGTGAATGAGCACAATCCAAAAGGCACCGCTAAGTAAATAAAATAGGATATTCTAGAGCATTTGAAAATGGGTTTGATATGCTCTAGAGTATCCAGACATCAATACACTGAGGTATGACTAAAATCACATAAAGTATAACATCTCGGTATAATGCATGTCGGTAATATAAGATGAAATAAGCATGAAAACCTATGGTGGCCATGCTCAATCTTTAATGGAAATAAGCATGGCCCAAGAACAACTACCCACGGCTGCAATGGAAATAAAATCACAGAACTCAATATTGAATTCGAAATGCAATTTTCCGTCAAGACAGACAATATCGAAACGATAACATATATGTCATGTAGGATAAGCAGCTCAAGTAAGAATTTGTTTGGAGTTTTTCATTATACCTACAATTACATCTCATTTTTCATTATACCTACAATTACTTTTCTTGGATTCCTTTTTTTTCCATGATTATCACAGGATTGTAAAATGATTTAACCCATTTCATGCTGTTTGGAAATAGTTTGAGAACTCCTGACCGACAAACTTTCATATTTCAGCTGGGATTAATGGATGGAAGTTGATATCACGATGAGATGCACTTAAGTGAGTCTTCAAAAAAATAGTGTCGCTAGTAGGCGAGGTGGCACTCAAAAAGATGTAGAGCAGCAGGCCTTATATCTCAAATCAGCACCTCAAAGTTAATGGTGAGAATAATCTTCCATCTTGTATTTCAGAGTTTTCAGGCCCTGCACAACTTAACCTTATTATACTTTGCCCTTTTACTGTTAATAGAATGAGATCACTGTATTGGTCATATATACTAATAAATCATAGGATATGAATACAGTCGTTTTTGTATTCTAACAAAGCCAACCGAGCCAAACCGTATTGTTTATGCAATATGCCAGCTGTACGAAAGGCCTGATAGCTCTCTAAAAAATAGTGTATGCAAAATGGATATGCATTTATTGGGATCGTGTAGGATATGGCCATGACTGTTACCAAATGCAGCTGGCCTCATAAAAAATGGCGTAGCTAACCAAGTGGTAACTATTGTAAACGATTACACAATACATATAAGTGCTAGGAAACAGGAGGGACTTCTAGATGTTACCTTTAAAAAGTGAAAGCAACGTATTGTATTGATTTGAAGAGACAATCTAGTATCCCACGGGAGAGGGGAAGTCATTGTAATTGATACAATACAAAGAAAAGGGGAAGTTAGAGATAGGAATACTAAACCGTAGTAATTTTATTATAGTGTCTAGTCAAAATAAAACATAAGTTGAAGTAACCCTAATATGGAATGAACATCCAGAGAGGGGGCAAAGTGAAACGAACAAAGGACCCCTTATAGTAGGAAGTCTTAGGTTAAAGAAAGCTAAAACAAATTCCGATCTTCAACAAAGCAGGAAAACACACAAAGCAAGAACTACTCTTCGTCAGAAAAGGTCACAACGTTCTTCCTCTTCTTGCTGCGGGTATCATCTTCTTTCTCATGCCCATCATTGTCACCTTCTTTCTCATGACCAGCCCTGTGTGCAGGAACAATAGGGTGTCAAACACACACAGGGGGAAAACATTAGTAGTATCAAGGGTCAATAGGACGAACATTTTGCAAAGGCTCACCTAGATAGCGGGTCGCCAACAACCGATTCAGGGGAAGCACCATCCTTTGTCTTGCCACTTGGTTGCAGATCAGCTTGCTTGCCATCCCTGTGTGCAGGAACAATGAGGCGTTACACAAACAGGTGCAAAACAACATCAGGGTAAAAGGCTAAGACGCCACAATAACTGCAAAGGCTCACCTCAACGGTGTGTCGCCAATAATAGATGCAGAGGAAGCACCACCCTTGGCCTGTGCACTTGGCTGCAGTCGAGCTTTCTTTGCACCCGTCGCACCGGTTGAATCCTGGGAATGTGCCTGCAAGAATGATGAATATGTGTCAGACGACACAGAGAAATAGGTGAAACAGAGCATGGTCAGCGTAGACATGGAAGCATTACATCAGAGGCGGCTGCATGACAGGATGTAATACCAACGCACGTGTACCCCTCACCGCCGTGCGGATAGTAAGTCTGAGATGGAATCTCGAATTTGTGCCAAGTATCTACCATGTTAAGCAAAACCTGTGGAGGCGTGCCACCACCGGTGTCGTCCTGACTACAATGCGAGAAGTGAGACAAAGTAGAATGCATGAAACACGGATGGATGTCAACAGTTGATTACGTCATGGCCAGCTAGGAGGGTGTCGACGCTCGTAGACAGCATCGACTCAGCAGTGGAATCAAACAGGGTGACCGCTGCAGCATGGGTCTCATCCTCAACATTCAAGCGAATTTTGAACCTCCAAAAAAAGTGGCGGGGAGAAGAGAGTGAGATACGACACGCAAAAAGGGGGATGCAAACAAACTGAACAGAAAAGGCAAACCACTCTTTACCTTGTCTTTGGGAACTCAATTCTCATGTCACATGATTCACAGAAGAAGCCCCCGTTTCGGCGGGTAACACCTTTCATACAACAGCCGGTGCTACATGCGAAATAATACCAGGGGGATGTAGTATCCACACTGGTTATCTTTAGGTTACAATGGAAGTTAGTAGCCTACAATACCATGCAGCAAACGAACAGTGTCAGTGCAGCTGTAATGAACGGACAGCTCAACTTATGGTGTACAGTTGGAATAACATATTACCTTCTTCTTTGACTTGCACCACTGGGACAGCTCAAGTAAAGTCACCTCCGCAGGGGGCACTTCAACTGCTTCATTGTGCATCTTCCCCTTCCTAAATTCAGCCAGTTGTGGAATATCTTCTCCATCGTAGATTAAAGTGGCTGAAGTGCTTGAAAGGAATGTGTCTGCAGTCCCAGGTAAACAGAAACGGTGACAATCACATGTAGGAGTAAATCATGATGGAAATAACAAACCGGACATCGAGTAATGTACCCTTGTAGGTTCGGACACTAAGGCCCACCAGTATGACAGCATAGATCTTGTGACCAGGAGGCTTACGCTGCAGGAACTCATCGCCCAGCTCACCCCACAGGGTGACCCTAATCTTATGCCCCCTACAAACACAGATGAACAAACCAAAGGTGAGTAACATGTGAGGAAAGCGAGATATTTTCCAGATTGTCTGCGTTAGTACTTACCTAGTGCCGATCAAATAAAAATCCAGTGTCTGTTTTGGTTTTTTCAGTTTTTGGCCCTTCGCAGCAGCCCTCGGCACAATGGTCCCAACATCGACAACATACCCCATCACATCTACATCATCTTCGGGAGAAGTTAGAACATGAAGGAACTCACCAATCAACAAACACGATTGGAAACCACTCACCAATCAAAGATGTGTCATGAATGTCGAATTTCACGTCTCCGATATCAGTGAGATCAAACATATGTTGTGAAAACCCGAGTGGGACGCTTTCATGGCGCCGAACAATGGAACAACCATGCAACTCGATCATGTATCGGCTCGACCGTACAACCCGGTACTCCTTCAAGTTTGGGATGAAATGGAAATCCTTGAAGGTGTACACACACCCTACCTTCAGCTTGCCTATAAAACAGTGTGCAACACTGTTTTTGGTGGTATAATGCATCACGTTTCCCTGGTGAGAGGACGCAAGAGCAGAACAAAGTAAACAAAGCATGCAGAAACTTGAGAGAAAGGGACGGGCAAAACAGGGTAGGTGCATACCTTAGCATCGGACAGGACATAGTTGGTACTCTTGTACTTTTGGTAGTGATTGTAGACATCCCACTTTCGGCACACAATCACCTGGATCTCAAAGGAAACGCCCTCTTTAAGCTCATTGAGGTAGCAAGAGACAGAAGACATGGTTGCAATGAGGGTGAAAGGTGCAGCCACGAACACCAAATTTATACACATGTAGGAAGGTGGTATGTGACCCGAGCATTGAATGTGACCGTGATGGAATATTCTCCCCGGATGGACGTAACTGTAGGGCGAGCAGAATGTGGCCAAACATACCAGCCAAGGTTCAAGGTTCGCTCAACAGACGACAATCGTGGATTTCAAATTCCGGCAGTTACAAAACAATAACAACACATAATAACAGGCGGTTTTTCCACCATTTATGACAAAAGATGAATATAGATCTCAGCATTATCCTAGCATTATCCACAACCAATAAAACCATTCCATCATGCCGTCAGTTACTCACCACCAGAAATACAACCTATAAAGCAATCAAAAGTGGAGTCAAACCCATTCATTACCGTCAAAAACAGAAATTATCACATCGTTGACATTTTGAACGGGCCACCAACAATCACGCCATTCCATAATCACACCCGTTACACGCCATAAGGCTAATTAGCTTTGATCACAGCCGTTACAACACTGGAATGTTGGGCAGTAAATTACATGCCGAAATGTTGGGCAGTAAAGTACATAGCATTCCATGCATCATAGAACTATAGAAATGTGTATAAAATGTGGGTCATTAATTGCTCTAAAAACCTTTCTTTATAGGTTTATAGATAGATAGATAGATCGATTCTTAATAATACCTTGGTACAAGAAATTTATGTCCCATCTAATGGACGGACCAAAGTGTAAAGAAAATATACGATTTTTCTTATTAATATTTCTGTAAAAAAAATTTAAAAATTTAATATTTATATAAAAAAGCTAAAAATACGATAAATCCGATTATAAGTCTTAGTCTTAGGTACAAATTTATGTCCCATCTAAAGTCAATTTTTTCGATTCTTATAATCATGCTTAAAAAACTTTAATTCATATTATAAGTTATCGAAATACAACTCTACCATGATATATATATATATATATTAATATATAATATTACATTTATATTGGTGAATAATTTTTTAAACTTATATACTAAATGCAATTCAAGATCTTAATAATGCCATAGTATATTATAAATCGTCGAAATATTAAGTGCATAAGCACGTCAATGTTCAAGGCATGACTTCTCATCCTAAAGGACCTAAACCCTATAACACAAAAAAAAAATTAATGGTCATTTATTTCATTTTGAGGGACAATCTTTAGAGAAATAGATCATAGAGGTTTATTGATCGATGTAAGTAATTCTTATTTCAAATCACGCTTCAATTCATATATCTAATTCATATATCTAGGAGTTATGTGAAACAATAGAGTTTTGAGACATATATTCAATTGAATATACGACTTATATGTAACTAAATACTTTATATATGTTTTAATTTTTATCGTCTTTTAATTAACATTATATTATAAGTAAATATAATGTTATGACATAATTTAATCATAAATTCAGGTAGTGATTCAATTAATTAAAAGAGATTTAAACCCTCAAGTAAGGTAGTGATCCAAATCTTCTGTCTTCGTACCCGTCTTATTCAATTCTCATGTCCCCATATTCTCATTGGTCCACGCAACATCAATTATATAAAGTCCAAATCCACTTTTCAATCCGAAAGATTGTTGTGTTTTTTTGCTGCGGTTCATTTGCAATTCTTTAATGCCCAAGAGCCTGCTGCTACCTTTCTATTGACTTAATTTATAATGCAGCAAGCTCTTGTTCACTTACAAAATTTTCTTTTCTTGGCTAACTTATGATGATGTCAAAGTACAACTCAAGCAGGGTGGTAATAAAGTATTAATCTCCTAATTAAAAGTCACTAACAAAAACAAAATCAATTGGTGCATAATTAATGATCTCAATATCATAACAAAATATCTTGTGCTATCTAGCTCCTTCGTCAAAACCTCTGCACGTTTAAGCATCTATGAATAAAGAGCACCATTTTTACAATCTCTATAGTGAAGTGTTAAACTGTTTTGTTCTATACAACCTGCCAACAAAGAGTTTTTCGCCAAACACAAAGTAAGCCAGAACAACAACCAGAAGTGTCGACAATGGATTGAACATGGTCACAAAGACCGGTCCCTTTTCTTCATTCCGACAAAGGTTAAATTTACAAAATATACTCGATTACACTAATATAGTTTAGTGAACTAAACATGAAGTGAGGAGCTGAATTTTACTAAAAATCTTTGTGGAGGGAGTGGTTACAGTTAAAAGCTCAATTGATGCTTTTGCATGACCATACAACCTGTACTCAACTTTTTTGAGCAGGCCTGATCCTTGAGTATATTAGTTTCATACTTGAAAGTAGAGAGACATACATTCTGCAATAATTCAACGGAAGATATTAATTAGCAATACATCAATCATGCATTTTGCCAATAGAAAGAACAGAAGAAATTGGGGGTAGAACGATATTCTAGCAATGCTAACACTTAAACATTCCCAAGTCTAAAGATAATAATGGAATGCAAGAAAGATTAGTCTGTAAGATACATTTCAAAAATGCGTCTCTACTTTATTGATGACCACTAACAAAAATTCAAAACCCAGGCAATTGTTATACATGAAACCATCGTCTGAACAATTAGTAGTGTGGAATATGTCCGGATTTCACATATCCTATAGCAAAAAATCAGATTGAGTAAGCAATAGTAAGGCAATAAACAACTTGACAAAATCTTAGCTTTTCTTCCCACCAATATATGATAACATTTTTTAGTCCAATTTATTACACTTAAACAAAGGCTATAACGGCAAGGACTCACTGATTAGATTCAATAAGATCGATTGCCTCATATATACTGACATAGTTAGGATGCAATTCAATGGTTATTCTCAAGGACTTTGTTTTTTTATGTCTTACCGAGTAAAGCCTTCTTGACTATTCACAATGGGGAAATCAACCACCAGAGGCCCAAAAGTGGACTTCATATATTGAACCATTTTAACTCCAAGGATCCATGGCAAAGAGCCAAATAGTAAGAAAAATTCCTCAATGTCATACAAAGTAAATTACCTGAACTTGTAGCTGAAATTCTCTTAGATAGTCAATAGAATCATCCAGATAATAAATTACCTACTACATTATGATTTGAATTTAGTCAAATAGGCAATTGAATTTTTTACAAGAACACTGCATTGAAATGGTCTGATCTAGACAATAAGCGACCAACAAAAGTTTCAGAGCAAACCTTCATTTCCCAGAAATTAAATTTCCATCCAGGTGTTCTCTGATCCGTGTCATCAAGTTTTACTCTAATGCCTGCTCTTTTAAGACCACATCCAGACTATTAGCAGCACCAAGCACTGCTGAGTTTTCATCAGCCTTCTTCCAAATTGGCACAATGACCACCTGGATTAGGATACAGTTAGTAGATGTTGCGCTTGGAATTTCATTTACAAAGGAAGATCTAACACTCATGCTTGACAAACTATTGAGAAAAATCCGTATAATCAAAATATAGAGCAGAAGAAGTGTATAAAATAATACTGTAAAAGCAAGCAGTACTAAATAGTTAAAAGGCTGGATTGGATATGAGGTGATTTATTATAAACTAATGTTTTCTTACAATTATATAAAAGTAATAACTGATGTTTTCTTGCAATTAAATAAAATTATACTCCATCCGATATCAATAACTGATGTTTATACAAACTATTGTTGGCTTAAGATTGAGGTGATTTATTTGAAACAGGTACTTTTTGATAACTAAAAAAAATAAGTCAAAACTAAGCTTACATTCAGGTCCTTAATAATAGGATGGTCAGGATTAATGATTGACCTCCAGTATTCTCCGGCCCCTCATGAACTCTAAGGTTGATGTGTCTCCAAGGGTCTGTGCTGTCATCAATCTTGAATCCATAAAATACATCAAAAAAATGATCATGAATCTATTTGGAATTCTATACAGAAGCAGAAAAGTCCAGGCTTTTATATGCATTACCTCTCCATGTTTGCTGATCACCAACTAAATTTTCCAGAAATGAGCACGCAAGAAGAAGAGCTTAAACGCTTTGAAACTTGGACTTTAGCAACCTTCTCACCAAGCTGTTGCTTAATCCAATCACAAAGAAGATTGTACTCTTGTTTTTATTCCCTCTCCTTCACCACATCCTCATCACCTGGAATAACATATTTTAAATCATGAGTCAAATCATCATTCAGACCAGAATAGACCATCAACATTGGTTTTGCTGGGAAGGAAGGAAGAACGAACCAAGTTCCAAGTCTTCCTTGCTAATATCAACAAATTTCTTTTCTTTGTATGTCTGGACATTCTGGATTGCAACTTCATCTATGGGATCAACCAGATACAAAACCTGTAATTATTCAAAGGGTTAGCCCAGAATTGTTAAATCCTTTAACATGACAATGCTGCTCTATAATCAAATTATTAGTACCTCAATGTCCTTTTATACCAACTTCACTATAAAAGGAGCACTTTTGGCACTTTTTAGGCTGTTAGTGGCCAAATAATAGATAGCATTTTGGTTCTCACCCATGTTATCCACATACTCATCTAAGCTTACTGGCTCTTCCTCACTTTTGGAAGTAAAGAAACGCAGTAGAGGGGTAATTTGCTTGTGATTTCCAGTATCCTCTATGCAACCCAACTTTATAAACTTGCCAAAATTCTCCCAGAATTTCTTGTAATCCTAAAATTAAGTACAATGAAGGATATAATAAGCCCTTTCCTAAAATGATGCATGATTGAATACGCAGAAGAAAGCCACATCCCCACCTCTTTGTTTTTGCTGTCAGCAAGCTCTTGAATCATGCCAAATGTTTTCTAACAAGTCTTTTTCTCATTATTCGTACCTGTATCAGAATACAAGAATGGATGCTTTTAGACAGAATTATGTACTCAGATATGAAACATTTAGAAAAGTGAAAAGCAAAGGCAAAAGATAAATGGTAGTAATTCAAGCCTTACAATTTTGCTCTCTTGAAGAATCTCTCGAGAAACATTAAGTGGAAGATCATCTGAACCTTGCAAAAGGATGACATATTTTTGATGCATTGCTTTGCCCTGAAATTGAGCTCGTGATGACCAACAAAGCACATTTCACACCATAGTGCACATAATCATTCTAATCTACACCGTGTTACAGTTTTAGTCTACCGAAATATCTTGCTTAAAGTATTTTCAGTAATGCATAACATATCATTTGCAGAAGAGAAATGAAATCTGTAACAATATCATGATAAATGAAATCTATCAGGCATAATGTTCTACATCAATCACACAAGTGTTGTGTACCAGAAAGCTCTTAATGTCTTCCTCTGTCAAAAAGAGCCACCTAAAGATTGTTGTGAAAACAACAAAAAATCTATCAGGCTTGGATATAAGATATATTACACTTATAGCAGGAAAAGAAAAATACAAAATGCTACTTGTGATCGCTATCATCTTCACTCAGTTCCCTTAATCTTTGTTGCATTACACTGCCCAAGGAAAATCAATATCTTAAATTAGATAATCCAGAAGAGTAGTATCCGCGTTATCGTAATTTGTAACCTTATTTGTTCATCCAATCTATCCTAATATTCTTCTGTCAATCAAAAACCTAGTTCCAACAAAGCCATACGTATATAGGAGCGGCAAACTACAATTAAGTAAACAAAATATAAAGCTCATATACCCACCCATTCTCCTTCATTGCTGCCCAGGAGAAACAGTAGGCATCAGAGCATCCAATTGGATTAACAGTTCATTGGAAACTCTGCATCAAAGAGAAGCTTTATGAGTATTTCTTTCGAATATCATGACACACAGTAAATAAAATTATACTGAAATGATTAGAAACCAAAATATTACAAATACGGATGTACATATGATGAAAAAATATTACTAATACGCAAGAACATATGAGGTCACTTCAAAATCTGAAAGTTCTTTGGCATGGACATACAAAATTTCAGACGTGATAAAGAAGCATCATTAGGCTTCTCAACTATGTCTGGGGATGCAACACAAAGAATATGTTAGCCAAGAAAAGCAATTGACAACCATAAGAGCTTTAACAAAATTCCAAAACCTAGACCATACACTGACCTGATCGTAAGCTAATGCCATTGAAACTACACCACGCATGAGCCCAGCCCACCAAATTATGACTTCTTGCTTTAGATTGATCTTGTCTTTTGACGACTTCTTTGTCAAATTGAATAAAAAGGACAAGGGAAAAACAGATGCAGCTCTTCCAACCAAAACTAATGCCAACAATATTGAGCTTACCCCTATTGATGTTCCCGGACTGGAATAAACGATATACATGAGAAACATTTGTTTTAAGCAGGAAAACAGCATCTTAATAGAACATCTTAACTTGATGATTTGTTTTTACCTACCACTCACAACCTGCCACTTCTCAATGTCCAATGCATCCATACCAACATAAAGGAACATGAAAATTTCAACAACAAATGACAATGTGGCAAAAGCATGCCTACAGAAAAAGAGGTAGGACGAAGTGAGAGCTAATCAAAATACAAGATCAGTTACAATGAGATATAGATGACAAATAACATACATGGTAAAATAGAAATTTAAAAAAATAACATACTTGGTGGTCACCCTTGAGCTCTCAGTTACATTATGCCACGTGTAATGGGATATAACTATTCCACAAAAGAACACAGTAAGAATTGCACTCAGATTGAAGAGCTGTAACACAAATTTAAGCCTGTTAGAATAAATTAAAAAAATTGTGGAGATCTCAGTTTCCAGAAAACTTACTTCAGCCAACACATAAGAGAAGTAGGCCATGAGAATCATCAGAGCAACCTCACGATCAGTAGAGTGCTTGCAATACATTAAAGATGGAATCTAACTGTAAACTGAAATTTGAGACATGAATATAGGTTCAAGTCACTAACAACTGGACTCTGCAGATTTAAAAAGTACAAACCTGCCAAAATACAGCTTCTTAATATTGTATGCACTAAGCAATCCAGCCTGCAACATTAAACAAGCAAAAAGGAGTAAAACATAGTTAGCCAAACTATATGAATGCATATACAAGCATAGTTTTGTAGACTTCAGTATTTGCTAGCAAATAAGCATTCCTAGTTTTTCTCATATGGTTAAGTAAAACTTGTTTCTACTTACACATCAGCAAGTTTCCTGATCTTCCAAGATAAATCTATCTACAACATATGTTTAGATGCCCACATCATACTCGTCTGCAACACAAGAATCATCCAAACAATCAAACTCAGCACCATCAATGGAAGAACTCAAACCATCCAAGCATATCAATATATCAACTGACAGCAGATCAACCAAATACGAGCTTATTTCTACTTGAGCAACAATCTAATTCTCACTGTAAATAGTGCAGGATCTCTAGAAAACAGATCCTCTCATCTTCAAAACGGACTCCTCACCATTTCGTTGAGCAACGAACACATCGAGCTCAATCCAATTGAACGTGTTGAGCGTCCTCTCCACTCTGAACGACAGATTCTAATCTGAAACGCCATCGCCTTTGAATCCTCGCCACGATCCATCCTACAAACAAAACGAATCGTTCCAATTCATCAGTGTAGTAGCATCGCAAGTTAGGGTTTCGGAATTTCATGACATCAGAAGGAGGCTCTACATGGTGGCGGTGAATTGAGATAAGCGCAACGCTGAAACGGATTTGAGTAAACCGAAAACTTTTATCATACATTAAATTATGAAGGTGTAAGATAATTATCAAAGTACATACCCCAGCAATGTTTTCTGAGGAGGGTGTACCCAATAGATCTGTCATCAAATCTAACTGATGAACAACACTTTTTCCAGGAAAAAGTAGTCTTCCAGTCAAAACCTCTACAAAAATGCAGCCAATACTCCAAATATCTATTGCATGTGTGTACTGTAACAAAACAACCAGTGATCAGTACAACTTACTAAGAAACCCAAGGAGTAGCCAACGCATTTATACTGCTTCTCGGAAATTACTGTAACATAGATACTGAACATTAGATTCACAATTGTTAGGTGATACAGAAACATACACTATGGTCTATGAGTAATTCAAAACTCTGATTCAGACATTCCTTACCTTAGAGGAGAAAGAACCACACAGCTCTGGAGCTCTATACCACCTTGTGGCAACATAATCCTGATTCAATCACCAAAAAAACAGTTATATAGAGCAAATTAGAAATATACTTGGGGAGAAAACATAATACAAATTCAGCTTGCAGTCCAAAATATAGTCGTAGGTGCATCATTAGATGCCACTCTTGCCAGCCCAAATCACAGATTTTTAGTTTGCAATTTGCGTTTGCCAAAATATTCTTTGGTTTCAGATCACGATGGTACACATTTGCTGGAACAGAAAAAATACAAAAGTCAGAATTATTCCCAGCAATATTCTTACACAATGTTCTATAGTGCAGAAACATTTGATAAAGAATATGCACATCAACTTAACATGACATTACCTGTATGCATATATTTCAATGCTCGTAACATTTGATAAAGAAAAAATTGATGGTGTTCTTGTGTCGAGTCATCATTAGCTTTCATGACTTCATGCAGTTCAGATTCCATAAGCTCAAAAACAACATAAATATCCTTGAATTCTCTCTTGGAAGGTGGCAACATAATTCGCTTAATTTCAACAATGCCAGGATGCCGTAGAAGTCTGAGCAACTTGACCTCACGAAGAATCCGGATAGCATCAGAGATGTGCTCAAATATGTCATTTATTTTCTTTATGGCAACCTTCTCTCCTGTGTGTGTGTCAATAGCTGCACCCACAATTCCATAGCTTCCCTTCCCAATGACTTCAAGAATCTTGTATCTATTGGCATCACCATAATCGGTGAAGAAATCTGCTTCTTTCATGCTCTACATACAAAGGAAAACATCAAGATCAGGAAAAACAGCACTTCCTAAGCAGACAGAATTTCTCACGGGTAATGTATCTTCTAAGATTACAGGAACAGTCAGCACATTATGAACATAAGAAGAAAAAAAATCTTACATGCACAAAAAGATGTACCAGCTACCTTTCATAAAGTAAGGAAGCAGAACATAAAAAACAAAGGTATAGATATCATAGCTCAGAGAGAGGTAAAATCACAATGTGGATTGTGGGAGTACATAGAACATCAAAGAGACCCCCAAACCAGAGCAAGAGGTGAGCTACTGCGTCATTATTCAATGTAAAAAAAGTTAAGACAAGATAAAATAAAGGATGCAATGAAATGACATTATTTTTTCACGATACCCGGAAATAGATATCATAACCAAAAAGATGGGCATTCATCAACCTTGTTAGCAGGTGAAAGAGAGAGACCCAAAAGAATGACTAATGTGAGCCAAGTACTAAAGGCCACTATTTTAGCATTTTGTAGAGACACTCTACGTGTAGACCATTTCATTCTTGAAGGTTGCACATATATAGAACTTGGAACAGCAAAGCCCACTCGGAAGTTAGACAAAAAAACAAAACCATAAATGCCACAAAATGCCATTGACAACAGATTGATCCCTATCAAGCACGAGGGAAGCCAACTACCACACAAACAGGCCCACCCAATGTCAATCAATATAGTGATGTGATTTGATCCCTAAGAAAGACACAACAAAAAAAGGATAATAACTGAGGTGTGGGAATATGCTGAATTACAATACAAACATTACAAAGCCTGTGAAATTTCTGTTCATTTCCCATAAAACCAAGAAAGGGATCCTCACAAATCACAATAATGATCTAGAGTTGAAAATTCCCAGCATACCTTCAAAAATATCCTATTAAACTTTTGAGCCAAGTAGCAAACAAAAACACACTGAAGCGCCTAGATGAATTTGTTTCAGCTACAAAGTAAAACCAGCAAAGCTTGAGCATGAACACGAACATGACTGTGGATCCACCACTAAATCGCTACACGATGCTAATAAATTTGTTTATTGAACATGAGCACCAGAAAGATTTCACGACTAATAATTCCCTGCTATGTAAAGCCCGGAAAAGGAAGCTTGGAATCGAAATCAAACAAAGTAATCTATCAAGGAGCAGTTGTAGATCTCAAATTCAACAAAAAAAAAAATCCATCAAACAAACCATAAGTTGCACCCACGCACAAGATCCCATACCAGTAGGCTGCCTATCGGTTACATAAAGAAAAAGAACATGCAGTGTCTTTTGCTAGTGTGAAACTCAAATCATTGGATACCTAAATCAGAAAAGCCCCAGCCAAGAATGTCGATGGCCCAGCTCTCTAAACCAGCCTCTTCGAACAAAAGGTAAGCATATCTCCATTCTAAGCAAGAGCTGAACATTAAACCTAAGTATCATTAAACATCATCAACCGTGCAAGTAACCTTACATAGATTGCTATTCTCAAGTACCAAACATGAATCATGGAAGATTTGCATCACATCATGGATGTGCCATCTTAAGCATAAGCATTTTAAACCATAATCTACTGGATCAAATCATAAACTTGCAGTTAAAGATCTTCAAAATAGAATTGAAAGGAAAAGAAAGATCTAGGTTCATCTTTCCAACATATAAGTCCTAAAAATTCCAATTATCTTGTGAAGAATTTATATATACAAATCAGACCTATCGAAACCATGGAGGAGAACAGCAGAACAAAGCCTTAATTTTGATGCAATCGTTCTTTACCCTCTGTGCACCTATGCTGTGAACAACAGAACAGCATTTCCCCCAAAATCAATAATACCCTAATTTTGAACATGGTGCTGAAAACCCTAACGGAAACCCCACTTCAGCAGTGAAATTCCAGTTCTCAGAGACGATGTTTTCAAATTTAACCAATATCAATGATCAATTAGCACACAGAATTACACCAGAAGTCATTCAAATGTTGGAATGATACCTAGAGCTGCTCCCTTTAAGCTGATGAACATGAGCATCAACTCTCTTGAAATCCACATTCTGCTCATTTCTACACAGACAGAGGAAATCAGTGAACATTGAGGAGGAATTTTTAGATGAAAAAGAGGGCAAAGAATTTTTAGTTGAACTGCTTACTGTTGTAAATGAATTGTAGGGCCTTTCCCTTTTGGATTGGGAAATCCCTGCCAAGTACAAATGAAATGAGACTACAATTAGGACTACAATTATAGAAGATTGGCTTATAGCTTCATCTATATTGTTCTATTAAGAACCAATCTATCTAATGCATAAAATGTTATTGTCAAACTACATAGATTAATGTTTCACCTGTTTCTAAATGCATAGGAAGTTTGGTAAATCTGCATAGTTGTATGAAACAGCTCATCATTGAAAGGCACATACTTAAGCTGGCCATCCGTCGTTCCAGAGCTACAAAAGAAGAAACCAACAACTCATAAGAAACTCATGAAGCCAAATTCAATACACTTGACATATAGTGATCATGATCAAGATCTCACCTTAATGACATGACAGTAACAGGCTTTCTTGTAAGAAGAGGGACAGAATCACCATCAATGATCCTTTGAATGTGGGGCTCCAAGTCCGAATGCGAAACAACAGGCACGCATTTCTTGAAGCTATCCAGGTCAGATCTTCCATTCAAGCCAACCATCCTGAGATACTCTACCACCCCATTATCTTGGAGGATCCTCCTCAAAGTCTCCTCTTGTACACTCTTTGAATTCTTTGTCAGCTCCTCAAACTCCTCCATGACTTTGTTTGCATCAAACTCTTCCATTTTCTCCAACATTTCCACACGCCCTACTGCAAATTGCTCATTCATATAATCAAGGTAAGGGACAGAACAACAGTATTAGTAAGTAGAGGCATAGAAAACCAATCCAATTCCGAAAACAAAATCTACGCCGGACAATCGATCGCGCAAACCTCCCCAACCATATAATCACGAACAAAAAAAAGCTAAGATCAAAAAAAATCGCAATCCTAGGGTTTCGAATTGAGCAAACGACGACATCAACTGATGAGAACGCTTTGAGCAGATGAAGAGAGAAAGCGGTGGCGGCCATGGAAGAGGAAGAAGAGGTGGTTTGTGGGAAAGCGGCTCTCACCTGAACCGGAGAAGAAACGGGGACTGATTTTATGCCCACTCCGCCGAATAAACTGCCCAGCCCTTGCATCTGGGAATTGCCGGTGGTAGAGGCTTCAGATTTCGTTTCTTCGAGGTCGCCAGCGAAGCCAGCGCTGAGGCCAGGGTTTGCAGACACAACGAAGAAGGTGACATCGAGGGCTGCGTCCATTTCAGAGGCCCTACGACTATCTCCATACGATTGAATTGGAGTGTTTCTCTATCTCCATAGCCTTAACTGCTGGTTGAAGGAAACTGCCGGTGGAAGGCGATTGGATAACACAGTATTAAACGCCAGGGAGAGTCAAAGAGCCTAATTGCCTCCATGAAATCAAAGATTGAAGATTGAAAATTGAGGATGGGCATACAAACGGTCTGCAGAATGAATTAACGTGTAATGCAAATCACGGCTGAACAGGGGAAAACATAGGAAGCATGGGGTGGGGTTATTGAAAGTAGCTGCATTTATGTGAACCTATTGTTGGGGATAACCTTTATATGTATATAGATGGACAATGTTTAACGAAAGATATGGTAAATGGTATTTTGGGCCGTTAATTTAGTCTGTGTGGCCCAATAACACAAATAGAGCCCAGTGGAATGGGTCTACAAAACTATAGGATATTGATACATTAACGAGTAATGCATGTGTTATTCTTTATGCATTATCATATTTTTATAAAATATGAGCTTTATTGTAGTATATGTTATCTTGAACTCTTATCTTCATTTCCATCCTCTTTTTAGTGGTGAAATCATCTTGATTTTGCTTGCACACTTGCACCCAAAAATTATGTTTAGATTAAGATATCAAACTACTATATTTTTTTTATATTATATTATTCAACACTTGTTGTCTGGAAAATAAAATTAATATCTACCAAAATATCTGTTAAATCTACTAATAATACTATAGTCTAAGATCCTTTCAAGTCCAATATTTGCAGTTTACCAAAGTATGTATAATGTATATCATGACTTCATTCGCCACCAATTGGAATCAAGTCCTTTTCACGAGCAGTATACACCAAAAACAGCGGAAAATTACCCATGAATTCGTTTGTCAAAAAGTCAAGCACGAAATTAGCACAAATATCAGACAATTGTGCATCATTCATCACAGATCAGGAAAACAAAAACAAGTGTAACTTTCAAGTGAAAACCGGGAGTAATTCATTCTACTTGCTCATATCGTCCGAAAACCATGTCCAGGTGCATCCCCCTTAATGGGCCGTAAGGAACCTGAACAAAGCATCTTTCTTTACCCCCACTTCTTCTCTCCCATGTATCTACCCCTCTGAACAATTCTTCGCTCAAAAATCCCCAATCCTCCTCTCGTTCATGGAATTTGCTTGCTCTTCGTCTAAATCAGGCGCCGGATTCTTCTTCATCTCCTTCCAAAGCTGTTGTATTTGTTGTTCTTGTTGTTGATGGATTTGTCGCACTCGCAATCGAATCTCTCGCTAGGGTTTCTATCTCGCTCCTCGCACTCTTCAGCGCCTGCAACGGTGACGTTGCGGAACGCGAATCGGACTCCGCAGATGAACGAGGAGACGATCTCCTTCCAGATCGACTCCCGATTGCGCGAAAACTCGTCTCACGTCTCATCAATCCCTCTCCAATTGCTCGAGCAGTCGGCGCAGAATTCCAGGCCTGAGAGCGGCTTCGACGACGCCTCCGAGCAGAAGAGGGATTCGGAGGAGAACGATGTCGCCGACGACGAGGAGGAAGGCGCTGAGGAGTTTCGTCTTCTCGGTCACTCCATGTGCTTTAAGCGCCGTCGCGAGAGGGAGGACTCGCTGTGTTCGTCGTCGTCAAAGCGCGTTTCGGTCAATTCGTCGCTCGAGAGTCGGTGTAGTGCTGTGAAAGCTTGGGGTGATCAGCCGTTGGTGGCTGCGGATCATGAGATCTTTGAGATTATTGAGAAGGAGAAGTTGAGGCAATTTAGGGGAATTGAGTTGATTGCTTCGGAGAATTTCGTCTGTAAGGCGGTGATGGAGGTTCTTGGAAGCCACCTGACGAATAAGTACTCTGAGGGGATGCCTGGTGCTAGGTATTATGGAGGGAATCAGTATATTGATGAGATTGAGACTCTTTGTTGTCAGCGTGCTTTGGCTGCTTTTGAGCTGAGTTCTGAGAATTGGGGAGTGAATGTGCAGCCATATTCTTGCACCTCTGCGAATTTTGCTGTTTATACGGGGCTTTTGATGCCAGGGGATAGGATTATGGGGATGGATACACTGTCTGGGGGGAATACTAGCCATGGGTGTTATACTCTCACTGGTAGGAAAGTATCAGGGGCTTCGATTTTCTTTGAGAGCCTGTCGTATAAGGTGAATCCACATACTGGTTATGTGGATTATGAGAAGCTGGAAGAGAGGGCAGTTGATTATCGTCCAAAGATACTGATTTGTGGGGGGAGTTCTTATCCCAGGGAGTGGGATTATGCAAGATTAAGACAGATTGCGGATAAGTGTGGTGCTGTTTTGATGTGTGATATGGCTCAGATCAGTGGGTTGATTGCAGCAAAGGTAACTAGCTCTCCCATAATCAGTTGCACTGTGATATGTATCTTGATGCTTACAGTCTATATGAGTGATCCAATATTATGCTATGTGATTACTGAGGTCATGCTGTAATGTCCAGTTTTAAGCAAGCTCTACTTATTCCTTGTTTAGTTTTGTATGATCTTTAATGCTTTTTAAAATAGCGTGCCTACTACATATCTAAGCCATACCAGATAAACAAAAGTTTGCAAGAAAACAAAAAAGAGAGACTTAAATTTTGGGTGCTGATTGTCATAGTTTCACTGCCTAGGCCTGTTATATCATATAGAGGGATGGGAGATGAATTGAAAAATGTGCTCAGCAAAGGCTTGGTCTAGGACTCTTTCATCAGCTTTTGATGAGGCTGTTAAGAATTCCTAAAAAGCAAAGCATCATATACCCAAGTAAAATAACATATAGGATAGGTTCAAACTTAGGCCATATAATAACAGCTATTATAATATATGTTTAACATATAGGTGTCAGTTTGTTCTATGTTGATAGTTTCATTCCAGCATTTGTCCATGTAAAGACTACTCATTTTACCTTAAGATAAGGCTTGTCTTAGTTCTTCTACTTCAATGTGGATTGTAATCTAAATGTAGTTACACATCTTGTAGAAACTGTTTTTTGAAAATTTTGTTTCATAACATATTCTAACTCAAGCTCTACATTATATGTATTTGTTGCAGGAATCTGTGAGCCCCTTTGACTATTGTGATGTTGTTACCTCCACAACTCATAAAAGTCTCCGAGGTCCAAGAGGAGGCATTATTTTTTACCGGAAGGGTAGAAAGTTAAAAAAGAGGAGTACGCCCTTAAGTACTTCTGATGACGGGGAGCAGTATGATTTCGAAGACAAGATAAACTTTGCTGTGTTTCCGGCGTTGCAAGGTGGGCCACACAACAACCATATTGCTGCCCTTGCTGTAGTCTTGAAGCAAGTCGCTACACCAGAGTACAAAGCATACATGCAACAAGTCAAGAAAAACGCTCAGTATCTAGCTTCTGCATTGTTACGCAGAAATTGCAAATTGGTCACTGGAGGCACCGACAACCACATGCTGCTGTGGGATTTGAGGCCTTGTGGTCTTACAGGTGATGCCTCTTTTGTTTTGAGTTCAGGCAAACGTTTTTACTCTCACTGCCACGTGGTTATTCTCTGCAGTGCTATATTTTGAACATAAATTGAATCATATGCACTTGTGCATTGACAGAGATACATGTAGGAAAGTAACATGGGTTTTAAAATATACATGCCAGAAATTTATAAGCTCACGTTTTGAAAGTTAATCATGTAGAGATGTATTGCAGGATCAGGGAAAAAGTAGATTCCTTTAGATCTGCGTAGCATCTACAGCCAGTGATATCTTGATATTGAGTTTTCCTTTACTAAATCTCACTCAACAGTTTATGCTTGAGTGGATCATTTAACACGTATAGGTAATTAGAGATGCACAAGCAGATTAGAAATGTGTAGTAAAATTCAATCTGAAACCGGGGTAGTAATTTGAGATGCACAAGCAGATTAGAAAGGTGTTTCATGGTGTTATGGAAGGCCTAGTTTTGAATTTGATCTTCTTGTGATTTGGGGAGGCAGGGTTGTAAACAGAAAGTGCAGAATGACCTCATACTAGTTTTCTTTATAGCAAAGGCACTTCAAAAAGAAAAAGGAAAAATAGCTCACAGATTGACAATGTGGTAGTGTTTGGCTGCTTCATTCTCTGTTCACTCCTGTTATATGGTCATTATTTCTCGCATGAGGTGATTTTATGCATATTCTGAATATTTATCAATTTGGGTATTGCAGGCAAGAACTTTGAAAAGGTATGCGAGATGTGCCACATGACTCTGAACAAGGTACTGCTATATGGCGACAATGGCACCATCTCTTCTGGAGGCGTACGGCTTGGTAAGTTCAATTTGCACAACTTTTTTACAATTTATCAAACGGCAGTTCACCTGCATACTAAATTTTGTCCTCCAAAAGTGCTCAGCTTCAATAACACTTTGCTGTTTATTCTGCAGGCACCCCAGCTATGACTACCAGAGGGTGTGTGGAGTCTGATTTCGAGACGATAGCCGACTTCCTTATTCGAGCTGCCAAGATAACAAACGCATTGCAGAGGGAACACGGTAAGGCGGGATTTCTCAAGGCTCTAGAAAACAACAAGGACGTTGTCGAACTAAGGTCACAAGTGGAGGCCTTTGGTGTGCAGTTTACCCTTCCGGGTTTCGATGGTGTGAATAGCAATTTGGGAGATGTCTAAAGTAAAAATGAATGCTTCTTGGTAGTAATATTACTGAAGATTTGAAGTGATTATTAATTTTTTTACACAATTGAATCTGCCACAAGTTACCTTCTGTTTTGTTACTCCTACACGATGTTTCTTAGATCTTTTAGGTTTTGAAATGGTCTGAAAGTAAATTTTGTTGTCAGTACCCTACTGGGCATGTGATATTTTGCATTTTGTTGGGATAAGTATTGAATTATGTGTTTTACAACAGTCTTAAAAGTGTTACAAGTTACAATTGGCAAGTCACTTCGATTTGATTTACAAGTCTTAAAAAAAACTGTCAGTTCCCTACTTGGCATGTCAAATTTTGCATTCAGATGGGATAAAGAAAGTGGGCATTTAATATGCAATGCTGAATTATGTGTTCACAGCAAACTCTTTAAAGTGTTACAACTGGCAAGCCTTATAATTGATCAGGTCAAATATTCATAATTATACTTTAGCCTATGATTATAAATCATTTCTTTTCTTCTCTTCCATATTATTATTCAATGTCATATCACTTCTTTAATGTAAAGCATGCGAATTTTATTTTTACTCGAGTGTTATTATTTTTGAACCGCATACTACTTTAGTAGTCAAGTTTTTTATTTCATCATACCTAGTTCTCAAAACCAAATCCACTCATATTTTTTCAGATCCTGTGTGATGTAGGAAAGTCTTGGATTAATGTCTTATATGTGTGACAAAGACAATTGATGTAGCTAATGGGCCATACCTCACATGCCCATCATCATCATTATCTCATTCTGAATAGTTCTCTGAATCCCCAAAGAACACAAATTCCTCTCAAATGATTCCAAGAACAAAGGCATATTGCTAATTAATGCTAGGTACACACAAATACAATTACAACATCAGTTCAAGGCCAAAAAGGCCTCCCCTAAATCTCTAGAACAACCACATTACATGAAAAACCCAATCAACCAACTCTATACACAAGCAAAGTACATCAAACACCACAGAATCAACAAGACCCAGGAAAAGAGCCCGACCCGATAGTACGATGCGCCCGATATCTCGTACGAGTCCACGGCCAAAGGCATACCGTCGCTGTTGAGGCTACATGACTTTGGACTCGTTCCGTTGTGACTCTCACTCATCATAATCACCCTTAAGACGGAAGTGACGGTGTGCATGTACTTGTTTCGGTTCTTGGCCAGGAGCCACGTCAGACCCATGAGCTGGCAGTCCTTGAGCTTCATCTTGCTTGTTCGCTCTGACATTGCTGTCGAGTTTCCGGTCTTGCCCTTGTTCAGCTGTGGAAAAAAGAGTGGGTGTCTAGCATTATTGATGGCATAAGTCCAAGAGTGAGCAGACAGAAAATGGGAGCAGGCTAAAGAAACAAACAAGGCTTGTCATATATAGAAGAAATACATTACAGATGGAATCCAATGAATGGAGATAGATTTACCATGGCAGGCATTGGCTGTTAAGGATATAGATCTTAACAGTCTGATTATGGACATATAGTAGTTACAACTTACAAGTGAACACTCAGTACTCATCAGATTGGACTAGATATTAGTTACACTTGGGCTGAACAAACAAGTAATGATTTTGTTGGACCAAAAATTTAACAAAAAAAATCCTTTTGTAAATTTGAACAAATGTTTAATCGCACTAGCCAAAGTAGCTAGGTGAGTAGGTGCCTTGTCAATATCATAGATCCACTTAAAAGTTACAAAAAATAAATTGTACCAGACCTGAATAGACAGTATAGTTATGATGTAAACGTGAAATTAACTAATCAGGGTTCAGACATGACATGATTTCACTTCAAACTAAAAAGGACACACACAGAAATCAGCATGGTTTATCAAGACTTTAAATCATTCCATCACTTTTATATGTAGCACAGTAATGCAAATTAATTGATCTAACCTGCCAAAGAAAACAGTCAAAGAAAGCCCAATAAACTGGCATTAACCCAATGATACCACCCGCTTAACCAAGTTTATGATGGGATGATCCAAAATCTTAGTTGTTTTCCTTCATGTCAGTAATGAAATCAAACCCAACAAAGTTGCTAGATTCATGTTATTTAAGGTTTTGGGTACTAGAATTCAGAGCACATTGAATTTCCTGATAAAACCCAGATCAGATCTGGTTTGCATATATGATTAAACTCCATATTCACCTGATGGCGACATAAACAGGAAATAGATATCATCAATCTTGACAGCTAGAGTGAAGTAAAGGCTGTTTTGGATGTTTCTATCAGCACAAAACCATATTAATAAGCTGACAAAAGACCATCTTTCATTTTTTTGTCAACTTGTCTTCCATGTTTCAGTTGCATTTACCTTCAATTGTACTTCTATTCTAAGTTCATACATCAATTGATCAAATCTTAAGAAATCAATTTCTTTACCATTATGTGGCTCGTTTCATACTAGTACTAGTAATACCTTTCATTAAATGAATATGCATTTAACATGCTTTATACTAACACTTTCAATGTCAAACTGCACATTTTTTTATGATATCATACCATGAGTAATTTGCTTATTTTTATAGCATAAAAAGTCTCATCACGTGTCCACCACTCTTCCATGTTGTCCACTTAAAAGGGAGTAAAATTAGTACGAATTATGAGTATATTTTTCCTAAATGATCATTAGCTTTGACCCAAATCGCCAGGCATTAGCAAATTTTCACTGGAAATTTAGTTTTACAGCCTTTACAAAGCCTTTCTTTTCACCCCCACAAAAAAAAAATTCCAATCATGCAATTTATTAGTGCTATTTACCAAAAGAAAAAGAAAAGGTCATTTATCCCAATAAAGAAAGGCTCAGCTTTAAAAAAGCAAAGTAAAAAAGGCGTAAACCAAACAGAACCCAAGTAAAAGCCACGCATACGCAAAATTAAAAATTAAAAAATACAAAAAGAAAGTAACGAACAGACAAACAAACCTTTACCAAATTCCCCCAAATTCAATTCGGCCACCCGCCATTAAAACCCTAGCCAGCTCAGAGTCCCTCAGACCAAAACCGAATCATCAAATTTCGCAGATCGATTCGTCCACGTACCTTATTGAGACTCCTCAAGCACTTGGAGCAGCCAGCAAGGACGCCATTACCGGATTCTCCGTCGCAATCGGCCTCGAGCTTTCGGAGGCGGTTTCCGGCGAGATCTCCGTCAAAGGCGTCGGGACAGGACATCTGGCGGAGGCGGATGCCGCAGTAGCAGTAGACGACGTCGCAGGTGGAGTTAGGGCGGGGGAGGTTGAGACCTCGGTCGGCCATGGCGGACTCGAGGGTTTCGACGCAGGTCTCGGAGTCGTCGGGGAGGAGAGGCATGTCGTAGGATCCGGAGGCGGATCGGGAGCGGCGGGAGAGGGAGGAGGGGGAATAGGAGGAGTAGAGCCAGGCGGCGAGGACGGGACAGCATCGGAGGCGGTGGAGGGGCCCGTAGGAGGTGGAGCCATGGCCGTCTATGCAGGAGGAGCGGACGGAGGGGAAGAGGGAGGACGGGAGGGAGACCGGGCAGGCCGAGACCGTTGATTGCTCCGGGAAGGAAGGGATTGTAGAAGGAGGGGAGTTTGAGGAGACTGGGAGGAAGGTTTGGTCAGGGAGGGGTGAAGGGAGGGAGGGAGAAAGGAGGAGGAGGAAGGAGAAGATTATGGAGGAGGAAGTGAGCGACATTGTGAGGAGGAGGGAGGAATGTGGGAGGAGGAATGGAGTGAGGAAGAAGATAATGGCTATGGCGGAGGGGAGAGGAATGATGTTGAGAGTGATGGTACTAGTGGGGGGCCTCTGTGCTCTCAAGCTCTCAAGAGCTAACAGCTTTTTTTTTTTCTTTTTTCTTTGGTTTTTTGTAAGTTGAGTTTAATAGGACTTGGGCTGTTAAATTGTAGGCTTTGTTGTAGCCCAATTGGTATGAATGTGATGGGGTAGTTTAATGTTAGTTGGTAGATTAATACAGGGGGCGGTTGCCTAGTTGGGTAATCACCATTAATGATTCTAGATTATCCTGTGTTTTTTAATCGTTTTTCTGTTGTGTGTTCTTACACATGATAAGCATACCAAAAATAGAGATTAAAATCATAAAACGAAATAGTGAACCCATCACAAAAAGAATTAAAAGTAAAAAATTTAAGATTTACAAAATCTTTCTATTATTAGCCTCCTATAGTGTGTGCCCATGGTAGAAAAGTCTTTTTTTATAGGGTATTTAAGTTTTATACTCCACCATTGTCTAGTAAAAGTTGTGTCTTATTGTGTCTTGATAATGTTTGTGCCATTATTGTTTTTGAGTCCTATTTATTTATGAAACATATGCCATGTGTGGTTTGCTGATACAAATTCATATTCTCTCTGTTCCATATTAGATGTTTTGTGCCTTACTTTTTTGGTCAATAGTAACTAGAGTGTTTCTTTGGCTATGTTTATGTAAAAACATGAGTGGTGAGTGGTCATTGGTGAGGCTAATCCCACTACTTAAATACTAAAGTCAAGATCTAATCCCTCTTCCTTTCATCCAAAGAATCAAGAAATACCAATACAACATTACAGCATGTATAATATATTCTTTGCTAACAAATGTGCATATATGCGATAATTAATTACGCTTATAGTAAATCTGGTACAAAACAAATGTGCAACTATGCGACATCGACTGAGCCGGTGTCAAAATCTCTCGGAAGTTGTTTCATTTACTTTCTGTATTAAATTGTGGGTAGTTTGTTTTTTATTGCATGACACCCAAACAACGTGAATGGATCAGAATTTCAGAATCTATTGCTAACTTATTGTGCAGGTCCACTCCAGTTATAAGTCCGTCCTTCAGTTTGCACTATAAACCATGTCATTCCCGTGATTTAATCAATGCTGCAAAGTTTATTTAATACTCCGTACTAGTGTAGTGTCCATTATCCATGTACATGTAGGATGGAAGAAGAGTCAAAATTCCTAAAAGAGTGTAAATTTTGTACTCTGAAAATTGGTAAATTTACTGTTGTGAGAGTCGGTCCTAACATTTCGGAGGCCCTTGGCAAAATATAAATTGAAGACCCTATATAGCCAAAATACAATTTATGAACATAATTTGCTTCATTTTCACTATTAGTTTGCTTAGTTTGCTTCATTTTGAACTTAGTTTGCTTCATTTTCACTATTAAATGCACTAATGAACCACAATACAATTTATAAACATAAAAATTCATGCTAATAGTCTTATGAGCACACTTCAAAAACCATCATCGTTCATCCCAAAGAAACAAAACACGTAGATGTACAAACTCCTTGTGTCAAGCATTAGAAAAATGATTATGATCTTAAAAATTAGCAAAAAAGATCTCAATGGAAATTTGAGTATCTTACTGATACGAGAATACACACAAATTAATTAATTAAGCACCAAATTAGTGAATACCTCTCACAAATTAATTACTTATCAAATCCGTGAAACACCCCCTAAGTTCACACTACTAGCAAAAACTAATTCAAGCACACAAAAATTACTAAATAACCTTCAGGCAAAAAAATTACTAAATCACCACCTTTAATCAAACTAGTCTAAAACACCATTAAACTACCCAAATCAACCAACTATAAATCTAATAACTATAACTAATCAATTGATTAATTCAAATAAACTGTTAAGTATAGTAAATCTTACTGAAAAGTAACACATGAATCAACTACGGTTTGCAAAATTCCTTCAAAAAATCATATCCAAGAACAATAATGATGATTCTGACTAAAACAAACAACAAAGATGAGATTAATAAATATGGCAGTGGGAAATAGAGGACGGAGAGTTAATGATAATTTGATACGGATAAACTAAAATTCATTTCTTAATTTCCTCTCTCTTTCTCTATGCTGTCTAAATTTGCTTTCTCTTTCTCTCTAAAGAGATCTTTCCATTTCTGTTAATTGATGCGATAGAGTATTTTTCTTTTATCTATCACCTTAATTAATAGCAAATTATTTATTTATGGAACGAAATATATAATATTTATTAGGAGAACAAACTTGTGCTACGCATGTGAGAAGTTCTTTGCAGGTGTTTTCCAGTTTATCTAGTAGACTAATAATAATGAGTAAGATACAATTTAGAAGAAAAAAAATAATATGGAGTACACCTCCTAAATTTATATTATATATAGATACTAAAACTATCTGGGCTAGGGGTCCCCTATTCCCTTGGGACCTTGGGCCATCGCCCTAGACCAACAAGGCAAAAGCCCGGTCCTGACTACTCTCCTCAAGGACCCAACTACCTATGGTCAGTTCAGTTCGCTGCAAACAATTCAACCAAGCACAAACCATAAGGCTTTAAACCTAGCAAATTCAGCCATTTATGCAGAACTTCTAACAATCAGCTAGCAAACCTGAATGTATATACTTCAATCCGCGCAGAAGTTGGTACAAGAAGAACTGATAATGTTGAGGACTAAGATCATCATTTGCCTTGATAACTTGATGAAGATCAGACTCCATGAACTCAAAAACAGCATAAATATCTCTAAACTATCTACTAGAAGGCGGTAGTATAATGTACTTTATTTCTACAATATCGGGATGGCGAAGAAGCCTCAGTAGCTTAATCTCCCTCAATATCCGAGTTGCATCAAATACATTCTCGAAAACATCATTTATCTTCTTTATTTCTAAGTTAAGTTCTCGTATGGCTCTTGACAAGAAACGGTGAAATTTTAATTGTTCATGATGAAAGCGTTTAGGAGTACTTAGTTCATCAATGAATTAGCCACTAATCATTAGTCGGAAACGATCAATGAAATATACAGAATGAGGAGGATGAGGAGTGGCAACCGAAAAAACAAAAACAAAAGAAGCATAACGTATCATGGAAAAAACCAGAATTTGAACTTATCAAACTTAACTTTTACGGGTCAAAACTTGTTAGTACACAAAATATGTCAGTGTACAGGTCTCAATTCCTTCTTCAATGATCTTCAATGTTCTTCCACTCCACGAGCCTTTCTCCCTTCAATGACCTGCAAAACAATGGATCAAGGGGCGAGCGACCCCTAATCCACCTCCGATGCTTAAGTCAGTAAGGGCAATGTTGATCAAAGGCGTCAGGCAGAGCGATAGCTTAGAACTTGACTTACCAGGCACATGCATGCATGTGTATTTATAGAGGAGAGGGACAGGAGGGGGAGAGGCGCGCGTCCCAAGGCAAACCGGCCCATTAGGGTTAGGGTTTCGCGATATCTTGCTCCCCAAGTCAACCAAATATCTTATCTCAGGCGAAGATAAGATTCTCCTCCATAAATAATATCCTAACTAGAGTAACTACCCTAATAAAGGATAAAGCATAATAAATATGGATAGCAAAATAAATAAGATAGAGAATTAAATGCTAACTAATTAATAGGGAAATTTGCCCGCCCACAAAACTGAATGACGAGCCGACCTTATCAGGATTTGTTATTAAAAAAACACATGGGAGATATGATCTGCATGGAGGCTAGAAATACGGTAATAAGTCAATTTTGATTGTTGAAGCTCTCGGTCTTTGAGATGGAGTTAGGAAAGCCAAACAAATAGGTTATAAAAATGTTGAAATTGAAAGTGACAATTTGATAGTCATCGAAGCTGCCAAGGGCATGAGAAAAATGTTCTTGGGAGATTGACGTATTGATCTCGGAAATCTAAACCTTTCTCGAAAGATTCGAGTTAGTCAAGCTTCACATATGTGAATAAGGCTCTTAATGGCGTGACTGATAAAATTGCAAAACTGGATCACAATCTCCCTATTGATCATATTATGAATCGCCAATAACTTAAAGTTCTCATATGCTCTAGGTTGTTCCTCGTTAATCATTGACTTATAAAAAAATTCAACGAATTAGCTACTTTAACATCAAGTGATATTTAAATTAGTTAAATTTTGATAGTAAGGATGAGATCGACATAAGATAAGCTTTCCAACAAGAGCTCCTGATGCCATCTATTGTATTAATTATGCATAATCTTTTGCTCTTAAAGATGTTTCGATGTTCTCTTAACACGAACGCCTTGTATCACCACAATGGTCGGGCGCCTTTGGCATTAGTCAATGAATAGATTCTAGGATGTGGTTACTTACCATGCAGCTTAGTGTCCGTTTGGAACCATTGGACAATTCTAGAGTCTCCCGCTAGCGGGAGAGCTTTGGGTCCTATTTCCATACTGTAGTACCCCCATGGGTGTAGAAATTTTGCAAGCGAGAGCAACTCCCACTGGGCACTACCGTCAGTGCCAAACGAAGGCTAAATGTTTTGTGACTTGTTTGATTTCTATATCCCACCAAAAATAAGTTTGGCGAATTCATATTCCGGTTTTCAATGTTATTAGATTTTTCTTTTATTGGTTTTCGTATGTTACATATTAAAGTTGTCCTATCTTACTTATTGAAATTGTCGTATGTTATTTATTGAAGTCGAGTTGAAACACGCCCGAAAAACTATTAAGATGTAAATTTTCCATGGTTCAACACAACTACATCTATTTGGACGGTGTTGTTCAAATAAAGATTACTCAGTCAAGATTGCTGCCTGATTTGTAATTGTTTTCATGGATTTTGCAAAATTTGATAACAACATTCTTTAAAAAAGAAAAAAAAAAGAGCTGACCTACCCTCTCGTTTAAAAAAAGAAGAGAAAGAAAAATACCATAAAGGGCAAAAAAAGACCCTAAAAACGCCAGCCTGTACTTTTAATAGAAGAACAACACTCGGAACTTCCTCTGTCCCTGAAACTCCATAATAACAAGTCGGCGTCCCTCTCCGTCACTCTCTTTGCTTCCGGAGCAAGTCCACCGGTCAATTTCTCCGGCGTCGGCCTCGATCTCTCTGCTGGCTCCGCCCCCGCCGCCTCCGAAGGCCTCCTCCTCCTCTGGCCGAATCTAGTAACGCTCTCTACTTCGTCCTCTTCTTCCATTGTTCTCTCCTATTTTTCATTACCAATTGCAATTGCTCGTGAAATTCGACCTTGAAAAGGTTAGGTTGTTATGGCGGAATTGTCGAGAGAAGCATGATTTGATGATAAATTTGGTTGATTTGGTCGATTTTGAGTTAAAGTGCAGTGTACCGAGTCAATTTGGATTGAATTAGGGTTTCGGAGATATTCCGGTGTGATTTAAATTTTGTTTCTTCAAATTCTATCCTTTTTTGTTCTCTTGAGGCTCGTTTGATGTGTGGATTTGTAAACAATCTCATCTTTAGGGTTTTCGTAGAATGGCGTCGAATCTCCCGAGTTCTGCTTCTACTAGCGGGACCCAAACTGCCCCCGGCGGGATGCGTGGTCGGCCGCCACAGTATTTTTCCAGAACAGGGATGGGTTGGCCGAATGGTGGTCAGGCGATGCCCGGCCCGGATCCGTATCAAGCTCATCCAGCCTGGTCCAATTCCCAGGCCTACCCGTATCCGCCAGGGCCGCCACCATCAATGGCACCGCCATTGCCGGATTCCTCATATCCTCCTCCTCTTCCTCCAATGAATGCGCCACACCTGGCCCAACCGAGCTCTATGTATTACCCTTCATCACAGTACTCTCAGTATATTCAACAGCCTTTGCCACCTCCACCGCCACCTCCGCCCTCACCTCCTCCTAACGCTGCGATCCCACCACCGCCGCCTCCATCATCCCCACCACCACCGCCTCCCTCGGCTCCTCCACCACCTGCTCCAGTAGCTAAAAGTAAGGAGGGTGGGATGGATAGGGGTAGGCATGACAGGGACCGAGATAGAGAAAGAGGAGACAGAAGGGTAAGTAGAGAAGGAGATCAACAGGCTTTTTCTAAACATAAGCCCCCTGTACATACAAATAGATCAAACGGGCCACCAGGAAGCAGGGTAGAGACAGAGGAAGAACGGAGGATAAGGAAGAAAAAGGAGATGGAAAGGCAAAGGCCAGAAGATAGACACTTGCATCACCATAAGGATCCACAAAAAGCAGCACACCAGAAGGCTCAATTGATGAGCTCAGGGACAAAGGGTCCAGAACGGTCTTCAGGTTCACGTATGGGTGAAAGACGTACTCCTGCTCCATTATTGAATGCCGAGAGGATGGAAAATCGGTTGAAAAAGCCTACGACGTTTTTATGTAGGATGAAGTGAGTACCTTACATTCACTACTCTCTTTTATTATATTTTTTTACTTGTCGTTTGATATTTGGGGTGCTGTTAAATCAATGCATTCTGTTTTATTCTTTAGCGTAACATTAGGCTTAGGTGACTCGAATAAGAAGATTGTTATATACTTACAGGTTATCATCTATGTTGAAAGTGAGATTTAGGTAACAATTTTGGTAGAAGAGAAGAAGGGGATGTGGAAGGGGTTAAGAAATATTAGCAACTTTTTGCAGACAGATGCATCTAGATGATATTTATCAGATTTAAACATATGCACAAAATGTTCTGCTAGCTTTTGAGAAGCTCAGTGTCTTGGTTGAAAGTTATAAAACAAAGATATTTTTTGCAGTTATGGCCCATCAGCTATAACTTATCACTGCTATATGACAGCTTCAATGTTTCGTTAGGTTTCGCAATGAGCTGCCAGATCCAACTGCACAGCCAAAGCTTATGACCATTAAAAGAGACAAGGATCGGTATGCTATCTCACTCCAGCCTATTGACTTTATTCAGAAGTGTGCTTGATTACTGGATGCTGTTTCGCTTTCTGTGTGTTTTCTTGCTTTTGTGGAATATCATGTTTCTCTTGGGTTTTATTTGCATTTCCTCTCTTACTGTCATTGACCTTTTAAAGGATATATTGCTGACAGGTTTGCAAGATATTCAATTACTTCCTTGGAAAAACTGCATAAACCTAAGCTGTACACCGACCCTGATCTCGGGATACCACTTGACCTTCTTGACCTCAGCATATACAAGTATTATTTTGCATACGTTTTCTCTTTTGTTGCTGATTCTTCTGGTAGTGACATTGTTTCTTCAGCATCTTTAATTACCGATTTGGTTGTTCTTTTCCATTAGTCCACCTAGAGAAAGGCCACCACTTGCTCCAGAAGATGAAGAATTGTTGCGTGATGATGAGCCAGCAACCCCATTGAAGAAAGATGGGCTCAAAAGAAAAGAGCGCCCTAGTGATCAAGGTCTTTCTTGGCTTGTCAAAACTCAATATATCTCCCCTCTTAGCAACGAGGCAACAAGACAGGTTATATTTCTTGTGGTTCCTTATGTTTTTGGGTGGTCTGGTGTCTGAATGCAAATATGCTTTCTGACCCAACAAATTGATGTGTGCAGTCGTTGTCTGAAAAACAAGCTAAGGAATTGCGTGAAAGTAGAGAAGGTCGGAACCTTCTGGATAATGTACACAGCAGGTTAGTTATTCTGTACTTGAGGAGAATATTTTCACATAACAGGTAGTTGCTTGCTTTTTACAAACGCATTTCTTAAATGATGTATTTCATTTCCCTCAGGGAGAGGCAAATCAAGGAGATATTGGCCTCATTTGAGGCAAGTAAATCGCGACCTGTCCATGCAACCAATAAAGCCTTACAGCCTGTGGAGATAATGCCACTGCTACCTTATTTTGATCGGTATGTATTATCTGAAATTCCTAATATGCATTCATTGGCTACATCCATACTCTTGTTTTTCCAGAAGGAGAGTACGAATCTGAAAATGTTGCAATTCAGTCAAGTGCTAATGATATAATTAATTTATTTGCTTTGCTTTGAATGTGGTCATGCTACTGCAGTCATGATGATGAGTTTGTGGTAGTCAACTTTGATGGTGAGCCTACAGAGGACTCCGAAATGTTCAGCAGAATGGACAAGTCAGTTCGAGATGCTCATGAGTCAAAGGTATGACAGTTAGTTTTCATGCTTTTTTTATACGATATTGAAGAATTATGTGATTTCCCTCCATGTACTCCAAACTTGATTGATGATCCATGCAGTAATTACAAATTTGATTCTAACATCAAAGAAAACCGTTGGAGCCTTTTGTAAAACTGATCAAAACCTAGCTTGTGAACCAAGCATGAGAATGAACCTTGGAAATCAATTGTAAAGATTTTTCTTGCCTAATAGTTGTTAAAACTTATAAAAAGGCCAGTTCAATCAGCGGTATCATGAGTATCTAATAAAGGGCCTCAGGCGTCAGGACCATTATCTTCATCATGTCAAACTTATCACTCTCTTTAGAGAAATGTGACGCTTCTTGTTTGACTAAAGGATTCGCTCTTGTGAACTTTAGGTTCATACTGTACCTCGAGCCTTTTGGTATTGATTGC
Source organism: Polygonum aviculare (assembly GCA_934048045.1). NCBI lineage: Eukaryota > Viridiplantae > Streptophyta > Magnoliopsida > Caryophyllales > Polygonaceae > Polygonum > Polygonum aviculare. Next base: position 2,243,278 of record OW204024.1, read on the forward strand.
TATACTGCAATTCCATATATATGCTTAATGAAAATCACTTGTAATGCAGGCCGTCATGAAAAGTTTAATAGCACCAAGCTCAGATCCTGACAAGCCTGAAAGGTTTCTCGGTTACATGGTTCCAGCTCATAATGAGGTAGTTTTACTAGCCTTTGAAATCCCACTGTCTTGTTATTGTATTTATATTTACAATTTTATCATCTTACTAGAATTAATAAGTTTAATCAAGGATCATCGATATGGAACTTAGCAGTCAGAAGAACTTGTCTAAAACCCACATATACTGTCATCATTCAATCATTTCTTTTTTTTTTTAAAAAAATTTCTTCACTGGTGATAGAATAGGAATTTGAATTTTGCATTCCAACTTTCAGGTATCAAAGGACATATGTGAAGAAGAGGAGGATATTTCATACACCTGGGTTCGAGAATACAACTGGGAAGTATGTACTAGAATTTACCTTCTTTTCTTTACTATTTGCCAACTCTACTATCACAGCTGGTTTAGAGTATGATTTCTTCTTTTGTGGATCAACAGGTTAAGGGTGAAAGCTTGGATGATCCTTCAACCTATCTTGTTGCATTTGACGATAATGTGGCACGGTACCTGGTATGAATTTTCCCTTCTGCATAGAACCCTTATTTTCGAGAAGGACCCTTATTTCCAAGAAGGGGAAAAAAAAGCCCTAAAAACATAATGCAGTTAAAATCTCATCCTGATCTGTACCATGCTGCAGCCTCTTCCTACAAAGCTTGTTCTAAGAAAAAGAAGATCCAAAGAAGGAAGACCCAACGAAGAAATCGAACAATTCGCCCCACCTGCCAAAGTGACAGTCAGGCGGGCAGATACCGTTGCTGTAATCGAAAGAAAAGACCCGGCGGTATAACATTCGATCTGGATGGCTCATTACAGTCAACAAATCCAGAGTCCGTTTTCTGATTCTGATGTGTGTTTTCTTTTGAAGGCTCATTCGTATTCGAGGCGAGGCGCATCGAGCTCACGCGGAGCAGATATGGACGTTGAGGACGGCTATGGGGATCTAGACACAGGAGATGCTGACATGGTTCAGTCAAGTGGAGCTGAGGATGACCCCTATGAAGATTGAGAGCATAACTTAAGATCAAAACTGAGTATAAATTATAAAGCACGAAACTTTGTAGCACTAGTCTTAGCGTGCAACAAGATTGACAAATGGATCCTAATTTACATACCATGTCTCTGTTGTAGGATTATAGCCAATTGTAGCTGGAGAAGATGCTCAAAGTAGGAGATGTTTTTTTTCTTGAGTAATGAGATCACAGAACCTGATCATTACAGCACCATTCTCAATTTTTAAGCCATGTTTTCTGTACAACAAGCCTTTTTACATCAGTGTACTGTAATGTAGTAATTGCTAATAATTTGGCGTTGCCTAATTACTCTACTTCAAGTAGAAAATTTATCCAAAAATAGGATTTTTTTGAATTCTGACAGTTTACAAAAATTGATCAATTAATTGATTTTTATTATAATGAAATGTTATTTTTATTATATCTTTTCCCCCTTAGCAGATACGAAGCAAAATCTCAGTACCCAATTTTGAGGGTTTTGGGGAAGAAACGCTCTGCAGACCAGCTTAAACCTCCGACCTTTAGCGCCGTCGCCGGAAATTTTTCGCCGGCCGTAAAGACGATGGGGAGTTCAATTGTGCTGTCGTCGTTCCGAGCGACGCTAATCTGTACACACAAGCCCTTGGCCTTCCAAATTCGCCGCCATACTCGCACAATCCTCAGCCTCCCTCGCTATCGGAACTTCCTACTCTACGCACCTTCTTCTTCTTCTTCGTTTTGCTCTTCTGCTGTTTCCGCCGTTGAAACGGCGTCGTCTTCTTCGAGCTCTTCGCCGGCGAAAATCTGCGCTTGGCCGGAATGGATGACTTTTGTTGACCGCCTCCAGTCCCGAGGCTACCTTGTTCCCACTACGACGTCGTCTGATGAGAGCGACGATCTGTATAAGGACATGAATGTGCTGAAGAACGCTTGCCTGAGCTTTGCTCGTGACCGATTTGATGTTTTCAAGTAAGCTGTTTCTCCTGTCAATTGCAATGTGTTATTATTGAATTGAATTGAGATTAGGTCCCTTGTTTCGTCAATTGTCAGGTTTTGTTGAAATTGATTGAGATTGACTGTGTTTTGTTGTGGTAGTTCCTTGTCTAAGGACGATGTTCAAGCAGTTGTGGAGGGTGGATGCCCTAATATCAACCGAAAAGTCGTCAATTCGGCCAAACGGTTGAGAGCTTGCACAGGAGTAGAAGAAGCTGATGTGAGTGTTCTGTATGCTTATTTTGCTTCTGGTTTGTATATGATGGTTGATAAGAGGATATTCAAAGAGAGGAGTTTGGAATAGTTAGAAAAACTTCTCAATTCTTGATATGAATGTCTATATGCCCTTGCTATGTCCTTATGTTTGTGTGCTTTTGTGAATGGAACATAAATAAACTGCAGGCTTGTGGAGTATGTGATCTAAAAAGCTCCTGTGACAGAGCTTATGTGACACTTCAGGAGAACGAATCAGGTGCAAGAACAGTAGACATCGTGCGTATCTTGTTGTTCTATGTGCTAGAGCAGTCGGCGAATTCGCAAGAAGTTCAGTCTGCTGCTAAAGAGCAGGCTCATTTGTCTGCTAAAAGATTGCTCTTGGAACTGGTTGAGCTAAGTGAAACGCCCCTAGACTCGGGACTTGTAATGCCTCCTGTGAATTTACCTGTAAATAAAGTTCATAAAAAAGTGGCCACAGATGGAGGAGATTCTACTTCTACCAAGTAAAGTCACTTCACCTCTACTACGTATTTGCTTGTAATTTTCTTACTTAAAGTTATAACATGGTGCAAATAACCTTTGCTTGAGTAATAGTAAAACAAGAGACTTGATAAAGGGTTTCTAAGGACCAGTTTGATCAATTGATTTGTGTAGAAAGCTCAGTCCCCTTTGTGTTATTGCCTGTGTTTTCTGTCATATGGTATCATTAGTTAAAGTTTATTTGTGATTCACTGATCCATTATGATTATGTGTAGCACATTTCATTAGTTATCTGGTAGAAGTAAACATGGTATGGTCTCCAACACTACCATCAGTTCATAATTTGTGATGCTTCTAAAATCTATCTCAGGTTTAGTTCCGCTAACCCCAGAAGAAATGTCAGATCCTCAAAGTACATTAAGCCTGGTCCCCGTGAACGTGATAATGACGAAGCTGAATTGTTGAAAGGGGACTGGATTTGCTCCAAGTGAGTGAAAATCATTTGTACTTTCAAGAGCATTTCAATTGAAATTTATCAGGGCAAATTGTTTTCTTAGTTTGTTGCATGTTGTGCTTAACTTAACTTCCATGCTTTTTTTTTTTTTTTATCAAACTTCCATACATATTTGGATTCTCTTCTTGCAGGTGCAAATTTATGAATTTCAGCAGAAATGAAATGTGTCTAAGATGCAGAGCTGACGGGCCCGAGAGGGTTGACATGATTAATATGGAAATGAAGAAAGGAGATTGGAATTGCCCTGAGTGAGTATTCTTGATTCAAACCTCTTATTATCTTAAGATTGATGGTTTTGATTTCTCCTCATTCATTTATAGAGTTTTACAATCTTATGAATGACTCCTTGTAGGTGCAATTTCATGAACTTTGCCAACAACAAAAAGTGTTTCCGCTGTACTGGGCCAAGGCCACCTAGAGAGCTCAGGGACGGAGAATGGGAATGCCCGTCGTAAGTCTTTCATATACAACAACTCCATCTCCATTTAGACTTAGTCTTGACCAATCAGTTTGCTGAATGAGATGACAAAATACATGTGTGCATTCTTTTTGTTGGTAGGTGTGACTTCTTGAACTTCAGAAGAAATTTTGTTTGCAAGAAGTGTCAAGTTAAACGCCCCAAGGAGAAGGCCCTTCAACATGAATAGAGGTCTGCTCTACCCACAAAAATGCATAAAGAGACACCAGACGCACAACCATTTTGAATTTTCCATTTGTTTTTTTCATGTCATTTTGTTTTCTTTTGCTATATCTTGTAGGGTGGTGGGCGTGATATTATGTAGGCTTTTTTTGGTCATTGTGATGTAGTTGGAACTTTCTGATGCTCTTTGCTAGTTAGAAAAATGTGATGTCCGTTATACGCCTTTAGTACGTTTTTTTTTTCTGTCTGAAAGTTAGAATGTTCATTGTTCTACAATGATAATAATGTTATCTATGTTGTACACTGATTTTAATGTTATCGATATACATATGTTATCTATATACTTAGCAGTGTTATGTATGATAGATTTTGGTGAACATCAACAATAAAACCACTCTTTGTGGCAGAAGGGTGCCATAATTATTGGTTCACCAGAATGTCAAGAATGTTCATTGTCTTCCTCAACTTCATTCATTTACAAATCAAGGTTTTTTTCCCTCTAAATTGAAAGTTAGATTTTAATAAGTGCTCAAATATTAAGATTCTTGGACAACATGTATGTGACCTACAAATGTAAACAATCAAGTTGCATTAATATAACTGGTGTCATAAGCAATATGTCAAGAAGGCCAAAAACTCTTGTAGGACAAATCATCCAAAAATGATTACTATTAAAGATTATAATAACGATTTGATTTTATAATATTGCAACTATATGTAAGAACAAAGCGTATCATCTGCGGATATGTAGTATTTTATATTATTTGGATAGTGTACAATAATACATGGCTAACAAAATAATATAAAAATATTGGTAAATCTTAACACAAACAAAACTAAATTTTTATAAAAATTAAATAATGTCACCACATGTTTAGCAAGTTGAACAAATACTTTTTGGGTACGAATTTAGTGACAAAAACTTGATTTTGGAGTTAACAATTATAGAACTCAGTCCAGAAATCCAGATGTGTATTTGGGGTTTTATCGCACTCTGGAGTTCACAGTGAGATTCCAGGCTCGATATTTTACTTCATTCACACCCCAATCACCATCCCTTCCCTATTCGCTTGTCCAGTTTCAGACCCAACTCAAAACTTAACTCTCCCACACGAAATTTCATTCAATCTGTCGGATCCTTCAGCAAAGACGTGAAAAAGATAGGATCTTTTGCTTCGCTGACTAAATTAGGGTTTGCCTTAGTGCTTGATACATCACGTAGCAGAAAAGGGTTTCTTAATTTGTTAAAGAATTGAGGACTAGTCATGTACAATTGGGGTTTCTGATATCTCAGAAAATGTTTCCTCTCAGGTTAGTATTCTTGCTCGTTGGGCCTTTTTCTGCTTAGTATGGGGTGTTCATCTCGATTTTGAAATACTGTTTGTTCAATTGGGATATGTTATCATATCACAGCCATATGTGTGATTAATTGCTTTCAATTTGGGAGAAGTAATTGTGTATCTGCAGCTACAGACCAGTAATTGCATTTGCAATGTTCCATGTGTTACTTTGTTGATGCTTTGCTCTGGTGTTTTTGGGTTTGATTAGGGATTTTTGGAGAAGGCATAAGAGGAAGGTTTATGTGACTTTGGGTGTTATAGGAAGTGGGTATGCTCTGTATAAGTTGTATGATGCTCATACAAGCCGGCTACGTGAGTTGGAGGCGGAATTTGAGGCCACCCGGATCATTGATGAGCGCATCAAGGCTCAGTTAAGATTGATTTATAGATGTCCATGCTTAAATTGGGTGTGGTGTTTTCATTGGGTTTTGTTATGCTAACTTGATTATTCTCTATTGATGGAATTTGGGTAGGTTGCAAGAGCATTTTGAGAATATTCAGATGATTGGTGACACAATGACAATACCCCATTCTATAAGTTACTTGAGCGTTCGTGTAGCGGAAGAATTAGATCTTTCAGTCATTACAGAAAGATTAATGCAGGCAAAGGGCCAGCCCAGTTCCTTGACTTCTTCTGAGAAACTTGAGTTGTGGGAAAGACTTAAAATTTTAAGTATGTTTTCTTGGTAATTTTTGTCTGATTATAGTGTAAATCATCTCTCTTTGTCTATATTATTCCAAAAAAAAATTTTTTATGCAGGTTTCACAAGAATGGTACTGTCACTATGGTCAATGACACTGTTAAGCTTATATGTTAAGGTGCTAGTAAACATACTGGGAAGACATTTGTACATTGATACGGCAAGAGGTGTCCAAAGCTCTTATTTACTTGTAAGAGTTTATACTATATTATGCCCTATAAATGAGTGTTTCCAATTGTCTCTGTGTTGTCGCCATGGGAAAAGCATTGTGTTCCAACCCTAGGAAGGACAACTCTGTACTTCTGTAGCATACTTGAACCTTGCATCCAGGACGGTGAAGTAGTTTATTTTGTCACTTGTAGAGATCCCGTTCTGTATTTAATTTGCTAGCTAATATGTTGACTTTTGCACACAGTGGTATACGCATTACAAGAATTGCAGTCGTTATGAGAAAATGTACTCGTGCTTTATCCCTATGCTTGCCTAAAGGTTACTTTTGAACCTTACCCCTATGTCCAGATCAAAGCCCTCTTCATGGTATTGGGAATTTGTACTCGTGCTTTATCTTTCATTCATTGCCATCTTTGATTGGCTCAAAACCATCTTTCTATATTCTTTCAGTTGTTTGTGCCATTTACTTAAAATGCTAATATGTTAGCTCGTGTGTACTACATATGATAATTTGTTTTTGATTTACCCTATCCACCTCGTGGTGGTCATGATAATAACCCTAGAATTTTATCCTAATTTGTAGTAGTTTCTAAGTCATCAATTCTTCATTTATGCATTCTGCTTCATTGTGTACCTTGTGAAAGAGGATATAAGAAAAAAATAGTTGGCCCATTGCTTGCCTAAAGGTTACTTTTGTGTATGTTGTAGGAGGAAGATAACGTCATCGAATCTGCGGATGAACATAAGTTTTTGGCAATGGCAGATTTCCTAACTAACAATGCTTTGCCTGCATTGATACGTGATATGCAGGCTGCAGCTGTAGAGTCCCTGAAAAGGTGAGTACTCTTTATAATTGCCATTCCAGATTAAATGATTTTCTTGCTGTAGATAGACCTAGAGATCTGTTCCATGAAGCCATACATTAGATAGTCAGTGTAGAGTTCTCTGAAATGGGTCAAATTTGTATTGATCTGCCTAGAATATGAAATTCTTCTCAGTAAATGTGTAATGCTATGTATCATATAATCTTAAATACCATTTGACCAGTTGTATGAAATCTATCTAAACAAATCCAGCTGTTCGTCTATCGTCCTCACTATATATTTGGGCTAAAACTAGGGTATCAAATAAATTTCTAGTCCTTGAACAGTAGCTTAGGTTGTCACTTTACAATAAAAAGATTGATCATCCGTAATTTAGGTATTGTTGTTGCATTCGGCTTTTTATTTATGCAGTAAAAACCTCAAGGACGTCTTCGATACCACAACCCTTCAAAACACCATAATGCACATAATTTCCATATTCTCGAGTACTGGAAAGCCCCACATTTGGGTGAATTACCTGATGCCCGGGAACCCGAATTTGCACGATCCAGTTGCATCCTCAAGTGATGGAGTTTCTTCGGCTGATGCCAAATTCGATCAATTGATGCAGGAGGCACGAGTAGTTTTATCCAGGTACATAGCTCATAACATAGCTCAACAATTGTCGTTTTAGACCTATAATGCATGATAAGTTAACATTTGTTTGATGTTGTGGTAGTGACGAGTTCATAAACGTGGTAGAGATGTCGCTGAAAGCAGTAGTAGAGGCGGTTGTTGAGGAAGTGAGCGAGCAATGTGGGTCGAATGCGCTCTCAACAGGTATCCCTCTGGCCAGGCTCTTGCCTAGGATTGCGCAAGCGAGTTCTTTGCTTCTTGACAAACCGACAAGCGACAAGTTTGTGAAGATCATCAGAGGAATGCCTGAAGCTGAGCTCTTCTTCACCTTACTCTATTCAAGTAGCTTGCATTTGTGATATAATTAGTTGATATAGCATTTCTGTTTTACCCTTAGAACCAAGGGATATGGATATGCATGCACGCTTGCATTTGGAAATGGCCTAGTGTGAAATTGCCAATATTATACTAGTGAAATTTGGGCGTATAATGATTTATTTTTAGGATTTTGGAGGACTCCTTTTTGTTCAAGGTTGTATCAAATCTGTATGGTTTTATTGGGTTATGCCTTTGATTAGCATTTTTGGCTATGTGGGTTATTAACATTTAAAATCTCGGAATAAATATTGATGTATGTTAGGTCAAGTTTCTTACCAAAGTCTTGTTTTCTTCTTCTGAATGCATATTCTTAGAGCTATTGATGGAAACCGCAATTATTAACAAGATAAACTACTCTTTTTTTTGGTTGAATGACAAGATAAACTACTACATCTAATATTATGCAATTTTTTTAACGTTGTAACTTGCAAGACAACAATAGTGTTTTATATCAAGAAGATTCGCAAGAAATGACAAAATTTCTTGCGTGCATGTATCGGCATTAGGGTACATTAGTTAATTTTTTTGGTCAAAGGTAAATTAATTACTTTTTTTGGTCAAAGATACATTAATTACTTTGCGTAACCCTTTTGTGCGATTACAGATAGGATGATTTATCGTTCTTTTTTTTTTTTTTTGAGAAAATTTATCGTTCATTTTACAACTTCAGCCTTGAGGGAATACTACTAAGCTAAGATTTTTGAACTTATAAAAAGTCATCCATGGTACTAAAAAAAGTCCATGTCAAGTCATTATACTACTAAAAAGTCATCCATGGTTTTGTTTTTCAGTTTATTCAAACGAATTTGAAAATGTGTATGAGGCCATTACCAACCATGAGCCCCATGAGCCCCAAAATCTTAATATTTTACTATTATTCCTCCATCCACCTCATCCATGATCTTCTATATATTTTTTCACCCCAACCATGAGCCCATGAGCCTATCTTTTTAACTTTTTCCATTTCCCAATACTTATTTATTTATCTAATCACAATTACATATATACCCTCAATATTTATTATATATATTATGATTATCTTAGTAAACACATATTTACTAATTTTAATGCATTACCCATTTAATGACATTGTTAAATTTTAAAAATTCTCAAATTTCTTGTTTAAAACTAAATTGATTATTCTATTTTTTTGGTCAAAATTTATTATTTTAACTTACATTAATGTTTATAAAATGTCATTATAATTAAGAAAACATCAATAAAAACAAAAGAGACAAACTTTTCATTACTTGAATCTAACTTACAGACCGATGAAAAACAACACACATGAAACAAAGTACATTAATAAATTACTAATGAGATATGAAAATGAAAGGCGAATCACACATCAACAAAGTACCCATAACACGAAGAACGAAAAACAAATCACACATCAACATATTCATGCCCTCTGGTTAGCCAAACGTGTTCGATTAGGTCCTCCTTGAGTCGTTGATTAGTAACCCGGTTTCGCACTCGGGTACATAAAACCGGGTACATTTAAAACAATGAGTAACAAAAATATCATGGATAAATCAAAGTCGGGTACATGTAATACCTTTTACGGTATGATTATAGTGGTTTTTTGGAGTTATAACAAGTCGAAAAATTCATAATTCTTTCAACAATGAACAAAAATTACAAAATTAATATCTATATAAATGTGAAAGAAAATCATAAATTTTGATGTAATTGTTTTGAATATAAAGAATGAGTATTGTAAACCATGTATAAATATGTGTTTTTATAACTTATAACAAGCCAAAAAATATAATTTAATTTAAAAGTATCCAAATATATGCAATATTGGACTCTATAGGTAGATAAAAAAAATATATGAATTTTGATATAAAATTTATTATTTATTATTGTTTAAATTAAACCCAAAATAATAATAAATTATCCAACGGCCAGAATAAATCCTGACCGTTGGATGTGCCATGAAGGGCTGCGCTTGAGACATGTGGCATGCCTTATTTAAATTTGCATAGCCCAAACGTGAGTTGGCACCAGCCCATGCAAAATAAATGCATCCATTTGCTTTTTTGTTTTAGCTTTTGTCAGATGATCTTGCTTTTTTTGGAGCTCATATTTCGAACTTGTTCACCTCGACTCACGCGAAGCTCATATCTACTTTTCATGATCTGGGATATAATTAAGGCTTGAGCCTCCCGTTGGGAGTGCTCTAAAGACTAAGGATACTAATAGTGTTAACAAAGACCTTCTAATAAATCACATAGTAACAGTGAAAAAAGAAACATACTGCGTGTAGTTCTGCCATTCTCATGTGAGAGTCAGACATCCATACCAGAACAAAAAAAAAAGATTCTTTCTTAATTTGAAAATGTGTATAAATTTCATTCTTACCATTTTAAATTTCAATCACGAATTTTTTAATCAAGAATTTATATTAAAATATTTTTTTCATGGTTGAGGGCACTGTCTTTGATTTCATATCGAATTGGTCACCTCCGGTTACATACACAATGGAGAGTTTAAAGAAAGATTTCTTAAGTTACTTTTTGTTATTTTCTCTCTTCTACATCAGATTATTTGCAAATACGGAGAGTTTTTTTATATATGGTATGGTATTCTTGAAAAAGAATTTGTTTTATGTACGGTATGGTATTCTTGAAGAATATTATTTTTTTATGTGCAGAGTAAATTTCTTGAATTTTTACATAAAGTTGGATGAAAGCCTAGAAACAAGTTGAGCTCCCACACCCTTCTGAATACAAAAGTTCAATCTATGAGAAATAAAAGTACCACTTTTAACATTGTTAGAGTGGCTAATAGCGAGAGACTTAATACGCGCGAGCGTGTCTAAAGCCTCCTCCTCGAATTCCCCAAATGTAGAAAAAGCGAAGGGAATAAATTTGTATCCGTGCTCCTCACATTTGGACTCATACTTCCTCATTTTCTTCTCAGCAGCATTGTGCAAGGCCAACCCGGGCGCCCAAGAACTCGCACCCATACCAACAAAGGGAGAGACCCCGGTCACATCCACACACGCGTCTTTCCCCTCATGCCAACCAAAGAGTAAAAGGTCAGCGGGCCTAAGATCCTGCCCATTCTCCGAGAGGAAACCCATGGGAGCCTCCTTCCGCACCGCGACCCCAACTTTGGCACAAATATCAACCAGAATATCTCGCACAAGATTATGCCTGAACTTCACACCCACCTCACTAGAACAGTGGACAACATGATCCCCCCACTTGTCCATGAAAAGGGTAATTTATGTGATTTTCGATTGTAAAATTTTTTAGAACGAATTTACTTGTACATGAAAAATTTTATTTTAACCTTTGATTATTTAGTCAAAATTATCAAAAAAAAAAATCTGATTTTTTTTTAAAAATATTAAGACATTATGAATGCTCTTAGAAGCTTAACTATTTTGACTAAATAATCAAAGGTTAAAATAAAATTTTTCATGTACAAGTAAATTCGTTCTAAAAAATTTTACAATCGAAAATCACATAAATTACCCTTTTTACGCTAAAAATATCCTCTATCATACCAAATTTTATTTTTTCTAAAAACAAATTCTTACACTAAGAGCATCTTCCACATAAGGTATATTTGAAATGTTATATTTCAAATTTTAGCAAATGAAGTTGCTAGAGGGCAAAAAATTATGTATGTTATATTTTTCTTCCTCCTCCCATACCCTATAATTACATAATGTATATATTAAAACATAAATATAATTGGCTTTAATTTCAAATGTGTGCACTGCACGCTTGTGTTTTCCTCCCATTATACCCTATAAGATATATATTAAAATATAAATATAATTGACTTTAATTTGAAATGTGTGCAATGCACGGTTTGTACGTGTTTTATGAACAACTTTCCAACGGCCATAATGTATATGTAACGGCTAGTTTCCAACGGTAATATTTTTTCATGCTTTTTATAACGGCTAGTTTTTCAAACTTCTATATAAGGTAGCCACCATCACCATTTTCATCACACCACATTCTATAAACCCTCTAATTTTTCCCTGTGAAAATCCCACAATGAATAATTCTCATATATCATCATCTTCTTTGTTAGTGTATTTATATTTTCGTATTGTTTTGTTATTTTATTTTGCACAACTGGGTGTGGTAATTTTTCCGAGCTTGGAATTGATATCCGAGAAGGTTTTGATGAGCCCATTGTCCTATCTTATATGCTATTTATTATGCAACCTTAGCTAATGTTTATGTACTAAGTTAAAAATTAATCAGAATATATTCAATATTAGGCTTAAATTTAAAAGCTTGTTATGATTTTTATAATGGTATAATTTTTATCATAAACAAAATTTATTAACGTCAAATTAAAGGACAAATTAAAATTAAATTAAAATTATGTCTAAAATTAAAAAGAATATATATGAAATAGATTGTTTATAAAAGAAATTAAATAAAAAGGTAGAAAATTATAGCAAGCAGAGGAAAATTGGTATATATGGCGTACTATAGATAATATGTAAGAAAAAATTGGGACTTGTGTTACTTCATAAGGGAGAACAAATATGCTATATTTGACATTATAGATTACGATGGGGGCTCCTCTAACAGTAATTTTATTTTGGTATTTAAATTATGTCCATTGTGAATGGCATGGCAGAATAGTGACATCAAATAAAACCAGACGCTACCCAATAAAAAATTACTCAAAAAAAACTTTACATATTCGCCTGATGTAATAAAAATAAAATCTTGATTATTCTGATTATTCTGATGTAATAAAAATAAAAATAAAACTTTACATATTCTGATGTAATAAAAATCTTGATTATTCTGGAGACAAGTGCCCACCAGCACCATTCATGAATTATCCTCATCTACTCCATTAAACACCTTCCATATCTAACCACAGTCTTTCCATCTTCTCACCTCCAAAATAAACGTTTAATATTTTTATTTATTGCCCTGTTTAGAGGGACGTTTACGCAGATCTCTAGGGTTTTTCCCTTTGCCCTCTAGGGTTTCTGATCTCTCCCTCCTTGTATAAATACATGCTAAACCTCACCTCCATATTCACCTTCTCATCAGTTTTCACTTCTTTCTTTGACTTGGGTTTGATTTGTTGGTTTTTTAGGTTTTTTTTAGAGGGGTTTGAGTCGAGCTTCTTGCAGTTCAAAAGTGGAACTTGCTAGGGGTAAAAAGAGCTGCTCTAATATGGATTCCTCAAGCCCTATTTTTCCATGTTTAAGGAAAATAGGTTTTTGTGGGTTGCATATTTCAGGAGCCCTTGTTTCCCTTTCAAGCTTGTTCTTCCTTTGGATTGAAGGGAGCTCTGCATAGATCTCTCACTAGTTGTGTTTCATGTCGTTTTTTTTGGGTTCATATAGAGTTTTTCGTTCTTGTTTATTGCATGCCAGATCTAGTTTTATGTATGTGTTTTCTGGGTTTTAAAGTCTTTTAAATATGACCTTTGATTTCTCGGAAGAAGAAGAATATGATCTATAAAATAAATGGGGTGATTTTTTTTTGATTTTCATAAAGTATATATGATCTGTTGTTAGATTAGATCTGTCTGTTTCTCTTTCTTGCAGGTAAAAGGAAGACTTTTGAAGACAGATTGAAGAAATGGAGACTTTTGAAGACATTTGTTTTGTGTTTTTTCCGGTTTTGCGTATTGTAAATTTGATGTAGTTTAATGAATCAAATGGTGTTCAAGCCTACTTGGTTGTACGAATGTAATTACGGAGTATCTGTTTTTGATCTTCTGGGCAACTTAAAATGTATGTTGAGTTGTAACTTCTTACATAAGAGTTTAATGACTAGAAAGTATTTTCTAATTAAGTGTTGATTGTATTTTGCATGTAGCCATGGAGAATCTCGAAATCCATAACGAATTGAATGGACGATTTCATAACTTTATGATATTAAACGCATCCTAAATTTAATTCTCAGTGTTTTGACACATTGACACATTCCTCTTGCAACCTCATCAAACGCCCACTTGTAATCTGACCTAAATATAATATCATGATGCAAGTGGCTTAATTCCATATTGTTCAAACAAATCCGACATTTTCTTGGACGATTTCGTATAAGTTGAAAAGTGTTATCGTCGTCTTGATTATGATATTCCAAGGCTTTCTCACCATAAAATGAAATACTCGGTTCATGTTGTTCTTGAGAGTTTCAATCAATCCAAAACGATCGTGAATTTGAGTCAACATAACATGTAAGGTTTTTGGGACACCACGACGAATGACCTCTCGAACTCTTCTATGTCGACGCAAATGTTTACGCAATCAGAATCGGGTGTTTCCAAAACGAGTTTCTAAATGTAGATCTCATGTAAATTAACCCTATATCTTGTTTGAATTTTCGCCCGTTTATTTAGACCGTGTTAAATCATGTTCGCTCAAAAACGAACACGATATACCCGTGGCCCTTGTAAATTCACCTATGAGTTACAAAAACATTGCGTTCTCAATTTATAACGCCTGAGACTTCCAACCTTGTAGAAAAAACCAATGGCGGCCGGGCTTTATAGTTCGTACTCTTTTATTCATCGTTTTCTTTTTATTCAACCGAATTCGGCCAATCTAAAGCCCAATTTTTTTCAAATGATTTTTTAATTGTGTGCTCTAAAGACACAGTATACTATACGAATATTAGAAATATTTAAAATATTAAATTTCATATATTTTTTATGACGAATTCACTATTTTTACTTTTTTATAATATGCCCTTTAGAGAGAAAATGGAAAAACCGTTTTTGAAATTAAATGACACTAAAAATAAATAAATTTAAATCCTCAAAATGGTTACGAATTCTAACCGTTACCGTGACAAAACAAACGTACCGGTCCAAAATAATTCACCCAGCAACAGTAAAAAAAAAATCGAAAAGTAAAAAACAAAAAAGGACACTGCAAACGTAAAAAAGAAATAAATGCCGACAGAATGGAAAACAACGCCCCATGTGAGCTGTCAGCAGAATCTAGTGCCCCCACCCCAATTCACAAAAAACAGACGCTCCCCTCTTGAATTTTCCCTTCTCCCAATAACTTTCCCTTTTTTTTAATAAATTCCCATTTTTCACCCTTACTTTATCTTTTTTCCCTTATGTAATACGGAGTAAAATCTTGATTATTCTCGTGAAACGTGCCCCACCACCCTTCATGACCAATCCCCATCAACCCCTCTTTCCTCCATTAAAACACCTTTCCAAACTTCCTCATAAAATATTTATTTTTATTTTCTTGCCTTGGTTAGATTGAGGGTTATGGCAAACTCTAGGGTTTTCTTTTGTGCAAACTAGGGTTTCTGATCTTTGTGTATAAATACATAAGCCAGTGCCCATAGCTCAAACACTTTCTCATCTCACTTTAAACCTACTTCTTTTTGCTCTTACAAACTAGGGTTTGGTTTGGTTTTCTTTTCGAGTTGTTTTTGAGATAGATCTGAGAGTTGAGCTCTCTGAGATTCAAAAGTGGAACTTGCAAGGGCTGAACAGAGCTGCTTTAATATGGATTCCTCAAACCCTAATTTTTCATGTCCAAGAAAAATAGGTTTTTGTGGCTTGCATATTTTTGGAGCCCTTGTTTCCCTCTAAAGCTTGTTCCTTTTTTGGATTGAAGGGAGCTCTACACTCATCTCTCACCCCTTTTTTAACTATTGCCTTACAAGTTTTCATTCTTTTGTTCAAGTTCTTGCTTCTCAAATCTGTTTTTCTATATGGGTTTTTGTGGGTTTTTGTTAAGCATGATTTTGTGGTTTATGTGGTTTTGTATTAGATCTGGGTTTGTTTGTTCTCTTGCAGGTTGAAAAGAAGATTGAAGAAGGTGAAAGGAGCTTGATGATGATTATGCAACGCATGTTTTGAGTTCTTGGTTTTACGTTTTAGTAAAGTTGTTTGTTACATGCAACTCTTAATGTAAATTATGCGTGGTTAAAGGTGTTTGTGTATGAACTAATCTTGTGACTGGCCCTCATGAATGTAATGACTTTTCTTTATCATGCACTGAGGTTAAACGTGTAATTAAAGAATCAAACAGATTAATTTTTCGTTAATGGGTTTGAACTTTCTGCGTTTTTAGATCGAGATGAATTTTCTTCGATTGAGACATCTCAGAGACAGTGACTTTGTAATATTGTCTCTTTTTTTTGGTCGAATGTAACAAGAAATTAGACTTAAAAGATCTATGTGTACGTAACATGTTATAACGATACAATTGTGACTTTGGACAACTCGAGAAGTATTGAAAATCGCCTCTATAGGTAAAGATAACATTTATTTATATGAAAAATTGAATACATATCGATTCGATCTCTAGTTTTGAGGAAGAATTCGTTATAGTTTTCCCTTTTTACACGTCTCGTAGAAATATGGAACTAGATTAATCGATCCCTAAATTTAAATTTCATTACAACATTAATGAATAAATTTGATTCGTTGAAGCGGTACGTCATTCTGAACTATGCAATCTTAACATTATTATTAGGTTAAATCTAGATCCATTTTACACATTAAAATGTCAATACATAATATAGCGCCATTTTTTTTTGGTAGAACATAATATAGCGCCATTTAGCATTGCATATACTGTATAAGAGAAGGAATGAAATTTTGATTTTGGCTTGTAGCTCTATTCTTGCTAGATGTCATGGGTAGGGCCACCCCGCGCATTGTAAATGCTTAAGGCCTTTTCTTGGGTTTACCCCGGGCGTTTTAAACGCTCAAGGCCGGCCTTTTATCGTGTTTTTTGATAATAAAACAAAACAAGGAAAAGTGTGAAGTAATTGTAATTCTATCATCGCTTAGGCATACATACAATATATGTAATCACCTATGAATAAGTTTGCCAAACAACTAATATAACATCGTCTTCAAGAGTTTCCACCTCTTCTAATGGAGATTATAAAGTCATACTATTCTCTAAAAAAAAAAAAATAGTTCAACTCCTATAGCTTTTCCATATTAGGGTATTGCATTAATTACTTCAATTTTATATGCATAATTTAATTTTTTAAATAGCATAGAATTTAATTTAACCAATTACAAATTACCATGTATGTCACTACATTTAATTTTTTCTTCAAATACATCCGGGGATTTCCCTAAAAATAGAGAAATCACATAATTTGTCTTGATCTATCTCCATTTTGAAAATTGGGGTATAAAATTTGTTAGACGTAAAAAGATACAAAAATGTGCAGAAACACAAATTGTAATGCAAATAGGGACGCTCTTGGAGTTGCTCGATCTAGGTACATGTACTACGCGTTTTAAGACCCGATGAATGATAGATGCTTCGTCTAGGTACATGTACTACGCGTTTTAAGACCCGATGAATGATAAATCAAAAAAAGGACATATTACGATCTCCTAGAAAAAAAACCACGAATGGCACGGATCCTATTGCAATAAATGGTCGACCATCTCCTCCGATATGTCTTCGTCTAGGTACACCATACACCTTCATCTCGTAGCGGTAGATGCCCTCGTAGTGAGCCTTAAATGTTATAAATCGGAAGGAGGCCTACCATGTGTCATGTATGCTCGCATGCGGCTTGTCATCGTTGAGAGGATATAAATTGGAAACGAAAAATGAGGAAAAAAGAGGAGATCATTCATAAACTTATTATTTCGACAAACATATTATTCAATGAGAGTTTTTATGATTCGAAACAATCAAAGTTAGAGTCCGTTTGGTAAATCACTTATTGACTTATAAGCATTGATGCTTATAATTTCACTTAAAGACTTATAATTTTGAGAGTTTGGTATTGTGAGTTGCTTATATTATAAAAAACAGTTATAACATAACAGGATAAGTCTGCTTATTTTGAAATAAGCATGGGGGGTGCTGCTTTTTTTTTAGTCCTTATAAGCACCGAAATAAGCAAAGAGTGATTATAAGTAACAAATAAGCACTTAAATGAAGGCTTGCCAAACGGACTCTTAGTTTCCATGCTTCTCTACATCGAATAAAATTCTCTACACAACTCATTTTTCAAACCCTTTGATTTATGCAATCGATTGGTTTTCACTTGCTTTTCCTCGAAACGAAATCTCAGATCATCAAGAGCGAAATGGACACGACTTATAAAAATCCGAAATCACAAAGAACGGAATGGATACGAGTTATAAAATTGATTATAGGATTTTTCTATAAGGGTAAATTATACGCAATTAATAATTGAAAGATTTGATAAATCTTACATTTTAGGATTTTTTATTTTTTTTATAATTGGACCACAATTTCTTTATTAGGGTTTTAGTTTCTATATGTCTACATGAATCGAATGCTACTAAGAAAGAGCGATTTCTGCAAACTAATTCAAACCAAGGGTAGCTTTACGCAAATAGTACAAATCAAGGGTGATTTTCTACAATACGCACAAAAGAAAAAGGGCACCAAACTTCCTAACCCGAACGTTAAAACTTGTATATCTTCTAGCGCCTCGCTCTCTCCTTCATCCCTTCCTGGTTTTCCACCCCCCATAAACTCCCACCGCCTCCTCTTTCTCTCTCTCTTTCCTTCTCTGCAACCGCCTCCTCGCCGGAAAATCCTCCACCGGAACCGCCATTACCGTCCCCAACCTCAAGCGAGCGAGCAAGAGAGAGGCCAATTTCATCCGAAACCACTCCGATTTCGACATGTCGTGGCCGAGCCGAAGACCGGAGGGATCGAGCCCTCTGCACAACTTCTCGCTCCCTCCCTCCCTCAAATGGGGCGCTCAGAAGGTCCTCCGCTGCGCCAAGTCCCCTTCCCTCCGCAGATCCGCCTCCACCGACGACTCCGAGTCCCTCCGAGGCAAGCTCATGCGCGATCTGCGCATGGCGGACTCCATAACCCCCGCTCTCGACGGAGAAGAGGAGGAAGACGACGAGTCCAACGCCTCCAGGCCGTGGAACCTCCGCACCAGGCGAGCGGCTTGCCGTGCTCCCGGAGAGAGCGGGGGAGCCGGCGGAGATCGGATTCGGGAGTCGTCGGGCTCGCCGATGAGGTCGGAGAAGGGGAGTAGGAGAATTAGGGATTCGGAGAAGCGTGGGAGGGAGAAATTCTCGATTGAGTTGTCTAAAGAAGAGGTTGAGTTGGATTATCTGGTTATGGTTGGGATTAGGCCTCCTCGTAGACCTAAGAAGAGACCTAGAACTGTCCAGAGGCAATTGGAAGTGAGTCTCGTTGAAATTGATGTGTTCTTGAGGCTTAATTTTTGATGTTCCTGATTGTGTTTGGAATTTTGTTTGCAGTTCGTGTTTCCTGGTTCGTGGCTGACGGAGATCACAATGGAGAGATACAGAGTCCCTGACTGTCCTGAGTTAGTCAAGGTAATTGATTGATTGATGAAGAAATTGGCTGTTCATGTGTTAGTTTTCTTGTTGAAGCCTCAAATTGGTGAATTCTGGTTTTGCAATGCTCCAGGCCTTGAGATGATGATGATGATGAATTATTGGTGAATTCGTACCTGCAGAATTTGCAGGCTTGAGTTGAATTGGTGGTCCTTGATGCTGGATAACTTATTAGATTGATGAGATGATGCTAATAGCGCAGGAAGCTGATGTACAGCAAGAGTTCATATGGAGTTGCCTGTTATTGTTGAGGTTAATCTCATTTAACTTATTTTCAAGTTTCTAAACTGATGGTTACATTAGGGGATAGGGATTAGGTTTTTTATATTTATAGGGAATGGAAGGGTTTTAGCTTGGAGAAGGAATTATTCATCACCAAGCTTCTGAATAAAGTCACAGCAAGTAAAGACAGACAGACCCTTATTGATATTCCATTCCCTAGCTTGTAATTTCTTTAAAGATATGTGGGTTTTTTGCTTCATTCAAGTGTACAAGAATCATTGCTTTCATCTAATTTACTTCATGGAATTCAGCTACTTATTGTGTCACAGGTCTTTCTCTTTGACAATGTTTTTGCTTTCGTTTGCCATCTTCGAGCTGGCTATTTTGTGCAGTTTTTACAGCATGATCGGCTGAATGAGATGCATTGTTTACTTATGGTGAATCATTGATTTTACTTTCTTCCAGTATCTTTGTGCCATGGTCTTCCTCTTATTAACAAGGTTTTTCCTTTCTTCTAGTATCTTTGAGCTGGTTATTTTCTGCAGTTTATACAGCATGACCAGATATGGTTGAATGAGATGTCTTTTTTGCTTATGTTGATACCATTTGGCTGTGTAATTAACCAATCAGGCTATAGAATTTATTGAACTTCAAAAGGAATGTTAATTGCAGGTGAACCCATCTAGAATGTAATCTCAACTGTAGCATTCATCTCGTTTGGTATTGATACCAAAGGTGGTTTTGGGTATGAGTGATATAACAATATTGGTATCATTTCATATGATAATCAATCAATATTCATAGCAAATGCAGATGACTCATGTCCATCTCCATACCTTTGTTATATCATGCTATTGATACCAAACTTGCCCTTGAGGCCTTCTAAACCCATCCCTTTGTACCATGCTTTGCACCTTCCCCTTCTAGCCACCATCGCTACAAGCCATACAACATGACACGATCTCTGAGCCCTTTGTTTCTTCCATAATGATCTTAAGTTTTTATCTGCTTCTTTCATTCCTGTGGACTGATTGAGGTACCAGTTGCTTGTGAGGGGAGCAATCGCAAGCATTCTTTTTGTTAATGTCGCCTATATTATTGTTTCTTACACAGATATAACTGCCTTGCTGAGTCTTTTCAGGCATTCATTGCATTTCTTGCAGTAAAATCCAATGCAATGTCTACACCTTGAGACCAATTGATCACCACATTGTTTCACTGTAGGGATGCTTTAAATTACAGCTTACCTATCGATTTGGGTGGCACTGGCACCTTTTGTTTTAAGTTAAGAAGATGTGTTTACTGAATCCTGTAAATTTGGATTATTTAGGTCTCAATGACAAAACATACAAGATTGGCATCAATTTCCTGTCTCGTGTAGTTTTGATAGGTCTTTCTCGAACCCAATCCTTTGTCCTCCTCACACACATATAAGACAAACAGAGCAAGCACAAGCTAACATTATTGAAAAGCTTAACAACTACATTTGTACAGTGAAAACCCAGCTCAATAAACAACCAAAATTCGACTGTCAGATAATTTTAAAAAAGTGGTCTTCAAATTCCATAAAAGAAAAGCCGGTTTGTCCAACAAATACCCTAAATTAGGGGATAGGGTGAGCGGTTACCTTTATAACAATGAAATTAATAATTACATTAATTAGAACTGTACTCAAACCTAACATTCATGAACACTAAAACTTCTCATTCAATGAAGAGATTTCACACACACACACACAAGGAGAAAACTAGTAAGCCCCATTAGAGAAAAGCTCAAGGTTTGAAAAGAAGAATACCACCAATTATCTTGTATCCTTGTCCCCCTGGGACCATGAGAGTTCAGTCTGTTATGCAAAACGCCTATCAGTACAACACCATTTAAGCCACTACAGATCTCTGATCCCTACCTTGTCATAATTTCTTGACTATACAACAGTTGCAGCCTGATCATGTCTTCTTGCCCTTCTTATCATTCCCATTACGAAACAGCGACCCGAATCCGAGTAGATCGGACGTGCCCTTAGTGATATACAGAGGTGGCACATTAAGAACAGGACTAGTAGAGTTACCAGCTTTACCAAACTGAACCTTCTTCAATGGAGGCTTAGAATTCCTTAATGACGATGATGATGACGATGACGATGACGAGTTTCTAAGCCCGGTTGAGTAGCTTCTTGCAAGAAGAGGGAGAGAAGACCAGATTGAGCCTTTCTTGCAATGAGTGGTGTTGTCTGAATTCAGACTGCTACTTCTCATGAACCTCCAAAAGGACTTAGAATTTGAATTCCCCTTTTCTTCCCTTATTAAGCTGGCCTTGGTTAATGATGTCACCTCTTCTTCTTCTTCGTCTTCATCGGCTTCCTCTGTCTCCTTTGTAGAAGGCTCTAGAGGAAGTGTTGGTGGATTTGGATTTGGGTTTGGTTGTTTGATGTGGGTTGGGAGGATTACTCCATTGAAGAAGAGCTCATCGGCGGGCGACGGTTCGATCCCCAGTTCACAAGGGAGGCAGAAGTCGAAGTCGAAATCGGAGAGGTTTTGATCTGATCTGGGAACATGATCAGAAGATGGTGAAGGGTTGTGATCAAGGTTGTATGAGAATGAGATTCTGGGGCTGTCTGGGCAAAGATTGATTGCCACTGGTGAGCTCTGGTTTGGTGGAGAAGGGCAAATGAAAATGGTGGCCATGGAATGAAGTTTTTGAGATGAGAGGCAAAAATGTGAAGAGAAATTTTGAGAGAAAGTGTATTTGAGGTTGGGGAGAGGGAAAATTTGTAAGGTAAAGAAAGAGAAGGATTTTTGGCTTTATCTTTTACTTTGGAAAAAGAAAATCTGAATAGTACTTTAATGGCGATAACTTTTCTTTTCTAGCATTAAATGGTGGTAAATGATAATTATTGGAGGTGTATTTATTACAAGTTGTAGTTTGTGGCTGTAGTTTATGAATTATATAACGAGTCAACATGGGTTTGAAAATTTTGTAGATGGTTTTTGGTGATTTGTTTTGGGCAAGTTTCGAGGTGAGTCAATAATACTACTATCAAATGACATTTTGTGGATGGAAAAAGTGTCAAAACTCTTGTAATTCTGTGAGAATAAACATTTTTTCAAATCATGAGTAAGTGAACAAAAATAATTAGCTACTACTCCCTCCGTTTCATAATAAGTGTCGTTTTAGCACTTAAAATTTGTTTCATAATATGTGTCGTTTTAGGTTTTCAAAGTGATTTAATAGGGGTGAATGATGATAGTTTTTATTGGAATGTGTATTTGTTGACTAAAGTTGTTCATGCATTGGCCAAAAAAATGTAATGAGTAGTAAGATTAAGAAAAAGTTGTAAGTTTTAAAGTGAATGATTGCTTTTCTTAAAAACTGTGTGAAGAGCTAAAACGACAGTTATTGTGAAACGGAGGGAGTAGTAGTTAATAAATAAAATTTCAAGATAAAAGTCTAAGTAAGCAATACTTTCGAGCAAAAAAAAAGTCTAAGCAATACATGCTTTTCATGAATCGATGGGCCAACCACTACGTACCTTTCTTATACTGGATTGTAACATACTTAATCACTCTTGACGATAATTACCCACTCCATTCACGTGATTTACAATTTTTGCCAATTGCATGAAAAAAGTACGTATTTGTTAAAATTGTTTATTATCTCAGATATTTTTTTTGGGTCGAATATTATCTCAGATATTTAGATCTAAGTAGACTATTGGAATGAAATTTGAGACCCAATTTGTCGAAAATAATTGAGCCATTGTCGGAAATAAGATTGTACCATTGAAATCGGAAAGTAATTATCTCATGTAATTACCATAGATAAGATAATCGATCATAGATTTTACTTGTGTTTGTCCCTTAGATTTTTGTTCATCATAAATCAGCAACACTGTTAACAAGTCATTGAAGATCTTGCCCGGGCGAAAATGGAGGAAAGTATAAGATTTTTAAAATAGAGATTAGGTTGCATGTCTATTATGCCTGAAATCAACCGGCCTATACAATTTTTCAAATCTTTTTATATTTGGGCACGTAATAAAGACGGCCAATATTTAACAACAATATGTATAGAGAGCGAATAGTGAAGAGGGATGAAATATAGAAGTATTTTCCATAATTAATGAATTTTTATTTTTTGGGTTTAGATTAATGAAGTTTAATTAGGTCAACCTCTCGATCATGCAAGTGAGATTATTAAAACGTTTGACCAAAAATTGCCAAAAAAAAAGATGCATAATCAACATGAAAAGGAGCAGCCAAATTAGGTTTTGCATCATGTCTTTACCAAATCAATTTTTCTAGTGCTAAGTGCATGTAATCTGTAAATACGCAACACATATACGTACGTACGTGTAGATTGAAAAACTTAACTCTTACGTAATTAAATTTATAAAATAAAACATGATTCAAAAAAAACAAATTTGAATCTGAAAATAAAAAAAGTTAAAGGAGGTGAATTGACTGAAAAGCTTTCAAGTTTCAGCCACAGCCAAAATTGACAATTGCTAGAACATCATTTTGGCAATTCCTCTACACATCAAACATCATTTTTGATGCTTTGCCTTCTCTTTACTTCACTTTTGAGCTTACAAAAATAATGGAGGTCGCTTTCTTGAACCTCAAAAACACAGTAGCGATATGGACACTCAACCTCGTGAAAAAGAAACAAGGAGCCTAGCTTACATTTCACGACCCTTTTATTTGTAGCTTGTAATTAATTAAGTGTTTGTAATTTATCACCAACAAATAATTGCTTAAAAGATCTATAAGTGTTAGATAATATAAACAAACCTAAAAAGTTAATTACAAGGGGAATTATCATTATCTCGTGCATGAATCATAACATATATATACGGGATTGTCAGAAACGTAACGAGCATATTGTCTCGAGGAATATATCGATCTACACTTGGAAAGTCTTTTTAAATAATGAAACTATATAATATATATATTCACTTAAATATAAAGCGAGTTGATTGATAAGATGTATGTTATCAAAAGGAATTATGAATCCGGAGGCAAAATATGGTGGAATTATGAATCACTCTTTGTAAAGCAATAGTCAATCACAGAATCTAGCTATCAAGTATCAACCCATAAATCCACAAGAAGAAGATCCAAAGTAGAGAGTATGAATCGGTAAGTGTTTAGATTTATGCACATAAAAGAAATGTAGTGTAGCAAATATTATATATATATATATGTTAGTACACGAAATATGTCGGTGTATAGGTCTCAATTCCTTCTTCAACGGCCTTCTTCTCCAAGCCTCCTTCAATGACCTATATCTGCAAAACAATGGACAAAGGGGGCGGGGACCCCCTAATCCACCTCCGATGCTTAAGTCAGTAGAGTATTCACGAGGGTAAGCAGTAGAGAGAGGCGCAGGGTAGGGCTGAGACAAGCGATCATCAGTCCCTCTAGGGTAGTTTGTGCATATCCTTTCTACATAGCCAAGCTATATATTTATAGTGAAGAGAGAGGACTAGGGCTAGTTCCTTGGAGCCCAAATAATAATTCTATCTTCTTAACTAGGATAGAATCTTCCAACTACCGGATAACTACCAGGATTTAATAGGCTAATAAAGATATTTATTAGATATGCTTACCTGACTGACGAAGATATTATCCTTAATTATGGCGGTAAATTTACCCACCTACAATATATATATTATTTTTAGAGGCTTAACCGTTTGATTAGATGGTCGGAGACTTTAGGTCAATTGATCTGATTGTCACTTTTTAGCGTCCGTAGTATCTTATTTTGGAGTGTGTTCTGATAGTTGGAGCGAAATTGTCCAATCAATAACACCCTTGTACATAAGGCGACTGATTCCGCTAGCATTTTGCTCTCCCGCTCCCCGCTACCATCATAGCCGAGTAGAGCCTTAAGCTTTCAAATCCGTTTGATTTTATCTATCCTCACCTTCTAAAATAGGGGAGGAAATGATCCCTAAGTTGAAAGTAAGCAATGACTATGGAATTTGGACTACAAGCATAAGTGTTTTTGGTGAGGCAAAAGTCAAAACCACTAGTTGAAAATCCGTCATTTCCCCACAATCGGTATACAAAATCAAACACTTGGTACATATTATATGACCATTCTACAATTCAACCCAAAAAAAAAATACATGACTATTCTATAATACCTATGTATTTCATCCAATATGCATTAGTTTTTTTGGATAACGGACCAAACGGTCCCCTGCCCACCCTGCCCTGGGCGTGGAAGAGGAGGTAAATTGTGAGGCGTCAGCAATGGCTGCAAAGGGGTTGGCCCGAGCCGGTGGTACGCCCCAATCTCGTGGGTGACAATACCAAGGGAGGTCACTCACAAGGAGGCCCCAAACTCTTGACGTACAAACCACGGGAGGCTCTCACGCGGGATCGAACCAGGGATGTGAGGATCCACCTCCCACCCCAATACCGTCACGCCAACGCCCCGGGGGCACCAATATGCATTAGTTAGGTGTACACAAGGTTTTAACTTTTAACCGATTGGTGTCACAGTATTTTTCGTTAGAAAATAATACCGGAATAAACAATGTCAACAATACCAACAACAGTGAACCATCTTTACGAACACTGGTGTTAAAACTTGCATTAATTAGTTGTACAAAAGTGGTTTAACCGATCGGTGACACTTTTTTACCGTTATCTTTCCTTAAAAGTACCCTAATAATTCTTACATTTTAACTCCATCCAGCTCATAAAAATCCCTCATAATTACCCAAAAAACGCCCGTTACGCGGCCAACTGGCCAAAGCGCTTAACCCATTAGAAGGACAAAATCGGAAAAGAGCAAAAACCCCGGAGCCGATAAGTCGCGGACTTGAGAGGGCAGGGAATATATAGCAAGGCAAGAATCAGATCGGAGAAAACGTGTTTGTTCGGACACGCCCCAAAAGAAGCTCAGAACTAGTATCACACGAAGCGCATCGGTGGCGGAAAACAAGCGACAAGTTGATGCCAATGGCTAGCTAATCTACTTCGCCTCTTCCTCTCAAGTAAGCGCTCTACTCTCGTTCTCTGCATCTCTGTTTCCGGTGCGATTCCTCGCCTCTTTGGCGCGGTTTTGATCGATTTTGTCGAAATTAGGGTTTTAGGTTCAGTTTTGGTTGGGGAATTAGCGCGATTTAGGTTGTAGAGGATTGAATCCGGTGCTTACCTATGCTGTGATTCAAGTTGTATTAGGAATGCGGTTTGAGTTGATAATTCGTGTTTGGATGTGTTTATCTCCATGTTTCTGGTGTTTCCTTGCATCTGTGTTGCTAAAATCTGAAGTTCGGTTCTAGGTAGCTTATGTTCTTGCCGCGAATTCAGTCATGGAGACTACCGATGTGAAACTATCTGATGCTGGTAGCTCTGAGCATGGAAGTGGTAATGGTGGAGTTGAGAAAATCGATTCTGGCGTTTGTCAGGATGAGGCTGTAAAAGATGTGTTAGATTGTGGACAGCTTCAGCAAAATGGATGTGATGTGGAAATTGAGGAAGGACAACTTGTTCCCGAGACTACGGTTCCTATGGGAGCTACTAGCAATCCTACGGTGTTAGTTGCTAGTGGTGATTTAACTGAAATTTTGATGATCAATGAAGAGAAGAGTTGCAGTGAGGAGCCTGCCAATGGCTGTCTAACTATTCAGAATGAGATTGGCACTGGCACTATTGATGACAAGAGTATCCTGATATAATGATAAGCATCCTAGGATAGCTTGGAGCATTCCATATTAACTAAACGAATGTAGTTTCCCGTGGTTGGTTGCCTGTTCATAATTGTTTCCATAACTATATTTGCTAGCTATTACAGGCGTTAAAAGATCCCGTATAGAAGGGCTTCAATCTTCTGTGCATGTGAAGTATGATGACTTACCAAGGTTAGTGCAAAATTGCTTTTTGTGAGAAGATAGCAGAATAATACTGTAGGGAAAAAAAGGTATAACATTAAATAGGAAGATGTTGTTGGCAGTTTCTATATTTATAGGCATCTTCGCATGGCCAGTATGTATCCAATGAAGCTCAAACTTGTGAAACATTTTCTGCAAAAGACTGAACTGGCTGTTGTTTGTTTTTCTTTTTCCTGAATCAGAGATAGTAAAAGGAAGCTTCAGGAGTTATTAAAGCGGTGGTCTGAATGGCATGAAAGATATTGTTCATCATCCTATGTAAGTCCCGTTCTTTACCAATAGAATCTTTACATTCTCTGATCAATTTTGCAATGTTTCATGCAAGCTCTCAGTGCTACTTGTTTGTCTGATTCATTGGCTGATTTCTTATTGATTTGGTTATTGGTATTTTAATTTTCACCATTCTGTCTATTTATATGTTTCTGAAATAGGGAGTTGAATCGTTTAATCTTATCACCTCTAGCTTTCTTTATTTATTGGTCTTTTATTCTGTTGAAAGGGAAAAAATGGTATAACTTAATTGGAAAATATAATAGATGCTGTGAGCCTAATATGTCCTATCTTATTATCATTTCTCCAGTTATAATTCATTGAGAGAAAATGTAGGCACATAAGAGGGGACATCTGATGTTTAAATAATGTTCAAATGTAGTTCTAGTTATGGACCTTCTAGTGTGATATGGAAAGAGTTGCCCTGGTTCCTGAACTGTATAGAACTCATATTCTGTCATACTTTTGCTCTAGCCTCTACAAAATTTTCTTATACCAACTTGAGAATCTGGACTGGAAATCTAGAAATTTGAGATGTTTTGTAATGCTTGTAATGAACATTTATCTTTGCAATTTGGTGGCAGTAGATTCTAAAATGCTGAATTAGATGTTTTAATCCTGTTCTTTCTTGTTTAGGAGATGACTGAAGCCTTAGAATCTGGCGAAGAGACCTATTTTCCTGCATTACATGTTGGCTTGGGCAATAAATCTGCAGTGGTAAGTTTATTTAAACAAGAGGTGATAAACCACTTACTGCTCGGAAATTGTAGGCGTCGCCCAACTCAAAGCTCCCAGTACCTGTCTCTGCCATTGCTATGGGATCTGGATCACACCAGAAACCACTTTCTTTACTGCACTCCAATTTTACCGTAGTCCTTTAATCTTATTCTAGTAATAAACCAGAGTTTACCACAAACCATAGTTTACCATCTCTACTACTTATAATTCATTGCTCTACTTGTACATCTCTTACCTTTCTAGCCCAAAACATCTTATTCTTTAATGAAGAAGGTCTATTCTACTAATTTTGATTCCCCGCACCCTCTTATGTTATCCCCATACCCTGAAGACTTTATTTATAACTGAACTCTAAGGCGTTTGTTCCCACTTACTTTAAAATTTACTGCTTTGAGTTCCTACACTTTTTTTTATTTGGTATTACAATTTCTACAAAGGATAGGAGGTGTTTTAATAGTCTACCCGTATTATCCTGATGTGCATTGCATCTATTTCAGTCCTTTTGGATGGACAACCAAACGAGAAAACCTGAAGATAACAACCTTGTCGTGGATGATGATTCTGTGCCTCTATATGATCGTGGATTTTCCTTGGGTTTGGCTTCTGGTGATGGAGCAAGCAATTTGGAAGGGTAAGTTTCTTCTTTCTATTAGGATAGTCTTTATTTAGGTGATATGGATGAAATATGATGTTCTATTGACCAATTCTGCTTCGATGTTTTTGGACACTGTTGCTTTATGGAGTTATCAGATTGTTGAGGGTTGTATTGTATTTGTTTTCATTTCTTTTATTACTGAGGGCTGTATTTGTTTTGAGCTGCGCTCTACTATCTACCAATTTGCTTTTGTCACTGGGGGATTAGGAAATTGACTAAAAAGGCCAGCTTGGTAGTTTTTTCTGTGGTATCTACCATATAATTCTTATGGTGGTAAGCCTGAAGCCTAATCACAAGATTTCTTCTTAGTTGCTATGGAGTAAGGTGAACAGGTCAGCGAGGTATGCTCGGTATATAAAATATCATTAGGAGATGGCTAGTTATTGCCGCTGCAGCAAGATAGGGGTCAGGGGTGTTTTTATTAAGCTGTGGAAACTTTAATCTGTGGACGATTTTACAAATATACCAAGATTGTTTGTCTACTTTTATTCTTCCCCTTTCTTTATTTTTCTGTTATTGAAGAGTCTTGCACCTCCAGCTACTTTGTCAGACAATCTTCATATATTTCATGTTGGGGGCCAGGGATAAGAAGAAGACCTTTCCTTTCTAAACGTGATTTCTTGTAAATATCTTGAAATATACTCCCCGGTAGGAGTAAAAGAGCTTCTACTGATAATTGTGTAAAGCTATTGCAATTGCTTTGCATTTGTTCCTGTGTTGCTATGTATTTCTCATGCAGTAAGGGTCATTGGTTCCTATGTTTAAAACTATTGTAATGGCTTTGCATTTTTTCTGACGAGGAATTGGAAATTGCTTTATTCTGCTATTTTCCTGCAGGAACTTTTAGAGTTTTCTTTGATCTGATGTTAGTGCTCTGTTGAATAATATCAGCGATCAGTACTTGTTTAAGGAATAAGTATTGCTAAGAATAGCTATTTTTATGCTCTTTGGTTCCTCTTAGTAAAAGGAAATTGTGCTTTTCAGATTTACTTTGAAATTTCTTTGTAAGTCAAAGGACAAATAGGGGGGACTCTGCCTTCTTTCGGAAAAAATAATAATGTCTCTCTTAGGTGTGCTGTGAAGGATGCTGTAGAAAACAAAGGTTTTCATGGGAAAACTCTGCTTATACAGTATTAAAAGACGACCATTTTACTCTAGTTATCAAGGAAGATTTTCACGAGAAACCTATAGTGAATGCAAAACTTTATATTTGGAGTTCTTTTTTGATATTTGAGATACCTTTGTAAATATTTTCCTATGTCTAGTTTCTCATCCACAAGAGCCTACTTCATTGATGCGAAAGCCAAGAGGTTTCTTGTCTTGCATTTCTGTTTGGAGCATATTTTTGTCTCGAATTATCTTACATGCTGCCATGATCTATATTTTTGCAGTGAGTTGGAAGTTGCAGATGCATCACGTTGCTTCAACTGTGGTTCCTATAGTCATGCTCTAAGGGAATGTCCAAAACCTCGAGATAATATTGCTGTTAATAATGCTCGTAAGCAGCAAAAAGCCAAGCGCAATCAGAATGCTGGATTCCGCAAGGACTGTAATGCAGCTAGATATTATGAGAGTGCTGCTAGGGGGAAGTATGAAGGCTTGAGACCAGGTGCTCTAGATTCTGAAACAAGACGCCTTTTAGGTCTTGGGGTATGGAATTTCTTTTTTCATTTTCTTGTCTGGTTTTCCTTATGCTATGTATCGAGTTGTTCAATTCCTTTTTATATAAATATATAATATAATATTGCCTGTGTTTAACTTGTGTGCCTCCCTTCAAAATCTTTTTTTTTTCAAAGTTACTAAAGATTCTGTACGAACTTTACAGTGCCAAAGTATGCTTACAATGTATTTCCATTCGTGCAGTATTTGGGTGTGTTGTAGATCTTATTTTTTGTTGCTGTTCACACGCATATTGCAAATGATCCAAGTCCTTGATAGTTTGAAGTTTGAACATATCAATTTCGTTTTCTTATCTTGATTAGTGTCTCTCTTGAGTTTGTTTTGAGTTTGTTTTTCAATTGCTTGAGTATTGACTGTTAAAGTTTTAGTGAACCCTAAGCATCTTCGTATTATTTTAGGCCTTGAATTGGATTCATTTTAGTTTCTCTAGGTAATAGTACTGTACAAGCAGCATGTGAAAACTGAAAACTGTTAGTATACACATGCAAGAAAAAGAAAAACAAACATATGCATTGTCTATATGCTAGTATGCTACTCAAAGACAAAGGGCCAACAGAACCCCGTGGTTTTACTTTTATCGCATCTGTCATTCTTGCTTTTAGTTAAACATGTCATAGAATATACTGTGTGTGATCTTCTTCTCCTTCAATTATGCATTCCAATTGCCATATATAATGTTGTACTATATACTTCTCAGGGTTAAAATAGTTTATCTTTTTGAAAACACAAGGTTAGAAAGGTGCTATTAGATCTCCTGCTCAAGTCATGAGGATTATTTTCTACTTCCAATTCGTGGATAGGAACCTTATTCGTTTTTTTATAGATAAATTGTCTGAAGAATGGCAGGCTTGGTATCCAGTTTCATTTGCTTTAATACATTCTCGAATTTCTGTAGCTCTGTTGAGGAGATTAAAAGGATGGAATGCTTCATACAAGCCTTAAAAGAAAAGTTGTGTACATTACTAGGCATGCTTCATACAAGCCTTAAAAGTATAAAATGAGAAGAAAAGTCCTCTAAACAAGCTGGAAGTTTTTGCATTTAAAGTGCCTAGTTTCTCGTTTTTTTATCCAGGTGAGGAGGCTATTTAATGGATATATGATAATAAATAAAAAACGCGTCACAAAGACAGATGATAATTATTTGGAGTTCCAGGCATAAATTAAGCAGAACTGAGCTCTGTTCCATGAAGTGGTGTAGCTCCTTTTCTTGTGAAATATTGACAAGATACCAATTAGTTGGGTTCCTAATCAGCAAACTTAAAACCATACTTCAGTATTAACAGTTTTTCCTATGATTATTATATTATGTTGAGGGAAAACTTTATCTATGGAATAGTTGTACAATCTTCTACACTGATGCATTGAAAGATGGGGTATGCTGTTTTGTGCAGTTTACATTGTTATTTACACTTTAGTTTAAGAACAATAAGTATCATCTTGAGCTTTCTATGAGGAAAAATAAAATAAAAACTTCTTTTCAGTTTTTAAACAAAAGGCATCTTTATGTGATGGATTAGTACCTTACATTTGATTAACTGTTGTATGAATTGAGTTTATGAACGATGGAACCTTTTCTGAATGTCCAGGAACTAGATCCTCCTCCTTGGCTACAGAGAATGCGAGAAATTGGATATCCTCCTGGATATGTGGGTAAGTCATGTCATGTATAGGTTCCCTTTCCTTCCTTTGTCCTTGTGATTTCCAAATAGTCTATATTTTAACATCAGCAATGGCTAGTGTTAGTTATATTTTTGTACTAAATTCACTAGATTACTGTCAAAAATTTTGAAAGCTCAAACAGTATTAATCATGTGAATCGGGCCATCGTTTGCCTGTTGGAGAACCCACAAATATCTTATCTTCTGCTGTCTAGTTTTCTTGAAACATATGGACAATGAGGGACCTGGCTGATCACTAGTAGGAGGCCGTGTGGGTCTGTGTGTTTAGTTGGCTAGACGAGTTATATTCTTGTCATGAAACTATCATGCTGGCCAGTAATCCATTAGTAAGGTTTTGAGCTAGCATTGTGCCTATATTTAGCCTAGGCTACACTACATCTTTCTTTGTAGGTGCAATATGTTTCTGACCTATACTCTTTTGTTCCTTGAAAAATTTGAAGAGCTAGAAGAAGATGACCAGCCTTCAGGGATTACTATATATGCTGATGGTGAGAGCAGAAGGGAAGGAGATCATGAAGACGGGGAAATCCTTGAAACTGATCATGCTGAGCCAAAGAAGAAAAAACTTGTCGACTTTCCAGGCTTAAATGCCCCAATCCCGGAAAATGCAGACAAAAGGAGGTGGGAATCTGGCGTTGCAAAGTTTGATCCTTTCAGGGATCCATTGCAAGACCGAGAGTGTGAAAAAACAGATTACTTTGGCAGACGGCGTTTTCAAGATACAAGAAACTCTAGGGATTTCAAGAACGAGTCGTCGTCTACCCATGCCTCTAGTTCAAGGAGTTTTGCCAAGAGACCCAGAAGCCCGTCTAACTTAGGATGGTCTTCTTCTGACAGAGAAAGGGAAAGACAGAGAGAAAGTCGTTCGGCTCGTGAAGATTCTCCCTCTTTTGGTTTATACAGCTCCTTTTCTTATCCCTCCCCTAGTAGGAGGCATGATCTTGATGATTATCCATCAAGGAGTAGTAGGGACAGGGAAGACAGAAATCGTCACCATAGCCGACGTTGAAATGGGCTAAATGCAACGGTCTGTATACCACCATTTGGTCCATTTCTGTACTCTTTTATGTTACTGCTGTCAGACTAGGTCTTTAACATGATTGTATGTCTTTTGTAGAAGCTGTTTTATACTGGTGCCAGATTGTAAGCTGTTTTCTCATGCCCCTCATAAGTTGCTGCAGGGACTCTTTCTGGCTGTTGAAAGCCTCTCCTTAAGTATTTGGATTTTGTGAAAAAAAAGGCCTTGGGGGATAAATGATTCCTGGTATTGGACTTGAGTTATTATGACTGTTTCAGTCTTGCCATGAAATTGACAACTGAGGAATGTGCACATTTCAAGTGTATTCATGTACTCTTGAATGATTCCTGATATCTGAGCTTGCTTAGCCAGTAAAAGCAAGCTAGTAGATGTCTGATTGAGGAAAACGATATGCTATCAAAGTGTTGATTTGGACTGGACAGATACAAAGTCTTGTACAGTACGTGTTCCCAGATGCTGTATGACATTATGAGCATGCCTTGTTGACCGATGACAGAGACAGATTCAGGAAAGTGACAAATCGGGTGCATTGAATTGGAATTATGCAGGGGCTTGATTTGGGGATTAGAAAGATGTGGGTTCTCAACTTGGGAGGAAATGGGAATGGTTGAAACGTGAATGCTGAGCTGTCAGCACGTGGGAGGCTGGTTTAAAGTTAAAATGCATTGTCAAAGAGTTAAGCTTGAAAGCGAGGTCAACTGCTTTATTAATCACTCAATTTGGCGAATATGATAATATTTGACGATAAACTAGCTCTAGTTTGTCAGATTTTGATAGGGTGAATTGTTCTCAACTTGGCACTTCAAAAGGTAAATTAGGTAGTTGATCGACTGACATCTCTTGCATTTTCATCTTTGACTAGACATACAAGCAAATGTTTTTGTCAATGACTAGACATGCAAGCGAATCGAACAGCTGATCTCTGAATACTAACATTAGATGTTTAACTGTTTGATTAGATGTCTGAAGGGCAAATTTTTTATTAGTACATGAAGGTCATCTACTATAATACAGTATAAAGCGGAATCCAAGTCTTTGTTAAAATTTGCGCCACGTCATCAATCCTGAATAAAATAATGATTTTATTTTTTGCATTGATTTTCAAAAAATAACTTATATATCTTCTTGATATCTTATCCAATTTCCTTATATATATTTAGTATCTTACTCAATTATATATCATTATATGAATAAGGAAATTGAAGTGATTTTCTTTTATATTCCTTAAATTTTTTTCTTATAATAGTGACAAAATTTCACATGTGTCAATAGTATATTCATTAATAATATAAACTTGAATACAACTATTTTAGAATTAAAATTGTATGAATAAAAGTACATATATAGGTCAATAGGTTCGGACTTTGGTCTATCGGATTTGGATTATAAGTTCTCGAGTTAAAAGCGTATTCGTATCAAAATTCGATCTCAAATCAATTAATTCAGATTTATATTTACATTACCCGTACATGGTACGAGGTTTGTACTAGTTTTTAATAATGTCTTAGAATGATGTTTTAATAGTCGAAGTATAAGATCTTTTTGTATTAGAGAGAGATAACGGGTTTCCAATAGTTTATTTTGTAGGGTTGGATTAGAACCATAAGATAACTCAAGGCCGATTGTCAATTAATGTTATTATTACTAATTCTTAGGTGTGAACTTGCATTTAATGTTCAGAGTCGGCAATTAATCTAGACAAAAGGGCACAGTGACCAGTTAACTATCGTCTAATCATGATCAAGGACAATTGTGACACGTGATTAGGACTCCATCTCCGCCCCACACTCACCATAATTTATGATTGCTTTAAAAAATCTTATAGATGAAAGCTTGAATAATTTACTATAGATACTGTTAGTACACAAAATATGTCGTGTACAAGTTTCAACTCCTTCTTCAATGACCTTCTTCCTCAAGCTTCTTCACCCAGCCTCTTCGCCTTCAATGACCTGCAAAACAATGGACCAAGGGGCGAGCGACCCCTAATCCACCTCCGATGCTTAAGTCAGTAAGGGCAATGTTGATCAAAGGCGTCAGGCAGAGCGATGGCTTAGAACCTAACTTTCACATGGTATACATGTGTATTTATAGAGGAGAGGGACAAGAAGGGGGGCGCGCGCCTAGGGTTAGGGCAGTGCCTTGCTCCCTAAGTCAACCAAATATCTTATCTCATGCGAAGATAAGATTCTCCTCCATAAATAATATCCTAACTAGAGTAACTACCCTATTAAAGGATAAAGCATAATAAATATGAATAGCAAAATAAATAAGATAGAGAAATAAAAGCTAACTAATTGATATGGAATTTTGCCCGCCCACAATTGCCCCCTCCGGAACCCTATACTCGTATACCTCGTACTATCCCGTGTATAGGGGCCGGAGCTTAAGCGCTGAGTGACCATGCAGATTAGGATGCTCTTATTCGTATATTCGTACATTCGTACATTCGTACAGTCGTATATTCGTATATTCATATATTCGTATATTCGTATATTCGTATATTCGTACATCCGTATTTCATAAATACGGGATCCGTGCAACTCCTACGCATGCGTATCGTAGGGGCCTTCGTTGGTCAAACACGCGCGTCCGCGCGTGACCTGCGCCACACGTGTGATGATGCACACACGGCGCCATTCCGACCCTGAGTTGAGTGTTCGGCCCCCTCATGCTAGAAAAACATTTGAAATCAAAAAAGATATGAAAAAAAGAGTTCCCGGGATTTTTATTAAAGACAAAATCGTTTGAAATGAGAATAAAAAAGAAGACGAAAAAGGCGGCGCGCCGTTACTAGCATGATGATCCTCGCACTTTCCTCAAGGGTAGAATTTTCTTAACTTCGCTATATTCCATGTGCGCGGCACTGGTCGGCCATCCAGGTGCTTCAACACGTATGCTCCTTGCCCCAAGGCCGCGACAACTACGTAGGGCCCTTCCCAAGTGGGTCCGAGCTTCCCGTCGGTGGGGTCGCGTGCGCTCCCCATGACCATCCGAAGCACTAACTCGCCAACTTGGAGGCTCCGTAGACGAGCCCGTCACGATGACTCGCTTGGCGGCACCTTGGTAGGTTGCGAGGCGCAATGCTGCGGCTTCTCGCCGCTCCTCGGCAAAATCGAGGCTCCTAGCGAGAGCCTCGTCGTTCCGGTCCCGGCTGAGGGTTGTCCGTAATGTCGGGAGTCCCACCTCCAGCGGGATGACAGCCTCGGTGCCGTAAGTCATGGCGAAGGGCGACTCGCCCGTCGACTTTCGGGGAGTGGTGCGATATGCCCATAGGATGGCCGGAAGCTCTTCCGCCCATCGTCCCTTTGCCTGATCGAGACGTTTTTTGAGTCCGTCTACGATGATCTTGTTCGTCGCCTCCGCTTGCCCGTTCGACTGGGGGTAGCCCACGGATAAATAGATATTCCGGATGCCCCAGCCTTTGCAATACTCCTGGAAGTTTGCGCTGTTGAATTGCGTCCCGTTATCGGATATAAGCGCCTTTGGGATCCCGAAGCGGGTAATAATGTTTTCCCAAACGAACTTGCGCGTATCCGAGTCACGGATGTTAGCCAAGGGCTTGGCCTCGACCCACTTGGTGAAGTAGTCGGTAGCGGTAATGAGATACCGCACGTTTCCGGGGGCTTTAGGGAATGGACCGACAATGTCCAATCCCCACTGTGCGAACGGCCAGGGGCTCGTGATGGTGTGAAGATCTTCCGCAGGCAAATGCGTTAGACGGGCAAAATGTTGGCATTTCGCGCACCGTCGGGCGTAAGCTTCCGCGTCCTTTTGCATGTAGGGCCACCAGTATCCCTGAGTGCGAGCACGCGCCGCCAGGCTACGACCGTCGGCGTGTATTTCGCAGCTCCCTTCGTGGAGTTCGTAGAGGAGGGGCTCAACCTTTCCGGGAGCAACGCACCTCAGATAGGGCCCGCCGAAAGATCTTCGGTACAGGACTCCTTCTGGCGATATCCAGAATCTTCCTGCCCTTGCGCGAGTCTTTCGGGCCGCCTGAGGATCTTCCGGGAGCACATTCTCTTTAAGGTAGCGGATCAAGGGCTCTTGCCATCCTAAATCCTCCACCTCTCCGCTTTCCGGAAGCTCGTCCGGGGCGGGATTTTCTCCCGTCATCACCAAACCGACGTCGTCCTGCACCAGAGGACATCCGGACGTCTCTAGTTTGATGGTGGAAGCAAGCGACTTCCCTGACAGGGATGCTAAAGTGGCAAGCGCGTCTGCTGCCTGGTTCATCCTTCGTGACCTTTGCTCGAGTTCGATGTGCTCGAAAGAGGCCATCATGGTTCGAGCCTGCTCGGCGTACCTGGCCAACTTCTCGCCCTTGGTTTCGTAGACTCCGAGCACTTGATTAACGATAAGTTGCGAGTTGGAGAATACTTGTAAACGCTGGACTCCAAAGTTTGCTGCAGTCTCGAGACCGAGGATCAAGGCCTCATACTCGGCTTCGTTGTTGGTGGTGTCGAAGTCGAGCCGTATGGCCAACTGCAATGCTTCCTGGGTCGGTGATGTGAGAACGATCCCGACACCCGAGCCTTGCATGTTGCTTGCCCCGTCTACCTCTAAGACCCAACCGTGCGAAATCGGGTTTAGATTGCCATTGGACCGACCCGCGATCGTGGATGCCCGACCCGCGCCCGCGGGCAGTTCAGCGGGATCGGGCGAAACGCTCTGCTGGTCAACCACGACCGCGGCATCTGGCCCCGCGCCCGCGGCTCGTCCGCACGCGATCGCGGAATCTCGGCCCGCGCTCGCGGGTGTTGCCTGCGTGTTTCCTTCATCGGGCTCGGTTAACTCTGCGATGAAGTCAGCCAGGACCTGCCCCTTGACAGCTGTGTGCGGAACATATTCGATGTCATACTGGCCCAGCTCAACGGCCCATTTCGCAATCCGTCCAGATAGGTCGGAGCTGCCAAGCAGAGATCGAATAGGGTAACCGGTCACCACCTGGATCGCATGCTCATGGAAATAGTGATTCAGTTTGCGAGAAGCCGTGACCAGAGCTAAGAGTAGCTGCTCCATAGGTGAGTAACGGGTCTCTGCATCGAGCAGGGTTTTGCTAGTATAGTATACGGGGTGTTGCTCCTTCCCGACATCTTTAACTAGCACTGCGCTTACTGCCCGAGATGATACGACCAAGTAGATTTTAAGGACGTCTCCCTTTGAAGGGACGGTGAGGACCGGGGGCGATTGCAGATAAGTCTTTAACCTTTGAAGGTCTCGCTCACAATCGTCATCCCACTCGAACGTGCTCTTTTTCTTCAATGCTCTGAAGAACGAATGGCACTTGTCCGAGGATCTGCTGATGAACCGATTAAGAGCGGCAGCCATCCCGGTCAATCTCTGCACCTCCTTCACGTTTCTTGGGCTGACTAGGGAATTTATAGCGCGAATCTGATTTGGGCTCGCTTCAATTCCCCTCCGGGTCACCAGGTGCCCCAGGAACTTCCCCGAGCCAACCGCAAAAGCGCATTTGGCGGGGTTTAGACGCATTTGAGCGGCCCGTAGTACGTCAAAGACGCGTTGCAAGTCGTCTAAGTGGGTCGACGCTTGTCGACTCTTTACGACCATATCGTCAATGTAGGCCTCAACCATCTTCCCTAAGTATTCATCGAACAACTTAGTCACAAGACGTTGGAAGGTTGCCCCCGCATTCTTCAATCCGAAGGGCATCACTTTATAACAAAAGATCCCTCGAGGAGTTATGAACGCGGTCTTCTCTTGATCCTCCTGGTGCAAAGGAATTTGATGGTATCCTCGGTAGGCATCCAAAAAGCTCATCCGCTCATGCCCCGCGGTGGCGTCCACCAGCTGATCAATCTTCGGAAGAGGGAAGAGATCTTTAGGGCATGCCTTATTAAGGTCAGTAAAGTCCACGCAGACTCTCCAATCTCCCGTCTTTTTCTTGACGACGACGGTATTGGCTAGCCAAGTCGGGTACCATACTTCGCGGATTGCATCGGCCTCCTGCAACTTCTTTATCTCAGCGATGACAGCCTCGGCGTGTTGGAAAGAGGATCGCCGGGCTCGTTGCACCACTGGCTTCATACTCGGACTCACATTCAATTTGTGACATGCGAGCTCTGCGCTGATCCCGGGCATCTCGTAGAGACTCCATGCGAACACATCGCGGTTCCTTTGCAGGAGGATCGTAAGGTCTGAGAGCTCTTGGGCAGATAGGCCCTTTCCGACGTAAAAGACCTTTTCGGGACCCTTTCCTGCCGAAACTGCGGTAAGCTCGTCGATGGACTTATCCCGAGGTTGCGATCCGACGTTGGTCACCTTCTGAAGGTAATCCGCAGACAAGCCCTCGTAAGCCTCGGGATTGGCTTCGATCCCGGCACCCTTGTCATGACACGGATCCGCGCTCGCAGGACCTTGAACCTTATACGCAGGTTCCCGTGTCGGATTACCTAGGGTTTCGTC
The DNA here is from genome assembly GCA_934048045.1 of Polygonum aviculare. NCBI lineage: Eukaryota > Viridiplantae > Streptophyta > Magnoliopsida > Caryophyllales > Polygonaceae > Polygonum > Polygonum aviculare. Next base: position 2,283,164 of record OW204024.1, read on the forward strand.
GACGGATACCCACGGTGACCCATCCGCGATCGCGGATGCCTGACCCGCGCCCGCGGGCAGTTCAGCGAAATCGGGCGAATTGCCCTGGGAATGTCCCGCGCCCGCGGTTCCTGGAGCCGCGCCCGCGGCTCGTGTACAGGAATCGAGCGGGGGGTTCCGCGGGGAACCCGCGACCGCGGTTCCCCGACCCGCGCCCGCGGGTTGTCTTCTCTTCGCGACGAATCGCGCGGCGATCCGCGCGACTGGTGGATTCGGAATGGCCTGATCAGGTGACGGCCCGACCGATCGGCTCCGCTTCTGCCCCTGCGTAGGCGCAATGGTGGCGGTCCGGCGCATCGTGTGTCGCGAATCGTGCCGGATTGACTGCCGTGGTGGCACGTCGCGCGGCGTGGTCGGTCGGCCATCGGCCGCACACGGTTCCCGGGGCTGGCGGCCATCGCGCCGATTCGCCTGGGGGTGGTCTCGATCCGGGCTCGTGGACAAGCGATCCATGGCCTCCTCAGATCTGTTCTCGTAGAGTTTACGAAAGTCGAAAACCTGTTCGTCCCCACGGACGGCGCCAAATGTTAGTACACAAAATATGCCGTGTACAAGTTTCAACTCCTTCTTCAATGACCTTCTTCCTCAAGCTTCTTCACCCAACCTCTTCGCCTTCAATGACCTGCAAAACAATGGACCAAGGGGTGAGCGACCCCTAATCCACCTCCGATGCTTAAGTCAGTAAGGGCAATGTTGATCAAAGGCGTCAGGCAGAGCGATAGCTTAGAACCTAACTTTCACATGGTATACATGTGTATTTATAGAGGAGAGGGACAAGAAGGGGGGGCGCGCCTAGGGTTAGGGCAGTGCCTTGCTCCCTAAGTCAACCAAATATCTTATCTCAGGCGAAGATAAGATTCTCCTCCATAAATAATATCCTAACTAGAGTAACTACCCTATTAAAGGATAAAGCATAATAAATATGGATAGCAAAATAAATAAGATAGAGAAATAAAAGCTAACTAATTGATATGGAATTTTGCCCGCCCACGGATACATTGACCTCTTTTATCTGGAAGAATTATTGAACTTATGTGTCAGTCATTTGAGGTTTTTTATTTGCTTATATGATTTATTTATTTTTTGGGTTAAGCTGAAAAATGGAGGAGACAATATATAAGGATGAGATGGAGTTGGGATTTCTCCAACTTATCTGTTGGGTATTTGGATTTTCCAGCTTCCCATCTCACACCTTATTTTATTCCTTACATCAATAAAGTACTCGTATTAGTGACCCCGACAATTTTATAGTAAAACCTTATTCATTATCTACAATAAGTATGGGCTTACTTTCTTTATACATAAAAACTTTGTTGGATTGCTCAAAAAAAAAAAAAATACTTTGTTGGAGGCTTCAAGAAAGTATGATGGAATTTTAAGATTGGATTGGAATAATTTTATTTTTAGTCTAAAATAGTTTCAAATAAAATAATATGAACCCAAGATGACCTGAAATTCCATTGTCGGATCCAATCAACCTGACTTGATTTACATGTTTAAATCGAAGCTTTCAAGTGTGGTTCAAAGCTTAGAGTTGTCTACATATTAATTTGAAAATGATTACTCTAAGCACCACACCACACCACATGCCTTCATATCACAAATGGAAAAGAAGCAGTTATGCAAATCAATAGACCTAAGATGTTACCTACTCCGTATTACATACTAGTGAAGCTGTTGTGGTTAAACCTCTAATCGTATTTGAGATTCCTGAATATGTCTTATTTTTTTGGTTAAACCTGTAATCATATTAGATACTAGTGAATATGTCTTATTTAGGTGAGGATAACGTCGATAAGATTCGTTTGTATTGTTTAGCAAGAGATATCTAGTGAATCTATTTTACAATTACACTTATTTATTTTATTGTAATTAGCTCACTCACTTCCCCTGGGTTCGCATCTTGATCGTCCATTTTGCCTTTTTCTTATTTGTTGAGTTGTTCGGTCATCAATATTTTTGACCTCCCGATTTACTGTATTAAGAATGTTTGTACATCAAAAAAGTATTCTTGTCGATCCAAAGAGAAAAAAGAAACTGCAACAATAACTTTTATTTCATAAAGATTAAAAAGATGAAAGGTAAAGTAAATAATTTAAGGGGACCTTACATAGGAGAAATTTCCCTTAATCTTCTATATAACACTTAAAATTCTCCCCCTCTTGTCACATTAATGACTTCTCTCTAATTTTTTTTGTTTTGGGTGAATTATTTATCTCTACAACTCTTATTTTTCTTTTCCTTGTCAAATAAATACATGTTTTTATATTTTTATATTTTTTTTCTTTTGCTTTTTTATTTGTAATTGATTATGAATGCATGCTACTATGTCTTATTATTTACATACATATATCATGTTATAATATTGTAACTTGAATGCAAAGCCTTATCATTTTTTCTTTTTTGAGCGAGAATGTAAAGTCTAAAAAGCTAAACGTATGCTTTCGATTTAAATTTCCTCCAAAATGTCTATAAAATTATAAAGAGTAATCCCTACACATGCTCATTAGGCAAAAAAACTTAATTGTAATAGAAAAGTCATATTATCAAAATAATTCTCATAAGAAACTAATAAAATCAAATCAAATAATTTCATATTTTATATTTATTTTATCTACTATTTTTTGGACAATTCAATACAAAATACTTACATAATTTATTAGTTAGAACAAAATTGTGTTATGACGAAGATTATAATTTTCACCTTCCAGAAAAATACGGTGAAAGAAGTTGTCCGTCCATCGGACGGGCAAGCTTTCTAGTATTTTCCTAAAAAAGGAGGATAAAAATTTCATTTTGTCCTCATTTCCTTATATTTATCTGTGAGGAAATGAAATAAAATTTCCGTATCTTCAATTTGCATGCTTTAGGTTCGTTGGTCATGGTCACTATAGATTTTTGTTTAATGATTAGTAACTTATTAATTAGCATGACACCTTCTTACCATCAAAATACCCTACTCCAAAAATGTTGGTTCAATGATGAACATCAAAATAGGACCATATACACATGATTCTATAATAACATGAAATTCCAAGAGGCTTTAGTGGCTTACACTACACCACAATGATCCTTTCTTTTTTCTACTAAGCCTTCAATCATTTTCCTCGCCATAAAAATGGAGCTAATTTTTCATTCTCAAATGGGTCCCAACTTTTCGTATATTTTACCCTAAATCCCCCCCTGGCCCACCCAATTGGATAAATCAGCTTCAGGTGGGCCCCACTCAAGGGACACAATCACAGAAGCTGGACTTGCCACGTGGGCCATCTGATGCTCTGCTTTCTTCTTCATCTTTTTTTTTTTCAATTTTTTTTAGCGTAATCCATTGAGAAAATTCAGCCTCCATAGCTTCTATAAATTGTCACTCTGATCAACTCATCATCCTTACACACACAAAAACAAGAACAATACCCCCCAAAAAAAAAAAACTCTGTTTTTTACCCAAAATTTTCCCATGGCTAATTTCACAGCAAATCTTCATCACACCCAGAAACCATCTTTCCCTCTTCTCGAATCCGATCTGAACATGGAGCTAGCATCTTCATTCCCGCCTCTTCACCCAATGATCCAAGAAGATTTCAACCAGAATTTCCAAGCCATCATGGGCTTCTCAATCGACAATTTCATGGGTTGCCAGATGCCAGATTTCCCCGGGAAATTGTGGGACAATATCAACATCCCACCTCAATCTAGCACCTTGAGCGATCAAATCTCAACAGATATGGACACAAGTGGGTTCAATCAATCGATCTGTAAGAAGAGGAAAGCAGAGGATTTGACAGAGAGCAGTTCGAGAAATTCGTATTCCTCTGTTTCTGAGAACCAGGCTCTCACTAAGCCCAAAAATGTAAATGCTCTGTTTTTGCTCTGTTTTTTTTTAAAAAAAAAAAAATCTTTGAGAATTAGTTGACTGAATTGAGAGATTTTACAGAATTCAGGAAAAGGGAAGAGAGGGAAGAAGGAGAAGAAAGCAGATGATGAAGAGAAGAAGCCAAAGGACGTTGTTCATGTGAGGGCTAGAAGAGGTCAAGCCACTGATAGTCATAGCTTAGCTGAAAGGGTATGTTTTCTTTTGCTAAAAGATTTGTGCTTTTTTAGGTAATTAGTTATAATTTACGGGCTTTTAATGTAATTTTGTTCTTGTATTTGTTTAATCAGGTTAGGAGGGGCAAAATCAATGAGAAATTGAAGTGTTTACAAGACATTGTTCCTGGGTGCTATAAGGTATGTGTGCTGAATTCTCCATGAGTTTGATCATTAGAAAAAAAAAATCAAGAATTGTGGAGTTTGAATGAATTAGAGTGAAATCTGATTTTGTTGGAATGGAAATTTGCAGGCAATGGGAATGGCTGTGATGCTTGATGAGATCATAAATTATGTCCAATCCCTTCAAAATCAAGTAGAGGTGAGATTTCAACCACAATTGACCCAAAATTGAAAATTTTCTGAGTAATAACCAAGATGAATTAATAAAGATGCAATCTTTTTCATTGTTGCAGTTTCTTTCAATGAAACTTGCTGCTGCTAGTGCACTTGATGACTTCAATTCTCAAACTGATTGCATCCAAAACTTTCAGGTATACTAAGTTCTAATCTTTAGTTCTTGATCAAAAAAAAAAAAGTTCTAATCTTTGTAGAAAAAAAGTATATAAAATGTTGTGACAATTCTTTGATGAATCTTTATTGACAAACCCTTTTAATGTTGTTGTTTGTAGAAGGCAAAGGCATTTGATGTGCAAGATGTAGAGAGGCTATTGAGCAGCCAAGGCTATGATCAAGTTCAAATCCAAACAGCACTTGCTTGTTTTCAATCTACATGGCCCTCATTTTGAGCTAATGTTTGGATAATTCAATGTACTTGCACCCACTACACATAGGACCACAACACTTTTTCCCGAATCATTTGTTTCAATTGATCGATTGATCCTCGCAAAACCCGAAAAGGAAAGGAAGAAAGATTGCCCGAACCGAGTAGTTTACTTCATATAGTGTACATGTATTCTTGAGCTTAGTTGATGTGTACTTGTGAGGAAATTTTAACAGTTAGCTTAGCAAGATTACCAAGATATGAAGTGTGATGACTTGATATGTTTTTGTATACATATGAAAACGCTATTCATTTCTCATTTATTATGCGTACCAAAACGCGAACTAGGGCTATGTTTATGCAACTCAAAAGTCAATTAACTTCAAGAGCTCTCTTCCTATGATTGATCAGTGGTTTGATATCAAAGGCATTCTTCGTTCTCTCAAGGGTTCCGCTCCCAACATGGTAGAATACGAGGGCATTGCGTTTGCCACCATTAACACTTGTGTGGTTTTAGTAGCTCTATATTGTTGAATTTCCATGGGTCGGTAGACTGGAGGTCGCATATGTGTAATCCCGGTAGGTTATGAGCTCAAGATGCTCAACCAACCCTTATAAGACCCTTGTGTGACGATCTTTCGGCTACCCTTTCTGCAGCCAATCTAGTCACTAACTCATACAAATATAACTACTATTGGTGCTAGTGATAGTTCATGTGCTTCATGTTCGACACATTTATGGGTCAATGGGATAGATGACACATTTATCAAGGGTCATTAGTTTTAAGTGTCCGGTTTTACTTCAAGTATACGTTATGTTGTAACGAGAGATTGGACGAGAACAATAAACTGAATCGACATAGAGATTTACGTGGTTCGATAACAGTGAGACCCCCGTGTTACCTGTCATAGTGTGTGATTCAGATTCAAGGCATATTAACATATTGTAACCTAGGTTGTTACTAGTCAATATTTTTGCTACTAGTGAACAATATGAGACAGTAAAGTTTTGTCAAATCCTAGTTTTGTAGGCGTTTTGAAGAACACGGTCATTTGAAGTGGACAAAGTATAAGATGTCGATTGAAGGTAATCAAAAGATAAGAACAAGAACAGACAAGCAACAAAGGGTGGTCATGAGCATTAAATGTGTAGCTTTCTTGATGCTAGTTGATCACATTGATCAATTCCAATGCTTCATATGAGTTAAACGATGCTATATATCTATGTTTTCAATCTTATCATGATAAGACTAGCTAGCACTAATTAAACACGAAATTATGTCGCAAAATATCAATCTTAAGATGCTTACAAGAGCAAGTTATCGACGACATAGAGAGGCCACATACTATAATGTTTTGTTCACCAAACGAACATGAAAACATGGGGTTAATGAATCTTGTGTTCAATCATGACCAACATTAAGATTTTTTCCCATCTTTTCATTTCATTTAATTAAGATTAAGCAATTGCATGGGATCGAAGAACAACAAGCTAGCAAGGTGACCCCAGTTAACTTGGTTTAAGACCACGATAATCCAGTGATTAGCGACAAGAATTATCATGGTTTGTCATTACCCATCAGAAGAGCTCTTGAAGGAAATCTATCCCACTAAGCAAAAATTGATTCATGTACATGAATTTAATGTTCAAGTGTGACAACTTTTTTCTTTGGCTTGGATTTTGGATACATTTGTTGGAAACAGCTATATGGGTGACAAAGAATGCCAAAAATCAACTGTGTATGTGGGTGCTTTGATAGTAACTCTTTGCTAATGGTGGCATCCCAATTGCATTTTGTGGGTCACTTGTTGCCTTTGGTTTACAGACATTACCACATTTCCTTTCAATAGAGCCCATTGTATACAACTGGTTCACATCATATTTTGCGCTAGAAGTTTCTACATGATATTATTGTTATCCAATCTTGATCAACTGTTGTATAACTTTACCATTCGGACGTAGAATGATCCTCGATTAATCTAAGTAACATCTTATTGGCCAATCGTAAGATCTTAATCGGTTGAAAACACAAATTTATAAATAAATCTAAAGTATTTTAAATTTTGCCACCGTTTGTATTTAATTTTTAATATAAAAACTTAAGATTCAACAATTCGATTTTATAATTAATTTGAAAATCCTAATATTATCCTGTGGCTGAAATAACCCCTGTACAGAAAACCCTAATATTAGGGTTTAAGGTGTATTACTTAGTTAGACCAGGGGAAACCTTTTACTAGATTTTAAGCTGAAATGTTCAAGTTGTGAGTAAAATATCTTATTCAATATACACACCCATTATATCCATTCATATCCTTTCACCTGAATTATGAAGTCCAATTCAGCACTAAGCAACATATACCAAACAGTTTCAAGGGCATGGGCACTTCAATGTATAGAATCCACAATGTGATGCATAGAAGGAAAAAAATTAAAGTTGCACAGGGCCCCCTCAAATATTATGAGGGGAGCACAAAATCTCAGAGATGTGGCCCTTCATGAAGATAATGATTGAAAAATGTAAAATTTAATTAAGAGAGTACTTCATTAGGGTTTTTAGACAACTTTTTCCGGCCAGCAATAGTCACCAAAAAATTATATAAAAATATTTTGTATATCCAAGAATTAACTCAAGTTTTCCTAAGAGATGCATAGCTGGGTAATAGGGTAATACCCAGCTAATAACCAAACCCTAATAGAGTAACTCTAAGTAGATGTACCTATTGCAAGGTGTAACTTTACTAGATATATAAAAGGTAAATATTTAGACAAAAAAATGGTAAATATAGATTATCAGTCTACAATTAAAATGTGTTTTTTTGGGCATTATTGTTTAGACAATTTCAGCTGAAAAACATTTTCCAGAGAACAAACCCTAAAGACTAACCGTGATCAAATATGTATATATACATGCTATATTAAGGGAAACAAAACAAGTATTGGGGCATTATACTATTACATTTGTATAATTATTGGTGAGCTCATGAAGTCAGATGCATTGCACTTAGGAAGAAGGGTTACAATGGGGGATGGGCAATGGTGGGGCTAACACAACTTAGAACAAAACATGATAAGAGGAAAGCTTCTAAATCTAATATTTGTGAATCATTCCTCACCCTCTCAAGCAACTTTTGTTTCTCCCTTCTACTCAATTCTTTCATTAATCCCTTTTTTTGTTTGCTTCTTTTTTTCCCTATACCTCCTTTTGACCCATTTGTTCTTATTTGGAAAAACCCTTGACCTAATTATTGAGAAGGGATATGCATGAACTCAACTATTATACTCCCTCCGTCCCTAAATATAAGGGACATTTTCCGTTTTGGGCGTCCCAAAATTTAAGGGACATTTACATTTTTGAAAAAACAAATTTACCACATTATCCTTACCAAATCATTCAAATTACAACTTTTTTTATTCCTCTATCCTATCATTTTACTACATTACCTTCCCAAATCATTTAAATTACACCTTTTTTATCTCTCTTCTCCTTTTACTATATTACCCCCATCAAATCATTCAAATTACAACTTTGTCATCCCTCTTTCCTCTCCTTTTACCATATTATCCTCACTAATCATTCTAAATTACCCACTTTCAACCTTTCCTTAAAAATTGTGCCCAAAGCCCGAATGTCTCTTACATTTCGGGACAAAGGGAGTATATATTTATATTTATATGAGCTAGAAAAGTGAAGTAGCTTTCTGGGTAGACTTATTGTTTTGGCTATGGAAATGGTTGAGTAAAAGATCGGATCTCACTTCTCATAATAAATTTCTACTTCAAGAGACTAATAGTGAAAAATTATAGCCCTACAAAGATGATAAGTTATACACAGATGGATATATAACCTATAAAGTACTCTCTCCGTTTCAAAATACTTGTCCATATCACCATTTTTTCTTATTTTATAATACTTGTCATGTTGTCCATCTCACATTTTTCTCCATCTCTTTCCTTTTATACCACCAATAATTATCTTTATCATAATTATTATGTTTTTTCATATTTCTTTAAACAAATAATTAACTCTGCATTTGATAGGAGTAATATATAAATACTATTTTTTTCATAATATATGTGTAATGTACAAATAGACAACTATTTTAAAAGGAGGGAGTATAATATATCGACTCATTGTAACTTGTAAGCCCAATCGAGATTATCCATGCATATATATTTACAGGTGTAGAGGTGTGGCATAAGTTTTGGTAGGGTTGAAAAATAAACAGTGTTGTTAAATATTTAGTTAAATGAAGTAGGGCAGCTTTCAATATGGGCAAGAATTAAAGGGTCAGGTGCACAAATTAAAGTGACCCTTGATGAATACGTGTATATATTATGATTTGACGAGAAGTGTTATATAGTGGTTGTTAGCTTGTCAAGAATATTAATATTTAAATATTTAGTATTGACCACCTCAGCTGATCCCGATTAAGTACCCAAGATAAGATTTCATGCATTTTATAGAATATATCTTGGGTGTTCTCAAGTTGTAAGTGAAAGTTTGACATCAATTCTATGCTACGTTCAGTGGATATGTTTAGTGCAAGTGGATATATATATCATTGTGATTCTTTTCAGATGTCACATCTGCAAATGAGTTGAAATATGAACAGTTTTTAATCTGGCGATGACCCTCAAAAAACTACGTACGTACCTAGAAATGAATTCTAGGCCTATCTTGATGATTCGTGAACCGATATCATTGATGATTTGATGTAATGCATAAATGGCCAAAAATGGATCAACGTGTTAATTAGATCAATGAGACAATGAAGACTCAAAACATGGCTCACATATTACCCAAGTCATATTGGCTTATGTGTTACGCTTAGGGCCTTAAGTAATGGTACGTTGTATGTTATAAATGAATAAAATGATATAAATCATATAGTATTTGCATACTATACATCAAGTAGGGTTGTAAGTAGCTAGAGATGTGCCGGTTCACGAAGCGCCTTGGACATTTGAACCTGAACCTAAACTGTCTCATTTCTCAACATCCGATTTCGAGTTTGACCAGGATTTCACTTGGTTAATTTTGATCCAGTCCGATTTGAAATAATTTTTAATGAAATAAATTATCGATAAGAAAAATAACTCATAAATTTATATATTAAACGGATTTTCTCTCTTCCATTATGGGAAGGGATAATCCAACAAAAATTGTAGACGATACTATTAATTACGAAAAAAGGGGTTGAATAGATAGTTCATCTTGGTTCGAAGCAGTGGGACAACCGCTTTATGGACCCGAAATCAAATCCTACACGCTTGGGCTCTCGAATCTCGACCCTAATCCGAAGGACCCAACACCTAAGCGGTATCGTAGCCGCGGGAAGCCGGGAACCACGACTCCCATTCTGGAAGGATTTTCTTATGGTTTGGACCGACCCACTTCCGGTGCTCCATTTTGAACACTCTTGAAATCCATACATCTTTTAGTGTTACATTTTTTAGGACAACAAAAAAAAACGTTTTCTCCAAAAATAACTTTTTCCACACAATTAAAACAAATCCTAGTAGACTTAAACGTGAGCTCGATCAAAAAAAAGTTGAACAAATTTTTCTCTCTTTCGTTGTCGCCGGTACTTCTTGCCGTCGGCCAACTTTTGCCCTTTTACGGTCTCATGGCGTCTGGGGGAATGGAGGTCGATCCTCCACCACCCCCGCTCCTTCAGGGACCAACTCAATTTCCGTCTCTGGCTGAAAGCTTTGCAGCACCTCAAGGAGCCAAGATTTCGTTCAAGGATATGGTTGCTAGTAAGCAGGACTCCCCTCAGGCTAGTCATCCTTCGGAGTTGGACTATGATACTGAGGACGATCAGCCCCCGGCTGAAATTAATCCAAAGTGTCCAAGACTTCTTTTTACAGCGGCTGAAAAAAAGGAAATGCGTCGACCATGGTGGAGATCTCTGATCATCAACATGTTCGATAAAGGACCGGGCTATGCTGTAATCAAGAAAGCGCTAGAGAAAAAATGGAGTCCTAGGGGGAAGTTGACGCTAGTAGACATTGGAAATGCTTATTACGTTGCAAAATTCACTAACGATGATGATTATGATTTCGTGTTATCGCAGGGGCCTTGGATGATCGGGGACAACTACTTGATGATCCAGAAGTGGAGACCGAACTTTGATCCTTATAATGATACACAACAATCCCTCTTGGCGTGGATTCGTATTCCGGGAGTTAGTGTGGAGTGGTTTAATGAGGTGTTTGTGGACAGGATTGGAAGCTTGATTGGCACAGTGGTCAAGGTGGATAAGACTACTATAGCCGCTGTCAGGGGTCAGTTTGTGAGGTTTGCTGCAGAAATTGACTTATCTAAGAGTCTCTTATCTAAGTTTGAGCATATGAGAAGGGAGTGGCCTGTATCCTATGAAGGTTTGAAAATGGTGTGCTTTAAGTGTGGTAAAGTTGGCCATTTAGAAGCTGATTGCTTGCCTGATCCTCCTGATCAAGAAGAGGGTGACCAGACCATGGCCTCGGAGGCTACTGCTCGGCCTTTCATCCCTCCAAATCTGAATCCAGTTGGGGATTTTGGTAACTGGATGCAAGTCGTGAAACCTAAACGAAAACCGAGAGAGAATTCAGAGTTTAATGCTGCTAAAGGGAAGTCGGTTGCTCCTTCCCCTGCCCCTGTACCTCAAGTCTCGGGCCAGAACAAGGGTAACTCTGGCGTTTCTACCCAATCCAACAAAGCTGGTCAAGTCAATGCCGGTAAGCAGAAACAAAAGAACCAGGCTGGGACGTCGGGCTCCAGATTCACTGTCCTTCAATCCATGGAAGAGGATCCGTCGTCGTTTTCCGTCGAACCTCCGAAGACTACTCAGTCAACGGCACCAGCGCCGAAGCCGATGATGGTTGTTAGCACAATCCCGATAAATCCGGAATTATTCCGCAACTCAAATGGAAACTCACCATCGGTAAATCCGGAGGTTAGGCACATCGAAGATTTGGATTTGGTCCCATCAGCTAGTAATCGGGTATCTGCTAAGCGAAAAGATAGGCGAGAAAAAGCGGCATATTTACCAAAAAAGCCACAAGTCAAGATATCTTCTACTACTGATATGGAAAATATCAATCCGAATTTGGAAAAAGCTATCTCAGAATTTCAGAATCATATTTCTTCATTATCTTGTGGAGCCCCTACAGCTAACACTAATGCCAATTCTGAAGCCCAAAATTTCTTGCCAAACAAGCAACCCTCTAGCAATCCTATTTCTCTGCCGGCTCTACCCACTATCCCTCCCAAGCATTCTGGTATTGGCGTTAACAGTGATGGCGAGTCGACTCCAAGTAACCACACCGGCGGTAGTCACGGAGTTGGTGTTGAGCAGTCAAAGCATCTTGGTCTCGAACCTCCGGACCGGACCGTTCCAGCCGGTTCTTCCCAAACTAGCGACGACAATGCTAGCAGAGTTCCTCCCACTGCTAACGGAGAACAGCCCGCTGCTATGCAGAATCTCCATGCCCCGCAATCAAGCTGATGCTTTTGCTCATTTTAACGAAGCAAGACAAGAGATTCGGGATTCTCTCTCGCGATCTGATCAAATTTCTTTTAGAAACCGTATTTATAATAGTTTACCTATGAATAACATCAGCTTGATGATTTGGAATGTCCGTGGCGCGGGTAACAGCCGTTTCCTCAACAGTCTTCGTGAACTAATCCGTATGCACAACCCGAGTGTACTTGCGCTGGTGGAGCCTCGTATTAGTGGTGAGCGGGCGGATGATGTTTGTCGTAGAATTGGTTATGATGGTATGATCAGAATTGACGCTGATGGCTTCTCGGGGGGTATTTGGCTTTTTTGGAAGACCTCGGAGTTCATTGTGGTGCCTCTTTCTCTTCATCGTCAGCATATTACTGTAGAGATCCGTAGGCGTGGGGAGGATCCTTGGATTTTATCGGCTATTTATACAACTCCTAACCCTGCGCGTCGCCGGGATCTCTGGGATCATCTTAAACAGTTTGCTCGCTTGAACAACCGTCCTTGGCTGCTGGCAGGGGACTTTAACGCTACTTTGGGATCGCATGAAAGGTTGAGTGCCTCGGAAAGTGCTATGAGGGAGTCTGATGCGTTCCGTTCTTGGGTGGATGAGCTCGGGCTGATCGATTTGGGCTTTATTGGGCAGCGTTTCACTTGGACGAGTGGCGGGGATCAGGACTCTTATCATGCAGCCAGGCTTGATCGTGCCCTCAGTAATGATGATTGGAGAATTGCGTTTCAGAATTCAGTTGTCAAGCATCTTGTTGCTCCTTACTCAGATCATATACCTTTTCTAGTTTGCACTAATCCCCCGTTGACTCCGGTGTACGGGGAACGTCCTTTCAGATTCCAACAGGCTTGGATGGTGCATGAGAACTTCAGGGACTTTATTGATGAGCGCTGGAGGAGGGATGAGGAGTTGCCCTTGGCTTTAGGTCACATGTCTTCAGAGCTCTCTTCTTGGAACTGATCGGTTTTCGGGCATATTTTTTCTAGAAAACGCAAGCTCTGGGCTCGTTTAGAAGGAATTGCTCGGATCTCGGATCACCGGAGGTCTAGGCGGCTGATTATATTGGAGAAAGAGCTGAAGCAAGATCTAGAGGATGTCCTTGAGCAGGAGCAGTTGTTTTGGTTCCAAAAAAGCCGAGCGGACTTTCTTATTGATGGCGATCGAAATACTCGTTTTTATCATCTTTCCACTATAGTTCGTCGTAATTCTAACAAATTTTATTCCTTGCAAACTGATGCAGGAGTGTGGATTGATGATCCTGCCCAGGTTCAGAGCTTGGTGCTGGAGTATTTCAAATCTCTGTTTACTGATGAATCAAGGGCGTCTATCTCTATGTGGCCAGCTATTCACCACTCTTTTCCTCCTCTTACTGCAACAGAAATCAATTCCTTATCGGCGGGGTTTGTTGGAGCGGAGGTTTGGCAAGCTCTTAATTCCATGAGTCCTCATAAAGCCCCGGGACCGGATGGGTTTCCGGCTGGCTTCTTTCAACAAAACTGGAGCATTGTTGGCCACCAAATTGTCCAGACTGTTCTTGGGATTTTGAATGAGGGAGTCCTTCCCCCTAATATTTGTGATGCTCTTATTCATCTCATTGCTAAAGTTGATGCTCCTTCGTCTGCTTCCCATTTCAGGCCTATCTCATTGTTGAATGTCGTGTTCAAAATTGCGACTAAAGCAATGGTGCATAGATTGAAGCCTGTCCTCTCGAAGTTGGTTTCGCCGGTCCAATCTAGCTTCATTCCCGGGCGTCAGATTGTGGATAACGTTGTTGTCGTCCAAGAAGCTTTCCATACAATCTCGTCCTGGAGGTGCACTGATCGTGTCATGATGCTCAAAATTGATCTTGCCAAGGCGTATGACCGAGTCCGGTGGAATTTTTTAAGGGAGACTCTTTTACTCGCTCATATCCCGGAAAGGCTTGTTTCTATCATAATGAAATGTCAGACGGAGGGCTCTTTTGAGCTTCTTTGGAACGGCAGAAAAGCTGGAAAGTTCAAAGCTTCTCGGGGTGTGCGCCAGGGCGACCCGTTATCTCCATACCTCTTCGTTCTTTGTATGGAGAGATTGTCGCATATTATTCAGGATGCTGTTTCTGGAAATCGGTGGAAGCCTATGATGCTTGGTGGCGTGCCCTTATCCCATCTTTTCTTTGCAGACGACCTCATACTTTTCGCTGAAGCGTCCCTCGAGCAGGCTCATATTATCACAGAATGTCTTGGCTTGTTCTGTTCAATGTCTGGTGAGAAAGTTAATTATGAAAAGAGCGCCATGGTGTTTTCCAGGAGAGTGAGTCTATCTACTAGAACAGAAATCAGCCAAGCTTGCTCTATTCCTGTTGTGGAAGATTTTGGTAAGTACTTGGGAGTGCCGACCTTTTGTGGGAGGGTCACGAATGCTAGGTATGCCTATATCTTGGACAAAGTTTCTTCTCGTTTGGGGGGTTGGAAAGCCAATTCACTATCTATGGCTGGCCGGACCACTCTTGCAAATTCCGTGCTCACGAGCCTACCCATTTATACTATGCAGTCGACCTTAGTTCCTCGGGCTATTTGTGATAAGATAGATGGGCAGATCGCTAGTTTTATTTGGGGCTCAACCTTGACCAAAAAACGGATGCATCTGCTGGCAAAAGAAAAGATCGCGAGGCCGAAGTCTGAGGGCGGTCTTGGGGTTCGAAGTATGAGGCATTCCAATGGAGCGTTGCTTGCAAAGCTTTGTTGGCGTTTGACCCAGGACAAATCTTCTATTTGGAGCAAGGTAATCTGGGGTAAATATGGAAGGGATGGTTCAATCTTGGACCAATTTAATCCGGCTGCGGGCTCATCTCATTGTTGGAAAGGTTTGTGTCATGGGGACATAACTCTCAAAAAGGGTTTAAGATTTGTCGTTGGTAATGGGCAGAGTGTTCGGTTCTGGTCCGATCCCTGGGCAACTTCCACGCCACTGTTGGATTTTGCCACTTCGCCTATTCCTGATCAGCTGCGTAGTCTGAAGGTTG
Source organism: Polygonum aviculare (assembly GCA_934048045.1). Classification (NCBI taxonomy): domain Eukaryota; kingdom Viridiplantae; phylum Streptophyta; class Magnoliopsida; order Caryophyllales; family Polygonaceae; genus Polygonum; species Polygonum aviculare. The sequence continues at coordinate 2,298,517 of OW204024.1, forward strand.
CGGATCTTTGGCTTCCGAATGGGTGGAACTGGAGCTTTATTTCCCCGTTTCTCCCTGACAGTATGTGTGATGTCCTGAGGGCTTATGATCTATCAGATAATGGTGATATGTTGGACAACATTTTCTGGGATCATACTCCTTCGGGGGCCTTCTCCACAAAATCTGCTATGACCTTGTTGAGGAATGAAGATGAGAATCCCATTCAGATCAACTTTGATTGGAAGCTTATATGGAAAATTCCGGCCCAACAACGGGTCCGCAATTTTGTGTTTCTACTAGCTCATGACAGCATCATGTGTAATCACACTAGGGTCCGACGCCACATGGCTCAATCGGATGCTTGCCCGAGGTGTGGGGAGTCGGAGACGGTGCTACACCTTCTTCGTGACTGCAATGCAATAAAGGAAGCTTGGTTGGCAATTTTTGGTAATCACCCGCCTCCTCAATTCTTCACCTATGATGATGCTAATCAATGGTTGCTGAATAACATCAAGAGCCTTGATAGGAACTGTGCTGTGTTTGCCACCTTCCTTTGGTATGCTTGGAAAACTCGAAATCGATTGATGTTCGAAGGGGTTGACGATCTTAGTGGCCTCACTTCTACAGTTATCTCGACTTCTGATGCCTACCTGAAGCTTAGTTCGAAGCCGCTGTCTCCAAGCTCGTCTATGCAGTTACACAGCCCAGTGCTTTCCTGGACGCCTCCCCCAGTGGGCTGGGTTAAACTCAACGTGGACGCTTGTTCCAAAGGGAATCCGGGTAAGGCTGCTGGGGGTGGGCTGGTACGATCGAATGATGGTTCCTTTTTGAAGGGATTTGTTTTCAATTCTGGCGTTTGTGACTCTCAAATGGCTGAGTTGCAGGCCATTTACTTTGGACTCAGATTGTGCAAACAGCAGGGATTTTCCAATGTTATGGTGGAGTCTGACTGTGAAGTTGCTGTCAAGGCCATTCGGTCTACTACGAGCACCCTCCCGCGTAATGGCACTTTGGTTCGGCTTTGTCAAGATCTTCTTCAAAGTTCTGGGTGGATTGCTGAGATTAGTTTTGTGAAGAGGGGCTGTAACCATGTTGCTGATGCTCTAGCAAACTTGGCTTTTGATTTTTCTGCTCGTTTTAGTGTCTTAGATTATGTGCCTAGCTTAGTTGTTCCTTTGCTTGCTAAAGACAATGTAACCCTTAATGGGTTTGCTTAAGTTCCTTAATTAATAAAGTCGCAGGAGCTTTGCTCCGTTTCTGAGCAAAAAAAAAAAATAAAAAAATCCTAGTATCAGCCCACAAAAAACCAAAGTCATAGATCGAGGGGATTCGAGATATATCGACTGTGATACACTTGCAAGTGGGCTACGTATTGGGCTTCAAGCAATTTGTGGACCTGTATGATTGTCTGGTTAAGCCATGCAAAACCACCTTTCATTGCAAATTTGCCCAATATATCATCATATCCAATAATATTTGAGAGCATGAAATCGTCAAGCACATATCAATAACATTTTCCAAAGATTTTTATATATTGACATCATAATAAAACTTCTTGAAGTCTGTTATTTGTTTCTTGCAAAATCTGGTGTATAGTACAGGAAGTAAAACACGTGTTATAGACTTCTAATCCTACGTGGTGTTAGCCAAAAATGAATACATGGCATCCAAAACCGAATCATACTTGTTGAAACACAACTTTGAAAATGAGATATTCAGTTTTTTACACTTTTACTAGCTAGCTAAGAGGCCTATATGGGTACATGTATAGAACACATCGGTAAATAATGTACATGCTAGGAAGTAATTTATAATGCATGTAAATAGCAAAATTAAAGGAAGGCCTTTATTTGTAATTAATCAGATCACTCGAGCTTCTTATCACGAGCCAAAGAGAAAGGCGGAATATTGGTGTAGCTTTTATTATTGTCTTGAGACATCTTGGAAAGCATCTCTCGGTTGTCGTTGTCGTCGTCTTTTTCGACGAAGTAGTTGTAGAAGGCGGTCGGAAGGACTCGGGGGATGAGGAAACATAAGAGGTTGAAGGTGAAGTAGACCACGTTCACCGTCGCTAGACTCCTTCCAAACCAACTCCACGCCACCTCCTTAACGTGTCATTCACGTTACTAAGTCAGTTTTACTATCTTTATAACTCGGAAAAATTGCAGAAAGTAGCCCCACTTTTTAAGATGATTGCGGAAGATACCATGAACCTTTAATATTGCTACAAACTAGCCCAAATATGAGACGGATTGGGATGACTAACAGTTATGTGGAATTTTCATTTATGTTTTATCTAGATTTACGTCGATTTTCATATTCTCTCTCTATATATATGATCACCTTTAGCCACAAAAAATATACCATCTTCGATGAAAATTAGGCTACAAACTTTGGCATCGTATGCCCAAGATTAGGCTCTTTCTAAGGGGGACGATCGATGTTATTTTTTTAAAAATATTTTTTACAATTTTCCCTCACGTACAATTGCAAAATACAAGGAAAGGATTGCTAACTAATTACAAACTTGATCCGACGTTCCCACTTATATCTAACCAAAAAAAAATCGTTTCAAATTAAATAAAAAAACCATAACAAATAATAATAATATCATTTAATATTAGCAATATATTTGACGATTTTATAATTTTATTTTCAATTTATATTGAAAAAAAAAACTGACCTTAAAGTGTGCATTAGCAGGTAAGCTATGAGTAACCCAAACGCTCACAAGCCAATCAATAAGCAGAAAAATCCTCCTGACCGTATAAAGCAGCGGCACGAGCGCCCTCACCGGCGGCGAGAACAAGGCGGTGGCTCCGACGGCGGCGATGATATTCTCGGTGAGCACCTGACACGACAACAAGAACAGATGAGGCGTGGCGGACCCCACAGAGCGGTGGTCCCCACGCGCGAACCCGCCCAACACGTAAGCCAAGGGCAGGAAAAGCCCCACCGTGGCCCCCGCCGCCCTAAACGCCTCCTCCCCGGCGAATATCCGCCGGCCCGGCCCGGCCCGTGATTTCACCGGGAAAGCCAGCCGGGACAGGGCGAGGATATAGGCGGTGGTGAACGCCGGGAAGAAAAGGTCGATTAGTGGGACCAGGCCGCTCGCCGCCGAGAAGACCATGATGAACGCTACGAGTTGCAGCTCTATTACTCTTAGGGTTCCGCCGCTCTCCGCCACCGCCACCTCCGCCGTCGCCGGCGGAGATACTACGCTTACTCCGGACATTGATTATTTAGATTTTTTTCTCTTTTTTTCTTGGAATGTACGTGTGTGAATTGAGTCGATGAGTTTCGAGTGTTTTTGAGATTGAGACCACTTGACACGTGTCTAGAGGTGCCCGCGTGGCGTGCATGGAGAGCTAGCGACAAGTTGCTTGCACTTCTTGGTCGTTGTCTGATTCGGCTCTTGGGCCGGAAATGTTGGGCTCATTTTTGGGCCTGAATGTTGAGCTTACGCCTTTTTGGGCCCATCTAGATGGCCACTATAATAATGATTCACTCATATGATATTTTTTTTGTATTAAAGAATTTGCTTATGATATGATAATCAAAAGCTTATTTTAGAATATGCATTATACGAGCAACACTAAAATCGAGATGTGCTACAATCTCGATTTTAGTAACACTCGTATTAAAAAAAAAAGATTGTAGCAGTTTTGTGAGGTTTTTTGGGATAGAATCATAAAGATTCTAGATTAACTATAGTATGTAAATGTAGTAGCTATTTTAAAAAATTATTGTAATCCTCCTATTATCTACAAAAAATACTTGTCACTTCTAGAAGCAGTTGCGTATATAGCCCACGTTTTTTTAATTGAAAAAATCATGATTACGATCGTATACATAGACAACAAGAAGCAAAAAAAAAAAAAAAAAAAAAAAAAAAAAAAACACATTTGAAGCTAATAAGTTGAGAGAGGAAAAAAAATGATAGCCCATGAGGTATTTCCGCTAAAGAAGACAACGGACAATCGATCGGTCACATTGGCAGGTGATCAAAATAACTAAGACCAGATTAACACGATGCAAACCCGAAAAATATCGAACAATCTTCTATGTTCTCTTTATTCTCAAAAATGCAAAGCCAATGCTAATCAAAACCCATCAAAGACGAACACAAAAATGAACCTCGAGATCCTAACTACTCAATTCAACGGAACGTTAAAATCTATGAAATCATAAGTGGGATCCGTACTACTAGTGCAACACAACAACTCGTTATGATTGTTATGGTTAATCCCCATATTGTTCCCCATGAAATAGTTCGACGTCGGCGGATTACGATGAAACCCATTGCTACACATGTCGTCGCTCGTCGTTAGTCCAGACAACGACTCGTTTTCCTCGATCTTCGTATGATGGGATCGGTTCTCCACTTTACAAGGATCTTGACGAGGGCTAACCTTGTTGTTGTTGTTGTTGTTGATTGGCTTTTTATCGTCCTTTTGATCGGTACGAGACATGCCGGTGAGTTTTTGGACCAATGCCATAAAGTCTTTAGGTTGGGTATGGATGACTTTTGGAGAATGTGTGTAGATTATAACGGGGTGGCGTTGTTGGGGCTTTGGAGGAGTTAAGGGAGGTGGGGAATGCGAAAGGGAAGACGAAGACGAAGATGAGGAAGACGACGGTTTCTTGATGATGTGTGAGTCCTTGTTGATCTTCAAAGAATGGTGGTGGTTTGTGGTTGAAGAAGGGTACCATGATCCGTTGTTCATGTTGGTGTTCATCGGCCTCATGTTGAAGAATTGCGTGTGTGTGTTAATTTACATGAGTTTTTGTTGTGTGATGTGAGTGCATGTAGATTTTGGAGAAGTGCATTTGGGTAGGGAGATTAGGTGAGTTATTTATAGGTATTGAAGGTAGCAAATGAAGCTTACAAAAGGGGAAATTTAAACAGAAAAGATTTGGGGTTTAAAGTATTTTTAATGATTTATTTGTGGGTTTTTTATGTTAATTTTTTTATGTTGTTATGAGGGGTTATGTGATAAGGTGGGGGTTTTTTGGTGGTGAAAGAAGAGGGCTTCACGGGAAGGTTGTTGATAGAACGTGTGCATTTTGCCATATGTATTTCTCTCATTAAGTTTACTATTTTAGGGCATGCTTATGGATATGTAAGTTTTATCGGGGTTGTTACGTTGCATGTTGTTGTTAACAAATTGGTTTCTTTTTTTTGGTCAAGTTAACAAATTGGTTTCTAATTTATGGGTATATGTTAACATTTCGTTATATTCCTTTTGGTTTTAAACGATGATATGCATCATTTGATAGCCTAAGATCAACATGACCGATTGGAAAAGGTGTCATGAGTACATGTAGATCTTATACGTTAAATTTGATAACATTATAATATGACAAAACTATATGGCAAGGATACGATGATTTTATTTGAAGCTCAACACCTTTCATTAATTTCATCCTAATCGACCATTGACGGACCATGAAAAAAAAATTGATAATGGAACAAACTAACATGAAATATATATGAATTAGGGAAACAGAAAAACATCAAAGGATTGATAAAAGTAACACGCTAATTTAGATCAAAAAGTAATACACGAGAAGCATATTGAGTTGTGGCAAAAGCTAAAATGATGTATAAATTGACATCTTGAAAACAGTTATACTATACACACCTCAATTTTGGACTCACTAGGACAATTTTCACACATTTATATGATTTTCAGAATCAATCACCATGGTGTAATCTATCTATATATACAAGAAATAAGGATTGAAGTTATTATTGTAACATTTTAATAATGTATTAGAGATTGAAGTGTTTTTCATGTCAATAAGAGTTAATGTAAGATATTAATAAGATCTCATTATGTGGTCCATATCACATTAGGTTTATTTATGGAACATGTTGATTTGATAAGATAAGGATGAAAATAGAAGATATGATTTTCTATAAAAGTAAAGATATATTTATTATTGAGCAACTTTGATGATAGGTTGAAATATATCTTTAGAGGATTTTCGCCTTCTCTCTCTTAGCCTCTTAACCGTAATATTTTGTGAGTTATGAAATACGTAATATGACCTAATGATGAATCTCGGGTCGCTTACATAGGCAGAGAGAGGGACCAAAATCATCTAAAGATATATTTCAACCTATCATCAAAGTTGTTTAATAATAAATATATCAGTTCTTTTTCTTTTTATTTTTTGGAAAAACTAGGGTGATTTGAATAAAGAGGGAGAGGGAATATTCATCCAAATAGTAGTTCAAGAAAAAGCGATAGTTTGCCAAACAAAAATCAGTAGAGACAAAACTGGGCAAGAGGAGCAGCCTTAAAAAAGGAATTACAAAAGAGGGGAGCTCCAACAATTAAGTCACAATGATGTTTTTCCAAGAGCTAAGGTCACCTATGAATGAATGACGCATTATTCATTATAATCTACACACATTCTCCAAAAGTCATTCATACCCAACCTAAGGACCTTATGGCATTGGTCTAAAAACTCACCAACATGTCTCGTACCGATCAAAAGGATAGCCAACTAAGCCACGTGTGTGTGATTGCGCTATAGCGGAATTGGTGATCAAAAGATTGCTGGCTCGTCTGATTGTTGGACAACCGGACGAGTCACGAGTCAAGATCGGGGAAGTTGATGCTGATGCCGAGCCAGATATTGATCGTTCGGAGGTCCAAGTTGGTGAAAGAACAATGATTCCAGAGGTGGTCTTCTTATGAGCTTAAGTGTGTAAGAATAAGAGTATTACTAGGATGAGTGACTTCCTAGAAAGTTGTTGTGTTGGTATATGATAACCCTTTTAGGCCTTGGGTCTTATAAATGGTATCTAAGTCAACTTTATGTTACAGGTTGGCTAACCTGGTCACTTGACCTAGGAGACGGTCATTTAGCCTTGATGAGGTTGTCAAGTGATTAAGTGAGTGAGATTGTAATACTCCCGATAATTTATAAGGGATTAAAGTGTTCCTAATGCTAACAAGAACCCTTTCATTCTATGGTTGAAGTCGATAAAGAATCATAAAATTAGGCGGAGCAGGATTGAAATAGGACGAGTGACCTATTGGGAAGTTCATGCATTGACATGAGATAGACCTTCTAGTACATTGGACCTTATAATTATATTGAGTCATCTAAATTTTGGTCACATGTCATCTCTATATTAAATTCATCTATATGTCGTTTTATAATATTTTTTGAATTTTTTTTGTTACAATCATTTTATTTTAGTAAATTATTGTTTATACTAATAAATCCACATCATCGATCCACCAAGGTTCCACCTTAAATTTTTAATTATCAGTTAATTTATCAAATTTACATTTAAATCAACCAATAACAACAACAACAACAACATTTACCCAGGTAATCCCGCAGTTGCAGGATCTGGGGGGTCAGGATGGAGGTATTCCAGACCTAGATGGAATACGCCCGAAAAAACCCAAGTCAAACGCTCCAAACCAACCAAAAAACTAAAACCAACAAAGAGAGAGACCCTAAAGAGAAACTAAAACTAGAAAAGAAACTCAACATAAAGGAACGCTTAAAAATAAACAAACTAGCTAACTAACGCCAATGCTTTAACCTTCAGGTTCAGAAAGTCTGCTTTGTCAACCCGACTACTAGCTATCCAACACTCTGATCCTCTCCCTCCAACTCTCTCTGCACTAAGCCAATTCCACTGTAATCCCTAGCAAGCTGATATCTTGTTTAATGTTGTCCATCCAGCGCTTCTTCGGGCGACCTCTACCCCTCTGACAATCCCCAAACTCCAAGTGCTCACACCTCCTCACTATCGCGTCCGGTGCCCGTCTCTGAACATGTCCAAACCATCGAAGTCTTGCTTCCCGAAGTTTGTCTCCTATGTTAGCCACTCCCAACTTGCTTCTGATGTCTTCATTTTTAATCTTGTCTAGTCTCGAGTGACCACACATCCATCTGAGCATTCTCATCTCTGCAACTGCAAGTTTCTGTTCCTGAGCCTTCGTCGTCGGCCAACACTCCGCACCATAGATGATCGCTGGCCTTATCACAGATCTGTAAAACTTTCCCTTAAGCTTCAGCGGCACCTTCCTATCGCAAAGAACTCCTGATGCTGCCCTCCATTTCTGCCATCCTCTTTGAATACGAGATCTCACATCCTCCTCAATGCTCCCATCGCTCTGCAAAACTGAACCAAGATACTTGAAGCTATCCCTCTTTGCAACGATCTCATCCCCCAGCTGCACCTCACTACTTGACTCATTTTTTGGCCCGAAACTAAACTCCACGTATTTTGTCTTAGTCCTACTCAGCCTAAACCCCTTTGATTCCAACCTCTCTCCACACTTCCAGTTTGTTATTTCAACCAATAAATTTGTTAAAATTTATTTCAAATCATTTACCCTTCTCTTAATTTTCAAAGAATAATTTTATCTGTTATAATTTTATTATTGATTATAATTTAAGTCATATTATGCATTTTATCATGCAATATTAACCAATTAAACCCTTTGTTGAAAAATATTATTAACCATGTCCCGTGGTGGGAAAAGGCAAATCAATTAGTATAGTCGCATAAGAGCTTACTACTTTAGGCCGGCCCAAACTATAGCGAGATAAGGCCCACATTCTATTTAGGTCCATTTTTTTATTTGGGCCGTAAACCATTCATTGGGGGCCCAGATTAGAATTGTGGTCCACCCATTTTTGAGTTATGCCACTCGCGACTTGTTGTACAAACAATTCACACCAGAGACGAAGTCTATCTATGGCAAAAACCCTGAACCCTTCTCCCCCATCTTTCCCCGCTATCAAAGGATAGGCTTCGAAGAAGATTATGGTAAGGCTAATTACTTCCAATGTGTTTCCTTGCTATCTTGAATTCCCTTATTGATGTGCTCAATTAAATTGAGTGTTTTTCTCATGAGACAAATTCGTTATTATCCCAGAGGATAGCTTTCTTCTCTGGGGCAATTCTTCAAACACTTTAATGGCGTCTTTTCAGATTCATAGAAGTGTATTGGCTTCAACTGGTACTAGTCGGCTCCACCCTCTTATGGCTAAGGTATGTTATGGTTTCTACAATTGTGTGTTTGTAGGATGTAATCTTTTGGAATTTGATACTGGAATGAGATTGATTTTGAAGCTGGGTTTTAGATGAATTGGGTTTTGGTAGCTCTGGGTTTCTAATACTTGTTTAGTTAGTCCAGCTTGTAGTGAATTGTTTTGAGCCTCCATGAGATTTAGCTGATGTTTTTTACTTGGTCTCCAGCCACTTAAAAGAAGTGTATTATGAAGATGTATGATAAATATATGATCATGTAGCTTGAAAAGTGATTTTTCATTATGTGCAAATTTTATTTGCAAATGTTTCAAAGACTTAGCATTAGGCATTTTTAGATATTTATTCGGAAATGTATTTTAATTGCAAGCTCAAAGCTTTCGAATAATATGTAGGAGCAAAATTCAAAGGAGGGGTAGCGATCATTGGCCTTAGTCATGTGTAGCAAAAGTGTTAGAATGCCATTCCCACAAAAGTTTTTTTTTTTTTTAAATTACAGCACCCACTCTCTAGTTCTCTAATTGGAAATCAATGTTTGTTCTGTGTGCTCGAAAAAGTTGATTATGTCAGTAGCTTGATGTATGTTCCTGTTTCCGACTTTCCGTCATGGTTGTTGATTGGGCAATGGTTACATTGATGCTGTTAATTGCTATCAGCTCTATTTGCAGTTCAATGATAAACAACTACTTTCCGTCATGGTTGTTGATTGGGCAATGGTTACATTGATGCTGTTAATTGCTATCAGCTCTATTTGCAGTTCAATGATAAACAACTAATTGGTGTTGCAGCTAAAGTGCCAAGCATTTCACACTCATTTAGATGAATATTCACCATTAATGCGGCAAGGGTTTGGTTATAAGGACAGAAAGAGTTCACAGATAAGATTTGTGAAGAGCAGAATGCATTGCAATCTCTCGACTAGTTCATTCACCAGTCACATTGTTGGTCCTCGGGCGGGTCCTTGCTTTTCTAGAAATCCCGTGTTTGGATCAAGGAGTGACAATATTACTCAGTTTACATCAAGATTCTGGTTCATGAATCCTGACATTTTTGTTAATACGTTGAGATATATGCCTTCTGGTGGTGGTGCTACAATAAGTACATATCAGGTTGGGGCTGTTTTTAGAAGGGCCTTTTCTACATATGGAAAACCAAGATCCCTAAGGGTAAATGCTCTTGAATCCTCTACGAAAAAGGGTGTAAAGAATGTCAGTAAAAACGAAAAATCTGGAGCTTCGGTTTCACCAGCTTCGCTAAAGAGCAATTCAAGTGAAGTATTGGTTCAAGGTGGTAAGAAGGAAGAATCTTTTCAGTCAGGCATTAAACACACAGATTCCAGCACTGGCTTGAAAAAAAAGCGACAGCCACGAAGCAAGAAAAAGAAAGAAGAGCTTTCTTCAGCTTCTGATGTTGTTAGTTCAAAAAGTCTGGAAAAGGGCTCAACCGCCACCACAGCTGACAAAAGCAATCAAAATGAGGAATTATTGCCAACAGGGGAGGTGAGCAATAGTTCTTAGCGTCTGTAAAAATGAGCAATTCCATTTTATTTTCTCACAGCTCTTTTAACTAACACTGCAGTTTCTCAGAAAAATTCGAATGGGAACACACCTGGTAAAGTCGATGATGCTTCTGACTCCAAAAAATTGCCAAAGAAGAAAACCAAGACCCCAAGGAAAAAAGGGAAGTCTCCCAAAGAAGCAGAGGCTGCTGTAGCTATTAATGGCATTTCACCTGAACCTAAAAGCAAGTTAAAGCAGGAAAGTTCTAAGAGTGATTCACCTCGGACGGTTGTTTCACAAACAACTGGGAAAATTAAGCAACCAGTTAATAAGCCACTGGAGCCATTGTATCCTCCTAAAGGGAAATCTGTTGTTGTTGTGGAGTCGGTTACAAAGGCAAAGGTCATCCAAGGATACCTTGGTGACATGTATGAGGTCATACCTAGTTATGGGCATATAAGGGACTTGGCTGCTAGGTCAGGATCTGTGCGTCCTCATGAAGACTTCAGTATGGTTTGGGAAGTTCCATCTCCTGCTTGGACTCATCTGAAGAGTATTAAGGTTGCAATTAGTGGGTATGCTCTCATCTTTAACTACAGCCAGTTAATTTCCAAATGAAGTATGAGTTGGACCCTAGCATTTGAAACCTTTGTTGGTTGGATTTCAGAAATTACATTGTTTTTGTATTTGTTTCAACAATTACTTCTTAATAGGTTACCTTGGAAATCTATTGGCTAATGCTTCAATTTTTTGCTGTTTAAATAGTTCTTTTTTGATTTGCTAATACATGTGTTGCATATATGTCTCAGAGCAGATAATCTCATTCTTGCATCAGACCCTGACCGTGAAGGGGAGGCGATAGCTTGGCATATTTTTGAAATGCTACAGCAACAAGATGCTTTGCACAAAGATTTAACTGTTGCCAGGGTGGTCTTCCAAGAAATAACTCAGTCAGCCATCAAGATTGCCCTGCAGAGTCCAAGATATATTGACGAAAACTTGGTGCAGGCCTATCTCACCCGACGTGCTCTTGATTATTTGATTGGGTTTAACATATCACCCCTTTTATGGCAAAAGCTTCCGGGTTGTCAATCTGCAGGAAGAGTACAGTCTGCTGCACTGTCTCTCATATGTGACAGGGAAATGGAAATTCTCAAGTTCAAACCGCAGGAGTATTGGACTATAGATGCTTTGTTTAAGTCATCGAAAGCAGACAACTGTCTTATACAATCTCACTTGACTCATTTTGACTCGAAAAAGTTAAATCAGTTGTCTGTCAGTTCTGAGTCAGAGGCGAAGGCCATTGAGCAGACAATTAATTCATCAAGTTTCAAGGTAATTGGATCAAAAAGAAGCAAAGTAAACAAAAATCCTCCTACACCGTATATCACATCAACACTGCAGCAAGATGCTGCAAATAAGTTGAGTTATCCAGCTACATATACAATGAAGCTTGCGCAAAAGCTCTATGAGGGTGTCAAATTGTCCAATGACAGGGAAGAAGGACTAATTACTTACACAAGAACAGATGGTCTACATATATCTGATGAAGCGTTGCAGGGCATTCGCTCAATGATCACAGAGAGATATGGACAGACCTTCGTCTCTGCAAGTCCCCGCAAGTATTTTAAAAAGGTGAAGAATGCTCAAGAGGCACATGAAGCTATTAGGCCAACAGATATAAGGAGATTGCCCTCAATGCTTGTTGGAAAGGTTGATGAAGATTGCTTGAAGCTGTACTCTCTCATTTGGTCTCGCACAATGGCCTGCCAAATGGAGTCTGCAAAAGTTGGCATGGTACAGGTGGATGTTGGAGACAGTAAAGAGTCCATTTTGTTTCGTGCTGCATGCTCTAGAGTTGAGTTTCCCGGATTCAGGGCAGTTTACGAGGACAAGGAGACTAGGGCCATTAAAAGTGATGAAAATGTGACAAAAGATCTTGACCAAACATTTACGACTCTCAGTGATTTGAAAATTGGTGATCCTTTAGATGTTGGTCAAGTGGACCTTAAGGACCACCGCACTCAACCTCCACCACGCTACTCAGAGGCATCGTTAGTGAAAAAGCTGGAGGAGCTTGGAATTGGTAGACCGTCGACATATGCTGCAATTCTTAAAGTCTTACAGGATAGGAAATATGTGACTATTAAGAGCCGAGTTATATATCCCGAGTTTCGTGGCCGCATGGTGTCAGCATTCCTGTCACATTATTTCTCGGAAGTAACAGACTATAGTTTCACTGCTGACATGGAGACTGAGCTTGACAATGTCTGTGCTGGCATGACTGAATGGAAAGGGCTTCTGAAGGATTATTGGACTAGATTCAACATGTACTGTGTTCGTGCTGGTAAAGTTCATAGACATCAGGTGGAGAAGATGTTAGAAAGAACTTTTGGGGATTCTCTCTTCTCCACACTTCCCAACGACAGCCGGACTTGCCCTAGTTGTTTGGAGGGAACCCTGGTATTCAAAGTAAGCAAATTTGGTGCAGGTTATTTCATTGGTTGTGATCAACACCCTGGATGCAAGTGAGTTGCTCACCAATCTGTATTTTCATTTTTCATTATTTCATACTGTCTGTTGTTTCTGTATGGTTGCTTAAACTGTTATTGGTGGTGGCAGATACATTGCTAAGACTTTATATGGGGAAGAGGAAGACGATGATGCTCCTGAAACAGGCAAGTCCATGGAGGAGCCAAAGCTGTTAGGTGTTCATCCAGCTTCCAGTGAAAAGGTTTTGTCTCTTATAATTCTTGTAACTCCATGGTTTAATGAGACACGTGTAGCTGAAGCAACGAATTCTCTGTTACAGGTTCTTCTTAAAAATGGACCTTATGGGTCTTATGTGCAACTTGGTGAAGATAGGAAGGGATACTCGCCCAAAAGATCATCAGTTGCCCAGGTTTGTAAAACATTATATGTTAGGCCATACATATTGGAATGCTTCTTTTTTTCTTTTGCTTTTTTAATTTTCTGCTGCCATATATATGCTTATATTTGAACTTTCTAAGATATCAATCTTGCAAAAACCGGGTATTTTTCAGATCAAGGATACCAACTCAATTACACTAGATGAAGCCCTTGAGCTACTTCGCTATCCAATAACATTGGTAAGGCACCTTTAGTCTGCGTAAATTTACCCGTCATCAATGCACTATCGTTGATGTTCTAGTTGTTGATACCTAACTGTTTATTCTACTCATTCATGCTTCGTAGGGAAATCATCCTAACGACGGTCAACCAATAATTCTGAAGATTGCAAGAAATGGATACACTATCAAATACCGACGGAAAAATGCTAAAGTGCCAAAGGTATGATGTCTAAAACTTAAGTTATATCTGCATTCATACCATTTTGCCATTGTACAAGAATTTGTATCCACTGACTTAACTGCTAAAACACAGGAGATGAACCCAACTGATGTCACCATGGAAATAGCTCTGGATCTGCTAACATCTGGTGAAATCACACAAACTGGCCGGCCGAAGAAAGACAGAGCACCACAAGAGCAAGTGAGTGAGGCTTTATAGTAGAGCAATAAAGACAATATACATTACGAATTCTTTTGGATGCAAATGAGTGACATTATAGATGATTGTTTCAGGACACCAGATAAAAGGTGTGCATCTGAATTTTCCTCTTATTTATAGTTTTGTTCGTTGTTGAAGTTAATGAGGTTAGTGTATCATGTCATTTATTTGTAGTCATAATTTTGTATAAGTTAGTCTTTTCTTAGGACATATGGATTACATTTGTTATGCATACTAGTTTTGACAATTTGAATGTTGGGGTGAAACTTTTTGGATTTACCACCAAAAACTTTTAGAAATAAAAAGAATAATGGTAGTGCTTTGGGCCTAGTCCCAGACCCTAGTCTTCACTACAGAGCCGGCCCAACAATGAAATTGACTCACCGACCAGATAATGTAAGAAATTTCATTTTACATCAATAACTGGGTCATATACAGCTTCCATTAAGCAGAAAATATGGATTAATAATTAATATGGATTAGCAAAAATTAGTTAGAATATCACTGCGGAACATCGTATCAACTATCAAGGCATACATATAGCGCACAACTTCAAATATTATAATTTGAAAGTTGTTCAAAAGGGTGGAGATCAAAATATAATGAAAGTTCCTGCTCCACATCCATGAGGTCTGGGGTTCAACTCCAGTGGATGTCAAAAAAAATTTCCTTTGGGAGACTCACCCACCAAAGTCAGGTGCGCGACCCGGGTCGAGCTGGACATAGCCAAAACGAAACTCTGGTGAACCAGTGGGCAACCGAAAAAAAAATATAAAGAAAGTTAGTAAGAGTACAATTAAGTTAAAAATTATAACTTGGATGTTATTATACCTTTACAAATTACAAAAGGCCCCTTTACTACTCCCTACAAGGCTACAATGAGTTAAGCTCCACTACAACACGTTTGACGAAATTTAATATTGAACTAGAATTCATGACCCGTGCTACGCACGGGTTTAAAAACTATTTTGAAGCTTTATTAATCAATTTTAATTGAAAAACCGCATAAAATTGCATGAATGTGAAAAATGGACTAAGGTATAATAATATAAAATATAATAGATTATATTAAGTATAAAATAAATAAATATTCCATAAGAAATAAATCAATTGAAAATACAATTCACTTGCGAAACATTCATTATTTGCATCTAAATGCAATTACGTACATATGAAAGATATAGAAAACTATAGAAAGTATATGAAAGATTAAAATAACATTGTTGGCTATTCAAAATATTTTCATATACATGAAAACTATAGAAGTTTAAAGAAAAATATACCCATATTTTATGATTTAGGGTAAATATATTTTGTGATTTTCGTTAAAAAAATACACATTTTATAATTTATGGTATTAACATATTATGTGATTTACGTTAAAAAAATACATGTTAAGAAAATATTCATATATAAACATAACACAACAAATACCCACAAAACACACTCAAAAAAATACACATATTTTATGATTTAGGGGATAAACATTTTTTGTGATATATGTTCAACTAACAATATGTAAGTGAACATATGTACATTACCCGTACCAATATGTATATGTAAGCTTTTAGCATTTAATTTGTTAGATATGGCATTTTATAATAGAGTTCAACTAACAACATATACATTTTCATATATACACTACCCGTACAAAAATGTTGCTATTGAAACTTATTTTCATAAGCAAAAATGAAACTAACAAAATTTTCATATATACACTACCCGTACAAAAATGTTGCTATTGAAACTTATTTTCATAAGCAAAAATGAAACTAACAAATTGCTGACATAAAAAAATCTCACGAAAAATAAAACTTATATGGTGGAACAGAAAAATAGATAGGTTATTATCATAATAGTTCGTAGATATGGGAACTCATAACAGAAAAATATTTGAACAAAAATGTTGCTAGAGAGGATTGAACCCCAAACCAAAGGGTAAATAGAGTAAGGCTTTACCACTATGCTATTGTGGTTATTTTGATTATAATTGTATAGTGTTTATTATATAGGGATAATTGCAACCAATACTAAATGGAGCAATAAATGGTGACACCACCCAACTATTATATATATATAGATACTTGATTTATTTCATATCATTACATTTGTATTTAAATGTAGAATTGTGAACGCTTAATAATTAGGGGAATTAGTACCAAATGCCCCTATTTGATAATTCGTTTGCAAATATGACCATTTTTTTTTCGATTTGCCAAAATGCCTAAAAAAATTGCGATTATGCCTAAAAATATTACATTCATGCCCAAAATGACTAATTTTTATCAAATAAAATAAAAAACGAAATATTTTTAAAAAAATCGAAAATTATTATTTTTATTAATATTTTATTTGCGAAATAAAATATTTTAACAAACTTTATTTTTATCCAAATTTGAAAAAATATATAAATA
The DNA here is from genome assembly GCA_934048045.1 of Polygonum aviculare. Classification (NCBI taxonomy): domain Eukaryota; kingdom Viridiplantae; phylum Streptophyta; class Magnoliopsida; order Caryophyllales; family Polygonaceae; genus Polygonum; species Polygonum aviculare. Next base: position 2,314,971 of record OW204024.1, read on the forward strand.
TTTTAATGTTAAAAAAGATTTCGTTTTTTATCTATCCTCATTGTTTCCAAAAAATCTTGTGTGAAAACTATTTTCTTGTTTTATATTTTTTTCTTTGTATTTTTCAATTTTGTATTTAGAAATAATTTTTAGTGAAAGATGAGAAAAAGCAATGTTTTTTAGATGAAAAAAAACACGAAACAAATGATAGTATTTTTGAAATGGTGACAGGATATTTGGTTGTGTATGACAAGATTTTCGTTGAGGGTGACATGATGAGTCTCACCCTACTTTGTGATGAAACGAATACAATAACGAAGATAATAACGTTCAATGTTGAAACGAAGATAATAATGATCCACATTTATTTATGTTTTATATTTTCAAAAAATATCTTCCACCATATCTTCTACAATATGTCATTGTTTCCAAAAAATCTTAATGTTTCAAATTAGTGACAAGATATTTCATTGTGTATGACAAGATGTTTACTCAGGGTGACAGGATGAATTTTACCCTACTTTGTGATGAAACGAAGATAATAACGAAGATAATCACGAAAAAGGTTGAAACGAAGATAATCTTCAACAAAATAATCTTCCACGTTTAATTACGTTTTATATTTTCAAAAAATATCTTCAACAATATCTTCCACCATATATTCTACAATATCTCATTGTTTCCAAAAAATCTTAATGTTCTAAAACTATTTTCTTATTTTATATTTTCTTTTTCTATTTCTATTTTTTAATTTTTTATTTAAAAAGAATTTCCAGAATTTATGGCTAAATATTTTTATTGTAATTATAATGATATTTTAATAAACTTTTATTTAAAATAAAGTACAAAATAATGTAAATTTTATTGCAAAAACGCCCAAAACAGCATGTTTCGCTATTTTTTTGTTTTAAGGGGCGTTTTTGCAAACCGTTTTTCTGGGTGGGGTATTTTCGCAAATTGCCCTAATAATTATTTGCAACTTTTTTCATCGTCTTGAAAAGCAACTGAATTACGGAAAGGTTAACGATGGAGTTTGCGCGTAGGCTGCTTAAGTACGAAGTAGTCGGCATGCAGACATGCACTTAATTCAAATAAACAACGTGATTTCAATTTCTTTTTCAATTTCAATAAATATGTATGCAAACTTTATAAAAGAGAAAGGAAGAAAAGACGAAGAAGAAGGTTAGTTTCACAAGCCATTCGATGTTATTTACGCAGTTACGCATAATATAATCGAATACTTTACTGGTAGTTTGGTTTCATTCATATACACACGATGGTTGTTGAGGTCGAAATTCGTAGCAAATAAATACAAATTAGGGCAGAGTAATCATCAGAAAAATAGTTATGAAGGTCTTTTAATTGTTTGATATAATTGTACATTTCAAGCCTACCCAAATTGTCAAATTTTTTATAAAATTTATAAAAATAGATGCGTTAGTATTCAAACCATGTAGCTAGAGGTCGAAAAATAAAGTCAATATACTAAAATAAACTATGATCGATTGTGCTAACTGCTAAGTCTGTGATTTTAACTTTGTAAAAGGTTGGTAGCTAGCAACGAGCTAAAGTTGCACAAAGGAAAAAGCAAGATCACTCACTCCATATTTATGCATGACACACAACACAACATCTTCTAATTTTATACTTTATCCCTTTCAAAGTTTGTGAGTGCTTTGGCTTTTGCATTCTTAGATTGAGCTAGTGAGGGATACACAACAAGGATCAATCTAGAGAGAGCTCCTTCAATTACTTAGTAGGAGAGGCAACTGCAAAGCAAAATAAAGCAAGAGAAAGAGACTCAAAATTAAAACAAAAAAGAGAGAAATGCCATTGGCATGCTCAAAAGAAACTCTAGTTTGGCTGTTTCTCTACACAACCAGTGCCTTCAAACTCATCTTCTTCTTCTCATTCCTACTATTTGCTTTGGCCTTCAAGCTCTTCTCTTCTCTCTTTGGGTACCCTTTAACAGATTTCTTTCATTGAGTTTTGATTCATTTTTGTTGATATCTAGGTATTCGTCTTATGTGTCGTATTGATTTCTTCGCAGGCGAAGTCATGAGTATGAGTACGAGTATGAGGAGGAAGATGACATGCTTGAGGTGGTGGCGGCCACGGAGGAAGAAGAGGAAGAAGAAGGATTTGGATACTATAGTAATTTCCAAGGAAACCATGACCATTTTGTGACAAATGTCATAGAGGAGGAGGAGGAAGAAGAAGAAGAACTTGGTTTCCTTCCACAAAGTATAGTTTCAAGGAGCACATCATCTTCTGATGACCCTAGCCGATTCGAGGACCCGAACGAGTCTTTTCAAGTAAGTTATTTCCAAGAAGAGGAAGCCAAAGATGAGGACGAACACGAAAACGAAGAAGACGAGGTCATTGTGGAGGACATCACAGGAAGAGAAGACTCCTATTTGGATGAAGATTTTGAGCCCAATCAAGTTTTGTACAATCACAAGTGTCCATCTCCAAAAATAGCCATTGAGTTGAGTGAAAAGCAAGACTCACCAACACCTAATAACACTCAAACTCTCCAAGGTAATTGTTTTTTAGAAAAAAGCCTAACGTACTTTTGTTCTTCTATACAAAATGTTCTATGTTTTTGAATCTCAAGTGCTTAAAATGATTGTTTCTTTTGTAGGAGAGCAAAAGAAGAGGAATGTGGAGATAGAGCACCATAAGGAGGAGGAGCCCAAGCTTCCAAGAGACGACGAGTTCTTGATCTACGCAGCCTCAAGAGGCGAGACTCATAAGAAGTTGGTTAACAATATTACCCTCCAAGATCATCATCATCATCATCATAAACGTCACGTCATCATTGATGATCATCATGATCAGGACGAGCTGTACGCTGACTCTTGTACCATTGGATCGACCTCAAAAGACTCCTCTGATTGGAGGAGCTCCATCACCTTTCGGGACTCGTGCACCGACGATCCCTTCTCGTCGTCTTCTAGGAGGAGCTGCCCTAAGTGGGAGTCCTACACTGTTTTCCAAAAGTATGATGAAGAGATGACTTTTCTTGATAGAATCAGCGCCCAAAAACTCCAAGAAACAGGTAAAAAAACACAATCAAACTTTTGTGTTATTCAACTTTAAAATGGATCAAGTGTAACGTTTTTGTTTTCAGAATCATTTAAGTCTTTACAAGTTCAACCAAGATCAATATCACAAAGAATGGTTCACCAATTCACAAGCACAACAATATCAGAAGTGATATACCAAAGCACAAGCAACAATCCATACTATGAGCTAGAGGCAGCCTATGTAGCTCAAGTGTGCCTAGCATGGGAAGCACTCAGTTGGGACTACAATAACTTCCGGCGCAAGCAATCCTTACTTCGGCAACAAGGCGCCTCGTTGGATCTAGGCTGCCCTGCCCAAGTTGCCCAACAGTTTCAGGAGTTCCATGTCCACCTACAAAGATTTGTCGAAACCGAACCATACGAGCATGGCAAGAGGCCCGAAATCTACGCAAGGATGAGAAGGAGCGTGTCCCCTAAGTTACTTCTTGTTCCGGAGTATCAAGGTGAGATTTTTGCACCTTACTCAAATCATGTCATAATGATCTTAGAGTGGTTATGTGACTAATGATTGAGATAATGTCAAAAGATTATGAGGATGATCAAAAGGAGAAGCAAGGAAGAATACCATCCGATTCCTTTCTAGAGATACTCGAAGACTCGATTCGGACTTTCATGAACTTTGTTAGGGCTGATAGAGAGAATCCCTTTCATGTTGTTCTCAAATCCTTGTTTAGGAAGAAAAGAAAGAAAGGCTCAGTTGATCCTGCCCTTGTGAAAGTACTCAAGAAGGCAAACACAAAGGTATATTCTTTGCTTTTTATTATTACCTACTACTACTACTACTTAGCGCGACATAATTTCTAGTATCTTCGCGTTAACGATGTCTACATCTCGGCCCTCTAGACCTTGTTTTGAGCTGGGTCAATAAGCAAAACTGTGACATTTATGTGTGTAGAAAAAGCTGAAGATTAAGGAGTTGCAAAGATCAAGCAAGTGTATGAGAAAGAAGAACTTGACAAAGCAAGAAGAGATGGAGATATTGATGGGGCTAATAGATCTCAAGTTGGTGTCAAGAGTGCTAAGAATGTGGGACCTAACACATGAGAAGCTGAGGTGGTGTGAAGAGAAAATGACCAAATTGTCCCTCTCAAAACAGGGGAAGCTCAAAAGAGATTCCACTCCACTTTTTTTCCCAGCACACTGACCCAATTAAACATTTTCTTTAATTTAGTTTTATGAAAAAGATGTACACAGAATGTTGAGATTAGCTTTGATGACTAGGCTGTGAATGTTCAAAGAAAGAGACATGAATATTGAATGAGAAGCTTGAATATCCTTGTAGGAGCCCAAGGCACCAAAACAGAGCAAACTTTATCTCTTTTGTGTTTTTTTTTTTAAGTATCCTGTTGATTAGTAGAAGACTCTGCATATAAACATGTGTGTGATGAATCAAAAGGGCAAAAGGCAGAGAATCATTTAATGGAAAAGGGAAGATGTGGGTATGAGAAAACTGGTAAAGTGAGAACACGGATTAAAGTGAGTGAGAGAGCAAGGAAAAAAAGAAAGAACATGAATGTGATGAGCTTTAGCTTTTGTGGGTTTATCAAATTGGTAACTTTATTTCTGGTTTTAGCATAGAATTTTATGATATTGATTATATCTGTGGATGGAGAATTCATGCATGCAAAGCTGCTCAAAACGTGGGCCTTAGGGATGAAAAAAAGGAGTTTGGCAATAACAATGAATGCAAAGACAGAGCTGAAAAACAAATAATGGAGTGGTGGGGAAAAAAATTCCGTCGCCGGGACTTGAACCCGGGTCTCTCGGGTGAGAGCCGAGTATCCTAACCACCTAGACTACGACGGATTGTTGTTATGTCTACAAACTTGTGCATCATATAATTAAACTTGAAAGTGTTGTTATTTTTTTCTATCAGTTTTATTTTCGTATCCCATTTTAACATGATCGTGCTGGGTGATTTTAAACTGGTTAAATATGACTTTCCGCTTCAAGCATGCATAGTTGGAGAAATGAATTGTTGTGAGTAAAAAAATGCAATTTTCGAAAGTACTAAAAGGATTTTAAAACCTTGGTACCTTTTCATCATTGATGTATCTTCAATTCGTTATGAAGATCTGTAAAAAAAATATGTCAACAGCAAAGCTTGGCTGAATCCTTCTCAATCAAGTAAAATTGCATACTACATCGTCTACTTGTCAAAATCACATGTTCCTCAAAAAATTGCTATATAGTTCAGTGCTGTAAGTTATAGATTAATGGAACCATTTCTTACATTTACAAACTTTTTTAACTCTTACGTCTGCGTCTGTGCCATTGATGGGTGCATCTTCATGGGTCAATAGATGTATTGGGCTTTGGCCCAATATGCAGCCCAACATGGCCAGTGTAAATCACACATACATGGTTACGTACACAGTATTCTCTAAGCTGAATAATGTTTACAAGCAATCGATTGGTTCAAGTAAACCACAGGTTTGGAATAAACGTTGGAGTTTCCACTTGGCCCATAGGTTTCCTATCACAAAAAATCCGTTTACTATTATTGCAGGCTCACGAGGAAAATGCATGCATACGATGGAATTTTGTGAACCAATTAATCTAAAAACATACATTAAATTATTAAAATATATGAATATGAATTCAAGGTGAAACACTTGACAACAATGCCTGATATGCATTTATTTAATCGAATAAAATCCAATTCTATAAGACCCATAATTGTTCGTGTTCATAAGGAGACCCAAAGATTAACACCACTCTAAGTGCAAACCCATCCTTTTCTTCTGATTTGTCTCTAACAATCTTATAAAGCACCTAAACTCAAATTACAAAACTCCCTTAAGTTTATTATTCACTGACCTGTGAAATTCCCTTAAGTTTATTTCCAGAAATGATGTTATGTTCATTGGGAAATTGCCTCTGCAGTTCCTCTCTAACAGAGAGCTCCTTAGCACTATGGGATCGGTTCAATGGAACATGAACAATATCATCCATGTGTCGAGTCTTTCTGCCGATAACCACCCGAGAGTCCCCAACATTTGCTACGAAGAGCTTCTGCTCACATAAAACACCAACCAGGCAACATGATCCTGTTGTTGGGATGCTAGGCGTCGTCTAAACGAGCGTATGTGCATATTCGGTACAAAGTTCATCTATGTTTTCAATGGCTTCACGAAGGATCGGTATAGTCATTAGACTGAGTGTCCTTCTATTTGTTTGAACTGCTGCATAAATAATGGCACAAGAAGCCTTAGAATGCTAGCAAAAGACAGCTTATCCAGATAAATACTGCAATGCCATATCAAGACCACCACCAAGAAACACATGGACAAGGAAAAATACAAGAGAGCAAGTTGATTGAGATGAATAGAAACGAAATCCCACATCCAAATCAAGATGACTACAGAATGCAACAACAAACCTCCAACTCAAGGGAGCACATAAGCAAGAAGATGCATGTATTATACTCGTTCAGAACTCTTAACATGAATCAAGACACAGAAAATTTGTATACGCCAAAGAAAATTCCCACCATCAGATATCACATTGATCAAATTGATCGAGCAGCATTCAAGAGATAGAATACAAGAATTCACAAATTTGACACGTTATCATGACTCTTGATCACTATGAAGAACCAGAACCGCCATTAACGCCTCTAGAAAACAAAAACAAGTAAAATTATCTAATTCACCAAATTAACCATCTCCATCACAGAAATCACACACTACACGCAAAAAGTCAAAAGCGCAACAAGAATTGAACGGAATTGACTGTGAACTCAGTACTCAAACCCTAAAAAGAAAGTAGAGGGAGACTAAAGAAAAGCGCATACCACAAAACTCCGTATACAGACGAAACTGTAGTAATCGAGAGAACTCGGGGCCTCCATGGCCGTCATATATCCCCACAAAAGTTCCGAATGGCAAAGACTGGACGACACTCTGATCCAATAGCTCCATATTACCCTGGACAACAGCCATTGAAAACCAACCTCCCGTGCAATCGCTACTGTTGTACGTGATACCAAACAATTTCGTCGTCCATTCTCTTCCCGTTGGGGACGGAGCTCTTAGATGGCCCGTGGATGGAGAATGTCTTTTTCAGCGACTTTGCCATTTCACCAGACCAAGAATGACAGAACGCTCTAGCGCAAACCGGAGTCCGGAAGTCGGAAATCACCTCTACTTTTGATTCGAAACCTGAATCTGTTGTGTGCGAATCGAAAGAGAGAAATCGAGTTTGAAGGTATAGCTATGGAGGACTGAGAGAGAAAATCTGTTGTGGGATACGGAAGAATGGAGTTCGGTTAGTGGTTTTATAGAGAGAAGAATGGGTTGGTAGTGGCCGCGTGAAAGGAGGGAGAAGAGTGGGCCAATAGGAATTTTTCTTGCCACGTATGATAAGTTTTTTTGGATGAAAATCTTCTATTACACCTCAATGTTTCATGCTAGATTATGGCATTAGCCTCACTCTAGCGTAGTAATATAAGCATTAGCTAGTATAATAACATTGATTTTCTATTGATAGCTTCATGGATAGCACATTAGGTTTGAAGGCTATTTAACCTATTTTTTTCATTGCCAATAAAATTCTCGTTAGTAGCAAACTCCGAACTTATACTTTGCAAACAAGGTCTTTTTTTTTTTTGTACTTTTCATGATCATCTAGTTAATTTATTCCAAAAGGTTATAGGGGTTTGTTAGGTGTGAGGGGGGAAATGGAAGACAAATTTTATTGTTTTTAGAATTTGTTAGGTGTGATGTTATCATGTAATTTTTATTTTTTTTTAAGGGTAATTTTGTAAAAGTGTCTAGTTAGCTCCTTTTTTTTAGAGAGAGTCTAGTTGCTTCACAAATCTTGTAAAATAGCCTATTACCAAATTTCTTCTATATTTAATAGGATTTTATTGTTAGATTTTTATCTTATCTACTTAGTTATAGCAAGTGAAAGATCCTTACCTTTCTTTCGACCCAAAAAAAAAAAGATCCTTACCTTTCTAAGTATATATGTCACAGAGTTAGGTTCTATAGTAGACAACTTCCTATAGAGAACAAGTGAACAAATCTCATCCGTAGGATGAGATTTGTAATGGATGGCTGGATTTGTATCTGCAATATTCATTTATAAGAAAATAGAAATATAAAACAAAAATTGGAGAGATTCTCTCCCATATTTTGTAACCACCCAAATCACAATTATTCAAAACAAAAACACGCATCTGCGAATTGCCATTGTAGACGCCATCGCAGAAACGCCATTGCAGCCCGCGGCATCGACAGAGCCCCCGCCCTCGAGTGTCAACCCCCGGCGTCCTCCATTGCACAACCCCTGCTCACGACGCCATTGCAGATGCCATTGCAGAGACGCCATTGTAGACACGCATCTGCGATTTGTGTCTTCCGCCATTGCAGCGTCCTCCAACGCAGCAGTTCCGCAATTACAGACCACCACGTCGCCATTGCAAACGTCCTCCATAACCGATTTCAGCCATTGCAGACGTCCCTCTCGCTATAGAAATTCGTCACCGCAATTGCAGACGTCCTCCCTCTCGCCATTGCAAACGTCCTCCCTATCGCCATTGCAGACGTCCCTCTCGCTATAGAATTTCACCACCACGTCGCAATTAAATATGACATCAGGTATCTGTGTATATAATTTTTATTTCGTGTATATGGGTGTTTTGAACTTGTATATACCATTATCTCATGTGTAAATCGTTTATTTGGCCTATTCATACGGATGAAGATGTACATATGTATAATAATAATGTATTTGACAGCCTAATATATGTATATACGAAAATTTATGTTGTTACGCCCTAGATCTGGTGCCCGACGTTGGTTGCTTCCCGATTCTACCCGTCGTCGGTGCTCTTCCGTAGGTTCGGGTCCCCTCCCGCTCGTAGCCCCTAGTCGAACCGCGTCGGAGTTTCGCCCCCCATTACCGCCCGTAGAGCTTCGTTCGGGTCCCCTTTCTCCGTCGGAGTTTCGCCCCCCAAGATGTATATATGTACAGTAATATTGTATATGCCAACATGAGAAATGTATATACGAAATTTGTTTTTGCTGGATTGTTTTTGTAACCTATTTCTACGGATCAAGATGTATATATGTACAGTAATATTGTATATGCCAACATGAGGAATGTATATACGAAATTTGTTTTTGTTGGATTGTTTATGTGACCTATTTCTACGGATCAAGATGTATATATGTACAATAACGTTGTATATGCCAACATGAGGAATGTATATACGAAATTTGTTTTTGCTAGATTGTTTATGTAACCTATTTCTACGGATCAAAATGTATATATGTACAGTAATATTGTATATGACAACCTGAGGAATGTATATACGAAATTTGTTGTGGCTGGATTGTATTCATATGTTTAATCGTACAACCAATTCTGCCGGAATACTGTAATATAGTGTATATAATGATCTCAGGCTGTATATACAAGACTATAACATGTATATATAGTTAATAATTCGTACAAGACGTGTGGATATCCAATATATAATTAACACTTGCTATAATTACGAGATTGAGTTGAAATTTGAAAATTAAGTAACATTTGCTATGATTAAGAGATTCTTTTTTGTGATTTTTCTATAAATACGAAAATTAATTAAGTTGCTATAATTAAGGGATGAGGTTCAAATTTGAATTTGGGTCAAATTTTGATATGTAATCTGGACCATCCATTGGAATAGCATCTAAAGACCTACAATTGTTCACTTGTTCACTCATATTTAATTGTTCACTATTGAACTTTAATCTATATGTCACATATAAAGAGGACCAAAAACTGGTCTTGATGCTTGCCGTTTTGATTAAGTGCAGGCCGATGGATACTAATTGTCATAATCGGGCACTCAAAGTGGAATAAAAAACCACCAACTCACAAACAAGCTGAAATCCAGCCTTCACACTGCCGTACAATGGTGAAACGGGATATAAACCCATTAAACAAGGTTTTAAATATTTTTTGTAGATTCACGGTACAAAAAAAATGGTGGAAAAATTCCGTCGCCGGGACCTGAACCCGGGTCTCTCGGGTGAGAGCCGAGTATCCTAAGTCCTAACCACCTAGATTACGACAGATTGTTGATATGGCTACGAACTTTTGAACTAAATTGTAAAAAGGCTGTTATTTTTACCATCCATTAATTTTCCTTTTTTTATTTTTGTATCCCAATTTGACATGATCGTGCTGAGTGATTGACTGATTGTAACTGGTTAAAGAATCCTTTCCACATCAAGCATACATATTTGGAGTTGGAGAATTGAATTGGCGAGAGTGAAAAAAATGGAATTTTCGAAACTAGAAGGATTAAAAAACCTTGGTAAATTTTTACCATTGATGTATCATCAAATCGTCATGAAGATTTGTAGCAAAAATATGTCAACAGCGAACTACAAGTAAAATTGCAGACTACATCTTGTACTTGTCAAAATCGCATTTTCCTCAAGACATAACATAATGTTATCTAAAAAGTAAGCATCTTTGCTATATAGTTGAGTGCTATAGCCTATAAGTTGTAGATTAGTGGGCAGATTTCTTTGATTGTAGAATTTCTTACCTCTTACGTCTGTGTCTGTGCCATTAATGGGTGCATCTTCATGGGCCAATAGATGTGTTGGGCTTTGGCCCAATGTGAAGCCCAACACGGCTAGCGTAAATCACATATTGTCATATACTTGGTTACGTACACAGTATTCTCTGAGCTGAAAAATGTTTAGAAGCAATCGACTGGTTCAAGTAAACCATAGGTTTGGAATAAACCGTTGGAGTTTCCACTTGGCCCATAGGTTTCCTATCACAACAATTCCGTTTACTATTATTGCAAGATCACGAGGAAAAACATACATTAAAATATATGAATATCAATTGAAGGTGAAACACTTGACAACAATGCCTGATATGCATTTATTTAATCGAATAAAATCCAACTCTATAAGACCCATAATTGTTCTTGTTCATAGAAGACCCAAAGATTAAACACCACTCCAATTGCAAACCCATCTTTTTCTTCTGATTTGTCTCTAACAATCTTATAAAGCACCTAAACTCAAATTACAAAACTCTTTATTTTTAATTTTATTTCTTCTAGCAATAAATGAGCGCTTGAAGATGTACAGCTTCCCCGCATACATCTATACAGACTACCCAAAACTGACCACAAAAAACAAAAACTCGACTAACTCACCCCTATGATCATATATATGCATTTACATGACTAAAATACCCCCATTCAAACACAAAACTTGACCCACAAAATACCCTAATTTCGTCCTTTCCCCTTTTCAACAAGGCACAGCCAACCCAAGCGCCAAACCCCCCTCCGAACCGGCCTCATCCGAACCGTTCATCGCCTCGTCTTCACTTTCCGCCTTTTCCTTTTGGGCCGGCCCAAACCAGAGCGTCAGATCCAGCCCAACTGCAACCTCGTCCACGTCAGCCTCAACCGTCTCCGCCGAAACGACGTCGCTCTCCCCTCCTCCGCTATCCTTACTCGACCCGGACTTCTCAACCACCTCATGCTTCACCCCAGGCCGCTTGAACCGGGCCCGCCGAACCGGCCTGATCACCTTATGCAGATCCCTCGGCTCGGCCGACTTCCCACCCCCCTCATGCTTGGACACGTGGCGGATATCGCACGCCTCGAACGGCAGCAGGCAGGGGTTGTTCTTGGCCGTCGATTCCTCCGTCGGGATCGGCGTGATGGGGGCGCCTTTCAGCACGGCCTCGACCGCCGCTTGACAAAGCCCCCAATTCCCGGTCCAGAGCAAACCGGACGCCCCGTAGATCGGGTTCACGATCCGCCCGCACGCCTCGTACAACAACGACTTGAAAATCGCTGCGCATGCAAACCAAATTAGAACCGGAATTTCAAAATTTGAGGTTTAGAGACTAATTAAGGGCGCGTTTGGGGGGGTTACCAGGGCGGAGGTCGGGGGGCCCGGCATTGATGAGGTTGAGGAGGCCGGCACGGCCGTAGAACTTGGCGAGGAAGAGAGTGGCGTTGGCTTGGGACTCGGAGGATTTGATCCAGTCCAAACAGGGCCTAATGGAGCAAGTTTCAGTGCATCCCTTTCGGAGGACTCGGCAGCCGTTGCAACTCATCCGCATATTCGAGAATTTTTGTGAGAGGTTTTGAAGGTGGGGGGAAGCGTGGGAGGAAAGGAGGGTTTTAAAGGGAGGGAAGGGGAGGACGTGGTTTTTCGGGGAGGGTGGTGGGCCGCAGTGGTTTTGCAGATTCCCTGTTTTTGGTGTGGGGGCCACCACGAGTTCTTACTTGACAAGCAAGAAGCGGAGGGGGAGTGACGGAAATGCCCTTTGGTGGGTTGGGGTTTCTGTGGGGGGTGGAGGGGTAAAATGGGGTCCGAGAAACATGGGGCAGATGGGGGGCGGGTGGCGGTTCGCCACATTGTGGCGTTTGTTTGGGTGTTTGGGGTACACGCGACTCAACAGACTGGGGGGCCCACGAGAGAATATATTGGTAATGAAAAATGGTGGGGTTTTTTAAACTTAAGGAAAAAGGCGGGGGGAAATTGGATATTTTTATGGAAAATCCGTCAAGTAAATGCAAAGGGATATGTGAAAGAAAAGAATAACTTTGGGAGATTGGGGTGTGGTTTTGGGAAATACTCCCTCCGTTTTAAAATAAATGATCATTTGGACTTTGCACATATATTAAGAAAAAAGTGTTATTCCTATATTACCCCTATCAAATATAGAGTTAATCATTTGTTTAGAGAAATATGAAAAAGTGTAATGATTATGATAAAGATAATTATTAGGGGTATAAATGGAAAGAGATGGGAAAAAATGTGAAATGGTCAAATATTATGAAACAAGCAAAAGTTGTTATATGGTCATGTATTTTGAAACGAAGGGAGTATATGTTTATTATCACACAAGTTATCTATTTTCTTTCTTTTTTGTATATACGCAATCAATTTATACGAGTAATGATTGATAAAAACAAAACATATTAAGTTTATTCCTTTTTCCGGTAAAGAATGTCACATTTATTTCATTATCGCAACAAATAGGTTCACACGTCTAACACTTATTTTGTCATTAATATTTATACTTTTTACTCATTATAAGCTTCTATTGTATTGTTCTAAAAACAAGTCATTACATTAATCACAAGGCCTCTTGTTTTTATTCTATTTGGGGTTAATTCCTTTTCCGACCAAAAAAAAATCATAATTTTTCTGGATGTGTGTGTTTTTTTTTTTTTTGAAATTGTAATCTAAGTATGTTACTAACACGTCTCAATACCATGAGGACATTTATAAACACGGTTAATTAAATTGAATTTATATTTATAAGTTACATTTATTCCAATTTACGCAACCAATTTATATGAGTAATGATTGATAAAAACAAAATATATTAAAGATTATTCCTTTTTCTGGTAAAGAATGTCACATTTATTCCATTACCGCAAAAAATAGGTTCAGACGTCTAACGCTTACTTTGTCATTAAAATTTATACTTTTACTCATTTTGCGCTTCTATTGGATTGTTTTTAAAAAAAACAAGTCATTACATTATTCATAATTTTGGTAGATCTGTGTGTTTTTTATGTAAGATTTTTCTAATGTGTGTTATATGGAGTATGGACACTTTATAAGCTACTAATATTAGTAAGATTCTTTAGACCTTAGGATTTTTACATCTTTTTTTTATGATAAGTTCACTATTTTCTCTTTAGGGTTTAGTTTCCTTGTTTAGTATGTTTATAATGTACCTTTAGGGCATTCAATAGAAAAACCATTTTTTAAATTGTAATCTAAGTATGTTGTTAACATGTGTCAAGAGACTCAAGACCATGGAGACATTTATAAACACAATCAATTAAATTGACTTTATAATTATAAGTTACAATTTTTTTTTTGGTCAAAACTTATTAATTGAGTTGAATAGTGTAGTACGTTTGATATCTTGCGCGTGGGGAAAGGGAGCAAAGTAGACCACTTTGTAGGAGTCCTGGTTTCGTGGAGGAAAAGCCAATTTGCATGAAGGGGCAGAACTGGGAATATGAAAAATTACATGTCTATGGGCGCTGTCAGTAGTCAGTGACTTGGTTTTGAATCGAGTTTTGACATTAGTGTGATGCTTATCCTATAAACATGGAGCCCAATCTTTTTCATCTAATCTTATTTTACTAGTCAATTATTTACACTTGATCCACCTATCGACCAATCATGTTCAACTAACATCATGGGTGGGTATGTTTAGATATTGTACATTAACAAGTCCTAGTAGCTCGCTGTGCCCACAGATCGAGATTGTGTGAGAATACAACTAGCAATTTGATCAAAACAATCATTTGCTTTTTTGTAGGTGTCCTATTTTATTTGGTAAGGTTTGAATGTGTGTGTTGGTACTTGGTTCAGTCATATTAAAAAAATTGAAGAGGATAAAGATTTTTGGATCGATGAAGCTATAGCTATCAATTCAGTTGGGCCCTATACTCCCGACTCCCTTCCCTTGGTTATGGCGATTGCTGTGCGATACCTTTGCCCCCAAATTGCAAGCCCTAGAACAAACCCCCCCACAATCAATCTAATTACTTTCAGCTTTGTAATCCTGCTAACCTCTCATCAATTCTCTCGTGGTCCCAAGGTGGAGCCCTTTGGTCTCTCAATCTGTCCTCAACAAAAGCTTAAAGGGCACAACTCGAACCCTAGAATGTGGGATCCTCAAAATCGAAGGAGAAAAAGTCCAAATCGAAGAAGGAAGACACCACTAAATATCCTTTCTTGGATTCGTATAAGGAGATGGGGGATTATGGTGTGGAAATCAAACTCAACACTCTGTAAGAAGCGCCTGGTTGTGCGCAGAGGAGAAGCTTTCTCTTGCTGGGAGTTCTCTGGGGGGAACGAACAGGGGGGAATGGGAGAGCGGGTCTTCAACAACACCCGCTCGGTGGAAGATGCAAGCAGAGAGGAGGGATCCTTCCTCGGTGATACGGTTTACGTTGGTATTCAAGCATTGAGGTGCGATATCTCTAAACCTTTTAACCCCAAATATCAGTATTTGAAGTTTACTGCTCCTTGGGATTACTGTAATACTGCTTGGTATTATGGCTTGGAAGGGATCTTTTATGGGAAGAGAATGCGAATGTTGCCTGATTCTCTCACTCAAAATTATGCTCTTAATTCTGACATTAGAAGTTCTTATTACTTGGGGATGGTAATGTTTGATTCTAGGCTGTGTTTAGGGGTATTGAGTATGAATCAAGAACACGGTGTTAAGAAATCCATCAACTTTGGTCCATATATTGAGAAATTATCCGACTCTGAACAACAAGCAAAGGGGAGAACCCATGAACAACATGAAACCGAACCCACTATGGTTGAGGAGACCATAAGTAGTGGTGTTCTTGAGAAGAACAAAAAATCCAGTGCGTCTGGTGTAACGAAAGACAGAAAATTGAAGCTGTATAAGGCAGCTTACTGGATCAATCCCTTCGATCATTGGTGTATTGGAAATCGAAATTGGTATACTTGGATACTTGTAAGGTTTTTTGAAATCAAGATATTGTGTACAATCTGGCTGATTTCTCAGTTTGTCATTGGACGGCTTCTACAAACTTGTACCAAGATTTGGTTGGATCAAAGTAGAGTAAAAATGGACTTTTTTCAAAGATTATATATTATTGAAATCATAAGAAATTGCCTACTTGAAGTTTGTTGTTTTAAGTATCTAGATGCAATTTACCCTTGGTTGCAATATGAATATCACTATAGCATAGTTAGTGTGGTGCCCGACCATAGTCTGGTTAGCATGAAGAGTACACTATATTTGAGTAGTTGGGAATATAAAACTTTGGGGTTCAAAAAGAGGGAGAAATTAGAGATTAAGCTCACGAACAACTCAGCCCGCAGATTGAGGAACACTTGTGATCATAACTATAAGTGTTTCCCCCTCCATTGGACATGGATATGGATGAGTAGTGTAGGTAAATTTGCAAAAGTGACGATTAATTGGTACATGAATATGAGAAAGTGTGATCCTTGGTGTATAGACATTTATGCATACACTAGTTATCTATGTTTCCCGTACCTATGCTTTCCCGCTAATTGGACTAATGATAAACCAATGAGTTCCATATGTGCTGGTTGCCCTCATACAAGTAGCTTTCTCATGAGAATTTATTTTATTAATGTTCCCCCTTGCAAATGCATGAGGTACCCTTACATGACTAAGGAGCTTGAACCGCAAATCTCATCATGGCACCATGAGTACACCTTGTTGTTTACTTACTGGTGTCGACTACCTAGACTTGAGGAAGCCAGCCTCTGCATCTTCTTAATGCATAAATGGAAGCTCACACAATGCAACTCCAGTGAATTAAGACATCGGCTATGCATGCAACCTTGCTTGTATATACAGGCGGTTATAATACTTGTGTTCCAAAGCTATTTCGAGCTCCGTATCTTTGTTAAGAGGCCGGAAAACTGTAGTAGATATATGATCAAAGAGCCTAGAACTCGCGTATATGTAGAAACGGATTGTCCCATTAGCCAAGTTTTATTCAACATCGAATTGCAGATGAAAATGCGGTTACCTAAGACCCGTGGGATTGTAAGTATCCCTAGACATCTTCAGTTATATAAGGTCTCATGAGGATAAGCACCTGGAATAGTCGTGGAATGGGTCGTAAATCCTTCTGGCCGGAGGTAGACACATTTTGTAAAATAGAACGGATTAATATAATGGCAATAATGGAAACTAAAACTGATAAAGAACCGGATGAATGTACATGGAAAAAAGCAGGGTTTGACAATCTCGTATGGTCTCCTGCTTCTGGCAGAGCGGGCGGACTATGCGTCATGTGGAAAGCACATCAACTCATAAATGAACAAATAGACTTGTTAGTACACGAACCGAGATTTGTCATTTTAAAATGTAAAAACCTAGCCACTAAATACGTCATGATAATTTGTCTAATCTATGCTCCGCCCCAAGAAACAGATAAGGATAACTTCTGGAAACAAGTGTCCGATACAATAAAACAAATAAACCTCCCTACGATTGTAATGGGCGATTTTAATGAAATACAAGATCCGAGTGAAAAAATGGGCGGTAACCACCCGGAACCTAGTAGGTTTGAACGACTCCATAAGTTCAAAAATGAATGTGAACTATTTGACATCCCAATCCTAGGAAACATCTTCACGTGGAGAAAAAATAAGACTGAAATAGACAACATATATGAAAAACTTGATAGGACTCTTGTTACTAACAGTATACTACAATATTTCCCAAACATATACACTCGAAACTATGCATTCTCGTCGTCGGACCATTGCCAAATTATGACAGAAATAACAAATGAGCAAACTCAAAAAGCGCTCCCGTTCAAATTTGAAAGAATGTGGATGCAACGAAAGGACTTTCGCAACGTAGTAAAGCAAGCATGGCGAGTCGACTTCCAAGGGTCCAATATGTTTAAGCTCGTTAAAAAAAACCAGTTACTAAAAATGCATGCGAAGAAGTGGAACAAGCACACCTTCGGCAACACATTTGAGCAATTAAAAGTTGTTGAGCATGAATTAACTAACATCCAACAACGTATTCAGACAACTCCAATCCCAAGTCTCATCCAGAAACAAATCCGCTTGATTGAGAAAAAAGACAAAATTCTTAGATTCCATAAGACATATTGGAAGCAAAGAGCTAAAGATAAGCATACTAAATTGAATGATGCAAACACAGGATATTTTCATAAAATAGCTAATGGAAGGAGGAACCGAAAACTTATAAAAGAAATTAGAACAAATACAGGTACCCAAGTGACAGGGGAAGAGAACATTAGGAACGAGATTCGAAAGGACTTCATGCGAAGATACAGATCCGAACAAATTAACGAAACACTACTACATAATTATCTAAGCCTCGTAAGTTGTGAGGTATCTCAAGAAGACAATGAGGAACTCATCAAACCTGTAACTAATGAAGAGATTCATCGTGCCATAATGCAAATTGGATCGGATAAGTCCCCTGGTCCGGACGGGATGTCATCCGGATTTTACAAAAAGTATTGGGACATTGTAGGGCCTACTGTAATTAAAGCGGTCAAAAGTTTCTTCCATTCGGGGAAAATATTGAAACAAATTAATCATACCTTCATCACGCTAGTTCAAAAAAAAGAGAATCCAGAGTCAACAAACCACTTCCGACCCATAAGCCTATGCTCTACCATTTATAAAACTATTGCGAAAATCATCACGGAAAGACTTAAACGAGTCATGGATAAACTTATACATCCCTTACAAAGTGCATTTGTTCCTAATCGAGCAATCCAAGATAACGTCCTCATTGCGCATGAAATCCTCCACTCCTTTAGAGGAAGAAAAGGGAAAGATGGATGGCTAGCCATCAAACTAGATATGGAGAAAGCATATGACCGCGTTGACTGGATGTTTCTTAACAAGGTATTGGAGAAATTTGGATTTTGTAGCACCTTTCTCAATTGGATAAAAGAATGTACACAAACAGTGTCCTTCTCGGTCCTTGTCAACAACGGACCTACCGAACCATTCATACCTGCTCGAGGACTCAGGCAAGGGGACCCCCTATCACCCTACCTCTTTATCCTCGGAATGGAAATCTTAGCAAGAAAACTCCAACACATTAGCAATGAACCACGAGCCCCGATTGGATTCACCCTTACGCGAGGTGGCACCCCAATTCCATTCCTCGCGTTCGCTGATGACATTATCATTTTTAGCAAGGCAAACCAAAAAGCATGTGACCAAGTAAAGCAAACAATTGAGGAATATTGTGCAATCTCAGGGCAAAAAGTTAATTTCCACAAATCTACTTTCCACCCTTCTAAATCAGTGGACAACCAAGGAAGAATTAGAGTCCAGCAAACATTGGGCATAACACAAATGTCTGACCTCGACAAATACCTGGGTTGTCCTATGATCAATGGCAAAGTTAGTAAAGAAACTTTCAAGGATGTTGTAGGTAATACAAAAGCGCAACTAACCAAATGGAAAGCAAACAACCTCTCTCAAGAGGGGCGCTCTACCCTGATCCGATCGAACTTGACAGCGAAACCGAGTTATGTGATGCAAAGCTTTATGCTGCCCACCAGTATCCACAATGAGTTAGACCAAATAAATCGTTGCTTCTTATGGAACAAGGATCAAAACTACAAACCCCTAATCGGATGGGACAGGATATGCAAGCAAAAAGAACTTGGCGGCTTGGGAATAAGAAAATCAGAACACATGAACAAAGCGTTTCAAATGAGGTTGCTCTGGAAGATAATCGCAGAGCCAAACAACATATGGGTGCGAATGGTCACAGAAAAATACCTTAAAGACGATGCCATCTTTACATATAAAAAGCAAGCGAACACGTCCTGGCAATGGTCACAACTGATGAAACTGCGATCTGAGTTCTTTGAAGGACTGATTTGGCAAGTGGGTGACGGAGAAACCATTAACTTCTGGACTGATAATTGGGCAATCAATGAACCATTGAAAAATCATGCGCTTAATCCGGACGGTATAATCGGGGAAATGAAGGTGAATAGTGTCATAACCAATGATAAGAATTGGAATAGTGAAGAGCTCACCCGATTGCTACCACAGAATGTTGTAGACAAAATCACTGCAATCCAAATACCAGAAAATCCCCTACGTGACCGCCTATATTGGGCTCCGAGTAAAAACGGCTGGTTTTCGACAACCTCAGCCGTTAATTTGGTAGCAAAAACAAACACACATAACCCGAGCCAAAATAGTTGGATTTGGAAATTAGACACATCCCCAAAAGTTAAGAACTTTCTCTGGAAAATAGACATGAATGGTCTACCGAAGAAGGATAGGCTACGAGCAAAATGTGTGGCAGTTCCCCAAGCTTGCATTTTGTGCAACGGAGCAAATGAAGACATCGGGCATCTGTTCGTGGATTGTCCACACACGCAGTGCATTACCCAGCAAATTAACCCAATAATAGCAGAAACAATACAAAATTATGATACCACAGACAAAACGCCCAGAAACATAATAACAGACATACACCAATTGATAGGTACAAAAATGTTCACGGAGCTCGCCAGTATATGGTGGTGCTTGTGGCATCAAAGGAACTTGAAAGTGTTCCAACAAGATCATGATAATGCAATCACAGACATGACCCAATATATCCGAAATCAAATTATTAACTGGAAAAGGTCAAAGAAATATACAGAAGACGAGGAAACTGGGGTAAGAAATTGGAGCAAGTCAAAACGGAAAAATCAAAACAGAACATGGGAAAAACCAGAAAACGGATTCATTAAACTTAACTTTGACGGTTCGAAACTAAATGATGAGTCATCCTCTGCGGGATTTGTTCTAAGAAACCATAAAGCAGAAGTAATTAGCATGGGGGCTATGAAGTATGGTCATAACTCAATTCTAGCAACTGAAGCCCTCGGTCTACGAGATGGAGTCAAGAAAGCCAAACAACTCGGGTACAAAAAAATAGAAATTGAAGGTGACAACTTGATGGTCATTGAAGCTACTAAGGGTACGAGAAAGTGCCCTTGGCAAATTGACTTACCGATCTCGGACATCAGGGCTTTCCTCCAAGGTTTCGAGTCAGTTAGAATCAAGCATGTGAATAGGGTTCTTAATGCCGTGGCTGATAAAATCGCGAAACTGGGCCACGACCTCCCTATCGATCACATTGAGAATCATCAAGAACTTAATGTTCTCATCCGAAAGGATGCTCTAGGTCGTCCCCCATAAACGGGTCACCTAATTATTACCTCATCAAAAAAAAAAAAAAAAAAAAAAAATTCAGTTGGGCCCTATCAATGCACTTACTACAAAATGGATCATAACAAGGCAATCAATCTACCCATTGAAACCCCTAGAGATTAAAAAGTGACACTAAACTTATAAGTGATTCCGTCGTTGTGGGAACTAGTATCCGTCCATATCGAGCATCATGGATGAGAACTGGTTACTAAGAGTAGAGGGCAAACTGCCGTCTTGGAGTCTCGAACCCAAGACCTAATGGTTGTACCATGAGTCATCAACCAATGGATTGATACGCCAAGCGCGTCCATATCGAGCCTCATCGATCCATGGTTTAGTTTGTACCATGAGTTATCAACCAGTGGGTTAATACGCCAAGCACATTCATATCGAGCGTCATAAATCCATGGTTTAGTTCAGAGTAATAAACTTTTACATTTATGTTTTTGAAGGGCAAGTTTTAAGGCTCATAAGAGAAATACGAGTGGAACAGTGCGGCCCAATGAGAATGGGCCTAGATTGTAAGTATTTCAAACATGTGGGCTTATATATTGCGATTTTGGCCCATCTTGTTCGTATACAAGGGCTTCAATTCTTACATTTTACTGTAAACACTAGATCACGGAGATAAGGTAAGATAAGTCCATTTTTACTTGTCTATAATGTGGTGAAGTTGTGGGTAAACTTCCTTGTCAAAGGTGAAAAAAGGGTTTCTGTTTTGTCTTGGGGTTGCTGTGTTTCTTTTATGCCAACAACAAAATGGTGTTTTTACTTTTTGCTATAAATGTCAGATGGTATGTGTAACATCAATTGTATCCTGTGTTGCCTTGGTGGATACTCACTTCTGTTTGCACCGAATGAGCTATGGCCCGATCCAATCAGAAATGAGCAAGTGTCAATCTGAAATTGTGCATAGGAAAAACTAGATGTCTCGCTTATTTAGCGAGATTTGGGTCTCGCACCTACGTATACACAGGTGATGGGTCTCGCATCTAGATGTCCTTCATTTATTTTTTGTAAAAACCCATTTTTATTCTTTTAAGATTGTGATCCAACCCGGTTTGAAACTTTCATTGAATATATATATATATATATATATATATATATACGTCATGTTGTGTACGTATAGAATTGAATAACAAGTCCTTTTAACTATGTTGGATAAGAAGTTTTCTCAGTCTGAATCAAATATTCATGCAACGTAACTCATCACTCACTTTAGATGATTAAGAGGAAACACAAATATTATGGCTTAAATTAATTCACAACGTAACATATTGACAAGTCTCTCAAAGAGCACCAACAAAACGTACAATTCCAAAGTACCTGCAAGAAAAAAAAAACAGAGGAAGTACTATAATCATACATTACGTGAACTATATATAGCAGTAAAGTCACTTGTCACGTACAGCAGTGTGACTTTCTTTACAATATTTACTCCTCATAATCACACTTAACACCACAAGGATAATCACAACACCGAGTGATTATCGATCAACATACATAACCTTATTCGTTAGTAATCAGTGGGATCCATCATTAGGCGCGAAACGCGACGAGCTAGATTAGCTTATACCTTCAAGTAATTAGGGAAACAAGGCTGAACTCCAATCGACGACGAAGTGTTGTTGCTGTTGTTGTTGTTGTTGTAGGGTGTGGAATTGGTTCGTTTTACAAAGCGGCCTTTCAAACGGGGTCTTTTCTCCGCGTTAAGTTTCCGAACTTCGTATCGTATCTTCTTTGAGAACAGCCTAGACTTCCTCTTTTCCCTGTACCTCATCACTCTTGCCCCTCTCCCTCCATCCCCGCCGTCCACGTGTCCTACGCCTCCGATTTGGCTTTGCACCCCGGTAGGCCCCACTCCACCCTGTTATGTATTTATCATTTTATCATCATGATTTATTGTGGAGGAAAAAAGCATGTAATTCCAAACTTACTTGCCTATTTTGTCAAATCGAAGTGTCACTGTTTTATTGAAAAATAATAATACTAAATCTAATGTAATTTTTTTTAAATTATTTAGGTCTCGTCTGGTATCATGTCACTTCAAAATTAATTTT
This sequence comes from Polygonum aviculare, assembly GCA_934048045.1. Lineage (NCBI taxonomy): Eukaryota > Viridiplantae > Streptophyta > Magnoliopsida > Caryophyllales > Polygonaceae > Polygonum > Polygonum aviculare. The sequence continues at coordinate 2,337,852 of OW204024.1, forward strand.
ATAACTCTCGTATGTGTTATTTTGATATACTAATCCAATCTAAGCGTATTAGTGTAATATTTTTTTCCTTAACATGTGCACTAAGGGCACACCATAAAGGGTTAATTATAAAAATATTTTGTAAATTTCAAAATTTTTTTAACGGGTTCACTATATTATTTTTAGGCTTTTGATTTGTGTTTTTAGTATGCTTATCATGTATGTACGTGAGGTCAAGCAATATAAAAACAGTTGTAATACATATCTTTCTAAAAAATATTACTCCGTATTACTCATATATACTCGGTCAGTAGATATTGATATTATAGCTCATATTTTTAGTATCGATATCAAATGAGCTCCTACTAGTATATGGTTATTAGAGTCGTGTATATCTCTAATTAATATTTGAGTGTCAAGATCAAGTATCTAGTGGATAATCTAAATGGATTGCAACATACCAAACGGGTCATTTCAATAGTATGTAGATTATATTGACACTAGGGCATGCAAAAACAAAACTATCCATGTCTGTCGACTGTCGGCAATGTTTTGAAATTTTCAACACAAGTGGAAATTCAACTGTTGCATTTGAACTCCTGAACAGTACATTAGATTCCTAAAATACTATAGATTGCTGAATAATTAGCTCATGAACAAAAGATTGTGATCTAAAATTTACTGACCAAATGAGCAATGAAAGAAGAAGTTAGTAAACACATACCATGCAACTTGGCCAGCCATCTATGACGTCAAACTCCGGCCGGCCACCGGACGTCCACGGCGGACCTTGGCCTGCCCATTCATTGATCACGGCCTCATAATCTAATCTCAAACATATCTTCTTATTATGATGAATAACTTCACTTCCTTTTCCTCCGACACCACCACCGCCTTCGGGCCACCTCATCGGCTTCCCTTCCTCTGCCGCCGTCGCCTTCTCATCCTCGCACTTCATGCTAAAATCCAAGCCCCAACACGATGAAACCGCGGCCATATCAACGCTTTCTCCTAGAACATCATCTTCAACTTTCATCCCATAGTGATAACTCTCATCATAAAAGCTCTCAACCTTCTGATGATCATCATCATCCAACAAGGGCATGATCCCTTTCATCCTACCTTCTTCGTCGTCGTCGATCAACAAGGTCTCCACCTCGGCAGCATACTCCGCCAGCTCAGCGTCCGAGGGCAAGAACCCTCGCACCTTGTTCCATTTCTTTTCGTCATCATCATCGTCATCTCTAACTATTTGATCACATCCGTCATCAAACCCTACAAAAGAAATACCAAACTCGGACTCGAAATCCAGCTCATCGGATCTCGATCCGCCACCAAACGCCTTCGAATCCTCACGGAATTCGTTCTGATGGTCCGCGCCCGAGCTGATCTCAAACGGGTCGAACACTGGGACGCTAAAGATCAATTGATCATCCTCTTTGATCCTCATGCTCCCACACAAATCCTCATCGCCTAACTCGTTATCGCTCCCGATCTCAGGAACAACTAAGTTGTGCTTATAGTTGTTCGAGCTCTTCTTTGACCTAGAACCGTTCCTCGGGGTACGAGCTTTACGAGTGAACCCTACTTGCCATGAAGGTAAGGTTGAAGGGGAAAGAGAGCTACTAGAACTATGAAACTTAGGGTTTGTCACCGAAGGTGTTGTGTTGTGGGTTTCAAGGCGGACTCGTTTGTGACGGCTGGCGAGTTTGTTGGCCAGGTGGACAGAGGTGTCGCACGCGTGGCAGAGGAAGGCATCGTCCGACGCGCAGTACCACCTGGCCCGTCTTTTGAGGCAGCTTTCGCAGGCTCTCGCCGTCTTTCCGGCGAGAGCACAGCTTGTTGCTTTGGTGGTCTTGGTGGAGCCTTGCATGATGGTTAGTTTCTTTGCCCCTTTTTCTTCAAACAATGATGGTGAGTTTGAAGTTTAGGGGCAAAGCAGAAGGAAAATTTGAGCTAAAGAGAGTGGAAGTGGTAGCAAGCTAGTGAAGTTAATATGGTGGTGTGGTTGCTATTTGGTATTTATTTGTGTAAAGGAGGACATAAAAGGTAGGCAATTATTGTGCAGGGGAGTGTATGATATGGACCACATAGCAAACTTTATTATTTCATTTTTAGAACTGTTTATTATTTTGTGAGAAGGTAATAAATCAGCAAGAATTGATCATTCATGTATAGATATTTTCATATATATATGGTATGTCATACTCTACATTATAATACAATCTACATTAGACGTGTGGTAACCCTAGATATAATCCCGATAGGATTCCAACCTAGAATCAATTAGCGATATGAGGAGTAACCCACAATCTTATATACTAAGCAATTTTGTCTCCCACACTCGGCCAAGTTGACACTTGAAGAAACGGGTCATACCGCCCGCTCTGATACCATATTAGACGTGTGGTTAAACCCAGACATAAACCCGATAGGGTTCCAACCTAAAACTAATTAGCGATAGAAGGAGTAATCGACCATCTTATATACTAGGCAATTTTTGTCTTCTAATTTCATATACGAGATGATTTTGTATTGTTTCTCAACGATCTACAATACATACACTGATGACCCATGCATGCATACTTTCATTACACCAACTGAACGTACGTACAAGCTGATGATCACACTGAAGCTAATAATATTGGTACTACATCATTTGCATTTGAAATCAAACTGAGCAAAAGTAAAGGTGAAAAGATTTTTAGGGTAAAGTCTGATCGAATTGATGCGTTCATTATGATTTATGTACGTACTACGTAGAAGATGTATCGGATCCAGGTAAGAATTAACGTATGGGTCGAACGAAGATGAAAAGGATTTTGCATTTTAGTGGGGCCCATAATTACTCTATTGGACTCTGATTGGCCGAATGGATAAAATCTGATCGGAGTTTCTGCAATCCCATTGGTTCTTCCCTGTATTAAGAGGATTCTTTGTGGCGTTTGTGGGTCCCTCTTTATCGAAACCGGATTAATTTAATAATTTCGAGCATGAACGTGGGCCCGATCCCTCCTGTCTCTCCCATCCCCCATGCCCCGTGTTATATACGTAGACGTGTTATATTGTTTTTCGGTGTTATATATGATTTTTTTTGTCCAATACGGTGTTATATTTGAATGAAAGGGTAAATATATTAACAAAAAAATAATTACAGAGAAGCTAGAAAACTAGCTATTTACAACTTGTTCATCCTGCTCAATTCCAACTGGTTTTTCTAGATCTTTTCCTCCACCCATCCTTGAGGCAGTTTCTAATGTGCCTTTTATACAAATGTGAATGCACTCCTCAATACTAACAATTCTATTGTTAAAAACAATCTCGTTTCTAGATATCCATATGTTATCACACTGATGCATGACCACACAATGACAATACGGTGTTATATATGATTTGGTTAAACGTTGGATGTTTAAAATATAAATTTTGGTGTCCTTAATGCTGAGTTGTTAGGCTAAACTATAATTAAAAGGAAAGCAGGAAACTTTTTTGGTCGAAAGAGAGTCTACCCTCTCAAGCTTTTAAAATAATATTTTATTAATAAAGAAAAATAGACTAAGTAGTACTCAAACTAGGAATATCAACTGACAACAAATGGAAAAATAATTAAAAGAACAAGTCGTCCACAACCTAGTTGACTCCGCAAAAACAATATAACTCGCTACTTAAAATAACCCTGTAATTACCCAACGCCATTAGGATCGAACAAATATCTAGTTTTGACCAAACCCCACAAATCCTATACTGATAATCTCGAGGTTAATTATTTCTATACACAATAACAGTTTTGAAAGATCCAATAGGAGTTATTTTGGGATATATTGAGCCAGAATGTGAATAATATTCTTACTAACTATTCAAGGTATACTTCAATAGGAACAAATGCATATAATTTTTTTGGTCGAGGAACAAATGCATATAATTGTAGAGAGTGAACCGAACAAAGTGCATGGTTTACAATGAATGGGAGAATTAAGTTTTTGTCTACATAGAATTATTATTTGTGTGGAGGTTCGTAACGTCTATTTAAAACGGTCCCCTCTGAATTAAGTTGCTTTCTTGTGGCCAAATCAAAATCCCACTTTCCCTTTCACGTACATTGATATAGCACATTTGCCAGGCCCTTTGGTCAGAAGTTAGAACAACCCTTAAATTGGCTAATTGAGGCATATACAATTTCCACTTCAAACACATTTCATTGAGTTCTTTCACAATCGTGTGAGCATTATTATAACGTATAACGCATAGGGCTGGGCACCGGTCCAGGACCGGACCGGACCGGACCGGACCGGACCGGACCGGGACCGGGAACTTGAAAAGTTGTGGACCGGGAAAATCCGGTCCGGTCCGGTCCTGGACCGGATAGGACCGGATTGGACCGGGAACTCCCATTTAAAAAAAATATTTTTTTTAAAATAAGATATACTTTTTATATATAAAAATTTATAATATAATTAAAGAAATCACATATAATTAATGAAAAACAAAATATTATTAAGTATATAATATAAATATAAAGCTTAAATATTAAAAATAAACTGTATAGTATTAAAATTAACACAATTCATATTAATTTTTTTTAAAAAAAAATTCCCGGCCCGGACCGGGACCGGGACCGGGAACTCCCATTTTCGTGGACCGGGAACCTCCCGGTCCGGTCCCGGTCCATGCCGGTCCAGTCCGGTCCGGTCCAAAAATCCGGTCCGGACCCACTGCTACAATTCGGGCCTATTGGGGCGGTTTTTGGTGGCGGTCGACATATAGTGGCGGTTTGGGAAGCGGTTTATTCACCAGTAGCGGGTTCTGTGGCGGTTTTAAAATAACAAGGCTATGGCGGCGGTTTGTTGTGGCGTTTTATAAAATACCAAAGATAAAGTGGCGGTTTTCACAATTTTTAGTAATTGGCGGGCAGGGGCGGGGGATATAGCTAGGCGCGATATCAAATATTGTAAAAAAGAAGAAGTCAGAGAACAAGTCACGTCCTTCGCTCATTCTGCTCGTCCTCTTCAATCGCTCGTTCCAGACCTCGAAGTAAGTCGACCTCTTCAATCGCTCGTCCTCTTCAATCACAATCTTTCTCAATCTCTCGCTCGTTCTTTCGCTCAATCTCTCGCCGGCCGTTTTCTCTTCTCCAGTCGCTCATTCCAGGTCTCCGACCTTGGTGTTCGTTAGGGTTCAGGGAAAAGGCGACCGGCGACTAAGTAAGTCGACCGTTTTCTCAATCTCTAGCTTGTTCCTTTGCTCAATCTCTCGCTGTTTTCTCTTCTCTAGTCGCTCATTCCAAGTCTCTGACCTTGGTGTTCGTTAGGGTTCAGGGAAAAAGCGACCGACGACGGGAATTACGAGAGGCGTCAGAGGAGATCTTCAGGGAAAAGGCTCGATTGGCTGCTGCGCACAGGTAACAACCCCTTGACTATGCTATATTGTGCTTTAGCTGGATTTTGAGCATTGATTTGCTGCATTTTCTGTTTGATTGGGAACGGAGAAACCCGAAGTGGTGTCTGGCTTTGTAAAATTATTCTCACAGCTTTGTGTTCGGAGGTTTAGGAGTGTAACTCTGTAGGCTGGCATGGATTTGGTTATGTGAGAGTAGATAGAATGGCTGCGAGCAACCGGATTTTGAAAGCTGATGAGAGAAACTGTGTTAATTGAGCACCATGTAATGTATAATAGATCTCTTGAATTAGTTTTGTGTTACTGCGCATTATGCAAACCCACGTGTGAGAATGTGATCAGCTCACTTGTTTGTAGAATTTGCTTTGAAACTACTGTGACCTAGGTGCTGAGAAAGGCTCAAAAGATAACCATTGATCAATTACACGGAATAGCACAGGAAACTCCTTGGATTTTAGCTTTTCTATATATATCAATAGCTAGTTTTGTCATTACAGTTGACTCTTGATTTTGATCCGTGTATAACTATTGACTAAACTCCTTGGATTTTAGCTTTTCTATATATATATATATATATATATCAATAGCTAGTTTTGTACAGTTGACTCTTGATTTTAATATTGATTTTGATTTTGATGTTCTTATTACTACGTACTACCTATTTGTTAGTAGTAGGCTCTCACTCATTATAATAGTTGTTAGTTCATTGCTTGATTTGCTTTACTGATTTTGAAAGTAGATAGAATTTGCTTTGAGCTTTGCTATGTGTTTCTGACAGTACTAGCAAATGTAAATTTCTTTTGGTTGTTAATTTAGCACCATGTATTAGTTATAAAAAATATCATTTACTCTTTGACTTCTCCACATTTACCTCTTTGTTCATACCCTAAATTTGTTGGGAAAGTGCAAAGTTTTCTCTATAAGTTTATAATTAGTTTTCAGCATGAAATATATATATATACACTTTTGACATCATTTTTACTGTTTAATCCATCAGAAGTTAATTAATACATAACTTACATATATATATATATATATATATATATATATATATATTATTATACTAGCTAGCATCATATATACACTAACAATCATTTACCGATCAACCTCCTTTTTTCCTCCAAGTGTTGTTCATCATCTTAAGTTGACCGTTGCTCAGTCCAGAATTTAAGCAAGGAACCTACAAAACCACTAAGCACTCAATCCCTTTAATATCAATCTCTAGACATATCAATTGTTGTTTGTTGACAATTAAATTTTAATTTCCTGGTATATAGTACTTCGTATTATATAGTAGGTTGCCATTATTATCCGTTTCCTTTTCTCACTATATTTTAATTAAGATTACTAGTACTATTATATTGTTTCAGTGTTTCTACTTCTTGGGTAGTGGACTAGGGTGACCACCTCAAACTTTGTCGGACTAGAAGGATTATAGTGTATGGTTATTTCATGAAACTACTTAACCTAGTATGATTACTAGTACTATTATCTGTTTTGTGATTTTTTTGATAATTTATTTGCCTGCTTTTTTTTTTTTTGAATGACAAATGCATTTGTAATGAAAATATGACAAGTCAGATTGAAAATGACAAATGAAAATTTTGCATGCAGATGCATTTGTATTATTAATTCTAAGATTGCATCATGGTTCTGACTAGTACATTATGTTCCATTTTGTTTATGCAGAGAAAGACGAAAGAAAGGAGTAACTCTATAAGGCAAGCTGCATCGATCGATTTGAAAGGGTGAGTTGTTTAAGTATCTTGTTTTCTGTTTTGGTAGATTTGTATATATCTTTGCATTAGCTTTGAGCATGAAAGTGTAGTAAGACCTAGATCTAATTCTGGCATGTGTTTGCACTTGAATACTGAACTTAAATTAGTATGATTTTGGCATGAGTTTGCACTTGAATATTGCATAAAAATTAGTATGATTCTGGCATGTGTTTGCACTTGAATATTGCACTTAAATTAGAATGTCTTTTGTAAATTATTCTGGCATGTTCTTGCACCTGTGGTGATCAATCAACTAAAGACATGGAGGAAAGTAACTTAGTGTGGCATATGTTTCCTCGATGGACTGAGGAATTTGTCAAAGGGGTAGATAGATATATAGAAAAAACATTTGCAACTGAGGGGCAAGGAGAGCAGATTCAGTGTCCATGTAAGTTATGTTGTCTACAAAAGTGGTTTCGTCGAGACATTGTGAAGGATCACATGATTGCTAAAGGTATAGGTCGACTATCAGATGGAGAAAGAACGTCAATGAGTGTAGGAAGGGCAGTGGCTGATCATGGAATGACGCATAACTTTGATGAGAATGTTCATGATCTGCTGAATGACACATGGAGAACCGGTGTAAATGAGGAGACAAAGAATTTTTATAAGTTAGTAGAAGAGGGTCAAGAAGAGTTATATCCTGGCTGTAAGAATTTCTCCAAATTGTCTTTCACTATTAGATTATTTGTGTACAAGAGGGACCACAAGTTGAGCAATGGTGCATTTAGTGAGTTGCTGAAAATCTTAAAAGATATGCAACCAGATGCAAAGTTGCCTGCCTCATTTAATGAAGCCAAGAATGTCCTCAAGGTCTTAGGTCTTGATTATATAAAGATTGATGCATGTCCTAATGATTGTATGCTGTATTGGGAGGATAATGTTGATGCAACAATTTGTCATACTTGTAAGACCTCTCGGTGGAAGAAAGATGAGAAAGATGAGATGACTGGTAAGCATCGTCGAATTTCAGCAAAGGTGCTTAGGTATTTTCCCATTAAGAAGAGGTTACAAAGAATGTTTATGTGCCCAGAGACTGCACCTTTCATGACATGGCATGCAAATGGACGCCCAAAGGATGGGTTGCTTAGACATCCAGCAGATGGTGATTCTTGGAAGAATTTTGACTTAAAATATCCATCTTTTGCTGAAGATCCACGCAATGTAAGGCTGAGTTTATCAAGTGATGGATTCAATCCATTTAGCACCATGAGTATTGCACATAGTACATGGCCAGTCATACTCAGCAATTGTAACTTACCACCCTGGTTGTCAACAAAATCAGATTTTTTAATGTTAGCCTTGTTGATTCCAGGTCCTTCTTCCCCAGGAAACAGTATTGATGTGTACCTGCAGCCCTTGGTCAGGGATTTAAAAGAACTTTGGGAGCTAGGTATTGAAACATATGATTCCTCAACAAACCAGATGTTTAATTTGCGTGTAGCCTTGATGTTTACCGTAAGTGATTTCCCAGCTTACGCAATGTTATCCGGATGGAGTACAAAAGGCAAGTGGGCATGCCCTAATTGTCATTATGAAACTAGCTCTAGGTGGCTTCCTTGTAGTAGTAAGATGTGCTACGTAGAGCACTACAGATTTTTGGGTGAAAATCACTCATATCGAAGTAAAAAGAGACTCTGCAATGGGAAGGATCAACATCAAACTGCACCAGTCCGCTTATCAGGAGTTGACATTTTGAGCCTGCTGACTGATTTTGAAAATGAGTTCGGGAAGAATAGGCCGAAGAAAAAAAAGGGTAAAGGACAGAGTAAAGAAGAAAGCAACCCTTGGAAAAAGAGGTCAATTTTCTTTGATTTGCCTTATTGGATGCATGTTGATTGTCGTCATTATCTCGATGTAATGCATATCGAGAAGAACATTTGTGATAGTGTGATTGGGACTTTATTAGATATTCCGGGAAAGACCAAAGATCACATCAAAGCCCGAATGGATCTTACTAAAATAGATATAATGCACGAACTTCAGCCTAAGTTGTGCAGTGATGGTCAACGTTATGAAATTGTAAAGTCGAGATTTTGGATGAGCCCGAATCAGCAACGCCAGTTCTGTACCATTATTAAGGATGCTAAGTTATCACAAGTTTGTGACTCCAACATTACACGTTGTGTTCAAGTTAAGGAGAGGAAAATTTCTGGTTATAAGAGTCACGATGCACACTTTTTAATGCAATATCTACTTCCTATTGCAGTCAGGGAAACTCTTCAGAAAAGTGTTTCCATTCCTTTGATCAGACTGAGTGCATTTTTCAAGGCCATCTGTAACAAGGTTGTTGACCCACAAGACCTTCATCAGTTACAATCCGACATTGTTGAGATTCTTTGTCAGTTTGAGATGATATTTCCTCCGGCCTTTTTTGATGTTATGGTTCATCTATCTGTCCATTTAGTGGAAGAAATTCGACTTGGAGGACCAGTTTCTGTGAGATGGATGTATCCAATCGAGAGATACCTCCACAAATTGAAGGCTTTTGTTCGAAATAAGGGTCGTCCAGAGGGGTGTATTGCAGAGGCATACTTGGCTGATGAATGTGTTACTTTTTGTGCGAGATATCTGCATCGTGGATCCAGTGTTATGGATGAGCATATGGTGAGGGCAGAATTAGAATCTGTATTCCCAAATATTGGTCACCCGATAATGGGGAAAGGAAAGACGAAAAATGCAAACAAATTTTTTTTCAAAATTGGTCTGAAAAAGAGGGATCAAGCACATCGATATGCTTTATTCAATTGCAACAATGATGAAGTTAAGAAATATATAAGGTACTTTAATTCTTTTTACAACTAAAATTTTCTTCTTTTTTTTCTTTCAACTTTATAGTGCTACATAGCTGAAAGTTGTATTTGATTTTGCATTGTTATAGTGATCATGAGAAACTTGTCAGTAGTAAGAAGAAGAGAAAGTGGGATACTGCACAAATGCATAGTAAGGACTTTATTGATTGGTTTAGAGAAAGAGTTGAGCATGAGATTGAACAAGGTCTGCATGTGTCAGATTGTGTGAAATGGTTGTCTGTCGGGCCTTCTTTTTTTGTCAAAAGATATAGTGGGTATGCTGTCAATGGATACAAGTTTCACACCAAGCAACGCGATAGGAATTGCATAACTGAAAACAGTGGGGTGACTTTAACTGCATTGACTCCTAGCTTTGCAAGCTCTAAGGATCAACATCCAATCATGGGAGATGTCACTTACTATGGCTCAATTGAAGAAATCATTGAGATATTCTATGAAGATCATTTTAGTGTTGTTCTCTTTGGGTGTAATTGGTTCCACTCTGAAGTTGACAGTTTTGGGCTTTCTCGAGTCAATCATACGAAACTTATTTATCAAGATGAGCCATTTATTTTGACCTCTCAAGCACATCAAGTGTTTTATGTTCAAGATCCTTCATCAAGTCATTGGTCCTATGTTGTCCAACAACTTCCTCGAAATCATTTCGATGCTAATGATGAAATCAATGCTGAGACATATTGGAAAGAATCATATTCTTCTTTTCAAAACACATATGAAAACATTGATGATGATCTTGATTTAGGTAGCACGAGAGTGGATTTACCAACAACTATAGTTGACATGGAAGGAAACCTTGTAGAAAATTTGTACTCATAAATCTGGTCAGTCTACATTCTCTGTAGGTTCTGCTGGTTAGTCTACATTGGTTTTGGCAAATTGCTTCATAGAAAATTGCTAGTTAGTTTTGCTGATTTTTTTTAGGCTTTTGTTCATGATTTGTATTTGTTATGCAGGTTTTTTCATTGATTGGACACATTTGTACGCTGGAGCAAATGGGGAAGGATAACTCATCTGGTGTTACACAAAAATTGAAGCCATATGAAATGCAAAGGATGCAGATCATTGCAGAAAATGCTTCAATCTTGAAAGCCAAAGGTTGTGGAAGCTTATTCAACAAGGATTTGCAAAAGAAGTATGCACGAGTTGCTAGTTCTATAGCGACTGAAACTTGTCAATCAGAAGAAGAAATCACCGATCCTCCACCAATAACAAGTAAAACTGATTCGGTAAATGATCAATGTGTCTTTTTTACTTTTTCACTAGCATTACCTCTAGCATGAAAAACTATATTAATAGTACTTTGACATGTTATGTAGGTTCAAGCTAATGTTAATAATGCAAGAGGTAGAAAAGAAAGGCAATCACTGGTGCAAACGTTACCTATGGCTGATTTTGTAAAAGTGAAAGCTCAAGAGCGACAAAAAAAGAAAACCTCCCAATCTCAGCCACTGAACATGATCCAAGAACAAGGTTTGAAACAAACTCAACAACAAAAGTTGACCCGCCAACAAGAAAATCAGGAAAGGAAACAAGAAGCAGTTCGTATGAGTACAAATCAGAAAAGAATTGAGAAGAGCTATTGCCCTCCAGGGTGTCATTCGCAGTACTTACAGATGATGAAGGCAAAAGCTTCAAAAAGACAACAAGGTGGTGATGCTGAATTACAGAGTCTTGAAGCTGAACTACTAAGGTCTTCTGAAGGTTTGAGACAACCAAGAGATGTTGGAGATGCTGACCTGGATATGGAAGATGCTTATGAGATTGATGCTGGAGAAGATGTATCAAATAACCAAAATGAGGTTGCAAGTGAACCTGATCTAGCTGAAAATGAAAATCCAGGTATTTCTGAAGCATGAGTTAGAATTTATATATTTATGTAGTTATTATGATGTGATAAAAGTAACATGCTGTCCACATTTTATTAGTTACAAAAAAGAAGGGTAGAGGGAAAACCATTTTACAAGAAATTCATAACCGCAATTTGGAAGATCAGGAACCTATCATTTTGAATGATAAATGCCAGCCAATAGGACCTACCAAAGAGATAGCCAAGACCTTTAGTAGCTTTCTAGGTACTGTGGCTAGAGATGCAAATCTCGTACCTCCAAATTATGTCAGCTGGCGATATGTTCCAGATAAGACAAAGGATAACATTTGGGAGTACATACAGGTAATTGATATATATGTTATTTATGTAGTTAGTATCATATGGTCAAATACTAACATAATTGTGTGTATTCTGATTTTAGAAAAGATATGATGTTCCAGAAGTGGGAAAGAAATGGGTTTTGAGTACCATTAGCAACTTATGGAGAAATAACAAATGTGATTTAAAAGCAGATTTCTATACTAATAAAACCCCAGAAGAGAGGCTGAAGTATATGCCTGATTCAGTACCCGAAACACAGTGGAAAGATCTAGTGATGTATTGGGATACACCAGAAGTACAGGTATGAATTATTCCCTTTTCCTTTCACTTGAAATTTTTTTGTGTTGATGCTGAATTACACAGTAGAGTTGACATTGGTGTCTCTCATTTTGTGTTGAATCTGGTTATTGAACTTAATAGTTACCATTACTTTTGAAGTTGTCGTCTCTGCAAAGTAGGTTAGAAAATGTCAAGTAGGTTACAATATTTTAGCAGGCCAGTAGTTTGCTACTACAAACCTGTCACTTGTGGATTTAAAGGTTATCTTGGATTACTAAAAACAACACTATTGTGTGGTTTTACTTGGGTTTGGTGTTTGACAGCTCCATCTATAACTGGCTGCCTTCATTGCCAATGAACTTCTTATTAAACCTGGTCTACTCTGGTTCAATCATTAAGTTTCTTGGTTTCATGGGTTTTTGGAAAATTCTGTGTAAGAATCACTCACTTAGACTGGCTGACAGCTAGTATAATGAACCTTGTTCAAGGTTTTCATTATCTGTACTGTTATATGATTGATATTTCTTGGTATGACTGATATTTAATATTCGTGACTGATATCTCAAAGGAAACCAGCAAGAAAAACAAAAACAATCGTGATAAGCAATCCGACATGCATACTCTAGGGTCAACTTCATATGCAATCTTACGTCATGAGATGGTACTGTTTTCATTGCAGAAAATAATTTTCTTGAATAGCTATTCATATATATTCATATGTAAGATTAAATACTGCTAACTTCATTTCTCTATTTCTTTTATGTGTAATGATAGCAACAAAATGACCCGCAGAAGCGAGAGCCGTCACAAACAGACGTTTACATGGAATCTAGAAAGCGAAAAGTTGGGCGCTCATACTTAACATCAAACGATGAGACCCTACAAAATATTGTGAGTTGGATTTTGCATACAGATTGCTTTTATGTACACATCAATAATTCATTTTTTCTAGATTCTATTGGTGTATTACATTTCGATGTTGTTGCATGTGTTTCTACTTAATTAGGAGAAAATGAAAGCTCTTAAGGCTAAGGGTGATGGAAGGGGTGCAAATGATCCATATTATGATGTTATTACCAAGAAGGAACATAGTGGACGTTTGCGTTTGTGTGGACGGGGTGTTACACAATCAAGTGCAAAGAACAAGGCCAAAACTGGATATATACTTCCCTCTGTCTTCCTAGAAAGCATCACACAAACATTGGAGAAAAGATTGGAGGAAAAATTGGAGGATCAATTGGAGAAAAAGGTGTCTGATATGTTGTCTAAGATAAAACAAGCTAATCCAGGAGTAGATCTTGTTATACCAGACTTTCAAGCCATGGAACCAAGTCAGTGTGACAATGTTGGTGACTCAAGTGACCAACCTGATCCAACACAAAGGTAACACATATTGTGTTAGTTCATCTTTTACAGATTTATCAATAGAGTATGGTCTTACATTTGTTGAACTAAATACATTATGCTTTTTATAGGTAAAGGTAAAGGTGGATCAACTATTTAGACATGATGATCTGACTGTAGTAAGAGTTTGAAGGTAAGCTTTTCCAGTTTGTTCACTGCATTCTTGATCACAATTTGTGTAGATATAAGTTTAAAGAATAAAATTCATGTTGTAATTGATTTGAGCTGAACTTTGTGAGGACTTGAACTCATTTGAGCTAAACTGATTTGAAGACTTAAACTGATTTAAGCTTAACTGATTTGAGGACTTTGGATGAACTGATTTGAGCTGAACGTATTGATTTGAGGACTTGAACTAATTTGAGCTGAACGTATTGATTTGTTTCAATTTGTTTTTCCTCATTGGTGATGCTAGCTGATTACATAGAGTGCTATATATTTAGTGTAATAACAAATCTGATTGTCTACTGTTTGCTGTGTGACTCCTTGCTTGCGTCAGTGCTTGCTAGTAGGTGTCCTTACAGCTATTTTCAGATTAGTGTAATCTGCCTTATTAAGAGATCATAATTAGGTGTAATGTGCCTTATTAAGAGATCATATTCAAGGTGCCCATGATGAAAAGTTTTAATAACAAATCCGAATGCAACAAAGCATATCAAATTTGACTTGATAACCGATTAGTGAAATCTGACTTATTAAGAGATCATTTTGATCTTGGTGATGCTAGTACGTTGATTGTGCATTAGTTTCTAGCAGCATATCTCTTGATATATATATACAGGAATTTAATTAGGTGTAATCTAACTCTGGTGTTGTTTCTTTTTTTTTGTAGGTGGCATTTGATCGATCGGTATGAAGATTTTGGATGTGTATGTACGTAACCCGGCTAGCTATAGGTTATATATATATGCGCATGTGATGTACGTAACTATTCATCACTAGTTAACTCAATTATGCCCGTAGTACGTGGTAGACATTATGATTGCAACTTATTACTTAGCAAAATCTAGCTAGTTAGCTCTATAATAGCTAGTGATTTTGATATATATATGTGCATGTATGCATATGATCGATTTTTGTAGACATTTGCTATAAAGCTTTTGGTTATATATATATAATGAACTATCCTTTTTTAATTTATTGTGTGTTGTGTATATGAATTACAATATAAATTATATAATACAAAGTTTAAAATATTAAATGGATAATACAAATTGGTTATATAACGGTGTTGTGAATAAAATTTATAATTAATTTCTATCCTTTTGTTGAAACCGCCGCAAAAGATTAAATATCAAGAAAAGTGATATTTAAAACCGCCACAACAGAGTCTAAAAAATGCCGTAGAAAACTAAAAAAACGCCAGAATAAGTTGAAAAAGTGTCACCATATGTTTTACAAAACCGCCGCTATAGAACACATTTGCGGCGGTTTTTGTCTTTTGGCGACGGTTTTTTGTTTTTTCTTACAAACCGTCAGGATAGGTAAAAAAACCGCTGGCATAGACTTATCGCAACGGCAGCATAGGTAGCGGCTCAAAACCGCCCCGATAACTCTTTGGCGGCGGTTTCCATACTTTACGTAGCGGATTTGACCGCCATCGTATGTCGTTTATGTAGTAGTGACCGGATTATGCCCACCCCTAATAACGCATATTCTTAGGCCCCATAGTTGAATGTTACGTCGTGTTCAATTTGCTAATTACGAGGTTTAGTTATATAATCGATTGATATATCGATCTAACGTAAGGATCCAGATATCTAATATATACGACTCGTATTGTACACCTCATAATTATGTATAATAAGTTTCATGATGACGATTGTTTTAGAGCATCTTTTCAAATGATAATCAAACATAAATAATAAAGATGAACAACGTACTAAATTAAGTGAACAAGTCTACTAGTGACCCAATTTACTTCATGAAACGTATGATGCAAGGCCAACGATGATGAATAATACGTCGCTAAAGGTTGCGCAGCGTAAGGTGCAGTGTGTGCAAGATGAGTTCGTAGGTTGAAAAACGACACAAAGAATATTAAATCTCCACAAATTTCTTATATATACACATATAAGAGCCTACTTTCATCTTATGTTTGGATATTTGCCATGTTTTTTAGGTTTACATCTCGATTGATATACTGACATAAATTTGCTTTTTAAATCATGTTTTTGAAGGTTTAGCAACACTAAATTAAATGATGTGACATCTAAGTTATGGATCAACGACATGTCAATCGATCTAATCAGATGCTCATGTGCCATAATAGATGATAGATTTCACTCTTTGTGTGCGTTGTCGCTCATTGATTGTACTAGATTAAGGTATCCTCAAATGTAAAACGACATTATGTCATTTTGTAATCAAGTAATTACCCTAAAACCAAGGATAATGCAAAGGAGGGAATTCCATATATTCGAATAGATTGACGATGACCCATGCATAAATCCATGATTAGACATAACATATATCAAAAACCAATTAATCAAGGGTATGTGTACTAGTTTACGTACCAAACAACATAAATGAGGAGCTCCAATACTAGAATAATATAGTTTTTGCCCAACAACATTACATGTACGTCTTGTACATATGATCATCATTCTACTTGGTCTAAGAAGTAAAGTATGATGCAAACTTTTAGGAATTATCCATGAATCTTAGAATCTTAACCATTTAACCAGATGTACGAATGTCGATTATTTATCGCTTCGATTACTATCTAGTTTATCGTACATTAACCGAGTCAATAGGTCATCATGGTTCAATAATAGGAGATCGATCTAAAAAGTCAGCAGTCCATTCACGTAGGCCTAATCGCGGGGTCTATGCAATTTGTCCAGTTTTTTGTTGGTATGTCATTATTTTTTGGGCTTTTATGAGACCTGAATGCTGACAGATTTAACAACTACAAAATTCAGATTCCGACGAAATTGCTAACAAAAAATTGCCTACCGTTTATTCTGAATTTTATGATGCCACGTACAACACTTGAGAAACACCCATATTTCATACTCCGTAACTAATAGTTGTGCACAAATTTCAGCTTGTTTTGCTTATAACTTCACAGTATACATAAAGTACAAATACCTAGTTTAATTAAGTAGATTTGTTTTTCTTGTTATGATAGAATTCCTTCATTTTTTGATATACCATGCAACCATCAATCACATGAAAGAGCCTCTGACTTTATGAATAGGCTTAGTTATAATTATAAATTAAGTTTCTTACAAATCAAACGATAATAAATTTGTTCTTTGTGCCTTGGAATTTATTATTCAACTAGCAACCACAAATGGTAACAACACATGGCAGCCTCAGTTTTGTAGTATTAAATACCAAAAATGTTTGTTTGTGAATTGCAAACCACAAGGAGGATTAGTGGACATGCCCGCGGCGTCACGAGCCTTGACAACATATATGTCCTCTCATGAAAATCACTTCTTCTAATAACGACCGTATTATTGAACAAGTTAATACAAAAATTTAAAAAAAAAGTGTATATATTGTAGAAACAAGGCCAATCTATACTATATATTAAAGCCGGAGAATTTCGAGCTTCCACGTTAATTCTGGCCCCACTTTATTAACAATTTTATATGTTTTATTTTTCCTAATTATCTAATCTTTAACTTTATCTTTTTTCTTACTCATCAAATATCTATCTTTAAAGGCATATTATTTATCTTTAAATTTTCTTTAATTATCTAACCTTTAATTTTATCATTTTTCTTACTCATCTAATATCTATCTTTGAAACAATATTATCTATCTTTAAAATTTCCTTCTATAAAAGATACATATTAATTAACTTAAATTTTCAATCCCCATTTTAATCTATGTATATATAAGAATTAATATATAGTATAGATGATAGTAGATACACAAATTAACGAAAAAAATGATTATTACCCGTACATGGTACGGGTCTTCAACTAGTTCTCCTAAAATCCATCCCGAGGTGAATCAGAGTTTATATTTCATTTTTTAAATATATTTTATTAATTATTTTTATTTATAATAGAAATAAGTTACATAAAAACCTATACAAAATAAATTTTATGAATAAAAACAGTTTTAAAATTATTCTTAGAAAAAAAAAAGACTTTTATAGTTTAATAAAATCGCGGACCGATCCATTCTTAATACCGGGCCGGATGCACAACACAACTTGGGCTTTTAGTACAAAAAACTTCAAACCATGTCAAACTGAGAAACAATTCAGCATCTGATAATGTAGCACCTTCATTCTGCACATGGTCAAAAGAGCTCATAGATTGCACAATCCTTACACATATCTAACATCCTTGATAAATATATCATATATGCATATTTAAATCTATATATTTACAAGACTAATATAAGTCTTAAGCAATTTCTTTCATCAGTCCTCAAACCCACAATACTTCAAAACCTCATCAAGCCAAGAAAAATCCTCCATGTCCAAATCCAATAAACCATCAACGTTTTCAAAATCAGCAAGATCACCCAGATTGCACATCAAAAAGTCCTCTTCCTTGAGCTCATCAAACACAAATTTTAAACCACCTTCAAACCCTGAATTACCATCCAAGCCCTGAGTTTCTCCGGCCTTCGTCTCGACTTCCCTTTCATTGCAATCTCTATTCACATTTGGATCACTGCAATTTGAAGTTGTAATGGGCGCATCAAGGACTGAAGTCGGGGATCGATGAGTTGCAATTGCCGATTTTACCCCCTTTTCAGCTTCAAACTCTTGCCTTTTCTTCTCATACGCTCGATGAGCCTCCTCTTCCGTGTTGAAAGTTCCGAGCCAATGCCTTACGTCACGAAGAGGATCTTTAATCTCGGCTACCCATCTCCCTGTTTTCCGCTGCCTAACTCCAACGTACTTGGATGTAGAACCCGTTCCTTTCCGATTCAACACATTCTGGCTCGGAGCCTTAGAACTCTTCTTCGCGCGCAAAACACTCTCAAACATTTCGATAACCTTAACATGTCTTTTCACACCACGAGGAGCGCACCGTTGCTCATCGTCGCTGGATGAATCCGTGGCATCGGGATCGGAGTAGATGACACGGATTCTTTTCAAAATTCTCTGTTGCTTTTTGCTATTGTTCTTCCTTTTCTGGTCAGCTGAAGCCGAGTCTGGCTTCGACAATCGTTTGGAAAGGCCCGGCATTCTAACATTGAGCTCTTCAGATGTGTAAGGCTAAATGTGAACTATCTTTCTACTGATTTGAGTTTGGCTTACTAATTCAGTCCTCAGTGTCAAGGAAAATCAATATGCCCGAAACCGGAGATCGTTACGTAAGACTGGTTTCTAAGAAGAATTGCAAGGAATTTCACACCGTAGACAGCCCTACAATCAACAACAAGCCAAACCCAAATCAAGTCAGAGACGTTACTGTTGAATTATGAGCACAATTCTAACTCAAACTGGTGCCATAAGTGTCAAATTGAGTTCCAAACCAGACCCAAGAATCAGAAAAATGACAACTTGGAAACAATTCAGACATGCCAACTAAAACTAGGCAATATACAAGACGATTGAAAATCTGAGTTCAAGAGCAAAATATGGTGTGGGCTTCTTATCGAAACCCCTCCTTAAACCCTAGAAAAGGAAATATCAGACATTACCAAAATTGAAATCATAAAAGAAGATGATCGGAAATCAGAAGCAAAATCTGTTACCTTCTTCTTGATCTTGATCTTGATCTGATGCGCATGGAAATTTGTGGGAACAATGAGCTCTCGAGTTCGAGAAGATACCGGAAACCCAAATTGGGCGAAGAATTACGAAAGTTCCCAACTTTATCAGCAGAACAAATCATAAATTCCTCGTCCAAAATTCCAGCTTTCCCCTCGAATCCTACCCTGCATAAGGATAAAAATTTGTTTCAGAAACAGTGAAAATCGAGAAATCATACAGAAACAAAAAAAAGAACGAATTTTTTATTGTTTACGGCCCACACAGAAAATCTGACGAGAACAGAGGAAGTTCCTTACAGTTTCGAAGAATTTCGTCGTCTTCTTTCGATTCTGGTGAGAGAAAACTCTTCCGAATCTTTTATCGCAAGCGAAATTTCTGCGAAAATTTCGTCACAAGGGGAGCGAAAGAGATTGGGGGAAATTGGGGAATGATCGATTCCACTCCTTATCAATCCCCATGAATCGGCGAGTGTGAAAGTGAGGCGGTTAGGTCACATTCACTTTAGTGGAGGTGGGCCCACGATGACACGTTTGCACCCACGTCATTCTCGGCCGCCTTTGCTTTCTGTCGTTTTTGTTAAATTATGCCATATTTACTTCCGAGTGCCCGTAAATTTCTGTAATGGTAAATAATACCCTTGATTCCTTCAACATGTTAAACGAGGTTCCAAAACTGGGGTTTCGTATTAAACTAAGCAAAGTTGACTTGCCTTGTTTGCATCGTAGTGTATTGAAAAACATTGCTAAACTTCACATCATATTTTCATTTGTCTTCACATTTTACCATTTTTTTTACGATAGAACCCTTGATCTAATTTTAGCAAAAATCATCTATCATAAAGCTATAAAACATATGAAAATCTACTTAATCTTTACCTAAATCTCCTAGATATAACTTGCCTTAATAAATCACCTACATATGGTTATTATATATGATTTATGTAAATGTTATTTTTATTCAATGAGGGTTTACCCTTTTCCAATAATCCTAATAAATCACCTACATATGGTTATTATATATGATTTATGTAAACGTTATTTTTATTCAATGAGTGTTAAAATGTTTCCAATAATCCTAATAATTTAGTGTTAAAATGTTTCCTGCTAAACACAATTACGTTGAAGAAGATTGGAGTAGTTTGCAAAATATGTTATAATTGTTTCTTTTATAAATTGTTGAATCTTAGCATCGATCAAAGTTAGCCTCAGAGGATTGTTATTTGTAGGTGCTAATTTTTTGAAAGTGGAAAATTCATTCATTTTTTTATATATTTTGTTTATTACCGGGCCCTTTTTAATTTTGTTTTTTTATTACAAGTTAAAAGTTCATGGTTAGAAAACTTTAGCTAAATTACTATGAATTATTATTTTAGAAAAAAATCAATTTTTTTAAAATTTTTCCAAAGATGGTTGATATGTTGAAGTCTAGCGATTATGTTTATTAATAGCAAGAATCTTATGAGATATCTTAATATGATTTTCCCAGTTTTTGTTATTTGAAGGATATCTCATAATATGATTTTTCCAATTTTTGTTATTTGAAGGAAAAATGGTATTAAGGTAATTTTGTGGTGTGATGTATAGTAAAAGAGTGTGATGTATAGCATCTCCCTTGAAAAATGGTTTAAATTCCTAGGTCCAAATAAATCAGTTAAAATCTTAAGCCGTATTCTAAAAAACGCCAGGTGAATCCTTGATAGTAAGGGTCTTCAACGGGTCGGGTCGTCCGCAACCCACAGCGACCCGACCCGCGAATCGCGGGTCGGGCGCCCGACCTGCACATAACGGGTCGGGTCGCGGGTTGATTTTTTTTGAGTTTACGGGTCGTGGGTCGGGTCGGGTTAAACCCGCGGGTTTGCGGGTCGACCCGCGACCCGTTACATTTTAAAAATAAATATATTTTTATTGTTTTATTAGTATTAAAATGTATTTTTAAATAAAAATATATGTTCTGATACTAATATTTATTGTTTTATTAGTATTAAAATGTATTTTTTAGGATTAATATTTCTTTTAATTGTTTCATTAGTATTAAAATATATATATTTTTTGAAAAATTCACCGTATTTGGGGTCGATTTACAATTTATTTTCGTATTGCAAAAAAAATACCAGCTTGACCAAGTCAAACGGGCCAACGGGCTGACCCGCGACCCGACCCGCAAAACCCGCAAACCCGCGGGTCGGGTCGCGGGTCACTTCTTGATTTTTTTGCGGGTCGCGGGTCGGACCGCAACCCGCACTGCGGGCCGCGGGTCGACCCGACCCGACCCGTTGAACACCCCTACTTGATAGAGAGGGACCGCCTAGCGTTTAGGCGGCCTAAATGGATACCTAGACGCCGCCTATCCGGGTTATAAGACTAGGCAGATGAGGACCACCTCGCGCTTACGCGGAACCTACAATAGATTTTTAGAACAGTGGTCAAAGTTACGTAAAGTTTGTCCGTAAGGCACATTTGCACGCGGATTAATGAAAAGTGGAAAAGTTTGATAAGTGATGGTAAAAGGTGTTAAAGTTGATGAAAAGGGTATAAAAAGGAGTAATTTATAAGATTAGTTGGGGATAATTTTGTAATTTTATAGGTAAAAGTGATAAAATTGAGAGGAAAGTTGGATAATGGGAGTAATATATGAGATTGTACGAGGGTAAGATTGTAAAAGCATAGTGATATAAATGGAAATAAAATAAAGATGGACAAACTTTCCGGGACACCCAAAAAGGAAAAACGGACAAACTTTCGGGGACGGAGTATGAGTAGTATGTTTGTTTGTTTTTGTAAATATGAATTTTGTGGGCCATTTTCCGTTGGACGTAGCTACAAAAGTCCCAACTGCAAATTCCGATAGATAACAACTGCTATAGATAGGTCGTGTCATCCTTCTACTACTCCCTCCCATTTTGTTTGTCCTCTTTCCTTTTCCGTCGTTCCAAAATGTTTGTCCTCTTTCCATTTGTATCATTAATTTCTTACAATATTACCCCTATTCAATCTCACTTTTTACACCCAAAATCCAACTTTTCCTTCTACTTTATCACTTTTTCACTTTTTACACCTATAAAATTACAAAACTACCCTCATTTAATTTCAATCTTTACCCACTTTCTCATCTCCCAATACCACTTTATCACTTCCTTAATAACCACAAAATGTGTACTTTAGGACAAACAAATTGGGACGGAGGGAGTATTTGGGAAGAATAAATAAATACATCAGATGCTGGTGCTGTGGGCCTGATTGAGTACCCACTGGGCTAATGTCCTAGGACCAGGCCCACTAGTGCAATGGCATAGGCACAGGCCCACTTAAATTTGGTTAAGAGTAATCTGTCACCGGTTGTATAATTGTACTACTCTACAAGGTAATGCAAGCCCACAATATATTAGTGTCTAGGTCTAGTTTGTGCACCTAAAAAACCTTTTGTCAAGTTGCAGTGTGTTGCTGAAAACGATCGCCGTCTCGGGTTTACAATTAGTTTGTATATGAGGTCGGGACTCATCTTCTAATCTAAAATTTAAGTCAATAGGTATAGATTTCACCGACTATTGAGTTTTTCTGCTTTAAGATTGATATGGAAATGACCCTTTTTCTCCAACACTGTTTAAAAGTTCTTACCACCACAAGGTGAAAACATAATAAAATAAAGGCCCTTATTTTAGGATATGTGTTCTAGTGTAGTACCACTATCCATGAAAGCAGGGGCGGAGCTACGATAGAAGCATTGAAGGGGTCGACTTTATTGAGGGGGCCGACTATATTAGTTAAACATAGTAAATTTATAACTTATACTGTACTAAGT
This sequence comes from Polygonum aviculare, assembly GCA_934048045.1. Classification (NCBI taxonomy): domain Eukaryota; kingdom Viridiplantae; phylum Streptophyta; class Magnoliopsida; order Caryophyllales; family Polygonaceae; genus Polygonum; species Polygonum aviculare. The sequence goes on from OW204024.1 coordinate 2,361,141, forward strand.
AAATGACTAAAAATTGGTTTACAAATGTTCAATCTTCAAATATTCATAACTTTTTGTTTAGATATCGGATTAAGGCATATAATATATGAAATCGAAGCCCCGAAAAAAAGGAACAATATAAGGTAAAAAGATTTGGATTGGGGCTATGGACCCCACCGGTCCCAATGTAGCTCCGCCCCTACATGAAAGAAGAACTATGTCGCAAGAGTTTAAATAAAAGGGACGAGGAGTATGTTTAAAGTCTACATATCACAATTATGTAACGCTTATAGATCGCATCCATTGAAGGTATAATGTCAGAAAGGGACGCTGATATTTTCTTTCCTTTTCATTACTTAGCTTACATCATATCACTGAAAATACAAGATGAAGAAAATAAAGTAAAAAAAAAAAGAAGGAAGGAATCTGAAGCTTATTCCGAAAGGGCCCACTGGCGACAGCCCACATGCCCAACACCTATACGACTGCCGTATCCGCTCTTTCTTCCTCTATCGTACGCCACGTCCGCGCATGCTAGCATCATAACGACCGCCATCCTTCCGTCAGTCAGTCAGTCAGTCGCCGTTGAACTCCGCCGCTTCATCAGGAACGACGTTTAGGTCAAAACTAACGCCGTCCCCGCCTTTTTGCTCTCCTCTTCTCGCCTGCTCAGCCCCGCCGTTAACTAACGGCAGGCCCGTCTCTAACGCCGTCCACTTACTCTCCCCGTTACCGTCACCGTGACCGCTCTTCCCGAAGTACTTAACGGCGGCGTGCATTCGCCGGAGTATTCCGAAGAACTCCTCCACCTCCTCGTCCAACGGCGGCCTTGGCCACGCCGGAGATGCCTTGCCCGTGCCGTCCTCCCCGCTTTTTCCGGCAACCACCTCGCCGGAGGAGTTCATTTGACGGCGGAGCGAGTGCGAGCGCGACCGCTTCCTTTTTCTCTCCGAACCGGAGGCTTCCATTGGGATCGATCGAAATTGAGGGGGAGTGAAATGGGGAGGGTTTTAATTGTTTGGTTTTGGTCGCTGTTATGGAGTTGGGCTAAAAATGGGTAGAGATTCGTGTGAGACAGCAATATTTTTAAATTGGAGAAATTGACCGACAACGGGACGGAAATGGGGCTTGTTTTGATCGAGAATATTAATTGATTGACCAAGACTTGAGAGTCTATTTTGAACACTAAATTGATTCGAACGTACAGGGTAATTAGTTGCATTCTGATTAGTGATTAGCGTAGATGATTGACTTGGGTATTTTAATCAACACAACACAAGTCTTCTTCATGCACCCTTCTAGCTACATTAGCTAACATGCAAAAAAAATAAAAATTAGAGAGTTTTAATTGCTTTTTAATAGGCTGGGTTGAGCACGGTTTGATCGGAACCAAAAAAAATTACTGAATCGACCCGGAACCGACAGAGTTTGGTTCGGTTCTCAATTCAATAAATTTCAGGATTTCGATTTTGGCTCAGTTTGACTCGGTTTCGGTTTTTTTTTCCAGTTCGGTTTAATTTTTTTCAAAGAAAAAATCTTATATTTATCGAAAACCGAAATCAAACCGAACTGAATTTTTAATTCGATTAATTCACTAAATTCTCAAATTTCGGTTCAATTTATTAATTTGGTTCAGTTTGATTTTGAATCGATACTTAATTAGGGTCTGTTCAGGTAAAACTAGCTGAAGCTGAATTCAGCTTAATTAGCTTTATTAAGCTTTATTAAGCTTGGGGGAGGCAACTTTTTATTTCCAGCTTAATTCAGCTACAATGACCCTCCGAACACTAAAAATATTTTATTTTCGTTAAGCTGCGAACCGAACGGATAGTTAAATGGATTTTAAGTTGCTTTGAGAGTACGTCAGCCTCCCCGTTTTAAGTTAGTGGTATATGAGATCACGGGATAAGCTAAGATTTGTTCTCACAATTATGTCATAATTAGGGGAAGGAAGCTTCGTGGATGTGACTTTCACACGTACGTGGAAAAAGTAATTGGTTGGCTAATATGCGATGGGAGGCCAAGTGAGTTGTGACGTGCCCGTGCATTAGTGTCTTTGGATTCGTTCGGCAGCTCCTTTAATTTACGATGACATCATTGGTGACGTCCCCGAATGTGACGTTGCCGGCCACGATACCCAAAGTTCGAGACCCGTTGGCTGCTTACGACTTTGATCAAGGACTCACAAGCAGTCGCGGATCTAGAAATATTTGTCAGAGGGGGTAAAATAGTAACTAGTAAGACGACGAAATAAGATAAGTGACATGTATTACTGTTAATGATAAAATATTTTAAAATATACTCCCTCCGTTTCAAAATACATGACCATTTGAGGATTGCACATATATTAAGAAAAACTTGTTATTCCTATAATACCCCTATAGAATGTAGACTCAGTTATTTGTTTAGAGAAATATGAAAAAGTGTAATGATTATGATAAAGTTAATTATTAGGGGTATAAATGGAAAGAGGAGGGAAAAAATATGAAATGGTCATGTATTTTGAAACAACCTAAATTGTCTAAAAGACCATGTTTTTTGAAACGGAGGGAGTATATAATAAAAGAATAATTTGAGTAACTAATTAAATACAACCATTCTTCTCCCAACGTAAGTAATCATTTTTTTTATGTACATATAACTCGTTCAATGAACTAAAAAAATATTACTCCGTATATAACATTACGAGAAAATGATGGAAAAAAATATCAGTAAAATTTTGAACACCGGGATATAAACAACAACACAATCCATAATTAATTGGGATAGCTTTAATTATGCCTCCGTCAAGTATTATAGAACATAAAAAAAATTATTTACAGCTACTCCCTCCGTCCCATAATGTTTATCCCTTTTCTTTTGTAATTTGTAAAGAAAAAGGGACAAACATTATGAGACGGAGGGAGTATTATGAAACGGAAAAGATATTTACATAATATTTAAAAAATGTAAAATCTGAGAGGGGGCACGTGCCCCCTCTGGGCCCTAATTGGGTCCGCCCCTGCTCACAAGCATATGTACTCGTCATCATAATCATATGCTAATACAAAGATTATAAGTATAATTTTAAATTTTGTTAGGACTTTTTTGCAATGGACAAAGCTTGCTTAGGTTGTATATTTAGGAACACCAAATTTGGAGATTTTGGGATGTTTTTAAGCTCTAAAAGATGCTTCATATATTTCTAAAAAATTGGGAAAACTCTTCAAAATAATAGTTGATGTCCTCAGATACGGAGATATTCCCAAATTTCTCTAAAGTTATTCATTAATCATATTTTTAATTATTTTTTCTTTTCGAAGAAATGCAAGCTTTTGATTGAAGAAAATAAATATTACATTCTTCATTGTAAGGAAGCTCTTGGAGTTTCATTAATATTCTTCATTGTAAGAAAATAAATATTTTTTAAAACATATCTCTTTTTTCCCATTTTGGAGAAAAATTTGAAACATCTCTTAGAGATGCATGCCCAAATAAATTACTTATAGTTAAATACTAGCTAATGACCCGCACCTTGTACGGGGTTGTTTTTTGCTTTAATTATCTTGTATATGAATTCACTATAATAATAACATATAGTATCATATGTCTAATTTATTTTAAACCGGTGCATATCTTTTAGATTATAAAATAACATAATTCTCATATATCATCAAATATTTAAATAAAAATATTATATTTTAATTTTAATTTTTTATACATACATAAACATATATATACCGAGAAAGAGTGCAATAAGATGAGATGCATTATTAAATTTTATAAAAAAAATAGTAAAAATCCTTTGAAATTTACATTAAAGTGCATAAACCAATTTATATAAATAAACCAGACATTTAAAACAAAAATTTGGATTAATATAGTATTACATTTTTAAAAATTGAGAATATTTAATAAGATAAAAAATAAACTAAATTATCTTGTCTATATGTTATTATGCTATAAAAAAATTAAATAATTAGCATATAAATATCAAATAAAAATATTCAACAAATCATTATCTTAATAAGAAATCTATCATTATCTAAATACATAATCAATATGTTATGGATATGTTTATGATAGATATATCATCTAATCTTTTTATTCATATTATTATTGGATTTCAATATGATATGATAGAAAAAAATATTTAATACATTATTCTAATAAATGAAGATGTGGCATAAATATAGTGATAGAATTTATTACTAATGATGATTTTTAGAAAATTTTAGAGCAAAATTACGAAAATAATATTACTTTTAATATAATATTTAAGTAAATGGGTAAAAATAATTGTTTTAATAAAATATTTAGGATATATTAACTAAATAGGTAACCATGTAATAATAAGATTGAGATTTATTTGTTAGGATAGGAAACAACTCAAAATTTAAGATAGAACTAATATTTTAATTAAGTATGTATACGATTAAGCTTAAAACTAAGATTGATAAGATAATTTTTTCATAAGGGGATGATGTGGCGGAATTTGATTCCGTTTCATTATATAATAAGAGATAGATAATAATATCAAATATATAATAAATACTTTAAATAATGATGAAAAATTACGTACATGCTTTTGGATCCTAGATTCATATATGATAAATTTACATGTAATAAGTAGGGAGTAGAAAGATAAAATTTCCAATTTAATAGATAACAAAAGATAAAATTTTCAAGTAGGAAGTGGAAATAGCAAATTTCCAATTCAATAGATGATAACAAAATTTATATAAAATATACTCCCTCCGTTTCATAATAAGTGTCGTTTTAGCTTGTAACACAGTTTTTAAGAAAAACAATCATTCACTTTAAAACTTACAACCTTTTCTTAATCTTACCACTCATTACATTTTTTTGGCCAATGAATGAACAACTTTAGTGAACAAATACACATTCCAATAAAAATTATCATCATTCACCCCTAATAAATCACTTTAAAAACCTAAAACGACACATATTATGAAACAGATTTTAAGTGTTAAAACGACACTTATTGTGAAACGGAGGGAGTATTATTTTAATAAAAGGGGTGATGTGGCGCAATATAGTGGCGGAATTTGCTTCCGCTTTAGTATATAGTAATAGATAAGGTAGAGGACAACTATTGTGCGTATAATTAATTAAAGGAGCTCTTGAGTTTTGATTAAAAAAAAGAGCTCTTGAGTTTAATACATGTTTATACGTACATTTTTTCATGGATACATAATACGTGTACTAAACAAGAAAACTAAATCCTAATGAGATAAGAGTTAACCCGTCACAAAAAGATAAAAAATCACAAATCTTAAGACTTATCAAATATTTCTAATATTGGTATCTTAGAGTGTGCCTTTAGGACACACGATAGAAAAATTCTTATACAACATTTGGGACATCAGTTCAATGGATGAACTCTTATAAGTTTACTATGAGGTATTCTTCTCTCCAGTTATCATCCCTTTGTGGATGCTACAGATAACGGATGAACTCAAATAGTATTTACGACGACCTTAACCCCTTATCTTATAAAAAAATCTCTATACATCTTATCTCTCGAATGATTCGACCTATCCGATTTACAAGATGTATGATAGACGAATGCTCGTTAATAATTGAATAAGTAAGGAATAAAAATGGTCCACCCACCTACTCCCTCTGTCCCATAATGTTTGTCTCATGTCGTTTTTTTCGTCCCAAAATGTTTGTCTTATCTCCCCTTCTTTCATTTTCTATCAACTACTTTTTCACTTTTACCAACCACACTTTATCATTTTTTACTCTACCTCCTTACATTTCCATCATTCTTTTTTCTCTTTCCTCCTTTCATCCATCAACTTTATACACCCATCAACCTTTCTACACTCATATTTTACCTCTTTTTTTTCTCTTTCTTCTTTTCACCCATCAACTTTTTCTTACACAAAATAACTTCTTTCTTTTCTTAATCTACGCATGAATAGTGCAACGAGACAAACATATTGGGACGGAGGGAGTATTACATAACACGTTTTCATCCCTACCTATTATAGAAATAAAATTTAGACCAAAAAAATTATAGAAATAAAATAGACGTTAAAGGTAATCTATATGTTCGTGGTGTGCTCAAACTTTCAACACTTGTTATGGAATCATTCATTTGGATTACCACCTCACGAGAGAAGGATGAAGATGGACTCATTTAATCTTTGAAAAAAGACGTATGGACGACTAAGAACCAATCAAAAGGAGAGGTCGTACGTAGCACCTAATTAATTGATGGAAAATGCTAGACGTCTCGCAGGATTTGCGTGAATTCCATATCGCCCCTGACGTGGCGCGGGCCCCACGTGATCAGTCAGCATGTTTTTTTTATAGGAAAAGTAAAACGCAACTTTCATATATCCCAATTCTAGATCTGAAGAAATGGACCGGAGACGGCACCAACGCGGAGGAGATGGGGAGCTGCGACGCGACGGGCGAAAGTGACGGCTTAGAGCTCTTAACAAATTACTATTCTACCCATAAAAAAGGGTAGAAACAAAATCACAATATCACAAAAAGGGTAGAAACAAAATCACAAATTACTACTCTTAACAAAATCACAATATCATGCGACGGGCGAAAGTGACGGCTTAGAGCTCTTAACAACCTTGATAGTGATCGGTCACAATATCACATGTTTCCATTAAGTTTTTTAACAAGAAACAAAATCACTATTCTACCCATAAAAAAATAAAACAAGGTTGATATTAACACGTGCTTAGAGCTCTTAAGTCTTAACAAATTACCTAACTTAGGCCTTGTTTTTAATGATCTAGGAAAGCAATGCTTTTAAAACACTAATCAACCGAAAATATACACTACATTATATTTAATGTTGAAATAGTTGTTATTTGTTAGTACCCCGAAAATTTTGATGAAATAGTTGTCTTTGTAGAAAAAAATAATACAACATGTGTTTAAATGAGCAAATTTGGTGACCCATACAATAAAATGGGCAGGGCTGATCGAACATCATTTGTTCATATATATTTAACTAGTTGTACCCGTCGTGCCATGCACGACTTGTATTTTTAATTAATTTTTGGATATATAACAAATAAATAAAATTAACGTGAAATGCATAATAAAAGTTTTAACATGATTTGGTTTCTTTTTTTTTTGGTTGAACATGATTTGGTTTCATTGAATATTAGAAGTTTTTAATTGTTAAATGATTGATTGAAACTATGTTATTATGCAAATCACGCACTTATATCTTATAGTCGTAAAATACATTATTATGCAAATCACGAACTTATATCTTATAGTCGTAAAATACATTATTATGCAATTTATATTTACTTGTAATTTAGCATGCAAAGCACCGGCCAACTTGATATACTCAAATTAAACATGTAGTTATTTTAATCATAATTTTTAACGAATAATATTTTGCCTCTATATGTATGAATAGGCCAACTTGAAATCGGCCGATTTTTATAGTATATATTGATTTGTTAGTGTTTTGGTTGAAAGTTGATTTTGTTAATTAACACTAAATGACATAACAATAATTTATTTTATATATGAACTGGTTTTATATTTTATTAATAATATCTAAATTAATTTTATTTTGTTAGTACAAATGATAAACCAAAATCATTACTTTCAAAGAAAATGGTTAAAGAAAATTACATTGCATAAAAAATATAAGTCTACCACCTGTAATAACCCTCAATTTTCCGTAAGGACAAAGTTGTCATTTATCCTTTATAAGATAATAACTCTTTCAAACATTATATATAATGATAGTATGATATTTTGATTTATCATATATGAAATAACAAACACTCACAACACTATACAATATATAATAGTATAAGATTATACTAATCATCCTAAGTTAGAGTGTACAAATTTTATTATGGGTTATGAGATTAATTCCTAAGTATTAACTAATAATTACAATAGCCTCTTAAAGTTTATTAATAATATGGAGGAAATAAAAAACAAAGGTAATTTTCGTGTTTTTGTAACCCGATGGAAGTAAGGGTGGGGTGTGTTCGATCAACCAATTCGATGTCATTTCTTCATGAAAATCGAAACGGAAAGATGCTATGGAATCATCTTTCCATCCTCTATCATAGCCCTCTACCAATTTAGAGATTTCGATCCAAAATCAAGGTCGAAATCGGGTTTGAAGTGGCCAGCTCGGGTTAGGGTTCTTCGAGGCTTTTCGATCAAATTCGAGTTGATGACGATCAGCTAGCTGCGTCGTTTGGACTCTTAGTTGACGTGGTGGGATAAGGGAGCAATGGGACGGATTGAACTGAATTAATTGGCCAGAGAATATTCGAATTGGATCGGTTTTATGGAGGAGACGGTTGAGTTCTGAAACCGATAGAGAAGTCGACAATTCGGCCCGAATTGATGAGTATAAGAGGGGTATGAGGGAGGTTCTTCATTCACATCCCAATCCAGGATTACTCTCTCAAGAGTTCATCTCAAAAAGCTCACATTTCGGTTCGAATTCGCCGGACAAAGCCGGAGAGACGTCGGTGCCCTGTTTTCGCGACGCGGTGTTCGACGGGATCGTTCTTCACCGTCCGTCCACGAACAGCGACTCCGCCACCACCGATAGCTTCTCGAGACGCCGACGTGCCCAGATCCGTACTCGACGCCTCGAACCGTTTCCGGAATCCGCCGCACCGCCGCTTTAGTTCTTCGCCGTCGTCCCCTGTTTCTGGTGCGTGAACTGTAAGTTCAAAAACAAGAGTTCGTAACTTTCGTTGCTTGGCTTTGAAATTGTAAAGCAATTGCCTTGTTAAGTGTAGCAGGAAGGATGGGTAGAGGAATGATTAGAAATAAATAAATAAATAATAACAATCCAATTATAGATTAAGATATAGGTTTGTATAGAATATAGTTTATGATAAACATGGATTAAAGTGGATTGCATGTGATTTTAATTGAATCATGAAGTTTTTGATTGTTGGGAACTAATTGTGTGTTAAAATGAACCTAGGATTTTACTGTTAGATTTAATGACTGTCATTCCTAGTACCTCGTAGGATGCGCTAGTCGAACTAGGTCTCGATGTGTGTGTGGACGTAAGTGCCACGTTGATTGGTAGTTGTGTGTAGATTTATTTAATTGTTAATCTCACCAGTGCGGAGGGAGTACTCCCTGGTGTAAGGTCATGACCATGGCCTCCTCAACCGCTGAGGGGTCGTTTAAGGATTTTATCCCCTTAAGGCGCAATGCCACTTACATTCGCGATTAACGCACCTTAATAAGTTCAAGTGTAATCCTTTGTGTGGTTAATAAAGTAATCAAGATAAGCGCGTTGCGCAATTTAAATCAACTTCATCTTCGTACTCTACGAAGACAGTTAATTAAACTAAAAATCTCTGTGTGATAACACGTTCCCAACAATCTTGCATCGAAGTTTTAACGAGGATATCACCTCTCGTGATATCCTAACCTTTTCTAAGTCATTCCCGTTTTCTGTGGAAGTGTGTAGTAGCTAGATTGTCGTCCGGCTTTCATTCGGAGTTCGACGTCGGTTGCTACGCATTCCCACTAACCGAACCACCTTCAAAAACCCATTTGTTTAGTCTGTCACAAGACTAACCGACCACCCTTTTTCCTTGCATGGTCGGCTGGTGTCCACCGAATTTCCGTCGCGGCACGTCAGGAGGAGGGCTCGTAATCAAAGACTAGTCGAAGGAGGCGACGAAGACTCAAGCTTCTTTCTAGAAACATTTACATTTATTTTAATTCCGCACTTAAGTATTTCTGAACCTAGTTTTCGTATTGATATTTTCGAGGTGTGAGATCCAATACCAGTTTTATCCCCAACTTTATATGTAATCGACGATTAAGACCTTTGTTTTCAGTCATTTTAATTCCGCATTAAAGTTTTGTCGTCTTTTGTGATAACTGTAAAGCCTAGGGTGACTTTGGGAGTTTTAACCCGAGGTCACTGGCGGTAATATCCCTACAGAAAAAGGGGGTGTTACACCACCATAGTAAAATAATGAGATTGATTTTAACTGTTTTGTTTTTATAAAGTTTAATATCTTTTTGTTACAACTTTGAGGAAAATTAACTAATCGCTATCCTAATCTATATAATATTATATAAACTAATTTTATTATAAGATTAAACATGATCGGATAGAAGTTCATGTACTCAATCCTAGCTAGATTAAAAGATTACACATGATTAGGTTAGTAACAACTACTATAAATTGGCTCAAAAAAAACAACTACTACAATTAGGAAAGAAGTATCTTTAATTGATATTTTTGTGGAAATGCTAAAGTGATTTTTTTTACAATTCGAGAAAGAATAACCAATCACAATCATTACAAAAGATTGAGGAATTGTTTGTTATGATCTCTCCGTAATATTCTTATGAATGGATTGCACGCACATGATTTTTTTCCTCATTGAAAAAATTGATTAAAAATTGTTTCGATAATTAGAAAAAACACACCTTACCATACCAGGAAAAAAAGATCTCGAACTTAATATTAGTGAAAAGTAAAGTAAAATTTTTTCTTTAGTAGCAAAGGGGAAAAAAGATGAATAACTTTAGTGAAATCTTATTGTTCATATTTACGCAATTCTGTTCATGGAGTCTTCAAGGGATTTTAACTACATCTTCTTTAAGTAATCATACATCTATTATACCTTTGTTTCTTGTTAGCATAGGCATGGGGAGAGCAACCTTGGTAAAAACTTCCGGTAGAGGGCAATCTTCGGTGGCAACCTTGGTGAAGGTTTCTAGTAGAGGATGATCTCCGAGAATCAATATCTATTAGTATGAAGAGGGATAACATTGTTTTGGTTCGGTTCTAACACCATTAAAGAATCAGCCCGCTATATTATTCATTTACCTATGAATCAATATCACAACTCAAGTACAACCTACTTTAACCGATATGTTGCTTATTTGATCAGTTTGCATATCGGTCTGCATGTGGAATTGTGGATGGATCCCATTGCTCTCAAGGTGAAATCCGTAACGTATAGCGACTTGAAGATCACTGCAAGTCTGCAAGCATGTACGTGCACATACCTAGTTTGAATTATGGATTGATGAGGGTGAAGATGGATGACATTGGTTTTGATGGTGAAGATAGATACTTGTAACGGGAGAGGAACTGTTTTTTTTCATGTCAAGAAAGAAACTGGTGTTGAGGGATGAAATCAAAGAAGAGGATGGCTAAATTGAATTGATTTTGTTATATATTTTTATTATTTATTTGATAAAATTATAATTATGATGTGTAACTGACTTGGCATAGATTTTATGACATGTAAATTATAATTTTGTGATGGGTATGATGAGTAAATTATGTGGCTTAATGTAGGAGCGACATGTGGCAAAATCCTACGTGGCGGAATGTGAGGACGACACGTGGAAAAATCCTATGTGGCGCAACGTGGTGGCTCCAATCCTTACGGCTTTTATATATATACATAGATTATGAATCAAACAATCAAACTAGACCGTGTTAATTTACAATTATTTATATATTTTAATTTTGTTATATAGAGTATCTTTTTAAGAATTTCCTATATTCTCATGTTGCATCCTATTATTTTTTTTTTCTTTTTAAGTCGGTGAATAATTAAAGAATCGAGACTCCCTCCCAAAAAATATCAATTAAACGGTAGGCTTTAGACCGCTAAATTAATAAGATCACGACCAACTTATTTCAGGCTTGAGAGTGTGTTTAATCAAATGGCTGTATCACATTTGTCAATGTTAAACAAGAGAATTAGCTTAGTTAGATGAGGTTATTATTTTGTTACTTAAATTATGTATAACAAGTGTAGGAGTTATATTTAAGGAATAGAAAACTTGTTTTGTATATAAAGGCTATTATAAGAACCCTATTAAAATCGTAAAATTAATTCATGGGACTAGCTTTTAAGAAACATCACGGGTAAAAGAAGCATGCACGCGGTAAAAATGCCCGTGATTAATTCATGGGACTAGGCTTGAGAGCCAAGGAACTCAGACTAAAGAAAATTGAAATTGAAGGGGATAACCTAGCAGTAATTGAAGCTGTTCAGAATAAAGGGACATGTCCGTGGGAAATAGAAATGTTGAGATCCGATATTATGGTCTCGTTACTAAGCTTCGAATATGTTAAGATTTCTCATGTCAGTAGGTGCTGTAATACTGTGGCCGACTTCATTGCAAAAATGGGTCATAGTCTCCCAAGCACTACCATCTCGACATTGCCAGAACTTCGTGTTCTCATCCGAAAGGATGCTCTAGGACGCCCCCCATAAAGGGAGGTCTCCTAATCTTTACCTTGTCAAAAAAAAAAAAAAAAAAAGCATGCACGCGGTAAAAATGCCGAAGCCAAGCTCTACTATTTCGTGATGAACCACGACTTTCCTCTTTATTTTTATTTTTACCCCTTTTTTTCTCCCCCGTTTTACCCCCGCTGATTACGGTTTCTATACACGTTTAGATTTGCCCTACATTTCCACGGAAATGACTACGTAAATTACTAAACAAACATTTTTAACTTGCATTTTCTTTTCTTAATTTTGATTTTATCTTTATTCCAATATAAATGGATCAATATCCACCATTCTTTTCCTCCCCATCAAGCCTGGAATCTTCCCTTTTTATTTTTGCCCCCACCTAAATAACAATTGTCAAAATTTCCCAACGCATTTAAACTGCACATTACCGTTAACATTACCTAACCACACTAATTAAAATTTACCATTTATACATTTCACATCCTTTTTATCCCATCCACACTATATAAAGGAGCCATTCTTTTAATTCCCCTTCCTCTCACTTCCTCTACCTGAACTGTCTTTCGTAATTAGCCCTCTAAACCCACGAAATTTCCAACTTTACCCCTCTTATAACCCATGGCACAAACAGAGGGGGACGAAACCCTAGCGAACAAGAGAGACCGAGTCGACTCGGACGAATTCAGCACCGGTTCCAAACGCGCCCGACTCGACTCGGCCGTTCCGGAGCCGAACTCGTCCAAATCAGAGAAAATTGTTCGAGAGAACTTTCTGGAGATGCTCGAGGAAGAGCTCGACGTTGAGCCAGAGATCCAGGGGCTCGAATCGGTGATGAGGAGCCTAGAACGGGAGATTAATCCGCCGGCGACGGCGGAATTGAATGATGAGAGTCTGGTATTGACAGATCCGGATCCGATTGAGCTCGGTTATCTCCTCGAGGCGTCCGACGACGAGCTAGGCCTTCCGCTGACGGCCTCTGTCGCCGGATCTGAGACGGATCCGTCGCCGATCGGTTCACAGGCGGCGGATCTGGCCGGAGGAAACGAGATCGCCGGCGGAGAGAGCAACGACGGAGATCTGTTGACGAGTGACGGTTTGTTTGAGTACGGAGGATACGTGGACGATTCCGATGTGCCGGAGTTGCAGTGTTGGCCGGAGTCGATGCCGGCGATTTAGGGATTTGATGAAGGAATCGCCGGAATCGGTCGACCGCAATTTTTGTGGAGGTCGGCGGGTTAATTTGGGGATTTGTTTGGCGGTGCGCGGAAATTACTAAATTAGGCAGTTAGTTGCTGGTATTTTCGGGTTTTGTAAATTTCTAGCGTTTGGGTTAATTCGAATTGAAATTCCTAGCCGAAGGTTTTTCTAGCTGGAGAAATGTAAATGAGGATTAATTAAGATTCAAATGATCGATCTTTTTAATACTGTTATTGCGCTTTGAATTTCTGTTTTTGATATGTTTGTTAGTTATATTGTACGCCGTGCAAAGAAAAAAAATATCGTATTCACAATTTACTCGATAATGGTATGAATTTAGATCGATTTTGTGATTTTTTCTGTCCATGTAGAAACTGCGTGACAATTTTACTTAGTTTGGTTCGATCATGCTTATTCGTTAGAGCAATATAAATGTGCAATGTTACAATTGTTGCAATGATATTGATACATGGCCAAACTCATATCATTTCCAACTCATTTTTTTCCGAAAGAAAGACAGTAGTTTCCGTGTCTCTAGGGGACATTTTATTAACTAATTAAAAAGGGATAAGTAATATGCAAGTCGGGATAATTCGACTCCTAACATCGTTTCCAACTCAAATGAAACAAATAGTAAACAGAACAAAAAATACTGAAAATTTGCGGAGCACGGCAACAAGAATGTCTGATCCACAGCTCCTATTCAACTTGAACGTAACAAATGGAACATATTGTGGTTATTGGTTAGGTTTTAAAGAGTTTTTAAATTTCTCGGTTATTTTTTCATGCCGGTTTGTCCGATTATCGAGTTTTGTCCCATCTTCTGAGTGTTTATGAAACTTCTAATTCTTATCTTAATAAAGAAAAATGACACATAATTAACACGTATCTGTCTTGTTTAATTAAAAGTATGAAATACAAAGTCAACATAACAATTCTAGGGTTCCACGTACTCTATTATATCATGAGGACCTCTCAATAAGATACATAGACAATCCAATACAAATTCGAGCCATGGCACTATATATACCAGATTAGTTAGAATATAAACAACCATATTAAGCGTGTGTTGCACAACAACAAAAATGCTCCTCAACATACTTTATTACAATCTTACAACGTGCTCTCAACTCACTCCTTTGTGTCTTAATGTTCCTCCACCTACACTACAATTTTCATAGTATCATGACTAGACTACCACTACGTACGTACTCTTATACATTGCAACCACATTACAACAACAACAACAACAACAATACTCCTCTCATCACGTAGCACACCAACCACCAAAACACCACCATGGAAACCACCAAGAGTACATCTCGACGAGCCACGGCCACCACCGTCCCCCGATCACCCCAACACCATCGCATCGGCTTTGCCCTCTCCCTCCCAGAGTCACGTTCAACTCGTCGTTCACCCTCTCCCCAACAACCCATCACCCGACCTTCCAGGTCCGCCGCATCATCCCCTAGGCCCTCAGTCGAACGACCAAGGTCCACTATAAAACTCCGAACCACCACCACCAGCACCGCCACCGCCACTAGAGGAAAGGACGTGAAAAGGGACGAACCGGAGCTTCAATACCACCCTACCAAAAAACTCCTGCCCTCCATTAATAGCCCAAAGATCCTAAACAATTCTTCTTCCTCCTCCTCTTCTGACGAACTCGCGAGGCTAAGTCTTAGAAGGTCGAGTCCACACAACACGTCCATGAGAAGGCTAAGGTCAACGTTGACCGGATCCCCATCTGCATGGGCTTTGTCACCTGGCCGGACCTTGGCTTCATTTCCTCCTTCGTCGCCTTCTTCACCATCCCCTTCGCTAATGTCATCGCCTAGCCTTGAGAGAACGACATCTAAGGAGAGAAGTAGCAGTAGCAGTTTGAGTAGTAGCGTTTGGAGGTACTTTCAACGACAAAAAAGGCCGTCGCCCGAGGAAGAAGAAGGGTTTCATCAATATCGTATCATGTACAACCGCCTCCTACAATGGAGGTTTGCGAATGCCAAGTCCGAGGCCTCCACAAGCGTTATCAAGAAGAAGGGCGAGGAGAAGTTGTTCGCGGTTTGGGTGAAGGTGTGCAAGATGAGAAACTCGATTGCGGAAAAGACTAGTAGAATGGAAAGGTTGAGACTAAAGGTTAAACTACTAGGAATCGTATGCCCCCAGCTTGACCTCCTAGATCAATGGGAAGTTCTGGAGAAGAGAAATACCGAAGCAGTTGCTCGTGTCGCTAGGAAGTTGTCTGCCTTCTCGACGAAACTTCCTCTAGTCGATGGTGCTAAGGTACGTATACATTTGATTTTAGTACTTGATCAACCGATGTGTGAATGTGTCCATATATGATGGTAATGTGTTGTCTGTAACAGGTCGATATCATAGATTTATACGAGGGCATGCGGTTCGCCATGGAAGTTCTTCAAGACATAGAGATTCACATCACAAAGTTCCTTTCCCGGGTAAATAGCTCAAATTTAAAATACCGTTAATCCAGTTTAACTTTTCAAACGGTTAGTTGATCATACATGTTTGTGGGTTATGCAACTTCAGGCGGAAGATACATGTAACGTTCTAACACAAGTTGTACACAACATGGGAGAACACGACAAATCCTTCCAAGTACTAGAGAAGTCAATTGAAGCAATCATGTCTCTTGAGGTCCATTTCTACTTGAAAGATTTTGATTAATATCGTTATTTTCTTGTGGCATTGTAATTGATTGATTAATTGAACTGATTAGGCAGAAGAGAAGAGCTTAAGAGCAAATGTACTACAGGCGAACAAGGAGGTTTGGGAAAGTCAGAATAGTTGCAAATACCACCGGTTTATTTCGCTCCCAAGCTCAGGACGGATTTTCAATCCTCTGTATTCACTACTACTCAATGTTTCTTAATTAGTCATCGGGTATCTACTATCTACTATAATAATACAATATAAAGCAGAACCCAAGTCTGTGTAAAAATTTACGCCACATCATCGATCTTGAATAAAATAATGATTTTATTTTTTTACATTGTATTTTTCTAAAAATAAGTCATATATCTAGCTACTTGACATATTATCCACTTTCCTTATATCTACTTAATATCTTACATAATTGATTTTTTCACAACATGATTTTCTTAAAATTATATCCTTATTTGAATTTTTCCCAACATGATTTTCTTAAAATTATATCCTTATATGAATAAAAAAATGTAAGTAATTTTTTATATCTTAACAATTTTTACTTACTAATTAGTATACATTTTTGTCATTATCTACTATAATACAATATAAAGCGGAACCTAAGTCTTTGTTAAAATTTGTGCCATGTCATCAACCCTGAATAAAATAATAATTTTATTTTTTGGATTGATTTTCAAAAAATAACTTATATATCTTCTTGATATCTTATCCAATTTCCTTATGTATACTTAATATCTTACTCAATTATATATCCTTATACGAATAAGGATATTCTTTTAAAAAAAATTCTTATTAAATAGTATACATTTTTGTTATTATTGAATCTGGAAGAATAGTGAAAAAATTTCACATGTGTCAATACTATATTCATTAATAATATAAATCTAAAAATTTGAATAGAAATATTTTAAAATTAAAATTGTATGAATAAAAGTACATATATAAGTCAATAGGTTCGGACTTTGGTCTATCGGATTGGGATTATAAGTTCCCGAGTTAAAAGCGTATTCGTATCAAAATTCAATCTCAAATCGGTTAATTCGGTTTTATATTTACATTACCCGTACATGGTACGGGGTTTGTACTAGTGTAGTTTATTAGGCAAAGAATGCAAATTATGTATAAACCCATCAATTTTAAAGCGTATGTGCTACACATTAGCACTAATTCAAACCTGTAAACCCAATTGCCCATCCTGCAAAATGGGCATCTTTCGATGTTACCAATCTAATGTTGCAGTCTGCATTGAAGATTTTGAGTGTTGGAAAACCAACTAGAACATAGTATAAGTGTATAACTCTTGACCGAATAAAGGAAAGACATCAACTTAGGTTCCGTTCGGCATATCTAGCTTTTTAGCTAGTGTTTCAAGACTTCACCTCTCTAGAGTGTGAATTTTTAGCTGAAAATGCTAAAAAAACGCTCCAATTAGCTTAAAAAACAACATTTTGAATGGAGCCTTATATTGAAGTAATTAATAATGCCAATTTTTTTTACCCAACAAGTGAAGCAAGTCCTAACACACAGTTTAGTTGATATAAATGTTGGATGATAAAATGTCAGATGTTTATACTCAAGGGGTATTTTTCAACCAAAAAATACACTATGGGTATTTTCTTGAAAGAAAAATATAGCGAGAAGTAAAGTGCAATTTGTATAATATGAGTAGAGGCTACGTAACATTTTGAGTTCTGGGCCCCACCAAAACCATACGCTCGCAATTGGGCAATCAAGTTTTGGTCAAAATAATTTACTCCGGTCAAAACCTTTTTACATTAACCAATTCTCGACCCGTTCGTAATCCAGAGTTCATCTCTGAAGTTTCCGCGGTTTCAACCAATTCGTTGATTCGTTCCTTTCATCCCAAGGAATCTGAAATCCGTGGACTATGAATACATCGGCGAGTTTGCTCTCTTCCTCATTCTCAGCCGCCGCCTTCAATTCTCGGGCTTCCTTTGCTTGGATTTTCTCCCCTCCTCGCCATTTCAAAACCCTAAAATTTCCCCCTTTCTTCGCTCAGAACAGGGCTTCCAAATTCGCTTGCTTCGCATCCGCTTCTTCAATGAGTAATTCGGACATGGCCGTCGACGTCGGCACGAAGCCGATGTCCCCAAAGCCCAAGCCTTGGCTAATCGTTGGCCTCGGCAATCCCGGGAAAAAGTACAACGGTACTCGTCACAATGTACGCTCTTCCCTCTCTCAATTGCATCTCTAGTCCGTAGTTCTCTTCTAGTGATGGCTGATTTATGATTCAATTTCTAGGTTTAGAGCAGTTCCTGGTTCAATTGCGTGGTTTTGATATGCTAGTACTTAATTCATTGCCAGTAGAACATGTTTGTGGTGCATTTGAAAATTGAAATTCAACGAAGAGTAGATAAGAGATTGATGAATGCCTGCTCAGTAGTTAGTAGGAATGGCGTGCAAACAAGTTATGTAACTTTGAAGGGGAATTTTCATTCGTTTTGTTTATTCTATCTTGCTATGACACCAGCTGCTATGTTGTAATCTTGATTTCACTTGCACAGAAGAACCCACTTCTCTTCTATGTTGAATGGACATGTAACTTTTCTGGACTATTGTAGTTACCCTATACTTTGAGATTAGTTCCAAGAGCCTATGTTTATGTGAAAGGACCCTTGAATCTGGGGTGAGGTTGTAATGCAGTATGTATAAGTGCAAATAAAGCATTCATAATGAAAGATGGCAGCACACATCCAAGACAGAAGCTAATTCAGCAGATTACTAAAGCTATAATTATGAATACTACAATAGAGTAACTGTCAGACAGCCTAGAGAAACCAATTCTTTGTGCCCAACCCTGATGTTGCTTAACCATATCCTTTAATCATGCCTTTGTGAATTGTGGTATTTTGTTATGTTGTTTATTCCAATGCTTCCAATCCTGGGATTGATGATGCAAATTGCGCATAGCTAGCCCCATATATCTGTAGTATTGCCTCTCTTCATCCATCCTACTGCGAGAATAAAAAAAGATTCATGCATTGACACTCGAAATATGAAGATGACATGAGATGATTTTCTGGAAGACTATTGATCTTGTGGTACTCTTTATAGGTGGGATTTGAGATGGTAGACTCAATAGCTGAAGCTGAAGGAATTGCAATCAGCAGTGTCTCATTTAGAGCTCTTGTTGGGAAAGGTTTGCATCTTTATTTACTTGCTGTCCGAAGTAAAATTTATGAATTCTGAACCAG
Organism: Polygonum aviculare; assembly: GCA_934048045.1. Taxonomy (NCBI): domain Eukaryota; kingdom Viridiplantae; phylum Streptophyta; class Magnoliopsida; order Caryophyllales; family Polygonaceae; genus Polygonum; species Polygonum aviculare. The sequence goes on from OW204024.1 coordinate 2,380,444, forward strand.
GAGGTGTCTTTTAGTGCTCAAGCTCATTGTCTATGTAGCTGTCTCGCAATAATATGTACTGTAGTGTTTTCCTTAGTACTTTAAATTGACACCAAGACTGAAAATAGTTCATTGAGGGCAGTGGTAGATTTTGTGGGTTGTGCAGATTGAAGTTGTGGAATTATATCTATTTGGTTTAAGTGTTTAGTTGATCTTAATTCATTATTGTTGCATGTGTGCTTCATATATTAGAAGTGCAACTTTTTTATGGGATCCGTTGAGGAAAATTCATCGCTGGATTTCTATTTTTTTTAATTATATGCTTTATAAAGATATATGAAAGTATATTTGCATAAATTCTTGTAGTTCAGGGTATTGTATTCGAAGGTTCTATTGGTATGTACAAATCCAACTAACTGCATCTCGTTTAGATGAGATAAATTATCAAGAGAGTTTTTAAGACTAGATGGATAGTAGGGATTGTTATTCATCACTTTATGTTCATACTGAACTCTTACATGTTAGGTCCCTTCATTACCGCATTAGATCCTGTGCAACATTCTGTTGCCATATCTACTATTCCTCTTATTATGGAGTTTTTTTTTCCTTCAGGTGTTATTGGAAATGTTCCTGTAATCCTTGCCAAGCCTCAAACCTACATGAACGCAAGTGGTGAGTCTGTAAGTAATCTCATGAAAGAATCAATGGGGCCAGTTAATGTTTGAGCTCATTCTCTTTGGTTTTATTAATGCCTTTTTTGCTTCTCGTTTTCTTAGGTTAGCCAAATAGTGTCATATTACAAGATTCCTCTACAGCAAGTACTTGTGGTAAAGCATATCCTAAACTTACCTTGAAATTTTAATTCAATGTATTGAACATCCAGAGTTTGTGTATGAATTCATGTTTTCTTCTTTTGGGTGTAGATATTTGATGATATGGACCTTCCTTTTGCAAAACTTCGTCTTTTGCCCAAGGGTGGACATGGAGGACAGAATGGGTAGCCAAATCTTAAGATCTTCCATTTCTTTTTCACGGCTAGTATCGCAGATTAGGAATTATTTATAAACAACGTTTGTGATAATTTAGGATGCGGAATATCATTGATCGCTTCAAGGGAAACCGTGATTTTCCACGTCTGAGAATAGGTATGATTGACATATTATCTGAAATATTTGTCTAAGAACCGGCATCTTATAAACTTTTATGTTTCTTGTGCTCTGACATATCATCTATTCATCTGTACTCCAGGAATTGGTCGGCCTCCAGGGAAGATGGATCCTGTAAATTATGTTCTTCGTCCATTTAACAGGGAAGAACGTCAAGAGGTATGCAATGTGCTGTAATTATTTTTGTAATTTTCGGTTGTAACAGTTTAAGGGGGAGTCTGGTATAATTTCCGGTATCAGGATGGAGTTTTGGAATATTTGTGGCCCTAAATGACAATCTTGTCGCTTGACTCTGGTTTGCTGTGCTTACATGGAAATGCATTTTGTGCAGTTGGATTTTGCCTTCCAAATCGGCTTGGAAGCGGTACGAATTCTGTTACTTGAAGGAATTAACAAGAGCGCGACGTATGTGAACAGTAGCAAACCAAATGAGCAACTTGCCTGACACTAAGGATATATAAACAAGGCCAGGTAATTGTCTGGACTTGAGTGTATTCTTTATACTAGAAGAGTGAATCAAGAAAATGTTTGCTGTTGGAGAAGAATCTGAAAGAAGGCAGAAATTGGATGTTTTGGTGTGTTGCAAATTAGATCATGTGTTTGCATTGTAGTGCCAAAAACTCTTGCATGTGAGGGAGAGAGAACATTTTTTTCTCCCAAGAATTCTGTTCCCAGTAGCTATCACTCCATTTGGATTCATATCTCTTGTACAAAACTTTACAAGATCATTACTTTGAAGGGCAGATGAAATAAATCAATAATCATAAAGTGCTGTTCATCCTATAATTAAATATGCATTGATTACTTAGTTATAAGTTGGAATTTGGTTGATACTGAAACAGGGTGGTGGTTAAGATCTCATATTCTCATAATTGTAATTAAGTAGCGATATTAACATCGATGTTACCGAAGCTGTCTGCTGTGTCGGCTCCATCCTCTGCAATTATTATCTAGAACTAGCTTAACCTCTATTTCACTTAAAAATATTAATATTAAATTAAATAGTTATATGAAAAATATAATATAAGTTTTATTGTATGGACATGTTTTTTATCTTCTATAAAGAGTGATATTGTTTTTGAAATTCATATAACCCAAAATATATATATATAAGGCATTATTTTTTCACTTATTTATATATTTTTATAAATAAGCAAAAGTTATTGAGAAAGATGTACGTTATCAAGATATAAGTGAAAAATATTATTTGGCTAAAAAAATCAAGTTTCTTATCAAGATATAAAGAAATAAAATATAGTGGGTAAAAAAATATAGTTGATCGTGTAAATATAGAAAATAAATTAAGCTTAAAAATGCTAAATTTATTCAAGTAAATCAAATAATAAAGTGAAAAAATTAGTTTTTCTATTAAAAAATAATCTAAAATTTTAGTTTAAAAATTCTAAATTTATTTAAGTAACTCAAATATAATTAGTTCATAGTAATTATATTTCGAAAATTCAAAATATAAATTAGAATCATGTTTTTCAATTAAGTGAAATATTAGAAAAGATAGAATATCAAAATTCAAAAATTTGAATATATCGTTTACATAAATAGATAATATATAACTTAATCAAATTAACTGAAATACCACAAATAAAAACTATTTTTTTTATCAAATATATAGTGGGTCTAGAATCAAATATAATTAGTTCATTGTAATTATATTTCGAAAACTAAAATATTTATTAGAATCATGTTTTTCAATTAAGTGATATATTAGAAAAGATAGAATATCAAAATTCAAAAATTTGAATATATCTTTTACATAAATAGATAATATATAACTTAATCAAATTAATTGAAATACCACAAATAATTTTATTTTTTTTACCAAATTTACGGTGGGTCCAGAATCAAATATAATTAGTTCATTGTATTTATATTTCGAAAATTCAAAATATTTATTAGATTCATGTTTTTCAATTAAGTGATATATACATTAGAAAAGATAGAATATCTTACCAAAATTCAAAATTTTGAATATATCTCTTACATAAATAGATAATATATAACTTAATCAAATTAATTGAAATACCAAAAATAAAAACTATTTTTTTTTATCAAATATACGGTGGGTCCATAATCAACTTTAGAAAAATTAAGTGATATATTAAAAAGATAGAATATCTTACCAAATTCAAAATTTTGATCCTATCTTTTGCATAAATAGATACTAAGAAATATAATTAGATTGATTGAAATAACATAAATAAAAGATATTTTTTATCGAATATGCAGTGGGGCCAGAATCGACGCGGTGACTCGAAAACTGTCGGCTTTTATAATATATAAATTGATTTTCGACCAGGAAAAAAAAATTTATCTAGCAATCATTAGCCTACCTATAACCACCATTTCAGACTTTGTGACTACCTTTCTATTCCATTCCATCCATCCCCGTAAACCAACTGCAATTCGATCACACTTAGAGAAAATAATAAGCTTAGCTACTATACGGACTTTGTATTAAGAAATTTTAAGTAAATGATATTGAAAATTTATGTATAATATTTTATGGATAGATATTGTATATGAATAGATATTGTATGGATAGGTATTGTTGATAATGTAGTTAAGTAAAAGATTGAAAATTTACATAGCAAAATTGTGGTAGTTAATTAAAAGAATTTAAAAATTATTTTGGTTAAATATCTGGTGGGGCCAGAATCAACGTGGTGGCTCGAAAACGGTCGGCTTTTATAATATACTAGTTGAAGACCCGTACCATGTACGGGTAATGATCATTTTTTTCGTTAACTTGTGTATCTACTATAATCTATACTATATATATTAATTCTTATATATAAATAGATTAAAATGGGAATTGAAAAGTTAAGTTAATTAATATGTATCTTTTATAGAAGGAAAATTTAAAGATAGATAATATTGTTTCAAAGATAGATATTACATTAGTAAGAAAAAGGATAAAATTAAAGGTTAGATAATTAAAGAAATGTTAAAGATAAATAATATGCCTTTAAAGATAGATATTTGATGGGTAAGAAAAAAGATAAAGTTAAAGATTAGATAATTAGAAAAAAATAAAACATATAAAATTATTAATCAAGTGGGGCCAGAATTAACGTGGAGGTTCGAAATTCTCCGGCTTTAATATATAGTATAGATATTGATTGATATTGATTCCGGATTTCTGGAATGACAAAGTTTCTAATTCTGACTATTGAATTATTGCCGGGTAGAAGGCGTATTTATACAAAGTCTCTAGTTTAGACTCTGATTTCTAATTTCTCATTTACTTTCTTGTGAAAATTTTCATATACGGTAATTTAACTTCTAACAGTATTTGTCATTTTATAAAATTTAAATTAATAGTAATAAATAAAAATTCAATAATGTCTACAAAAAGAGAAATCGAACCAAAAATATACAATTTTTTAAATATTAGTATAAAATTCGAGTAAATTAAATTTAAGGGCTCTCCCAATAGAGATCTCTTCGGGTTCCTCGGAGCACGATTTACGATGGATAATAGGGGCCGGAGTGCGGGACAAGGACATCCATCTTCTCCCTCTTTTTCTGTCGTTGCTATCCCCATCCTCGTTTAAAATCCCCATATTCGAGCGATTAGGATTATCATTCACATCGGTCCATCTCCATCTTTTCTGGTGCGCCTAAAAAGATATACATTGTGAGCTCATAATCTTATAGTCCCGTTATGTCATTCTCTAAAAATAACTTATGGTACATATACCAAGAGAGAAAATTGTGACTTTGTAAGTTCATACATAATCGCATCAGACTGTGTCTTGACCATTTTCTTCGTGTACACACGGTAGCAATGGAAGTAAAAATTTGTAGGCAAGAAGAAGATGAACTAACCTCATCAGTTTTCATGAAATTGCGCCACCTTTTCATCCCTTTATTTCCTTTACTTGAAGTGTGTGAAAGAGATGAGTTCGTGGGAAATGGAGATATACTTTAAGGGAACTGACATCTAGGAAGGAGCCTTTGAAAAAGGCCAACATGTCTTTTTCACATCCGGATTGGGTGTGTATGTGCTGACCGGATTTTACAGTCATGAGCAACTAGTTTAAGGGTGTTTTACTTTTACCTTACTTTGGATTTAGATGGTGAATAAGATTGTTGTTTTGGTTGTCTATCGGTTCATCGGAGCTTCATTTTGGTTACGTCTAGTTTGATTCGGGTCGTGCACCTGGTTTTGGTGGGTGAGTTTGTCAAAGAGAATGTTTTACATTCACTGGAGTTGAACTTCAAACCTCGTAGATGTGGAACAGACTGCTTACGACCTGAGTCAACTCCAGTTGGTAAACAAGACCGAGTTTGTGATTGCAATAATGTAGTGATATGACTTTCCACACTAGAAATAGGGTGACAAATATGGATATTAAGTAAATTTCTACTTGTCTATTGGACTTAGCACGTTTCGTTACTCTTTTTATTTCGTCACTAGTTAGTCAACCGAATTTTAGCAAGGTATGGAGTCTCTTCCGACCGTATATTTTCTAACTAATCGTATGAGTTGCTCGTAGTTGCGATGGACTGAATTGGTTTAACGTTTTGGAGTTATCGACTTTAAGACATGATGTTGCATCGTTTGATCATGTATTCAACGGATTGAGAACAAACATAATCTTAATCACCGAACATTTAAAGTTTTATAATCTTGGTGTTTGAGTAGTTTGACCCAAAAGAAAGTAAACCTTTTAGAGATTTCACTAATTGTAGGCTTGATTGATGGAAAATGTGAGAGTTGGTATTGTAACTTTAGTCCACTTAGTTAATTGAGTGAGAAACTAGAAATATCTCAGAAACTTTTTCCATGAGGATTTCATACCTAGATTCACACGGATTATGGGGGCCATCCGGCCATGCGTACTTTAACTAAAGAAGTTATATGATTTTACTGCACTTAATTATGTAAATACACTATGATGACATCCTTGATGGCCAATTAATGTTTGCTCATGCTATCAAAGAAAGTTACACTTCACCATCAAGACTTTCATACTCTAGTGCTCTCACATGTCAACAAAGTCGCAAGGTTTCATTCCATTAATAATTTTACGAACTATTTTCCGTAATAAATACAACTTTAATAGATAGATGTGTTTAGTTAATGACTTTAACTGCGAAGATGAGTCAAGAGAATCATGATTTGAGTATAAAGATGATTAGTGGAAACCCTTCAATTGTCTTGGAACTAAAGGCTTGTTTAGATTGCATTAGATATCACGAAAGAAAAGTCTGAATCAAATGAAAACTTTTCTTAACTTATAAACCGTAAGTCGTGAACATGAAATAGAAATATGTGAACATTTAATAGATATATGTGAACTCAAAATAAAAATACGTAAAGTCTAAAAAATGTTTGTGATTTTCCACTTAACCACCCCGAATATGACTAATTATTTTTAACCACCCATAAAAGACTCTCCGTTAGCAAAAGACCACCTTCCGTTAGTTCCCCCGTTAAAAACGTGAGAAAGACCAAATTGCCCTTGTTTTTTCCATTTTACACGTTGACTTCGCCGGAGTTCAAACCCAAAACCCGATTAAACCACCCTCACCCATCCACAACTCATTCTTTGTGCAAAATCGAGGGATTTCAGTGTGCTAAGGTTGGGGCTTTTGGATCTGGGCTCCGATTAAGGCAATTGAGAGTCGCGTCCTTGAGTTTTGTAAGGAAACAGGGGTGGATTGGCGGCAATGGCCACTGGGGAAGGCGGAAATGATGACGTTGAGGAGGTGGGGACAGGGCTGGTGGTGGACGGAGAGGTTGGTGAGGAGGAATTGCTCGGCGTGGACGGAGTGGTGGAGGGGGAGGGAAGGGAACTCGAGGTTGACGCCCAGGAAGAGGGAGCCGTCGGAGGCGAGGGCGGCCGCGCGGACCGAGAAGGCGGAGATCGGGATGCGAGCGTGGGGGCGCCCCAACTCCACTATGCTCGGCAGGAAGTAGGACACGCTGGCGAAGCCGTGGGAGCTGGCAAGGGATCGGGCCTCCGATCGGGGTATCACTAGTTTCGGGGTTGGGGATCCGCCGGAGCCGGCTAGGGATCGAGCTGGAGAGGTTGTGTTTGATGGAGGAGGGACTATAAATGGGATTAGGGAAGTAGGAGGGATTATTCTATATAACATTAGAGTAAATTAGGGGCAAAAAGGTAATCTTATACGATTTAACGGATTTTTTTGACGGAAAAGGTTCAAGGGTGGCGTTTTGCTAACGGAGAGTCTTTTATGGGTGGTTAAAAATAATTAGTCATATTCGGGGTGGTTAAGTGGAATATGGCCTATTTTACGGGTGGTTTTAGGTGGTTGACTCTATTATACTCCCTCCGTTTTCAAAATACATGACCATTTGGACATTGCACATATATTAAGAAAAAAATGTTATTCCTATATTGCCCCTATCAAATGTAGAGTTAATTATTTGTTTAGAAAAATATGAAAAAGTGTAATGATTATGATAAAGATAATTATTAGGGATATAGATGGAAAGAGATGGAAAAAAATGTGAAATGGTCAAGTATTATGAAACAAGCAAAAGTTGCTATATGGTCATGTATTTTGAAACGGAGGGAGTATATAGTAATCTGGTCCATAACACATTATATTGATAAATTGTATTATTATGTGTATTAATACGATCTATAATAAAATTGATTTTGTTCACATATTTCATCACAGTGTTCAGTCACTTTTTATGTATTCTGTTTACGTTTTCAGTTTATTGGATAAGAAAAAATTTCACCGAAATCAACATCCAAAAAAGAATTACCCTACACGATTCATTTTTAAATGATTAATTTTGATTTACATCCTACATGAGATATTAGGGCTACTTTAGTGCAATATCTTGAGCATGTAAATATTGAATATTATACGGTTCTATCAACATTTTTGGGGGGAATAAGGGATTGTCTAGAACATCCACGAGAATAAGAAAAACAATTATGGTTCTATCAACTTGAGTATTGTATTTCATATTCACGTAATATTTGTATTTTAAGAAATTGTATTTTACGAAAATATAAAGCCGTTAATTAAGGAAGGGAATTGGTGGCAGTCCCACTTTACGTTGCAAATAAATACCAATAAAATCGGTTGGTGGAAGCCTTTCAATTTCATTTCCAAACTTTAGAGTCCCTCTCTCTCGTAAATCATGTGACTCCTGGATCCCACCACTACTTGAATTGCATATATCTACTTTCAAATTGAGGCTCTTTGTAAGTATTTGAATTTTGCCAAGATTAATCATCTTAATTTAACATAATTAATTAATTTCGGCAACATATCTAAATTGATTCTTATAGTTTTCTAGAAACAACTTGAAAACTTGATCAAAACTCAAATGGTTAAATATATATCACTTAAATTATCATAATTATTATGAGATATTTTTAAAAATAAAGTCGAATTATATATATTCCAACCAAGATAAAAAAAAAAGAAGTAAAAATGATTCTCTTTCTCTAGTGATGATATTGATATATTGCAAGTCTTTCTCAAGAAATGACACCACCTACATCTACATGTGCTCACAAAAACATTGGCTAAAAGCTAGGACAAAGTCGCAAAGAAACAAAACTAACCTCCCCACCATAAAAAGAGATTTTTAATTAATTACAACTAATTAATCAATTAAGACTGGAATCTCCTGTCTTTCTTCTTGAGATGACACCTTCATCAATGTCCATAGTGCGTAGTGGGGTTCACTTGTTTCTACGTGTCGTCCTTGCATGTGGCAATCACACAACCGAAACCCACTTACTTTGTCTACGTACGTAATTTCAAGACATAATTAATTATGCCCTTTCTTGTTTCCTTGCTCCTCTCTATTAATCCCCACTTATCGCTTATATTCCATATTCCCCACTTCATATACATTATCACAATGACATTTTTGGACTTACCTTTTCTCCACTCATCGATTCATCATTCACCATTAATTAATTTCACCAGCTCTATCCTTACCTCGATCAATATAGAGAAAGAACAACGTATAACGAGAAAACCAAACTCTAACGTATACATTCATTGAACTCGTAACTTAACCAAAACGAATCACGGACCAGGTAAAATTAGCTTGCATCGACTGACTCGATCCAATATATAGAAGTTTGAGAGTAAAATGCACTTGGACCATGTTCTAAAAAGCGCTAGGCAGTCTCTAGACAGAGAGAGAGGTCATCTAATTAACGTCTAGACGGCCATTTAGACAAGGTCAAGACGGGTTAAAACATTAGACAGATGACAATCAAATAGTACTTAGACGATGTCTAGAAGAGATTTTTGTAACAATAACTCGGGCCCATGTGGTTATCCACGTGGGCGCCACTCACTCTCAAAATCTAATCCACACCTTACAACTCCTATCCATCCACCCATAACCATATGCCATAGCAAACAATTAATGCAACCGTACATGTAAACAAAGGACAACGCAACACCGTAAAAACAGCAGAAAACTACCAATGCTGCATCCTTTAATTTCCATAACGTAACGTAACGTATCCTTTTCCCTTTTTACCCCCGGATTGCAGGGAAACAAACCAGAAAGGACACCGCATTTTACAGTTTACACAAACTTACAACAAACCGAGCGAGCGTATAATAATAATAATTAATTAATTAATAATACTCGCTACAGAGTCACAGAACGATGGTGTCCGACTAGCAATTATTGGGGGCGAACGAGGCGGTGGATCGGGCGAGATCGTAGTGCACGCGCGTCCCCTGCTGCTGAACGTTCCCAATAATCGTCATGGCCGACGACGTGGGCGCGAACGCGAAACAGAACGTCCCGGAAGAGTCCACCGGAATCAAGTAATTCTTCGCCGGAAGCTGCAGAGACCCCCCGCCGGCGAAATTAAACGCCACCGTCGGCACACGTACGCTGGTCATCGACGAGAGATCATAGCACGTGTCAAAGAGGGCCACGGAGCCCGCAGACGGCATGTGCTGAGTCAGCCGAGTAAACGCGTCCCGGAGCGAGTTGTAGGCCTGGGTCGGCAGCCGAGTTATGGCCGTCCCGGAGTCAACGATGACCCCAGCACCCGTTGACTGAGCGGTGGAGAAGAGGGAGGTCGGGATGGAGAGCGGCCGACCGCCGACGCTCAAGCCGGTCAACGCGATGTAGTAGAAAGTGTTGACCCGGCCGGGGAGGAGGCGCGTGGAGACGGATCCGCGGGGGGCGGGGGAGTTGAAGTCGAGAGTGGACGAGGTTCTTGAATCGCGGTTTACTAAGCAGTACGAGAACGACGTCGCTTTGAGTTGCTTGGTGAGGGACAACGGCCCCCCGCCGAGACCCAAAAGGCCGGCGGAGGCGACGAAGAGGCCCTCGTTGTCGTGGCCGCAGCCGAGGGCGACACGTGGGACTTGGGAGTTGCCGAGGGAGAGGGTCTCGGTGGCGAACTCGCCGACGGTGTAGGAGCCGTCGCCGTAGGAGACTTGGTAGATGCACTTGTTGGACTGGCACGTGCTGAGGTCGAGTGAGGAGCAGAGGTTGGACGAGCAGGGGATTGGGGAGAACGTTGAGGAGAGGGAGGGGCGGTAGATGGGGTCGGTCTGGGTGTAGCAGTCGGAGCAGGGCTGGCACTGGAGCCAGCTGATGTCGGAGCCGGTGTCGATCACCATCGAGTAGGGTTTGGGCGGGCTGCCGACGCCGACCCGGGAGAAGTACTCGCCCGAGCCCTGGCTCGTGCCCGAGGTCACCGGGGCGGCCAGGGCCTCCTCGCCGTAGCCGTACATGGTTGACGACCGTGGTTCGAGGTCGGCGGGGGTTAAGTTGCGGAGGGCGAGGGAGTGCTTTGTGAGGAGGGAGTTGACTCGGAGGGAGTCGCGGGCGAGTCGGGACTCGGTCAGGGATTTGTAGTTTGGGTGTTGGCCAGGGCGCGTGAGGGACAGACGCGGGTGGATCTTGACGGAGAGGGAGGATGGGGAGGACGGCGAGACTTGAGTGAGTTGCTCCGTTTGGGGTCGGTGTTCGGGTTCGAGATCGGGTCGGACGGCGTGGACGGTGGCGAGCATAGCGGCGGAGACGTCGAGTAGTTGGTCGGAGTGGTCGGAGGAGGTGGAGAAGGAGAGGAGAGAGAGTAAGGAGAGGGTGAAGATGAGGAGAGACGCCATTTTTGGGGGTTGTGGAAGTGAGTGAGTGAGTGAGTGCAGAGTGGTGGATGGAAGGTGAGTTTATATTGGGGAAGAAGTGGGTTGTTCGGAGGAGATGTCATTTAATTTGGGATTGGTGGCTTTTTTTTATTTTGGTTTTTCTTGGATTGGGAGGTAATTCAAGTGGGGGCTAAAAATGTGACTTTTGTGAGAGTGACTCGTTGAAGAGAGGTGCGAGATCCGGGTCGAGCAATTCAGGCTAAGCAAGCAAGAACTTGTATCCTGCCTTCACTAGTTTTGCTTCTGTTGAGACTAATCTTATCCCACATCGGGAATTGAAACCTAAACTACCCACCAATATAAGTACATGGGCTACTCCCCCTATTGTCAATTGGTTTTAGGGTTAAACCTCATGTGCTTACGTGTCGGGCTTATCGTGCGGTCCGCGCATATGCACACGAACCGACGTGTGAACCCCCCACGTCATGTATGGCCCACCGAGATTTACAGCTTCAAATGAGTTGGTTAACGTGGTTTGACGTTTGGAGTCGAAATCGAGCAGTTTTGTGTGATGGCCTTATTTTTTAAGGCCGGTTATTATTCGACTTAAAATTGATTTTAGCAAACTTTCGAGACAATTGCTAGTATTATTAGTTTTGAAGTAGGTTGAAGTTTGGGATATGGCTTTTAAATAATGCAGCAATGCAGGTAATTTAGCGATTCGAGACATTTTGAACTATCCGAATTTTGAATTGTTATAGATTGATTCCTTCCAATTCAGGCAAGGCAGCTACTACTAGGGTGTGAAAGGTTTGAAATGATGAAGTAAAAACACGACGGGTGGAAGGTAAAAAACGGAAGAAATGAGGTTCACAGTTCACACACATAGATAAGGCCTTTTTACAGACTTCGTACATTTGGGCTTACAGCTTTAAATCCGGTGAAACAGTTGTATCAGCAATATTTATGACATGGGCTTTTTTTTATGGGCTTCAATCTTGAAACTTGTCCAACAGATAAGGATTTAGACCGTGATACATTTTTACAAGTCCCACATTTCTGCATTTGGGACATATTCACACCGGTGTATGTTGTACAACTAGCTTTCCGACTTTTGCACCAAAGAGAACTTTTGGGGATTCCAATTGTCATAAAAGGTTAACAAAACACTACTCCAAATGCAACATATAAAGTCATAAAAGGTGTTTTTTTTTCACACCAGGTGAATTTTCCAAAGAAAGATCTAATGTTGAGATATACCAGATCTAATGTTTGTGATGTAGAGCACGCCGATTACATCTTGTTGACAAAACCCTTTGGAAAATAGTTAGCAAGAAACCAACCATCTACCACTAAAAGAAGTAAGAATTAAGCAAACAAAAGCCATTGGATTATTTAATAAAACAAGACTCATTTATGCTAATATTTCCTGGTGTAGGCCGTGTCACGTTCGTGGCACACTTGTTATGCACTCACTTGGGCCATATTTTCCAGCTCCAAAAACCTTTTTGAATTTTCCTCTCGTTTCACTCATTGTACTGATCATACTTCAAAGATCAAATCAAAACTATTGGAGATCAAATCCATCGTGAGACACATTTCAGACACTGCATTCTTTCTTAGAAAGTTAGAGAGATCAAATCCAAAGATCCCAGAAAAATATGGCCACCCCACCCACTGTGAGACACATTTCAGAAACCTTCATCAGACCAAAACATAAAGTAGAAGATGCTAAAACTCCAATTTACTTGCCACCAGGAGACCTTGTTTTGGTAACAGGCCATTGCATTCAAAGAGGCCTCCTGTTCTCTAACAAGCCAGACTCCATGAACACCCTTCTCACAAACCTCAAGCTCTCTTTATCCCTCACCCTCGATCATTTCTATCCCCTAGCAGGCCAATTGGAAACCGAAATCGATGAAAATCAGCACACCAGCTCCGTCTTCATCGACTGCAACAAGGGCCCAGGAGCCAGATTCGTCCACGCCACTCTAGACACAGAAATCTCCAAACTCCTCTCGCCAAAATACATCCCACGTGTCGTCCATTCCTTGTTCGACGACGACAGGGCGGCTAGTGACCACGGCAGATCCTTGCTGTCAATCCAGGTGACCGAGCTTGCTGACGGCGTTTTCGTAGGAGTTTCTATGAACCATGTGTGTGCTGATGGGACTTCTTACTGGCATTTTTTCAACACTTTGTCTGAAGTTTTCAATGGAGGACAAGAGAAGTCTAGCATTGTCATATCAAAGCCACCAATCCACAAAAGATGGTTTCTTGATGGCACCGGCCCCATGATCAAGCTGCCATTGGTCATCCCAAGTGAATCTTTGCTAATAGAAAGACTCGACCCACCAAATCTCAGAGAGAGGATCTTCCATTTCTCAGCAGATTCAATCTCAAAACTCAAAGCAAAAGCCAATCAACTTGCAACTTGTGGTTCCCACAAGTTGATCTCATCTTTCCAAGCTTTATCTGCTCTGGTATGGAGGTGCATTATAAGATCAAGGCGTTCTAGTCACGAGTTACAGACAAGATGCAGACTAGCAGTCAACAATAGGGAAAGAATGAACCCGCCATTATCGAGCAATTACTTCGGAAACGCAATACAGGTAGTCCACGGGGAGTGTACAGTCGGAGAATTACTGACCCAAAACCTAGGGTTTGTAGCGTTGAAATTGCAGAAAGCGATTGAAGAACATAACGACGAAAAGGTGCGAAATTGGGCCCAGAATTGGATGGAATCACCTTATTTTATCCGAACTCCGAAGCCAATTGATCTGAATAGCGTGTTCATCGGGAGCTCGCCGAGATTTGAGATGTACGGAAATGAATTTGGGATGGGGAAAGCGTTGGCCGTTCTGAGTGGATATGCGAATAAATACGATGGGAAATTGATTTCCTTACCTGGTCGTGAAGGAGGAGGGAGTATTGACCTTGAGATCGTTCTGTCGCCGGAGTCGATGTCGGCGATTGAATCCGATGAGGAGTTCATGGAGGCGGTTTCTTCTTGAGTCTGTTGAATTTCCGGGTCGTGAAGAAGAAGATCGTTTTTATTCGGATCCGGGTCTTCTGGCATGGGCCTTTTTTTAGTCTTTTGGGCATCAAATCTTGCTCCGCAAATTAGACCCATGACATATTTTATTAGTTACATGAATTTACTTACACTTTTTTTTTTTTCACTTCATCTCTTCTACATCATACAAATTTAATTAGTATTTTTGTTTTTATCATTTTATATTGATATAATCAAATATTGCAAAAAACTACGGGGCGGCTGACCTTGTTTTTTTAGAACTGGTTAGTAACGAGTTCTCATCTCTTATCAATATTGTAGACGAACAAATAGTATTTGTGGCGATCATAATTTCTTTCCATATAAAAAACTTATATGGGTGTCTTATGAAAAGTGTGGCTTTGTTGACTAATCATTTCACTAGTTATAAATTTTAGTGAGCTAAATCAATACGTTATTCATTCATTATTTAAATCATAAACGTTTATGAAGAGGAACCCATACAATTGAATGGCTCCACCACATAGTGGGTTCTTCGCGTAAGATCCCTCCCGATTATCCGTCTCATTATTTTTTTTATCTGGAAACGGGGCTTAACCCCTGCGAAGCTTTTTATTAGACTTAATTATGCTCAAAATGAGCTACATAATCCTCCTCAAGTGAGGAGATAAGTTGTTCAGGAGGAGTAGACAAAAGAACAAAGGAAAAATCAAATTGCAAAGATAAATTGGCTAAAATATCAGCAGTTTCGTTGTCTTGACGACGAATAGAAATCAGCTTCACGCAATGCTTGTGAGCCCGGAGAGTGTTGCTGCAACGGGCAATATCGTGGAAGTACCTATGAGGTTGAGTAGTAGTGGCCTGAATCGATTTGCATACCGAGAGAGAGTCGGAACAGATGATGTAGCTGCTGTTAGGATGGTCCCCAATGTAGCGGAGGGCATGATCAATAGCAAGGAGTTCAGCTCGGAAAGCATCACACTCACCACAATTGAAGACAAAAGCCTCCAAAAACACACCCTGCTCATTCCGAATGACACCAGCCCCTCCCGCTAACCCGGGGTTACCTTTGGAGACGGCATCAACACAAATTTGCAACCAGCTTGTGGGCGGTGGCTTCCACCTTGACGCCGGCGATTCATCCACATGGGTAGAGAAAGTCGATGGAGTACCAACCACCAGTTTCAGCTTAGAGTCTTTATATGCATTCACAATGGACACCACACGATGTGACAGACCAAGAACCTCATCTTTGCCTTCAAACACCAATTTGTTCCTAGTCTTCCAAGAGAACCAAATAATTGTAGCAAAGAGAGAGCTCCACATATCATTCTTACGTATGTTACCACATATCCAATTCTTTATGCAGGGTTGCGAAAAGAACGAGGACGGGAGTGAGTTACCTACCAAAGCATGTCAAACCACACTAATCCGAGGACAATCCCGCAACAGATGGAAAAGCGACTCCGGCTGTTGGCAGCGAGGACATTTACTCGAAGAGGCTAAATGGCGATGGAATCTCACCTGATTACAAAGCACAACCCCATGTGCTACCAAGAACAAGAATTGCCTAGCCTGTTGCTGTGCATCCACCCGCCATATATAAGGCCAAACCTGATGGTGATCCAAATGCATTCCAGATTGCAACAACCTGAACGCAGAGCCCGTGGAGAAAGATCCCGACTGATTTGGGTGCCAAAAGAAACGATCAGCCCCCCCCCCACCCCCCCACTCAGGTGCGAAATAGACTTCAAGCGATTGATAATATGTTAAGGGAGCATAGGAGTCAGAGACGTCCAATCCCAATTTGAACCATCCCAGTAGTCAGCTACTGTCGTTCCTAGATCATCCTCAGAGAGCAGAATCGTTGCAAGATTTTTCCACATGACTATACTTTAGTGGTTTTAGTGCGCTTTTAGAATAAAGCATAAAAATGTACGTGTCTCAAATTTGGGTTCAAAATTCCACCGTAAGAGATCGATGGAGAAGATGCAGTTGCAAGTTGCAAATTAATCTTGGTGCATCAGCTCACTAGTTGAGCACTTATTGATGTACCATGAGGTTTCGAGTTTGAAACTTAGAGTGGTAGTTTGTCCTCTTCTCTTTAGAATTTTTTTATATAAAAAATTGAATAAAGTTTATAATTAGCATTAAGTGAAGTAAAAGAAGAGATTCAAATCGTTGTCCCCACCTTGTAAATAATAAGGTACTAGCACTCGACACCTAGCTGAACATGGAAAATAATTGTCCAAATATATTAATAGATTATTTCCTCCATATTAAAATAATTGTCCAAATAATAGTTGTACACATATTAAGAAATGATTGTTTATCCCATATTACCTATATTATTATTGAGTTAATTATTAGTGTAAAAAAAGTGGAAAAACGTATATGATTATGATATAGTTAATTATTAGGGGTATAAATGGATATTGATGGAAAAATGTGAAATTGACAAGTATTGTTAAACAAGAAAAGGTGGTTGTATAGATATACAAATTAAACGGCCCTTAATTAATTTTCGCTCAGCGTCTCTAATGTGTTAGGACCGACCTTGTCTGCCTCAAATCTCTCCGCCTCCGTCCACCAACCACTTCACTACCACATTTCTGCACGCCTCCACATTGGCGACGCCATCCGCCTGTCCAAACACAGGTGATCTGTGCTGTATCAAATTTATCGGTATATACTCTGAACTTATCAATTGGTTCATAATGTTTCTTAAAATCCATTTTGAGTTTAATAAAAACTTAATTTTGTTTCATTTTCTTTACTCAGCTAGGACTAATTTGATAATTATAGATTAATTATATATATCGGTTTTATTCCAAGTAGATTATACTGTTAAGTTTTTAGCCCCCTCTAAGCTCAAATCCTGGATCCGGCACTGCTAGCACTTGAACTAATTTAATATTATATCAATAATGATATTACATTTTAGGATGGGTTATAATATTATATTATAGGATAGGTTATAGCCTAGTGCAGTCCACCCTCTGCCTCCATGCCTAGTAGTAAATGGTTTGCAATTGCTCTGACAAAAAAAAATGGTTTGCAATTGCATGTACTGCTCTACTTAAATTTCTTCTTCGCTAGACTGGATGGGTCAAATTTAATGTAACTCAACGGTAATTGCAGAGGCCATACCGAAATTAAACCAAATTGAAGATGAAGGGATGGGTTAGAGGATATTTCTGGATCCGGAATCAAAGAATAATAATGACAAGATAATTTAATAAAAAAGATAAACTTATTAAGTATATCAAATAATAAAGTGACAAAATTAGTTTTTCAATATGACGTTGGACACGGAATCAACGTGGTGACTGAAAAACAACAAAATATTATAATGTATACTTCGAGGTTAATTCCGGTGATAACTTTTCTTTATCCTATAAACGGAAAACGTGAACAAAATACATAAATATGTGAACACCGTCAAGTAATATGTGAACAAAATTAATTTTTATAATGAACCATATTAATACATCAATAACACAATTTATCAATATCATGTGTTATGGGTCAGAATACTACAAATAATAAGTTAATAACACAAAATCACAAATATTTTTTTTGGAGTTCACGTATTCCTGTCTTGGGTTCACGTATTTCTTTGTAAATATTTCAGGTATTTCAATGGTAAACTTCATTAATAAAATTACAAAATTGAAACCCAATTTGATCATCAAAGTACGTGAAGCAGGAGGTGGACACAGGGATGGAGCAGGAGGTGGAAGGTAGGAAGCAGGTGGTGAACACTATAAATAAGATCAAATCAATATAATTGGAGATCAAATCCAAAGATCCCAAAAAAAATATGGCCACCCCACCAATTGTTAGATACATCTCCGAAAGCTTCATCAGACCAAAACATGAAGTAGAAGATGTTAAGAATCCAATTTACTTGCCACCAGGAGACCTTGTTTTGGTAACAGGCCATTGCATTCAAAGAGGCCTCCTGTTCTCTAACAAGCCAGACTCCATGAACACCCTTCTCACAAACCTCAAGCTCTCTTTATCCCTCACCCTTGATCACTTCTATCCCCTAGCAGGCCAATTGGAAACCGAAATCGACGAAGATCAGCACACCAGCTCCGTCTTCATCGACTGCAACAAGGGCCCGGGAGCCAGATTCGTCCACGCCACTCTAGACATGAAAGTCTCTGAAATCCTCTCGCCACAATACATCCCATGCATTGTCCATTCGATGTTCGACGACGACAGGGCGGCTAGTGACCACGGCAGACCCTTGCTGTCAATCCAGGTGACCGAGCTTGCTGACGGCGTTTTCGTAGGAGTTTCTATGAACCATGCCTGTGGCGATGGGACTTCTTACTGGCATTTTTTCAACGCTCTGTCTGAAGTTTTCAATGGAGGACAAGAAGAAAGGTCTAGCATTGTGATATCAAAGCCACCAGTCCACAAAAGATGGTTTCTTGATGGCACTGGCCCCATCATCAAGCTGCCATTCATCATCCCAAGTGAATCCTTGCTAATAGATAGACTCGACCCACCAAATCTCAGAGAGAGATTCTTCCATTTCTCAGCAGGTTCCATCTCAAAGCTCAAAGCAAAAGCCAATCAATCTGAAACTGGTGCCCATAAGATGATCTCTTCTTTCCAAGCTTTATCTGCTCTGGTGTGGAGGTGCATTATAAGGGGAAGGCGTTCTCCTCAGGAGTTACAGACAATATGCAGAGTAGCAGCCAACAATAGGGGAAGAATGAACCCGCCATTATCGAGCAATTACTTCGGAAACGCAATACAAGTAGTCCACGGGGAGTGTACAGTCGGAGAATTACTGACCCAAAATCTAGGGTTTGCAGCGTTGAAATTGCAGAAAGCGATTGAAGAACACACGGACGAAAAGGTGCGAAATTGGGCCAAGAGTTGGATGGAATCCCCCCTTTTCGTCCGAGACCAGCTGAAGCAATTTGATGCACAGAGCGTGTTCATCGGGAGCTCGCCGAAATTTGATGTGTATGGAAATGAATTTGGGATGGGGAAAGCGTTGGCTGTTCTGAGTGGATATGCGGATAGATACGATGGGAGATTCAATCTTTTTCCTGGTCGTGAAGGAGGAGCAAGTGTCGATCTTGAGGTCGTTCTGTCGCCGGAGTCGATGTCGGCGCTTGAATCCGACGAGGAGTTTATGGAGGCTGTTTCTTCTTGAGCTTGCTGAGTTTCCAGGTCGTGAAGAAGAAGAAGATCGTTTGCTTTCGGATCCGGGTCGTATGACATGGGCTTTTTTTTAGTCGTTTGGGCTTCAATATCAACTCTTGTTCCGCAAATAAGGCCCGTGATGTATTTTATGAGTTAAATGAATTTATTTACACTTTTTTTTCACTTCATCTCTTCTGCATCGTACAAATTTAATTCGTATTTTTGTTTTTATAATTTTATACTGATACAATCAAATATGCCAAAACATACATTTATAAAAAACTTATATGGGCGTCTGATGAAAAGTGTGGGTTTGTTGACTAATCATTTCACTAGTTATAAATTTTAGTGAGCTAAATCAATACGTTATTCATTCATTATATAAATCAAACACTTCATCAAGACTCAAGAGGAAACCATACAATGGAATGGCCCCACCACATAGTAGGTCCCACGCGTAAGATCCTTCCCGATCATCGGTCTCATCTATACTACCTATAGTATAAAGCGGAGACAACGTCTTCACAAAAATTTGCGTCACGTGTCATTTCAGAAATAAAATAATAAGTCGGCCCTACCTCCTTTATTCTAATCAGGTAGTTAGAATCTCATATAATCTTATCCCGTAAAAATTGCTTAAAATTTATCAAAAGTTATGAATTATCTCGAAAATCATGAATTATCACTTACCAAGAATTAGTTATAATCTTTTGATAAATAGTATTATTTAATAAAACGTGATATTTATCGTAAAGTAATTTTTTAAGAAATCCAACTTATTTATATAATGAGTTTATTTACTATTGGTAAAAAAACACTAATCACAATACGAACATAAATTAAAAAGTATATATATGATCCTATAATTTTAAGTGATCATTGATGACATTACATATCTATATTAAATTGGATTTATAATCACATTACCCGTACATGGTATGGGGGTTAAACTAGTTATTGCATTACAATACATATGTTTTTCTTAAGCGATAAACAAAGGGAAAAAACCAAATAATAACACATGTGAATACACATATTCGCGAAAAGATTTATCAAGATAGCAAGTAGGGGATCTTATAAAATGTCAAATTGATACTCTATTTTGCTCCATTAAACCAACCCGGTTAATATTGTTGATGCTATAGAATAAACGACGTCGTTTCTTTATAATACATGGCATGTCAGCATGAACTAATTATTGGTAACAACTAGCCACGCATATATATACCGGAAGAAATCCGATTAGAAAACGTATGGAAAACAACAAATAGTCGGAGATATATAAAGTTATAAACCGGCGTTAATAACTTAATATGCCCCGTTCTCTGTTTTTTTTTTAATTGTGGAGCTACTAGCTCGAACAAGCCAAAATTAGGCCCCCTTTTAGTTACAAGGAAAGCCTAAATCATCGCGACGGATGATCTTTAAGAATTCAAACAGCGAGGGATGTTGACTCAACAAACACCTCGACTGCGGTACAAACAATTCTGAAACATTAACAGACGAAGAATGAAAAGGAATGGTTGCAGAGAGACTTTGAAGGTTGACGTTTCTTCTTGCCAGGAAATCAGCAACAGCATTAGATTCCCTGAAACAATGATAAAAAATAACAGAGGGGATAACCGAAATAATATTTCTAATGTCTTCTATAATTGAATAGAGTTCCCACGGAATTTTCCATAAACGATTCAAAGAATTAATAACAATTAAATTATCACCTTCAATTATGAGGTTCTGAATGTGGGCAACATCAATATTCCTAAGGACATGCCCCGTTCTCTGTTGTTTCCGTATTCTCTGCGTTTCCTTTAAGTTTCCACTTTTCTTTTGATATCTTAAAAACAAATTATTCATTTTGGTACTCTTATATTTTGTACAAAGTCTATCCCGTAACCAAAGTTAATAAAAACCCATTCCACACTATTTAATAATATTATTGAATGTGTAAAATGAGTTTTTATTGACTTTTGGTTATAAGATGGACTTTTGCATACCAAAAGGAATATTTTTTTTTGGTGGATATCAAAAGTAAAAGTAAAGAGTTGAAGGATATCTCACTGGTTGAGAACTCATGGAAGTACCATGAGGTATCGGGTTCGAGACTTCAGGGCGGCGGTTTGCCCTATTTCCTTTAGAGTTGGTTAGTAACCAGTTCTGGGAGCCCAAATAGTACTTGCGGCGACCCTAATCCTTTCCTTATAAAAAAAAGAGTTGAAGGATATCACAAGGGATTTCTCTTTTTTTCTATACCGGATGAATTTTTCAAAGAAAGATCAAAAGCACCAAAGTTGAGGGATAGGATTTTGCATTAATAACAACTAGTTTAACCCCCGTACCATGTACGGATAATGTGATTATAAACACAACTTAATATAGATATATACCGCTGATGATCACGTTAAAATTATAGGATCATATATATTTATCTTTGTATTGTGATTAGTGTTTTTTACCAATAGTAAATCAACTCATAATATATGTAACACCCCTATTTTGAAACCATGGGTATTACATGCCAGTGACCTCGGATTTTCCCATCCAAAGTCACCCAAGGCGATAGGTAACACAACTTGATTCATAAAAATGAAATGTTGAACTTAAATTACATCAAAAGTGATCAATGTTTGATACTTGACTAGAAATCAATGATCAATGATACAAAGTATCGATGTTTGAGTGAAGAAGACATATAAATCATTTTGCAGCGGAAGTATAATGACGGTTAAAAGATTCTTCACAAAAACAAAATAGGAACCTCCGAAATAACTTGTAATCCCTTGAAAATCTTCCTTCCTTCAGATCCTCGAGTCCTCGTCTTAAATCTGCTACGGTCTTGCCCTTGTTACCTGATATTTCCATAAAAGCAAGAAATACCAGCCGACCAATGTCGGGAAGAAAAGAAAGTGGTATTAGTCTGACGCGAGACTAAGCAAGTGGTAGAATGTGACTAGGTTCTTAAAAGGCTAAGTATGTCGGCATCAAAGTCCAAAGGGCACTGAGCGATGCACGACAAATCGGGTTCTTTTTGAGTGAGAGTGTGATATAATTTAGAGGATGAGGCTTCATTCGAATATAACTCAGATAAAAGGGACGAATCCGAATGGAGGTGAATAACGAGCTTTCTTGTGAGAATAGGAAATCACAAGGAGGTGATTCCTAAGAACGAAAGACGATTAAGAATTCTTTTGTTGGGAACTTATTAATGCACATCAAGATTTTCGAACAACAATTCAATTCAACAATATACTTTATTCTAACGGTTTTTGGATGCGGCAACTCATAAGAGTCAAGGGCCACACCCAATACATCCTTCGTTCATTAGTTGTTGTGCATAGAGCACTTATCTTTCATTAATGACCAAACAGTGCATTCAGTTATAGATTTTTAGATGCAGCAACCCAAAACGGGTCAAGGGCCACATCAGAGAAGGACGGAGTCCTTAACACCTAGCTAGGGTGTTATCACCTCTCTACGCTTGTAGAGCAGGAAGAGTCATGACTCGGTATTAGGGTATAGGTACATCCTAATACAAATTCTCAAGAGGTGTAGCAGAGACGAGTCTCTCACCCCTAATCCCTATTCTAGTCCATAACAAAGTCTCGAAAAGAGACTTAAAACAATCAGAGGTCACAATCATCGGTCCTAGGTCCATGGACTAGCGCAGTGCAATAATATAAATAACAATGGGGTCATTATCTCTACACAGAAAATAATCCTAGGTTCATTTTGTTTAGCAAACAAGGTGTTCCCAACAATTATATGGACATTAAACGGAATGGAAGGAATTCACGTTTAAACGTAAAGAGCAAGAGAACCATCCACTTGCCTTTGATTTCCGAGAGTTAAGTCTTTATGAAGACGGAGTCTGAGAACGAGCTCTCCTACAAGCGCGACCTAATCCGAGGCACGGGAATGATAACGAAATAAATTAATATTTAATTTATTTCTTAGTCTAGGAACTCCTCGAATTATTAGTTTATAATTCTAAGTTTCGGTTTATTGGAATGTTAGAAGCGAGTTTAGGACTTTTTTGTAAAATCATCGACTTACGAACCTCTATCGTAAAATTTATTTATAAATACGCTCCTTGAAGAAATTAAATAAGTATTTAATTAAAATTCATTCATCATAATTAAATAATATTTTGACAATAAAAGTCCCCGTTAAGAAAAGGTTCAAGCTTATCTTATAAAGAGATTTACTTAATTACATGGGCCCAAAAATACCTTTAATCAACTTAATAAGTTTTATCACTTTATAAAATAATTATTTTAATGGGTATAGGTTTTTAAATTTATTTAATATCACTCCTTAGTATAAAAATACCATTAGTTCAACTTAATAATGCTCCTTCTAATCAATTAGACTAAATGGGCTTTTAATTTCGGACCTATTTTCCCATAAAAATTTAGAGAACCAATTAACATTTAATTAAGGCCCATCTTTTATTTAGTGGATCAGCTTTAACTAAGGCCCTTAATTAAGGCCCATACAAAAGGAAAGGAAAGAAGGGTTGCCTGACTTACGTAGCAGCAACCAACAACAATTCAGGAACGGCAATACTTCAGCAGGCAACGATGACGCAGGCAGCAGCACGACAATACACGACAACGCCGACGACGACACCCACAGCAATTCGACCGGCTTCCTGGGCGGTCGACGACGACAATAGGAGGGCGGCACCACGCGATTCCGGCGACGGCGGGAGGCTGCAGGGCGGTGGTGACCGGCGGTTTGGATTTTCTAACCGAGCGAGAGAAAAATTCAGATTTGGGGCTTGTGAAAATTGGGTTGATTTAGATCGGATTTTTGGGATGGAATTTGATGATTGAAGGTTTTCGAACGCTTTGGGGTTATCGAGAGAGAATGAAGATGTGAATTGAAGGTTGCTAGAACCCCCATCTTATAGCAGGCTTTTACCAAGTTCACGGGCAAGGAAAGGTGAATAGGACATGGTAGGAACGACGCTAGGGGTGAGGGCTTGCCCGGATTTTCGGCTGCCACAAGGTTTGACTGAAGCGATGTTGGCGTGGACGAGTGAAGAACGCAGGCTGAGAATGGCAGAAATTGGAGTTTGTCCAATAGTCTGAAGGAGACTCCTTTGTGGGTTAATAAAATTAGTTTTCTTTAAATTAATAGTCTGCTTTTGTAGCTTAGTTGGTAGAAGGAAGGGAAGGGATAGGGGAGGTTAGGGGTTCTAATCCCACCTTCTCCATCCTCTTATTTTTAATTTTGGCCCATTATGATTAGATTAACACTTGATTAAATTTTATAACAATTAATCAATGCTAATTAATAATATTAATCTTTTCAAATTACATTTCTTGTATTGTTATTTCTTTTTCTTCTTAAAATCACTAGACTTGTAAATTATTTATGAGTGAAAATACTTAATTTTATCTTTAGACTATAAATCTCCATTTTATACTTTTAAGTTATATTTAACGATAACATGCTTTCTTGAAAGCTTTAGTTTGTCGCTATGAAAACGAATTCATTAGAATATTTTCTTACACTCTTAATAGAATATATTATATAATATCTTATAAAAATAGCGGTTATTACAACAGTACCCCCTTAAAATTAGTTTCGTCCTCGAAACGCGGAAGAGCTAGAGGTGCTTTGAACTAGGAAAAAATAAGTTCAAAAGCTTCCTTTGTAAGAAATACTACTTTATCCTTTAAGTACCCCCTTAAAATTAATCGACATAATTGTCTTAGACACAATCCTTGTTAAAACTTGTCCTTAGAAGCACATCTAATCAAAAGTATATAAAACTTTCAAAGCTGTAAAATACAGAATAAGTTTCACGAAACACAAGTACGATGGGTACATATACACAAAGTTCTTTATCCAATGATGATTGCTCTATTGAAGATATAAGTATTCAATTTAAACATTTGACATGACTAAGTCAAAAATTCTATTTTGATATATTAGGAGAAAAACTGCCATAAGGTATCCTTGCTATTATGATTACAATCACGATTACTAAAATATTATTGAAAATTTATAAGAAATTTCTTTCTTTTTCATAATGATTTAACGCAATCACTTTGATGATTTAAAATATGCAACTTATCTAAACCCAAAAAGGTTTAAAGGATATTGAATGAAACAATTTATTTATTGAAAAATAACATTGTCTTTCAAACCTTATACAAACTCGCTAGCGAAGTATAAATATAGGATTGGCCAAATACATTTTGAAAAAAATAAAAATAAGAAACGAATCGTGGTTACAAACAATATACGATTATCATAGCACAAACTGAAAATTCCCTTGAGTTGCTTTAAACGGAAAAATAAGGTTACTCCCACCTTCTACACAAAATGTTAATATTCCCCAAATTTCAAATTTAAAATTGTAATACATCAAAATACGTTGTTTGAAATTTGGTTTCTAAAATTGTCCCTAAGGAATTATGTGATCTTATCCCGCCATGTGATCAGGATGGGGGGTAGAATCAGCATAATCCTTTACAGCATTTTCATGGGAATAAGACATGTGAGTTTGCCTTACCATGTGATCAGGATGGAAGACAAAACACATTCTTACTCACCACCATGAAAACCGTAGGAAGGTTTAATTCAAAAATCTCATGAACAAAGTGGAAATAAGTCGTTTTATTTTTAAGGGAATTTCTTAAGAGCTTACAAGAATAAGAACTTTATCCAACATAGCAAAACTATAATACGATTTTGACCCTTTATATACAATAGGAACTTAATATAGGAAAAGTTCAACTCGGGTCGTCGTTTATACTCGACGTTGTCATGAAACTCACAAACCATAATGACTTATAGTAACTTTATGAACATAGATAAATGATCATACGGTAAAATATTTATTGACCGGTCAAGTCGACATTTAAAATGTATTGGAATTGAAGGGAATTTATCGTAGAGTGTAAACACAAGTGCTTGACCTTTGAAAATAGTAAGACAAAATTGTCGATCATATTAGAGCTTTACAAAACTAATAATTACTCTCAAACAAAAACTATGGTATGACTTCAAAAGTTCCTTACTTAGGAATACTTAATACATGAAATTGTATCTTGAGTTGACACATGCAAATGGCCCATCTGATAAAAATCGCAATATTGACAATATAAGACGAATGATTGATAAGATCGAAATTCGTTGACAATTACTATCAAATTCGAAATCATTTTTTTTTTCTTTCGAAATCCAACATAAAATCCTTATGATAATAATTACTTTTATCATATAAAAGACTTATAAAAATTTGAAATCTCAATATTGAGAGTTCAAATTTCAATACAAAGATTATGTTCGACTTTAAATTTGGAAAATAATTTAGCACTTCAAAACATAGAAAACTCTCAATATGAATGTTTTCTCCTGGTGCTCTTTTATTTATGAAGAAAAGAATATCGAAACAATACAAAAGAAACAATTCTTTCTTCTTTCTTGGTAACAAATAATTTCGCTCCCACACTCCCTTTTTGATAATAACTATTTTACCTTTGTAGTTGATCAAATTTCAAAGGATAGCCTTGATATACCTTTATATATGATTTCCAACTATATCACGCTAAGCAAATCCTTTACTTTGACTCTCTCTCTCTTCCTTTATACGAGGTTGGATTAGTAAACTTATTTAGAATGGAAATTAATTTGCAGGATGCCCCTTATATTACACATACTTGGAAATAGGCTATGGCATATATTAGCTCAAACATAGAAGTTCAGCAACACATAAGTGGTTTAAACACTTGGGGCATATCCCATCGATTTAAGACTTGAGATAAGGTTTATTGAGGAAGAGATTGCTTAATTCAATTATTTTATTCTGATTAAGGTAACTAGTCTGTTAGCACCTGGCTACTGTATATACGAGTTTTCCACTCCAACGATGATTCACTCAAGATCTCCTCAGTTAGTGTAGTTTAGGCTAGGGTGTGATTGGATTTGATGAATTTATTTCCCCGTAAAGTTCAACCCACTTATGAAAGCGACGAATCCTTTGAGCCTCAGAGGACACCTAGGTTCCCGCATACTGTAATAGTTGGTTGAACTTGGTGACTCTCTCCAGTACAATCGATCCCTCAACTTTCGGGTACCGAAGCTCCTCTTGCTTCTTGTACCTCATGGACTCGGAGAGATAGCGAGACATCATCTTGTTCTTGAACATGTCCCAGCTTAGCATCGGAAATCAGACAATCAAGAGTTCTCCCACCACTCACTAGCTTCATCCCTTAATTGGAGAGCTGTGATGTGCACCTTCTCAGCTTTAGTGCATCGAACATTTCTCAACAACCTCTCGATATGAGTAAACCAATAGGAGATTTTAGCTGGATCCCCTAGACCGTTATAAGTTTCCGACTTCAGCGAGGTGAAGTCTTAAGTGACTTAGAATAGTTTGACCCATCACCCTGGGTATGATTGTCATTCTCCCTCCTGTCCATAGGTGGGTCGGTTCTAATGACGTTGGGTTGAGCGGGTGAAATTGGAGGATTTGCTGCTTGTATCACTTGTTGAAACATTTCCCTTATAGCCTCTAGGGTTTCAACATCAAGCGCTATCGCTCGAGCAGGATCTGGTCCATGGTTGTCCCCTCGGACTCCAGGCCCAAACTCAACCTCGTCTTGTCCACCCTGACGGGTGGGGTTGATTGGAAAGAATCGATTATTAGTTCCTAGAGTGTTAACCATCTAAATATTTGGATATAAAATGTTTCTGATTAATTCGCCTTTATATAAGGCATGGACTGAGCACAACTTCCAATGAATCAAAAGTCAACTTATTTGTTAAGGCACCTCAGGAAGACTAAAGCCACTTTATAGTTGCTCCTTATGAAGGATGATTACAGAATACAAGAAACTTAACGACCTTATAATCGATTTTAACCACTCTAGTAGTACAAGATAATGGTTGAGACGATTTTGATTAGAGAAATACGACAAGGATTACGATACCATGTAGATAAGACAAGGATAAGAGTTCACTGATAATAGGATAACTACTACTTGGTCAACAGGTTTTCAACAACCGACTTAAAACGAGCGTTAACCTCTCCAAGGCTCATTAGGAGTGAAAGGAGTTTTGGTAGGCAGAGGCAGTCATGATCTTCTTCTACTTGGGATTCGTGAAGCGATAGCAGCACCTATCCAAAAGCGAGGCTTCGAACCTTCTTGGGTCCTTGATGGAGCCGTTATCTTTTAACAACTCTACCCTTGCTCGATCTTACGCCTCAAGTTGACCATACTGTGTTGCTCCTTTTCCCAACGAGCCTCAAGTTGATGGGCAGACTCCTCATGATCTGCCAGCATACTCTGCCATTCCTTCATAAGTGATCCTAGGATATGGTTGTCGACCCACATACGCCTTGGTTTATAGTCACCAATAGCTGCTCGGGCCTACCATGGTCGGTTCTCAAATGGATCCACACTTTTATCAATCCACCTTCCCCTAGGGATGTTTGCCTCCTTAGCCTCATCCAATAGCACTTGAGGGACGACATTTTGTGAGGGAACCTCCTCTTGAATAGGTCCTATAGCCTTGTGGTCCTCATTAAGCAACCGCCTGTCTAGCTCAAGCTCCTTAGCTCTCTCTAGCTCTTTCTTCTGAGCCTTAGCCTGACGTCTTGTGCAAACCATATTCTACAAAGGTTCACAAGACTAGCTTATTGCGGGTGCTATTTCCTATTGGGGAAGGAGAGTCAGACACTTATATAGAATTTCTGTAATCCTATATTCGAAGACGAAGATTGGAAGGGAGCTTTAAAAATCAATTTGTGATTATTAATAAAGGGTTCCTAGTTGGAACATTGTTCAGGTTGTCCCTAGAAGTGTCTCCTCGAGTGTTAACCAGCTGGATGAAT
The DNA here is from genome assembly GCA_934048045.1 of Polygonum aviculare. Classification (NCBI taxonomy): domain Eukaryota; kingdom Viridiplantae; phylum Streptophyta; class Magnoliopsida; order Caryophyllales; family Polygonaceae; genus Polygonum; species Polygonum aviculare. Next base: position 2,409,716 of record OW204024.1, read on the forward strand.
GACAAATGTTTCCAAACAATTAACATTTGTATAAGGAAATGCGTAGACACATTTTGAAATGAAGGTGATCATTATATTAAAGGGTCATCACACATGCTGCACGTACAGGGAAAAAGATGGTTACACTTAATACAAGGAAACTTGAACAACATTACAACGACCCGGCTATTCATGCCATACAAAAGGAATAGTCGACAGCTTAAGTGGGCTTCCTAGAGCTACGCACTTATAAGGGTACATGAAGGGAAAATCTAGGATGGACGGGACGGAGGGTAGCAGTACATGTCCAAGAATCTGGGACAAAACATATTGCCATCTAGAACCTCATCTCCATCGTCCAATAACCACCTGGCTTGCTCGAGGTTGCGGTTGATAATGTCGATAGACCGCTGCTCGTTAGCTATAGCGATTTCGTGGTTGTTGATTTGCCGACGATGGTGATGGAGAGATTCTTTCCATGCTCTCTTGTGTTGAAGAAGCAATTGTCTCCTTACATAGAAGCGCATAGGAGGAATAGGTCCAGCTTCGGACATGCGCGCCCATGTGTGTTGGGCTTCGGAGTTACGATCCACTTGATCACATAACATTCGATATGTGAGTTCTGGTGGACTTTCCAGAGGGTGCAGGTTCAAATCAGGCAAGGAGGGGTTTTCTTCGCGCCCTTGTTCTTCGGACGCCACCTCCTCCCCAGCTATTACCTCGGGATTCCCATCTACAAAGTAGCTATTCGCCTCGAGGTCATTGAAAAGATTTCCCAGTCCATACTCCTCTAGGTCAGAAAGAGTAAAATCCCATTCATCTTCTAACAGTTCATCTGCCTCTAGCTCGGGGTAGGCATGTGCTCCTTCACCAGCTTCCCAATCAACATTAAAGTCTGGCATCAACGAATCCTTATAAGGCTCTATTGGTTGATCGTCGGAGCCTTCAAGATGAGTTGGAGGAAATCTAGAGGTACTCCCCCTCTGGTGAGAAGCAGATCCGTTGCAACGATGCATCTCCCTAAAGATGGTTTTGAAGGGTTATGACACGTTGATTTGCAAATCTGTATGCAAGGTGAAGACGATCTGAAGGAAGTTTCAATTCTTTTAAATCACAAAAATATTCGAGAAAATATTAAATGATTAGAAATTTCCTATGAGGTTTGATGAAACCACTTCTTGAACTCTGTGACAAGAAGGTTTGAAAATAGTTAGCTTCTTGATTTCTGTTACAAGAAACTTTTAAAAGGAAATAAATCAAAGTTTAGGAACCTTTAGCTCTGATACCATAACTGTAACACCCCTATTTTGAAACCATGGGTATTACATGCCAGTGACCTCGGATTTTCCCATCCAAAGTCACCCAAGGCGATAGGTAACACAACTTGATTCATAAAAATGAAATGTTGAACTTAAATTACATCAAAAGTGATCAATGTTTGATACTTGACTAGAAATCAATGATCAATGATACAAAGTATCGATGTTTGAGTGAAGAAGACATATAAATCATTTTGCAGCGGAAGTATAATGACGGTTAAAAGATTCTTCACAAAAACAAAATAGGAACCTCCGAAATAACTTGTAATCCCTTGAAAATCTTCCTTCCTTCAGATCCTCGAGTCCTCGTCTTAAATCTGCTACGGTCTTGCCCTTGTTACCTGATATTTCCATAAAAGCAAGAAATACCAGCCGACCAATGTCGGGAAGAAAAGAAAGTGGTATTAGTCTGACGCGAGACTAAGCAAGTGGTAGAATGTGACTAGGTTCTTAAAAGGCTAAGTATGTCGGCATCAAAGTCCAAAGGGCACTGAGCGATGCACGACAAATCGGGTTCTTTTTGAGTGAGAGTGTGATATAATTTAGAGGATGAGGCTTCATTCGAATATAACTCAGATAAAAGGGACGAATCCGAATGGAGGTGAATAACGAGCTTTCTTGTGAGAATAGGAAATCACAAGGAGGTGATTCCTAAGAACGAAAGACGATTAAGAATTCTTTTGTTGGGAACTTATTAATGCACATCAAGATTTTCGAACAACAATTCAATTCAACAATATACTTTATTCTAACGGTTTTTGGATGCGGCAACTCATAAGAGTCAAGGGCCACACCCAATACATCCTTCGTTCATTAGTTGTTGTGCATAGAGCACTTATCTTTCATTAATGACCAAACAGTGCATTCAGTTATAGATTTTTAGATGCAGCAACCCAAAACGGGTCAAGGGCCACATCAGAGAAGGACGGAGTCCTTAACACCTAGCTAGGGTGTTATCACCTCTCTACGCTTGTAGAGCAGGAAGAGTCATGACTCGGTATTAGGGTATAGGTACATCCTAATACAAATTCTCAAGAGGTGTAGCAGAGACGAGTCTCTCACCCCTAATCCCTATTCTAGTCCATAACAAAGTCTCGAAAAGAGACTTAAAACAATCAGAGGTCACAATCATCGGTCCTAGGTCCATGGACTAGCGCAGTGCAATAATATAAATAACAATGGGGTCATTATCTCTACACAGAAAATAATCCTAGGTTCATTTTGTTTAGCAAACAAGGTGTTCCCAACAATTATATGGACATTAAACGGAATGGAAGGAATTCACGTTTAAACGTAAAGAGCAAGAGAACCATCCACTTGCCTTTGATTTCCGAGAGTTAAGTCTTTATGAAGACGGAGTCTGAGAACGAGCTCTCCTACAAGCGCGACCTAATCCGAGGCACGGGAATGATAACGAAATAAATTAATATTTAATTTATTTCTTAGTCTAGGAACTCCTCGAATTATTAGTTTATAATTCTAAGTTTCGGTTTATTGGAATGTTAGAAGCGAGTTTAGGACTTTTTTGTAAAATCATCGACTTACGAACCTCTATCGTAAAATTTATTTATAAATACGCTCCTTGAAGAAATTAAATAAGTATTTAATTAAAATTCATTCATCATAATTAAATAATATTTTGACAATAAAAGTCCCCGTTAAGAAAAGGTTCAAGCTTATCTTATAAAGAGATTTACTTAATTACATGGGCCCAAAAATACCTTTAATCAACTTAATAAGTTTTATCACTTTATAAAATAATTATTTTAATGGGTATAGGTTTTTAAATTTATTTAATATCACTCCTTAGTATAAAAATACCATTAGTTCAACTTAATAATGCTCCTTCTAATCAATTAGACTAAATGGGCTTTTAATTTCGGACCTATTTTCCCATAAAAATTTAGAGAACCAATTAACATTTAATTAAGGCCCATCTTTTATTTAGTGGATCAGCTTTAACTAAGGCCCTTAATTAAGGCCCATACAAAAGGAAAGGAAAGAAGGGTTGCCTGACTTACGTAGCAGCAACCAACAACAATTCAGGAACGGCAATACTTCAGCAGGCAACGATGACGCAGGCAGCAGCACGACAATACACGACAACGCCGACGACGACACCCACAGCAATTCGACCGGCTTCCTGGGCGGTCGACGACGACAATAGGAGGGCGGCACCACGCGATTCCGGCGACGGCGGGAGGCTGCAGGGCGGTGGTGACCGGCGGTTTGGATTTTCTAACCGAGCGAGAGAAAAATTCAGATTTGGGGCTTGTGAAAATTGGGTTGATTTAGATCGGATTTTTGGGATGGAATTTGATGATTGAAGGTTTTCGAACGCTTTGGGGTTATCGAGAGAGAATGAAGATGTGAATTGAAGGTTGCTAGAACCCCCATCTTATAGCAGGCTTTTACCAAGTTCACGGGCAAGGAAAGGTGAATAGGACATGGTAGGAACGACGCTAGGGGTGAGGGCTTGCCCGGATTTTCGGCTGCCACAAGGTTTGACTGAAGCGATGTTGGCGTGGACGAGTGAAGAACGCAGGCTGAGAATGGCAGAAATTGGAGTTTGTCCAATAGTCTGAAGGAGACTCCTTTGTGGGTTAATAAAATTAGTTTTCTTTAAATTAATAGTCTGCTTTTGTAGCTTAGTTGGTAGAAGGAAGGGAAGGGATAGGGGAGGTTAGGGGTTCTAATCCCACCTTCTCCATCCTCTTATTTTTAATTTTGGCCCATTATGATTAGATTAACACTTGATTAAATTTTATAACAATTAATCAATGCTAATTAATAATATTAATCTTTTCAAATTACATTTCTTGTATTGTTATTTCTTTTTCTTCTTAAAATCACTAGACTTGTAAATTATTTATGAGTGAAAATACTTAATTTTATCTTTAGACTATAAATCTCCATTTTATACTTTTAAGTTATATTTAACGATAACATGCTTTCTTGAAAGCTTTAGTTTGTCGCTATGAAAACGAATTCATTAGAATATTTTCTTACACTCTTAATAGAATATATTATATAATATCTTATAAAAATAGCGGTTATTACAATATAAATAAGTTAAATTTGTTCAAAATTTATTTTACGATAAACATCATGTTTTATTAAATAATAATATTTATCGAAAGATTATAATTAATTCTTGGTAAGGGATAATTAATAATTTTCGGGATAATTCATAATTTTAAAGCAATTTTTACGAGATAAGATTATATGAGATTCTAACTATCTGATTTATATAAAGGAGGACCCGGTTGATTATTTTATTATAAAAATGACACGTGGCGCAAAATTTTGTGAAGAGATTGTCTCCGCTTTATACTATAGGTAGTATAGATAGCCAGCCATAGTGGCTTTTTATCCCGGTTGTGACTTGTGAGTGGGTTGATATTGAGATTGTGAGCGGGTAAATTTTACTATCTTAATTAAGAACGCTATTTTCGCCAGTCAGGTAAGCATATCTAATAAGTATATTTATTTGCTTATTAAATCATGGTAGTTATCCGGTAGTTTGAAGGATCTATCTTATTTAATAAGATAGATTTATCGCTGGATTGGGCTCTAAGTAATCGACTGACCCTCTCTCTTTCACTATAATTACATGTCTTCGCCATGTAAAAAAGAGAGAGAAAAACGACCATGAAAGGGTTGATCATTGCTCACGCCTAGCCCTAACGCCCACTTCGCTATTATTTACCCTCGAGCTCAATCGATGAATACCCTTCTGACTTAGGCATCGAAGGTGGATTAGGGGGTACGGTCCTCACCCCCATTATCCATTGTTTTGCAGGTCCTAGGTCATTGAACTTGAAGAAGAAGAAATACGAATGAGCTACATAGGTGCATTAAAGACGAATTTTTGTGCACTTACAAAGATATACCAGATTTAATGTTTGTTATGTAGAGTACGCCAATCACATCTTGTTGACAAAACCCTTTGGAATATAGTTAGCAAGAAATCAGCCCTCTGTGTCATGTTCGTGGCACGACTACGACTCATCTATATTGATATACTATAAAGCGGAATCAACGTCTCTATAAAAATTTGCATCCCATGTCCTTTCTAAAATAAACTAGTCAGTCGGTCCAGTCTTTATACAAATTAGGTAGTTAAAATTTCGATCATATAATCTTATCTCGTAAAAATTACTTAAAAGTTACTGAAAATTATGAATTATCCATAACAAGAATCAGTTGTAATCTTTCAATAATAATAATTATTTAATAAAACATGATCTTTATCGTAAACTAATTTTTGAACAAAAAACACTAATCACAATACGAGGATAAATATATATGATTTAATAATTTTAACGTGATAATTTACATATCTATATTAAATTGAGTTTATAATCACAATATATGAGGGTAAATATATATGATTTAATAATTTGAACGTGAAAACTTACATATCTATATTAAATTGAGTTTATAATCACATTATATGAGGATAAATATATGTGATTTAATAATTTTAACGTGATAATTTACATATCTATATTAAATTGAGTTTATAATCACAATTGTAGGAGGGTTAAACTAATTTATGCTACTAATATTTACTGGTGTAGGCTGTTGGTTCGTTGTACTTATCATACTTCAAACATCAAATCAATATAAATGGAGATCAAATCCGTTGTGAAAAAGACACATTTCAGCCATTGCATTCTTCCTTAGAAAGAGAGAGATCAACTCCAAAGATCCCAAAAAAATATGGCCACCCCACCAATTGTTAGACACATCTCCGAAAGCTTCATCAGGCCAAAACATGAAGTAGAAGATGCTAAAACCCCAATTTACTTGCCACCAGGAGACCTTGTTTTGGCAACAGGCCATTGCATACAAAGAGGCCTCTTGTTCTCCAACAAGCCAGACTCCATGAACACCCTTCTCACAAACCTCAAGCTCTCTTTATCCCTCGCCCTTGATCATTTCTACCCGCTAGCAGGCCAATTGGAAACCGAAATCGACGAAGATCAGCACACTACCACCGTCTTCATCGATTGCAACAAGGGCCCAGGGGCCAGATTTGTCCATGCCACTCTAGACATGAAGATCTCCGAAATCCTCTCTCCACAAGACGTCCCACGTGTCGTCCATTCGTTGTTCGACGACGACAGGGCGGTTAGTGAGCACGGCAGGCCCTTGCTGTCAATCCAGGTGACCGAGCTTGCTGACGGCGTTTTCATAGGAGTTTCTATGAACCATGGCTGCTTTGATGGGACTTCTTACTGGCACTTTTTCAACACTTTGTCTGAGGTTTTCATGGCGATCAATGGAGGACAAGAAAACTCTAGCATTGTCATATCAAAGCCACCAATCCACAAAAGATGGTTTCTTGATGGGACCGGCCCCATAATCAAGCTGCCATTCATCATCCCAAGTGAATCCTTTTTCATTGAAAGACTTTACCCACCAAATCTCAGAGAGAGGATCTTCCATTTCTCAGGAGGTTCAATCTCAAAACTCAAAGCAAAAGCCAACCAACTTGAAACTGGTGCCCACAAGAGGATCTCATCTTTCCAAGCTTTATCTGCTCTTGTATGGAGGTGCACTCTGAGGGCAAGGCGTTCTCCTCAGGAGTTACAGACAACATTCATACTAGCAGCCAACATTAGAGGAAGGCTGAACCCGCCATTATCGAGCAATTACTTCGGAAACGCAATACAACCAATCCACGTGGAGTGCAATGTCGGAGAATTACTGACCCAAAATCTAGGGTTTGCAGCGTTGAAATTGCAGAAAGCGATTGAAGAACATAACGACGAAAAGGTGCGAAATTGGGCCAAGAGTTGGATGGAATCCCCTTTTGTTGTCCGAGATCGGCAGGAATTTGATCCACAGAGCGTGTTCATCGGGAGCTCGCCGAGATTTGATATGTATGGAAATGAATTTGGGATGGGGAAAGCGTTGGCTGTTCTGAGTGGATATGCGAATAAATGTGATGGGAAATTCAATTCTTTACCTGGTCGTGAAGGAGGAGGAAGTATTGATCTTGAGATCGTTCTGTCGCCGGAGTCGATGTCGGCGCTTGAATCCGATGAGGAGTTCATGGAGGCGGTTTCTTATTGAGCCTGTTGAATTTCCGGGTCGTGAAGAAGACGATCGTTTTCATTCGGATCCGGGTCTCATGGCATGGGCTTTGTTTAGCCTTTTGGGCTTAAGGCCCATGATGTATTTTATAAGTTACATAGATGTACTTATATTTGGGACATCTAAAAGAATATCATACAAACATTTACTTAGTATTTTTATTTATCATTTTATACTGATAAAATTAAGTATGCAAAACAATATATTTATAAAAAAAAAACTTAGGGGAAACCCACAAATATGGGCGTCTGATGTAAAATGTGGGTTTGTTGACTAATCATTTCATTAGTTATAAATTGTAGTGAGCTAAATCAATACGTTACTCAATTCATTATTTAAATCAAACACTTTATGAAGAGAAACCACATAATGAAATGGCCCCACCACATAGTAGGTCCCACGCGTAAGATCCTTCCCGATTATCCGTCTCATTATTGCATTACAATACCATATGTTTTTCTTAAGGGATAAACAAAGGAAAAAACCACATAATAACACATGTGGATACACGTGTTCCTCTTTGGTTAACACATCCACCACCACTAGCACTACAAGTTTCCTCTCCATTTTTCTAAAGTTCTACATTCTGTCCAATCTTATCGACATACCAATAACAAAAAAAAAAGAAAAAAGAAACTGTATATATAATGGAGTAAACGACGTCGTTTCTTCAATACAACGAGCGACGCATGTATATTACCGGAAGAAATCCGGATAGAAAACGTACGGAAAACAACAAATAATCGGAGATATATAAACCGGCGTTAATTTGCCCCGTTCGCCGTCGTTTTCGTATTCCATTGCGTTTGCTTTGTGTTTCTACTTTCCGAACAGACGCGAAAAATAGTAAAAAGAACCGAAATCCAATTACCCCCAATTGCCGGAATTTCCTTCTAGATTTTCTCTTATCATCTTCCCCTCGAGCCAAGCCAAGGAAGAACAAGGAAGGGGGTTTTGATTTGATTTCCCTTCCGGGATTCTTCCTCTGCGAAACAGATTCGCACAATTTCACCGGAAAATTATGCAGCGACTCGTCGACAACGTTCTTGCTGTCACCAAGGAGTAAGTCGGTTTCTTCTGTTCTCTCTCTACACCTAGGGTTCTTCTTCAATTTCCTTGCTTAGTTTCGTTTTTGCTTGATTTGATCACATTGAGGTGCTCGGCTTGTGTGTGTTGATGTCAATTTTCGATTGTTGTTGTTGATTGAGAAGTTCTGATTTGTCTTAGGGTTGTTCGACGGATGTAATAGCACAAAATGAGTTGGTTCGTATGAGCTAGCTAGTTGTTGGTATTGAGTTTACAGTTTCTTGATTGTGGATTTTATAGAGGGGGAAGGGGGTTGAAACTGAAATTGAATTGGATGATCAGCTTGCTTATGAACTGAGTGGTTGTTTGGATGAAGTTGTTCATTGATCTTAATTTCCTGTACAAGTGCACATTGGTAGGACTTTAAGATGAAATAAGCTAAGAAGTCAGTTTTATTTGGTTTATGAACAGCTCTTAAATGCAGTCTTGAAAGCTGGTGGATCCGTGGATCTATGCATTTTCTATTGGCTTTTACTATCTAGGGCCCGGTCTTCTAGAACACTTAGGAACTCTGTAAGGATTGGGTCAATGAGAATTAAGAAATCAGCATGGTGAGCTTGATTGAAGCTTCACACATCCACTTCCTTGTTTTCTGCAGTAATTTGGTCCATATTGCAGATCAATCTATTTCCAACCACCTATACTGCAGTAAAAGCATAGACTTCATCCTTTGCATGCATACCTCAGACCCATGTTCTGTTGATAGACAATTCTATTATGCTTTCATACATCCTCTTCTCTTACCAAAATTTTTGCCCCATTCGTTTTGCCCAAATGTGCCTGGTTTTCAATTCAAATTGGTGTTGTTTCATGTGTATTGCAGATCTGTAAAAACAGTGACATATGAGTCCCTGAACAATATCGCGAGGCTGATTAATGGCATTTCAGCTTTATTGTTGGCCATTTTACCTGGTAAGGGTAATATGCTGGAAGGTATTCAAGGATGGGAATTGAGGCCAACTTTTCGTGGGCCTCGCCTCCCGCGTTGGATGGGCAAGTAAGTGCTTACTTCATTTATTCAGCTTCTTTAAATGTCATTTTGTAAGATAAGATTCGCACTTATTGAAGGTTGTTAGCATTTCACCTTCACATAAAATTATCATTGATTGTTCACTCTCCCTCCTCCTTAGCTAGCTTAAACTGGGAGACGAAACATGGTAGCACTGAAGCAGGGTATAGTAAACTGTTATAGCATAATTTTATGTAGCCGATTTTGAAAAGTTGATGTATATTTAAGTGTATGGAAACTGTATACATAAACACCAGTCAGAAACCTCCTTGAGAATAATGTCTTAGGAGGAGATAACATTGAAGGAAATCAACCTGCTTAGTCACCTCTCCATTTCTTGTAACCTGTGTATCTTGATGCATCAGTTGCATGATTTTTGGCATCATAAGAGCTGGCCTGCCGTTGTCATGGTAAAAAAATAAGAATTTTAATCGCTTAGACACTTATTATCATATTTAGCTATATTCACTACAGATACCTTAAAAATTGTATAAAAACAAGGTGCCAAGCCTCAATCTGTCAGCTGCCATACCCCTTCGCACTTTCTTTAATGCTGTTTCTATATACAGCTAGGTAGAAACATTTTTCTGTGCTGAGAAATCATTGAGCATCCATAAGAACTTGCTGTTTCTTTTTTTTTTTTATTGATTTCTTAGTAAGTCTCCTCAAGATGGTGATCACTAATAATGTTATCAATCAATGGAACCTTTGCGTATTACAAGAAGTCAACTTTCATTGATGGCCTGTGGGAGGGAAGATTTGGTGAGTTGTCTTTTTCTAAATTTGCAGTATTCTCACTCTGTATTTTCTTTACAATGTCAGTGGTGTCTCTTCTTTCAACCAGTTCATTCATGAACTCTCTGTGGATTCTGATACATCGAGCATTGAGTATTCATCTGGTGATGAAGATAGTGATGAGGACACATGCCCTCCATCTCCTTTGTCTCAAAGTTCAAGATCACATCGTGCAAGTGGCTTCAACAAGTATGATGGGCATTGGGCACACTGGATTGTATATATGTTTTCTTGGATTCTACTTCCGTTTAAATTTTTGTTAGGCTTGCCATTTTGGTTCTACCATCTCCTTTGTTCAAGAGAATCTAGATCTCACTCTACACAACAGCCAGTTGAATCTCCTAGAAGGGTCTTGAAGGACCATGTTGTTCACCGTGCCACAGATCGTCGTCGGGGAGTTGTTGAGGTATGTGCTTGGAGTGCCGTGCTAGATTCTGTAGCATAATGGATTTGCATGTATGCTTATCTCTTCTATGTTTTTCTTCATTTAATTGTACTTGATTTCTCTTTTATAGGATCTACATTTAGCCATCGAGATATCCATTGAAGCAATATTTGATTGCATCCATAAAGCAGCTCATTTTCTTCTATCACCAACTCGTGCTGTTGGGAATCTTTTTGGATATCTATTTGGACGTCAAAGAGTTAGAATAGATTTTGATAACGATAATCCTGTTGAAACAATTCCCACGGCTACACTTGGGGACAGTGATCCCACTCCTACAGAAAGGAAAGCCACTATAAGTCCTCTCAATACGGATGCTCGGACTTGTCAAGATGTTATCACAGAACTAGGGTATGGATAGTTTTTAATTCCATACATTGTAGTTCTTTACACAGGGAAATGCATCGGAACATGTTAGCCTTGTGACATTGATATCATATATTACCATCTTATGCACTCTTGTTCAGGTATCCATATGAAGCAATTCGTGTTGTCACGCCTGATGGGTATATCCTTCATCTTGAAAGGCTTCCAAGGTATGACTATTGTGCTCAATATTTGAACTATTTCACCATGTTTTATACAGACTTAATTGTGATCAGAAGAAGAAAAAATCTGCTTTATGTTCATTCTAATTTCTGTTAACTGCTGCTAATAGAATTTCTCTTAATTTAAGATCAATGATACATGTAAAATAATGGTGCAGGCGGGATTCAAAGAAGGTTGTTTATTTGCAGCATGGTGTAATGGATTCATCCATGGGGTGAGTAACTTTCCCTGTTGTACAGTTTTTGTCTAAAACAAAATCAAAATGTCTGTCTGTCTTGTCTAATAGGGATCACAATTTGACTACAATTTGATACAACTGATAGGGATGCATTCAAATTACGTTGTGGGAGAGATTGCAGTAGACTCCCTTGTGGTAAAACTGGGTCAAATATAATTGGATATCTCCGATTTTAATTGGATATGTCAATAGAATATTGTTAGCTTCCTTAGTGTAGAGGTAGTAAATGTCTTATTCTAGATTGATTTATAGGCCATATCACTATGTTTTTGTCAAGACAACTAACCTTCCTTTTGAATAAAGTTCCTGTGACATTTCATGGTGTCATGCTTCCCCAACTATGAGCGGTTTTTGTAGATATAGAATATAGGTGTATATCAATGGAAGAAAATGTGGACAACTTTTACGTTGCATCACTGATTTGAAATTATAAGGATTATTCATGTCAGACAATATCTATCTTGATAAAACTGCGTACACAACTCCATTGTATGTGCAGTTTTACATTTTGTAACTTTTGTAAAGACGCTTGGGTATCTCTGTTGTTTATTCTGACAAAACTATTTTGCTAACCAGGTGGGTGTCAAATGGAGTTGTTGGCTCCCCAGCTTTTGCTGCTTTTGACCAAGGTCTGCTAGTTTTTCCTTTCTTTTTCCCCCCTTCCCCCCCCCCCCTCTTTGAGAGAGGACTGTTGACCACATTTGGGTAACAATCTTTTGAACATGTGGCAGGCTACGATGTTTTCCTCGGTAATTTCCGTGGTTTGGTTTCCAGGGAACATGTTGACCGGAATATCTCTTCAAAACGGTCAGATCTCAAATACTAGTGTTCTGGCTTGATGTATTGCTTCTATAGAAAATGATTTTTTTTTTATTCCCTTCCTTTAATACTTCATTCTGATCATTCCTGTCTATTCAAGTGGCTTGTACTGAATAGCCAATAACAACACAATCCAGGTACTGGAGGTATTCCATCAACGAGCACGGTACTGCAGACATACCTGCAATGATTGAAAAGATTCACGAGGTCAAGACCTCAGAACTGAAACTACACCATCCAGATTCTGAAGAGGACGATGAACAACCGTACAATCTTTGTGCTGTCTGCCATAGCTTAGGAGGTGCTGCTATCCTAATGTACATTGTCACCCGCAGACTCCAAAACAAGCCCCACAGACTCTCAAGGTTAATCTTACTATCGCCAGCTGGATTCCATCACGACTCCAACATTGTCTTCACTGCCTTTGAGCATGTCTTCCTCACAATGGCCCCACTTATGGCACCTTTCATCCCCGCCTTCTACATACCCACCAGATTCTTCCGGATGCTTCTAAACAAACTGGCCCGTGACTTCCATAACTACCCAGCCGTTGGAGGCCTTGTTCAGACCCTCATGGGATACTTTGTGGGTGGAGACAGCTCCAATTGGGTCGGTGTCTTAGGTTTGCCTCACTACAACATGAACGACATGCCCGGGATCTCGTTTTACGTGACCCTGCACTTGGCTCAGGTGAAACGGAGTGGTCGTTTCAGAATGTTCGACTATGGTAGTGTAGATGCTAATATCCGTGCCTATGGGACTCCTGAACCATTGGATGTTGCTGAGCATTACGATCTTATTGACATCCCTGTTGATTTGGTTGGCGGGCTGAAAGATAAGGTGATCAGGCCATCGATGGTGAGAAAGCACTACCGAATAATGAAAGACGCTGGTGTTCAGGTTTCCTATAATGAGTTTGAGTATGCTCATTTGGATTTCACATTTTCTCACCGCGAAGAGCTCCTGGCTTATGTGATGTCGAGGTTGAAGCTCGTGAAGCCAGCTGGGAAGCCGAGTCGAACCCAGAAGGAAGGTAAAGATGAATAGTATGTGCTTTTGTTGTATGTTCAAAAGACAATTTCTGTTGTGGTTCTGTGATTTGGTCTGTGGGGGGTTGTGTGTATGTTTCATATGGTTGATACATATAGAGGAAGGGGTCTATAGTCCATACAGGTTGTCTGTAGCCAGACTCACTCCCTGATGTTTTTGATTATGAAGGGAGGTGAAGTTTGGAAAGTCGAACCATGTATGAAGGGAACTTTTGTTTGTACTGTAGTTTGCTCGTTTGGTTCCTAATGTCTGTGAATAAATACCAAATGCTGTTGTGTGTAAAAGGGGTGGAAAATGCAAGGATTCTTAGAAACCTAGAATATATGAAATACTGACAGTTCATTTGAATACTCTAAAATTATAGGATTTGAATGGTTTAAAACCTATGTAGTACATAATGGCCACCATTTTCTATGGTAAGACATTGGTCTGCTGCTTGCATATATAAATCGAACAGGTCATACACACTACATGGTGATAAGAACCGTAAGAAGAAACAAACGTATCATGTACATGAAGCCCCTATTGTTTTCCATCAGTTTACCACTGTTCTCTGATTTCCCAATTCCCATTGAATAAAATTACAACATTATGGTGCTTAACATCAAAAGAAGCTTCTGAAGTAGCCTGACAGGGTGTAGGGAGTAAAACTACAGCGACTGAGATGCGGTCACCTTGTTCGAACCAGCTCAAGTGGAAAACTTTCTGATGCAGTCTAAACAGGGAGAAATGTGTAGACTTTAACAATTTATATAGCAAGAAAAAGAAAATGTCCCAAACTCACCAACAAAATGCTTACCCACAGCCTTGGTGTCCGGGGATCTGGTTTCGGGTGCAGCTTAGATAGCTCTGACTTGAAAGTGACAACGATGTAAACCTTGAACTCAATTGAGAATGGGCTGTCATGGAGATTAAGGCAAACGATCAAGTATTAACGTTTGTTTGCTTAATATCAAAAAGAACAAAATACTAGTGAGTCAAACCTAGTTCCTTACCCAGCCAAAACTGTAGGACAAGTCAAGAGACGAGGGAGTATTACATATATGGGCAAAGAACGGCCTCTACAGACATCACCATCTGCTATCTGGTTTGATGAAACAAATTCAAATTAACTTTAGGTCAATATTGACTCAGCAGACAGTGATTTTCAATTGTTTACACAGCAATATAGTATACCTGAGTGGTTTGTATGATAGAAGTTTCTGTAGCGATTCTTTCTCCGACAAGAATTGACTCAACACGAATCAAATGGATGTCAATAGATTGAATTGATAGAGAAGATGCTTCCACAGTTAGCTCCCCGCTAAGAGGATCTGTCAATGAACATTGAGTGGGGATTTTGCCCGTCACTTTGAAACCACCTACATAACATCTGATGGTGTCACAAGTAGGTTTGATAAACTAGAAATGTTAAACCATATGACTAATTTCATTAACAAAACCCGTCATTAAAAAAATTCTCCTTAGCTTCAAATAAAAATTATTACTCATGCTCAAGCTTCCACACGATAGGACTAATTTCATTAACAAAACCCATCTTTTTAGCGATTCCATCCACTGACTGTTACCTATCAGAGTACAAGGCCAATTAAGTATGATGGTTGAGTATAAAAAAACCTGATTTCAGTTCAGGAAGCAGTGGATGCCTTTGTGTATCCTGTGTGATATAGAAGATAACAAGTTCAGATGAAACTGGGGGCTCAAGATGTTCCACTGAAGATAAAAAATCAATAGATCAAGTCATTATTATTGCAATATGCTGAGATGTTTTCCTATAACATTTCTTTGTTCATGCAGGCAAGGAAAAGATAGCAACTTCACCTGCTCCATTTTCAATAATGAACTCCAATGTTGCTGACAGTGATTTATGAAGGTATCCTCTTGCTATAACTACAGTTAGCAGATACTACAACATAGTTCAATCCGTCAGTCACGGATAATATATTAAATTGGAATAAAAGTATCAAACACACTTTGCACAATCCTCTACCTTCCACAAAACAAAGGGGAATTAAGAAGGTACAAAATGTAAAAGCTAACCTGGATGCTTATATTTGCTCCATGAAAGGTCTCATAGAACTTCTCCAAGTTACCCTCTCCTAATTCTTTCAAAACAATGGAAAAGGGTATCTGTAGCCATGAAGTAATCAGTTTATTATGAACAATCAATCAAGATGTTATCTAAGTGATGTGCAGACGCAGGCTCTTCTATCTTTCGAGAGTAAACTTGCAGAAATCTGAAATAACAACTGCAAAGTTTTCTATAAATAACATTCCAACTTTATATTACCTCTGTAGTGCCTGAGCTTAACCTTCCAGAAGATCTAATCTCAATGCTTTTTTTCCTGTTTCAAGTAACAAACACAAGTAGATTGAGGACAGGACTACTCAAAGCCAGGGGAAACAGAACAGAGAGAGGATAACTAGAGTAACAACAAGTCTTAGAAATTGCAGCAAAACGAAGATAAATGGGTTAAGCCTTTCAAACTTGACATGCTATTTTGAATATCAAAAGGGCATAGTCATTTTTTTGAGTAATAATAAGCCATACAAGATTGTTTACCAACTTTCTGTTCTATTTACAGGTATCATCTATGTTCCTCAGTATACCCTTTTGCTTGCAATGGTCATCCCACAAGAAGTTTCTTCTAGTAAAGTTCATCATCTATGATTAGTGGTTAGGTCAAATTTGTAAATGCAGTAATCAAATAAAGATTAATCATGCCCAAAAATCATAGACTTCCATGGTACACCATAGCCCTAGTGTCAGGCCAATAAAATAGTGTTGGGAATATGCAATCATATACTCCATTGCAATTAAAGCTGGAAGCCATCAACTACTTACACAATGCAAAAAGGCTTGACAACTCCCACAAGCGACTCAATAACGCCAGCCGATCCTCCACGAACCTTTCAGAACCAATCCAACCAGAATTCACGAAAAGATAAAGACTTTCAGCTTTGAAATAAAACCTAAGAGCAAAAAATTCTGCAATGTGAAAAGCGGAAACCTGCATATTGGCCGATCCATTGACTGTCAGACGAATAGAGCCATGAGAAATCGATGAAGAGAGTGTGGTAATGATTTTGCCCTCGAGAGTTTCCTGAAACCAGAGGAAGATTTTTAATTGGACTGAAAGTCGGTGTGTTCGTGTAAGAGAGAGAGAGAAAGTAGCAGACATGGGGACGATAGATACGATTTGAACGGGAAAGCTTGATCAGTACGGACATGGCCGCTACCGAATTCTCGCTTTGCAGATTCTTCGGTCTCCGGATCTCATTACTCTCAGATCTATATATATCTGCTTTGCTGGTTTTTGAAAACTTTTTTTTAAAAATAAAATACAATCATTATTAATAAAATTATAATCATTTTATTGGAATGTACACTTTAATATAATCTAAAACATTTTTTAAACAACAAAAAAGTTTAAAATACCTGCACTGGCTGCTATAAAATCAAACCTAGGCAACTTAAATTAATTTGCATGACAGTCAGTTCGCCTAAATTTCTTCCCAAATTATAAGCAACTAGTTTAACCCAAATGTAATTATAAATCCAATTTAATATAGATAGTAATGTCAATGATCATTTTAAATTATAGGATTATATATATTTATCTTCGTATTATGATTAGTGTTTTTTTACCAATAGTAAATCAACTCATAATATAAATAAGTTGGATTTGTTTAAAAATTACTTTATGATAAATATCATGTTTTATTAAATAGTAATATTTATGGGAAAATTATAATTAATTCTTGATAAGTGATAATTTAGTAATTTTCGGGATACTTTATAATTTTTGGTAAATTTTAATTAATTTTTATGGGATAAGATTATATGAGATTCTAACTACCTAACTGATTGATTATTTTATTATTGAAATGACACGTGGCACAAATTTTTGTGAGAAGATTGTCTCCGCTTTATACTATAGGTAGTATAGATTCTGAATCTGATATTCTATGGCCGGACCTGGATCCCATATATGTACACCAATTGTGATAGGGATTCAATTGTTCATGAAAGGCAAAAAGCATTATTTCATAAAGGACTTGAAATTTCATAGCAAAAATGTTTCATTTTTCTCAAAATGTGACTACCTCAAACACTGAGGACACTGCATTGCAAACATTGATGGTACAGCTGCTAACAAACTCAAAAGCCTCTGTTATTAAGACCACATCCTGGAAGCAGGTATCAAACTGCTGCTACCTAAGCTGTATATGATATATTAGAGATGGAGATTAAAAGCCAACACAACCTGGAACAAAAAAAAAAATCTAAAGGGGTATCAAGCATGAGCAGCGAGAGGCTCGTGATGATCATCGTCATGAGAATCTCCTTCTTTGTCAAGCCCCGTCTTGTCAGTTGAGTCTGCACTAATCTGCTTCTGTTTATCAGATCCACCATACAACTCCCTTCTGAATTCCCTCCGAGCCGTCTTCTCAGAGAGCTTCATTTCTCTGAATCCTTGTTCTAACTTGGATTCATCCTCGGGTGAGAAGAAAGCGACATCCCTTTCTCCAAGCTCTTGGTACAATTTCTCAATTTTGGCTTTCCAGAGAAGACCCATCTCAGTGTCCATCTTCTGGTACGGCGTTTTCAGAAGGTACTCGTCAATCCCACCGGCCTTGTCAATGCAACGGAGGGCATGGGTTGTTACTTTGACGCGAATGTGGCGGTCAAGGATGTAACTGAAAAGCCGCTTGTCTTGTACATTTGGCTTCCATGACCTCCTACTCCTGTGAGTAATCACAGAGGACACAAAGCCTTCAGTGAAAGTAGCATCACTTCAGCAAACCCTTTATAATTTCTTTGTTATCATATCAATTGCAGATTCAGCAGCTAAGAAATAATGTGTATATTAAGAAATATTTTTTGATGTTTTGGGAGACCATAACCGTTCTCTTAACACTTAATAGGGAGACATACTGCTCCCCAATCTAGGTTCTTCGACAGTAAAATGAATTAGAGAACTCTTTTCCATAACCTTGAACATTTGAACACAAACTGAGCCCTGAATATATGGTTGCATAAGCAGAAAGTGAAGTTACTTGCAATATTAGTCCAGAGGAGTACACTATAGATAATGTGCAAAAGATCAATTCTAGGGCCGCCAAATCATCAAGTCGCTATCATGAGCATTCAAAGTATCGAAAGATCCTATTCTCAAGATGAAGACTGTTGCAGCTGAAACAGTTTAGATGAAGATTTTCTGAACTGCGGAAAGTGTTCATCTATATAAAGGGCTAGCACATACATTCAAAGATTGTCCCTTCATTTAGTTTTTTCCCTTAATTTGGATGAGTCCATCAATCTAAAAAAATCATTGAGGCGTGCCTATACATAACATTGGTAGTTTCAGTGCTTACTATCATACCGAAAGCAAAATCTTATCTTTGGAATGAAAAGTAAGGCTAACACACTTATTGCTCAATTTCTAGGTTACCAAGCAATTGCAAAGAACTATCTAAACACATCAGAAAATTGGAATTCCACAGAATACAAAACAAACAGCCCATCCATGGGAAAGTATACGTGAGTATAGTCAGAAAAGGGAGACAAGGGATAAGAAATCCATACTTGTTTCCACCATCTTCACTAATCTGGTTACCATACTGAATATGGCGACCGGCGAAAAGACCCCTCTTTGCTCGCCCCATTACGACCTTCCGGTCTGGAACGCTTCGCTTGAGCACGTCTTTCAATTTGGGATCCATTTTGCCATCCCCCACACTCTTCAGGATTTTCTTCATCGTTTCCCTTGATCTGAACGCCATTTCTCCTTCGCACTCGAAGCTGCCTAGGGTTTTAACAGACTCCAAATCAAAAACCACAATCGACTACGGAGAAACTGGAATTGAACAGCGAAATTATAGAACAACACAAGCTCATCCACGATAATGAATGTTAAAAATCTACCTAGCGAATTGAGGTGTGTAATACGTCGTCAGTCGTCGCCACCGATCGTAGAACGAGAGGAGGGAGATTTTAGGTCACGAGACTCACACAACACAAAACACAACACAGATAGTTGGGGCTCGCTCGAGATGGCTTTGAATTGAAGTCCTTTCATTTTGTAAAATTACCATCCGGTCTAAAATTACTCGTAAATTTGGTTGGTGCCCCTCTATTTCTATGTTCTTGCACATAATAGCCTATCTTGTGTTAAACGTACGAGATTTTTCTTACAAAGAACTGTCGTTATAAATTGCCAACATTGATCAAATAATTCAAGTTATTTCAGAAGTCCTATAAGTGGGACAGTCAAAAAATATGGTAACATCTCGATACCGATGGCTGAGGCCTTGGCCTTGTGGGACGGAGTAGCAGAGGCAAAACAGAACAATATACGCAATCTAGAAATAGAAGGCGATAATATGACAGTTATAAAAGCCGTGAAGGAGCAAGTTAATTGTCCGTGGGAAATAGAAAGAATTATTGCAGACATTCTCGTGTCCCTTAGGGGGTTCGAGTCAGTTCGTATCTCTCATGAGAACAGACAGTGTAATTCTGTGGTCGATAAAATTGCAAGTTTGGGCCACAGTCTCTCATGGGAAGCAATCCGGAACCACCATGAGCTTTTAGCTCTCATCCATCTGGATGCTCTAGGATACCCTTATTGAGACGGGATCCTAATCCTCACCGAGTCAAAAAAAAATATTAAAAAAATAATTCAAGTTATTTACCACAATTTTTAACAAATAAGGTTATTATTGACAACAATAACCAAAAGCTGAAAATCTGAAATTCTATGGGGAAAATGCTGTAATTTGATGATTTTACAAGCTACACCTCATCATAAAACCAAAAAAGAAAAAAAGAAAAACAAAGAAGAAAAGATTGCATCATAGTTTGTGGGGATTTGCACGAACACTCTACTCCACATTTCTCCGGCGACCAACCATAAATCCGGTAAGCCTCTTCTCCTCTTCCCTTTTCCAGTTTCCTGTTTGCTAAAATTGTGGGAATTTGTATTTGTTTTGTCGACACTTTTAAGCTTCGTCTCCGGTGACTAACAAACGCTGAATTTTGGGAATTTGTGGTTGTGGTTGATGAAATTGAACAGAGAGATGAACAATCGGGGCAACAGATCGTCCATTGATGACTCGGGAAAGGGATTGATCTGGAGGCTCCCTGAAATTAGGACCGAACAGCTTGGTAAGGTTGGCCCTGCTTTTGGCTATGGCATCGGCTGTGGTACTGGATTCGGCGTTGGTCTAATTGGCGGTAATTTTCCTCTTCTTCACCCCTTTTATGACTTGTTTTAGGGTTAGCACAATTTGTTTGAATCTACGTGTGGTAGTTCTAGCCTGATCTTGCAGTTTTCTTCATTTTAACTGTCATATTTGAATCTGTGCAGAGTTCATTGGTATAGGTAATGTTTAAAGTATGCAACTTTAGTGAACTTGTTTTCCTGGTGTTGTATTCAGGTGCAGGATTTGGGCCTGGGATTCCTGGATTACAGCTAGGGTTTGGAGTTGGTGTGGGGTGTGGTGTTGGTGTGGGTTTTGGCTATGGTGTTGGCGTAGGCGTAGCTTATGATGAGAATAGGAAGTACTCCAATGTTGGAAGGATTTCTCATGGACTAGGAAACCTTCCATCTCAGTAAGTACATCTTATATCAATACATGATGCCTTCTTCTCTTAACTATTTCTCACATTAGATTATGACTTTGTGAGTTATGACTAAAAATTTGTATAATGATTGTCTGCATTTGCTCTGTGGAAAGTGTGTGAGTTTATGTATCGAGATTGATAAATCATCAATTGAAGGGGAATCTGGGTGGGGAGGATAAGTCTTATAGTTGCCATTGGTGTTGGATTAGAAGGGTCATAACTGAAAATGTTTTAGCACCGTTGTCTTTCTACAAGTTACGGTGATGTGCAGATTAGTGTTGGTTCCTGATCTGGATCAGTGGGCTGGACAATGATATGTCATGTTCGTACTACCTTATATCTGTAGCATAATATCATCAAGACTCCATCCATGACCCCCTTTCTTTAACTTTAAAAAATTTCCATGTTGTACCTCTAAAACTTGTTGAAGTAGATGCCAAAGAGGTACAAAAAATTCCAAAGAGCTCCACATTTGCTCTAAGGATATCAAAATAGAAGTCCCTCAGGCAAGTGTCAAACGGGATGATTGGGAAAAATGAAACGATCTAGAAATGAGTCATGTCTTCGATGGTGCAACACAACAGAGACGAGCACCACTCAATTCTTAGAGGGACAATCATGTCAAAGGGGAATTGCAAGTTTATTATGGGCATCACGATGAGCTGCACATGAGCGTAATGGCGTAATCTGCAGTATACCCCAGAAAGTGATCATTTTAACATCCATTGTTGTGTACCACGGGAAAGAGAAAGAGTTGTTAAACTGGTCCATCCCTAATCCCTGTGAAATGCCGTCATCGTCTTGGTTGCCTCTTATAATAGTACTCTCATATGTTCAGCTTTGGTATCTCTTTCTTTTGTTAAGTTTCTTTTCTATTCTATTTTCAGTGGTGTACCAATACTTGATAGTATTTTGGTACTGAATAGTGAATATCCTTTTCAGCTCTATTTGCTAAGTTTGGCATTGCTTTTCAGAGAGGAACTGAGTGCTGTAGTTGACGAGCTTCTCCTAAGTACTCGGAAGGTGATTAATGCAGCGTCAAAGGAAGTCGACAAATGGAGACGCTAATGCAAGTTCAAGGCATTCTTATAACTGGCTGTTGGCTACTGGTATCTATATTACTTGTAATTATATATAGGACTATCTATGTGCTGAACTTCAGTTCATGCTGTATGAAACTAAATGTTGGGTACGTAGGAATCCTGGTGCTGAGATATTTCAAGACACCCATCTCAATTGATAGTCTGTAATGCATTTTAGTTTATGAATGCTTGATATTTATGAATGAGTGGCTCATTTCAATCTGTGTTATGTGAATGTTTGCCAGGAGCACACTGAAAATTGAAAACCTTTGTACCTTTGGTTCATCAGCTTTTATGCCAATTGAAATGGCGGATTGATTTGTTGTCTGGGAGATGTTAAGTCAGAGGAAGGGCAGGAATTTTGGGAAATGTCTTTCAAACTGGTTTGAGGACTTGGCTCAGTTTCTTGTGGTATTTAATATTTATACAAATAAACCGGGTTTGTCATTAGTCCAAAATTGGATCTACAGTTAAACCTCTATAAATTAATAGAGTCGGGACCGGAGTATTTTATTATTTTATCGAGATATTAATTCATCGATAAATTAATATTTATTAATTTATAGAGATTTTAGCGATAAATGCTGATGGTTAGAGCTGATGAAGCTGGAGACGATAGAATTCCTTTGGAACCAGTCTCGCGAATGGAAGCACTTATCGCGTTCAAGACTCTTCACAACTTTTTGGTGCAGTTCGAGAATACAACGCCAGAAATATTAGATACAGTGAGACAAGTTAGAGATATGCTTCAAGAAAAAACAATCAACAATAGAATCATATTTTACTAAGTTTTGATAGTATTATTAGTTATATTTATGTAATTTTTAGATAATTATTAATTTATGATTTTATTGGGACCTTTATACTTCTATAGTGGTTTTTTTAAATTTATTATCTTATTATCTTATCGAATATCGTCAAATTTTACACTGGCCCAAGTTGGGACCGGAGAAAAATGTTAATTTACCGAGTTTATTAATTTATCGAGTATTAATTTATGGAGGTTCTACTGTACACCAAACTTCAAAATATACAAGAAATTATTTTTTTTTGCCGAAAAAATAATAGTAATAACAAACCAGATTTTCGAAAATAACGATACACCAAACAAGAGCTGAACTTGAGCTCAAAAAAAAAAAAAAAGAGCTGAACCGGACCGTAGAAAAATCCGGACCGTAAATAGTTTTTCCAAAATATCATGGACCGGATTAAACCCGGCTAGTCACTACAGAGTACCGGATTTCCGGTCAACGTTTTAATGATTTTCGCGATCCCATAAACCCCCGTCTTCTTCAACCGAAACCCTAAAATCTGAAATCAAACCAATTCCTCACTTGTTCAAGCCCCAATCTTTAACTCGTAAGAACCAACAATGCGAACAGTGCGCTCAGAGCGATGGGGCTATGCACGGATCATGGCAGGCACTCTTCTCGGCGGTGCTCTAGGGTTTTATCTGATGCATCGGGCCGAATTAAGCTACAAGGTCGTACCTTTAACTATCTGTGTTTCTGCATTTGTGTTAAAAACCCTAATTTTGTGCTTTCTTTGATCGTTGAATCTCAAATATGTCTGGTTTGGTATCTGCAGAAGAAATGGGATGAGAGGTTGAAGAAGTACGAAGCGGAGAAGATCAGGAGAGAGAAGGCACAGCAAGAAGCCTCTGTTGAGTTTGTGGAGACATCATGAATGGAACTACGATTGTGATCTGTTTGCTCGCAAGTGTAATTCATCATAACTTGTGAGTTGAGTTGATCTTCTGTTCAATCTGTGGAAAACATCATGATTAGAACTGCAATTGCGATCTGTCACTGTGTAGGTGTTCAATCAAGCTCTTTTTCGATTCATTTGTGTGCTTGCAATTGCGATCTCGTTTGCTAGGGCATGCTAGTATATTGTCTGGGGTCTTTTATTCTTAAAATCCGATCAATTGAAGTTAAGCTTACTCTCTGTTGTTGATTTTCCCAGATTTGGATGGTTATGCATAGTTGCAATTGTGGTATTGCAATCTGTTTTTGTTTCACCTGTAAAATTGCTCTGTTTTTGGTCAAATATTGAGTATATCACAATCTATGAAAAACAAGTGATAAATATGCCTGAATTTTGATCCTTTGTCTTGAAAAGAGCTGTTCTTTGATGTATTATTTGACAAACACTGTTTGGAATGCTCTGATTTATCCTTACACAGGCATGATGAGTGTCAAACCTTACATCCATGAAAATTGTAAAAAGAATATTTGGTGGCCAAAAAACTGTGCCTTGAAAGCCAATTAGCTTATTGCCTTATGTGTGCTGTTTGGTACACAATTTGCCTTTTAAGGGTGTAAACCATCATCCATGGACGAGATTTGATCTGAAAAAGTAGCAATAATAAAACTGGTTGGAAGTAACTGATGTGCCTTGCTTATGTTAGAACACACCCGAATCATACTATCTGAATAGCTTTATGATGATTGTATTTGTATATTTCAAGTATTGTGAACTCAACTCATGGCTTGTCATTAACCTATCCCAACAATGTGCTCTGTAAACCCATAGGCGTTAACTTCATCAAACAGAATCAACTTGGAAGTTGGAATGAGAAGGACAAGAAGAGACTAGAATTGGCTTAGGAAGTTGAGATGGGGTGGCTATTGTTTGATGGAGTTTCAAACCTCTCTTGGTTAGGTAGATTTTAGTTTGGGATATTTGGTTTAGAAATTTCGTTTCCAGTTTCATGTCGAGTGTGCGCTTCGATTGTTACACTGATCATAGGATAATGCCAGCAATGTAATGCATTATCTTGTGTAAATCCAGATGGGCATTAACCTTGTTCTCATGCTTCAAATTTGGTTCTCACAAATCATAGGAATCAGGGTCATCCGGACCGGGCTAGGCGATCAGGGTCATCGTGTCCGAGTCGGGTTATTAGGGTTATCTGGTTCGGATAGATTGAAACTCCAATAAGATGACTTGGGTTTTCAGGAATGAAATTTGCTTTTAAGGTATCAACATCAGAGATCAGTGTCGGCAATTCCTTGATTGTACTTCTACTTTACTAAGATTCTCATTCAAATGTAGTATGAAAATGACTAGATGTTGCCTGTTTAACCTCAGATAATACACCCAAACTTCAAATGATATAATCATATAGGGTTTGATTATCAATGATAGTAATAAAAAAAGATGATCATTATTTTAATTAAGTTATTAGATTGCCAGGGCTATTCATAGGTGTATATGAGGACTACTCAAACCATCAAAGTTGTATAATCTGAACACACTTCTGTATATTTACAAGCTTATTGTATAGTTCATTCTAAGTCATTTCATGCTATTAATGTAATGAAAATAACCGATATTAGTTTTAAGCTTCTAGCTATACATTATGTAGCATCAGCAAAAAGAATTCCATCAACATCAGCACCATCTAGGGTGCAAACTTTAATGGGTCAAATCAAATCAACGAATCTAACCAACCAAAGATCACTATCCTCAAAATCCACATAAAAGTGATCATGTATAAAAATGTAGGCTTCTAAAATTCAAAACACATGAACAACTGAACAAGTGCATTCAAACAAATAAATATAATAAATTACATAAATGTGAGAAATAAGAGTATATTCCTCACCTGACCCATGAGTTGTAGCAAAACAAGATCATACGTGTATACTAAGTTTAATTTATGTATGATTCAAGTTTTTATTTTTGTCATGTCCATGAATATTTGACTTCTTCCTTTAATTTTTTATTTTTATTGCATTATTTAAGTAAAAGAAAATCCTTCTGCAACCTCAAAGTCAGAGGATTGTATGTTTGCCGCCCCTTCACTCCAGGCTCTACTGTTTCCCAACCCAACGCGGGCACAATTCCCACTATCTCCTCTTCTTCCTTCTTTAAGGCCGTGTTTGGTTCAACGTTAACTGTGAAGGATCGATGAGAAAAGTCGTTATCTTTTTTCTTTTGTCGAAATATAGACGGTACTTTCTATAACGCCATATCGAAAGAAAAAGAGGATTAGGTATTCAACAAGTAGAAGGTAGCGCGATCCACTGAAGTAAAAGAACGGATACTCTCAAGCAACTCAGCTAAAAGTCTCTAAAACGATACCCTAACCCGGTAAACTAAAGCATGAAACCCAATCAAATATAACGAAGCGCAAAACTAAGAAGATCATGGATGACTATGTTCGATTCTCTTAAGCTAGACATATGACGAACCGAACATACCCATTTCATTTGAGAAAAGGTGGTTCGCAGATTCCTTTAAGCTAGACTTATGACGAAACCGAACATGCCCATTTCATTTGAGAAAGGGCGTTTAGCGGATTCCCTTAAGCTAGACATATGACGAAACCGAACATATGTTGGGATACAAAACTATCCCGCATCGAACGTTGGGAACAAAATTGCCTAGTATATAAGACGGTGGGCTACTCCTCCTATTGCCAATTGGTTTTAGGATGGAACCCCACCGGGCTTGTATCTGGGCTACCCACACGTCTATTATGGTATCAGAGCGGGTGGTCTGGGCCCATTTCTTCAAGTGTCAACTGGGACGGTCCAGTTGCACTTGAGGGGGCGTGTTGGGATACAAAACTATCCCACATCGAACGTTGGGAACAAAATTGCCTAGTATATAAGACGGTGGACTACTCCTCCTATTGCCAATTGGTTTTAGGATGGAACCCCACCGGGCTTGTATCTGGGCTACCCACACGTCTATTATGGTATTAGAGCGGGTGGTCTGGGCCCGTTTCTTCAAGTGTCAACTGGGTCCACCCAGTTGCACTTGAGGGGGCGTGTTGGGAAACAAAACCAATACAAAACTATTCCACATCGGAAGTTGGGACACAAACTTGCCTAGTATATAAGACGGTGGGTTACTCCTCCTATTGCCAATTGGTTTTAGGATGGAACTCCACCGGGCTTGTATTTGGGCCACCCACACGTCTATTAGAGTAACCCACCGTCTTATATACTAGGCAAGTTTGTGTCCCAACTTCCGATGTGGGATAGTTTTGTATTGGTTTTGTTTCCCAACAACATATCCATTCCATTTGAGAAAGGGTGCTAGCCAAACACGTCCTAAAAGTACAATCACTTCTTTTCTTGGTCAGCCCTTATATAATTCCCACCTTTGAAAATCTGCCCTTTTTCATTCCTACTTCCTTCAACGTAAAGGCAGCTTCTTTTGAACACTTGTCTCCTCCCATCTCCCTCAAACCCAAATCAATCCTTTTTTTAAAGCCAAAAAAAGCCCATTTTCACACCAATATTAATCCTTTAAAAAATCCCTTAAGAGAGCAAAATATTAGCCATAAACTCGGAGCAAGTCTCATGGGGCATGGAAATTAAACCCTTCCAACCCCAATGTCAACTCTATTTGCTCCCTCTTCATCACCTTCAAACCTTCTATTAATTTTCATATCCTTTTCTTGTTGTTCCTCTTATTCTCAAAATACTTCCTTTACAACAATAATCTTCCTTACCATAGTTTCCATGGCCTTCAAATCCTCCTCATCTTACCTAATCACATCCTTTCTCCTCATTGCTCTACTCCTTGTTAGGATCTTCTTCTTGCTCTCATCATTTCCCGATCCTTCGTCGTCGTCGTCGTCTTCCTATGATCCGATCGCGCTCACAAGTCATTACAATCGAAGGATGTTGGCTACAACGCCTCTTCCTCGTAAGAAAAAAACTAACGAGTTGTTCGATTTCACGCCGTTCATGAGGCATCATCACAGAAGTCATGGGCCGACCCGGCCTGAGCCCGGAGGAGACCGGGCCGACCCGTTATACGGGGATCAAAAACGGCTTGTACCCACCGGCCCGAACCCGTTACACCATTGAGCGGCTCAATTGGTTGAGCCGCTCAATGGTGTATAGGTGTTGGTTGGAGTAGAAGGGAATTATATTCAAATGTGCAGTGAGTTTCTGCTTTTTATCTTATTTTTTTGTCTTTTCATAAATACAACTTTTTTTTTTTTGTATTTTTCTTATTTCTTGACATAACTCTTGTTGATCGAGATTGGACATGTGATTTTTGAAATATAATGGAAGATCGATATACTATACTTTTGCACCATAGATCTGGAATTTCAGTTTGACCCAATACTTGCTTCGATGTATTCATGTAGATCTTTGATTTGTATATATAGTTCATGATTAGTTATCGTTTGTGGAGGATTGAAATCCAGCTTGCTAATTAATTGAGCAAAAAAACGTACTTGCAAAGAGTTGCGTGTATTTGTATGGGTTTGCATGTGTATGTGTTAAGTGATTAACGAGATCCATTATGATTATGATGAATCCAATAATTTGTTATTTGTTTAATACAGTAGTATTAGTTTAGGCTTTGCGCTCTGATCTACGGACTAAATAAAATAATCCCGTTCATCATTTTCATGCATGCAAGTATTTGTATTTTATATATGCTCTAAACCCACTAGACAAATAAGGTAAATAGATGCTTCTCAGCTCGGTCTATTTTTAAAAGTCTAAGGTTAGGTTAAACAAGAATTAAAAGCCGATGCTAAATAAAAATGTTTTGTGTATATATTTTGAGTTTAGGGTATTAAAATGGGATTTTCTCTGAAATTAAGCTGTGATATAATTATAATATACAGTTGATCAATTACATCATGGAATAAGACGGGTGTGGTGGTGTTAACTTTGAGAATATTTCATGATTTTATATATGTGGTTTGAAACAGGCAGAAGGGTGGTTGTGACGGCACGGCAAGATTAAAAAATGACACCCAACTTAATTAATAATGCGTATATGCATTAATTACCAATAGTGATAGTGCATAGCTAATGGGTTAAGTGTGAAGGATTTCATCTTCAAGTATGAACTTGAATAAAAAGAAATTTTGATTAACATAAAAAAGAAAGCCTTTTTTTCCGGTTAGTGGTTGAATCTACCCATCGTTACATTGGAAAAAAATAGATTAGTGATTGATTGTCCTTTTTTTCGGCATAAGCAACTCATATGATTAATTAACGCTAAAGTCACCATATCCCAGATTCAAAAGGGTATTTTTTTAACGGTAAGTGTACGTAAATGTATTAACATTTACTTGAGTAGTATATGGGAACGATGTATGTGCTGTAGCTTAGCTTAGCTGTGCATACCCAACTACAAGAAATGTGGTACTAATAAATGTTAACGAATATTAAAAGATTTGGCACATCAGCTCATAAGTTAATGGTCATAGTCGTTGTATGAATTGTTTTTAGTAGTAGATTTAATTATCAATTATTTCATTTTTTTTATTTTATGTGAAAAAATAGTAACTTTGACTCAAGTGTAATGCCTCACTTTGAGCTAGCATTATTTTCTGATTAAGAAAATATTTAAAATTACTCGCAATAAAGAACTTAAGTAAGTGTTCATCATGTCTGTAATTAATAGTATAGAAAATCCTGCTGGCCATTATAATGTGAAGTATGAGAAAAAGAGAAAACACATATGCAAAGAGGACCACTCGAAATTTTCTACTAGATCGTTCATGTGTTAGTGTTAAACCAGCCATCAAACGTGTGTG
Organism: Polygonum aviculare; assembly: GCA_934048045.1. Taxonomy (NCBI): domain Eukaryota; kingdom Viridiplantae; phylum Streptophyta; class Magnoliopsida; order Caryophyllales; family Polygonaceae; genus Polygonum; species Polygonum aviculare. The sequence continues at coordinate 2,439,347 of OW204024.1, forward strand.
AGCTATTCATATCTCATGCATACATAATTTTTATATCATCGGTCCATTGACTTTTTATGTAGAAAGCTAATTTTTAATGGAGCTTATATTTGATGCCTTGGTGGCACTCTCTATATGGTGTCGACAGTTGACTTTCGTTCACTGCCTAATTCACCATTAGTAGTAAGTTGTGTTGCTTTTTCCATGTTGTGTGAGCATTCAAGTCTTTGTGATGTTACATTTAGATGCTTCAACTATGTAGATTTATCCAAAGATGTACACATTTGTCATGTGAGATGTTGAATCATGTACAAACCCAAAATTTGCCTTTTATACATAAAAAGACATTTGACATTTTAAACCTAACTAACAAACGGAGAAACCATAAAACTCGTAGCTGAGAAAACAAGGTCCGTTTGACTTTGTACACTAGTTTTTTTTTTCAACGACGAGAAACCACTTTAAGTGATAAATCTTGAACTACCACGTGAGACATCTCAACTAATTCCGTAAACGAGGTCCTGTTTTTTTAGTGAGAAGGAACTCGTTTTTAGTGATACTTGCTGATTTTGGATCTTAATCGACAAGAACCACGAATTAGACAAATCGAGTCATTCCGGCTTAGTTAGCCTGACCAAATAGAAGAAGCAACGACAACATTGGATGGAGACCGCGACCAAACCCCACACACACACCATTTACCATTAGGCCCCCCATGTGGGGCCATATTGTATGTTTGGGACCTTAATTTTGGACGTGCACGAGTCAACAAATACTGACTAAAATTTTGCCAGTTAATTGGGAATATAAGCCCATTTTGAAGTCATCAGACATTAGGAATTTAGGCCCAAAGAAAAGCCCATAAGCTAATGATCATGGCCGTATTGTATAAATTCATTGAATTGTCGTTGTATAAATTCATTCATTGAAAAGCCCAAAGAAAAGCCCATCAGACATTTCCAAGCAGCTTTACAGCTGCCCGACAGTTGAGGTGATCGATGAATGGACGTTGCCACCAGCTTCAGCCAATCACGACGGGCCACGTAGCCACAATCACTTCGAAAAGTCCTCCTATAAATACTGAATTTACCGTCATTTACATTTCACACTTCTACCCGGCCTCCTTCACTTGCTTCTCTCTCACTATCTAGTTCAAGTTTAGCGGAATGGCGTCGAGGAAAGGCGAAGGCTTTTCATCGAAGGCAAAGGTACGTCTGCTTTCTTTCGAATTTAATTACCGCTTTATTTTTGTCATTTTGCATTCAACTTTGACGTACACTGATATCAACAAATAACCACAGTAAAAAAAGAAACAAGTGGTACCCACTATTCCTACTCGGGGCCGCTGCTAATGGTCCGGTTCACATATTTTTGAATTTTCGGTTTTGGGTCGGGTTCAGTTAAAAATTGATTTAGCCGGTCTGAGCTCTGAACCGAGTTTCATTAGAAATAAATAAATAAATAAACCATAATGTCCCTCATTTTGTATCTGAAAGAGCGCTTTTGATTATGTGGACGTGATTCTGGCTCTAGAAGTTGTGTATGTAGATTTGGAACTAGAACTTGTGCATGTAAATTTGGATCCAGAAGATAGTTAGAGTTTGCCTGTCCGTACGTTCCAATTAGCTCTTGTTCCAAAATGATTTCGGTTTGTGTATAAGATTACAAATTGGGGATGTATTATTTCCAACCTTTTTCCAATAAATTGTAGTAATGTATAAATATTTTTGTTTAATCGGCTGAACCGATTTAATTCAGTTGGTTTACGGTTTATAGGATATGCTATAATGCTAAGGTTCGGCTGAACCAATTTTCTAAACACCCATTTAACAAACATTTTGAGTATTAACTAAGGGTAGTCAAGTATGTGGCTGATAAATCAATATTGTGTAACTTAGAGATCTCTTGGAGTTGGAGGAACAACACCGAGTCCTAATCGTCGTTCCACCTCGTCTGCTCGGGTGATGGAGTTTGATTTGTACGAGGACGTCATGGAGGATTATAACGTTAAAGAAGAGATCGTCGAAGAGGCTGAAGAAGAGGTACCGACGAAGCGACACCACAAGATTGGTACATTTTCGACAATGCCATCTTCGTCCGTCGAGGGAGGATTTGATCACACTCTGCCTTCGGTTCCCTTTGGTATGTGGTTTAGATATATCTAATTTGTGATGTCTTGATTGAGTTTATCATGTTAAAAAAGTAGATCCTAGTTAATTGTATATCCATCTATGGTTGGCTTTAATTTGCATTGATGTGGGAATTAGTGACTCCAACCACTGAGCCTTCCCACAATGGTGGAGGGAGTCAGAGCAGAGCTGCGTCGGATTTGAATACTCGGGTCGGATATGGGGGCGAGCCTATTGACACGACTCGTTTAGTCAACTTCGACACGCATGTTGCAAGGTCGAGGCGGGATAACCCTCAACAAGTAAGAATGTGGTGGTACTCGTTTAGTTTTTTTCTCCCGTTTTAAACTTAATTGTAGCTTATGTCTTGGTTGCAATGTTCCTAAGAGAACAAAGTTTTGAGAGGGCAATTCTTTATTTCTCGGGGTCAACCGTAAAGATCGAGGTCACACATGCCTTTACGGTTTGAAGTGAATTTGTCTAATTGCATGTTTGTTTTGTTTACAGATGACATCACGCTGCTATGAGACTAGATCCGATCGTGCTCGAAGTTCGAGGTTACCTCGAGCGGGTCATCGTCTCATCAATCCATTGCTTACTCGTTCTTTACCAGGAGGCCCAGAGATTCCGGAGTTGTTGTTGGGCTTCGAGGAGCACGTAGCTCATCATATTTATGCCGGCACTGTAAGTCTCATGTTTTTAATGTTATTTTTTTGAGGTTTTAATGTTTGAGGTTTCTCATACTATCCTCTATTACTTAAATGATGATTTATAGGAGCGTGCTCCGTTGAGCGTTCAGTTTCGACATGCACAGTTGTCCCATTGGTTACAGAAGGGGGATGGAGTTTGGATCGATATTGTCAGAGATAGTGGGCTTTCTCATTTGCAGTCCATCATGCACCAGACAATACATATTAGTCTCATCACTGCATTTATCGAGCGATGGCAGCCTGAGACTAGTTCTTTTCACATGCCTTGGGGTGAAATGACAGTTACAATGCATGATGTTGCGCTCATCCTCGATTTGAGAATCGACGGGGATCCAGTCGTTCCATATGGGGATGATCGACCACTAGCGGTTCGATTCGCAGAGTTTTTTCAGGTGGACGTGAGTTGGATGAGCCGCCCACATTTCGATAAGGGTGGAGTTCGAGTGAGTAGTCTGAAGGAGCTTTGCACCAGGCAGGCTTTGGCAGATGATCCCGACACTACATCATCAGGGTTTCTGCTATATCTTCTAGGGTCGACGATCTGTCCAGACAAGTCTCAACATCGGATTCCTATTACATACTTTGACCTGATACATGATCATGATGCAGTACAGAGTATGTCTTGGGGTTCAGCTGTTCTGGCTCATCTGTATAGGAGTCTTGGTAAAGCTACACGGTCAGAGGCGAAGGTGATATCTTTCTGTTACACCTTGTTACAGGTATATGATCAGTATTGATTATCGTGTCGTTTTAGTACATCAACATAATATATGGATTTGTCCGTTTGGAGTTCTTATGTTTTTATATTTTTTAGTCTTGGATCTTTATGTACATTCCGGCGTTTCGTCCTAGCGAGAACCCATTATGGGATCATAGCAGTCCATATTGTCAGAGGTGGGGCAACGGCGGAAGAGTAGAGACTAGACGTAATTATAGAGCAGAGCTTGATGCTATGACAGCTGTGGATGTGAGTATATTATTTGATAACTTCCTTTAGTACTTTTCGACAAAGTATTCTTATTGCTGTGAAAATTTTATACTAGGTTGAGTGGATGCCATATGGGGAGTTGGATTTTGCCGTTGCCTTAGCTCCATCACGTTTTCATGGGTTGATATCGTTTTTGGGTATATCTGAACCGTATATGCCAGATCGATGCACCAGGCAATACGCACGTGTGCAGAGAGTACCACGACCTATTATCATGCCAATAAAGGCCATTCGACCAGGACGAGGACAAAGTTACGTCGTAGAGTACGATTCAGCTACTTGGGTTTGGAACGCACGAAACTTGCACTCCATTAGCTTGAGCCAGATGGGGCCACCTGTGACCGATAACCCTTCCGAGTCTATTGAGGACTACATGGAGTGGTACAGCCGACGCACACATCGATTTATTAGTCCACCCATCGCTAGTGCTGAGGAGGTATAAATTTGACTTATTTCCCCTATTTATACCTTAGTTATATTGATATTTTTTTCACTAACAACTATGGTCGTTATATTAACAGCGCATGCAGGAGATTCTTGGCTATCTTTCACCATGGGCGACGCATCAGGAAGTGTATCCACCAGAGCTCCAGGAGGACATTAGGAAGTCTATTCGCATCTTGCAGAGATTGGTAACCGGAGATAAGATGCCTGGAGATGGAATCGGACCAGCTGGATCTAGTGATGCTTGATGGAGTTTTTTTATTTGGTTTCTTTGGGTGTACATTGTAGTTCCAATGGTGACATGATGTAGCTTTTTTTAATAGGATGCTTAAATGATTTTATTATATAGTTATAATGTTTAAGATGATGATATGTTTTTCATTATGATCGAGATGTACCTTTTTTCACTAACAATTATGGTTGATGTATCCAGGGGCGGAGCTACATTGGGGCCGGTGGGGGCCATGGCCCCCCCAATCCAAATTGTTTTTACCTTATATTGTTCCTCTCTTTCGGAGCTTCGATTTGATATATTATATGCCTTAATCCGATATCTAAACAAAAAGTTACGAATATTTGAAGATTGAATATTTTTAAACCAATTTTAAGTTATTTACTTAGATTAAGTTATAAATTTACTATGTTTAACTAATATAGTCGGCCCCCTCAATACGATCGGCCCCCTCAATACTTCTATCCTGGCTCCGCCCCTGGATGTATCGATGTTTTTCTTAAGAATGTCCAATTACCATCCAAAGTGCAACTTACAATCCAAGTATAAACACCATCAAGAAAAAGATAGTAGACACTTTAGAGGCCAATTTACAATCCAAATACATGGTGTTTACATCATTTAACTAAGATGTATGGTACTTCGGAATAGAGCAATCGTCTTGCGAGAAAATTTGTACATGCACAAGTGCGGGAGCAATCAATTATAAATGTAATGTGCTTCTGGGGTACAATGTCTTTTCCACGATAGATGGTAGGTGGCAGTGTACAATTATCATAGAAAAACACATGTAATAAGAGCACATAAATACTTTACGAACCTAAAATGCAGTGGGTCGAAATTACGTACAGAGCAAGCATGCAGGTCACTCGAAAAAGAGAGCACACATATGCAAGGAGGACCACTCGAAATTTTCTACTAGATCGTTCATGTGTTAGTGTTAAACCAGCCATCAAACGTGTGTGAGCTATTCATATATCATTCATACATAATTTTCATATCATCGGTCCATTGACTTTTTTGTACAAAGCTAATTTTTAATGGAGCTTATATTTGATGCCTTGGTGGCACTCTCTATATATATGGTGTCGACAGTTGACTTTCGCTTACTCACTAATTCACCATTAATACTAGTAGTTTGTGTTGCTTTTTTCGTGTTGTGTGAGCATTCAAGTCTTTGTGATGCTACACTTATATGCTCCAATTGTGTAGATCTATCCAAAGATGTATAACATATGTCATGTGAGATGTTGAATCATCGGATCATCGACCCATTGATTTTTTCATGTAAAAACCCAATCTTTCCTTTTACACATAAAAAACAGGTTTGACATTCTTAACAAAACCGACAAATGAAGAGTCCGATAAAATCATTAGCCGAAAAAACAAGGTTCGATTAACTTTGTAAACTGACCTTCTTTTTAACTACAAGAATCTTGAACTATCACGAAACACATCTCAACTAATTCTGTAACCGAGGTCTTGTTATTTAGTAAGAAGAAACTCATTTCAAGTAACACTTCTCGATTTCGGATATTAGTCGACAAGAGTTACGAATTTGACAAATTGGGTCATCCCGACTAGTTAGCTTGACCAAATAGAAGAAGTAACGATAACACTTGATGGAGACCACGACCTAACCCGAGACCGAAATCCCCCACACCATTTACCATTAGGTCCCCCATTTGGGGCCGTATTGTATTTTTCGGACCATGATTTTGGACGTCCACGGGTCAACAAGATTGACTAAACTTTTGCTAGTTAATTGAGAATATAAGCCCATTTTGGAGTCATCAGACTAGGCCCAAAGAAAAGCCCAAAGTTTGATGATCATGGTGGTTGTATGAAATGAATTGTTTTTTTTGGTCAAAGGTTGTATGAAATGAATTCATTGAATTGTCGGCATTTCCAAGCAGCTTTACAGCTGTCCGACAGTCGAGGTGGTCAACGAATGGCCGTTGCCACCAGCTCAGCCAATCACGACGGGCCACGTCACCACAATCTCACTTGAAAGTTGAAACTATCGCGGTGAGTGGGTAAAAGAAATTATAAACCTCTCTCAAACTCAACAACAACAACAACAATATTTACCCAGGAGAAACCCGCAAAAGCAGGATCTGGGGGGTCAGGATGGGGACATTCCAGACCTAGATGGAATGCGCCCAGAACGACCCAAGAGGAACACTCAACAAACTCAACTGAACAGCCTAAACACACGCATCTAATGCTAAGGCTAAAACGAGAAATCAAAGAAAAGAAAATCAAAGAAAAGAAAAGAAAGACAAAGCCAAGAGAATACTAAAACTAACAGAACAAATCAGTAGCTACGCCAAGCTCCACGAACAAGCAATTAGTTATCTAAAACCGAGATCTTCTCCCTCCAAAGCTCTCTGCACTGCACCAACTCGACAGAAATACCTAACAAGCCAATGTCCTGCTTTATGTTGTCTAACCAACGCTTCTTCGGACGGCCTCGAGCTCTTTTGTACACCTCTAACTCCAAACGCTCACACCTTCTGACTATAGCATCCGGACTACGCCTCTGAACATGGCCAAACCAACGGAGTCTCGTTTCTCGGAGTTTATCCTCTATGCTAGCCACCCCCAGTCTGCTTCTGATCTCCTCGTTCCTAATCTTATCCAACCTCGTGAGGCCACACATCCATCTGAGCATTCTCATTTCAGCGACTGCAAGCTTTTGTTCCTGGGCCTTCGTCGTAGGCCAACACTCTGCCCCATATAGAACCGCCGGCCTAATAACCAATTTGTAAAACTTTCCCTTGAGCTTGAGCGGAATCTTCTTGTCGCACAAAACCCCTGAAGCTGCTCTCCACTTTTGCCAACCTCTTTGAATTCGGGACCTAACATCCTCATCAATACACCCGTCATTTTGCAGAACTGATCCCAGATACTTAAAGCTATTCTTCTTCGCAATGACTTCACCTCCTAGCCGCACCTCACTCCTAGACTCAACGTCCTGACCGAAAATGAACTCCATATACTCTGTCTTGGTCCTACTCAGCCTAAACCCCTTGGATTCTAATCTCTCTCTCCAAGCTTCCAATCTGCTACCAACTGCAGCTCTAATCTCTCTCTCAAACTCCTCCTATAAATACTGAATTTACCGTCTCTCACATTTCACACTTCTACCCTCTTTCACTTGTTTAATTCATCTAGTGGCGGAATGGCGTCGAGGAAAGGCGAAGGCTTATCATCAAAGGCAAAGGTACGTCTGCTTTCTGGGAATTTAATTACCGCTTTATTTGTGTCATTTTACATTTGCCTTATGTTTTTGCATTCAACTCTGGCATACACTGTTATTGACTTTATTAACAAATAACCACAGTAAGAAAAAAAATTAGAGAAACTAGTGGTGCCCACCTTTCCTAATAGGGATGCTAATGGTCCGGTTCACATATTTTAAAATTTTAGTTTTGAATCGGGTTGGATTAAAAATTGATTTAAACAATCTGAGCTAACTTTCATTAAAAACAAGTAAATAAATAAACAAACCATAATGGCCCTCATTTTCCTTGGCTTGATTTGCCCTTAAACTATGTTCAAGTTGGTTAAAACCTTGTATCTGACAGAGTGCTTTTCATTATGTGGACTTGATTCCGGATCTAGAGGTTGTGTATGTAGATTTGGAACTAGAATTTGTGCATGTAAATTTGGATCCAGAAGATTAGAGTTTGCGTGTGCTTACGCTCCAATTAGCTCTTGTTCTAAATTGATTTCGGTTTGTGTACAAGATTACAAATTTGTGTGTATATATGATTACTAAGTCGATTTGAACTTTTTTCATAGCTAGTATAAAAATATTGTTGTTCAATCGGTTAACCCAAAACCGAACCGGCTGAACCGATTTTCTAAACGGCCATTTAACGAAGATTTGAGTATTTGACAAAGGGTAGTCAAGTTAGTATATAGAGTTGTGGATTAAGTGCAAAATGTCCCTTCATTTGTATGTGGCTGATAAATCAATATTGTGTAACTTAGGGATTTCTTGGAGTTGGAGGAAGAACACCCAGTCCTGATCGTCGTTCCACCGGGTCTGCTCGGGTGATGGGGTTCGATTTGTACGAGGACGTCATGGAGGACTATAACGTTAAAGAAGAGGTCGTCGAAGAGGTACCAACGAATCGACACCACGCGATTGGTACATTATCCACAGTGCCTTCGGTTCCCTTTGCTACGAGCACGTCCTATGTACCGCCATTTTCTCCAAAGCCGAGCATTGTTGAGCCATCTAATGCCAACCTCCTAGTACAACCTCATAGCCCCTTGGGAAACTTTGGTATATGGTTTAACTATATCTCATTTGTGATGTCTTGATTGAGTTTATCTTGTGAAAACGGAATATCGTAGTTAATTGTATATCCATCTATGGTTGGCTTTGCATTGATGTGCGAATTAGTGACTCCAACCACTGAGCCTTCCACTTCGATCGAGCCACTCCGCTATAGTGTGGCCAACGGATTGCAAGAACCAGTTGGACGGCACTACGAGATCCCATCCCGAGCCCTCGAGCCTCCTCAACAGGGATTTGGCGGCGGTCCGACCAACAATGATTTACTGGTTCATTATAACACACATATCGCCCATTATATATGGGATCATCCAAATGTAAGAACGTTTTTATTATTTCTTATTTATTTCATGTTGAAAAATACTAATATTTTTTTTTTTGCAATTTGACTAGAATGGAAAGATACTAAAATGTCACGCTCGGGGAGGTGCAATCGATGATTTGAAGGAGTTCGCCCAAAGTGCTAAAGAGCAACCATGGCTGACTCTAGTAGAGCAAAGCCATTTGTTGGGGTTAAGAGAATGGACATTTAGAGAGACTGATGAAGCATTAATTTCGGCATTTGTGGAGAGGTGGCACCCGGAGACGAACACTTTTCATTTTCCTTGGGGGAAATGACAATCACCTTGCACGACATCAAGCAAATTCTGCAATTGCCCATTGATGGGATGAAGTTGGATCCAAAGTTTAGCAATATGGGCGATGTACAATTACGGACGGTCATAGCTCAAATGTTCGGGTTTACGCTCCAAGACCTGAAAGAGCAGATCGCCTCCGACGGTGGAATCAACATCGTTAGGTTAAAGGCCTACCTACAAGATGCCATAATCAATGGAGGTAACCCGTATTCAATGACCTCCGCATATTTGTGTTTGCTCCTGGGTAATACTTTAATTCCGGATAAGTCTGGAAATGTTGTGCCTTACAAGCTGATGCACTTGTTGATAAACCATGGAGCGACCTCTCATTTTGCATGGGGTGCGGGTGCATTGTCATACTTATACAGACAATTGGGTATGGCTTCCCGCGAAAAGGCTGGTCAAATCAGCGGGTGCATGTATATCCTTCATGTAAGTATGAATAACTTTTGTTTGATTTAATTTATTTTATCGTAAATTTATAGAAATAATTCCTAAAATTATGTTAGAAATCTGATTACTTTGTAGGTTTGGATATGGAGGTATTTTCCTAGGTGGAGAGGTTGTTTGAGCAGAAGGGTCGGTCCAGGCCCCATTGCATACGAGGGAGATGGGAGTCGACATAGGAATGCCGATGACCTAAAAGATATAAGACTAGCCCTAGATCAAATGACTATGAACCTGGTAATTTAAGTTAGGCTACATAAATATGTGATTTGTTTGAATCAACATCTTACGTAGGCGATTCGATGTACATATTTATTTCGTCCAGGTGGATTGGATGCCATGGCCGAATTGCAAGCGGTTTAACTCTGGGGATTCATCACTCTCACGGTACAGAGACTTACTGACATACCTTGATATTCAAGAGCCTTATATGCCAGGGAGATGCTACAGACAAATGGGTTACGTCCAGAAAATTCCAGAGATCGAAGTTATCAAGCCTTTGGAGGTGAAGAGGACGGATAATTTGAGGCGATATCAATATGTCGTTAAGTTCAGCTCAGATGACGACCATTGGAAAAACCGCACCTACTACCTTATACCCGAAGGAGAGGAGGCTATATTTCCATATTCAGCGGCTGATAGTTATTTATCCTGGTTTAGGGGTCAGTCTCATCCGTACTTATTACCAACTTCCGCTGTTGATGTTCAAAACCAACCACCACCACAACCCTCGGACGTCGATATATATGGGGTAAGTAGCTTGATAGTTATTTGTTTAACCTTTTTGCATTTATATTAATACAGACTTGTAATATTATTTGAGGTTATGTAGCGCATGGCTTACATACAAGGAGTGGTTCGTCACTACCGGAAATACGTGCACCTGGGTGGATGGGGAGTCGACTTTCTTAATGATATTGAGGCGGGATTGACCGGCCCTACTCCTCGTGCTCAACCCAACTGGCGTCCAATTCACCCTCCATCACACTACTTATTATAACCAATATTGATTTGTATTTAATTTTTATAATCCGTAGTGACTATAGTTTTTAAAAGTCTTTGTTGTAGGAGAACAATTTATTAATTAATTGTGTGTTTAACATTAGTAATTTAAAAAAAAAACACTTATGTTTAATGGGTTCTCGTATTTATGTATTTAATATTACATATTATAATTCAAAAAGTAAAAGGATAGAGCTACAAATCCATTTCACATAGTGCAAATACATATAATCCCAATTTAACAGAAGCTAGTAGATAACCCATATTTCAACCCTCTATAGGAGTTCAATGATACAACATAATTGCTTGAAATTCCTCTCCGGTCTCCCTTACCGTGCTTTTGAAGGCCAATCAAGAAAAGCCTATGCTCCTCAGATGTCCAGGGTGTTCCTGCCAAACCAGTTAAAGAGGACACAATAGTTAGGTGCTATAATTCTCATTGCAATACCAGAAGAACAAAGTGTATAAAGCCGAAAGTTGACATTTAAAAGATGAACCATACATAGAAGAGAGGAAAAACAACAACAATTTGAAGAGTAATTTACACTATTTGAAGAGTTCAAAACCATTGGCCTACCGAAGTAAAGAAGCTACATCATTTGGGAAGTCAATGTTAAAACAAAACATTTCCCCTTTATCAATGCATCCATGTTCCTAAAACAAAGCATCACTTGAAGAAGAATCTAAGCAGGCATATCCTTGTGGCTTTTTATAGAACCAATAGATCAACAATCCAAGAGAGAAATGATGATATCCACAAGAGTAGCTACATCTAAAAATCCAATCTGCAAACAAATCAAAGTTTGTGATAATGCGTTGGTGTTAAACCAGCCATCAAGCGTGTGTGAGGTTTTCAACTTTTCATGCATCATGCGTACATAATTTTTATATCATCGGTCCATTGACTTTTTTATGTACAAAGCTAATTTTTAATGGAGCTTATGCCTTGGTGGCACTCTCTATATGGTGTCGACAGTTGACTTTCGTTCACTTCCTAATTGGCAGAATACATCAACAGACCCCCGTATTTACAACTTTTTTCCCATTGGACCCCTGTACAAAAAATTGTTCAAATAGACCCTTGTACTGCCCCCGATTTTGCATATTGAACATTTTTGCCGACGTGGACAAACGCGTCGGTTACAAACGCGGGGTGAAGTGCTTATATGTGCTGACATGGAATAAAAAAAAATTAAAACACAACTTCCCCGTCTCCGCCCGTCCGCCAAATCGATTACTAATTCTTTTTTTTTTTGCTAAGTTATGTAATGATTAAAAATGAAAGTTTAATCACACTTTGTAACGAAGAAAGGAAAAGTTATGAGACAAAGATGTAAAGAAAGTTAAAGTAATTGCCTGTCAAATTTAATCGTCCCGCTTTCATCAAAAAATACATATCCGACCGTCCGCCATTGTTGCCTGGCCATCCTCGAAGCTTCAAGCCTGCAACCGTGATTCCCGATCTCCGCCCTCCTTCCCGACCGTGTCCCCGTCGTCACACCGGACTGCCGCCGTCGTCTCAATATCTGAACATGCCGCCCGGTTGCTCGACCCGCTCTCATCCCCACCCGAATAATAGCCATCAGACCCGGACCCGGACCTGCCCCAGTTTTCATCAGCCCGTCTTCTTACGTGGTGTAGTCGCCGGAGAACAATCGGGATCCGAGCTAGAAAATTAAAAGGGATCCGAGCTCCTCCGCCGCATCTGACGATTGCTCTCCCGTCCCTCCCTCGCCGGAGATCCCCCTCGCGGATCTGGCCCAGCCTCGGAGGAGCGAGGGCGTTCCGAAGAGTGAAGTTGGAGGAGCGAAGTCAGAGCGAGGTCGGAGTGACGTCGGAGCGAGAGAAAGCTCCGGATCAACTCGGATCTGAAATTTGGTTCCAGATCTGCTCGCATTCGCTTAGAGCAGTAGTGGCAGCGTCCAAAGTAAGCTCCGGTGACACCGCACTTGGAGTCGTCGGCGGATCCACAGTTCCTCTTCAAGAGAGGGGGCTTACCGGCGGAGGAGAGGTTCGAGATCTGGAATCCGGAGGACATCGACGGCGTCACGCTGTCCGTGTCGTCGGTGATCGACGACATGAACGAATTGGCGGCGGAAATTGCCGGCGCCGACGCGAATTGATGGTGGTGGAGCCTTCCTTGCACTCGATCGGTGGAGTTTCCGGCAAATTGGACGGTGTTTGGTAAGGTAAGGGAGGGAGGCGCTGTGATATCTGAGATCCGGTGTAGGCTCGTGTGAACGCAGATGTGTGTGGCTTGGTGTCTGAACTCGGGCTGGTTTTACGCCTCTTCTGCTCCGGAGGGGCATTTGGCGGTGGCGGCGTGACGACCGGATCGCGCCGGTAACGGGAAATGAGCGTGGCCAGTTTCTGGTCCGGTCGAGGACGCCACATGCTTTTTTTTTCGGTCAAAGAGGGCGCCACATGCTTTTTTTTTCGGTCAAAGAGGACGCCACTTACGTGGTGTTTCATATGAAATTTTAAAACGTGGCAAAGGACATGGCAAACTGGTATTACGTGGCAGAGGACATGGCAATTATTTGGCAAAAAAAATGACACGTAAGCGCGCGTGTGTTTCACGAAGCCGAGCTAATTTAATGAGGGGTTCAATAGGTCAAAGCGCGGGGGATACAGGGGTCTAATTGGACATTTTTTTGTACAGGGGTCCAAGGGGAAAAAAGTTGTAAGTACAGGGGCCTATTGATGTATTAAGCTCTTCCTAATTCACCATTAATGGTAAGTCTTTGTGATTTCGACCCAAAAAAAAAAGTCTTTGTGATGTCACACTTAGATGCTTCAACTATGTAGATTTATCCAAAGATGTATACATTTGTCATGTGAGGTATTGAATCCTCGGATCATCGACCCATATTGACTTTTCATGTACAAACCCAATCTTTCCTTTTATACATGGAAAAAAAACAAGATCGACATTCTATACATAACTAACAAATGGAGAGATAGATTAAACCAGTAGCCGAAAAGCACAAGGTCCGTTTAACTTTGTGCACTAGGCCTTTTTTTTAACGACGAACCCACTTTAGATGATAAATCTTGAACTACCACGAAACACATCTCAACTAACTCCGTAAATGAGGTCTTGTTTTTTTTTACCGAGAAGAAACTCATTTTAAGTGACACCTCTTGATTTCGGATCGTAGTCGACAAGAATCACGAATTCGACAGATTGGGTCATTCCGACTAGTTAACTTGACCAAATAGAAGAAACAGCGATAACACTGGACGGAGACCGCGACCCAACCCGAGACCGAAATCCCCCACACGGCCACACCATTCACTATTAGGAACCCCCATGTGGGGCCTTATTTATTTTTGGGACCTTGATTTTGCACATGCACCGGTCAACAATATTGACTATAATTTCTGACCAAAAAAAAAAATATTGACTATAATTTTGCCAGTTAAATGGGAATATAAGCCCATTTTGAAGTCATCAGACATTAGGCTCAGAGAAAAGCCCATAAAAGACTTGGAGTTTACCGGCCCAAATAGAAAAAATAACCAATAGTCAGTAAATTGACGTGACAAAAACAAAACAGAGCGACAGCCATTCTGTATCGGGCTCATTTCCAAGGAGTTTTGCTGCTTTTGCAGCTGCCCGACGGTCGAGGTGACCGACGGAAATGGCCGTTGCCACCAGCTTCAGCCAATCACGACGAGCCATGTAACCACAGTCACTTGAAATCGTAGCCTTGGGTGAGTAAAAAACATTTATAAATCGCTCTGTAAACTCCTCCTATAAATACTGAATTTTTAGTTTTTTACCGTCTCTCACATCTCACACTTCTTTCACTTGTTTCTCTCAAAATCTAGTTCAACTTTGGTGGGATGGATTCAAGGAGAGGCGAAGGCTTTCTATCAAGGGCAAAGGTACGTTTGCTTTCTGGGAATTTAATTACCGCTTTATTCATTTCATTTTGCATTCAACTTTGACTTACACTGTTATTCACTTTGTTACCAAGTAGCTACAGTAGCAAAAAGGAACAAGTAGAGCCCACCCTTCCTAATAGGGCTGCTAATGGTCCGGTTCACATATTTTAAATTTCCAGTTCTGAATCGGGTTTGGATAAAAATTGATTGAGAGGTGTGAATTAAGTGCAAAATGTCCCTTCATTTAGTCATAGGGTTTATCTTAATTATATGCTCTATTATGTGGCTGATAAAACAGTATTGTGTAACACTGTAACTATAGGGATTTCTTGGAGTTGGAGGAAGTACACCCAGTCCCGATCGTCGTTCTACGGCGTCTGCTCGGGTGATGGGGTTCGATTTGTACGAGGATGTCATGGAGGACTATAACGTTAAAGAAGAAGTCGTCGAAGAGGTACCGACAAATCGACACCATGGGATTGGTACATTCTCGACAACGCCTTCTTCATTTGTCGAGAGAGGATTCGGTTATACTCCGCCTTCAGTTCCCTTTGTTGCGAGCACGTCCCATGTACCGCCATTTTCTCCACATCCGAGCATTGTTGATCGACCGTCCAGTGCCAACCCGCTAGTACAACATTATACCCCCCTTGGAAACTTTGGTATGTAGCTTAATTGTATCTCATTTGTGATTGCTTGATCGTGTTTAATTAACAAGTTGAAAAATTATGGTTGGTTTTGTATGATGTGCGAATTAGTGACTCCAACCACTGAGCCTTCCCACAATGGTGGAGGGAGCCAGAACCGAGCTGCGGAGAGCAGGGCAGCGGATATGAATGCTCGGGTCGGATATGGGGGCGGGCCTATTGACACTACTCTTTTAGTCAACTTCGACACGCATGTTGCAAGGTCGAGGTGGGATAACCCGGAACAAGTAAGAACATCGTACAATCGTTTAGTTTTTTCCTCGGATTTTTAGCTTAGTTCTTAGCTTATTTCTCGGTTGCAATGTTCCTAGGAGAACAAAGTTTTGAGATTGCATATGCGAGGTGGCGCAATTGATTTTTGGTCTAAGGGAGATAGGTTGGATCCTCAACAACAATGGGTGGGCATTGCCGAGCAAAGTGGATTGATGGGGTTACAGAATTGGGCCTTTAGGGAAACAGACGAAGCTTTGGTTTCTGCGTTTGTCGAAAGATGGCATCCAGAAACTAACAGTTTTCATTTCCCTTGGGGAGAGATGACAGTTACACTGCATGATGTTCACTTCATTCTAGGTCTACCGTTGGATGGAGTACGAGCATCCACAGAGTTGTCACACTTGGATGACTGTGGACTACGAGCACGTATTAGCCACATGTATAACCTATCGACAGATGAAGCGAAACGATTGCTTTACAAGAGTGGTGTGAATATTAAACTAATGAACCATCTGCTTGATGCCATGCGGCTGAACGGAGGTAACCCAGATCACATTGCGTCGGGATATTTGCTCGAATTACTTGGAAGTACTTTGTTTTTAGACAAATCCGGCGATGCGGTGATGTATAGAATCATGCACCTATTGTTGGACCATGATTTGACACCGAAGATTGCATGGGGGGCCGCTGCATTGGCTTACTTATATAGGCAACTTGGAATGGCGTCGCGTGCTCAAGCTAAACAACTCGGTGGTTGTTTGTTCATACTACATGTGAGTGCCTTGAATTTTTTCAAAAGAGTTCGCTCCATGTTTGTTTATATGTCTAACATTTCTATTTATGTTTATAGAATTGGATTTGGAGATACTTTCCAAGGTTTAGGGGTCATCTAAATTGTAACATTACTTTGATGCCCGGAGAGTACGTGCGAGATCAAGGTCGAAACAGAAACACAGAGTCGTTGGCAAACCTTCGCCATACACTAGACTTGACAAGGATGCAAGAGGTAAGTCCCCTTAAATGAAGTAAATATTAATCTTTGCTTCAACGTGTTACACTAGTAAATGCAAAATATTATTTTTGTACAGATTAACTGGATGCCATGGCAGCCTGTCCTCGATTTTACCGATGGAGAAATTGCACTCTCGAGGTATAGAGGTTTGTTGACATTTCTCAACATTAAGGAGCCTTATATGCCTGAGAGATGTTATGGACAATATGGTTGGCACCAATCTATCCCCTTACGAGAGGTAATAAGGCCAAAGCATTGCGTCCGAAAAGAGAGCTTGGGTTGGAACCATTACGTAGTCATCTTTGATCCCGATGATGACCGTTGGGAACAACGACGACTTTACCTAGAGCCCATTGGTACATTGGCCAAGTATCCCTATTCCATGGATGTTGAATACGAGAAGTGGCATCTACGACGCACTCATCCGTTTCTATTGAGTACTTCGGCTGAGGAATTGGCGAACCACTCCCCGCAAGCACCCCCTGAGTTGGATATCTACGCGGTTCGGACCCAACGACTCGTTATTATTATTCGATTGTTTATTCTAGTCTCTTTAATAACAATGTCTACATTAACGCAACGAAAATTTCATTTTGATCGACAGCGAATGGCTCATGTTCAAGGCATTGTGCGAGAATTCTCCCAATACAAGGGTCATGGTGGTTGGGGGGCCGAGCTTTTGGTCCGACTGGAAGCGGTAATTCTAGCTCCGACGGCTCCATCGCCGCCTCCTCTAGCGTCGACTCAACGGAGAAGGCGCTCTCGATCCCCGCCACCCTTTCAACCCTCGCATCATAATGCTACGGACTTTCATAACTAGACTAGATTGTTGCTTAGTTTTAGTTCTTCTTGGTTTTATTGTGCTTTTCAGTTTTCCTCAGTGTACTTGTAAAGTTTTACCACCTATCAGTTTAATGTCGCAATTGAATTATATATCCATTATTGTTGCAATTGCGCTTTTGATTTGAGTTATAGCTCTAACTAACGGGTCAAGTACTCAAGTAGTTGGCCTTGTAGCCGAAGAACTGTTGTTCAATGGGTCCATGCCAAGTTGCCAACCTTACAACTATATCTTTTCATCATTAGAAAAAAATAGTTCAGTACGATTTATTAAATTTGAACAAGTGTAAGATATGGCACAAAAAGTCCTTGTGATGAAGACAAAATAATACTCCCTCCGTTTCACAATAAGTGTCGTTTTAGCTCTTAACACAGTTTTTAAAAAAAGCAATCATTTACTTTAAAACTTACAATTTTTTCTTAATCTTTCCACTCATTACATTTTTTCGGTCAATGCATAAACAACTTTAGTCAACAAATACACATTCCAATAAAATTATCATCATTCACCCCTATTAAATCACTTTGAAAACCTAAAACGACACATATTATGAAACAAATTTTAAGTACTAAAACGACACTTATTATGAAACGGAGGGAGTAATATTGTATCGTATAAGTGACTTGATTACTCTGTATAATGAAATCATCATTGCCATGCCCATGACATTATATAACAACAAATCATCAAATCAACAAATTAAAATGATATAGTTAATATAAAATATTACGGAGTATTTAAAAACTGTGTTATTGGAAAGAATCGTACCAAATGGAGTGGATATTAAAATATTATAAAAACTATGTTTACTTACGGTGCTACACTGATTAGGTTTTTTGGCTCTAAAATCAAGTAACTATAGCCAATTAGCCAGCTTGCTAAACAATATGGTGACTTAAATGATAAATCTATATATACGTTTTGTTTTCTTTAATGTTTGTCTTGTTCATGTCTGCGGGCACTTAATCGATCGGTTAAGCTAATAGGGTAGTATCCAGAGGTCTCCGATTCGACTCCCATGAGTAATACCCTCGACCAAAAAAAATGTTTATCTTGTTCGTTTTTCCATTTATATAATCATGTGGAGAAGCAAAGAATATTTAAAACATCATATTCGGCCCAAGAGTAACGTTTGGTCAATCAAGCAAAGTTGTTATCCATTCCCACACACCAAAACAACTTTTAATTATTTTAAATAGTACTTCCTCCGTTTCAAAATACATGACCATATAACAACTTTTGCTTGTTTCATAATACTTGACCATTTCACAATTTTTTTCCATCTCTTTCCATCTATACCCCTAATAATTATCTTTATCATAATCATTACACTTTTTCATATTTCTCTAAACAAATGATTAACTCTACATTTGATAGGGGCAATATAGGAATAACATTTTTTTCTTAATATATGTGCAATGTTCAAATGATCATGTATTTTGAAACGGAGGGAGTATCATATCCACTTAGATAATTTTTTTTTTTGAGAATTAAATAATTGTTTTTAGTCATAATAAATGTCATTTATATAATCTTAGCTTTTATTTATAAAAAAAGGGCAAAAGAACGCAGAGCGAAACTCTTAATGTGTATTGGGCAACACAACCCAGAACGAAGCTCTTAATTATCTCTCCCATGGCGCCCACTAAAACCTCCCCGTAAACCAGGCCAAAAATCCATCCCTTTCCCCACTTTGATACTTAATTTCTGCCGACAGAAGAAATTCTCCGATTTTGCTGTGAACAGTGAGCTCTCTCAATCGGATTAGGATGAATCGGAGAAGGGAAGCGAACTGGCGAAGAGTAGGGAAGTCGGCCCAAGCCTTTTCTGCCCACGCCTTGCTCTTCTCGTTCACCCTCCTGCTCGTTCTCAAGCTCGATCATGGCTTCTCGTGCTCTTGGTGGTAGGGTTTCCAATTCACTATCGCAAACCCTTACTTACAATTCAATAATTTTTCAAAGGAAGCGCCTTTATTGAACTTTTTGCTAGTTTTAGGTTCCGTGTGATACTTGAATTGATTTTTCCTCTGATATCTTGATCGGAATTACGTCATCTTTGGCTGGGGATTTTGGGGAATAATGGTGCTGAATAGAACTTTTGCTCAGTTCTTCAATTCAGTTGATTTGAAGTTTTGAAATTATATTCATGTATCTGCGTGATTGTTTTTTTTGTGCTATTTATTATCTTAGGAATGGGAGCTTGAGAAATAGGGTTGCTGTTATAACTCATTAGTAATTTGGGAACAGCAAGAATTGCCATTGGCCTTTGAAGGTTGAAGCTTTCTAGTTGGATATAACTGGTTTTGATTCAACTGAGATGTTAGTCAAAGTAGAGGAACTGTCGGTCATCTTTAATCTCGGTAGAACTACTAGAACTATGTTGAATGAGAAGAGTCCATGAAAGCAATGAGTTAAGCAAGTGAGATTCAAGGTCTTTTTGCCAACTGAAAAATTCTAAGTATTATTAAGGCTACATACAATGAGTTGCATTGCATAACAGTTATCACTGTAATGGTTTTGTTTTAACTTCATTGTTGACGTTCTGCTTTGCAGGGTAGTCTTCTTCCCGCTATGGCTATTCCATGCAGTAGTTGTCCGAGGCAGATTCTCGTTACCAGCTCCATCCGTTCCACATGATCGTCATGTATGGATATATCCCTGGCTGTTCTTTCATAAGTTTGTGAAATTTGATGAGTTTGTTGCTGTATTAATGACTACTAGATAAAAAGGAATAATTGGCATTCATAACATGCTTCTTTGTAGTGGGCTCCATGTCATGCTGTTGCAGCTACACCACTTCTGATCGCCTTTGAACTGCTCGTTTGTATATATCTGGAGACCTCTTACGGTACAGTACTGTCATGTAATGCATTACCAAAGGTGAAAATAGTCATTATTGGTTTGGGTTTCCCATAATCATAGTACCATAGGCCATAAGTGCCTTCCTTGGTTTGCTTCAGTCTTCAGCATGCCTAGTTAAGTATTTAATAGGGAATCAATTGATTTTTGTTTATTAACTTATTTCTCCGTTCATATGACACGCAGTATGCAAAAAACTACAATGTTACTCACGAACAAAATGGCCCATCGAGAAATATAATAACATGAAAAGGTTTTTTTTAGATCATGCTGAAAAATATCAAAAATGGCCCTTTTCTTTTCTGTTTGTGAGATCTAAGCTTATAGATTTTTTTTTCTAACACTAATCATTTGCAGCTGTAAACTTGAAGATTGTTTTCCTACCTCTAATGCTCTTGGAAATATTTATTCTGATAGACAACTTCAGGTATCACCCTCTGCAATTTTCTACTGGTTCATGATATTTTATATATATCAATGCCTTTACCTGCTTCCTGAATCAATCCATGCTATCACTACTTGGGATCTTGATTCTTAATTAAAAGTAATTCTTATATATCAAAACAGGGGTTAAAAATTAGCCAATCTTTACTGTCTTAGCCTTTTGCAAACGTTATGTATTATTTGCTTTACAGAATGTGCAGAGCACTTATGCCTGGAGATGAGGAGAGCATGAGTGATGAAGCTATATGGGAGACACTTCCTGTAAGTACTCCTTCAATATTAACAGTAGGAGTTTAACCCTTCTGTTATAGGACTTCACTACATAGTTGGACTGGAGTAACTTGTCTTATAGGGAAAATAAAGAATGGCAAAACAAACTGATTGCTCAAGTTACTCACTAAATTGCCCATTTAAAACACTGTAGCTCTCCTCTTTGTACTAAGAAAGTAAGAAGGTAGTAGGCAATGATAATGGCTATCCTGTTTTGCAGCATTTCTGGATTGCTATTTCTATGGTCTTCTTCCTTGCTGCTACGCTGTTCTCGGTCTTAAAGCTATCCGGTACTGTTTTATTTATTCATAATCATGCCAAATAATGTGGGGCATTTATATTTTTGTTCTAGGTGTTTTGAGAATATAAGTTGGCTTAGTTGTATAGTGATTAATCACTGCTAGAACCAACTGTAGTCATACTTTTTTATTGTTAAAACTTTGTTATCATTATTCCTCATTATTTCAGCTCACTATCTTTCTTATCTTATTGTAGAAGTGCATTATCCTCATCTTGTTAACTGGCATCAGATTGATTTTTTAGATATGACAAGCTGCATATGGTCTCAACTCTTGACATTAGCCTTTATTTCCTTTTGGGTACGAAGATGCAAAAGTTCTGAATCTTTGAGCTGAAACTGCATTTCTACAGTGAATAGTGTGCATGCTAAAGCAAAGGGGGAAAAATGCTCCTCGCTTACTAATTTTCAAATGCATGATTTTTAAGGGTGCCTACTTGTTACAAAATTTGAGGCTTTTTTAGTCCTTTCTTTTATGGCATAGATTAGTTCCTGGCATTAAGTAATATTGGTCATAAATATTTAGATCTGCATCCATTGCTGCCTCTTTTAGTTGCATAGAAGAATATTAAACATTTTATTGAAGTCATACATATTGATTTGTCCCTTATTCTTCCTCCAAACTTCATCCATCAATTCCTGCAGGTGATATTGC
The DNA here is from genome assembly GCA_934048045.1 of Polygonum aviculare. NCBI lineage: Eukaryota > Viridiplantae > Streptophyta > Magnoliopsida > Caryophyllales > Polygonaceae > Polygonum > Polygonum aviculare. Next base: position 2,461,414 of record OW204024.1, read on the forward strand.
TGCGTTAGGATGGTGGGACTTGTTTATTAATTTTAGGTACTAATAATCTCTATTGTATCTTCACGATAAACTATTACATGCATGGTTTTTTCTCGTGGTTTCATGTATATGCTGTTTCAAAAGTGAATAATAGATTAAGTGCTGAATTGTTTTCAACAGTATTGGCGAATGCTTTGCTTTTCTTGTCTGCACAAAATGGTCAAATCCTATGATTCATAGACATTCTCGAACGAGAGAGCCTAGTAGCTCATCATCTTCCACAATTGGGTATCTCGACTGGACAAGTGGTTTCGTTGTTCACTCAGAAGACAGTCCAAACCAGGGTGGAATTTGTGGTTTGCAGGATATAGGAGGTCATGTTATGAAAATTCTGATAGTTGCTTTTCAAATTCTTCTTTGCATGTCTTTGGAGGTACGTCTTGTTTTGAGCTCAATCTTATATGGCTCAAGCGTTTGAAGGAAAATAACCTTATTCTTGGTTGAAATTCAGGGAACTCCAGCTAAAGCTAGAGATATGCCCATTCCAGTAATTTTCTCTCCCCTTTTCCTCTTGCAAGGGGTCGGGGTTCTCTTTTCGGCATCACGGTTGGTTGAAAGAATTGTTCTTCTACTCAACAGTGATGCTAATTCAGGAAGATATTTTACATTTTCTTCACGAGTCCGTGAGTCCCTTGAGTTTATGGTCCGTGGTTCCAGGTAGATTTGACATGGTTCGCTATATATACTTATGATTCCCTGCTCTTTGCAAAAGTGTCCTTTTAACACATACACATGTAGATTCAAATATATAATTTATATACTTCACTCTAGGCTTCTCGGGTGGTGGTCAATAGATGAAGGAAGTAGAGAAGAACAAGCATGGCTTGTGCATGAAGGTGCATCTGGGTTAGTGCTCTCTCTATGCATTTGTTCAGTGTATTTGCTCACATGTGTTATATTTATACATTAGAATTATAGGCTCATAAAAATGCAAAATCCAGTATGATGACTGTTGCTGTTAAATGGAACATTGATAGCTGTACGCTGAAGTGTCTTAACAATTTATATGCACACACTAGCAACAAGTATGCAGAATCCTATAACACGTACTATTCTTGAGCCTTTGGAACCCGTGCAGATACAATACTTTTTGCAACTTTTCGCCTGATGTTGTGAAGAAAATGCCAAAGAAGGAACTTGCAGAGGAGGTGAGTACTTATCTTCCAAGTATCTATAATATATGCAGGGAAGGGAAATCAAAACTTGTTGAAAGGCGAAATTTCCTCGGAGCTAATAATAATTCATTATACTGCAGGTTTGGAAACTCCAAGCGGCATTGGGTGAGCAGACTGAGATCACAAAATTTAGTCAGCAAGAGTATGAAAGGCTTCAACATGTAACTTTTCTCTTCTCTTTAACAATATTCTTTTCTTGCAGTAATGTTCTTAACCATACAGGTGAATTAGTTTTTAAAGAACACAAGTTTTGTACTTGTTAATTGCATTTATGTGTTCACTGGCATGATATTTTCCTAATACTTACTGCTGTAACATTGTCCAGGAAAAGGTTCTGTGCAGAGTTTGTTTTGAGAGGGAAATTGCAGTTGTGTTACTCCCTTGCAGGCATCGTGTTCTCTGCAGGTGACTCTTTTTTTGGCTTCACGTTGTTGCATCTTTTTTATTTTATCTTGTGGGCAATTTCTGTTTAAATAAAGAATATTGTTATTTTTGCAGTTCATGCTGTGAGAAGTGCAAAAGGTGTCCAATCTGTCGAGTCTCCATCGACGAACGCCTGCTCGTATACGATGTATAGCCTTAGCTCTCTGAGGAGAAAGATAAGCAGTTGATGAATGTTGGCGATTTTAGAAACCAGCAACAGGGTGTGTTCTTTTGGAGCAGTCTTTAAATGCTCATCATGTAACTTGCAAATTTTTATCTGTCCATTTGTATATATGAAGACCAATAGTGTGAAGGGTTTGACAAGTAGACAGGTGAAAAGAAAGAAAATCAAACAAGCTTGAATTACTGTTAAACAGATTGTGTTGCTGGGCTGATCTTTTTAATTCCACTGCTCAATTTGCTGTCGTTTGTGTCATCCAGTTTGTGTTTACTTTTTTTTCGGTCAAGGGAGAAGACCCCGATCAATTATTTATATTAGTGGCCAAAATGTTTCTTGGGTGGCCAACCCCATTAACATCATTCTCAAGCAACAAAAGAACCTCAGAGGGAGGAGTACATAACACATGATTTCCGACCGGGAAGGAGTGGGCGAGACCGGCAAGCTTGTCGACCACTGAATTCGCCTCTCTAAAGATGTGTCGGAATTGGAGGTTCCAATTCCTACGGGTAAAGCCTTGACATCGACGAGTCAGGCTGGCAAGCGGGTGATGATCAGGAACTTTGGATTGGAGAAGCTGGGTAGCGAGCAAGGAGTCCGTCTCGACTACGATGTTTCGACAGCCATGATTCCAGGCGGCTTGAATGCCGTGGAAAATGCCCCATAGTTCAGCGGCGGGGACCGTGATGATTCCAAGGTTGCAAACAAAGCCTTCCACCCATCGACCTTGGTCGTCTTGAAGGACCCCCCCGGCTGCGGCCCTGCCTTGAACGACCGAACCGTCGGTATTAAGCTTGTACCAGCCACTGTCCGGTTTGGCCCAAGCGATGATGGATTCGACTCTAGCGTTCTCGATGGTGTTCTTGGTACAATGGGCCCCGTGAGCTTCCTTGCTGTTATCCACATAGCGGCGAATGAATGCGACTTTGTCTGTTGGGAGAGAAGCGCCACCAAAGATCTTGATATTTCTCCATTTCCAAAGACACCAGACAGTGATTGCGAAGACAGTGGCGCTGGCTTGATCGCCCCCTAGCACGTACAGATTCTGGAGATTGCTGATGGCCCAGTCCACAGGAGAGGCTTCGTAGAACCCCTGCCGAGCTTCTTGGGGAACCAGACGGTCCCAGACCTCCCTCGCCAGAGAACAATCACGAAGGACATGAATAGCCGTCTCGTCCGAGGTGCCACAGTGGCTGCAAGCTGCAGTTCTAGCCATGTGGCGACGATAACGCTCTGCATTAGTGAGAATCCTTCCTCTTGCGACAAGCCACAAGAAAGTTCGAGTTCTCTCAGGCACTTGCGTCTTCCAAATGAGCTTGAACAAGAGTCGGAGCTGCTGTGGTGGTGGGGGGTCGTCATGTTGAATCCCATATCCACTCGAGACTGTGTAGTAGCCATTCGCACTTGGCTCCCAACACGAGTTGTCCTTGAAATCTGCATCATCCACAATCATAACATTAGCTAGTTTTAGGAGGGAGTTTGGAGAAAGAAGATTGTTGAGGGTGGCCCAATCCCATCCTAAGGATGGGGACCAAAACTCCCTGACTGTTTTGTGGCGCAAGGTAGGGACTGAATTGTAACCCACTTCAGAGGATAACGGTTCTGGATTGAGCCAAGAGTCCTCCCAAAAACGAACCGACTCCCCGTTACCGATGTTCCAGCGAATTCCTTTGTACACAACTTCCCCAAGGCTCCATTTAATTCCTCTCCAAAGCGCCGAAGGTGGCCTGCTTGCCGTTTGAACGAGTCTTCCATTGGAGATACGCAGCCCGTACTTAGCAAGAATAACGTCCCCCCAAATACCCGCGGTCCCCGTTATCAAACGCCAACCTAATTTCCCGAGAACGGCTGCATTCATCTCCCTAGCGGAACGAATGCCCAGCCCCCCGTCCTTCTTTGTTTTGCAAATGTCAGCCCATGAGACTAGGTGAATCCTCTTGGAGCCTTGAGTATCACCCCAAATGAAAGATCTATTTAACTTGTCACATTCGTTCCATATAGAAGAAGGAAGCTTGAAGGATTGCATCGAGTAGTAAGGGAGAGTCGAAAGCACCGATCTTGAAAGGGTGACTCTTCCCGCAAGGCTTAGGGATCGACATTTCCATCCTGCGAGCTTGGCATTCATCCGGGCCAACAGGTTGTCGAATGTGTGTTTGGAAATAGGCTCGTGAATTGACGGCACCCCCAAGTAACGCCCCAGGTTTCTAGTGACTCTGAAACCGCTAATGACCTCTAACTCATTGGCCATGTCTCTGCTGCAATTGGCCGACACAAATATTCTTGATTTCTCGTGACTGACTTTCTGGCCCGAGGCTCTACAAAACCGGTCCAAGCAATCTAAGACTGTTCGAAGCTGAGCAGGCGAAGCTTCCGCCATTACGATGATATCATCTGCGAAGAAAAGGTGTGAGAGAGGCGGGGCTCCCCTGCATAGGACAATCGGCTTCCAGGCCCCATGCTCCACTTCTGCATCAATAATCTGGCTGAGTTTATCAAGGGCGAGAACGAAGAGGTACGGAGAGAGGGGATCGCCTTGTCGAATGCCTCTTTCTGGAGTGAATTCTCTAGTGACTTCGCCATTCCAAAGGAGCCGCATTTTGGGGGTAGTAATGCATTCTTTGACCCATCCGACCCATTGTGAGGGCAGCCCAGCGTCTTCAAGAGCTTCCAGGGCAAAATCCCACCTCAATCTATCAAACGCCTTCGCAAGATCCAACTTAAGCAACATCCATCGCTTTCCTGACCTCTTGGACTGCATAGAGTGAATGATTTCGTTGTAGAGAGCGGTGTTATCGGTGATCGATCGGCCCTGATTAAAACTGTTTTGGCAGGGGCTGACTAGCTGGGGCATGAGCGGTTTCAGTCTATCAGCGAGAATCTTTGTGATAAGTTTGTAAGTGACGTTGCATAGACTTATGGGGCGAAACTGAGTGATCCGTTCCGGAGAGGTCACCTTCTCCATCAAAGAAATAAGAGTATCATTGATGCCAGCCGGAAGAGTGCTACTGTCAAAGAAATCATAGATAAGCTGAACCACCGAATCCTTCACCGTTTCCCAACATGTCTTATAAAAGACGGGTTGGAACCCATCAAGACCCGGTGCTTTATAAGAGCCCATCTGATTCAAGGCGTGTTTAACTTCTTCGTGGGAGACCTGCGCTGTCAAGTGTTCTACTTCTGGCCTTTGGAGCGGAGCAGCCATCCTTCTCGGAAGCTTGAGGACGGTCCCATGTTGATCCTGCAAAGAATATAGATTAGAGAAGTGCGAAATGGCAAGGGACTCTAAATCAGCATTATTTGAAATCCAAGAATCATTAAAATCTTTAAGGCATGACACTCTCTTCCGGGTTCGCCGGATGACGGTACTGAGATGGAAGAAATGGGTGTTCCGGTCTCCGAGGGCAAGCCAATCCTGGCGAGCCTTTTGGTACCATAACACCTCTTCTTGATCAAGGACCAGGGCTAGATCTCTTTGAAGCTCCGCCTCCTGTTGAATGAGCCGGTCACATGCCCCACGACTAATCTGAAGTTGGATTTTGGTAATCTTGTCAATGAGGACGCTTTTCCGGCGGTGGATGTTCCCGAAGACTGCTTTGTTCCAATCAATGAGACTGATTTTTAGGTCTTCAAGGGCCGAGCTGACGATGATGTCTGATCTCCAACTCGAATTGACGAAGTTACGGAAGTCAGGATGGCTGATCCAAGCAGCTTCAAAGCGGAAGGGGCGCCTGGTGTTTCCGCCTTTTCCAAAGCCGTCAAGGCTAAGAAGCAGAGGATTGTGGTCGGAGCAAAGGGCTGGAAGGTGCTTCACCGCAGCTTCACTCCAACGGAGACGACCCGCCATATTAGTAAAGAACCTGTCAAGCCTCTTAGTAACCCAGGTTGCTTTCGTTTTGCCTCTTCGCCAAGTGAACCGAGGCCCTATAGATCCCATATCGATGAGATTGAGATTGTTGGCCCATTGGACGAATTTGTCTGTGTCTTCGGACAGCCTTCCAAAGCCCCCTTCTCTTTCGTCTATGGCCATGATGCAATTAAAATCACCGCCGACAAGCAGAGGCTCGTTTATGTCAGCAAGGGCGCTTTCGAGCTCCCCCCAGAAATGCTTCCTGTCGTTTGCATCTGGTGGAGCGTAGACGACAACAAGATGGGCTCTTTGATTATTGATGATGAGGACCGAATGGATGTAGTGCTGATGAACACGCATTATACGAAGATCAAGACTAGCATTATTCCAAAAAAGCCAAATGCCACCACTGCGGCCATTCGCTTCCGATCGGACCTTGTCAGTGAAGCGGATTCGATTGCAAATTTCATCCGCTCGATCGCCCGAAACTTGAGGTTCAGTAATAGCCAACACATCGATCCTATTGTGTTTCAGGAAATGTCTGCAGGCTCTCCTAAACCCCTTTTTCCCAGCACCTTGTACATTCCAAGCCAAACAATTCATTGGGAGATGGCATGTGGGTTAGGGGAGAGTTCGGCGTCCATCCCCTTTGGACTATATTCCGTGTCTTCGGATCTACCACCTTCTTGCATCTCCGTATCTTGAGGTGGGTCTTCTTCGACAGTAGAACACAGATTCGTTGTGTTCGGTGATCGATCTCTCTCGCTCGTGGTGGCGTATTCCGGGGGGTGGGGGGGATCGGGAGGATCGGCTTGCTCCAAAGGGGGGATTTGGGCAGGGGGGTTAGAAATTTGTGTATTATCAGGTTGAGAAGTCCTAACGGGTGGATTTATGGGTTGGTCATTTTGGGCTTCCATTTGGGGGGGTTGGGCTTGGATGATGGGCTGATGGGTATCGGTCTTTGGGCTTGGAGGGTTTGAAGGTTCCCAATGAGGCCTCAATCTTTTACCGTTGCCATTCCCTGGGTTTAGCTCCGCTCCCGAAACCTTCTGAGCATTGTAGGCTTTTGTTGACCCCGATTTTTTAAAACGGGCTTGCTTTCTAGGCTGGGATTGGAACGAAAAGTTTAGACTATTTCCCTGTAAAGGTTTTGGCGTGGGATGTGTCAGGGTGGAGGCTGCGTTGTCAACCTTATTTTTGACTAACGATTTGGAACCTTCTGCCGGCGTCAACTTGTCTTCTTCCTTCTGTCCCTCAGTCTCCTCAGTGGTCTGCTCTGCAAACCTGTTGATGTTGCCGTTGGTTTCCTGCTCCTCTGGGTTTTGGACAGGCTTTTTGGCCTTCCTTGGTTTTCGTTGCGGGGGAGGAGCAATCATCCAAGCTCCGGTGAGATTTCCGTTCTCCGACGGGAATTCCGGCCTTCTCTGCTCTGAGGCGTCACTCTTCTCCGCCTCCTTCGACGAGACGGGTTGAACGGAGCCTTTCGCCTTGTCCGCCTCAGCCCGTTCTTCCGCGGCCTTTTCCTCCGGGGTTCTATTTGAAGAACATTCGCTGATGGTGTGCCCATACCGGCCACAACCAATGCAGATGGCACTAAGGCCCTCGTACTCGACCAATATCGTCTCGCCGTCAACAAGGAGCGCACCTCTGAGCCGTTTGCTTAAATCGAGCTCCACGCAGACCCGGGCATACTTACCTCTAGACGCGAACGTCGTGTGCCTGTCTATTTTGATCGGCCGGCCAATGCTCGAGGCGACTCTCAGAATAGCTCGTTCTTCATAGAGATAAAGAGGGAGGTTTGAGAGCCGCAACCAAGTACATATCGTGGTAATCTGGTCCTTCTTGGGGTTGAAACGGGGCTCCCACTTCTTCACCATCAAGCACTGCCCGAAGATGGTCCATGGCCCCCCGGCTAGCGCCGTCCAGAAATCCTGTTCCAATTCGAACCTGACGACTGAATAATGGTTATGGAGGTCGACGATCGTCATGCGTCCGGTTGGGTTCCACATGTCTTTCAAGCGCCTGTCAAGAACTTGAAAGGGGATGGGCTTTCCAAGCAACTTGATGACGATAGCATTATCCCACGCTTTGGCGAGCGTATGGACGAGCTCCGGCGTAACTGTTATGGAGGGGGTTCCTTCTTCGCCGTATGGGTAGTCTATGCGGATGTCCCTGATGAAGATGTCATCCGGGATTTGGGGCTGGGTAGCAGAGGCAGAGGAGGAGCCTTGAATAAGCTTGTCTTTGAATGAGGGCTTCGTGGGGACTGGCGGTTGGGCAGCGGTGGGTGGTGAGCTTTCCCTAGGGAGGCTCTCCTCCATGGTTTCGTCAGTTGGGCAAGGAGGGGGCATGCTGGCCGCTGGCCAGCCGCCTGGTGGTGTCACGGTGGAAGTCGTGGTAGGGCAAGAGTGCGAGAACTTTTAAGAGAGCGAAAAGAGAGCGTCAATAGCGGTCTTTGTGGTACCCGGCGCTAATTGCGATAAATATTATTGACAGATGTTTGTGTTTACTAATGCCATTGTGGGAATTGTTTTTTTATATGCACTTTCATCGAACCACTATGATGAAAGTATATAAAAGAAATAGCCATCTGAAATTTTTTTTAATATGTATTTATAAAAAAATTAGGGAAATTCCTCTTGGTACCCCTAAGGTTTCGACTTTTCCTTTTGGTGTCCCACAAACTTTTTTTTTCTTTTGGTGCTCCCGAGGTTCACAAATAGTTCTCACCTTAACCAAAAGTTAATATTTACCACTTTTCCATTCAAAAAATTCTGATTTCTGTTATAAAAAAAAAACTAAATTAAAATCTAATTAATTTAACCCATTTAATCTACTAAATGAAAAAAAAAAATTACAATCCAAAAAAAAAGAAAATTTTGCTTAAACGAAATTCCTGCTTAAACATGTCTACCACTTTTGTTTAAGCTAAACTCTTTTTTTTTTTTTGTTTAAGCATCTTTTCGTTTAAACTTAAAAAAATTAAAATCCAAAAAAAACGAAATTTTTGCTTAAACCAATAAGATATGCTTAAACGAAAAAAAGAAGTTTAGCTTAAACGAAAGTGGTAGACATGTTTAAGTAGAAAATTCTCGTTTAAGCAAAATTTTGATTTTTTTTGATTTTAATTTTTTTATTTTCATTTAGTAGATTAAATGGGTTAAATAAATTAGATTTTAGTTTAGCTTTTTTTTAAAGAAAAATCAGAATTTTTTGGATGGAAAAGTGGTAAATATTAACTTTTGGTTACGGTGAGAACTATTTGTAAACCTCGGGGGCACCAAAAGGAAAAAAAAAGTTCGTGGGACACCAAAAGGAAAAGTCGAAACCTCGGGGGTACCAAGAGGAATTTCCCAAAAATTTATTTCGTGTAACTTTTAAAAATATTGTATATCAGTATAAGCTGAGGTTGATTCTGACGAGAACTTTTCTTGTTATGTAAACTGAAAACATGTTCAAAATACATAAATACGTGAAGTTGAGATTGATTCTGGCGAAAGCTTTTCTTACTATGTAAACTGAAAACGTGTTCAAAATACATAAATACATGAAAACATTAGTAAGAAATATGTTAACAAAATCTATTTTTATTATGGATCAAATTGACACATATAATAAAACAATTATTCAATATCATGTACTATGAACCCGATTAGTGTACTATCAAAATAACATAATAACACGAAATCGTAGACATTTTATTCAAACTAACTTAACCTGTCGTGCCATGCACGACTATGTCACGGGTATATTTTAAATATTAAAATTATTTATAAATATATTTTTAACATAAACAGATAGAGTGAAATTTATCAACAAATGGTAAAATAAAATGAATAAAAGTTAAATTACATTAATATATATTATATATGCATTAAAATTTCAATATTCTATTAAATTTTTTGACTATTTATAAACACCAAATAATAATAATAATAATATTACATAATATCGTTATTAAAATAATTATATTATATTAATAGAATACTATTGACACATTAATTAGCTAAATAAATTATTTAATAAACACATTATAAAATAATATAAGGTGTTTATTTTGCTAGTTTAATAATTCATATCTTAATGTGTACATTATAAGTTTTATATTATAGTATAATATAAAACACCTTATAATATATTTTATATTACTCATAGGTGTTTGCTAAATTTAACTTATATTATAGGTGTTTGCTACATAAATTAATATAAAACATATACTTTAATAGAATTATATAGTAGGTGTTTGCTAGTATCTTATATTTTCTAAAAAATGTAAGGTGGGTGATAATAAAAGATAAAATAGATGGTATAAGGTGGAGTATAGAAAATTAAAGATAAAGTTTTTAAGGAAGATAAAATTATAGATAGATGGCATTTGTATGACTTTAAAGATAAAAATGAGGATTAGATAATTAAGAAATAAAAGATATAGAGTTGTTATTATCTATTTGAGTTGGAAAAAAAATTAAAATCAAGTGGGGCCATAATCAACGTGGTGGCTCGAAATCGACCGACTTTATAGTTAACCCGTCGACTACTTTTATGTTTGTATTAAGAAAATAAGAGGCATTTATATAATTTGAGAAAGTTGTGAGATTTTTTGTAAATAGGTGAAAATTATTGGAAAAAAAAAAACAGATCCAACCTTATGGATAAAATTAATGTTTGATATATAGAATTGGTCAACAACCTATGTACGGGTACACTTTTACGTAATCATCTAAGAGAACCTCAAAAGTAACCTCAATACAAAACATTTGTTTCAAAAAAAAAAACCTCAATACAAAACATAAGATCGATTATGATTGGATCGTAGCCAACCATTAATTTGTATAAAATTGTTTGATTGTTTTTGGTTAAAAAGTCATGTTTGTTAAATAGGGAAAAAAGGTAGGGCTAGAATTAAGGAAAACAAAATTGAGGATTAGATAATTAAGGAAATATAAGATATAAAGTTGTTATTATCTATTTTAGTTTAAAAAGAAAACCGAGTGGGGCCAGAATCAACGTGGTGGCTCGAAAACGGTCGGCTTTTATAATATACTAGTTGAAGACCCGTACCATGTACGGATAATGATCATTTTTTTCGTTAATTTTTGTATCTACTATAATCTATACTATATATTAATTCTTATATATAAATAGATTAAAATGGGAATCGAAAAGTTAAGTTAATTAATATGTATCTTTTATAGATGGAAATTTTTAAGATAGATATTAGATGAGTAAGAAAAAGGATAAAATTAAAGGTTATATAATTAAAGAAATTTTAAAGATAAATAATATGCCTTTAAAAATAGATATTCGATGGATAAGAAAAAAAATAAAGTTAAAGATTAGATAATTAGAAAAAATAAAACATATAAAATTGTTAATCAAGTGGGGCCAGAATTAACGTGGAGGCTCGAAATTCTCCGACTTTAATATATAGTAAAGATATTGATGATTCACAAATTAAACGGACCGGAAAAAATCGGACGGTGAGTCGGCCGGCTATGTAACGGACCGGCCAAAATTGTATTTTATTTTTACAAGGGAAAAAAAATCAGACGAACCCTAATTGAGCTCAGTTGACATTGTTGCAAATCGTCTTCAGTGCTACCTCCCTCCGTCCCTCGTCGTCTTCAACATCTACTTTCGTAAGTCTTCTCTCCCATTTTCCCTCTAATTTTCTGTTTCTGTTCTCTTTAATTTCATCTCGGTTCATGTTTGATTATAGAGTACAACACGTTTGATTCTAGGACACAACGTGATTTAACTAGTGTCGTCGGTTGTAATTCGTTTGGGTAGATTTATAGCAATCTTAATCAATCTAGTTGATGAATAAGTGTTTGGCATTCAAATCCTTTAGATAAATACAAATTTGGATGATCGGATTTCCAGCAATGAAAAAACCCTAATTTTGCTGTCTACAGGGGAAAAAGAGCTCCGTTATAGGGTTGAACATGCCGCTTTATGATTGTATGCTTCTTCTGAAGCCCCATGTATCAAGGGAGTCTTTAATGCACTTGGTTCAACGTGTGGGTAAGCATGTTTGTGCAAGAAATGGAGTCATTACTGAACTCAAGTCCTTCGGAACTGTTCAATTGGGTTATGGTATCAAGAAGCTTGATGGCCGATATTTCCAGGTGAAACATCCTTCTCTAAGCTTGTTTTTCTTATCCAAGATTCAATTTGAATGTGCCATTAGACCTTAATCTTCTGTGTATGGACATGTTCTGAGTTTCTGACTGTATGTGGATTGTTCTTGCTGTGTTTAATTCGGTTAATTGTATGATTTCTTAGGTCATGCTGTTGAGCCATTGAATTCTTCCAGTCCAATAGATAGAGAACAGTTTGAAAGCAATAATTAGTTTTGTATAGTTCACGAGTTAAAGCGCTTATAAACAACTTTTTGCTCAAGATTTAGTAACATTATGGATGATGGTGTGGACTGTTCACATAACTCTTAAAACCAGTATTGCATCCTTCTGAAGTTTTGGGCAGAATCTATAGGCCATGATGGCTAAGTTGTAAATTCTGGTGCACTGGAATTTACACTCTTTAAATGCTGTATAGTGTACATAGCTACATTGGCATGTTACCGACAATGTAGCTAAAGTTTATCATACAATCTGGTGGAAAAATCTCTATAGGCTCTGGTTCATGATTGCAAGTTGTGACTTGTTCATCTACCCTTCTGTTCTCTGCTTCTGATTCTGGGGACTTGTGTTTCTTTTCGCCGATCCTTTCCTGGTTTTGCTTCTTCTTGGTCATTCTTCTACTACCTCTGTGTCCATTTCTTATTCCTATGTATGGGAACTATCCCGTCCTGTTATGAAGTTCAACACGGGTTGAATTGACTTGTTTTATTACACGGATGTCATACAGGGACAACTGATGCAGATGACTATGATGGCGACTCCCAACATCAACAAGGAGTTTCACTACCTGAACAAGGAGGACCGCTTACTCAGGTGGCTTTTGGTGAAGCATCGCAATTTGAATCTTGACAACGATTACCGGGCGGACGGTGGTTTCAGGGGCCATCTGAGCAGGTTCAGGTCCAGCTATGACGACGACGAGGATAAGGAGGATTTCATTGGAGAGCCTGGTGACGATGAGTATGAAGTCGAAAACAAGTAGGGTTTCAGTGTTTAGGCTGTGATCATCATCATCAGCGTCATTTGACAAGTAGTGCTTTACATTTTAGTCTGTTCACCTTCCTGGAAATCCACTGGATTGATGGTTTGTCTTCTGTATGTTATTATTGCCATCTGCCACAAGAGAGAGACTTGTGATACGAGTGGCAGAAGAATTCTGTTCCATGGCATTGCCCGGTGCAAATAATTTTGAAATTGTAGGGAAACTGGTGATATATAAATGCAAACTTTTATCTTTTGTGCTTTGCTGGCAGGTCTCGGTTTTGTTATGCAATTGGAATCCTTATTTTATGTAGAGCAATTGTTTTTGATATTTGATCCTTGAAATGGGCTTGTTCGAGTTTCTCAATTTGGCATTAGTTTGGAAAAAGATAAATTGATGCCTAGTGATGAACATATGCTAAACAAGGATTTTACTTGTTCAGCAACGGAGTCGACGACGACGTTCGCTTTCCTGAATACATGGATGACACGAGCATTCCAATCTTGTGTCAATAAGCCTTGGCATTCCCTAGCAAGGCTAAAAAAAGGATGAGTATTACGCGGCAGATTGTGCACTAACTTAACCGCCAAAGTTGAGTCCGACTCAAGACACATTCCAATCTCGTGTCAATAAGCCTGGGCATTCCCTAGCCAGGCTAAAAGGAGGATGAGTATTACGCGGGCGGATTGTGCACTAACTTAACCGCCAAAGCCGAGTCCGACTCAAGACACACATCACGGTATCCAGCATCCCAAGCCATTTGAAGCCCATTGCGAATAGCCCATAGTTCAGACTCAAAAGATAACGTTATGTTAACAGGTCTGGTAAATTTTCCGGTTCATTTTTTGGACCGGACAGTTTTGTTTTTTATTTTTTCACAAAAATATAAAATATAACCCTAAAGGACCGTGTTTGAAGTTCTTGTTCTCAGCAGCCGCTTACTCTAACGCCAAGTTCAACCTCCCTCTTCCGTCGTCCTTTCTCGCGCCAACTCCTTGCAATTCGCCGCTCATAAGCTTTCGCCGGCGCCGGTGAAATTGTATTTCTCCGCTAATTTGTCTACTCTCGTAAGTCTTCTGCACTGTTTTCCCTAATTCAATCTGTTTTCCTAAATTACTTGCTTGCTTCACGTCTGATTGTATTATAGAATTTGAATGAGGGTTTACCTTAATTTGTATGTTCGAATTCTTTCGGGAAAAATTATTTGCAATCTTTGTATGACTAATTGCGATGTTGCCTGCACGTTGTGGTTTCATTGGCACTGAATTGCGATTTCATAGATTCATGTCTGGTTCATTGCGATTTCATATATTACTTGTTCGCCAAAGTCATCGCCTTTTCTGGTTCTCGTTTTTCTCTTATCTCCTAGCTCCGTTTCCGCCTCTCGTTCTCTACTATATCGTTGTGAGAGTGAAATTTATATATTTTAAGCTGTGATTGGAAAGTTGTGTATAGCACAATATTAGCACTCATTCAAACGAAATTAACTTTATTGAAAATATATAGTTTAGGATAACATAAGAAGAGATGTTCTCATTCTAGGGCTAGTGTTGTCCCAGTCTAGGGTTGCTTGTATTGATGTAATGATGTCAATAGATAGGAGCACGGTACAATCGGAGAAGTAGTATTCCAAAGCAATCCTTTGAATAACTATCAGGGGATTGCTTTGGAATACTACTTTGATCACTCCTGATATTTTATCTTCAACTTATAGTCTTGTATATCTGGGATGCTTATTGGCTTTAGATATTCAGTTTCTCTTAGGTTCGTTTATACCTTAGGCGACATGGAAGGAGGAGACAAACAAGAGATCAATGTGTCGTTGGAAGAAGGAGACAACCAAGAGATCAATGTGTCCTTTAAGGATCTGGGATTATGTGAGCAGCTAGTAGATGCATGTACCGCTCTGGAATGGAAAACCCCGACTAAGGTACAAGTAGAAGCTATCCCCCATGCTCTTGAAGGTATATTTTTCTCTTTATTCCCTGCTCATTTATATGGAGAATGTTATAACTATGTTCGTTTTGGATCTGAGTTTCCAATATGCAAATGCAGGTAAGGATATTATTGGGCTTGCACAAACGGGTTCAGGTAAAACTGGGGCCTTTGCTCTTCCTGTGCTTCAAGCTCTCTTGGAATCTCCTCAACCATTCTTCTGTTGTGTTCTCTCACCAACTCGGTAATGCTATGGTTTTTGAGTTTGAACATGCTAGTTTTTTCATTTCAAGTTCATCTGTTTGACGTTTATTTTATTTTTATATGATTGATTCTGCAATCTAGAGAGCTGGCAATACAAATTGCAGAGCAGTTTGAAGCTCTCGGCGCTGCTATTGGCTTGAAAGCTGCAGTGGTATGTGCTTTCTTGCTACAAGTTGGTTTCAAAGTGTTCTCTTTTCAATGACCCTTCTGTATAAATAATAGTGTGCTGACTTTTTTGCTGAATTGCAATTATGCATATACACAGTAATTTACTTGTATTGAATCGTGCTTTTCATTATGCAGCTGGTTGGTGGGGTTGATATGGGTCTACAACAACGAAAGTTGGCATCAAGGCCACACATAATAGTAAGTAGTGAGTTGAGCGGCATTTTTTGCATTTAATATTCAAATGCATTAATGTAGTTCACTATCTCATGTAGGAAGGTGTCATGTTTTCTGTAATGATGTCTTTGCTCATTTTTAAGTGGCAATACTTAATAATTTCATGAAACTTTGCTTTATCTTGCAACCTTTTTAAACACCTTATTATAGTAGCAATTATAGTTGTATGCTCTCATTGTTAACTCTGTTTGCCTCTATTAAGGTTGGGACCCCTGGCCGTCTTGTGGATCACCTCACAAACACTAAGGGATTCTCTCTCCGCACACTGAAATATTTGGTATGATATGCTGATCTACATAGTAGACATTATTTGTTCAATTGAAAGTATGAGTTTGTTCTGTAGTGAAGTTTATTTCAGCCAGACTAATGTTAAATTTTACTGCTACTTGGTTCATTTAAGCATAATACTGTGCTCTCTAAATTTTATACAATCATCGTGTTTCTCTTCTAGGTTTCATTTCCCACCATCTATTTATCTCCATTACCTTTCTTCTGGATTATCCTACACAATTGCATTTTTAGAAGCCCTCGTTTCTTTTGTTGGTCCTCTAACTCTCAGCACTTTCTTCACTAATTTGAAGGCTGCTTTCTGCATATTGCTTTTACCAATATCTGATATTTTGAACTAATCTGTTTTATGTTGAACAGGTGCTGGATGAAGCTGATAGATTGCTAAATGAAGATTTTGAGAAAGCAATTGATGACATATTAAAGGTTATACCTCGTGAGCGAAGAACTTACTTGTTTTCTGCCACAATGACCAAGAAGGTATGCTGAATGCTTCATTTATCCATTGCAGATGCAAACATTAGCCTGAGTTTAATAGTTGCTTTCAGTTGTAGAGTTAATAACGAGTATGCCATAATACTTGTATCATCCGAGTATAATCTATGTTTCGGCAAGTCTAATGCATTCCAAAGTGTAAACATAATTTGTTGTTCACTATTAGTTTTTCCTTCAGTCTTTACATCATCACCTTACAATCATTGGTGCATCTTATAGTTTTTCGTTTCTGAATGAACAAGAATTTTATAGCTATATATATTGGATGATTTGTATAGGAAATCAAAGGTAAATTACTTGCTACACAAATTTATATGAACGAACAGCCTGTGGTTTTTCTCCTTATGATTTGAGTCATCTCACACGATAAACCAAATGAGGATTTGGACAAAAGGCATAAACTTCATACATCTTATATGATAGGGATAGGAGCTTTTCCTCAAACATCACCCTCAGTTATTGTTCAACATGTGTACTAGTAAATGACAATGACTGCAATTAAATGATTTTTTTTATCAGAAAAACTTAAATGAATTTAAAAGGCTGCTGTTTTTTCTTTAAATCTCAGTTACTTAAATTGCTTACCACTGTATTCTTTGGGCATGCTGTAAGTAGTACTCTCTTGATGAGGTTTTGGCTCTTCTACTGATTGTTGAGTTCTATTCATGTTTAGGTTAAGAAGCTCCAACGAGCCTGTCTCAGAAATCCAGTCAAGGTGAGTCATATAGATGTGCAACTTGAAGCGAAATTTCCTTGAAGCTTTCTTGTACATCAAACAATAATATCTTACATGTTGTTTTATGTTGTTGGACTCTGTATGTAGATTGAGACACAATCTAAATATTCCACTGTTGCTGGACTGAAGCAACAATATCTTTTTGTTCCAGCCAAATACAAGGTTTTACCATGTTTATCTTTTTCCTTTGTTTGAACTTTATGCTCGTATAGCCTGAAGGGTATTCACCTCATGTTCTACTTGTTTTTCTATTTTGACAGGATTGCTATCTTGTATACGTTTTGACCGAGAAGGCTGGAAATTCGACAATGATTTTCACCCGTACCTGCGATTCAACAAATTTATTGGCATTGATGCTTCGAAATCTCGGATTTAGGGCAATTCCCATCAGTGGCCAAATGTCCCAGGTGCTCTATTGTTTTTTCAAATCTCAGTAATTGATCTTGTACAACTAAATTCTTATATGTTCACAGAGCATTACAATTATGAGTGATGCATTTTTCTGCAGGCAAAGAGACTAGGAGCATTGAACAAATTTAAAGCAGGGGAGTGTAATATTCTAGTTTGCACTGATGTAGCAAGTAGAGGTCTTGATATACCATCTGTAGATATGGTTATCAACTATAACATCCCATCTAATTCCAAGGTTAGATTTTCTACCACATTCACAATAAGCTTTCAGTATTGAATTGTTATAACTTTTTACTTGTAATTTTGTTCAGGATTACATACACCGTGTGGGAAGAACTGCTCGTGCCGGAAGAACTGGTGTTGGGATTTCAATATTTAATCAATATGAATTAGAGTGGTTTATGCAAATAGAGAACCTAATAGGTGAGCCATTTCTTCACTTTGGTTGTAGTATAGTATTGAAATAAATACTAAAGCGTTTCTCGTCGGTGATGCAGGAATGAAGTTACCCGAGTACCCAGCTGTGGAAGAAGAAGCTTTGTTGCTATTAGAACGCGTTTCAGAGGCTAGGAGACTATCTCAAATGGTAAGCTTGCTCCTTGCATGTTGTAATTCATGATGTTCTGCCTTTTTTATACCATGCTGACAAGTTATGGTTATTCTGTGCAGAAAATGAAGGACTCTGGCAGGAAAAGGAAGGGCAAAGGCGAGGAGGATGGCGAAGAAATCGAAAAGTATTTAGGCAACAAGGAAGGGGGGAAGAAGGGGGGTAGGTCATTTAGCAAGAAGCAGAGAAGGTGATGTTAGGGCAAAGAGCCGAATAGGGAATTTTGTTTACATTTACATGCCAAATTTGTTAAAATTTTGCTTGCAAACATTAAAATGTAGAGACTTTAATTTTTAAGTTATGGTGTGCCTTGTTTGATGGTGTTGAAGAAGAGTTTAATATTTTACTGATGTGGAGATTGTAGTAATCTCATGATGAAGTAACATAATTAATTAGTTACTATCGTGTCGTGTGTGCAATGAATTAATCTCTAATTCAAACTCCTTTCAAACCCAAATTTTTTTAGTTGCCAACTCTAATTCTATCTCCTCTCAACTCAAAGTATAACCTCCTTAAGTTCACCCTTTCATATTTGTGTTCATGCATGTTTGGTTGTAGAAGATCGCTAGGGTTTAACTAAAACTAGCTTAACCTGTCGTGTCATGCACGACTATTTCACTTAAAAATATTAAAATAAAATTATATATTTATATGAAAAATATCATATAAGTTTTATTATATGCACATGTTTTTTATCTTGTAAAAAGAGTGATATTGTTTTTGAAGTTCATATAACCCAAAAAATATATATAAGACATAATTTTTTTCACTCATTTGTATATTTTTATAAAACATAATTATAAGAATATAAATTGATATTTTTCTTACATTTTTTTTATCATATATTAATAAAGACTATCATAAATGTAAGTATAATTAAAAAGATTCATCAACTCATATATTGATAAAGTTTATAAAAGTTTAATAGAAATTTTCGGAAACCACATGTATTAAAGAAATAAGTTGAATCCAAATATCATAGATTTTTCTTAATTTGTTTGTGAAATATTTTTCCCTGTAATGCTTTAAGAATTAATAATTGACAAAAGTTTTTTCTTATGAGTAGATAAGAATAAATTCAATAGGAAAACCATATATAATGCAAATAATAAAAATTAGTTTTTTTAATATATGAAGTAGGGTCAAAATTAATGTGGTGGTGCAAAAACGACTACTTTTATGTTTGTACTAAGAAAATAAGGGGCATTTGTATAATTTAAGAAAATTTGTGGGATTATTTTGTAATAAGTAAAAATTATGAAAGAGGTTTACCTTATCAAGATATAAATCAAAATTATTATTTGGCTAAAAATCAAATTTGTTATCAAGATAGAAAAAAAAATCAAATATAATGGGTAAAAAAATACAGTATAGTAGATCATGTAAATATAGAAAATAATTAACTTAAGCTTAAAAAGGCTACATTTATTCAAGTTAATCAAATAATAAAGTAATAAATTAGTATTTCTAATAAAAAATAATTTATAAATTTATCTTAAAATTTATAAATTTAATTAAGTAAATAAAATATAATTAGTTCATAGTAATTATATTTCAAAAATTCAAGATATATATTAGAACCATGTTTTTCGATTAAGTGATATACTAAAAAAACATATTTGTCAATTGTTAATATGAAATGATTATAAATATTTATTTTTTAAAAAAATAAATATTTATTATGATGTTTTTAACTTTTATTTGTTGTTAGATATAAGTGGGAATGCGGGATCAAGTTTGTAATTAGTTAGTATTCCTTTGCTGGTATTTTGCACCTATGAGGAAAAATTGTAAAAAATAAATAAAAAAAGAACATCGATCGTCCCCCTTAAAAAGAGCCTAATTTTGGGCATACGGTGCGTAAGTTTGTAGCCTAATTTTCATCGAAGAAGATATATTTTTGTAGCTAAAGGTGATCATATATAGAATATGACAATTGAACGTACGTCAATATTACCCATAATTAATCTGGAGTAGATAAAACATAAATGAAAATTCCACGTAAATGTTGTGATCCCAACCCGTCTCATATTTGGCCTTTTTTGTAGCAATATTAAAGTTTGCTCGGTTGATGGTATTTTGCGCACCCATCTTAAAAAGTGAGACTATTTTCTTTAATTTTTCCTATGCAATTAATCTGAGCGAATATCATATATTAATTATAGATAATATTGTTTCAAAGATAAATATTAGATGAGTAAGATAAATGATAAAATTAAAGATTGGATAATTAAGGAAATTTTAAAGATAAATAGTATGCCTTCAAAGATAGATATTATTTGAGTAAGAAAAAAGATAAAATTAATGTTTAGATAATTAAGGAAAATAAAACATATAAAATTGTTAATAAAGTGGGATCAGAATCAACGTGGTGGCTCGAAAACGGTCGGCTTTTATAATATATATTGATTTGTCCATGAAAATTCCTTTGGGTTAAGCTAATCTGCCATCTCTAATCCTATTTATACAAATTCCTGGTTTGAACACACTTAAACCCACCATCTTTTTTGCTTATTTTTCCTGGAGTGAGTCGAGGGATTGAAACATTCAAATGTGAGGAAATTTTTGAGTTCTTGCAATTTCTAATGTTCTTTGTTGAATAAATTTGTGGTCCTATTTTGACTGATGTGCTAGGCCAAAGCCGAAGGAAATTTAGTAAAGGATCAGAATCACCATATGGCATTGTACCTAACAAGTCTAGTATGAAATGAACTGATATTCTATGGTGCAAAATGAATGAAGTAACATTTATTCATTATTTTATTCCTCTGTGTGCAATGCACTAATTCTGTTTTTGTTAGTTTTGATTTAACACGAGACAAAAACTGGTGGTGCTCTAGATCGAGTGGATGGATTGGTGGTGGGCACACTAGGATTATACACCATACGTGTTCATAAATTTCACCAATGTCAAAAATCGCACTATATACTCTAGGGTTTTTTATATATATGATAATGTTGATCCATTACACCGCCTTTTATCTTCTAAAACTTGTACAAACATGGTTACGTGTATGGCAATGCCACATAAGCTAACACTCGTCGTGGGCCCTTTTCGACAAGAAATCGACCTCCGATGAATTTTTCGGATACATGATTCAGTCACCAAGAACCACAAACTATAAAACCGGATAAATAACTTGATCATCTCCAAGAACATGGAGCAGGTAAATCGAATTACGTTCACGAGTTTAGCTGATAAAACGAAGAATGACGAGACTTGATTTTCCGCTCGGAGAAAGGTCCGGTATCCGATGTCAACACATGTGTGGGGCCCAAAGGGTGGGTTGAGTCAACCCCCAATAACTCGGTCGTAATCCACTTAGCCATTGGCACTTGCCAAAAGACGACAAGGAGAATCCACATGTTGAGTTGCTCCCACGAATAGATGGGTGACACGTCGGACATCAGTTTGAAACGTCAGCAAAGTTTGTAGCCGTATTTTGACTTTGTGATTATGAATGATAAACTTTAATCTATCACTAATTTGGTTGGTCTAATAACGTTGCTACTTCGGTTATCTAATTCTGCACCCTCATGATTAAGCGCATGATCACTCTCTTAAATGAGCACTCTTAGGCAACCTTTCTATTAATCAATTCATCAAACAGATCAAATTAAAATAGTGGGTTTAGCTAGTTAGTTGTTAGGAGGGTTTAGCTAATTCATCAAAGCAATCTTCATCTTTAAGAGTTAAGACTACTTATTACTTGCTTCTAATTTACAAAGGCCACCCCCTAAATGAAAAGACAAGCCGTATTTCTCGTCGACCTCAGCCGTCATTTTTCATGTTGCTACCGTCTTTTGTTTATTATTAATTATATTATATTTCTTAAACACTATTTCTATTAGATTATTCCTTACACCACCAAGCACGAGTTGTTAATTAACCAAACAATTGTCACTTGTTTCCGTACGTAACGTTTGAAGTTAACATCAAAATAATACATCAATTTTTTATTTGTATTTTTGAAAACTTTGGAGAGTAGAATTTATACGGCTCCACTTTTGGAGAGTTTAACGGAGACATAAAAGCATACATTCTCATGCCTTTTTGATCTTATCAAAAGGCTATGTAAAGTGCCTTTTTTCTTTTCATAGAAGAAGAACAAGAACAAAGAAGGGATCATGACATATGATCTATTTATTGTCAATTATCATCGTATGTATTTTGAATCAGTCGACAACAATATAATGCTATTAATTTATCTGCAAAAAAATATATATGGTGCTTCTAATTGTTACACACTTTTCTCCTCTCATATTAGCGTGCGCCCACTACTCGCGCACCTAAATGATTATAATTGATCCATTATACAACAAATTAACTCTAATCATCCCATGCATCAATTATAAATGTCCATACTTAGTAGATTAGCTTGCTCACGTTTTTTAGTCGATGATACTACTGATGAGAGTCGAACAAAAAAACCTCTAGATACTACTGATGCGTTCCGGTGCTCAACTACCTTAAAGCCTTAACTGTTTTCGTAGTCAGCTTGTTCACCATTAAATATATCGTTCTTTGTACACCCTTTTTTTTAATTTTATAAGTAAAATAATTTAATATACTACATAAACCTAATAAATTAAGAAATCAAGGGGTAGGTGTTTGTTTAAGAAAGCAACCATATAAGCTCGTACATATACTAAACTATTTAAGATAAATCTCACTAAGCTCATAGAATGATAGAAACATATAAGTTTGTGGCCTAGTGGTCTACCTACCTGCCTACCTATCGATACACTTACTTGTTGAGTTGTTGTGCATAATAATGAAAGACAAACCGTTTTCCAATAATTACTTTGTGTATATAATCACTTATTTATGCAAATTTAGCCCCAAGTTATATTCCAAATTAGTACTCCCCCCGTTTCAAAATACATGATCATTTGGAGATTGCACATATATTAAGAAAATAATGGTATTCCTATATTACCCCTATAAAATGTAGAGTTAATTATTTATTTAAAGAAATATGAAAAAGTATAATAATTATGATAAAGATAATTATTAGGGATATAAATGTAAAGAGATATAAAAAGAAAGAAATAAACAAGTATTATAAAATAAGAAAAAGTGAGCATACTGTCATATATTTTAAAACGACCAATTACCAAAGCGATACCTCAAAAGATAAGGATGGTGAACCGGTGATAGAAGGTCAACCACAAATAATCCCCGGGCCCCACCTCTTTTTGCTAATGCAAATACCGGTCACCAGAATTCCCATCACCCACCTCAACCCCGTCTATATAAATAACCACCTTAAGCCCCCCTTCAACGACTAAATCCCAATTAAAATTACCGCCATAATTAAATCCCATACCCAAAAAAACTTTAACCAATGGGTCATCCCATCAGCGCCCGGAACGCCGTCGGATCATCGAAGCTGATCGCGATGGGGCTGCTGGAGTCGGTCGTAGCGCTAGCCTACGTGGTCGCGAAGCACACGAGCAGGGCCTCCAAGAAGCTCATGCGCAAGGTCTCGTCCAAGGGCTCGAACGCCAAGTGGCGGCTGACACGTGGCCGCAGCGGAGAGGAGGATTTCGACTTCGGCTACGGGGACGGCGGGCTGTGGCAACGCTCGATCATGATGGGGGACAGGTGTCAGCCTCTCGATTTTTCCGGGGTTATTTATTATGACTGTGATGGGAGGAGGGTCGCCGAGCCCCCGGTCAAGTCGCCACGTGCCAGCCCGCTAGTGGCCGGCTACGGCGCTCAGCACGCCGGCCTGTGATTCGTTGGCCCGGCCGGGCTCTGTCACGGCCCGCCCGATGATACGCGTGTGTCTGTGGTGGGCTTGAATTGTACGTCTTGGTTGATCATGAGTCTTGATTTTGGGTTAGAAAAGTCGTGCTTATAAAATCTGAATGTAATATTGTAAAGTATCAAATCTATATGGTTGATATGGATGGTTTTCCATCGTCCATTCAAAAGTGATTGGCGAGCTTTTGTTTTGTTTTTTGGGATAAAAGAAATGATCGATGGGTAAGTTACCAACCATATGTCTTTCAACTTGCATGTGTTACCTATATATTCGACCGGTTTAAAAGCTGGTTCTTGCTAGTATGCGGCCTTCGAGCCAGGCTCGACGCAATTTTTTAAACTCAAGGACACGTATTAGTATCGATAAATTAATTATATTCTGTCGAAGGAGTGTAAGTAGTCTCCATATATACGTCTGCAAGAGCGGCCTAGTAATTTGAACCCAACTTTCGAGCCTTCTTAATTTTCTTGTTCAATCCTAACTAATTTAGGAGCGGGACAGCTTGCACTTATTCACAGTATAGGCCAAGTTTTTCACGTACAATAAGGGTACAAATAACACTATGGTGATATACTGATATGGACATATTCACATGGCCGGTTTTTTAGTATGATTGGTATGGGCTAACTTTTTTGTAGTAATACACAAGCACAAGCTAATTGTTTACTCTTAGTTGCAAGCATAAGATCGAGGTTTTCACGTACAATAAGGTTAGTTGTAAGTTCGGAGCTCTAACCATAAGATATATCATAATCATTAATGAAGAACAAGACTTTGTAGTGCTTTATAGCATGAAGACATCATCATGCTTAGCTGCTGATAAATACAGGAGGGAAGACAATAGAGATTGGTACGTAGTTTTCGTTATCTTAGTGTATAGTTTAATTATTTTGGTCAAAGTCTTCTCAATATTTGTTCAACATACCACAAAGTGTGTGTTTGAATAGGTGTTAGTGGCCCACATGTAGAGAAGAAGGTTGGCCAAGTGCTAGTTTACCAAAAAGCAGTGACGGACGGGCCTAGCATTAACGCAACTTGTACAATTTATACATGTTCATCGATCAAGCTCAAAGTTAAATGCAAAACTAATTATGTGTGCATGCTTATATCAGTTTTTATTTCAGACCCATGTAATTAATGCGATGCTAAATTAGTTGGCTTCTTCTTGCCTCTAATATATGGTAGAAAATTGTATTAGGGTGCCCGTTTATTTATGGCAAAGAAAGAATCGTGCACACTATATATATTCTAGTATAGTAGTAGTATTTAATTTTGATAGTTTTTATTTCAGTCGTTGTTTGTTCGAAGTAAACTCTAAACAGTTGACCACCAACTCTTGGACCTCTTCCTACTTGTTTTGTTCTTAGGACATTGACCAACAAACTTACCTAAACTATATCCAAAAGTCTCAAACAATGGTTACTTACATTCTTAACGTAATATGGGTTTAAATACCATAGTTTGCTTTGCTTACCTGCACTCTCTAAAAGTCAGATTTGTTTTTATGTGCAAAAAGTCAGTTAGTTGAACAAGTCATGGTATGAAACTGCCAATTAATTCTTTGGTCTTGCCTTTGGATCACCTAGTCCAACAAAAATGGACTAATTGACAGTTTAGAGTTTACTTCGAGCCCAATAGTTTGGAGATGTAACTGCTCCCAACCAAAATGGATTTCGGCCCAATAACTTGAAACCTCAACTCATATCTCCGGGCCCAGCTACTCGGTTGCAAGATAATCTGCTGAGCTATTGAACCGAACCACGAAAATCTCGATTCGATTTGATTTTTGATAAATACAAGGTTTTTCTTTGAACCGAATCAACCGAAACTCAAACCTAATCCTAAAATACCGAGGATCAAACAGAACACTATCGGTTTCGATTTGGTTCGATCTAATTTTTCGGTTCCGGCTAAATCTTAAAATACCGAGGATCGAACTGAATACTATCGGTTTCAGTTCGGTTCGATCTAATTTTTGTGGTTCGGTTCATCTAATTTTTCGGTTCCGATAGTGACACTACGTTATGTATTCACCTCACGATTTGGGTGAGCATAAACATCAACGTTATACAAAAAGTTTGAACCCGAATCCTATCCCTCTTGACCGACAAATTTCTAACATGCATGCATCCGCCCACAAACTAACATAGAAATACAAATTCATACCTATAAAAAAACAACCTTCCAACGTGTATATACGAGCCATACAACATAATCCCCGTGTCCAAATTCATTAAACCTTCACATTCACCACTCTCATCCACAAACAGACCGGGCACTACCGCACTAACAAGTTTCAATTAAAAAAAAGCCCCAAACCCGGTCCATTATAAATCCCAAAACCCGGAGTCATCATCGAACCGGGTTCATGCACCAGGAGCGGCGTCCTTAACTTTACTCTGGAGATACCCACCGTACTCCCAAGCGTAATCCTTCACATGGCTAGCGGTGCTCGCGATCCGAGTCCTCGCGTAATCCACACCGTCCGATCCGATCGGGTGGAGCCCGTGGAAGTACTTATAAAGCCACGACGCCGTCCCCACCGTCGCCACCGCAACTCCGCAGAGGCAGAGGAATCCGACGACGACGAAGAGGACCACGGCGCTCACCGGAATCCAGATCGGACTCGTCAGGATGATGATCGGCGAGAAGAATATCAGTCCGAGGACGGTGGCGGTGATCGTCAGCCCCGTGAAGAGGAGGAGCACGCCGCCGGTGACGATTAGGGTTAGGAGTCCGAAGAGCTGGACGGAGCCGTTCGCGTTCTGGTGGATCCGACGTAGGAAATTGCCGGCTCCGGGGCTTCTGACGGTGGTTGTGCGCGGCGGACGGCGGGAATACGGCGGAGGACGGTCGGCCATGGCGAGGAGAAGCAGATCGGAGAAGATTTGGGGGAATGAGGTGAGTTAGGGTTTCAGACTTTCAGTCAATTTCCGGGATTGAAATAGGAGAAGGGGGAAAGGTTGGGGAAGGTGACACGTGTCGGTGTGGGACCCGGCTTGGTTCATGCAGGAAACCACGTGGAGTGAGGTGGGGCCCACGGTTTGTTAGTCATCCGAATTAAAAAAAGGAAAAATAAAAAGAATTACAGGCTGTGTACCACCGGAAGATAAAATTCCCGATACTAGCAGAAAAAGTGAAAAAACCTAGACGGCGTAGTCAATTCTATCACCACCAAAACCCTCGTCAATGGAGTCTCGGCGACAATCGAGAACGGTGATCGATCCAATGATCCGGCAAGTCGGATTCCTCACCAGCAACCAGCCGGAGTCTTCCGCCGCCGTCGCCATCACCTCGGGCGCCGGTGCCGGAGTTTCCTTTTCGTCGTCTCCCCCGATCCCTTCGCTTTCTCCGGTCATGATCCCTGTCCATATGCACGATACCTCCCTCCCACGGCCTGTCCCCGCTCAACGTCGTCCCGATGCTGCCGATAGCATTCCTGTTGGTAGTTACGATCCCTCTGATTCTCTGCTGGCTAGGTCTCCGGCCTCGCCTGCGCATATTAGGGATGCGGAGGATTCTGATGGCGAGAACTTGTCGGTTTGGGGGAGGAGCGAGTCCGGGAAGCTCGGCGGGATGTCTCCGGCGCCTAGCTTGGGTTTCAACATGTCTGGCGTTAATTCTTCGATGGAGGAGGATTCGGCTGGTGAGGCTAAAGCGGATGTGAAGAAGCCGGAGACTGCTAGTTCTAGGTTGGGGAACGAAGGTGAGGTGCTGAATTTTGATCTTTGATGCAGTTTTTGCTGGTTATTTGCAGATGATTGAATGATTGAGAATAGATTGTTTGCTTATTATGTTTAAGATGGTCAGTTTTTATTGGCCTGATGTTATTTCTTGATTTTGAGTATTAGTTAGGTTAGTCTGGTTTGATCCATCTATTGTTAGAAGAGCAGACTTTTAATGTTTGTTATAAAATAAAAAATTGGTGCATAATGACATTGATGTAGAATTTCATGTTCTCTTAACTTGATTGATATTTGCATAGTAGAAGCTTGGAGTAGGGAGTATATCTTTGTCATTGTGTGAATTGTGAATCAGTAAGAGATTCCACATGTCAAAATAGCAAGTCAGTAAGAGATATCACATGTCAAGTGTCAAAAGAGTAAATCGTTAAGAGATTCTACTTGTCAAATTGCAAATTAAAGGGAGATTTGAGGCTGGATGTTTGGGTCAGACGAGACATGGTTAGGTTAGTAAGGATGGGGAGGCTGCGAGGGGATGGGATAACAGAGATGGAGACAAAGAGCATAGGTAAACAGGGATGAGGAAAAGACCAATTTGGTTGTGATAGCTTCGTGGTATTCGGAATTGATTCTCAATGTGCAATGCTGGAACGCTACACCTGACTACACGGACTTGATTTTTGTAGGTGGATTATGGTTTGTTAGTGTTCACAAATGTGTTGTTTACTCTATAAATGTATGTTGTTGATGGAAGTATTCATGTAGGAAAGAGTGAGAACAAGGTTACTGACAAGAGGAAGGATATTCAGTCGAACTTGAAACCACTAAATGAAAAAATGACAAAAGCTGAGAGGCGTGCACTTCAAGAAGCTCAGAGAGCTGCCAAAGGTGCATATATCTCGTACAAAATATGATTACTTTAAAACTTGCTCTCTGTTCATAGGTTCTAGCTTGAAGTTCAGTTTGCCTCTATTTGTCTTCACTCATTATTGCCCTTTTCCATGCTCGCATAGTCACATCTGATCTAATGCCAATGATGTTGTCCACCTTCACAGTCTACTATGCAGTCCTCTTGTTTATTGTTTTCTATTAATCCGACCGTAGTTGCCTGAAGATGGTAGATGATCTCGTCGTATAAAGATTTTTTTATTCTATTTGAGCTGCAATGATTTTATTTCAGCATGATTTTTCCCATCTCAAATTTGCCGACTTGACATTATCACCATCTTTATCTCAGCTGTTATATATATATATATATATATATATATATATATATATATATATATTTCGTTTATTAATGCTCTCCTGGATTGAGAGCATTCCAATGAGTGTTTTTATCTTGTTAAATCCTATTGGCATCCATCAAACTTCCTGACTTGCTTGTTTTTTTGAATTGTATTCGGCTTTCCAAAAACAGGATGGTTAACTGATCACACGGCAATGACTTGTTTTTCTTTTCCTCTCTTATTAGTGAAGCACTTGGTAAATGTGCATTTTTTCAGCATATTCTTAGTTTTGCATTGATGTTTGTGTTTACCAAACAGTTTGCACCAGCTACTATGAGAAACAGAAAGGAATTGCCACTTTCTCATGCCAGCTCATTGACTAGAAATCTATCCGGCTTAAATGCTTACCTTAGTTTTGCAGTCTATCAATTTATGGGTAGTGGTCACAAATCATGTTTAAACCTTTTAGATGATTGATCAGCGTACATTACCTATCTTTCAATGACTCAAAAGTATACTGTGTTGCCAGCTCATTTCTCTTTCCTTTTCTGTTTTGGGCTAGTAGGGGAGGTTGATGTGTCATAATAATGGTTTTCTCCTGGTGGATTATGATTATCAAATATAGTTCACCATGCATAATTTGACTTTGAGGTGGGAACAAAGTTTCGGCCAATGCTATAATTCATACGTAATGTCATTTATTTTGTTTTTCCCCTCCCCTTTAGCATATTATACTGAACTTTTTGTATCTGCAGCTGAGGCAAAAGTGTCTACTAACAGACACATAGCTGGTACAGAAGGTAAGGCTGGTAAAAATGTAAAGCAGCCTCTACAAAAGAAGGATGCTCCCCCTGCAGCATCATTTCCATCAGCCTCTGATAAGAAAGGAGCTGATAGAGAGAAAGATAAGAAGAGAGAAGTACCTGCTCCTCGCATGCAGTATGATGATAAGAAACGTGTGGACAAGGCTAAAAAGCGGTCAATTGTCAGACAAACTGACTCTAAAAACTGGCTGGAAATGTTTCAGCATTTGCGCCAGTATGAACATGGAAATCAACTTCAAGATTTGGAAGCAAAGTTTTTCGATGTTGCCATGATGCATCCTGCTGTTTACAAGGTGCTTATTTCTCGATACTTATATCATTTGTAACACTGTACATACCTTCCTTTAACTATACATGACAAAAAGAATCATTTTAGATTTTTAGTACAGCCATAATATAAGTTTTGAAACAAAAGCATGTGAAATTGTGGTCTTCAAGTTTTTCTAAATAAATTTGCCTTTTTTTGTTTTTTTGCCAATTCATGAAGTTTATTTCATTTCCAGGTTGGTTTGCAACTTATAGCAAGTGACATAACTGGATCTAATTCTCGTTGTGTGGCTATGCTTCTTGCTTTCAAGGAAGCCATTAAAGAGTACCATGTTCCAGATAACAAGGTTCTCCATAGAGATCTAACTGCTAGAATCAGTAGTTATGTGTCATTTTTAAGTGAGTGCAGGCCTTTGTCAATCAGTATGGGCAATGCTATACGATTATTAAAGAGCTCCATTGCCAAGTTGCCTACAAATCTCTCTGAGTCAGAAGCCAAGGCTACTCTATGCTCAGACATTGATCACTTCATTAATGATAAAATATTAGTAGCTGAAAGAGTTATTGTCAGTCATGCTGCTCCAAAAGTCAGGGACGGTGATGTTCTTCTGACATATGGGTCTTCAACAGCTGTAGAGATGATACTGCTACATGCACATGAACAAGGAAAACAGTTTCGGGTTGTGATCATAGACTCAAGACCGAAAGTTGAGGGCCAAATTTTGCTCCGCAGACTAATGGCAAAAGGCATAAACTGCACGTACACCCACATTAATGCTGTGTCCTATATCATGCATGAAGTTACATTGGTTCTCCTTGGAGCTGCATCTGTGTTGTCCAACGGAACCGTTTATTCAAGAATTGGGACAGCATGTGTTGCTATGGTTGCTCATGCATTTCGGGTTCCTGTATTAATTTGCTGTGAAGCATACAAGTTCCATGAGAGGGTGCAGCTTGATTCAATCTGCTCAAATGAGCTAGGTAAAGCAATGATTATTTGGATTTAGTTGAGAATAAAGCTGTTGTGTTTAGTTGACAACAATTATGTTATATATAGGTGACCCAGATGCCATTTCAAAGGTACCTGGGAGAAGCGATGTGAATTCCCTGAACAACTGGACAGACACAAAAAACCTGCAGCTCCTGAATCTACTGTGAGTCAGATATTTTGTCCAATATAGGAATGGTTTTTCTGTTTTATGAGATTAGGACAATCTAGATTTACAAAAGATTATATACGGAGTAGTTTTTACTGGGTTCACGCTCTCTAATTTAGGGCATTAATTTCCAAATCTGGATTCTAAGGACTTGGAATAGAAAACCATCCTTTTATTGATTTAATTTATGCTAAGAGCCCTTTTGTTATGCACAGCTATGATCTCACACCTCCGGAGTACGTGTCTTTGATAGTTACAGACTATGGCTTGGTGAGTCTAACTTGATCACTATACAATTCTGTATACACCTCCTTTCAAGTGCCCCTACTCACGTTTTAGCTGTTTTGTTCTTGGTGCTTATCCAGATTCCGCCAACAAGTGTGCCTGTCATTGTCCATGAGTACCGGAAACAGCATCTGTTTGTATAGAACAGAAGAATAGATCGGACCTACACGACACTTGACAATATGCATTTGCTAATTTTACTACCCTATTAAATGCTTTAACCCTTTGTACATCTGGGTCATATTTTTACCCCAAAGTTTTGCCAATAGGTTGCTCTAATTTAAAAGGTGTATACACGCTAGTATTGTTTTGGCTCGATTTTCCAAAATGTTCCTTTCATCAAATAATAGCATGCCTGAATTTGTGTGCAATAATTGCATTATTGTTCTGCTTGAGTTCATACCTGCAGTTTGAGAAAGCTTTTTGCTGGTTTAGTTTGTTCACCAGCACTCTAATAATGCTTTTTGCTTTTGAGGTAAATTCTTCCAGATTGTCCAAGTTTGATTCTTTGCGAGCTTGATATGAACACGTTATCAAATTAGAGGACATTGTACGAATCATGAAAATTTCTTTTCCACACATTTCACTAAGAAAAACAAGCGGCAATGTAAGGACATTTGGCAAAGTCAATCCACCTTGGTCATCTGTACGTATATGAATGCAGATCATTTTAATCTTCTTTTTTTTTGTACTTTTTTTTACATAATTTCCTTTTCCGATGAATATAAATAGAGGCCAAATTATGGAGCATGCCTTCTCCTCCTCGTTTTCCTGGATCTCCTCCATATGATAGCATATGGGCTTGGACATATTCGATATGGGATCTTCTGTGGCTTGTATTCTGGGATCCTGCAGAACGAATAATATAAAAAGACAATATAAACAAACACAAATATAAACAAACAAAACAAGTACCTTTGCAGATGTTGTTTGCACAATTTTCTTACTCATTACTCGGTGTATGAGGTGACAACAACATAAAAGAATAACGCCAAAGCAGATTTTGGATGGTTTCAAACCAAATTGTTATGGAAAATACGTGGCTAAGCTAAGGAGAAAGCCTTCAATAATTTACAAATTTTAAAGTACTTTTCAACATCGAGCAGCATGTTACATGCTATAGTGTAACTGTGTCAGCAAATTTCAAATGCAGATGGGGCTAGCTTAAACTCAAACCGTTCTTTAAACTAGAGCAAAAGATGCCCATACCAGGGCCATTCCCAAGCCAAGCCAGACAGTATCTCAGTACAAGTATCATTTGTCAGTATTACTAGATGCTGATTAGATCTTATGCATCTGATTTCAATTATTTTATCATAGAGCTAAAGTACATAGTTTTTAACTGCGAGTTAAAACTAAAATGTGCTCAAGTTGAATGCAAAGACGGTAAAAAGAATCTTACTGCAAAGTGGAGACATCAATCTGGGAGAAGGCGACATTTGGTGAGCTGAGCAAGGCTGCTGCAACTCCGGTGGGTAAAGAAGACACCGACGAAGGGCGTCTGCTTGGATTACTAGTACTACTAACACCAGCCGAAGGGTGCTTCACCGCTAGAACCCTGCAATTGAACGCCCTTGCTAGATTGTTCTCGCTCATTCCCAACCTGCATTTCACAAATGAAGTACTCAAACCGTTGTGAATTAAAAGTGAATTCGTTGAACAAAACGAGACAAAAATGAAATTTGGAGCATTTGCCCTTTGCAGGATAGTAGGTAGGAATTACATAGTTTATTCTGTTAATTGACACTGTAAGTTCCAAGAATAATGCTTAGGATTTGTAACTTGTAAGTGAACCTTGGCCTAATCTAACCCACCTCTAGCATGGTTACAATTTTAAAACTGTAGCACAGACATAAGCCAGTAAGCCACATGGCGACAGGTTGACCCATCCCCAATGTTACCGTGTATATATGTAGATACACATACTGACATACACCCTGTTTAACAGATAGTGTTATTCAGTTCAATTTTCAGCTTATGTGCAAGTCAAATAGCCTATGGTTACAAGTCTATACAAGTTTTAAACATAATGGGATCATCTTACAGTATTAAACCTTAGGTTTGAATTTTAGGTTTTCAAGATTTTCGTTTTCATGGGAGATTTCAGATATACCATACTTATGTCATGATAGGAAGATAGATGTTAGCCAAAAACCCAGGTACGAGCAAGCCCCACTTGCCAGCTAGCCGATAACATAATTTATTATTTCATGAAAGCTTTCCAGGCCCACTCCCACTCCTTTGCCATTTGCCATATGAATATATGATACTGTGCATCTTAGCTCACGATTATCAACTTAAACATTAACTAACGGAATGGACCTTGATGTTCTAACTTCTAATACATGGATCTAGATGATGTTCTAATTTTAATTACCCTAAAACTTACACCCAAATCAATATACTGTAGTTAGTATAAAAAGCGTATTCCCTTTATGCATCCTTTTTCTAATACTGTCTTTAAATAGAGATCACTTTCCCTCGTATTCCCCATACGTACACATATTTGCTTCTGCACTTATATCTCCATGTTAAAGCGGCTTTCTACCACTACATATCACATCAGCCTTGGCCACATATTTGTGACATAATTAAGATATGATCATACCTTCTTACTTCATTTTCTTATCTAATTAAGAAAGCAGATGAACCTTGAAAAGTATAGGTTACCCTAGGCTGACATGGGATTTAATTGTTAGTATGGTTTAGGTGAAGTTTGGAAAGAGAAGGTAACACACAACCTTTCCATTAATCATCATTCTAATTAGTCAATTTATCATTCAATTCGCATCATAAATTAATTAGTTGTATGTTGATACGTCAGATAACAAAAAAACCTGGTAATTATTTTATGTAGCAGCATTCAGCACAAGTAGTAATAGTAATAGAACTTCTCATGAAGCGCATTAATGAACATGAATCCGATTCTGAATCACACGAAACTTCCATCAAACTTTATGAAACTTAAAAAATTAGGTCAAAATTGAGAAATGTACTTGTAGAGGAAGCTGTGATCGTGAAGGCCAACTACCAAAGCGAAAGCACCAATTTCACGAACGAGAGCCAGAATCCGGCCGCCTTCCTGCCGATCGTCGTCCTCGGCGACTACGATCTCGATCCTCGTCTGTCAACAGAAACCTATTGTAATAGTCAATCGCAAGCCAAAATCAAGCAGAATCGCACTGAAACCGTTCAATCGGAAGCAAAATCGAAACCGAAATCAAGAAATCCAGATCGATGAGCCGATAGATCTAGAAAACGGTACTAACGTTGAAGAAATCGGAGCAGAGCTCTTTG
Source organism: Polygonum aviculare (assembly GCA_934048045.1). Lineage (NCBI taxonomy): Eukaryota > Viridiplantae > Streptophyta > Magnoliopsida > Caryophyllales > Polygonaceae > Polygonum > Polygonum aviculare. Next base: position 2,495,849 of record OW204024.1, read on the forward strand.
AAGGAGAGAGCGAGCTGGTAGCCTTTGAGACGGAGGCCTCGGAGTTGCTTCTTCTTCTTCTTTCCGGCGCCGGCGGGGTGAGAAATCGGCGACGGAAAGACGTGGAGGAGAGTGAGAACGTCGCCGTAGCGGAGGAGGTTGTGGAGAGCCCACTGTAACGCCGTCTTGGAAGCCTCGGCGTCCTCGACGACCACCACTATGTTCTTACTCTCGTCGTCCATAACCGGAATTTTGGGGCTTCTTTCTCTTTCTCTCTGTAGCTGTGGACCTTGAAATGCCTTTTCGAAGGGGGAGGTGGGGTTCGGGTTTAGTAGCTTTTTTGGGGCGGAATTTGTTTGGATGGAAAATGGCCGGGAATTATTATTTTTATTATTAAATTATTATTTGGCGAAGCGTTATTATTGAGGGGCATGGCGGCCGAAACCCCGCGCTAAAGTAAACTACGTAGTAACTTGTCAGATCTAGTCATACGAGTAAAAATGTTTTTTTTTTAAATTATTATTATTTTATTTTTTTAACATGTAAAGATTCGGTAGACCAACCAAAATTGGCGAATCGAGAGGTCGTTAGACGGCAGCCGACACCGACTAAGACGAGAAACAAAAGGTCAAAACAAGAAAAGAACACGAGTAGAAAAACGGCCTAATACATATACGGCTCCCTGACCTTTTACAAAATGGTCATTTTAATACCTCACTTTTGAGTTTTACCTATTGAATACCTAAACTATACATATAGTGACCAATTAAACACCTCTTACGATGACATGTAAAAATTAAGCGCCATGTAAGCGCCACATGTACACCAAATATTCACTATATTTTCTCTTTAATAAAAAAACAAATTTTAAGCATAAAAATTTTGTTTTTTATGTTTTAAAATTTCTTGTTGTTTTTTATGTTTAAAATTTGTTTTAAAAATTTGTTTAAAATTTTAAAAATTGTATAAATTTTTTTTACAATTTTTAAAACATTTAAAATTTTTTAATTTTTTATAAAGTTTTAAATTTTGTTTAAATAATTTTAAAATTTTAACATTTATAAAAAAGTTTAACACTTTTTAAATTTTTAAAGAATTTTAACATTTTTTACATTTTAGAAAAAAATTAAAATTTTTTAAAAAATTAACATTTTTTAAATTTTAACACATTTTTTAATTTAAAAAAAAATAAAAAAAAATAAATTTTAAAACTTTTAAAAAATTTAAAAGAATTTTTTTAATGTTTATGTTTAAAATTTTAACTTTTTTTTATTTCTTGTTATTTTTTATGTTTAAAATTTGTTTTTTTAATAAGGGGAAAATATAGTGTTTATGTGTGGTGTACATGTGGCTCATATGTGGCGATTACATGGCGCTTAATTTTTACATGTCATCAATAAAAGGTGTTTAATAGGTCACAATGTGTATAGTTCAAGTATTCAATAGATAAAACTCAAAGGTGAGGTATTAAAGTGACCATTTTGTAAAAGGTTAGGGAGCCGCATATGTATTAAACCGTAGAAAAACACAAACATCAAACAGAAAAACCAATGGCGAGGTCCGGTTCGAGGTGAGTAAAAATGCCTTATGTTTAGCCTCAAGGGGTTGGTAAATTGTTGACTAAACAGTAAAGATAAATATTGGGTTTGGTGTCTCACCTCACTAGGTAAAAAACTCATAAGTTTATCACGAGTCATCGGGTTTCAGACTCCAAAAACAGCAGTTAACCCTCTTCTCAAGTAGGTATTTACGGTGACCTTAATTCCTTTACCTCATAATATATATACAAAGATTAAATAATCATATGTTTACACTATAATGTTACTTTAATTAGTACTTGAATATTGGTAAGATAATGGTTTTATACATGTTTGTAGATAGTTAACTAGTTAAGTTTAAACTGCAAAGATTCTGGTACAAATAACATGATGTTAAATGCTGCCCCTATTAATTGCTTTCGTTTGGTGGTTATTGTGTTTTATGACGAACCAATTCTTGTATGATTCAAATAAATAAATAAAAACCTGGAATGAATTTGCATAATTGCATGAGTGAAAGACCTCGTACAAATGCAACAGTACAACACACTTAATGTTACGATTCTTTTTTTTTTAAAGATCATACAAATGTTATGATGTATGTCGTATGTGGGTGAAAAGCCTAAAACCTACCCCCCAACTCACCTTCTAATTAATGATATAATCCCGTACATAGTAGTCTATCATCACTCTAATAAAGCTTGATTGCTAAAATTTATGACATATTAAAGTTTGGTTAAAAATCCCCTAACCAAAGGTTATTAATCCAGTCAGGTTAACTCGGGTTTAGATGAAGAACAAATTAGAATCACATATAGGTGAATCGGGTCGGGTTAAAGTCATTTTCCCCCTTGGATATGACAACTTGAACAATTATCGGTATATTATGAAGGATATAAAAAATTAGGATTGTTTAACTTTGCATAAGATAATAATCACCAATTCGATTAATAGGTGTGATGTCAAATACATTCAAGCTTTTACAGAGCGTTAAATTTGTATAAGATATTGTCACAATTCGACTCTTCACTCTTGAGTAATTTAATTTTCGGTACAACGTACTACTGTAATTATAGATCTATAAATAGATAATAAAATACTTCAATTTTTATTAATGAATGATAACAATATTGCACCTTTGAGATTTGTCTAACCCATAGTCATTTGGTATTATTGAAATGAGATATTATGAAATTGGAAAGCGTCGTTCGTGGGATTTGGTGCTTCAAGACTCCAACATTGTGCTCATATCATGTGCCACTACACGATTTAATTACTTGGAACCTCTCTACTTTTTGTTCCTTTAATTGTCTTGATAAGTTTGTTTAATTGCTTACACGCTTGCAGAATTATTTAAATTACTTAACTATGGTTTTGTCTCGTATTCGTATATGAGACAAACGCATTATTTGTTGATAATAATGTAGTATTAATTGTTCAATTTTTTAACACAACTTAACTCTGATTATGTAATGTATTCCTCCTATTTTATTTTCTCTGTTATTTTCCCTTGGCCATTTTAAAGAAGAGTTTTTCTATTGTGTGTCTTAATGACATATTATAAATCTACTATACAAGAAAACTAAACCGTAAAGAGGAAAATAGTGAAAACTTCACAAAAAGGATTAAAAAGTCCAAATATTTAAGATTTACCAGATTTATCTAATATTGGTATCTTATAGTGTGCTCTACCGAAAGCCATAAGAGATGACCATCATAAAGGTCATTTTAATTTTAGGTGTTTTATGAACCTAAATTTATTTGTTTAGACATTAATTTTATCATGGAACTACACATCAAAATAACATATGACTAATACAAATAGATTAAATCTCACCAAAAAAAAAAGATTAAAATAATCTTCCTAAACATAGTTGCAAACTAAAAACTTGAAATTTACGGTAGCGAAAAATCATCTAACCTTCAATCATCTATTTTGCAATTAACAACTTAAATGGGTTGGTCTAACACATAAGCCTCGCACGAATGCACATCAGATCTCTCTTGAGTTTATTTTCTAGAGCCAAAGGCCCAAATCAGGCCCATTTAAGCCCATCTTATTCCTCCTCCTTCAACATTCCACTCCCCCCTCTCCTTCGCTATTGCCAATTGGGGTTTAGGGTTTAAGTTCAGTAACGAAAACCATCAACAATCCTCCAGCAATTTCACAACCTCCAACAATGGCGACCTCCATGGCTACGGTTTCTCGACGGCTATGCCATCGTCTTCTCCTTTCTAACCCTAAAGCTTCCGCCTCTCAAATCTCCAGGAGCTTCTTCTCCACTAAATCGGAAGGCGAAGGGGAGGAATCCGCTCTGAAATCGGGCTCTGATTCCGATTCCGATTCTTCCGCTTCGTCTGATTCATCTGATTCCGAATCTGCAGCTTCTGCGCCCGAATCTTCACCTTCTGCATCCGAATCTTCACCTCCCAAGAGTAGACGAGCCTTCGTGGAGACGGTTCTGGAAGACGGCCTCGATATGGGCATTTATAAGGTGAGCTGAGAAACGAATAGCTGATTGCATTGTTTGATTGGATTGAGATGTTGTTATTGGGGCATTGCTAATACGCTGAATTTTGTGAAATGTTTGCATATGCATTAGAATTTGTGCAACTTTTTTGTTTATGATCTCAACTGTTTGGGGCCTTGGGACATGAATGATCAAGGAAAGTTGCCCTTTAAATATTATTGTCAAACATCAGGGTTCAATTTTAGGGTGTAGGGATGTGATTTCAGCTGTGGAATGGGCCTGATCACCTGGTAAAAAAAAGGTGTTGAAAAATGGTTGAGGTAGAATATATAAAGATACACTTATCTGCAATGTAAATTCAGAACTAACTATATTCAACCCATTGTTCTATGAATTGGTAAGTTCTATGAATTCAGACTTTTGTATGAATTTTATGTTATTGAAGATTCTTCTTCTAAGCTAGGGGTTTCATGGTAGTGTTATGCCTTCAATGTTTGTCGTTTACGTGAGTGGAAATTTGTGTAGTTTAGACTAGAACATTCTTCTATCAGATTATGTAAAATCTATGTAGTCTGGACTACTCCAATTAGCTGCCCCAACAGTTTAGTTGTGTTGGCATTAATTTCAGTTGTAAGCCATATGATTGTTGGTTTTGATAAATATTATTGTGTAGGTATAGTAATTCTAGTGCAGAAAGAGACTCAAAGTCAGTGCAGTAAATATTAAGACACATTCATCTTTCTGCTTTGAAATGAGAGTGTATGCTATATTTTTTTCTATAGTAATGAAATGATAATAAATTCTGCATGAATTGATAAATGATTGTGAACTTAATTCATTTTTCCTGCACACTGGTTGTAGGCAGTGATTGTAGGACAAATTGGGCAAACTCCACTTGAGAAGAAAAATAAGTATGGTAGTTCGGTTGTTCTGACGAGTGTTGGGACAGGTGGGATGAGGAGCGAGCGGGTTCCATTTGCTAACGAGGAGCCGAGGGAGTATGCTGATAGATCCGCAGTTCAATGGCACAGGGTTGCAATTTACCATCCTCCTCTTGGTAGAGTTTTAATGACCAAGGGGTTACCTGGGTAAGATCATCTTTTGCAGTTTATTGTAATAATTACCATCGCAAAGTTAGCCTGATTTCTTTTGTAGCTTCAGTGTAAGACAACCGCACGCTCTCCACTCTTCCTATTGGCAGTTTCAATATGCCATATCGTGCAATTAAGAGTTTAAGACTGATCAGTAATCGGTTTCGCATGAATTGTACGTGATTAAGAAATAATAGGCAGTTACCCAGACTTGCTAGCTACTGAAAAGATGAGTTTAGGATGATAAGTTTGTGTTTGTTGCCTTACTGTTGTCTATGATCTGGTTGTAGAAAGGATTCTTCACTTCTTTTAGTTTGACTCGGTTTACACTTTTATGTGATAGCAACTTTGTTTTGTCTGCAGCACCATCGTTTATCTGGAGGGGAATATGGAGACCAGGATCTTCTCCGATCCAATCACTGGGCTAGTTCGGCGCATCAGAGAGATTGCAATTCGTCGAAATGGTTTGAGCTCAGCTCTCTGTACTATATGTTGCATGTTAATTTGTAGATTGCTTTGTACTCTTGTTGTTTGTTGGCCTGTATTTACGCGTCTGTGTGTGCGTTGTAGGTCGCCTTGTATTTCTTGGAGGCGGCAGCGATTATAAACCATCGGATGCTGAGATGCGAGGCGTGGGCTACTATTGAAGTTCTAGGGTTTTGTACTTTGTGAATGCTGTAGACGAATGGTTGCATACTTGCATCTCTAATTTAGGTACAATCATCTGTTTTTCTGTGACCTGTTTGTAGCAATTTGTGCCCCAAGTGCAAAGAAGTTGCAACTTTCAGTGCTATGGTTAATTGTTGCTCAAGGTTTTGTGGAGCCCAATAAACTTGACTTCCATTTTGTTTGGCTTTGTTGGGTCATGTTTCCAAGTTATCCTTAAAACTTGGAAATTCTTGGATCGGGAGGTTGTTGATTTAAACTTTAAGTTATAGCCTCGTAGCTTTTTGAGCTTATTCGAGATTGTGTTATTGGGTCATCTATTGTGGAGATTACAAGTGGAATGATACGGAAAAAAAATCATAAATAGAAATGAGCTTTAGCTTCATGTTTTACATTTTTATTTACAAATCCAAATACTTAAAATTGATTTTGTTAAATTTAACTGCAAAAGGTGCATTTAACATTTCAGCTAGATTCTCATGTTTATACAAAAGATGCACATTTAGTTAGCAGATGTCCTAAGGACCTAACAACAACTACTAACAACTATTTACCCAGGGTAGTCTCACATGCCCTAAAGACCTAAGGTAAATCATATTGTTTGATTTTATTAGTGAATATTAACGAAGTTGTCCATGAAAGTCGAATCGATGACCTTGAGTAGGCTTTAAAGCGGCTTAATTATTTGATTCGATTTTGATTTGTCATCCTGAATCTTAAAAAGTTCTTATCTTTAAACAATTATTTCGAGATATTTCTCCCTAACCTATTTCCAAATCAATTTACAAATCGAGATATTTAATCACTTTTATAGGATCTGTGCTTAATCAAGGAAATACAGAAGATATTAATTTTATTCCCAATTAAGATAATTTAATACAGTACGCAAAAGACAAGGAGAAACTTTTGCCCACAGGCCCCCAGCTCATCAATTAAGCACAAATAATGTTTGGACCCCACGACTCTCAACAACTGACCGCTTTAATTTTTGTTAAAGTGGGCCCCTTGTTTTTTTGACCGTTACACATTTCGAACAATGCATAATGTAGTCCACCCTCACTCTTGCCGTTCAAAATTCATGTCTACACAAACCTCCCCCTCCTCAGCCGTCCATTCCCTCCTACCTCACCCAATCAACGGCTCTAATTTCTCCCCCCAATTTACTCCCTTTCAACTCGCACCAAATCCCTGTACAATCAAAATCCCAAAATCCCTACCTCCATAGTCAAAGCTCCTTCTCAAGATGGTACGAATTTAGGTTTCTGTGAAAATCTCATCGAATCTAACTCCAAAGATCACCAGGAGGAGGAGTAATTTTTTGTTTGAAAATGCCGGTGTCAACAAGGTCTCAGATCTTGAGCAGCGATGGCCAAGATCAAGAACAGGCTCAGGCTTCCACCTTTGCTATGCGAAATCCTCACCACGGATTGAAGGAAAAGCTCAAATCCCTAACTCTCTTCTACGAGCAACACAAGCTGTCTTCTTCTGTCGCCACCGCCGTTGCCCCTAGAGATTCCCATTACTCCACAAACCCTAGCCGAGAAGCTCAAGAAACGACCTCAACAACTCACACCGAAGCTCAATTGACGAGAGAGAATTTGAACTTTGACTCGAATTTGAATTCAAACTCGATTCAAAATTCAAATTCAAACTCGAACTCAAACCCTAGGCCTAGTGCAACGGTGACGAAAACCTACGTCCTACCACCACAGCCACCGCCTCCGAACCCGCCGTCGCTCACAGACGACGCTAAGGAGAACATCATAGCCGTCAATGGCGGAAACCGGATCGTAGGGCTGACCTGTCCGAGAAAGCATCCCGTTCCATCCAACGTGGCGAGGAAGCTCTCTCTCGGATCTCAGCTAGACCACAGAACAACGGCGCAGATCCAAGATCCGGATCCGGTTCTGCCGTCCCGGACTATGAAGGAAGACAGTAATCGGATCATGGTGTTTGTACGGCTCCGGCCGATGATGAGGAGGGAGAAAGACAGCGGAGCGAGGAATTGCGTGAAGATCGCCAACCGGAGAGACGTTTATCTGACTGAGTTTGCGTCGGAGAACGATTATCTCCGGTTGAAGAGGCTCCGTGGAAGGCACTTCACTTTTGATGCTTCGTTCCCGGAGAGTGCTACTCAGCAAGACGTGTACTCTGCAACGTGAGTTTTTGGCTTTGAATTGTTCTACAAAGTTTCTGCCTTTTACTTTAGTTTGGAGTTTGTTTTGAATCTGTTTGGTTATTTCGATCGGTTGGGACTTCATTTTGGTGTGTTGCTCAGTGTTTATGGTAGAAATTTCAGTGGTAAATTTTCAGTTTTTAGTCAGTGTTAGGTAGACGTGCACATCATGATTGGAAAATCAGAATAGTTCAATGCAACAAGAACAAGAGGAAAATAATATTATACATATACTGTATGTTCAATAATGACACTATTAAATTAAGTTGGCAAGTTAGTGTGCTCCGTCGGTATAATAGAACAAAAATAGTAAGTAGACATAATGTCGTCTTTGAGAAGCTTGAACATTATAATACATTGAACATTAATTACTTGCTATAAACTGGAGCTGGTCAAGTGATGAAATGTTTGGGATGAACTTACTTGCAGTACTGCAGAGCTAGTGGAAGCTGTATTGGAGGGGAGGAACGGATCGGTGTTCTGCTATGGCGCAACAGGAGCTGGTAAGACGTACACAATGCTGGGGACAGTTGAGAGTCCAGGGGTTATGGTATTAGCAATGAAGGATCTTTTTACCAAGATTAGGCAGAGAAGTGTTGATGGTAATCATGTGGTTCATCTTTCATATCTTGAGGTTTATAATGAGACTGTTCGAGATCTTCTTTCTCCTGGGAGACCCTTGATCCTCAGAGAAGATAAACAGGTGAGTGAATTGCTGGGTAGTTTTTCCTTGATTCGGTATATATGAGGCTTAAAAATGGAGTGATAGCAGTGCGAAAGGGATTTGCTTGAGATGATAGAAACTTATGGGTTTGGCTGAATTTATCATTTTGCAGGGGATTATAGCAGCCGGCCTTACTCAATACAGAGCTTATTCTACAGATGAGGTAATTTTCATCTTAGTTTAGGATTTTTACTTTGTTTCATTCGAAGTGTAGTTTTTCACCGTGTTTTTATTGTTATTAGGTGATGGCATTGCTGTTGCAAGGGAATAAAAACAGAACAACTGAACCAACTCGTGTGAATGAGACATCATCGCGCTCTCATGCTGTTCTACAGGTGAAAGCTTTATGGTCTTAGATTACTGTTGTAGGATTTCAGCAACTTTTGCATTGTGATGTTATCCAATCAAGGTTGAATTCCTAACAGTGGTCAATAACTTGCAGGTTATGGTTGAATACCGAGCAAGAGATGCTTCCATGAATATTGTAAAGCGGGTGGGCAAGCTCTC